>CM059585.1:114639166-117590000 GCA_030407085.1 Trichopria drosophilae | reverse complement strand
TTCGGCTGGGAGATCAAGAAAATTTATTACGAATTTTTCTTCAAGGTGACAATTTTCTATCTTAATTTATAACTTAGAGAGGTTTAGATAAGTATCGGACTCTAAACTGTTCGAGTCAATTTTCAGCTCGTAGGTGTAGAAATTGTCTCTTTTCCGTACTTCGTTCCGTTGATGTTGTGTAGTTTCTCTCTTGATGGTTCTGAAATAAGTCCATCAAGGAGTAATTCGCATCTACTCTATTCCGCAGAGTATAGAACTACACGTAGGAAAATTTGAAGCTAGCATGATATACCCCAAGAGCAAAATTTACTCCATGGTAGTAAACTTGCATTCTAGAGGAGTGAAATTTAATAATTACCCTCTGTAGATGCGTACAACAGACTTCAATTCTAGTGTGTTCTAGTGTGCGTATTATAAAAAATCTTTATTTATTTTGTAGTACGAATATCTTCAATTACAACACCGCTTTCGATATTCAAAAAACCAATGTCAAATCCAAAACACGATCTTAATGAAAAATTACAACATTCATAGAGTAGTTTATCCAATTAGCAACTACACTATTGTGAGCCCTATTCAATGACAATAACAATAGCCGATGAAAAGGAGGATTGCATATATTTACGACTAGTGCAATCACTACAAATTTTCAAAAATCGTAATGAAACGCAATAATTAAACACAATCCTTTTGTAAGATCAAACAAAGAAAGACAAAGAACTTAATTCACAGAATCGGATGTAATTGGATTAGGTTCCTAAAAAAGGCAAAGCGAATAAAACCGCTATTGAATTATATAAACACGTTAGCTAGCGTTTAGGGAGAACATATGTTTCCCGCGTAATTCGACATTGTTTCCAGGGTTTTCTTTGTCAGCGGAACACCGCGTCGCAGCTGTACACGCCAACAAACAAGAGACCGGTAGCCGTCTTTGTTTTAAAAGCACCGGAGGTTCATTTCGTCGATTTGTCTCGTCGTCCGAAAAGCTCTATAGATCATTTAGAACGATGGATATAGCTGTATAGGGCAATGGGAATACAGTCTCGGCCAGGTACACATGCTGCGAATGCCAATAAGTAAACAAACCGCGGCGCGAAATGGAATCGAAATCGGGTCATAAATCGTAAATGTAACACGGCAAAATTGCTGAGAAAGCAGAGGCACACGACTGGATCGATCGATCACGATTTACTCTGTTTCCTTTTTTCAGCTTACGAGTCCTGTACACGTTTCACTACTGGAACCTTTTCCAAAAATCCTAAAAGCTTCGGGTAAATGTTTGAGGTTATCCTGAGGCAGTACCGCCTTTACTTTATCTGTTAGACATAAGATGCTTGGCACAAGATGCGTTTTTATTTTTCAAATACTGTTTATACGATCTGTGCGATAATGGATATTACCGTACATCAGGAACGCGTGCAGGAAATGAATATTAACGCGTAGTTCTTGAGGAAAACTAGAACTTTCAACAAGTATTTGAAAAAATAGTATACGATGTGAATGCGGATTAGCGATGACTGACTCCTGTGCGAAATTAAATCATTCGTCTTCCAAAAGTGCTTTTATCTCACACTTGTCCAGTTGTCACCAATATAATATAATCATAATTAATTTATATTATAATGTAGGGAAAGACGGCGTAAAACTTTGAATAAAAAATGGAGAACTGTTAATATTATAAAGTGATGGTCATTATTTGAAAAATTTTACTAATTATTTTGCAAGAGACGCATGGAATCCGTAACTTTTTATACATTGAAAAGACAATTTAGTTCAGACAACGAAACGTGTGGGAAGTAAAGATTTAGTCATTTTTACGCTTCATTTAGTTAAACTGACTAAAATATAGTTAATCTGACATTGATTTTATTAATTTAACTAAATTGCATGCAGCTTAAAAACGACTAAATGTTTAATTCCCACTGGGCAACTACCCGTTTAGTTATCTGTACTAATTTTTTTTTCTGTGTAGACGCCATCATTTTTAATGTTTTTAAGCACCTCTGACGGAGATTTTGGTTACTTCTTTTGTTAATACATATTATTGTATTGCCACGTGAAATTTTATAAATAAAGGTAAAGATAATAAAGTTAAATTATTAAAATAAATTCGTTAAAAATAAGTTAAATATAATTTATACTGTTAATTTTTATTTTTTCTATTACAAATTAACTCTGCATTTTTTTTTAATTAATAAGTTAATGTCACATTACCACTTGTATAGGTATATTGTAAGAAACTACTTATTGTATAAGGAATTAAATTTTTATTTTTAATTAAATCTGTAAATAAATCTCTTTGTTGTAAATTAAACCGGGGACTAGACCCATTTATGCTATCTTAGTCTTCAGGTGACTATCATTTTTTCTAAATAGACTAGCTAATAGATTGTAATGGTTCGATCTTGTAGAAACAACGTAAACAAACCAGAAGCTTTGTTTACATTCTAATTATGAACCACAAAAATACGATATGAATGTCAATAACCTGTCTAGGTCAGTTCGTAAACAATATAATTCTGTTTGGCCTGAATTATTTATGGTATCGGTCAATTGTCTAATACTCGATGCAAAAACAGGAAAAGAAGGAATTCATTTTGTTGAATTTCGAAAAAACAACGAAATTCCAGACGATCAGTATCGGTACGAAAAATCATTTAAAATATGTTGATTCGTCTTGCGGAGAAAAATGCTTTGAGAATGTTACTTTTGAGAAGCAAAAAGATTTATTTAGGAGTCTCTACGAGTATGGTAATAGAGAGCTCCGAGATGGATATCTTATTGGTTGTTTATCGTAAGAGAAGACTAAAACTCACACACCTTATCCAGTTACATCAAAACTTCGTGTCACGTGGAGGTATCCGGTTAAAATAGCAGGGGTTTTCGTATTGGTGTGCAAAGTTTTTATTGCAAATGTATGAAATTAGTGGCAATTGCGTATTTCATGGTTTTTCATTAATAAAATTTTAACCATAAAATTATAAGCATGAAATTTGAATCTTAGATGATAGGGAGTTAAAACTATTTAGAATTTCTTAATCCCAAAAAATTTTCGTTTTCTATAGTAAAAACAGAAGATGGACACTTTGTCAAAATCCAGTATTGTAATTTGAAATATGCTTTTTAAGAATTCCCTGTATGAACTGCAAAATTATTTGTAAAATCTATTAAAGATGAATCAGATTCATTTTTAACAGCAGAAGAAACATGATTAGTTGCTTCCATGTCAGGCACTGAACCTGTAGCTAATATTGATACCATTGAAATAAGAAACTTGGAGAGACAGTGAAAAAGAGAGAAATAGTCTATGATATTGTTTTGAATGCAGACAAATCTACTGTTTACGATTGTCGACATCGAAATTCGTAAGCAGTCGATTTGCCTGTGTTCAAAACAATAACACAAACGACTTCACTCGTCTATTCTTCACTGTCTCTGTCAGTTTGTTACTTCAACGGTATCAATATTAGCAGCATTCAGCTTCAGTGTCTGTAATGGAAACCACTAATAATGTTTCTTCTGCTGTTAAAAATGAATGCGATTCATCTTTAATAAATTCTACAAATAATTTTGCAATGCCAAACGTGGAAAATTTTACAACCAACTCAGCGGATTTGATTGTGCCAGTCGGTTTCTCTGATGATCAAAATGTGGATTCACGTAAACTTGTTATAAAATTAACAAGAATACTTTTTTTTCGATTTAGCAAATGCATAAATATATAATCATACAATAGAAATAAATGAATCAATTTTTGTTTTACTTTACAAAAGTATCAATACAAACATTTAAAAACGAATAAAATAATTTAGTATAATTTTTTTATTTCTTTAAAATCATAATAATTATTACATGACTTTATAATAGATGTTTTTTGCAAAATATCCCTGACGAAGATGTCCAATCCAAAAGACATCTTTTAGATATGCATTCATGAAAATGTTTATTGTGATCTTGATGAAATCGAAACCTGGTTTACTTATATAATGACCATAACGGATAACATAACCTAATTGTCGGATATAGATCCTTAGGTCAAGATTTCGAGCAGTTAAATAAGATGATTCATGCGTTGCATTTATAAAATTCTTGTAGTCTAAAAAATAACACTTAACCGGTTTCGACTGGAATTTCGTTCCAAAATTCTCGTACCGCCAATATACGTATCCTATTTTCTGACCATTTAACAATTTTAGTTGGTAACAATAACACTAAAATTGAATCATAAAAGTACAAATAATTGACACAGCAGTTACAATAAGTACCTGAATGTGTTTTAATGACTGATATTCGAATAATTGAATGCGATATTAACAGACATTTTATGGTGGACAGGCATTCGTCCTAAAAGATAATTATATATATATTGTATTATTGTAACTATATATAATGTAAAGACATATGTATGTACTTTTTATAGTCACCCCAGTTTACGCCACCAGAAATAACTTGAAAATGCATGAAAGCGATTTAGTTTTGGTAAAATTACAGAAGAACTGCCCCACCCCAAAAATGAAATGTGTCACATGTTTTCAATGTATTTTTGCCTCCTGATTACGAATATGATAATAAAATTTAGCGGTCGGACATATTGAAACCGCTATCTTGAAAAAACTGTCAAAAAACACGATTTTTTCCAGTTTTTTGCATTTATTTCGAAAAATACGCAACTTATGAAAAAATGTTTCCAACAAAAAATGTAGAGAGTGAAATTCTGTACAAAAAAGGTTTTATGCATTTTCTTCGTATTACCAACGATAACCTCGCAAAAAAAGGATAAACCTCAGAATAAGCGGCATAATGGAATGCTGTCCGGAAAAATTCCCATGATCCTTACTCCGTGATATTTATTTCTACACATGAAAAATCACAATGCGTGCTAACTTGCATCATGTGATGATTCCAAACACACGAACATGAGATTCCACGTCGGTTAGGGGATTTTAGGCACAAATGTGATTGGTTAGAGGTTAGGTTAGTATTATGGGGGGGTCTGGGAGAGTGGAGCCCCCCCAGGCACATGATGCGAGTTAGCACGCATTGCGAGTTTTCATTTGTAGAAATAAATATCACGGAGTAAGGATCATGGGAATTTTTCCGGACAGCATTCAAGGCTAAACAGAACCCATTATGCCACTTTTTCTGAGGTTTATCCTTTTTTTGCGAGGTTATCGTTGGTAATTCGAAGAAAATACATTAAACCTTTTTTGTACAGAATTTCATTCTCTACATTTTTTATTTGAAACATTTTTTCGTAAGTTGCGTATTTTTCGAAATAAATGCAAAAAACTGGAAAAAATCGTGTTTTTTGACAGTTTTTTCAAGATAGCGGTTTCAATATGTCCGACCGCCAAATTTTAATATCGTATTCGTAATCAGGAGGCAAAAATACGTCAAAATAGATTTATAACATTTTTTTTGAGGTGCTGTAGTTATATTGAGAAAATTACGCACGTACATTGAAAAAATCCATTATGTTCACTTTCGTCGCTCATTTACGAGCTTACTTTTCATATTAGGAAGAAAATGTATCAACTATTTTTTGTAGAGAATTGCATGCTCTACATTTTTTGTTTGACACATTTTTTTGTCGGACTCGTACATTTCAAAATAAATGCAAAAAACTACAAAAAATCACGTTTTTTAGCGGTTTTTTTGAGATAGCGGGTTAAATACGTCCGAGCGCCAAATTTTATTGCGATATTCATTATCAGCAGCCTAAAATACATCGAAAACATCTCGCACATTTCATTTTTGGGGAGGGGCAGTTCTTCTGTAATTTTACCTTGGTTTTTAATAGATAACTAACTCCGCATGGATTTTCTTGCAAACAAATTTATAATTAAATTTGTTTAATACACTCCTGAGCACGAGGGGTTTTTTTTTGCTCTAAGTAAACAATGTAGTTTGAACGACTGGAACTAGCCGTCCTAGTGAGCAGGAAGATTAATAATTTCTTCAGCGTAGGGAAAAATAAGTTTCAAATAGCGAAATAAATATATTATTGCTTATGACTTGAAAAATTACTAAATATCAAATAAAAATTTTTGAAACAAATTTCAGCATGAATCTTAAAATATTGGTTAATACTTTAAATTAGATACAAGGCACTTTATCATTGAAGAAAATTAATTAATCAATCAAAAATGCATAATTATTCAATACTAAATTACACCAGTTCCATAAAATTTCAATTATTGATGAGGTAACTGCACACAGCAATTACACTTACACGAATCGGACCGAATGTTTGCACAGTTTACATATTTAGGATTTTGTAAATAATTGGTGAATACAACATGCGTTAAAGTGGATGTGGGGATGGATTAGAATGCGATTTCATAATTAACGCCAATGTGCAGAAACGCATAGTAAATATGTATCAAAGTGCATTTAAGTGCTAAATTTGGCTTTAGTGCGTTAATGCATAATTGGCCTCTATTTCCAGGCTACGAGGCCTTAATTAGTGGTAACTTTATCTACATGCATTTACGGACATTTGCATTGCAGGTATCTTTAGTCGTTATTAAATTTATTAATAGTATACGTATTTATAACGTCGGCATATATGATCATTAATTTTGTAGGAGCAGTAAAGAAAAAGTTCTCGTTAGTTTAATTACAAACTACTATTAAACATACCCTTGCTATATTTCTAATTGAGATAACTAAACATTTCGATTATCATTTTTCCGATGATTTCAGTCGTTTTTTCTGATAATCCTTACAAAATGTTATTTTTCCTGAAAGTTTTCTTATATACTGCTTAAATTAATCATAAATTTAAACTTTATTTTTTACCGTTTTTATTATTCTTCTTTCAAATTTATTCTTAATTTATTGTCGTGTAATATTGAAAGTGAATTACATGTGCTATTCGAAAAAATCCAACGCTTTAGTTATTGGCAAATGTCCGTAGCAGATAAGTTTTATTCTAAAACAATAATCTAATTAATGAATATCCATTTCTACCATGGGAACCGTGAGAATGCAACGGTTATGCTATGAGCATCGTTATTGCATCTAGCGGTGTGGAGGCGAAGCTTGTTGGAGAAAAGGGGAACGTTCTATAACCAGAAAACTATAACGTATACTACCATAGAAGAAGAACAAATCATCCTTCTTAATATTTTCTGGTTATACAATAAACCAGAAAATCTAATTAAAATAATTAGATTTACCTTAATCAAATGAATCTGGGACTTTTAACCACAAATTTTATTTAAGTTAGTAATAAAATTTAAAAAATTTTGCGGACAAAAATTATCCATCCGCATTGTTTTATTATAAAAACAGTATGAGGAAACATTCCAGAAAAAAATGTTTGAATTTTAGAAAATGTTAATAAGTTTTAAGCTTCATACTTTTAGTGCTAAAGGTATTATACTTGAAAACTTCTTGAAGTCGTTTTCACGTTCAACGATGCTTTTACGTCGTGTCGTTATGGTGTCATTCGACATTTCAAGCTATCTCGGTATTTGCGTGTATGAATCTAAAAACGTATCTACTAAAGGACGTGCTGATGACACTGTGAACAAGTTTTTAGGACGTGCATTCGGAGTAACTTTTATGGTTCATTTTTCACTATTACCCATGTAGATGTACATATCACTGTTATGTTTTTCAGATAAAAATATAAATGCTACAAAAATAATAGAAACGTACATTTCCTTTTAGATATAAAATGAATTATTCCGTTTATGTGCAGTATTTTACTGTTTTAGTGTCTGGCTTCATTAATTATTAAGATTGACGCATCGGACTGCGAAATGCTTTTTAATGCAAGATGCAAACCCGCGATTATTTAAATATTTTATATTTAATAAATTATATTTTGTTCATTAAAAATATGAATCCCATGTCAAAATCTCTTAATTGGCTCCAGTTTCCTATATATTCTAATCTAACATCGAAAAAACAGCGATTTCGGTCGATATTTGAGGTTATGTATAGAACATCGTATTAATTGTCGCCTTATTTAATGACGTTTGGGTTGTATCAATATCTTTTTTTTAAAGAATATTGAAATTTGTATCTATATGAATTTAACCCGTTAACGTCAAGTAGGACACTTTTTTCGCTTCAATTTCAATAAAGAATTTCATATGAAAATCCAAATTCAAATAAATTAAAAGGTACATGCCTTACTATTTTCGAGGTCGCTCTTTTCAATGCTGTTATCAAAATTGAGCTATCTTAATTAGAAAATTAAATATGTCGATTTAAATGTCAAAATAACGCGAAAAATCGAGTGTTCTTTTTTATAAAACATTTTTTTCTCATCGAAAGAATATTTGTCGTCAGAAAATATCTTCATTAAACGTGGACCCAATAGTTACAGTATCAAGATAAATTTTTTAAATATTTAAAACTAACATGGTGACCACAAAATGGCGACTCTAATGAAAAATTTCTAATTAAAATTTAACAATTGTTTTTCTTGAAAACTATAGACTTCAGAAAAAATTTTCTACGAATAAATACGTTTTAGAATGAGTCAAAAAATGCTCTCAAATTTTTCCAGAATATATTGTTAAAATTTTTTATTTTTAAGAAATAAAATTACTAGTCTTGAACTCTAGAAAAGTTTAATAATTTTTTTGCTTGAAAACTGTAGACATTAGAAAAAATTTCCTTAGAACAAAAATGTCTTCGAAATGGTCAAAGAATACTCTCAAATTTTTTCAGATTTTTTGGACGACTTTTTTAAACATTTCGATTCTTCGAATTTTCGAAAAATAAAAAATTTTAACAATATATTCTTAAAAAATTGTAGAGGATTTTTTGACTCATTCTAAAACGTATTTATTCCTAGAATTTTTTTCCTGAATTTTTTCCCTAATTTTCTAATTAAGATTGCTCAATTTTGACAACAGCACTGAAAAGAGCGACCTCGAAAATAGTAAGACATGTAACTTTCAATTTATTTGAAGTTTAATTTTCATATGAAATTTTTGATTGAAATTTAAGTGACAAAAGTGTCCTTCTTGACGTTAATGGGTTAAAGAACCCAATATAAGTATCGCATCCAGAATTTTACATTCAAGAAAATAATAAAGTAACTACCGTGCCCGACGTACACTGAGATCCGACGTCTATATTTATTTGTTTACATTTTTACTCAAATTAATTCACTGATAAATACCAAGATATTCCATCATATTTAACTACTTTTCCATTCCAGTTTCAGTCCAATATACTTAACTCTTAAGGCACAATCCGAACATTTTTTAAATTTTGAATATCAACTTATGTTAATAACAACTAAATTTCAAAAGATTGGTATAGTAAGCTAATAATAAAGAAACTTTGAAATCTCCGTTTTTAGAAGTTTTAGGTCGCCGAACTTGAATATAATATCAGTTTTTTAAGATTCAAAATGCTAATAGTATATCACCTAACAAGGGTGTAAAGTGTACTTTTACGCATCGGGCGGTAACTATACATATACGATATATAAAATTCCCGACCGATGCGTAAACGTTATACTTTACACCCATGTTAGGTATCCTAGTTTTTGTAATTGGGTGCGTAAACAGAGGTCGTAAAGTTTTGATGCCTGGTTGAGTGCGTAAAGTGCAACTTTACGCACGACCGTTCACTTTACGAATTTTGTCGTCAGGAGTGCGTAAAAGTGAAAAAACTTTACGCACGAAAAACTATGTAATGTTATGTTTGATGCATTTAAAATGGACAAATCCAACATGGCAGTTAGTAATATATATATATATATTCTCGTGCAGTTATTGCATCTCTTACGCCCGGTTTAGAAGTTTAAAATGGTGGATTTTTATTGAATTTTTATTGAAACTTTTAAGACTTTCCTGCATGCGTAGGAAATTATTATTTCTATGTTTCGTGCTATCGTCAGTAGTAGACACGTGTTTCCTAATAAGTACTTTACAGTTCTTTTAAATTAAATACATGTTGTTTTGTTTCAACTAAAAATAGAAATCTCACTTTTAAGACGTTTACATAGGAAAACAAATTGTCGCTGCAGTACCGCCAAAGCGATCTTCCGACGTAAATATGAACACTGCACAGAAACTGGTGAAAAAGTAGCTTCATTTTCTACTGGGGTAGTATGATGGAAGTAATGGCTAACTTCTGATATATAAACATAACCCACCAAACAAGTAACCCCAAAATCACCAGACAACTGATTTTCGTCATTTTCGTATGCATTTTTATTCGTTTTGCCAATCATTTTGGATCTGTCATTTTGAATGTGTTGAAAGGAAATTAATATTTACATTGAACAACCAAAAAACGCCTCATAGTACCCAAACAGCACAAGTCCGTCTCAGGACGTCCTCAGGAGCTTCTCAGGACCTCCCGGGAAGGATTATGTTGTTTGTATAGTTTTCCCTTTACTTTAAGTTTTCAAGTCAAAGAACATGGCGTCGCCTTCCCTTATTTTAAAGGTTTTCACCAACCTGTGCGAGAGAAAAAATAAAATAGATGAGTGCGTAAACTTAAGATAAAGCAACAACTTAAAATCAGGGGAGTTAAAACAAGGAAACACTTATTGCAGTTATTTTTATAAAGTTTGAGACCATTTCTTAGTGTTTGTGAGTCATTTCGATTTATTAAAATAGACATTAGATTCGTATTCATCCACCGTCAAAACTTCTAAAACCGTTGACATTGTTTAAAATTTTCTTTTGTAAACATTCCTCCTCGTTGATCCCTTCGGCGTATTTAATATTATTTAGATGAGCGTTAAAACCATTTAGTAATGAATTGATATGTTATTTGAAATATGCTCTGCATTCTGAAAGAATATTGGCCCCTCATCAAAGGCTTTTAAATATATTAAACGTGATCACTCAATCTAATCCCAGAAAAGCAAACTGACGATGAAGTCAACTCCTAGTATATTATATTTTTTTTACTTCACGGGTTAAACCCACTGCGAGGTAATTTTCATGACTTTATTTACACAAAACTGCGAAACTATTATTTATATGCAACGATCATTTATGTACATCGAACCACTTTCAGTAATTTTTGTATTAAATAGTATTACATTAAACAAATTGTATTTTTATTTATACCTTTCACGGTAACCAATATTATGGCGATCTGCATCATCTGAAACAAGAGATGTCAATATTTAGTGAAATACCAGTACAAGCTAAAGTGTTTGATCTGCATTTTACACAAAATGACGGACAGTGAAAGGTGATAATTCGATTTTCACTACAAAATTGTACTATTTTTCCCAATTTTTAACGAAACAAAAATCCAATATTTAAACGCAGCATTTTCATATTAATAAAATTATTAAACATTGGATTTTTGTTTCGTTAAAAATTGGGAAAAATAGTACAATTTTGTAGTGAAAATCGAATTATCACCTTTCACTGTCCGTCATTTTGTGTAAAATTGTAAAGTTTACAAAAAATCGGTTTAGCAATTTTCGAGAGATTCTGGTCGCTGACTTCATGAAAGTAATTTCGCAAAAAACGGGTTCAATGAACCTAACGAATTCTTTTTCAATGTTCATATCTCACAACAGTTAATTTTGTTCGGATGAACTTGCAATTTTAAAAACGAATTCTGGGATAGTTATATTTTTAAAAAATGCAACAAAAAATGGATTTTTCTCATAGTTAATTAGATTTTTAGAGTCGTTAATTTATAATAAATATTAACATAAAAAAAATAAATTTATATATAAGTAATGAATTTATCGGTTTATCATTATGATCCAATAATGATAAATTGCAAGATTAAAATGTAAGGAAAAAAAATTAATTTAAACTTTGTAATAAACTGCACAAAAAACGTTTAATTAAGAAATATGTATTTTGAAATTAAATTGCATTGCACTGGAATTCGTAATGCAAACAAGAAACAGCGCTGTAAAGGGCGAATTAATATTCCTTCAAATATCGAATTTTTCACAGTTCGTGTAAATTTTCGACTTGAGCAAACATTCTATAATCCGATTTGCTACATATAACAGATCGTAAAAAGTGTTATTAAAATAGCTTATGTACAAAAATAGAAAAAATGCAAACAGGAATTTGTATATCACGGATAGAGAGTTGTAAAAAATCAACCTCGAAATGTTTTAACGAATAAAGACTTTTGTAACTTTGCGAATGCGATGTTATACAGTTGAATGAATTTACTAATTAAATTGCAATAAGTAATTGATTTGTTAAAAGTTTAAACTTAACAACGGCTTAGTTATTTTGAAAACATGTTGAATTCATCTTCTAACTTTAAAGGTGATTTGATGAATTAATGTTGATTTCTGCGAGTTTTATTGTTACATGCTTTTTATTCGATATGTCGAAGTACAATAATAATAACATTTTACTACGCAACATTTGTCATCATGCAGACTTACGACTAAAGTCTGGAATGTATTCGAAAGCATCTGCCTTTAGTATCCATTGCACAACCGATAAGTCGCAGCTACTTACGAGTCTGTCATGCACTCGTTATTTTCCAGAGCAAAATCTCCGTATATTTTATGTTCAATAATAATATCTGTCCCTCACAAAAATAATCATATTTAGGCACAACATATCACTATTTTCATTATCATATATCTTCAAATTATAAACAAATATTTAGAATGTTTAATAACTTAAAACGTTTAAATTTTTATAGTTATCAAATAACACATCAGGTAGATTCAACCTTCGGTAATAATCTATCCATTCAGTAATATGCAATATTTAAAACCGGCTACAAAAGACCATTAAACACTTGAAATTCTTTTAACACAATTGATGGTTAAATCCTAAAAAGATAAACTTTAACGGATCAGGTAATCTAATGAATTAATTATGTAAATGATCTTGCAATATTTAAAATTTATGTATCTTGGAATCTTTACAAGTAGAAATTTTGGTATTACACTTACGACCCTAGGCAGAGTCCTAAACACATACTTAGAGTTCTGATCATGTGGGTCGTAAATGTGATGTATTGTAGATGATTTGAAATTTTTTCTTTACTGATCGTAACAGATCCACTTTAATTTAACTATTGCTACCTTTTGGAACAAAAATGATAGACACCAAACAAGTGAAGATAAAGTTTTGTCTATGTACCATTGAATTCCAGTCCATGACGAATATTCTTTACAAAATGTCAACATTATAAACACAGAATGTAAAACTTCAGACTGACATCTAGTTTATATGTGAACTCTACTCGCTGTAAGTATTTAAGTTAGATTCAATTTAGGCGCCGACTTTTTTGACTGTTTTGACAAAGAGGTAATGTGCCATATAACAGGATCTAGTAATATCATATATTTTCAAGGCCAATATACTAATTTCCACTCGACATTTAAAAAGAATATATTAAACCTTTTATTAATTTCAGTACTTCAAACTCTACTACAAAAGTGTTTCCGATGTTTAGAAATAAGACACCAAAGATAAACACCAAAAATAGTTGCCTGCAAATCGTTTGCTTTCAAGTTATGAATTTCGGTATTTATTATTACATTTTCTCTATTCTCGAAATCCATTGTTATTTGCAGGGACTCTTTTAGAAATATGTTAAATATATATGCAAATGTTAACATGGAGGGGGGGCGGCAATGCAATATAAGGGGATAATTTGAGGAAGATGCGTTTAAACAAAATTGAAATGGTCAAAGTGGAGGGACAAAATACCAATAAAATAATCATATACGTTTCATCCCTTTATACAGGTTCACTTTATATTTTAATATTAAATACGAGAAAAATATTAATTGCCTTCTTTTCATAGTGACGAACGGATACATTAGTATCATATGTTGTTTTTTAATCGTTTACATGTCGAAAAAAATGTATGGATTTAATTTAAAATTAAACATTTGTATATACTGAAAATACTGAATTTTGTGTTCGGTTTTAAGACGTAAATACATTATACATATATATGTATCACAACTATTAAGTTGAATTTTTTCAGTTTATGTTAACAGTATTTTTTTTCTACTTTGATAAAGATGCTTTCTATGTGACAGTTTGACCAAGTTAAAATGCATTCTTTGTTATAAAATTCCTAACTGGGGACAAAAAGAAAGTTTGAGTCATTAACAAAAGTTATTTAACAGTTTTTTTCAGATCTCAATTTTTCTTCAAGAACAATAATACTTTCTCCCTTTAAAAATGTCATTAATATATAAAAATTAAATTCTTGGAAATCGTATTAAATATTTTTTGCAAACATACTATATCCCGAGGTCTAAATAACTTAATATTGGCTATGTTGCTTATGATTATTGTGAAGGGTGTAAAACCAATTCTAATTTTTCTATTTCTAAAAATTTTATAGATATTCTCTATAAAAGTCCTTTTATGTAAGGACAACTAATTGTTTTTATTTAGTTTGGATCATTATTATTGGCTGTACTATTATGAGTTGTATTATATCAAGCCAACAAAGGCATGATATGTTGACTCAATAAGCACAGAATTTGAAAAAAGAATACTTTATGACTTCTCGAAAGTCCTCGTGAAATTATTATATACTTATAGTGTATAAGAAGTAATAAAAAAGAATTCTTTTATAACAAATTTGAGTTACCGACCGAGTTTCTCGCAAGCGCACGAGTCTTGGTCAAGTTTGTATTTAAGGAACTTCCAAAAGTACTAACAATACAACACATTCGGCATGCTGTATGTTACATATATAGAATAATACGTGTCTCGCTCTCTCTCTCTCTCGCTCTCTCTCAAAATTAATTAAATATTTATTATTATACTTTTTTCAGGAAAAGAATTCTTTATGAACACTTAGTTATTGTTTGTGAAGAACATTTTTAAAAAAAGCATTCGTATCTAACTCTTAATTTAATAACTATAGCGGACATTCTTTATTTTTTTAAGCAGTCACAAAGAATTTTTCTTGAATTCATCTTTCATAAAAGCATTCCAGAAGTATTCTTTTTGAATATTTCAAAATTTCTTTTTGCTTATTGGGGAATAACCTAGCCAACAAAAGTGGCTCCGTGGAACGCGAGAGGAGTATGGAAATTGATGAGAAAAAAAAGGAGAAGAAAGTAATTTGGAGTGACAAAATAGATTGTGCGGATAGATATGGAGCCAAACTGAAGTGATTTTGTGTGGCGAAAAAACGGTGTTTAAGAAAATACGAGAAAAAGAAATGAGTGAGGTTAGGAAGAGTTGACAAGAATGCGGTGTAGAGTGGACGCGCGCGCAATAAATATGCAGAGAAAACAAGATGGAAAAAAGTACTGAAAACCAATATATAAAGTGATGGAGGCCACAAGAAGCAGAAAGAAAGCGAAGGGGAAAGTTACAAAGTAAAGAAGAAATAAATATAGAAGAAGTTTAGAAACGACAGTGAAATAGAATGGGAGAAAAGGGAGGCCAGGAGATATACAGAGGAATTGAAAACAATAAAAAAAGAAGACAATATGTGAAGATATAGATAGTGGCGAAGGGAGTGTACTTAGTGGCGTGAAAAGCAATGATAGATGTAAAAATAAACATAAAGTAGGTGAGCGAGGAGAGGGTAGGAAATGGAGGAGTACAAAGATGGTGATGTTGAAAAAAGAAAAGATATGGATGAAGGAAGGAGTGAGCTGGAGAGAAGAGATCATTTGAGTGCTAAATGACAGAAGGGAAGTGGAAGTGAATGATAAAGGGGAGAAGAGAAGTATAAAAGATGAAGGTGATAAGTGAAGATGCGGAGAATCGAGGAAACAAAAGATTTTTTTTGCATAGACAATGAGGAATAAATAACTATGAAAAAGGGAGGATTCCATGTATATGCCTAACAGGCAAAGACATTAATAAATCGTTCATTCCTGTAATGAAACATATTGCCAACAATGGCAAGATGTATTGAGATATCCTGCCAAGCAAGGCAAGATGTAATGAAATACCTCTCCAGGAAAAGCAAGAAGTAATGAGATACGCAGCCAACAAATGCATGATGTAATGAGATATCTAGCAAATAAACGCATGATGTAATTAAGCATCTAGCCAACAAGGGAAAGATGTAATGTAGCATGAAAACAACTTTCATAAATTCGATGGATTGGACGGAAAAATATTATCAGAACGAACTGGGCATCAATTTCTAATTAAAAAATAATATCATATTCAAGAAGTTTCTTCAGTTTCGGCTTAATATAATATCAATTCTTTATCATTTAGTAATGCTTAGTGATAAACGCCGTGCAAGATAAGGTGTCAGTTTTAATTTGCGTGAAATTATCTCTGTCAACATTTCTGTCGCATTAATTCTATGCAATTTGGAATACAGTAGTGCATGCTTGGTTGCAGACGATGCAGGCGTTCGTGACAATTTCCCTTAGCTGTAGTACAATGGCAAAAGTTTATCTATATTTATGTAAAAATTTATTTGAATAGTTGTAAGAAAATAGTTAAATGAATTAAGACAGTATTTTTGATTCTTAAAACATGTTCTTCATTTTAGTAAATTTGACTTACTTTAACCCTTTAGCGACCAACTTGTACACTTTGCACATGGATTTTAGCATCGTTTTATTTACGGAAAAATATTTTTTAAATATGCACATTCATTTGCGCCTAGTTTTAAGGTCACTTTTTCGAATGGCTGTAATCAAATTTTAGAAAAATGATGTTTAACACTAACAAAAACGATTTTTGGGGTATCATTTTTTTTAGAATTGAATTACATTACGATATCGATTTTCGACCACATTCTATCCTACCAGAAACCTGTTTCGATGTTTTACTTCAAAAATATACGGTATTTAATGATATTTTTTGCCATTGTATTACATGTAACGTTAAATTTAGTTAGCTCTGCGGTTCATTTGATCATCAGTTAACACAAAATCTCATACTGATCCAGGATGGTTGGTTAGTGTATATGGGAAAAAAGGCATAAACCTATATGCCTTTCATATACAATCAAATGAATCTTGCTTGACTCAGTTCAACATGAATTTTTTACGCTGTTTCTTGTACTTATATAATTATTTATTTATTTATTTGAAAATCCATTCTAAAGAGGGCTGCAATCAAGAGCCGAAACGTTAAAATTAAATTATTTATATATTATGGTGACCGCTTTTAAATACGACTACTTATAAACTAAATTTTTAATGACACGGTCGAGAAATTCAAACATTTAAAAAATATAACGTGAATGATATGCTATAGTATAGACGAATTTAGTTTAGTCGCCTGAATAATGAAATAATTGAATTATGGTATGTAGATTGCTTGAAGACTGGCAAAGAACACATACTAATTTTTTCTCAAACTTTTATAGCAGTTATATGGGCATTATTAACTTTTAAACTTTGAGGTTAAAGAAAATTGCATTTTTTTTTTAGGCACATTCATGAAATTAATTTTATTGGCTTTAGAATTGATCAAATGACTGGAAAAACCTTGCGTGACTCATTTATACACAATGTATTTTTTTTTTAATGTAACATGTTACGTTACTCGTAAAATTAGTTTTTAGTTTTGTAACGTTTAATATACATAAAAAATTCAGTTCTTTTGCTTATGGCCTAATTTTTAGAAGCTAGTATATAAAATCAAACGTCTAGTTAATAGTTATTCAAATTTAAAATAATGGATTAAATATGGCGGACTATTTTTACAAAATTTCTTTGATTTTTATAAAATTTGATATGTTAGGGTTTTTGAGGCCACTGATTACAAATCCAAAGTCAGTTTTCATTAAAATTTGAAATCCAAATAAATGATTTAACATTAAGGATACCAAAAAATTAAAACGATTTGTAAAGAATAATCATTTTATTATTGTCAAAAAGTGTTTTTTTTTTGTTGTATTAAAAAAACACAAAAGTTATAAATACTTTAATAACATAGGAGAAAAGATCACAATAATTCCAAAGTACTTAGAAGCTAAATTGTAGATGTGCCATTAAATAATTTGATTTTTCAAAGTGAGTTTCGCTTGGAAATTTAAAGTTTGACGTGGTCGCATTTTTTATGTATAGGTGGCACACATTCGGGCAAAGGCTCAAATTACTTCTTATCATATAGGTAATGTATCCCTGTTGTGTGGTTTCTTAAAAACCAATGTGAAACAAATTTTCTAAGGTTGATTGCTAAATTGTCAACTATTAAAAAAAGTTATCTCGCAAGTTTGGAGTTATATAATTTTATTCCTCAGTGAGGCACATCATTAAGTTAAGGATTTTTCATTTGTTTACATCCCCAAATACTTCCACAAAAAACCACAGACCATAAAAAAAAAGGTTCAAAAAGTTTCAGTGTTAAAACTGAAAAAATGTAGTGAGTGTCGCGCACCAAAAACAGGCAAATTCACTACTTTTATTTACTCTCATTGTTTTCTACATATCGGTAATTAGTAATAAACACTTATTACACGTAAAACGAACAAAAATTTGTTGATCTGTAGTGTTGCAAAGTTATATTTAAAATTTTTAAGGTATCATAATGAGCAACAACATAAAGTTTAAAAATTCTAGAACAATGCCCATATTCCCAAAAATACATTACGCTTCATGACCTATTTGGATTATTCAGCGCCTCGTTTTGAGTTTCTGGAAACAGCCACGCTATACGAACAAAAGTGCTCTCTAGATTTTCTCGTCGTCGTATAATACTGAACACATTAAATGTTCTTCGCGAACTATTTATGAAGAGATGGAATACGACTGCTGTTAATGGGATCACTATGAATCAGATGATTCCAATACTGATTGTTCTCATAGTAGTGACTTTAGACTTTCAAACATGTCTTATCAAAATATTTATGCTAATTATAAGATACTCAAAAATTAATGAAAAATTAACCATCTTTATGAGTGGAAATAAAGAAAAAACGTTATTGTAACCAATTAGAATTTAAAATACATTTAACAGACAAATTGAAAGAACAAATTTAAGATTGTACTTAGATTCAGCTATTTGAATTATTTATTTCTAGATTACGTATAGACAAAATAACGTAATCTCACTTCAGACAAAAAGTTAACAAGCACTTGTTTTGAAACTTTGTATCAATTTCATATTAGATAAACACCTCTGTCCTGATTTTTTTAAAATTATACAGAAATTGCAATTTTTCCTACCATTTGGAATTTTGAAAATTGGTCAATAGATTTACAATCAGCGCAATGAAACACCACCGTACAAATCTCCATTTGGATGAATTATACATTCAACATTTTAACATTTTCATGAAAATGGCGCCATTTTGAAAAAGATTTTTGTATTACGGTTCCAACACTGGAAAACTGGGTGAATATAATCGAAAATGGAGTACAGTTTCGGCAAGAGCATACCTGCAAACTAAACAATATTAAATGCCTTACAAAATTCGTTGGCACTCTAAACATTTGTTAAAAAACTATTTTTTTAAATCCAGTCTCTCATTTGCGACTATTCACATAAATAGATACCTAGAAAGTGTTTTCATTGTACTATAGTGAAGGGAAAACGTCAGGAGCGCCTGCATTGTCTGCAACTAAACATACACAAACGTATTCCAAATCGAACATCAATTAATACAGACATTTTAACTGGGATCACCCAAGCGACAATTTCACGCAAATTAAAACTGTCTTAGTTCGCACGATATTAAGCATGACTAAGTGATAAAGAATTGATATTACGCTGAAACTGAAGAAACTCCTCGTATATGATATTTTTAATTAGAAATTGATGCCCAGTTCGCTCTGAAAATATTTTAAGCACAAAAAATGTTCCTTCTACAAATTTTGATATTATTTGATAATTCTTTTTTTATTTTATTCATCAAACTCTCCTGAAGAATTCAGGATATGGATTTTTTAAAATTGTAACTTTGAGAAAAACTTGAGTGTCTGCAGTACAGAAAAAAATTGTTTCTTTTTCAAAAAACATTTCATTATTTTTCAATCATTCTTTGTCTGTTTTGTTTCTGAAACTCTATCTAAGAAATAAGGGTATGGGCTTCGTCCAAAATCACAATGTTTAAAAAGCAGATATATGAACTTTATTCGACTTTTTATGTACTTACGAATGGTTAAAATTATTTTTTATTTTATTTATATATTCATCATGATAAAAATTCTATTTTATACTGAAAACTTTTGGTAAATAAAAAATAATTAGTAAATCTTCAAATATTCGAGGCAATCCCTCACCTGCCATTTCAAAGTCTTCCGCCCTATGGTGGGGCCATCGTGCTGAGCAGGCGAACTACATTTCAGGCATATTGGTGGGGAGAAACAGCTTCAATTTGTGGAACGCTTTCAACTATATGTAGCATAGAAGGAGTCAGCCGCGTGGACACAACAGACCTGTAAACATATCGCGTACGCGCCTGACGGCGACAAATGTAACTAAAGTTAACCCATACACCCAGAGTTGACTTAAAGTTGACTTCCAGACAACTTTAGTTGTGTGCGCACTAGTCGATTTTAAGGCGCCTCAGAGACTTTAGAATGAAATAAGGGTAAATTTATACAGAATAACAACTTTTAAAATATATTGTACTATTTAATTAGTACAGTTTTATTTTATTGCTGAATTACTTATATTTAGCACGTCTTATTCTCCAGAACAACCGCTTCTCACTTTATATTTGTAATTCAGCGCCATCTAGTTCTGCTAGATAAAGCTGACATCATGAAATAAAATTTAGATCTATTTATTAGTAGTGAATTCTTAAATATTAATATATTTTAAAAATTGTACATTTAGATTTCTTTAAGAGCTCAGTTTGAGGAATTTCATTAAGAAGATCAATAGAATTCCAACAACATTTGTCATTTAATTTATATTCCTGGAATTTTACGATGTTTCATTGTATCATTTCGAATATTATACACTTATACATACCATTTTTTCATGTATCTGGTATAATACTAAAAATTGCATACGTGAGATAGACAAAAAATATCAGAAATCTACATCTTTAAATAAACAATGAAGTATTTTTCGGTAATACGGTCCTCTTACTAATTGTGAAAAGGTAAACAAAGATACGACGTAACTGGAATATCAATTCACGTTTAGCGCAATAAATCATCCGGTACTTATATGTAAAAATTATGAATCACATACTATTGGATTTAATATACAAATTCATCCATAATTTTTGTATATAAGTACCGATATCCCAGTCAGCTCGTATCTTTGTTTAACTTTTCATAATTAGTAAGAGGACCGTATTAGCGAGAAAAACTTAATTGTTTACTAAATTTTATTAAAGTGGTCATGAAATATACATATACTTATTATAATCTACATTTTTGCATTTCATATAAAAATAAATTTGGAAGAGCTCTGTTGTTTAGGTTACATAAGCGGACTGGCAGTGCCTATGCTTTACAATGGAAAACTATGTCCACCTTATGGAAGCTGAAAAAGGCGGGGCACAACGACAGCGTTGCTATCGACAGGTGCTTCCTACTCCTGCTGATAGCATTTCTGGGTTTACGTTTATGTTTGAAACGGTCAGCAAAGCCAGCAAAGCGACGCAGACTTTGTGCGATTTTAAGTTGTTTGAAGCGTTGATGCTGTAATAGAGGAGAAAGCCCAAACGTTTCGACCTGTAGTGGGAGACACCCGATGTCCGGTGGCGACGCTATGCGGATTAGTATGTCAATTAACTACAGTAGTCTCTGTCCTAAACTAACCTGTCCAATTCTAATCGCTGTCCTATTCTAACTGGAATTTGCTGCCCTATTCTAACTTTCCCCTTGTTTCTATCTCCCCACCAAAGTGCATGCGGAATATGCGTGTGGTTACATATACACATAAATGGCTTTGTGCACATGCATGTATATACATATATACATCGTGGTAAAGTTACGTAACCTCAAATGTATCTCCAACTTCGATAATCTCTGCTTCGAGTAGCAAAACCTACAACTTTCAAAGTGCGTATAACACAGCATGCGCATGCGCGAAAATGTAGGGGAAGAGCAAAATGCGTCTTTAGTGAGGGCACGGTAGCCACTTAGAATAGGACAGCGCGCCGCCATTTTCTTAAAACCAAATATTAAAATAGGACAGAGACTACTGTACATATATTTCCACGTTTATAAGATTTCCACCTCAAGAATACATTAATATAAATATTCAATATTTTACAATCATAGATCATAATCTATTTTTAAATTGTGAATAGTCAAAGGGAGTTTTGAACTGGAAGAATTTCCTAAAATGATATTAGCTTTAAGAACTGCACCGGACATGATAAATAAAAGCATGTACTATTTCACTCGATTTAACTCCATCATCTAAATCTCACGGTCGGTTTACTACAATTATTAAACCATTATAATATTCGTCTATAAACCACTGCGCTGTTAAATTACACTGCATTATGATGAATAAGCAGTTGAATACACCACGACTTTCTTTATACGTGCGTGAAGGTAAAACTCGTTTTCATAAAGGGAAACGAACAGGGGTGGTATATCGCCACTGGCTTACGGCATAGGCGTAAAAGATACTTCTTTTCTTTTTGTAACTACCTCTTTTGAAGAACTAGGAAAAAACAATAACAAAATATTTTTGGAGCATTAAATCCCGGACTGAAAATAGCAATACATCCGCAACCTTATTAAGATAACGATTAAATTATATTAAGGTGTTTCCACAATTAATCAAATGATGAATTCTGATCAAAATACTCAGCCGAAACTTTCCGCATCGAATTACAAGTATATTTACAGCACTGTACCTAAAAATGTGCAATGATACCCTGGGAAGATGAAGCAAAATTTTATTAAGGTATTGGAGAATAACCACAGATACTAAGATTATATTTTAAAGATCTGTTGTTTTCAATATCATTATTTTCCTTATTAAAATCTCACGTTAAAATCGGTCTTAGAGCAATACAATTAAACAAAAATGTTATCATTGATTTTTACCCAAATATTTACTAAACATTTTTTTTTTAACAATGACGAAGAGCAACAGTATTCTTTACGTCTATGTCGACTATCGCATAAAGAAAGACGTTCCAGCTCCTCTCCCTTTATAAAAACGAGTTTTTACGATCGTATCCCAACAAACGGGAAGGAATAAAGAGAATTTACTATTTAAATTCGTGTATGTCCGGATTTTTCCATTACGAAATATACTGTGAGCCAAAGTAAATTCGAATGACGAAATTTTTAAATAAAAATATTAATAGCAGGTTTTACGAAACAGAGTATATAACTTCTAAGTTTATATTTATGTAGTGGAAAATAATCAGATTCAGACAATCTACTTTCGAGCACACTGAAAATATTTACATATCTTTTAGAATTTTTAAAATATTCAAGACTGTTTTAAATTTGTATTTTGAAAAATTATGAAAAATTAAATACGAACATTTTGAATCAATTTAAACTCGACCTTTATTTCGATAAATTAAAAAAAAAACTATACCAACAAATTATCAAAGGGACAAACAAATTTTATTATGGGTATGTTTTGACTTATTGAATATTTCGTCAAATCAAATTTGTATGGGAATTTAATCTTAGAACCTCTATTCCAAGTAAGATTTGTCGTTATTTTCGCAATAATTGCATTGATATTGTTGCAGAAATACATTTCGCGCACTGGAGATAAGTAGAGTCGCGGTAACGCCTAGTGGAGGGTAAACGAACTGAGTAAATTTAGAAGGTAATAAGTACAGGCACCATGACAGGTCTCGATTAGACCACTAATCTGATATAAATTTAGAAACTCTACAACATTTAGCAGTTTCTAGAAATTGTAAATATGGTAAGCCGTATAAACGACTGGGTTCGAATAAAATAGAAAGGTGACGAATATATTATAGTTATATTTAAGCTGTTAGAATATAATACATTTTCCATTTTTAAATGTCGAATTAAAGCGAACTGGAAGTGCATCAAATCACGAAGATATTACATCGGTCCCTCCCAATATTATAATTTCCTTCGACAAATTCCCTCCTTCGCTATTGGCAACAATACGCACGGGCAATGTTTCGCTTGTACAGTGTTTCACGCAGACAAGACATGCTGCTAATATTGGGAGGGAGTAATCTAGGATTAAAAACTATAATGTAAAACTTCCCAGTAATCGAAATTGTATTAAAATTGGTTACAAATTTTAATATATTCATATTTATAATTTGAATCTGGTAAATTGAATTGTACTCTTAAGCAGTTTGATACATTTGTATCCAAAAGAAATTTTATATTGACTGCAAAATAATATGATAAATGGCTTCGGAATAGTTGGCTATATTTAAATAAAAAATAATAATTTCTCCTGCGTCGTCAATTTTAAATGCATTTCAAGGCAAAGTTACAAATGAAAATTTTCTTTTTTCAAGGATGTTGCTTTTGAGAATATTAATGGTATTTATTTAAAATATAAATATAAATATATTTCTAAGATTGATTGAAATACAAACTCTCGATCAATTCTTAATTAACTTGTTTGGCATTCTGTACTAGTCCGTATGTAGAAAGTACAATTACCCTTACAGAGCCCGAATTTAAATTGATTCAATCATTTTTAATTTACGTTCTTTAGTAAAAACCTACTTTATCGGCAGAGTACTTCAGAACCCCTTTAAGGGTTTTTTTTAAATATTATTTTACGTCGATTTTTGACGAATCCGAACCACCTGAGCTTTGGCGTTATTAGATACTTATAAACAAATACAGAGGTGTCCCAATGACAGATGGCAGAGGTCGGGATCGAACCAGGTTTTTCTGATTACAAAGCCGATACTCTACCAACTGAGCCACCGCCGCTCCTCTTTAAGGGGGTCCTAAAGTGCTCGTTGGATAAGGTAGGAATTTTCACTAAAAACCGTAAATAAAAAGTGACTGTATCAATTTTTCAAAATTCGGGCTCTGTAAGGGCAATTTTAATTACTATTAATTGAGAATTGACCGAGAATTTTCGGAAATAAATAAAAATCACTTATTTCCGAAAATTCTAGGTTGGTTCTCAATCAATATCTTTGGTGTTATATAGAAAATTGTTTATAGTGCTTAGAATTGCTGTTGCAGAGCCCGAATTTTAAAAATGTTATTCAGTCATCTTTTACTTGCGTTTTTTAATGAAATTTTCTACTTTACCGGCGGAACACTTTAGAACCCCTCGAAGATCAGACTCGAATTCGGATTCAAAATGCAAATTTTCTGTGTGTATGAATAAATAGTAATGCAATGCAGATAAAAATGAATTTGTTTTCTCTATAGTACAAATTCCAAACATTTAAAAACGAATGCATTACATTACTTTTGTTATCTATTTTCGGTTACTGGGTTATTAAAATTTATATATATATTACATATAATGCTACAAATTTGTCGCTTTTGTACAATAATAACCCAGCCAACGAAAAACTGATTTAAAATTATTGAAAATTATTGGGAACACCTCAAAAACCCGAATTTCAAAAATCCGAAACATTGATAATTCCACATTTAAAAAGCTGACACTCACAAAACTATTACTGTCAAAAAGCCAATGTGTTAGAAAGCTGTAATATTCATGAAAACAACAATGTCAGCTTTTTAAATGTCGATTTTTCAATGTTTCGGATTTTTGAAACTCGGGTTTTTGAGGTGTTGCCAAATTATTCACTTTCATATGCTTGTTGCCTTTGAAAATAACTCCTTATTATAAATCACTGTAAATCTTATTCCAAGAATTGAGCATCTTGTTCTTGAATTCTTCTCTATTTTCTGCATATAAATTACAACCCGAATTCTTAACTATTTCGAATGAAATTTATGTGAATGTTTTGACTCATTCTGAATACTCGCTACAAAAGTAAAGTGGATAAATGTCTACTGATAGCTCTAGCAGGATTTTGTGAGAAATTGTCAATC
This sequence comes from Trichopria drosophilae, assembly GCA_030407085.1. Taxonomy (NCBI): domain Eukaryota; kingdom Metazoa; phylum Arthropoda; class Insecta; order Hymenoptera; family Diapriidae; genus Trichopria; species Trichopria drosophilae. The sequence goes on along the minus strand of CM059585.1, from coordinate 117,564,202 downwards.
AGTCTGAATCCATAAACTTTCGAATGCTTCATAATTATTATGGAAACCCATAAATGTTCTTGCCAGCTTCTTTTACATACAAATCTCTCCCTTTTTACGGTTAGGAGAATAACCACCAGATGCCGTTGACTTGTTCGTAGATCTCTGTACCACCGAAATTCGTTGTTCCCATAGAGCATTTCACGCTGTGACGTCACGACAGGCCACGTGTCCCTAAAATCCAAGATGGAGGATACTGGAGGACAAACAAACCGCGTTTTCCTTTAAATTAGAATTGACGATAAGAGAAAAATATATTATTTATGTATTTTAAGGCAAATATGGTCTCATTTTGTTGTAGGTTGTTCAAAACGCGGAGATAGAGATAGAATATCATTTTATCGTATTCCGAGCATAATAAGTATTAATGATGTATTAATGAGTTCGTTTTCTTGAATCGTTAGTTTTTATTTATTTGGTGTGCTTTTCTAATTGACACGATTAAAGATTATTATCAAATTAAAAACATTCATTGTAGATTCAACGTAAATTAAAAATTCAATCAGACAGGAAACGACACATAAAATAAAACCTGTATATTTTTAAAGTTTCTTACTATATATATACATGTAGTAAGAAATTTCACAACGCCTTTTCAGTGTAGAGTTATTGTTGCTTCAACAGCTATTGGAGCTGTCGATAGGGTTCGTGTATCTATAAGAGTCACCGATATAACTTATAGTCATAGGAAATGTAAATATATATTAGTAAAAAATATATTAAATCTCTTCTAATATAACATATAATTACCGTTTACGATTACCCGTTGCTTATATCGCTTGTACCTGTCGAGATCGGTTTGACTGTTTAAAGCATTGCCAATTTTATAGCCAAGATTTTGGCATGGTGCCCAGTCTGGGTTTGTTGTGTCTTCCAAAGAATCGGGGTTTCCTGGTGTGCAGGATAGATATATTTAAAATTTAAAATTTTAAATTTAATTAATGAAATTCGTTCATGTATACCTGAAATAAAATGTCTTGCGCACACACGAAAATATTTTAATTTTTGAATTTTATTACGTTAATTTTAGGGAATCAGACAATTTTCCCCTTTTTATCACTGTTTCCCAAGCTCTTTGTCTGCTTTTGGAAAGTTTAATCACTTTGTCAGCATCTTCAGTAAGACTTTCAGAACCATTCGTTTTATGACGATCTGTTGTCATGTATTTGCGATTGTTAATACTTATTATGCTCGGAATACGATAAATTGATATTCTATCTCTATCTCCAAGTTTTGAACAACCTACAATACAACAAAATGAGACCATATTTGCCTTAAAATACGTACATAATATTTTTTTCTCTCATCGTCAATTCTAATTTAAAGGAAAACGCGGTTTGTTTGTCCTCCAGTATCCTCCATCTTGGATTTTAGGGACACGTGACCTGTCGTGACGTCACAGCGTCAAATGCTCTATTGTAAATGAATTTTCATTTGATCAAAAAGAATAAAAAGAATGCCGGATTCAAAATATTGCACATGGTACATTATATGCAGGTATCTGTATAGGTACGATGCATATAAAATTCATTATTTTTTGTTGTCAAATCTCTTTAGTACAAATAAACAATTGATGTTGTTCAGATTTCGGAATAAAAAAACGGCTACATGACTAAATAACTTTGCAAAAATAACTTTAATAATAATAACTTCAATTATCTCTTCAACTCAACACAACATTTGCGAATTATACATATCTCAACGCGACTGTACATGCATTAACAAAAATTACAAAAAAGTATTTTTCGAAATATCTCTCCTAACCTAACCTAACCTAACCTAACAAATTACTAACGAATATTAAATTAAAATCGATATTCATAATGATTGATGTAGGAAGTATAAACTTATCAAAATGTAAACATATATTCATGTTCACTCATATCTATGAATTGCTTTAATAATTGATGATTAGTGGTTAAGAATGTAATGAACATTCTTCGAACAATGTTCTATTATATACGCATTCAGAAATATTTTAAGTTATTTTTGTTAAAGTCATTTAGTCGTGACACAAAAAAAACGTATAAAACCCGTAATTTGTCGTAGTATATGAATGGTGACTACAATATCAATTCATCGGTATAAAATAAATTTTTCAAATGTTTATCCTTCGCCGAACGTTGCAGAATTCCGAAGTATTTTTTGAATCTGTGTAGATGAATTGAAAATTTTTTCTCGAATATATCTGAATACTTAAAGAATAAAATTCACGTTGAATTTATTTGAACATTTCTAATTGGCATTGAAATTTTCAACGCATTAAGACCCCAGAATCCGTGAATGTACCTGCTACCTTCATTGATTACACTGAACTTTCCCTACGTCCCTGCGCATCACCTTAGTCTTTCTGTTATTTTATTTTCACCATGCCACTATAGATTACATCCTAATATTTTATACCTCCTTTAAATTCGAATAAATTCGAATAAAACAAAATCGATGACAACCATTTTTTTTACTCAATACAAATTGCAAAATGGAACACTAAACTGTGCAAAATTACAGTACAAGTTTCTAATTATGTCCTATAGATGGCTTCATACGTGTTTTCATGGTTAATGCCTAACACACACAATGTTTAAATTGTGCTGTTTTTTGTAAAAAATCGACGAAAAAAAAACAATAGACTGTTGCAATTGCCCACGCACTCCTACGGATAACGGTGGAAACTTGGAGACTTCAATGTCAACGACAACTTTCGCTGGCGTGTAAAATAAAATTGTCAATCTTTCTTTACCATCCGAGGTCAGAGTTCCTTGCGAAAAGTTGAAGGAACCGCCGCAGGGATCGCCAGTTGCGAATTCCGGTTTGCGCGACCGGCGCCCTCGAAGCCTAAAGCCGACGGAAGAACATATGTTTACCCAGTGACGCATGCGTAGCCACCGCTTCCGCGACGTACCTAGCCATCTTTCCAGTCAAGCCAAAAGTGATTGTTTTTCAACTTTAGTCTTACTTAACGGAACTTTTATTAATGTCAGAGCCACAGTCCGCGCTTCTACTACGAAAACAATTAGCAGGTATGATTAATTGACGAATCAAGTGTCGTGTGTGCAACGAATCTCCCTAGTCCCATCGGAAAAACCGGGCTTCGGAAGCGTTTTTCGCCGAGCCGCGACCTCGAGATGTACCGCCGCGAACCTTCGATTACTCTCCAACTCCTTTGTGTACAAAGAATTTCTCAATTCTTATAAAATCTTTAAAAATTTCGTAAACGTCCCATAAGTTTTTCTTTCGTTTTAAGGGTTATCTCTGCTGGGCCGATCGGGGCGTGAAAATCAATACAAGCTCCGAACGTTTAACCTATAATTTCTCCTTTCTCCTTCCTCCACTCTCGCTCTTTCCCTTTCTATCTCATTGGCCTCGGATCACTCTCTCTCGCTCTCGCGCGAGAGCGAACGTTTCGTCCGGCTTGTCGAGCGAGTTTCGGCGAGCGAAAATAATGACCCTCGCTTATTTTTAGAACTGCGCCTTGGCCACGCGCGCCTTTCCTTTCGGCGTGCTTGATTTTCACTCGATTTGCGCGTCGAAGGTCGACTGCTTTTCGTTAAAGTCCCAACTTTGTCAAAAAGACGTCGCCGGGACCCCGATATGCCGGAAAATTCAAATGCCGATGGGAAAATCGAGACCGGGTTTTTTTTTCGCGATGATGCTGACCACGAGACGCGAACATAACCTCGAAAGTTGGCCGACCGGGAGAGAGCGGCCCGTTGTGTCAGTTTGATTTACGTCAGACGCTATCGCAACCCGACGCTCGGTAGAGATTCGTTGTTTCACCTTCACCAGTTTCTCCATTATTTCTTTCTTAACTCTTCAAATTTCTTTTTATCTCATTTTTAAAATTTTGAGATTTATTTTAAAATTATTTTTTAATATTCTCAGATTTCAGGTCTATAGAATTTACAGTAAAATATAAGAATGTTTTTGATTTAAATTAAAAGTGCATTGCGATTGTCAAATATGTAGACAAATTGTAGATAAATATTAAGTAAATTAACACCTAAGATCTTTGTACAAACAATGATATGACCATATAGGGAGAGTTTCCCTGAAAACTGGTTTTAGTCACTCCGAATTTGATAAATAGCATTTATTAAACCAAATTTTTAGGGATCCTGTATTGTGTATACCTAGAATCTAATAATAAATTCTTGCATTTAATTAACGGAATTTATAAACATTATTTTAAAAATTGTATTTGTAATTTTATGTTTCAAAGTTATATAAAAACGAGTAAAATTTTCAGGAAAAAATTTTAATGCTAAATTAGTTTACGGTCAAAAATAGATTACGATTGTTAATTAAAAGTTGGTTTTTTAGTATTTAAAAGTAAATAAGGGTGTACTTCCGAAAGCCACACACCTCCAATTTATTTGAAACTACGTATACTTATGTAATTTAATGCGCTGATTACGAATTACATAGTGAAAATTGCCGACAAGGTCATCTTCAAGGTCAAAATGAAAAAAAAAATGTATTTTTTGAATTTCTTCGCATTTATCTCCGAAAATACAAATCAGACGGAAAAAAGTTTCCAACAAAAAAGATAGAGAATCAAATTCTCTACAAAAGAGGTTAGATGCATTTTTATCTAAACATCAAAGGTAACGCCGTAATCGAAGGAGGAACATGAGAATAATCTGTTCAACGTGTTCCTTTTGTATCTGATGGTTGGAGGTTAGGGTAGGATAAAAAGGGGGGTCTGGGGGGCGGAGCCCTAGATTCAAGCATTGCTTTTCAAACTGTAGGAGGTAGCTGTAAATAATCATAAATCTGAACGGGAGGGGGAGGGGGGGGGGTATAAAAGTTAGTATAAAAAAGGGCAAAAATTGCCCTGATCCTGTCAAAGTGCCACTCTACATTGGTTTCAGCAGCCCGAATCGTCCTACCTACTCACACACTTCAACAACGGGAGCCGGAAATGCCTAGCAGAAAGTTCTGAGCACCGCAATTTCATCTAGTGGCGACAAGCCTAACTACATTGCAAAGAGAACGTTAACTAGATTATTGTCATGTTCCTCATCCGATTATGGCATTATTTTTGATATTTCGAAAAAAATGCATCGAACCTTTTTTGTAGAGAATTTGATTCTCTATCTTTTTTGTTTGAAACTTTTTTCCGTCTGATTTGTATTTTCGGAAATAAATGCGAATAAATGCAAAAAAAAACGCGTTTTTTTCATTTTGACCTTGAAGATGACCTTGTCGGCAATTTTCATTACGAAATTCGTAATCAGCGCATCAAATTATGTAAGTATACGTATTTTCGAAAAAATTGGAGGTGTGTGGCTTTCGGATGTTTATCCGTAAATAATATATTTAGTGATGTATTTGCAACATCCTTTGCCGGGGTACAATATTCGATGTAACATTATACAGTAGGACCTCTCTTATTTTAATTTTCCCCTTACCCCCACTTACTTTGCTTGCGAGCTTGTGATTCGTGGACAATATTTTTCGTTGACTTTTCGTGTGATAGTGGGAGAAGACTTATGGGGGAACAATTAGAATAAGAGAGGTCCTACTGTAGTAATGTTGAAATAAATAACAGTTTCATTGTTTATAACATTTATAAATATTTTTGTAAATAAAAAATGTAGCACTAGATTTATTAATTTCCAAAAACTGCAAAACGATCAAATTTATATTATCAAAACTCTTAGAAAGCCAACAAAAATTACTTTTTTGTAATGCACAAATTGATTGAATGAAAAAATTGGATTTAATTATATTTTTAAGCAATTTTTTATATATAAAATTATTTATAAACCTTAAATAATTAAACAAACCTGTTATTAATTTGTCATTAACGATTATAACGTTGCATAAAAACTAAATTTATATTATCAAAACTCTTCGAAAGCAAAAAAAAATTACTTTTTTGTAATGCACAAATTGATTGAATGAAAAAATTGGATTTAATTATATTTTTAAGCGATTTTTTATATATAAAATTATTTATAAACCTTAAATAATTAAACAAATTGAATAATTAAACAAACCTGTTATTAATTTGTCATTAACGATTATAACGTTGCATAAAAACTAAATAATTATTAGGGCAACTAAACTAGAAATATTGAGTTTTTGTTGAATATAAAATTTATAATTTACTGTTTTAAGAAAGCAACAAAATTTGTTTCTATTCAACGTTAATAATTGTTTCTTTTCACAATATAATTTCTACAGCAATGTTTGTGATAACAATTATTCCTTTTCATTTCTGAGTCATATTTCTGGATTGAATTATTTCAAAATCGCTATCGATCCGATTTCACAGTAAACTCGGGAGTTTTAGCTATTGTTTGAACTGAAAATTAATATCACGTCTGATATCATACGTGTCTTGTAATGAACGGAAAGAATTAGCACACAACTCAAAACTATGTAACATTATTGAAGTATATAAGAAGTTAATAAATCGAAAAGAATAAGAAATGGCTATAAATTAGCCACGGTGGTTTATATCATGCTTTTGTTTATCAGTTTCTTATCCTGTAAATAGATGAAGTTTGAGGAAATGCAGATGCTTTCTCTTAACAATTGAATCCCTGGCGATCAAAAGGGGATACCCGTGAAACGCCAGAGAATTTGTTGGCCCCTCGGCTCGTAATTTTTTGCCTTTCGAATTTTAAAGTTTTCATTAGATATCTTAACCCATTAAGGACGGGAGACGCACATATTTACGTTGATTTTCGACCTCCATTCTCAACAGGAAATAAAATTAATATTGACTTAAAAGTGACCAACCCTACCATTTTCGAGTATGCTCTTTCGATTGGCGTAGTCAAAATTGCATTTAAATTGATTTAAAAACCAATATGGCGCATTTTAAATAAAAAAATGAACAGAATTTCGTGTGTTTCGTTTTTGTGAATTTTTTTTCCTATCAATAACGTTACCAGATCGATGCCTTTCTGCAACCAAAAGTGCACAAAATATATGAACTTCAACTAGGAATTTTCTTGTTTTGCCCTGAATCAACATAACCTCTTCAAAACGTCAATATGTCGAAAAAATTGATGAATTGTTTTGACAAATTTTTGTCTTGAATACTATAGACTTTAGAGAAAATTTGCCAGGAACAAAAATGCTTTGAAATGAGTCAAACAATACTTTCAAATTTTATCAGAATGCGTTGAAGCATTTTTTGATTTTTCAAAAATTTGAAAAATCGAAATTTTGAAAAAAGTCATTTATAAAATCTGAAAAAAATTTGAGAAGGTTCTTTAATCAATTCTAAGATATTTTTGTTTTGGGAAATTTCCTTTAAAATCTATAGTTTCAGAGAAAATAAATTATTAAACTTTCGTAGATTTGACAAAAATTTGTCAAAACAATTCATCAATTTTTTCGACATATTGACGTTTTGAAGAGGTTAGGTTGATTCAGGGCAAAACAAGAAAATTCCTAGTTGAAGTTCATATATTTTGTGCACTTTTGGTAGCAGAAAGGCATCGATCTGGTAACGTTATTGATAGGAAAAAAAATTCACAAAAACGAAACACACGAAATTTTGTTCATTTTTTTATTTAAAATGCGCCATATTGGTTTTTAAATCAATTTAAATGCAATTTTGACTACGCCAATCGAAAGAGCATACTCGAAAATGGTAGGGTTGGTCACTTTTAAGTCAATATTAATTTTATTTCCTGTTGAGAATGGAGGTCGAAAATCAACGTAAATATGTGCGTCTCCCGTCCTTAATGGGTTAATAGGAAAATTAATTACGCGTATTTTTTGTTAAAATAAAAAATTTCTATCCCTCTTCGTTTTTAATATAATCGCAAAAAACGAAATTATTTGAAATATAAAATAACTTAATTATTTTGTCTTTAACTCGTCATATCTTTTACAATAATTGGAATTTTTTAATAAAATTTTTAGGGAATATGCACTATTCTATCTACAAACTAACGTATTTTTCCAAATTATGGTTAGTTGTTACGGAAATTTTTTTAAAATTGGTTTTTGTTTTACTGCACAAAATTAACATTGAAAGCTTCAAACACTTCACGAATTCAATTGTTACTTGAAAACTACAAGTCAGATTAGTCTATAACTTTACAAAAAACTTCTCTGAACTTTCCTCGAATTTTCGGTGGGAAGGAAATTTCGATTTATTGAAATTCCCTCGACTCCCGAAGTGTTTGAAGGTTTCAATGTCAATTTTGTGCAGTAAAACAAAAACCAATTTTAAAAAAATTTCCGTAACAACTAACCATAATTTGGAAAAATACGTTAGTTTGTAGATAGAATAGTGCATATTCCCTAAAAATTTCATTAAAAAATTCCAATTATTCTAAAAGATATGACGAGTTAAAGACTAATAATTAAGTTATTTTATATTTCAAATAATTTCGTTTTTTGCAATTATATTAAAAAACGAAGAGGGATAGAAATTTTGTATTTTAACAAAAAATCCGCGTAATTAATTTTCCTAAAATAAAAAAAAAAAAAACAAATAAAATAGCGATTAAAATTCGAATTTGTAAATTCTTTTTTTTTTATATATTCACTCGCAACGTATTGTTAAGCATAATTAAGCACAATTTTTAAACTATGCGGTTATTTATATAATTTGTAAAGGGTGTTTAAAGTTAAGAAATCGGGACATTTTTCATTTCAAGGCTTTCGTATCGAATACAGTACAAGATGGACTAAAAATGCATTGAACCTTTTTTGTAGAACACAAAATTTCTTACAAAAAAGTCAGTGACAGCCCTACTCTATAGTTAATAGTTCAGCCAAGAACAACGTCAGAAATTGTAGTAGAAATTATTGAGATGTTTGAACGAGCAGCCCTATTTATGGCTAAACTATTAACTTTTGAGTAGGGCTGTCAGTAACATTTTTGTAGGAAATTTTGTGCTCTACAAAAAAGGTTCAGGGCATTTTCTGTGTATCTCGCTCTGTATTCGATACGGAAGCCTTGAAACGAAAAAAGTGCCGACTTTTTTAAATTAAACGACCTTTACAAATCATATAAATAACTACACAATTTAAAAATTGTGCTGAAGTTTACTTAACGATATGTCAAGAGTGAATATATTAAAAAAAGAAATTTTTTTTGTTCGAACTCGAATTTTAATCGCTATTTTACATTTCGATGGTGGACCATGATCGCTGTGGCTTAGCCTTGTTTTGTCGGCGTCGCATTTAATTTTTTTCCGTGTAGCACAATTTATAGTACGCTTGTATTATTACAAGGATGATGTAAAATTACATTTTTTTAATTACAGAATTGATGTAAAATTACGACGATTATTACTGGTATTTTTATTTCCACCTTTGATGTTGTAAATTTACATTTCCATTGTGACTTTTACATGTTGATGGTAAATTTCCTTCTATTTTCGGATGATTTTTACACGAAAATTGTAATTTTACTAAGAAAATAATAGAAAATTTCAATCATATTGTAAAAACTCGGAAATGTAATTTTACTTTTACTTTTCACATTGTACAGCTATAATAAGATAAGATTGTTTATTTTTTTGATAATTTAAAAATTATTTGATTTCCCTATTTATAACTGCAATTTAGCTATTACAACCAAAAATAATATTTTGATTTTAAATAGTTCTTTGTACCTTTTATCGTAATGTAATTAACAAAATCTAAAACATAAAAATTAAGGTTCGTTTTGGTTTATGTTATGCAAATGACGGTTAAAATTCGAATTCGTTAAAAAGAAAATTTTTATAAACAGATCCAATTTGAGTGCACTTTTGAGAATATTTATTCATAATTTCTAGACGATATAGTTATTAATAATTATTTGTAATGATCTATAAATGTTGTTGAAACGGAAAAACTTGGTACTTTTTTCATTCTAAAGCTTCAGTAACGAAAACAGTGCAAGATACACTAAAAATGCATTAAACCTTTTTTATAGAGCACAAAATTTCCTAAAAAAAGTCAGCGAGAGCCCTAGTTTAAAGTTAATAGATTATCCATGAATAACGCTGGAATTTTGTCTTACAAGTTAATTATGAATATTTTAGAATTTTTGTAAAATGTGAGGCATATTCCATCGTTGCTCGTGGCTAAGCTATTAACTTTAGCCTAGGGCCCTCGCTGACTTTTTTCTAGGAAATTTTGTATTCTACAAAAAAGTTTTAGTGCATTTTTAGTGTATCTTGCACAGTTTTCGATACGGAAGCTTTAGAATGAAAAAAGTACCAAGTTTTTCAGTTTCAACAACATTTATAGATCATTAAAATGAATTATTAATAACTAAATAGTCGGAAAATTATGAATAACTATTCAAAAAGGTGTAATAAAATTGTAACTGTTCATAAAAATTTTCTTTTTAACGATTTCGAATTTTAATCGCTTGAAATTCGTGAGAAATCGGACGGTAGCTGTTACTTCCCTGAACAGTGGCATTTAATTAAAATTTCTTTCCGTGTAGTGAACCAACGTCGAATGTGGTAATTTTACACCATGCTGTAATATTCCTACGTTTCATGTAGTAAATTTATGTAACCTTATAAAATTCATTTTGTTTTTGAGGAAAATCCCTACGTTGTATGTAGTAATATTACCAACTTTTTGCCAAGGAAAATTGCAGTGCGATTGTAACAGTCATCAGGATTTTTTAGTGTATACTGTAAAAAAATTCCATGTAATTTTACGGTGAAATTAAAGTACCTGTAAATCATGATAAATTTACAGTTCACTGTAAAAAAATTCCTTGTAATTTTACAGTGAAATTAAAGTACCAGTAAATTATGGTAAATTTACAGCATTGTGATAAAATTCCTATATTATCGTCGTGATTTTACATGTGCATTTACATTTCCATTATGAATTTTACATGTTTCTGGTAAATTTTCTTGTATTTTCGAAAATTGAAATTTTATTATGAAAATAATAGAAAATTTCAACAAAACTGTAAAAATTTAGAAATATAATTTTACTTTACTTTTCACAGTGTAGAGCTGTAAAAAGATAAGATTGTTTATTTTTATCACAAAATATTAAATAAATAAATAAAATAAATAAACAATTTAAAAATTATTTGACTTCTCTATTTATAACTGCAATTTATCTATTACAACCAAAAATAATATTTTGATTTTAAATAGTTCTTTGTACCTTTTATCGTAATATAATTAACAAAATCTAAAACATAAAAATTAAGGTTCTTTTTGGTTTATGCCCAGGAAATATTGTATAAGATGTTTCGACGATAATATTTCTCTGAAAATCCTCTCCAGATTTGATCGTAGAATTTACATTGTCATGGAAAGCCATTGGACAATTTGCATCAGCCGCAAAGAACTTAGTAGAATTACAATCATTGCTTTTTTTAATAGTTTTCTGAGAATAATCCACTTACTAACTTAATACTTAACTTCTTATTGAATAATGTTAATCATAATGATAATAACAATCGACTTTGTTTATAATAAAAGAGCATATAATAGAGGTACATTAAAGGTACAAAAAACGATACAAAAAAGTGGCCACGGAACTAAGTCTACACCAAAAGGCCAAAATTTCGATACAACGTGATTTTTTTTCACTTTTTTTTTGAAAATTTGACAAAAAGAAAGCAAATTAAAATATCTTGACTCACGCAATATCGAAATTTTAGCTTTTCGGGGTTTTGATTTTCGGAACTTTGTTCCTTTGACAAAAAAAAATGGGGAGAAAACTCATGAAGTAGTTTGCATTCCTGGGAAAAAATGGATTATATACAATTATATATAAATTTAGATATGATTATATATAATTATATATAAATTTAGATATGATTATATATAATTATATATAAATTTAGACAGAATTATATATAATTATATATATTTATATACAATTATATACAATCATATACAATTTTTGATACAATTAGATCCAATTATATATAATTATATATGGATTTTGGCCGTATATAATTATATACAATCGTATATAAACATATATAATTATATATTAGTATATATAATTGTATATAATTGACTGCTTTGTATATAATTATATACAGCCAAAATCCATATATAATTATATATAATTGGATCTAATTGTATCAAAAATTGTATACAATTATATATAATTGGATCTAATTGTATAAAAAATTGTATATAATTATATATAATCCATTTTTTCCGTGTTGTTTGCAACACAAAACATTATTAGCGATACAGATAAATTATTTCTGTACTAATTGTTAAGTGCACCCCACATTTTTCATAGGGTGAAATTTCTAATACAATTTTAATGAGGTTAATAATCGCTAAATACAGGGCTGTAGAGAAAGTTATTTTACACTTTTTACTCCGTTTTAAAAACCTCGTTTTTAACATTTTTTGTTATTTAATTAAATTTTGTTTTATATAAGTTATATCTATATTTTATATTATATTAAAGTATTGTCATCCAATTCTAACCTATTGGTCAAATTTCAAATCTTAATTCCATAAGGAAGTACAAGAATAATCATGAGATTTAACCTGAACAGATAGACAAAGCAAATTAATAAAAACTTATAACTAATAGTATTTATGTCATATTAAACATGTTATTTTACATTGCATAAATATCTAAACTACAAATTATTACGATATCATATCAAAGTTAATGTATTAAGTCAATTAAAAACTAATTATCTATATGGCATTAAAGTAAACAAAATAATTAAAAAAAATATCTTCAAATTATCCTCAAACTAAAATTTTCGAGATATATTTTCTATTTATTGTTTATTTATTTTTAAACGAGCGAAAACACCCATGATACAATATTATACTGAATTTCGATAGATGGCAAAATAAAATAATGACGCTGAAGCTAGCAGCAGATTCGCAGCAGCGGATTCGAAAAACTATGGTTTTCAGCCATTAAAATTGCCAAAAACAGATTATTTGTTTAAAATTTGTCTAAAAATGTTTAAATGCAAGTCATTTTTAATAAGAAATTATCCATTTTCACAGTTTTATTTTAAAATAACAATGAAAATAAAGAAAAGTTTTATAAAATAAATAAACAAAAAAGCATACTATAGTGCTAAAAATATACAACAATTTGTTCGTATTCCAACAGTATTTTAACAAAAAGAAAACCAAAAATATATAATTAATCATAGTTTCGCAGCATTGAATACCTATACTTATGTACAAAAATGTTATGCGAATCAAGTCGAATTACTGATATTACTTCTAGTTAAATTGTTTGATGTAAAAAAAGTGATACTATTAAGTAATGCAATTATACATAACTGCGCAGAATGAGCTGTTTTTTCACAAATTTCAACAATTATGTTTTACATATTTAAGAATGTTTAACTTTTAATAATTTCAATAAGTTAAGTATGCACTATATTCCACTGACGCTTAAATTTACTTTGGTACGTTAGTTGATGGTGTGCTACAACATAAAATATCTTATATTCTCAAAATAGTCCTTGTCTGTAATAAAAACTTGATATAATGTACAATTTTTCTTTTTTTTTAATTTTTCTCTGCGCTTGATTAGAAATGTTTCATTTATGTAACTTTTTTATAATCTAAATGAGTTTTGTAGTATTCAATTTTGTTTATCACTTAATTGTAATAAAGAAAGTAATATGATCTATATATAATATAAATAAAGAACAAAACTGCGAATAAATAACGATTATAAATTACTGTTTCAACAATTATTTCATATAAATTGTACTTAATACATATATTTGCTATAATTCTAATTACGACATGATTTGACCCATTTTCAGTATTATTGTTTATAAAGAAGTTATCAATTTCTTACTTAGTTTTGCAAAATCTATTGGAAGTATTCATAATAAAGTTTTAACATTTTTCTATAAATAAAAACTCAATTGAATCAATATATAAAAATTCAAATGTTGTGATACTTTCAAAAATACAGTTTAAAGGAAATTTAGAAAATATTTTAAAAACTAATATAACGTAATATAGAGAAGGGGAGAAAAGAAGTGGGATTGTCTTGTATGAACCTAAGATTTTCAATCTTTTTAAGTATAGCAATTAAAATAAACAGAATTTATATACTAATTATTCAGTTTCTTTCCTACATGGTGCTAAAATATTAAAATTTGTTTAATATTTAATACAAGAGACATAGCTTGTCACACGTTTTGCAAGATCTTTGTGTACATATTTGATTATCGACCTTGTCATTTCGTATACTGGACATTCAACCCTTTGTTTTCAAAAAGAATTTGAAGTCTAAAAATATTTACTAAACTTACTATTGGAAATATTCAAAGTTACAACTAATTATTTGTACAAACGATACTAATTCTTTATCTTCGCTTACTGTAGATGTAGAATTATAGTCTGGAATTCTCCCTGATATGTTTATAGTGTAACTGATAAGATAGCAACAAACGAAAGACGGCGGTTTTTTCGTAAACACTTTTAATGTTTGTATAACCAATTTGATTTTTTCAGAATTAAATAAAAATCCAGTAGAAGGGTTTTCTGCTGGACTAATAGACGATAATGATATTTATCGGTGGGAAGTGCTCATTATTGGACCTCCGGATACCCTATAGTAAGTAAAATTTGTTTATTACGTATTAATGTAGAGAATTAATTTAATCTAATTTTATTTCTCTTTGTAGTGAGGGCGGGTTCTTTAAGGCGCACTTACAGTTTCCTAAAGAATATCCACTCAGGCCTCCAAGAATGAAATTTATAACAGAAATATGGCATCCAAATAGTAAGTTACATATTTAATATACTTGTATTTTTATTATTTATTACTTGTAAATTAAAAACAGATGTATTTTGAAAATGAATACAATATACAATTTATGCTAAATACTTTTTTTATTTGTTTCTTGGAAGATTAACAGAAATAAATAATGCTAGAGAAAGATATTACATATAATAAAATGGTAACAAAGTTTTATTGAACAAAAATGCAATAATGTAATAATTATATACAAAAAAAAATAGAAATTTTTTAAATTATTTGAAAAATGTTGCATTTTTGTTTGCTCCAAAACTTTAACCTGGATATAGATTCGACTCATAGTATAAGTTTAGTATATTTTAAATTATTCTATTATATTGTGACCATCCTTTTATTTTTTATGACCGAAACATATTGATATTTCATTATGAAATCTTTGTATTTTTAAAATTTCGAAAATGAATATTAACTTTATGCATAGTTGATACACAATACAAGACACAAGTTTAGGCATTTTTAGTTAAGACTCATCAAATTTTATAAGTAGAAAAAGAAATTTTGTTTAAATTTGTAACAAATATGATGCGATTGAAATTTAAACAAGAGAATTACAAAGTTTTAAAAGATTTTTTAAATGTATAAAAATATGAATTGGATGTTAGACACATTTTATAAATAGATTTAATAGAAATGCATATAAGAATTTGATATTAAAATATTTTCAAGTGTTTAAAAAATCGAATAAAATAAGAAAAGGTAAACATGAAAGTGTATGGAATGCTCCAAAATGTGTATTCTTTCATTGTTGCCAACATATTTCTCTTACAAATATTCTAGTAATATTGTACACCTCTAAGGGAATACTTGTTAAGGTGAACTGAGCGGTTACTGTGTGTAAACTCTGTATTTGTGAAAATGAAATTGTTCCCAATGTTATTTTAAAAATGAATATTAATAACAAAAATAACCAATCATTCACCGGTTTTACACATATTCTTAAGGTATTTCTCTGAGAAACTAATTTTTGATAGAATTAAATTAAATCTTCAAAATATATTCAGAAATGTAATATCGATATATCCTTTGAATATGAAATCAATTGACCACACCAAAATCAAGTTATTTCAAAGTTGCATCATTTAACTTGTGGGTCACGTCAGATTTACAAGTTAAGATTTTTTTTCTTATTCTAGACACAAAAATAAAATGTATGTGTTTTTTAATTTTAATATGGTATTTGAAATTTTCGAGTTATGATTTTTCAAAGTTTTAGATGTTATAAAAAGGCTCCATTTTCAACCTCCTATAACTCAAAACCGATACAATATATAAAAAATATTTTAAGGGATAAAAGTTTCGTATTTGGGTCAGTTTTACAATCAAGTAAATTAAAATTATAAAATTTAATTTTAATGCATATAATTATTAATTTTTATAAACAAATTCAATTTTTTTTAAGTTGAACATGATTTTTTTTAAACTGTTTTTCACTCAAATTCTGCATTTAACTATGTAGAAAATACTGCAGAAAGTTGACAGTGGTAGTTTTAGAACTTATAGAGTTATGAACTATGTGATTAAGGTCCATGCTGAGGTCTTTGTCGCCGTTTGTTCAATGAATGTTTATATCATTGAACAGCTGTATGATGGTTTCTTTTCAATTTTCTAATTGGTGTAGTAACCAATTTAATGAGGAGTCACATAATGCAAAAAAGCACAGGAGAAATTTGTGTAAAATAACTTCGTTTCTTCGAGAAACATAATTTTTTGCAACTCACCTTATAATAAGTTTATGTAGAAATGTTTACTGTACGGTTGTTCGAAACATAATTATATGCTAATAATAATTAAACATTTTATACGCGAGCTTTATTTGTGATAATAATTCAGTGTTAAATGACAGTATGATTTTCCTAGAAGTAGTGTAAAATCACTAGTCGACCAGAAATTTTACAATTCTGAGCAGTGTTTACAACAAAATTGTAAAATGACTCCGTTCAGAGTAGGTAATCTACAAGACCATCTCTGAGCATAGTAATTTTAGTACAGCAAAAGAGTAATTACACTACTTTGAAAATCGTAATTTTACTACGCTAGAAGTGGTAAATTTACAAGAGCATTGTAATTTTACAATCTTCCTAGGGGTTTCCTTTCGTTCGGAGTGGATCTTTCTGATTACCTATTGCGATAGTTATTTTACACTAAAATTTTTTACAGTGTACTCTGAACGATGTAACTTTACTAAGTTTTGAACCACTATTTTGTGTAGAATTGCGTTTTCAGTTGTGAAAGTACATGACGGTTGTGTTAAATTGTTACGTGTGCGCATGCAGTTTCCCTTCGCAGAAATCACTTCATTCCACTGTAGATATACACTTGTTTTGATAATTTCACACATTTTCTAGGGAGTTATTCACATTGAAAGTAGGTCCTACCGATTTCCCTCGTCGCAAGAAAATAAAATTAATTTTACGATACACGTTGCACGGTGAGCTTCGATCAGGTTTAAATAAAAGTATTGTGCACATCGCAGATTTTTTCTGGGGTCTTTTTGGGATTTCCTGACGAATATTGAAAGCCGTCAATGAAAATGATCGCCAGGAGAAATAAGAAACTATCTTTTAACCGCACGATTTTAACTTTAAATATTGTTTAGAAATTCATAAAACTTTGGTGTCGAATATCTCAGAATGACAGATTTGTAGATACGTCATCTGTGCTTCCGACGGCAGAACAAATATTACTACAAAATTTCGCACTACTCTTTTTTTACAGTCTAATTTCAATATACTATCCAATTGATAATAATAATAATCATTTGGAGTCTTTTTTCACTTGTTTATTATCCCTAATTTAAATAGCTAAAATAATACCATAAATGAAATGTACCGCACTGAATTAAAAATAACTGTAAACTATTTTCTAGTTGAAAAAAATGGCGACGTATGCATATCAATCCTTCACGAACCTGGAGATGACAAATGGGGTTATGAGAAGGCATCGGAACGGTGGCTACCAGTACACACGGTAGAAACAATTCTCATTAGTGTCATCAGTATGCTTGCAGATCCAAACGATGAAAGTCCCGCAAATGTAGATGCCGCCGTAAGTTTTTTAAAAATATGTCTTATAACTTGTCTTTTCACATCAATTACCAATTAATTGCCAGTTTTCAATTCAACAAAATTTTTATTTCCATTATTATAAACGAGTAAATGATGCTGATACTCCAGTTTAATCATTATGAAAACTTAGATGTAACCTAATCTGTAAAATATATGTGCATGCTTTACCCAGCAAACGAAAACGAATAGAAAGTTAAAAATACGAATTGAAATGAATTAAAATGAATTAAAACGCATGAAAATGATTAATTGAATACATTTGAATTCATTTTAATTCACTTGAATTCATTTTAATACACTTGAATTCATTTTAATTCACTTGAATTCATTTTAATTCACTTGAATTCATCTTAATTCACTTGAATTCATTTCAATTCGTATTTTTAACTTTCTATTCGTTTTCGTTTACTGGGTAGTAATTCAAGTGAATTAAAATGAATTAAAACGCATGAAAATGATTAATTGAATTCACTTGAATTCATTTTAATTCACTTGAATTCATTTTAATACACTTGAATTCATTTTAATACACTTGAATTCATCTTAATTCACTTGAATTCATTTTAATACATTTTAATTCACTTGAATTCATTTTAATACACTTGAATTCATTTTAATTCACTTGAATTCATTTTAATACACTTGAATTCATTTTAATTCGTATTTTTAACTTTCTATTCGTTTTCGTTTACTGGATAGTAATTCAAGTGAATTAAAATGAATTAAAACGCATGAAAATGATTAATCGAATACACTTGAATTCATTTTAATACACTTGAATTCATTTTAATACACTTGAATTCATTTTAATTCACTTGAATTCATTTTAATTCACTTGAATTCATTTTAATTCGTATTTTTAACTTTCTATTCGTTTTCGTTTACTGGATAGTAATTCAAGTGAATTAAAATGAATTAAAACGCATGAAAATGATTAATTGAATACACTTGAATTCATTTTAATAGACTTGAATTCATTTTAATACACTTGAATTCATTTTAATTCACTTGAATTCATTTTAATACACTTGAATTCATTTCAATTCGTATTTTTAACTTTCTATTCGTTTTCGTTTACTGGATAGTAATTCAAGTGAATAAAATGAATTAAAACGCATGAAAATGATTAATTGAATTCATTTTAGTTCACTTGAATTCAGTTTAATACACTTGAATTCATTTTAATTCACTTGAATTTATTTTAATACACTTGAATTCATCTTAATTCACTTGAATTCATTTTAATACACTTGAATTCATTTTAATTCACTTGAATTCATTTCAATTCGTATTTTTAACTTTCTATTCGTTTTCGTTTACTGGATAGTAATTCAAGTGAATTAAAATGAATTAAAACGCATGAAAATGATTAATTGAATACACTTGAATTCATTTTAATAGACTTGAATTCATTTTAATACACTTGAATTCATTTTAATTCACTTGAATTCATTTCAATTCGTATTTTTAACTTTCTATTCGTTTTCGTTTACTGGATAGTAATTCAAGTGAATAAAATGAATTAAAACGCATGAAAATGATTAATTGAATTCATTTTAGTTCACTTGAATTCAGTTTAATACACTTGAATTCATTTTAATTCACTTGAATTTATTTTAATACACTTGAATTCATCTTAATTCACTTGAATTCATTTTAATACACTTGAATTCATTTTAATTCACTTGAATTCATTTTAATTCACTTGAATTCGTTTCAATTCGTATTTTTAACTTTCTATTCGTTTTCGTTTACTGGATAGTAATTCAAGTGAATAAAATGAATTAAAACGCATGAAAATGATTAATTGAATTCATTTTAGTTCACTTGAATTCAGTTTAATACACTTGAATTCATTTTAATTCACTTGAATTTATTTTAATACACTTGAATTCATCTTAATTCACTTGAATTCATTTTAATACACTTGAATTCATTTTAATTCACTTGAATTCATTTTAATTCACTTGAATTCATTTTAATTCGTATTTTTAACTTTCTATTCGTTTTCGTTTACTGGATAGTAATTCAAGTGAATTAAAATGAATTAAAACGCATGAAAATGATTAATTGAATACATTTGAATTCATTTTAATTCACTTGAATTCATTTTAATACACTTGAATTCATTTTAATTCACTTGAATTCATTTTAATTCGTATTTTTAACTTTCTATTCGTTTTCGTTTACTGGGTAGTAATTCAAGTGAATTAAAATGAATTAAAACGCATGAAAATGATTAATTGAATTCATTTTAGTTCACTTGAATTCATTTTAATACACTTGAATTCATTTTAATACACTTGAATTCATTTTAATACACTTGAATTCATCTTAATTCACTTGAATTCATTTTAATACACTTGAATTCATTTTAATTCACTTGAATTCATTTTAATACACTTGAATTCATTTTAATTCGTATTTTTAACTTTCTATTCGTTTTCGTTTACTGGATAGTAATTCAAGTGAATTAAAATGAATTAAAACGCATGAAAATGATTAATTGAATACACTTGAATTCATTTTAATAGACTTGAATTCATTTTAATACACTTGAATTCATTTCAATTCGTATTTTTAACTTTCTATTCGTTTTCGTTTACTGGATAGTAATTCAAGTGAATTAAAATGAATTAAAACGCATGAAAATGATTAATTGAATTCATTTTAGTTCACTTGAATTCATTTTAATACACTTGAATTCATCTTAATTCACTTGAATTCATTTTAATACACTTGAATTCATTTTAATACACTTGAATTCATTTTAATTCACTTGAATTCATCTTAATTCACTTGAATTCATTTCAATTCGTATTTTTAACTTTCTATTCGTTTTCGTTTACTGGGTAGTAATTCAAGTGAATTAAAATGAATTAAAACGCATGAAAATGATTAATTGAATTCATTTTAATTCACTTGAATTCATTTTAATACACTTGAATTCATTTTAATACACTTGAATTCATCTTAATTCACTTGAATTCATTTTAATACATTTTAATTCACTTGAATTCATTTTAATACACTTGAATTCATTTTAATTCACTTGAATTCATTTCAATTCGTATTTTTAACTTTCTATTCGTTTTCGTTTACTGGATAGTAATTCAAGTGAATTAAAATGAATTAAAACGCATGAAAATGATTAATTGAATTCATTTTAGTTCACTTGAATTCATTTTAATACACTTGAATTCATCTTAATTCACTTGAATTCATTTTAATACACTTGAATTCATTTTAATTCATCTTAATTCACTTGAATTCATTTCAATTCGTATTTTTAACTTTCTATTCGTTTTCGTTTACTGGGTAGTTTCTAATTGCATTCAATTATTACTGTACATTTTCTTGTGAATTGAAACGACGAATGTAGAAATTTATAAATGTCTTTGTTGATATTCATTTCCAATCGAAACTTATGCTTGCATAACTTTTTTTGTTATTACAGAAAGAATGGAGGGAAAGTTATACAGAGTTCAAACGAAAAGTGGCAAGGTGTGTGAGAAAAAGCCAAGAGGAATGTATGTAGGGAAAAAAGAAATATACACTTGGAAAGACTTATTTAATTCTGGTAAGAATTTTAAGCTACATAATTAATATTTAGAAAACTACAAAATCGAAAGAACCGTGCGAAAGTGTGTCAGTCGAACCGTATGAATTTCACTTGTAAATGTTACTTTATATACACGTTTTTTACACAAATATCCTTGATGAATCGCAGAATCATTAAAAAGTTGTATGTAAATTTTCAATAAACGGCATAAAATTTTCTGAAAAGTTTTTGTGTAGACGTTTTTACTAGAATTTGGGAAAAATATAAACGATTGGCATATCATCGAATATTTTGTATTTATTCCAGACAAATATAAATATGTTACATTAATTTCTAAGGGTTTCAATCATACTCCAATTTTAATTTAATAAAAATGTTTAGAGGATGCTAAATAAAATTTGAAAAAAAGGTAATTTCGAATTCTATAAATATTAATGGAACAGTTACGAATGTTATTTATTAAATTTAGTACAGTATTTGTTTGGTTTTATTGCAGAATTTTTAAAAATAGTCAATAAGAATAAATATTATTCATGTATATTAAAAATTCATTTGGAAATTATTTAACTAAAATAATAGTATTATTCTCATTATCTAAACATTGCTCGCAGCGAGTTTAAAGAAATCATTAGTTTGATACTAAAAAGATGTCAGTAACGAAAGTTTCAATTAATATGACAGGTATTTAATAAAGTTGTTAACTTGGTATTAATATCAAAATACATCAATTTGTTTCATTGGATATTTTACGTTTCCTATTGTTTTGACGAGAATACTCGTCATTGTACAAAATGACAATGAATTTTACAAATCTGTTGTAATTTTCATTTGTAAAAATTTGGTAATATGTCGATGTACAATGCAGTAAATTCACAGTTGTGATTGGTGAATTTACAAAAATATTCTAAAACTCCTAACCTCAAAAATTTACAAAAAAATATTGTAAAAGTTGTAACCTTAAATGGTTAAATCTCCACATTAAACATACGATTATTATGGTTTACATGGAAATTACAATAAGTTTGTAAAATTCTTTTCCATTTTTTACAGTGTAACATAAACTTTTGAGGTTAGGAAACGACATTACCAATACTGCTAGTTTTTTTAGGTTATGTTTGTGTTCTATTCACATATTATCTCGGATTAGAATGATACACTAAAAAAATGAGAATGAATTTTACAGTGCCGTTGTAATGTTCATTGCATACAAATTTGGTAATATTCCTAATGTTTTTACCAATTGAGGTTAGGGATTTTACAACACCGTAAAGAACGACAATGAAATTTACCACATTCAGCATTGGTTGAAATTAAGCCCACGTTGAATATAGTAATCTTCTCACGTTTAATGTTGTAAGTTTTCTGTTTGGGAGTTGAAATTTCACCAATTTTGATGCGTTTTCTTTTCGAATGGTAAATTTATTTTCGGGCTCGATTTTGACCAACGTATTGCGAGGTAAAATTACACCGCGTTGTAAAGTTCCTAACCTCCAAAGCTAAAAAGCCAACGTTACCTTCGTCGATATTACAAATCTTTGTAATTTTATCATCTTCTACACTGTAAAAAATAGTAATGAATTTTACCACCTTAAGCGTAGGCAATTATATGACCAACGCTAAGCGTAGCGATTTTACACAGTTTTTATTGTAAATTTACCACCTTATGTAAAGTTCCTTTTCGTCTTTGTAAAATTTCTAAGTAAAGTTGTAAATTTACAACACCGTATTAAAATTCAAAAAATGCGGTAATATTGTCACGCAGAGTGTATTAAATTTACCCGTGTACGTTGTAAATTTACAACAAAATATTAAAATTTGTAGGTTATCCAGCTCGAAGATCTTATACACTAGACGGGCCGATCAATGAATTTCGCACTTTAAACCTGTATTTTTCCTATCAGAATGTACATTTAACATGTAATCGGTAATATTACAATTTTTAAATGTAAATTTACAATTAACTTAGAATTTTTACAATGACTATGTGTATTTTTACAATATCCTGTATTTTTCCCTCGAGTGGTAAAATTACCCCGCGTGGTAAGTCTACAATTATGACCAACGTACAGTGTAGTACTTTTACAGCGCGTTGTAATTTTCCTACTTTCAGCGTAGTACATTCACAACCGTGTCTGGTAAATTCACAAAAACGTTGTAAAATCCCAAACCTCAAGTGGTAAAAACCCTACGCTGCATGTGGGAAATGTTGCCAAATTTGCATCCATGAAAATTACAATCAGTTGTAAAATTCATTACCATTTTTTACAGTGTACGTAAAGATACATACAAAACAGGTTAGGTATGTTAAAACCTTGTAAGGTTCCGAACTTCACGTAGGAACCGTACAACTTCGTACGCGGACGTATTACCAAATTTTTACAAATGAAAATTAAAATAGATTTGTAAAATTCGTTGCCACCTTTTACAGCGATAGTCAATGATTTTTAGGTTATGTTTGTGTTCTCTTTGCGTATTACAGTAGTCCTTCCCTTATTCTAATTTTCCCTTCTCCCCCACTACTTAGATTTGTAGTCTCACTTTTGTCTCTTTTTCTTTTGTTGAGCATGCGCCGTTATTTGTGTATTTAGAAAAATCCACGCGTCAACACCGGTCAGTGGGGAGAACGCGCGAGGGGAAATATTAGAATAGGAGAAGAGAAAAAATTTGAATAAGGGAAGGAGTACTGTATATTGGATTAGAATGATACACTGTAAAAAATGAGAATGAATTTTACAAACTCATTGTAATTTTCATGTTATATAAATTTTGGTAATATTCCCACGTGTGAAATAGTGTTTTGACTATTTGAGGTTAGGATTTTTACGATACTTTTGTAAATTTACCAGACAGCACTGTGTATTTACTACATCAAGTATACAGAAAGTACAACACATTGTAATTTACAATGCTACACATTGGTAATATTTGAGGCCACGTCAAACGTGGTAATTTTACTGTTCAATGGGAAAAAGTGACAAAATTTTGTAAAAATACAATGCCCGGCAAGAAAATTTACAAAGTTAAAAGTGTGAAATTAGCATTGTTGAACGTGGATAATATTTGAACCCACGTTAAACGTCGTAAAATCCTTTTCTATTTTTTACAGTGACAAAGTTTTTACTATTTCAGGTTAGGATTTTTACAATATTTTTGTAATTTTACTTAAGACGACTGAATGTGGCAATTACACAGTGTACAGGAGAAAAACCAAAAATTTGTAAAAATACAATCTGAGAAAGAAAACTTTACTTCAATAAGTAATCGATGAATTTATCGGTAATCCGAACCAAATAGTGTCTGAGTTTTTCAAATTTCCCCACGGTTCGTCCCCACTGGCTGCGAATGTGCTTCCATACCCCATTTTTTTAAAGTGTTTTTCTTCATTTCGTTTTTTCTGAATTTTCTATTAATTATCATCTTAATTTCACATTTTTAAAGAATCATTCTTGAGATTCTTTAATTTAATTTAAATTTCGTGTCACATTCCATCTAAAATGAGTTTCAAAGTTGATTGGCTGGCAAAATATTTGTCGTGCGAAATTTGAAAAACTCGGACACTATTTGGTTCGGATTACCGATAAATTCATCGATTACTTATTGAAATATCACCGAACGATAAATTCATCTTCATCTTTATTAAAAACTTTACTTCATTATACAATCCATCCTCATTCAATGTGGTAAAATTCATTTCATTTGCTCTTTTTTACAATGTAGAATTTCAATCAAAATGGTCAAGAAACCGAAATAAAACGTATTTAATTCGTTTCAAGTCTTGTTCGTTTGTTAGGTTATTTGCAAAATATTACACTGTACAAAATGTAAATAAAGTTCACAAATTTATTGTAATTTTCATTAATTTTGAATCATTTTCATACGTACAACATTCTGCCGACAGAAGCACAGATGCCATATTTGCATTTTTTTTCGATTTTGAGACAATTGGATATTTCAATGGGAAAGATTTAAACAATTTTTTAATAGTACATATAATAACAAATAACCATTATATTTATTAATAAAACGAATATTTTAAAAGGCGTAACTGTAGACTTTGTGTGAAAAACGTCAAAATTGGGCATATCTGCAAAATAAGAAACAAAAAAGTCATTACTGCATACTTTTTAATTCAGATGATTTCAAAATGCTTTAGAGAATTTGAGTTACAACTCAAACTTTAAGTCCCAAATGTGCACAATTTGCACATGGATTTCAGCATCGTTTTATATATAAAATAAAAATTAAACAAAAATGGAAACATCTATATCCGACTAGTTTTGAGGTCCCTCTTTCGATTGGCGCTACTGAAATTTTCGAAAAATGACGTTTAAGACAGTTTTTTTTACAAAAATCCTGAAATAACGCGATTTTTTAGCTACAATTTTTTTTAAATGCATTTTTAACTATGATAACGGTTTCAGATCACCTTCTAATCTGTCAGAAACGTGTTCCCGATTGTTTTACTTCAAAATTATACATTCACATATTTTGATTTATTTTGTTTTTCGTTTCAAAATGGCGTCTGAACGTTGAGAATTGTTGAAAGTGAAGAAAATGATATTATTTCAGATCTGCTAGGTTTTCTTTGTAGTAAAATCGTAGAAATAAGTTATTACGAGTTTTGTATGACCTATTTTGATTTACGAAAGCAGTAATATCCCATAAAATTACCATTTATACAATCAAAAAAATCTTAAGAATAATGTTGACTTGAAAATCTGAATGGAATACGATAGTATTTTTCCTATTCCAGAAATGTGAAATTTTACATAACGCTATATTGGATCCGCCATTTTGAATTTCGGTAAACTGACTCAAGATTTGAGTTTAGCGATGACTGAAACCTACACCGTAAAAAATGTTGATGTAAATTTACCACGAAAACCGTAGGACACAAAAATACCACTGATAATCGCAGGAAATTTACCAAGAGCTGGTAAAATATAACCTATCGGTGTAAAATTACCTTGGAGCAATGTAATATTTTAATACAAGATTAGGGGAATTTTACATCAGTCAGGTTATTTTTACACCGACTGCACTGCGATATCGCACTAAACTATTGGGAGTTTACATAATTGCTGTAATGTTACAATTTTTAATTTTTCCATTTTAATGTAAATTTACCACGATTATCAGTGGTATTTTTGTGTCCAATGATTTTCGTGGGAAAATTACACTTTTATTGCAATATTACTATGTTTATGGTAAAAATCCTCGAGAAATCATTGAGGTGCTGCTTTCGTAAATCAAAATAGGTCGTACAAAACTCGTAATAACTTATTTGTACGTTTTTACTACAAAGAAAACCTAGCAGATCCGAAATAATATCATTTTCTTCACTTTCAACAATTTTCAACGTTCAGACGCCATTTTGAAACGAAAAACAAAATAAATCAAAATATGTGAACGTATAATTTTGTAAAAAAAGTAAAACAATCGTGAACACGTTTCTGACAGATTAGAAGGTGATCTGAAACCGGTATCATAGTTAAAAATGCATTTCAAGAAAAAATTGTAGCTAAAAAATCGCGTTTTTTTTTTCAGTATTTTTGTAAAAAAACTGTGTTAAACGTAATTTTTCGAAAATTTCAGTAGCGCCAATCGAAAGAGCGACCTCAAAACTAGTCGGATATAGATGTTTCCATTTTTTTTTTTAATTTTTATTTAATACATAAAACGATGCTGAAATCCATGTGCAAATTGTGCACATTTGCGACTTAAAGGGTTTATAGAAATGTCTTTCTTAGGTTAGGGCGTTATATTATTAACACATGAAATTCAATGAATAAAAATGAAAAACTACTTTATAATTACTAACTATTTTATAATAGTGATAATTATTGTTAAAAATGATTTTATGTAGTTACATATGACGCTGAAGCTAGCAGCAGATTCGCAGCAGCGGATTCAAGAAAACTGTAAAAAATGGATAATTTCTTATTAAAAATTACTTGCATTTAAACATCTTTAAACAAATTTTATACAAATAATCTATTTTTGGTAATTTTAATGGCTGAAAACCATAGTTTTTTCGAATCTGCTGCTAGCTTCAGTGTCATAGTTACGTCTGATTTGCCTTCCAATAGCATATCGATTGTTTTCATTAAGACTGCATTGTTTTTAGTCGTATCTGCTTTTTAAAAACTATTAATGCACATTTATAGAAATTTATATCGTGAATATAATTTTACTTAATAATTAACAATGTGTTAACAGTGATTTTTGGTATAAAATTAGTCGAGAAAAGCATAAAATAATTTGGTAGAATATCTCAAAATTACAGATTTGTAGATACGGCAACGGTGCTTCCGAATGGGAGTATTGGAGTTTTACAATATTCGGTAAATTTACAATTTACAGCATGGCCTCGATTTTGACCCATGTACAATGTTAGAAAAATGCTTCGAGTTGTAATTTTATCACTTTCAACGTAGGATATTTACCAAAGTTGTGAAATTCCTAACATCACATAGAAAATTTACAATGTTGAATGTGGGCAAATCACCATATTTTTACGAAAGAAAATTACAACAGATTTGTAAAGTTCATTTTCATTTTTTATAGTGTGCTAAAACTTAAATTTGGTTGGGAAATATTTTGAGTTTTATTTTGAGCATCTGTAAAATTTATTGTATTTCTTCAATAAGACGATGTATTACTTCATAAGAGAAGAAAATAAATACTGCCCTGCAAACACAGTAAGTAACATTTACGTAAAGGTTACATTGTTACATAAATGTTACATAACTGTTACATAACTGTTACTTTTGTGTTTGCTGGGTGCCTCGCATTCTCTTTACATTTTTATTTATTGTTATTATTGTGGTTATTAAAATAAAATAGAATTACAATTAATTGTGCAGATGAATAAAATAAGCATTTATTGAAGAGAAATTGGAATAATGTTAAGTATCATGAAATGGGTGATTTAACAATACAGTAGTCCTTCTCTTATTCTAATTCCTCTTATTCTAACTTCTTCTCTTATTCTAATTTTTTCACATCCTCTATTCTAATTTCATGCATACAATATAACCTAAAAAAACTCTTTTTAAAAACAAAAACATTAACAATAAGTCAGTTCGGTTATCTGTCTAATAAATAATATCGTGTAAATTAACATTGGTGTAAAAACCCCCCTCACAAGATCCTAGAAAAGTGCAAACTTTTTTGATGGCAAATTAGAATACGAGAAGGAGACGCCATCTTGCCGGTCTGGACAAATTAGAATAAGAGAAGGACTACTGTATATGATTTAGTTCTCTGATTTACGTTAGTATAGATATACAACTTAATTGTAGGTTAAAATTCGTTCGTTATATAAAAAATGGTAATACTTTTCGATTTTTTTTTTCAGCGAACCTCTTAAAGGCTTTGAGAGTCAAGAACGTTTGTAGCCTTCGAACACCACCGAATTTTTTAAATAGTTTATAAATTTGTATTGAAATCATGTAATACTTTATTTATATAATTTTAATAAATACAATCATTTTCTTTGTGCATCGAGTAATTAATCAATTTCATCGTCAAGGTACGTTTGTAAGTCTCATGTTTTATTCATCGTGAATAAAGAAATCGGATGTTGTGATATACTTTTATTGCTGGTATTTATTTCTGTATTGTTTCTTCCGATAGTTTTCTAGAATTGTTATATTTTAACAAACGCAAGGATTGTACAATTCTTAAGTTAACCCATTCACTGCCATCGTCCTCTACAGTGGACAAATTTTACATAAAGTGTTTATTATTTAATGATTCTGTATTTTTATTGCTATTAAAAAATTCTTTCATAATAACAAATAATTTCTAATCATGTTTAGTAACATTTTAACAAATTTTTGTTTTGATTATTATGAATAAATAATTATTATTATAATTTAAACAAAAAAAATTTTTTTCTTCAATTTTTGGACATTTTCTATATATTTGCCCTACCAAAATCGTTTTCGGTCGCACAGGTTTAATTAAAATGATGAAAACATTAAAATAGTTGTAATGGATTAAAGAACAATAAAAAAGAAACGAAATGTTGGTGTCGATTCTGTAATCATTTTTAGTTTCATTGGTCATTACAGCCAATTTCAACATTTCGGATAAATCACAACTGATAGTAAAACAAAATGGCGGATCTAATATGGCTGACGAAATTTAAATTCATCGAAATCCATTGAACATCTTTCTACAGGGCTCCCAGTCAGTCTTTTTTTAGGAAATTAGTCTCTTTTATTTCCCTTTTTTGTCAAAAGTCCCTTTTACATCCTTTTTTTAATCGTTCAAATTTAAATTGTCCTTCTGTGTCTTGTTTGCTTCGTATGAATAAATGTTTGATTAAGAAAAGTAATTCGTTTTTCAAATGAAAAGAAATATGACAATATTACTTACGTTTTAACTTGGGAGAAACTAAAAAATAGTATGCAACAAAAATTATATGATTATTTTTGTTCTCTATTTAATTTAAAAACTTTGTCAAAATGTTTTGAGAAACGATTACTTTTATTATGTAATAATAAAAAATTGTAAATAAACAAAACAATTTTCCATATTTATGATTTTATAAATCTTAGGCAAATGGAAAAACTAAGTTATTGAAACTTTAAGGAACTATAACCAACAATCTTTCGAAAAATACGAAAAAAAAATGTTTTTTTTTTTACGACGAATTTAATGGTAATATAATAACAATTTTATAAAAATTTTTGATAAAAAAATATTTATTTTTTTCGTTAAAAAATAAAATTTTTTAAAATCCATCCATAATTAGTTAGGTAATATGTTGTTTTATTCACCAAATTTGCTTTGAATGTTTAAATTAAAAACGACGAACAAATTTAAAAAAAAAGGTAGAAAAATTTTAAAAAAATTGAGAGTTTCAAAATTTGCAGCCAAATCTGAAAGGGTGATGTCCAACAATAGCAAAATTAAACGTTTTAGTGTGAAAAAAATTTGTTTTTCGAATAAAAGCTATTCAAATTTGTTAATCTATTTTAAAAATTAAAAAAAAAAACAACTGGAAAACAGAAAAACATATTTTCTAAATAATTACGTATGGATTTTAAAAAATTCCATTTTAGTCGAAAAAAAACATTTTTCTTTTTCGGTAAAAAAATTTGTTTCTGATTTTTATTTTATTACAATTTAATTCCTCCTAAAAAATCACTAAAAAAAAAGTGGAAAACAGAAAAACATATTTTTTAAATAATTACATATGGATTTTAAAAAATTCCATATTAGTAGAAAAAAAAACATTTTTCTGTTTTGGTAAAAAAATTTGTTTCTGATTTTTATTTTATTACAATTTAATTCCTCCTCAAAAATCACTAAAAAAAAACAACTGGAAAACAGAAAAACATATTTTCTAAATAATTACGTATGGATTTTAAAAAATTCCATTTTAGTAGAAAAAAAAACATTTTTCTGTTTTGGTAAAAAAATTTGTTTCTGATTTTTATTTTATTACAATTGAATTCCTCCTCAAAAATCACTAAAAAAAACAACTGGAAAACAGAAAAACATATTTTCTAAATAATTACGTATGGATTTTAAAAAATTCCATTTTAGTAGAAAAAAAAACATTTTTCTGTTTTGGTAAAAAAATTTGTTTCTGATTTTTATTTTATTACAATTGAATTCCTCCTCAAAAATCACTAAAGAAATAATTTCTGGGGAATTTTTGAACATTTTGATCATAAAAAAATTTTATTATAAATTGTAATGTAATAATTGTATCAGGCTTACAATTAAAAAGTTGAAATGAAAACTATTTTTAGTCAATTTTTCTACCTCAAGTCCCTTTTTAGTTCCTTTTTTTTTTTTTTAATTTGTTTCTGATTTTTTTTATTACAATTGAATTCCTCCTCAAAAATCACTAAAGAAATCATTTCTGGGGAATTTTTGAACATTTTGATAATGAAAAAAAATTTTGATAATGAAAAAAAATTCCATTTTAGTCGAAAAAAAAACATTTTTCTTTTTTGGTAAAAAAATTTGTTTTTGATTTTTATTTTATTACAATTTAATTCCTCCTCAAAAATCACTAAAGAAATAATTTCTGGGGAATTTTTGAACATTTTGATAATGAAAAAAAATGTTATTATAAATTGTAATAATTGTATCAAGCTTACAATTAAAAAGTTGAAATCAAAACTATTTTTAGTCCTTTTTTAGTCCATTTTTCTACCTCAAGTCCCTTTTTAGTTCCTTATTTTTTTTTATTACCATTGAATTCCTCCTCAAAAATCACTAAAGAAATAATTTCTGGGGAATTTTTGAACGTTTTGATAATAAAAAAAAATGTTATTATAAATTGTAATAATTCTATCTAGCTTACAATTAAAAAGTTGAAATCAAAACTATTTTTAGTCCTGTTTTAGTCCATTTTTCTACCTCAAGTCCCTTTTTAGTTCCTTTTTTTTTTTAAATTTGTTTTTGATTTTTTTTTATCAAAACGTTCAAAAATTCCCCAGAAATTATTTCTTTAGTGATTTTTGAGGAGGAATTAAATTGTAATAAAATAAAAATCAGAAACAAATTTTTTTACCAAAAAAGTAAAATTTTTTTCTACTAAAATGGAATTTTTTGAAATCCATACGTAATTATTTAGAAAATATGTTTTTCCGTTTTTTTTTTAAGTTCAAATTCCTTTTTTTAAGGGGACGAGGCACTGGAAATCCTGCTTTCTAACTAAATACAATTCATTCTTGAATTAAAATGAACACCATTTCTAAATCGATTTCTGATTTTTTTTTTATTACAATTGAATTCCTCCTCAAAAATCACTAAAGAAATAATTTCTGGGAAATTTTTGAACGTTTTGATCATTAAAAAAAATTTTATTATAAATTGTAATGCAATAATTGTATCAGGCTTAAAATAAAACTTAATAATAATAAAATTAAATTGTAATAAAGTAAAAACCAGAAACAAATTTTTTTACCAAAAAGGAAATGTTTTTTTTCTACTAAAATGGAATTTTTTAAAATCCATACGTAATTATTTAGAAAATATGTTTTTCTGTTTTCCAGTTGTTTTTTTTTTTATTTTTAGTGCTTTTTGAGGAGGAATTCAATTGTAATAAAATAAAAATAAGAAACAAATTTTTTTACCAAAAAAGAAAAACTATTTTTAGTCCATTTTTCTACCTCAAGTCCCTTTTTTAGTTTCTTTTTTTGTTTTAAATTTGTTTCTGATTTTTATTTTATTACAATTTAATTCCTCCTCAAAAATCACTAAAGAAATAATTTCTGGGGAATTTTTGAACATTTAGATAATAAACAAAAATGTTATTATAAATTGTAATAATTGTATCAAGCTTACAATTAAAAAGTTGAAATCAAAACTATTTTTAGTCCTTTTTTAGTCCATTTTTCTACCTCAAGTCCCTTTTTAGTTCCTTTTTTTTTTAAAATTTGTTTCTGATTTTTTTTTATCAAAACGTTCAAAAATTCCCCAGAAATTATTTCTTTAGTGATTTTTGAGGAGGAATTCAATTGTAATAAAATAAAAATCAGAAACAAATTTTTTTACCAAAACAGAAAAATTTTTTTTTCTACTAAAATGGAATTTTTTAAAATCTATACGTAATTATTTAGAAAATATGTTTTTCCGTTTTTTTTTTAAGTTCAAATTCCTTTTTTTAAGGGGACGAGGCATTGGGAGTCCTGCTTTCTAACTAAATACAATTCATTCTTGAATTAAAATGAACACCATTTCTAAATCGATTTCTGATTTTTTTTTATTACAATTGAATTCCTCCTCAAAAATCACTAAAGAAATAATTTCTGGGAAATTTTTGAACGTTTTGATCATTAAAAAAAATTTTATTATAAATTGTAATGCAATAATTGTATCAGGCTTAAAATAAAACTTAATAATAATAAAATTAAATTGTAATAAAATAAAAATCAGAAACAAATTTTTTTACCAAAAAGGAAATGTTTTTTTTCTACTAAAATGGAATTTTTTAAAATCCATACGTAATTATTTAGAAAATATGTTTTTCTGTTTTCCAGTTGTTTTTTTTTTTATTTTTAGTGCTTTTTGAGGAGGAATTCAATTGTAATAAAATAAAAATAAGAAACAAATTTTTTTACCAAAAAAGAAAAACTATTTTTAGTCCATTTTTCTACCTCAAGTCCCTTTTTTAGTTTCTTTTTTTGTTTTAAATTTGTTTCTGATTTTTATTTTATTACAATTTAATTCCTCCTCAAAAATCACTAAAGAAATAATTTCTGGGGAATTTTTGAACATTTAGATAATAAACAAAAATGTTATTATAAATTGTAATAATTGTATCAAGCTTACAATTAAAAAGTTGAAATCAAAACTATTTTTAGTCCTTTTTTAGTCCATTTTTCTACCTCAAGTCCCTTTTTAGTTCCTTTTTTTTAAAATTTCTACTAAAAAAATTTGTTTTTGATTTTTTTTTATTACAATTGAATTCCTCCTCAAAAATCACTAAAGAAATAATTTCTGGGAAATTTTTGAACGTTTTGATCATTAAAAAAAAATGTTATTATAAATTGTAATAATTGTATCAGCTTACAATTAAAATGTTGAAATCAAAACTATTTTTAGTCCTTTTTTAGTCCATTTTTCTACCTCAAGTCCCTTTTTAGTTCCTTTTTTTTTTTTAAATTTGTTTCTGATTTTTTTTTATTACCATTGAATTCCTCCTCAAAAATCACTAAAGAAATAATTTCTGGGGAATTTTTGAACGTTTTGATAATAAAAAAAAATGTTATTATAAATTGTAATAATTCTATCAAGCTTACAATTAAAAAGTTGAAATCAAAACTATTTTTAGTCCTTTTTTAGTCCATTTTTCTACCTCAAGTCCCTTTTTAGTTCCTTTTTTTTTTTAAATTTGTTTCTGATTTTTTTTTATCAAAACGTTCAAAAATTCCCCAGAAATTATTTCTTTAGTGATTTTTGAGGAGGAATTCAATTGTAATAAAATAAAAATCAGAAACAAATTTTTTTACCAAAACAGAAAAATGTTTTTTTTTCTACTAATATGGAATTTTTTAAAATCTATACGTAATTATTTAGAAAATATGTTTTTCCGTTTTTTTTTTAAGTTCAAATTCCTTTTTTTAAGGGGACGAGGCATTGGGAGTCCTGCTTTCTAACTAAATACAATTCATTCTTGAATTAAAATGAATACCTAAATCGATTTCGAATTATTCCGCAAACAATTCTAGTAAAAGCGAACACTCGTTAAATATAACTTCAAAATGTTCTCTTGAATTATTAAATGAATTCGGTATGTGGAATCGAGATACTGACATGTTGATAATAAAAGGATCGAATGTATTTTAATGATATTGATAATCTTTTTTAAAGCAATCTATGTTAAATATATTTATAATCGTAGGGAAGCCATAAGCACTGTGTGAAAGCAACCGAAGTCGAGCATAAAGCTAACGGACAACAGTGCCACTAAAAACGGATAAAGCCGGACCTATCCTAATGCAAACTGAAAGACGAGAGCTCACACGCACTCGAGTCGAAGTACTTCGAATCGCTGCTACCGACATTTCGCCACCTACCGATAAGAACTAGAAAAAAAGGAAGGTTATACATGCGCAGCTCATTTTTAAACATGCTAACGCAGCTAAGAAACGTAATTTACGACTATACATAATATACAAAAAAAAAAAAAAATCTCTGTACGAATGATATCTTAATATTACTAGCTATTGTAAACATAACGATCCTCCGCAAGCTCGTCTTCGTCCTCCATTTTTTCAAGGATGAGAGACCATACGAATCAGCAGAAACCCTATCCCAGCAGTCCTTCCCGAATCCCTTCCCGAGTTCTTTAATTCCTGTAATCTAAACGAAAAATTGTACGTTTACATAATTCCTTAGCGTCGTTTCGTATTTTCTTACTTTCGTATATATACATATATATATATATATATATATATGCACATGTGTTTATAAATAAATTTTTGTAAAGTCGATGAACGAAGTGGAATAACAATCGTTGAATGTAATGCCAGTGATGAGAAATACATACGAATTACTACTACGATAATAATGATGTCGAATGTCAGTTGCGACACTGCGAGTGTGAGATTCTTTCCGTACTGTCAGCTGCCAAAATAACGAATTCTAAATAGGGTAACAAAAAAAAAAAAGCGACGACGATGGTATAGAGTAATAGGTAAATTTCAAAAACCTTCGAGTTGATGCTGGGTAAAACGACGAAACTCGGCAAAATACGTCATATATACAATTGCAAACTGTTCAGGCGCTTTTGCGCACGATTAAACGACACAACCCCGGACTTACGGTTCCTGTGCAAATTTAACATTGGAAATTTCATCATTTTGTCCGTCTATACATTTCATATTGTCAATTAAAGTTGGAAATACCGAACAAGTTTGAGTCATTTTTTTTATCCTGGTGTTTTTAAATTTCTTCGCCTGGCGGCAGAATTTCGAAGTAAACCGATAACCAACAGTCGGTAAAGTAGTTCAGTAGAATTCCAACAGTCGGTAAAGTAGTTTAGTAGCATTTCAACAGTCGGTATGGCAGTTTTGTAGCAGTTCATCCTTTTATCGACGATTGGCGCTGCGATCCAATTCCATCGTTTGCCCGCAAGTAAGTATCGTTGCATTTGACGTATTTAAACGAAAAAGAGGAAGGACGGGAGAAGTTGTTGGCTTTTTGAATTTTTTTTTCCTACTGCGATAATAGACATTAAAAATTTTAAATATAGTCATTACAACAAAATTAGACATTGTATTAGTGGATAAGTTGAGCAGACAGGAGCCAAAATTATAAAACAATGTGTAAATGCAAAAGTTCAAACTTTGTATGTAACATTGAAACCAATAAATATTCGTAATTCGACGGGAATAATTTTAGCACCATTTGTGATACAGGCCTTTTAATTTAGAAATGTTCAATTGTAATAAAATGTAAAAATACAATCTCAGAAAGAAAACTTTACATCATTATACAATCAATGTGGTAAAATTCATTTGCTTTTTATAACAATGTAGAATTTCAATGAAAATAGTCAAGAAACCGAAATAAAACGTTTTTAATTCGTTTCAAGTCCTTTTCGTTTGTTAGGTTATTTGCAAAATTTAACACTTTAAAAAAAAGAAATAAAGTTTACAAATTTATTGTAATTTTCATTAATTTTTAGTAATTTTCATACATACAACATTGGAGTTTTACAATATTTGGTAAATTTACCATTTACAGCACGGGCTCGATTTTTACCCACACTAAAAAATCATAATGAATTTTACAATCATACTGTAATTTTCCTTGGCAAAAAGTTGGTAATATTACTACATATAATGTAGAAATTTTCCCCCAAAACAAGATGAATTTTACAAGGTTATATAAATTTACTACATAAAGCGTAGGAATTTTACAGCTCGGTGTAAAATTACCACATTCAACGTTGGTTCACTACACAGTCGGTAAAGTAGTTTAATAGAATTTCAACAGTCGGTATGGTAGTTTTGTGGCAGTTCATCATTTTAGCGACGGTTGGCGCTGCCATCCAATTCCAAGTTTTACCCGCAAGTAAGTATCGCTGCGTTTGACGTATTTAACCCTTTGAGTCACGGTAGTAACCCACGTTACTACCTCGATTTCTTTGAATTTTAATTATTTACGTTCAAGTTAAGGGGCGGGTTCGGCAACAAAATCAGCTCTATGAAATACACCTTTAAAAAATTTGAAAAAATTAAATCTGTAGCAATTTTTGACGTGGAATTCAGTGATGCTAGAGTAAAAAGTTTAAACAATTTTGTTGACTCATAACAAAATTTTTTTTTTTCGAAAAAAATAGAATTTTTTCAAATCCATCCGTAGTTATTTAGAAAATGTGTTTATATGTTCAATCCAATTTTTTCGAATTTTTAAATTAATTTAGTAAAGTCTAGAAGCATTTTTTCGAAAAAAAAATTTTTTTCTGTGCTAAAACAAGTAGGTCAAAAAAATTATTTCTTTAGTAATTTTTACGTTAAATTCAGCGGTGCTAATATACAAAATGTAAAAATTGTTTTTGACCCATCAAAAAATGTTTTTGGCCCATAACAAAATTTTTTTTCGAAAAAAATTGAATTTTTTAAAATCTATCCGTAATTATTTAGAAAATGTGTTTTTAAGTTCACCTTCATTTTTTTGAATTTTTAAATTAATTTAGAAGAATGTAGAAGAAGCGTTTTTTTAGAAAAGACAAATTTTGTTTCGAGCTGAAATGTATGGGTTAAACAAATTTTTTAGATTTTTGATTCTAGCACCACTGAATCCCTCGTCAAAAATTACTACAGAAATAATTTTTTCAAACCTTTTTAAAGGTGTATTTCATAGAGCTGATTTTGTTGCCGAACCCTCCCCTTAACGTATTCCGTTCGGTCTTTTTGCTATTTTCTGTTACCTTAGTACTTAAAGAACATATCCACATGACTAAATATACATAATTGTTTATTGTTCACTTTATATAAATAAACAAACACAAAAAAATCATAACTAAATACGAAGATTTAAAGCTGTAGATGAACCAATCAGATGGTATTTTTTGCACTACTAATTTTTAAAATTTTCCCTAACGTTTGCTTCTAAAGCCAGAAACTCGCTTGGATTCATTAGAAGAATTGCAAATACGTCAGAGAAAATTTTAATTCGTAAAGATGGAAAGGATGGAATTTTATACGAAACTATTTTTTGAATTGTTCTCGATTTTCGGGACCTTTTTATCCTGGTGTTTTTAAATTTCTTCGCCTAGTGGCAGAATTTCGAAGTAAACCGATAACCAACAGTCGGTAAAGTAGTTTAGTAGAATTTCAACAGTCGGTATGGTAGTTTTGTAGCGTTTCATCCTTTTATCGACGGTTGGCGCTGCGATCCAGTTCCAAGTTCCAT
Source organism: Trichopria drosophilae (assembly GCA_030407085.1). Taxonomy (NCBI): domain Eukaryota; kingdom Metazoa; phylum Arthropoda; class Insecta; order Hymenoptera; family Diapriidae; genus Trichopria; species Trichopria drosophilae. The sequence continues at coordinate 117,525,913 of CM059585.1, read as the reverse complement.
CGTTTACCCGCAAGTAAGTATCGGGCAATAATTTTAGCACCATTTGTAATACAGGCCTTTTAGTTTAGAAATGTTCAATGGAGACAATGGAGAAAGGTCCCGGGTTCGATTCCCGGCCGGTCGAATCTCTCGAGTTCGGCCCTCCATTTTTTTCGAAAATCGAGAACAATCCAAAAAACAGATTCGTATAAAATTCCATCCTTTCCATCTTTACGAATTACAAATTTCTCTGACATATTTGCAATTCTTTTAATGAATCCAGGCGAGTTTCTGACTTTAGAAGCAAATGTTAGAGAAAATTAAAATAATTAGTAGTGCAAAAATACCATCTGATTGGTTCATCTACAGGCTTAAATCTTCATATTTAGTAATAATTACTACGAAGTGAACCAAAAAACTTTAATTATAAAAAAAAAATCATGTTTTTTTGGAATGAATTCATTTTTGACGTTATTTTGAAAGATAATGACGAAGTTCGGGGTATATAGGTTTTTGGGGTCGCTGATTACGAATCCTGTGTCAGATTTACAAAATTCAAAATAGTGGATTCAATATGGCGGTGATCGAGATGTAAAAAAGCGCGAATTGTGGTGAAAATGCGTATTTGGGGATTTCCGAAGTCGATAATTACGAATCCAATATCAGCATATTGGATCCGCCATCTTGAATGTAGAAAAACAAAACTCGGATTCGTAATCAGCTACTTTGAAAACCCCCGAGTAGCAGTTTTTGTCCCAATCGAATTATATTTAAAATTTTTGTCGGCCATATTGGATCCGCCATCTTGAATTTCGAAAAACTAACCTCGGATTGGTAATCAGCGACCTCAAAAAACCCCCGAGTAACAAATTTCAGCTAAATTCGATAAAAGAAAAAATGTGTGACTCAAAGGGTTAAACGAGAAAAAGGAAGGACGGGAATAATTTTAGCACCATTTGTAATACAGGCCTTTTAATTTAGAAATGTTCAATGGAGACAATGATATGAATAATATAATTTTATCTAATATACGTATTTACAGCGAAAGAGTTCGCGCGTTTGATTTTCATTCGATGTTTTCTCTTTTTTTTTACTTCCTTCCAGCCATACGTTCGTTTTCTCTCCGTCTGGAAGGTGTGAGTATAATAGCTTCGAAGGAGATGCCGCCAATAAAATCTGCCAGGTGTCTTCAATATTTTTGTATACCTTATTTATTTTTCTTTGTAATCTTCGTATAATAATCATAAACGTACAATTTAAAACAATAGTGCAGTAGTGTTTATGCAATGTACAGGATATTCTTTAAGCTATTATACAGTTCGAAACGAAATACAAATCAATAAACTATTTTACTGCAGGTAAAAGTCCCTCTCGTTCTTTGATACATTATTTTCACTACTAAAGAAGAAGACCGAAGACAGAGCGCGCCTGTCCTTCGACTCTCGGTACTCGCCGGTGTGCTCTGCCCTGTTTTTTATTTTTTGTCGCATTTTTTTTTTCGCTGCATGGAGGCATCAGCTGCGACCAAGTTCGGGGGCGGGAAAAAGGAAGGGGAAAAAACGGACTATCCGATAACTTCGTTCTTTTTCTTTCGTCTCGAATGTTCTATCTACAGTTTTTTTCTTTTATATTGTAAAATATTCATTATTACGTTTACGATATGATTTTTCCGCCGCGGACGTCGCCAGTTGTCCAACGAGAGTCCGCGGACTGGGATTTTTTATTCTTTATTTATATTACACGACTGGCTATACTCTATCGAGTAAGTTCCGGTTCGCACTTCCTCCCGCTCGATAAATAATTAAAGCTATCGTCTATTTACGCACTAATCCAGTATCTACAAAGAACCTAGTTATACTGATTCGATGAACGGGAAATCATTAGGCCGTTGCCCGATGATGATCGAGAAACCTTCCGGCGACGATCCACGGGTTAGAACGAGGTATCGTCGAGCGGCTCCTCGAACAAGATCATCCGTGTCGGCGACGACGACGTTTTCAACGACTTGTCGCGACACGATCCGCGGGGTCGGCCGTGGGTACGGAAAAATTTCTTAAAAAGTTGAAAAAGTTCGAGAGTCTAGAAAAAATGCATTCGCGAACGAAATAATTTAGTTTGGTATAAGCGCGCCATCTGAGATCGAGTTTTGTCAAAGCTTCCTCTCGGTTCCTCTTTTTCATCGATAGTTGCGCAATGCTCACGGCTAAAAGTGTCATTAGTTTAAACGGAGACATTTGGTATTTACACTTGATCTCTGCCTCTCTTATCGCGACGCACGAATGTCAACGGAGAAAGTTAAAATCAACGGTTTTCGGCTTGAAAGAACGGAAACTCGCGACTAGATTTCAGTTTTTTTAATCGCTCGAATAGAATTTATAGTCGTTCGACCTGATCTCGACTTTTAACATTGATTCCATTCGATGCAACTCCCCAGCAAACACAAAAGTAACAGTTATGTAACAGCTATGTAACATTTATGTAACAATGTAACCGTTACGTAAATGTTACATAATTGTTACTTACTGTGTTTGCAGGGACAGTTCGTGACGTAGGATACTAATAAATCGTACGTCATGAACAATAAGAAATTGCTTAGATTCACAAATATCGTTTTGTGACGAAGTCTAAACTTTGAGATCCTGAGGAACGTCTGTAAATTCTTTCCATGTGAATCGATCGAAAAGCGCGAGGATTAATTTTGGCGGGAAAATCCGTTTTTGGAAGGATCGCGATCCGTTTGCCGTTGCTATACCTAAGCGGATCTGCTAAGAGTTGATCGTGTTTCACTTTTCGTATTGATCGTGCGTACATGTACGGTATTACATACTTAACTGCGATAGGAGAGTATATCGTACAAGTTGCTGCGTATTTGTGACCGTAATCGATACTATGTACAAAGTATTTACATTGTCGCGACAGTTAAGAAAACCGCGACTTCATTTTTACCTTCGCTTCTGCGCACCACCAACGCCTCACGTCTCCAGCGCGGTTTCTTCGAATTTCGCCTCCGGGGAGAGAGGGGCGGAGGGGCGCGTTTTCCCTCGTTGTCGTTAAGCTCTATCACATCGGCTTCACAAGCCGTTTCATCTTGTTATCTCTTAACGATAATTCATCATTTCGTAATACAATATGTATAATAGAATAATTTTAATACGATAAAAGTGACGATGACCATAATGATAATCCGTAAAATCAGCAATACGAATCGCTACGGTATAATTTATCTTTAATATTTTTTCTGAGTTTTCTTTTTTTTTATACAACGCACCGTTTCGCCGAAACGCGACTCGACCCGTGCGATAGAAAATTAAAACAAAACTGGGCTAGGCCTTCTCTCTCCGAGCGGATAATAATTAATCCTTAATAATGAATCACTGTACAACGCTTTGACACGCTCGCACTATAAAATGCCAATGATAATAGCGACGACAATAGTATAACGTAATAATAATAATTAACATTGGTAACGGTACCTTATGTGATCGTCACAATCGATCTCGTCTGTTTCTCTCTCTCTCTCTCTCTCTCTCTCTCGCTCTTTCTCTCTTCTATCTTTCTCTTTCTCTCACGCACACACACTCGGTATAAATAGCGGACAAGCAAAATGGGACGTGGAAAAAAGAGTGGACTACGCACGTTCTTAAGAAAACAACGTAAAAATCGACGATTTATATATAATATATATTTATATATGTATACGCAACTCGAGAGTGAAATATATGTAATAACGTCAACAGCTTAACTGCTAAAATGGAGGATAATGAGGATAGTTTGGGGGCAAGGGACGGGTTCGGGGGGTGGATATAAACGATAACATGAATCACAATTATGCAATTTCTCGCACTCGCCGACACCGGTGAGCTTTTTCTTATGTTAGGTTAAAAATCAATCTAACAATTGTTTACGTGGAGATTGCACTGTTTGCCGGGAACCGAGTATACCTTTCCTTTCGTATAATGTCGTTTACGACGAACGAAGTGAAAGGTAACTCGGACTCTCCGAAATTTCGAGCGAGTTTTTCTCTCGCGTTCGCTTATTACTAATCACGATTTTTCTTCTTCGTTCGTTGCTCGCTTATCGTCGTATAGAGTCTCTCTCTCTCTCTCACAAACTTTCGCTCACTCGTTCATTCTTTTATTCTACCATTCACACTTTTCCATCACACTCGTACACATATATTCACTGCCTATCTTTGTTTTGATTCTGCTCGGAATGGCTTGCAGTCCTCAAAATCTGTCCGTCCCTTTCGAACTCCCAGTCACTCGGCGTTCTCACTTTATATGATAATGCCCTATCCATAGGCAGGACTCGGGTTCGTCCGAATCCTATCGCTGGCTTCATTATTAGAAAAAAAACTTAACTTAAATACTTCTTTTCCTTCGATTCCAACGTTTGGCTTTTCTTGGCCGGCGCTTACAGCTTTGGAATAAATACAATGTCGAAATGTCGCGGAATCTAGTAGTCCCACGCCTCTTCTGGCTCGTGTTTAACGACTTCTTTCGGACTTTCCTCTGTCGTTGGATGAGCGAGCGAGACCGACGAAGGCCTCGGTGAAGTCGCCGGACTATTCTGCGTCGATTTCGGACTCGGTACCGGACTGTCGTGCTCCGGTCCATTATTTCCGGAAACCGAGGACATGTCACTCTGAGCGTCTTCCTCGTATCTATCCTGAACTGGCGTTGGTTCCACCCTTACAGTCTCCTCAGATTCTCGCTTAACGCCGTAATCGTCAGTTTGCATGACGCAAACGCCGTTGATAATCACCTCATCGCCAGTTCGAGGAGCATCTTGCCATTCGGGATTCACCCACTGTGGTGCCGCTGGTTTTCGCCGATTGGATCTTCCAGCAGCAGCCGGAGCCGGTGCTTCCGTGGGCTCGCGCTTGATACTACCAGCGGATCCTTCGGAATCTTCGCTGCCGAGATTGCTCATGGCATCTTCGACATCCTCATCTTCAAATTCTTGGTTAGGCTCTCGCTTTAGAGAGCCCATCGACAAGTCAAGACCAGAATATTGCTCCTTAAGGGCATTGCCGACGAGAGCAGCAAGATTTGGATTGAAATAAGGAGGGTAAGTAAGTGGGACGTTGCCCAACCCTAGTCTCTCCTTCTGAATATCTAGCAGTCTTTGGTTCAAGAGCAGTCGGAATTGAACAGGGTCGAAAGGTTGAGCTGGTTCTCGCGGAGACTGTGGCTCTGGCTGGCCATGAGGTGGCTGCTGTTTGAGCCTCATGCGATGATTGTGAAACCAGTTCGTTATTGTGCGTGAAGCTAGAGCCAACTCGCTTGCAAGAAATTCTATGGTAGCTACATTCGGATAAGGATCAAGTGCGAAAGCCAACCGTAGTGCTTCTTTTTGTTCTTCACTGAACAAGACTCTTTGCTTTTTAGCTGAGTTTGGTCCAGGTCCAGGTGATGCGGCGTGGTAGAATTCAGCAGTATCATTGCTCGATGTATCGGAACTATTGTCGTGACCTGGTCCGCTACTTCGACGCCGTTTATTAGCTTCTCGTCGCTCATTTTTGAGGGCCTGAAGTTTATCTATGTTATGTGGATCCGAGAGCCAGATTTGCATTCGAATAAAAGGTTCTCGACCTTTGATGCTGAGCATATGCCACGGCTTAGGTTTACTAAGAAGTTCACTTACTGAACCTTGCGATAACCCGAGTACCGCCTCACCAAAAATCTTTTGGCCAATATTATTTGCTAATAAAGCCTCTTTAATTTTTGTCGTAATAGTTTGGGTGTCAAGGTCTTGCGTGAGAGCAGCCCTTTCGTATATGCTCTGTGAAACATGTGGTTGCAGTGTGCGCAATGGCGATGGTGCCATTTGATGGTGAGGTGAATGTAGATTCATTTGTTGCTGTTGATGTTGCTGTTTCTTTTGAAGTTCTTGCATCGCCAGCTGTGAATGTGGGAGAATTGAACCGGTTGGTGTCAGCATCATTGGTGGTGGTGGCTGCGAATGCGGATGTCCAGACAGCTGCGGGCTCTGTTGCGAAGGACCCAGTTGCATTTGGCTCTCTTGTTGATGTTGTGCTGCTGCTTGTGCTGCCGCTTGGGCTGCTGCCTGAGCCTTTGCGGCGTTCTGCAGTTGCTCTTGGACAAGCTTCGTTGGAGGCATCGGTTTCATCGGAGTTCCACATGCTGTAATACCAAAAGACAACATTATTTAACGTTGAAAATTTTCGCATAGTTCCGAAGCTCGTTGATAAGCGTCGAGTTGCTTGCTTCAGCGTTACTTATTAAGCCTTATGCCTAGATTTTGTACAATAGTGCAAGTGAAATCATATATTAGCTGTACAACAACAACGCTCACATTAGCTGCCGAGCTACGTGTAAATAAAGTAATAACAAAACATCTATATTGACCTGAGTTAAACTTACGAGGCAGGCCGCCGTAGCCGCCGGTCCTCATCAATTTCTCTGGTGCGATTTTGTATTGGCTTGCAACGAGTTTATGGACGGCGTTGTCGTCCTCCAGGAACATTTTCATACGAATGAATGGTTCCCTGCCTTTTTGCGTGAGCATATGCCAAGGTTTCGGTCGCGCCAGAAGGTCAGATACGGAGCCCTGTGACAAGCCTAAGACAGACTCTCCGAATAGACGCTGCGAGATCGAATATTGTGAAAGCTGTTCTTTTACCTAAAACACAAGAGAAGTGTGAAATTAGTAAGAAAAGTTGGATATTGTATTACACTATAACTAATAATGCAATGTTAATAACCAAGAAAAGCTTCCTCAATCGAATAAAATGTGACTCAAACACTCACCCTCTTTACAATGTCTTCAGTATTAAGATTGTTGTACATGTCGAATTGCTGCTGTGTAATTGGTGGAAGAACAGCTTTTAGTGGCCGCTGATTAGATGAGTGATGAGTAGGCGTGGACGGTTGGCTGATCAAACTGTTTGTTATGGACGCCATCCTCTGTAACGGACTGGCGGCGGTCGCACCGGAGAACTCCTCACTCGGTGTCATCGCCGGGGGAAGAATAGAGTTTCCTAACGGTGAACTCGCACTTGAACCACCAGGCGTTGACTGTGGTCCACTTGCTTCTTGCTTTGGCTTCACCAACGAGAATGCGCTTCCAGCATGTCTCATGGCTTCTTCCATTTTTTCCTTTTCCTCTTCAGAAACGCCATTGATCATTTTATTTCGGAGAATATTGCCGAGGCTAAGATCTTGAGCAGCTCCACCGCCATTGGTTGCTAAATGATGTTGCTGGATTGCATGCTGTTGAAGCGCTAAAAGCCCAGAGATTTGCGGCGGATATGGAAGGCCTGGCGCGTTCAATTTCTGCAGTTCTCTATGATAAGCGTCTAAAGCAAGGCGAATTTCCTCCTGGGTACGCTCAACTCCTTGCATACCTTGGCCACTGAAAAAGTGTGGAAACATCGCACTACAATTAATCGGATTCATTTGCTGTCCTCAATCAAGATTGAATATGAATTTTAAAAACGAAAATTAACCAAACTAAAAAATACATGTAAATGTTGCATTAAATTTTTATTAAAACTGAGATATTAGAGAAAATCTTAAAATTGATAAATGTCGATCCAAATAATATAGTTTACTATTTAAGGAACTTAAATAAATCTTAACATTATGCAAATTTTAAAATTAATTTAAAATGAGTACCGTGTTAAGAAAATCACGCTAAGTATACGTTACTTTTCGAAATGATAAATCGATATTTTGTAATTAACTTTAAATGGTACTTCATAAAGACTTGTAAGTAATAGCTATATTCGTTAAAAATTAAAATTGAGCAGCAAGAAGTCAAGAAGATTGGCATAATCAATTCTGATAGAAAATCAATAAAAATTCTATTGTAGTAACTATGAATTATTACTGACGCTACATCCCGTTAAGACAGATGACGAGCGGCGAAGCAAAATATAGAATGTAGTCTAATTTCGAGCAAACGTCATACGCCGAAAACGACGAGCTCGACAAAAAGCGGATAGTTCAGCCAAATTTATGTGTCGATACTCATTAAACGCATCAGTTGCCAAAAATTAAAATTTATTATAAAGAAATATTCTATATTTCTAAATAGTTTTATTTTCTTGTAATGATATCAACATACGACAAAATAAGAAAGTATTACACACCTGGAAGGAAATTCACGAGGTCCTCGCATATCTTCAGGCCGCCGTCCCATAAGTTTGGCAAGCTCCTCTTGGTAAATCCTCATAACTTTTTCCTGTGGAATGTCATCGTTCTCGTACTTCTTTAATCGTCGATTTTGACTATCGAGACGTTCCTTACTAAATGGACTCGGACAGCCACCGAGACGATTCGGACTCTTGCTGTCCGCGTCATTCGACATCTCGTGTTCGCTCCTATTTAACTGCATATGTCCAGATTCGGAGAGCATATGTGCGATTCGCTCATCACTCATGTCAGTCGGACCTCCGTCTTGAGGACCGCGAGCGAATGGTGGCATTCCCTGTTCCTTGCCTGAAACATACTCTACGGGTAAGGCACAACTTGTGGTGCGTTCTTCAAATTGTTTTGTGCTTATACTAAGTAGTAACTAAGACTAAGAATGCTAAGTTTGCTAGAAATTGATAAGGAAGTGTTGATTGCGTAGTAGATTTAAATTAGCTTCCTGATCAGTTTCGATAGTAAATAGCAAACAAAAAATAAATGCAGTAAAATTTCAGATAAAACCGCAGAGTTTACAATGATTCCGACATTGTTCATATTTCTGAACGTCTTATTAAGGCTTAAAATAAAAGATGATTACAATTACATTATAAGGAAAATCAATCATGCCGCGAGGTGATTTCAAAGCTCTTGAGTCTAACCCGTTCGCGATAATTAAAATATCCTCTTTCGGGCGCACGCTCTCCCTCTCTACTCTCTTCCCCTTCTCTTTTACAGCGGTCTCGGCTTTTGCGGTCGCTTTGCCCCTGTATACTAGAGTGTCCTACGTGTTTCTCATCTAATTGACCAATCAGCCGCAAGTCTCAGACGAATCGACGATCGATTGCGACTTTGATTGCTCTTGAGAGATTGCAGTCACCTCTCGCGACTCGAGACTATAATAATCGAGGGATTCAACTTGTGCAGAAATTAAAAGTTGAGGCTCGTCTGATTTCTCAGATAATTGAACGTCGTTTACAGGTGTGAGAGTAGGAGGAGCAAATAAAGGCGACTACTCGTAGTGACGACCGATATGAAAGCTCCTCGACCGTATCAGTGTGCGCGAGCGTTGCTGCAACGCTTGAATCCATGCCAGCGCGAGTCTAGGCTCGTGCCAGTACAATTCCGATTCTAACCAGGCACGTGCGGACTGCGATGGCCGTCCGAAACGAGTCTTTTATCGAAATCTAATTCACGATTCAAGGAAATATGAGAAAGTTAGCAACGCCTTCGAGTTCTGAATTGAAATCTAGAAAACTAGGTTGTTGCAATAATTTCGGCTACCAAAGAATAGTTATTTTCCAAACATATTTGTAATTAATATCACATGAATATCGAATCGGGATTGTACCTAATCTTAATTCTATCTCTTATTGTATTGTCATAAAGTCACAAAATATCCTGTAACTTTTCCTAAAGAATACTTAGACGTTTTGAACACTATCGCCGAACTTAAACGATATAAAATATATTTACAGAAGAACCATCACTCGAGAGTTGAGCCAAGGCAGCAAAGAGACTAAAAATGTCTATCACTTCTTTTCTTAGCCAGGAAAAAGACTAATACATCGCCATGAATGTAGAGGAAATCACATTTCACGGTAATTACATTCTCGTAAAATCGCCGCAGCAGACCTAGGAGTAATAAGTTAGGTGGTGACGTTTCTGATGCGACCTATGCGTCGACAATGCGCGCTGTTACAAAACGCCCAGCAGTTTAATTCCATGGGAATGCGACCGATGGAGCAGTGTTCGTCGACTGCGCTTAAGAAACCTCACCGATTGTTGCAGCTTGTGCGTATAGAAATAGAAAAGGACATCCCTGACTATTCGCCAGTCGGCACTCGAGCTATTGTTGCGAGGTGAACGATGTTGAAAATCCGATAATATCAGGCAACCACTAATGAACGCAATGATACTCATTCGCACTCGATAACATGAACTACCTACGCGACTTTTACGCGAATTGTACGACCCTGCGGATAATACTGAGAGTGCTGTAATTGCTGGTGAAATACACGTCGCACCGGAGGCCTTATTCCTTCCTTTTACTTCAAGAAGACACTTTGCCGGCAGCACAGACCGTAATTAAGAAGAATTGGCGAGTAGCTATGGTATCTGTCATGACGAAATCATTCTACCACTGATGCCTCCCAGCAAGTACAAAAAATATTCTTCGAGATGAACGACTCATTCTCTTTCTTAGGATAGGATTCACTTCTTGGACGCTACTTCAAAAGATATTATAACAATTTTTCCAGACTGCTAAGAATATTTTTAGCCGGTAAATGGCTACGGTTAGTACTTACGTAAAAATTGTAATGACATTATTCAGAGAAACATTTCGTAAATAAACTCTTAGTAAACAATGTGAAACGAACAATACTTCGAGTGTCCCTAGCGACGGATGTTACGTTATCAATAAAGTTATCAGTAAACAGTAATAGGCCCTCATCATTATAATCAACATTACGAAGTAATATGTAAACAATATTAAATAATATATAAAAATACTTTCAACTTATATGTACATATGTATTCACCACGCACGCTTCGATAAATTTATGAAAGTACTTGTGTGTCGGATCGCTATTGCTTCTATATATAATTTCCTTGTTCTATCCCTCTTTTTATATTGCTTCCTTATTGCAGTTGTAGGTTAACAGAACATTCAGGATTGCGTTATAAAGAAGAACAAAGACCCAACGAGCCCCGAATTTTGAAAGAAAAAGGTTATTCAACTATAGCGCGCTCTAGGTTAGTAAGTCGGTGAAATATTAATTAATGGCAGTGCGAGGCAGAAGAAATATGGAAAGTATATAGATGTTATGGTGCGCATGTAGCTGGTCACTAGGTAATGCATAGTGATTGATTAAGTAGACATGATTGCAAGAACAAATATTATTTTGTGACCGACTACATCGCATACCGGTAACATCGTCGAAAGTTCCGCAAGAGCGGTGAACAAAAAGAGAGAAAGAGAGGTCAACTCACCTTTCTTGGGGATGAGGGATTTCAGCAGCAGCACTGCGTTGTCATCACATGCCCAACCATGCATTTTCCGATAGCTATCACGCCCCTTTTCTGTCAGCTTGTCCCATGGTTTTGGTTTGCTTAGAAGTTCACTGACGGTGCCCTGACTTAGTCCAAGAACGTACTTCGCAAAGAGTCTCTGCCCGATGTTATGAATAGAGAGTAATTCACGAACCCTTCTGGCGATATGTAAAGTATCGAGGTTTTGCGTGGCATATTTATCCATATTATAACGTAGCATCTCTTGTAATCGGGCCTCCATGGGATCTCCTTTCGGAATGAGAGATTCGCCGAGTCTTCCAGCCATACCAGCTGCACCAAATTCATCACCAAATCGAAAAGGATGCGTACGATCATCAAATCGGAAAGGACTTTTCAGAGATTCCAGGGCACTAAGACCACCGATGTTATTATTTGCTAAATGATGACTGTTATTATTGTTGTGACAAGATTCTTCGGCCGGACTTTTTGGCGGAGGTGCCGCTGACAGACTAGTCATACCGCCGTTAATGGAAGTAGAATCTGCTAATGAAGTAGGTGGCTGTAGACTGGGCGGCGAGATGAGAGCCGTCGTGGATGAAGGTGTAGGTGGCGCTGGAGTTTCGTGGCCAGGAATAGGCGTCGATGCTTTTTCCGTAGAATCTAAACATCCTGCACTTCCTAGAGGTGTAATCGACTTGGCTGGTGTATTCGATGACGAAATTGGATCTGTTGGCGATGGAAGATGATTTAGACTAATAGGCGTTGTTGAAGGATGAAGGCCAATAGATGGCGTTTGTATTTGTTGTTGTTGTTGATGGGAAACTTGGGATGATGGTAGTTGTTGCTGCTGCTGTTGCTGCTGCTGACTCATGATCGATCTCTCCAAAGACCGCCTCCAGTTAGCGACGATTTCTTCGCCAAGGAAGGAACCGAAGGTTTCAACGTTTTGAAGAGGCGGTGGAAAAAGGAGACTTGAAGTCGTCGATGTAGCGGAGGAAGGTGTTGGAGTGGAACGTGTTGGAAGTGCTTGCTGGGAGGATACGAGGGAGCACGGTGCATTCACTGCCCCGTGGGGCGAAGCGGTCGCGGCTCGTTGCAGGGGTGACGATAGTCCTCCTGCAACCACCAAACAAAACAAGGGACCCCGTCAGCACGACACGATATAGGGAAATTATTGTAGAAGGTTCATCTAATGATATTGACTAAACTCTTCCGATTGCGGCCGTCGTAGCTACTGGTATTATTATTTAAGAAATATTTATTTATTTACTGTAGTCTTACAAGTTTATGTTTAAGTATTAATTTCGAGCTTCGAAATTTATTCTACTCTACGCCAATCATAACAATTAAACAAAATAAACCGCTGTCACTCTCTCTCTTGATGTTCCTATCGAAGAGAGTCTTCGGGCAGTCAGTGCGTATTCAATGCAAAATAAAATTATTAAGCGTTTTAAAAAAGTAAAGGAATATGTTTGTGTATTCGACATATAGTGAAATCGCGGTCAACCAAACCTTTTCCGAAAAGAGAATAGACGTATTTCAGGGAGTGAATCCGTATAAGGTTTTCGACCTTTCGAGATTTGACTTTCGGTATTCATATAACTTGATACTCGTTGTAGGACTAAAGGGAACTCAAATTTGGCGGGTGAATTGGGCATATCGCGGAGAAGGAGGCTGAGTATACTGGCGCGAGAAGGGTTTCGTGGTTTTATTCAAAACGGGGTGACGTTGCAGTATCTCCCCTCTACCATTCTCTCCTCCCGGGATCGATTCATAATAAACTCTGAGCTCGAAACAATAGCTCGGTACCGAAACAAATATTGCGAATATCGTTCACAAATTTGCGTACACCGAGGTTTGCCTTCCGACGCGCGGCCCGTGCGCGACGGTGATGGTGATGCGACCGTAGGACAAATAAAAGGTTTCGTGGATCCCTGGGAAAACAGAAAAAAGGGAACCAGAGCCAAAATCGACGGAGGGAAAGGCGGAGATTTTACGTGTGCCTGGTAGCGTTATATCGCTTCTACAGGTAATATGTACACACGAAAATACTGGAAGTGAAATCTGCACAGCGAGCAAGTATGAGCGGGAAAAAGATAGTCAGAAAGAGAGTGACTTTTATGATAAATGAACAAATGAAAGGCACGGTAGAGAAAAGTGCAGCCTAAGCAGCGGTGTTGAGCGTAAGAGAAAAGACAGATGAAATTTCATGTTAAAGCAGGAGCATAAGCCTGATGAAAAGTCACCGAAAAATATAAGTAAAGCATACATTAGAAAGGTTTAATGGATAAGGCATAGAGATAGAGTAGAAGAGAAGCAGACAATCACAGTTAAGTTAAGGAAGAGTGCCAACACAATCGATAGTGGAGTTATTTTAGATAATTAAGCGTTTTCCTATCTAACGATTTTTCACTTTTATTCACTTCTAATTTTATCATTTATTATTATTATTGTTAAAATCAGAGCCTGGAGTCGTTTGTATGTGTAGCAAACGACGGAGCCTCGGAGAGTGAGTCAGGTCCGATGATCAGAGCAGCAGCACAATGATTAGCAGAATTTTCTTAGGAATACTTAATCTTATTCAAGATCTTTTTTTTCCAAATTGTAAATAGTAAAAACAACGTTACAAACAAAAAATAAATTTATAGCTTAACTATAATTATTTAATAACAATACTGATAAATTGATAAAAAGTTGAATCAAGTTTTAAGACATTTCGTCTGCTACTAGATCAATGGGCAGTATCAATGATCTTTATAGTTTACAGAACATATTGGCGCATGACTTACCGATTGCATCAGGAGTACTTGGAGGTTTCAACGTCTCCGCTTGTTGAAATGCTTTAGAACGTTCTATAAGCAGGTGTTCGAGGCTTTTACCAGGCTCGCCGGTTGGAATTTGCGATAGGTCGATGGACCTCAGGATGGTGATCTCGCGTTTTAAATCATCATAATCCTTCTGCCTTTCGAGCTTACTCTCAAGTCGGTTGATGTGCTGTAAACGCGATTCTAGCTCCTCCTCCAGGCGTGCCGTAGCCTGAGCACTCGTTTCTTGAAGGCGTTGTAAACTCATTTGCAACCTGGATACCTCTTCCACATAGTGAGCGATCTGTAAATGTAAATAATAGATTATGTTTATAGTAGCAATCATTTTCACTTAAAATGTAAGATCATTAAATCAATAATTGGTCTTAATTCTAATGTTTGTTGTTAAGAAGGGGTAAATAAAAATTTCCTTTGAATATTCTGCAATAGGAAATGACCTGTTCGCCCAAGTGGCATTATTAATGGTGAGAACTAGAAAGCCAATGACACTTCAATGTACATCCCTTCGACGATATCCGCGGGTGCAAAAATCGCGCGGTTTATCTCTCCGCATTCTAGGTGCGGTTATATACCGCAATCGGCCTTCTATAGCAACTGACTCTGACGGGCGCGCTCCGCATTCGAGGACGAGTAGCGAATGCATGATCAATTGGAATCGACCACTTGAAACCTATCCACGTGTACTTCGCTTGCTTCGGTGTGTACTCGTTTCGCAGTCTGACGGTACAAACTACTCAACCACCTGCACACGTGTGCAAGCACACTCCAACACGTGCAATGGAGAGAGAATAGGCGGTTTGTAACGCTCTAAACCGAATGCTTTTCTATTGCTCGATGCAAACGATTTTGCCAATTGTTTTTCTCATTTCAGCGAGGTGTACGAATCAGACTCGTGTTTTCTGCTCTTTATCGCATTACGAGATATTACAAAGGGGTCGGATACTTCCAATTTTCTATACAAGTGATGTTACAAGTTCAGCAAGTAGCAATATTTTTGCTACATATGTTATTAAAAGCTTGTTGATCTTTTTTATTTATATTCAGAAAAGAAAAAATTCTAGTTTTACTCTATTTTGATTGTGAGGCAAACGAAAGTACAGGGAAAATAGCGTGTGCAAATATTGCTTTTCAATACGCTTCGTCAATAAGGTTAAGTTTCCGAAGTTGTACGATCGAGCTCGTAATCATGCTCGCCGTTAATGTTGTTACGCTTGGCAGAGTATCGCTAAGGGATCTCGCGCGCAAAGGACAGGTGGAGTTAACACCCTAGCGTTCGACGACCTTCGATAATGTCTTCGGGATGGTATTAATTTCCTGAAATTCACGGTGCGTCCAATTTTAATAACTTTTCATTAAAAATATTGACATTTACTTGATATAATCGTATTATTTTTGCGATTGAGAGACACTGCAAAATCACGATTCTCCAATTTCAGCCATTAGAGCTTCCCCGATCGGCTTGCAGTTTCACCCAGCATCGATAGAATTAATAACCGAGCTGCGTGTAGAACTCGAGTCCGTAAAGGCGTGACGTTGTTGTTAAATTTAATGTCTTCATTCGTAAAAGCCTCGGGTCAGCCAATTGTTGCAAATGTTGGAATACTATTAACTGCAGTAATTAGAAAAGGAAAACAGCAATTAGGGCTTTGATTCCTCGTGATTTTTACTATTTAGATGCTAGATCACCGAACGTTTGTTTGACTAGCTACTGATTACATTTTCTCCAACAGAATAATCAATCTTCACCTAATGGTATGGGAATGTGTCACGTACACGTAGAACACACTCACACGAATCCAAATAGTGCCTCCACCCGATTAAGTCCACGCATGTTAGACTCCCCCTACGAGTCACATATGCAGATGTGTAGAAGGAAAGATGGCCGTTGGGCTGGTGTTAATTTTATGGTGCTTTCTGAGTTCACCAGTCCTAGGAGTATTCCAAACGATTGTAACTTGAAGCTTGACTTTTTATTTAGCAATTACAAACATTCTTGCAGATTTGCGACAAAAGTGGAATAGTTCATTGTATCAGCAGACAAGCTCATAGACTATCGGTGTCTTCCATATCAAGTTTTTACACAAAGCTTATGAATTTACGTATCGATTATTTCCAAGGAAACACGGGGACAGGCGTCGATCTTCATTTCTTTCCCCTATACCAACCCCTGGGAGTGTTCGTCAAAACGTCGACATTTATTGGCATTCGCGAACGCTTGTATGCCGTCATGCACCGTAACTATTATATTACGGAGGGAATAAAAGAACTGATAATATACATAAAAGACGCTTGCGATAAAAAGGATGTTCCTGGTCCCGAGCGTACATCGGTTTATCTGCTATGGTCAGCGGCAAGTAATAAGGGGTATGAGGTAGAGTCTCATCCCAGAGCGAGTCGTGCAAAAAACTGGAAAAAGAAAATCGGTAGATACCTGAAACTACCATGGAAGCAACAACCCTTTCGGTCCGCGAATCGCCCCTAGGCATCATCGGCTCTTCTCTTCCTCTTTCTTTCCCGCCTTCTCCACTTTTTCTCTTATTTTCGTTTGGTACATCTCCCTTTCTCTCTCGCTCTTCTTGCCGCAGGAGTATGCCAATTAAAAGCCCAGCTCGGAAAGAAAGCCCAATCGATAGGTGGTTTAGCCTGCCCGCGTCTCGGTCCCTCTCTGCTCCTAACTCTTTCTCTCTTATTCTACAGAACGAACGAAGGGTTGCCCAAACTGGGAAGTGGGAATTATGGGTAGGATTAATATGCAAGGACTGGATACGTTCGGCGGCAAGAGGATGCCTATGGAAGAAGAGACGAGGGAAGAGAGCGGCCTGAGGGTGGTATGACGGCCAGAGCTGCGGGTGTAGGAGGGGGGCAACCGAAGCAACAAAAGGGGTTGAAGGGGAAATATACCAAGAGAGAAAGGGGCTCGTGATGCGAGGGTGTGGAACTACGTGAGGCGATGGGTCGCGAGGGACTAAGAGAGAAAGAGAAAGAGTGAGACGGGCATATCGTAAGAGGAGGGAAGGAGGTAGCGTGCACTGCTCGCATCTCATCCCCTCCAAACCGTCCTCCTTACAGGATACACAGCTAGCGGGCATCCCTATCGATTTTACAACTCGATATATGTGAATACCCACTTGTCTAATGACTGATCGGGCTTCGAGACCAACTCGTTACCACCACCCCCTCCTCGTCCATCCATTACTATCTAAATTCGTTGCCTCTCGCTCTAATATGGTTGCCGCTCTCTCTACCTCTTTCTCATTCGGCTACATCAGCGTTTGACGTAGTTTCGATATTCATTGTTGCACATAGCTAGCAGCTGCCACCATGCGAAAAGCAGAAGCCGAAATGTATCTCGCCTCGTTATACCTGCAATAAGTATCCGAGTAACGCGTTTAATGCATTCACGCATCTTTATTGCAATTTCTTGATTTGGCTTTCAAAAGATGAATAAAAAACTTTTTTAATATGTTTTAATTTGCTGTAAAATTTAATTTACACTGTGGTATTGGTACTGGTACTCATGATCCTGGAAGCGAACTAGATGCGAAAACCAGGATGGTCGTAACATAACAACAATCGCGCGAAGGGTAGAAGGTGAAATGTATGATATTTTATTTTAGCGTTCTTCTGGGCTCGCTAGATAAGCCTCGGAGGATTTATGCTTATTACGAGAGAGCACCAACGTCATGGTGTGAGGAAGAGGCTGAGGGAAAGGGCTCATGAGGGGATCCGCTATGTTCTTGTCTCTTTTTCTGTCTCGCTTCCACTTATTGAATTCGTATCCGTTTTTCCCGTTTGCTCAGCTCATCGTATAATACACATCAGATTATGAGTGCCAGTTATAATGCTGGAGATTCGATGCGAGACATCGCTTTATTGCCTTTATAATAGAAGTATACTTTGAATTATTTGTCGCGTCGATATCCTTCTAACAATTCACTCCAATTATAGGCATCGCGTGATATTCATTCATATGTAATATTATACAATTACTTGTGTTATTATTTTTTTGGTTGTAAAAATCTGGGTACCAAAAAACCAATTCATTTTGAAATGTCAAAAAATGTTGGAAAACTTCATTATTAATTATTATTAGTTATTATTTTTAATTTTGGATTTTTTGTTTATTTTTTTAACGATAAATAATTCAGAAGCATTAGTTGGTTTTTATGGAATTAAAAAGATTTCCAAGTGTGTCACACTTGACGTTTATATAAAATTTGAACAACGATCACGATCTTTTTTTCATCGTACTAAATATTGGCATTTGCCTATGTTTTATAAAAAATTAATTTAAAATGTGACGAAAGTTTATTACAAATTTTCGGATAAATTTCTTACACATTTTTCCAATTATTGGATTACATATTTACCGAATATTTCCACCGTACGTTGCCAATATGCGTTTATATCGGCAATCAAAGAATTAAAATCAATATTCGATACTCGCGCCTTTATTTTGTGCACGTACATATTTAATGGTGCAGTACTGGAAGCAATAGCATACATAGTCAAAGGATTAGCGGACTGTCGCGAAGGTTAGGATGGAGAGACCAACGGTTTCAATGTTCTCGAAACGATTCTAGGTTTGGGGGGTAGGGCATATAACTGCAACGACGGCCGATCGTCGTCTGAGTACACGTTATTATACTCCGCCCGATATATACTGTTAACGTTGTTGCATTGTTGAGTGGCTAATGAGAAAGTTGCGAGTTCTCTGAAACAAGGAGCGAAACGCAGAGGGGAAAGGACAATTGCATCTGCAGCACAAATATTCCTGAAACCTCGATAATACTAATTATACGCGTTCGGAAATTAGTAATTTTTAACGATGCCAATCGACAGGTTATGAATACTTTTGGTATCAAGTCTCTTCAGTGGTTTTGAAATTCGATCAAATAAGAAAGATAAAAATAGTTTATCAACTTTTACGTATTGGAAACGATATTCCCATCATTTCGGGATGTAAATGCGAATCTCTTTCGCTCTCCACGTATCTCGATATTAAATGGCTCATTCTTTCCACCCGATGCCTCATCCGCGGGCCGTCTACCACCACGTCGCTGAGGAAAGCCATGGCCGCCAACGACGCGCCGACGACCATTACCACACTCCACCCTTCCTTCTCCGTAGCGTTCATCGCACACTGACTCTTTTTGCCATTGTGGCTTATATTTGATATATCTCGCGTCTCTTGTTCCCCTTCCGTCCCCCGCTCGCCACCCCTTCCGTTTTTCAGACGAGGGTGTGATGCCGGGCATGGGCAGCGAGAGATATTGGAGACAAATGACAGCACAAAAAACGCATTCGTGAGAATCCCAGGGTAGCTGAGAGAATAACTAATGTGACGAGATTCGAGAAGCTAATTTTTCCCGGGAGAGTAGTCGCGCAATTTCGCAATAACGCCGCTCTCAAATCCTTTAGATTTTGTCGTCAGCTTTCAAGTTTTATACAGTTGATTGCAGTTTGTTTCATATGTTATTCTCCTTTTTTAGTTCATGGTACATCATTGAAATATTTGTAATTTTGATTTTTTTCCTGTGGTATGTAAAAACTATGCGATCCATGAAACTAAAGAAAAAACTCATTTAAATCGAAACCCGAATGTGTCAAAATTAATCTGAATCTCGCGATCTACCCCTAAGACTATGTTTCGCTGTATTTCGCCGAGCACCAATGGAGGGGTTGTTTCGGACTTGGTACCGGCTAAAACTCGAACGGCTGAGGGTTGTAAGGGGCGCAGTGGGTGCTTGTGCACACCGGGGGTATCGAGCTAATGAACTTCTCATTGATTGGTTAAAATTTCGTTAAAGCTCTGACGTGTGTTTCCAGACCTAGAATCGTTATCATTTAGGTCTCCTTTGATAATTTCTATTTCTTCTTAAGGAGAACGATTTATATTTTCACTTCTCATTAATTTCTGTTACATTTTATTTCGAAATTCATTTCAAACAAGTTTATGTTCGTCGAATATTTCAGTACGGTTCATTGGTATCACGCCGAAAGTAACAAAATTTCCCTATCACTGATCAATTCGACTCCAGTCGATCCCCTCACAGTCCCATTCGCAACCCTTTTACTCGTCTCAGAGCGGTGGGCTACGTTTATTCCCTTATCGTAACACCCTTTGGTCGAGCCCTTTTCTCTCCTTCCGTTCCGCATTGCCGTCATCCTGCGACTCACCCACTCCCACCCGATGAATCGCTCACTTCAAATATTGGCTACGTATCTGTTCACTAATATATATAGAAACAACCCTTTGGCACGCATGTTATGCTTTATACATACACAGCTCATACCAAATTCTGCACAAGCTTCTAATAGTCTACTCGAATATACCTTGAAACTGAGATTGGACATGTGCAATTTTAGTAACACCTAAATTAAAGTCAATGTAAAAGAACCTAACGGTACAGTTGGGATATACGTTCTCACTGATCTCTTTATAGAGTAAAAATCAACTATCAGATAGGATTGGTTTGTTTATTGAAATCTTTTGTTAATCCCTTGACTAAATTCGACTTTTCTGGAGTTGAAATCTTTTAAACACTGTTTTCTTTTTCACGAAATTCAAGTCAGCAGGAAATAAGAATATAAAGAAAGGGGTGGCGAGAAGAAAGTAGAGCCAATCGGCTGTTCCCTAACCTCAGGCAACGCGTCAAGCAGTAAGAGGAAGGGTCGAAAGAAGTTTCTGACCCGCTTACGGAGATTGCCACGAGCCCGAAATTCTCGGTACTTCACAAGAGTTTCCGAAGTAGCAAAGCAGACGCCCTCCCTTCCCGCAAGTTCGGTTGCTCTCGTTCTATCTCTGTCCCTCCACCGTTCATGGTCTATACTATGAAGCGCTACCCTTCCATCGTTCCATTCAAGTTGGACTATAGCGCATTTAGCTTTCTTGCTCCTACTAGGAATGTTCTCCGCGTGTTGTTTACTCCTTTGCTCCACCATCGCCACCGGCGGAAGTGCAACCCCTTTACTTTCGTTTGCCGGGCTTGTGAAAGTGAACTTGCAGTCTGACCCTGAAAACAACGTAGGTACTTTGCGGAACCTCGTTATTGACGAATACATAATCCCCTCTGTCTTATACGTTCGAAGTGCTATTTCGATTTGAGAAATAATGCATTCGAGTTTTAAACTAGAAAATTGTATCAACGAAGTTAGTTAAATTTGTTTCCAAGTCATAGAAGCAAGAGATCGATACGGCATTGGTCAAATCAGAATTAAAACACGGAAAGAACCCCGGCTACTATTGATCATAAAAGTTTATTCGAGCAGCTGCTTATCTAAAATCTGATATATCGTGTGATACGGCGCTACCTACCTAATTAAACTCTGCTTTGTGATGGAAACGCATACCTACCGAGATCTTGGAAGTGATCTGGAGAAGAAGGAAGTCCAAGCAAGGACGGATCGATCGAGGTCGTTGTTCAATGTCGTCAGTTTGCTTGATTTAGATAACGCAATTTAATTTCGTTCGATATAGGTATAAGGGATGGGAAATGTGCTGTGTCGCGATCAGGGACCTGGCCATATTAGATACTAGGGTGATTAATCAGGCAGGTCGGACTACGAGAACACGCGATTCTTAGCGATTTTTGTATGAACTTTCGGGGGAAGCTTTCCAAAAACATCGCCTGTCTTTATACACGTGAGGTTTGGGGTGTATCGTAGTATTATTTGTAAATAATATTTAAAAAAATTATATTTTATTCTTTATCCATATAGTGAATATAATATGTAATTAAATATTTCTTGGCAAATAGAATAGGCTTGAAAGTAATTTTAACTCAAAATTTGACGTTTCAACCCATTGATATTAGACCCTTTTAAAAAATATTTATTTCTGAGACATCAAAAAATATTTGTTGTTAGGATGTTTTAATTCATGAAAAGTTCGAAACTGATTCGACCGTAGTCACTTTCATAGATGACATTCGAAAAGAGAGTGTTTATTTGTAAACTTGAAAAAGATCTTGGAGAAATTTTATGATAAACATATAGATATAATTCAATGATTATTTTTTACATGAACTTATTTATTAATCGCGATCTTGAATATTTTTAATTTTATAATGTACAAATCTGATAGTGTTCGAATGAGAACTAAAAGCATGTTAGCCCGTATCGAAACTCTCATGCGGGGCTATCGAGTTAGAGGATGAGGAAGTGGAGACGGTGAATTTGGCCCAGTGGTGGGCACGGGAGGCTGAAAGGGTGGTTGCGATGGTGGAGGTTGAAGGAAGAGAGCGCAAGCAAATCAAGAGGGAATGAGAAATGAGAGAGAAACAAAACAGAGATAGATTGATATCCGAAGGGCGATAGACAGTCAGGTCGAGGAAGAGAAACACAGCCGTCGAAGCTGAATGTAGGTGGAAGTTCCTCGCAGCTTCTGGTATCTCCCTCTAGCTCTCTATCTCGTTATCTTAGCGCGGTAGCTTTCGCTTCCTCTCAACCCTTTACTGGGCGATCCATCCCGAGCGAATTCTCTCTCCTTCTCACGCCCCCATCTCGCTCTCTCTTTATTTGAGTATAATTATTGATTATTGGACGACGGAAGGCTGGCTACTCTAGGAAGAGGTGGAGGAGAAGGCAACGAGGAGAGCCTGTACGTACCACGTTTGAGAGGGGCTTTACTGATGGGTGGGAGGGTGGAAACGAGGGGGGAAGCAGGTTGGAGAACGGTACGGGAGGGTGATTAAGTTATATGCCAGGCATATACCACCCTCTCGCTTACTACCCCCCCGTTCGCGTCGTGGCCTTCCCTTCCGTCGTTCGCGTTAGCCCCCTTCTTCCGATCGCCCGTCTCTCTCAGTCTTTCTGTACTGACAATTAGACTGATAGGTATATCTTAGTCTGCTATCGATTTGATTCCACCCTATCGTGTGAGTATACACCAGTACAGTCGGCAAAATTTACATCGTGTATGGCTACAACGGCGACGTGGATGTGCTGTTGGTTTCCAGTTCTATCAAACCCTCTTGCCATTGCTTGCACCACTGCCTGTCTTCCTTCTACGACCACTCTCGCATCTCCTTCGCCCACTCTTAACTAGTTCTCTACACCCCGGAATAGTCTTCGATTATAATCACAATCTTCCTTTGCCAACTTGTACAGATCCGATATGTCCAATGCCGAATAGGATTGATTGGGACATTACCGCACCTACCCGTTCTCATCTATCGAATTACTATCGTATTTAATATCACTCAATTTTGTTAAAGTCCAACCAAATTAATGACTACAATATTTGTTAAAAGGGACCTACATATGTTACCACCATGGACTGTTACAATAAATAAACCGCAATGGATAAAACTGGTATTAATTATTATTGGCGGCTTACGCAATTTCCTACCATATTCTGTTAAATTTATAATTGCTTAAAATATCTTACTCACGAACTGTCGTTTCCCTAGTTTCCTCCTACTTTAAGTCATCACACTCACCTGAAACAGAAATACAAACCCTTGATCAGAAATAATTAATAACACTATAAATTATCAGTAGATACGATATATTATTCCGTAATCATCAGCATTTAAACGTCATTCTATAATGATATGACACGTTAATAATGTGTAATAAATTCATTAATTACAATAGAAACTCACTGACCATTAATTCCAAACTGATAAGTGAGAAATTACCGATTGTTTTCGGGGTCGGTATAACGATTAATATTTTAATGCAATCATATAGATCAAATTCAGCCAGAAAAGGTTCGGGCTCATACCGCACGTATAATGCAACTGTTGAAAATTCACGCAGGAGGACGACGTAACATACGTACGTCAAAAGAGATGAAGAGATCGACTGGCGCGCGATTATTAAAACCCGATTGAAAATACCGGATATCCATGTACGGTCTTTCACTCGCATGGCCAATGTCGAATAATTAACGAAGTTAATCGACAGCTCGGCGAGTGTCGACGAGGGCCGTCCACCCCTTCGCATGTCCTCTACCACCCCTGCTCGTGATCATCTTTATATCATTATAACACCGATAATGAAATTTTCATAGCATCGAATATCGATACGCCGACCGAACTGTTCCCTTCGTATCGACCTATCAATCACATCCAGAATGTTTGTGCGAATGAATATCTATACATAGTACCGAATAAACACATGCAACTTTAACCGTGCTATACTGTCAGTGACTTTTACGCCTTCCTCCGTTACCTAGCATAAATAATCAACATTTTCTGTCTGCCTTTGTCAAACCGATACTATTTGCACATTTGCCTCCCTCCTCTCTTTTTAGCTATATTATTCCCTTAAGATCTGATATTTCAGGCGTGATTCGATTCAGCATCCATAAGACACCAGAGAAATAGAACGATTACTTTTGGAGCTTCATGTGCTGGTTGAGTTTCTGACATAATGATCTCGTTTATGTCCGGAGACGCATCCATCCCTATCGATAAATGCCCAGATTGTAACAGAGCGTTCAATACCACTCTGTGCGATCCATAAGTTATTAAGGCTTCGTGTGCGTCGGTGTTGTAACCATCGCGAGTGGGACGTCCACGCGATGCTAGAGTAGATGTACATGCGGGTGGCTTCTGCGATCGGTTACAATGACCCCGTCCGCTTTCGAGGGTCTCTATGCACGTGTGCGTTAATGTGGGAGAAGAAGAGAAAATGCCCGGGTGAGAAAGAGAAAGAGTATGAATGAGCAAAATAAAATTACCTATATCCTACTCCCGCAGTTGATTGACCGATCGTTCGACGACTGCTGTGTGTGAATTAAAAGGGCACTAAAGTGTTCAACGGGTCGATCGTGACTCGTGATTTTCTTCCTCTCACGCTGATTCTCCGCAGATGAAATGCGGGATCATCTCGACCAATCATCGCAGTTTTAAACTTCGCTTCCATTATTTTCTAAGGACACTGATTAAACGACCGTCTCGGTAATTAAGTGATTTCCAATTCGTTGAAATGAAATTGTTAACATCTCGTTACTAGCTTCGATATCGTCGAATTGCATATTTTAAATACTTTCTATATACAGTTATCCAGCTGAAATTTGTTGATAAACAAACCAAGTGCGTTCGAGTTAGCTACGGATGCAACATTAATTGACAGCCTAGATTGTAGGCCTTAAGCGGTAGAGTATTTTTCAAACGGCACGGCATCCCCAAAGGCAGTTTTTATCAGCGATGCGAACCGTGGGAAGATAAAGGAAGACGATTAGTGTCATTTGGAGAATGTGAGGAGATTTTTTGTACTGGGCACGAAGAGTGAACGGTCGCCGGCCCTCCTTGGGATGGCCCTTGAAGCGTAGCCTTGCTACGATACTCTTTAAGCGCACTCTGACTGTTGTCACTACCAAACTCCCAGCATTTCCGAACAAGCCATGGGTTTACTGATATTACCACTGATATTTTTTAAGTATTGTTCAAAAATTAAAAAATCTTAAATAATTATTCAAATATAGATTTTCCTAACTTTATAATTCTATCGTTAAAGTTAATACGTCAGTATTTCAACTATCTTGAATTAATAGCAAATTCAGAAATGTGTAATTTACGAACTCAATTTGCGAGTCTGACGAATCGAATATTCGCGTTGGAGCAATTCTGACGTAGAATCGTGTTTATATTAGCCAAGCGGGAATATACATTTTTATGGCCCACCATTTTACAGGCGTGAGACATTAGTTTCTGGTAAGATAGAAGGGGCCGATACATCCAGCACAGCACCCCGGGGTTTAATCTAACTAACCAATGTGTACCTGAGTTTTATTGACCTCCTACTATTTGGCTCTGATTTTCGTTCTAAATTACTGACTGATGTTGTCTTTCAGGGTCTCTATTTTCTAATAATGACGCGCCGTCTTCTACCGTGGTAGGATAAACAGCAGATACGAAACTCTCAAGAATAGTGTTTTTCCGCGACATTGTGTATTGTATATTTCGCAAAGAGAATCGAGCGGTTCGCAGATACTAAAAAGCTACTCGTGTTTCATTCTCTTGGTAGGCGGGCGCAATCAAGGTACACGACAGGCTGAAAGAAGAAGTGGTGGTTAAATAAGTAATTTTCCGCCAATTTTATTAGGAGTTTTGCGGTCGGTCTTGCTTAAACTTGAGACGGTACTAAGGGTGACTGTCGCTAAAGAAACAAAAAGAATGGACAACCAAAGAAATCAAGAAAAAAAGGGAGAGGGCGGGAAGGGAGGAATCACTCGCCTCGGTTGATATTGATACCCCGCTATTAAACTAATGAATTTAATCAGACCGAATGAAAATGAGGGCTCCGTCGTTCGGGCCAAAGTCGTATATTTGCGCAAGATCTCCCCCGACCGGGACACTACGCAAACGATTATTGAAGATTAGATTTTTAAATTGAAGTCGCCTTCCTTCGGTCTCTCACTCAAGTTTCCCCCACGCGACCTATAACCCGCCGTTAGTGCACTGAAAGTCCTTCTTGAATTAGCATATCGCAGAAAGTGATCCCAGGGCCCTAATTGAATTATTCTTAAATTCCCATAAAATCGCGCGAAAATTACCGGAGAAATCCCAACGCTTGGCGGAAGACCGCCGAAGATATGTCCCCGCCATCGCCACCGCCAGTTCCTCCTCCCTCGCTCGAGGCACTCCAGAGCTTCGGTATATTGGACACGATTAATTTTCCGAAACGTTACACGCACGCCTCCTCCACGCTTCCGAGTAATCTCGCGATACCGAGCGATCATCGAGGATTTTTAATTGGCCATGATCGCCTCTCGAATTTCGCGTCTATCGAGCTTACTTGCTCATTTATCATCTGATGTGGAGATATTCATTACTGTCAATGGATGCATCTTGTGCTTTTAATTAAACAATTCATTTTCCGGTGCGTCGATTAAACCGTATCCTTTGCGAACGTTTGAAAGGTTCTTCTATAAAACTGATGTGATTTTTAATCGTCGATTACAACTGCGTTCTATTAAATCAATGTTCAATTAGTTACGAGTTAAGAAGCGGGCGCAGGAAGTGATCAATTTAAAGAATTCACGATGTTATTGCGAGAATAATTGGAAAGAAATCCAAAGACGAAACTTAAATCTAATTGGGGGGACCAATTGGAGATAACTGCGATTACGATTAGGGTCGACTTCTCGTACTTTTTTATTAGACGATCATCTTTTTTATTATGATTTCCATCGAACCCTCCAGGGTCGTATGCTAATGTCTATTACCCGACGTCTTAAAGAAGCATCGGTATCAAATCGTATTACCAGTCTTATTTTCATGTTTTATATATATATTACATATTGATCTTTGATATTTTTACTGCTTCTTATTTGTAAATCGATTCATTACATTTCAATTTTTTTATTTTTAGCATTTTATAATCATTTGAAACCTTATGAAAGGAATTCGACAACGAATCATTGCTCAAAGACCGACCTGGAACTAGCATCGCACATGTATCGCAAAGACCAAAGTGGCATATTAAGTTAATCCATTGTTATACCGCTCGATAGACTATAACGCAGGTGCCAGCATGTCACCGTCTCGAAACGATGCGAAGCATCGCATATCCTATTCTCCAACTGCGTGTTCCCATGACGTGGCGATCGAGCATTTACGTTTATCTTAAGTGCAAAGGTTTCTCGCACTCAGCGCGATTTGTGTTAAAAACTAAAGAAACTTTCGAAGGCCATTTGATCGACATAGTATTAATATTAGCACAACTAGCGCTACTTAACGACTCGCAGAAACAATGACATAGTGAATAACGAAATATTTAGAAGAGACTTATCGATATCAAAATATAAGGTAAACAAATATATTCTCTCAGAGAAATAAAATAAACTGATTATATATTTTCTTAATGGCAAGAAAAACGTCGATTAATTTCAGCATAAAAGCTTTTTGTAGTCAATCCAGTTATGTTTCACTCGTGATTTCCGATGGCCATTTAAACGGTATCGAGCGTAAACGTGTCTTGTTCGTATTCGCACATACGAAGCACGTGAGCCACGTACGTAAAACGAGTGTCCCAACTCCTACCGGGTCTATACCTCGCGTACACGTGTTCCTTCTGTCATCGATATACAAGTTTTTTTCTTATTTCCGAGCCGAGGCAAATCAATCAAATAAGCTTAATACGAATGAATGCATTCGCAGTTTATATTATTGAACGACCGGACGGTGTGCCACCTGCAATAGTATGACACAGGAGACGAGTAAAAAAAGTAATAAACATTTATGGTAAGCTTATCAGATGCCTGAAAACGACACCAAACAATACGAAAAAATGCAGAATTGCATAATGTGTTTAAAACTGAACGACGGTAAATTTTAATTTTCCGACTGATATCGACAAAACGTTATTTTCCGGTTGATCAAACTGCGACGATCGCGACGATTACTTGCTATGGTCGTCATACCTTACCACGTCGGGTACGGAAAGCGAATTAATCCCGTCGAAAAATGCGACCTGAAGTGATTCGCGTTGGGGAGATCTGATCGAAAAGTTTTCCTGTCAATCAGCGACAACCGCGATTGGGGGGAAACTGCCCCAGGGCCTCGAGGGAGGTCCGCTCTGCCCGGAAGAAAGCATTTCGAATCACATTGCAGTAATTAAATTCCAGAACTTATCCCACACTACACAACGACAATTATCGAAACTTTATTTGTTTACGTGTACTTCGGTTTTCAAAGTAATTGAGCATTTAACCGAGTCAAATCGAGTGATGAAATCAATTTACATGTTAGTTTGTTTTACTTCAATTAATTAAAATATAGATGGAGTAAAAATGCTTACGTGAAATTTTGTTAGAATCCGGATATTTCGATTTCATCACATGTTCTAAAACTTCTCACTGGTTTTCCGTAAAAAAACACTACGATCGTTTGCCGAGCGCGAACGAACAAGAAATGAATGCCATGACGATCGACTTGTTTATCTGCAGTCCTATCCAATTTTAGTGGGCCACCGAATACAGTAAGTTATTTCATTCGAGATCGAACGTCGGCGCGGGGGAGGGGGAGGCTATACACGATTAGCCGAAATCTTTCAACTTATTTATTGCGTGATAGATAACCTCAGCTTCCCGCGACAGTGGCGTCGAATTACTCGATAATGATTTTTGAAAATCGATTTCCTAATCGACCTACTTTTTACAAATGATTATAGTTATTTATCGTCATTATGAATTTACATTTTAAAATAATTTAAACAATTTTCGATTTTTTTATATGCGGAAGTACTGAAACTGCGCCGTACACAAATTCGAAGATAAAATGTGCAGAAATGTTTATTTACTCTTGACCGACGTGATGCTGATAAAACTGCAACAATGTTTCGCGATATTTTAATTATACCAATATTAGCGTAACGAATGATGTTTATGAAATAAAATTTATCGTGTTAAGAAATATCGTAATCAACACAAATATTTAAACTTTAGATATGTAACTAAATTTATATATTTGTACAACGCCTCAATTATTTGAATCTATCAGCATCTTTTTTTCTCTCTCCGGCGATCTGTCGATTAGTCTCCAGTGCTCCGGTCAAGTGTCAAGTATTGCTTCTTCTGGGATAAAAAAGGAGGACAAACACCACTCACGTCCGGCCATTCCCGAAAACTTTTTATATCGTATCGTGCTGATAAAGATTCTACGGTCTACCAATAACGAATTGAAACTCAAATATTAAGATGTATGTATTTATCGGAATATATGAAAATATTCTAATATGAAGAAGTTAAGATAATCACTTAAGTAATATATTATTGAATCTTCATAACGTCCAACAATATTGTATTTCAATAATATATTTTCAATTCTGTTCAAATAAAGCGATAAAGGATGGATCGAATTATGATCGGCAATTGTTGGTGAATCGCTGATGAATTTCGGGTTTTGGCGATAGTCGATTGAACATTGGCTCCGATTAAATGACAAAAGCCAGGGGAACATGCGACTCGTTGTGAGGAATAAAGCCGATAGAACTGGCGCGAAGTCGAGGGTGTAGGAATTTCCACGAGCAACCGCAATCTGTCCGTCCAAACGTCTGGTCAGCATCGGCCAAGAATCCGGTACGAAATCCTTTCGAGTTTACTCGAGTCGACGATACGTCCCTTACATTATCGGAGGAGGCGGTCGAGTGTAACGGAAATCAACTCCGATCTTCGGTTGACCGACAGAGACTCTCAAAGTCTTCGAATTCCCAACGTTCCTTTACACGAATTTCACGCTGTTCCTGTTCATTCATTGAATTTGAAACGAGCCTTCAATTCATCATCTCCTGATTAAAATTCAACATCTTATTTGACCCATTTATGGATCACCATATGATGACTATTCATCGAGGGCAACATATGACAGCGGTTCTGTAGCCCAGTTCATCACATGACTTGTCTGTGGCGAGTTCGTCAAACTTTAGGCATTCAAGTTCTAAGTGAATTTCCTAACCACTTGGTCTTTTCCCAAAATTTGCTTCACCCTTGATTTCATCTCTATAACGCTGGGAAATTAATATATCCCTAATTTTATCAACCCAATCACTTTCGAATGATTTGTTCAAAATACCTTTAAGAGTAAACCAATGTATAGGCTTGCGCTTCTTTCGGAAACGTTTTGCTACGTATCTGCATTAAGAGACGAATGCTTCCGGACGTATGAAAACCACGCGACTACAAATTCGCGTTCGGCCACCGATTGAATGCGTAATGAGGCTGCGACATCGGAACAAAGTTGTTGACGTCGTCGGAGGGTGAATCGTCCTGGAACTTTTTCGAATGCGCACGGGTTTTCGACAACGAAAGCGACAAACGAGAGTCGACGAATGGAAGTCGGAACGGAGTGTACAAAAGCGGGGAGGACGCGGAAGTTACCGAACTAATAGGACGATTTTCCGCGACGGACATTTAATTAAATTAATTATATGCGCAGCCCGCTACCGTTATGAATCGCGGATAGGGAGGAACGCCACCACGATGCTGCGATTGCCAACTTTGATAGTTACATTTCATCCATCTATTCGGAATACGTTCGTCTACTATGCGGCCGACGCTTTACGGAGTTCGGATCGCCTAACGACGCTGCTATGAATCATAGGCGACCGCTCTGCCATCCGTGCGCCACCGATTAACATTTTCATTAATGACGCTTGGACTCGAAGCAACCATGTAACACCTGCGTCGCCAAATTTAATATTAAAACCAAGTGACACCATGAAAAATAGTTCGATCCTTTCGAACCGCTGAAACTTTCCGAATCCCTCATTTCCAAACTAATGGGCAAATCGAATTCCATTTTTTATATTTCATTATGATACGCTGCGTAATGGTTTTTTGTGGATGGTCCAAAGGTTTCATCCAATTCATATTTCACCGAGTATTTCCAAAGTAATTACAGATACTGGTAATGCGCCTTAATATTGCATCATAGCAATACCGACAAATTTCGAGATTCGTGCGTGGTCAACCGCAACATCCGCGAAGGACGGATCGAGAGGAAAAAGCAGATTATTATCCGTGTCAGTGATGCATCGACATTGAATTACAAAACCAGGTGGCTTAACATCAGATTTAGTGCAGTTCTAGAGGTTCGCTAATTCAAGTGACTAAATTTTGGTGATTTCTAAAAAAAACTATGGGCTTGGTGGTATCGGTAAAACAGAATTTCCTGGCATTGCAAGCCAGACGGTAAATACATTTTTAAATAAGAGTTTTTTCCCTCTCCGGATTTCGTCCCCGTATCGGGAATTATCCTTTGGTTTGTGCTATTATCCTTCGAACGTGGAGCGGGTAGCATCAAAAGGTAGTCTGGAACGGCTGCCCGACTGCGTCAGTCGGTCGACTCGCTTACTACACGCGCAACCCAAACCTCGGTCTGACTTGTGCGATGCCTTCGCTACTTAATGCGAACGCGAAACCGAAGGCAGGGATGATGGAAAATGCTTTCTCGATCCGTCGGGTTCGCGGATTATAAATTTCCCTTTTTTTTCCTTCCTCAGCATCCGTGCGTTTGGTAAAGTGCGTTCAGTTAGGATTTTGTACACTCTTTTCCCCCACCGCATTAACGCGGTTTGTTTGCAAAAAGAAGCGCTAAAAAGTGCGATCGGAAGGATACTCTGCTTAATCCAGAATTAATTAAGGCATGTACTCATCGATTTTCACGGACATGTTTCATACTCGACTCTAAAAATGGTTAACGAAAGTAATTCTTTGTTCGACCGAATGCGGTGATCTTCGAAGGGTTGAGCCGATTCTGAAAGGAAGAGCTCGGAGTTTGCATGATTCAGCGTCGACTTGATTTCGCATTTACCCACGCAACTCTCTTTCCCTATCGCATACGTACATTCGCCTTCGTTGTCGCCTCATTTTATCTCTCTCTCTTTCTCGTATTCTGCCCCTCCCTCCTTTTTCATCCAAGTTCAATTGTGATTGATCACCGGCGGTGATTGAGGATTCGAAACGAAAGTATCTCGTGGCTGAAACCACAAAGACAAAAAGAGAAGCTTGCGGAAGTCCCCCCCACCCCCTCTCATCCCAGTTCCACCCATCGTCCCGTCTCTACAGTATCGTTGCACCAGGATGAATATAATGGAGTAAAATTTATACGACTCCATATCGGCACGATAAAAAGACAGACAGACGACAGCGACGGCACAAAGGAAGGATTAATTTTAAATATCGTATATAGATAGAACGAACTCGCGACGTGGAACCGAAGCACAGGGGGTTGGGAGAGATACAGAGAAAGAGAGCGAAAAAGCGAGCGAATAGTAGCGCGGATTCGGTGCACGGTAACTAATGTCCCTTTAAGCATGCGAAGGGACAGATTTCGACCGTTGTCTAAGGAAAGTGCGACGGACAGCAATTTTTCCGTGCGCATCGTACTATTTCGTTATTGGCTTTTTACGCAAGATTTTTCTCAGTGGCTGTGAATGCATTTCTGCAATCGCATTCGCGAAATACGTTTATTCAATAAAAAACACGTCGTTTCGTTACAAATTTGATGTACTGAAAACATTCACTTATTTTAAACCAGATTAAAAGATTTTTTTTATAAATCCACGCAATTTTGACCACTCTAATTTTCACATGGAAAGAATTGAATATAGGAAATTATTGGAAATGAAGAACGAAAATACAAGCCCAAACAAACAAAAATATTAAGGCAATGCATTCGCCGAGTTTAGTTTGGCTAATTGAACCAATTGAAAGGAAAGCTCCAACACTTTAGCTAGTATTCGCAGTGTGTAACATTCTATTAACCAACGCTTCAAACGGGCCACTCTGCGACTTCGATGGGATATTCGAACGACTTTTTCGAATCTGAATTCGGGATTGGTCAGCACTCGTACGTTCCTTTCCCTCCGACTCGAGCAGACAGACGAGGAACCTGGATTATCTCGGTTTTTCCGCAAACGCGATTAAGCTGAAACGCATCGCCGGCCGTATTCTATCGCTACTCTTCCTCGTTGATACCGAGGCTTTAAGCCTTTTAGCTCCGATAATTCGCTATTCGCGCTATTCCTCCCTCTATTGCCTGCATTGGTTCTGCTTCACTCTCGACTCGCTCAACTTATGACTTTCATAATTGCCTGGTAAATCAGTCAATTTTGAGCTCCGTGTACCGCGGCATTCGGGTTGAATATTTCATTTCCCCAGGAATTTTCCTGTAATTTATTCTCGCCATTATTTTTGACTCCCACTCGTGTGCCGCGTCTGAGTAGCAAAGGGAATTATGTAATATTACGCCAGTCCAGAATCCGAGAGTTCTTCCGCAACATTATCAGCATCTTTTTCTTGTTTTCTAGCAAAAAATTCTGGGCTAATAGATTTCGGGAGGTACGCCCATAAACACATTTTATATTTCATGTACCCTAAACATTTTACGACGGAAAGAAGATGTCAAACCTGAACCTGAACCATATACCGAATGTTACTCAACATTTTTCTCAACGGCGACATGGGGAATGTCTCTAGCGGAGGCGAAAAGTAGCGAGAGGGTGCTCGCTTATTCGGTGGATTGATATTCGTGGCCATACGGAATTTTTAACTACCCGTTCGGTCAGAGTCGAGACCCCCCTACCACGCCTCCCTTATCTCACCCCTTTAGTCGTTACGCAGCGAATGCGCAGCAGAAAAGTTATGAATCTAATTTTCAGCGTATTTGTATCCTCCACCTTTCCTCGCTCGTTCTCTTTCTTTCTCTTTCCCTGAGCTTTTTTATTCTCCTGTAAGCTCCGCTTTTCGTGGCCGTGTCTCGTCTCTCTTCGTGGCATCTGCAGCTCTGTTTCCGCTTCTTCCACCGTTTGCTCTCGCGCAATAAACGTACGAGGCTTCGTTAGGGCTTTCATCGCTAGAATTCATTTCGAGATTTTCACGTATGAAAAAAGAGGTTGGTCGGCATTGGGGAGGTGAAAGAAAAACAGCTTGACCATACTCACCGACGGATTTACTTCTAACTAACGACTGATCTTGTATTGCTCTGACCATCCCATAATTTTATGATACAACGGGTAAACAATTCTACCAAAACTGAAAAATCTCTCAGTGTTTTCATTAGCTACTAATTAAAAAGTATAAAATAAACGTTATAATGGAATTATTGACGCGATAAACTCACATTTACATATGAGATTTTCTGAAGAAGAGTAGAAAATAAAATTCGCATCATGCAAAGTTAATGTGAATTAAAATTGAAACAAAAAAAGAACAAAAGAAAGATAAATCACTTTTTCAAAATGATATAAATGCAGCAAGGGGACGCGAGAGAAAAGACATCTAGGTAGACGATGCTTCATCATCGTCGGCTGAAGCGTTAATTAGAAAATTTGAATAATTAGAAAGTTACTTTTCCGGGTTTGCTCTCGTCGGTTTCGCGAGCTTTTTTTTCTCCAGGTTGGTGAGAAAAACACGCGCGTGCGAGTCGGATGATTTTTCCGAGTGTCGCCAACTTTAAAATCCATCGAGAGAGAATCGGTGGAGAGATGGGAGTGACAAAGAGAGGAAAGAAAGGGGTTCAGATATAGAGGGCGAGGGTCTCGCGAGTTCCAAACGAATCGATCGACCTCTCCGCGGTTCGAGATGCTTATCTGGTCACGGCTGCCGACTGATTATATCGCAATTACGGTTTTAAATATATTTCATCGGACACGCGAGCCTCTGGCCGCACAAAAGGAGGAAATCGAGGGCGGAGTTTCGTAGCGCCGGTGCGCCCTTCGCGTTTAACGTCAGAAAGGCGCTACTGGACTCGTAGCTAATATTATAAAAATAGAACATTATAAAATGTCCGAGGAAAAAAATCCTTTTTATCTAATTATTAAAAACCGACAATTAATTAAGCTTAATATCATCGTTCAATAAAGAATTGCAAGAATGAATGAAGCGTTAAATTTAGTTGAACCGATCCATTTAAACCTTTTCGTTACGACTAGTATTCTCTTCGGCACTTGATGATGCAAGTAGAGGGCGATAGTCGTCACAGCTTGATAACGATAACCGAAAAGAATCGAGGTAATAATAAATGCCATTACTTAACGTCGTAAAGGCAGAGGCGGCCCGATTCCAAGAAAGGAACGTTTAGGAGCGTAGAATCGTTCTCGACCGTAAAATCACTGATGAATCAGTGATAAGGTAAAAAATACCGATAAGCTTAAAACACACTAGACACCACCAATATTGCCGGGGAATCAACTGATGCTTTTGAATAATATCGTATTGTCGCGATTGTAGAATCAAATTTTATATTATTCATGCATTGTTCATAAATTAATTGGTTAGAAAAACTATCTACAATTGATTTTCGATAATTTGTTTCTGAATGTTTCTTTAAAAAGGTGATTTTTCCCCATTATTCTGAAATTTCGGGTTAGGACTCCTCGCGGGAAGTACGAGCCATGTCGAAGAGAAATCGGCAAAAGTGAGGGAGCGGAGTACTCGCGAAAAGCTCGCGAACGGAGTTATTCGTGGTAGGCTTCTATATTTTTTTCTACTTGAAACTTACGAAACGAGTATCTAACGATATTGGCTCGGACGAGGTTCCTATAAACTGCTCCGGGTCTATCCATGTGCACGAGTAATTTTGCCCTCAAGAGTGCAAATATTCCTGGTTTTATTTATCTCACCCCCAATTTTACTCTTTCGCCATCAGCCCAAGACACGCTGGAAGCACTAAAAATGTTTAAACAATGTTTGAGGAAAATTTATCGTTTCGTAAATAATCGGTATTTTAGCCATTTATTTCCTGGAGATAAATGTCGCTAAAAATACAGGAAATACTTTATTTTTGCTGATTTCATTAACGTTTTATTTCCTGATAATCGGTAAATGCAAATATTTTTGGTGCAAAAGTCGATTTTGATAGCTGGCACTTGGTCTGAGGAACCCTTAAGAACGAATGGGGCGAACCCGTTAGTCTGTCGTTCGATGGCTAGGAGGGAGCCCGTTATAAATAGGTACGACGTCGTATGTACGGCTCGTTCTGTCAATCGAGTATTCTAAAAATCGTCGAAAACGTCTTTCGAATTCCCGCGCACGACGACGACTCGAATCTGGGTCGTCTTTGTCTCGTGATGCGAATGACGAGTTTCATGCACAAAATCTCAAATTAAACGCGAAACATCGACGATAACGAGGGGGAGGGAGAGAGTAAGCGAGACGAAAGCTCCGATCGATTCGGTTAAAGAGTATGCCGTTTTAACGTGTTATCTATATAATATCTACAATGCGATGGTATTTTTACTTCATTTCTTTAATTGTTTATCGTCGATGATAACGGGCAATAAATATGCGTCGTCGCGAAATGTATGAATAGCGCACGTCGACGCAATTACCTCAACGATAGTTTCGACAGATTTATTAACCGCGCCTTTTTCCTCGGTATTGACACAAAGTATCAGAAAATTTTTTATTTTATTCCTCGCCACGCACTGCAATAAACCAGCGATTGTTTTTATCGGCGATACTTAAAAAAGCGATGTGAGCAAACGAATTTGTCGATTTTTACGTTTTATCGGGGGCTCTAATAAATTCGAAAAATCGAGTCTCCGATAAGGCGATTAGGCAACGAATCACATATTTGGAGTATGAAATAACATCTCGTGATTTTACAGGGGAATCGCGTAAATCGCCGGACTTAAATTGTTTGTCTTTTTCGCAATTGAATATGTATACTTCTGTAATTCAATACATATAGATTTTCGCAATCCTAAAAACGACTTCGCGTGTTTATACAAAAGTGTTTATTAAGTCTCGTTAATTGAAGATAATACGAATTTCGAACACCCGTGGCGAAATTGTCGACAAAAGATTCGTATTCAAATATCATATTTTTTATTTATTTTTAGATTAGCTAGTATTATTTATTGAACGTAATTCCGCCGTTTTGTGTGCTTAAATGTTTTATTTTTTTTATTGCAATTTTGTAATTGATTTCACAAAGTATATTATCAAATTTAGACCAAAGTTGTTTGTATTATTTTTATGTGATCTATATAAAACTTTCATTAAATAATCGAACATGTTAACCGAACGCACCGACTCGACGCAATACGCCATTTATCGAGACTTAATAAATACCTAGTTGGACGCAGACTAATCGACTTTACGACACGCGGCGCCCCGATGATATCGTGAGACTCGTAGGTGCGCCAATATTTGTCAAATCGACCGGGTTTCGAGAAAACACGCATTATAATGTCTATACGCAAAATTATCATTTTTGCTCGCGAGTTTATTGCTATATTTATCGTCTGCATTCGATTAGTCGTTATCAGCAAATCTCACTCCTATCAGAACAAATACGTGAACAATATCGGTCGCGTCAAAATGGCCGACCGATCAACCTTCGCCAAGGATTGAAATCGAATCATGATTTATTGCGGCCAACACGAAAATTGGTACCAACCTAATAATAAAAGAAGTCATCCAACATTGATTTAATAATGAATCTCTATTGGCATCTGCATAATTACGGCTTAATACTACTTAGTATACAGGGTTGGAGGTTTTACCAATTTCACCTAAGTAGTCACCGCAACTTCTAACTATCCAACTCGTAGAAGTTTCTAGCAGCCGACTCCCACGAGGCCGAAAACTTCGAGCCTCGAATTTTCATCCCTAGCGACAATCGCCGCAGAAATAATTACGCGTTCTCGTCTATATGTCGAACTTTACCCAAGTACATGTTTGAGGATTTGCAGAGAGAGAGCTGGTCTTTTAGGTTGTTTCTTAATCCTACGCGTCAGGTGCATTAGCTGACGTGTTTTGAAACACTCGTGCTGCGTATTTGCCTTGGCATCGTGCTCTTTGCTCTCTTTCATCTCTCCGTACTACGACATTTCTCTCTTCCACTCTCCTATCCGATTTACGTATCTCCATCTCTGCCTTTTATGTCCTTTTTTAAAATTTGTCTTTCATTTTCAATACACGATTTTCTCCACTCTTCCCTTTTCGTTTACACTCATTCCTTCAACTGCGGTGAAAATGTTATACCCATTTTCTGATGGTACGGCTAATTTGCAGGTTAGAGCTCCTTCGAGATCTGCTGGCTTTCCCGACTTCAAGAGGCAATTCCGAGGTTGGTACAAGCGTGAACGTCAGACAAACGATCTCGTCCAACACTTTAAGAGACTGTCTCAAAGCGGGTTTTCCAGCTTTGAAGTGTCGATTATCTCTACTCGCTTCAAAACATCTTCGCGGATTTCTCGATTTTTCAGCTGTTCCGAAAGTAAACATTAACTTTTGCAATTCCATACGCTTCATGTGATTCTCCTGTTCAGAAATGAAATCGATTCTTCGAAATGTAAATAATAATACCCACGAACAAAATATTTTTTTGTTATAAAAGTTGTATACATTTCATGACTCTTAATTAGTAAAGTGCAGGAATTAATCGTGATTCATCCAATTCCGATAAATGAAAAGAACTGAATCGTAAACAATTATCCAATGAGGTTGATGCTCATTCGTGTATGGGCTGCATTGTCGTGCTTTTGAACGTATCCGTCCTTTTACCGGAAACGGAAGCAATGTTCCATGCATGGACGAACATCGTTATCGATTTTTTATCAATTACTCTTGCACTTGTTTACCCTCTTTCCATGTTTTGAGTGGCCGGTTCTGAACGTGGTAATGAACTACTTTTAACGATTCAATTGAAACATCGTTGTTGGAAGTAAGACGAAATTAGAATTTTCGACATTCT
Organism: Trichopria drosophilae; assembly: GCA_030407085.1. Lineage (NCBI taxonomy): Eukaryota > Metazoa > Arthropoda > Insecta > Hymenoptera > Diapriidae > Trichopria > Trichopria drosophilae. The sequence goes on along the minus strand of CM059585.1, from coordinate 117,486,784 downwards.
TTGATTTTGGTTAACTATGCTGTTGTCATCACATGTCATATACGCAAGCAATTCTATTTAAACGAATCTTGGCGATGCTTTAGTCAGATTTAAAATTAGCCAAATATAAAAAAGTTCGTAAAAAGTAAACCTGAATAATCTAATCTGTTTGACTTGCAAACGCAAAGACGATCGGGAACGACAAAGCTCGAGCCGTGACTGTTGGATTTTTCTTCTTTTGGTCGTTCCTTTGATACTCGACCGACGTTGAACAATGAATGTTAACGACTTTGTGCTTGGAGAAGTCCTTTTCGAACGCGTTCGCTTTCCAATAAAGACATTATTATCCGCGAAGCAAATGCTTATCCGATGAAATTGCCTGAGGAGGGGGTGGAGAAGCCTCGACGATTATCGGCTACGGGGACGACAACGGGCTGATGTTCGCTTTCCTCCAAGAATTCTCACGGAGGAAGGGGCGAGAACTCAGCAGGCAGTTATTGGCTTCGAGGAGGATACTTATTGAACTCTTAGCGCCGTTTTTATCACTCCTTTCATCGGCTTAAGTGTTTTCGGCTTTGTTTAAGACTCGAGTGCGGTTGCTCGCCTCGCGCATCCAAAGAAAATAGAACAACTTCGTTATCCTCGATTCGAAATGGCCGAAGTGCTTCGATCGTCTTTGGAATATTAATTACATTTGACTGCTCATTTTTCTTCTGTTCATCTGTTAAACAAGAATTTCGTTTCCAGTGGACAATTAATTCTTACAAGAAATGTTAGTAGTTTGATCCATATAATCCTGGGCTTTACAAATGGGCCTGTTCCGCCGACAGTTCCAGTAGCCGGGACACGCGTCTATTTTTGTCACCCTGGGAATATTGGCGGACGCGTGCACACGGCCGGTTATTTACCCTGGCAGTAAATATACGATAATGCTATCGCCGCCAAACTTTACGACAAGCCTTTCCGATTTGCCGATGAACGAATGGCAATAAAAGCTTAGTTTCGACTACTATGACGACGCGCCGGCCGAGAACCTCTTAACTGGCTGTAGGGATCGAAAGTTTGAGATGTCGCCTATCTAAATATAAAGTCTGTACAGAGAATCTCCGCCATTCGACTTCTCTTAAAGATTAATGAATGGGTGAGGAGCGGAAAACATTTTTCATGTCTTACTAATCACTGAACGGGACTGACGTGCAATTCTTTTGGTTTTGTGTAATCACTTAAGGGAATAGCGAGCTCTTGAAATATAGGAGATTCACTGAATACAAAGAAAAGGATATTTATTAGCTGGGTTTGTCCACATTCGCGAAGACAGGAATGTAATACTTAATTAGGATTGCCTCCTTATTATAATCTGACCAAATTTTGAACAGGGTGTCTATTAGGAATCTGCGGGTCCAAACTCCATCAGAAATAAAAAAAGGAGATTCATAGGATTTTTCTACAAAACATCTCTGATGGACATGCTTAAATTTAAACCGATGTTTTCCTATATTGGAAGGGGTGAAACACGAGGTGCAACATAAATAGGAACTAGTAATTGACTCCGGCCGCAAATCTCATCAGCACACACGCACTAGGCAGCTCGCGACGTCACTCTCCGGATTATCGTCGACTATGTGATAAGTAGTACGACATCGCGATACGATCGCCGTGTATTTCGGTGAGCGAGTAATACTCGTAGGTCGGTGCAGTGTACTTGGTTAATAGCGGTGAATGTAGGGTTGGGGAGAAAGCCGCTTACATGTATTCTGACAGTAGGGACACGCGTGTATGGGGCCGCAACGGGCGGAAACGCGACGAAACAGAATGACCAGCGCGTGCGCTGCGTGCCTTCGTGCACCCTTGTCTCTCTCTTTCTCGCCTTTACAATGAGGGCCACTTAGGCGAAAATCCACTTTTACTTATGTTTCGTAGAAAAACGCAACAGGTAGAGACCGACAGCTCCATTTTCACAAATTAACCTCCGTAATTGCGCGGTTAAATAAAGCGCGATTACAAATGGCGGGACGCATTGTCGTGCGGCAAAGCTTAATTGTCCAAGGCAGCTTATATGTAATAATGGATAAATAATAAGGATTATCGATTAGCAATCAAATTAACCTATGTTCGTCACAAGTCATGCTTAATAGACGAATGATAAATGGATGATTCTATTAATTTGCAAATGAGTCACCTCTGATGATTGGAGTATTTTTTTTTATATTATTTTTCGTCAACTCAACCCATATGGGACTACATCGGGACGGGACCTGCAGTTTATCAAGGTGGAATCCGAACCACCTGAGCTTTGGCGTTATTAGACATTTATAAACAAATACAGAGGTGTCCCGATGACAGATGACAGATGGCAGATAATCGAACCAGGATTTACTGATTACGAAGCCGATAGTCTACCAACTGAGCGACTGCTGCTCTTGATTGGAGTATTAGAGGAAGTAGGGGCAAAGTGGGATGGTTTTGGAAAAACTTGTATACAAAAACTATGGGGCATAAGAATGGTTAGGTGTGGTTTAGAAACGCTTATTTAGGTCCTCAAGTAACTTATTATGAAACGCATTTAAAAAAAGTATCTGTTTAATATTCCAAATTTCAATTTTACGAAAAAACTTTTTTTTGAGAAATCTGAAAATCCGGGGCAAAGTGGGACGGGTTATTAAAATTACTTCTGGAAAGGTTTGACGAAGAGAGAGAAAGATAGAGAGTGGGAAAGAGAGGGGGAGAGAGAGAGGGAGAGAGAGAGATTGATTAAAAATGTATTTATTAGTGTCCTGGCCACTACGAGCCGTGGACACAACTCAAGAGAGAGAGAGGGAGAGGAAGAAAGAGAGAGAGAGGGAAAGAGAGATCTTACTTATCTCTGTGAACCTAAATCAAAACGGAATACATCCCACTTTGCCCCAAAAGATAATTTTTTTAAACACGTCGTAAAAAATCATCCTCAACCCCAAATGAAACAAATAAACAACGAAAATTGAGTGTAAGAGAAGACTATTAAGTCATCTAATTCAGATTTTAATTACGCTTAATTTATTGATACTTACTAATCGATTGAAAATATGTATGAATTTACAAATTGATTTCGACTTCCTAGGTCATGTTCGAACTGTTGGTAAATACTGAATGGAAACTAGAGTATGTTTCAAAATTCGTATTACGATAACTCTTTTGTAAATAAACAATGCAAAGTTTGCCCCTACTTTCCCTATATAATAAAAAAGGTATCCAAATCAATATACTATGAATCCTGTGTCGCGTAAGTACCGTTAAAGGATCGATGCTTACATCATTTTGACGTAGTAAGTTATAAGCGATACTTCTGCGATATCTATTTCAAAAAATGATTTTCAACATACCTCTTTATCTTTCGCCCGAAGCTCCTGTTCGAGGCCGCTATTCGGCGTTCTTCTAGGATTGTTGTCGTGAGTATGCTCCGCTCCCTGAGCATTCGGGGGTACTTGTTGCCCCTCAGTCTTGGATTCATTGCCATCGTTCGACGTAGAAAGCTGTTCTTTCAAAGCGGCGAGCTGCTCCTTCAGCGCTGCGACCTGCTCTTTCAACGCGGTAACTTCCTTTTCGGCTAGAGTGGCCCTCTGCAACAAAAATAAAAAATCCTAAGTACTCCCGACAATAAACAAGATGGATATTAGAAGTATTTACATATCGATTTCCTTCCTGTTCAAAGTGGTTTTCGATTATGAAATGAGTGTAGTTACACGTGTCGCGTTTTGCATCGAAAATGAAATACTCGCAGTCGAAATGTTATTGCGAATCGCACGTTGCGACATTGCGAGCCTTTTCTTCTTCGAGAATTTACGACGTTCGGCCAAAGTCAAAGGGCCGGAAATAGCCTCACGCCGATGCACACGAACTAAGACCTTGATATTGTTATTGTCGCACCTAGAATCGCAATAATCGCCGCGCATACGTGGGTCGATACCCTTAACTCTTTAATCCTACGTCAGGCGGCATAAGCAACGACTCTGTAAATTTTCCGCATCGCGCCGATCGTTAAATTAACGCAGGAGAACCGTATGACGGGGAAATCAATCAATTTTGCTTGAGGCCAGCACCTAATTTCAAGAGGGGCAGGAGAACAATAAGCGCAGAAAATAGAACCGATTTCTTTAAGGTCTGAAAATTGGGAAGTTCTCAATATTAAAATGATAACCAAAGGTAAGCTTGAACATTATTTATGATATAAAGAATTTGTTAAAATTACTCAAGTATTCGATATCGCTTCTGCGGCTCTTAAAATCGAATCATGAAAGAGTTGAAAGAGAATTTGAAACGCCGCTTCGTATAATTACACGGCTTTCCCTTGGTGGTTCGTTTTCGCGGTGCAAAAATCGACCTTTGTCTTCATGCCTCATCGACGAGGAGCGATCTCGGCGTAGGTCTCTCTCTGTACTAAAGACAAGGATTACTTTTTTAAACTTCTCTCATAAAGAATCTAATAAATATTGCTTGCGGCCACGTTGTTTTGTTTGGTCGGCTATTAATTATAAACGCTTTCATATTCAAAGTACTTCCGATTCTTTTAGGTACTTCTTTCATCACATTTTACTGAAAATACATTATTTTTGTAATTGAGTCAATATCTTCGGTGTTCCAAATTCATTTAACCCTTCAATGTACGATTTCTCAAACAACAGTATGTTTTTATCAGTTACCATCATGTCAAAAACGTCCATTCAGCATCGAACTTTCAAAAAGATGCAAATACGAATAACGTCAGTATGTCTCATCGTTTGCAACCAGCACGATACTTAGCTCAAGAAAAGCGCACTTCACGATAAAATTGTAGAATTAATGACCACGAGTAACTTTAAAACTCGCATAGGAATAAATCGCGTGCATACGCAAGTTTGATTCGATCAAGGGTTTTTTGCGGCATGTTGTATCGATCGGTCGGGTGGTCGGTTCGCGTCATGAATCATACAAATACGTAGTTGCAAGATGATCGGATCGTGGGTCACGCGGGGACGAAGGCGAAGGAGAAAAGAAGATGCATCACAAGGGTGAAGGAGAGAGACGCACGAAGCAATCGCGTCGACATGCCTAGTAATGACCCATTGTTTCCTGCAAAAAACCTTGACGATGTTATCGATAATTACGAAATGATACGGGAAGCGTAAATACATATCCGCGCGAACGGCCGGTAATACACGGCCATTCGTACGCCGGACTCCGGGAGCGTATCGATACCCGCAACGGTCCGCATCCGGTAAATATATTTGTCACGTGTTGACAAAACGCCTCGCGTATTGGACATAAGAACCAACCGCCTTATCTCGATTTTACCGCACCGCCTCTCTCCTCTCCGTTCCTGCGCACGTGAGTTCCGGAAGACAATTGCCGTTATTTACTACCAAATGCTATTTTAATTAGTAATATATCCCACGATTCGTTCGACAACAACTGCTTATCGCAGCAACACATTGCGTTTCGATCAATTTCATATTTTTATCGCGCCTGCTCATGAATTATTTATCCTTCCTTCGAATCGTAATTTCTTTCGCGTGTTCTCCTATCTAGGAATTGTTAATTAGTTCACTTTAAGTTACGTTTCCAAAATTGAACATTCAAGGAAATTGTTGCAATTTTATTTCCTGTTGTTCCATCGGTCACCATATAAAGTATCTCTAAAAGAAACTCAGAACAGATGATCAACGGATTATTTATGTCTAATCGTTTTTTCGCGTTCGATCATCAGTTAAATTCGAATATTAATTATAGAAATTAAACTACTTCAAACACGATTTAGTATACGATTTTCGGAGGAAAGTATAGGTTCGAATTAATATCGATGTAGGAATTGATTAACAGCGGGAACGCGGACTGTGCTCGTCGGACGATATTTTACTGCCGAAATCGTAATTACTTTAATTGCTTCCAGATGCTAATTAATGACCTAAACATATGCCGCGCTATATAGATCGGTCCCGATAGTGCGGAGAAACCCACCGTGGCGTCACCCACGCTAACGCATGTGTTCGTCATTACCGACTCGACGATGACGACAACGTTATCGTAGCATCACCTCGGAACGAACGAAACGCGAGATTACAAAAATAATTTAAATTCGTGCGATCAATCGTTTCAGCTTCGTTTCCGGGAATTGTTCGTGGAATAATGAATTTACGTTTTACGCCCTAAGAACGCAGGCGATACCGATCGTCTATCGTTCATTACGTAATGCCGGTGTTCGGTCGTTCGTATCTTATAATCGTGAATTCACGTTATGCTTTATCGTATGCAATTATCGTTACCGGTAAAAAAAATCAATATTGTTTCAAAACGTAAATCGCTCAAAGAAGTTCTTTCGTGCAGAGTCAATCTGATCGTTCTCGAAGAAATAAATCGATTCGCGTTGAAAATGTTCCCTTGGACTAATTTCATTACTACTCAATCAGGGTCGTAAGTGATGATTGTTATTAAAATGATCTACGAATCGTAGAAACGATATAATTTAGCGACTATTCATTAGAAGGAAACTAGAATGGAAGTTGATTAAGAAATCCGATGGGACGAGGCTGATCGCGAGCTAATCGACGTTTTGGAATAAGTGATTAATACGATGAGGGCGAGCCGAAACGATGATGGATAGCCCATTTGGTCATTCGGATGCTGCCGGTAGCAATCCTAATGATAGGTGCCTCCGTTCTCGAATCGTCGGCTGTTCGACCTTCGCTCTGGTCGTTACTCCAGCGACTAAGTCCGGTAATGACTCGCGTCACGAAATCGACCGATCCTCTCGTCGCTCATCAAAGCGACTGCCTTCTCCATTCACGTCGATGCTCACGTTCGACAGTCAGACGCGAAGAAATAAATTACGATCGGAATGTTGCTTTTTTCAGTTTTCTTCCCGCTGCAAATACATTCATCCAGAAATAAAACGTTAAAATATCGCGCTTATTAATCTATGTCGATTTTTACATCTTTTTTCTGCTTATAAATAAATCACGTTAATTATTTAATATCAGTTCAAAATAGTTGAAATTTTTTTTCTACTAACGAAATTTTTCTCAGCGAATGGAATCAATAAATTGGAGCGCAATTAACATTACTCACATAGCAGTAATAACGTTTGGATTTCTATGAATTTTAACGAAGTTAAACGAGTAGATCGCAGGCTTACCGAGTAAAAAAGAAGGTATAAGGGCAAGAGAAGAAGGTCGATTCTCTTTAGTTGGTTTCGCGAAGAATGCTGCGCTTTTGACGGGCAAGACCGCCACGTTCTGCTTGTACGATGCCAGCTGTTACTCGCATGGGCACATGTGTGAACGTCGCTTAAATACCGGTACTTACACTCCCGCGTGTAAGAGTCGTGTCTCTCTTCAGCTTCCACTCATTTGCAGAGATTCCGTCGAGAAAGAAAGAGAGCCAGACTTTGATGAAGGGTGCAGTGCAGACAGAGATACCAGCAAAGGAAGAGTTAAGAGGAGAATAGTTAATCGGGATCACATCTGTGGAAACAGTCGTTTCGTGCTTTTATTCTGCCCCTTAGTCCTAAGAAAAAGACACTAGCTGCACGAACTCGCCCCGCCATGGGAAATTCTCAACCTTGGCTCAGCCTCCTTTCCCACTTGTTACATTTTCCCTCGAGACGACCTTCTTGTATACATAATCCTTTTCACAATTCATCGAATATATTACAGTATTTCTTTGGTTTTATAACTTCCATTTATTCCACTTCCTTTTCGAAATATTTTCGAATAATAAGACGTCTTTAATTTACGCAATTCGAACATCCCAAGTTAATACGAATGTACAAACGTATCTGAGCAACCGGGCCAAGAAATGCATAAACATCACTGGCGGTTCGCCACGTAAATGCGACGTTAGGGATACAAACACTGGGGGTCGGTAAGGAACCGCCTTCGAGCCACCCTCTTATAATTTTGCTTGGGGAGGAAAAATGGGTGGCAGAAATGGATCAGCCGGTTATGACTATGAGGCTGTTACTTTTTTCTCCTTTCTCGCGAGGAAGCGCGCGATATTTCAAATTTTCTCATTACATCGCGAGGTGAGAATCGTCTCCCTCCCCCCTTCGACACCTAAGCTTCCCCGGCATCGAGCATCTCTGTTTAGCACGTTGTTTTTGATGGTTCTTTGCTTATTTTCCTCGTGACGTCGGAGTTTCAACCCCCCTTAGAACCCCTCTTCAATCTCGCACCAACCAACCGACAGACTGAACTCTCTTGTATTTATTATTAAGATATCGACCGGCCTAAGCTTCGCAGATTCCCCGATGTTTGATACTCGTTGAGTTTATTCGAGGCATATATGCATATACGTGGCAGAGAACACTGTCGAGTACCGGAACTCGACGGATTGTTTATTTTAAAAAGCAAACAGAATTAAACTTCGAGGGTCGATGAATTATTTGTTCCTTGCAATTTTATTTGCCGGCGATCTTGCGATTCTAAAGTATTTGTGCCGAGATAGCGTGCATTGTTCCGAGAGCTTCTAATTATGACGAGGCTTTCGAAACGAGTCTCTTAAAGCCGGACTCTCGCTGTGGTGCGTGCGGATGAAAATGACGATAATAAATTATTAGTTAGATAACAACGATTAAGCTTTTACCATGTGTTCCCGGTCTTAAAACGAGGGAGAATCTATTTCAAAAGTTCATCGACCGGGTGAATAGTGACGAGGTAGTTTACATTACTGGGTGATCGGTGCAGCTATTCAACTTCCAAGGAAACCGCCGGACACGTGTTCGGGTGCCCTTGAGACAAGTATAGGAAAAAACGTATCCGAACTTCTGATAAGCGTAGTAATATTTAAGGAACGTCAATAGGAACAAGGAAGTTGGGTTTTGCGACAATACCGTGCCTTTTTCAACCTGCACCTACCCTCAATCTAGCCTGAGGGCTCTGAAAAAAATGAAGAAACCCTTTTGATGTTCCCGCTAGCCTAATGAAAAATTAAAGCCCCTTCTTAAACATCATTAGATGCGAGTCTGGCAGTCTCCTTCTGTCGTTTCTTTCTATTGTCTCAGCCCACAACTTTATTTTCAGATCTAGAGTTTTATTACTATAGAAACCTCTTCTATTGCTCCAAGTTGTACAGTAATATCATCTTTAAAATCAAATGAGAATTGAGGATCCACATCTGTTTTCACGTTTTTCTACTTGATATTCCAATTTCCTCTATAACGACTTGTTTATGACAGAAGGATGTATATAAGAATTTTATTAGAGATGATTTTCTGGAGAACTTCCGGTTAGAAAGATCGACCTAGGGAGAGCTTCTCACGCCGAACGGCGATGATAAATCAGTTGGGACACATTCGTCTGATGTGGGGAAGAAACAAAACAATTCCAATCTGTTCTACACGAATCAAGGAAAGACGGAAATGAGAATACTCAGTATTTTTTTGAGAAGATGTCTGCATCGATTTCCTTTTTCGCAATGACGCGTTGCAGCAAAAAGTTAACATAGCAACAGCAAAAAAAAACTTTGGTCGACATAAAGTTCTGGTCCCGAAGAGACAAAATTATGTCTACAAAAAAGTTTGCCAAGGTCAAAAAAAGTCAGTTTTATCGGTGACGTGACAATAATTCCATATAATATTGCAAACATGAATAATTAAGATTCTCTTGGTAGACGAAGACAGTCAAGTACGAAGTATAGATAGAGTGACGTTTTCGTAAACAATAGATGAGGCGATGCGATGCAATCGTCAAAAGGCCATACTCCACTCCGAGAGAAATAGGGTAGGGGCAGGGGATGTCAATTGTTGAAATTTGCATGAATCGATCACTATTGTTTGGCGGCAGGATGAGTAGCTGGACCGAACGATATACTCCGCCACATGATATACAACAGAAATAATTCGCAATTCGAACGGGTTGCCGGATAATCGATTTAACATTTTATACCATTTTGCCATTTCGATTCCGCGCGGTCCACTAGACGACAATGGTCCTTCATTCTCGGAGTCAATCATCTATTCGTTTCGGTAAAAGATCGCATATAACGTCGAAATTCGATTTTCCGTCATTGTTCTAATTAACGACTGAATTGTCGAGATAGATACTTTGGCCGATTGATGGATACATTGATTGACAGATAGATTCCAATGGGGATATGGAAATTTCGCGTAATTCGTTTACTAAAACACGATCGTCTGAAAACGTCATCGGAAAATATACTAATGGAATACTTGCTTTCTTTTAATATTGAAATGTGTGGTGTTAAAAAAAAAATTATTGATGAGTTATTAATGACGTTATCGGAAATTGTTGTAAAGTGTAACTGAAGAAAACACACGACATTGAAAATATTGGTTGTACCTGAGCAAGTACAATGCGGACCATATTTTTATGGTATCGCTCCGGGGGTCTAATGGCACCCAGTGGAAAAAAAAGAATAGGACAGGGATTTGGTATAGACGTCATTGTTTCCGCGCGCGTTCGACACCCTCCTCTCGCCATCCTCCTGTTCTCTTCGTCCGAAAGCACCCTTGCAACGAAAACCACCCCTTACAACAGGCTTGCCATTCAAGCTACTTTTTCATCCTCGTTCGTTCTCCTCGCCACCTCTCGTCTCCATTCCGGTTTCTCTCTTCCCGCATTCTTCCACACATAGATTACAATATTACCACTCCCGCGAACGGGCGAACGAACGCCAACCACCCCCGTCTCCGTTTTCCACTGTAGCACCAACGGCTGTTCTGATATATATGCGCACTTCTGATCAAACATAAATTTTAATGATGGCCCGTGATGAAAATATAAGATCGCCTCAATATTTATGGCATTCGTCCCACGTTTACCCTTTACTTTTTCGTCCTAGTGTGTAGGTATTTTTCCCCATGCGAAAAATCATAAATATCATTCGGAAGCTGTCTGTTAGAAAATCGGTGAGATATCCAAATTCATCGTATATAAAAATTTATAATGATAACTATATATATTCACTTAATTTTGGATTTAGATGTTTTTTATCTGCAACTGACTGTGGGCAAGATTATAATAATTTATTCAAAATGTAGGTTTGGAAATATTTTACACTGCACATATCGGTAACCGATCGAAAAATAGGCGGCTTGCACATGCCTGTCGAAATCTTAGAGGTTTTTGAGTATTCTTCAAGATTCAATAGAATAGTGCGTCTTTCTCTTTTCTCGTCACTTCGACGTCTTCCTTCATTTCCTCCTACCCCTATCGCACTTTTGACGCTTCGCTCCCTGGGCGAAATCCTTTGATTCCCATCTTTTCTGGAGCTTGAAAACGTCGATGTGCCTCCGACGTGAAAGGGGTCCCTTCCGAACAAACCCACCCTAGCTCGCCCTCTCGTCTCCATGCTCTCCTACCATCGGTAACAGGGACCCCTGATTGGGACGATAAAAGAGCTAGGTGGGTGGGGGTAAAACACTAATTAGTTATCAAAGGGCGAAGAAGGGGTTTGGTGACAAAATAGTCGAGGCGGTTCAGGCTCTCTACTACCTTTTCCCAACCCCTTTCATTGGATATACTATCACCGAGAAGAAGCCAACAGTTCGGACCCTTTTCGCCAGCTTGTCTTCACCCATCACCCTCTTCCTCCTCTGGCACTCGCGGTCTCTTCCTCTCTCCTTTCCACTAATTTCTAAGCACGTATAGTCTGCACTCTTCGTTTTAAGTCCCGCTCTGGATGGCACCGACTTTGACTAGCATCTTAATACTCCTGGGGGAGAGAGGGCACTGTGTATTGATTTTCGAATCATTAATTCTGCGTCTAATCAGAACTTGTGTGATATCGGGGGATGCTGAGGGTTCGTGCCACAACCGCCACTGTTGGCGGAGAGAGACCAAAGGAGTGATAGAGAGAGAATATACGTGTTGCTGACTAGAACGTCAAACTCCTAGAGCGAGCGTGCATGGTAATACTAATGTGCACGTGCAGGAAATGAGCTGATGTTCAGGTGCTCTTACGTTCCGATTCCGATAGCAATCCTCTGCACCTGACGGCGTAGTCAGTATTTCTGAAAAAGGGCTTAATTTCATTCCAACTTCAACTTACAAAACCTTTAGATACTGCAGACTATAAAATAACCTACAAAATCAACTCTTGCATATCGTGAACGTGTAGGTGCGGAATGCACTTACAAGTGAAAGAATTTTTGCACTGCAGAGCACAGCTCGAGCGCTCATCGGAAAGGTTTAACGCTCCCGATTGCGAATGCGATAAAATCGTATTCGTCAAGTCCCCTTTGATGAATGGATTTCTAATAATTTATAGAGATAATTAAGCGAGTTCTCCTCGAACCCGCACACTCCTCATCTGCTTTCTGTGCCTTTGACTCGACCCCTCGATCCAAAGGTCTCATCGCGGAATTTCAATTCTCTTTTTCGATATTCCAATTGCTTTCGTCAATAAAGACGAGCTCGAGTTATTTGCAAATATGCGCGGAGTAAGTTCTTCTTTTAAGTTAATTGCACCAGTCGTCCTAACGTTTTTACCGTAAAATATAAAATAAGAAAAAATTCATAAAAATATTGTAGTTGAATACATATTGTATCCAATTTAATAAAAGCATACAAAGCGTGCTTTAGTTCCATATTTTTAGAATAGTTTTACAGTCGATTTGGAATATTGTTATGAAAGTCTTTGATGTAATCCACGTGGTCAGCCTAACAATGAGTGAGTAATAATTTAAAACACGAATAAAATCGATATGAACCCCTCCGTTATATAATTATCCATGAGGCGGTTTTACGTGCGAGGCGATGTTTCGATGTATTCTGCAATTGTGTGCGCATCCCCGGATCGTACACAAACTTTCCCGGTATACGTACAATACTCGTTCGTGGACATACACCTACAGTTGAAGGCTCTCCCACCGCCTACAACGACTCCCTCTCGGTTTCCCACCGACAACCGCGTCAACGATCACCTTCCCCCGGCCGATTTAAGTTCTAGACTTCGGTCACCAACTCGACTGCATATGTAATAATCAGCGTCGCAGACTCATTGATTTACTGAGCTGATACACGCGTCCTGCGTATTGTTAGACACATTTTCATTTTATGTTGCATCAGGAAATATAATTCTGTATTTAAAATCTTGATGTTTATTTGACCAAACAGGTAACCTTAATTCAGTCGATCCAAAGTTACACGCCAACGATTGAAGAGAATTGTCAAAGTAGTCGGCGTTGACTCGAAGATTGAACGATTATCGAGAGAAAGTCGTTCGTCGGGACGCGGAACATGTCTTTGAAGAGTTCCGTGGGGGAATGGCGTGTTCACGATTCGCCGCGATCAAAGAAGGTTAGCACAAACCGGGCAAAAGAGTCCGATCAGTGGCGCATCGCTGGCATGCCAGCGACAATTAAATTTTATTATCGGTCCAAGAATTTGCGCACTAATTGCAAGACAATGCGGATTGCAGACGTGATGACTTCGTGCTGCGCGCGGTTACTCATCTCCCGCTGTATAATTATCCCCACTGTACTTTACTTACTGAGATCTGTATTTCTGATTTGTTCCTTGAAATCCTATTCACGTGATCTTAAGTCATCTATCGTTTCACGCAATTTCTATAAAGTTTGGTTTCCGCAATTCAATTTTTGCGATTCCATACGGTTGGCCACGTAGCGATGCCTCAGAGATATTTGAAATTAACACGAGATACAAGTAATGTAATTAGTTGTTGCTTTTTTGTATTATGGAAAATTACTTTGGCAAATTTCGAGAGATGATCAGAGGGGACTGGATTTCAATGGGTATTTCCGTCCGTGCACGTGTCGCGGAGTCCCTTTATCAGTGCTAGCACGCAGGAGGTGCGAGTTTCCCCCACAATAGCACCAGAGCGTGCATCCACCGTGGCATCGGCAGCACGCGCACAAATCCACCTGCGTCGGCGTCGCGTAAATACAACCGCGTTACAAACCTATCCGTTGATCTCTGTGAATCGCAAATTTCCGAAAGGGAAAGCAACCCGGTAAAGTCTGAAAGGACAAAGTACCAGGAAGATAAAAGTCCAAAGAGAGATTTTCCGATTGAAGCTACGCGATACATTCGATATTCGAAAGCAAAATTATTCGCGGCAAACTTGACACTTAATAGTCGAACCGAAGAAATACGGATAAAAAGAGCGAAACATCAACGAACGAAGCGACCGCAGGACCAAAGAGAACGAAGACGAAAAGGGGTTGCTAATAAGAGATAATACTCTGGCTTTACTTAGCTAATTAGGGACCTTTCACTCTTTTTCGCTCTCCACCTACTTCTCTATGATTCTGCGAATCCGTATCTCTCTTTATACTATCACCAAACGAATTCTCATTTATACAGCCTCTTGTCGGTGTACTCTCTCGCTCTGCCATCTTCATCTGCGCGATGCAAAGCCCGTCGGCGAGTATTAATTCATTTGGATATTATTTTGCGAGATGTCGGCATTAACATTCTCAATCAGATTAATTAAATTATTTTCCTTCGCGGCGCCAGGTATTTCGAATGAATTCGGCCGTTCGCGAACGGAATGAAGACACAATATACCCCAGACATATCATACGTCAGAATGCTCGCATGCACATTTGAACATAAGAATTTTTCAAATCTGTCATTTCAAGTTTTAATTAACTCGATGAATTCCTAAATCGATGATGCAAATAAGTATTTAGAATACTGTTAGTTGTACCCAACAGAAGCTTTTAATAAATGCGATCTCGTATCGAGGACCTATCAGAAACACGTAGTCATAAGGGGCCGTGCGAGATTCGGAAAGGGGCGCGAAAAGGCGAAGAGAAAACCCGTCCAGCCAACGGGTTAATGCAAAGGTCCAGGATAATTACCCACATGGCTGGTAATGCGTATTCCACTTTGATCAAGTCCGTGTTTTTCTTCGCTCGCGTATCAAACCCATCCCTTCTCACCTCCTCTCACGTCTCGTTTCTCTTTTTGTTTCGTCTTCCTCACCCTCCTTTTCCTTTTTCCTTTCCTTTTTCACCCTTACGTCGCGATAGGTAAACCAGCATGGCTCGTGCCTTTTACCCTGGGCTGTTTTAATTATTTTAGCTCGCCCGCAAGCGTCTAATTTTCACCGAACATGTCGGGAAAAGCCTCTGTTATGGACCCTGGGCAGATCTCACGATTACAAAGGAATCTGCGAATCGTTCGATTCTTACTCGAATCTCGGTATTGATTACTTTCTTGTAAAAAAAACGTGTTTTAAGTGTTTTTAACTAGTGGTATCCACGAATTTGAAAATGAAATGTAGTGGCCATATTCAAAGCAACCTAAACACCTAACTTTTTTAAGATTGTTTTCAAAAACACAAATTATACGAAAAATGTAGTCAAATAGAAAATTTAGAATGAGAAATTCGCTTCAAAAAAGGTTGTAAACATTTTTTATACTATTGACTATAAGCTGAGAAATGAACGATAAAAGTGACGGTGTTTTCCTATTGAAAAATTTCACAGCGGGGGTTTTCCCCCCTATGTTGCGTGGTTTAGACCGACACTCATACCTACTTAGTTGATTATTATAATAGTATAAAATAGGGGGTTTGGGGCGGAGCTATGTACTTTGTAAAAACAAAATGGCCCCTTCAGTCATTTACAAGCCTATCGCGGCTATTATGAATAAATTACTCTACATTTTATGAAACAATTTCGAATGATTTATATTTTTGAAAACGAACAAAAAAAAACAAAAAATACAGCCTTTCTGGTTTTTAGAGATATCAACAAACAGTTTTTAATTATATCACTATTAAAACGTGTATTGATTAATTCGACAATAACAGGAATTCGAGTTTGATAAGACTCAACGCCCGGAGGCCGCCACATCGTGTGGAGAACCGAAGAGCGAAAGTAATTAGCGAAAAAGCCGTCTGCAACGAAATAGCGGAGGTCTGCTAATCAGTGAGAGCGTATTAAAATGGAATAGGCGTTAATAAATTAATGAACCGACCCGACTAGTACACATCAAATACTGTATTGGCATTTGCATCACGTGACTCGGTCATATCTCGCTATCTCACGTGTAAACCGCGTGTCTCGTTACCACATTAAGTATCCGTCTAAATAACCGTCGTCGTAAAATATGTTACGAATAAACTACAGCAAACAATACATCAAATTTAATGAACTTTGTTATAGCCAACTTACGCACACGTAATAACTCAAAGTAAATAAATGGGCCAGGATGTGTACACTCACTTTCATACGAATTCAGTTAGAATCTGCCTATAACCTAAGTGCCACTCTGTCGATAGTGCTAGTTAACCAATAAATTTGGTCAATACATTGGAGATTTATCCGCCTCCACTCCTGTCACTCTTATTTTTCTCCCTCTCGCCGTTTCTATCTGAAACGTCTCGACAATGGGACCACGGGGCTAGGACCCCATCCCGGGTCCATAGAAGTGTCATTCAAAGCGCCGTTGTTCCTGCCTTCGAATATAATGGCACGCACTCATTGTTCTAATTTGTGCATACGATTAACGCATGCCGCCGCGAACCGAACGCGAATGGCATGTGGCTCGCCGAGCGAGAGAGACGGAAAATTTTTCGGATATGTCGTCGAAGCTACCGACGGGGGAGAAAAGATTCAAACTCCCACACGACGTATGCATAGGCAGATTCGTACAAAGCGCGTCAAACGGACACAATGGTCGCCATCTGACGCTCAATTAACGAGTTAATGCGGTACCGTTGATAATTAAACAAATACGCGCTTTTTTATTCCCGTTTTTTTCCCTTCATTCAAATCGACGACGACGGACCCCCCCCCCCCCCCCCTACGGCGTCATTTGCGAACGACATCGGCGAAATCTCCCATTATTTAAAGCTTTTTCAATCGCATTCCTCGCGACCTTTCTCTCTACCGTGTGCCGATCATTGTGACCGTTCGTCTTCGCCGATTCTCGCATAGGAATCGGCGCGCGAATTTCGTATGGACCTCATTGTGAGCGATTATTATATTATGCGCCGCCGGAAGCGGATGTGTGAAACGAATATATGCGAACGCGCCAAGGGGTAATGAGCGAACGACAGTCGGTTTTCAACCTTTGTGTCCTTATCCGTCTGTTTCGATCTGTCTTGTCCTCAGGAATGTCGAGGTTAGGTCTCTATTTACCGATCGGCACAAAAACGATTTGGAATGCCTCGGTAAAAACAGTCTGAATTAAATGTTTGCTCCTTTTCTAATGAGTTTATTTATACCTTGCATATTTGCGATGAAAAAAGAGAACACGAAGCAGGTCCTGTCAGCGTACGATTCGTCGAGCTGCTAAACGAAAACAATTTATGGAAATCATCGATCGCTAACACCACGTTAAAAACGTATTTACAAGCAAAAATGTAATAAAATCTTGGCAACGTGCGGAAACCAATAATAGATCGTTTTCAATTATTTTTCTTAACAATAAGTCGTGTGCGTGATCTCGGCTGTTTTGTCTTCCTCATGGACCGTAATCGTATCGCTGCAAGCCTTATCAGTTTCGATACTGGTTATCGACTCAAATGGATGTCGGTCTTGCAGTTCTACCCAGAACGATTAACCCGCCTCCGTTACCGGAAACTTGCCGGAAATGTTTGTACAACAAGTCCGCTCCCGATTTCCAATCAGTCAGTTAAGAACACGATAGTCGTGTAACGGTCGGTTATAATGTTCGTTTTAGAAGATCATTATTTTGGTTACTATCCGTTAAATTTCTTAGTTTACATGTTCGTCTCTGTTTACGGGAAAATATGTCCGACTATCACAAACAAACCATAAATTCGTGAAAGTGGTTTGTGTCTATCTAACCGACCGTTGAAAGTCTAATCGATTCTGAATGACCGTTGAAATTATTAACGAGCACACTGTTTTTAAAACAGGGCTCTATATTTGTAAGTAAAGATTTATTTTAAGACAACTCAGAAATAAATAAGCATTTATTCACGTTAATCTTATTATTATAATCAGTTGAATGCAGCGACTAACGCGAGGGAAATATATTCATATAAAAAATTTGTAAATATAAAGCATCTTTCATGACATTTCAATTAATGAACAAAACCAGTCTTTTTTAATTTAGATTCGTTATATTCATTTTAGAAATCCGTTAATAATTGAGTATTTACTATCTTCAAGTGACCCGAGGATTCGGTACATATTTAATAATTCAGGCCCAAACGAGAAACAAAATTCGATAGCGTCTATCTCCGAATTACCGTTGAGAATTCGGTTACGATCGAATAAACATTCAACCGATCCTCCATTCATTCAGCGTTTTCTCTAGTACCATCAGGAAATCAAATTTCATTTCCGAACCGATAAGGAGGGATCAGAGATTAACGACTCTACCGCGTTTCGTGTTCTCTGCTTAACGTATATATTTGCTTCATTTTTTAAAATTAAAAATATTTATTTCTTTATGTGATGGCTACGTTTACATTTTATGTGTGGCCTAAGGACTGAACGAATTTTTTTGGAGAGTATAATATTTTTTTCTAAAAATAAATATATTCCGTGGATTAATTAGATTATATGAAAATATTTTTATTGGTATTAAAATAACTTTCCTTTAATTATTAAGAATATTTAAATTTCTTAAAATCGTTAAATATAAAATTAAGAATTGGTGCCCAACGTTTGATCAAAAACTATCAACGATTAATTTTTATTTCAGTACAATTTTTTTCTTTCTTTATATAATTTCTTTATTACTTTACTTATTTCATCAATTATTAACTATTTATAAGTAATTACAGTTTAGAATAAAATAATAAATTATATAAATTTTAAATTACATTGATTTATTGGTCATGGTTATTATTTTTTATTTGTGACTTAATAATTAAACATATTTTTTTGCACAAGATAATAATTTGTTATAATAAAAACAATATTTTTAATTTAGTATAATTACATCGTAAAATAGCTCGTGTATTTTATTCGTTAATTAAAATTTATATAAAATAGTAAATCAATAATTGTGCATTTATTTGCTCCTCATTATATTATAGATATTAATAAGGAATATTTTTCCATATTAATTTTACAAGGTTTAATTAGTATGTTCGTTTAAAATATTGAAAATCATTTTTTACGAAATAAATTCAAATTTACAATTGGCGCCCAAAGTGGGATCAAAAATGGTCAAAGAAACGTTTATATCGCATTATTTGTCAGTACAATGTGTTTATATGTGTTGTTGGATTAATTACTTAAAAGTATTCTTTTTCCTGACAAATTTCACTATTGAGCAATGCCTAAATATTGAAAATTAAAAATGGGGCCCATCGTTATTTTTTTAACCGATTAAATTCTATTTCAAAATATTTTAATAAATATAAAATTAGTAAAGATATCCTATGATATATAGTAAAAACCAAATATTTAAATAAATAATTTCACTGAATTATTTAATCAAGACGAAATTTCTTTTTTTTTATCACATTCGCCATAATTGATTACGCATTGTCGACTCGCGTAATCACTATTGCTCGCACAATCGTGCATTTATGCACACACTGAAGCGTTTATAATACGAAACGATAATACGATTTGTCTATAATATTATCTAACAAGCGATTTATCTGCTCTTTACGCTAACGCACAGCCGAATCAACATTAAACAACATTGCGTGATATTTTCTCCCTGCCTCTCTCTCGATCCCTCTCTCTTTCTTTCTCACACTATGTATGTATCAAACACGTGCATTTTAACCGTCGTGCTCGTATTGTTTTTACAAACGATTCGTACCGTCTCGAGCCTAGCCGAAAGGAGGGGGCCCCGGGGTTATCTCAAAACGACCGACGCGATGAAAACGGATCCCTGTGAGAGTCACTGAACATCGGAGACTTCGAGGGACGAAGACTGTTTCGACTTCGATTTTTAAAACAAATATCGATGCGTTTAAATTTCAAATACAACCGTCGTTTTTTGCTCATGGACCGTACTCTGTTTGCTTTTTTCCCATCTAGTGAGGTCGGAAATACATCATTGGAAGCGTAAACATGTGCTCTTTTTTCATCATTTCTCAAATTTTATTTGCTACTAGGTTAGGTTAGAATTAGATCCAGAATATATTTCGCATTCCACCGCAACAATTATTCGAAAAGCTCGTGGGGGAGTAAGCGAACTATTCTCGACTGAAATTCGATCAAAACAACGTCAATGCAATTAAAATAATTGACAGTATGCATTCCCTTTTCGTTATGTATAATTTGAACGTGCACCGAGATAAAACGGGGGTGGTGTGCGGAACTTTTTTTTATTCTAGTGACCGTGAAAACCACTGACGACCGACGTCAGGTGCAAAGCTCAACGTGTCGCGTGTCAAATCCCCCATAAACCGAACTGACCAAATCCTGCAGGCGAACAGACCGAACGGCGAGACGCCGACAGCCAATCATACGCACTGACAGGAAGAGACGATGCGGCGATATTTTTGTGTGTATACGTGTTTTTTTTTTGTTTTCATGGACGTGATCACCGTGGACGGGCCGGTTTGATTTACCGATGAAAATTCACTCTACTTTTTTCCACGGGAAAACTCCGATAGCGTTTTTTTGTCGACGACCGGAAAGAAAGCCACTCGCGACACGCTGTCCAGCTGAATGAACTCGAATTGTTTACGAATCTCGAGTTACGATAAAAAAAGCATTGAACGACCAATCAAACAATTATACCTGGCAATTAATTAGTTTATTGTTACGAGATCATTTCCTTTGACCGTAAGGGATTTGAATGTTGACTGTATGAAGTGCTTCAAAATCCCATAAATCGAGAAACGGAAATCGTTAGAAAATTTTGAAGTGGCCTTTAGATATGATCTAGACTTTCAAGGATCGATGCAATGAAGAATCGTTCTTTGGGTCTCACAGTAGTCCACAGGCTGCAGCTCCCTTCCCATCTCTCTCATAATCGCCTCTCTTCCTCACTCTAACAGTGACTCGTTCACTCCGTCACTCTCTCCGTGACTCCGGACGAGGCATCTGTTTGACATCCCTGTTTGTCAAGGCGTGACTCGGCACTTGCGGACCCTTGCTACTCACAAAGACGATCGACACCGAGACACGCTTAAAACGAATCCTATGATCGATCTATGAACTCATCCTATTCGTCGCCAATTGCGCGTGAAATTCGTAAACAATGCACGCATATAGGTGCGTTACGTACGCACGTGAACTATTCGGTTCCGAGCGAGAAATGCTTCGAGAGAACGACCCAAGACAGATGTCTTCCGTTTGCCCTATACCGACACTGATTCTCAAGGCAATGATAATTCACGTTTGCGATTTTTTACATTTCTGTTTCTATCGGTGGGAAATTATTTTTCAAAAATGAATTTGGTTAATTGTTAAATTTAAAAAAAAAATAAAAATATGTAAAACATATTAGCGAAGTTAGGGAAAAAAGAAGAATATTTTATGTGAATTTTGCGAAAATAATCGAAATAATCGCGTACACATTCAATAATTTAATATTTAGAATGAATGGGAGATATAAATTGAATTAATGAAATAAATGAGTGGAATTCGTGAAAAATATTTCATGATGAAATGTATTAATGAAATGATTAAATGAAGACAAAGAATTGAATAATGAATTAATGAAATTAATTAAAAAAGAATTAATAAAATCAGCTATTGACATAATTGGATTAAATTTATTAGTGATATTGATGAATGAAAAAAATGAATATAACGAATATTCGAAATTATATAAAAAATGTATTGTTATTAACGAAAATGAATTGGTGATGTATGTAATTAATGAAATGAAAGAATGAATTGAATTAATTAATTAAATGAATGCATAAAATTAATTAATATAAGTGGCTTAATCTGTGAATAAAATATAATTAATGTTCGAAATTAAGAAAAGAATCGTGTAGATATAATAAAAAACATTTCATAATGAAATGAATGAGGTGAACGAATGAATGTAATTGATGTGTCTGAGTGAATAATAAATGAATGAAAATAATGAATGGAATGAATAAATAAATTAAATGAACAATTAAAATGAAATCGAAATTAAATAGTGAATTGTTTAAATTTAATGAAATGAACGAATGGGATGAATAAATGAAATAAATAAATTATAAGAACAAATGGGGTGAACGTATAAATGCAATTAATGTAACTGAATGAAATTAATGAAAGTAAATAATAAATTAAATAAACAATTGACATTAATAAATGAAATGAATACCTGAAATCAATAAGTAAAATGAACGAATGAATATAAATCACTTAATCCGTCAATAAAATGTAGTGAACGTTCGAAATTAAATAGAGAATCGTTTGAATTTACTGAAAATCATTTCATAATGAACTGAACGAATTTAGTTAACAAATCACACGAGTAAATAAAATTAATAAAAGAATGAATGAGATGAACGAACGAATGCAATTAATGAAACTGCACGACATGAATTAATGAAATCAGCAAATGAAATGAATAAACGAAATGTATAAATGAAATTAATAAATGAATGAAAGTCAAAAATAAATGAAATTGATGATTTTCACGAATAAATGAAATGGATAAAGAATGAATGAGATGAATGAACGAATGCAATTAATGAAACTGCATGATATAAATTAATGAAATGAATAAATGAAATCAGCAAATGAAATGAATCAACGAAATGAGTAAATGAAATTAAAAAATGAATGAAAGTAAAGAATAAATGAAAAACGTGATTTAAACGGATATGTTATGTTATTTAATTAATTTTCAGTAAATAATATTTTCCTTAAAAGAAATAAATAATGAAATTGATCGAATGATTGAAAAATTGAATAAATGAATGAACGAACAAACTATATAATTGGTAACCATTAATGGGTTAAGTGAATTAATCGAATGAATAAAATTGATTTTTGGAAAAATTAACGAAGAAATTAATGAACGAATTAATAAAATAATAAACAAAAATAATCGATTATCAGGAGTTTACTACCTAAATTAAATTGTAGGTTAAATGTAATCTCAATTCTTATTCATAAAAATTTACATAAATTGCTTGATGAAACTAATAAAAAAAATAGAATTATTAAAATAAACGAATTAAACACAGGATGGAAAGAAACAAAAATTCTTAAATTACTACCCAATTATTTCGGAAACCAACAATACAAAATATTCTTCTAAACGAAATGAGTTTCTATTGTACATTAAATACGTCTAAAAGGGAGTGAAAAATCGGGGCCATTATACATCGGTTCTTCTCGAAATAGGTGTAGAAGTAGTCGAACTTGAAGGGAACCCCAGCATCGTCTCAGACACACGTGAACTCAATCATCCTGACGATGGGGTAAAAAACGATCATGGCATGAAACTTTCGTCAGCATATAAGTGTTTTTTATCCTTAACATTTGTAAAGGTTTTTGTAATATTTATGTCTAATAGGCTAATCATTTTATTAAATCAAAATCGTTTACATTGCTCTCTTTCTAAAATAACATACCGTCATTTTTACGGTTGCACAATTATATTTTATTGCGATTGCCCGATAATTTGTTTTTAAATCAAAATGTATTTTTCAAAACTGAATTCTTCTTAAATGTCTAACAATCGATATTTATAATATTCATCTTCGACATAGCCTAAATGTTTAACATTCAAAACAATTACGCGAGTTGTCATTAAACATTTTTTTGGGATCTCTGCAGGCGAAATAATAAACATCGAGCTAAAAAAAATAATAACAAAAAAATCACCCATGTCGTCTATTTTACATGATTTGACATTTTGATCGTGGACTTAGTAATTTCTGTTTCTCTATCCCTCTCCCTCCCCCCCTCTCTCTCTCTCTCTCTCTCTCTCTCTCTCTCTCTCTCTCTCTCTCTCTCTCTCTCTCGTTATGGCAGCCGCTGCCATATTCACTCACCGACTCTTTCACTCGTATTTACCCTTTTTTCTACATACCTATTTTTTACAATCATCATCATCATCTCCCTTGCCGCCTTTTCTCTCCCGATAGCCAAAGAAATAGTTAGGGATTTTGGGTGTAGCTAAAAATATAATTTCCGAGCGCCCCCGCTGCGATTCATGGGTATTTGTATGTTTGTGTATGTGTGTCTGTGTGTATGTGTGGGCACGAGATCTTGCATGTGTATGTGGGTTTGTACGCATACGCGCGCTTGATGGCTTCTGTTTCAAGAGCATCGGATGCAGCGTCGGTCGTGGCCTCCGCCGTTAAATGACAAAATGTATAATATTTCCGGCGGATTCGTGCATCGTCCCACGTGACAAACAAAAAAGCTATGCCGCATAAGCAATGTTTGCTTATTTTCCACTTTCTGCATGCGCGGATGTAAACGATACACGTCAGACGCTGCTTTCAATTAGCATCGGGTGCTCGACAGTGAGAAAAGAAACCGATATTTACCATTTTTAGAAAAAAAAAATCATTTTTCAGAAACAAAACGTTTACTTTAATATAAAAGTAATAATAAGAACTTTTGAGATCTATAAACGAATTATTCTAATTCATGTAATAATAAAACGAAATAGACTGTGAAAATAATGTCACTCTAATGAAATAGTGAATTTTTAATGTACACGTGTCAATTTTCACACCATGCTGAGTTTTTATGGTATTTAAAGGACGAGTTAAGAGTGAGAATTCACTCATTTACTACAGTAATACAATATTCACTCCGACTAGAGCGAATTTTTACTCCAAGAAATTTTGAGAGTTATTACTAAACTTTTTGTACTGAAAATTCGATATTTATTTAGTGAAAAAAATTAATTAAACAAAATGTGTGAATCTTCACTCTCACAGAGTGAAGGTAAAATATAATTTTTTAAAGTAAAAATTCACTTTTTGTAGAGTTCTTTTTTTACTTTTTTTACGATAAATGAAATTCAGTATTATCTGTAAGAAAGTTCACACATAACTAAAAAATGAATTAAACGTAAAATAACTTACAATTTCGATTTGGGAAACTAAGACTGTCATTTCTGACTCACCTGAAACATAAAAATAACAAAGTAATTAATAGTTGTATTTTTTAAATTGTATAATTAATATTAATGTTCAAATTAATAACTACTAATGTTTTTATAAAATATAATGATTTTTTTTTACAGCAATAGATCAGATATTGACTATCAAAGATTTGAATAGCTTAAATAATAAACAATACCTTACGTCTATATATCAATTTGTTAATTCTCATATTTAATTCTCATATTGAAATTGTCAAGTAATCCGCGACAATATAACGTTGTTTAAATTAAAATATTTGAGGTGCTACGAATGTAATAATTCTCTTTATGAATTTATATGAGTATTAAAATCAATTAAATCTTAATTCGAAAATCGGACGAAGTATAAATTTCATAAAATTCAGAGAACGATTATTATCATTTAATGTGTCGTAATTCACATATTTTTAGAATAAAAATGTATATAAAGTCATTATTTAAATAATTAAAGACAAATAATAATTTTTATTATCCTATAACTTTAAATTATCAAAAAGTACTAATATAAATCGAAAAGTGGGTCATCTACTAAAAATTCTACTAATCTAAAAGTAGCGATCGAGTTTCCTAAAAGCATCTTTTTCGAAACAGACTAGAATCGATAAATAAATTGATGTTTACTTTTTATTAGTAAAACTCATTACTAATTGAAATAGTAACCCGCCATTTTCTTTGCTGAGATTCAATGACTTTTAATTAATTCAAATTAGAATTCGGATTTATTTTATGTGCTATAAAAGTAATTTGTCAAATATCAAATGTAAATATCAAATTACGAAATTTTCGATTATTTTACTTAAATAGAAATAGTTTCTGTCAGCGTCAATAAGTAATCGCCTATATATTTTGTGTACATTTTTTATTTGTTGTTCTCAATATGTTCTCCGTGGTCTATTTTAACACAACTTCTAAAAGCTCCTAAGATTAACACATGCACACATGAATTTTCCATCGAATATCTAAGCAATAATAGATCAGTTCGGTTTTGTATAATTTAAAATATTCATGTTTAATTATTTTTGGACTAGTAGAAGTTTGAAATAACTAGCATATAACAATCAAGAATATTTATCGAAACCATTTAAAAAAGTGTTTGAATTAAGTATTTAATCACGTAACAGGGAAGAGTGATGTCATAAGGTACTTCATAATCATAACAATATCTTTTTCATCAATTGTGTTCAAAAACATATTACTGATTCGAATATGCGCAGTATTCCCAATCGACCATAAACGAGGAAATCTCTCCATTCAATCAGGTATGCCGACACTCCTAAGCGGATACAAGTGGGAAAGGAAAATCCCTTCATCCTGTAAGCTAATACGGGTTTCAGTCCTTTCAATCTTAAACCAGATTGAGCTATACCACCCGGATTGAACTATCTTAACTTCTTGACGTACGTCTATTCTTCTGATTCACATTACTAATAATTGAATTCCAAATGTCAATATGAAAAGAAATAAAATATTATAATTAGTTACTAAGTTGGTTAGACCAATAAAATAAATAAACGAGTACAAGTGGAACGAACCCTATTATAACCTAAAGTGGAATTCTTAATCACTTTCAAGTGGGTAATGCTTAAAAACTCTCGAAACTAGTAATGGAACCGGATATCCAACATTTTGAAGATTGAATTAGATAAAAAACTTTAATAACAAAGAAACCTGTTAGTAATGAAACCTACGATGCACCTGATGCAAAACAAGACGTTATTAAGGTAGTAGGCTGGTGTCTTGAGATGAAAAAATCTATTTTTGTTCTGTTACATAGTTCGAAAGTATTGTGTCTTAAGAATATACTGTAAAAAAATCACATCGAAATTCGAAAAATTGACAAAGTTACATCACATACAAGAGCGTCTCCTAGGAGGAGAAAATCTGTTGTCAAAACTTTAAACATATTTTTTTCAAAACCAATTTTTCTACTCAACCGATTTCGTTGAATTTTGGATATGCTATTCTACAAATCTATGACTATCGCAGGAACTGAAATCTTTTATATTTATTTATAATTGTTTATTTTATAACCTGCGTTCTTATTAAAAAAATGTAAATTAGGCATCTCTTTGTTTCAAAAGTCCGCCATTTTAATATTTTTCAACCAAATTGATTAATTTTAGTTCCAATCAGAATTACAAGCTTGCTGAACAATAATCTTTTTTACTTTTTGCTTTCAGACGCCAAAATCACCTGGACCAGCCACACTCCTCTTTTTGTAGACGCCTATTTCGTTATTACATAAATCGTGTAAAAAATGTTTGTTTGACAAATAAAAAATGTTTTTGTAATCTCTTAAACGCCAACAATAACATAAAAAAACCCGAATCGATTTAATTTTATTTTACCCAAAAAAAATTAACCTTAACAATACGTCCAGAACCGACCTAGTAAAAGTATTTACGATTATTGTATTTGCAATCATTGTGACCACCAGTGACATAAGATCCGTCATTAATACAGTCAAAGACCATCTCACAAGTTGCAAAGCGCTCTTTAGAAGTCAAGTTGGGAGATGAACCTATCGAGATAAATGGACCTCCTATCATTGGCCGTCTCGCTTCAACTGGGATCGTGCCTCCGTACTTACGTTATCCGAGTCTGACCACGTAAGAAATCCCATTTGTCCGGCGAGAGGGCCTCCTTTTCCCTCCCCCTCGAAGCCGTTCCCTTTCGAGTTCCTCCCCCCTCGTTCGATCGAACTCGATCAGGCGTCTCGCTCCGATATCTCGGCGCACGCCTCCTTCGAATTGGTCTGGCCAAGAGTTAAAGAGTGTTTAAAGTGTGTTGGTGCAAAGGACTCAGCGATCCTGAGTTCGATGCCCGGGGAGGGGTTACAAAGTGGGGTGCCTTTGACCCCGCCCCCCTCCTTTTTAAACCACGCCTACCAGCTGTGCAATGTTTCAGATGTTCCGCCGAGATCTGCTCCGTGAACTTCGCTGCGTTACGCGAGTTTTACGCACGTGCAACCAAGGAAACTGATTTTGTAAGATGTAGGTCTCGCGTAATCGCTAGCTGACCCAAGTACTAATTGTGAATAAACAAAAAAAATTTAAGATCCAGGGAAGAGTCTGGTAATAACTCGGAATAGCTCGGAAAGTAAAAGTTTACTACCAAATTGAAAAAAGCAACACTCATATTTAATTCAAAGACTATTTTGGTTTGTTTTGCACTAATTTTTGGCCTTTTCCTGAAATTATTAATTTGGAATATATTCTCTTTAATTTTTGTTATTATTTAAGTATACTTATATACATACCAAAATTTCTTATTTTTACTTCATACATTTTGGGTCAAATTTTTTACTCTTTTGGATGTTTCGTTAAGCGAAAACAGCATTAGATGTCTGAAATGGTTATTTATTTGATATTACAATACCTTTTCATATTCTATTTAAAAAGGTCCAAAATGTTGGTCCAAAATATACAAATTTCAAGTCACAATTATTAAATTAATTTTTGTTTCATTCCATAGTTAAAATTTCAGATATTTATTACCATTTTCAAGTTAATTTCTGAACTTTATAATTTCCATTTGAAAAAGATGCAAAGTTTTGGGCCAATAAGAATTTAATAGAAAGAGAATTAAGTAAGTGAGAAGTTTTACTGTAGCAAGATCATCAATACTCAATTTAATGAACGGTCGATATTCATAAGTGTGTATATTTTGGTATAAAATTTTGGACACTTTAAAGAATACAGTACAATTATTTGTAATTTTGAAAATAACAATTTATTAAATACTCAATTTCAATAAAAGATCAGTTTATACAGTGTTTTTTGGATATTTTGATCCAATGTTTTGGACCCTTTCTCAGAAAAATAGTCGAATGATTTGTAAATACTGAAAATAACTGTAAAACATCAGTACCGATTCTATATTAAAGAGAAAGTTGAACAATTTTTTGAACTGATAAAAGTCTGCATTTTTTACCAAAATATATAAATTCCTAATATAATAGTTTATCAATTTGATATTTTATTTACTTACATTTAGTATAACAATATTGAAAATCTTTAATGCTTTTTCATATTATCTACATAATTTTATCATTTTTTATTGAAAATTGTCTAAAATTTATGGGCTAAAAAGAATGTTAAAAATATAAAATTAACTATATAGCATGAAAGCAGTAGCAATATTGAAAATCTCAATTTGCACAAATAGGAAATTACGATATTTATAAATGCACATATTTTGGCACACAATTATATACAAATATATAAATCATTATATAATAAATTATATATGCAATTATTGTTAGCAATTTTAGAAACATTAAAAACAATTGCACATCGTGGATACTATAAGTATATTAACTGAATACTTTTTTAAATTAAAAAGCCCCAAATTTTTGACCAAAATATATAAATTTTAAAGCAGTCTCCGACTATTCATTCTATTTGAATAGTAGATCTAAAATAATAGTTTTATAATATCTGTATAATTTTATCATTTTTTATTGAAGGTTATTGAAGAATTTTGACCAAAATATGTAACATTTTTTATTTTTTCATTATATAACATATTTTATTTAATCATTTTTTAAAAAGAATTCACGAAAAAAAATTATTTATGAAAAACGAATTTATTAAACCGCAAAATAGAGTCATACGATTTTTAATAATCTTTGTCGTTCATCTTAAGAACCGATATACATTTTTAGGTTATGTTTTCGATACGGGGTGTGCGGAGGGAGCAATCGTTATCAGTACAGGCCTTGTTCTACTTGAATTCGCTAAAAAATTTGCATAATGCTTTTTATCACGTTTCGTGCGAACAGCCCTAACCTTCAAATTACGTGGACTTTCGATTTACTACGTTCTTTTTTTTAAATAAAATGTGTGTTAATGATATATGCAATCTCGTAGAGTGACGTTAATGCTCCGATTTAATTGTACAGGTTGCGATTAATATATCAAGTGACCTACAAATGTTGAAACTTTAAAGCTGTGATTATAGAAAACTTGTTTTTCTTTCAGAACAAGTACAATTTATGTTGTTTCATTATCATAAATCTTTTGTCTTCGTAAAAAGATTTAACAACTTAATTTTGCCAATTATTGAATTTTTGTCCATTTTGAAATGTCTGCGTTTGCCGTTTTATTTTATAAAAATTAATCAAAACCCATGCCGCGGGATCTACAATAAAAAACTTAGATAAAGGGACAAAAAAAAGAAATCTTCAACGTTATCGTCTGGAATTGAACCTGTTGTACATTACGTAAAATCGTGCCACGGGCAGATGACACCGCGGTAAGAACGTGAAATTACTCATTTCCCACAAGTCACCGCTTTAAAATGGCGTCTTCTCAGTAAGAATAATGCGCCGAACGCGAAATAAGTTGTGAAAACAACGAAACAATACGCATGTACCCATAGATAGTATAATGGGAAGTCGCAAGAAAAATAAAGCATAAATTTTCTCTGCGAGTGTTATATGAAATTCGAATCGCACATTGAAATTTAAACGCGATGAAACGAACGGACGTTTCGACATACACGTTATAAGAGAATGTTCAAGTTGCTTGGTTTACTTTCATTAAAATTTTTTAAATAGACGTTTTAAATCATAACTAATAATAAATAATTTTGTTGTTAAGTACAAAAACGTTTTTTTTTAGAAAGCAAAAAGCACTGCTTTTCTGACAAAGGATTCTATATCGACGAGAGAATAGTGGAAGAGGAAACTTTCTGAAGCGAGCAACGAAAACAATCATCGTAAAGCTGTGAATGAGAAGGCTCCGTGTATGACTCACGTGTCCACTCAAGTTTGAGAGCGTGGCGTGTTTGAATTTGAACCCCAGATCATGCCGGAATATCATATCAACTATACACTAATACTAGTTCAGGGTCATTGTGTTTACAAGCTAACCCATATATTATATATGTTTGTCTCAATCAAAAGTGTACAAAACGCGATAAAATTCATTCTAATACATTTTTATAATTATTCAAAATACACCATTAATTGTTTAATCAATTATTTACAGAATACTCATCAGCGCACTTCGTTTGCATTTCTCATTCATAAAATCACCGATAGTATTGGTACGTTAAAAATTTACGAGTGAAACTAAATTTACTTTGCAATTACTGACATCACTTCATTGATTCGATCAAATAATATTAATGCAAATATCCATTATTTATTAGACATTCGATAATGTCATTTCGATTGGCAATAACTCCGTTTTAGCATATTGACAAAATTATTTAAGAGTCTATTTATAAAACCATATTGCTATTGCGTTTTCAGTCGGTTGTAACTATTTCTAAAATAACATTTTTTTGGAGACTCTCAACTTTTTTAAGAGCAGCAATTTCCATGTCATTTTTTCAAGTGCTCATTGTCTATCACTTGGAAGAGGTTGTTACAAAGTGACGTTTACGGAAAACACGTTTACAATCTGCTGCTCGGGGTTGTTAACTAACGTTAACGTCACGCGATGCACGCGCGTGCGACAGACGTGGAATTCCGGCGCACCTCCGCAACCGGAAGTTGCGAAAAGGGGTGAGAACGGGAGCGCGGGACTTTCGCTCATTGCTCTTTGATTTCAAGAACTGGTGCGGATTTGTTGTTGCGCAGTAAAAATAATCAGTATCTTGAAAATGCACTAGGATAATTGTGTATTTCATACATGATGCTAAAAATGAATGAAATATCGGAATATTAATATCCTAACTTCTAAAATTATTTCTCCCCATATTGCTATTGCAC
The DNA here is from genome assembly GCA_030407085.1 of Trichopria drosophilae. Classification (NCBI taxonomy): domain Eukaryota; kingdom Metazoa; phylum Arthropoda; class Insecta; order Hymenoptera; family Diapriidae; genus Trichopria; species Trichopria drosophilae. Next base: position 117,455,140 of record CM059585.1, on the reverse strand, counting down.
GCCTACATCTGCGTATCTACGATATATATCATTAAGTAATATTCCCGTTAAATCCCATATATAAAATTCTCATTAAGTCGTCGGTGCTTCGCAATAAAAACATACGTCACCACAGAAACTCGGACTGCGCAATGAGGAGTTCGTGTATCCTTTTGTGTCGTTTCATGGGTGGGAAAGTACGGAATTACAGATGATATTTGTAGATTCGCATAAATAAGAGACGCGATCGTTCTCGTCGGAAGCACGTGGCTAGCGCGGTTAACCCTCCCCAGCCTCCATTGGTCCACATATGCTTTTCTCCTCTGAACCACCACGTTTCGCTCGTCTCCCATTCTCTGGGTATTCTGGATTCGCTCACCCCTCGTATCGTATAAAAACAAAAGTCCATAGCTCCGATCAGCCATGATTCTACGTGGTGCGGATAATTTTAACACTTCATTCTTCGTAACGCCATATCGCTTCGTTACTGTCGAAAAAAAGTAGCACGGCCCCAACTCCCCACTATAATAACGACACATCGACCAGATTCCATTATAAATATGCAAAATTTACGATTGTAATATTCGGAACTGTGCAAAAGCGCAATTTTCAACGTCGTAAAAAACTAGGATACGAGATACAATGAAGTTCGCGACAAGGTTTAGAAACATTCCACTTACATGACGTAACATATTTCATCTTGGAACGTGATTATGACAAATGAATTGACTTCGACTGACATAATCATTTTCGGTTTCAACCGCTAGCGTAATTAGACATTCGATCGTCGCGATGTGATGTGAACTTTTAAAAACATGTGCGAACGTTCGTACAATGTAATCGCATCAGTCGGAGAACGGTTCTCAGAGCGCCGATTGATGTTTGGTAACCTGACCTACCTGTTCGCGTACTGTTTCACAAAAACGCCTCTCATTAATTAGAAATGTAATTAAAAAGTTATATTTAAACTCTTTATTGTTATATCGTTTCAAAATAAAAGAAACTAAAAACGCAGGAGAAACCCCGAAGCGACGCTAGTACGTTTGCTTAAAAATTTTGAAATATCATGCTAACAGAGCGCGCTTATCGAACTTTTAATTTTTACGATTTGTCGGTAGATACATTCGTAACGATGTCGGTGCAGTCAAGCATAGATCCTTTCTGACCTCCGTGTGCTATAATAACGCGTCAGAATATAGCGACCGAATGCCGTTTCTCCCGTTCGTCACTCTTCACCCCTTCCATCCTCTCTCTTTTGCAGCTTGCTGCGCATCTTTCGGTCACAAACGGTATTTTAAACGGCCAAATTCCATTTCAAGAATGGCTCCTGAAATTCCAACGACGGTTCGTCTAACACACTTGACGATCCAGACAAAAACATAAAATTTTTTAACTATAGACGTGAGAACGGCTCCACCGCGTCAAAACACCTGTTCTGTCTTCATCGCAGAAAATTCTGAACGTCATCTTCTATTATTGCTACCTCCTATTGAGGTACTTGGCATCTTGTGCAAATTTCATTTTGATCCATCCGCAAGATTTTTTTCGAGTTTCAGAGACAATCTGTATCGGTTTCATATCAAGGTCAATGTGACAAGGTGCATTGTTGCAAAAGGATGCATCTTGACTTTGTATTTTCCACGCGTCGACTACCAGACAGGTTTGTGTGTAGATTTCTTGGCGCTCACGAAAACTTCCGGTGGCGCTGGCGCGTGCCGCGACTCATTGTAAATCCAATTAGTACAAGACTTTGAAGTGGCTCCGAGACGCGCGAAGCGCCAGTAACCTCCTCTTCTCTGCCACCAGAGTCAAGGGTAAGAATTTTTCGCTTCGAGTAACTTTTCGCACCTCTCAACTAACGATGTTTGTTAATCGTCCGCACGGTGACTTGAACAAAGAAGACAATTTCTTACCCGTATGTCCTCAACTCTTATGTGCGTTTCATCCATTTTTTAACAGTGCTAAACTATGAACAATTATTGTAGTAACCCAAAACGAGAAGATAAAACAAATGACTGTTCCTAATATTCTTCTAAATACATAACATTTAACGACTCGTTCCAACGTGATCATAACTGTAACTGTAGGCTTGATCCAATTATAGAATTCATATGCAAATGAGCTTCACTGGGTTAGTGGTGCTAGTCTCGAATGTACTGCGAATACACCATAACAGCTTTTAAGATATTCCAAAGTGCTCGGATGGCATGTACTCGAATGGAAAATCCAAAAAACTTGTTCCGATTATGTTTGTCTCGATTAATTTGAATGAGCCAAGCGGGTTTGTACGTAGATTCCTGAAAGATTTGTCACGCGGCAGGGAGATCTCTAACGTCTACGTGACCTGCAGCATCCAGCCATTAGAAGCTTCTGCGCAAATACCAACAAAAAGCGAAGAAGCCAATACATACGTATCCCTCATTGAGAGTCTTGTATAAATGGCTTAATGTAGCTCGCTTATATATGCCCCGCTATCATCTGTGTTACACGTTTTTCACACATATGAGATGATGGCAGCGTGAAAGTTCATCGCTTCCATTTATATGTTCAGCTATTCAAGCTGCAGGCGAGAACCAGTTTTCGGGGGCCAATTCTTCTTTCCAATACCAGCCACCTATCCTTCTTTTTCTTTACTCGCAGTTGTTCGACGTTGGTATTCGTGAAAACGCCATCATCGCTCCATGGAATTTGCATAGATCCAGCGTTCGTCGCAGATCTGCATATCGGGTGTCGTTAAAATTAGACGTGTACGGGGAGCTGCTAGGCTCGTCGCCCTTCATTGGAAAAGGATCCTCCCTTCGTTCCCTGAAATCCCAACAACATCGCGAGCTTTGATATATTACCGTAGAGTACGTTGATTGGTCGAATTCTACTCGTATTCTCCGAGGCCCCACCATGTTGCTTTTCTCTCTCTGCTTAGCCCCCCTGTATTTCACGCAGAGACCTTCTAATTCCAATGCCTCTGCAAAGAGGGTCGAAGGTCGCGATTTACGGAAGGCGCATTGATGTTCTCTCAGTTTGTGGTTGGGATTATTATCCAGTTAGGGGGTATGCAGAAATCGTAACGAAAACTAATTGTGCCGAAAATTAGATCAATTCTCAACGTATGCGAAACGCCTTTTCAAATAACATATTGTAAAGCCATCGAAAAATAACTTTCCCGAAATGCTTGTACCCTACCACGAAGACCTTCGGTGAATCCAATATATAATTTTGCCATGTATGGTGGAAGCCAAGTTAAAAAGACGTCGCATACGACAGCCAAATTTAGAAAGCCGATAATATCATGCGGCATTTTAAAACGTCATTTTCTTAAAATATTCACTGTTGTCAGTTTTGTTCTTACTAATTTTTTCATATGCTTTTTTGAAGTTTATTTAGCAGCAAACACTTGAAGGTAGACCTATATGCTTATAGTTGTATTGTAAATTTTTCATCGATCCATTCGAGATATCTGGATGGTTGTCGAATCGGTTGAACGAATCCCCTCAAGTAGGACGGACTCCAGAGGCAATAAGGTTCGCACCGCAACTCTCGGGCGGAAGTACGCTCGAGGTGCTCCTATTCCTTATCAGAGTCCACGCGTCCATTGTGTCCGAGTCCGAAACGGAGCGACGTCCAAGGTCGAGCAGTATATATCGGTGATTTGTGCGTACAGTCGCCTTTCTTCTTCCGACGCCCCCTTCCTGCCCCCCGTCCTTCGATATGCTGTCTCTCTCCTTCAGGCATCACCGATGGCCTTTTACGACCCCATTTGCATCAAGGGAAGCGAGCAGAAAGATGCGAGAAGAAAGAGAGAAATGTTCAGATGTAAAGGAAGATAGGAGCGCGAAAAGGGAGACGGAAAGAGCAAAGCAGAAGGGGCGAACGTGTGAACGGCACTTTGCTTAATAACCCGTGCATTTCTCTGCGTCTTTAATATTTCGAGGAATGCTTGCAGTTAAATTTTTTTATTTTTCAAGAATCGAATTACAGTTGAATTTTATAATATGATATATTTGAGAATATTGGCATTTCCAAGATCACAATTGTTTGGGATTACTTCACGCTCAGCGGATCTATGTTGGAGCACTAAAAGCTAAATACCAATTGGCAGCGGTGTCTGCAGTATAATCCTTCAATTTTAAATGCAAAAAGTTACAATTAGAAAGCGCCTTTAATTGAAAGCGTTTCGCAAATAACGGATAGACCGCAACTTGCGCAAAGTCTTATTTCCTCCCTCCACCAACCGCCGTTACATCGCGGACATAATTCGTTCACACGGTGTTGAAGCGTTAATGCGATACGACGAAACTCTTCACCTGCCGCCACGCGTTACGGTTACCGCTTATCGAAATGGCGTGGGACGCAAATCTCGACGTTATTATTAAGAAAATCTACAAATCCGAATATGATTCGACATGCGTGAACGTTAATTGACTTTTGTTACTAACCAAAATGAGATATTTAATACCTTTTTAAATATATTAAGAATTCATCGTCATGCAAATTCGTAATAGCGAATCGATTTGAATCGGATAAAGAATGAACGAATGTGGGTTGAAAGTTTCGGCTGGCAGCTTTTCGTCGGCCAGTTTGCTTCTCGTACAAGGTTTTGGCAGCGCGGGCGGGTACAACGATACACCTGTTTCCCTCAAAAAGACCGGTACCATCTGCACACCCTCGCTCGACAAATGTTATTTCACTCGAGGAGGAGGAGGAACCTCCCATTGTTTTCGACAACGAAACGCCGCGTACGATGAAACAATAGCGATAATTGCGGTTTTCGACATATTCAATTACGCGGTGACAAATGACGAAAAAACGCCGGATACGACCTGCACGACATTTCTTTATGCGTTCAAGAATTACGCATGGGATATCTTAATGGCAGGTTGACTCGAAGTAGGCGATTCTAATGCGGTTTGAGAAAAAGTGCCCGACGTACTTAATTACAAAATTGAAATGAGACATTTCGAGATGTCGATCCGCAAAATGTAGGATAAGATAGCGGAACTTTCATCGGCATAGGTAAAGTCTCGGATGATGATAGTGGATGTATGAAACTATCAGTAGCAAACGCATCAAATTTTCATACATCGAGAACCTAATCAAGCGAGCTGCGAAAGCTTCGTAATTAATTCCTCGATCGATTCAATAATTAAACTCGATCAGAATCGCGAAACGCCCCGTCGATCGACCGTCTCTGCCAGTAATTATTCCCGCATTCGCGGAAGTGCTCGGCAATCTCGAGAGTTCCCTCGAAATCCGTCGATCCGTTCAATCGCTCGGCAATGCGTCAATTACCAATGCGCGGCGAATTTCGCTTCGCTGACTTGCCCAAAACAATGTTTCTTTCATGGCGGTTGGGGGTTCAGGGGCGGGTCTATGTGTATCCCCTTATAATAGTCCCCTTTAATTCCTATGCAGTGCTATCGAGCAATGTATACCTCCAAAGTACGTAAGCCGTATAACCGTATCCACGTACTTACTTACTTACACTCGATGCACAGATAACTCGAGGTACACCGCGCGCTAAGTTATAGCGAGCGTTGGAATCACTTCGCTTTACAGCGATGCTCTACGTGTACCCAGGGTGTTCGAGTGAGTAAGCAGGCTTCACACGCGCGCGCGTATGTGCATACGAAGAGTACGTATGTATTTTACTGCACTGCCTCATCGCGATAATCGCCCGGTTGAAACCCTCAAATCGTTCCTAACCGTAATTATTTATCAATTGTTTAATCGTATCTGACCGGGTCAATTTCAAGAATTGTAACATAACACGCGGTGACATTGCCATTCGATACGTCAAATTCCAAGTGAAATAGTAACTTGATTGAATCGATGGATTATTACTTATGCTCCGGAAAATTTAAGGGCGCCGTTTAAATGTGCCATGCTTCATCAATCACTAGTGAGAACTAGAATATCCATCCGCATTTATGATGACACAATTTTTGGCTGGTGTACTCATTCATATTTGATAATACGCTGAATTATTAGTAGGATTCTGTCTCGCTATTTCTCAATTTTCTATTTAATATTAAGCAACTGCTTTGATGCTGCATTTTGCAAGCTAAACTGTCACAAATATAGAAATCCGGTCGTTGACGTTGAACTCTTTTGACAAGAGGCGATTTTACCACGATGACGAAGTTGTATTCGACTAGGTATCGTTGGTCGAAGATAGGATTACTTTGCACCTGAATATCCGTGGATTATTCGTACAGTCATTATTTATAGGTGTGACACATCTAGTCGCCAATTAACTGGAGCGCTAAACCAATCTGGCATAATGCGACGTCGGGCGCGAAAGTACAAACTCGTACGCGGTAATTATTTAGAATAACACGTCTTCCCAGTGTCGCGGCGGAATACCTTAAATTCATTGGCCCACGTACATACAAAGTGCATTTGAACGTAACGCACGTGACGTTAATGGAAACGTTATAAGCGTGCAGGAGTATATAACGATCCCATTTCGAAGCTTAAGCCCGAAACGACACGCGCTCGCGACGATGAAGTTGCGAGGCGGAATATAGTTGAAAACGGACGTGGGACTCGCCCGGCGAATGATAAACCGATTTTGCGGGCTGACGTTAGTTAGCTGGACACGGGACAGCCATACGCGCCAGGCCCTATTATCCTGTTTGGATGAGGCGGCAATTAAGCCTGTTTCGGGGATTAGCGGCTCGGGCACGTGGCGAAATGTTTCGCGAGTTCACTAATGCCCATTTCCAAAAGGTGATGAAAATCACCAAGGTCAGCTAACAACTTTTAGAACTTATATAATGAAATCAAAATAAGTCTGTCAGTTGATGCATACCATCAGTATTATCTAAATAGGATGTGCAAGCTCGGCATTTCAAAAGTTCTGATCTCTTCGATATTTTCCTACCTGTATTTTGGTTTCGGATATGTCGAAAAGTAGAATATTGGCAATACTAGATTATAATGTCATATCAAATGAAAATACCTTAGGTGTACGCTATTACCTATCGCGTGACGCGTTCGCGCTTACGATCCCGTCCTAAAGTGATGACGCAACGAGGCAAACGGGACCCCAATAGGTCGAGATGAGAGAGAGCCATTGTATGGCAATCTTATAATTTAGACAATCACCGATCAATTGAATGGGCCTTTACTACTGCTATACATGCAGCACCCGTACACGCGGTCGGAGTGAATGATGAATGAATGAAGGGACAAACGAATGAATGGACATATAGTTGGCTCGACTTAAACGTTCGTAAATAACCGACCGCTTCATTCAATTACTTTCAATCGCTACTAGCCAATAGATACAATTTAAAACTCCCGCGGTAAGCGGTTGTCGATTATTCGCCTCTGGACGTTCGTCGATTATTTTCGGTTCGTCGTGCACTGTGGTCGGTAAAGTATTTTTAAACATGATTCATAACTGCGAATCCAGACGATGAAAAATGAACGAGACAATTGTCGAACTGTAATTCGGCTTATTAAGCGACAACCGAGACACGATCGCGGAGGAAAACAATCGACGATGTTGGAACGAGGTTTTAGAGAAATCGTTAAAACGGTCGCAATCCTTGCGTTAATAGACTGCGATTGGTGGAGATGGACGCAACAGTGCTACCCGCTGCGTCACATCCGGATGAATTTGCACACGTAAAACATACTCAGTCGACCGACAACGCCGATAACGAGTTCCTTTTCCGTCAGCTGAGCTGGTACTTGCATTCGATTGATCGCAATTCCCCACCGATTTCGAACCTTCCATTTTCCACTTTTATCGTTGCTACACAACCTTACAATAGAAGTAGCCTTTATCCGTTGACCGAGATCGCTCCAGTGAAAAATCAAAGGCGAATATCGTTAATTGACCCACTTCGTGAAACTCGTCAAACTTTAGACAATAGGGCGTTCCGCTTCATGCCGCCCGTATCTTAAAATTAGAAGCTCGCCCGGACATTTTCGGACGCTATCGGCTCCTATCTGTCAACCGAACCGAAAAAGGAAATTCGAATGTTGTTTTCGAAAATTTATTCTGTTTTTGGCGGAAATCGATGACTCGCTTTTTGATACAGCGACATTTTATCGCTAGAACGAGGATAGTTAACCGCTGGCGTCCGGCAACTTATCAATATGTTCTTCCGTTCGTGTCCGTTTCGGTGGTGCGAGTTATCTAACGCCATGTCAAGCTGCAATCGAAAAGCAGCAATGACAATTTTAGCCCATTTACTAAAAACCATTAACTATATCCAGATTGCTCAGTGAATATTAACGCTTTCTTTTCAGCATTCGAGCATTCTGTGGCAGTAAATTATCGATACATGTTTATCGTATGAAATTATGTTCAACAATGTCCAATTATTGCCGACAGATACCGCAGCTGCTATCTCTGATTAGCCAGACGCGAGCTGCAAGGTGTTTAGTGCTCGCTGTCGTGCGCCTTCTTGCCCTCCAGCAATTATCGAGGAAACATAACTTGAGTAAACGATATATGCAACTGCATTCGAGCAGGCGTGAAAAGCACGAGATAGAAAGAATCGAGCATTGGGACAGGTTTGAAATTATGCATTTTCTAATGGGAATACACGTGGTTACTGAGCACTCACGGTAATTACATAATTATTATAATTTGTCCAATACATTGTTTTTTAAGTCTTGCAATCGTAAACGCATGTTACAAATTACATGCATTTCATTTTTTTACGCGACTATCTTATCTTAAAGTAGATTCGAAAACAATTGTGATTTAGGATTTTACATTTACACAAGTTATGGCTTTTCCTATTTTTTTACAAATTTCATACAAAAGGGTTTGATAATTGGGTTAATATATAATATAATATAAATCTACGTTAAAGTAAGAAAAATGTCTTCTTCAGAAATGCATAGTGATTAGTACCACTGTAAAACATTCCGAGCAATTTGTCAACTAAACGCTGCTGAAGTGGAGATCAAAACACACTTAGCACATTTATTTTCATACGCTAACGATTACAGGCTTTCGATGGCTAGCCGCAACAAGCAGTAAAATCAAGCCGATCGTCGCGCCACGAAAATCAAAATAAAGCCGTTCGATCGTGAGTTTATTCAGACGCGGCATTAACGTCTGGCTTTGAATTCCCTCTCTCTGCCTCCTTCCTCTAAAATCGCCGCGGGGTATTTTACCCGGCGGATACTCCCGAGCTCCGTGGACGATTCGAAATTTGGAACTGGTCCAAGCAACCTTTGAATAGTCTACGAATGAAAGAGACGTAGAGACGCGGTGGTAAAAGAAATAAGAGGGGAGGAGGTTGCGCATCATACTGCTTAACTTTCCATAAAAACGATTCGTGTGCGATCCCTACAGCGAATTTTACATAATGGCGATGTTTCGCGAAACTAGCTAACAAACCGTTGCTCCTCGCCTCGATTGGCAAACGGATACATTTAGTCGCGAGTAACGCTATTTTCCTAACTATTCGAGGTATGTTGGGTCAGAGGCTTCTTCCAAAAAAAAAAACAAACGTTAATTTCGATTGAAAATTAATTTGGAAATTTCCGCACTACAATGGGACTCCAAAAATAGAGTCGGGGCATGTGTGCTACGGTGGAGTCGCGACACGGGTCCCCTTGCCAAATATTCCGGCATGTATGTCGTACGTGTAGGTCGAGCCCCGAGTGAATCGGAAGGTCCGGAGTTCGCGACCCGTACGTCCCACAACAAACGTTCGCGTGCCTGCTGCAGTTGTTGCACACATAAACACGATTATCTCTATCGCCACTTTAACTCTCTAAAAACCGTATCGTTCGAACCACTAAAAAGTTCATATCGAATTTAACAAAAGAATACTTTTTAATTTAACGAAAGAATACGACAATGCAAAATCATATTGAGGTGGAGAAATTCGCAGCGACGGATGCCTTGTGTGGAGCGGCGGCTCACAATGTGGCGTTTTTGTTATGACGTCGCTGGTGAACAATTGTGGAGCGTTTGACGGCTCTAAAAGTACATAGTGCCGGCGAGAGTCTCTTCGTTCGAGGGCGTGCCAAAAGTCATAAACTGAAAAGGTTAGCGGTGGTCCCGCGTTCACTAATACTGCCGCCACTAATTTGCAGGTGGAACCGAACGGTAAATTGGCGCTGACCACACGCGTTCAACGATTTTATTGGTATCAGACTGATCGACAAATGACGAATAACTCTGAGTAAACCTCTGTAAGTGTCTAATGACTCCAAAGCTCAGGTGGTTCGGATTCCACCTTCATAAACTGTGGGTCCCGTCGCGATTTAGTCTCATCTGGGTTCAGAAAAGTCGACGTAAAATAATATTAAAAAAAAAACTCTGAGAAACTATTCTGGACCTGCGACACTTCCGGTATCTGTTGGATGCAGTTAATTGATTAAATAATAAATGTTATTGGCATATTTTCCACAAAATTTAAGGAATTATGGAACTTCGACACGTGTATAATCACCGATCGAGCTGTTTTATAGCATTACCTTTGCTGTTTCTTAGCAAACGAATCGGGAAAGTGTGTACTGTATCGATTAGACATCGAATGCATTGACCCGTGTTCCGAACCGGCGGTTCTCCAATGAGCTGCGGCTTTCACCCGGCTGCACACCGAAGTGCAGACGATCGAACGAGACTGACGTTTTTAGGTCTCGAGAAACGAGAGGGAACGACGCCCGACAGCCTGCGTGCAACAGAGATGAAGCGTATAGGAAGAAGCTCGTCGAGATTGTCGTGAATCGGACACGACGTACTTTACGTAACGCGAAAACGGCATTGTGTTACTGTTAATTCGTTACGCCGAGTTCGTATGATGGCTTCGAGGAAACTGTCAAAAGAACGCAAAAAAAAAATGCTGTTCGAGCAATTAATCGTAAACAAACGTTGATTGTGACATAACGGATGTCCCATCACTTCGGGGATCGATACTTCGTCAAATTTGAAAATTACGATAATAATTCGAAAATTATGTGGAAATCCTTATGGGGATTATTTTTATGATGAATTGATTAACGCCATCTATTATTGTCATATAGAACTTCTTTTGAAACTTGGATAACTAACGTAGTCGATTTTTACTAATAAGAAAATGTATAATTGGTTAAAATGAAATTAAAATTCATAAATAATTCGATCATGATCGCTACCACGTGAGTACCACTATAGGTAATACCATACATTCCTAACTAGTAACGAAGTTGGCGGTCAAACGTCACACGATCCGAATATATGCAACCTGTTATAATCTGATAAAATTTCAGATCGTTAATCATAACATCCGGAATTACAACTAACTTCTTTCGTCATTGGTGGCAAATCTATACGTTGCATTATCTGTCATTTTTATCATGTAATTACGTATATTTCTTCGACGATGATGAATATTATTTTAATAAGAATACGTATCTAACTAAAATTTTAGTCTTCTCTTATAGACAAAATGAAATAATAGTAACAAAAATAATATTTACATAGTAAAAATATTTTTATAAACAAATTTCCACAATTTTTAGAATAAATATTACATATTATTAGTTAAATAATTAATCCAACTAATTAATAAAGAAATATTTATTCTGACCTATAATTAATTTAATCTTTATTTATTCTTAAAATTTATTATTTAATGTCAAGAAATGATTGTACACGATTCAAGAAGTAGATAATTGTGAACAATTATTGATTTTTTGGAGACGTGTAAAAAATGTACCCAAATGTATATGAAATTCTTGCCGAACACAAAACGTCAGAAATAAACCTGAATTGTTAGCGGTGAAGCAAGTATCCGTCCATCGGCGCACTATAATTACTCGAATATATTAAATTGGAATTATAATTAGAAGCACAATAATAATCTAAGTAATTACGAGAAAATGCACGATTGTCGTATTTCTAATTGATATCATTTTTCTCTTATTCCTACCAATGTTCGACTAAGGTTGATTTTATTGACATTTGTTGATATAAAATAATAACTAAGGAAAATAGTTTTGCAACAATTGGTTAAGTATTGCAATCTTTTATTTGTTATGCAATATTTTTTTTCAACCCGTGTAGAAAACAGTGATATTATAACAATTCTGTATAGTTATATTTTGAGACAAATTGTACAAAAATTTAGTCCATTTCAGCATAAGAAGTTATATTTTATTTCAGAAATTTCTCAAGTGAAAGATGAATATTTGATTTTTAAAACAATGATTACTCAAAAAGAGATACCATTATTAAAACTATATTTCTTTCCGACTGCCTTATAATCAAATGAAAATGCATTTCTATAACGGGAGCAAGAAACGCGATCAAATGGTAACAAAGACGTCTGGCGGTAACGAATTCAACTAAAAGTATCGAATCGAAATACTGTCCAATTCCAATCATAATTTAACTGAACACAGAAAAACATAGTTTTACTAAACAAATTCATGGTAATTTATGTATAGTTTTACAAATCTAGTCAAGCGTTCCAATAACTGTCTAGTTACTATACAGTCTCTCGCGTTACAATTTTCCAATACCGATGTTTAAAAAAACTTTGATTTATAATTAATTTCACAAAAGTTTCAAAAAAGATTTTGTCCCCACTATTAATGAAGGATCATTGTACTCTCGAAAGAGTGAATTTTCATTCCATGAAATTTAGGTAAGGGGATTGCTACACTCGCAATATTTAACAGCAGTACTGTTGTTAAGTCAGAAATTTAATTTTTCTCAGATTTCGCAATCAGATTTTCGCCGTTTTCTTCGTTTCACAATACTCTGTCAAAACGTACCGATTTCTCGGTTTAACTGGATAAATTGTTTAAAGAAGCGTCTCCAACGCAATCTGTCTTATTCATAAACTATTTGGCGAAAACCACAATTCAGTAAACGAGTATCGAAACTAAAGTTTCTAATGAACGGTAAAGCAGTCTTTCCGCGGGAGAATTAGCCCGATTTGACTCGAATTGAAACCGGGTCCAGCCTGAATAACCCGAATAAAAAAATAAGTTCGGTTGGCCCGATGCAACAAGGCCGGAACCCGATCAGAGTTTGGTTGGAAATAAAACCAAACACCCGGACAATTTGTTAACTTTAATTTTTTACTCAAAATAATAATGGCTACCAATAAATTTCTCCGCAAATAAAATGACTAATCCACGGATGTTAGTCCCATTTTCGCTTGTCTTGAAGCAGCGCATCAAGCGCACCGGGCGTTTGATTTCCACGGTGTCGCGGCAGTAAATGGACGCTTAAGTAGCGAGACGCCTGTTTTCGTGTATTTTGGATATTTCTGGAGTGTGGGTGAATCACTTTGGCCCCGCCACCAAATGAGACGGACTAAGCAACGAATGAACGAACGTGGGGCTGCGCTCTCTTCTGCAGCTAAATCACTTATATCAGAAATAACGTCGCGACTCTGAATTAATAATTGCGCGTCTTATATGCCAGTATATTATGCGCGTGCGTCTCGACTATCGGTGCGAACGTCCTCGCGCTCAGAAATAGTATTGTAAAACGAACGTAAAAAGAGTTGTATAGTACTCATCTGCGTCTTCGATTAAGACATTTGAAGCTGTCGGATACAATGTTGCTAACTTAACCAGAATTGAAAAAACCTTGCAAATAAAGCTACTCGTGTCTAGCATAATGAAAATGGCAGTTCTCATGTATTAGTCATTTTGATCCGTCAAATTTGCAACTCCATTAAATCAATTGTGATTTCCCGTGACGTGCTTTATTGTTATTCTCACATTATTTATATCCCATCAAATTTTAACCTCGTTATATACCTATTAATACACGATTTTAATACGAAATGAGAGTTTGTCGAATAATCGATCCGACCTCGCCGTAAACTAAACAAGAGTCGTTACTAATTCATTGCCATATAACGTCGATTATCTAATTAATCATTTCTGCTCTTCTGAACTGTTTCTAATTCTTAGAAAAAGAATGTTTAAAAAAGTGGTGATGATGCACCAGGAAAGGTAGAATATCAGTAAGTATCTAGAGCCGACTAAAATCGCCATAATCTCACTGCCAACGATCTTGAGATTCGATATTCTTCGTACACGTGTTCGAAGATTGCTCTCATCGTATTAATAGATTCGTAAGTCAGTATAAATTTCGAGATGGTGATTTTTTGATATTTGTTTTTGTTATTTTATATTTACGATACTCTTACTGAATCTCAAGCAATGAAGGCAACGAGTTCTATCGAAGTCGAATTACGGTGGTATGTGGAACAATTATGAAACGTTTTTGTGTGCGTAACACCCGGCTGACAATTGACTCGTACGGTTGCACGTGATCGGCGTACCGCACGGCTCAATCCCAACTCCAGCTGGCCATAATCGCATCCACTCACACATTATAAAGCGTTAAACAGTCTCGGCTAGAGGTCTAGACCGACTCTGGACTAGACCGACCGAGCAGGGCGCATCCGAAATAAGTTTCCACGTTCTATTTCGAGATGCCGTCTATACATTGCGCTTCTATCTCTTCCTATTATTTTCACGTCTATCTCTTTCAATTATCTTCAGCGTTTCCGAAAGTGATATCTTCATTAAAGTCCGCGACGAATTGTTAGTTGCGTCTACAACTCTACTCGCATGTCCTAGAATTAAACCATGATTTATTTGTAAAAATATTGATTTATAACAAAAAAAAAAACGAATTTTCTTTTTTATTTTCGTAAAGTGTAATCGTTACAACTTTTTTCGATTGATTCCCGTTGAGGAAAGCAAGATTCCGCTCTGAATTTCGCAGTTCGGTAGGTGCTGCCTCCTCTCGGGAATTTCGGGAAGTCGATCTCGGGGATTCCCTCCCTCTATCGCCTGTGAAACCCTTCGTAGGAGTGGGAGATTCCCCGCCGGGATTCACAGGAGAGGGGAGTCGGGAAGTGAGACGGCGAAACTTTTGTCCATTCACTCCGAGAGCACCATCCTGAGAGGCCGTGCTCCGTAGAAAGTCATTTGGGGAAAACGTTTCGTTTTACCAAAACAATGATTCTCGAGGTCGGAACACGAGGTTCCTTAAAGGAGCGTTTCCAAACAAAATTCGATTTACCAATTAAGTTATGCTAGTAATAAACATAAGGTTTGCTGATATGACGAGCTAAGTAATGGTTGCCGTTGTCAAATTCCGTTGTCCATCGGGGATGTTTTAAAACGATGTCGCGAGTGGTTTTCCCTCGATCGGATGATGGCAGATTCGACGGAATTCTAATGAGACGCGCGAAGAAAAGAAGAACAGGGCAATGCACCCCGAGCGACCGCTGCCAAATCGTTCTCGCGACTTTTTATTTTATTTTCCCTTGGATTTCCTCTTTGCTCTCTTTCTTTTTCCACGCACCCGCGCAAACGACGCGCCGACTCTTTCTTTTCTCTTCCCGGAATTCGTTCGGTGTCGCAATATTTATAGAAACCGATCCAGCATCTTCAAGGCGCCACTCATTTCGTCTTCTCATTCTCTTTCACGGATTTCTTTCAAACAGACAGGAAATACACGTTCTTCCATGCTTTTCGTAATGCTCTTTGTTAACATTTTTTTTTCTGCCAAAAATACGTAAAAATTGATTAGGAGCTGGCAACTTATTAATTGGATTTTTAAACTACGATCAATTCGCATGACAGCTATTCGCAGAAACACGAATTCGCCGCTTTAATTAAAAAATATGCGGGACAAATGTTCCTTGTCGCCGAAATTTAAGTCGCGACGTTCTTTACGAGACTTTTTTCTTTCAAAATTATTCACTTCGTGGTACTAAGACGCGACAGGTTGACGCCTTGCTCTTACATAATGAACGAGTATGTATTTTATTGAAGGCAGGACGTCGAGAATTATAGTTCTTCTATCGCCAACGATCACTTAATACTGTCGACCCATGCAAACACGATAAAAAAATCGCGCAGTTCTCCCGAAGGTCGTCGCTAATTCATACCGGATAAACTTATTTGTCGTTAGATTGACATGCAGGTGAACATCGCTTAATTGTTCTGGATGCTCGTGACAGAATTCATAGAAGCGCGTATTTTGATAGTTTCCGTTACAGATAAAAATCAATTCGTTCCTGGTCCACTGCAATAAATTCCAGTTTTACTCTGATTGTTTTACTGTGTCTTTAATGTCTATTATCTTACTGGTGAAGTATAGACGTGGCGACTGTTACCACCACTTGTCGACCACTTGGCCGCAAGTCGGTCGACTCAGAAACCAGCGCGTGCCACCCCCCGCATGGTCGAACTATCCTCAAGCAGCCCAATTTCGCGTTCGGACGAAACTTCGTTCGGGACTCTCTTGTCCTTTGCACCCCCGTCGGGATCAGCCCAGAGTCGCCCGACTGACCGAGAATCTGACCAACGATCAATTAACCACGGACTTGAGAAATTCCCAAGACACGCCTTCTTAATTGTTATCATAACCCTCGAGTTTCACTAGTTTTTGAGAGGTTCGACAACGATGTCGCCTTAGTCAAGAGTGCACAATCTACATGCACTTCTACTAAATGAAGTCGTTAGACAATCGATGTACACAATCAGTTTTCGAGACAAAAATACAAAAAATTATGTTCCAAATTCTATTAAAATTGATCAAAAATTAAGACATTTTAATTATGTATAAAATCTTTCTTTTATTACACGTTCTGAAAAATCGAATAGGAATGTATTGAAGAAGCAATTTAATTACTTAAAATTCGTGTACGCCATCTTTTGAATTCATTTACGTATTTTTGGCGAAATTCTAAATGATAATATCGTCGTATCGGGATAACTGAAATACTCCGTTAAAATCGTAGCTGAAGTCGTATACTTTAAAATATAAGATCCATTTAATCGATATTTTCACCAAACGAAATTAATCCAATGAATTAAAACGCCGCGAAATGCTCACCAGTAATTACATCATTGCGATTTGGTTCAAAAATATCTTAACTTCATTGTATTGCTCATCGAGCCTTTCAAACTCATAATCGCATTGAATATCGGTTAACGAGAATCGTAGCGATAAATAGAAGTTACGATTCGAAATAGCTGTTAATTAGAATGAATCGAACTAGTGACAAATTCGGCAGTTGCCGAATTTTCCAGTGTAATGTGATATAAGAGAAACTATATTTCCGGAGACTTGAGGAAATAACGATACAATCTCGATGTTGCAATCAATTTAGCGCTATTCTGTTTGTCAATTACTTCACTATTTGCACGGTTTGTAAATTGATTACGGATCATCGATATTGCAAGTTTTGAAATCAGTGGTTAATTCTCGCCTATGAAATATTCAAAGGAACGATTCAATTTCCAGCGTATTAGGCTGCAACCTGATTGACGCTCAATGACTTCGACTTCTTCCAAAAATCATTTACCGTGTACCGAAATATCTTTCTTAATCCTTCACAACTCCATCTATTAAGGTTCATCGACTCTAAACTTCCCCTCTCATTTAAAGTTTACATATTTAATGGTGATCTGATTATCACTAAATGACTACTACGGAAAATTCGAAGGAACTCATCTACCGTATACCAATAATACTTTTGTCGTTTTCATCAAAGCTGTATGTTAAAAATTCATTGATTCGAGATTCCCCTTTTTGATTCTGGACATATGAGAAAGTAATTTAATTGGAGCCTAGCGAATATCGAGTTTCGAAAATTGCAGTGCATTACATTTGTCGAGTTTGCTTGCGACCACTTTATTTTCTACGAACTAATTATTTATTGAGCATCAACCACGACCTAACTCTCGTCTAGTGAGAACATTTTCTTTCGCAATTTCTAATGTCAACAGACGTTGGGCGCCAATTACACCTTACTCTAATTGACTTCCAATGACATTTAATGCTACTGATTTTGTATCTGAAATCTTTGATTTGATCATATCGCTTTCCTGATCCCATGATTTAGTCGTTACACGAGACATAGACCATGATTATTGAGGATCAATGGTTACTGCCTACAGCCGAATTCAAAATCATCTACCGCATGGTGTACCGAGAATATCATTCCTTTCAAACTCATGTCTTTCAGGTTTCTCAAGGTTCATCGACTCTAATTCTCCCTTCTCACTACTAATGCACCTCCGCAATTTCTGTCGGGAATACGAGCCGGTACTCGACTCTCTCGTCTGTCAAATTACACCGCGGGAGAGCTCTTCGAATCGCGATGCTAGGCACATCGACTCGTACTTTATTTTAGAATATCAATTATTATACGTTCGCGAGCGACCGACATCCAATCGCTCACGTCCATCTGATAAGTGAGACCCGACACGTTGCTAAGAATTCCTGACGCGGAATGACGTCCTCCGTCATTTCTGAATAATTCTGGAACGCGAAATCATCATCAGAGCATTAATGACTTACTATTTCACGGTCTTCGCTCTACCTATTTTTTTCGAAAAGTTTACATGATTTTACCGTATAGGCGATTTCTAAACACCATATATAAAATTTTATTTGAATTACCTTCAGTTCTACCTTCAGTTCGTTAACAATATTGACGTGATTTTTATTTTTGCACGGGTTACTTTAAAAAATTTCTTTATCAAGATATTGCTATTTCTTTCCTACATTCTATACCTAGTCTTACGAGAAAATAGACTAAAGCTTACCTGTTGCCAGAACTGTGCGAGTAAGTAGATGCGTTCCTTCTTGAAAAGCCACTCCATAGATTGCATGGCCTGGAGATCGAGGGAATTGGCCTCAGCGGAGGCCTGCATGCTGGCGAGGGCCGCCGCCGCCGGGTTCAGGGAGGTCAGTAGAGCCGGCTGTTGGAGTGCCGCTGTCACGTTGCTGCTGGTACCAGCTACCAGATTCGCGTGGTAGACGGTCGCAGGCCCATGATCCTCCGAAGCTGCACCGGCAGAAGCCTGGAGTAATTGGGCCCTGATCGGCGCAGCAGGCCCCTGGAGCCCCAGTGACGAAGCCACTTTGACGGCTTCAAGCTTCTCCGGCGGACCCAAAACTCTCGCTCTCTTCTCGGCGCAACTGCCTTGCGCCTCCTCTTCAGCCACCCTAACCTGCACCCTCCGTGAATGCACTTGAAATTCGCGCTTGGAGAGCCTGTCAGCTGCTCCGTTCTGTCCTCGTTCTCACTTCCGAACGTTTTGTCGCGAATTCTTAATCACTAAATATTCGAGTTCATCGCCGTATTACTGAGTCTATGACGCTTATCAGTATCGGTGATTGAAATCGAACGGTCCTTCTGATACCGATACTTATTCGATTCGGTACCGAAATCGCGATTTCAAACGTGGCATCACCCTGACTCATCGAAGACAAGTCCCTTCCATATATCTTTCCTTCAATTTCACTGCGCGTCTGAACACTCGCGAACTCACTGTTTTTTTCACTTCGTTATCTTTTGACACTTTTCTCTAACATTTCCTTCTGTCAAGAGTAATTGACGTCACCATCGATTAAATAATTTTATCGATGGACAGTGTTCTCACTGACGTCCTCCTTCATTTATCTCACGATTTTTTATCACTTGCGTTCATACACTTTGGCATTATTTCGTAGTTAAAATAATGCTCATCTTCCTCTTCACCGAGATGACACTCTAGCACGTCACACGAATTCCGGAATCGAAAAATCACAGTTCTTAATCTCGTCCTCAGCGATTTGCTATTGCGCGAAATGGCGATAATCCTGTTGGATGAACCAGGTCCCATCGATTGTTTTTTTTTTCGAACTGGCAAAATTCGCCAAAAGCACTAGTTTCCGAATCCAGTCTTGCTCAAAACGTATTGGAGTTGATCGACCCGACGGTGATCGACGATTGTTGTTTTTCCAAACTGTCGTGTTTGTATGCGGGCGACGATAGGACGTCCGCTCGGCTGTTCCTCGCGGACCTCCAAGAGAGAGACCCGTCCTAGCAGGCTCCTAACCTGAAACTAAGAGCTACCGGAGGACCGATGCAATGCCTGGAGGAGGGCGATCAGCGCGAAGTGGGGATGGGAGGCGCTGTAGTCGAGAGGTGGGAGTAAGCCAGCCCCTCGAATTGCCAATAGTCGGTACGCCTCGCATCCCCACCCCGGTTTGAAAACGCCCGATAGTGAGGTATAGCGCGAAAGCGGGGAGACCGATCGTGAAGTAGGGATACGGGAAAGAAGCGGAGGCTGGCTAGGTGGTACCTAACTGAGGATCTCGTATTTTCAACTCCCCGACTGGTGCCTCCCGCCCTTTTCCAACCCCATCCTGCCAATCGCTAGTTTTTCCCGAACCCCGTTACGCTCCCGATGGGACTCGACGAATCGGTCGCCCTTCGACGATATAAGTTACATCTACCTATACGCAACGATTTTCCCTCTTTCTCTCACGAAATTCTTATGTACATTCTGAGTCTTGGAAAAGTTGCGTGTTTCGAGAAAATCGTTGGTAAATGACAGATGGAAAATTTACAATTATAATAAATTCATAATTTCCAGTGTGACCATTTTTACGCATTTTATATTTTTCCTATTTAGAATGTCAAATGTTTGTCGAATTGTCAACTTTTACATGTTTGCAGTTTATCAAAATATAAAAAATAAAAGAGTTTCTAAATAATAAAGATGAATATCACTTCACTTTTTACGTAATTCGATAAAGCAAATATCGGAATCAAATGTTTCTAAGCGTTCATTTAATTTTCTTGCTGAATAAAAAACGACATGAAACGAAACTTTTTGACTTTGAAAGACAAATAATGTTTTGCATGGAAGTAAACGGTAATAACACTTTCAAAAGAATTTCGAAAAAGAAAAGGTGTTGTGAGGGTTGATATACTGGAAGCATTGTTGATTTGTCGCGTAATATCTCCCCCGACTCGTTCGCTGCATAAATAAAAAATGAACTAAAAGCAGCCTCGTGCAGATAATAGCCGCTCTGAAAAGGGTTCGAGATGATTTTAGCTTTAGCGAGCCGCACTTGACACAGCGATATTGAGAAAGGATCGAATTCTGATTGACGCATTCGTTCAAGACTCGTTCGATCGTGGACAATCACTCTAAAAAGACAATCTCTTTAAAATACTTTGCATATTGCGAAAGCGAAAGGAGGTCGGATCTTTTGAAATCAAAGTCTACAACGACCGTACTTTTGACGTTTCGGGTTTGATTTGTTTCTCGTTCTCTTCGAAGACTGAAACTTGGAGACGTGCGGTAAGATCTTATTGATTCCCGTCACGTTGTTAGGGCATGGTGTGGTAATAAAGGTTCGTATAGGTATCCGCGTTATGAATACGTCGCGGCCGATATTTATCGCGGGGGAACGCCCACGAAAGTACACGACAACAGCCTGTCGGCGTTGCTTTACGATCACCCGGTATAGTGCGAGGATTAGTTTGTCAACGCCTAGACGCCCGTGCTCCAACTATACAGGCAAAGCTGCGTGTCTGCGGACCGACTTTCCCCGTTGAAATTGGTATATTCTGAGTCACACTCCTCGAACATCAAAACGTCGCTTTAACCGTAAACTACGAGAATCGCTTCTAACCGTGAGTTAGCACGCATTTTTACCGAGATGCATGAAAATCGCATTTAAACGCGACCTTTCAATCTTATCCAACTTCCTTCACAAAACTCATTAGCATCCAAACTCTGTTTACCAAAGTCATTGTGGTTCAGATATCAGAAATGTTAAGAATAAATTGTATTGCGATTCGATAAGTCTCTTGATACAATCGATTGCTTAAAAAATATGCGATACTAAAGAACGCTGCTCATTGCCAAAAGGGAGAATCCGATTAGCATCATCGAGTAGCAAATTACAGCGTAATCAAGGATTCTACAGATTTGACCCAATCCGTGTCGTTGAAACACAAGTGTCAAATTTCTACGGATGTCTACTGGTGAAATTCCGCTTCGCAGACAAGATTCGCGTTAGCCGTGCCGGTCACACGCTACTCAATACCATTCCGCGATAAAGACGACATCGCGGTCCCGGCCTCGTCTTTTCTGTATTTGCGATTGTAACAATATCTTTGCGAAGGATGCGCGTTTCGCTCTCGAAGTTCAAGAGTCGCATTCAGGGACGTCTCCCATTCGAGAGAGATCAGCGAGAGACTCCGGTTCACGTAAGCGAATATTTTCGCGGATAAGATAGCGCGCCCATGAGAAACATGCCTGAGAATGGTATTTCGACATTGATTTTTTTGAAACTGGTGTTTGATGACATTACTGCTAAGAATCGGAATGAAATACTTGATGACACCATTGTCCAATAGTTATCTTACACATTTTTTTGGACCATCGACATTTCGTTTGAAATGATGACAGTTTGGCATTAACTAATATTAATGACAACATCTCGAAAATCTCATTGGCATAAAAATTACAAGTTTAAAATAAAAAGTTATTTTCGTGACGCTATGTTTCTTAAGCCACGAAACTCGTATTCATTATCGTAATTCTCATATTCCAGAATGGGATGGAGAACTCTCCTGTTTACTTCTATTTTTTCACAGCTACAGAGTACGTACGAGATACGAAGTTGGTTGACCGCTGGCCGCATGGTAAAGATAAAAGCTAGATTATGTAGTACGAGATGATCAAGAATCCAACCGACGGTCACGTTTCTGTTTGTCGTGCAATGACTGTCAAGCTTGCACGTGCATTTTCAGTCTTTGATTTCCGAAACGCGATTTTTCGAGAATTTCGCAACTTCGGAATAATTCAAAACCTCGATCTACCTAAATTCCATTAATCGTTAAGCGAATATCCTACGCAGTTATCCTTATGCAAAAACACAATTTGACGTCATCGGCTCCCAAGACTTCGAAAGGAGAATAGCGTTTACATTCATTACCCGATAAAATGACTTTACAAATTGAATAAACAAGTGAGCACTCGCCAGATATCCCTTTGATCTCCCGATTTCCATCAGGTGAATTTTCGAGTTGCAATTCCCTTGCCGGTCACGGAAGCCGATAAAATCGTCAAGCGGTGGATCTGCTGAATGTCCGAACGAAGATCGTTATAATAACGCGCGTGTCGCGTCGTATACAACCGCGAACCATCTCAAAGCGCACCCGATCGCGGTTTTGTACGTGAGCCACATGTGAACCTGCTCTTTCCACTGACGATACTCACTACGATACTTTATTGTTGGAAAATTTCCAAAATTCCCTGTACTTTGACGTCATTTGGATAATACTTTACTCGCTTGCGATTTTGAGGTGCATTTACGTGCCGATTCTCAACGATTTCTTTTACATTTTCGGGAGTTCGCGTCAAAAGCTCATTTTTATACCATTTTTGCCCAAAATATTTTCTTATAATTTAGGTCATTATTTTTCAGATTTTTAAGGAGAACGTGTCCGACCGAGTCTTGAACGAGAGAGTGTGTTAATATCTTTAAAAAATAATAATCACTGATTTCTTTCCTTTCTCAATTATCATCTCATACATTTTATCAAATTTTGAATGCGATTGAAAAATTTCTGTTGATTCCTGAAAGATAGTTTAATCTACAGGTGTAACAAACTCAAACACAATTAAAAGAGCAGAAATAAATCATGTACGATGAAGAATTTTTTTTTAAATTAAATGAACAAACAAAATATATAAAACAGAAAATAATGAATGACTTTTATGTAATTTGTCTAACAAAGTAAAAGTTTTTGTTTATGTATATTTCACTTGGAAGTAAATTCGCGACTCAAAAATTAAAAATATTCGGTTAAATAAATATCATATTTTTCATTTAGGTAATTTTTGTTTAGATAGAAAAAACTTTTTTGAAAAGCCCGATTCAAAATTTTTGTTTGCGATTCGTGTATTTGCGAAGTGGTTCACTGATCATAAGTTTACTTACACGTGTAGCCAGAACCTATCATTTCGCTGCAATTCGACAATTATTTGACTGCTACTGTTTTCCTTTCGCTCTGGTTTGCGAGAGCTCTACTTTCCACGTTAAACGGATAATAATTGTTTCGGAAAAATAACCGAACTGTTCCGATGTTGAGCATTCGAGAAATTGTCAAAGTTTTTATTTTACTGGACTTTCACAAAACTCAAACATTTCAAAACACATCGAACTCAACTTTATCAGATGAGAAAGTTTTTTTATATTACCAATGTTGGGACAGTTCGGTTACTGTTACGGAGCAATTTTTTTCATGCAGGCTGCTGGAAGTATATTTGATCGAAATTAATGAAAAATCTTTAATTTTACGAAATTGGAATGAATTTTGACACGAGCCATTACGTAACATAAAATCTCAAAATTATATTCGACACATTGAATTTTTTCCAAAAACACTTTTTAAAGACAGTCCAAAAAAATAATTCGATCGGTTTCTAGCAGCTTGACGATCTTTGATTTTGAAGAAAAATATAAAGTAGATTCGTTAAAAATCGCGAACTCAAAAAACACAATTTAGCACAATAGGTCACAAATTCACTGTAAACTCGCGGCGGGAGTTAGCGAATGGTCGCACTGAAATTCGTTTAAGACTTAACGTGTCTTACGTACTGGCTGGAAAACTGGACCAGCATCCGTGAAAATCCATCGCCGTTGGAGGACATTTCCGCGAGCGCGACAGGTGTACGTCGCCTCGTGTGCGACGTAAATATTTGCGTGCGTACTGTACGTATGTGCGTCGAGACTGCGCGCACGCAGTGCGTGTGCCGTGGACCTTGCTAGACCTGCGTTCTGGTCGAGACTAAACCCGAACTCGATTCCTGCAGCCCTCGTCAGTCATCCCTCCGCGCCACGCACTTTCCCACCCTGGAGGAACTATTGACCGTCACGAGGAACTTCGTCTCCTACCTAGAGGATCCTACGATTGACCTTCTATCACAAAATCGTCCCTATCGAGGAAAATTCGACCGACTGTCTTTTCCAAAATCGGAAAATTTCAAAAGTTGAGGAGGTGTATTGGGGGTGTCGCCCACGGCGCAACGGGTCCGACCAAAATTTTCCAGCCCATTCGAAGGGAAGGCGCGAGTGCTGGCCGTACGGTGGCGCCCCGTAGCGGCAAATTCTGGCATCTCCCGCTGAAGGAATACGGGGGTGTCACCCCCACCATTAGGGTACTCGTAGCAGCGAGAATCGGAGCGAGCACCGTTCCTCGCCCCGCTCCGCGATATCCCCGCCACCTATCGACGGGGATGCTGCGCGTTGCGATATTGGAAGTATCGGTGACTTCAACGGGCTGATCGGAAAGAAGGGTGCGACTCTATACGCACCCTTCGATCTCCGAATGATACGTGCGTCGGTGCATCTATCATTTGTCAACCGGATGAATTTATTGTGTGCGCTCTCGATACTCGACGGAATATTAAATCGTTTGTGATGTTTTGGGGCTCTTTAAAACTGGGGGTGGAACCGTCTATCTCCCTTTTATGCTGATTTTTTTTCATTTCGTTATTGAAAGATGATGAAGTGCGGGATTAAAACGGATGAGCGCGAAATTAATAGTGACCGTCCATTGTGTCCGATTTTATTGAGTTCGATTGAGATTCGAAAGGAGATCGCTCGTTTGTGATTTGTAATCATTTAAACAATGATTCTCTTTTATTGGTTTCCAGGGCTGTTGACCTTTTGTATGTCAAAAATAATACTGAATAATTTGATATCCGTTTATGATTTCGTGTTCTGCGAAATGTATCCATTTTTCTGTAATTTACTAGTCATTTATTAGTTTTACTACTTTTTACTGACTATTTTATTGAAACGCGATTATTGAGCTGTGTATATAATTACACTAATTTAAATAGTTAATATTAATTAGTAAACATTTGAAAGAAACAAAATTCAGTTCACTAGAGCAATTAATTATTTTTATTAAGTTCGAGGGCTGTATATACAAAATAATATTGAATGATTTGTTAACTGTTTATTAGTAACCAGTCAATATTTACTTATATTAACATTTGCTTATATTTAATAAAGGCATCATCCTTGAA
This sequence comes from Trichopria drosophilae, assembly GCA_030407085.1. Lineage (NCBI taxonomy): Eukaryota > Metazoa > Arthropoda > Insecta > Hymenoptera > Diapriidae > Trichopria > Trichopria drosophilae. The sequence goes on along the minus strand of CM059585.1, from coordinate 117,429,325 downwards.
ATAAATTTTGCTTCGTTCAGGACATAATTTTCATCATTTAACTAATTATTTAGTAAAACAAAGAAAATTATTGTCTCAAATGTACCGATTTTTCTGAAATTTTTTTATTTATTACTAATCTATAAATGAATAAAGTAAGTAAATTTATTAGACTGCATATAAAATAATACTAAATTAAGTTATTTATAGAATTTAGTGGAAATTTCTAAGACACGAAATTTAATTCACTTTAGTATCTTATAATTATAAACAAGAAAACAAAAAAAAATTAGTTTAATCTTTTTGTTTTAATTCAGCCGAATTAATACTAGAATATTTATGTCGATAGTTATACTACTTTAAGATAATCCATGCAATTAATAAAATATAGTTGATTAATAATTGAACTCTGCTATGACAACATTTTCATTAAATTCATGATATTTGCTACATATTACACTTACTTAAATTTTGATCAATACTTAATTACAACAAGATCTCTAAAAATTCAACAAAGAATTATTTTTAATTTTACGATTCATATTTTAAAATACATTCCGGACAGTTTTTACATAGTTATTGAAAACACACGGAGATAAATTGATATGATCCATTACTATCTACATGTCAGAAATAAGAACAGGCATCATCAGATATTTCTCATTACTTTAATAGATATTATACCTTACGATGTTGATATTAAGGACAACTTTATAACACTGAAGTATCACTGACACTAATATTTCAGATAGTGACTATAAATATATTTATATTCACAGTTAATTTCTTCACTATTTCACCAGTAATAAGATCATTAACACAAAATTTTGTATTAAATCACTGCAGAAATCACGAAATGGAAGAATTGTTGTTATTTTCTATTATTGACAAATGTGAGTAACATTTTTTGAATTGTTGGTATGTTTTTTTTTTTAACAGCACATCTTTTTCAAACATGTACATTGTTGAATATAAGTTTGGTTTACGAGACAAGTTTGAGTTTTAAAGTTGCTTGTAATTTTTTATTTTACATCAAAGATATAAAAGTTATACTTTTATTTGATTTACTGTAAAATATGTTATTAAAAAGATACTTATGTCCAGAAAATGTATGCCAAGAGGTGTGCCTTTAAAAGCTTTAAAAAACGTAACAATTGTAGAATCAAGATTTATTATTTAAAAATTTAATATATTCTAAAAGTAAAGGTATTAGAAAAATGTTTGCAAAAAATTCACATTTTTCATTCAAAAGAACTTAAAGCAAATGACGAAGAAAGTAAAAAGAAAATGAACACTAAATAAATAACTGATTAACTAAAATCATATTCGAAACATTTTAGTTAATTATTAATAAAAACAATTAGAATCAAAATTTTAGATAACTCGTTGAGAATGGAAGATCATTTATTAATTAAGGCAAGGAAATATTTCCTTTCTTTATTTCCTTGATTGTAATTTTAGTATCAAATGAGAATAAATATGTAATTAAATATCTAAATAAATTCAAACATATTAACGGTTGATATCTACTTACTAATAACCGAAAATACGAACTCTTTTTATCAAAAACTAAAAAGTTGTTTAGCATGCAAAGTAAATACTAAAAGCGATATCTTAAATTCGGTTAGTGTGTAACACATAAATCTGTCTTCGTCTAAGGTGGCTTATTTATGTTACGTTTTAATTTCAGACGTCGTTCTTCTTGAATTTGAATATCTCTTTTGTGTACTAAAAAACTCAATGACCGTATTAATTGAAGATAATACAAATAATTATTCGTTATTTTCTTTAATCGCATTAGTTCATCAGCATTATATTCTGATAATTTCAATATTAAATACATTAAATTTATTGCTGGAAGTATTATTTATTATTAGTAATAAACTAATTAATGTTAAACATTAATGTTAATATGATTAGTTTTTAGTTTATTGTATAAGTTTATTCAGATAAAAATACTAATTTTTGTTGAATTCCATATATTATAAAAAAATAATTTAATGTGTATAAAAATGAGTCACTTTTCTACATGAGTATTTTGAGTACTGACTGAAAAGTAAGAATGTTTACCCTTAAAGTGTACAATGTAAATTTTGTACTTTTTGAATTCCTTGGAGTGTTTAATTTAGGAAAATTAGTTTAATCGTTTTGAAATAAAATATAAAAACAGAAAATTAATTAGTATTAAAATCTATGCAATTTATTATATAATATTATTTTTTAGCGATGATTTCATTCTCGAGTTTTACGTCGAGCAGTTCTTTCTTTTAAAGTTGTACATTCTTCGTACTACAGTTCTTCTCTGTGAAAGAATTACGAACTTGACCATATAAAATGTCAGTGATAACGGTAAAGCAGATTTTTCATTTATAAAAGATTTATATATAATTCGTTTGCAATGAGTCATTTCAAATTTCGAAAAGAATAGATGCATAAAGTAGTATTAAGTGTATTTGGAGCAATGATGAATTATTAAATATTAAATAATGTATTCTATTTAAAGTAAAATTAACTAAAAACGAATGTTGTCTGTGTTTCATCTAACTACGTAGTTAATAGCCCCAACTATTTTATTTTCGTGTACGTATGATGCTTTCAATGGGTTTGATTCTAGAAATGAAAAATCTAATAAAATTGTTTATTCTCAATCTTGAAATGATTTGTAAACTGTATGAATGATATTACTAAATAAATACGAATTAAGGATTCTTCGTCCATTTTTCCGAAAACATACATTAATTAACGAATCGCATGAACCCTTTTTGTAATCTTTGATTCCTTTACAAATATCCGAAGGTAATTTTAGTATAGATATTTTACGTTGTTATCATTCTTGTTGTTATTATGTAATAATCGAAATATTGTGTAGACAATAAAAAGAAAATAGTCAAATAAAATTATTTGATAATAGTAAAAATGATGTAAATGTTATTTATGAAATGTAATAACAACAATAATTGTTCATTCGTGTTTTGACAAAAACTGCAAATTAAGTGCTTTAGAAATATATGCATATATATCACTTTATTACGTGTCATCGATTTTACGAGACATTTACATTATTGCGCGTGACACAATGATAACAATACGTACATATGTTTTAACACGCTTTCATTTTTATTTTCAATCTATAAATATGCATAGCCAAGAAAATGCTTTGTCTCGATAGCGACATTTAATAGTTTGATCGTAACGTACACTTCGGAATGTAAAGTCGTCTTCTATCTTCGTTTACGTATCACTTTAATTTGCATTTCTGCATAATTTCGAGATAGTGAAATGTTTTATTTTGGCAGATCTGTATTACAAAAAAGTTTGATGACGACAGAAAATCGTACAAATGTTTTTTTTATGGTTTAAGGTTAGAAGATCTTTTGGTTTTTTAAAAGCGTTTATTCATCGGACTAAATATTGATTTAGCAATAATAAATTATGAAAAATATCGAGGAAAATGAGTTCAAAATCATATTTTCCTACAGTATTTTAATTTTCTCTTTTTTAAAACTGTCTATAATATGTAGAAAACTAATAGACTCATTCCTCACTATACTATCAATTTCATTAAAGAAACCCTATTTTTTTTTGTTAAAATAGTCAAGAACGTGTTTGGATATTAAGGCACCGAAAAATGTCCTCCTTCAATTTTAGCTAATGTTTATCCAGTGCAGTTACGTTTTCATCCGCAAGGTGGCGAGACAGCTATGAAATTGTTTTCACTAATGGTAAACATTAGGTTATAATCTAAATTCAGCAAATCTGGATACAAACTTTTCGCGTATTTCGGAAGTTGGATATTTTTCGCTTCTACTTTAAAAAACAGATCTTATTAGAGATTTTCGTACTCTTTCTTTCTTGACTTCTTCATTTTGCTCTTTTATCGGGTATTTTTCAAATTCTATTAAGATCGTTTATTTTTTTGAGCATTTACTTTCTTATTTTAGATTTGGTGCATTACCCGACATTATAAATTTAAAAAAAATGACATCGGAATAGTAAGCAACCCTCTCGAAAACTTTCGAGAAATTCCATAGTCTGGGATTTAAAAAAAATGGATCAATTCCGTAACTTCCTGTTCCGTAAGAAAAGTTCAAAACAAAACACCCAATTGTGCAATTTTCAATTCTTTACTTTGTTTCGAGGGATGAAAAAGTTGTTATAATAAAATTTTTACTTGCATAACGTCTAATTTTACTCTTTGATTCATTGAAATACCGTATTACATTACATTTAATGTTAGTATTACATTTAATGAGTTAAAAAATTCAGATTTTTTAAAACAAAGATAGTTTACGAAATCCATAAACTTCACATCCGCAATGTAAATAACAAACTAAAAAATGCAATTCGGTAATGGAAGTTTTATAATCAAGCTTAAAAATGTAATTAGTCATCGCATTTGGGGACACTCAAATAACAATTGCGAATTACCAAAAAAAATAGGTTATAAATTCGACGACAGAGGATTGGTTGAAGAGAGCTTCCAAATAATAATATATTTTAATTAAACTCGAAAAACGGATTATTCGCGCGATGCGTCACTGGATCATTTAGCGCGGGAAAGTTTCGTCGTATCGACGTAAAAAGTTTCATTATGGATTGGATATTGTTCTTCGGCCTTTGCTCATTTGCGCGTAATTTCTAATGTAATGAGATTTTCGGATTGACGAGGCTATTCGAGGACTTTCCGGTGAAGTTCGTGCTTGCGAAAAAAGCACCCACGAGTCGCGTCGGCGACAGTCCGTCCTTGTGTCGTGGTGGGGAACCCGGAGGGGTACACCGGAACTTGCGCCGAAGCTGAGCTGCACCGGACGCATGCTCCAGGGTGACCCCCTTCCAGGTGCCGGGGTTTGACTCCGCGTATGATCGGAACGTCAAACATTGCCCTTCCAACTAATTGCGAGTTATGTTCTTTTTCTTCGGTGTGTACAGTCTCTAAATAATTGGAGAGGGCTTTTTTCCCTTTTTTTTCAAAAAGTAGTTTTATTTTGATATTGTCGCAAATAATGTTCCCCGAATATTTGCGAGTGAGACCATAGGAAATCATTGATGAAAACTTTGCTTGCTAGGAATAAGACTTAAATAGGAATAACTCTTAATAACTCTTTTAACTGTTAAGAAAGTGAAAGGGATTGATAGATAGTTTATTGCAGCACATTTTAATGTACATCGTAACTAAGAACATTCTTATTGCACAATTACATACAATAAAAACATAAATAGTTTACGAAAAAATAACAATAAATTTTAAGTCTAAGTTTTATCTTAAATTACTTTCAATTTTAAATCTGCCCGCAAGATTCCAGAAAATGATTTTTTAATATGAAATGGGTTTCCATTTTTATGTATAAAATATGAAAAATGATGAGTTAGAAACTGAAGATGGACGAAATTCCACGGTTGGGTTACTGCGATGTGAAATGAGAATCTAAGAGATTCTGTGGAGAATTTAGGAATTACTAGAGGCTGCACCTCACCACTTACTAGTATATTTCAAACATACTCAGTAAAGAACTTGGTTAAATAGTTTGGAGTGCCTGTACTTATGATTTTATGAGTGAGACAAGTTGAGAATCTACTTGCATTCCTCCGGTCAACCAACCTAGTTTCTCTCCTTATGGTATTATGTGCGTGTGTGAGAGACAGAGAAAGAGAGACCGTGAGAGAGGGAGGGAGAGAGAGGGATTTGATTGATTCAATTTAATATGCTATGAACTCAAGATCCCAAATCAAGTATAAAATATAAAAATTGTAGTTAATATATTCATTAACATTCTCAGAACTAAATAACTAAACTTTACAATAATAAGAGTACAACCGAAAGATAAGGTTTTGAGCACGGTAGATGTTAATTTACAAATATTAAAGAAATCTTAGACAATAGCTAAGAAAGAGGGGAGAGAGAGGGTAGAGAAGAGGAGTGACGAGGAGAGAGCGGGAAAGAGCCAGAGATACAGAAAGAGACAGAGTAAGAGGGGAGCAAGAGAGAGAGACAGAAAATAAAGGTGAAAGTAATCTTCAGTGTAATTTTCACTCTTTAACTATTAGTTGCACTTGGTGTTTACCCAGAAATATTAATATAAAAATTGTCGCAAATATTAAAGTAAAACTAAATATACACGTATATAATTGGATCTAAGCATAAATTTGATTGAATTAACCAAATTAAGGAAGGCTGATGCGTTTTATTAGAATTAATTGGCTGAATGGGTTCATTTATAAAACAGGTGTAGACAGAAAATGTCTTGATTATGGTTGACAAGATCTGAATCATTTTCAAAGTAATGTTATGCCTACAATCAGAATCTTCAGTCAGAATCGATAGACCATATCAGGAATGTCAAATACTTGAGGTTATGTACTTGCATTTTTGTTTTTAGTTTACCTCTAGGGTATAAGAATTCTTCGGCCTTTCTGTACTCTTTGAATTGTTTAGTATTACCCTTACTCTGCAGTATATACTAATCATCAATCACTTACCTTTCTTTTTTTGTTGTGGTGATGTTAAATTATATTAATTACTTACTTTAATCATTTCATTTTAAATATTAAACAATTCTTTTTTTTCCAGTTATATATCATGTTGTTTAATTTTGTTTTTACTCATTTTACCATTTAGATTTTATCGAATATGGTTAAGTAAAATTTGTAGAGTCCAAACAAAGTTTCAAGGCTTATGATGTGTGCATATAATCTTATAGTTTTCAAATAAATCATTTTAAACGTGAATTCGAGAAAAACTAACCAAAATTTAACTATGTAATGACTTTCACAAATATATTTACTCTGATCATTCTTTTGTACAAGAATCACATCAATTTTATGAAATTGGAAATTATGAAAATTTGTAAGTAAATGATGGTGAGAGAATTCAGTAAATTTAAAATAGTAGTGGTGAGGTAATTAAGTAAGTTATATGTTTTCATAAAAATTAGTAATTATTTTATTTCGATATACATTTTTTTCTTATGATAAATATCTACATAATATTTTGGCATTGAAAATAAATAAGGATTTGTATTTTATGTATATGATAATTTGTATCTTTGCATTCATTTATCGTTAATATGAAATATTTCTATATGAGTAAGTTTGAAAATTCAACTGCACATTAGTAGGAAATATTCCGAAAATCAGGGTTTTTAAGAAGTATTTTTGCATAAAGAAACTTTCTTTAAAGTTGACAATATTTTTATCTGAAAAATTTCTATGAAGAACACGAAAAAAGATGATTTGCATATGGTACTTAAAAGATTATATGATTGTAATAATAAATATTTTCTAGTAACTCTTAAATTATTTATTTTGACCCACAATATTAGTATTGGACTGATTTTGATGTGATGTAAACGTACACAGAATTAAATTCGGAAGTCGCATAGTATCGTCTAGATTGTATCGTTTCGGGAATATTATACGGATATTTTCTCACGAAAATTAAAATAAAACTTTGCAGGTGAAAAAAGATATAGTTGGTTTTACTAGAATTTTACTATTTAAATAGTTCCATTGACTATCTAATTTGTCGGGGTCCCTATTAAATGGTAAAATTAACTAATAATAATGCCTTATTTAATCCTACTTGCAACATAGTAGTCCTATTTCATATTTTCCATCCGGCTTTTTATGGTTACTCACACAGTTGTGAATCATTTTAAAATCTTCAATGCCGATTAATTTGTCGTAGAGAACTACAAAGAAAAATATAATTTTAATATATAAATTACAGATTTTTATTGAAGTGAAGATTATAAAAAAAATGTTTTTTACTAGAGTCTCTAAAAATTGATAAATTTTTCTTGAGAAGTTAGTAAAATACTTTATATTTCGTTTTAATCTTAGTGTCATTTTAGTACAACTTCTAATAATATTGTCGTTTATTTCTGCATTATAAGTTTCGAAATAGCAAAATAATTCTTTATAATGAGATCAAAATATACAGAGGTTATGTATTATTTTAGTTTCAAGACATGAAACTTGTGTACATATAAAATTTGTTGTCAGATGTATCATATTTATACTGAACAGATTATACTTTAAATGGTTGGTGTCTAAATTTACTGAAGATTTCTTTGAAATTCGCTTTCTACTTCTTTTGGAGCGAGAATCCACACTCTTTGCGGAGTGAAAATGGAGTCACTTTAATGAAATAGTGAATTGTCACTATTAACGAGTGAAGTTGAAATTCTTATAATTTGATTGTCATTCTACTTGGAGAGGAAAGCCACTCTCAAAGAGTAAAAATTCGCAGTTCATCTAGTAATGTTCACTCTATGACAAGAAACTCATTTTAAGAGGTATAGAACAGTCATAAAAAACAAGCAGTATATCATATTCATGTGAGAATTTCAGAGTAAGATTCAAAATAAGTCGTAGTATAAATCACTTTCGGACCTTATAAATAAACCTTAAATCTTATAAATATATATACTTGATACTTTGATTGAGTCATTGTTCTTAAAATTTCTTCAATTATTTAAAACAATCCTGAATACTAACTGTAGTATCTTCGAACTATATTTTTTCTAGATATTTTCTTTCTTTGACATACATCATTATCGGGAGGAGAGAGGGCAAAATTAAAATAAAATTTTACAGATTTTTAAGATTTTCGTAAATTTTCTAACATTTCTAAATATTGTTATAAAATAAAGGAACAATAGTAAAAAATTTTAAATCTGTTAATCTACACAAAATTATGATTACATGAATGTTCATAACAAACGAATAAAAATTTTACAAAGAATATCGAAAAAAAGTTTTATATTATTTTGTAATCCATCTAAATACAATTTTTCATTGTTGCACTGACAAAACTATTTAGTCCATTGAACAAAATGTTGAGTTACCTAGTAAGCACTAAATTTGTAGTGGTTTTTGTTCATTCATTCTGAGAAAGCTTTTATTTAACCAACAAAACTGCATACGCTATAAAAATGATCAAATAATTAGTCCTCAGTGGGTAACTATTAAATTTACTTAAATTTACTAAATATTTGTGTCAGTGCAGTGAATGCATTATGAATTGAATGACACGTGTCGTTTTATTGAACAAACGCATTATGCTAAAGTGTATTCCAGCTGTATATCTCCATGAATATTTATTTTTCTCAAAAAATTAAGAAAAATTATGTCTTCTATATATTATAATTATTACTAATTATTTTCACTTTCCCAATTTTTATAAAATATTCTATACTTATATATTTTGTCTTATCCCTATTTCAAGTTTTAGATACTGACTGTATATTTTCAGCTGGGTTTATTCGGAAGTAATTTAATTTAGTTATTCGGTACTGAAATTATTTTACTCTAATTGATATAAACACCATTTATAAATGTCATAAGTTACGTCAGTATGCAAATAACCTGAAATCAGAACGAAATCAATTTTTTGTTTTGAAGCTCACAATTAACCATTACTGAAAAGTTTAACTTTATTTAATCTATAAATAAAGAAATAAAAGAAAATGTGCAAATAATTTAAAAATATTTGAAACAACCAAAACGTGTATTGTAATTTTACTTTCTACTCCGAATTTAATCTTGAGCCGGCAGTCTTCAAACGTTACTCTTATTTCTTGGAGTTCAGGGTCCATTTTTCATCTCTTTCTTCGTTTAGTTTTCCCAAAACCCACAGAAACCAAAAGTAAACATAACCTGCCTGGTTCGGTATCACCTATATCAGTTAGGTCATAAAATTAGTTCGGCACCGGATGATTACTGAAACTAACATGTCCCGCAATAAACTGAAGGGTACGGACTTGCCCTTTAGCTGGAACAAAAAATTCCACACAGATGCGCAATATGCGGAAAGGAATGTTTCTAACAGGTTTCTTTGCAATCCGAAGAATAAATACAAATTATTGACAGTAAAAATAATGCAATCGATAAGTGCGTCGATTTTCAAATTGTACATTCTATTGTTTAATTTGCTTGTGGGTATTCAGGTGCATCTTTTCTCTGGCATTTTACTTGATGAAAAATATTTCTGTGAAGGATGAAACCTGAATTAGTTGAAAACTAATAATCTAAAATGAAAAGTGGGACTATAAATTAGTCATCTTGTTCTAGCAAATAATAAAAAATCTACTAATTTATTAATAAAATTCTAATTTAAAAGTCTAGTGAATATTTTAGTTTAGTAAAAAAATTACTAATTGAAGTAGTAACCTCTTTTTTTTGTATAATTACTAGTTTTTAAGTAATTCTGAATTACAGAGTAATATATTAATAACCGGCTGCTATACTTAATATCAGTTGGGTAATTATTCCGGCAACTTATGTTTTGCAATTAATACCAAAATTTAACGTTATTAAAATGTTGGATCAATTGAGTTCGATTAACAGTACTAGTCATATTTTGTGAAAGACTTGGAATGGAATTGGAGTCATTTCACATTCCAAAAAGAACAGATGTACAATGTAATAAATGTATATTTCGAATGGTACTAGGACAGTTAATTATGTTACAACGATGATTATTTAGATAATATTAACTCTAAGATAACAATCACACATGCAATTTTTAAAAAATATAAAAAAATTAAGATACGGAACCATTTTTAGATTTTTTACATGATATTTTGAGAAATTTGTTATCTGAATTTTATACAAATTTTAAAGTATTTAAATATAACAAGGTTTCGTTGGAAATTAATTTCAAATATTGTAGTTTATGCATTTTTTATCGAAAATGATCAAGTTTATACAAAAATTACAAATAACAAAAAATGAATAGAATTCATCGGAAGATACACTAACATTTTTTGTGAATTTTTCAAAAATTTAGACAACAAATTTCATTAAAGATTTCCAAGAACTTTTCACTTTTTAAGGAAACTTAATGCTTGCTTTTAAATTTATAATCATCAATTTCATAAATATACAAAATTCTTCTACAAACAAAAAATTTTCTATGCATATTTATGCATGTTTATGCATTATCATCAGATAGCTCTCATTACAATCTTAGATAGTACACTTTATTATATGTAGAACAAGTTTATACCATGAAATTATCTCCGTCACTAATATCTCAGATAGTGACAATAAATGTAATTATATTAACCGTTAATATAAGGCCATGGGTTGTCCTTTTCTTTAAATTAAGTTTTCTCCGTATAAACAATTTCAAATTTCTCAAAAGAATATCAATAGATTTTTCATTCGTTTAAAGAATTTAACATTAGCACTAATTTCTCGAAATACAATTAATTTTTAATTATACAAGTTCGTCATTTAACTAAGAAATCTTTGATAATTAAAATAATGTATAAGTCCTAATTGAGTAAACATTTTTTTCAAAATCTTACTGTGTTTTCAGAGAAAGATACACTCGTAACGTGGTTGTATTTACTATACTGAAAAATTGTGTAGTTGGACTATCTGTATGCATATTACAATTACAGAGCAAAAAGTATGGTATTTATTATTACAAGCTTCAGTGAAATACAGATACATGATTAATTAGTCGTAAAATTACCTATATTTCTGGTGCCAGTTACGATTGCTGTGGTAAGTTTAACAATATTACGGTGCTGATTAACATCAACTTGAGCGAAATATAGTCGAAACTATAAATTTCGTTTTTTCAGTCATAAATATTGCTACGTTACTTCATATAGTTATAGACTCAGAGAAATTCATAACTAAGACTCTATTTCACTAATGTTTATGGTAACTAGTACTATAAATTCGTTACATTTACTATAAAAATAGATTACGGATACCATATATATTTTTGTTTATCTATTTCACTCAAGATTATAACGGACACGGCAATATTCTCTGAGGGAACGTTTTCTGAAAAAATATTGATTTATAACAAAAAATTACCATACTGTCAAGAAAAGATGTAACCCTACAAAACAATATGGTATTTTTTGCAGAATTCCTGAAAAATTCGTTTCTTAAAAATTGCATAAATAACCAGAAATTATGAAATTTGTATAGAAAATTGTAATACAAACTTTATTAACAATAAATTCTCAAAACGTCAACAGAAGCAGTTGACAAATATTGATTTTCCGTTAAAATCGAACTGTGAAAATGCAAATTTATGCTTGGACTTCTTTGTAATTCGGTTCTAGGAATTAAGACATTTTTCGTTTATATATGAAAAAGTATTTCCAGGCCCCCTATCGTCAATATATTAAGAACTGAATGACGGTGATCGATAACCAATGGGTAGACCTTTCGAACGCCGTCAATCAACAAAGAATGAGGTTTACTGCGTTAAGTATCGAAATAAACACGTTTATATAGACAGACGAGCAGATGGGTCGGCCACATAAGAGAGACTTTATCAAAATACTAACAGACGCTTTATCGAAAAATCATTAAAAAATCACGAACATAAATAAAAATTAAGAAATTCCATTTTTATTGCCTTTTAATATCGGTTTTTTCGACGGTTTTCATTGTTTCCTAACGTTTTACGCTGTTGATACACGTGATCATAGTCTAAAATACAGTAACTATTTCTCAACAAATATTTCTAGAGTAATGTTTCTACGAATTCAAATTTTTTAATTTGAAAATGAAAAATTTAATTCCGTAATTTTTTGAAATTCGTAAATAAAGTAAATATATCATTTATGTCTAGTTTATGCACAATTTTATGTGCTCGAATATTTTCAATGTTAACAAAATATATATTAATTTAATATATAGTTATAATTTTAATTTAAAATTTAAAATAATAATTTCTTACATTTTGTGGTCATATAAAAACAATCTAAGTACGGAACTTAATAACAAAATTCCTTAGAACAAACATTACATAAAATTGGTTCATGAATACTTGAATTTTGTTAATTGTCCGAATTTTTGAAAAAAAAAAAGAATGTATAAAAAACAAGTTTACTTTGTTTAATTCTAAGACGTTATTGTCCTATGAAAAATATTTCTAAAATTAGCAATTTGCCAACAAAAAGGTGGTTAAGTTTTAAGAGAACAGTTTGGTTGCTATTTTGTTTCAAAAGATAATTTGTCATTGACTTCAGACATCGTGTATAAGGTTTAGTTAGGATTTAGACATGTAAAAAATGGTAAGGGAACGATAAACCAGATTTAACAAATCGGTCAATCCGAAAATTCCGTTTTGTTTACCACTGTTATAACAATATATTATAAACGATAAGTTTGATTTTGTATCTTCACTGTATTAGAAAATTGTTATTAAATAATACTTGTAAACAAAATATTGAAACATAAAAAGTCATTGTTACGTTTGTTCTTTCTTTGTAAATAAGCAATAAAAACATTAAAAACAGTAACAAAAAAACACCACAAGATCTCTAAAACTCCAGATTTTTTTCCAGAACAAAGGTTGGTATTTTTATGGGAATGATTTCGAGAAGCGCATCGGCGCTGTTTAATCTTTTGTTATATACAATGTGAAAAGGTGTAAATTTATGTACTTGTTACATAATATTGTATTAACCAATTTGAACCTATGATTTATGGAGAATAAAATTCACTGTAAGTCTTTGAAAATAATTTAGAACATTCGTATACGTACGATACATGACAATAGTTATTTCTATACAATTTGTTATATTACAATGAAGACATTTCTCTTAAAATATTAATGCAAACAATAGTAATTTGTTTTAGAAATATAAAAGTACATATCAATTTAAATTAACATTTTATTATATCTTATTTTTGCATAACCGACGGCTTCTATTAAATTTCTGCAAAAAAAAAAATGAATACAAAATATACAATAATTTTTAGTCACAATTGATTAATTAGCTATTACAATTATAATTAAAACCTAAGTTCCTAAAATTAGAAAAAACTTGGTTAATTCTTATACGTCTTAAATAGTATCAAAAAAATTATAATTTAAAAATTACTTTTTAGATACGTTTTCGAATATTCATTGTACATTTGCATTCCCTGAATATGAAAAATTAGTAAGTTTGAACGTAGTTTATTGTATTTTTTTATTCATTTTGCTAGAAAACAAATAAGGTGAATGAGCAGCAGCCAAACGGTTCAGAAATTGTGTCAGTAAATTGAACAACTTAGTAAAAATGTTAAAAATCATAGAATTAGCGGTATTCCAGAATTTAAAGATAAAAGATTTTTCATTGTATTTTTAGATCGTCAATAAAATGGAAATTTTGCTTATTAACAGTTAAAACCCTTTTTTCTATTTGGGTTCCGGGACATGTTTGGGCACTTGTTTTTTCTGTGCACATCAATATATAATTGACCTGAATAAAGATGTAAAAATACAGTAAATATGTATTTAATTTAATAAAATGTTAAGGTCCCATTTATTTAATAATATCTAATATCTAAGACTAAAACTAAATTTTCGAAGACATTTTTTTCTGTGTAAACTCCGTCAACTATCTTAGTCAATATAATAGGTTATATGATTCACGACAGGAAAAGGTCTTATTATTGATTTTAACAAAGGCTGCTTCGATTTTGTCAGCGGAAATCCATCAAATCGCTTTTTATTGTATTTTGAACACCTTCCAATCTTTATCTTAGGGAGTTTCGGTTACTAAGTTTGACACCAACGTAGAATTCAAGCAAATACAAACTATTTTATTTCAAAGGGCCTTCTATAAAAATTCAAATTACTTTAGCAAAATTTTGTTATTAAGAAAGTTAACATCAACAAATAATTTATTTCTCCACATTTGTCTATTTTTTAATACTTGAATTCTATAGAAATATTTCAGACATCTTGTAATTTATAATTCTGATGTTAGAATAGTTTTGAACGATTTCAAAAATCCCAGTAAATTTTAATTTGTCATTTAAAATGACCAAACGACGTTTCGAAATTGTTATGTATCAAAATAAAAATGCTTTTATTTACCGTTTTCCGTAAATGGCGGATGGCTGTCCTAAGGTTATATATCCTTCCCCCACTTCTTTATTTTTGTTTCCGTACGCCAGTTGTCTAACCCAAGCGTTACGAGGTTTGCCGATTCTTGCCGAAGAGAAACAAAGTGGCACAGGGAAGGGGAAGGAATTAGTACGACTTTATACATATACTAAATCCAATTATAATTTACTTATAGTTCTCTAATATCCAACTTATAGGCAACTATAAGTAACGGTTCACTTTAAGTCTAATTTAAGGCGACTGTTACTTATAGTTGTTTATAAGTTAGCCATTAATGAATTATATTTATCAACTATTTAGTTACCTTTTTGTGTTGTGTTTACTGGCAGTTAAGAGTGGCTACAAATTTTTGGATAGTTATAAATAAATTAGATATCTGTTTCTCTGAATTACTTCAGCTGCATTCGAAGTAGCAAACTCAAAAATATCAAATGGTTCGATACCAATAATATTTTTAGCAAAATTCTATTCCTTTGTATTAAAATATATTATTTTAAATAATTAAGTTATTTTATTATAAAAAACAAATGATTTTGAAAATACTCAAGATACATCATAAATGGCAACAATCGAATTATATAACAAATCACTCTGGCTACCGATTCCGAGTCGATCCACTTAAGTTAATTGAGTTAGCGAAAGATTATACAGGAAGTCGGATTTCTTAATACATAATGAAAATATCAATCTTATCCTGGTAGTGTGCTTTCATCTCTCTCATCCTTGTCGAAAGGCAGTACGGGTTGGAGAGTGCTTCCTCGTGTGAGTACTTCCGGCTTAAGATCAGGATTGAAGGAACGGGTCGACCTTTAAGAAGAACGATTAAATCGAGATCCGGGCGCTTATAGGTGTCGACGTTACGTTCATGCGTGCAAAATGACTGTAGTACTTTAGTACTTTGTGTAGGTGTACTTTGCAAATATAGCTACTGGTGGGCAATTCACGGCCACGACAGTGACACTGGCTCGCCCGTCGTGTCGCCGCCACTGTGATATCGAGTGTCGCAAACTCCCAGAGAGAAGTTATTGTTACTCTCGATTTCGAGTAATTTGCTCAGTTTGTTGAAGATCTTGTAGCAGACCGGTTATTTAAAACGATCTTGATCGCCCCTGTTAGATGATTAAAAAGTCGCATTTATGGTTTCATTACAAGTCAATTATTGTTATTTATAGTTAACACGTATGAACATGAGGAATCCAAAGAAATTTTTGTCGTTTAATAAAATAGTTTTTTTTTTTAATTATGGTTAAAGTATAAAATTAATATGAAAAACTTCTTGGTGTGACGGTCAATTGATAAAAAAAAAAAAAAAAAAAACTAAATGTCCGTTTTTTTTGTTTTTTTTTTGTCTAGCTAAACCACTAAACGTATTTTTAGTTGTAATATATAAATCTGATCCATGGATTAATTATACAGACGTTTAGTATTTTTTTTTTTTTTTTTTTATCAATTGACCGTCACACCAAGAAGTTTTTGACATTAATTTTATGTCAAAAGCAGTCGAGAAATATTTTAGATTTTTTGCATTGATTTATTAATTTATTGTTACGGTTAAATTATATTTTACAATAACATAATAACTGATAATCAAACAATTTTATAATTATAATATTTGTTTTCTTGTTAAAAGAAAAATAATTAATCCATGGATTAGACTTCTATATTACAACTAAACAGACGTTTAGTGGTTTAACTAGCTATTTACTCGGTTAAAGTCAATTATTACTCTATTTGAAAACTATTTTCTTGATCCAAATGAATATATTTTCCAGACGAATGGCACAATATGAAATAAATTTTCATTTAATGAATTTAACGTACATTTCTTGATAAAATATTTATTTAACAGTTTTAGATTTTTGCACCACTACACTACACTTGTGATTTTTAGTAAATATTTAGTTCACAGAAATAAATTTGATTACTTTAAAATTATTTACTTCAAAGAAATAATCGTGGACTTCACATAAGAATGGAAATACAACAAATTTTCCTTTCAAGAAGACAATCATAACTTCATTGAAGTGAAGTAATGTTCGTGAGGTCTATTTGATCGTGTTTAATTTATTCTACATCTTACCTTAATTATTATTACCTTACAAATTGGACAATGTTCAAACATAAAAGATGACATTATTTCACAATCGGCGGGTTTTGCAACTATATTTCGTATAATAAATTCATTTTCCAAACCATAACTTAGTGGTTGTAGCGTTATTGTTGTAAGCGAGAGACTCGGGTTCGATTCTTCCGCGGGGCTTTTTTTAGATTTACTTGTGAGATTTGACAAACATAAAACTTTTATAAGATATTTGTGGCTAAAACATAAATAATATAAAAATGAAATGAATTTAAAAATAAACTTTTTATTTTAAATGCGCTTTACAAAAATAGGTTATATACGAACTTCTAATTGTTAACGTATTAGGTTTCATACATGAATTTAAAATTTGTAGAATAAACGTGTTGTTTACGCTTAAAAGTGCCATATTAAGTTTTCTAGACGGCCATATAAACGAGTGTAACTCATAAACGTTGTTTATGTGAAATTTTTACCCGTTTATACCGGAATTAAACGTTTATTGAACAATCCAGTTCTCGTTGAGCATTATATATAATTGTATGTGATATAATTTTTTCCGGAGTGTATCAAGTCGTCCGAAATAACATGAAAAGATTTAATGATTTCTTTTTTTAAGCAATATGATCTCATTCTAATTTAAAGTTATTATATTCGATGGACCGTAATGAATTATATATAATATCAGATATAACTTAATAATATTATATATATATATATATATATATATATATATATATGTATATATAATATTTTATATTTAATTTTTTATGTAAATCGATTAAGTTATATATAATAATATATATGATATGAACGAATCGTCTAGTAAATAGATGTATTAAATTCTAATTGAAATTATCTGTAATTATATGTAATCTATTTTTCCTCAAAAAAACATTGGATAAAATTTCTTGTACAGAATTAATCAGATCTTATTTGAGCTAAAAGATTGAAAAGTAATGTTTTGTCCATTGAAACTTGAAATCTTTCGTTAAATATACACCATTTTCTGTTTTTTAATAAACTGTTATGTTCATAATTTTTCAGTATTATACAGTTTTTCTATTTTCGAAATTTATCTTCCTTTAATGAAGACTAAAATTATAGTCCAATTATAATATGAAAATATTCTCCTATGCTGTTGAAAATGTAGAATAATATGTAATGAATCTAATATCTAATAATCTTACTTTCCCGCCTATTTTTAACGATTTTTATGTAAAAAACTTTAGATAAATTTTGTTTCTCAAATTTCAATTAAAAATATTTAAAATACAAAATAAACGAACTTTATTATTGTAATTATGAAAATTCTTTTAATAAATATAAATAACATAATCATTTAACATAACAAAAATATAAAACAATTTTTAAATTCCATTAATTTCTGTAAATATCGTTTATTTATCTTAGAATGCAAAATCATTACGCAGCTCTTTGTTGTAAAACATTATTGCTTTTGGAGTAATTAATTTTTTAAAGTACAAAATGTTTTGGTTAAAAATTAAATCTAAGTATAATTTAAAACAGAGTAACTTTTTATATTATTTATTTTTTTCTATTATTATTCTATTTCGTTTTAAAATTTAGTAAGTCTCAAATATATATGGCATTATTATAACCAAACAAAAGTAACATTTATACAAAATTAAAAAAAGTTACGAGGAAAAGGAACTTTTTTCTAAATCGCGTTTGACAAAACTTATAAGAGAATTATATTCACCATATTCAGTTAAACATTTTAACAGATTTGTTTAAGAATTGAATTTTGAAAGGTAATTTGTCTACTGAAACTCACTTTGCAACTGTACTTACTATCTTAGAAAAGTAGGCATCATCATTGGAATAAAAAATTCTACAAGCCTTTCGATATAGTCTGAATTCAATTTTATTAATCTACTTAAGATTCAGCAAAAAACGAAATTTGTTCGAAAGTACTTGAGCATACTTTTCCACGAATGAAAATGAAATAAATGTGGCAAAATAGAAATAACAATAAACCAGAGAAAGGAGAGATGAAGATGCAATTTATATCAGTAAATAAACCTCCAAAAATGACATATAATTAAAAAAATGTAACAAGAATAGGTAAAATGAAATAATTATATTTTACGAGCCAAAATCCTGTTTATTTGCTAAAATGCACATTACCATCATACATTCGTTTTTATAAGACTGCGCACAATTTATAATAATGCTATTTAACAATTCGTTGATTCGCGTTATAAAAACCTGCTACAATAATATAATCTCGTACACTATGTAAGAAGATTGAATTACGTATTTATTTTCTGACTCATGTGCACAGCGAACACGTGGTGAAATTATGAATCATAAAACTATTTAGAAAACAAATTATTTTATCGACTCATAATTTTAATGCGAATTTCGATTTCAACGCGTTCCTTTTCTCAATGCACTTTCAACTCGGCGTCTCGTAAACCTTACATACCTTAAATGCAGCTTACGAATTGTCTCTTGAACGTGTTGTGACGTAAATCTTTTTCCATGAATTATTGTTACTTTCAATTTCTTGTAATTGATGTTTTGCATAAGTGAACTTTGCTTATTATTGATGAAATATATCTGTGTGCAAACTTACGACATGAATAAACAGTCGTAAATAAATTGCTTATTTACAAAAGGTTACAATTTTTTTTAAAACGTGCATGAACATAATCAGGAAATTAACGATGGAATGTGGATTCGTTTATTGACACCTTCTTCGTTTGATTTTAACACTTATTATATAAAATAAGGAATTTGTATACATTTCAAATTACTTTAAATCCATAATATAATAAAAGTATCAGAGATAAACTTAAAAGTCATGTCATTTCTATTTAAAAAATGACTTCTATAATCGTAAATATTTAAATAGTCGAATGCAGCGAAGTGAACATTGCACCATAGCAGAAGCAGGACGTTACACTGAGTCCCGTAGGCGCCACCAGATGACATGAGGGTTCTCCTGCGTTCGGATTGGCTGGAACTTTAACCGCTCGCCATTGAAAGCTAACTTAACCTATGAAAAAACTGCAAAAGACTTTTATTTTTAAAATTTTGTGTAGAATGTATATGTGGAGTCTTTTCACTTTATGAATAAAATGTTATCGGTGTATTTAGAGATGTTTTGGAAACATTTATTTTGATTTTTAATTTTTATGAAAGTGCATATCTAATAAAAAGAATCGAACCTTGTTAGGGATGTATACACGGTGTCTCGCCGATCGCAACGACTGGCGATGTAGGCCAGGATGTCCACCGGATCGTATTTCGCATTACGCGCGACACTTAACACCGCTCGAGTCATAGAGGGAATAGGCGATTACAAGCGATAGCACTTCGTATTCGCAGAATTCAAGGTAATGCTCCTGCTACATACACGAGTATATATATATATTTGCGCTCGAATGCTATAAATTCTCATCCGATCTCGAAAATATACGTGTCGCAAATCGATGCATATATGCTAAAAAATAGTTCGTAATGCGTACCACAAATTATTATCACGTACGGCGCTTGTAATTCATTTTAACAACGTTTTCTGTTGCCGTATGCTTTAATTTACTTTATTTTAGACCAGTGCTTTCGTTTGCTTCGCTTTTAAACGATGCACTCGATTATGCGTGTAAGACTTATCGCGCATTCCGTTTATTCAAAGACTTCGTAGGAAATGCAGTTGATTAATTGTATCACTTAAATAAATATTTATTCAAAATTATTACTATGTCGTTAAAAGCATTTTTTAATGATGTGAGGTTCACTTCATTTTTCATTGGTTCTCAGGTTTCCAAAAAATAAAAAACGAAAACGGTCAACGGGAGTAACAGAGTTAATAGTGTTGGTTATGTTGGAGAAAAGGGAAAGCAGTGCAAGATCGAGACTTCAATTATCGGAAGAGACGCCAAATTTGTGAACTTGCGTGCGGATGCGTGAAATGCAGTTTTCACACTTAGCTTTTGCATTGAAATGACATGCATACGCACCGGCTCGCGATTTCCGTAAACATATTGCGTTTTGGTGAAGATTTCAATTGCGTGTGCGATTCGTAAACTCCCAAGATCGCGAGTCACGAGGCGGAACCGAGCCGACATGATGAGGAATGCGTTCGTTTTCGAACAAAGGAAATAATCGCGACATTAAAACGCAACGACAGAAGCGAATCGATTACGTTGGATGGCATATATGCAAATATTATAATTATGCAATTTCGCATCAGATGCGGTACGAGACATCTTGGGTCATCTCCCATAACGTTCGTATAATTTTGTAAATTGACCGAGTATTTAATAATATACGCTGAAACTACCGTGCAATTGCAGCAACTCGTTGCTTCTTAGAACGAGATGTTGTACAAATACGGGAATGTTTATGTTCGATGACATGTTATTTTCAAATAATTCATTCGATTTGTTGAATTTTCCCAGTGTGACAGGTGTCAGCTTTTGCGGCGAGTTTCATTCGAATTGATGCGTCTCTTTTCGGCAGATACTCGAATTATCCGCTTTTCGACTTGTATTTATTTCTGTATTACTATCATAAATTTCAATCCTTTATTAAATTTTAGGGGGGGAAATATTTCACGATATACGTCGAATGTAATTATTATTTATTGAAAATCTAATTTATCTTAATTATTTATTCAATAAATACAAAATTTAGCAAAAAAAGATAATATGTTAACATGACAGATTCTTTGAATACAATTCGGACAGAAAAAATATGAGAAGACAAAAAAAAAGGGCATTCTTTTCTATTCTTCCTGACATCAATGATACAATAATGCACATAAATATATAACCTTCATGTTTAATCCAGTCTCCTTTCACGTTTCGAATAAAAAAAAAACAATTAATATACCTTTCCCTGTTTGTGACTCATGATTTATGGCGTTATCGACTCTGAATTTGCATATAGAAATGGTGTACGTCGATCGTGGACCGAAAAAAAAATTCACACGCAGGGTGCTCAGAGATCTCGTCAGCCAATAAGAGCCCAAAAATAGGAGCGATGCGACATATCACAATGGAAATCGTCTTCGTACCCGATCAGTCGCGCTTCGAAGTTCTTCGGTGGAGCAAACCGGAAAATAACAAGTTTCTTTGCTCCGCTATTTCGAACGGTGTTTATTAATGCTAGCTTTTTCCCATCGCTTAGATTCCAATGCGGAAAACCGGAATCGGAAGCTGGGAATCTTATTGTGAGTAGCTTGTAAAATCAAGACCGAAAGTAGATCTAGAAATAGACTATGCGGATGTCGTGCATTTTAATTTAAATGTCTACATAATCGCGAATTTTTATGTGGGAACTGCGTTTAGATTTATATCGTAGATCAGCTTAGGTGACGACTAAATTCTTGGATATTATTGTTGTGTTACGCATTTTAAAATTTATTTCCGAATTGCAAATTCTGCTAAACATCTTTTCATAAAATACGAATAGTATAAAATACTACTCTAAAAATAAAGGTGATCATGAGATCATTTTATAACAGTTCAACAGTTGTCAACTAGGGTTAGTGCCGATGCAACGAATTTTTTTGGGGTAGTAACTCTGGCAATGAAAGTCCAGCACGTGGGTTTCTCGACGGTAAGCTATGGGCGAAAGAGTCACATTCCGAGCGAGATTAATTCGGAGCCAAGAGAAATTTAACACCTATTTCTCGACGGCTTTTCCAGCGACAAACTTCGAGAATGGGTGTAACAGATAATGCGAGAGAAAAAAATCCGATATATTCTAACAAAGTCGTAATCCCTCGAATTCCATGTACGAATTTGATTGAAAAAATTTGTTTAACCAATTGAGTTTATCAAACAAAATCTTTAATGCTATAATCTAGAGAAGTAAAGTCTTCAACAAACTTTCGATCCAATTCAATAAACATGTTCTGAAGAGTTTCCACGAAGTAATTCCAAGATGATATTATCCACGTGGAGAAAAATGGTTGGAAAAAAATGGCAAGACCACCATGTATATTCATCCACTGCATCTACCTCATACCGAATTAAGAGCAGAGGCAATCGAGAGCTAACGACCTCCGCGATGGCTCTCCGCGCATGATGGTGCATGATGTCTGCATGATTCGAAAGGAAATACGAATAAGGAGAGATAAAAAGAGCGCATAAGAGAGCGGAAAGGGTGTAGGAACGTGAGAAAGCGCCTGAAACACAACCCTAATCCCAGTAGAATCGAAACCCTCGCGAGGACCATCTTCTCGTCTGTTCCTTTATCGTCCTCGATTAGCATATCGAAATTATGAAATAATCGAGCGCAAATCGAAGAGCCGACCGAATTCTATGAAAACCTGTACAGACATCCGCATTGTTTGAAACCAGTTCGCGATGGCGCCCTCTATGTTGGCGCATCTATGCGTGCAGTTTTTGGACGCGGCGATCCATTTTGCATACTCGTCCTCGACTCTCCCCTCGCGATTCATAATTATCGTTACTCCGCGAGCATTGATTATTAAGCAGTTCTGTTAAAAAGATCCTCGCCGACTTTCGGATGGCAGGGAAGAAGCATGAAAGAAACTGAATAAGGAGGAAGAGAAGAAAAGGTGGAATGGCGTCGCATTGACAGGATCGTTAGCGCCGCATTATGCAACCATTTCGTCATTCACTCCCAGTCATTCGTGTTTATTCCAACGTTTTTATACCAGGCCATTATCTCATTTTTTTTATTCGTTTTCAGCCGTTACCAATTTAATCTGCAACAATTGCAAAAATGTGAAAATCCAATTTTAACGAATAAATACTATCTTTGAAAACTATTCATCGTATCAGTAATCCAGGTGCGATATTTGCTGCTGAAACAAACATCTGCTATCGATCTATTTTTTGCTGCCACGTTGCAGTAAGTATTCATAGTTTTTTTTGCGGCAATATTTGAAGACCATTGTGAAGGAACATTACGGAAATTCATTCCAAAAAAAACCTTATGAAACAAGGACATACCTTTCTTTTGATGGCAATGAATGTCAATAGTTTTTATCACATTGTTGGTCAAAATGTATGCATGAACATTCAATTTGTTTTATTGGAAGGCAGCATATGTTTTTTAATGGTAATGCACATATTATTGGCTACGAACTCTTCGTTGTAGACAAACACATGCAGAAGATTTCAAATTCACATCGAGAAGATTCGGTTTGAAAAAAGTTACGATCGATATCAGTCGAGCGCAAAAAACTGGATAAAAGTCGCACAACCTTCCGATCGGTTCTCATCGTAGGATTCACGCCGGAAGAAGGTAGGTGTCTGTTTTTGTTAAGCGGATCCGTGCCATCCTGGGAACACTCGAGACTATCTGTCAATCCGTTCATACGATTCAAAGGAGATTCGGATTAATGGTTTGCATCCACGGTATCGGAGACCTCGTCCCATACGGACGTACGCGAGAGAGACAGGTAAAGATAAAGAAAGAAAGGCGCGATGCACAAAGGTTCTGATACAATGCGAGGAAATATCCAAGATATGCAAACTAGGCGCGTTCCGATCATCTTCGAAAGGGCGTAGGGTGGGTCGCTGCAAGAAATGGGGTAGAGAGGGGACTGGAGTCCCGATGAGGGCAGAAGAAGGGTTCAAAGACGAACACATGTTCCAGACATTTACATACCTACCAGTGATTTGCATACGAAGAAATTTGCATCGTACGTGCATCCTCGCAGGCGAACCGTACCCGGAGATACATTCTATTCTATCGTTCCCCCTCGCAACCCCCGTCCTCGATTTCCCCCCGCACCCAAAATTCGACGTCGTCGCGAGGCTCGATTTCCCATTCTCCGTAGGGCCATGGTGTCTCCTTCTTCTATTCTTACTTTTACGGCACTTTCGCTTTATTGCTTCCGATCCGTCTTCTCTCCCGTCCACATCTAGGGAAAGCGCGAAAGGGGTGAGAGCAGCCCTTCGTTGGAATAATATATTACGGGATAAAATGCCGCTAATGCTTTTATTCGAGGATCCGCGGATAATGCGACGTCTTACCCGTGTGGGAAGGCTAATGTATTTTCCTTAGGGTTTCTCATCGTCGGCAAATCGAACTGAGAACCGATTCAACGCGTCTCGAGTGGAGGCGCCCGCGATTATTATTGAATGATTCGTCGATCGGCTTTCGCTCGCAAGTGTCCCAACAATAGGATCGAAGCCCTTATACCCAAATACGAGCACAATCGATGAATAACCTTCACGAGGATCACTTAAAACGGATAGCAGGTCGTTGTTTAATCGTGACCATTTTGTTGTCTGATATTCACATCTTCTGATCAGCAAAGTGCACCATCCTTATGGTAATTAACTAATTTGAATATGAAAACTCTGTTTATTTTTTTTATTCATTGTCGATATCTTGATCAATGATAATGTGACTCCAAATGGTTATTGAAAACACATCACTCTAAGGTATGTTCCTTCGTTTCTTTCTTAAGACCTTTTCAGTATTCTTATATTTTATCATCAACTCTAATGTTATTTTAGTTCAAATTATTTTTTTGACACGAGTAACATATTTTTTTATTCAAGTGCATTAAACTTAGCGTTAGTAGGAATTATCTTTTAAACCAACTCTACAATTATTGTTCTAAGCTTCTGATCAGTTCAGACATTTTAGTTGAAATCCTTATTTTATTCACATTCAACACAACGGCTTCCTTTGAACACTAGATGGCCTGATAAAATTTAACTCAATTCCCAAACTAATTTCTCTGTATCCAATATTTATTAACGTGTGGCAGAACTCCGATGGTACTCCGAACTACATTATTTTATGGAGGAACGATCCAGTACTTTAGATGAAAATGGCAGCGTTGTGCCTTCTCTAAAACATTTTATTAGGAACGTGAATTAATTTGTAAGGGAGTTTTTGCAATCTCCAAATTTTTTTATAGGTCAGGTATTCTTCCTTCCCGGGATACTTCCTCATCATCTGAAGTGCTCGTCGAGCGTTGTATTATAAAATGGTTTGGTCAAATGCAGTTGCCTAAACCAATTTCCCCAAAGCTAACAATTGTTGTCGTGATAAACAATTGGACCCCTCCCTCCTCCTGTGTATTTTATTCTAAGTAGTAGTAGGAGTTAAATTTTAAACCAGTAGAAATGCGTAATAATCAACTTTTTTCATATATGGATGAATTATTATCAGAATGTTTTTTTTTTGTTTCTTCCTAAGATTTCCCCCAAAGTATTCCTACATTTCCTGATCCAACTGCAATGTTACGTTAGTGGAATTCATCATTTTATTTAGATGAAAAGAAGCTCAGAATGTTAGGAGATATATTGGTTTAGTCTAGGAATTAGTTGCGAAAACCTATTCTCTGGACCTAAAATATATTGTCATGATTAGCATCTTTATCTCCATTGTATTGGATTGATTGTTACTAGGAATTAACAAAATACCATAAATAATTATTTTTACTTACTATTGAGCGAGGTTACTCATATTATTGGTTGAAACCGATTTATTATGTAGGATCGCTACGAGAATGTTTAGGATAATTCATTTCTACATTGCTCCAACCACGTCGTTTGCCTAGACTATATAAAAATTGGGTTTGAAATCGTATTTTAAGGAATAAGTGTTTAGGTAAAAGCTCACATGTTAAGCAACTTAGAAACAGCCATAGGATGAATGATTTTCGTTAAAGGTGAGAAAGTCAACGACTTCACAAAGTGTTTGTACCTGTCGTGCAATGCATGGCAGTGTCGACTCGAATTACCAATTTCAGGATGTTTCGTGGACGTCGCCAAAATGGGGACTGGAATGGATATCGCTTTCCGAGCGAAATGCGCTCCGCATTTCTTGCGATCCGCGCAGATACCGGTTATATACGGTATAGTTGTCAGAGAAGACACCGCCAACAATGGTCGAACTGGAAACGCTATACCTGGGCAACGACTTTTCCGCTCTCGATTTCTATCGTCCAAGCAGTTCGGGTCACCCGACGCGAGGGCGTCGAACAATACCTCGTTCCCCCTTTCCTTTTGTGTCGCCAAGTCGACTTTTCCGCTGGACAAAAAGTCCCGAGGCGAAGTAATCGAATACTTTTGACTTTCGGCTCGTAAAAGTGAAATCGTAAAAAAAAACTCGAACTCACGGAGAACGGGGTGTAGTTGTAGCGTTTTTTGTCATCGATATTTTTATGTACGCGCATTTAAATCCATTGATGTCTTCTATGTTCAACAGATGTCGAGCTTCCGGTGCTCGTAAATTATTCGCTGAATGTGTCGTTAAACATAACATAATGCGTTTCTCATAGAATGAATGTGTCTTAAGAAATTAGAAATGTACGTTTAATCCCGAAGAAATTATTGTAGGCACATGCTCCATATGAAACGTTTATTTTTTTATTTCATTCAATACTCTCTTACATTGGATGTGTGTTTATACGATCAAGATATCCTAAAGGTCTCCAAAGGCCAAGCGTGAAATTTGTTCCTACGATTTGTTTAAGTATATCAATTAGGTGCAATTTTTTTTCGTTTTCCTGAAATTTGACTCCCAAAAAAGTAAATTGCTTTAATATATAGATGGAAATATAAACACAAAAGAAATTGAGCAAAAACAAGTCGTAAAAAACGTTAGGTCACAGATGACCGCCCGTGACTTTGAGGGTTGAAGGGCAGTCGTCTTACGTTACGTGGTGTAAACGGGGTTGCGTAATGACTTCTTTAAACTTTTAGACTTCAGACGTTTTACCCAACTTGGAACCCTTTTGATTTACATGCCTTTTTAGAATAATCTTAATTTAATTTTAGTTATATTACACTTTCCGACTTTCATTCTTTCATGACTGTTGCTCATACTAATTTACGACATTTATATAATAATTAAGGTGTAATATTTTTATATAATAATTGTTACTGAATTAAATATAAAATCTCATGACTATTACGGACGTTTCTGGTATGGGAATAAACATGTATCGTTGAGTTCTTAATTATTTTCTGCTTTTAATGAATGATTGCTTTGTTATTTAATTATCACTAATGTACATGTTTTCATTTACTCCAACTTATAACACTTATGTATTGAATTTTTAAAGAAATAAAATGAATTCTGTGCATGCGAAGAACCTTTCCTGAGGAATAACAATCGATAATACAGACGGCGGAAATAAATTTGAGACTGCAGCTGCCCTAAACTGATGTAACGCAATGCCGTTCCTTCCCACCCTATGTCGGAACGCAGCACTCCCACTTGTTGTCAGCAATATATACACGTTGCTAATTAATTTTTGATCAATCTTCTACAAGACGTCAAACCATTATTTACGTTGGCAGTTGCACGGAAGTTTGGGAACTTACAACCGAAAATGTACAGTGTGCAATTAGGGTTGTTTCGGGGCCTCAAAGTGTCAAACCACTTGCATTTTATTATACATCACATTAATTGTTATGCAATTTAGAAACGATATCGATACTATGAAAGATTATTATAATTATAAGATAATACATAAATTCCACTTTTTGACTTTTTAATTTTATACGATCTGTACCAAAAAAGTTTTGTTGCACTTTTTGATATAATAAATATGTTCGTGTAAATATATGAGCAACTTCCTAAATTGTAATTATCAAAATAAAAAATTATAAAATTAAATATTAAAGAAAATCGGCAAATTTTGAAAATTCACATAAAGTTACTATTTATAACCAGATTGCAATTGTGCTAATATGCAGTTCATCATAACCTAGATCAAAATTATAACAATGAATTAATACAAACTGAAGCATATAATTCAATAGTGCACAGAGATTTAACACTGGAATAAGTTCAGAAAAGTATAATGATGAATAAATTTGATACACGCGAACGTATGTTCAGTATATATGCATTTTACAGAATGTATGTTCTTCTAAGATGATTAACAATCGGGTTCCCAGATTGGATTGAATGAGTATAATCATTGTTTCCTTATTTATTTTCCATTGAGGATTAGATCTAAGGACATCCATAATTAAAAGTTTAAATTAATTGAGTAAATCTTATTACTGTCCTAAATGTAATTTCCTCGTACATTGCGATTATATTATAACACCAAATTAGTGCTAACTTACTTTCGACGTTACCTCTTTTTCGCGTGTTTGTATTTCTAGGATAGTACTTCCCATTCAGAGTACCATGACGAATAATAAACATCACATTTTAGCTTATGTACCATCGATGTCTTCTGTGAGAACCAATGTTTAACCGATTTCGAAGTGCATACCTTTATACCGATAAGACACACAATGACGTAAGTGGAGCACTTTATATTTATAGAAATTCAGTGAATACCGATCCGCCACTAAATGCGCTAAATGCATTTACAATAACACGAATCTCCATCGGATGCATCACGAAATCTGCATATTAGACACGCGCAACTTTCCCATGGCCATAAAAAACGTAAATCTTTGAAACCGCGCATCACTGTGACAGCTCATCCTCATTCTCTTCTCGGTGGAATTTGAGGTTCTCACATATCGGAAGTGTTCCTGAATTAAATATATGCAGAGATTATGTGAGCGCCGCGCCGCAATGCTAATCCAGCACTCATCGATCCGGAAGCCACCTTTCTTCATCGTCCCAATCGAAGGACAGGAAAGCCCGCGGACGGATCGTCCTTGGTCCTTCACCTGGTCTAATAAAACCTACCTGCCGTCTTCATCGTCATCTCAACCACCGCCAACACCGTCACCTCTTACCTTCGGGGGTCTTCGTCCCTCTTAGTTTCGCGAGTTCTGAGACCCTTGGACGATCCTACAGGGATTCTTTGCCGTATGCTAAACGCCCCTTATAATATTTCCCTCTTATGTAATGAAATCTGTATAGTTCTTTTTACATGCATTGTGTCACATGAGATGATGCCGGGGACGACGACCTTTCAATTGTGTGTTGGTATGCAGATTCGAGCTTGACGCAATATTTAATTCATGCTCGTGTAATATCAATTTGAAGCACTAGTTTTCGCAATATGGAATAGTTTTTTATGTTGTGTTTACCTTATTTTTAAATACCTGCTGATGTTGTTAATGCCCGATATGTCTGTGGATTGCAATCAAATTGGATGAAATCTGAAAGTCTTCTAACATCTTGAAGGAATGGCCTAAAACACCAGTGTTTTCAATCGCTTGATATTAAAACAAATTAAATTTGTACATTTTTTATAGTGTCGGAGTTGTTAATAATCCATGTTTGACATATGTCATAATTGTGGTCAATTTATATTGGCTTCATTTGGTTTTCAGCACTTTCTATGTTGTGGTTTAAGTACTTTCAATATAATCAAGTACTTTCAAATACCCATTCCATATTGTCAACTGTGCAGACCATGATGTGTCATAAAACATGTTCTTTCCATCATCTACAAAAATTACAATAATAAACTTGTCAGATTCTGGACATAGAATCGGAATTTAAATTATCAACTCTGAATAAAAAAGCAGAACACTAACATTTTACCCATAATATCCATAATTAACAAAGGGTATTCTGAATAGCCTTCAGTTTGAGCACTTTCCATCTTCCGGATAATTGAATGCATTCCAGATTGGCAACTGATCAGGCTAATATACGCCGTAAAGAATGTTCTACGTATCATCTACAAAATTGGTAAAGTCCTAGAAAAAACTCATAAGATTCTCGTCATGGAATGGGATTTGAATGATCAACTGCTAAATAAAAAAACAAAGCGTCAGCATTTAGGTCATAATATCAAAAGATAGCAAATGCCATGCCGAACCCATTGTCTTCTTTTGGTTTGAGCACTCTTCATTCTCTGAATGGGGGCTGAACACATTCCAGATTGGCAGCTGATCGAAAATGAACTGCCGATGTTAATGTCTGGTTTGTCGCTGAACATCTCGTAGAAAGAATGTGCCATGTCAGCTTTTGTCTCAATCGATTGACATTAAAACTGAGGAAATTTCTAAATTTTGGATACTGATGAAGCTATCGTCAATAATCGATGTTTGAAGTATGTTGTAGATTTGGTCTGTGTTCAGCTGGCTGTCTCTATAAGGAGTTTAAATTCTCTCCGGTTAGTTTTAGCACTTTTCATATGTTGGATCATTGTCGTCGTTTAGTTTTATAATTTTTCATACTCAATTAATCAGAAGAGAACGTGGCCTGGCATCAAACATATTCTACGCATCATCTAAAAAATTGGTCGATTCACGACAATAAACTGCAAGAGTCTGATCACGGAATGGAAATTAAATGACCACATGTTACATAAATAAGCAAAGCATCAATATTTATGCAACAACAACGAAAGTTAGCATAGCCTATATTCCAATTTCTAAAAAAGTGCTAAGTATGATTAAATTAAATCGCAATTATTCGCTACCGCAGTCACACGTGCAAAATGTTCAGCAGCTGAAGGGAGAAAATCAGATTATCAGTCTTTCATTGGACTTACTTTCTTGCAGGTACGTTACGGAGGAGCGCTTCTTAACCCTTCCTCCATCTCCCTTTTGTCATTGAAGCAACCTTCATGTATCTCTCTCTCGAGCCCCCTCTATCGAGCACTGCTGTACTCTTTGCCTCGCATGCGTTGGCACGTATATCCTCGCGTTATAGGTACGTGGAATATGGTAATTCCCTGCCACCATCGCCAGATATGTAAATAAGTTAGATTTGAGTTTTGTTGCGGCGGGAACTTCGATGGGAACCTATATACGAACTCGAGCGAGAGAGAGTGACGAAAATACTGGAGAAAAGAAAAAGAGAAGTTGGAAAAGATAAAAAGGAAGGGCAACGAGAGATGGTGTAAGATAGAGATGGAGATAGGTTGATTGAAGAGAAGGAAAGAGAGGAAACGACCCATAAGCGCCTTAGTAGCCACATGCATGATCCAAGCTGGCCGGATCCAGATTTATTGGTTCCTTCGTCGAGATCGAGGTTCGCTCAGGAAGGAACGACTGAGCGTACTGTGTGAACGGAAGCTAAGGATTTTACGATCGAGATTCGAATTATCAATACGCCGTTGCACGCCCTCCGTCGCGTTTTTTTTTACCTTCACGCATTCGTCTGCCAGTGTAAAAAGAAAATTAGAGAATGTTAATGACGTATTCTTGGAATCTGCATCGTAAACAATCATAAATCGTATTTACTTGCAGAAATGCTATTGTACTTTAAATTTTACGCATCTTCGTAAAGTACAGTTTTACAATTACTTTTATCGACGTTCTGAGCTAATAACAAGTCTTATGAATTATTCCAGATCGTTTTTGGTTTTCTGTCGTAAGTTTGAGAACTTCATTCTTTGCCTCCTTCTCCTGATCTGGAAACTTTCAAATCAATGTAATAATTTTCCTGCAAAGTATCGTAAGTTTATTAAATCTATACTAAATATTAACAAGTTAAATTCTGATCGGAATAACAAATTTTTTTATATATTTTCGCTCTCTATACACTGATTCTTTTATTGCTTTGCTTGCTAAGAATTAAAATATAGTTAAATCAGGCTCGTTCCAAACTTTCAGTAGCTATAAATTAAAAATTAACACGGAAATCCACCTCGAGATGTCGGTATATCTTTCCGCAGACTAATCTGATATGTAATCAAATTTACCACTTATTTGCCTCACGGATTTGAAAAGTAATTTCATTAAATAGCGATCCAAATTGATTTAATATCGAATATCTTGAAATTGAATATGGATTGCAATATACTTTTACTTTTGACAATCTACGAAGAAAGTAAGCGTCTATGTGCACCTTCGTGTCGTTTTTCCTGTTTTCGTGGTTTCACGTTATCCTAAAATCATGATTTTGAGTTTTCTCTGATTCAGTCTGTTGTGAAAATTATTTACTTTAAGAAATTGATTTTTTGCTTTTCAAAGACATGACGTTATTAAACAAAGTACTGAATTCTATAAGTTTGTAATTAACATGTAATTTTTTAATATGAGAAAGTATCCAATAAAAACATTATCGTTTAATATACGTTTATTCTTCTTAAGTTTAGTTTAAAAATGATTTAAGTATATGCTAGAAACTTATAAAAATATATAAATATATTTGACAATTTGAGCAAACTATCATTTAATATACGTTTATCACATACATTTATAATACGCGAAACCCGGGATTAATACGTGAATATTGTACAAAACGTATTTTTAACGTCATAAAATAATTTGATGAATTACCATAAATATGGCAAGTTTAAAGTGTGTTTAATAGAAATATTGTATTGTATACAATAATTGCATATAAATGTGTATTCTGAAAGAGGTTTAAATTTACTCAAAGTGGTTCAAAGTTACCCCAGTTTTAAGACTCGAAATTATACTACTTTTAAACCGAAACTATTTTAAACTTTTATTATCTGTTTAAAGTCTTTATTAGGTTATTCCTCGCTACATAAAGGGTACGTATGTCTCTGAATGAATGAAATAATTCAATTAAAATGCATTTTTTTCATAGTAAAGTCATTTTTATTACGTGCAACAAATTAGACGGTTATTCAACATTTGCATTTTTATTGAAATAAGCTTCAAATCCCATTTAAGGAATGGTATATCAAAGAGTTTTTAGGCGGACATAAGCACGTTATATCCACCAGACTTATAAACGTAATATAATACATCACATTCCTAGTAGAAAATGCGAACAGTTTTTGGCCATTTTTGTTTGTTTGCATGCTATAACTAATGGAGCCCAGAAAAACTGGCCAGAAAATGGTTTAATTTTCTACCAGGGATTAATCCTACAGATTTAAACCAAATTTAAACGTTTATTAAATGATCGGTTTTGCAATTTGCAACTATTTAGACTTCGCTCTAAATTTGATTTTGTCGAAAGCTACTGATGAAGGAGTGAAAAGTAGGGTACAGAATAACTAATTTTAAATTAACGGTAACTAATAAATTGGTAGTTTTTATCGGGGGAAAGGGGAGTCATATATTCGTATAATTATTCGTATAATAATTCAGTTAGTCATCGAATTTTTTGATTGTGTTTATTTGAACGTTTAGACAAAATTTATTTTTCTTGTAATCAATAGATTTGAAATTCTCCAAGTAACTTGTACAAATTACTTCTAATAAAATCTATAATTTTGGGTTGACAACGTTTTACATAAAGTTTGTTTTTTATCACGAAAAGTTTAATATACAATCGTTTTTTCACTGAAGTTTTTATGAATTATTGCAATTTAAGCTTAGCATGTAAGTTATTGTGAGATTGTGTACAATTCGCGCATTCAATTTCATTCAAAATCTTTGGAATACAATTTTTGTATTGCTCGTATTAAACAGATATTATCTGGTTTTTTACGTTTGACAAATATTATTAAATGCATTTTTCAAAATTTTCTACAACTTGCTCCCATTCAAATATTATTTGTCATAGTTTTTTCGAATATTTTTTCTGTCCTTGATTTTTCAGCTTCATTAACCCATTAATGCTAAAGTGACCATTGTAGGGCACAAAATGTGACATGATTATGGCTGTGCAGAGCGTTGAAAATAATACTTATACCCACACAGCACACTGTCCTGGGGACGTCCTCAGGAGCTCCTCAGGACGTCCAAATGTCCGCTTTTATCGTCCTATTAACGTCCTCAAGGCGTCCTGTGTCCTGAGGATATCCTGTAGACGTTAACAGGATCGTAAAAGCGGACATTTGGACGTCCTGAGGAGCTCATGAGGACGTCCCCAGGACAGTGTGCTGTGTGGGTAAAGGTAACATGAGCTGCTCTTTCGAATTTCTGCGTTTTTAGCTGTTGGGCGTTTTAAAGAGTGACGGTGATTTTGAATAATTGAAGTACAAGTAGCGAGTAAGAAAAGTAACTTACTCACCAATTTAATTAATAGAAAGTAAAAACCTGTTATTTTATTGGTTAAATAATATTTGTTACTATTAAATTAGCAGAATAAACTTTTCGATTGGTATAATTTTACCATTTTAAAAGGTTCTACGTTTCATAAACGTTTTCTAAACAACATTTATACACGTTGCATTATTATATCATTATTAAACGCATTTAGTACTTTCGCTGTTGATGGTACTTTATAAAAGATTTTTTCACATTTAAAATTTATCTCGTACAATATACACGTATTATAAACGTATATAATAAACATACATTAAACGTGACTTTAATCAATTGAAATTGGCGTTACCAATAAAAGTTTATATGATGTATCTTTAAATAAATGTATGAACTAAATTTGTAAACAAAATTTACGTATAATAAACATATATTAGAAGATTGTGTTTTGGTGTATATTAGTAATTTTTTCTATTTGTTGGTGAAGCATTGACTAATTCATAGTAACCCACTTTTCAGTTGTAATTCGTATTTGTTTCCTGATTCAGATTAAAAGAGAGGTTTATTTGTTTCTATTTTTCAGTAAAATTTGTTACGTGCTCATAATTTTGTTATCATTACTAATATTTGGAGATAAAAAAGAAATGTAATTAATATCGACAATACAGAAAATTTTTGAACACAAACCGATTGTTCTGCATATTTTTAGGTTAAGAATTTAAAATATCCCTATACAGTATTTCACGCTGTGACATCATGCGGTAAGATGGCGGAACTGGAAAGCAGGAATATACAGTATTTTTATGCAAAGAAAATTCAGGAAATCAAGCAATTTACTGCTGAGAGTGTGTTTTCCAAAAAATCTATTATGATAACATATTACCTAATTATTGTTTCAACAATATGACACCGTTACTGATACATTCAATTTTGTCAATTTCAAGGACATAGTAAGAGTATCTGGTGCTATTGTCAACAAAAATTACGTCAATGGCTAAAAACATGTTTTATCATTTGCTTATGGTAATTCGTAGGGAACATAACAGTAAGGAATGTTGACATTTGTTTCTACGTTTTTTTATATATGTATGCTGCAATCATACATTCTCGCAAATGCATGATTCCCAAGATAGTCTGTATATAAGAAATCCCCAGAACACAATGTGCTAACTAGTCTGCATTATGTGAATAGCTATATGGATGGGATGGTCGGTAACTTGTTAAATAAGATGTGAACAATGATCTGTATTGCAGAAATACTAAAAAGAGACAACTTTCCTTGAAAATTATACCATTACAAATGGTATTTTTGGGATAGGCTTGTAGAATTGAAAAAATTTGTCATAATATCAGGCAAAATGGATTTTTTTGTAATTTCCATTATTTGCAGCCAAACAAATAGCCAACATTCTAAGAACTTATAGTCTTTTTTATCAGCAAGATTGACAAGAACATTTTTCTCCGTGTAAGCTTAAAATTCAAGAAAATATAACAAATATAAATGTTCGGCATTTATAGTGTAAAAACATTTGTAATGCCCATCGTGCCTAATGTTATCGTCATCTGCATGCTATTTTGGCATAAAATAATTTCAGCATGTTTACAGCATTATGATAGCATTACGTGAGAAAATAGAATATGTTTCTAGGGGGCTTACTTACCTTGCTGTTAGTTTGCTGAAAACATGTTTATTGAGGTATATATTACTCCATTACGATAGTGTCTTCATATCGTTTTGGTTATTAAAACTTCCGTTTTAACTTATTTGAAGGTTTTTTACTAGTTCCATAACGTTCAAACTATGAAGAATTCTGTTTTGACTACTTTGATGATAGATGCATCACTGACGCGCATCGAATACAACGTCACAAGAACCATGATGTAACCAAAACAACTTAAAGAGCTCTTTAAGAAGTCTTAAATACTTATCAGAAAGAGCACTTAAAGTAATCTTTAAGAAGACTTATGGGTCAATTTTAAGAGCTCTATAAGACCTCGCGAATATGAGGTTTTAGAAAAGAAGTCTTATTTGAGAGCTTTGACATATAAAATAAATAATATAAATGAAACGCAAATTTCTGAAAATTATAGATTCTATTTTTGAACCTTAATTATTAAATCGTATACCGTTTATCTTATTTCCTTTTTACCGTTTGTATATTTATATATTGGATGGTAATATTTAATAGAATGGGATCATGCAATAATAATACAAGACTGTGATAACACTGGCTGAATATCGTAAAGGCACTTATTTGGTCAGGGTAGCTATCTATCGATCTGCATATGAAGTAAATATCGTTCGATCTCATTTTTGGATTCAATCGCCACCTAGTCTCTGGAAGAAACAAATCTCAACAATGCGAATCCCTTTACTTATAGAAGAGATATGGTCCAAAATCAGATTGATTTAAGACCTCAAACGTTAGATCTCGTCGAGATTTTACCATTTTAAGAAGTCCTAAGTAAGACATCTTTAAGAGCTCGTTTTATAAAATATCGTAATTAAGACCACTTCAGGAGGTCTTTTTGAATATATCTTTGGACTGAACTCTGGACGACCTCTTTAAGAGGTGTGTGTTGTATGGGAACTCTTTCATGATAAATACTTAACATTCAAATGATGTATTGTAACTCATTATAAAGTGTGTTAAATCTGCCAATAATGTTCAAATATGTACAAAGTTAGGCACTGTTGGTATAATTATTAATGGATTAATGATGCAAAACTTTTTTGTCAAAATTATTATTTTCTTTTCAAAATTAACAATAAAATTGATGATTTTCAGTAGTATGCCATTTTTGACAAGGGCGCAGAAAGGTTGCGATCCACAGGTTCGCAGGTGGTCGGGAAGAGCAAACCTTAGACGATTGTGATTGCGCGCTCTCCCAAAATCGTATCCTCTTTAGTTCCTATCGAAGTCACGCGGGATTCATCGGCGATATTCACATAGGTAGATAAATTTGCATAAGGGTCGTTAATGCGTGAGAACAGACTCGAAGCTTCTGCTCCGAGAAGGAAACATCGTCTCCGACTATCTATCATCCTATTGTCGAATTCGAATGCAAAGCCGCAAACTTGCATCTAATACAAGCGAGACTGAAAATTTTAGGTGCATGCTATTAAGTAGCGCTTGTATTCTTCGCAATTAACGTCAGATTTGTCGAATTTATTACGAAACATATAATTCATGCGAGGATCGTAAAGTAAGCGAATGTAACAACAGTAATCAACGTCCCTGCATAATGTATGAAGTTTTCATTATTTTCGGTAATTTTTTCTATTGTAATGAACAGCATTATTTTTTTTTATTTTGTAGATTTTACTGATCGAGTCACTCGTAAATTTTCATTATCGATCTTTATGCCATATTATGCACGTTTTATTCATTTCTCCAATAATTAAAGTGATTTTTTTGTCACTTATCTTCATAAAAGTTAGTTTTTTTTTGTGGAAATTGTCATAAAATATTTTCTTTTGTATGGGATTTATATAATTTCTGGTAGAAAAATAGTGCGCTGATTATCATTTTCTCTTGTGATATTTCTACCATTAACTTCCTGATTCCCATTCTTTTATATGGTGCATTAATTTACAGTGTCCTGGTTGTTTCTACTGGCAATTTTACATTTTTATATTTCAAGTAGTTTTAAATTTTGTTGTAAATGTAAATTATTAATCTGTACAATTTTTACTGATGTACGTACGACATATTTTTCTGTTCATTTTTGAATTCTTCGTGTCGATTTTTGAAATATTGATATAACGTTTAATTGCATCTTTTTCAAGTCTGTATTTTCTTGTTTCACAAATCTTTTTTTCCAGTTTATAGTCAACTTTAATATTTAAATTTTCATCTGAAACTTAATATTTTTACACCCCATTACACAATACATTTTTGGTATTGTCATATTCTGTTTTAGGCTTTAATAAAATGAATTTCGTTCAATATATTATTTATTTCGAAGGGATGGTAAATATTTTTGGGAAAACTGATAAACGTGTATCATAAATTGCTATTAAGATCTGAGATTCTTGTTATACCAAGCCTACGTGAAATAAACGTATATTAAACGTTGGTGTCTCTATTTGGATAACTAAAAAGTTCATATTACTATTTTGTTTACTAAATGAACAATGAAAGTTTAAAATATTTTCGTTTTAAAAGTGGTATATTATCAACGTTTTATTGACGTATTTCATAATAAATATTGAACTGAATTATGCGCACGTTTTATAATAGAAGTATCTCTAAGCAATTTTAAACGTTTTTTTGCACTTATATCTAGATACAATATTACACCGTTATTAACCATAATTTAAACTCATGCTGTGTATTTTAGTTAAAAAATGATCTTTTGACATTTAAAATACAATTCGTATAAAATACAAAAATGTATCTGATAACAGTGCGTTAAGCGACAGTTTATTAAACGAGTTACCAACAAACGTATATATATAATATATTTAAACCATTTTTAAACCAAACTTACATGTAAATAAAACTTACGATGGTATCTCTACTGGGATTAATTAATCGGTTCACAGTGCTATTTCATTTTGTAAAAGGATAATGAACGTTCAAAATATTTTCGTTTTAATAGTGGTATGTTGGCATATTCAACCTATTTTTGTAAACGTAATTGTTAATAGTCTAAGAATCTTATAACAATTTTCAATAAGTTTCATGATTTTTAAATTAATTCAAAACTAATTAAAGAATTCATCCATATTTTATAGTAACATAGATGTCGACCGTTTAACATAAGTGAAGAAGATCTTGGTATTTTTCCGTCATTAGAATTAAGTAGACAATAATAAATATTATAAACAATAACGTTGTAAATAATTGCGTAACTGTGGTATC
Source organism: Trichopria drosophilae (assembly GCA_030407085.1). Classification (NCBI taxonomy): domain Eukaryota; kingdom Metazoa; phylum Arthropoda; class Insecta; order Hymenoptera; family Diapriidae; genus Trichopria; species Trichopria drosophilae. Next base: position 117,389,764 of record CM059585.1, on the reverse strand, counting down.
AGTTCATGCGACACTCATAACTACTATTTTAATTTATGTAGACAGAAAAATCATTTTTCTATTGAGAATGTTAAAAAATATCTCTGTAGTATGTCTTTAAACTGTTAAAAAATGTGTTACGACATTATTGTTTATAATATTTATTATTGTCTACTTATAATGACCGATAAATACGAAGCTCTTCTTCACTAATCCAAAACTATCTAAAATTAAATTCACCAAATGTCAATTAGTAAAAAATGACTAATAAAGGAGTGAAAAGTGAGTGATTAATGGAATTAGTAATAATTTTTAGTAATAAACTACTAATTCACTCCTCAAGTTCCACTAATTTTAAATCAGTCATTGTCTCTTTTAATACCCACTTGCGAACATGAATTAGTTAAATTTCATTTCAGTAAAAATGATTATATTCAATTAGTGGCTGACTTTTCACTCTTTCCTTAGTAATTGTGTACAAATTAAAATTTAGAGGGCATTTAGTTTACAAAGATACACCAGATATTATCAAGAAAGTCAGTATCCCGTTAACCTTTTTTTATATCTATAGACATACAGAACAATAATATTAACAATATTTAATTCAAGACAAAAATCTCAGATTTTAATCAGTAAGAGGACAGGCGCCATCGCAGAATCATCACCTCAAAACCACGTTTTGATACACGTAAACCCTTTTTTTCTTCGGCATTTCATTCCGGTTATTGTTATAGATCATATTATTGTTATAGAAAATATGACAATTAAAAGAAAAGTAATTAAATATCTTAAATCGTGTTTTTTTAAATATCGTAAATGTTAGTTTTCAACATGTTCATGCATCATATATTTTCTTCTTGACGGTTTTTAATTAAATTTAATTTCCAATAATAGTCTTGGGTTTTAATACGGTCGAAATTACTGATATTTGTAATGAAAAGACGTTTCGGCCAAGGATGGTGGCCTTCATCAATGTATTTTCTAAAAAAATAATATACACTATTTGAAAAAAGTTTTTTAACTTTAGGATATTGAAAAAATCAAAATTTTGTATGTAATTTGGTTAGGACGTGGAAGGACGTCGTCGTCCATGTTGTACACTATGACACTTCACTTTATACACTGGTTTTGTGCGATTTTCGGTGTTTATATATATATGATTGTGTTTCCTAAATTATACAGTCAAGTTAACGAATAAGTTTCGACCAGAATAGTGGTTTTTTGTTAGATTTCAAGAATTTTAGTTACATTATTATTTTGAATAGCAGTTTTTCAACTATGAATATTGATATGCAACATAACTCAATTTAGTATAATTTAAGTATATTATTTAAAAATATTTAAAAAGTTTTACAAAATTAAAAATTAGGAATTGGATCACATTAGGTTATTACGGAGAATTTAAAATATTTACATATGTTTATAAAATAGTTTCGTATACATCCGGTAAACCAGATTACTCAAATCTAATGTTTACTGTTTGTGTTGACTTCTTAATGAAGTAATTTTGTATTTCTCTTCGTTTCTTCCAGTTTACTTCAGTTGCTAAGATTTTGACATTTTTGTAGTCAAAATTATGCGATTATGTGTATTTATTCGGTGTGTTGTGAGTCCAGTATATTTTTCTTCATCTCCGTTGATATTATTTCGATGTTCTTTTAGTCTTGTCTTAAGAAGTCTTCCAGTTTCCCCGATATATACTTTTTCACAGTTGGAAAATGGGATTTGATAAACCACATTACTCATGTGTTCTGTGGGAAGTTTATCTTTTACTGGTTTTATTCCGCCAGTATTGGTGTTTATTGGTTTGTGTACCACTTTGATATTTTCTTTTTTTAGGCAGTTAGTTAATTTTTCAGAGAGACCTCTAACATATGGTAGTGATATGGTTTTCATAAATTTACGTTGTTTTTTATTTTACAGTTGCTATTGTAGATTTGATGAACATGGGTTATAATACATGGTAAAACCAAATCATTTGGATAACCATTGGCTTCAGCACTTTTTTACGATGTTCAAATTATTTTCTCTGAAACGAACCTCGGTTGGTTTTATCGCATGATCAATGAGTCGGATTATGACACCAATCTTAAATGTCCATTTTCTGTTGGTGTTTCTAACCTTAAAAATTATTTTTTATTTATTTTATTTCATACTTTCGCATAGCTCAGGCGTGTATGTGAGGAATACGTGATATTATGAGCACCAATACAGATGTTAAATAATTATAAACAATATTTATTTATTTATTTTATTACAATATAAAAATAAAAAATAACGCTTAAATCCAAATCGTTTGAGAAAAATAATCTTATATCATGAAAAATAATACTTTTTCGTTTTGTATCGCTATTTATGAATCCGGAACGAAATATTAAAATTCAGTAAGGAGAATTCAACATAAAATAATAAATATTTTTGTTATCAATTAGAAATTCAACATTTCATAATTAAAAACAATTATCGTATTCAAAACACAATTGTTAAGAAAAAGTGTCTCTTGGAATTTTCATCTAAATTGTAACATTTCCGAGTAAACAAATGCCTAACCTCCCTTTATTTGTGTCGCATCATTTCGCATCTTCACATTTTTTTTTAAATTCTATTTAGACACAAATTACAAAAGACGCATTCATATGAGAATTGTGCAGGGAATATAATCAGATTTTTTGAATTCCAAAATTTTAAACTTTATGGAGAATTTATCCACCATTTTGCAGTCGCCATTTTGAATTTCAAAAATGTAATCATGAATTCATAATCAGTAGTCCCAAAAATCAGTATATACTAATTTGCACTGTGAAAAACGTGACACAAATGGGTAATCGTTGTTAATTTAAATAATAAGTTTAAATATCACTGATTGCACAGTTCTTAATGATATAATGTAACTGAACTAAATGGTAAAGATTTTTTGTACCATTTTCAATTTTGAAAAAAAAGAGGACCGGACTCGAAATATTCGGTGCGCACCGGGACTTGAACCCGGGGCCTTTCGGTTGCCGGTCGAATGCGCTGGAGAGCTCACTATAGAAGACTTATGGAGAATATTATTACTGATATCCTTGTAATTTTCAGTCTACCTACAGTAGAACCCCCTTTTTACGACATGAGTCGGTTCCACGACTTCCCCTTAAGCTCCCGTTTATCGACATGCCAGCGAGAAAAGTGCGTTCCCCCACCGCAACCCCTCGACAAGCATGCTAAAGTGACATCAAACGTGACTCAACCAATGCGGTTGTTTCGCGGGCTATGCACGTATACATGCGCCGTCTGGTGAGGGGAAGCATTTAGACGTGGTGGGGATGACGGGAATCGCTCGTATGACGTTAAAAGGGGTGATACTGGTGTCGTAGAAAAGAGTATGTCGATAAACGGAGGTGGCGTTAAAAGGAGGTTCTACTGTACTACGAAAATTTGATCGGTACATTTGTTACCCGCTAAGGTTAAAAATACTTGGGAATAATTTTGCTCATCCTTTTAACTCATTCAGAGAGTTTAGGTCCAATTAATACGATTCAATATTTTATTCCTCAATTCTAGTAAAATGCGTTACTGTTGAAATATCGGTGAAACATTTCCGAAAGTACGTTACAGCTCTCACTTCCCATTTCCTTAGATGACCGGTAAAATATCGATACGCAACCGGTGCAAGACTGATGCAAATGAGCTCCTTTCGTACTCATTTGCCCTAATGCATACATTACGCCCCCCGACCTGGGGGGACAAGTAGTGGAGCATCGGATAAAAGGCTCGTCTATCTTTGAGTACTCATGCCATCAGTTAGGATGGAATGCAGGTAAATGTATGAGTGTAACGAACGATTCGATCCAGTGACTATCATCGATCGGCCGATTCGATTGTCGTCGTGCTCCAGGTGGCAGCACCTGTCCGTGAGTATTGCGCTGAATATACACATGGACTTGTTACTGACAGGACACGAGCGGACACTTCCACACGTGCGAATCAACGCCCGCACACACGTGCGTTCTCGTCACGCGTCTCTGAACAATAGCATTAATAGGGCCCTGCCGAGTTATTAATTGCCGGTACCCGCCGGATACGAACGTCTATATAGCTACGCTCGTTCGTCCATGTTATCGCCGGATTCTGCCAACGATCGCCAGCGAAAATTTATATTCTTTTTTTGCAGGTCTACGTCAACGAGAATTGTTTTTTTTTTCAAATTATTTTTACGAATGTCGAAAAAAATGAGTACGTATAACGGTGTTTCTTTCAGGGTTGCTGATGCACCTCACTGAATAAATATTAATGTTATAGTAAGGTATTAATAAGGTTGTAAAGGGTCGGTCATTTTTATTTTTCTTTAATTCCCTGTAAAAATGAAATCAATAAAAAGTCTGGATTTATTAGAAAGATTGAACTTTGTCATTTTTGAAAGAAAAAATAAATTTTTACAATTGCTGTCGTACAGCCACCGCTGCGATCAAATATTTATGAATTATGTTCGAAAACCGTTGTTGCTGATGTAAATTGTCAGCCAAGAAGATTTGACTCCTTTGGACTATTTTAACATATAAATGTAACGACATATATCCATAGAATCTCAAGCATGACATTCAGCAGACCCATATTAGAAAGTTTCTTGACTCATCCCAAACTCATCCCCCTGGCGGCAGTAATAGAAGCTGGCACTGTCATGGCCGCTCACTACTACACTTGAATATACAGTAGAATCTCGATATAAGAACCTTTTTTCTATCGTTATAGTGACTACAAACGTTCTAGATGTTCCCCCTCCACACACACCTTTCGCAGATTCATACAGCGTACCCCGTCCTAAGTTATACACTAGGTTCTTTCAAAATGGCGGAAGCTATAACAAATAATAAAAAAGTTATAGCCCTCCACTATCCCCACTTGCGTATCTTTGTTTAAATCCATCCAATGGGTGCTTCGATGGAAGCGAGTGTGTGGCTCAGCGAATCAATGTAGTGGGGGAAGGAGAGGAAGAGAGTGGTATAACTTTAGACAGCCAAATCTATAACTTTGGATAGACATATTACTTTGGACGGTATAACTTAGGGCGAGGACTACTGTATGTTCATGGGATGCATGAAACAAACGAAATGAAACGGTCCGGTCAAAGCATTCAGGCAAGGGAAGGGGAAACTACCCTTCTCCTCATAAGGATCTTATATCGAATGTGGACGGGGGAGATCGGGACCGCAATAGTTCTTATATCGAGATTCTACTGTATATTATTGTTTCTATGCTTTGTGCGTAATGTAAAAACATTATACATAACCTATATAACCATACACATTTTTTTTTGGTGCTGCCTCTTTTAACGACGATAACGATCTGTAAACACTTTTTATATATACAATGAAGTGTAGTATAGAAGGCTGTAAGGGTAAAATGTGCTGGAAGCATTCAAAGTAAGCTTAATTGTTATCGAACCGCAGCTTATGAGGTGTCAATTACTTTGTTTTTTTTTTCAAGTTCTATAACTTTCGTTAAGTATTTTGTGAAATTAGCATTTTACCCGTTTTTGGAGCTATAACAAGATAAATATTCATCGCATGTCATAAGTTCTTTTCGAGAAATTGTAGGGCTTAGAAAAATGATTTAAAACGATTCCATATTCTCGCTGTTCAAATTCTGTGCATCAAATCCAATTTTCGTACAGGACTTTTTTCTTAGAAATATCACATGGGTTCTAACTCTGAGATATTCACAGACAGTTTTTAGAATCTTTTATCATATTAAGGAAAAATAATAGAAAATGCAATTTTTGATAACTTTTTTACTGTTTATTTATATTAATGGTTTATTTAGAAAGTATAACCAGGGGTTATCTGATAGATATAATGATATCTGCTAATGATGTCATAATAAACTGAAATTCAAACATTGTACCTACATAATATGGATGTTTCTCAGTTTAAACATATTTTTATTTTTCATATATAATTAGGTGAAAACTTTTTACAGAAGAATAATAAATAAAAATTATAAAAATTAGAAAATATTAACATTTTGAAATGCGCTTACAAATATAACCTTGTACATTTTCTAGGTGAGTTAATGGAAGATGCATCGCGAAATCCAGCAAACGATATTAGCAGCGCCATCTTATAACATCCGGTGGTACATCTTATCGATTATTTTGCGTCGATTTTATGGAGCCAGATTTCTATAATAGAAGATACAAAACTACTTTCTGTTGATACATTTTTTTATAAATACAATTAATACTGAAATATTAATGGAAAATGAAAATTGAAATAGTTTGGGGAGGTTATCATGACATTTCAGTTCTTTAGTTGTATAACTAAATTATAAAAAAAAAGTTGTACTCTTACTCCGGTAACATTAATTGCAGCCGAATATTAGATATTGCATATTGGAAGAGAAAATTATAACATACAGTTTAAATAAAAGGACAATAAAATAAAAAAATAGGAAATGATGAAATGAAAAAAAAAAATGTTAACAAAAAAGTGCTTTAAGAACAGGGCTTTAGTTTTTAATAATTGTTGTTTTTATTTTGTACAAATTTTGATATTAAAATTTTTGGATATTATTAAATATTTTAGAAAAGTGCAGTGCAACAAAGATCAAATTATTGACCCAGTTACAAAAAATAACGCTGAACCGATTTTTATTATATGCATATGTAATCTAATGGATTTGTTTATTAAATATATTTATCTTAATATGTTTGGAATCTTATTTAATTTTGACTCATTTCATACTTACGAAGTTATTAATTGTATGGTCATGCGAGTTACGGTGATTCCTACGCTGAAACCGATACCTACATTTACGGATTTTACGAATTAAGTGACATTGGGCACTAACGCAGGGTTTTGTATCTCCTTTTTTCATCAATAGTTCAATTAGAAATATGTTTAACAAATTTTCCATTGATATGTTAAATTCCATTAACTTGCCTTTGCGTCTAGCAACGGTAGCTAATGAAAGCGAGGCTACCAGATGTCATCCGCCAATCAGGATATTTGTATCTTCTATATGATGTTGCACGATGTGCTAATCTAACGGAGAACCCCGGTACAGTCCTCCTTCCGTAATTGTTTCCCTCCCTAACTGTTGTCTTCTCAATTCCATCCGTAACTGTAGTCCTAAAATATTCCGTAACTGTTTTCCAGGTTCCCCTTCCAGGTGCACCTTAAGAAAAAAGGCTTACTCGCGCATGCGCAAGTATATTCTATTAACTGTTTCACACATGGAGAAGGGGGAGTAGGGGCGGCTGACAAGCAATTATAGGGGTATAAGGAGAATTTCGGCCCCGACCAGGCAGCAATTACGGTGCGAGGTTTGCTATAGCAATTATCTAGGTGAATAATTTATGAAAAGTGTTAAATTCATCCTAATTATATTGTTATAATGTACGGGTGGCTGAGGACCTGTTTTACTAATGAATGTAAAAGTAACTATTTTTATAGTAACGATGACTCCTTTGTTTGAATAACATTTTTACTATCTGAGATTGCCCTTTGTATATTTTTAGGTTTAGCATCTTGAGATAGTGCTAGATGCCCTACATGCCCTTTTGCATCCGTAGCAAGCAAAGTACGTAATCTGGTGTCATATTTTTCGCTCCGTGCAGGTTGTTATTCTGAAACAAAATACTATTTGATTAAAGTTGTTGTTAGAAATGCTTTACATGGTGTACTCTTAACCTGCAGTCAAGGAATTTAAGTTATTTATAATGTGCCATAGTATATTTAATTTAAAGTAACTCTACATTACAATGATGTTTTGGTACATTAGAATGAAATTCAATGCACATTTATGAAATGTAATGTAAATGTGCATCCATTCATTCATGATATTTCAATTCAGTAACGACAAGTCAATTTATAGGTATACATTTTCATGAAAATTAATATACATTTTACATAAAACGTAATACAGTCGAATTTATTATTTATCGAATTTATAATTGTACAATATATAAATAACAACAAAATCAAATTAATTTTTTAAAAAATATTACCATAATAATTTTGGACTTATATTTTTCAATATTCTAACAATTTTAGATAAAATATTATAAAAATAGATTTTTTAAATATAATTCTTCAACTTTTTGCAGTTTTACGTGCCATATTCGATTCGGAATTTAGCATTTTGAGAATATAATTCCAAATTCGTATTCATCGGCCCCGAAAATCCGCGAGTAGCGTTTTTGACGATAATTTACTAATGTTTCCAATTTTTGATCCGCCATATTCAATCCGCCATTTTGTATTTTGACAATCTGATGTTACAATCTTAGTCAGGAACCCCAAAATCCTTTTAGATACGACTTTAGGTTGTCTTTAATTAGATCTGGAAAAATGTGTGTTTTTGTTTACAAATTTGTTTATATAAAAACTCAAAATGAAATTACTGATAAATTATATACAAAATTATATGTAAAAAAAGATATATAAAAGATATGAGAAAAGAAAGAAGATTCTAAATAAAGACGACATCTGGGGTTGAAAGGGTTAATAAAAACAACTATTATTACATATTACTCATAATATACATTTTATTGCGATCTACACACCAACGTAGATTAAAAGTGTAGCGTTTTCGCGAGAGGGTGTGTAACTTATTACAGCATTCGATCGGCAATTCCAAGGTCCCTGGTTCAATCCATGGCGCGGCGAATTTCCTTCGGTCCCCCCTTTTTTTTATTTTAAATAAGTGACAAATTATCTATCAAATCTTAAAAATTTTACATCGTTTCCACCACCGCGATAAATTTTGTCTGGTAAAAAAAAGCAAATTATTGTGAATTCGGCAGGCAAGTTTTGTACTCCAAAATAAATACGTTGAAGAAAATTAAAATATAATCATTCATCAATTAAATCTTAGTTTATCATAAGGGATTTCATATAATACACTGCTTATACAGTAAGATATGAAAGTTGATTTTATATACATTATGGCATTTATTTCTAAAGATGGGAAATAAATGACTTATGTCCGTTAATTACGAGAAATAATAAATGATCCCTAACATTGTAGACTATACTTAGGAATCGGTTAAAAAAAAATTGGACCCTCCATGTTTTACAATACTTACTAAATGAAAAGGCAAAAAACTGATATTTTGTACGCAGTAACTGTACCATAACCGATTGAGGGAAAATAGTAGAACGCAGTTCGAGTTCGTTATAACGGGTCATTGTCGTCTAGCCGAAAATAGTCGAAACAATTACGAACAATACGAAACAAGCGTAAATTACGGAATTACCGAGACGAAGTCGCATTATAGAAACGTCAACTACATGAATGGCTATTTTACTCTCGTGTTAATCATTTCCTGCGTTGGTATTTTTACTGCTTCACGCGTCGAGTTTTATAATTTTCGTTCGTTCGACGGTGGCAGCCCTGCGTAACGAAAATCCGAGTCGGGCGAAACCGAGAAAATATACATTATCGCAGAAGCAGCGTCCATGAAGACGACTAAATACTTGAAAAAAAAAACAGAAAACAATGACACCTGCTTTTGACCCGAAGTCTTCTTGTGTTTTACTTTGTTGAGGAATCGGAGGATAAGTGAGGCATGTTGGGGAAATTGCATAATATGTATGTATAAATCGTGAGAAAAAAATTTTCGAAAATCATTAAATTACTGTTGCGTGCAATCGTTACGTTCTTTTTAGTTCGTCGAGTATTTATTGCTCCAGTTTATATTTTACTATTCACATTTCTGTAGCAGTAAACAGCAACAGCTTTAACAAGTTACTTGGTGCATTAGAAAAATTTCACTATGGTTTTCATCATTTTCCAATTCAATATATGTATTGATTATAAAAACCTGAAAAAGTGCCGAATTTGCAAATGGTTTTCAACATCGTTTTACTCAAAAAATAAAATTTGTTTAAAAATGAAGTATTTTTTAAGGTCCCTTTTTTAACTAACATAGCTAAATTGTTTCAAAATTGGCAATCACATCTTCTGAAAAAAAGATTTTTCAAATTTTTGTCAGGTTTTTGAAATTTAAAAAATGGCATTTCCAATACAGCAAATGACTTGGACCATATGGACAAAACAGATTTTATTCCCATCAAAATTATGAAGTGAAATTGCTTTTGTGATTTTTAATTGTGATCCATGAATCGATGTATTATTATACATAAATAATTTTATGGCGAGGAATTGGCTTTCTCGGTATGGTTTCTGGGCAATGTTGCTTAGAATACCATAGTGTCTGTTTGAATTGTGACATTTAAAATTTAGAGCGTCTCACATTTTGATCCACCATTTTGAATGTTGTAAATATTACTTCGAATTCATAAAGGTGTAAATTTGTTGGGGTACAAGTTAATTCTCCACGAAGTGAGAACTATTAGGCAGTGAAATCCATTATTAAAAGAGATATACTTCAAATCAGTAAAAGACTTTTTGATACAGGTGTCCGTATAAGTACAAACTCCTTTTAGTCCGTAAAGTGTGATTTTACGGACTGATCTCCGCATTTTACGGACTAAAAACAGCCGGTGAAGTGCCTACTTTACGAACAGTGTATAAAAAAATAGTGTTCGCTCCTCGGCCGTAAAAGGTTACGACCTAGGACTGAAAAGTACTATTAATTCACCCTATACAATATAACCTCCCTTATTTGACATGTTCGGTACTAAACTGCTCTCTTTCTGTGACCACGCTTGATCGACATTGTATGATCATTCGAATGTGATTGACTCCTTTGTTTGTGTGAGTATCAGCATACTGTGTGGTAGTTGTAGAGGAGGGAAGACGTCTCCGCCCACTGTCGATTAGGCGAGGTTCTGGACTGTCGAAGAATCGAGGTGTCGAAGAAGCGAAGCGTCGCATTAGGTTTTACTGTACTGTTGAAAGTTAGGAGTTAAATCGATACCATATTTAACATCAATGCCGGATCTATACACAGTGTAATTTGTTGGTGTAAAAGCTGTGCAATTTATGTCCTTGACGGAATTTTAACAAGTTATAGCCTGAAACTCAATTGATGAAATTTTGAAGGTCCGTCATGAACTCGTTTAAGTTGAATGTAATAAAGATGATTATTTTTTAAGTTCCGTAATTAATAAAATAAGTATCTGTTCAAAACCAAAATTGGTCAACTTCGAAACTGAAGTGCGGTGACTACTAATTCGACCGAAAAAGAACTCTGTAATAACTTTGACTGATATTAGACACGTATTCTACCGTTAACTCCGTTTTACAGCATTTTTATCGCAAGAAATTGCAGATTCGCCATAAACGTTTTACTACATTATATCCAAGAAGGCATAAAAGATGAAATGGACCGAAGGATTTCGATGTTATCGTCGGAGCATCGCTCGGATGGAAAAAGCCTCGATGTCAAAACAAATCGTTCCTCCCGAATTATACGGAATCGAGATTAATTAGCATTTGAGGGAATGAAATATTTAATTTCCACTTATTGGAGTGAATGGGGGGTAACAGAGTGGGATATTGACTCGAATTCATAATTTTTTCCCGCGTATCGGTGGAATCGCTATATAGCACATATCGCATACGAGATGCGATCGCCAGGACGTTCCTTCTTATAGCTTATTTTCATTTCGTTACTTCCTCTCGATTATCTCGCACCGTCCTCTATTAATCAGCCAGGCAGTCGCAGCTCGTAGTCCGTTCTCTTAATGACGCGGGCACGTCGCTCGCCTTCGTAATAAGATCGACCATAAAGATCACCCGGGAGCGTCTGATTTCTTGGCGAAATCACGAAAGGCCACTCCTGGCAGGAACAATGGCGGAGTAATAAACTGCATGACGTATAAATGTCTACTTCTTATATATCGAGCCAATTAAAAATGCCGCTTGCGAAATCCCGACAAAGTAGCTGCCACGATTGCACCGAATATCAGATTGATTCCCTGTTTATTAAATATTTTCCTCCAGTGAGCGCAGGTGGATAACCATCATCATATTCCTAGCTTCTGCTTGATGAATTCCAGTGAACTGGTTATTTTTTCTTTATCGTCATATTTATTTTCTCATGCAGAGTTTTCGTAGTCTTGAAAAGAATAATGCCAGCAGCGCCTCTTCAATTTTGCGTTCGAGAGTCAAGGCCAAGATTTTAGTAATGTAAGGAAACAAATTGGAGAAAAGAAAATCTAGTCGGAGACCAAATTTGATACCTCGCATATTTAATTCTGATAGATTACACAGGACCACAAAAGAAAATTTTTTCTAGATCACTTGAATCAGAAATACCGCAAATTTTTTTTTTGACACAACTTGAATCAAAATTGAAGTATCTCATAGATTTTTGAAGGATGAAAACGAATTGTTTGTCCAAGTTAACTCATCGTTTCAGATTTTTCACATATCCTAACCTTAAATTGCCAAAAAGTATATTTTTGAAGATTTTTCGGATCAGAGATATCCTGACGTGATGGGCCAAATTGAGTAACAGATTCGGCCAGCGGCTAAAAATCTATAAGATGCACTATTTCTGATTCAAGTGATCTCGAAACAAATTTTTTTTTAAGGTCCTGCGTTATCACGTACAAGTGTAAAATTAGCTAGTCCAAGGCTAGAATGACTAGAAATTTGAAGAAATTCTAATGAATTGTCAAAATTCCATCATTTGCAATGAGCGCGACCAAAGACCTACAAGTATAAAATCTCAGACGAATCTGATAAAAACACTTTTTATCCGCCCTACTGGATCCACCATTTGGAATTTGAAGAATCTGATCAATTGCTTTTAACTTCTAAATCGATTATTACAATTGCAAAATTAGTTCTCGTTTTTAAATATCTCACAAGTTGTTTCAGGATAAGCCACCCAAAAAACGTAAGAAATTACTAGTTCGACGAATAAACTTTTTTTTTTTTGTTTTATGGATCTGTGAAATTGAATAACATTTAAGCATATATTTCTTCTGGTCTAAAAAGTATCGTACCTGCCGATTCTGATCGGAACAGATATTTCTTATTCTGAGCTATCATTTTCTATTAATATCACATGAGAAAATCAGTATGGTGTACAAATTTTGAATAAACGGTCCCTAAATTTCGAAACGTACAGTCCAAAAAAGAATTTCCAAATGGCGGTTAGCCATTTTTTTTTCATGGAGAATTTTCTTAGTTTTAAAGATAATAATGTTGGGAGCATTTCTGCATTTATAGATTCCAAAGTCTTCAGCAAACTGATCGTTTGGAACCAAAACAAAAAAGGCTGATCAAAGTAGAACTGCGTGGAGATCGAAATTGGTATCACTTATGGCATGAAATATCGTTAGAATGGTTGTACTTTTCTGTAGAAAAACTTATATATAAAAATGGCGACTTCTGATATGGCGATTTAATCTCTTCTGGACAATCCGTTAATTACAGTTTTTTTTGGTTGCTGGTCACAAATATCATACGAATTTTCCGTATTTTAAAATGGTGCATTTCATAATATACATTTATATAAGTACAATTATTTCTAGATTTACTAACTGTAAAATGAGCATCAAGATTTATAATTTCAAAATAGCTGATTAAAATTGTCGAAGTGGTTATTTTTTCTTTATCGTCGTATTTATTTTTTCATGCGGAATTTTCTTAGTTTGTAAAATAATAGTGATAGAGATGTCCCTCCATCTTTACATTCGATCATTTCTTTGCAAGTCTTATAAAATAGCTCAAATTCGATCCCATTTATGGCCATGAGCAGCTAAATATCTAGTCAAGTGCCAAGAGTTAACTTTATATCTAATAATATTGATATTCTATGAATATTAAAACAGAAACAAAGAAACAAAAATGTACCGTCGGGAATAAAATGTTTTTCTAGGCGATCTAATAGTAATAAGAATCAACGGTTTTGGACTACTATTTGTACACAAATTTGTACACAAATTTGTTTTGTGTTCAATAATTTCATTTTGATATGAAAATCGTATGTAGAGATTATTGTTCGTACAGAAAATTTCGAAAAATGAACGTAGGACGAAAAAGTTAATGGCGACATTCAAAAAGACTACTTGAAGCAAAAATTTTAATACTTTTTGTACGTATATATTATTAATTATTGAAATTAACAAATAAATGAACTGTACAAAAATGGCAATTTCAATTTCGTCTGTCAATAAATTGTTATCTCGTTCATGTATTTATTTATATATAAATATTCAGTTCCTTCCTATATTGACAAAACCATCTCTTCAGTAAATTAATCTTTTTATTAATTCCATTAATTTCCACTGCTTTTTTTTGCATAGAAAGAAGGACTGTTTGTCTTATGGAACTATTGTAACCTATATTTTTGAGGACTTAAATATATTGAAAATGAAAAAAAAAACTATTGCCAATGAGGATCTTAATTTTGTTGCACAATTCTTTGTCACTATTCACGAAGACATTACTATCGTTTACTTTTTCAAAAGAATTAATAAATTTTAAATTATTCTCCTTCATTCCTCAATAATTTTAGTAACTTTTTTTTTATAATGTTGAGCAGTATGTAAGATTAAAAGGTCTTAAAATTCACGATTAAATTTTTGAAATTAATATACCCGTTTTTGCATCACTTTATTACAAACACTGCATTTATGACTAATTACTGTCGCTTACTGTAACCTATGGAATATACCAATTGCAGTGTCATGAAAACAGCATCGACTATTGCTATTCGTTTCCGATGAATTATATAGCGGAGCAGAAACGCGATACGTGTACGTGGTTGCGTATATAAATCACTTTCTACGGGAAGTCGATGTTGTGGATTTTACAGCTCCGCATTTCAAGAAATTCCGTATTAATGAGATGAGCGCTATACGTCAGATATGTTCGAGTACGTGTGTACACATTGCGTACGCACACTCTGCGCTTTATTACGTAGGAACGTACATGCATCTACACAGCTTGCCAACCGAATAAGTGAATAAATGAGTGAGAGAGCAAGAGAGGTACATAGAGACAGACATATACATACAGAGAGAGATAGTTAGAGATTAAAAGAGATACAGATATCTATGAAAAGAGAGAGAGAGACCCCCGAGAGACCGGCGCATTGTAATAGCACGCCGCAGACAGTACCACGCGTGGATGATTTCGCTCACTGATCCAAATCTGCTGACTCGGTCACGGAAAAAATGTCAGAATAGTCACTGGATAAATTTATTCACATTCTACAAATTTATAGACAAAAATATTATCGCAATATAATGTAAAAATATTCTCTTATTACTTTAGTGGTTTCATAATTTCCAACTCCATGTAATCAAATCATTTGATATGGTTCCTTTATTATACTCAAAAAATCCAGATTGGGCTTTCCAAGTGGTTATGATTTGGTAGTTTTGGCCCATTTTTGCAGGGTGCAAACCATGTGGAATGTTCGCATCTCTGGTCTTGACCACGTGTGGTACTTAACACCTATACTGTCCGTCTACCCATACAGCACAGACGTTGCAAATATATAACGGTTATGTTGCAGGAATGTAAAAAATGTCCGACTATGTAACAAAACACATTTTGTGCTGTCTGGGTATATGATTGCGTGATCGACATCATGTAGAATTTTGCATCCACATGGTCAAAAGTATGTAGTGATGTGTCAAAGGACGAAGAAAATTACAAAGTCGTGATCTAGTCATCGCCACATAGATAGATTATATGAAAATCCCGATCTAGATCCTTTCAGTCGGGTATTGTCTTACGGTTTTGAACTTCTCCCATAAGGTGGTACTAGTGTATTTGTTACAATTGAGGTGAAAAATCCAAACATGATACCAAAGAACACAATTCACTAGAATTCCCATACCATTGTCTATTTGTAGGTTATATACGATGACTGCAAGGGCCTCTGGCGACAGCAAATAGATTCACCAGAAAACGCAAGAAAATAACGGTATAGGGCTGGTCATTACGAACAATCCTACGTGGGAAAAAAAGTGTCCAGTAAAAATTGACTACAATGTCAACTTTGAGGACTCGGGAGAATCTTTTTTGTTGAATTCTTAGATAAAAATTGTTAGAATTATATGACATATTATTTTCTCAATGCAAAAGTAAAATTATTTGGTAATATTGCAAGTTCAAACTTTAAGAGGACTTGCGGAGAGCCGAAACATTGTCAAACTGGATATTAGAAAAACATGTTTTCAAAATTAAAAATGTCAGAGGCATTTCAAGTTTACTAATCAGTATTCCATTATGGAGTGGAGTATGTGACAGATCCTGATGAAGCTCTGATTAGGTTGTCTGAATATACTTCACGGCCTGACGAGGAATGTAATGTTTAATGTGATCAGTTCCTTAAATAAATATTAAATAATAGAGGCAAAATCAATTATATTCTAATTCCGTTGTGTCAGTAGACCAGAATTTGGGTGAGAAAGATAATTAACTAGATTAGGTGTTGGGAAAGTGAGCCTGATCATACCTTGATCAGATTAAACGTTGCAGTTCCTATAGGACCATGTTGTATTCTCAGGCAACCTAATTAGGACCTGATCAGGAATGTTCGGTTTAATGGACCATGGTCAGGCTCCTTTATGTAAGGTCATCATAGATTCTTATAATACGTATATTTTAGACTTACAATAGCGTGAAGATTTTCATTAAAAAAGTTAATTTAGATATATTTTAAACTGGTTATAGCGTAATGTTCAGAGAGTAACTGTGTTTACCACTTTTGAGATCAGCTCTAACCATAAAGGCTTGGCAAAGTAAGTCTTATTTAATCCTTACCTATTCCTGATCATGTTGCAATCAGGGACTCTTGGCACGGTGTGCTTGAGAACTGCTACATTAGGCCCTGATCAGGTAATTTTAAATGGTACTAAAAATCTAAAACTTAAATTAGCGGTGTTTAAATTTATCAGATTTGACCATAGAAATTGAAGTAACGTTTGTTACTATTCACATCCATTTTGAATGTTGTACAATGAATTTTGAAATCTAAGTTCAGGATTGTAGTCAAACATCACAAAAATCCACGATTAATAACAAAGTTCTTAAAAAATTACTGCTTTCACATTTTCCATAATCTATGGCTTTACCACATTTTGTTGTAACCGTTTATAAAGAAATGTTTAGCTTTTGAGGTTAAAATCTGGAATCAAAATTTTTCTTCCACTGTTCACAAGCGAGCGTAAATCGATGTACTACCAACCGATCGCTTCGCCATCGTGCATTCAAAAGATGAAAGAACCTTTCGTAGTTCCCAGAAGCAATGCTGGATGTTTTTTTTTGAGTTGAAAGAAGAATCATTTAACGAGGTAAGGAGCATCCATCGCATCTTTCAGTTAGATCGAAGCGACAGACTACAACGACGATGTCGCATTTGCTGGAAGCATTTGGTGCACGGTACGAGGGACGTGGAATATGCAGTAATGACAGGAAAGCGCACAGTCGAACAGATATACTCGGTCGGATAGGCAGGCAGCACTCGTAAAGAACGGATGGATCCCCATTTGGTGATCTTTCGCTTTGTGACTGTGCCTGATGCACGCGTGTACCCGTTGCGTTTTAAGCTTCAAAAGCTTCGCTTCGCTCTTTCAACCAGCTAGATCGACGCCGCGAATCGCGGGCTTTTAGGAATTTACATACGCATCCCTATACACGAACGAAAAAAAGAAGGGCAAAGAAAAAATTAAGGGAGCCTTATCGTAAAAGTGGAGTGCTGTTCGAAACCGCGACAGATTTCCGCGAAGCTCGGAGATTATTTGCCGCTCTTCGCTTTTCATGGAAATAGATTTTAAAATTTACGAAATCGCATTTTTATAACATATTGAATGGACAATTTTGTGTGGGAAAATGATTTATTCATAATGTGCACATGTAAATAACTCTAGTGGTATCACTCAAGTATTTAAAATCTACGCAGATCAATTAAACCAAAATATAAATCTTTTCAGGCTGCCTGAATAATGATCAGGACATGGCCCGTTAATGATAAGACACGCTTCATAAGGATCGGCTTATCAGAGTTCATGAGTGATACCTGATTATGGTATGATCAGAATTCAGTAAGACTCATCAGGATTTTGAGGTACAACTGCTTAAAACAAGTTTGAATAACATATATCTGATTGAGATGTATTAATGCATGTTTTATATCAGGAGTTCGTAAATTATACGCGCTCATGGCCTAATGAAAGTCCAATAAGCATCATCAGGAGTTCATGAGTCACAGCTGGTCGGGTTTTGATCAGTTCTCAGTAACCCTCACGAGGAGTACCTGATAGATACCTGAGCATGGAACTGATCAGGATTCACTAGGCTGTATTAGTTAGGATTTACAATGTGTACATGTAAGAAAATCTATCTAATTTCTAATTTTCAACAAAATTCTTAACATAAATTATCTAGATCAAGTTCTGATCAATTTTCAGGCAGCCGGAAAATATTTCTGCTCGAATATTCTCAAACCTCATGCTCATCATTTATACAAGAGGTTAGGAAGATTCGTATATTAAAAACTCGTAAAAGTTCCACAAGCCAACTTAAAACCCATTTATGTTTTACGAGTAAATATTTTATTCTGATCTGAAATCCACAATTTTTGTAACGTTAATATGATTATTTTAGTAGCAATATTATAGCGATATCACATCATCACAAACAATATTAAACTACAAGAAAACACATATAGGTACAGAAACAAATTTAGTATGCAGTAACAGTTTTCAATGTGTCTTTAAATAAAGGGATTGGATCACATTCACGATCTTGAACGGTCGTTAAAAAGTTGGATGGATCATAATGAAAGAATATAATTGTCTAAATTCGCAGTCGTTCAAAGCCTTTGATAAATACCGAAAAATTAAAAAATAATCCCAGCCCCAAACGGACTCTAATACGCAAATTGAATAGTGATATAAGTAACCGGGCGAATGCTCAAACAGGTTTTGACAAACCAAGAGAAAAAATACAAACAAAAACTGACTATAATTAATTTCTACACACGCGACGAGTTTATCATTTGTAACCTCTCGTTACAGAAATCAACTTCGCGCGTTTTTCATGGCTCTCATCGCGCCTGGCCACTCATTAACCGGAACACCAAGCATCTCGCTTGACCGATCGCAAATTAATTCCGTCGCCCAACAACGCCCAATTAAGGTATATGAAGCGTAAAGATAGACATCGGCTTCCACTACTTTCCATCCCCTCGAAGGATTACGTGCAGACAGTGAAAAACGTTGGTCGACCTGAAGAAGCTACAAGGCCAAGAGACGACGGGAATTTTCCACGAGATACAAGTTATCTACTCCTCATTTATTAAGGCTTACTAAATAATGTTTATGATTTAGATATTAACAGGTTATTCAGGACAAACGCTTACTTTGAAATAGTGCTTGAGCAGAAATATTCTCAGGGTGTCAAAATATGAATCATGAACTGACCTGGCAATGATAAAACTCATAGCCTAAGTATTATATCCGACACTAATCGTAATTCAATAAGGCATGTCTTATCGACAGTACGTGAGTTATATTTGTTTCTGGCCTACCAGGATTAAATAAAAACGTGTTTAGGTGTTCGTTAGTAGTACTTCATCACTAAATTTGTCATAGCTATTGCCTTATTCCTAGTAGAAATAACCCGATTTGACCTCAATAGAAACAAGGCCCCAGCCGGGACGCGGCACTGATTAACCTAATTAAAAATTCGATTCGGTTTCTGGCTGGAATCCAGCCGGGCTAGTCCGATCCCTTCGAATTCTGAATACAACGAGGAATCGGATCATAGCCCAGTCAGTATCTCAAATCTGACCGGATCCTGGATACACCAGGGTAACCCGAATTGATTCCGGTCCGAGCCCGGTTGCAATTTCTACTCGGGATGATGACTTTACAACCAGTTAATAACCCCTCAATACAATTTTTTTGACATCTGAAGAATAACAGCGACAAGAGTTGATATTAGGGGAAGCTGATCAGATTCTGATCAAATTGAACATACATATCTGATCAGGCCCTGATGTATGTTCAGGCAACGTGAAGAGCTGCATTGTTCAGCACACCATCCATTCGTCAAGAATTTTTTTCAGTGCTCCATAAAAGAAGACAAGAAGTAGGTTTCGTAAAAATTCATAAAAAATTAAAACAAACGCAGCTCGTTTCAGTAGAAGTCAAAATGTCACCGAAAACGTGGGAAATTACATTGACGCAGTCGCGTTTGCTTACTTTCGCGGCTTGAGTGCGGCTCTAAAATATTTAGAAAGTACGATACCGTACGAGTTAATTAAATTCGCGGAGTAATTGAATTAAACTCCGAAAACGTTGTAGAGTTTAAAAAACCTTGATAATTTTTGTGTTTCGAGGACAGATTCGACCTGCAAAAATACGACGACGTACGCGTATCCCGGGGACCGAAGGGCAGGGGGAGGTCAAGAAAAAAAAGGTGGAAGACGAGATAGCAGGGAAAAACGAGAACGAAATTAGCCACGACGACAATCTGCACCGCGGGGCACGAACGAATTATCGAAGGCACGTCCACAGGAGCCTGGGTGGTGGCGACTGTGCGCTACATATATATCCGCTATCGTTTCCTCGAAAAGTCAACGACAAACCGAAACAACCCGTCGTTTCCGTTCGAAATTTATCGTAGTTTCGTTCTACGCGACGAAGGAAACAATGGGCGGAATGCCCGCAGGTTGTTGACTCGTAGTTGTCACGACGTCCTCTGCACCGACTCTCGTCGTCTCTCTTGTTAGTCTTGTCTCTCTTGTGTGCACCAGAAAAAGAGGTGAGTTCGCACAGCTCGCACTACGACGTGAATTTATAACTTGGAGGCTGGCACAAAAAATCTGTAAGACGTATATGCATTGATTTTTGAAACGCTAGAGAAAAACTTGCCCGGTGTTGCAATTTTTTGTTTATCAAGTTTTACGTCTACCGAGAAGTTTGCATGGGCTTTGATCAATTGCGGAAGATTTTTCCTTTTGTCGTAACCTGTCAAAGTACGAGTTAGGATGGGAACTATGATTTGGTAGACTTATTCTACTATTCCTGGTAAGTTCATATATGTCTGGTCATAATTTGAAATATTAATGTTATCAAGTGAAGTTGGATGTTTGATATTCAACATCTATTATATAAATATCCAAGATGATGAAACCTATTGGGCCTTACATCGCATCATCAGGGTTGACGTGCTTTCTAAAATGTTTAAAACTACTCCAGAAAATAAAAAAATCAAGGGACGGGATCCTGGAGTCTAAATAAGGGTTAGGGGTTTAACCATGATTCATCAGAACGTATTCCACTAGTCCATTTAAGCAGTATTTTTTCTCATCCGATCTGATGATATCAATAGGGTATTGAATCCTACCTTGTATCTAAAAAATTTAAAAGACATACAAGAAAAACAGGGAAACGGAACGTGGAGAGGAAATTGATATAATACCAAAGTTCAGGAGAATATCTCTTCTCAGTAACGAGCTGGAATATTCTAAGAATTCCAGTATATCATTTGCAGAAACAATTAATAAACATGGAATTAAATGAAAGCGAAGAACTGAAGCATCTGCGCAAATTGGCTCGTAACAAAACATTAATATACAATGTACTGTAAACGCACAACGATAATACAAAACGCCAGTTAATTTCTAACAATTTTTTACCAGCACCGTCCTCATAGTAGATAATTTGTAATAACAGCATTAGCGACGTAGACACTTTTGTGAAGTACATATACACCGAGTTGCGCATATATCGGTAGCACATTGACGCACAATGCGGGCCCCCGACTATCTCCTCACTTTCCATTGTTTTCCATTGTTTAGCCGCGCGCTACTCGTTCGACTGCCAATATCCACCATTGTAAACATGAACAAGTAACTGCCAACCAGTAGATATCTATTTCCGGCATGGGTTTCTATACATTTTCTTCATCCGTCGTCCCCTTCGGCCTCTGCGATGCTCACGATCCTTGACCATTGAGAGCGCGCAGCTGCAGGTGCAACCTGGAAGCCCGTTTTACGATGTCAGCTGTGCATTTGCTCGTGAGCATTTTAATTTCCTGGTAAAAAACACTTTCGAACACGTCGAATTAAACGTCGACGAAAATGCGTCAAGAGCACGGGCGGAAGCTTTAAGCGAAGTGTTCGTCGAAGCATTCGTGTAAAATGTTATCCGGAAACGCGAATGTGTACTGAATAATAAAACGACGGTCACGATAGTCTCTTTTAGCTTCTTTTTATATATTCGAAGTACTTTTAGTAAAGTGAAGTACCAGTACGTATAATTATTTTTATACCAGAACCTGGGACTTGAGTAGGAATTAATGAGAGATTCACCCATGGATTATTATGCGCTATTAAGCATAAGTATTAACGTTCTACCTTTCAACGAAAGCAAGGTCATAGGTTCCACATTCCATGCACCCCATCTTATCGAACATCTCACTCATGGATTTCCTTGCTTTGACCTATTTTTAAAACTGTCCCGATACTGTTTTCTGTAGTAACATTGCTCCTTTCTCAGTTTCTATTACATTTAACATTTGGTTACCCTATCTTATGAACTATATCGAAATGTTTCAAAGGATCCTAGTTTCCTACCGAAAGTTCAAAGTAATGGATGGAAAATGCAAAGTTTTATCAGCTAAGTATCTACGTCTAAAATTAGGCCAAACTCCACATGGATCTTATATAGTCTCCATGAAATTGAATAGTTAGGGTATTTTATATTTGCTAAAGTGGAAGCAAAACAAGGGATGAGTTCCTCTGCAAGTATGACTACGGAAATAGGTACATGAGGAATGAATGTTCATGACAAGAATTCCAATTCCATTCTTTTTCCACAATATTGCTTCGATGTGGATGTATAAACGTGTCCAAAATATTGTAGGAAATGAATTGTCGATTGTTAAAAGAAATAACCGATTACATTTACGCATTCTGTAAATTAATAATTTATTGGTTGAACAAATTCCTGCGAAGACGTGTCGATAGAAAGTGTATATTCTACACAGACCGATTGTCATCTTTCAACTTTGACTATTGAAGATATATAATAAGGAAAGTTCACTTGATACCATGAGTAATTATGCGACATCATGCGGTAACCATCATGACATCCATGATAATTATGTAACATTAAAAATAACTTCGTGGTAAATGCTGATATTATCATTTCGATAACGTCCTGATCCTGAGCATTGAACTTTTGGTAAAATCGAGGGAAGTTTTGTTTGATTATCGTAAATTTATTGAAGTACGTCGTGAATTGGTCACATATGAACAATAGAAATACGCATCAAAATTTGTTGACGAACTGGTGTAATCTAACAGAGGAGTGCAAAAAAACCGGTTGATGTCTTTGAGCCTTGTCTTCCTAGTGACACGACAATTATCTCACAGTATAATTAACCTTGTAAAAAAAGCTTATGCAATTCTGTTGGAAACATTGCCATCATCGCCAACATTAAACTGTTCGTAAAATCCATCAAATTAGGTTTGTTTTCCAGGATTTGTTCGCATCCATGAAGCGTCAAACATCAAAATTCTTCATTAGGTACCTCTAAAATTCGTCACTCATTATAAGCAGCCTGAGGAGTTAGTCCATTGACAACTTACAAGATGAAAATGACCATATTGACATTCCAATATCAGGACTGTAGACACCAGTCACGTGTAAAGAAATATTTCATTTCAATATTACAAAATGATTGTTTTGATTTCATTTATACTTGACATCGGATTGACAGACAAATTCTTCGTTAGGCTCGACAAGAAGAGTCCATCATTATAAATAGCCTGCTGAATATCACTAAGGAACTTGTTCATAAACAATATAAGAGATCAAAATAAAAATATCAATATTCCAATTCCATTTCCGGAGGCATCAGTCATGTATCGAGAAAGATCCAGGTGAATATTAGCAAATTATCTCTTTTATTTGGACTATAGTCTAAACCAGAATGGCTGCAACGTTCTTCGTTAGATCCAACAGAAACTTCTAATCCTTATAAGAAGCTGACAGGATATCCTAAGCGGTTGGTCCACAGATATTAAGACGAAAGTATAAATATCAAAATGTTAACCTCATTGTCATAGCCAGTAATCAGACATCAAGTAACCTTCGGTTTTAATTACAAACAAAGGTTGGCTATCAGTTTGATGATTATCCACACAAAAATAACGACAATACTTTACATTAGGTTCAACAGAAACCATTCACGATTTTAAGTAACCTCCAGGATGTCACTAATGACAATATTCAAATTCTAACCCCAGTACAATACCCAACAATATACCAAGAAACATCCTGATGTTTTAAAAATACCGCTTTTATATCGACAGTAGTGCAAGCTGGAATGGTACTAAAATTAGGACCAACAAAAATTAACAATCATTAGGAGTAGATTAATGATGCCAAGAGATGGTGCACAAACAACATAGAAGACGAAACTAACGATATCGAAATTGTGACTTCAGAATCATAATTGCCAATCAGACATCAAGGAACATCCGGTTTCAATGTTACCAAATGATTGCTTTCATTTCGACTATAGTCTGAAGCAGAATGGCTGCAACGTCCATTTTTCTCCAGCAAAAACACAAGGCATTTATTCATTTGATACTTGTACTTCGTGCAGTTTCGCGTAATAAATCATTCAAGGCTCGATGCGGACGAGGTCAGACGATATTGCGCGGTATCCTACGGGTATGGTTTGTACGTGTATGCGTGTATGTGGGACCGCGGTGAAAAAGAGCAGCCAATCTCGTGGCTCGCGGCGAAACCAATATCGCAATGTTCCACCGCGAAAAGTTCGCCGGTAATGCCATACAATATCTACTCCAGCTTCCATTACTCCGGTACCACCACCATCCCCTCTTGCTACACCTTGCATCTCTCTCTTTCTCTATCTCTCTCCAGTCTCCTCTCATTTCGTATCTTTTGTATCTTTGTCTCTCTCTGGTTCTGCGAATTCCTCCGTCCACCTCCACGATGGAGTTCGCAGCTTCCTCTATTCACCAGCATGGACGAGGAACGTGTCGACCGCCTGAACGAGAGATGGAACGAGAGAGAAAAAGCACGTAAAGCTACCCATAACGAAATAAGAAAAACCAGCTTCAGAGCGAGAAATGCAGAAATACAGAGGGAATACCGTAGCGAGAGAGAGATTTTAACTACTTTTTCAGAAAATGGCGCTGTTCGATGATAGATGACGGGTTTCGGTTGTTTGAGATTTCGTTATTGCATTTCGTTATTTTTATGGAAGTTTGCAGCTCGGAATTACGGAATAATTTACATTAAATCTCGAATGCTGGGATTCTTTTTTTTATTCATGCGACTGGTATTTTGTATCAACTTTATATGGCACATTTATGCTCCGCGTATTTACATACGGAAGTTTGGTCAAATTATGATGTGGAATCTTTGTGTATTTTCCTTTCCCAGATTTCGTACCAAGAATCGAATTAGTATTTAAACATCCGCGAATATTTTGTTCGATATGAACAAAAATCTTGTTTAATCGTGTAAAGTATCGGGTGTCGTTAATAATAAACAAAAAAACAATGGAAAAAAATGTAATGAAGACGGTGAGTAATGAGTGTAAGGAAAACTCTAGAGGTCTTCCAAGATGTGTCGGAGTAAAATCCACAGTTGATAAGCATCTTCACGGCTTTAACATTTTCGATAAAATATTTTTGAGGTTGTTATAAAAGGAGCCTGAAAATAATTATGCACAAATGTGCTACTTTTGCTAGTACTTTAAAGTCTAACATAACCCTACGTGACTTATACGCACTGTAGCAAACAACACCCCGCGAAGTACAAATCGATGGCTGGTTCGAAGAACCATACATTTGAAACGTGAGACAAAGAACCGAATATTTCGAAAGTTTTTCGACATTTCAGAATTTGCGGTAAAGAACCGTGCATTTCGAGATTTTAAGTAGTGATTTATTATATCGTAATAACTTTTGAAATGTCAGGTTCTTCGTCGCATAACACGAAATGTCCTGTTCTTCTTTCTAAAAGTGAGTTGTTCGGTTTTTCGCATGACGTTTGAAATGTCCGGCTCTTCGTACCAGCCATCAAAAATAACTTCTTTCTTTCACGAAATAATAACCAGTAGTTACTATTGGAATGGTGGGAACTGGATATATATTTTGAAAAATTTCGAGGTATTCGACATTTGAAAAGATACTTTTTCAGGTCAGCTTCATATTTATCATAATATTTTATTGCCGCCGAAAAATCAACAGACTTTAAAGTTTTCCTGAATCTTCAGACGAAATTCATCGTATACATAACCTCAAACATCAAGTTCCGCAGTTTTAGGATTAAATAGTAATTTTAAAGAATTCTGAATAGTAAAATAGATTCAATCCCTTTAATAACCTCTTTCCACAGTAAACAACACAATTCTGTTTTCTTTTTCTCAACAATTAAATAACCATCATTTTAGATAACCTCAAATGTAAAATAGTTGTATTATAAATTATCATATTCTGAATTGTAAATATATAATATATAAATATTACGCAGTACAGTCAATCTTTAACTTTTCACGTTTTTAATTCTACTATCACAATTTTTTCAAATACTTCTATCTCTTTTCCATGGTACCATTAACAAACATGGTAAAATTAACAAACTGTACTTTTTCATGTTGTTAATTCTACTATAATTAAATAATTACTCTGTTTTAACTCATTAATTGACTTTATCAAATTGATCCTAAAAAATGTTGACATTTTGTGATCTTTCAGAATCTGTCATCAGAATTTTTGAAAAATAAAAACAAAAGAAGTTATATTTGTTTATTTAAAAAAAATAACGATTTTTTTGCAAAAAAATCTTCTTCAATTTATATTTTCGCACCGAAATCGGATCGGAAATTGTCTAGGTAGTACAAATCTTGAGTCCATGGACTCTTATCTTCAAAATGGGAGGATGAGAACTTTCAAGTTCAAGATGGTGACGTCCGATATGGCGGTTCAAATCCCAAAAATTAGGCTATTTCGAATTCTGCCGAATATAACAATGACATTTCCATAAAATTTTGTATATTGTTATATTTTTTGTTGCTGATTTCGAATCTGTTGCTAGATTCCTCAAATTCAAAATGGTGAATCCAATATGGCGGACGAAAATAAACAATATTTTTCAATTTTAGTGAAAATTTGTATATAGGGGTTTTTTGTGTCGTTGATCATGAATCTGTCGTCAGATTTACCAAATTCAAAATGGCGGATCCAATATGACGCCCGAAAATAAGCAATATTTTTCGATTTTAGTGAAAATTTGTATATAGGGGTTTTCTGAGTCGCTAATCATGAATATTTCGTCAGATATAATATACAAAATTGTATGGAAACGTCATCAAAATACCATATAACCGCCATATTGGATGTCGCCATCTTGAATGTAATAATTCTCATCCGCTCATTTTGAAGATAAGGGTCCATGGACGCAAGAGTTGTACTGCCTAGACAATTTCCGATCCGATTTCGGCACGAAAATATCAATAGCAGAAGATATTTTTGTGAATTTTTTTTAAATAAACAAATATAACTTCTGAAGACAGATTCTGAAAGATCACAAAATTTCACGTCAGAAATGAATTCGATTTATTCTTAGTTTTTTTTTTGCCAAATTCTCGAAAATAAGTCAATTTCAATAATTCGTATTAACGAAATTAGTGCGTTTACCCCCTCTCTTTCACCTGTACAAAGAAATTTACGTATAAAATATTATAAAATTAGTAAAAACTGTCGCATTTCATTTCGTGAATGAGCCTGTTTAAATGTTGCAAAAGTTTAGTTCCATTGCTGTCAAATTTTGTTGAAGACTTCTAACAAGGAACACTACCCAAGTGTGACACGCTGATTGGTCTGCAAATTGGCATATTTTCCGGATTCCGAAAAATAATCAATACGTATTTTTTTATATCGACAAATAAAAGTTGCTGTCTGAAGATTTTTTTGCTTCGCTGATTTTGATTCTGAAGGAAAATTTTCAATATTCAAAATGGACCATCGAAAATGGCGGACCAAGTTTTATAAAAGTTTTTTCGTAAAAAGTAATACGTAGAGATTTTTGGAGTCATAATTTTCTATACGAAAAACGAAAGAGCTTTATAAAATTTGATCTGCCACTTTGGGTCCGCCATTTTGAGTTTTGTAAATATGATCTAAAATTCGAAATTAGCGACCAAAAAAATCATCAGACATCAATTTTTATGGAAATAAGTTTTCCATCATATCTGCGTGCATATTATTCTACATTTGAGGGATTTTCGAGTATTTCAGGGATCAGTTTCAACCCTCAAACCCTCTTCTTTACCGCTAAAAAAAATACGTATCGCTTATTTTTCGGAGTTCTAAAAATGTACCAACTTGCAGTCCAATCGGCTTCTTACGATTGAGTAGTGTTACTTGTAAGATGTATCATTTTCAAAATTGGAAGGTATCAGTCGATTCTATAAAAAACCGATCGACGCGTGCCCTCTCGCTCCCACGGACGGACTTCTCGGTCGGATTCTCCTTTATCTCCCTCCGTCCCTTATTACAGCTTCCCTCTTCACGCGGCGTTTCTTTCTCTCCTCCGATCTGCGGAAGGTGGCAGAAGAGGAGAGAGGCAAAGAGGCAGAGACGATTTAACACGATTGGCCGGTGGGAATAAACTGGCAACACGCGCATTGGTTCCATCGGTTCCATTGGTTCTCCCGCGCCCTCTCCGCACCGACCGGCTCTCTCTCGTACCACCACCGATACGCGGCGCTCCTTGTCGCGCGCGTGATTGTGGCCCCGATCGGTCGTCGCAGCGTGACGTTCGCCAGGGCACGTTTCCTCGCGGAACGACCCGCGAAAACTCGTTAAACCTTCGTTCCTTCCTCCCCTCTTCCCCCACCCGCACCCCCGCAGTTCACCATGGAGGCGGCGAGCTATTTTTCCGTTTCCGCGAAGAACGACGCGACGGGGGCGTAACGCGAAATTGATTTTGACCGCGTCGTTGCGATTGTCGTCTCTAACGGAAATCGGTTTTCAGCTACATTTCACACAAATATGCTTATGATCAATTTTTGAAATCGGTATGCTTAAAAATGTTTTAATTGTTGGAAAGTTAAAAATGAAAACATACTTTTGACTCTTGTCAACAAGTGTAGACGAAAGACATAATTACATTGCTATAGCCGTAAAATTAAACTTTTTGTTCGTATTATTTATTTTGAGAAATATATAATAAGCTTATATTAAACCATTCCTTATTTGACAAAAATGAGAGAAGCAGGTACGAGAACATCAGCTTAGTTTCTACAGTAGAAGGAAATTTTTTAATGTTTGGAAAATACGTTTCCGACTATTTTGAGGTGTGCTCTATCGATTCCCGTCGAGCAAATGGCCAAAAAATGACTATTTCTGCAAAAATTTTTAAAAATAAAAAAAATGTTTTTTAAGTCGTTTTTTTTAAATTTTTCTCGTTTTTTTCCATCGAAACGGATTTTAATGAATGAAATGCATAAATAAAAAGTGATCCCAATTGTTGAACATAAATAATATACTAATAGAATATTTTTTAGAAGCAATGACTGATACAAAATGGCCGCTAAACGAAGCACGTTTTTTCAAAATTATTATTTCCTTGAAATAGAGAGCATAGAAAGTATTTTTTTAGTAATATAATGATGATATAAATATTGACTGGTTATGGATGAAAACTATAATAATTTTGAGTTGATAAATCTAAAATAGCGCACCCATAATGACCACCTTATGTAAATTGTATCGTTGTTCCATAAATGCGGTTGCTTTTTCATCGCGAAATATTGTGATGAATACAAAGCTGTCACTGAAACATACTTTTCCCAATATGACATACTTTAAAACTTTTCAAAACATGGACCAAATCTTCATAACTGTAGTTCTTTCGCCCTGGTAATTTTTGTATACTTACCAATTTCACCGAGACGCTATAATGGAGGGTCCATACATTGTGCAGTTGTAGTAGGTGGTCGTTTATTGCAAAAACACTTTCGGCATAAACTCACGTAGTGTTATGTTAGTTTTCATCGTAGTCAATTGGTGTCTCAGTGATGAGGCAGTCAATGAATATTTTACTATTTGGGTGATTTCAAAATAAATTAAAATTGAAGATCTATTATTTTGTCTAAATAATTATGTATTTTTCTGTTGTTTGTTAAATTTGTTCTTTTTTTAAATAGCCTTACAAATATACAAAAAAATTAACCTATACGGAGTGAATTTTATAAGTCTAAAACTGCAGGGATTCCTTCGCCACCAAATTAAGATTCGGGGCTAGTTCTGCACCATGTGCAGCGACATATCAATCTAAGAAACCCACAGTCTGATACTGTGAAAACGCTTTAGGATGAGAGAGCAAAACACGATACTTTATTTGAGGCTTACTCCCGCCTAAGTTATACTTTTTAGACTGGGGCTCTCTGGAACTTTTTTGTAGGAAACTTCCTACTCTACAAAAAAAGTTTAGTAAAGTTTTGCTCTATATTGCACCGTTTTCGATACGGAAGCAATACAATGAAAAACGTATTCGGGGTCCGTTGCTATGTTTGGTTTTTGTTCTGAAAACTCGACGTTCTTCGTTCTATCGCTTCCGTATTGAAAACAGTGCAAGATAGAGCAAAACTTTACTAAACCTTTTTTGTAGAGGAGGAAATTTCCTACAAAAAAGTCTGGGAGAGCCCTAGTATAAAAAGTGTAACTTAGGCGGGAACAAGTCTCAAAGAAAGCATCTTGTTTTGCTGTCCCATCCTAGAGCATTTTCAGTATCAGACTGTAGGTTTCTTAAACTGATATCTCGCGGCACATGGTTGGAACCAGCCTCGAATCTTAGTTTGGTGGCGAAGGAATCCCTGCAGTTTCAGACTTTTACGACTCTCTCCGTGTACGTTAACCATTAACGCTCAGGCGGACGAATTTTCAGCATTAGTTTGAACATCGATAATTTGTATATAAATGGCTTTAGAAAAATATGAGCTCTACTCTTTCGAACGTAAAATTGTATGCTCTTTCAGAATCATTCAAT
The DNA here is from genome assembly GCA_030407085.1 of Trichopria drosophilae. Classification (NCBI taxonomy): domain Eukaryota; kingdom Metazoa; phylum Arthropoda; class Insecta; order Hymenoptera; family Diapriidae; genus Trichopria; species Trichopria drosophilae. Next base: position 117,358,823 of record CM059585.1, on the reverse strand, counting down.
AAAATTTCGATAAAATGAACCGTAAAAAAGCTATACACGTTATTCTATTAAAAAACATGGTTTTTTACAATTTGTTTTTTATAAAAACATGACTTTCACCTCGAAATAGCGTTGGGAAACATATCTAAGTTGAAAATATCGCGTCCATGGACCTCAAGGATTAAAATGCATCATATCAGAATTCATAATTCAAGATGGCAGTTTTCAAAATGGCGCCTAGAAGTTCAAAATTCTTTTTAAAACTTAACCATTTTTTTTCTTAAAAACTATAGACTTTAGAGAAAATTTTCTAAGAACAATAATGCTTTGGAATGAGTCAAAGAATATTCTCAAATTTTATCAGCATGCAATAATACACTGTTTGATTTTTCAAAAATTCGAAAAATCGAAATTTTGAAAAAAGTTATTTTAAAAATTTGAGTAGGTTTTTTAAATAGTTCTAAGATATTTTTATTCTAAGAAAATTTTCTCTAAAGCCTATAGTTTCCAAGAAAATAAATGATTGGTCTTGAAATATAGAAAAGTTTAATAATTTATTTTCATGAAAACTACAGACTTTACAGAAAATTTCCTTAGAACAAAAATATCTTAGAACTATTTAAAGAAGTTACTCAAATTTTTTCAGATTTTTTAAATGATTATTTTCAAAATTTCGAGTTTTCGAATTTTTCAAAATTCAAGCATTGTTGCATGCTGATAAAATTTGAGAATATTCTTCGACTCATTCCAAAGCATTATTGTTCTTAGAAAATTTTCTCTAAAGTCTATAGTTTTTAAGAAAAAAAATGGTTAAGTTTTAAAAAGAATTTTGAACTTCTAGGCGCCATTTTGAAATCTGCCATCTTGAATTATGAATTCTGATATGGTGCATTTTAATCCTGGAGGTCCATGGACGCGATATTTTCAACTTAGATATGTTTCCCAACGCAATTTCGAGGTGAAAGTGATGTTTTAATGAAAAACAAAATGTAAAAAAACATGTTTTTTAATAGAAAAATGCGTATAACTTTTGCGGTTCACTTTATCGAAATTTTATTGAAAGATTCTGAAAGAGCATACAATTTTACGTTAGAAACAACGTAACGAAGCTCAAGTTTTTCTAAAGGCATTTATATACAAATTATCGATGTTCAATCTGATACTGAAAATCCGTCCGTCTGAGCGTTAATGGGTTAAGTGCAACGGATGTTGCCCTTGATTGCATTAATGTTCCACTGTTTGTAGATTTTGGCTTACTCTCCAAAAAACAGCATTACGCCTGCAGTTTACATTCAAATAAGTAACGAAAATATAAACAAATTTGTCACTAAATACTCATGCAATGCTACGATTTCCCGTTTTTTTCACTTTTTCGAGTATAGTTAGAAAATCAACATTGCGATCTTTGTTAAACAGAACACATGTGATTTATAGGGTTTAACAGTTTACACACCCTATATTAATTTCAGATTTTCCTCACTGTATCTACTTACTTTTAAACTAAAGTTTTTAACACATGTTCTGACAATACGCGCTCGCAATCATTATTTTCACCAAATTAATGTGTAATGATTGTCGAATCGCGCCAAAGGACACCAGTAGCAAGTTTCTTTAAGCGCCAACCTCCGAGGAAATTGAATAACACAATTGTCGGTTTTGCAGATCACCATGTGCAATAAAGTTATGTCACTTCATACGCTTATTAACGATATCTTGTGGATTATACTGCAATAACAGTATATTGTTACACAGGTAAAAACTTTTGCTGAATGAAAATGTTTATGTATTAATTTGTTCTGAAAGTATCTTTTCAAATAAATATTCTTAAACCTTAATGTGAATTTTCAAGGACATTGTCCATACAATGCAAACCGATTACACGCTGTCATAGAGCAATAAACAAACAACCATAAATGTAGGCATCAATTTTCAGTTTCAGTTTCAACCATTTCGAGCAACTTCGGCATGATTAGGTTCGGTTCCGTCCACAGCTCCAAGATCCACGATTGTTGAAAATAAATCATTGACTGCATGTCGTTGTTCGTCACTATTCCGTATCCCCAAATTCTCAAAATCAGTGATATAAGAACTCACTACTAAATAGAGAAACAATAGAACAAAACAATAACATCAGTTCAGGTCAGTACAGGTCAGATCGTATTTATAAAAATAGATTTTCTTGCACGCATGTAGAATCAGTATTATTATGTAATGACATAACTTACTAGATTAAAATAACCTATATTTCTCTCAATATCCCAATGAAATAAATTATTATGTATATAGAATTATGTAAAATAATTAATATTGTTTACATTGCACAAACTACAAAAACGAATATATACGAACAAAAGATTTAATACACAAGGTACCAGTAATGTCAATTAAAAAAACATTTCTCCTACAAAATTTGAGCAACAATCACAAAAGACACCTTTATATTTTCTTAATAATTTTTTTATATAACATTATTTAGAAAAATATTTTATTTATTTACAGAACTTGTGACATAGGAAGACGTCCAGGAAATCAGCAATGCTTTCAACGAATTGATCGGCGTCGGCGTATTCAGCGAATTTTGAGTCGATTAACATGCTCGAGATGTAAACAAACACCCGTATGACATACATAATATATTTCTCGAAGTTTGTGTGAAAAGGGAATAAATACAATCGCCTAAATGATATATAGCTTGCGGGGAAAAATTAAAGAAATCAGAGACTTGTGAGGTATCATCATTGCACCAAATGGAAAAGCAATTAAGACAGAAGATACTTCTAAAAAATGAAAATATCAGATTGGAAATAGATACAATACCTTATAAATATATAGTAGAGGTTAATTCTTAAACTTGAAAAGAGAAAAACTGAAATCTGCAAGTTCATCCTAAGTAGTAGGTAGGAAAGTAGCACCGGTTCTGGCTTAATGTTTGATTATTTAATGGCAGTTGACTTCATTGCTATTCTTTTATTTTTTACTAAATATCTAGTACGTATTACGAATTTTTAAGTATTTATTCATACCAGATTCTTATTGTATGTCATTTATACGAAATTAAAATGCACTTGATTTTTTTACTCCTCTCCCATGCAGCGGGATTTCTTTATTAATATTCTTTTTATTAATTGGAAGAAGAGTCTTAACAATTTCCGAATATTTATTTTCACTTTAAGTGGGTCGTCGAGATTATTTATCGACATAAAGGTGTCAAAATTCATACATAAATGTTGGACGTTTCCAAAATACCTTTTATATGATGGATTTATAACATCGTGGCAATGCCGTAGAATTGTCAGTGAGTTTCAGAAGAGAGACATTAGCACAAATTTATAGATGCTACGGTGACATCAGGGAAGCTTTAACGCAAACTGTGAATGTGCATTATTTCAGGATGTTAGATTACTTACATGATGCAAGTTATTATATTTTCGTAAGAATTAGAGATTGCCACGAATGTCTCAAACCGGAACTATTATAAAACTTTCGCAAGAATCTCCGCCCCTTCCCGACGTCTTTCGAACTTTCCGCAAGAAAACAAAAATAGTAGTTTGAATGTAAATAACGTACTTAATACTTGAATCGCTTCGTTATGCCGCGCACTCGTTAAACTAGCGTAAAATTAGCGGACCGAAATATCAGACGACTGAAACACAACGAGCGGTAATTTCGAAGAATAATATTTGAATTGAGGCCCCTTTATCAGTCGCGATATGCCGTTGGTCGTTATTTTTGCAGAACCGTCATGGTACGTGCACGTACGTATCTCACTATTCTGCTTCGAATTATGATAATTCTTGGTGGATGACGTTCAAGTTATACGTCCTACAATAATCAAACATGGCGCCACCATCAGCGATCCTGCGGCTGCAATCGAGCGTCTCGAAGTCCGCCGACGCCGCCGTCGGCATATAATAATATCGCCAGTTCGCAACCCGCCTGGAATAAAGGTTGATTAAGGAGTCGCAGGCCCCCGAGGCTGAAGGTTTCCGCGCATACGTCCACGTGCAACCTTCGGACATATTGCGGAAAACGAAATAATTGTTTATCGCATTGAAATTGCCTGATAAACAGTTAATAGCCCTTTTTTCAGTTTGGTTAATCCAGTTGATTTTCTTCCACCTTAGTCAGAATTGTTGTAGTCGACTTTTAATCCCAGACTTACTTTTTGGATCTGACATATGTGACGATGACATGGTCAAGATGGTATTGTTGTTTTGGAACAACAAACAGTTGTCCTTCCCTTATTTTAATTTCTCATATTCTAATCTCTTCTCTTATTCTAATTTTTCCCCTTCCCTTATTCTAATATTTCACCACACGCGTTCTCCCCACCGCGCCTACTACCTTTCTTCGAAGCACATATGACACATAACTGCGCATGCGCCATCAATATAAAGAAAGAAAAGAAAGAGAAAAAGTGAAGCAGCAAACGTTTAGTGGGAGAGAGGAGAAAATTAGAATAAGAGAAGAAAACCGCCATCTTGCCTGACTGGACAAATTAGAATAAGAGAAGGACTACTGTACAGTACTGCTTCTTCTCTTATTGTAATTTTCTCCTCTTTCCGACTAAGTGTTTGCTGTTTCACTTTTTCTCTCTCTTACTCTTTCGCAGCGCATGCGCAGTTATGTGTCAGATGTGTTTCGAAGGAAAGTAGTAGGCGAGGTGGGGAGAACGGGTCCGTGGAAACATTAGAATAGGGAATGGGAGACAATTAAAATAAGAGAAGGAATTACCCTACAAACATGAATTCGCTCGAATGTCACCTCAAGGTCAAACTTACATTCGTAAATGGGAACCCATATTTCTCACCTCAGAAATGGAAAGAGCAACAAATTTTACGACTCACTATGTCCATGATTATGATTGTCTGTAAACACCTAATAGCCCTTGTTTACCAGTTTAAACAATCGGGTTTAGAGGTAATTTACAATTCAAAATATCAAGATCTTATACATGATACTGACTTGTTAAATTCTGTCCTTAAGAAGAGTTGGATTTTCGATTTGAGGTGAGTGCTTGCTAACTATAAATGATGATGATGAATTTTTGGTTATGCAGTAATATATCACTGCAAACGGGGAGTTGAATGAAATTCAAAGGTCAAATAGATTTATACTAAGATGGGCTCTCGTTCATTTTAAACCACAAAAATGGAAATTTTGAAATATAATAATATATTTAATATTATTATTCATAATTTTGAATAATCGAAATTTTCCATAAAAATTTTCTTCATTTTTTAGGTTAGCTGAAATACTCAATTTATAAGTTTATGTTGAAATATGCACAAATTGCATAAATACTCAATATATAAATATCTGCATAAAATCAATATTTTACACCCACTCATATAATTTATGGATGCTTTAAGTTGCTTTTAATTAATAACGAGTTTCCTTAAATAACTAAAACAAATATTTTTATTAGAAAAGTAAACAGTACCTCAAAACCAGCCTTTTATTTATTAATAAGCTATATTCTTTCGATTATCAATAAATGCTTTCTAGCAACTTGTATATACTACCGGATAGGATGTTACGGTAAAGGAGTTGAAACAACAAGCATTCGCCATGTTTGCAATCAACGTCGTTGTGTAAATAGAACTCTATGCATACTGGATATACATTCGTAAAACTACTCAAGTTTCTGATTGGCCTTAATATAGTGAATGGAAACATGAAACGTTTCATCAATGCGGAAATCGTTTTGTATTTTTAATAAATATTACGTAAAAATAATTGATTTCTATAACATTTTTTTATGAGAGATTAAGAGAGCTTAAAATATTCACAGAGTTCCTGCTATAGTTATTTCAGAAACTCGAGACATGTTTATTTTTTCCAAACACATGTTAATCTGTTTTTACGATGGTTATTCAGCACCAATATCCAAAACATGGAGACGAGCTCTGCAAGAGTCCTTGAAGGTGTCTTCAAAAATGCTCGCCCCAAGCACTGCCCAGAAGCTACTCTTAACATTATCATTAAGAGGACGATTTTAAGACTTCTGCAAGAGCTCCTAACCCATTAAGTGGACGATTTTGTTGTTGATTTTCTACCTTCATCCACAACAGGATAATGGATTGATATTCACTTGTGAGTATGCTCTTTGGATTGGCGTAATCAATATTACATAGACATATTACATGTTTTCTAAATTCAAAATAACCACTTTAAAATAGACAAGCAATACAAATTTTATTCATATTAAAAATAATGTTTTTCATATTAAAAATGCAATAGAAATTATTACAGGTTCGAATAAATTAAAAGTAACTTATATGACATCATTTAAAAAGAAATAGTACTTAAATTGGTTTATTTTTTATGTGGCTTATTACATTCTAACATTAAATATATTATAAGCCAAGTAAAAAAGTTTTCAATAGTGTCCATCTTAAACATTTTAGGAAAATACGCAAAGCTGTTTACATCTTCTCACACAATTACACTCTATAATACAAAGAAAATCCCGACGATCATGATAGGATAGGAAAGTTTACGTTCTAAAAAAATATTGCACCTGCATATTATTTTCCAATACAGGTGTGGGATTTTGTCCACAGGTGTGCGAACGGAAAAATGCAGTGTGTTGAGAATAGTACAACAGGTATTTTTAGATATTATTTTCGTTAATATACACCTACACGATGCACCAATCGATAAATAATTCCATTTAGAGTAAACATTCATTATCTACAGAGTAAAAGTTGAGCTTTTCTAGTGACACAGTGAATTGTCATTGATTACGATTGAAGTTTCACTCAATACAAAGTGATGTTACACCTCATGAAACGAGAGGTTTCACTCCTTACGAGTGACGATTAGCTCTTTCAATATAGTGATTAAATTTTCACTCTGTAAAAAGTGAATTCTCACCCCATGAAATTTAAAATATGGAGAGTTGACCAAATACCCAATTCTAGTATGTTTTAAATTCGTGTTATCACAGTTTTTGAAAAGTATTTACCTTCTCTTTGCCATTGCTTTTATTTGTTATTTTCCTATTAAGAGGGACAATCAGACAACAAAATTTGAAAACATTCATTTTATCGACTTTTTAACTGGCTTTCTCGCGAAAATATTTATTTTTAATTATACGTTGTCTATCTTCGTTAAATTAGTATTTAACGATTCAATATTATGTTTTGACACAATGGGACAGTCAACCGGAAGTTAACAAAAACCTCAAAAGTGGTCACAATTTATGGAGGAAATTATGTTATTGAAAAAAATATGGGATAAAAAGGTAAAGTTATTAAGAAGAAGAAGTTAAAAGAAGGCCCGTTAGTAGCACGTAGATATATATACTTCAGGGGACTACTATTAAAGTTTATCTATCCGTAACTTCATCCATATTTATGATACAAAAATAATTTTTTTTCATTTTAAATTATGCGTCTAGCAGCATGTACATTATTTATTTAGGAAAAACTTGAAAATGTACCGTATGTAAATCTCCACGTTTACGACGTCAATTTCGTTATTTTTATTATTGATATTATGAAATATTCAATTCAAATTTCCGCATAATTATTATTATATACGTATATATATGCTAGAAGTAAACACAAATTTGAAAAACTTATTGTTAGTCTTTCTCTGATATTTTAAAATCATCAATCAACATTTGAGTTAAATATGTCCAATAAAAGTGTGTTAATGTGGATTATATTTTATTTACAGAGCACTGTTAATAATAAATATGAATTCGGTTTATCAGACTAATGGACATTTGCTCAACAGAATGAAGGTGATAACTCAGTTTACTAGTAGGTGGATCTGGGAAAGGTTCCTTTTCTACTTTCAAATCGGAATACCATATATATAATGAGGTAGCAGGTACAGAGGATCAGAAAAAGGAAGGTGAACAGAACCGAAAGAGAGTACATATAAAATTTAATTTCTCCATATCATATTTTTATGTAATTCATATTCCATTTCTACATTATTTCAAGTGAGCGAAGGAAATAATGAGTCCGGGCAATGTGAATTTTAAAATTTTGAATTAAATCAGTGTTTTATTCAAGATTATTTAATCATTTTAGCGAGTATTATTTCAATTTATATTTTCACGCATACGCATATACCTTGCACGAAAGTTGCTACCAAATGTTCCTTTTTTCTTATGCGGAGTCGTGAAATGCATTTTTATTTTATATAAATGTATTTTGTCTGCCTTTTTAAATGTATTGCATTAATCATTACAACTTTTAAAATTTGACAATCGTAGTATTAATGATTATTGTGTTTAAAAATTTTCTCAAATTTGACATTCGATCAATAAATCAGAATGATTTATTATAATAATTTGGTATGTGCATTTTTAAACAATTTTAGTGAAGTTTTATTAATTTTTCTTTCATTATCAAAACGTGATATTATTGGCTTTCCAACGGACACGAAAGTCCCGAATGTTTCTAAAACGTTTTTAGAACGTTCCAGAAACGTACCTAAAACGTTTTATGTCTGCAACATGGATGAAACGTTTATAAAACGTTCCGTAAAGTAGTTCTGGAACATTCTAAAAACGTTTTAGCAACATTTGGGTCCTTCGTCCCCGTTGGGTTATTACTAAACTGTCAACCATTTATAAAATTTGTTAAAATTCGAAAATTTATAAAATTTGTATTATTTTCAAAATAAGTAGGAACGGTATTATGTTCTTTAAAATATTTATCAAACCAAAAAAGAATCAAAAGAACGTTTAAAATTAATTATTTAGTAACATAGTTTACATTTTGTTTTTTTTATTAAGTTTTTTTCTTTATTAATTATTTTAAAAAACCCTTATGATTTTCACTCTAATTAATTTATAATTAGTAATTGCATTTCTTTTGTTATTAAAATTACGATTTTATTCGTCATCCATTTCTATAAATAACATTTCATTAATTTTTATTCATTTCATTCATTTAAAAGCAAATAACGCATTTAAAAATTAACATTAATCGCCGATAAAATGAAAATAATTTTTAGTGTAATAATATTAAACAATTTTGTAAGATTAGTTAATTTTGAGATACAATTCCCGAAGGCTCATTATTATTGTAATATTTTAAATATCGCGATAATGCAGTAGGAAAAAAACGATGCGCTTTGAAACAAATTGTGATTTGCTAAAAACCACTCTCAGTACCAGTTGCACTAAATAGAAATGATGAAAACAGTTTTATTCTTTAATAACAAAAATTTTAATCCTGGGAAAGCAAGTTTGTACTCCTGAAAATGTAAAACGAATACAGGATGTACGCATAATCCCCATATGTTCCGTATCATGCGGATCTTTCCGCAGATAATCAACATTGACATTTTCATTACGGAGACTACACCTGGAAATTAATCCTCTTTTCTTTCCATACTGACAAACTCGATACTTTACCTAGATAAGGCAAGAAGCGCACCCATAATTTCGTTAAACGAAAATATATCTTTTCTTTTCAGTCGTTTATCTTTTTAATAATCGACCTTCTTTATTCTCTATCAATAAATTAGAGAAATACTTTTTAAATTAATTAATTTCCGACTTAACTCTTATAGCTTTGTGATAATAAATAATTCTTTTACATCGAATTTAAATATTATTAATTTCTTACTACTTTTTCTTTTATTATAAAATAACTCAACGCTTAATTTGAAAACTGAAAAGTTTAAATAGACACATTGTTACTAAACATAGTCCTCACTCCCAATATTAGCCCGTCTTATATAAGGGAATAAGGGGACGAGATTTTTGCACCCCACTCCGCGCACATAATGAGAAACAGCGATAAAAGAACTGCGAAAACTGAAATAACGGAAGAATTTAAATATAGGGAGTTAAAATAAGGGAAGACCGTTCTCAGCTGATGTCCAAGCGAAACATTCCACTTGCGTGATATTGCCGAAGGTGAGGAGAAGCCGTCGATGAAACGCGTTAATATTGAGAGGAACTGCTAGGTGAATATTATTCCGTGACCAACATTGCGAGTGCTGATATTGGGAGGGACTGCTCCGCTGACTTTTGGAAGAATGTCAATGATGATGTCATTGCGTAGTTGCTGGTAGTCCATCAGGAATTAAGTATTTAGTCATTCTTATATATGAATACACTAGTTTTTAAGTTTACAACTTTTACTAACATTGTAAAGTTGACTAAAATTTCGTAGTCGGCTAAGCTAAATGCAGCTGCAAAACTAACCATCCCAGTTAACTTAACAAAATTTTAATTCAGCATCAGAACATGTATATTACTCGTACAATGTGTGTCTACCATTGGTAAATTATAAGTACATAAAAACTTTAATACTGAATATCGATTCAAAATTAGACCACAATAATTTTCTTTATATTCTAGCTTTTTCATTCATAATTTGTTGTATCTATTGTCAATATGCATTTTCAACTGGATTTGGACCAAGGGACAAACGGACCCCGTATATTGAATTTGCAGCGGGCTCCATTCTTATTGAAAATTGGAACTACGATGAGCGAAAGATGCATAACCAATAGAGGCCCAGACATCATACCATACCTTAGAATTTCAATGTAAAAAGAATTCAAATTGATCAGGCCCTTATCAGGAATTAGGACATGAAAATTGATCACTAAACTAGTGTTAATTTTAAATAAAAAGTTTAAACGACATGCAATTTACTCTTTTTATTAAACACATAAAAATATGAAATAAATTACACGTGATGTAGAACATGAAACTTTAGGGTTCTTCCGAAACTTAATTCCTATGTTACTGCATTGAGTTATGAGAATTTTGACATCAATATCTCTTCATACCTTAATACTATGAGCAATTCCATATACATATTCATAAATATTACCTAAGCCAACTTAACCTAACCGAACCTAACCTTAGCTAATATTTTTACTGCGGAATATTTTGTCACCATAATATTTCGGTTTAGTAAACCGTTTTCTGCTATTGACTAAAGATAATATCACCAGTTCATCATATATTAAAGTAGTCAAGCAACGAAAATTTTGAATAAAATATTAATTGTTGTAAGTTTGCAAACTGAACAGAACTAATATATCACATAATATTTCGTTTTTGTAGTCTGATCAGATGCTGATCAGGCCGCAATAATTTTCTAGACTTTTCAACCATTTTCTGCGCTACAATATTGCATGCCTTTTTTTAATAATAGTCCAAGCAATGGAGGTTTTGACCTGGCAATTTTAAGAAATGCAATCGATTGACTTGACATTTTTACAGTAGGTAGGGAATAGCACAAGGATCAAAATCTATATCGTGCCAATGTACGCTTTCGCCATGCTGGGTGGGAGGGGGGGGGGGGGGGGCCACTCCTTCTAGAGTGGTGGAACATTTTTTATGAAATACAGTCCCAGAAATTGATAGCGGAACTAATTATAAGCAATTTTGTCCTTTGCCTTTTTTTCTGCGATCAATACTTTTTGAGTAATTTGAGTTTGAAGATGTTCATTTTTATCCTAAAAATACATGTTTTTGATTGGTTTCTCACAATTATTGCAAAAACTATGCGTTTTAGCAAAAAACCGTACAAAACAAAAATGAAGGTAATAAAATAACGAAGAGATTGGTTTTTTATTTTTTGTTCTAGGTACTAGAGAACCGAAATTGTGGCTCCTTTTCAGGTCAAGTGGAATTGCATGCGAGCAAAAATAGAACATTTCAACTTGAAATATATCAAAATCTAACGTTTTTTATCACATTGCATATTCAGCCTTTTTTAAAGTACATGAAAAGAGCTTTCGATTGAGCGTCGACTGGGGTCGATAGCACAAAAACTGACGAAGTAGTAACAAATTTAATATTATTTTCTTGATTTTTAGGAACAAAATAAAGCTCTAATAAAATTCATGTCCTGTTGGCCCAAATTGAAATTAAAGGTAATCCTTTTGCAATTTACTTCATTTAGGTACCAGCAATAGATTCTGGAAGTTTTAAAGGGTTTAGAAGCCTAAATTCCGAAATATGCTTGATATACTTTTGAAAAAGAAATATTGAATGTAAAAAATAATTGTTTTCTCTATTTAATATCTGCAAAACTAATAAAGTTACGAAAAACTGATGGAAGACAAACATGTAGGCTTTTTATGCTGAACAATTTCATATTTCATAAATTTTCCTACGATGAAATTTGACTGAGTTGTGACCGTTAGAAGGTCAACATTCAGTACGAAAACTACCTTCTCCGACCCCTTGAAACCTGTACATCTTCGAAACTAAAAGATATAATAAGATGAAATTCATAGGAGTTATAGTACTTGGAATACTCCAAAAAATTCCGTTTAGAGCGAATTTTTATCTTGAAAATTGGAAAAGTTACGATGAAAAAACCAATAAAATCTACTTCCACTTTTAGGCCTATGCCATTAATTAAATTATTTTTCAACTTCATTTGCTTCGAAATTTGGACGAATAGTACCCCCAAAGTTTTGCTTTGCAAACACCTTTTTGCCACGTTGAGATAAATTAGGTTGAAAATGGAATATGAATAAAAATTGAATAATAATACACGGAATGATGTATAAACCGAGTAATAGGTCAAAATAGCCGTAGGTAGAGTAATCGACGCAAACATCACCGAATAGGGCAGTTTCAGCTCGAGAGGTCGCAACGGCCGAAACAGTAGCTCAGAACCTTAGTGCATTTTCGTTGATACACTCGCGGCACAGAGCAAGGGCGTTTCGACACAGCATGCAAAGTTAATTCCGGACGAATTGGAATTGAATATTATGCCGGCCTGAGTAAACACACTGCGAAGTGAACGAGCGTACGGACGAGTATACAATGCGTACCTGGGATCTGTACCTGCCTGCATCGGAAACGGCGCAATACGTTCTGGTACCATATATATATAGAGCAACGGGCCCGCTAGAGGACGTACGGCCACTTGGTCGAAATTGTAATTATAACATCGGTAAGTAAATTATAACACAATGCCGGGCGCTCGCTGGGGTGTTTCGTATTCACAAGATAAATACGAGGTGTAGGCCGCTGCTTGCCCGGATTCGTTGGGCGATGAAAGAAGACGCTCAGGATGGGTTAAAAGGGAGTAAGAGCGAGAAACCTATTAGGTGAACGAGTAGAGGGGGTTGGTATGCAACGACTAAGTAAAACGTTTTCGTGGTTATTTGCTGCGTGTTCAACGCGGCTATATTTGACCCCTTCAATTATGTGCGATTATTTCGGATTCGCCGTTGGAAAATTCAGTGGAGCCAAATTTTAACGTATTGAAAATTCACTTATTGTCAAGATTTGCTCTGGATCTGGCGGTCCTTCACCTACCTCAGGATCTAGGAATTTTCGCATCTCAATCCTGAGTTTTAGTTCCTTCGTTGGGCGTCAAATATTTGAGACTCCAGGAGTACATCAGGAGTACTCCGAATTTAGAAGACAATTTTCTATCACCAATAATATATATTCAAAGAGTATTATTGATGAACATTATTCAACATAACACTTTACTGAAAGTTGCGTCACAGCTTCTCTGAAAATTGTGGCGATAATTAGAATTTCATGAAACCTAGCTCCTTCCTACTTCAGTTTCCTCATTCTCGTGCTAATTTATTATACAAAATAATTTTCTTCTGCCGATACGGCGAGCGATAAGGATAGCGAAACGAGATTACACGTTACTGATCCATTGGTTGCTTTCTTCTGGAATTGTTCAGTTCAGAGTGCAAGAAACATAAAAAAAGAAAGTGGGAGTAGTGACTTTTCTCCAAAGGCATGAAATCCTCTGGTACTTCATCTACCTCGGGATCTTTTAATTTGTGCTTTTCCACTCTGGTTTTTAGGAAGCAGCAATTTCTTCATAGAGTCTCCTTTATCAGGCTCCAGATATCAGGAGGACTTCAAACCTAGACGACAATTGTATTCCCGTAAATGGTAGATATTTGTAAGCATTTATTGAACATCATATTCAATATAATGTATTCCTAACTGTTTGCTAAGAGCCCTCTCTGGGATAATGAAACGTGATGCAGATAAGAAAATTTGAAAAGGTTTTGGTAATAATTTAGTATAAATTAAATACTTGTACTTTTGAGGTTGTCACTATAAGTCGACGAGATATCAACAAGAAAAGGTGAGTCGAGATATTTGATACTAAGAGCTAGTTCTACATACTTTCAATTATTTAAAATGTCAAGATTTGTTCAGGATTTAGTACAGTTGGTGTCCTTTTATCTGTTTCGAGATCCATGAATTGAAATGTTTCAATACTCTTGATTATTTTCCAACATATCCTTTGAAGGTTCTCCTTCGTTGACTACCAAATACTACTGGACATCTAATCTTATATTGACCTGGAACCTGGTAGATAATGATACTGTTGAAGAATGGAGGTATTTCTATGAATTTATTAAGCATCAGATTCGGGATAATACATCACTACATATTGCCCAAAATCCTCAAATTGATGCCTAGGAGATAATTAGTAATATTAGAGACTTTGCTTTGTCCTAACACCGCATCGGTTAACCTGGCGATGTATTGCATAAATGGACTTACTTTCTTCTATTAAAAGAAGAGTTGACCATAATGAAGAATAAATGATTATCCCTTTGGTCGTGTACTTTTGTATTTAAGAAGGTGTTTACTGAATGTTGAAAAGATGTCAGGAAAGAAACTCTAGTTCCAAATATGGCTCCATTTACTGAGATGTCATGATTTTGTCTGGATCTCCTACAATTTATCCATTTTGGGATTCATAAAGATCTGCTCGGCATTCCTTTTTATAGTTTGCGGTACCATTTTCAAAAGGATCCATTCATTGGGCACCAAACATTGCTGGACCCCTAAAATCAGAACGATTTCAGAACTAGAAAGACCATTACGTTAATATCAAACATGCATATTAGGAATGCGTTATTCAGTAGCAAATTGAGTACAGCACCTTCAATAATAAAGTGTGATTATTTAATAACCATACTCTGATACCTGATTTTCTACTTCGTTCATGTTACAAAAACAACTAACACAGAATCAACATTTGTTTTCTAGTATCAGAGAACAAACAATGACTTCAGTTGAGAAACAAGGAAGAACCAATATTAAATTACTTTATCAATAAGAAATAAAATTTTCATAGTAACCTATATCTACCGTATAGGAATAAAGCATTTCGTATTTGTTTAAATTTTTCATTTACTAGGAAAAGTGTAATCTACGGAGTGTTATCTTGTATTTCATCATTGTTCCCGTCACTTATGTCACGACCGTCATCATTGTTTTAATTAATTCCGTAACTGTCTTAGTGAGAAATACATTGGAGTCTGGAAATACTAGGAGCATCGCTGCGTTTGATATTCATAGGGTAGAATTGATTGAACTAACTTGCACAGAATAATTTGTAGCTTGTTCAATAGATTATTAGTTCATGGAACTAACGACTTGAATGACAATCTTCTACATTTGATCATAAGAAACGCTATAAACTGAATGCTGTCGAGATCAAACTTTAATTTAGTGACGTTAAATTTAACGACATCAAAAGGAACTTACAGGAGTGTCTATTTCTCAAACCGCTTCCTTTCATGGGTTTTTTATTAGAAGAAGATTATACTAAATGGCTTATTCATACATTCGGAATACATAAAATCGATTAGCTCCGATAAATCGAAGAGATAGTCCAGTGAAATAAAATTATTTCCATTACATAAAACGCAATCAATAATCCCCGGTTTTTATTGCCGTTTTATGTAAATACCACCTTCTAACGACTTTCGTAGCGCATTTTATTAATTCGAATACTGCCTGAACTAAAGCCAAACAAACATTTTCTTGTAACTCCGAGCCAGGTCGTCATTAATAAGAAAACCACACTGCGGAACGGAACATATCTAATAACAGTACAGATTCCAATTCATTTCACGATATTCCTATGAATTTCAAGCAAACGAAGCCGGAAGCTCTATAAAATTATGTATAAAAAGTCCGACTATGACGACGTAGCAAGAAGATAAGGATCTTCATGGGCGACTCGCTTCGGCAGATGTAGATAGGTGATATCGCATGATGCATGGAGGAGTCCAACACCAATCGCAACACTCTTTTCAGGTCTCGTTTAGGGACTATCGGTAAACGATTGGTATCGAAGGTGTGGTAGGACTGCATCTGGCGCACCTGACGATTCGACCCCGGTTCTTGAACGAACCTTCTCCCTCGATTCCTTTGACCCTTCTCTTCCTTTTCCTTCGACCCTAAGCGCCTCCGAGTAGGGATATATATATGATCATTCCTATAGCAATGTAATGGAATAACGTCCGCTTTTTAATGACCGTTATTGAAATTTTACAACCTCTTAATTGGAAACTAATGGAAGCCTTTCGCACTACGCTCTCGTTATCGCTGTGACGGGAAACGTATATTTAACTCGGATCTGCACGATCGTACTTCGATAGCTTTGACGATTCGCTTTGACACCTTGAAAATGCTGGAATTTCCCGCGAGTGTAATCAACAGCTTTTTAATAGGTTAAAAGCTTCTTTCGCATTCATCTGTATACTTGTAGTTTTTAAATGCCGGTTTCTTTATAAATAAAATTTTAAAACACACAGCTTTTCTCTGTTGATATATCGGTAGATGGTTGGCTGAACATTCCATAAACATCTGGTTAGAGTAATTTTATATCAGATATTTGTACTGATAAATGTAATTGTTTCATTTTGACTACCTGACTTTTCTAAAATCATGCAAAATATCTACTAAAATGTTTGTCTTCAAATAAGAAAATGTATTGTAGGGGGAAAGGTTCGGTTATGAACACCCTTTCATTTTTGGCTCATAAATTTTTCCAAACTGGATATTATGCATACATATGAATATGTCTGGATAGTTAGATACCTTAGTTAACTACTATTGAAGAAACTAAATAGATTTTATGCAGTAGAACATTTTGGTTAAACATTCCGTATTATGAACACCACTAAAAAATCTACTAAAAATTGGAAAAAATTGAGTAAAAACGCCCAGATATATACAGAAATGATAATTTATTGATTTCAAAAACCTTTAACGATAGAAAAACAGAAGATAACATTCTATGATACCTATTATTCTTCATCCTCTTCACAATGTTTACATTGCCAGTAGCTCTTACGAATTTGAGCATACTTCAAATGCACTAGCCGAAAAGTGAAAGAAATCAAAGCCAATCGGAGAAAACTTGGAAAATCACCGATCGATTATAAATTATTATACAATACATACGACAATATTTTATAATTTGTCAAAAAAACGGATGTTGACAACCGAACTAATTGCGCAGAAAATAGAAATTAGTAGATTTTACCTAGAACTTGAGTAAAATTTACCGAAAAAGTTGAAAATTATTAACCATTGTTAATAAAAATAATTAAAACAACAATTATAATTTTCTGCAGTTTATCTGGAATTTATCTTTTAAATCCTTGTTTAACATCAATGATGTGTTAAAATCTTATCCAAGTAAACAAATTAAGATAATTTTTATATTTAATATAACTGCTGTCAATTTTCTTGCGAGTGCTGTTATAGAATATCTAGCCTAGTTTTTCGTTATTATGTGATTAAACATCAATTAAAAACTTATTACTTAAAAGCTACAATACTATTTATTTATATTCTTCAATAAATTTTACTTTTAAATGAGACTCGGTAAATTTTACATAACTAAGTTTGGCAAATTCTACTCATGACATTATGGTGGCTGTCGCTATTAAATCACTAAATGTAATAAATTTACTCTGTAGCAATGCATTGCACTAATTTTTTTTCTTTGATTAAGTTTGATTTGAATCGCTTTTAAGAATACTGAAAAATAAATTTGTGGCGACGTATACAGGTCAGAAAATCAATTTGTTCGCAGAAAAAAGCGCAAGCGATTTTTTGCTTTCATATTCGCACAAAAGCTACATGTAGCGATAACACACACGTGACATTTGTCGAATTTGATTCATTTCTTTTTAATCAAAACGCAGGGGTGTTCACAACCAAACCATGTTCACAACTGAACCTGTTACCCTATACACCTCTGCCACTTGTAGATCGTCTGCAGGACTGACCACAATCGTCAACAATATGACTGGCAACAAAATCATCTAACACCTTTACATTCAAAAATACTTTTATTATAGCATAATGTGGAGTAAGATATAAAACAAAAAACTTTTCCCTAGGCACGGAAGCAAGGAAGATGCATTAATAAAAAAATCATCGATTGTGATAAAAGAAATATATATTGCACTTTTCAAACTTATAAACTCACTTCGTTTTATCTTTTTTTATCTTAACTATTAAATTTATACTAGGAAATGTGGACAATTTATATTTGAGAATTTAATTACGTTGCCATAAAATAATTATAATTTTCATATAAATAATTCTGTTAATATTTCTTTTGATATATTAATAAAGATTTTTACCGCTAGGGGAGTTGGCGATGCTCGCAGCTTCGTGTTTCACGCCTGTACTATTTCGGTTGTAGTTTCAAATATGTTTTCCAACCAATTCTATAATTTATATTACTATATAGTTAGGAAAAAATTGTTTCAAAATATGATGAAGGACAATGAATTTTTTGTCAGGAGAGTTTGGAGAATTGTGTGATAGCGCCATCTTACGTCATACTTTAGAAGTTTGTTGTTGGATTATCCGTGTCGAGATTGTTAATCAATGCAAATTAACTTTCTTGCAATATAATTATTGCCTTAAGCGAACGTGCAATTTGATCGTCTCTCGTGCTATGTATTTTCAAATTATTCATAAATCAGTTTTTTCAGCGAGTTGCAAAGGTAAATATATATAAATAAATCTTTAGTTAATGAAGTTTCGATATACACTTTGAGTTTAGCTTTGCATAATACGATTTGGAGAGTCGTGATACACTATTTCTTTTAAGTTTTTCGCATCTCTTTTGTTTACAGCAATTTTCAAGTATGTTTTGAATAATGTATGATGCAACTGCAAAGGTAAAATGCCGAATAATAATGAAACAGGAACACAGATTAATTGTATTGCACTTTCATAAAATTTCACGTAATTTTGATTGGTTTTAAGTGATGTCTTAATTGCTAAAAATAATTGCTTCCATTTGAGTGAAACTAATCTTGAAAACTTTCCAAATCTGCCAAAATTATTGTGATTTTAGAGCAGTTCACATTCACTCCGACTTATTGTATGCACAAAAGTTCAAGAAGCCATTGAATTTGACTGAAATTACATTCGTGGGGTTTATTACCATCACTGAATAAAAAATGTTCGAAATAGCAAGATTCAAAATATGGCGAATTTAATATTAAACTTATCGATTTTCTAAATTTATTCTTGTCTACAAATTTTCTGGAATGAGTAACACATTTTGATACTATGTTTTTTATTATATTTTAATTCTACCCTGTAAATATTAGTGATGAGTTGATAATAAAATGTAAAAAACAATTTCTTTACATTTGAATTTTTTACACCGTCTTTTAATTTTTGCCTGCAATTAATGTATTGGAGTAATATTTTATGACAATTTTATTGTTGACAAACAGAGACGGAAACATTAACATATTCGATTTTAAAATGTCTTACACACTGGTCTTCAAATGTTCTATAATCGAGTCCAACAAGAAAATAAGAGGAGAAAGAAAGTCAAGGTTTGAATCAATTAAGGACCTTCGTAGGCAACAAAGGAATTGCGGTTTCGAAAATATAAATCGAAAATAAAAAAATAGTTAGAATACAATTATGCATAAAATTTAAAAAAATAATTATTTGTTTACGTAGCTTTTGTTTTCTAATGTGCATTAATAATATACTTACGGTCTATTTTCTATTGCCCATTCATTTTTTTATTTTTATCCATACAATAAAATCAGAAATTGAAAAATTTTATTATACACAACAAAAAAACAGAATAAGAAACAAAATATTGAAAATATCTCATAATAACCTAAAGAAGTTGTACAAATTGGATGTTGAAAACTGTCAAAAAGAACTTCTGAAATACTCTTTTGATCTGAATTAGCGACTTACCATTTATTAGTCAATTTTGCAACAGTAAATCGTAAAATCCCATTAATGTATTAGAAAAATTATACTACTCGAGTTATCCATTCTAATAACTTAATAATAAAATGCAATATTTTTCTAATGAAGTAGTAGTTCACATTTTCTTAGCATTATAAGAAACCGATACTTTTTTTACGTTTCCAAAATTTGTTAACCAACATTTTCTAATAGTAACATCAACAGAATAATTAAGAGTATAAAATTTGTCTGATTTTTGGATACTACATGTACTACTAGAGCTTGACCTTGAAATCCCTTATGACTGAATTAAAAGCAAATTTCTACAAAGGAATCACGAGCTCCACTTATACACTGAGAAAAAGGATTCTTTGTTGTAAAGAAATATTTAATTGAAAAGTTGAAACCGTTCTTTTAACGTAAAGGTGACATTGTAATATTAAAGGCGATCATTTAATATTAGCATTTTATTTCTTACATCAGAATTGACCATTTCTTAATAGTTAAGAAATGTATACTTTGAACTCGGCAGCTGCGCAAATTCACAAATAAGACATGGAACATAATGTGTCTTATACGACGTATTTGTTTACAAAATTAACATATTTAAGACGAGGTATAAATAATATCTTTAATTCATTTCTTTTCACAATAACAACCACCGAATTGCAATGGCATTCAATTGTTCTTACCAAACAAAACATCCGTGCTATCATTTGAGGTTATGTTACGATGCGTATCGACTCCAACCATTACATTCGGTAAGTATTAAGAAATCATTACTTTATAGCTGCAAACGCATAGTATACAAGCGGTTTCTTAACTATTAAGAAATGTTTGGTTGCATTTAATAGATATTTCTTAAGATAGAAAATGCATTGTTTGCACTAAAGAAATGTTAGCTTTATATGAAAAGAATAATTATTTCATACTTAAAAAATTATTCGATTCGCCGTATTTAAATCTACAATTTCTTAACTATTAAGAAGCCTTCTTAATGGTAAACAATCCTTTCCCTCAGCTTAGGGAATTGTAGAGTCGCGACTGCGCCTAGCGGCGAGAAATGAAACTGCCTTCAATTTGGCTCGCTGATTCATATTCAGATTTCTTTTACAAGTTTCGTAATTTTCTGATACTTTTACATAAGTTTTCTGTCCGTTACACGATTTAGTGAAATTCCGTTTCATTGGTATCATGAAAGTATCAGAAAATTTCTAACATCATTTTTAAAATTCGAAAATTGATGTCAATCCGTCAGGATGATTGTCATCCCGGCATCCCACGGACTTCATATCGGAGTAAATTTCGAAGCAGCAAAACTCTACAAGTGTTTGAGAAAAGTAGCTTTGATAGTAAAGGAAGAGGGCCGAAGTGGGTTGCCTTGTCCACTTATACACGCGGCGTCGCTCGAGTGACTCTTCGAACGGAATTTCACCGACATCTGCGCCTCCGCCATTTCCTTTCGTGTACTCTACTGGGCCCACTTTGTGGTACCTTGGTGCATCGAAAACGATGTACCCACGATCAAACCTGCTACTCAAAACTTACGCCTGGGGCATCGTCAGGGTCGAGTGCACATACGGACATGTCACTGTGTACCCTCTGTTTTGTTATCGAAAGGATTGTATCCGATCGAATCAGACGGAGCCGATCGTTCCCGAATTTTATCTGATTTTCTGGAAGGGATAGATCTCCAAGTAAATTATGGCCTTTTCGAACTTCCCACTTTTATTTAAGGTAACGGTATATCTTGAAACATGCTTCAAAAGCATTACCCTCAACAGGATGATATATTGACTGTCATGGGTGAAATAGAAAACACTGTACCAAGGATGTTATTAGGGTCCGAGTCAAAGACAAGAGTTGCAAATGTCCCACGAGACATGAATCGAATAAAACGTAACGATGTTAAAAATACGTTAACATAACCTATTAAGTCACAGAAATTTTTGTTGTTGACATATTCCAGATTTATTCTTAACAGCAAATTGGATTAATATGGCCATCAAATTAAAACTTGAATTTAATTATCTTTGAAAATGGCGGGTTCTAAATAAAATACACCTAAAATCTAACATATTTTTATTTATTGAATTTTTTCATGTTTAAAATGTTTGAAAATGATTTCGGTAATCATTGAAAAGTGCTGAAAATTATCCCGGAGGATAAGAGGATTTTTCTTTATGTCTAAAGTAATCCTAACCTCTAAAAATGACATTAACCCTTTGAAGCATACATTTTTCTTTACGTTTTATTGACTTGAAATTTGCTACTCGGAGGTTTTCGGGGTCGCTGATTACGAATCCGGAATCAGATTTTCAAAATTCAAAATGGCGGAAAAAATATGAAAATCCATTGAAATGTCCTGTGTCTTGTTACATGGGGGTTTTCAGGGTTGCTGATTACGAATCTGATGCAGATTTTTAAAATTCAAAGTGGCAGATTTAAAATGGCGGACAAAAATATGAAAATTCATTAAATGGTTACGTTTTTACATCATGATGGCCGCCATTTTGAATTTCGTAAAATCAATATCGGTATCGTCATCAGCGATATCTAAAACCCTATAAAAAACAACGTCAATAATGAATTCTTTCGAAAAAATCGTGTTTTTTCATATTTGTTTATTTATAAATCATAAATAATAAACAGTCATATCGTAATAATTGTTTTTATACAATCCTCCATTACTATAGTAATAGAAAATAGCAAAAAGACCGATCTAAATGCGTTAACTGGAATTTAAATTGGGAAATATCTGAATTTTTCTGAAAAATGATGGAAGAAGAAATCGAATGGATTAAAAAAAATTAATATAATTTCAATGCATATTTCAAGAACACAGTATAATTTGTTAACATTTATTAATCGATCTTTATTTTAATAATGATGACATTAAGGTAGCTCCAATTATTGACTCTCACGTAAAAAAACACATTTCCAAGAGCTCTTTAGGATATCTCAGTAAGTTTAAGATGTATAAAATTCTGATCAAAATGAGGTCTTAAAGTGATCTTTAAGGACACTTATAGATTGATTATAATAGCTACACCCAAATAAACAATTTAATTGACAATTAAAAATTGAATTATAGATTTTATTTTTAGTTTTATTTTTAGTTTTTTTATTAATAATAATTAAAATAGTGATATCATTATGTGCATTTTCGATCGGCCGACAAATGAAGCAAAGGTCGCACACTTCATTCTTGAAGTGGCACGCCATCTAGTGACGGAAAAAGAAACCAGAAACTCGAAACTTTAGATCGCTTTAGCAAACAAGATATTTCACTCAAAACGGGATGAATTTAATACAACAATCTGCAAACGTTTTCGATTAACATTTCAGGAAGGTATTTCTAACATAACATAATTTGTATTAAATAGTTAAGACATAGTTTAATTGTTATTCTTCATCCTTTATAAATCCAAAATATTCAAAATATATATTGTTAAAATGGTTAACCCAGGAGTTAACTTTTAATCTAATTTTTAATCTAATTGAGTAAATTTGAATTCGTTTATAATAAAAAATCTATTCCTGATTAGGAGTGATACTATATAATTTGTACTAAAGATACTAGATAAACACTAAATAATTCAAATACTTATCTTTACTTCTCTTTATTAGACTGAGCAAGTTACTACAACTGTTTCAAATTATAATCAGTAATCCCAACTCTATAATGATCCTCCTCGTCGTAGATTTTTAATTTTACGATGGATTGAATCATTTTCCAAAATTTAAATTATTGCCTCTTAAACAAACTGCGTTAAATTGTTAAGCTTACTTTAATAATTCTGCCTTAATAGTACTTTTCGCATCAAGTGATCAACATCGAAGGCTTAAAAGTTTTTATTTCTGAGGGTCGAAAATACTCATTTTAAAACAAGATCTTTTAGAAACAATTAAGTCCAAACACATATGGGGCGCAAAGCGATTATTTTACTCCCTGAAAACGAAACACAAAATCGATGTTTTTGGACTACTAAAAATAAAAGATAATTTTGTATCAAGAACTGAAAATGTGTATCCATTGACGAGAACATTATAAACCCGTGAAGATTGTTGACTTTGTTATTAATAGAATTTTGTCATAGTTTAATGTCAACTTTTCATCAACTATGACACATTTTTCTAATTCAGCATATTTTTGGAGATTCTAAATTGTACGTTGGTGATATAAAATTAATTTGAAAGTAAATTAAGCAATTTACTTTAGTTATTGGAAATTAAAAATAAGAATTAATCATGTATATATAAAGCAATATGTGTAGAACAATATATGTAAATCGTATACCTAAATATAATGTTATTGTCCTTTCTTACATAAATTGCAGAGATGTTTATGTGATAAGAAATTCTTATATCTCCATCGATATTGACTCCTGAAGTTTAGCTCAAGAAAGTTCGAAGGAAATTGTGAAAATTAATAATAATTGGAACCTTAATTAATATAAAGTATCGCAATTAATTACGTAATTTTCTTTATCACTAGGACACACGCTTCAATAACTTTCGTTACGAAACATCGACTTCGGCATCGGAAACATTTGTGGCTGATTTATGCACTACATTGTAAGAATCAATGGGTTTCTCAAAGAATATGCACATGGGCCGTTTCAATCGTGGTAAAATTTCATCGTCCGGAACTAATGGCGATCGTCAATTAGGAAGCACCGGCCGAAACGAGTCGAAGTATTAATTATCGATGGGTGGTACCTGCTCCGGATCTCGATCCGTTGAAGCACGTCGTACGTATAGAAGGAACCAGTTCCCATGCGGTCTTGCGTGAACCCTAGTGCATAAGAATAAAATTAAATTTACACTACCACCTATATTGCCTAGCCCTTCAGGAAATTATTAGCAGCCTGGTTATGGGCACATTTGACACGAGATTATTTCTACATAACCTCAAAATGAACATTGCACTGATTATTTGCGACTGTTTTACCAACTGGTGGTATGACATGGTCATTCATTTACGATCGTAATATTTATTGTTTCGGGAGGAAATTGCCCGAGATTCTGCTGCATATTCAAGACATTTTGAAATGGTAGTGCTCTATAATACAGGGTGATTTCTAATAACGGAACGGGGGGTGTACATTTGCAGGCTGTCTGGATATTGATTAGGCAATTTTGAAAAACGAACTAATAAAAAATTAGGCAATAAGGGAAATTAGTGCCTAGCGAATGATTTCCAACGAAAAAATAAAAGAATATTCAATAATCCCCATCAACTGTTCAAATTAACCCTTTTCATCCCGAGGTGACAAAAGCAGGTACGTCAACTTCAGCTAAATTTCTCCAGTAAAAATAAGTTTTCAAATGGTTTGAAAGATAACTTTCTTATTATTTTTAACCTTCGCCGGTCACACCTCCTAAAAATGCTAAGAACGACACACGGGGTCTACAACACCCCAATCATTAAAATCGTGTCTGCATTAGAAGAGTAAGCCGTAGCAAGTTACAAAAATTATGAGACGTTGATCAACCATACCAAATTATGATCCAATTGTTCAATTTGCATAAGTTTGCATCTAACACAATAAAGAAAATTACAAATAAAAAAAAGTGCAGAAAAAGACTTTATTTACTTAAAAAATCATAATTTATTATATTTTTAATATTTTTCAATGAAATTTTCTGGACGCACTTTGCAGATTGCGGACTTGTAGAAAAAAAAATAGTCTATTGATGTACAATTTAAAAAAGGTATTTATTTATATGAATGAAGTGCATAATCTTTAAAAAATAAAATACATAATTTTTATCTACATACTTTGTTTATTTATACATCATTTTTAAATATAAGATATATAACTGAACAAATAAAGTTATTTACATCCGAACTGAAGCATCTCTGCTATTAGTTTCATCTTCCTCAGTCTTTTCTAATTGCTTGCGAATATTACGAACTCTTAAATTGTAAACCATCTCTAAAACTATAAATAATATATGTCTCATAATATTATTGACAGTCAATAATAGATGTACAATACTCATTATTTACCGTGTTATTTCGACTATTTATATTACACGAATCATGAAATCAAAGCTTTTTTATTTTCTTCGAAGTATACACCGTAGTCACACTGGGGTCCGCTGAACCCCGCCACAAAATCGACTAACTTTTGTAACGTATCACGAGTATAATGACGTGTGTCAGACAACGGAATTACCAGAAATTTATTGGTAGTACTTTAAATTACCGATAGGTGTTTTTTACCAATATTTCTAAATTAAAACTAATAAAGCGAATTATTTACCTTTAATTCATCGTGGGGTTTATTATGTATATATATAATAATAACTAAAATTATTCACAAACAAAATTGCAAATTAATTTCTATGATTTTTAGGTGTTTTTGAAACTTTTTTTCACGATTTTATCCACTGAAATAGATTATAATCAATGAAATGGATTCTTAAAAAGTGATTCCGATTTTTGAACATAAATAATACGGTTGTAGAATATTTGTTAGAAGGCATTTTTAATTTATTTAGCAAAATGCAAGTTTCTTTACGGGAGTCGAATTCACGCACGTAGAAATAGAATAAAATGTATCTTTTGAAGATAAAAAAATTCATTTTACTGGGGAAACTGAGGAACCTCCTTTTCTTATTTCAGGATAAAAACGATTGATTGAGCAGTTTGCATTCTGCTATTGTCAACAAAGTTCCAGTTATCGTCTCTATAGTTGGTACTACCATAATTAATGTCTTAGACGCCCTCTAATACTACGCTATTGAATACCAATTTCCCAATGAAAGTCCAAAGTTAAAATTCCATTTGCGACAAGCTGTAACATCTGGTGAGGGAACAAGAATAGAAAATTGCAGATTTCATTACTTTGTCAGGAATAATAAAATATATCCAAAAAAGAAAAAGAAATTTATTATGATAAAGTTGAAGAGCTCAAATAAGAAATTAGTTTAGACAACTGATCAATTGATTAGTGTAACTTCTTAGATGGTATTTACTTGTATTGACTAGATGCGCGTTAGACCTGAACATACCAAAGGAATTGCTTGTATATCTGGTATTCCCTTTTTTGTCCAGGTCCAGGTTTGGTCTTAAATTCTGATGTGATGAACTGCACTATCTGGTACCTGAAGTATTTACCAAACGATTTTTCTTTTATGGTTCTTTGTTACTGATATCTGATTAGGAACTGGAATTCGCTTGTGGACCCAAAATCCTGTCAACTTTCTATGAAGGATAAACAAAATTGGTTCTCATACTGCGATGAACCTAAAAGAACCATCTTCTTCTTACTGAACATAGATTTAAAAAAAGCAGAAAGGAGTTCGAAAATCACGTAACGGAACGTAAATTGAGTGCGTGAGAGTCCCGTGTTCATTAAAGCGTGGGAAGCGGATACTTAAGCGACACAGTGTCGATCGAAGTCGTTAAAAATGCAGGGAGTCGCTGGAATTGCCCGAATTGTCGCGCAGTAAAATAATCAAAGAAATCCCCCCGTAAGAGCGGCAGCTAGCGCGTAATAACTCGTCGGCGTGAAAATTCGTCGCACCGTTCCCGCAAGGCCATTAACTTCCGGTAACGTGCGAAAACGGTAGTAAATTTCCACGGAAGTAATGGATGCCGGGCTTTAAGGATGTACAATGGGAGTCCCGCGTCGCGTCCCCCGTCTTCAAGAATGTGTAGTAATACACTCCACGCCCGATGCCGCGTATATACGAAATATATAGAGAGAAAGCTGCGGGGCAATGCGCGAAGGAAAAGGGGTAAGCCAGAGGCTCCTCCGGCCGCATAAACATAAATTATCAGCTGGTAATTACAAGATACGGGCCTCCAACCTCCAGTACCGTTCCCCAGCCCCCCATCTTACGACTGTTCCCATTCGTTTCTTCATTCGTTCCTTCCGTCCTTACAAGCCGATGCCTATAATGAGGAGCGTAAGAGGGTAAGTAACCCCCGCTTTTAGGAAAATCTTACCGCCCCCGCCTTTTGCATCCGCGGCAGCACGAAGCCCGCAACGCTATGAGAATGACTCCTAATTGTTATATACATTCCATTAGGCTAATTGCTGAATTAAGACTTCTGCTCGAATTATTTGTTATGGGTGCGCCGCCGCGTTAAATTTGTATCTTTCATGATTAACGAGTTATTAGGATATTACCTCATTTTATTTTAATATCGCACCAGAGGGAGACACGATTTCAGACCTGTGCAAAGTCTCGCGGCTTTGGCTGACCGCTCTTCGTGGCTCCTTTATTGGTCAGCTTATCGATTGAACTTTTGGGTGTCGATCATTACACCAGGTGTGTAATGATCATCCTTCCGATACTGTATTATAATCAGGCTTCATAATCAACTCGGATGAGGCACTCAGCAAATAAGCACTATACTTCCAAGGTTCAGTACTTTCAAACCCATTACTTAGGAAAGGTCCTATTTTCTAACTGAGTATTTTGTATCGATGTGAACTTCATGGTACGGTATGGAAGACCCAGGCACGAAGTTAGTGCACCAGTTTTCATGCAACTTAGCTGTTTGGTACACTAACTGTCTGGAAAGCTGACCAAAACCTACTTATATTAGTTCTCCAGGCCAAATTGACATATTAGCTCCCATACAACATAATTTCGTCCCGGGATATCCTGAAGAGCTACTGAGAAGCTCTCCAGAACAAAACTGGGGCATTTGATTGTCATCAGGAGTTTCTCAGGACATCTTGGGATGGATTGTGCTGTGCGAGCTAAAAAGTCCTGAAGTAGGCAACTAATGTCTTTTATCTGATCTTGTTGTTCGTCCATCACATGAACCACTTTTGGAGTGGTTTTTCAAGGATGCTACAGTGGCCGTCAGTACGTCTACACTTCTACGGATCTGCAAGAAATTAGGAAGATCGATGACATTTAGAAAGAAGATTTGCAGATTTCGTTAAATAAAATTAGAATTAGTCTTTGTCATGGAATCGTTATATAACAACGTTTGGTATTTGGCATATGTGGAAAAAATACGAATATAATCATTTAATATGGAAATTAAATTCTTTGCACGAAAATTGAACATCTATTATCAACGTCAAATGGATCCCATTACAGATGGGTCGTAATGATGGGGCTCGCAATTATTATACACATTCCATTAAGCTAATTGCTGAATTAAGACTTTTGGGAGAAAGAGAGCAAGAAGTGGCAATTTATACTTATATATATATTAGAAAGTGAGGCAAACATGCTGGCGAGATAATTATAATTCGGTATTTTGAATTACGATCGAGTGAACACCAGTGGAGCGGATTATCTCCGATGCTGGAAACTAACAAAGTTGGATTCTACGCAGTTAGAGGTGCAGTTCGAGAAGCTCCACTTCCCATACCGAAAGTTAATTAATATTTCCTGTTAACGTGTTAACGAGACAACATTATTAACAAATACTTATAATCTCAATGAAAAATTATTATATGTACAAAAATTAAGTATTTTGTTGCAGTCGTCATTTGGTGGTTCTTGGTGATATGATCGATGATGATCATTGATGTATTAGCCCATCAATGATATAATGTAGAAAATAAGAGTTGTGGTTTTCTATTTATCTTAAACATCAATGGAGATGGACCTAAATTGCATTATCGGCGTTTCCAAGTATAAATTGTAATTACAATTTTCAAAAATGAACTTTTTCATTATATCTCACTGACCCGTCCTAAAACATTTGATCTCAAACGTACGCTCATTAATAATCTTAATAGCACTTTACATTTGCATTACAAATGAGCACGATTCCTTTTAGTACATCAAACGCTAACGTCCGCATATATTACAATTTCATAGCAGGCATATTTATGTTTAACAAAAGATGTAAGCGTCGTGATAAACAACGAGACATCCGCGAGTTTATAAATAATATTTGCAGACATATCAATTACGACGAAATTTGAAATTTTGAAGAGACAGTGAGGCACTTGGCGACCGGCCGATTATCTTGTACTGCTCACATTTTGATTGCGTTTTTCGTAGGAGGACCGACATGTAATATGTAACTCCGGAGTTAAATCCAGATCTGGAGCTTGTGTGTGTACGCACTATACCCGTCCGGTTTCTTATGCCCAGACCAGGTCGCTATATATACATGCGTGTGAGTAATTAAAGAGAGCGACTGTCACATCCGGCGACCCACGCGAGAAGGGTGCGGCCGAGACGATACTCCTGGCCCTCCCTACACGCTGACCCTGCTGGACAGCAGCAGCCCCATACTGACACGTCACTCTCTACTTCATGTTTTTGTTTTCGTTCTTATTGTCCATCGTCAAAGTTCCTTAACCGATGATCGATCTTGCAACTCTGAATGTTCTTACGAACTCCGTTGGTGAATATTGACTATGATCATGAATTGACAATCCTAGACCAAAATGTTGATGAAGGTAGTCAGTTTATAAACGTGTCGAGCCACTTACACTGATATATAAAATCAAAAAGACCACAGTAAACATGAAGAAATTGCTTTTTGGACTTTTTGAACTGGTTAGTAGCTTCAGATTATCCTAGTGCCTTTTTTGTTGTGTACAACCTTCCGATGTACCATTTTATCTTATGTTTTTGCTACAGCGGCTTTGCCAGGATTGAAAATTGGGAAGGGCTATTGGTCATCCTTATGGTTATTTGCACTACATGATTGTCTGATCTCGGTAACTAAAGCACAAAACATGATGATTGAAAGGTTCCGAATCATTCCGATTCAACAAACGAGATTGCAGATTGAAAAGCCAATTTATAAAACAGACATATAAATAACCGGTTCTTTAAAAGCCGACAGTATTTCATCTTTGTTTTCTCAGTATATCGTCACACTACAAATGAAGACAAAACAAAGGAGTTTAGGTTTGTCTATTATGGAGGCTTTTTCACTGTCGGTTTGTTGAAGGTTGGCTTTTCCATCTTTAGTTTCTTTATTTATCGGCTTTTCGACCTGCACCTATGAACAGTAGAGTCTCGATTTATGAAGCATTTGCATTTCGAGCTTCCTCTCCGAGCATCGATATAAGAACCTTTTACGGGAAATCGAAGCTTCTCCTTCTATTTACCCTTATAATAAAATAAGCGGAACGAAACAGTACTGAAACAGAAGATTTGTGGTGGGGGTTGATTTCAAACGTTTACAGTCACTATAGTGTTAAAACTGTTCTTAAACCGAACGGTTCTAAAGGGGTAGGTTCTTATATCGAGGCTCTGCTGTATTTTTAATTTTGACCTATTTTATAATGATGATCCAGAAGATTTCCTCTCCGTCCCAAAGATACAATATTATATTCAATTATTATATTCCGTCATCAAAATTCCTTAACCAATGCTTGATTGTGCGAAGCTTAGTGTTCTGACGAACTCTGCAATATGTATACTTCGAACTCATAGGGACATTTGACTTAAATAATTTGTTCAAAAGGGTTCAAAAATGATCTGTTATCTATTTTTTAAATATGAATTCCAAACATTACCATACTTGACATCCAGGTAAGAGAGTAAATATCAAGAATGCTAAAATTGGATCTGTTGTATTTTATGAAGGTATACTTATTACATAGCAGGCAACTAAAAAGCATAAGCCGAATTCATTGCAATTATAAAATTTCAATTTTATTGGAGTTAGTAACAGCAATATTCGCTAAGATAAAATTAGTTAAGAAATGCGAAATTGTTATCTTACAAGAAAAAGCCACGTTGTTCGCTTGTTTTTTCAATGTAATTTTCTTTTCATAAGTAGAATGGTAAAGATAATTAAATTATATACAATTTCACTTTTTATTAGGCCCCATGTAGTCAATAAAAATTCCAAAAATTTGACGGGTGAAGTAATTTTTTAGCTCCGAGTCATCATGATGGTAACATGGAAACAATAAAAAATAGTGACTCAAATAAAAACTATAGTTATAATCTAATATAAACATTATTTGCAACTAAAGTTTTGTACAAAAAATGAGATTTTTATGTACCTTTTTTTATGCATTTATTTTAAAAACAAATTCACTTGGGTTTTCAATATAGCATTTTAGCGTTTTTTTTTTTAAGAGTATCAAAATTACTATAGACCTCAACTGAAGTTTATGAAATTTCCTAAAAAACTAGCATTCTCTTTTCTATGGGACAGAAAATTACATGGACAACATGTGCAATAATACATGTATTTTCTTTAAGGTACATCAACATATAACCCGAAATAATATCGGTTAGAAATATAAAGCAACGCTAAGAATTGACTTCATATTTTTAGAAATACTATCGATATGACCATTTTATGCAGGATAAAAATTTCGGGATTTGAAAAACAATTCTGTCTCTATAAAAATTGCTCGTCCGAAGTCAAATGGAAAATGAAATTGTAGATATTTTTAATATCTGCAATTTTTCTCTATATTCGTTTTTAACTACATAAAACTAACACTTTTCGAGTTAATCAGGATACAATTATTTTTAACCCTTTTTGTCATATCTCGAAATGCCAGCATTATACGGATCGGGAGTTTTTGTATGTTTAAAGTAACACTAAACAGAGCCTGTATACCGAAATCAAGCTTTGCTGCATTTTTCCCTGTAAAGAACTTAATTTTACTAGGCTATCTCCCTGTACGCAAAAAGTTGTATGTTGAGTATGCGAGTTCTAATTGATCCGGGTTAAAGATACGCTTTTAGTATACATCTCCTTCGCGAGTACAGTTTATAAATAAGTGTGTACATTTTCTGTAAATATTTAAATAAATATTCAAAATTATTATATTTAAATAACAATTATATACGACATTTTACTGCAATTTAATATTCAGCTCACAAGAAATTCATTATAACATTTCCACTATTTGTCATTGTAGTCGACACTAATAATGATTATTTAAAAACAAAAATTTATATTTTACTTTAGGACAAAAAATTAATTTTTATTATTTGTTACAAAGTTAGTCCATTATTTCTTATGACACATATAGTAGTAAAAATACTATCGTTTTCTTCCTCTTGTGTAAATAAATCTAGATAAAAGAAATGTTGTGTAATCTAAATGTTTTCTGTCAATCAGAAGATTTGTTTTCTTCGGCTACATATACTTATGCATAAGTCTATTATTACAGCGTTTCCGCCGGCGAATTGACGTATTATTGAAAGAAGTCAAAGCTATTATAGTTTACGGTCATTAATTTTTTTGTTTAGCTGGCTCAATAGGTTTCGGTTCTAAATGAGCAGTGATGGGAAAACTTTGAAAACGAAACCAAATCAATAAGTATAGATATCACCGGATGTAGACTACTTTCCTTTAATGTTTTTATGAAAATTATTAGTTGTAGGAATACACATCCTGTCAAATTAATTAAATGGCGGTCATTATAGTATAACGCAATATAGTCCAGTTAGGCCGTCAAAGAGTTTGACTAATCTGTATTTTCCCAAGTTTGAAAATAACCATTACAAAAAACTAAACTCAATCGAAAGTTCTTTAGTACAATAGAACTATTGTTCTACTTTTTGGTTTATTTTTATTTCCTTTTATTTTAGTTGCCCATTCACAAATTCGAAAAACGTGATTGTAAATGAACTAAATAGTTCAGAAATAAATATTTTTCTCTCTCATCATTCTACCTCTGAAGTCCCGTTTCAAATGAAACGATAAACGTCAAGACAACAAGAGCAGGTTACTTAATTTCCTTACTTCTGACTAGTAGTTACATTTATACCCATTACATTTAAATCTGTAATATCTTGCTCTTTATATTTCAGAAAATCACAACGTCGACAGATATCTTCAACCAGATTAGGTTTAAAATTCAGTAATGCAACATTTAATACGATTTTATATATACTCGGGGTCTAATTTATTTCAAGGCAAACTTTTGCTAATTTATCTTACTTTTTACTATTGTGTTACTTTTTTTATGTGGACATATTTTCTTCGTGAAGAAACGTATGGTTAACGACTGTGCCGTGGGAAAT
The DNA here is from genome assembly GCA_030407085.1 of Trichopria drosophilae. Taxonomy (NCBI): domain Eukaryota; kingdom Metazoa; phylum Arthropoda; class Insecta; order Hymenoptera; family Diapriidae; genus Trichopria; species Trichopria drosophilae. The sequence goes on along the minus strand of CM059585.1, from coordinate 117,324,916 downwards.
TACGTTTTTTTGTACAGACCGTTTCGATCACGTTCTTCACTTTATACTGTAGGTCAGCAAGGACCAAAATAAATATTTATATTACTTAGAATATAAAATTGATGACAGTAATTTTAATTAATTAATGTATACGTTGCGTAAGTGATTTCTTTTCAGATAATCGTATATTTCAATATTATGTTTAATTCTTCAGTTTTTATGTCATCATAATAATTGTAGTACAATGATCTAAACTTCAGTTACTTAATGGACATTATGCCAAATAAGTCAGTAGCATCATAACAAAAGCTATGGAGGTGTATCGATTACACAAAACGGTACTAATTATTAATTCAACTGTAACAAATATTAAGTAGTTTAAGTAATTCCCAAATATTTCGTTGAACAAACTAAATTTTTTTGTGCCTGAGAATGGGTTAAGTAGATACCCGAATATGATGTAACTGCCTGAGCCTGTCGTCAGTAATAAATACTAAAAACTTTTGTTTCGAAGGTGGCGCCGATGCGTGGCGCGTCCCACGTTGCTGAATAATCGCTCTTTATAAATTAAGGTGAAGCATAACCTTAAAAGATTCCGCTCGGCATCTGTTTCTAATTACCCGCTAATGGCTATAGTGTGCGGCGCGGCAGTAAGGCATCCGTTACCATTACCATCAAACCCTCTCTTTTGCTCACTTCATCTATTTTGTCTTCTTTTTTCACTCTCATGAAGCTCTATTTTCATAACATATTCACTCATTGACGTGAATTTGGTTAATAAATGTATTTTAAGGTGCAGAATCGATTATCAAATGTGGACTATGCAATTTGGAAAATGCAATAGTTACGGTCATGCTAGCGGAAGTATAATGAAAACAAAAGTTCTTTAGGCTATACGTAATTAAATTTGAAGTTACACTACATATGTGTACAGAAAATGATAAAAAAAATCATTTTTACACCAAAATGGAGTCAATTATAATTTAGTTCAAACCAATTGCCGCTATCTAGTGAGCGAAAAAATTGTTTGTATATCTATATTATACTGTATAGTAATATCAATGTGAATATGAATAATTTATGTTATTTCTTTTATGTTTTAGAAAATTAAAAATGTACCGTAATGGTATAAGAAAATGTACGTATCAGGTAAGGGTTAATTACTTCCATTGGAAGTATGAGGAATTTTCAAAAGATCTTTCTTACATACATCCTTGCCACAATGATTTTTCATACAGTTACATTCTCAACTATTTGTGTTATAAGCTCCAAGCATATATTTCTTCAATAAAGGAGTGGTATTTTGTTTAAATTGGAAAAAAATAGATAACGACCCATAAGAAAATGTCAAATTTGCTACCTCCACTTACACTCGTCAGTTCCTAGATTGTTATAATTATAATTATTAAACCCATGATACACAAAGTGCACGAAGGATTGTTAAATTATTTCGTTGCAAAATGATTTTCATAAAAATGGGAGAAATTCTTAAATAAAACATTTGACTACATGGAAATCTTCTTGGAATGTACAGTATCTATTTTATGATATAACAATTTATAGCTGGTTTCTCTATACCGAAAAGAAATTAGTAATAGTTCCCAGATAGCCCAAAAGTTGTCAAAGCATTATTGGATTGAATAAACATGTTTGCTATGTGATCCTTCGTTTTTAGTTCTTTTTATAAACGGTCGCTTTCATAATAAATGTATACCTAACGTATGAAGCACTCCTAAAGAAACAGTAATCTCATTGCGACATTTCGAGTTGTTTAGATGTTGGCACTTACCCAACTATCATAATCAGTATATATGTCATTCCTCTGAAGCTGTCGGGTTTTGTTCCTGTTCTCTTGCAAATTATGTTATACATCGTATTAAATAAGTATTTTTATTATATAATTACATATGAAAATTGTTTTTTACAGTAGTGTCTGCAATACTATTGACGGCGTTGGTAGATGGTAACAGTTCGAGGAATAATAAATTCACTTTCTCGGAACAAAATGCTTGGTTAGGACTAACCTAACTCCAGAGCAGTTTGTTTGAGTATGCAGAACCATACAAAATATCGTTAAGTAGGTTCTAGTGTATATCTAGTGTAAGTAGACCTAATGTATATCTTGTGTAAAAATCTCTCGATTTCAATTAGTATTATCCTTGGCATTTTCAGTTCAGGCACGAACAGGGTAAATAAACAAAACGTTTAAAACAAAGCGGCTGGCATATTGGATTTATTATTTAAATTTTGAAAAAATTCGTCATTTAAAAGTTTTCGTTCAACAAAGTTTAGATACATATAATCCGATAATTTATTTATTTATTTTCCTAGGTTCAAGGGTACTACATCCAGTTTTTTATTAACCTCAAATGAACAGTAGAATGTACGCAGTAGAAAACGTTTTATAGATAGTGTCGGTCGTGAATATTTTAATAATATAATTTGATTCGTAAAAAGAAACCTAGAAAAACCTAACGCATACGAAGTTTTGTAAAATATAAAGATTTTTTTGTAAATTCGATCCATATATTGGATCCTCTATTTTCTAGTTCAAAAATCAAATTTCAATATCGTAATCAGACATCAAAAGAAGAAACATTAGATAGCAAAATTTTGGCAACCAGTCAATACTTATAAAATGTAGTCTGTCACATAAAGTTCGCCGTATTTTTAAGGTTAGGAAAGTAAGCCTAAAGTCTCACGACCAATTTTTCTTAAAGTAAAACTATTAGATTGTAAAATATGAAGCAAAAAAACGAGGTTTTTAAACTATCTTGAGTTATATTTCATAACCAATGAAATAAAATTCAGTTTTAGTGTACAATTTTCAAAGTAGGTGCATTCAAATGTGAAATAAAAACAATCTGTTGAATTAACTTCTACTATTCAAAAGTTAAATAATATATAAAAATATATAGGATAAAAAATAAAAACGAGTCAAAATTGTTTCGAGAATAATAAGTAGATGAAGCTACTTAAATAAGCTTGCCAGGTGGAATATGCCTAATTCCAGAGATTTTTTTTCATCTTACAATTACTTTTCCAATGCTGTTTCTCGAAGTTTACATTTACATTGCAATGATAAAAAGACAAATATTTTTCATTTTTAAATAGTTATGAAATATATAAATACAATATCAAAATTAATATAATACATTTTCATAGGATGAAAATTCTAATGAATCTTTTCTTGGTGAAGTCGGTCCCTCAAATAAAATAATTTAAATTTTTAAAAAACGTTTCGGCATCCTGATGTGTGCCATCTTCAGTTTAATTTTACAATTATGGTTGTAAAAAGATAGAATGAAAAATCACATGATAAAACATTAACATGTCAAAGTAGTGTTGGTGAGTGGTGCATGAATTTTGACAGCATTGATAGAAGTGGAAAGACCGATCTTAAGGTCATTTCCTGTAAAGTGTTAGTGAGTGTGGAGAAACGTCAATTAATTTCTTCGACGGGAAATGACCTTAAGGTCGGTCTTTCCACTTCTATCAATGCTGTCAAAATTCATGCACCACTCACCAACACTACTTTGACATGTTAATGTTTCATCGTGTGATTTTTCTTTCTGCCTCTTTACAACCATAATTGTAAAAATAAACTGAAGATGGCACACATCAGGATGCCGAAACGTTTTTTAAAAATTTAAATTGTTTTATTTGAGGGATCGACTTCACCAAGAAAAGATTCATTAGAATTTTCATCCTATGAAAATTTCTTATATTAATTTATACAAGCGGTCAAGAATCAATTACTGGCAATCAGGATGATAAAAAATCCTGATCAAATTCTTACAATATCAAAATGTTTTTTTTCATCGATAAATTAACGATAATAAAAATGTTTAAATTTAAGAGAAATAGTTCGTGAGATTTACTGAGAGTTTACTTGAAAAGTCATCTAACGATTTTTTCCCTTTTATGCTTAAATTCACATAATTTCATAATCATCAATCAATAATAATAGATATCTATTAAATAATCTTTAAGTGGATGATTTGAACTTAATCGAGCCTCACTGTGGAAGGCCATAGAGTAGAATTAAATGGATAGACTGCGATTTGGTAGCATTTAAAAATAAAGAAGGCGATCAATTTTCTAATCTATTGAATTCTGAAAAAATGATTTGTCCTAAACAGTCAACAATTGTTCAATAAAAAAATAAATAAAAAGCCGTTATTGATATTGTTTTTGAAATACTCCACCATCCAAGGCTATTCAGCAAAACAGCACGTCTTTTTTGACTTTATAGATTTTTATTTTACTTTTTTATTTACTCGCTTTTCAGTTATTTGCTTTCTATTCGTGTATTCTATTCATGTTTCTATTCATGTGATATTAGTTTGGTTTTTGAGCACCAGGCACGGCAGCGACGCTTGCAGTCGTACATTTGGCGCCGGTGCTTCCCGTTGTATGTCTAATCTTATTCAGGTTCCCAAAATGATGCAACCACTTTCTATGTTCTTTTCAATAAAATTCAATATAAATTATAGGCATAGGTAGTGACATTAATACTTTTTTGACCCTTCGACCGAAAAACTCGATTTCTCGGCCTAGGGCGAAATCTTCGACCGCGAATTATCGAGTCCTACGACAATCGGATCAAAAAATACATTATTGGTCACGGGCGAAATATCGATCTCCAACGAGTGTGATTGTTACTCTCACTTCGCTCGGGCGGCAAACTTCACAATCGTTGAAAATCGATAATTGCGCCCTTGGCATATAATGTACTATTATTCCTGAGATGCGATTATTGAGCAGACAAATTTATTCCGTTGAAGCTTTAATCTGAATTTTTAGATCAGCGTAATTATTTGCAAACAGTTTACAATATAGAATTCATAATATTTGACAAATGGTTAGGATAGGCTACTTATTTGGACCATAACCAAATATTTTTTTCTGATAATTATAAGTCCTTAAGATTGAAGAACTGTATGACAATTTAGGCACTTTGTTTTAAATGTCTAATCGTCATTTCAAGTTTCCTAAAAGGCTATATATTTCCTATAGGCTGTATATAGAGTATATTTATGTTAAAGGGGATAATTCTATATGCTCAAGTTAGATGTTAATAGTCGCCGATTGCGTCAAAAATCCGTTGTCATACCAGTTACCACGCCATAAGGAAAATAACGAAGTATCGGCTAAAAATATCTAATTCTCTTTGAAGACGTTGTAAGTTTTTGCGAAGGGACTAACGACAAAGCTCCGTTATCCAGGGGAGGATACTCGTTTCGGTAGCCACGTAAAGTGTACGCAACGTTTCCGAGGAAAAGTCGTTTTCAGCGACATTGACCAAATCCTAAGGTATAAAGACCGGAGGATTTCTAATTCGCGTGATAAAGCGGGCGGTGGCCGGTTTTAAGAACACAGCGCAAAAGACGAATGGGGTGGCTTTGGCAGTCGTTAAGTGCAACCTCGTGCAATGGTGTCTGTGGGGTTTGAGGACGTCGTAGCCGTAAGCTTGCTTGTTAACTCGGGGCTAAGAAGGGGTTCAACCACCGGGCGAACGTTATCTTGGTCGAACTCTGCGTACGGTCGTCCATAAATAACGGATTTCTTTTAACGAGCATTAATTGTTTTTGCGATAGTGAGAACTGCCCGACTCTCGATTTCTGTGGTTGTAGCGTCTTTCGTGAGCTTTAAAGCTCACAAAATTACCTTTAGGTGGTTTTACGATTAAAAATCAAAGTACTCCTTAGTTAAAAATGAAAATTTTATTGTTTTCTAAAATTTCATAAAAATATCACCTTATCAAAAGGATTTTTGTTAATCATTAATTGCACATTACTAAGGACGTCAAAATGTCACTTTTTAACAGGGGGAGCTGCGCAGAACATCAGCAGAAGCTGCAAAAATGGGTTACGTACCACGACCAGGAGGATTCTACAAATTTTGTTTATCTTCTTGATCATGATAGATACTATGCCGTAAATTCAGTTTTGTTTCTAAGCTCCCATTCAGTAACTGCACTATGCATTCTATAAAGAACGACGATAAACAATCGCGGACAAGACTTCCCCGGCGGGCGCGTTAGCCACGTAGAATTACTTTAATGCCGGTGCAATGTTCCCCATCCCCTCTTGCCTTGCGCGGAACATTACAGCGACTGGAGAAAGCATCTGAAGTGGGAGGATAGTAAAAGGGTCCGCATAATGGTACGGGAGCGAATACAACTCTTTAGGCCATAGATCAATGGCTGGCAATTATTGTAAGTTCATTAGAGCCTGAGGCTTCTTCTCCCCTCTTTTGCCAGGTCTGCTCTTATTTCGTACCCTCTTCTTCTCCTAAGAAGCTCATCCCTACTAATGCCAAACTATCTTCTTGCGCTAAAGGTGTCCCTCAACCCTTGCACCCTACCCCAGGCACCAAGGTTTCGCAAGCCGAAATTGCGACATTCCGGTGCGAAACGCCGAAACTATCCGGCTATGTAATTTGCGATTGTACTTTATTGCGCGGATAGACTAGCGCCTAGCCGTGGCGAACATTTGCGCATCGTCTCTTCGAAATTCAACCGGTTAGCCTGAGGTTTTCGCGGTAGAGATGCACATTCCTCAGAACGATAATTCAGCACTCATCTTATTTCGCGTTCCTGAGTTACGGTGTGAAATTGGTACTTATGAATTTATTAAAATTATAGACAATTAACCTATCACGTCAATTACGACTTCAAGTTCTCCCGCTGCTGCATCATCTGCTGAATTTCAGTAACCTTTAATTGAGTAATCTGTTGCCGAACTTGATCGTAGGCAACAGTGGGTAACTGGCGCAGCAATTTGTGGGTATTAAAGAACGTTTCTCTACGTGAACAGTCCTTATCTCTTCGCTACTGACTACGTCTTTCCTCAGTTCTCTAGTTGCGATAGATGCAATGAGGCAATTATTCGCCTACACCCGGACTGCTCGCGCCATCGCCGACTCTGAGACGATGGAATGAAAATTGTCATTACGCGAAAAGACAGAGCGACAATTATCGCGATTGCGCTTCGTAGGCACCTGTAAATCGGCCGAGAAATTACTCAACGGATAATCTTGTAACTTCGGCTATCTTAGAAAATGCATCTTCACATTGCTCCACTGAGAAAATAACACGATGATGTGAATGGATGGAAAATGCGTTAAAAATTGTATCGCAATTTTGTTCTGTCTGTACTCGTTTGAGTGACGTGAAAGTAGATTTTGATTTTTTCGCTCGAACGAAATTTTTGGCACCCATTCCGGTAAAACGTACGAGGATGGAATTTAACGGCTTCGAGACATGACTCATGTCTCAGAGTTTTCTCAGCAAGTCCCCCCATCCCTTTACGCCTTAAATTTTTATTCGAGACTCTTTGGCGCTGTTACACTTAAACTTTTCGAGATGGTGCGTGCGAGAGATGCCACTATACTGTCTACGATTTGGCGGACTATAACTTATTTTATTTACGAGCCACAATGCGGCTCGAGCACTAGGAATATGAATATGTAACGCATTTTGCTGATTGAAATTTTCGTTGCCTCATTTTTCCTTTTTCTTCATCGTTTCCTTTATCGCCAGTCTCCAGAACATCCGTCACGAATACGATTACCCCTGATTCACAGAATTTCAAAATCTCATGATGGTCGTGGAATTGGTTCCTTTTCTTCCTTACATTTATTTTTATTTTGTTTTCGTTTTTTCGATAAACCGAGAAAAAACATTTCGTGGGAGATGCAGAATACTTCGTGGCAATGAATAATAAATAATTCTGAGAACAGTCGCCTATGTATCAACTTGTCATTCCACCGGCGGGATGACGCTGTCGGCGTAACTGAGAATTTATCGATGCTAATTTTCCAACGTGGTTTTCTCACCTATATCACAGAAAAGAAATTGCACTTACGCTGCAGCGCCTTCCGAACTGTCGTTTCTTTTATAACATAAAATAAACATTTTTCTAAGAACACAACAGTAATTTAAATTTTTGGTTAACGACTACTTAATTACTACAAATCTTAAGATCGTACGATACCACGACATTGTAGCTTCCATTATGCAATATGGCGTAATTCGTAAAGTGACTTGATGTCTATACCCTTTACATTCTACGAGTGCTTGGAGATGTTTTACGCTGTCGGCATTACTATCATTAACAGTGCAGTTTTACCTCGCGCACACGGCATAATCTGGTATAATTAAATACGAGATGGTGACTTGATGCCGGCAATTGTCCTAAATTTAGCAATTCTTAATTTGCGTTTATTCTACGTTTATTTCAGTTTTCTTCATTTTGTCTGTCAACCTTTCGACACTCATTTACTGAAGCTGGCGGATGCAAGAATGGTCCAACTTGATGATATTTTAATATTTGCAATAGCCGAGAATTAACAGGATGCAAAGGCAGAAGTTTTGTAAATTATAACCACATAAATTTGCACTGTGTCCATTTCGTACTGGAATATTGCTGCATGCATAAACGTCTGGAGAGGTGCAGTAGTAATTCTTCTGATGGAATTCTTGCTGGACGAAACGTTCAGTAAATACCTAAAGGAGGTATCAAAATCTTATCAGATTAAATATTCCATATTTTTAATACAATTTTTAATGGACATATAGAGTGTATGTAGGCATATCCCAAGAACTTTTAACTTTCATGAGGGTGAGTGGTTGAAGACCGTTTCGTCGATATATTTCATATAGTAATAGCATAAAATATAAGAAAGTATGTTTAATTAGAGGAACACCGTACTTTAAAGTCGATTTTATATCATTTAAACGTACAAAAAGTTCCAAATCCGTCAAATATTGCTGCTGTAGCAGTGAAGATATCAAATTTGTTTTCAATTAAACTGCTATGACCCTTTGAAGTCATTGAATAATGACCTGAAAATTTGTTTACAGCTTCCCCACTATCTAAATAATAAAGGATCACTCAGTATTGATGAGTGCCGATAAATAAGAAAGAATTAGAATGCACTAAACTATGAAAAATTATTTCTTCGAAAGTGCAACCTTTATGTCTATTTGAGCTATAATCTTTTTAAGTTATGCTTTATCTAAACTATCGAAGGCTAGTCTTATTCTACAAGTAAAGCTCTATAAAATGGTACTCAAAATTTGAGCGTGCCTCTTCAGGAAAAATTTTTATAACTCTTTGAATTTTGAAATTTAAAACGCCACTCGTTTAAAAAAAATGACAGAAATGAGAATATCCTACCAATCTTCGAATCTACTCGATTTAATAGAGCGGCTACATAATGTATTACTGTAAACAACAAACTAGCAGTAACAGTAGAAAAAAGAAGAAATCTTAAATTGCTGAAGAGAAATTTATTTAATTTTTACCAAAATTGTCAAACATCTCATTTTTTCCCTTTCTTTGTTTAAATTTACTCTTTGTTTCGTCACCCACTTTTAATTTTGAATTCGTAATATACCTTTGTTTTTGTTTTTGTTATTAAGTCAATGACCGTGTATATGCATACTTATTTCTTTTCTAATCTTAAATTGCGTTAGGTTAAGTCCCTTTTCTTAATAAAAAATTAATTTGAGATGGAAACTTGAATGAATATGGTTTATTTTAGAGCAAATGTGGAAATCGACATTGCTGTTTTCTTTTGGAATTCGTTTTTGTGAGGTGTGCTATTATATTAAATACCAAAATAAATATAATCGATGGAGGAAAATTGAAATTATATTGATTCTTCTATTTTTTAAAAATTTGTTTTAAATTTCACTCAATAACATCGCAGTTTTTTTTAAATTATTTTGTGGTGACCTTCTGATTGTTTTAAGAACACAATAAAAATAATTGGTGGTGAGAAAATAAAATTATCTATCTTATTTTTATTTTTTTTAGTGATTCTTGAAATTTAATTTCGGTCACTACTTTTTTTTTACAGTAGAACCCCGCTGTAAGGAATTCATTTCATTAGGTATAAAGAATAAAAGGCATGTCAAATATCCCCACTGTAGCGAATTTTTCGAAATCGAAGTTTGGGATCTTTTTTTTTGAATCGCATGACCAGAATCGGATGTGGATTTTACAACGAAATTTTTGTTATTTATATATCAATTCTATTCATAAACTTACAACAAATTACTTAGATTCAGGTTGCAGTGACGTGATTCCATTTGAAATTGTACGGGATACATAACAAAAAATGAAAAGGAAACAAAGAGCATAAACCAATTTCTTTAAATCGTGTTTACCAGTGGTCAGAATTGTCTTCATACATTTAGTATTTAAGTTTACGAACAAAATTGTAATAAGTAATAATGTGCACAAAATTCTGAAAGAGCTATTGATATTGAGCTAAAAATGCTTGATCTTTCCGAATTTGTCTGCAAAAAAAAATTAGGCTGGATCTAAAGAAGTTCTGATTGTTTTAAAAAAAAGATATAATTTTTTTTATTAAGAAATAAAGCAGTGTTTTCGCGTCCTGAGCAGTTAAAAAAATATTGCGATTTAAAAATTTAGCGGCGTCGATCGAACCTTAAAAGCCTAAAACCAAAAAATACGTCGTGACTTAGAATTGAACTGAACATAATAGTACCGGTTGATAGTTGTCATTCTTAACTATGTAGCACAAATTTATTTAAGTTTTCGAAATTAAAAATGGTGGCTCTGTAATACACCAATATCTCGTTTTGATTTAAAACCGTCATAACTTTTTCAATGGAATCAATTATTCTGCAGGCTAATCTTTTGAGAAGGCTGGTCTTGATTTTTTCAACAAAATGTTACACTTAATTCCGTCATTGAAGTAGACCACCAATTATAGTCCGTCTAGGACTTAATGGTTTTATTATGTGCAATAGAAGTGTGAGAAATGTACTATGTAATTATAACACCGATATCTCCAAACTATTTGCAATGTATGGCCTAGCCTCATACAAAATAACATTTTCGTAATAATTTGATAGGAAATATAGTATTGAAGCCTGGAATATTTATTTAAAGATGTATTGCTATGTAGACAAAATATTTATCATCCCTTTAACATGACGTTTACATACGTTAATTATGACGTTAATATTTACTAAACACGGAATTAATCCTTTGAACGAGGGAGAAACTAGTAGTGTTCTCACAGTCTTGTTTTTGCCTCGTCAAAGAATAAAGTGACAGGTCGCTGAAAACCTATTAGGGTACAGTCGATAAACAAAGGAGCGTTTTGGGCGATATAATATTGATTAATGGGAGGTTAAGGAAGCGTGCTAGCGTTTAGTCAAAGTTCTCGCTAAGGTTCGTTCTTGCACCCACCATCTTCCGATCGTCTTGCTCTCTCTTCTCACTCCTCTTTCCACAGCCTCTCGCACTTCGGTGTGTGTCGAGCGATTATCGAATTTCCTCCCCGTAACAATGAGGTCCTATTAACTCCCACCCTCGCGCCCTCTTCGGTACACCCGATGCAGAGGCGCTTTTGTGTATTGTTAAGTCTATCCGTATTAAGCGATCCATAATGCGCAGCTACTTCTCGCAATAAATCGCATTAAATTGCTGCCTAGCCAGTAACAATGAATTACCGATGTCGATCATCGTTTCTCCATCAGCATGTTCCTTTATTTCTCGTCAGACAAGTTCCTGGAGCGATTAGCTGCCGCTGACGTTGCCTTTTTGCACCAACCTCCCCATAAATGATTTAGTGCTGTTGTCTTTTACGCATTAAGGCAGCATCCGCATGTATTCACGCAATTTAGCATCAAACGTCGATTACAATTCGCACGTGCTGAATAAACAGGGTTACCGAGCGGTTTTGGACAAATCCGACAAGCCCTAATTTCTTCGTTTGTAGTTGCTAAAAAAAGAAACTTGTACCCTTTTATCTTTGAAGTACTCCAACTATCTTTTCCGAGCCGTGCAGCACGACACACACTCGACTCGATGCAGCTACGGCATGCTCCAGAATTCTAGATACCAGAAAATCTTCTCCTCGTTCTACCTCCTCCACTGCTATCTTGCTGGCAGGCTTGTTTGCAGCAAAAGTCTCATCTTCCCGAAACCAATTAGTTGCTTTTTCCTTCGAGAAAACCTACCGACTTTCCGTCTTCTAAAGAGGGAGATTTTTTATTCATTCGCGAGTCACTCGAAATGATGGCATAGAAATAAATGAGTAAATAATATCCGATCTCAACCAGGTAACGAACTCAATCGTAAATAACTCCTAAGTACCGTATTGGATCGAGTGAACATTTTTGTCTTTAATTGTTTGAAATTGACGGTAATGCTGACGGGATGAAATCCATACGGGAATCGTGACGATAGTCGCTCTGCGTGTATTGAAGTGTCTCATTAGTACTGTTTGTTATTGTTTGCACGACTCTCGTGCTTGAAAAAGAGGCACGATACGAGGGCGCCCCGAGGTGTCACGTTGATCCCGCTGATTCTCACACCTTGTCATCCACCCTTGCTTGAAGCGCCTCCACCCACTGTAGCGACTCGGTGCATCCGACTTCTACTACTCCCGGCTACTTGCCCTCATTTTTGGTTTCCTTTTAAGTAGGTCCCTTACAATACGCGAAAGCTTGTTAAATAGAAGCACACCAGGTACTCAAACTGATAGTCAAAGGTTGTGTCACGGTTAGGCAATACATGTCTTAATTAGATGACTTTATTTTAAGACGACAATAATTTTAAGAAACTTGACTAATTCCCATTAATGGCTAAATGAAACGAACAAATACTTAAACGTCCTCCCGCCCTTTGGCAGGGGCAATTATTTGGCGCATTGCAGTCGTTGCGCGTGCTCCCACAGTTATCTCTAGGATTGCTGCTCATTAGTCGGCGAATGTCGAGAAGATGTAGCTGAACGAAAAAAACAAACAAAAAATTCCTTAGAAAACGACCATAGTACATTTTGCGATAGACTCAGTAATAAATCTGTACTTTCCGTTCATACGTCTGGCCTAGTAATAGGGGAATGTTTGAAAATGTTTGCCGAATAGGCGAGGCAAGTTTTTCCTGGGGTGACGAGACGAGGAACTTGCGGGGATCGGTGAATGAAAACAAGCAAAGGAACACGAAGAAAATCCTGGCTCCTTCATTTACCACGACTAATGGTTTGGGGCGAGCAAGGAGGTTATTACGCGAAAGTACAAAAGTGATACCTTCGCATTTATGCGGCTACGATATAAGCTGCGCAAGCTCTTTGTTGTGCAAAATTCTCATTCTTATTTGTAGATAATTTATTTTTTGATGTACTTGCATTGTGTAGTTCTTGCGCAACACTTAACCCTGTTCTCAAGAACATTTAAGAAAGTCGAAATGAAAAAATGGCGTATGCAGGGTAGTCCTCGAGATAATTTAGACGTAGAAGACTGCTTTACTATTCTATCCTTCAAATTTGTCTTTCTTCGCTTGCATCATTCGTTCGTACGTCAAAACCAACTCCGAACACGAAAGGGAGAATGAGACGAGTGATACTGGGTACGTAGTTGACTCGGAGAGGATCGCGAAGGAATATGAAACAATCGCTTCATTGGAAAGTCAAGAATCTCTCGAGCCCGTCGGCGTTTGACTTGCCATTAGGAGCGTCAGTTTTAATTGTGCCTCCTCCCCTATAGCTGTCTCTGTTTCTCTCCTCGCCTTTTCTCCCTACTTTTCTCGACACCATCGTCATAACCGCCTGTCTCGTGAACCCTGTAGCGAGTCTTAGGTTAAGTGTATCGCCAACCACCCTTCGTATATGCGACATCCCTGTGCCCTTTAGCTATGTCTCATTAGTTGCAGTACTGCAACGAACGAGTACCCCTTTCGCTACACTCTAGTCTCTTTTGGCAGTGCAGGGAAATACTAATTCCACCCTGTCACTCGACAAACGCCTTCTTATACGTGGCCACTTAGGGAATTTGTAGTCTCCCCATCAAATGTTAGTAACTTTAAGGTGCGAATTATTGTCGTAATTATCGACAAGATGATCAGGAACAATAATTATTGTCTATGAACCTACCGGTCCTCAAGACCAGGAAGTTTTTAAAAATGTAACCAAAATCGAGCTTCAGAAAAAGTTTCCACATGATTTCCAGGTTCAAAATCAGATCAAATTGAAATCATAGGCTCCCTTTTTTGAGGTAAGTGAATTTTTGTATTTTAGCTTTTAAGGGAAACGAAGTGTACCTGTAGTAGCCGAAAGATGGGAGTAAACCCAATTAGCTGAATTTTTATCTCAATTTTTTTAACGATATGAAGCAAAATTTCCCAATATGAAATAGATCGATTATTTAGGACACCTTCTCTCCAATCCCCAATCCTTGAATCAATTGCATCAAGTGGAACTTACTGGAACATATTACATATTGCAGTAAAGAAGAATGTGGAGGAAGAGAGCATTTTTGATATTTTAGATTATAAAAACAATGCTTAAAGAATGATTTTGTTAGTGCTGCATAACCGAAGACACGAGTGCTGCATACCCGAGTTTAACATAATTTTGCATGAGACTAGATATTGACATCTGTTTCATAACGATACACAAGTTATGAATTACGGGTACTGCACAACAGGTACCTCCCTAATCACATAATATTAACGAATCATAATAATGTTTTGTTCCTCTTATTTTATAAGTTATAAATTTTATCATCTATCCTGCGAATATTGTGTATGCGGTTTTAATCTATGATATGCAAATTTTTATCTTGTAATCGAACTATTTCAAAGTGTATAAAACAATGAAATTACACAATATTTGAAAGGTTGAGTTTGTAAAATATTCAGTTGTGGCGAGGTTTGATTTTGGAGAATAGACCTGTGACCTTGTAAGTAATGAGAGACAGAAATAGTCAATTTTACTGTCAATTTTGCCCGATATGTTTAATTTTATAATTTGGTGCCGGATTCTTAATCAGCGACTCCCAAAGCCTCCGAGTACCCCAGTTTCACGTTGTTTACGTGAAATTTTCAATTGAATATGTACTTCCTGTACCTAAAAATCACTATTTCCCGTCTTTGTTCATTACTATAAATAAAGAAAGATTTTAATTTTTAATTAAGATAAAATGGTAAGAAACGAAGTACCAAAAAAGTATTCTTCTTGATTGAGAGCGTGCATAATGGGTTAATTTTAAATACTTTTTTATGTAATAAATTGTTAAAATCTTGATTGCAGGGTATATACTTTCCTTAAATGAGAATAAATACAATTTTAAATCTTTTTTTATCAACCTCACGGTTATAATGTATTTCTTAATTATTATACGTTTTCAAAATAAGATAATATTCATCTTAATTGTTGTTTAAATTAACTTCCAGTTGTACATTAAGAGAGTCTTTTTTTATGATATTCCAAAAGTGTTTTATTTTTCGGGATAACCGCAGGTTTATCTTCCCGTATCCTTACTTTTTCATATTGAGTTTTATAAAATTTATAACCGAATATAGCAAATTTTACAAACGACAATAGTAAAAGATACAAAAGCCGGACAATAAAACCCTAGTTATCCCAAACATTTTTGAAATTCGAGCAAATAAAGTCTCTCGGTGTAGAATGTTTTACTTGTGTCCTATTTATTTTATTAAACTCTCGTCTACATCTTACCATGTTTGGTAACAATTATTTTTGTTCTAATGTACGTAATTTTCATCGGTTATTTTACTTTTCATTTACGAGTAATTGTTTACCATAGCATGTTATATTTGTTTATACTTTAGACGGAATGATGACATATGAAGTGCCTTCCATCTTTTAAATCTAAATACGATTATTAACGTTCATTTTTTACGGAATTGACACTGGGATATTAATCCCTTATTCCAATAAGCAAAGAGATGTCTTAGAGCTGTCTAAAAGATATCCTTCAATCCATTAAAGATACCTTGGAAATGTCGAAGTGATATCTCTAAAAGACGTCTTTTAAATATATCCAAAATATGTTGTAAAGGAAAATTTTTTAATCAAATTTGGATAATTATTACAGCTGGTTATTTTTAAATTAGTTTAACTTTTTTTTTATTACATGTGTATTATACGTTAACTGTAAAATATAGTATTTTACATAATTTTAAATCCTCGAATATAAACAAATAACACAAGAAAACAAATAAGGAAAATCCTTGTCAAGCTATCTTCAAAAAAAGATATCTTTTAGATGTCTTTCTAAGAGCCATTTTCCGAAAGGATAACTTTTCGATATCTTCTACAAAATATCCCCAACTATGATGACCAAAAGACATCTTTTAGACATGCATTCATGAAAATGTTTATTGGGATGATGAACTGAAGTCGAATATGCAAGTAATTTATAATGTGGTCGATTAATTTGTTTATTACTTACTGATTAATTATCACATTTCTATAACTAAATATTACGGTTTGTGGTCTTCGAATTCATAAATTTTGAACATTTTTATCATTAAAGAAATATTAATGGGTGATATGATTGTTCTTAAACTCATTGTAATTCATTTTATTAGAAAAGAACAAACAAGATCAACACCAAAGAAAAACACAATACTTTATCACAAAGTTCAATTCCCCTTTGAGGAGCGAGTTTTTCTTTAACAACCATATTTTTTGTTAGCATTATGACTAACATATAAGATCCTTTCTTTGTTTTTTTTACTTTGTTAATTTCTATTTATTTTCTCTATCCTGCCACATTCCCTTTAGAGCTCAAATTTCAACCCTTTTCTGACATTGCAAAACGCTTACACGGACTTGTCAAGCATTGAAAATCGGTGCATGAAAGACGATTTAAAAAATGAATATCCAAATTTTGTAAACTCCAAACAATTTGGAAAACTTTTTGTTAGTTCGGGGCTGGTTTTATATTTGGTCACAATAAAGAATCCATAAATGTAATGTCAGATTCTATTACATAGGACATTTTTTACCCATAATCAGTGATCTACTAAAAACTAATGACGCTAAATACTCAAAATATT
Organism: Trichopria drosophilae; assembly: GCA_030407085.1. Classification (NCBI taxonomy): domain Eukaryota; kingdom Metazoa; phylum Arthropoda; class Insecta; order Hymenoptera; family Diapriidae; genus Trichopria; species Trichopria drosophilae. The sequence goes on along the minus strand of CM059585.1, from coordinate 117,308,084 downwards.
TTGACACACTAGAAGTAATGTATTTCAGAATTGACCACTGATGAAATTGAATTTATGTCAATGATATTGCAGCATAGGTATCGGAATGAATCAAAACATTGGTAAGTAGGGGTGACACTCTTAATACTAAATACAGCTGTTAAATGATACGATTTGAAATGACACATCACCCATAATTTCATGTAAGGTCCTAATTATGAAACATTGTTCCAATCTTTGCAACACGACAATAAATAGTAAAGAAACAAGTATGGCAACTTAAAAAACTATAATATAATATTTATATACATAAATAACTATTGAAATAGGATATTTTGTCTCGAAATATTTCAATTTGTTTAAATAATAATTTTTTAAATAAATTCTTTCCTGGTTTCTTTCCTGCTGCTATTGAATTCCTTTTAAAAAAATTATTTAAACAAATTATAAATTTTGAATACTTTTAGACATAATATCTAAATTTCAATAGTTATTTTTATGTAAGTACTTATTGTCAAATTCGCAGTTAAAGATCTCAAAAACTCGTATATACAAACAGACATTAAAATCTGCAGATTATAAAAATATTTCGTTCCCTATATTGGATTCAACATTTTAAATTTATGTAAACTGTTTTCAAATTCGTAATCAGCGACTGTAAAAATCCCTAGATGTCCCCATATATTAAAATCTGCAAATTTAAAAAAAATTTCATCCTCCATATTGAATCAGCCATTTTCAATTTTTAGACGACAACATCAGATTCGTAGACAGCAAACCCCAAGTGACAAGTTAGAAGAGAATACGATCAAATTTTAAAAATTCTCCCGCAATATTAGATACGCCATTTTGAATGTTTAAAAACTAATGCTAGATTCCTAATCAGCAATGCGAAATACTTCTAGGTACCAAGATTCATGCAAATTCGTTAATTTATTACATTTTACGGACATTGTAGAAGTTCTGTATATTCTGTATATTCTGATAATGTATAAGAAGAGATTACGACGATTTAACCACTTCATTGGTAATGCATCATGTGTTTAAAAAAAAAGTGCCACGACTGGTAATGTATCATATATACGTATATTTCTAAATAACTTCCACAATTTTCAATGAATTTGCTCGAAATTTGGTATGCTATAGTTTCTTAGGTCGCTGAATACGAATCTGAGGTCACCGTTTCAAAATTCAATATGGCGGTTACAAGCTATATGCTTTTGGAGCAAATTTTTTGTGGTTGACCTCCACCGTTAGCTGGTTAATTATAACGACCCCAAGTGCTTCAGAAGGAGGTAGTGGGAGGATTTTGGACTCCATTTTTTTTTATTTTTGGTCTTTTTTGTATTTTTGATCCACTGATATCATGTTCAAATAAACACATTTCTTGTGAAAAGAGATGTAACAATATTGTTTTATTTCGTACGCCAGATTGGATCCATCATTTTTAATTTTTAAATTCTGAGATCATATTCGTATTCAGTGACCCTGGACCTAACACCTGTACCCAGTGAACCTCACATTTAACATTCTGATCGAAATATGATAAAGAAAAGTGTACATTTAAAAAAAAAAGTTATGCACCCTGTGGGGGGTGAAAGGGAGGGGGAAGGTGAGTTTTTTTTACGTTAAATGAAGTGTTTTATGAAAAAATGGAACTCATGTTTCACAGTTTTTCGATATCTTAAAAACTGGCTCATACCAGTCTTGGCACTTTTTATTTGAAAACGGCTACCAGTGATGTGGTTAAAAGTATTTGTAAGCAAAAGTTAACACGTGCTATATGAATGTGTTTTTTTTGTTGAGTTACATTTAAAAATGTTAAACTTAAGGGTACGCGATTTTTATTTTTGTTTGTCCTTCACATAAAAAGAACGCTTTCAGCTCAATTATTTTTTATTAAAATCTAAGAAATTTTTTAATGTTTGAAATGGGTGAATACGTAGTCACGGGACATAATCGACATTCTGCCGGTCAGTTTTCTTATCAAGATGTAAAAATGACATTTTAAATGTGGTCACCCTTATATGCTATTGGTATTATATTGTAGCAGTAAATTGCAATTCGAAATTTTGTTGTCGCTTGACTCTCATTAAATTCTCAAACTTTAGGATAAGATTACTCAAGTTATCATTCCTTCCATTTTGGTAACTGTACAATATAATAGGTATCAATTTTCTTTCGCGTATTGATCGTTATACGGTTTAAAGATATATATTGCATTGCTCCTTCCATGCAGGGGGCTCTCTATTCAAATTCGATAAAAAGACACAAAATTTGAATTTCTGGACATCCTATTTCCCTCCAGGGGCATCAAATGAAGTAACCGAAATTCATGTTTACCCATGCAACCCCAGGGATTTTTAAGTGCAATGTGATGTATACAATTTGATCAATTTGATCATAAATGAAGTCTTTATAACAAATTACACAGGACCACAAAAAAAATTTGTTTCGAGATAACTTGAATCAGGAATAGTGGTTCTTATAGATTTTTAGCGTCAGGTTTTTAAGATATGTGATCCGAAAAATACTCAAATACGTTAGGATATGTAAAATATCTCACGTCTCGGGTCAAATTGAACAACTAATTTATTTTCAGCCACCAAAAACCTATAAGATCCAGTACCTCTGATTCCAGTTATCTTCCCTAAAAAATTGTTTTCCATTAATCGCTGCAGGTACTTCTCAACATAAATAATACAAGACCGCAAATTTTTTTTTTTACACAACTTGAATCAGAAGTGAAGGATCTTATAGATTTTTCGTCGCGGAAAACGAATTCTTTGTCCAAGTTAACTCATCGTGTTAGAGTTTTCAGATATCCTAACCTTAAATTACTAAAAAGTATATTTTTGAGTATTTTTCGAGTACCTGAAAAATCCGATAAATCACAAAACAGACGCTTAAAAAACCGGACATTTATTAATGATTGAATTCTAAGTGTGCTTATTAAATAATCCGCGGGTCAAACTGATTTGACCTTCAAGTGACCTGAAAAATTAATCCATGTTCAAACATTTTTAAATGACTTTCCACTGAGACCTCAAGCACGTCGACCCGAAATCATTTTTTGTTTTTGAATGTCTGTGTTTTGAAATGTCTGATTTTTGAATGTCGAGTTTTTGAAGCGTCTGTTTTGTGATTTGTCGGGTTTTTGAGGTGCACCCTTAAAATCCTGACGTGATTGGCTAAATCGAATACCAGATTCGTTTTCAGCGGCCAAAAAACTATAAGATTCACGATTCCTGATTCAAGTTATCCCGAAACAAATTTTTTTGTGGTCCTGTGTTATTAATGTCTGCAAATTCCAACTCGAAACTTGGATGTCTCGTTGCTCTCGTTATATTCCCAAACTTTACGACAAGGCTACTTAAAGTCTGTGCCAACCAAGAAAATATAATGCGAATGGAGAACCCTTTCAGTACTAAGGGATGTAGTACAATAATATAGACGCTCAAAACAAGAAGCAAGACTCTTGTACATCCTGGGAGACTCGATACACGCATTGCTGGGGACATGAAGAGCTGGGATAGTCGCTTCAGGCGTTGCTTGATTATTTTCCGCTAGCTCGTTCATTCAGGTAGAGCGTGCAAGCCGGGCGCATGGCGGAGGTTCAATTGGAAACAGCAATCACTGCTCGCCTGTATTTTGTTCTCTTCTACCAGCGCGAGAGGCGAACTCCAATAATAAGCTTTCTCCTATATTGCCTCTTCAACCCCCTAGGTTCCACTGCCTCCACCTTCGAGCCCTCCTCCACTTACCCCTTTCCACCATCTTCCCTCTTTCCTCGTCCTGTATTTCCTTCCCGTTCCCAACGTTTCGTCTCTCAGCATTTCTCGAACGAGAAACGATCCCGTGTTCTACCCATCCTTTTGACTGCACGTCGAGCTGCTCTTCGCGATATGCGTTGTCTGTATTCCGTCGCTCGGCCATGAATTAAGCGACTTTATATGCGAGCATATTTATGAAGAATTTACGTAAGCATCTCCCAACATGTATATAATAAAGCCTATGCGAATGTCATAGACTTTATTATACTCGCAGAGAAAAAATGTCGCTGTAATAAAAAGAATGTTAACGATAATTGTCGAGAAAGATACGTAATTCAGAAGATGCTCCTCGAACGTTATTTCAAAAATTTTGGCGAAAACACGATGAGTAATGTGCAGAGAACTGAACTGGATGTTAAAACTAAAATATCTGCGGTTAATGCTACTGTGGAGAAATAATGGATTCTACGAGACGCTATATCGTGCGATCAATTATAGTAAATTCTCAACAAAATGAGGAATGGGGTTTACACCACGCGTTGTTATATCCTGCTGCGACACGTCAGCCATTAATCTAGTTTCGGTTGCAATGTTATAAAACACTTGCTATCTTTGGGTTTGAAGGTAGTTAATGTTTCGTTGGCATTCAAACCTGATGAGTGGACCAACACTAAATATAAAAGTTATTCTGCATGTGGAGGTTGATTGCGAATTGGGGTTTCAAACAGATGGGCGAAAAATACACATGAAGAAGGTAAGGGCCCACTAGTAGGTTTGTTGTTTAGCGCGCTGTGCTGCATCAACAATGATAGTGCAATTATACTATCCCTCCAACCCTTCGAGTCTGTAAACGGTACATAAATACATCGATTCAATTCCGTTTCAGCGGTAGGTTGACCCCCTGGACCCGTCCGACGTATTCGCCCTTCTATAAAAATTTATCGACTGGCAAATTGTTTCGCGTGCGCCTCGGTATTTCGCGTATACGCAAATGGCAAACGGCAAACACGCGGTTCTCCCGTACTCGTCCGATGTCCAGTGGGGAGGGTAGAATGGTACGGCCAAGTGACCGTTCCGGTACTAAGCTTATACGGTTCGGCGTTAATTAACAAAAAGTCATTAAACTTTTCGCAAACAGCGCATCGGCGAGGGCTTTCACGCGACTGCAGTCACTTTGTGCTTATAAACTTTCCTACTTTTTAAGACATCTTATAATTTGCGTCGAAAAGTACGACATGAAAATCCATTTGATGAGTTTTAAGCTTTTGTAGTCGTGATATTACATTTGCACAAAATTACACGGAACTCTGTACTCAAAGCATGGAGTGTTTTATTACTCCATTTAAGGTACGTGAAAAAAAAAACTGTGATTAATCGTTCAATGGATTAGAACGTTTGCTCTGTAATTTATGCGCGACGATGGTGTTTATCATGAAAGCTCGCGTAACTATGTCCCCCTGGCCAACGAGGGTGTTTTGGTCCTTTCGCTACGTAACACGAGCTTAATACGACAAGGCGATAATGACGAACATAACCATTACAGCTATGGCCGCCGAGCGTAAATGGGTGGAGGTGGGAAGAGAATGTTGTGTTTTTCTATAGGAGGTTACGTGGAAACCTTTGGTAAAAAATGATCCACCCTGAAAATTAAATTGCAAATCACATTGCATCGCGATGGAAAGTACTATTCTAGAAAAGTATTTTGCTTAGGCACTTCAGTGTCGCTTGCATGTAATTCGTAATTGTCAGAAAGGATTATAAAATAAAGTACGCATCCGCTCGACTTCAGCATAAATGGAAATACTAATGTCTTTCTGTACGCAAAACACTGTTGTTTTCAATGGATACGTAATTTGCGGAAAACTCCGAGACCTTTCTCCTTTCGACTCGATTAATTTCGAAATCGGTAGCGATACCGCCGCTAAGCCGTTTGAACCCCGTAATTCCCTAACTTCCCCGACAGGCGAATCGGAGGAGGGAATCCGAAAGTAAAGGCCTAAACACCGCAAACCGAAACATTCACTAATTTTCTGTTTAGTCGTAAAATAAATTTGCCCGAGTATCCGAGTGCCCCGTCCTGAGGAAAATGGTCTCGAATATGTTCGACCCTCTTCCTTTTGGCCACGTCGTCGGGAGAAAAGGAGGGTCGCACCGGAAGGGTAGCCGATAGTGCGACGATGGCTACGACGTTGGTACTCGGTGGCATTTACCGGGCGGCAAAATTTGGAACCAGAAGTAATCGAATTTGTTGGCGTCGTTTAATGGGAGCCGCACAGTAGTTGTCTGTATAATTGGTGCATGGACCTGCACCGACCCAACTACAGACCCTTCAACTATTTGGCTCGAACGATTGTCCTGCATCGCTGAAGGTACGGAATGGGAAGAAAGCATTTTAAGGATTTTCATTTGTATTCCTCACCACAAATTAAGAAAATTGTTCTTTTACGTTTAAACATTTTTCGATAAATGCTGAGTATGTTTTAGAAACCATTTGTCATCTATTTCAATGAAACAAATTTGTATATTGCGGTAAAAACTGACTGTATAGGCAATTGATGGTAATTTCAGTTGTAATGCCGAGTGTCCACCCTTCAGTGTGCTATTTAGTGATATACTAGCTCAATGTTCCATGAAATCACGAGTTCCACATCATAACATTTTAAGAGTTCGTCCTTTGCATCCCTTGTTCACTGACGGGTTAATACCCCTGGTTGGGTCAAGTGCGTCGGAATGCGAAGTTACGCACATATGGTACAGAAGGGAGTGAGCTTGTACTTGCATCTTTCATTTCCCCCTCTGTCATCAGGATTGTGCCTCTTCCCCCAACATAAATTAACGGCACCGCTATCGTTCAGTAATAATACTATTCCACTGACGTTTTGGCGAATAAAATTGTTGGGGTCTAGGTTAATTAAAATTTTATAACGTATACTATAAACCACTACTACTCATGATCAGTGACCATTATCCATGATCGCGATACGAAATAGCACCTTGGGATCACTCAAATGGTGATCAATAGTTTATTTATGGAATGAAGTTTTATTTATAAAGTCTCCATAAAAATTGCCTCATTGGAGCACGCAAGCAATATCGTAGACATTCATCGAGCTATAAAAGTAAAAATTACAAGGTAAATTGAACCCAAGTGGGTTGGCTACTCAGTCGAGTTTTTTTCCCTCTGAAAGAAGTAATCGAGCCCATTGGAAGTATCGAGCCGGAGCGAGTACCGGTCGACAATAGCTGATGATATTTATTAATATTGCCTCTCGTTACGTGAGCGCGCATTTACGTTCCTGAACGCCGATATACTCCCGAGCTAGCAACGTATATATGTCCGAAATGGCCTCGAGTCTCGCGAGGATCGATGGCCGAAAAAGATAGCGGTCGAAGGACAACAGAGGCGACGGATCTTCTAAATGATTTTGTCCTCCGCGTTATAACTTTTATAATCCCCCTTCCTCTGGTCCTTTTTAATACGCGTGACACGCACGTCGGATTTATGCATATCGAGCAATAAAAGTTGGTGCGCTATATGGAATTGCTCATGGCGTCAACAAATTTTAAATTTACGAAATGAATTGCTTTCGCACTTCCAGAATATTCGATGGAATTAAAATGCCCGAATAATTGGGTAAAATAAAATAACCATAACCGGAAATGGAAAACCCAAAAAAAAAGAGGAGATTTCAGTTTCACTGTTACAATATCGAAGTTTTCAATGCGACTTTCGCGAATCACCCTGTCCCTTTCCACTGCTTTTCTTCGAAAGATGGAGCCAGGGGGTGGAGGGGAAAGGAAGGCGAGGGTGGAAATATCGTTAGATTATACTTAAGATGTCTATTGGACGCGAGCCAATCTTCGGCACTTGTGCTGCACGGTCGAGCGGTCGCTTTCCTTCCTATTTCTACCAATACGTAGAAACTCCATCGCACTGCCAGAATTCTAGGCGACAATGAGAAGAGTGAGAAATCCTCCGGAGCTTTCCTCCGGCTCGTCTTTAAAATCCTCGCGTGACATCGAAACTTCGCGCGAAATGCCAAGCGGAGATACTAACGTATATTCCGAACAAACGCCACGAAAAATAACGGTGAGGATTCGGGAAAGTTAATGTTTCGCCAGATCCAAGATTCTCGACTCGAACTCCAGCTAGATTATTTTTTTGAAATATGGATTTTTAAAGCGGCTTATTCCGATGATCGAAAAAAATGATACTATGATGGTCGACACATAAAAATAAAATGTCAAAACATGCCTAGCTCCATTGCGTTCCGTATATATAATATACAATATCCCTTTAAGGATTCATTTCGTTATAAAGAAGATGCTTCTTTCGGTAAAAGGAGGGGCATACCTAACATTTTCATCGCTGGCCTAGTTTCCGTGCATATATTCCCGGTAATGAATGAACTTCCATTTACGAATAAACATTGAGAATGTAATAGATGTACATACAGTGGTCCCCGTCCTAACGCATATGTTTCGTTCCATCAAAAATGGCCGCCCCCGTCCAAACGCATATTCTCCTTCAACCCCCTTACGACAAATGTCTCTTTGCATTTATCATACTGAGCATGCGCGTAGATGTCTCACCAGCAACGCTAGCAACTAAGAATCGTGTTGTGAGGAGAGGAATAAAGGGGAATCTATGCATTTAGACGGGAAAGAAATATGCGTTTGGGAGGGAATATGCGTTAGGACGGGGACCGCTGTAATGTAATCAGTTCCCAAACAGCACAAGATCGTCCAAGGACGTCATCAGGAGCCCTTGAGGAGCTCCACAGGACCAAAAGTGGATATTTGGACGTCCTCAGGAGCTCCCCAGGACATCCCGGGACGGATTGTGCTGTTAGGATTATATTATATCTTTAATCAAACAATATATAAGTAGATATAACTCAAGAATAAATTGATATTGCTTGATCGCGGTTTACCATTAGACGATTTGAAGATTTACGACTCGAAATTATGCTTACAATTGTGCTGTATTACGGAATGACCAATTTTGTCTAGGAATGTGAGGGTTACGGACTGAACCGCAGGTAACAGTACAAAAATCATTTTCGTGCATATGTCGAACAATTTTTTATGTTGCAAGTGTGCAAAATGCTTAAGAAAAAAGACAATAATGTGTAAACAGTTACTTTCGTATAGTGGACATAAAATGCGACTTTACACTCGGTGTCCAGATCCAGGGATTCTTCATTTTCAAAAAGTTGCAGATTTTATACGTGATCTATAGAAATAAAAAGTCTACTGATTCATAGTTTTCATTCTAAGGATACACACCGAATTAGTTGATTTAGTATATCGCAAAGTACTAATGCACATCACGTTGTTGAATAGAGCGATTCTTGGTCATTGACATAGATCGCATCGTAACATTTCTTATTTGCTTGATCCGTTTTGGTTGAATGTAAGTGTGATAATTTATAATTGGAAAGACCACATGTACTAATCAATGAAGTAATATATTTGAACACGGGTAACTATTAATTAGGTCAACTAGTAAATGTTATAGTTTGGAATACACAATTAATACAAATGATGAAGTGGTGTACACAGTCAGGGTAGCATTTTTTCAAGGTTAGATGTTTTTAAAATGTAAATAATTAAATATCTAAATATATAGTCAGTTAAATAGACTTAAATAATAACAACGGAGGTGTTATAAATAACATTTAAAAAACGACACATGTTGCTAAATTATTTACTTTCCCAGATACAAATGAAATTGATAACCAAGTGAAAGCAGTGAAATAACAACATGTTTTTGTCCAAAGATTTCGATGATTTTGGAGTGTAATACCTAAACTGGAATGTCCTTATATACATGCTCAATTTGGTTCTAATAAGACAAATTCTTTTCGTTGTTAATTCAAATGGTTACATTTCTGACGACCAACAGTTATATGTTGTATACTTTATAAATCAAAACTTTTCCAAACAAAGATGTACAAAGTTCAACCATCTATAAAAATATACTATTAATCCCAGCGAATGTTGCGACACAAACACTCCATTCTGTAAAGCTGTAAAGTATTCGCGATATTCCTCATAAAGTTTTTATACCATTATACAATTGATTATCTTATTGTTAGTTAAGATTCTACCGTCTTTCCAATTTTAACCACAATAAAAATTTTCTTATTTTCGTGACATTCAGTAAGATGGTCTTATCGAAAAAGGGAAATTTAGAGCTGAAACATTTCATTTTTATCAATATTTCCTGATACTTTATCAACAATCATAGGGTATTATGCACAGTTGCAAAGTCAGGACCAACCTCTAAAGCTTGCGGATGGATGAATTTATTTAAGCTTGCTACACATCTGCCTGCTTCCTAACATAACGAGTAAAAAGAATTCTGAAATCATATACCTACCTTTCCAGTGTTCTTAAATGTAAGTCTTTTTGTTTGCTTAAAAATGTAATTACAGGAACAAAAACAATTGTTAGCAGTAGGAGAGTGCATTACGTGTACAAAAGCAAATGTCTGAAATGTTGAAGTAATTTCAACCATACCCGTTCCCTTTTTACGCAGTGTTCTTCGGACTGAATAACTCGGGTAAACGTCAAGAAATAAATTACAATCATATTCGTCTGCCACGGCGTAAAATTCATTACAATTATGTGTGTTCTCTTACTGTGTTCTTCGCGAATGCCATCGCCAACTTTCCCGTTCCTTTACGCGCACGTAAACATACCGTGTGCTGCTTTCCAGCCGTCGTGCATATATTTATATATTTACCCTGCCACACGTACAAGCAGTGGTTGCGGCCCGGCGTTTGGTGCAGGGGCACATTAAATGGGGTTTGGGGGTTTGCAGGGTTTTTGGGGGGGTTTCGGGGGTGGTTCGCCTCGCGAGGTACTGCCACTTTTGGGGGTGAGTCGAAGGTGTGGCTAGAAGTAGGGGAAAACGACACGAGAATCTAGACGCACCTAACGCCGCGGAGTTGCCTCGTAAACTCTTAAGAAACTTCGCAGACAAATGCAAGAAATATTTTGCAATGGAAACACGTCCCGCCAGAAATTAAATATCTCGATGAAAACGGGATTCGGCGTGGCGGGGACTCCGCCGTGGGGGGTCATGGAGGGATTCGGTGACGAGCGGCAGAGTGGCGGAAAGACGACGGGAAGTTGGTAGTTCAAGACTAATGGAACTTTGCGATAATTTGATGAAACGAGAGCGACGATTTATAACTCTCGAGGTTAAGCAACTGCAGCGGTTCATCTCGGAACAAACGCGTCATCGCGCTGCACGTAAGATGATGCTCGACTTCGAAAATTCGAAAACTTTCGCCTCAATGCCGAGATTCGCGCGACTGCTAGCGGAATTTGTCGAATGTGCCAAATTGCAATCGTTAGTTGCGAGTTTAATATAAAATAGCGCAAATTGTTGACAATGAACGATTAGAAGCGATTACGCGCTAATTAATTTTAGCGTTATTTTCACGTGATTCGAATCGCATCGTCGCGTTATTTATATTTTGTTATTGAAAGCGTCGAGCGTTTCTGCTAGAAAATATTGGTGCAATATTTTAAATAAACTTTTTGAAATATGACTTGTCACATTTTTGACGTTTTCAAATCATTTATTGGCGCGTGCTCAAATGCATAAACGTATCTTCGATAATTGTACAATCTGGCGTATATCTAGAAAAATTTTGAATAATATTTGTCATATTTTTCGACAATAGTAAATTATGTTACATGCAAGATTTAAAGCATGATCTGAGATGAGACGAGTGCTTTAATCATGCACGAAAGCAGTTATTACTAATCCACATGAATTCCACATACATGAATGTACTATTTTTCAAACATTGTGTGGAAAGTTCACGCCTTGGGTTGATAAAGTGAGGTGGAAATCACGATACAACGTGGCTAGACTCACGCATTACGAGATGTTGCACAGAAACACAGGAACATTAATTATTAAGGGCACGGGCAATCGGTACGGTTATGGATATTACCGTCAGCTTTGGAACTGAATGGTAATAGGTCATTTTCCTCACCGTTTTCCGCGCGGAAAGGGTGCACTTTCCGCACAGTGTTTGGAAAGATAATCTTATTACCAAATTAACGTCTGTTTGACTTCTACAGATGTCCATAGACTCAACGATTGGCATTTTAGCCTCTGAAATTAAAAAGTTTCCATCAACTGAACCATAAATGTCGGGCTGCAGCGCGATCACGAGTATGGAAACCTGAGTTTACTGCAACAGAGACGGTTTCGTTTACGATGTAGACGCGGAGTATACCAATCGACGAACAATTATCGACATAACTGATCATTTCAAATGGTACTGATTTTTTGTTCCAACCGGATAAAAAATTTAAATACTAAGAATCCTTACAAAAAGGTGCACTGTGTTAAGGATAAATAACATCCTAGATGTGCATGCGTTTGTAGAATCCTATTCAAACCGTTTGGTCGTCAGAAACCAACGATAGTTCTAGATACTAATAAAAGAGACGTAAACATCACATCTCATGTTAACAATTTTTACGGGGTTTTCATAGTTTTCATTATTTTTGGAATTTGCTTAACGTTTCAAATTGTTTGCTTATCCTCTACATACATCTTGTATATCAAAAATTATACTGTTTCGTCGTTCACCATTTGCCCTACCATGAAATTTAGATGGCATGCATTCTATAGTGTGCGCAGCACGTGCTACTAGATGTGTGACATAAAAGTGTCCCATGTTAAAAAAAATCTACAGTGGCGAATCCGGTGACAGATAACTGCCTCGTGCTGAAATTGCTCGGCGGTCACGGATTCTAAATTTTGCGTGCTCCTTCAGCCATCTGCCGCGGAGAATGACTACTTTTACGGTCGCTGTTATTCAATCAGCACGTTAAAGGCGAATGTTTATCGGTAAGGCGTTCCTGTTAATGCGCGTATCATTGCCGTTCACCTTTTCGCTGTAATTCATGGATCCGAGACTACATGACTAAGCTTGACAAAATTTTCCGCCATGCCTAAACTATAAGTTTATTTCAGCTCATTTCTGAATTCTCTGGATACCCCACTTCCTTTCCTCGTATTTTATTGTTTGACAATTATTCGATGCTTTATTAGGGCAATGGAAATGCTTTTGATGGGACACCAGAGTAATTAGTCGATGTAGGCTTTGTGGTAACAAATGTTATCAGCCGTAAGAAAAGTTGATAATAAAAATTAGTTAAAGAAATAATTTGTTAACAAAAACTTCATTTTTTCTTTATTTAGAATATGAGCCACATTTATTCTTGAAATTCAAACTTCAGACTGGTTTTCAAAACCGTCGAAAACGACATGAAACCTAATTCTCAGTGACATCGAACATTTGGAAGCTTGAGTTATCCAACTGCTCAGTTGAAGATATTACTTTTTACATTATCCCCCATTTTGAAAGTCGCAATTCTAACCTTGCATTTTAATCGACAACACTTAAAATCATCGAATACATCGTTTCTTTAATAAAAATATACTTGTCAATGGTTAAACGCATTTTTTTACTTTGAATCTTCCTTCAAATCATTACAATTGACACTCTCCACAGCTCCTATTAAAATTCCATGTACTCTAGTTTTCCAGATACTAAAAAACGTTGCTCTTCCCCGGTAACGAAGTAGATTTAACGGTGCGATTTGATGTTATCAAATAAGGTTTCGATTAAAATAAATTCGGCGGAGGCGGTGCGGCAAGGCAAAAGATGACGCGAGCAGCATGTGCAATACACGCATTTACGATACCCAGGCCGCGAGAGCACCATTGCGGTAAGTTTTTTGTCGGTCTGCAAGATCTCTCTGAGCTCGCCGACAAGCCGAACATCATTTGCTTTCGCTACTGCATCTTCCTAGCTGCGCCTTTCCGAATATGTGCTACATTCGGAGCATATGCCCGGTGTACGAGACGAAGGGCAGAGGAGAGGGCTTTGATGGTCGTCGTCTGACCCCGTAAATAAAAAAGTGCTTATATTCATCAATTCGTGCATTTAATCAAGATACCGACGCGTCTTTCAATTAGCCTTTCGAGATATTTATCGTCTTTCGACCCCCGTAAGTCAGGTTCCTCCACTTTGCCGGTCGAATGTTTTTTACAATTCAGTCGTTCAATTATTTGGGTTGAAATTTATGCGAGTTCAAAGGTGGGTGTCTAATTAGATTTTATTTATGGATATTTTTATAGTTTTTGCTCGAGTGACGTCAGTAATTATGCTCTTCGTGGTTCCCTCAAACGATGGTGAATTTTCATGTTCGCTCTCATCATTGTCACTTCTTATTCCTACATTTGCGTATTATATACCTTAACCAAAACAAGGCAAAATAATGTTTTATTTGTACTCATACTACTACAAGCAAATAATAATGACTAATTATGTCTAATATTGCAATGGCACGTTTGATGATCATTCATTTCTGGCCTGAATTCAGTCTTCTTCACATACGTAAAGCTGGTATACTTCTCGGTTAGTTTGAAAATTTACCAAGTGTTCATTCATGGTAATCCCAAATACTTATTCTTAAACAATTAACTGATTTATTGCATGTACGTTTTTATATTCATTTGCACATTCATCCAACCGAACCTTTCAAAAACAGTTTAGCATCCGCTGCCAACCTAAGGGCAATAATTGTCAAGTGGACATTGCTCATTCACTTGCCTGGAAGATAGCAGACCGTAAAAAGCAGAAATGGTAAACTCGTCCTTCCAGTGAAGTTAGAAATAAAAAAAAGAGAAAGATTGATAATGCGATCATTTCTCGCTCCTTGTTGTATACCGAGATGCGATTATGGCAAGCTCGCTGTCAGTACGGGGAGAGCTGGTAGTCGTCACGCTATTAGCGCCGAGCTAATCGGGACCGGAAATGAAATGAAGGATAGAAGGAAATATTAATAACTGAATCTAATCAATTCCGTGGAAGAAGCTTGGCCACCCTGGTCAGTCTCGCGCATCTTCCCGATAGCAAAACTCTCATCAGGGGCGATATAATCAAACGCATTGCGTTAAGCTAATTTAGTAGCATCGAGTTCGCGTGTCTGTAACGAATAAGATGACTGTGGTGTTTTCGCAAGGAGGCAAAGCAATTTTTGATTACTCTTGATGGTGCATGATATATTATTATCGCATTGATAGTAGTTTTACTTAATTTGGGGTTAGGTTGTTGCTGATAAATATGTATAAAACCAATAAAAATTTTAAATTTGGAATTTGTTGGAAGTGGACAATAAGAATTTTAAAGGTATTTTAGAAATTCTTGTTCAAAATTCCCAATTGAAAATAATTGCTCGAAACGAAGAGTCTCGCAATTCTTCTCGATCTCGAGAAAATCCTTGTTCTCTCCTTGTTTTCCTTTTAGAATCGCTTTTCGTTTTCCGTCTTTTTCCTGTAGTGCTCTCGCTTCCTTCATCTCTTTCTTCCCGAAGTCCCTGATAGCGAGCGCCGTTTGTCTCGAAAGAGTTATCGGCCCGCGAAAACAGTGCGCATTGGCGAGGTAAACGTAAACGAACGTAAATCCCCCGGCACAAAGGCCCCTCTTTCCCTCTCGACCCAACTCTTTCTCACTTTCTCACATTTTGCACCGTGTCTCTTTTCCTTGTCGGCAACTACCGGGATTGCAGCGAACGCGAGGATTCGATTCGGGATTGCGTTATGTGGGTCGATGCACTCGAGCTCTTACGCTGCAACGAACCTTCGACCTTGCGCCATTGTTTTTCAAAGTACAATTTCGTACCCGGGAGAATAATGATTTTTAAATAATATAAAATGAAAATAGAGCAAATAATATGAAAATTGTAAAGAATGAAGGCAATTCAAAATTGACAAAATAGGTTTCATCCTACAACAGCAGGAATGGATGAGTTAGTTGTTATTTTTGTTTAATAACTGACCTACTTAGGAACCCAAATTCGATACCATAACCTAAAGTTCTATCTACTCATTTTGTCAGAGTCGAATTTCACCTGAAGCAGATTAGTAGCCAAAGTTGGATTAAAATCTTGTAGACGTTCTAATTGGGTGGATCACGTGTCATCAACTATTTATCACTGTATCTTCCTGTTTAAACCAAATCGATACAATCTATCGAGTTGGTCCGTTTCCCTCCCCACGTACTGTCCCTCTAAATGACAGTGTCGGTCGTGTCTTATTTTATTTACATAAACATGGGCTTGCTGCGGATAATGTGACAATAAAATTGGCTAGGCATATTGTTATCCAAGTCGAGGGGGGACCAGTCCCAGTGTCAGCCAATTCGAGGGGTTGTACGGTATTATATATGGTAATTAATTTGGCTAATAAGGGGTTTTATTTAATTTTTATTTTATCCTATTTTCATTAGTGATATATCAGTGATAGTGATAAACAGGTGAATCTCTAAGAAGTACCTGATAATACTGTCGAGCATTCAACCAGGACATCTTTTTACTGGAAGCCCATTACCTGACAAATTAACACCGTCGTATCATCGATTCGAAAAAAATTTATCGCTTACATTTCTTCGAGCATAACTATCCAGCAATGACTCACGGGAATAGTTAACGATCAGAAATAAAGTTAGAATACCAATTCGTTGACGGGACTCAATTATAATTATCGACAGCCTAGGCACATAGCGATGCCTAATGCGGGAACCGGAGTGACGTTAACTGCAGTGCGAACCCCTTAAAGGTTTCCCTTCTCGTCGAAGCACGACGTATGGCCGCTTGGAGCTACCGATTCATCTTCGCAGATCAAAAGGCGCTTCTTGGAAATCAGCAGCGCACTCGCCGCGTAGAAATAGATTAATGACCTCGTGAATCATCGTGTCGATTTGAAGTACGGCCGTCGCTCGTCATCGGCTTCGCCCGTTTGGTCGTTTCCGCGCGAGACCTTCCGTAAAAAGAGGCTCTTTGCGTGCCCAGACGGGATACACGATCGGCCACGTGAGTGCTCGAAACTCGTAAACGGTGGCGGATGTGTGCATGCCACACGTGCACTTTAAAAGGTACATCTTTGTCAAGGAACGCACGTTACGGTAATTACTTTTTTCCCCATTGATAGGCGACGAAAGAAAGAAATGGCATGTTTAAAATTCCTCTTCATAGTTTCCAATGGATGAGCCATACTACAAATTTCATAAAAAATATTTGTGAATAAAAAAAATTAGAGTTTTACGTCATCCATTATTTTTGTAAAGTAAGAAGAATTGGACACCATCGGCCAAGCGATGATTAAGTTGAAGAGATCGAATTTACTGATCAAATTTTAAATGCTTGCTTTCAACCTTTCTCCAACAGAAATATATAAACAATGATTGGAGATTTTAGGTTTAAAAAAAAATCTTCCTTATGTGAATTTCAGATCAAGAACGTGAAAACCAATCACTCTAGCTGTCATAGAACCCAGGGTGGGCTTTTGGAATACGCGCGGCAGTTGAGAACTCGATTTGATTCTATGCGCCTTCAAGGGTCCGCCTGCAATTCTCATGGTGTCTACTAGACAACGAACGACACAGCACTCGAATATTTTCGTCTTGTAAATACCATCTATATTTACGACGGAATATTTAGCGAGAAACGACGTGCGACACTTACCCGTTATGATGAGACGAGGTGGGTGTGTCGGAAATATATATACGCGCCGGCGCGTATTTAAGTATTTTCATCGTACACAGTTCGCGATGGCTCATTTCGAAGCGTCGAACGAGACCGGAGGGCTGGCACTGCGATCTCGCTCTTTGAATTTGCGAGAGACCGCAGTGAAAATAAGCTCTTGGTGTCTCGCGGCATAAGCTCGCCGTTTTCCCCGGGGCTGGCACCAGACACAAAGCCGGATCGTTTTGGCATAAGTCAAAACCTTCGGTATGCGAGATGCTCATGGTGCGACCAAAACGATTCTGGCCTTTTTCATTTTTCACATACCCCCCTCTCCTCCCGCTATCTCCACTCATCGTCTTTTACGCTCCCCGTCTCCTGATGGTGGATGTCTGTACTTTGCGTCTCGTTCACGTTGTCGACAACGAGCTCTTCGGGTTTATTTCCGAGTCAATTAGGCTCGTTTATTTTCTACGTGATCTTCCCAAGTAATTACGAGTCCGTTAATAGTTAACGACATCTTCAGCGGACAGGTGACTTCCCGGAGACGACGCTAAGAGACCGATCAGATCTCAACGCTGGCCAAATTGCGCGTTCTAACTCCGTTTCGAAGTCGAAACCGATCACATTATTAGGGACTACTTAGAAGCGGGCTTCATTGCTATTCTTAACTCGTCTCAAAATACCAAAATGGAGATCAGCGACATCGTTAACTACTTGCGTGATTAACGAAACTCGTCGTTCCGATGATACCTATGACTTTCAGGATCCCATAACTTGCTCGAAGTTTTCTAATTTGATTACCAACCTGCTAGATGAATCTGAATACTTTTTATACATATCATATCCAAATGGAATATCAAAACTGTGATTATAGGGTAGGGGAAATCGTCTTCAAATAGGACGTTTCGATAATTACACGAGAGTTATTTTGATAATATGTTTTAGAATGTTGCTCATTATTGGCTCAGAAGGAAATTTTGTTCTTGGTGGGAACGATGACCGATCGAGCGTGACGTTGGATACATCTTTAGTGTTAGTCGAACAAAGGGACACAAGAGGAGAATAAGAGAGACGAGGCTGATTTCTTTGCGGGAGCGTAAAGAATTATTCGGGCGTCTCGGACATTTACAAATACTCCGTTGAATCGCCGACTCATTTTACTTAGAGAACCAATTCGTCTTTTCCCAGGGGGTCGTTAGTGGTGCCTGCGGTAAAACTGTCTGTTCCCCTTCTCTCCGTTTTCCATATACGACCAAACCTTCAGGATTTGCTGAATCTGATTTTGAAAAAGAAGAAGTTGTCGAAAGATCTAACCATGACCATCTCCATCATTTCAAAGTTGAAGAAAATTCTTAGGTTGACATTTTGAGTTTGGAAGGCACCGGAAACAAACGTCGAATAGCGTCGTTAAGTCGAATACGCCAACAAATATTATCACGATCGTCCGCAAGGTTGCGTTTGACGACTAGAGTATACTTACTAACTACTAACTCGTTGTTGCAGATTCAGAGCAGTAAATGTCAGCGGGGCGACGTTGCGCGCGTAAAGAAGCGGGACGGATAGTCGCGAGGAAAGATCGCGAGTATTTCACGTGAGAGTCGTAAACAACCGACAGCGTCTCCTGACTCATCTACCAAATTACTCTCTCACCGGCGGACTATGTAACGACCGCCCCGTAGAAATCGGAGATTTTCACAGGCTTTTCTATATTTGTCACGCGTCAAATTTGACACTTTGAAGAGCGTTCCTCAAGCCTGTTTACAATGCGTATATCATAACCCTTCAAAATTAGGAACTGGCTAGCTGGTAAATATACTGGTTTAGTACCTTTTCCTTTTCCCTGCTTCTCACTAGATCCAAGGTCTGTCGGCCAAGTGAGTGACCTAGGACTTTAGCGATGACTATTGATTGTAGAAAAATAGTTTTTTTTATCCTGTCAACATTAATAGTTGATTTTTAATTTATAGGAATCAGCATGAGCGAGGTAATGGGAACAATTTATGAAAAATCAATGATCCTTAACTGTGATACTCCTGGTATAACTGGGTGATATCTTTAGAATACTAAGACACTTTTTCAAACGAGTGATCGCCTAGTAGTTGGCCAACGACACCCGGAAAATACGAGCAATGCAACGATTCGAGTGTGATATGCTCCAATTTGTCACTAATGCGAGACGCCCACTGACAGAATGGCTTCTCCTTCTCACACTTAGGAAGAACCGAATCTGACTGTCCCGAAAGTCAAAAATAGCAAAGTATCTAGCGTTCTCGTTCGAGTCTGATGCGACGGCATTCTCGACGCAGTTTCGAGCTGTCAATCGTTCAATTACGGAGAGCAACGAAGAACACGGAGTTACCTGATGAACGTCGCAACTGTTATTCCGTTTCGCGATTTGCACCAACGGAATTTTCGTTTTTTGGATGCTCCGTCTGCCAGAACTTCCCGTTAAATTTAAAATTGAATGATTTGATGCATTTCACTTGGAAATCAGACAAAGTTTTCGTGACGAATCACAGTTGTTCTACATTCATTGTTTTTATAGGCATTCGTCCATCTCATTCAAGTTGTTTACTTTTTAATTTGTTTAATCGATTGAACCTGGCCGTTTGTTTACTTCTATCAATATGCAAGTGATTTCGTGCCAAACGCATGACGGATCACGATGCAGGAAATGAGGAATGTTTCTTTATATTGCAGTATCGTTTGAAAAATTTCAATTTCCCGTTCGCTAATGTGTTTTCGTCTATCACTACCTATAGAGGTCGAGCATTCCAGGAATAGGCTGTCACGAGCGGTGCCAATGCAGCCACTAACCTATAACTTATTTCACGTATCGTTTGACGTGATGCATTCGATCCAATAATATCTGGCCGTTGGTACGACGAGAGCATGCTACGTGCAGCGCGACGAAATTCATAACGCGCTTCACTACCATGATTCTCTTTTTCTCTCTCAATCTGTCCCTCTCCTCCTCCACCTAACTTTCTCCTTCTTTCTCTTTTCTCAAGAGTCTTCCTCTGTCCTCAGCATTGGTACTTTTGGTATCCGTCTCACTCCAATTCTCCAACTCAGCTGGTCTCTCTCATGTCCTCCCTCTATTTTACCTCTGTCTCTCTCGATCCCTTTCGTTCTCTGGATATAAGCAACGTTATGCTACGTGCTCGCGCGATTCGATCTAGACGATTAAGTGTCTTCGCGCGCGAGCATTCGCGAAGCGACGCAGAAATTAATGTCCACTTTATTTTCGCGCCTTCTGGCAGGGCGCATATAACGCAACTTCTAAATATCAGCGACGTTCGTCTCATCGCACGCCAGTGGATCAAAGAAGTTTGAGGATTACACCGCGTCATCGCGTCTGACAGCTGCTTCCTCGTGCAATTTCAAAGTGTCCGCACCGTTTACGCTCATTATCACCCGCGCGAATTTTATTAACAAATTTCGCCCGGAGCGATTGTTGCGACTTAAGATTCGCTGCTGACATCCTCTGCCGTGAACGTTACTCTGTCAAAATGCACATTGTCTTAAATCAACGTAAACTAAGTGATGGTCTTTTTTATTTTGACGAAATGTTGTACGGAACAAAATGAATGGTTGTTCCTATAAAATGAAAACCATAGAATATTTCACATATGAAATGGTATTTTTTATTATGGCTGATGGTTGTGACTTACAAGTATTTTAGTTCAACTAATTAACAATAGATGATAAGTTGGTTGTTGTATGAATTTCTAATTAGCTCCCGAGTAGAAATTGCAACCGGTCACTGACTGGAATCAATTCGGGTTACCCTGGTTGTATCCCGGATCCGACCTGTCTTGTCACGCTTACCCGACTTTAGCCCGGCCACATTTGAGATACTGACAGGGTTATGATCGGATTCCGACCTGGTTACCCGCGTTACATTCAGAATTCGAAGGGCGGCTGGATTCCAGCCAGAACCCGAATTGAATTTTTAATTAGGTTGACCAGGCTCGGGCCTTGTTTCTATTGGGGTCAAATCGGGCCATTTCTACTCGGGCTATAGGTCTTAATTCAAATTGTTATCAGGACTATCTAACGATTCTCTTATGCGCTGCTAATCACTATCACTGGTAGAAAATTAAGCCATTTTCTGGCCAGTTTTTCTGGGCTACATTAGTTATAACATGCAGATCAGAAAAAATGGCCAGAAACTGGTCGCATTTTCTACTAGGGAATAGGTTTCTATTGCATGATTAAATGTGTATACATTGGATGAAATGCGATTTTCATTTGACTGATGGTCTTTCAAGGAGAGGTTCTCATCCGTTTCGACCAAAAAATCGATTGTTTATTTCATTTTTTACAGCTTATGATGAGTAAAATATGTTACCGAAGCGATTTGGCCGGTAACAATTGCATAATAAACTTATTGTCATGAAAATTGAGCAAAATTAATTGGCGCGGGAAAAAATGAAGTCGTTGTTTTGCTTCCAATGGAGAAAAACTTGTTTTACTTTTTTTCATGTGTATTTTTTATAATTTTTTAAAACTTGACCTATTCTGAATACTGAAATGACACAAAATCTGGTTGGCATTACCACTGCGTGCGATCTGCGACAGTAATTTCATCATTATTTGAAGCTCTCGTGAATTTTAATCGACTCGAATTGTGTAATAGGTAAGATTGTAGCTCTTTCGAAGCTCTACTACTTTTTTTTTAAGGGATGTATCGTTATTTACTAATAGAAACATCTAGCAAAAACCGCACAAACGGCTCATTTCATGTTTTTTTTAATGAACATGTATTAATCGTGAATTTTAGAAATAAATGCCAAGGTTTCAGATGTTAAAAAGTGCCAAATTATGGAAAACGAGATTATTTTGCCTTCACTGTAAGGTATGTAATTCGTTAATTTCGAAATCAATTGTGGCATAAGAACTTATTGATAGGTATTTTATCGTCGATATGTTACCCACGAAATGTGATGTAGGTACACTCTTAAAAGTGCCGAGTTAAATGACTGCCATATTTAAACCCGATGCGGTGTCTGTAAATGTCCACACACCGGTGTAAATTGTCGGTATTCGGTTTTGGACATGAGATCGGTACGTTTTATTTCCGGGACCGTAATTATTTAGTAGTAAATATATAGAGTCGGTCACGTCGGTTATTTGAATTTGTAAACAAAGTAAGTCGTTACTCTAGCAGTAGGTTGACCTCTATTAACCATTTTTTCATTTGTTTACGGTATGTCCGTTGATCGATATTTCCTAGAAATGAACTCCGCACGATTCCCACCTCACACCAGAAAATTTGAATAGCTTATATATGATTAATAGTGTGATTTCGTTACTTGATTTTCTTTAAGTATTTTTAGAAAGGATAAGAGAAACTATTTATTTAATTCATGCAATTAGTTGTTACTTAGTTCGACCAATTTATCGCAAAGCGATTGGAGTACTAACTGAACGGTTGGGACATCCAACTTATTATTTTCGAAATTTGTTCCTCGCAGGTTTTTCGAGTCGTACGTAGGAAATAGATATTAGTTTTCTAAAAGTAAAAATGACGGGTCTATAAATATCGCAGATAAAAAAAAGGTAAATTGAATCTTATTTTAACTGCAACATATTTCAATTTTACCCAATTTGAGGAAGAACGAATATCCGTAAGGTCTCTGTAAGTTCTTTTTTGATACCAAACATCCTGAAGAAACGGTTTCCTAGAATTCAAATAACACTCTCTATTGTTTTATTAGCACATTGGATCCGCCATTTCTGAAAACTATCGTCCTATTTTTAATTTTGGAAACCTCCAAAAAACAAGTTTTAAAAGATAGTTTTTTTTTATTTTTGGATATATGGGGGTAGTTTTTTGTTAAATTTGTTCCCTGAGTTTAATTTTACTGTTTTTTAACTAAAAATTGTATAATATTTTAAATAATATGTAATAATAAAAGGTGAGGGAAATTTATTCTAAAATTCGTACATACATTATTTTTAAATCGTTTTAAAGAGTATAACCTACATAAATAATCAATGTTTACAATTCTCGAGCAAGAATTTATAATTTATCCTAAATTCGTCCACTTTTTGTTAGAATTTCTACTCTTCAAATTGATTTATTGATGACCGAACATAACGAGCGAACAGTGTCTGATAAATCCATTTTACCTAAAAGTGCAGCTTAATCTCCATCAGCACGATCAGAACTAACGAGCAGGGCAAAAACTTCCTAGTTCCTAGTTGCAAAAATCTCCATAAGGATAAATGGGTTTAAAACTATTAACAAAACTCCATAAGCGAAAATCGTCAAACCTTGTTTACAATCCGTACTTATATGTTGTTGAAAAAATAGTTGGATACGTAGAATACGATAAAAATGTAACCTAACAAAAAATAATTTGATTACATTTTTCATAGGCGAAGTAGGATATTTTTCGTTAATCCAATCAGTAGAGAAGACACCGTGATTAAAATTATGAGAATAATTGGCGGACGTCGTTCGCACCCACAAAAGTAGTCAGGTTTTTCCTGCGTTGGTTTGTTCGATGTATATTGTCGTTCTCGCAATTAGTCATTCGAGAACCGACACCTCGCAAAGAAGAAAAATCTATGTTAACGATCCACGCTTGGCGTTATTTTCGGACCCGCTGCCGAACGACCGAAGATAAAAAGAAGAAATGCAAAAGTATAAAAAAAAAATCACAAACGACCAGACGAAGACTCAAAGTGCGGCAGAAATGTGCAAATTCGAAACGCAATTCGTTCGTAGCGCTTAATTAACCCCTTCTGGGGTAAGGCGTAACGAGAAAAACACTTATTTTATTTTTCTTCGAGTATTTCTGGGAGTCTTCACACTAATTTTAATATTTTCTACGTTTATTTCCAATATTCTATGATATCCTTAAATACTGAAGATTTTTAAATATTAATAGTATTCTGTAAATGGGAGTTTCCGGATTAATTTACATATAGTAATTAATAATTCTACAATAAATAGAATAAACGTTTTCTAAAAGGTTACTTCTGACTGTGGTGAAGAATATTAAATCGACTTCTTGTCATTCATTTTTCTCTTTGATTTATATTTATGCAACTATCAACGAGTACAACAAAAATAAATTTAATATCTGTAAATTCATTCTTTAAAAATAATCTTACACCAAAGAATTTTGATTACATTTTATAAACCCGGACAATAATAGCACTCTTTATTGAACTACAACGCTGAAGAGATTAATTGACACTGTCCCTTGGATCAGCTGATTGATCTTATGTCCTGGAATGATTCGCACAGAAATGGCGAGTGACGGATCGCTTAAATAAAACATAATGCCATCGCTGTTAATAAATGCTGTCACGAAAATTGTTCGATAGGAATAAACTTTGAGATGAACTGTAGCAGTACATCTTATTTAGACTGCGAGGTATGCAACAAATTGGACCAAGCTGAGTAAAAATAGAATGTTTCTTATTAAAATGTGTCTATATTTACATCAAAGAAATACTTAAAGGTTTTATTTGAAACATTGTCCAATATTTTGCCACTCTTATTTATCATTGGACGTTTAAAATAAGGTATTGCTTATATTTGAATAGACAATTATTTCACTCAGATATTTAATATTCTATTGAATAAAGGTTACTAATATTTTTATATTTCATATTATTTTTAGTGTATACTCACGGAAATTATTAATAAAGAAAGATTGGAATGGGTTTCAGATATAGCTATTAGGAACGGTCACTATACATGTTATTATTAGTTTAAAAATATAAAACAATAGGAAACCTTTCAAAACACTCGTTTCTTCCAGTTTTTATTACTTTTCTGAAGAAGGCCAATACCATGCCGAAACGTAGTTCTTAGTGCTATTTTTAACTAATAATTATATGTATCGTGACCATTCCTAATAGGAATAATATATACCTAAAACCAATTTTCAAAGATTCGGTAGATAAAATTTGAATTTATTAAAGATTGAGATCTTTCTAACTTGAAAATTTTAAAAGTAAATAATTACTCGTAGCGTACAAAATATGCACTATATTGTTTGCACTATAGTCGTTATCATGGTATGACGGAGTGACTGAAAATTGTGATGCATTGAACCCGCACCGCTTGGTGGCGCACCTGTACTGTTCGCAATACTATACGTAATATTTCTCGGAAGTTTTGAAATATGATTAATTTCACATAAAGCCTATTCTATTATGGAATGCACAGAAATATTGTGATTTGTTGGCAAAGACAAAAAATGATAATTTTGTTCACACGTGATCAAATTTCACAGTTTGATCAAGGATTCAAGATTTTGGTTGTCTTTAGTTGTTATTCGTTGTCATTTACAAAAACTGCATATACAATAGAACACGTCAAACGATTCTATAAAACTTAATTTAACCTAAAAAGGCTTGAACGTTATATACTTTCTTCAAATTGCATTCTTCATCGTATAAATAAAAATCAAATATTAATACCTAAGTTGCAGCTTTCGTCGTCCGGAAATTGTTTCGAGTTTCAAAATTGCATCGTGTTGCGCGCATCCCGACATATTATTTACTTTCTCCTTACGTCGGAATGTTGGCACGACAATAGACAGCCATATTTCCACTTCAGATAGCAACAACCCGGGCATAGTTTGAGGTTTCGATGCTTTTAGTTAGGCTGTCGTCTTGTGTGTCTCACGTATCGGTCATAGACCGAACTTATTTATTTGCATATGCGTCTTCTTAGCTGGTACTCGAATTTTGTCTACTACCCCATTTTAGTTGGAGAAAGACATCCCTTTGTCATATGGATGTACTTCGGAGAATTCTGTGAAAAATGTCATTAAATTAACATTTCTCTGTTGCAAAACATAACCAACCCATATATACAGGGTGGCCGATTTATCTGAAGACATCGAAATATCTCGAGAACTATGCACAGAATCAAAAAAGTTGTCGGATGAAAGTTGTTCGACACGAAGGGGGGCATCCAGTGATAATGAAATTTACCCCCTCCCCCATCCCCTGGGGGTGGAGTGGGGGCAAAAACAATAAAACTTAAATAGGAACCCTCAGTTTTTATTGCAGATTTGGATTCTCCCGAAAAAAGTACACCAATTTGACCTAGGAGCTATTGCATTTTGGTTCACAGGTGGCGCTATAATCGATAAAAATCCAAATTTATCTGAAGACATTGAAATACCTCGAGAACTATGCACAGAATCAAAAAAGTTGTCGGATGAAAGTTGTTCGACACGAAGGGGGGCATCCAGGGGGCAAATAGGGACAATTTGATCCCTTTATGAAAATTTAATATTAAAAATTCTAATATTAGAATTTTTAATATTAGAATTTAGTAATATCAATGGCGAAAATTGTTATTCTGAATATGAAATTTTAATAATGTCTATTCGAAAAATTAAGATTATGAATAATTGATATTCTTCATATTAAAAATCAAAACTGATTACATAAAAATTGTGCATACAATATGGAAGCAATTTTATAAATAAGTTTTCTACCTTCAATAAAATTACATTTTAGGTTTTAAATTTATTATTTAATAAACAAAAAGAGGACTTCACGCAATCCATTAAAAAACGCGTCATGTCCCTTCACTCAGCTCATTCATTCTCTCTCTGTATGTTTTTTCCGAAATGAGAATAAATAAGCTGAGCATTGACGGTCAAACCAGCTTCTATTAAACAAAACGAAATTCTTACTTCATTTGGGGATTTCGTCGCCATCTACCGGACCCCGAGAGAACTCACGTGGTTTCATACATGTACATCGCTTGCATTTCGGCCATCACCGGCGCCGGTTCTGTTACATAACGCTTGAGGGCGACATAACTCGAAAATAAAGTAGCATATCATTTTATACATAAGTTGAGTCACACGTAACCAGTTCACCTACATTTTTCTCTACTTTCCTGAAGGGAAGTAAATGGATATCGCGACTTTCTAATCCCCATATTAAAATTTAGTATTCACGGTCTCTCAGTGTAAGACTGTTTTTGAAGTCCATTGTATTGGTAGTAATTCGGTCGGAGGTCACTTTGCTTTTAGAATAACAACTTTCCGTTTACGTGACTATTTTTTGTCTACCCTTCATTGCTTAAATCGAATTGCAAGTTAAAAATGAATCCTGCTACGGTTCCCGAAAAAATCGAAATGATTCTTATTTATGGTGAATGTAAGAGGAATATTGACGATGCTGTTGCGTTGTATGCTGAGCGTTTTCCAGATAATGCTCGCTCGCGTTCTTTTTTTTACAAAGTTTTGAATGCCTTTCACTCTGATGGCAGCGTACAAATGAAAAAAAGGAAGCGAAGATTAACAGTTACAGGAGAAGCTAACGAAGTAGCTGTACTAGCAGCTATTCACCAAAATCCACATGTAAGCACACGACAATTACATCGCGATTCCGGCATTTCCAGAGACAGTATTCAAAGAATATTGCATCGTCATAAGTTTCACCCATATCACATTTCACTGCACCAGGAACTAGATGGCGATGATTTTCATAACCGCGTGGTGTTTTGTGAATGGGCATTTCAAAAAATGCAAACGAACCACAATTTCTTTGCTAATGTATTATTTTCAGATGAATCTACATTCACGAACCATGGTGGCGTCAATAGGCATAATATGCATTATTGGAGCGTAGAAAATCCCCATTGGTTACGACAAGTTAATCATCAACGTCCTTGGTCGGTGAACATTTGGTGTGGAATCATAGGAAATAAACTCATTGGTCCTTATTTCATTGAAGGTAATTTGAATGGAACAAAATATCGAGATTTCCTAGAACAAGAAGTACCATTACTACTTGAGGATGTTGCTATGGACGTCCGACGGACAATGTGGTTTTAGCATGATGGTTGCCCAGCACATTTTTCAAGAGTAGCAAGGGAAATACTAGACCGTGATTACAATGGTAGGTGGATTGGTAGAGGTGGCCCCATTAATTGGCCTGCGAGGTCACCTGATCTAACATCTCTGGATTTCTTCCTAAGGGGTTACCTAAAAGGTAAGGTTTATGAACAAGTACCAACGACTCGTGAAAACATGGTGGAACGCATAAGAACTGCTTGCGCAGAAATTTCTGCAGATATGATTCTATCATGTATAAAGTCATTTGAAGAAAGAATAAATAAATGCATTGAAGTGGAAGGTCAACATTTCGAACACTTACTCAAGTAAGTGAACAGTGAGACAGTGACAGGCAAGGGGACTCAATTAAAACAAGCACCCCAAAGGGAACAGAAAAATACTACGTCCACGTCGTTGTTCCTGGGTAACGCTAAATGTATTTTTTCCCGGCTTTGTTAGAATGACCGTATTCCATATCCGCTACGCGGGCGAAAATTGTCAATATTGGAGAATCCAAATCTGCAATAAAAACTGGGGGTTCCTATTTAAGTTTTATTGTTTTTGCCCCCACTCCACCCCCAGGGGATGGGGGAGGGGGTAAATTTAATTATCACTGGATGCCCCCCTTCGTGTCGAACAACTTTCATCCGACAACTTTTTTGATTCTGTGCATAGTTCTCGAGATATTTCGATGTCTTCAGATAAATCGGCCACCCTGTATATCTAGCTGATTGGCAAAAAAATGACAGCAGGTTTCTGAAGGAGGAAAAGGAGAGAAGCTTCTTCACATTTTATTAGTATTCAGCTGATCAGATTTGCTTTCTACGGTGGTTTATTGGCCTTCACTAATTTGATACAGTAAAAAGAATCTGAGATTCTATAAATAATCCTATATTTTGTCAAAATAAACACTGAGAATTGGTTGTAATTTATAACAAGAAATATTTCTCACCAAAAGTAACTGCGTACAAGTGACGTTCAATAGACGCATGTCATAAACGCGACATGGTCTCGGATAACATGTCCTCACGTGAGGACTCCTACGGCGATTTAACATGGGCGTGAGCGCTCTATGAGCCTGCAGTGCGGGGTTCGCACACGGTGAGCTCATGGTGCGAGCATTTTGTTATCTGGGATGTTCTTATTAAATGGGTCAGCACTCTCAGAAAATCTTAGGAAATTATAAATTAAACTGTTAGTCCATAAATCCAACACAAAATACACTACAATTTCTTTTAAAGGAACTCTTGAGAGTAAAAACAAGAATATAATGAACGGAATCTTATAAAATGCACTTACTTAAGAAAAAGCGTTAAACTAAGAAATTGACTTTAATAAAGAATTCCACGAATTAATAAGGTATTTGGTAATTCAAACAATCTTTAAAATCGCTGTTATACAGCCTAGTTTTAAAAAATCTGATACATCTTTATTACGTGATTTTATGTAATTTCAAAAACGATTTTTAAACGTTTAAAAGACGTGTCATGTTACGTACATATATTATAAACATATATCATAATCGTATAGTATATGACTTTATAATACTTGTGTCACCACGAAATTTTCAGTATGTACTCCTATATTATATTTAAAGCAAACTTGTACGTGTAAAAAACGAATATTACACGACATTGTCTTTAGTTATATTAATTAAACAGTTTAATTAATATAACTATACTTTTACTTTACTTTTCGTTTAGTAACGTTAGACACGCTGTAAAATATCTCAAAAAATGAAGGGAAGCAGCTTATTATAAAAGGAAACTTTCACAAAATTTACAAATACGGATGTCAATTTTGAAATTTTGCAATAAAATATTTAAAAGGCATATGTTCCTGTGGTAGTATTTATTCCCCTCGGAAGTTTCGTGGAATGATTATTTCAAAGTAATAATATTTATGTTTAACATATATTTAACATTGTCTCTGTCACAGTTAGTGATGTCAGTGTATTATAGGATGTTAGTAATGTGATGTATTTATAACTGTACGATGGAGTCACCAATAACTTATCTAGCAAAATCTCGCCGTTTATTGAAATCAAACTAAATAATGTATGAAGCTCTTAAATTATTCATTAAATAAACATTCATTCAGACAAAAAGCCGTCGAAAGGAAAGCATTATCAAGCGATTGACGCGCTGGACATGAAAATAGTCAGGAAATTGTCAGTGTGAATAACGTTTGACAGTGAATGAAACTGAATAAATAATATCATTTGACCAGTAATCTATAATAATGAATGAAAATATTAAATGCTTTCAGTATTTGTCCCTTCATTCGATTAAAAAGGAAATTCACGACTAAAATATAATGGAATTGCAATAAATCATTGTCAATATATTTTACACAAAGATGTAGTTAAATTTAGTAAAGTCATTAACTTCTACAATAATTATTATTTATTTAATACGAACGAATTGATGAAGCAAAAGAAAAGCAGCATAAAGATAAGGTGTCCATACATTATATAAAAATATTACGAAAGGAAAATATTATCGTTAAAGTGATGAAAAATTAAAAAATACCTATATCTACAGTTGATTAAAACACCGAGATTGACTGAAGTCGATTGCTGCAAGAATTTGATCATGTAGATATAACCGAAGTGTAGTTTTCAATTTGAACCCTTTAACTCCCAGAAGTTCTGAATTTCTACTTCAATTTCAAAAGTATGTAAATGGTACAAATAATTTTTATTTTTTCCAAACTGACGTGTTTAAACGTTTTCGGGGTCGCTCTTTTCGATTTTCAAGTTTAGAAATTTTAAAAGTAAATCTGTTCACTAGTTTTTTTTATATAACGTATTTTTATGGCATTTTTCTCTATGAATCCAAATTTTAATAAGTAATACGTAGACCCGATAGGTGTACTAAAGAGTTGTGGGGGAACACATTGTTTTTACATCATGGCGGATCCGAAATGGTCGCAATGACAATTTTTTTCTTGAATATAACAATTCTTTTTTCTGGGAAACTGTAGACTTTAGAGAACATTTTCTTAGAACAAATATGTCTTAGAATTGACCAAAAAATATCGTCAATTTTTTGTTGTTGTTTAGCATTTAAGCCTTTTCCAATTAAGGCTTATCTTTGCCTACAGTAATTTTACAAAGTTTATCAGACAATCTTACATTGCAACGTAATAACACCTACTAACTAGATGCATTTTTCACACGACATTAAAGCTGTCAAATTTTGATTTTTCAACATATCAAAGTTGCTCAAGACTTTTACTACGTCTTTGAATAATTAATGTTCTCAGACTGTGAGTGTAAAATGGTATTTTGCTCCCTCGTTTTGCTTGCACGTCGCACTCACCTGAGATCACATATTTTACTCCTTAGTTTCACAATACATATACTGCACAGTTCAACAAAAATTTGAGAATTTCATATCGCCCAATAAGTAACAGTCGATTTTGATAGGATTTTAGCTCCAGAATCTAAACCTTCATTATCTAAAAAACTAGAGCCAATTGGCTATTTGGTCAGTCACATTTGGATTCTGGAGCAAATATCCATTCAGAATGGACTCTTACTTATAGAACAATAAAATATTATTCGGCTGTGCTATGATTCAAATTCACAACATTGCATGCTCCACACTAAAAAATGATTTAGTTAAATACAACCGTACTATTTTTTCTGGTCATAATATCCAGAATTCTGAGTAGTTTAATTAGAAAAATAATTGTTATAACAATATTGCTAGTTAAACCTACCACAATTCTGGTTATTTTAACCAGAAAAAATAACAAGGGCCCATTTAATTATTTTTTCTGGTTATTTTTTTCTGTAAGTGTAGTCGACCAACATTAATAAGCCATTTGCAGTTTTTGACAATCATTCGCGTATTGGCAATTCACGATTCAACAAACTCTAATACAGTTTTAAGATAAATCAAAAGATTTTAAAATTGTTGTCAGTCATACTGATTAATCCATTACGAATTTTGAAAATTTGAGATCATATTGTTAACCAGAAATTAAAAACCTTCCAAGTATTAATTATCGTCGTAATAAAATAATTATTGATATCTTATCCGCCATTTTAAATTTCGAAAATTTCATCAACAACGATATCATCACATCTACAACTGTTTTTTTTTGTTTAAATGTATTTTTCAGAGGATTAAAGAAACTGACCTTTGCACTGACTGACTAAGGATCTTATTTACATTAAAAGTATCATAATTAGTGGCATAAAAACACGACTGTAAACATAACTGATGTCTTATCTGTCGCCGTGCAACTTTGACAATGACCAATTTGACGTTACTTCAAACAAAACAAAACGTAATTTAGGAATTGTTCACTTTACAATTTTGAATAAAACAAATAATCTTACATTAGTAATTGGATCCTTAAAACAATCTTGCTCTTGTTTGTGGGGATAAGACGCAGAACATTGAAGTTTTGAGATGGACAGCTGTAGATATAGAAAATAAAGAGAGAGAATTCAGAAATAGAGATAGGGAATATGGGGATGGTGTAGGGCCTATCGTTCTCTGGGTAGGAACAGAAAATACATTTGTTACGCGAACGCGACACAATCGAATCGAATGGGGAGGTGCCAGCTTTAGTGGCAAGGAAAGTGAAATTATTGTTCTTCGTTATCTTTTACCGTAAATTAATCTCGTTTGCCCTACATCCCTCTACAAGCGAAATCTACCCCTCTTAATATTTATAAAATGTTTCTCTTCCAATCGCACGCACTAATTCACGTCGAACCACTGTAATTAATTTCCCCATTACATAGGCAAACGTTTCAAATATCACCATTTCGTTATAAGGTTGAACTTTACATTTCTTATATTACTACTATTTCTTCAATTTATTTGAAAATTACTATGTAGAATAATAATTTTAAATAAGTTGACGAATTATAGTGACGAAAAAATATAGTTAAGAATTATTTAGTGAAGAATCGAAATCTTCCTAGGGATCTTTTTTTCTTTATTGCTAGTTATTTTTTAAATTATTTTTATACAAGCGAGGAATCAAGATGTTGATTTCAAGATTAGTGAAGACCATTCCAGAACATGTTTCACCTACATTTTACGGTTTTGTATTCGTGGCCATAAAATTATAAACTGGTTAGTTTTGGAAACTTAGAATTTATTTTCGGGGGTTCCTTAAATCATAATAACGCATAAGTAAATCTCATGTGTTTTCTGTCATTAATGTAAATCATAACATATGTTTAAAAATGCTAACTTAGTTATCAATTCATAGATTTTGAACCATTTTCGACTTTATATGCCGGGAAAAAATATTATTGAGAAATTAATGAATAAAAAATCCCCTCTCAATTTCTTAATAATATCTAATATTTTTCTGACATATATAAATAGATATAAACATGATATCTTAGTTACGCATTTCTCTACATTTGTTATTGTTTACATTAAATACCGAAAAAACACAATATCCAATTATACATTATTAGAAACTGAATGGTCGAGAATTATTGTTACTTATGGGTCCTTATTGTCGTTTTCGTTCAAGGACTATCTGTCTGACACCAGATCAACACATAGAAATGTGTACATACAATATGAGAACTATCTTATATGTATGTTTACGCACGGAGTCACTGTCATCGGAAAAAAACTCCTTTCGTTAGCACAAGAAATTGATGTGGCTTCATATTATTTTTCTAACAAATTTCGAGCTATTATATCTTAGATTCATACTATTTTTGAACAGCGCTGCATTGTTTGTTTACTTGAGATTCTAGCTCCGACACCAAGTAGCCACTGCATTTTCTGGTGGGTCTCTTGGAAAAAGACAAAGCTTACCACAAACGAATGCTACGAAATATACCCACGGTATATTTCCTAGGAATTTTGTTGCGTGTACGTTGTGTAATAAAATTTGACAGCACTTCAAATTTGAAATCACTTAATTTACTGGTATTTCTTTTGACTGTATCTTATCAAACGACATTAAGGTTAATGTACCAATGCTGGGACACGTATCTGCATCTCGACGTAAGACTTAATTTTGTTAAATATTAAGAAAGTTTGTGATGTTAAACAAGGATACCTAATTTGTATACAATTTCTTAACTTGTGGAAAATAGAAATAGTAAAAATATTTACAATGTAACTGCATACGTAAATTGTCATCCTCTCGACTCCTGTTAATAAATCCTGTTAAGGGTGTTAATGTGATCCACTGATAAATGTCCGAATTTTAATTTGTATATTATATGCTTGTCAGTATTTTTTTTATTTACTTACTCTGCAACCTTATTTTTTTTAAATAAATGTGCGAAAATAATGTAAATGAATAAATACGCTTGAGTGATAAGCATCTATTGTTCCTGAACATCGCTCATGTATACAATCGTTTTATCAGATAAATAAAGTTCTTCTATGAATGCGGATTCATTAGCCTAAAATAAATAATAAACTTCCATGTGCTAGGGTCCAATTTCTTCTGCATTAAACTACGTATATTTAGTTTCTATTTTGTAATTTCTGGTCCAAAAAACTCTTTCAATTATTTATTGATGTGTTTCATGGTTCCACATAAGTGCAAAAATAATCCTTCAATTAAAATCGTCATGCTATTCAGTTTCAACTCTCCAACTATACTTTTTTTACCCCGAAAATATATCGGATACACATGACGCTGATTTGTCAAGTTTGAAACATCCTGTACTTAGTTTACACACTGATGCACAAATACTCATACGCGAGTATTCTAACGTTAGAAATAATTTGGAAGAAGATCACTTACCGCGGTGCGCCTGGATCGAATAAATATCTCAGGCGTTTTGTTATTCCTGTAAAAGATTTATATATACATAGCTGGTATCGTCACACCGGAAAAGAGAGATCGAAAGGGAAGAAGGCGAAAACGACTCAAAAGTCTCCGCAACAGGGATCTTTAACTTAAATATAGAATCGCGTTTGACTTCTGCTTTGTTCGATCAGCCTGAGGAACGCAAGACACGAGGCGTATAAAGAAGCACCGGGAATAAGAGAAAGGAAATCGAGATTATAAGTAGAAACGACACATTGCGAGATATGCATATGTGCGTCGGAAGTGAGGAGAGTAATGACGAGACTCCTCTCAGAGAAATGGAGCCCCTTATTGGACCCAATAGAAATTAAATTACATTCAAATTTTTTTTATTGTTTGCTATGTAGGATATGCCACAGAAGTCCAGATCATTTGTAACTTACCCGAGTAAAAATAAATTGATTACAGAAATATTGCCTTCCACAATTTAATATTTTTAACGTAAAAATGAACATAACGTACACCATCATTATCACTTCAAAACGAATAATTGGTATATCTGTATGCATTTTAATCGGTCTTTCTGATTAGGACCCCTTTTATACGGTTAATTAATCAGGACCTGATCGATGACGTAATTTATAATAGGATCAGAGCCTAATCGAACTCCATGTTATCAAGTCGTTGTCAGGTGTCATTTAGACATTCTTTTTTTAATGTGGACAAGGGTTTTCGCAACAAAATATGTCAATCTACACATACAATCTGTATATAATTTGCCATTGCTGTTATTATTAACCAGATTGTTTTGAATATAACATCTTGCAATCATTATACAAAATTCTCAAATATGCTGAAGCTTATGAATTCTGCATGTAACTAATAGTAACAGTTTTACTAGAATTTTGCACTTCAAGCTGTTCATGATGTCAACATTTCTTGGTTAAAGGGCTTGCTTACGTAATATTCTCTCACATCCACTCAATAAATGTTGTTACAAAATGTAGAAGAAACATACATCATTTTAAATAACTCTGCATTACAATATCACATTTTGACTCCATTCGATTATTTTTCATTCATGCAACAGTTGGCATTTGCATTAAAAACTTTGTATTTTTGGATAAAGTCATGCCTCTGTTTCTCTCTCCCTCTCTCTCTGTCTGTCTGCCTCCCTATAGTCAGCAACTATTAGATAATGATACAAAATCTAGTTCATGTATCATAGGTTATACTTTGCGTTTGATAATTTAGAATTTAAAATTTAGTAATATAAGAGAGATATATATTGTTAATAACTGTGTATCTTCACATCCTGACCGAAAATTTGTAACGGCAGGATGTCTTGTGATTTGTCCACGGCTCTTGGAGGCCAGGACAATAATAAATTGTTGTCAGTCAATCAGTCAGTCTCTCTCTCTCTCTCTCTCCTACGCACGCCCTAGCTCTCTTCCCCCTCTCCTTCTAACTTTCTCTCCCCTTCACTCTCTTTCAAAATCTCTTTACCTATGAGAAATTTTCTTTCGTTTTTATCTTAGTCTAATTACGTATATGGTTTACTACATTAAAAATTGTATTATCCTTCTGTTATTGGTTTATCTAAAGACTGAATACCCAATCCATCTCCGTTGTCCCTCGTTCTCTCCCTTTTCCTTTTTTCACTCAGAGAAGTCGGCCTAAATCTACTTGGCAAAATTTAACATTTCAATTCACAATTTGCTTCGAAATAGGAAAATTTGACATTCAAATATTTCATTGACTTTCTCACCCTCTCTCTCCATTTTATTTCTCTTTCCATCTCATGTGTTTCATCTGATTACTGGTTATCCAACGTGTAATTATTAAAACTATTAAAACAAATCAAATTTTCTTTTCTCTGCTTTAGTCACTTCCCCCTCTCACTTATTCTATTTTTTCTCTTTCTCTTTCTCTTCATTGCTCTCCTTTTTTTTCTTTTTCTCTTCCCTTCTTTTTGTCCGTTCCTTTTTGTTTCCTTTTCCTTCTCGACCTTTCCCTCTCCTTGTATCATATTTTCTTTCCCTCTCTCTTTTTTCTCTCACTTTCCCTTTTTTCCTTTTCCCTCGCGCTTTCTGATCTCTTTCTCCATATCTTTTTTATTCTTTCATCTTCTCTCTTCCTCACGTTCTTCCTGCAACCTCTCTCCCTCTCTCTGTCTCCCTCTCTCTCCCTCTCTCTCACTCTCTTTCTCTTTCAAGGGACATTTGTGTAATTAGCTGGCGAACGGTAAGTTTCAGAGAAGAGACGTTCGTCCGTCAGGCCGTTCGCGTGCAAGCAGTTGCACGAGGGCGCATCTTCTCTCCTCGCCCTGCGGGAGGAGCATAATAGACTCTCGCGCCTCCAAATGGATTTCGAGATTTATGCTAACACGCCGCATTTGTTCCCTGCAGTCGCGGGTTGCGCGCACGCGAATACGCACGAGTTTTGCACGAGCGTGCGCCGCAATTGCGCAATATTTTGGTAGGCGCGACGATAACCGTCTGGGATTTAATTGAAAATTACTTAACGTTTCGTGAAGTCGTTTGGTGGCTTACCAAGAAAACGGGGTTGCGCTCGGACTTTGACGAAACCCGGGACACCGTTTTTCGCTAAAAATACCCCCGGTGCACAATTGGCTTTAGCAGAACTCGAAACATTTTTAAGCCAATGTTGGAAATTTGTCTTTTATTTTTATCCCAAACTCGCATTGTGATTTTATGGGTTTATTGAGCTTTCTATGCTTTGATACTGTTTTTTACAATAACATGACAGAAAAAACTCCTTTCTGAAAATTGAGTGGGATGTTAATAGTTTTTCGCTAGTTTTCGCAAGACTGCTCCATTCGAATATTCTGTTACTTAAATGTATTAGAAATAAGATAAAAATGAGTTCTCTAAAGGAAATACCCAATTATGACGGTCAAATGTAATATTATTATTTTAATGACAAAATCTTATTATATAAAGTAATATTCTCCAATAGCAAACTGATGCTGCAAAATGCATCAAAATACCAAGATGTACTACTTTGATAGACAATGAAGCCAGTTTATGGCTATTTTTTGTTTTATTGATAATCAATGAATCTAGAAAAATAATAGGACACTTGCTTCATTTTCTACTGGACTATGTTAAATTAAGTTGTACAGATTAAATTATAAATTGTAAAAGCATTTTTTATCTTTCCCTGCATGTTCTTAAAGAAAAATTAATTAATTTTACTAGAAGGAATTATTTTTGAAAATTATTATTACATGCATCATTGAGTAGAAACAAAAACGTTTATAATTATGTTTTATTTATTATTAAAGATTTGAACCGAATAGTTACAAAATGGCGTTATCATTACCATTTTTCAAATTAATGAAAATAAGACTATGCAATGCAGTAATGTTTCGTTAATTATCTACTCGAACACTGTTTCGTGAAGGAAGAAAATCTTTGTCACCCGATTTATGTAATACCACGAAACGGTATTACTTGGAGAGTATGTATAAATTCAATTTACATTTGTGTTCACGTTTCGCAAACTAATTGTTTTGATGATAATGCAGGAACAAGAGAAAACATTTTAGAGCGGCGTAAGTAACGAAATATGTCGTTGCATTAAAAAAGATGAGATGCATTCCGAGGTATATAAAATCTCATTCTCTATATAATAATTTACTTACTATTAATATACACAAATATGATTATGCGCCTTCGTCACTAAATATTTTTTTAATATAAATTATCAACTGTGAAAATAATATTATGTTAATTTATTTGATCAAATTTATAAAATACATTAGCTGTATGTAAACTTTAAATTTCAAAGTCGTATAGTGCACTGGAAGAACTATATGATATTTTCTGTACTATTATTAGCGTGCGGGAAACGATATTTCCCGCGCATACTAAAAACAGCGCGCGAAATACCATTTTCCTCATTCTGTTCGGAAAAGCATCGTTTATTATGCATGCATTTGCGCCATTCATGTGGTTAACGCGGTACTCGTGTGAAACCAATCATCACTCGTGCGAGAAGCGAGAAATATCATTTCTCACAATTTGAGCGCAAAATGCTATTTTGCTCCCTAGTTGCACAATGTACTATTTCTACACATGTAACAAAATACAATATTTCCGGCATACAATAAGGAAAATATAATTTCCAACACATGAACAAGCATTTCTTGCACTCGAATAATTGACAAGATGGTCGTATGAAACGATATGGAAATCGCATTTCCTACACTTGTAAAGAAATGTACTACTTCCCGTATGTTATTAGAAGAAATGCAATATTGACCCAGCTTAAATAATTAACAGTGATTTTATCAACGTAACTTGTGTGGGATATCGTATTTCATACGACCTTGAATGATTGACACTAAAGCAAAACAATACTTGTGCAGAAAAACGAATTTTCCGCGTTTGCATAAAGAAATGTATTATTTACCGCATACTATAAGGAAAAATTCGTTCGTTACATTTGCAGCCATTTCTCTCAGGGGAACGATTGATGTTAATCGCATTTAATCCATCATGACTCATGCAGGAAATCGCATTTCCCGCACTTGTAACGAAATGTACCGTTTCATTATTTCACCCAGGTATGTTATAAACGGCTGGATAATAAATTTTTTCATTACACGATAAAAATGATTCAGCGCCGCCGGACGAAAACACCGCTGGCCGGATGGAAATTATTTTGTAACGTGCTTTTGAAAATTATGACGTAATACAAAGACTTTAAAGGGGATTACAAAGCGAAACTTAATGCGTACTTATCGATCGCGATGTTATTTAACGAAAGCATAAGTGCCGGCGACCGAAGCTTACTCTCGTCAATCTACACTGCCGAACATAATTTAGGCATTAAAATGCGAGAGCGAGGGCGTAGTGCTATTAGCGCCGGGGGCGTGCAAGGCACTGACGCCATCCGATGCAATTATATTTTATGCCTCCCGCTACGTTTGCGACTCTCGTAGTCTCTCTGTCTTTTCTCTCTGTCTCTCTGTCTTTTTTGCTCGCTCTGTCTCCCTGTCGCTCCTATTGTCTCACTCTAACTTGCAATATGTCTTATACATCTTTCTGTCTCTAGATCAGTCTCCTCTTTTTGCAGGATCTCATTCTCTCGCGGCTCCGCGGCGGTAAGTATAGATTTATAACTACTTAAAGTTTCACGATTTATTTCTCGCTTATCGCCCGCACGGATAGATGTATGCGGGGTTTACTTATCACTTAGCAGATGCAAATAGCGATCGGGCGCTACATTTTAAATTAAACTGTCCCTCTGATTGGACCGAGTCGAATCGCGCTCAGTCACTACGGTTAAAACGTTTTTAAACAAGGAGCTGATCCTGAGGAATGCTTTACATTTTCTTACGATAATTATGATTTGAATAAATCGATAGATGGCTGCCACCGTAATGATACATCTTCGTAACGATATGTCGGGGATAAGACTTTTAGTGTTGTTACGAGATTGAGATTCGTTAAATATTTATGAATGAAGGGCACAATACCAATTACATTATAATACTATATCACGAGGTGGTACATGGTATTATGCGTGTATAATGTATCTGGGCGTGTAAAAGTCCAAGTGGCGCTTGACATTCACTTATTATTTCTGATATGCTGAATTTGATATGCGATTGTCAAAATTATACGCCGGTTTTACCCCTACTTTAAAAATTATTTATTAACCTCTAAGTGGGAGGCGTGTTTTAAAGATAGTGCTGAAAGTAGTTCAGGCCTGTATTTAAGATATCAAGACTGCGACATGCGAGTTACATTATACCATTTAATACAATAAGTAGCATAGAAAATAGTCACCTAAGTAAGAGTAGAACCTGGACTGACGCTCTTGTGACTCAGCGCTACGTGGCGATGTGTCCGCATCTGGTTTTCTCGTCAATGATAAACATACACATAAGAGCATTCTCTAAATTGATATTTCTTCAATAACACAGGTCTACAAAAAAGAGGGTCTTGGATGTTGTTGGGATGCTGTGGGTCATTTCCGACGTAATTGCATCCGTAGAATCCAAACTCGAAGTCAGAATTGGTCCATCACGTCAGGTTTTTGAGATATTTGAGGTCATGTACTCGAAAAACGCGTTATTTTATCATGTTTAAGGTTACGTACAGGGCGCAACAATTTATTTGCCTTCTGTACTATTTCCATCTTTTAGTACTATCTTTACCCTTCAAAGTGAGGTTTTATTCGATCACCTAAGATTTTTCTTACAAAGTTACGGCCATTTTGAAATTACGAGATATATTCCACTAACGTTATCAAAAAAACAGTCACAATACTGAAACGTGATTTTAGTTATTAGTATCCATATTCTATATAGCTGTTTATATTTATACAGGTTTCATGACATTGAATTTGATCTTGAGTTTATTCTCCAAGAGCATTTCAAGGTAAATTTGTTTACATGTATATTGTAATTTCAAATTGGCGTATCTTGGCGAAGAAAAGTCGTAATGGAATTCTGTGCATCCCATGTTAAAGAACAAGAGTAGTACCACATGATCCAACGAAAAGAAAAACTCCTAAAAATGTTTTGTCTTCTGTGCATCACCTCAAAAGTAGCAAGAAACCGCGTTTTTCGAGTAAATAACCTGAAATACCTCAAAATCCTGACGTGATGGGACTTCTGACTTCGGATTTTGATTCTAAGCACAAAATTACGTCGGCTATGACCCACAGTTCCTCCACCAAGCAAACCATGTTGACCTGTGTAGTTAATAAGTCGATTTGTAATTCAATTTTGATGTTTCAATTGATCCTAGATTTAGCTAATTATTTATGATTAACTACTAGATTATATTTCAGCTAGGAGCATAATAGGATGGATCGTATTCCAGAGGATACCAGGAAAACTTTATTATTTATATAATTTCTGTCCATATTTTGCATCGAACTATATCAAATGGGTCTTGGTATCTTTAGAAATGGTCGCCTGACCTCATCTTCCACATTCTGAATTTTAGAACTTCAGTGCATCAACATTCCGCATAAAACTTAC
Organism: Trichopria drosophilae; assembly: GCA_030407085.1. Lineage (NCBI taxonomy): Eukaryota > Metazoa > Arthropoda > Insecta > Hymenoptera > Diapriidae > Trichopria > Trichopria drosophilae. The sequence continues at coordinate 117,266,154 of CM059585.1, read as the reverse complement.
TAAAAATCATAACAAAATCGAATCAGAACATCACTATTTAATTAGGTTTGAAAATACCAATTTACGTAAATCGTAAAAGATTCATTTAGTTTGGGATTTAAATTTCGAAACTTGCACGGATGCACTTCGCGAGAGATTCGGGAATCTAACAATTGGGAAAAAACGTTCGGGTGCGAATTACTTTTTCGCACAAGCTACCTAAATCTTCCGACCGACGACGCGGAGACTTCTCGCTGCTCTGAGTGCGTGCAACTATGTTTTAATAATTTAATAATCCGATTCATCCCGACGCTAAAGAATTCTTACGACATGATGCCCCGCTATTACTTTATTCCGAACGCGCAGAACTCCGGGGATGCTCTTCACAAAAGAGCGTGTGCATCGCATCAAGCTGTTCACGAGGTGTGCAACTAGGACGGAAAATTAAAATTCAGTTTCGTACAGTCGCATATATATGTATATATCTCCACGACGAGTGTGGAGCGCACAAGCTCTCATTTCCCATTTGGCGAAATATAACGTATTTATTTGTCTGTGAACCCCGGATCCTCATCTTCTCCGATTTCCCTCCTCCACCACTACCGACTTCGTCGTCGTTCCCGACGACGTCGCCGACGAGGAGGAACCCGTCGTTCGTTTCGCCACCTCTTTTCGGTGGAATCCCGCGAAACCCCGGCAGCGAACCTATATACGAGCTCGCGCTATCTACTGCGTTTCCAGCGTTTTCGCGAAATTAATATATCCCCTCATATACTTTGCATATTATTGCAATATTCCGTAGCTATTACTTGCCCGCCTTCTGACGATCCGCCCGTTTCCAACTCCTCTCGTTTCGCGACTCGCACCCATCCATCTACTTGGGCGAATCAGAAATACGTCTAATGTACGATACGCTCCACTTGCATCTTTTTTCCGTTATTAAATAACGCAGTGGAACTTTATGCTTCGAAGCATCTATCATTAACTAGACTACTTTTTTGGAAAAATGATGTTTTCAATCTCTGCATTTCTAACTTTTCAGCTATATCTACAGCAGCATTAACTGTGGTTGTAGTAAACTATCCCAAGTATCTAACTGTGTGCAATCAACTTCGCTGGGCTGTGGACAACCGTTTACAAATCTTGATATTAATTTCCGAAGTTGAACCGCGGGGTTGTTTCTATTTTTAGGAAATAAGTTGAATTTAACATTATTTCTTAATTATCATTTCACTATTTTCACCTTTGTCATCATTAGTTCTATCACTTTCTTATCAGCGCCACTATCATAGAATTTCATCAACTTGAAATCAGATGGTCCTGAAGTTTTTGCACAATGGTTATAATTCCACCTTGTAGTCGACAGCCTCGCTGGCACTACCAAAGTAGGTATAGTTTGAGAACGTTTAGACATAATCGTCATGTTTAATGTGCCTGAAAAAAAAGAAGAATAATTTAAATTAATTTCTGCAGTTGCGCTCTGAGGTTCTTTCTATCTCTTGATCATGAGTTAGGCCCTATCGTTATTTCCCACACTTAAATGGTTGTAATTTCACTAACATCAATTAAATCGCCATCATTTTCATGGTCATCATACAACTACATAATGGAAAGGCACCACCTCAATGTTACAACTACATAATGGAAAGGCACCACCCTAATGTTCTAGCCTATTATTGCAATACTTATGGCAGTGGGCGAAAGTTTCGAACTCCTGATTCTTGGATTGAAGTTAGATTCCATCATTATTTCTGACCAGTAAACAGCTGTGAGGTCACTATTGTCTCCTCCATTTTCATAATTTCCATCATTTACTACCTTATAGCTAACATCATCCGGGAATGGTATCGACCTAAAAAGAGGTGAGAGCAAGGTCCTGGTGTTTTTATAGAATGATGATAAGTGCAGTGCCTGTAAACATTACATAGCTACCACAACCCAAACTGAAGCATAATTTAGATAATTTTCTGTAACTCGCCAACAAAAATAGTTACTTGCCAATTAATATTAAAATAACATAGGGACATAATCTTCAACATTATTGGGTCATGGATAAAAGTTTAGACTGTAAGTTGATCTACAACGTTGTTTCACACACACACACACACACACATATACGTAATGTCACTTCACTACTCTGACCTCCATCGTCATCTCATCTCTTCATCATACCCATCACTTATTATGTTCATCCACACATCCTGTTCATCCACACATCATTAAGGAAATGTAATTTTATGTAGCAATTTCGTGATATTATTTACAATGGTCATAATTTTGGTTTTCAATAACTAGTTCGCAACAGTTAGAATTTTAGAATAACATGAATATATTCATTAATTTAAACAGTTTATGCATCTGGAATTCTCATCCATTATTATTAAATCTATAATGTAATTGCAATGTTAACTCTGAAGAATTTCTCTACAGATTGGATAAGATTTAGAGTTCATTGAATACTACCGTTAGCATTCTTACAAACTGAAAACTTCTCTGATCTCAAAAATAGTAAATTTTTCGATATAAATAAATCTTGTTTTGTGTACATGAGAATTGTGCAACAAAAATTGCCATAATACATTCTTGAAAATGTTTGTTAAGTAAAACCCTTACAACGTAAAGTCAACACTAAAAAGAAAAAAAAAGAAAATTTACGCTTCGTTGGTATAAGCAAGATCTTGAAGTACGGAATCAGGTTTCCCAGCTCTTCGGTGGTAGTTGGTCATAAGTTCGGGCCAAGAATTCGCGCGGGAATGAGGAATTGAAGTAAGTTACCACAAGGCTGCTTCCGCGCGGCAGTGGTGTGCTGCAGCTGCTGCAGTAGTCGTAGGTGGCGGTGATGGCGGCGGTAGCGGTGGTTGATTCTGCTGGATAAAAAGTTGAGAAAAGCAAGAGTCGAGAGATCAATACGACCGACCGACCGACCGACCACCCCCTCGTCTCCGCCAACGGAAAGTGGCTGGACTCGATTCCTATACGAAGTTTCTGCGACTGCGGATTGACCGTGCACAATGCTTCCGCAGGTATATTTTTATGGTTTCGAAATCTTCCCCTAGATCATGCAAATTGCTCTAGAAAAGACCAAGAAATTAATCTTATATGTATTTAATAGAAATAAAGTTTGAATTTGATGTTAGTGAGTCACCGAATTTAAAAAACTTTTATTTTCCCTGGAACTATATGTTTTTCTACTTGCATATAATATTAATTTCAATCAAGGTTTTGAAACGATACCAACTAAGCATCGCATATACGTAAAATACCATGAGAAAAATACAAAAAAAAATTTTCCTCTGATATGAAAGGTCAGGATCGTCGGTCGATCCGTATACATCGAAGGTACTCGAGACTCGACACAGGGCTCGTATCGCAACTTTTGCTTAAGCTTTCAACATTCCAATTTACTCGCTCAACCCAGCAGGCATTCGGAGAATATTGCATCGGGAAAACGTACGTACCGTAGTTAAAATTAGTAAACTGCCGCGGTTGAAAGTCGCAACTACTATTTAAATGAGAGCACGACTGTCTGTATTTTATATCGCAAAAGGATGGAAAATGTGGAGCTGATGTCAAAGGACGAAAGCTAAGCATCGATGACGACGACAATTACACAACAATTTTCCCTAATACTCGAAAATTAGTGAGCAACGTACGCCTCTGAAAGGAAGGCGGATGTTTTAAAAATAATTTAATTTGCAAACTGTCGCAGCCGCTTTTACGAAACTCCGCGATTAAATTTGGTATTAATCAGCGGCGATGTCCACGTCGCTTCAGTCTATTAATCATCCTTCCCTTTTTCTGGTGGAAATTACTGATAAATATATTTTAACGCGATTTTTTCTTCATTTTAGCCCATTAATTCTTTAATCGGGAATTACACATAGAAGCTCTACGGAAGAAGTTGCTTCCTCCACGAGGTTATAACTCACTGGTAATCTAATCCACGGAGGGGTGACCGCCCGCTTGGTCTGTTCTGTATACCAGCGAGACGATTTATAAAAGTATCTCGCGAAAAAATACAACGATGCCAGTGATCCTGGGCTCTTTTCCTTTTTACTTAAAGTGTACTTGCATCACGCCATAGATATGTCTGGGAAAATCTAAATCTTTCAAAGCTTGTAAAATACGATCCAAGATATACTCAAAAGATTACTTACATATTTTATTTGTTGAATTTAATTTTGATCGATTTTGTCAAAGGCTATACTATTTAAATTACAATGGATGGTTAGAGCCAATTGTCATAGAATCATTGGTTAGAGATTATTGATGAAGCCAATGTCATTTAGGTTAGTTTTGTGGTACCTCCCCACGTAAACAGTTAAACTTAATAAATGAGTCCATGTAGAGCTTTATACAAAATTCTTAGTAATGCTCTTTTCTCAATACTTGACCTATTGCATTATTCTTATCTATTCATCCAAAACTCAGCAACTCCTTTAGGTGGTACTCGAATGAGTTTGGTTCATTAAGTAGAAACGCACATCGAAAGAATCAATGTAAAAGAATTGCATGTTGGCATGTACGAGAAATCCAAATATTATCAGAAGGAAAGTGGCGGGAGGCACCACCCTCTCGACAACTCGGAATACCGAGTTTTGCCACCCCCTCCACGTTACGAGTTGTAGCTGCTAACTTAGTTTGTGAACTGCAAAATCCTCTACCACCCAAGAGGACATACAAATAATAATTCTTTGTTTCGCAGCTTTGCCCGTGTGGTCGTCGGAGACGTGTAAATACTGTGGCGACTCACGCGCGGCAGAGCCAAGAAAGAAGAACGACGACGGCCCGTGAAAGGAGGTAGAGGAGAGTCATGAGCGGAAAAAGTCGGAAGCAGAAAAGAGAGAGATTCGGACGAAAAGGCCATTCGGAGCGCGGTAACGCCTAAATCGCTTCAACAACTCATCCGCTGAAAGTTGCGTGATCTACGAGGAAGCAGAGTCCACGAGAAGGACTCTCGACATTCCAGCGCACTTGCGAGATGATCTTTTCTTAGAAATCCTTGTACAAACGTTAAATATATATATATAGAGTCCGAACGTAATGCAGAACATCTCTACTTCTGATTCGAACGTAGTATCTTTAATTTTTTTAAATGTACTGTTTCCAACTACTAAAAGTGCGTAACCAACATTCGGTTTACTAAGTTACGACCAAAATATTGATTCTGGCAATGAGACCAATCCTAGAATCCATGTAATTGCAAAGCAGGAAAGTCAGCTTCTCTCGTTTAAGTGAAATATTTCCAGCAAGCCCGTAAGGTAGGAAAGAATACGTCTCGACCCAGAGTATAGAAGAAGGTGCGCTCTTCGGTTTTTCCGAGTTCGATTTTTCCAGTGTCTCTGTCTCGTGCGACTACAATTCGCAGGCGCGACTCTCCTCTTGCGTCCCTGTAGTTCACCTCTTTCCTTGTCGGTATAGAACGAACGAACGAATGGGTTACGCCCAGATGCGCGCATCGAACCCTGGTCAATAGAGTCGCGGTGATTCTCTAACTTCTCCCTTCCATCGGATCGACCGATGCGCCGTATGCCGTATACCAAATGGGTGGGAGCGAGTAATGTTGAGTGTAGAGGTGCGTGGAATGCGTCGGTCCACCTACACCAAGAGGTGGACCTCATGCGATGCAGCAGGAAGGCAGAAAGGTGCCTTTCCGGAGGATGGTATAGAGAGGGTATCCTCTCTCTACAACCGTTGGAGGACCACCCTCTCGCGATTGGAAATCTATTCCCACCCCTCGAAGTCGAACCTCGACCTATCGGAGGGTTTGGTTCGGCGATATTGAGTCTGCGCTCTTCCTCGCTATACTCGACATCGAGGAGAGCTTTCGCTTGTTCGAGCTTTCTCTCCTCTCCGCTACCACTCTCGCCTTCCGTTACCCTCTATCGCCATTTTAAATTCTTTGGTTCCCTGGTAGCACACCATATTGCATTTTTTCCAATGCCACGAGCGACGAATGCAAATCGACTTTTATCAATTCAACGGATCACGAATCTAAAATTGGTATATCGACTGGTACCAGTTGGTAAATCCAATAATGGAAATCTCCTGTTTCGAATTTCCATTGATGGAGACAGCCGGGAAATTCACTAGCTTAGGATATTACGGATTTGCTGACGCAATATATAGATTGAATAGGAATATGATATAACGAGACTGCGATATCAAATAGCGAATGAACAAGTAGGTGAGAACTTTAATAACTAGAACCATTAAACTTGTCTTCATGTCGTACAGCGTATCTAAGACCTAAAAAATCTCCGTTTTGCAGCATGAATGAGTGCACATTTTATTAGTTATACATTTATCGTTGTGAAATAATTAATTTATTATCGTTTTCTCGAATAAAATTCACTGTTTACACATTTACCCATGATGTGTATACACTTGACCAAGGAATACAATAACCTATCTACAATTCCCACGTCCTTAGAAACGACACTCTTCGATTTGAAGCATCCCGCAGGAGAGTACATGCTCGGTAGCCATTCCTCATTGCACGGGGACAGCACCGGTGGTTGGGTATTTCCACAATAGGTTTTGCGCCGGTGTCTTGGTCATATGAAACTTCTGGGGCTTACCGTTGCCACGATGTTAAATGGTGCCGAGCTATGAATGCGCTTTGTTTGACAGTGTAGTCATAGCACGTCATCTCGTTATCACGGAAGACCTACTGATTTCTAAATGCCTATAGTTGCATTTCACTCGGAAACAAGTTTATCGCCCGCGCGCTATATGCCCCAAATCCAAAGGTGTTACCCGAAGATTCACCGGATACCGAAACAAATTTCGATTTGAATCGGACTAACGCATGACGAATCAATGGGACCTTCGACTCGATTCTTATTCTTCTTGGCATTTGGTCGATGATATATCAGTACCGAATATATTTTGAGGTATTGTATTTATTTACAGAAATATTTTAGTTCGAGGACAAGAGAATAAAGAAATATGGCACTAAATAAGAATGAATAGAAAATCAAGATGTCCGCTATGCCCCAGAATACGTAAATTTACATGTTTTCGTTTTGAAATTTTTCACAATACCCGACTCGGGGAATGTGCTCAACATTGTATAAAAAGATGTATACACTTTATCCCTCTATCCACGTACACACAATTTATAATACATTGATGTAGTTAACAGATATTACGTTTATCCAATATAACACATGATAAACTAATTTCATTAGCACGTATTTGTGTTATCCATTTGAAATTTATGTGAAATGGGATGCTCTTATGAACGGAATAAGAAAAATTATTCCCGGGAACAAGGCAATCTGTATAGATACGGAGAACAGTCATATAATAGAAGTGAAAGAAGGACAACAGTTGAGATAAAAAAGGCTAGACCATTCTTGGCTGACGAGGTCGACGTCGGTCGGCCATTTCTTCGTCAAAGCGTTATTCCCGCCTGAACGAACAGAAGCGGCGCACAGCGCCGATAAAAAAGAGGAGGGCACCTCTGTCTCGCTTTTCCTCTCTTTCTTTCCTCCTCAGGTTCTCTCCCTCTCGCGGGTGCGACGCAGCGCATAGTGCCCGGGGGCGGTGGCGACGGCATTGGCGGGGGCGGTAGTATAGAAGCTATCGACGTTTTTACGTAACAAATCAGTCGTAACCGCGCGCCTGTGACCGTGCGCGGTAGAGCAACCAATGGGAGAGCGAGCCGATACTCGATACCCGATCACATCATAGGTTCCTGCTGGCGCTTCCCAGTCAGCCGTGAGCCAGTCCAATAGCCCGATAGGAAAAAAACGGGGAGAGCGTTAGAAAGAGTGTCTCCGAAAGAGACAAAGAGAGTGAAGCCGGTAACAGAGGAGGGATTGTACCAGGTTGGAGGAGAAACGAGGTAAAAGGAGATAGTCCTTGTTGATGCCGGAAGGGTGAATAAGTCACCTGGTCCTAATACCGCATCTTATTCTAGACCCGAGTTCCATTTTTTCATTTGCTTTTTATGATGGTCCCAAACATTGATGATTGTTTTGACGAAGAAAACTGCCTATTGAATTAATCCTTATATGCATGATAATTATCTACTTTGTTAGCGTGCCTGTAGGTGACGATATACTAATCATCTGCATTAATGAATAACCTGAAGTCGAAATTGTATTAATTGAACAAAGCTTTCGTCTGACTGATATCACATGATTTAAATGGAGAATTCAGTTTCGAGGAAAGAAGCAGTGATTGTTGAGGACCATGCGAGGACAGGCATTGGACTTTAAATTATCATCATGCATATGCAGCGGGTCTTTAAAACAGAAGGTAATTCCCCTTCAGGATAGATATTCCAGAGCACGGTGAAAGCCGCGCCCGCGCGGATTTCGTTTCACGTCGCATCGAATCACGGCGCGTTCTTGTGTCTTTTTTCCTTCTTCCTTTCTGACGAATACATACGGATGGGAACCTGATCCTAATATCGTCGTGATCCTGGAATAGGTGGAGGACGCTCAGGATAGAATATGCAGATGAAATGAGCGAGGGAGAAAGTGAGAGATGAGTAAGCGAGAGACGTAGCGAGAGTGACAGAGAGAGCGAGAGAGATATGAATGTGAGCGGGGGGAAAAAGGCGCGAGTGTAGAAGGAGCGTTTTAATCTATGGTCGTGTGGTAGGAGAGACGCTCCGATGAACCTCTCTCTTTCTCTTTTCCTCTCTGTATATCCCCTACTTCCTCTTCAGCGCCCGGATTATAATCAACCCTTTTATCCTAGGCTTTCCATGTCGCTAATTTCCATAATTACACAGACGCTAAAATCACAATATCCTCCGCCGGCAGAAAGGAGTAACCTACGCGAGCGCCCACCTCCACCTCGTCCTGGTCCTCATCCACCGCTTTTCCAGAGTCATGTATGGGCGAACGAAGAAGGGAGGAAAAGAGACGGATACAGGCGACCAAAGAGACTGGCCAAATGCATGAGAGAAAGAAGGGATAGGAGCGAACGTCAAGTAACAGTGGTGGTGTCAGAGGGGGAGCGCGCGTAGCGGCTCGCTAAAGATAAAGGTACTCTTTAGCTAGGATGGCGCTCGCTCGCATGTTTATGCACTCGTATCCGCGTGGACGGGCATGGAAGTGCCTGGATAACCAGCCAAGTGACAAGCCGCCTGCACCAGTCAGCACCATGCCACGAATGGGCAGGTCTCGTGCTCCAACTCTCGACTCGAATTTTGAAAGCCAGCCAAGTCGCGAAAGTGGGCTTAAAAGTCTACCGATAAAAGGACGCTCGTCTCTTTTCTCCTACTAACTTCACCCCTTTCTTCCGTACATCATTTCAGCTCAAATGTAAGCTTCCAGGTGTAAATCACCACCTAACGTCGATTTTCTTATACTTTGAAGAGTTATCAATCCAACAGGTACATGTACAACAGGTATTAAATGAATTGGCGTCTACGGTTTTATTGCGGACATTTGTTAATGAAATGAAATTGATAACATACGACAAGTTTGATTTCCTCATGTTAGGAATACGGTCGAGCTGTATATATTCTATTCCCTCTCGATGTCCCGGTCCAAGAAATGACTCGTGGAGTGACTGCTGGGTTGACTTTTCTCACTTTAACCTCGCGATGCGATGCTTGGCTTCGGTAGAGGATGGGGCTTTGCTGGGGCTGTATCGAGCGGCCCTCCCACATACATCTATCTCCTCCGACTCCCGCTCCCTCTTTTCCTCTCGCTGCTCGCCTTGACTGTACGAGCGCCCGTCACCCCCTTGCACCCGCCCGAGAGAACACCATCCTCTCTTTCCCTCTTTTCCCACCGACATTCGCGGCCTTTCACCCCTCTCCCCGTATGGGACCCCCCTTTTTCCGACCACCTCTTTCCTTTCTCGCCCTCTCTTCTATCCGCGACTGTATACCTCTCTTTCCCTCCCGTCTTTCGCGACTCACCTACCAATCTCCGACCTCCCGAAGCGCTTCGGCCAGACTCGATCTTTTTCTCTTCACTTCCATTTCTCGTACCGTCTCGTCCGACCGTCCTTCTATCACTCAATTTCTTTCTTCTGCCATTTCCAATCTGCACAGAACAAATTTTGCGTTGGAAGTCTACAGCAACGATTTTTCAAAATCATTGTATTTGGTTTTCAATATTTATCTTAAATGATGGTTACATTATAAGTTCTATATGACATATTACCCTGTTCAGTGATTTGGATAAAAATAAACGATGGTAATATACTTGAACTTCTCTATGATCAAGAAAAAATTATTTATGAGTTATTGAGTGATAGTTTCCACTAAAGAGCAATACTCATTTTGGAAAAGTGTGGAGCGAATGAGGACACTCGTCCAGAGCTTTATGCACTTTCCTTCTCTGTGCGCGTAAAGCCAGTAGAGGGACGCGAGCTGCCGAAATTGCTTCCAGTGCCGAGTTTCCGCGGGAAACTTTAGGTTTTCAACTGCGCTGTACGAGAACTCGAGACGGACAGATAGAACAGCTTTAACGATGGAGCGAGACAAGATTAGAACGAAGGGACGAGCGAGAGGGAAAGTTGGAGCGAGAAAGGCGGAGAGGGAGTGAGAGAGAGCAAAACCTAGTACAAGGTCACGCGTCGGGTCTAATTATTAACTTTGTACATTGAACGAAGAACCGAGTAAAAGTGTTTCATGTTATTGTCTCTCGCAATTGCAAATCACATTTATTTTTCTGATAAATGATATTCATTACGTCTGATGATGTAGCGTACTCAAATTTTCCTAAGCAATAATTATCCCTTTTAATATGTAATGTGTAGAATGTTTAACCTGAACCAAGGAATTCTGAAATTAATTAATCCAGCAGTGCAGCGCACCGCATAACTTATGCATTCGACATAATTACAGGTGGATCGTGCGAATCTACCCACTCCTGAAAAAGGTTCGATTACCATCTCCGCCCGCGTTTGCTTTGCAAATATCGAGCCTTACCGTAGTTCCTCATACCTACCGTCGCAAGCTCCGTACCTTCCGCGCCTTGAGCTTTCTCTCTTGGTCTCTTATTCCCTTTCGTACTATACACGCATTAACCGTCTATACGTACAAAACCGTCTTGGATACGATACGAGAGCCGGAGAAGGAATGGGAGGAGGTGGAGGAGGAGATGGCAGTGGTGGCTCGAGCGGATGGGGCTGCAATCGGCAGAGGGGGTGCGGAGCAGAGTGGATAGAGGGATCAGAGGGGTGAGAGTGCGAGAGGAAGCAAGACGAACGAATAGATCGAAAAGGAACGAGAGGAGGAGAATACTGGAGATGTAGAAAGAGAGAAGAGTAGGAGCAGTATCTTGGAGACTTCGCACTGTATCTTGAAATGAGTTTTGTTGGATCAATAAGTTCCACTATAAGAACACTCTTGCTCTGTCCCGGGTTCTAGGTATCGGCGTGTTGGGCTTCTGTCCGTGTTTATCTGTGTCTGCAAATAGATATACACGAACGCACTCGACATCACTTCTTCCTTTTCCTATGCGTCTACACATCACCGGTCGTCTGTGTGCGTGAATAGAAGAAGATATTCGCTATAACGTTTCGAGTTCAGTCGAATTCAATCTCGGGGTAGATGCACCCAAAACTCTCCGTGGCTTTATTCACATGCACCATTTGATGCCGTAAGGTAAAAAAGCGGGTTCTTAAGTAATGAAGTTTTGCTATTTTACATATTTCCAAATTACTGAATACTTAAAAACTTGATCAACATTTAATATACGTTAGAATTCGCTTAATGGGTTGACGAATCCTATTACTACAGATGCGTTATCGTATTTTCGTTGTAGCTGATTCAATGCAATCTATACCCGCATATATGTAAGTGTGCACTGTCGTAGCTTCCGAATGGAACTTGTAGATAGGGGAAACACTTGCTCCTGTATCTATAAATATTTCCCTGTGATCGTATTTCATCAGTCCCATAGAATAGATTCAATCAACTCTTTTAATGATATACAGGCAATTCATATGTTCAACTGATGTAGGGTGCCAAGTAATTCGTACGACAACAAAAATGCTATAATGTCTACTGCTTCTAGGGATTCTTCTCTTGTACTTGTTTTATTTTGATATGTCATATGATAAACCAATCGGCGTGCCGCGCGACCCGCGTAATTTCGCAGTCTGAGCACGAGCGGACGGAATGACCGAGAAGACGAAGTGAAGAGGGGGTGAGAACATAAGGTCGTAAAAAAATATCTGAATCTTCAAAAGAATCGTAGATGGACGAGGTCTTCGTTTTCTGCTCGAGAACGACGTGGTAGAATCCATAGGCTTTGTTTATGTGCAGGACAGAAAGAGAGAAATATGCAACTAGAAGAGACCCTTTGTGCGAATAATCTTAAGTGATAATCAGAGTTGTCTCAAATCCCCTTATACGTGTGCAGGCCGAGCCTAAACGGCGGTCCCGTTTTACGTGACGAGTCCCAGTATATCATTTGGTCCTTCTTCGGAAAATTTTCAAGGACATCTTATATATATGTAGATGAATGTTATTTAATTGACTTATTCGTTTTTATATGTACTCTTTGGCTAACTAAAGGTAATTGAAAATCACTTGTTGGAATGGGTAATAAGGTCAATTGTTGCACCGCTATTACTAGCTAATCTAGTGCCAGGTCCACTTTCAGGTGATTTGATGTCTTCGCCTATCGCAAGCATCGTGTTACACTTTAACGCACCGTGCCTTCTCTCAAGTCAGCGTACAAACGCTTATCGACGTGCGTACGAACGACTCATGTGCGTAATTAGATACTGCCGCGAACAATAAGGAGTCAACCTTTTATTATTGCTTATCCGCGGCGGAAATCTCTGCTTTCCAACCCGTGTTCGCTCGTGTGCCATCCAATAAACAACGTCGAGAAACGGCATCTGTAATTAATCACGGATTATCATAATAAACAAACAATACCCTATCCATACTGAAGAATATATTTATGTTTCGAAAATTGAACATGACACTTATCCTATTAAGGACTTTGTTAATGAAAAGTAACAAATAAGTAAGCAACGTAGACATCAATGCTAATTTCTTTCCCATTTGCTGTCCGTGATTTGTAAAATACAGAACATGAAACAACCAAACGTGTTTTTGTTGCCCCGAATGATATTTTTTTCTGAAACTTGGCTCAATGTCGAAATGACGGCCGACGCATAACGTTGATAAGCGACGATGGCGAAATCTAATAATAACCGCGTGTATAACCACCGAGGTTTCTCTTGTCGGCGTCAGGATCACCATCAGACGTACGACCGTATTGCGTTGGAACGAGTTCAGAACGACGCGAAGCGATGACTCGACACGGCGGTCACGGAAGCAGAAATCCGTCCAGATACATCAGGTGTGACCTGCGCTTACGTCAACGCGTTCACTGTCACACGAAACAGGCACGCATCGTCTAACACGTTCGAGCAAGCGTCGGGACGATGTACGCGCCTATATGTGTGATTAGACGTTTCGCAGACGGAGATAGACCAGTTGCAAGTCGTTGGATAAACATCAGATTAAAAGATACATGTCCACATAGATCATCACAAAAGACATTAAAAGAAAGATCGTTTTTTGGAAACTTTTTTTTATTTTTTTATTTCTTAATTAATTTATATAAAGGTGGTATTTAAAATTATAAGACCTTCCTTTAAATAGAAATTTTAATGATTTTAATCAGTGTATACCAGACAGTTTTCCAAAGATATGTTCAAAAAGACCTATCGAAGTGGTCTTAGTCATTTCTAAAACATGTTTCTTAAACAAGACTTATAACTTCTTAACCCTGTCTAGAAAAGTTGATTGAATCTTAAAGAAATCGGGAAGAAGTTTAAAGGAATTGAGGCATATTTCTATAAATTTCAATCCTGTTTTCTTCCTGTTCACTTCATAATTTCTCTCCATTTCTATCTAATCTTAAAAATGGAGAAAACCGAAAGCTTTCTATTCCTATACACGATAGTTGCAATGTATTGTGATACAACATTTTTACAGAAATTAGTCATTCAATCCAAACCAATCCAAATATTATTCTTTTAAAATATCAGTAGGATAACGTGTAAAGATTCAATCAGTATTAATCAAAGTCTTAATATTATTCTATCAGGATTAATACAATATCTAATTTATTTCCAGTCTTATCCGAAATCGTTACCGAAGTCCACCTCCCTGCAGGTTCTAGGGCCCAGGTTGACCTCTTCACAGTTTCGTATGTCCAGGTTGACCTCTACGTAGTATTCGGTATCTAGGTTGTCCTCTCCGTAGTTTTCGGTGTCCAGGTCGACTTCTCCGTAGTTTTCGATGTCAACGTTAACCTCTACGTAGACGTAGACATCAAAAACTGCAGAATGAAAACAGGATAGAAATATATTCATAATTCCTTTCCATTTCTATCAACTTTTCTAGACAGGGAAGATATTATTCAAGCTCAGATAGCAGAATCAAAAATAGTTCCGAATGTTCTCATAATGTATTCTACAAGAGTTCAGATGCGTCAAATTACGAGCGTTTTCTGAGCTGAGGTCATAATGATCTCAGAAGGATATCTAGTTCATCATTTTAAAATATTTTCAAGAGCTCTTAAATATGTTGACGTTTTTAACGTTGTAGGAAACAACGTGTTAGATTAGGTTAGGTTAGGTTAGATTAAATTTTGTCACGTTCAAATTTGTTTCATAAATCCGTTCGGTTTTTTGTTTTGTGATAAAAATATCATCTAATGAAAAGTTTACATTGAGATTGTCTGATGTTGAAAAGTCTAAAAACTATCATATTTTAAATTCTTGTAATGAATCATCTTTTATTAAAATTGCATGTGTTGAACCGTGGGTACACCGTTTCATCATCGGTGCTTTTTATCTGCATTCCTTTGTAATATATAAAATATAAATCTAAAAAGGGTCTTAAGATGGCACTGAATGGGACAAATTGAAAATATCATACTTAGAAACTCGTCGAGATTACTATCTTTTCTTAAAATCTTTATCTTCGAAACCGTGAATTTATCTCATTTGGATCAGATATACTGGATGACGTTCGAATTCAAAACCGAAACTGCATTTACTTAAACAATTTCTTCCTGAAAACATTTTGATCCAAACGTCGTTGAACGATTTTGCGAAATAATCAATGGATATTGTCGGAAAAAAGTTAAAATCAGTTTTTTTTTGCAAAAATGACGTTTTTTTGAAAAATTATGTGAATTTCAAAAAAATTCTGTTTGACGCCACAGAGTAATTATAAACATCAGCCTTATGTTTTACCATCAGAATTTTTCACAAAACAAAATGAAGGTTTCCAATTGGTACCTTGCAGTAATATTTAATTTTTGCGAAGAAATATACATATTTGATTGCAAAACGATGTAAAAAATGTTGACTTGCGATGATTAGCAGTTGTGAATACCTAACCTCAAATTAATTCATTTCTAACCTATAATTTTTTACATACATAGCACCTATTTTTCTTGCAATATTTCTTGCATTTCACTACATCTCCAATCGTAACAATTCCTTAACATTGTTAAGACTTCTTAAAGGGCTCCTAAAGATGTCCGTTGACTATTTCTATTTTTTTTCTAGATTTAAATATGAATGTAATCCACAAATATTTAAACATATTTTTATAAAAAAACAATTTAATCAAAATATCTGAAAATAGAAAATTCCGACTCATTCCTGAAGAATGTACTCTCTATAACCACAAATTACATTTTCATTAAAATGTACACTATCATTATGTTTAGAGATAAATATTATATGAAACCTGAACAAAGTCTATTACAAGCATGTATTAAATAATAAGACAGAAATGAGAGAAACTGAAAGATACAAGGAGGACGACCGAGCCACAAAAGACATGTATATTTATACGAATAGAGTCGTTTCTATACCAGACACCTGTACGCACACATGACACGCCCGTCGACTGTACCAGTTACTTAACAAGGTTAAACACCTCGACCGTCTTAACCGGAACATTAACATTTAGCGAAGATTATGGTTACATTATGGCTGTCTAAATTAATCATGTATAAATAAATTAACCTCGCGGGCAATCTGCTGTTTTTGTATCTTTAAATGTTTAACTTGATATTAGAAACTTTAGGCTCCGATTTGTTATAAGAAGGTAGATCTTTTGATTTTTCTAAACGTTTTCAATTATTTAGTTTGGGAGTAGCAGCCGATTTCTTTAATTAAGATCGCGATAAATTAATAATAACACAGCTGGAAAACTAAAAATAAGTTCAGAATGAACTCCGAATGTGTTCTAAAAATCAGATCAGTTACTTTCTGAGCTTTCCTCTAAGCTTGAACTCATAAACGTCTTTTAATAATATAAAATTCAGAGATATTTCATAATGAGACGCATCTGACCTCTTTCTGAGCACATTGCGAGATCATTCTGAACTATTTTTTACGTCTGCTGCCTGAAAATATAATATAAATTGATTAGATTTAAATTAAAAAGACCTCATATAAATTTTGATTGTAATTTGTTGATATTTCCGTCTTATATGTCAAATCTAAAATTAACAGTGAAAACGTAAATTTTTCATACTAATGCATTTGTCGACGCAATCAGCTTAGTTCCTATACAAAATGATGAAGGCCATCCATTCGAAATTATTACACTTGTTGCAAAGTTTTTATTTCAGCTCAAATGATGGCGGTAATTCAACTAGAGATGATGTTTTCAAAAATAAATTTAAAATGAACATTAACCCTGAAACGGTACACATATTTTATCGTTAGCCACTGCAAATAATGAACCTCTATATAGAACGGGGGCCAATTCGAGGTTGATATAAGGACAAATGTTTTTTAGAAAAATATAGTGCCAATAATGTTATTACTGATTCCAGTGTTTTAATCGAAATATAAAATAAAAACAAAATATTCGACTATTATCATCATGTAAAATTTACTACCAGTTTTGACCAATCCCATAAAAAATTAGGACAATTTACCGAAACTATGCATCTTTAATGAAAAAGAGTCCAATGTATTTTTGTTTTCCAGAGTAAAGTGTCTCAGTCGAGGTAAAGAGACATGAATAGGAGTTCGACACATTGAACTGAAAAATGAATTAATTTTTTAGACCGCTCCATTACTCCATAGTAATGAAATTTAAATTCTATTCGCCTGTGCTATTCAATGATAATAAAGTTTTCATTTTTTAGAACGAAATGTACTTTTAAAATTGTCGGTACTCCAGTTAAAAAATCGTGAGTGTACCCTGCAATGAAATAATTCATGTAAAAATAAAAGCGCTTCAAGGTAAAAGTGAAGTTTAAAGAACATTCATCGAAAATATAATTAATGCTAAACAGTTTGCATGTTTTTATAGTTTTTCTGCGATTTTAAGATCTGCCAATTCAGAGTTTAGTTCGAACTAATGTCGGAATTGAACTAACTTCCTAGGGCTTTCTAATATTTCAGGTTATGTATTAAAAATTAAAAAATGTCTTATTTTTCAAATGAAGATTTCTTAGTCCAGTCTTAAAAATGAGCTTTTAAAGAGGACTAATTTGACTGTAATCGGGATCAATAAGTAACTTATCTAAACGGCGCAAAGAAATTATTTAAAAAGTAGTCACTAATCATTAAGCTACAAAATAAAATCTGTATTTCTCAGAATAGTAGTTTTCGATACAAGTGGGAAAAAGTGTTTTCGAAAATTGTCAGGGTTGTGGCACGAGCCGAAGCCTTCGTCTACTAGTTACTACGCAAGCTAGTTAGTCCAAAAAGCATTTTTGCACATATGCCTAAATGTATTTTTTGTTACAAGTGTGGGTAAAATGCGAAAGAAAAGTATCAAAAGTGTGAAAAATAGCGTTTTGCCCACGCTGTAACAAACATTTATTTTTCAATTATATTATTTATATTATATTGACAATCAAGGCTCTATAATAAGAGTCATCTTAAAGATCACTTTAAGAGCTCATTCTGATACGTAGTTCAGGTATCTTAAAATTTGTAGGACTTCCTAAAGAGTTCTTAGAGATGTCTTTTTGTTATTTGTGAATTTTCTCATACTTCTTTTTACATAATATTAAGATTTAAATGTCTTTAACTTAAAACATCAATTGAAAATAACTGACTAATCATATTGTAAATAAATACACTATTAAACTTTATTATTAAAACATTAATTGCCTATAAACATATTGAAGTTAAGTTTATATTTTACAAAATCCATAATTTCCTGGGGGGTACCTATGGCTTCGTTATTTATGTAAACAGAATAATATAACGTTGTGAATTACTTTTACTCCTGAGCACTAATGTTGAAATATTAATTATTATATAAATTTTTAGAACACAATACTGATGCGTATCTGTATTTCATTCGTAGTAATTAAAGAAAGCACGAAATGAGGGAATAAATCCGTTCGCATACTCCGTGAGAAGCGTACTGATTCATCAATGATTAGAGTCATACGCAATGATGCTACATAGAAAAATTAGGTCACTGACTGAATCGGTCAACATTTCCGCCGCTGAATAATTGCGAGATACGGCTAATAAATCACTATTTTTATCTATTAACATTATGACGATTTGGTTCCATATACGGGCTGCTGCTACATGATTGTAACGTTTAATTGATTTAAAAATGAGTTTATCGTTCATAATGTACAAATAAGAGAGTCTAAATTGTATTATATGGTTTTGAAATTGATAAGACTCTATAATTCTTTTAATGTGCGATTTACGGTGTTAGTAAAATACTGATGAAGAACGTAAAAATATATATTATAAAATGAATTTATTGCAAACTTCCTATCAACGCGCATTATGTATTACGCGTTATAATCGCGTTTTATTAAATTTAATTAAAAATTGTTGGTTTTGATATTTCTGGATATTTTTAAGCGCTATATTTTACAAATGTAAAATACTAAAGTAATGACTCAATCGACATCAATTTCATGTCATTTTTGCATATCTTCAATTATACTCCATTACATTTTTTTTTGAAATACAATATGGATCATTTTATTAAAAATATTTCAAGATATTTTATGTTAATCGAATTAAAAACATGCTTAGTCGAATATCTATCTTCAGTAATATCCACATCAGCACGTGATGCTCAATAAGCACGATGTATGCAATACGTAAATCTTAAAGCTCTCCAAAAGTAGTCCCAAAGTTATCTTTGTTGCCAAATTATATGTGATACACGATATGTGCAACCATTTTGACCAGCAGATGGCACTAGATGTTTTGCGCAACGACCGAATGGTGGCGCATCAACTTCAACATATGCGCCTTGTGTTTAACATATTAGCATCATTACACAATCATTCTCACAAGTGAATAAAAGTTGATACTGAATAGGGAAATGCGTTGTTTCAATGTTTGTGTGTTTCATTTACATTTTGACATAAGCGTCTACAAGTAGTTCGACTAATTTGTTACAAAATAATTATTTACTATAAAGCATTCCAAAAGAATACAGGAATTCACTCTTTTCAGTAAATGAGTTCTTTCTGAACACATTTCTTGAATTTTTTTAACAACTTCTTAACGAATCCTTTTAAAAATAGAATATTTATTAAATAATTATTAACTCTTAAGGTAATAAAGATGGCGAACATTCATTATTTTTTTAATCATTCACAAAGAATTCTTCAAGAATTTTTCTATATTCTTTTATAAAAGAATTGAATATTCACAAAACTTTTGTTTGCTTACTGAATAATCTTTATAATTTTTAATTCTTTTGTTTTACCGCAATATGTATCAGTTAAAGATTAATACTTTGTCATAAAAATGTGTACAATAAAAATTTACAACATGAAGCAAAATATTTCTGAAATAACTTAATATTGTAAAACTGTCCAATAGACAAGAAAAGAGCATTTAATTTATGTTTAAATAAATGTACACTAAACTTATTTTTTATATGTACATACTATAATGTCAAATTATTTGACAAAAGACTTCAATTGAAAAATTGGGCATTAATCTGGTGTTTAATAGTTGTACCCAAAAGATGTTTCAACGTCAGTATTAATTATTCTCAATTATATAGGCCATGTTTAAAACTTTGGGATTAACTAAGATCATATTTTATTTAATTTAATTTTTATTTTGTTATCGAAAAATATCTGCCCATGTTGTATAACCCAGTGGACGTTAGTGCGACGACAGTAGTTACTTTTTCGGTGTCAAATATGAAAATTAATTAGATTTTGTTACTGATTAGATATTTGTAGAAATACACCTGCATAGAAAATAAAAATAAAAAAGAATCAAGGTTAATCATATATATATATATATATATATATATATATATATATATATATATATATATATATATATATATATATATATATATATATATAAGTTTCAAGTAAGCTATTCGTATACAGTCACTGATTGATTAATCATCGTTCTTTACAATGTCGTAATATAGTAACTAATATTTTTATTCCAGAAGTTCTTCATGGATAACTTCAGAATTTTAATTAAATTTATTAATGAGTCACGTTTTAGAAGAAAACTTAATTTCAGACAGAGATTCAATCAAAATATATTGGCAATAGAAGGTAAATCTGAAACTATTTGATGTATATATTTAAGTTTTCAATAACAAACATTTTCAAATAGTTTCCTTTTTAGACAACTTCAAATCGCAGTATTTCAGAAACCTTTCGTTAAATTTCAAAAGCAGAAACTTTTATTTATATCTGTTGACTTTCTTTTTTTCTATTTGACTGTTAATTTTTTTCATTTTTATGAATTTTTTAGAATTAGTGACATTATACTTATAGATTCCAAAACCATTAAAAATTGATATAATAAATTTAATCAACAAGCATATTGTATTTTACGCTCAGAGTACAAGGAAGTTATTTTGCGACTAATTATATTTATTTTACTCCCTAGGGAGAGAAAGTACTATTTTACTACTATGACACATTAATTAATTCATAATTTTATAGATTGGAAAAGCATAAAAATATTCCAGTCTTCTTTAAAAACGGAACATATTTGTATACACTTAGTTTTTAAATATTTTGTACAAAATTGAAACAATTGATGTTTCGGAGCCTATAATGGTGTCTTGAAATTGGAACGATATTTCCCATGAATTAAAAAATAGTATGAAAGTAACAAGCACAAAATATTATAAAATGTATAAAACGGAATACAATTAAATATGAATTATTAAAAATATCCACATTTTTCCCGAGTCCCATTATTTATTCCAACACTTTGAATACTCCAACTCTATCTTTTGCCATCTTTTACCGCATAAAAACGCTGCAATAAAATAGCCTTCCTATGGTAGAAAACACCTCGTACATGCCTTTATGCGTAAGCTGATAGAGGTAGCATACATCGTGTAAATCCCTTCGGCAACCCAGTGCAAAAACTTCAAATTGCTTAATGCAAATAAGCTGAATAAATGTTTGTAAATAATTCGCTTAGCTGCACATCGGTGCTCTCGAACGTTCAATACGATAATCGAGACGAGAATATACGATTATTTTAATTGGACGACTAATATCGAGAATTATTCGCGCCGTTGCCAGTAAATTACGCCTTACATCGTACCTGCTCGAGTCACGTGTGCCCCGTATTCTACACTCTTGACGAGCGCAAACCCCAACTTTTCGAAAAAAAGTCTAATTTTTTCAAACAAATGATAAAAATTTCAATTTTTTTTTAATATGAAAAATTAATGATATAAACGTTTATTACGTATTAACTAATAATACGTAACATGATTTCATATAGTTGTTCAATTACTTTTTATTCTAATTCAAACATTTTTAAAAATTCCGTGAAATTAAAATGGGAAACCTTGTTTGAAAATATCATTTCCAAATCTAGCCTTGTAATGCAAATAAAGACGTTTTTCAACCAATAGCCCCTGCTAAAAAAAGTATATTAATAATTTCCTCGTATAAAGGTTTGTTCATACCGAATGACGGTTTTGGATCATCTGGCAAATTACTTGTACTTAGCAAAGCTCAATATTAAAAATGGCGATTTTACCCTCAACAAATTTTGTCCTAAAATATAAGTTACACTTTTCTCTATTTTTCAGTTTCATTAATTTTTTTTCCTCCTTATTTAGATATCGGATTAAAATGTTATGCTTGATCACAATGTTATAGTTCTTTAATATTTGTAGTTCGAAAAAATAAATGCCAGAAAATAATGAATAAATTAATAGGAATTATGGAGGATAAAAAAACAGATTTTAAAAATATTTTTCTATAACACTTCTTTTTCTATTTCTTGGATGGACTTGGATATTCTGCAGTTACGTTTTGCTACGAAAAATTCTGGCAACAACAAGTCATTATTAAAACCCTTTCCAACTTCACGGTATTATAAACCTATATTGCAACTGGAAAATGTGAATGTTATTTAGAAACCTTGACTGTTAATATCCTTTTTTTATTTGTTCTACAAAATAGAGAAAGTCTGCACTGTAACCATTTTTGTATTCCGTTATGTAGAAGGGAATTTAAAATATTGCGTTTGCACCACTGTATACAGGAGGCACCTTGGATTGGGAAAACTCACTCGGTAGATCGCCGATAAATGGAAGCCCGCGGCGAATATTCGTTGAAGATGATCTTGATCGTGATGTCTCGTCGTGCAAGACGCGAGCCGACATTGCCTGGAGTATATTTATAAGTACATACCTCCGATGGTTTCTTTTTCATTACGCATTAACGCGCAGTCAGCGGAACTACCCGGTGGAATAAATTATTACGCGAGGGTGATACACCTTGCGTGTGAGGAAAACCCAACCGTTGGTCCCTTTAAGGTATACCTACCTTTGGAGACCTTGAGCAAGAAGTCACGTTCACTGCCATTTGTTTCAGTGTGCAATGAAAAAGGTATGTTTGAACTATTGGACAAATATGTTTTCTTTCAAATCAAGAGACAGCAGGAAGATTCAGATATCATCAGCAAGTCAACGACATAATCTAAAGGAAGTATCTAACCTCAACTACAAGTATATCATCTTCAAACCGATAAAAAATGGGTTTTCCAGTCGATCAACCACCGATTTTCTGTGGAGATCATGGTAACGGATTTATTCGAGCGAGGGCGGACGTTAATGACCGACGAAACAAGATTTTCGGAGGCTCTTTTCTCGTCTCGTCTGGTGTATCCTACAGCTTCTCCGCCCAGTCTGGCGGCGCGAATGTTCCGAGGGGCTGTTTTGCGCGGTATATTAATTTAATTCTTTGTATATTCGATAGATGAAGTAGGAAAAGAGGAGGGCCAAGCTTGAATATTCATAGGAAAGAGGGAATAGAGACCGCTGGTAATAGAATTTAAATTAAGGAGCACGAAGGCAACTCCATAGCGCGTTACATAATACGATAATGCGCACACTGTATCGACAGTGAATTTTCCCCTCCTGCTCAGATATTATCGACCCAGAAAGAACTCTAAAATTGCGAGTTCCTTCTTCAATTATGTTAATGCGATGAGATTTTGGTATCCACCCAGAACCTGCTCATTTTCGTGTATGCGAATGTACGAGACTTGAGATGCGCTGTAGCGATCAACGGGTTAAGTGGCAGCCTTAATGAACAATTATCGCAATTTCCATAAAAAGTTACGGTATTTATTAAGACTTAATGCAATTATGAAGAAATTAAAAAACAAACCGGAATGGAGAACACGCATCCATTCGTAATTCTTAAAGGTACCAGTTAATCGGACCTTGGCGGATGCTGATCATAGCAGTAAAATATCTGCCTAGAGTCACTCGAGCCAATCGACTTTTCGTGCAATCCAGATGGAGATGTAATTACTTCTGGTAGGTTCGATCCAGTCGTACCTGTCTCGAACCAACTGGTACGAACAATGCGTGAGCTTGGTTACTTCGCGTCGTGCATGAGTGAATTGGCGATTCTTGTGGATGCACCCTAACGTACACGGCAGCTCATTAACGCTTATCAATAATTACGTTTTCTATATTTATCACATAATAAGCAAAGTCTATCTCTCGTCATTAAGCGAATGATTCTCGCATTAGGTGTATGTGCTGCGGTAGACTACACTCGCATCCTCAAGAGTAGTCTCGTACCTACGAGCGTCTACCGTAATGTCTGTGTCGGCTCGAGGGACATGGTCTACTTGTCCCGTCCGCTCCTTCTTCGCCGATGCCTCCTCTCGAGCAATGCTTTCATGAAAACGGCGTCACGACTCACGGCAATTACGCAGGTTGTAGACAATCGCTCATTTTCTTCATTCGACTTTACAACTCATTATTACTCTTCATAAATCTTCGTTTCAATTTTCTCATTGTCCCATGAGCTCTTTCCGTACAGTACGGAATTAAATTGTTGTGCACTGACAAAATCGCATCGGAAAAAATTGCACTGCTGGACTCGATATTTCAATGTGTCCTCAAGGCATAGAAATTATTTTGCATGCGTCCAAAAGTCTCTTTCATTATGCTTATTGGCATTACCAGAAATGAACAAGAGTTAACAGAATACTTCTGGCTCCTATGGTGTCAGAACGGCGGGTCAGAAAAGCTGTCCAAACAGTCCAAACATATCTCGTTTTGGTATCCTTTTTGAAACTGAATAACCTTTCTTCATTTTCACAAATCAAATGTAAGTTCCAAAATACTCAAGGGATTTTCTTGTTTATGTTGTTATATGTTACAGACCAATTATTTTCAAGCAATTACCAAGAACATTGAAATCGTGTTCTTATCGGATAATTGGACCAGTGTTAAAGAAGATATTGATTACTACAACTCAGACGATCAGATGGTTCTAAATATATTTTTAGATTCTATTCTAGACTACCCAAGAAAATACCATGCTTATCTGGTTACATGTTATAAACCAATCCTCTTGAAGAATCCTTAGAAGCACAAAGAACATCGAAGTCATGTCCTTTCAGTACGATTCGACTAATGCTAAAGGAAGATATTGAAGTGAAGGATACAATTCAAACGATCAATGGCACATAAATATAGTTTTGGGTTCTATTCCCGACTACCCAAGAGATTCCCTTGCTTATATGGACACCTGTTAACGACCAATCCTCTTGATACTGATTGGACATTTGGATCAGTGAGAACGGAAAATACCAATGACTACAAGTCGGAAGATCAGTCATCTCAGATATAATTTAGATTCAAAAACTATAATTTATCAGTCCAGGTGCAATGGAAGTGCCGAAAAGATTCACTAAAGGTACCTAAAAGGGTCACGAGGATCCTAAAGCTGCAGGAGCGTCAAGTGTGTAACTAGATCCCGCAAAGATCCCCAGTGATTATCGTGCAAAAGAAGAGAACGGAAGAACACAAGGACGGCACTAAAGACATGGAGAAAGTGAGATAGGATGCAAAGAGCAAGCGCAATCTTCGAAATCAAACGAAGACATACATCATTCTAAAAATACGGCTTGTCTTACCAACACTGGATGGGCTCCCGTCGACATCCGCACCAACACGAGGACACTGCAATGCCGAGCACGTATTCGTCGTCACTATCGCAGGGCGAGTAATTCAAAGCGTCAAAACGATAAAACGTATGCATAACTCCTCTTGAATTATTTGAGTTATTTCGTATTAGATTGGATACACAGAAGAATGGCGCAGACTGGAATAGACGGTCGCGGTTTGCCCATTGATCAACGATTTTCGCGAATCGGAACTAATCGACATAGTATTTTAAGACAGTGCGAATATTAGATTACCAATGATCTATCGGTATGATAAACGATCCTAATGAAGTGCTGTCAACGCCTAATTGACAACATCTTCGACTGAGCTAAATATAAGATTCGTCGCTGGCTAAGTAGAACAGTCGCCGCTCGTCATTAATTACGTTCTAAAATGCCATGTGTTTATTTGCGAACGTAGATTATTTCTATATAATCTCTAAAAATTATTAGCAGATAAACTATTTGAATATTAAATATAATTCGGGTGAAATGTGTATCCGAATCATTTAAGAATATTGAAATGAAAAATCATAAATATGAGGATATTGAAGGTCGTGATTCGACATTTTTTTGATGCTCGACTCCCACATTACACGAACGGATTCTTAGCAGTCAACACGACAGAATTCTTTTTCTTGCTCTAAGCAAGAGCACCGTTATTAATAGCGTAATGAGAGCCTTTCCTCGCACAAGTTTCTCTCTTTCACTCTTTCTCGGTTTTCGTGTAAGTCTCTCTCAGTTATAATCTGTCTTTCTCCGGCAAACGCGTGGTCGCAAATTCGTCGAACGAGACGCTACTTTTCTTTGTGACGACAGAAAGTCCCCTTTCTTTGGTAATTACTCGCCTGCGGTAAAATAAACGCTCATATTTATGAAAACGGAAGTCCACCGGCGAAAAGATACGTCGAGATACGAGAGATTTGCTTCGCATGTTAATTTTCGATAAATACTAATTCGCTACTACTTGAATTCGCTCTAGTCCTTTCACTTCGCTTTTGAACGCCGTCGATAATTTGTGAAAATTACTGCATTTGGCCAGTTTTCAAGCGGAGAACTTGAAATTGACATCTTTAAAATTGTGCTCGCAACTTTTTTATTAAATTGTTCATCTACCATATCGTATGTAGGATTGTAAAAAACGGCTTTCCCTGCAAGATACAACAGTAATGATCAGTAGTACCTTACTAACATCATAATTCATTACGCGGGATGAACTGTTATTGGAATGTTTTACTATTCTATTTAGTTATGGGATGTAAGGTATATTATGGGACAATATATAATTTTTGTTATATAAATTGTTATAAATCTTTTAATTTGCACGATTGGTATCGCAGAAAACCTACAATGAATTGGTTTACAGACATTCAGTAAATGTTCGTCTGCCCATATTGGATATTTAATGTAAATGAAATTAATATTCATTGTAACTTTATACTAAGTATACGGAAGTCTATGCTATAAATGTATGATGTACATCCTTTATGAGTTTTAAATAAAACAACATTTTTTTAAAATATAAGAGACCAATATTACGTTAGATTTGAACCGTGTACCTTTGTGAAAATCAAATAAATAAAATAAATTTTAAAAAAAAGAGCAGAATGATATTTCTGACGACAATAATCGCATTTTTAGGGTACTTCATATGATATTCTATTTCAAAAACTTCGCAAATATTTAAAAAAATGCCTTTGCGGGATTTAAACAAAATGAATCTTTATCAGACTAACCTTATTTTATTATTTACTTAGGTTCACTCCACATCATTTATGGACTAAATTCAGCAAAGTATAGAATCGTAGCGGCACCTTTTCCAAAGTTAATTTCTTTTGTTCTTATAATTATACTTGCAGATTCACTTGTTTTGTTTTTATTTTTACATTTTGATGATAAACAATGGTAGACATATTTGCTTCATTTTTACAGAATTTCCATAAAAAACTGTAATGGTACCATCTCTCCTCGCGTAGCGGCGCGACGACTGCTTCTTACACTTTCCGTTTCTCGCAAGTGAAGTGGGTACCATCAAACTTAAACGAACACGAGATATACGACGAACACGAAGTATTCCCTATTAATTGTAAGTTTCATTGGTGTATATAATGTCTCGCCCTAGGGAGAAATGTTCACATGCTCCACACCCAATTCGAACTTTTTAGCGATATGGTAAAACAATATCTTAATTAATAACAATAACAATAATTTCTCGTGGATCATTTAAAACACTCATTTTTAGCAAGTTACACCGACCCCCTTCTCCAAAAACAAAAAAGTTATTTACTAAATGCGTGATATAGTGTAATTCCGACCTCTTTAAAGGTTAAAAATTCTTTAAATTGCAGTGAAGAAATTGCTAAGCTCAGGTACAAAAACACTCCGAAGTCAGTGAAGCAGGTGGAACGGCGATAATATCTATAACTGTTATTTTTTTTCATGCACGACCATATAAACGATTCGTAGAAAAGACTAGCAGAAATAATAGAAAATATGAATTAATAATAAGTAAGTAATCAACGTAAATATAAAATTGAAGGAAATTATTTTAAATGAATTTATTTGTTAGTAATTACAAGTAGTACTTTTAATATAATGCGCAATTGTATTGCGTTCCATTTTATGTGTGTAATAAGTGATATCGTTATCGTTTTACATGTTTATTTCTTGGTATCCTTAGTGTCGAGATACTCTTAATTAGCAGGTGTGAAGACACAATGTGAACATTATTTTACACTTTGTTACCTTGTCCTTGCAAATATAGTTGTTCTACGGTTGAGCATAAAGAAATGATATTAAATAATGAAAATATAATAAGTCAGAGGGTTTAAACACATTTTAACTTTTACTTTAAGAGCCAATTTGTTTTCACTATCATTGGACTTTACTTATTAGCAATTTTCTACAATATTGTGTCATAAACTATTCAAAAGGACAATAATCGAACTTTCCTCGATTTACATGATCACCCATATTTTATGCTAAAGATACAAAAATTAAAGATCAATTCTTTTTATTTATATATTGATTGTATTTATAAACGAACCAAATTATTGTTTTTTAAGAAATAATGTTATTTTTTATGTACAGAACGAATAAACATCAATCAAAACATACATTGTCAACTAATCCTGTATTTTAATTCTATTTATAAATTAACGCTAAAACTTTTAAAAATTTACAAATAAAAAAGAACATTTTTTCAGTGGCCCTCCCCATATTTTAACGATTCGAGTCAATGAAGATGGTGACTTCTTCCCTTAATTTAACGCTTCCCCTCACCCCCACGACTGGCAGTATGAGTGAATATAAATAGAGAGAAGACATACAGTTGGGTCCTTCTTCAGCTGTAAGCGCAAGCACAGTTGTGGGGGAACTCACGAGGGCAAAAAGTTAAAATAACGGACGGAAAAAAGTTAAAATAAGGGACGTAGTTAAAATAAGAGGAGTTAAAATAAGAGAAGGACTGCTGTATTGCTTCCAGTAGAGCCACATTGAAGTTCTTCGATGACAAATCTCCAAAGTCTCACGCAATATTTCACAAGAAAGTCAGCCACTCAAATCGTTATCCGACGTTTCAGAATACCAAATAATTCCCATTGTGGAAAATGGCGAACGTCGACTTCGAGTGGTGACGATTGAGATGCATCGAATAAGGAAGCGACGTAAAAAAGTCGAGCGGCGAACGTCTGGTTCCCAGCCCACTTCGAGCCAACTGCTAGCCGACTATATAAGCGCGATTTACGTAGACGACCCGTGTAAAGAAAAAAAACAGAAAGAGGTAATATAAAACATTTCCCACAGAAAAAAATCAAAGTAACCTCGGTGTGCGACCATACGCGTAAATTATACGTGTCTTGTAGCGAAGCCGGAAAGAGACCGCTTACGAAAAAACAGTTAGAGACGACATCTACGTTCCGCATCCGGCGCAAGTGGAAAAAGGAGACAGGGACTTGAAGGAGTGTTATCACATTTGGTCGTTACCTCGTTGCCTTTCTCTGTGTCGCGACGTATTGTTCGATTTTAGGTCAATTGTTCTTTACCGGTTACAAAAGCTTTTAGAAGCATGTAATAATGGCCCGCGTAAAGATTTCTTTTTATTGCGACCTGGTCGCCGAGGAAGAGAATGGCGTGTAGTCGGGACTCTTGAGCTATACTTTGTGTTTCTAATTTTATTTAATATACTTTCAGACATTAGTTTCACTTTGTAGATCAAACATTAAATACTATTTTTTAAGATAAAGTTAATGGATGAAACAACGTCGGCTCTTTCTGCAGAAATCTTTAGGCTAATCTAGAAGTGACCTTCGTTATGATTTTCAGCACATGGGCTTTCTAACTCTCTGAAACAACTAATATTAAAGAGGGCATGATAATTAATATCGAGACATTGTTTAGAGCTATCAGTTTCTTCCTGGAAATATGGCGCTCACATTTAAATATGAAATGACAGTTTTCCATGAACGTAAACCTAGCAGACTTGGACCTGTCCAGTTACTATTTCGGAAACAATTCCATAATTTCATGATAAAACTATGTTACTTCTTAGACAAAGATGCTAATTGTAACAGTATCAATTGTCTCTGGCTGACTGATCATAAAATAAAGTGATTACTTAAAACCTCGTTTAAAAAAGGCTTTAAAGAGCCCTTGATGGGTTCTTTTGGTTGTTTGGAAATTAAGTAACTTGTTTCAATTACTTTGCACAAATTATATCACACTTTCCGCTATATCCAAACATCTGCTATAAAAATGAGATTATATCGAATGCTAGAAAATAATCTCTGCTTTTAATTATTATGCTTATAAAATTTCAATTAGGACTTTCACAATGTTCTTTGTATGAATTCCGAATAAAGTTTCCGTAATCTGAGATTGGTTTAAATTTATTATGTTAATAGTTAATATGAGGATTTTAAATATTAATGTTGAGAATATTACATGACATGTAGTACATTTACGCGCTTAGAGTTTCGCCGAAACTGAGATAAATAAACATACATACGCGAAGTCATTCGATTTTCTACGAATTTTTCGACGCATTGTTGACATGCGCGGTTCAAACTACGTAATTTAATGTAGGATTTATTAACAGTTAACGAACGCTCAATGTATATTAAAATATACGAGTTAATATACAATAATATTACAGGAAAGTTCTGATATTTTCACCTCAAAGTTACCTGGCGTTTTTTACTTTACGTTTACTGTTATATCTTTACAGTTCATGTAAGCGCCTTGAAATTAGCTTACATTAACTATTAGTAAATAATTTCTCTAAGTGTACGCTGAAATCATCAGTTTCTTTCTTTTTCGCTTCATATAATTTGATTAAAATTAAAAAATAGACATATTTTGACGAGATTTCTTAGGTAAGTCAGTTTAAAAGATGAAATTAAACCGTAATTATTTTCAATTATTATACATAATTATTTAACAAAAAAGGGAGATATTAAGCGATACCGTGTACGCACAAATATTTTTTTTCTAAAAATTACATGATTTATGGTTTAACAATTTAGTCGCTTTTTTCTGAAAATTGTCTAAAATTAAAGAAGATCATTCTGTTAACATATATCTGTATTTTATTCCTCCATCACCGATAGAGTTAAATATGGCAGATATGTTGGGAAAACCAATCGAAATAGTTTTGAAAATTACAGAAAAGTTTAGCTGGACAAAGTAAACAAAAGGTAAAGAAACGAATAACACAATATTTACCTTATTTATAATGGGAAAGATTGTGGGGTCATTCACCCATCGTGTTAATGCGGCGAACTTTGAGCGATCTTTAGCCGACCGGTCCCGTGTTCGAAACTCCGTCAGGGTCTGTTTTTTTTATCATTTCTTTCCAAGCATCGAAAAATTCGAAGAAAATCAAATGACTACATAGGTATGTTTGTTTATCTTGAAACTGTAGATGTGTAGAAAAAGGATAAAAGGAATAAAAATCTTTATTTTGAAATTTGCCTGAAAATAGTAGTTGGAACATCGTAATTCATAGTATGCAAATTACTCTTAAACTTTTCACTACGCCCAATTTGGTTCCATTTATTAAATAGATTTTAAATGATTTGTAAACATTACTTCTAAATCCATGACTATGAAGCTTATCCAGAAGTTTATTAAGACCTAGAGTATCGAAAGCCTTCGCCAAGGATCAGTCGTTGATTTACTTTCTCTAAACCCAAATTACGCTGAGTTTAATATATGAAACTTCTGCTTAAACTGCACAAGTATGGTTGTAGTGCATGTTTCTGTTACTGATGCTATTAGAGACGTGAGAGAGATTGGTATAATTTTTCATGTTGTTTTTTTCACTAGCTTTAAAAATCGGTTTAATTGTAGCTAATTTAAATTACTACATGTGTTAATAGTGCGTTTCTCTGAGAATAAATTACTTTTAGGACAGTTTTACTATTTAAATAGAATTCTTGGCTACCTAATTTGTCGACATCGTAGTGTATACAGTAAAATTAAGTAAAAACGATGGCTGTGTCTTATCTATGTTCTAACCGTCCAGTTAGTACTGCAAACTATTTCATTTCTTTATACGAAACAGCTTATACGATTGTAGCAAATAATGTCATGGTTTTTGGAGTCACGACTTTGATCTGACACGGTTAGGAAATTCAAAATTGGGGTTCCAATATGGCGGAAGAGTTGTTGGAAATAATCATGTTCATCTCATCCTTTTCTTCATTGTCTCTGACATTAAAATGCATTGAAGTTGTAGACTAGATGTATATTTTAGCTGCTTTAAAACTGCTCATGTTTTACAAACATTTTGTTTATTCATTTTTTAGTTCCTTGAAAAACGTCCATGAAAATGATTGGTCCGATCAAATATTTCAATTTCAATTACCTAATTGTGGTACATAGCAATTGTGGAAAAGTCGAGGATGTACCTGATCTCAGCTGATGTCATCATAACTTTTGAATGAAATATGTAAGCCCAGTTTACTTTCTGTCCTGATGAAGTCATAGAAAAAAAACTGTTTAGAATACATTGTAAGTCACTGCGCTAATTAGACCGACGGAAAACACCATTAATCCACTGTAGCGGATTTTGAAAAAGTTGCTGGAAAATTATGACCGCGGATTTTATTAACATTATAAGGGCCTGATATAAAATCACATTCGAAGCTTTGGTGAGTCACTGTGTCACTTGACTACACAGAAAATACCACTGGTTGCAAGATGACCCTAGACTTTGATAATAGATGAGACTTAAATAAATCATAAATTGTCGAAAATCACAATACCTCATCAATTTAAGGAACTCTGACAGGTGCCGTACATACCAATGCACGTAACCTTCTGGGCCACTGCATGGTGTAAGATCGAGGAGTAAAAAACGTTACCCAGATTCGGCGTTAAAACGCACTAGCGCATTCCAGGCATTGCTGAATTTGGAATAAGCCCTTGTTATACCGGTTCTATCGAAGGCGATCGAAACATTGAAATCGGATTATGAGATTACATACCTTTCGAGCGATAGACAAGATTCTCTTGTAATTTATTCGCGCCGCTGAAACCTAAAATCTATACTTTACTGCGCCGTGGCTTTCGCAACTTACGACTCGCCGATTCGGATTATTACCAGTTTTAAACAGAATTTGATGTCCCATCTCGAAACAAAAAAAAAATGGAGGATCCGAAAGTATCCTTTATATAAATACATAATTATCGAAGCTCGCGTACGGTAATAATATTAAATGAAGACGTCGAGCGTAACCCGGAGACGTCTGGGAGTCGCATACGGGCCGCACGATACGACCTCGCAAAAGTCGGAAATTAATATCTCGAGTTTCGAGGGGGGTATTTGAAAATTACGCAAATAGCTCGAAACGAAGACATCGAGGTTCGCGGCTGCTCGAAGTTACGACGCATTACAGAAGCAGAACGTTAATGGTGAGGCTGCGAACGAGCGACGTCGACGTCGCCGTCATCGGTAACGTGCGTTCGTGGTCTCCGACAGTCTTTGTAAGGTTGGCTGCCTGATTTCTCTACGCCACGATGAACGCTTAACGCTCGCGGCCGATGCATATTCGCGCATTAATAATATACAGGGAAAACGCGAGGGGACCCGCGAGTAGACGAGCTTTTGCTTTATAAGATTCCGCTGCTGAATCTGGAACTTTAATCGATTCTACGTTCCGTCGGTTTGACATCCAGTAGACTTTCGCGAATCGTCGTCGCCGACGCGACGTGGCGATCTTCCAAAATCCGCGAATAACGCTCGATCTTCCGAACGGATGTCCCCGTTAAGGCGCATCGCTTTCTACTTGCTTTTATTCGCGATGAGATCAATGTATTGGCGAACATTTGGCAAATGCCATTTGGAAGGACCAATGGGATTTCCGGGAAAAGTATGTATTTTATGTATTATCTGCTGACTTCGATAAATTTCGAGTTTACGTAAAAGTCGAAAGAGGGTACTTTAAACTTGTACCAATTGAAAGACGACAAATTTAGTACTTAGGTCAGGAGGTACCTACAGAAGAAAAATAATATCGTATTAGTCACACGATGTCAACGTCATTTTAATACGTTGGATCGACGTTATTAAACGTTTTATCACAACATTTTATTACATCTCATCAACATTGATAAAGCCGATAAAATAGAAACAGTTGGATGCAGATTATCAAACTTGAACAAAATGAATAAAAGTTGGCAGAAAATTATCAGAATTAGTAGATATCGATTTTAACAAAATTGATCGAAGGTCGTCAAAATTGATCACAATGAATAAAATTTGTTGATCAAATCTGATCAAGGTCATTTAAGGTCGAGCGAAATTGCTAAATGTTGATCCGAATGTTTACAGGGAATCAGGATCGATTACAATGGTCAACATGTATGAAAGTTGATCAGCATTCATGGCAGTTGATTAAAAATGATCAGAGTTAATCAGAGTTCAAAATTTGATGAAATCGAGTGAAAGTTGATGATTTCTAGTCAATGAAATTAATAAAAAATGATAGCTCAGGTTGATCAAAATTTATCATTTTTTGTCAGATTTGTTCAACGTTAATCCAAATGGACAAACATCCATCAAGCTTTTATCAATCTGGTTAAAAATGATAAGTTGAAATTTTTATGTGTTTCGAGAAGGAAATCAAATCTTATCTTTTTATCATAACATTTTATTACATCTCATCAACATTGATAAAGCCGATAAAATAGAAACAGTTGGATGCAGATTATCAAACTTGGACAAAATGAATAAAAGTTGGCAGAAAATTATCAGAATTAATAGATATTAATTTTAACAAAATTGATCAAAGGCCTCAAAATTGATTACAATGAATAAAATTTAATCAAATCTGATCAAGGTCAATTAAGGTCGATCAAAGTTGATCAGAACTGTTTACAGGGGATCACTGTTGATTAAAATGGTCAAAGTGTTTAAAATTTGATCAGGATTCATCGCAATTGATTAAAAATGATCAGAGTTATTCAGAGTTGTTTAAAATTTGATCAGCATTCATCGCAATTGATTAAAAATGATCAGAGTTAATCAGAGTTGTTCAAAATTTGATGAAATCGAGTGAAAGTTGATGATTTCTAGTCAATGAAATTAATAAAAAATGATAGTTGGTTCAGTTTGATAAAAATTCATTTTTTGTCAGATTTGTTCAAAGTTAACCCAAATGGACAAACATCCACCAAGCTTTTATCAATCTGGTTAAAAATGATAAGTTGAAATTTTTATGTGTTTCGAGAAGGAAATCAAATCTTATCGTTTTATCATAACATTTTATTACATCTCATCAACATTGATAAAGTCGATAAAATAGAAACAGTTGGATGCAGATTATCAAACTTAAACAAAATGAATAAAAGTTGGCAGAAAATTATCAGAATTAATAGATATCGATTTTAACAAAATTGATCAAAGGCCTCAAAATTGATTACAATGAATAAAATTTGATCAAATCTGATCAAGGTCAATTAAGGTCGATCAAAGTTGATCAGAACTGTTTACAGGGGATCAGGGTTGATTACAATGGTCAAAGTGTTTAAAATTTGATCAGCATTCGTCGCAATTGATTAAAAATGATCAGAGTTAATCAAAGTTGTTCAAAATTAAATGAAATCGAGTAGAAGTTGATGAGTCCTATTCAATGAAATTAATAAAAAATGATAGCTCAGGTTTATCAAAATTTATCATTTTTTGTCAGAATTGTTCAACGTTAATCCAAATGGACAAACATCCATCAAGCTTTTATCAATCTAGTTAAAATGACGAGTTGAAATGTTGATGTGCTTCTAGAAGGAAATCAAAGCTTATCTTCTATCGTTTAGAGAACTTGAAATATAAAATTGGTAGGAATCAGTTGAACGAAACTTTAGATATCGCTCACATACCTGATTACTTTTTTGATTGGCAGCACTAGATACTTTATTAATAGCTTCCCCAACTATTTGGCTAAAAAAACGAACCATATTT
The DNA here is from genome assembly GCA_030407085.1 of Trichopria drosophilae. Classification (NCBI taxonomy): domain Eukaryota; kingdom Metazoa; phylum Arthropoda; class Insecta; order Hymenoptera; family Diapriidae; genus Trichopria; species Trichopria drosophilae. The sequence goes on along the minus strand of CM059585.1, from coordinate 117,230,318 downwards.
AACGTTACTTTTTGATATTTAAATCAACATTTTGTTGGTGATTGTGCATGAAATCCGTGATTCGAATGTAGGAGAAGGAGTCTTGATTCACGGTCAAATTTTTATTTTTTTGGGTCGACTTGTCAGAAGTAGAATTAAAGATTGTTATGTACAAAGATTTTAATAGAGGAATGACAATACTGACTTTTTTATTGTATATATAGCGCCAAACAATTTTCATAAAATCCAATTGAGATTTCCCAAATTATTAAATATCAAATTGACATTGTACAGTTTATAATTCGTGAAATCTTCTATAATTCCTTTCCATAAATTATTTCGTGACTAATGACAAAACACTTAAACATAACCTGACATAAATACAGTTCGCAGTTATTCGTAATAAATCTGGTCAAAAGTAATTATTGTAAAGACGGTACTTAAACCATAACAACAATAAGGCCGACGACTACAAAGTCATAAATGTCCCATTTCATTACATCGCGATATTTTTAGTCATGCGCCGAATGATTTATTCTCTTACGTCCTTCTTCACTCTTTGCGGAATTGTCCGTACTTATAGTACTGAGAGAAAAAAGTAACATTCAGTTGGTCGTAGAAAACACCGACTCCAAAAAGTGTCTGAAGTATCTGTGATAAGATTTTGCTCTTTCTTGGGTTTCCCACTTCTTTCATACCGTCAAATAACTTTACCATGTGTGGTTCTTTCCCTTAAGTACAGGAGTCGGTGGAAATTTGATTTAGCATTACGCGATAATGGCCAAACCTGATCTTCAGTTAGGAAGTTGCAACTTTATTTCTTCATTTATATTCACTGGAGCCACAGACTAGGCGTGAGTAAACACATACGCTGTGTTAAATGATAATGGTACCATTCTTCTGCAGATTAAGATGTTGGACTTTTTGCAAAATTATGAATGACTAGGGAGAATGTTTTAGAAATTATCATCAATGTCACCATATTCGAGAAATATGTAGCGTTAGTTTTAGGTTTTAGGAGGGATTTTGTAGATTTCTGAACTTTGTCGACAAGGTTTAATATGTATCCTGGTCAATTACTCTATTTTTAAAATGGCTGAATAATAGAGCATTATGCATTTATTGGACAACACTTTATTTCGAAATGAGCATAGTAAAGGCAGAATTTTCTAATCCATCTTCAGGTTAACAATATGTTCTATGAATAAAATTACAGTGTAACTCCACGAGTTGGCCTATTAGAACTTGTTTCCTCTCGCACTGGACAGCAATATACCTCGGCAAATCACAAAGATGATATTGATTGGCTCACTGAAAACCAATGATTAATAACTGGCTTCCAGTGGATTTTAACATTTCAAATTCGTGGCAATCAATGGGTCATTGTTCTGATGACTTTAGACAGGAGTCATTGAATGAAATACATAACAGAAATCTATAACTCTCCAGTACATGATTCTGAGTTACACTGTTTCTCATTTGGTGAACATAGACTTCAGTCAATGAATTTGATCCCAATGGATTCACTCTTTCGTCCTTGAGCGCCAAGCTAATGCTTATTTAAGGAATAACAAATTGAAGTCACTGATGTTTATTTTCTCGTTCTGAAACAAGAAGAGTGCAATACAAGACCTGTAACGAGATCTTCAAAGTGACAAGGTTTGGTAACACATTCACCTACGGAAATTCTTAGATACTCTACATATCCAAATACCTGATTATATCGTCTAATTCTCAGAACATATTGAAAACATGAGATATGGTGAGGAAGTTGAGCATGTTTCGAGAAGCGAGATACGTATTGTGACTTTGGTGCTCCATCTGAAGGAGGAAGAAGATGAATCAGTTGGAATCGAATTCAGTCGCTGAACTCCATGCTTTCACAATTGGAACCATACAACTCGCTAATAGAATTCACCATTAACTTTCTCATGACATCCAATGTCCAGATGTTGTCTTGAATATACTGGTTGAAGTCGGTACTAACTCAATCGTAAGCAGTTGGTATCATCCTTGACTTCATCATACCGTCCTATATCCTCAGGATAGGTCGATAAAAGTAAACATTTGGACTTCTAGAGGAGCTCTGGAGGGTGGCCTAGGACAGGTGTGTTCCGTGGGATGGTTCGAATGCTTGATCCCTGGATCAGTTGAGGCGAGCAGAGATCTACGTGAAAGTCTTTGTTGGGTGGCATCGTATAATATCCGCGAAAACTACAGAGGCGCATTATTTCGACGTGAGTCGCTACCTGTACGCAGAGTCTTATTAGGATATCCGAGTCGTTTATGCACCAGCGCGCTAACGAGGATCGTGAAAGGGAGTAATGACACGGCCGGACGCGGTCGAGAGCCGTCGCAATACTCCATGCGCGAGAGCACAGAAAGACGAAGAGAGAAAATATAAATTTGCTTACACCGGTTTCACGGAGGACGCACGTGGATGATCACCGTCATCGTCTTCGTACCGGGCGACACGTCGCGCGCGTCTTTATAATCGTTCCGGTCAAGTCTCTCACGGATAGGTACCATCACCAGCAGCCTCGTTACGGAAGCGATTCTTCGTTGACAAACCCGCGATCCTATTGGCGGTTCGATGCGTGCGTGATTGTATCATTCCCCTCGTTATCTGCTGGAGTAGGACCAGCAATCATTCCATGGCTATTGGCCCAAATGATGGTCCTAGCTTATCCTATAATTTTAGGAACTACGGCGAATTTTTATTTAACATTGAAATACGGTACTGCCATCAGTATGTTCCTAAACAGCACAAGACCATCCCAGGACGTCCTCATGGGCCCCTGAACAGCCCCGAAGACCAAAAGCGGACATTTGGACGTCCTCAGGAGATCCCCAGGACATCCCGGGACGGATTGTGATATTTGGGTTCTGTGTGGAAACTGCATAGAGATCAGTCATCGAGAGAGATTAGTCATCGAAACATTTTTAGATCGTTCTAGGTCCACCAACGATCATTGGTACAATTACTTACTATTAAATACGATAAGAGGACAGTGTTTATTTGAAATGATTGAGATTATCATCAACATTCGAGATCCTCATTATCATCATTATATAACCGTGTTATCACCATCATTTTACATCCCCATTATCATACAATGCTATCTTCATCGTCATCATGCGATATTCTCATGATCATCGGACATCATCAACATCATCATTATATTATCCACCTACTTTATTCTTATACTACATTATCTTCATCGCACAATTAAAGCGTCGTACATTATAAGCATTACTATTCGACATCATCGTTATCTGCAATGTATTCAGTTTATATCATGCAGACTATTATCATCATTCATGATATCAACCACATCATTATTATTATCATTCCACAATGATCATCTTATGAAATAATTATTCTTATTGAACATAATGATAATTAGCATGCTACGTTTTGTCCATCTTACATCGTAATCATCCAAGAATTCGATATTCATCTGACATCGTCGAGATTAAGTTCATCCTTGATTATTCCCATCTGAACAGATTTTTCATTATTGTGACTACGGTAATCCGATATTGTTACTACCATGATCATCATCAGCAGCATGAGACATTCGGCCCATCTAGCATCAATATTATCCAACAATACGATATTCATCAGATATCATTGGGATTCTTATAGTCATCCGATATTATGATCGTTTTACATGATCCCACCTCATCATCATTGCATCATCGTTATTTCCATCCTCATCGTTATTATTACATTTCGATAACATCATCATAATCCTACTTTATCATTATTTTACACTATTCGCATCCAAGACAACTAATTTCACCTGTTATCATGAATCAAGATCATCATCACCACAACGCTTTATTATGCTCGTGTTACGTAATTAGCATATAACAATACGATATTCATTTCGCATCATTGATATTTTTATCCTCATTATTAGTAGGCGACATCTTAGATAACATCATCATTATCATCAGTAGATTCTACCTACTAGCTACTACCTGCATCATTCATATCATCATTATGATTATCATAATTCAACAGCATCATCATTAGTGTCCTACGTTATGTTCATCTTACATCGTAATAAATCAATAACACGATAGTCATCTGACATCTTCGACATTATTATGATGATCATCCACCATTAAAACCAACCTACATGATCCTACTTCATCATCATAATCGTCGTCGTTTTTGTCATCTTTCTTGTTATTGTTATTATTATCATCGGCGTTGTTAGAATCTAAATAATACACCTTCGATTGTATTCGACTTTATATTCGTATTTTAAAATATCAATTTTATAAATTAAAATAAAATAATTAACGGCTTAAACCTACCAATTGCATTAGATGTTAAAATGCCATGGTTTTGAAATTTCTAAACATTTTAAACACCCTCCGTTGTAATCGCCCATTAGGCCTTGTCGAAACATTTATAATCTCAACTGGTAATGAAATTAACAACGAAAAAAGGTAATAGAAAAAAAGAAAAGATAAAAATTATATTCCATAACTATAAAGTTAATACAATCTCAAGAAAGAAAAAGTCAAATCAAAAATCTAAATATAATATGAAAACAATAAACCACAAAAACCAAAAAAATTATATATATATATAGACATGCAAAAAATCAATTTTTTGTTTTAAATGTTAGTAATAACAGCTAATGGAATTAAATATTGGGGTTAGAATGTCGAATAGAAAATTTTTAATTAATTTCAAATTTTTCAGTAACTGTAAACTATTTACACAAATACTATCAAATTTACCTTATATTCCTACTGTATAACTCAAAATAGTAAAATATAACGCTAATTTCTGGAGTATTTCGGTAGAAAATCCATATACTTTCAGCAACTTAAGTTTTAAAAAGCAGTGAAAATACTATATTAGTAGTTCAAAATGGTATTTAAGTCTATTTTATTTTCAGTTTTCAATCGAGATATATTTTAATAACTCCAATGGGCTATTCTGTCTGACATTTCGACCTGCTGTGTAATCAGGAATGAATAGAAATCCCTTTTCTGTTTCAGAAATATATCGAAAAGTTTGACTCGCTTCGGAGATTTGTTGTGACTTCAATATATGTTTACAATTTTTTATATTGACCATGTCTTTAGATGATCGCCTACTCGGACTCTTCTAACGCCATTACAGTGTCGTGTTCACTTAAAAATTGACCTCGACAAATCAATGGTGATAGGAACTCCGATATTTAAGATATCCCTGCTAATTTTTAGGGATTAGCCTACATTTTTTTAGATGATGTCATCGGGATATCCTGGGGATATATATTTTATATATACTTCTCTCATATTCAGGAAACACTAAATAATTGTTATAGAATACAAAGTAAATGAGATAACCAATTTTGCTGCTAGAGGGCACTACATGGAACTTCCTTGATAAACAATAGTACATTGTACACCTATTCCCCGTTGTAGCATGTACTATTTTCTCATACGAAAGCGTGCTATTTTGATCCCGGAATGATTTATTTTACTTGCTAGGGAGAGAAAGTGCTATTTTGCTCCCGCGATGTATGGAGCATTTATAGTATAATGTTGTTACACAATACAAAGTAATTAAGGATGGTATTGTAAACTACTCTTAATAAACAATGTACATTTTTGGTTGACTGCACATTTAGGTCATAAGTGAAACTTTCTAAGGACACTTTTTAGTGGCGCCACCTAGCAGTAACTCGAGTCGTGTCAATGACACTTAGAGTTCCTGTCATTAGTACAATTCGACGTCGCGATCGGGCCTAGTCTTTATTGATGCAAAAACTAATACTATTGACTCAACCAATTTCGCTTCTAGATGGCGCCACTTGAATGTGTCTTCAACAAACCAAATACATTTATTTATGGTGGTCTTATTTGTAATCGGAATATTTTACGCAATCGGTTTCTCTGCTAGAGAGCGCGACTATGAATTATCCTTGAAAAGTTTCTGAAGGGGGTTCTCAAGTGGTCCGCTTGTAAGGTAGGAAATTTCACTAAACAACGTAAATAAAAGATGACTGAATAACATTTCTAAACTTCGGGCTCTGTAAAAGCAATTCTAACCACTATAAACAGTTTTCTAGAAAATACCAAAGATATTAATTGAGAACTTAACCAGACTTGTCTGAAATGAGAAAATTCTTGGTCAGTTCTCTATTAATTTTTTGGCATTTTCTAGGATACCGTCTATAGTAATCAAAATTTCCTTTACAGAGCCCGAATTTTGAAAAATTGTTTGAGTAATTTATTTTTTGCGGTTTTCAGTGACAATCCTACCATATCAGTGGAACACTTAAGAACCGTCTTAATGACCTTATCGGAGCTAAAAATGTACTATTTTCAAAATCATAAAAGGAATCAATTATGATTCTCGATTTCAATAAATCAAAACTGACCAATCAAAAATGTTTGTTGTTATTGATCGGCATGTAAACAACCTCATCCAATCATCGGTAGGTGTTCAGAACCCGCTAAATGATATACTGTGTGATCACTAACGAGGAGCAGAATCGGAGTGATCGAATTACAGGAAAAATAAACCAGTTCGAAGAGATGCTTGGCGGCGACACGCGAATCGACGTCGAAGGTCAGGAATTGCAGTCGCAATTCGAGCGGAGGAGGAAGTGGATCGTTCGCTCGGTGGACGAGATAGGCGTTTAAGGTCGGGCGCCATTGGTCGTGTGGTGTAATAAGATATCCGCGGATACTCGAAGCCCTCAATTGGCTAATTTGCCGGCAGTTAGCGCGACTATATGACCGCTTAGGTCATCCCAACGTGATGCGGCCACCGCCGTCGCCGCTGCTCGTTCGCCCTGAATAATTTATAACCGTCTGTTTACGAGAATTGAGAATGATGAATTTAAGCGATGTCTTCATATCGTCATCGTCAGCCATTACCGACTAAACTAATACCACCGAAAATAACTACGAAGCTTTCCCGATTACGCTTAAACGCCTCTGCCGTTTCCAGTCACACTTTAGTGACCTTCTGCTCACGATTTAGCAATATTCTAGTTAGTAGGCACTTATGATAACTTCTACTTGCTCAAATCCGTATTTTTATTACGACACATTATAAATCAGCCAAACCGATGATGCAAACATTACATATAATTGTAAAAATATTCCAAATTAATAAGATATAATAGCGAAATAAACGGTGTTATTAGTAATATATAAATTTGGAATATATCTGAACTATTCAAACATCAAAATCCAAAAATTTGCTTTAAGTCGAAGGCGTTCGTGATGTACTACACACGCGTGGGTGTCAGTGGTGTCGCGACGCTTCCGCTGGATGCGATTGAGTATGTCTCCGTGGGGAATCGGTATAAGAGAAACCAAGATGAAAGAGACGCCACCACTTCGAAATCAGGAGTATAAGTAGAATAGCAGAAAGAGAGCACGTTGCAGGAAAAGAGTGAAATAAAAGTTGGACAAAGGGAGAGACACAGTTAAATAGAAAGGAGAGTGGGGGGATAAGAGACACAAGAAACTGGCAAAAAAAGTATCAAAATCATGTTTTATCGTATTTTTTTAAATTTTGTGCGATGTAATTAAAATTGTATGTACCCCCCCCCCTCTTCCTAAATGGATTATATATAATTCATATATAATTCAATATATAGAATTCTGCGCAATTAAATATACTTATGTGCATGATTATACATATAAAATTATATACGGTTATATAAAAGTATATATAACATTCTGCGCAATTAAATGTACTTATATATAAATGGTTATATATAATTATGTATGGTTATACCATAATTATGTATGTATAACCATGCATAATTATGTATATTGTTAAGCCCATTTATATTATGAGTTATGCTAACAAATAACAACATCATGGATTATTTTATATATACCCGGGAAAAAATTGGATTATATATAATTATATATAAATTTAGATACAATTATATATAATAATATATTATTATATATGTTTATATACGATTATAAATAATTATATACAATTGTATTCATTGTACGTATATAAACATATATAATTATATCTTATTATATATAATTGGATCTTATTGTATCGCGTAGTAACGATTTATCATATATAAACATAAATCAAATTTCATCATATATAATAGTATATAGTGCGATCTATTTATCTATTTAACTTATGTAAATGTGATTGGAAAGCATATATAACAATGCATCAATGGAACGCTTTATATATAATTATATATAAGTATGTAGGGCCATACTTTATATACAGTAATAGGTAATCATTTATAATTAAATTGTATATTGTTGTATACGGAGTATGATTACACATTTCTGTATACATATAATTATATATAAAATGATTTATATATTGTTATATATGAATATAAATCACGATGCAAATGTGAACAAAACCATTTATTACAATATATCAATGGGTTCCATTATATATATAATGGATATTTATATTAATAAAGTATGGCTATGATCGATATGCAATCATACATAATAATTAAATAATAATAAAATTATTTCATGATCGCCTTTTCGGCATTACATGTTGGACTCTCTCTCTCCCTCTCTCTCTCTCTCTCTCTCTCTCTCTCTCTCTCTCTCTCTATATATATATATATATAATCGCTATATATGTGTTGTACACATATATATTTTTTATATCATAGAAGGTATTTTTTATTCCTTATAATCGTGTATAATAATTTATACACGCTTACTGTATAATAAAAAGTTATATATTATATAGAATTATATATATAATTTTATGTAATCCATCTTTCTGTCGATTACTAAAATTGAAGGACAGAAAATAAACTTAAAATCATAATATGTGTGAAAATTCCATATAAAAGTTAAGCAATTTTTGGAGTACATACTGAAGATTACATTTTAAGATTCAAAATGGCGAACACAATATACGTTACGTTTACGGAACATATATATTTTAGTAAAATGGTTACTTGTTGTATTTGCCTACATTTTAATATGGAGGTTTTCATAAATTCAAAATGACAGTCAGATTTTTTCTCGTTTGAAGTTTTGTATGTACATATATACATAACTATTTATGTAAACAGTATTTTTGAAGAATGGTGACATAAATATACCTACGACTATGTTATAGACCGTTCTTTAGAATGCTGTTGCTGAAATTTAAAAAAAATATTGTTTTCAAAAATACTAAAAAAATGCAAATTTTACTTCTAAATGTAATTTATTCATTTGAAACAAAATTGTGTTCCCAATTGTTTTTCATGCCATTTATAAATCCATACACTTTTATGAGACTCCATAATGCCAAATATTTTTTGAAAATATAAAGTTTTCTAATAAAAACACTATCGCTAACTGTAGCAACCCGTTAATTAAACCGTCGTTTATTGTACATTTATCATAATCGTTTATAATCCTTTAATATTCCATGAAACGTATTTCAAGTGTCAAAAAATTGTTTATGTAATACTATAAATATTATACGTTTAAAATGCATATAATAAAGGTATAATATTGCGTATATAAGACGTTTAATATTTGTTTGCGACTTATATCTCAATAAAACGTTGAACCTATACTATCTTGTATATCGAAACTATTACAAACATTCATTATTCGTTTACTAACGAAACAGCAATGTGTATCGCTTATTTATTGACAATACGACTTTTTTTCTGAACAAAGTATTTTTTATTACTATATCCATAAATTAAACGGTTATTAAACGATTACGTGTCTACTAAAATAATTGTTTAAAATGTAAATAAAATGATCTTGACGTTACATGTGCAAATAGTGCACATTTGGAGGTTAAAAAGTTAACACCTCTTCATCACTTTAAAAATAAAAAGTATTCTTATTACTACTACAACAACGAAAAAGAAAAATAAAAACTATCGATACAATGGCACTAAAACCAAGCAAGAAAACACTATATGCAATTTCACCCAAATAAGAGCTTTAAATGAAAATTTAATTCGCTAAAAGTATTTAAATTTTCCTAAAATTGTAATTTCGAATACGTGCGCTTGAATGTAAATACGGAATACTAATTTTCAAAATCTATTATATCGCGCTGGAAATGTATATTAAAACGTATGTTTAATTGTGAAATCACATTTATATCTCGTGAATGTCAGGTAAACGCGGAGTACGTTCATTTCATAAGTATTAATCAGTGTGGATTATACCTAAATTAAATGTAAACTGGATTATTAACCGAATAAATTCGAAAATGTTGCCGTACTCTGCGAATATTAATTATGTAACTCAAATTTATTGTTTTTCCCCAAAGTTTAATTATTTTAAAAGGTATTCCGCGCTTTTACTATTGAATACCAATGAGCGTTGCAAGTGTGATATACTTCAAGCTCGGAATTATGTACTTCCTGTAATTTAAAACTTTGTTATTTCCAAAAATGTATATTTAAGAAAAACGTAGGAATATTATTAATTATGTCTTTTAGTTTTAGGGATATTTTTGTGTATAAAATATAATTTGGATAAATATATATAAAAAATAATTCGCTTAAACTTTTGTTAATAAATTATGTTGTCAACGTTGGTTTTTTTTTAACTATGTAGATACCAAAAAGATATTTTTAATACAATTTAAAAATACAAACAAAAACAATCATATTAAGAAGGGGAAAAGTGATTCTCGGGCCATTATATTACAAACTATGGTCTGCACACTCAAAATATTCTTAGGCAACAAATGTGATAGTCAGAAATGCTTCTTCCGATAGACAAATGTTATACTCATTATATATTTTGTTGCCTCACGAACGGGTGTAGTGGTCTGCATTACGTACGATATTAATTTTACTCACGAATTTGTCTACTTTACGCACGACAAACAGTTGCATAGTAGTATATTATGTAACAAGGGCGCAAATATCGATCTCCGACGAGTGTGAAGTGTGTTGGTTGCGAGCGAGGCTTCGCTCGTGTTCCATACAATGTTTTTTAATAAGACGTGCGCAGAACTCGATTTTACGCATCTGAAACTTTTGCCCTAGTGCGAAAAATCGAGTTTCACGCTCGGAGTGTTAAAAGAGTGTTTATGTTCTCTATGTACATAAAAGAGACTTTCCCCACGACATTTCTCTTTACAAATGACATTGTCCGTAGTGTAGCTTATTTTACTCAACAGGAAACTTAGATATCAGACTTTAGACTCTTGTAAAATTTCACCGACTTCAATGATTTATATGGCATTCGTAGGAGAAATCGAATTTCCCACACTTGTAAATAAATGCACCTACTTACAAAAGTATCGAACAATATTTGTTAACAAGGGCCGATAAAGTTCATTTGAAAAAGTAGGAAAATGTGTAAAATGTAAGTTTACGTATGCTGAAATATAAAATATTCCCATTATAAGCAACAAAACGAACTTCATATTGATACGTTAAAAAAATTGGATATCCCTCTCTTTCGGGAGCGCACCGTTTAACCTTCGTGTTCGATGACCTTTTCTTTTACTGGTTGGTGTTTAAAAGAACCCTTTACAAACTAGTTGTATGAACTTCTATTTCACCAACATGCATGTTGAACAATATGGTGCACTTTATTGTTGTGCAGTATTAATCTTTTTTATTGCCTTTTCATCCAAAAATGTGAAAGTTAGGTAACGTCAACTTCAATTGAGTTTCTGCAGAAAAAAGATTTGATTTTAATTTTTGAAGGATGCTTTTTCTACTATTTTCAACTACGCTTCATCGAGAAAATTGCCATAAAACAATTATCCACGCAAACATTTTGTAAAACGAAATAAAAATGCCATGATTTCCAGGACCAATTTTACATGATTTTTTTCACTGAAACTTTTTTTTAACATTTTCTCGACCGGAATTAATAGAGCACACTTGAAAGTAGTAGAAAAGGTATCTTTCAAAAATTAAAAAAAAATTCTTTTTATTGGAGAAACTGAACTGAACTTTACGTGCTTTTCTTATTTTGAGATGTATAGGGTAAAGAGATATCTGACAGTCCTGTATTCCTTTTTAAACAAATTTTAAATACAACATCGTCAAATATCAATAATCCCAAGTCTACAAAAACGAGGGTCTTGGATGTTGTTGGGAAGCTATTGGTCATTTCCGACGTAATTGTATACGTAGAATCTAAACTCGAAGTCAGAATTGGTCCATCACGTCAGGTTTTTGAGATAAACGCGTTATTTTGCTATGTTTGAGGTTATGTACAGGACACAACAATTTTGTTTGGCCTTCTGTACTATTTGCATCGTTTATTACTACATTTACCCTTCAAAATGAGAATTTATTCGATCACCCAAGATTTTCTCCTACTTTTGTAATCACTGGCATAGCCAATATTCCGCGAATTCAGCAAATCAATTTGTGGCAAATGTCTTTTTGCTGAAATAACCAAAACATTTTTTCCGTGTACGGCCATTTTGACATTACGAGATATATTCCATTAACGTTATCAAATAAACAGTCACAATACTGAAACGTAATTTTAGTTATTAGTATCCATATTTTATATAGTTGTTTATATTTATATAGGTTTCATGACATTGAATTTGACCTTGACCTTGTTTTCCAAGAACATTTCAAGGTAAATTTGTTTACATGTATATCGTAATTTCAAATTGGCGTATCTTGGTGAAGAAAAGACGTAATGGAATTCTGCGCATCCCATATTAAAGAAAAAGAGTAGTACCACATGATCCAGCTAAAGGAAAAACTCCTAAAAAGATTTTGTCTTCTGTACATAACCTCAATAGCTAAAAAACGCGTTTTTCGAGTAAATAACCTCAGTTATCTCAAAATCCTGACGTCATGGGCCACATCTGACTTCGGATTCTAATTCTACGCACAAAATTACATCGGAAATGACCCACAGCTTCCCAACAACAAAACCATGTTGACCTGTGTAATTCCAATACACCAATAAATAATCTGGATCACACCAGCTAAAATGTTTGATTTTTCCTCTCACATATTCCAGACAGAGGCGTATAGAAACTTATAGCCTTCTGGTGTCGGATCTATCTGGATGAAGGAAAGATATTAGTGCAGCTTCAATGATGTAGAGGTGGAGGGGTGGGGGGCCTGGATGTAAGTGAGCAGTCAGAGAGATGGCGCCTAATAGATTGGTTTGTAGGTGGACGCATTATCTCCGGACAGAGTGACGAGCCGCATGTGCGTGCCCTTACGCATTCGTACCTACATGTTCCAGTCACGCGTGCGAGTGAATGGTAAAGATGAGAGGAGGTGGAAACTGGCTCTTTCATATACACGACGAGAGGTCCAGGGCGGAAATTAGTAATATAGCAATGAGCATCATACAGACTGACGCCGAGTCTTTTTTACCAGCCACAAGAAGGGGGGACGAATGTAAAAGAATGGATGTAGGGGGGCAGGGTGAAGGGGCAGAAGAGCTATCTTCTTTAATGAGGAAAGTAAGTCGGCGTGGCTCGCCGTAAAACTTGGAGACGGAAGGGAAGACTATGAATTACGCGTCTATCACGCATGATTGGTCGCTGCCGAAACGCGCCCACGCACAATGAGAAACAAGACCGCTCATCCCTGCACTGAAAAATTGAATCACTGATGATTCGCGCACGCTCCTTCTATTATTGTTTTTTATTCCATTGCCTGAAAAGGATACAGTTGGCGTTGAGACGGAGATCCGGCCAATGACGAATTACGTTTTACGGATTCGATGTTTTTATTTTACGATATTCAGAATTTTATCTGAATGTGAGAAATAGGTGTTTATAATACCAATGTAATTCTTGTTTTAATAAAAACCAGATAATTTTAATGGAAGCATTTACACAAAATATTTACAAAATTGGTTTACAATAAAAATGTAATAAAAATGCATTTAATAAAATGAACTTAAATAAAATTATTTATAATAATTAATAATTAAAATTAAAAAAAATGTTAAGTTACACTTTTTAAAAATGGGTAGAGAATTTGGAAACAGCTAGTTAAAAACTTTTATTGATAATCGTTATAAAGATGGATGTTTAGTTGCTGTCGCAACTTCGTACATACATAAATTTGCTGATTTCTATATAGAACGGAATTAACTAGTACATTATGCGTCTAGGGAGTAAAGTAGGTGTTTACCGACGAGCTTGACACAAGAACGAAGCGAGTTTGCAAACACCAGTTCTCCCTTATTGCACATATTATTTTTCGGTACTGCAGCCGTAAAATCCGATTTTACGGCCGACTTTTAGTCCGTAAAATGACATTGTACGGATCACGTGTAACACGATATAAATCTGCATTGTCAAAAACATAATCCATACGGGCTAAATACAGTCCGAGAAATCAAATTTTTACAGCTTTCAGTACATAAAAATAATGTTTCGCTGGTCCTCGTATGCTGGTATAGCATTCCAGCCGCAAAATCTGGTTTTACGGCCTCGTATGGAAAAATACTGTTCTGATAGAAGACCGCCCAATCTTATGTGGGTATTGTTTAAATATGGAAAATGGTATAATAAAAATATGTATATTTTTATTTATAAACCAGATTTTTTATTGCAATCAAGTATTACATAGATTTTTACATTTTTAGAACATTTTGTTAAGAACCGAAGATGAATAAAATAACGTAAAAATAATATTGAAATATTAGATTAAATTTTGTTCCAGAATAAACTTACTTTGTGCCCTAGGTAAAGTAAGTGTTATTTTTCCCCTCCATATAAAGAAATATTCACTTTATTACAAGAAGAATATTGTGATAAGTATCGGCTGCAGCCGATCTTTATAAAGATTTAATAAAATATGCTGCAAACATTGAATATAAATAACCAAGGTTAATCTGAATTCACTTTTTTTTTGGTTTGCGTGGAAACTTATATATTTTTGTTATTCTTGATTAATACCAATTATATAAATCAGCACTCGCAATAAAATTAAGCAGGTTGGTTTGTAAATTTAATATCCATAAGGTATTAATTAAAGGCCCAAATTCAGGTAGAATAGTTTAATACAATGTATCTTCAACAACTTTAAAGTAGGCAAGGTCTATTTTATAAACTTCGGCAGATTACCTAATGCTTTCTTTTCGTAAGACAAAAGTCACATGTTGCGAGCTTATTATGCAATATTATACTATTACGAACGCTTTACATACGATTATTAAAATCGTAATAATAACAATTGCAAGTTGAAATCGATAAAACATGCAAATAAAAATAAAATCACTGAAAAATATGTATCTCTAAATTCCTTTGTTGAAAAAGAACGGTATATACATATATCTGCTCTCTAAATTTATTAGAATGAACAATGACTTCACAAAGAGTGAATTCTCTATTTACTTTTCAATAGAAAACTTATAACTAGATACTTTAAATCGAGAAAATACTACAATAACCTACAAATAATTTCAATATTAATCCAACCTTACAATTTTTATTGTTTTCAAGAATTCGTTTATTGTAACCACCCAGATAGCAAGGCATGAGTCCCATTTTTAGATCTCACTTATGAGGGCTTATGAGAATTCGGGAATGAGTCAAACATACAAGATTGGACTGCGCATGCGCAAAAAATCTCCGCTTCTACGCACATATGAGACTTTTGTGATACTGGTAATGATTGACTACATAACTGACACGTAACTGCTCATGCGCGAAAGCCACGCTACGAATGAAAACGAGAAAAAAAGTGAAACAGCAAACGTTTAGCGAGAGGAGAAAATTAAAATAAGAGAAGAATGCCGCCATCTTGCCTGACTGGACAAATTAGAATAATAAAAGGACTACTGAACCTTTGTGATATGACTTGAAATGATTGGCTAATAGTCTTGGTGAGCAACCAATCGGCGTCGGGTGGAATGCCTGTGCGGCAAAAATACTGGTTTGCGCATGCGCAAATTGTCCAACGAGGCAAGACTCATATGTAAGTGACGATTGTCAGATGACTGGAGGACACAAATAGCACTCACATGGACCACATACGTGCACTTTTATCTCATTTGTGAGTTCCAGTACGTACCTTATGTCAACTCACGTTGCTATGTGGAAAGCAGTAATGCTTCGTTTTCCGCATTTTTTAAATATGTATTGATAATTTGTAGTTTACTCTGCAATCGTGAATTAACCAAAACTTACAACAGTGTTAAATAAAAATAAATGTAAGTTTAATCATAATTTATAAGTGTGGACGAGACACAAGCAGCTTTAACCTTAAGGAATTTAGAGTCTCTATTCGCAATCTAACACATTATTTGGTTCATGTTAAAACTTTCGTTGCATTCTGGTTCACTAGAAAAAAGAAAAATATAGAAATAGCATTTCTTAGCCAATCACGTCCTTTGAAAAGAAATTAAAAAGCATCATTTTTTAAATTAAAAAAAAACAATGCAAACAGTACTTTTTACTTGTGTTATTAACAGAAAGTTCTTATATAGGATACATCAAATATAGTAGACTTGTTTAATAACACCGAAATATATTGGGTCGATGACACCAAAAGATTTCTTCGGCAATATAATGCACTCACATATGCTTTTCGGTGGCGTTTAATCATCATTAAATATCCCGCTTTAATTCATTCCCATCAACATTGACCGTTCCGACATAATGCATATAGCCCATCAAATAATCCATATTGTAGAAACCGCTGCATTATTAGCCCCTACACCTGCTTTATGCTCCGATGCACTATAAAAAAAGACGTTCACGGCACGATATTCCTTTCCAAATTTAATATTTTTTACTTTTAATTAAATCACAACGTTCCAAAATTACGCAAGGCGACATCCGGACAGTTCCAACTTTCGACGTGATCTGATATTTTAGAGTGTTTTTTCCTTGGCCATAACACGTGTTGTACTTCTTTTTGTGGGGTCGTAGCCATCAACTATATAATAAACATCTCAAACGCGAACGTTTCTTTGAAATACCGTTTTCAGGGTTATTATCGTTTTTTTGGCTTATCCGCCCATCATATCACGTGTTTATACTTATCGGATACACGTACTACAGCGTAATTAAAGTAAATACCGTTTTAATTTAGGCAATTAATATTTCGGATCGCATGCTCTCCCACTAGTATTTTGGGAAATGTCGGAATCGATAAATTAAATTGTAGCCGTAAGATTCAGTTTCGTGGGATCTGAAGTATTCTTTTTTTGAGCATTTTGTACACAATCGAAGTTGTTCTTATACAGTTAATTATAGTTCAGAAATATTGTTAAACTTTCATTACCTTCCAAAGCGTGATGCCAATGAAATTACCTTAACCATTATCCAAGTTAAGAAAATTTGAAATTATGGAATGTTGAAAAATCACTGTACATCATTATTTACTGTGGAAAATATACAGAATTACTTAAATATTCATATAGAGTCAAGTAAATTATGGTCCTTATTAAATATTTTTTTTAAATTGCAGATTTAATGAATTTTGTCGCACCTCAGGTCAAGTTGTCTGATCAGATCTTGATTATGCAAAAAATTATCTTTTTTGGTTATGCCACAAAAATGGCTTGACGCTTGTCCAAAAATTCACTTTTTTCGCCGTATTAGATTCGACATATTGAATTTTGATAATCTGGCTGCATATTTATAATCAGCTGATTTAAACTCCTTACATATCAAGACGCAAATCCGTCAATAATTAATAGTACATTTCGTTACTAGTGCGGGAAATGCGATTTCGATGTATCGCCTAATAGTATGCAGGAAATACCTATTTCCCGCACTGTTTTGCAGAGGTGCTTTAGTAGAATTTTACTTTTTAAGACGTCATTTTCTGTTGTTTACTTAAAGAATTTTAATGTAAACAAAAATATTGAAATAAGTAAAAAAGTGAGACTTGTACCAACCAACTAAGTAAGCTACGCGCTCTTTGGAAGATATTTCGAAAATGTACAGAAATTATCAAAATAAAACAAAATATAGTAGGAAAATTGAAGAAAAAAACATTGCAGTAGGTACTTTAAAAATGGTCGTAATGAAAGCAAATTCCATTAGTTACAAAAATGTTACGATTTTACAATACTGTGTTATCAGATAAGTCAATTTTTATTGTGAAATTCGGGAGAGCACTTTTTGAAGGACTATAAAAAGAAAATTCATTGCCATACCCATTTCTAGTAGAGCTAAATTCAAGCTTAAAACTGAAACTTGTCGAGTTCGAATGAGCGATCACTGATGATTAACTTAATTTACTAAACTATTTCATCTTCCTTACGGTATTTGAAATTACGAAGTTTACTGATAAGCAACTTCGAGTTACATTTAAAAAAAACTAATATAGCAGATACAACATAGCTGACGAAATTGTAAATATTTATGAGATTAAATCCAAACTTAACACCTTATGACGGTTTTTGAAGTGCCTGACCACAGTTCGGAGTGGGTTGAGAAAAATTTAAAATGTCAAATCAACAATACTAAGTGTTAGTCACATAAATAATAAGTGTCTATTTGTTGCATTTGCTCCCTATGCTTTTTACAAAGTTCGTCTGTTTTACAATTTACACCCAGTATAATTCATAATTTATAAACAAATAATAAAACACCAAGAGAAAATATATGGTAAGATTTTCAATACATATTGTACTTAATTTACATATTACTTTTTATATATTGTACTATTTACGCAACACACATTATTCTATGTCAAGAGATACAAGTTTCAGCATCACTGTTTGCGCTTTGATCGTTGGAATCACTCGAAAATATTATTCAAACAAACATGACATTCATTTTCTATTATGAATGATTTACATACCATCGATTGATTTTGTACAAAGTAAAAATTGGAAACATAAAATTTGCGAATAAATGGAAGAACGACGTAATAAACATTCTTCGATGACTCAATATGCCGTCTATGGGAACCGAAACTATCTCCTTCATGTCGAGGATTGTCGATAAAATTCGTAAAATCGATTCGATCCTTCTTCGGTGCACTCGGCTATACGGGAGACCTATAAAACCGTAAGATTTTTGTTCAGACCCACAGCTTACGACGTTGGGACCTTTTCGTCGGCAATCTAATCGACAGCTTCGTAAAACGAGGCCCATAAAATCATAAAATCGACCACTCTTGGCTTCGAGTTTGCGGCCTGGTGAAAATATTTACGGGCCTTTTTCTTCCTTCTTCCGAAAGCGACGGCTTTGAACACGCAACAAACTTGCCGAAAACGAGCAATTAATTCCATTCAAAGTAAATTACATATTTTAGTTGTCTTTAAAGGAAGAAATTACGGGGTATAATTTTTATTTTATCACCGTTTATTGAACTTATTTTTGGAAATGATTATTGAATTGTAAAAAATTTTATTCGTAATTTAATTATTCAGTCTTTTTAGTAGATGAGCAACTAAATCATTATCGAATATCGAATTGATAACTAAAAAGTAATATATGCAATAAGCAACTCGCCTGTTGCATTACTATATGGTTTTAGCGTAACCATTCTGACTGGACGTCTGAATTCTGACCCAAATGCTCCGGATTCATCTTAATGAATAATTTGAAACCACTTAATACATTTGTTGGAGCAACCTGCAGCTAGATATGGGCCGGTATTTACAGTTACTGATCAGAATGATAGGTCACTGAATGCTACATGAATGACGAACATTTGATCAATTGTCCCTGCTCAGCAACTCTAAAGGGATCCACAGAATAAGTAACAAATACCACTCCTTTAAACCTAGATTCTACTCGCTTGGTGTCAACATTTCCCCATTAGATATTCCAAACTCCTCTACCACAGTACCAGAAACATGTCTCCTAATTTTGCAAATTGTATCAAAGCACATAGTCCATCAGCCATCATCGCCCATCTATCTAAATCCGGCAATTTACAAATTTCTTTGTCCAAAAACAATTGTATATTATATTTTTTTCCCGCGTGAGGTAGAAAACAATGTTGAATTATAGGTTAGTTTTATTCCATCATCCAACTCTATACTTTTAGAGGAAGTCGAACTAAGCCAATCCTTATCTTAAAGTATTGTATTCCAATAATTCTGGTATATAGGCCAATTCATTTCTTCATTGTGTATAATAATTACAATTCGAAAAATGGCGTACATTATTAATGAACCATTAATATATCAAACCAAACAAATGCGAGACCCACGTTATTTATGCCTCACTATGTCCATACATAAAATGTTACAAAAGCCATTTGCAATTGATGTTCTCCCTAAACGGAACAAAAATCGCAGGCTCGAATGACAGGCTGGAGATTCGGAGATTTTGTCCAGGAGCAATAAAATATATCAGCCGTTCGTATATGCGCAGAAGGTATCAAAAATCCAGGGGGATCCATCGGCGGAGTGTTTTCGGATCGAAGATCGGCGACGACCAGTCCGTCGGTTATCTAGGAGAAGCCTTTATTGCCCAGCGTCGGCCAATACTCACTTTTAACGACGGATCGATTCGGAGATATGCAAGCAATAATCCTTTAATTGCACAGGATTCCTCATCCTCTGCCACGAGTAGTCTCTTTAGAGCCTCGCACGGCCAGCCGTTCACCGACTATAAAAGGCATCGGACCTATAAAACGCATCCTTGGCCGCCGGTCATGTCTGCGCCATTGTATGCATACACGCGCGGAAGGACAAAGTGAAAAATAAACATCCGCGGCCACTTCTTCTTAATCTCCCGCTAAAATGTATTTATCTCAAAGTACTCAGCGCGCCTTTACTCTTAAACGATGTTTTCCATAATTTTCATTTTATTGCTGACTCTCTTTTATAGCTCCAGTATGAATCGACGGGAGTTTGATGTAGGGGCAATGATTCTTCGCTAATCATCCGCAATTTTAAAAGATTCGAGGGAGACGTTTGATCCCATTAATGAACTTTTCTCATTCCTAACTATGGGGGGTTTGGTGACATCAACGAGACCACCCCGCATAATTGTCTCTAGATAGCATTGTCTTCAGCCCCTATGTTAGAGTAGCTAATAAATATTTCAGGAGAAGGGACAACCAGAAGTTAAGAAAGTAACAAAACGTACTTAGAAAAACAAGATACTGCGAAAGAAGAGTCTCTTTCGACCGTTTTCTAACTCTTTCACCGGCGTTCGGTGTGAAATCAAGGGGAAGGTCGTGGCATAGGAACGGAGCGGAGACAAAGTAATTCCGAACATCTGGAGCGCTTTAATTAATGGGATATCTTCTGTACCATTTGCTCTCCTCGAGTTTCTTCGCTTTCTTCGCCTTCTTCCCCCGCTCGTGTCCGTTTCTCTTTATTTTTCTCCATACTCTGGCCCTTTAGCTGATTAAGCAAATGTGTGCCTTTCCCCGTTCGCCTAAGTCGGGCGTCGCCGGTAATTGCAATTGATATTCATTATGTCGCCACACGCACCCGTTAGTATGTCGATGTGGCTTCCCTTTTATTGCAAATGAAAAACGAGCCATTCCGCAGAAATAAGTCATTCATTCGTCCACATGATGCGCTGTTCAGAGTCCGAATACTGACTGGTATTACTGGGTATAAGCCTTTGACGTTATAAATAACCACTTACACGAAAATCCTTAATACCACTGAGTTCGTGATACGTTAGCTAAATAAAAGGTTAGGGGAGCACCCATCTAAACATGATTTTATGCAGAGATGTAAATAATTTAATCCGGAATAAACGTTGAGATTGGGTCATCTTGATATTTTCTATTGGATGATAAAGGTCTGTTAAATGTAGGAACATCGATGTCTGCGAAACGTCTTTAAGGATCCCTCGAAACCAGATGACTTACTTCCCATATGAAATAAACTTTCAGAAATGTCCTTCAACTCTGGGATATCATGGAGTGCGAGTATATTGAACGACACTAAAAACTCTCCTGAAGGAGCTACAGCATGTTTTCAAAACAAACCGCAACAACGTATCTAAACTTTATCGACAACAAAGAGAAGTTTCAAAGACATTGTTTCACTGGCACGCTTGTTCTCGCTGCGACCGTGAGTGGCTATAAGGCACCGCAGCGATAGCTTGGTATTTATTGTTTTATGGCGACCCTTCCCGAAGGCTCGGACTTTTTTTGTTTCTCGCCAACCAATTATCCGACACCGCGGTCAGCGTCGAAAAAACAAAAAAGATCCTTTTGCCTTCATCCTATGTGAACCGCAGCGACACAAAGTGCTCTGTACGCAATACACAACTGAATTGAATCTTTTTTATTATATTTTACGCACTTTAATTTAACCCGTTTTTTGTTCTCGAGTGATGAACTTGATTGTTAGTCATCATAGAAGATTTGTTGATTTCTGACGGGTTTTAATAATATCTTAATGCCAGTTTCTTTCCTATATTATACTTTTAGACAAAAGACAAAACTTCTTGAGACATTTATATTTGCTGGTAGTTTTTATATTAAAAGATGTGTATTTAAATGTGGTCTTCAATTTTTGTTCGAACTATGAACTACATATTTTTATTCGATTAATATAATTTAACATTAATTAGTCTATTTAATCGGGCGGAAGACAGTGCATTATAAAACAGAAGCAAGTTTTTAACGTTAGTCAATCGGTAGTATAAACCAAAGTTTTCAGTGTGGATGCTTTGGAATGAGAGTTTTATTGTTAAATATATAAATAATTATATTTAAAATTATAATTTTTTGCTACTACGAATGTTGACATCACAATTTCATCAATAGTGAAATTTGTTTTGGTTTACTAGGACATATGTCGCAGGAAATTAATGGAGGTCGAGAACGTAGAAGCAAATATTTTGATTATCAAGCAGGTTTCCGAACAAAAATGTTTACATTTACTATACAATTTCTGAGCTTAATTTTAATTTCTGAGTAGAATAATCTAATTCCTCGCTTTTCGTTTTTTAAGATTTAGTACATAAAAATCATTAATCGTGCTTGTTTTTATACATGCTGTGTTTTTCCATATATAAGACAAAAAAGAATATTATAAGTTCCAATCACGTGTGCCTAAAATAAAATCTTACTAGTATAAATTTAGTTAATACTTGCACAATTAAAGTCAGTATTTGGGAACGAAATAAAAAATAATTATACTATCACTTAATGTACAGATGGAACAGTTTTGTACCAAGAGCAAGAAGAAGTTAGAAAATTAGTTTGGTAGTCCAAGGAACCCCACGGAGAATAATATTCATAAATAATATTGTTCAGTTACAATCTTATAAGGCGAATACATTTTTTACTCGCAAGTCTTTAAAGATAATTTGTTATAACAACAATAATATAAAAACAAAACATCGGAGATTGAATGTTTCTCACGCGTGTTTTGTAGAGAATCAAACATTTTTTATTGCATCAGATATGTATAACTTTTTATGGTATGAAAATAGATGTTGGAATATTGGATGTTGCGATTTGCGATTTATTCAACTTCATTTATCTACGTAATTTGATACGCTGATCACAAGTGTGATTACGAACTGGTCAAAAACCCTTTTTTTTAATGTTTGACCTTGAAAATTACCTGTATTCGTAGAATTTAGATTTTTATATGTCTTTCTTCGATCGTTTTTGTATCGGTTTATGCAATAAAAAATACAGCGATTTTCTTAACTATCAAATTAGAATGACCCCCTTAAATAATATTACATAACTAAAAATAAAGTAACATTTATTCAGCTAAAAGCTGAATAACCATAATCCTTAATTTATTACCTGTAAAATTAAAAATAATTTATTAAAACGTCCATTCAATTGTGATGGAATTTCCATTCATTAAAAAAAATTAAATCAGATGGTACAAACTTATTTATTGAATTAAAGGAAAATTACCAATTTCCAATTCATGGAATATAAACTGCGTAATGAAATACTTTTATTGGTGGGTATTTGTGTAAACTTTTATTTCGATGTCGAGTTGGAAAGCCCTTGCGGTCAACATCGAATTTCATTAAATTCAATCATCAACCCTCGTGATCCGAAAAGTCGAGAAATAACAAAACCTTCTCGCTCGTGTTTGTAGATGTTAGGTCTATATCCTGTAGCTCTGCACTTAATATATCTGTATTTGCTAGTTATAATTCCGAATGTTATATATTGCGCTCTATAGACTTGGACACGAAAAACCATTGTTTCATACACATTCCACGTAAGATTCAAAAGATGAAACCCCGAGCTGAAGATATTTATGTAGTATTAAATACGCATTTTACATAAACGAACTTGGCTAATGTCTGGGGTACCAGCCACGATTATAACTGGAAATTTAAATCGGCTTCTCTATCGCAACATTTTCAAGCAGCAATTTCACCGTCGATGAACCCGTACTAATCGCTCTTCAAATAGGGAAGTAATACCGGCGGTTGAAGAAACGCGCGATACGTAAATGACGCCGGTGGTATATTACATAAAATGGAAGTTTACGCGATGCCGAACAATAATGGGATGAACGCGAGGAAACACCGCAGGTCAGGAATGGCATTCGCTGCGTGTCTCTCTTAGCCTACTCTCGCTATCGCTTTCCCCTTCCCAAAGAGCGAATGTTTTGCCTCGCTTTCTCTCGTTGCGTTCCTATGTCGAAGATATTAAATTTCATATATCGTCTCCTCTGTGCACTCCCACGATTTGAAATTGCTCGCATTCTCCGCAATCTCGAAATCTAGATCACTATTAATTTTATATCCGCGACGGCCGCCACGTAGTTCGTTCCTGAATATCTGAAACTGCGCCGGCCAGTCTGTTGTGTAATAGATCCACTCTTGCTCAAAGCTGCAACGAATGTTTCCGATGTAATTGCCTTCGTCCATATCCCTCCTTCTGGTTAAACGCGATATTCCTATAAATGCATTGCCCATTCCGATGGTCTGAATGTAGCAAATGACTTATTCCTTGTGGTGAACTTCTTTGAAGAATGAAATGAACTGTGGCCTAACCTGGAATATATTGAATACGATATGAATAGTCTTAAGGATGACCTACAGGTCTAATATTATTATTTTTTATTATTTATTTCTTGTCTATTCCGCCGTTTCATAATATTGTCAGTAAGGTATGCAAGAAACAGATTATGCTCATCGGTAATGGCTCTGGTCATAGTCGGAAAAGAGCTGAAACCGAAAACACTAAATGAAACGCTGTCACAAGTTCTAAAGCAGCTCTCAAAAAACTATGCCAAAAGATGCATTTCTATCTCTAGTAATACGGGTCAATTGTCTGGGAGATATTTATAGATATGTTGTACGAAGAAAATTTTCTAGGTTTTGCTTCACGCTTTGCGTGATACTTTTATGTCACCGCTTTCTTATTATCTAAAATCATGGGGACATCCTGTAAAAGCATGGAGTCATCCCCCAGCAGCGTAGTTTCGTATTTTTTGGTCACGGCCCACGCTTTTAGAGGATAAGAAAGTAATATTCCACGTGAGAAAAGAGTTCCAGACAATAATTTATTGAACTAACTGATTAAGTGGTTAGAGCAGTTAAGAGAAAATTATTAACTAATCTACTATTGACATTTTTCTGGCTAACATTTGGAAAATTCTTGGATTTTAGGGATTAGGGCGCTAAGTGAATGCTTTGGATAATCAAATTTGTTACCTTACGATAATCACCCTAATTTATTTACAATCTCTTTTCGAGGTTCAACCAGATGACAACATTTCTATTTCTGATATTGTTTAGTTATCTACAAAAGAGATTTCACACCAAACATTTTCATCTGAAAGAATGCACGGAAAAAGAAACGACTTTGTTATGGACAGGATCATTAGCTTCGTAAATAAAATAGCATATGAGAATAGATTCATTCCGGGATGTCTTGAGCAGCTCGCGTGAAGCTCCCTTGGGCGCAAAAGTGACATTCGGAGATCCTTAGAAGCTCCTGAGGACATCCTGGGTCAGATTATGCTAGATGGAGATTTGCGGATTTTACAAAGATATACTATTTTATTTGTTTAGTCAACAACTTACGAGTCCCTGTAATGGCCACTATACAAGGGATTTTCACTTGATCGTTTGTACCATATTCTACACGAGAAAAAGAACAAGTTGTAGTCAATCAATCTGTGGTCCGGGCACTAAATTGGCATTGATGACCGATAATTGGTTGGAATAACTATTTCCGAATTTGGAATTGAAAAAACCAAATATGAAATTTCCCACTGGAGTTGTGAGAACTCCAATATTGAGTCCAATGAATAATAAGATCATCAGATGAATCGCGTCGGCGTTACCCCCTCAAATATTTACTTATACTCACAAGTCAAGCCTTAGTTCATACTTCATAGTCATAACAAAAGATACTAAATGATGTTAACCCCACATGGGAGTTTGGGAATGATCCATTCACCGCGTTCCATGCATGGAGAAACTGACTTCACTGAATTGGAGTCAGAACTTCAGACAAGAAATTGTTTTGGCTGATGCATACATTGGTTAATACAACGATCTCTTTAATGTGCATATCTATGAATCGGTTATCTCAGCCGATTAACTGTTCGGATATCAGAGCGCTAAAGGATTGATTTGGAAATGAGTTTATTCATTATTACAACAAAATTACTTAATCACCTACATAAGCAGAGAAAACCCCAATGAGTTGAGACTTAAGTAACACAAGGGTCCATCTTCTCAGAAACTTATTTTCGTATGGAATATCAATTTGGTTAGGTCAGAAAATCTGTGGTCCAGAGATAAGGAAACAAAGAAGCCATTTATTCCGTATGGTGAGTCCATACCTGCTCGAAAAGAGAGCAGATTGCATTTCCATTGACTTTTATATCAAATAATCAGCTACAAAAAATGGATTTGGCCCCAACCATTCCATAATCTAGAGGTCTACGCCAAATGTAAACGGTTGAAGCAGGTGACTTATTATTTATCGCAGTCAAATCCTAAATTCCATGTGCTAAGACCACATATTTTAGGTTATGAATTTTGAGCATTCAGAATGTAGTTAAATATTCAATATACCTGTAGATCTTCAGAAGCATAGTCAGTATGATCCATACACAGGATTTTATACTCATCAGAGAACTGTACTTATTTTTATTAACAGTGCACACGATAAAAGGGAATTAATTAATCCAATATTCTGAAATCACAACAGAATATTTCGAAATTAATAGAACTATTTGCTATATGTCCCAACTAATATCATCAGGTCCAGCTCATCGAATTAAACGAAAGGTTGGAACTGTTGATTTTCGTTCTCACATTAAAAATCTGTTTAGTTCCATATCTAAAATATTTAATAAGTGAACACTGACGACCACATATACGGAAGAGTTTCTATGCCCATTAAGAGGATGACGAAATGTTAGCTGTATATGGAGACTCCGCTCGTGTGATTTAAACAAGCTCTTTTTCTCTCGGTGTACGAAATGACAACTCAAAACATTGGAGTCGTTCCAGGATTCGCGACATGACGTATATCGGTCAAAATTCATGTAATACGAGGTGTTGGTGCCCGCGACGAATAATAAAATTAGTTAAATGAACTAGTCTTCCGCGGAATCCGTGGCCAGTGCCGTGGGAAGTCGTTGACGGGTCATCCGCGCACCTGAAGTCCAATCCACACTTTCGTCAACGGACCCACATACATAGGTATCTACACACACACACACACACACACACACACACACACACACACACACACACACACACACACACATACACACACACACACTCACACACACATACACAAACATATATATACCTCTTCGCGTCATATCGCGCTGTTCGGAGAAGCTCGTAAAAGTCTTTGCGCGTGCGACGATCATTGCCGAGATTAGGGGAACGAGCGGGCTACTTGGGTCGAGCTAGTTAAAAGTAATGACGACGCGACACACAGAATTACGTATCCAGTTATCGCATCGGACATTCGGTCAGGTAGATCGGAACGCCTTTCGTTCGATCGCCTGCGAATATAATGAATAGTAAATACGCAATAATAATAATAAAACGGACGGACATTATTCTAATTGCTTCTAGTGAAATAATGCTGTTATAATGCTGCCTGGCTGAAACATGATGCTAGATTGAAATCTTAACGACTGTACTAAAAAAATTCATTCGGCAATTTACACCCGGACGTAAAGCAACTAACATCTGCTTTTGAAGTTATTTTTAAAATTTATCGCTCCATTGCCAAAATGCGTTGATTATTTTGATCTCTACACAGGTAAGTTAACTTATCGACGTCCCGCAAAACATTCGATATTCAAATATCTCGTGGGTTTTCGGTACGAAATGTTCGAGCTTGGTTATACCAGGATTCAGCATGGTGTCAATTTTTCATTGTCGGTGGTCGGATAAGTGACGATCGTGGATATGAATTAATGTACGTTGTCGGTGTAAACACTTTCTCTCTTTCTCTCTGGACATTGGATGCAGTGTAGGGCGAGAAAGTGAGAAGCACAAGGGAAGAGGATGAGTCGAGTATTAACGAGCTTAAATGAACGGAAACTAAGTGTCTCGGCGGAGTAAAATTAATTAATCGCAATCGTCGTTTTGCCGCGGTGACGGTGCATCATTTGCTCGAGTTTACGCCCGATCATCGCGAGTTTTGCACTACGTGACCCGCGCCGGAATCTGTTATTATCATTCCAGAATTTACAATGTTTTATAGGAGAATGTCCAGTTTATCCTAAGTGCCTTTTACCAGTTACAGTAGTACTGGATACTTTGTCTAAAGGCAGTTTATTATTTTGGAATGGCAAAAGATGCTCTCTAACTTTTTTTATAGAACGACCAAATTGAGATACAATATACCTTATCCTAAGCCAAAGGTCATTTCTAATTGATATGTTTACATTGTCCAAAGTTATACTAGAGTCTGACCCTCCCCCCACCAAATCTATTCGCTTCCTATCAATATTCGGCAGAGATCGTTAAACATCGGTTAGACTGAAGTAGATGAAAATGCGAAAGTGGGAGTAATGGGGGTATAGCTTTGAAAGGATAGTATAACTTAGGGCAGGAAGTACTGTATTATAAAAATCAAAATGAGCGACATCGAAAAATCATCAAATTTTCTGTTATATTGTTAGCTGAGGTTAGTGAAAACGTGAGATAATAGAGTCTAATCCTGAGACTTTCCCAAGAACATGAAATGGCGGCCGTTCCTTGTGACCAGTTTCTTCCTGTCTCGTAGAGATATGAAATGGAGTGCCTAAGAACACAGCACCAGGTGCCCGTAATCGTTCACAAATTAACGTCGTCCAAGTAATTTCTTTTTCTGCGGGATTTATGCGACCAGACCAGCAGTTTCACACAAGAAACGCACTGCTTTATTTCCATAATTCAAAAGTAAGACCCATGTTTTAAGTAAATTAAAACTGAAATCAGAATTAACTCTCAGGTCATTGACAATACTCGATTTACATTTTTAATCCCAAATTAAAATAAATTTCGTGACGAACACGAACAGGTTAAGGCGGAATGAAAGCTACAAGTAAGTCGTCGAATTTTATGCTTAACGTTCGTCAATTCTATCGAATCGATGACGAAACACTTTTTCATACGAAATGGCCTGGGTAACAGACTTATCTTCGTGGTTTTTGTATTTCTGAAATCGCGATAAGATCGGTGTTGATATGTAAAAAATACCAGTCCTTACACAACGAATTTATGCGAGCATGGAGAACATTAAAATTTAATGCCGCACTTACAGATTTCGCACGAAAGAATCGAAGTGGAATTCCCAAAATCCGCGTCTTAAAATTAATATTAACATAAATTTTGGTAGCATAATATTAATTAAAATATCAATTATTTACTAGATACTATAAATATACATATACAAAATTTGCAAATTATATTTTTTTAAAATAGTTTATTGGGTTACGATCAGAAGAAATCAAATCTATTATGAACGGTTTCGAAATTGCTAAGATGTTTTCTATGCGTCTGTTTATCAGATCTCATAAAAATGAAAATCAAATATGGACTCACTGAAATCAGAAACTCTTAAAATAGTCCCTCTGGAGTCCTCTTGTACAAACGGAATCCACTGGCGCAAATTGTATAACCTCTTGCCACAAATGGTATAACCTCTTGATCATATAACAAGAGGATTTTCATATCCGACAAGAGGATTCCGCTTGCAACAAAACTTCTAAGACATTTTGAGAAAACATGGGTAGTATTGAAAATAGTTAATAAATATGATTTATTTACCTTTTTTTGGTTGGGATAACAAATTTCATTCCTGTTTTTTTTCGGAAATAAATGCATCAAACTTAAACAGCATTTTTTTAAAATGATGATAGTTGATTAAAAAATAGCACATACAAATACATAATAATAAACGCAATGTAATAGCGAGTTTAATTATTTTCTATGTTTCTCACATTATGGGCATAACAAATTGTTTTAACTCTTACTATGCATTGAACGTCGATTTTTACTAACAATACAATATTTGTCTAAAGACTACACCCATAAGTAAATATAACAAAATGGCTACTACATTCTGATTAAACCCCTTCAGGATAAAATTGTCGATTTTTATTTCTGCATGTGTGATTATATTCTTAGTTCGATTTTTGGGTCCTGAGGATTACGTTTATTATTCTAAAAATAGATATAAAAATAAGAAAAAGACGTTGTCATCAGAAAAAAATAACTGCAGCTATTAAAAATGCCCATTGCAAACAATGAGTTAGAAATTATTATTCACGATTACAAAAATGAAATAGTGTATTGATTATTTATTAATATAATGATTATTCATTTCATTTACTAATTTTATGTAAAGAAAAAGCAGTAAATACGAACAAGAAATGTAACCAAATTAAAATAATAGTCTTATAACAATACTTACTTATAAATAATAGTTTCCAAAATACGAAACAAGTATCAAATTCATACACAAAATTTGTAATCTGGGATCCTCTCATTACATTTTCTATATATAATTATGTTTTCTTGTATACTAAAGTCATTTCGTCGGTATCCAGGAGATGCCAACGGAGTGATTGCTCGTTAGCTAATCTAGTAAAACATTACAAATTTTCTGATAATTTGTTGTATTTCTAGCACTATTACTTTACACATTTTACTGAATTTTATTTACTTATTTATCCTAATCAATATCAAGAAGAAGTAAAAAAATTTAAGAAAAAGATTTTTAATTTAGAAATTAAAAGAGAAAATAATCACGAGAAGAATATTTTGACGTCGACGCAAAAGCAATGATTTTCTTCTTAAGCACATTTTACATAACCGTTTTATACATTTTACTGAATTTTATTCGCCTTTTTATTCTAATTGGCATAAAGAAGAAATAAACAAATTTAAGAAAAAGCTTTTTAATTTAGAAATTAAAAGAGAAAAAACCGAAGATTATTTCACTTATAAAAGTATCAGAACAGAAGTTACTCTACATTATATTCTAACACTATATTTTAAAAAATGGCTATTGGAAGATTCGCCAGAAGAGCTTGGAATTTAGAAATAGCTCGGTCAAAAATCATATAATGTAAACCAAACATTTTTTAGCTATTGATGAAATTGTTTCTAGATAAAACATGTCATAAGTCAAAACCTAGATTAGAAGAACTCGGATCAAATAAGAGCATATAAATCTAAACAAAGCTAAGATATCTTTTCATCGAGCATATAGTGTGCAATACAATATTATTATAATTTTTCTAACTAACTTCCTTTAATGACTAAAATTTATTTGTTCGTAGAAGTTTTCAGAATTTCAATTCACAAAAAAAAAGACGACAGATTCTGTAGGCCAAGAGTTTTGATACAATAAAATCTAGACACAATCCAACATTGTTTCAAACTATTTTTTCGTTTAAAACGATAATTAACGAAAATTATTCAAGAATCTTACGGAACGACATCGTATTTTTTTATACATGATAGCTATCGGCCACATGAGATTAAATCTGAATTCGAATTTAAAGTGCAAATAAGCAGTGTTTAATAAATAATAATAAATTATCTAGTATTAGTATTCACGTGTTATGATAGAAATAAAATGAATTCTAAGTATACAAAATTTTTGAAAAAACTAAAGATAGTAGGCGACAAATTAAAATAATGAAATTGAAAAAATTAATGGCAAAAGTGTAATAAGCCTTGTTTGTCTTTTCCTAATAAAATAATATTGATCTTAGCCGTTGTCTTAAAATAAAACTTGAGTAGTGTTGAATACTTGAAGCAGATAGTTATTTATCAAAATATTATAAAACCTTTAAAAGTAAATATTTCTGTTACTTGTAATAAATACTTGTTGAAATTACTAAACTTAAATGCAAAATAATTACCGTTTTCCCTTTATCCAAATTAAATCTAAAATAGCTTAATTGCATTAATAATATATTGTTTTTAATAATCTTTCTATACATAAATATGTTCCAGGATCAGAAATATGGTGGATTACTTTTAAATTCCTTGGCTCTCGAAACCACTATTTGTGAATTTTAATAAACTTGTCATTCAGCGGATTTCAGAGTCATTGATTAATCGATTAACGGGATTTCAACATTTTAAAATGCATTTGGAGGTTTCTAAAAATGCACAATATTCTACATCCCTGTAACATTTATAACTGAGTACAAGGGTACAAAAATGGCCGACAATCTTATTCGTATTACAGTGATCTAAGCAAACACATAAACACCCAATTTCATGAAAAAGAAATTGTACGTCAGATTTATAATTACAAGCCTACAAAATCGCTGATCTTCAAGCGAATCCGATTAGTTTTGGAAAATTATTCCGTCATATTGGATATGTTTTTTTGAATTTTGAAAATCTGACTCTAGATTCGTAATCAACGACCCTGAAACTCTCACCAGATTTCAGGAATATTGAAAATGTTTTAAGACATCTGTTTACAAATTACAGCCGTCATCTACAGTCAAATATGTTTAAAATTATTGTGAAAATTGATTACTCACACTTCTCGAAAATTGTTTTATCACGTGAAGGATTCCATAAGGTGGCTTTAGTTTGTGTACCATATCTGCGGTGGTAATTTAGAATTTTCCGTTGACTTCGAAACCGATACGAGCGACGCGACATGACGTAAAACGGGCGAAACCCTAAAATATCTGGCAAATCTGACATGCGACGTAATTGTAAGGCGGACGTAACGAGAGGGAAAAATGTCTACTCGGCTACTGAAAATCGAGGAAATACACGGAAAACGCAATAACCATCGGAATTCGGTAGAGAGTCACTCGGATACTGACGTGCACTGAAAAACTTGTTTCGCGAATTGGGCCGTTGAATAGCGACGCCGAGCTGTTTAAAAAAGGTTCGTGTTTCAAATCGAATTTTCTCGTTATGCAGCTCTGCGTCATTCTTGTTTCACTTTTTTTCCTTTTCCGGATCTCGAATTAGCCTTATAGACGGCAGAAAATGAAAAGTAAAAATTACTCTACCGTATCTGTTCAATTTATCCCACCGATTTTGAAATCCTGTGTTATATAACGGAAAATTAGCACATAAGATATTGTTTACAATATTGAAATCCATTTTGAATAATAGAAATGACTTAATTATCGATGAAATTATTATTGATGATGATCCAAATGTTATTATTTTATCATATATACTTGTATAAGATATAACTTGCGTTTAAAATCGGTGCTAAAATATTTTATGCGTAATGATCTAGCAAAAGTAATAACAGTTTTTGACAGTTCGCTCATTTCATGGTACGTGAATACTCTTCATATAACAATTTTCTAAATATCTCCTCGAATTTTGTAGAGTCATGGATTCTGAATCCATGGTTTCTTTTTGATGGTGGAAACTGATTATGCTAATATGGCTGTCAAACAATTGACAAATCCATTCAGCTCTCTTGGAACCTGGTGTAGCAAGGTTACTAAAAGACACTGATAAGTAACTGTCAATTTTCCAAATCTTTACATATCGGTTTTTTCATCAGATTACAAACTCTGTACCCCAAACAATAACCGAACCAATATCTCATTTTTCTCACTAATTTGGTGAAATTCTAAACCAACAATGTCAGACCAAGTTTTTACTAATAAAAGAAGACATCCAACATTTAATTAACATTTCTACAAAAATATTTCATCGATCAGGTTCTTAAAGGCAATATTCAAATTCGTAACGTTTCCATTACACCCTACCATATTTGTAGCTACTTAGGAAAACGAAAAGATTTTCATTCCGAATATTAACATTTAAAAGTCTGCAGAACGATAGCCGTCTGGTTGTGGAGCCTTCGTGATAATTGTAATGAACGCCTTGAGATTTCGCGAGCCCATCTGCGTCCCTAGAAAAGCCAGATCCCTTCGAAACGAAAGGGACACGCGCACTTCTTCACTCTCGTCTGCGGGGTAGAAATACGTAGGAGCCCTTAAGTACCGAACTTGTACGAATTGATTTAAGTGCTGAATGCTAAATCAACGAAATACGCGAGGGGTAGGGGGCGCAAAGTGTCCCGCTCTTCGCATCTTTGAAAATTTACGAGTCACCGGGTGCTGCTACTTTCGCAACATTCGTTTCCGCAGTCTGAAATTAAGGAAGACTGCGATCGCTGAAGTCGCTATCAATTGCTTCGAGTTGGAGAATTTTGTTTCAAGTGCTCCAGAATTTAATCACTAATGAATTTGGAATTGATGCTCTTGTATTAGTCACTTTTAATGATTAGCAATACCTACAATTACGTCAAAGGCAATTTGTTTTAGTAGCAAAATTCCCAAAAAGTAGAAGGAATAGACTGTGGTATCTTTGATGATTCTTTCGGTGCTTCCTGGTACTTTGATATAAAATTAGGATAAAGAATATGAGATCGATATTTTGTCCCGCTTTATTGTCTATTTAACATCGTTCCGAATCCGATTTTGGATAGAAGAGTTCCGAAGAAAGATTAGGAAATTACAGAATAAAGAGTCACCCAGTGCCATTTCTCTCTTACCCAGAACACGTACCAGAGTGACTTGCCCTCGGCTGTTTCGCATTTGAACTTAGAATCAGGGAAAACCACGGAAAATCCTTATTGATACAGAACCACTTATTTTATTGTTAGAGAGATCTAGTATTGGAGCACCGATCACCCATTCTGCTGTCTATCAGCTAGCTAGCTTTTTCAAATGGTGACCTACCGAAATTGTAGTCCCAACCCAAAATACTTAACTTGGAAGAGTACCTCACCATCCTACCGGGCTGCAGTCGAAATACCACTTCAATGTTATCAGTACCAAAAAGGTTGGCATTATCACGAATGCAATTCCAGTAAGTATATGTAATTTCGAAATGAATAAAGACTTACAAACATTCTCATCAAATTCGTTGGTAACAATATGACCAAAAGCAAAGACAGATCAGAAATAATTGCTCAGTTATGAGCAGGCATGGATAGCTTTCTTCTATTCTTTGCTTTCGTCGGTTCGGTTCGTTGGACACTGGAAGCTGAAAACGGAGCGCTTTGACGCCCGGATTCATTCAACGGGGCAAGGAGAGTAAAATTTCTGTGGGAATATGTCGCATTACGATTAATTATTACTGGCAGCAGTAGCGGTGCTGCCTTTAAATACGTTCCGCGGTCGAAAATCCAGCTGGCAGTAAACGTGCACCCCGGTACCGGTTGCCTTTCCTAGGCCTGGTGGTATTTACCAGAAGTTATCGAAGCGCGAGAGACGGGGAATTAAAGGCGAGCCGAAGTAGGATGGGATCGTGAACAGAACGAGACGAAACGAGATGGTTCGAAATAAAAGGGAGGTGAGAGCAAATTGGAACTGGCGAAGTAGGAGCAGAAGGACGGAGACGGATTCGAAAGGGAAGACCGAGACTTTCCTTTCTCGATCCGGCGCCCAGATATCCAGCATAATTACTAATAAGTTTTCGACACGAAATGAGGTGAGGAAAAGAGAGGGTTAATCCAAAAGTACGACTGAAAGGGGTTCTTACGCGAGATATGGCTGTAGAAGGCCCGGAAAAGGGAAAATACTTTGCTCTCGAATCCTCGATTCGACGATAAAGAGGATCGTAGTCAGGAACAACAAGGATGGAAGGAATGCTTCTGGTAAACGAAGAAGAGAGACGAGACCAAAGAAGCAGAAGGCTGAAACCAGTTAAAGATTTGCGATGTCTTTCGATTCCCGGCCGTGATATTCGTAATTACTGTTTGTGTTTCTCTCGCCGGGTTGGCTCCTCGTATTTATTCCTTCCACCAGTAGTCCATTTCACCACCCCTCGGCTGCTCGTCCTCCCCCTGGTCTCTTTTTCTTGCTAGTTGCTACTTGGGACTTTCTTCCAATAGAGGTATTTCCTCTCCCTTGCGTGTCTTTCGAAATTGTGTACTGTAGACATCGAAAAGCGCCCTTACTTCCGTCATAGATTGGAGAGCGGAGATTCTTCGTGTAGCGATTTTAACCCTTAGGAGCGGAAACTCGCCCTCTTTCACGCTGAAATTGAACCTCTCTCGATCGCTCATCGCATAACGGCCAAAGAGTGGGCCAATTGGAAGTGATTTCTGGTAATCCTAACCTTAAGAAGAAAATCGTATCATATTATTCACTGGTGGTAAACTTTAGGAGCAAAATGGTAACATTATTTTGAAAAATGACATAATTTATGGTTTGCTTATTATGTTGGGTGCCAGTAATGTGAACATTTAATTTACAAGTATACGAAAATAAAAATAAAATGGCCACAGATATGCAATCGTAAAGTGCAAAACATTATATTTCGCTATTCGAAAAACCACAACGATTTAAAATAATGTCGAGTGGAGTTCGGTAAGCTAATACATGTGGTTGTCTCGGAGCAGTGCCGAAGGAACATTGTAATTGATGGAGGGCCGTTAAAAGTAGTCAGTGGAATCAATCAATGTTTTATGATCTCTAATAATCGGCCTGCCGGCCGGTGTTCTGACACGTTAACTGCCGTATTGTGTTTTAGCATTACTTCTGCCCCTTAATCACTACGCAGCGGCTTTCTGCAAAGAAACCTTTCGAAAAACTGTACTTTACGAGCTTGAATATTGCGCGCGTATGATCGATGACTTCATTTTCCTTCAGCCTTTTTCCAAAACCGTACCTTTATAGATCTATTAAATACCTATTCATCGGAATAGTTTTGTTTTTATTGTGCCTCAAACAATTTGCTTAAGGGATTTTATGAATTATGAGCCTCTAAATATAATAAAGATTCCCACCAATTCTGAATCCTTCGTCCTATTTTTTAATATTATGGAAAACTTAATGGAAAGTGCTGATTAAAGAAAAAATCAACAATGACCGCACTGCAACGATCGTGGCAATTATGGAAACGGTTAAGCCATGGCTTGAAATTTGCCGACGAAACAACCCTCGTAGCGTCGTAAAGGATCGCTGGACCGCAAAAATTATCCCTCATCGACCTAACGTCGAAACCTTTATTCGAGTCGCGTTTACGTTACCCCAGCAATCGCATACTTTCGCGAAGGCCTTCATTTGGTGCGAACAGGAAGACCCATGGTCAGGAAAAGACTAGTGTGGGACTCGAGGGCGAATTTTCGACTGTCTTTATACGCCAGTGTCCACCCCCTATTGTCGTAGCGAGTCGGGTATAATAATCGCGTGCGGGAGCTCGCCTCTAATTCCGCGGCCAACCCTTTTATATCGGAGACCCTTCTTAGTCAAATAGCCGCCTTTTTCTCATGGACGCAAACTCGGGATATTTATTTATTTCCGTTTTAAACCGACAACAATGGAAATTATTCGTGGCTGCGCAAATATTGTAATGCAGCGAATTTCGCAGGATGCGGATCTTTTTACCTCGTGAATTTTGCGACTTTGACCATACTACGTTTACAGTATAATGAATCGTTGTTTTATTATTCCCACAACCAACCTCTATCAAACAGAAAGTACAGTTTTACAGCTTTGTAAATATCTTTTTGAATAATCCAAGCTGAAACTGTAGTTAGACTACAGAGGAAGATAAAGACGAATTAAGTGAAATTCACACATTTCCGACCGGGAAATTGTCCTAGGTGTCGAATATTTAAGATGTGCCTTTAAAATCAAAGAAATTTATAATTGCTTCTATTGAGATACTATCGTAGATCAGCAGTACTTTAATTCGTCTTCGTGGACCAGTCGTCTTGACCCATTGATCATCGATGCAGGTTGTAGTGCAAAAAAGAGTGTGACCAATAATCTTTTGGGCACCCTCTGAGCACAAAATGAAACTTTCCGCCCTATATTGCGAGACGTCCACTGTCGACCAAAATCCATATTACCTGGCAACAATAATGAAGATTTTATGGTCGTTGATGAACTTGACATCACATTTTTTGAAAATGTCACAATAATTTAAGTAATATTTATTTTTTGTATTCTCATAGATTTCATGCATTTTGATAAGGTTTTAAAAATTATTCCGCCATATTGAATTCACCATTTTGAGTTTATGAAAACTGATCTCAAATTCTTATTTAAAATGGTCATCAATTTCCAAAAGCTGCATCCCAATAACGAGATTTTCACTGGATTTTGATATGTGATAATTCCTATGAGAAATTAATGAATGTGTATAGTAATTTAATCTTTACATGGTAGACAAAAAATATTCACGATTAGTAAAAAGATAAAGCGGTGAAATTTGTGTTTACTAAATTTTGAACTTGGACAAGTGAACGGGTGGTTAAAAAAGCGAGGTTATAGTGTAGTTACTACTTCTTCCGCTAGTCGCAGTTATGACTACCCCAGAGCTGCCTCAGATGGTGTCTTCGTTCATTATAGAAATTAATTTTCATTAAAATAGATAAATGTCCTTACAATTGTACCAGAATCCTCCTATATAATCCGACCAAATTTTTTCTTAAAGTATAAAAAATATGTACTATTCCTTTATAGCCAAATTTAACGTGTTAAGAATCTGTCCTCGTTTTATCACCTTAAGATAGGAAAATTAGAAAATTCTTGAGTCTGGTCCTCATTTCGTTCATCGATAATCATTCAAATATCCATCTTTATCGCCATTAGAACAATTAAAAAATATTTTTCCAATTATTCTGAATTATGGATACAAGTTTTTTATCACATTATAAAGAAACACTAGATCAAATTAAAATATTAATATACATATTCCAGATTGTTTCATAAAATTACATTAATTAATCAAATGATTGATAACGTATGTCAGATTGATTTCTGATCACCTGTCGGATTGGAAGTGTCAGATTATTCGATACATGACGTCCCGTTCCTAACGCTTAATAAAAATCACCCCTGACCGCAGCGTTTCCTACGTGCAAAAGTGACGAGAGAAAAAAAAACAGTCTCCCTCCTGTCGATAGCGAAGAGCAGAGTGAGGGGCGAGAACACACCGCGTCCCTAGTTCCAGGGTTTCGTCGAACACCTCGTGCACGAAAAAGCAGAGCGCGTTCAACAAGTGTATCCTCGTAAAAAAAAGAGAGAACCCACGCCCTACCCATTTTCGGTGAAATTGGGAATCAATAGGCCGTAAAGAGTCGGGGGTGCAGGTTCGCTGCACCCCGTTACAAACGATCCGGTAGTCCTGCATGCCGATAGGATACCCCACCCACGAACTTCGGCGCCGGATAATTCAATTCCCTTCGTTTTTTGTAAAAGGATGCTTTGGCGAAAAAACGCAGTAACAATTAGTGCGCGGATTTGCGAATTATCCGTCCTTTATTGGGTTTTGTGTATCCGAGAGATCGCGCGTGAACACAAGGGGTTACGGAAGAGTAATTTTGTAAAGGATTTGTGCTTAAAAAAATATAGTGCAGGGTACCGAATGTCGTATTAAATGACATGTAATGAACAAACATGTAAATATTGATTGTTTATATAATTTATTCAATAATATTTCTCTTCAGAATTCAAAAGTTTGTTTGTGTGTTTGTCCCCGTTGATGTAGGCCTTGGACATGTCGGGCCATGAAACCAAAGGCACGTCCGTGGTCTGATGGAGCCAAAACCCGATGGAGTACTGACGAATTACTGAATATCATTATGCAGTTTTTCAGGTTGCTGTATACGAATCTGGGATGAGATTTTCAACATTAAAAATGGCGGATCCAATAGGGGGGATAAAAAATTGGAAACGTTGGAGAATTTTCATAGAAATCGCTACTTGGGAGTTATTTGGGTCGCTGAATACGAATCTGGCATCAGATTTTCAAAATTTAAATTCAATATCATGTTCATATTCACTGTTGGTTAGGAATCTGGTATCTGACTTTGTAAATACAAAATGCAGTATCTAAAATAGCGGCTAAACATTCAAATGAGTAGCCTAATAAACACGGGATCGTTTAATAATCATTGTGCTATAAATATGGTGTATTTGATGTTTAGAGGGCATATGAAAAAGTGAGTCGACATCGGCCTAAAACACGTTTTGATATACCATGTTTTAAGCGCGTTTCAAACGATTATTTCAGTAAGCATGTAATCATTTAATAACCTTTTAATTATGGTTAAAATAATAAAAAAATACTTTATTCAGAAAAAGTATGTTTTTAATTACGATTTTATTAAATTGTTTATTGGAAATGGAGAATAGTATATTATGCAACTAGTGCGTAAAGTGTACTTTTTTTCACGGAGCGACACGTGCAAACAAGGGCATAAATATTATTTTATTTTTATCGAAAACACATTATGTTGAACGAAAGTTCTTAGAGGGGGATGGGGTTACATTCTTTCTTTCACAACGTATATCAATTTATTTATATTATAAATTTCTCATTGCAAGAGATAAATAACTTAAATTGTGGCAGAAAAAAATTTTTTCCCAAACTGAGATTTGAACCTAGCAACTCGGCGGACAAAGTATGAACTAAAGTAATAACACTATTTACAATTAGTTAAAAAAGAAGATCGAGTTTAGAATAGTTGCATACAATTTTTAATAAAATTACTACTTTAATAAAAATCTTAGTTCCACTTAACTAATGATTCAATAGGTTTATAAATGTGATTATTGTATCTCAATCTGATGCATTAGTTACGTAAGATATAACTATATTATATGACTGTTAATACAACGCATTAACATTGTTTACCACCACTAATTAAAAAACAAACTTACGATACTGTCTTTATTGGGAATAGTTAAACGGTTCACATTAGTTTTAGTAAACTGGTAATGAACGTTTCAAATATGTTCGATATAAAAATGAAGGTTCCACATTTTATTAATGTATATCATAAACAATTAAGGCAACGAGTGTGCACGCGTTTTGTAACCGTACTATTTTCTACCAAATTTAAAGTCTTTCACACAGGTATATTTATATACAATATTACACCTTTATTAAACGCATTTTAAACTTGTATTATTTATGGTTAACGTACATTAAATGGCAGTTTTATAAATGGTTAAATCATGTACCTAATCCATTTTTAAACCAAATGTATGTCTAAAAAATTAAATGATACTGTTTTAATTCGAAGGATTTCCTAGAAAACAGTATACAGGCCGGGGAACAAAGTTCCGAAAATCAAAACCCCGAAAGGATAAAATTTCGATATTGCGTGAGTCTAAAATATTTTAATTTGCTCTCTTTTTGCCAAATTTTCAAAGACAAAGTGAAGAAAATCATGCTGGAGCCATGCTATATCGAAATTTTGGCCTTTCGGTGTGTTGATTTTCGGAACTTTGTTCCCCAGCCAGTATACATACAAAGTCTAAGGGTTGCTGATGAATCCTTAGTTTTCAAAATCACGAATTGTGAATAAAAAAAAGTAAATCAGAAACTTCAGAATTTGCACGCAAAATTAAGGAATGAAAGAAAGGTTGCAATACATTATTGCATAATAAAGAATTTCTTGTTTTGTCACAAATTAAGGTGTATTTTAGACATAATGATAGTAGTATACTTAGTATTTGTTTTTTTTTATTATACTCACTTTCCTGTAACTATGTAAATGATTATAACAATAACATATTTAAATTTATATTAGTAGACAAACTTTATTTCGAATGCTTTAAATATTTTATATACCTAATGCCTACGATAAAAACAAAACGTCTTTAAAATTTGAAATTTTTTTTAAAATCGTAAACTATCTATTAAAGTTTATTAATTACTATTCTAAATTATCTAAAACAGAAATAAAACTTATTCTGAGATTGAACTCCCAGGTATTTGAAAAAGATGGAAGCAAACTTATGGGTAAATATGGAAATACTACTAATATATGATATTAATTTATAAACAGATGTCACTTCTCTAGGAAGAAACATCTTTATTATTTCCCATAAGTTTACAACGAGTTTCAAAGTACAATTGGCGCAGATCGGGTTTGAAAACTCGATGTATCCATTTCAATGTAGTTGACAAAGTTTCATTTGCAGACTACCGCCTAGCGGAACGGCGTTGTAAGTTTTAAAGAAAAATGGAAACAATAGATTTTATTGTGAGTTTGATCACCTGCAGCATGACCGTCAACGTTGCCAGGTGTTTTCAGAGAAATTGATAAGTTCCTAATTACTTTACGATTGGAAACTTCTCGACCAATTCTGAAACACTCGGTAAATAATAGTGATTGCTTTCAGACTTGGAGAACTTTACGTCATCGATCGGAGCTGTTTACAATGCTTTTGGAACCGAGTCTCCACCGGAAACGGAACTGACGTTTGATATCGGAAAAATCTGTGAACAGTAAAGAGTCTAAAGAAACGAAATTCGGCAATGTAAATATTTTCTGTAACTCAACACGGGCAGAGAAACACTAATTCATTCAGCTTCTTTATCTAAGTTTTTTAACGTATTTCTGAGAGTGTGTTCCATTGTTCTCTAAATATGGTTATTAACGTTCACTTTTTAAATATAAAAATGATAAGTTTGATCTTATGAAATCAAGAAAAGATACACAAAATCTCTAAAAATTTACATCATTATTATTCAGATACGTCCATTTTTTCAGTTTCTTTGCAAATAATAGTTTTTATTTATTTTCAATATATACGGACTAATTTTCGTACATATTTTTGAGTTTTCTAATGAAATAATTATACTTTGAGAATCTGGAAAAATATACATATTTTAATCTGTACATTCCAATGCTAAGGTCATTGCAGCATTAATGAATGCAGTTATAAACATTGACGACTGGGTTGAGAAACTAAATTGATTTGAAATATTCAGTTTCGGACAATGGTGAGCAATAGTGACTGATGATGTATTTTCAAATTTACTACAGAAAAAATCATTAAATTGAACTTGAGTTTGTGGATTAGTGTATAGAGAAACACTGAAATTTGTATCACATGAAACAGAAAGCATAACAAATTACTATTAGAAATGAAATATTTTAAATTTATTTTTCAGATTATAAATTTGATTCAAAGTAAGCTAATTATATTTTATAGAGATATCTGGATTTACATCGTGGATGGAAGATTTACTAAATGGGGATAAATAACTTGTATGGTAGGAATACTTTGATTACCGACAATTTTAAGCAAACATTTTTGGCCATGAAAGGTAGCTAAATCTTCAAATAAATATTTCGATTAATCAAGCGTAATATTTGTAGGGGTACTACATCTATGGCCCAAGGCAACCTGTGTAATATAACTAACGATCTCCCCAGTAATATTATTGACTCCAGATTTGCCAGTGATATTGCATTATTCACCATCGTATCTAATCTAAAAATTAGTAAAAAGTTAAAAAAATGTGCCAATGCATGCGTAAAATTACATTTCTACAATATTGGATTAGATCTAGCTCTAGATAAAAAAAAAATCTTATTCATTTTAATAACACATTCCTTCCGCGGTATATATTGCTCAAATAAAAATTGGTACGGATATTGTAAAATCCA
This sequence comes from Trichopria drosophilae, assembly GCA_030407085.1. Lineage (NCBI taxonomy): Eukaryota > Metazoa > Arthropoda > Insecta > Hymenoptera > Diapriidae > Trichopria > Trichopria drosophilae. Next base: position 117,186,666 of record CM059585.1, on the reverse strand, counting down.
ATCCTTCAATAAAACTTTAGGCATATATGTTGATTTTGATATGAAATTTAAATCCCACATTGATAAAATTAGGGCTTCGTTATGTGAATATTGTCAAATTTATCAGGGGAATCAAGTTGGGGAGCTGAAACGTCGATTCTAATTCAAATGTTTAGAAGTTTCGTTAAATCACCCATGAACGATGCTAGTTTCATATACTATCCTAAACAAATACTAAACCATTTCTAAACTAAACTTACTTATTTTAATCGCATATTAAACTACAGTATTATTATTGGGACGTAATTCAAATTAAAATAAACCCATGTAAATCAATTGACATTAAGATATAATAATTTTAACCATTAGCGTTTACAGTTAGAATATCAACGGAATACAAAAATAAGTAAGCGTTTAATAACTAAAATATTATATTTGGTTATGGGGATTGTCAAAAAACTGTAATAATTTATGTCTTTCTGAAATTGGTTCATTCTTGTGTTACGCAATGAAAAATATTCCATTTGTCTGTAAAATATAAAAGTAAAACTATTCAAACTTGAATTGGTAAAAAAGAATCAGCAAAAGTATAAAATGTTGTTTATAGAATGAATAATTTTATTTATTCCACGGTGTATAACATATTTAAAATTATTAATTCTGAAAATTCGTTACGATTATAAAGAAATGAATTTTGATTTTGTTCTATTAAATATTATAATTCTTGTCATAAATGTTAACATACGTATTGCAAAATTTGAACATACATTTTTCTTCGCGCATGCTAAACATATAAAAACCTAAATATCTGGATTAAACAAAATAAATAAATGTTTAAAACTTTTGTGTGCCATATAAAATAAACAGTTTTCAATATTTACATGTATAGATTTCAGCACAATCGGTGAGTTCAAATACATTCGAGTACTTACTTATATTCAATAGTAATGTGTTAAATGTAGTAGGCTCAAATTTTCTTGAAGGATAAAATGATGCTCTCGACTTTAATGTAGTTGAGCAATAAACCTCCCCGAGTGTGAATTATTACTTAGGAAGCACATATGTAAATATATGTTCAATGTTATGCTTGACGTAACTAAATAATTTAAATAAAATTGAATCATTATTTTAGTATGAATTAAATAGTTGTGATTCTTCGTTCTTTAATTTCATTCTTTACGTTTTCGTCTCTTGGAATGTTTAAATTTTATCGATTATTAATGTCGAGTATTTAAGCGTGAAAAAAAATTTGCGAACATAAAAAACTCCAAGCTAAAATAAAAAAATAAAACATTCTGTAGATATGTATTAAGATTATACTTAATTTAATCTTTTAAATACCATGTGACTTTTATAAATTTATTTAGTCATTCATGAAGTATTGTGGTTTAAAATTGCAATAAAAATATTGTTTAAATGTTGTTGAGTGATGCCAATATTCTCAATATTTTATATCTGTATGTGATATCTACCAATATTAATAGATTCTCATTTTAAGTACGAAACTTAAAGATAAATTTTAGCAATCAATATCACAGTCAATGCCTATTCCTTAATTACTATTTTATCCTCGTGGGTTATAAAACAATAATTAGGGATTTTAAATTTTAATAAGTAGAACCGGTATTGTTATAATTTCGTATACAAAATGTGGCTTTATAGGGAAAATTTTAATAATTTTGAATATAACAATGATCCGTTTGTTAATACGAGACTTGAACGTGATAATCACAAATGATTGATGTGAAAAAAGTTCGGAAGATAAATCAAATCATGTTCGAAAGAAAAAAAATTAATATTTCTAATAATAGCACATCATTTAGCCAAATGCATTTCATTTGGATGTTCTCAAAAAATAAGAAAATGGTATAGCAAAAAAATTGAAAATGCTAATGTAATCTATGTTATACTAGCGAGATCGACCTTCGCTTTTCAGTACTTTTTCATTTATTTTGAAAAATACAAATATGATTACAAAATATTTATGACAAAAAACTGTGGAGGGAAAACTTCTCTATGAAAGGATGAGATACAATTTTTTTTGTAATATCAGGGGTCACGCCGTAAATGAAAAATGGACATGAGAATTTTTATACATTCGACTGTCACATTGGAGTGACTATTTTGAATTTCGTGATTGCAGTCGTCACAATTACAATCATTGACTCGAAACACCGCATCTTATCTACTATGGAAGTTTTGTTTTTGAGAAAATTTATAATAATGTAGTTCTTTCTGCATTTAATAATTTAATTCAAATACAAATTCATATAATTACAAATGTATTCTCATCTACATTTGTGTCTTGATCGATCTTGTTTAAAAAACATATGTAATTAAATTTTGGCGCTAATAAATTCGAACTAAGCTAAATCATTTGACTGTGCTTTAGTTGTCATTGTCAGTTTTGGTTGCTCAGAATATGCAGCTGCAGTTAACCTTTTATTCATGGATATACTTATTCCCAAACAGAAATTCCCATGCGACAATCAGAAAAATACCAAAATATGATTCGTTAAAACACCTAGCACAGATAACTTCTCCGTCACAAGCGGCCAATTTTAAGAATCCAATTTAACAAAAGCTTCACTGGAATTTATTCGAGATTTCTTGGTGGATTTAAACGAAAGTTTTAGAAAAGGAATTACCATATTACGGGAAAATATGTGCGAAGCAGCGGAGCTAACGGTCCAGAGGGAATCCGTTATTCCAGTATGACTCTCATCAAATAGTCAAAAGTCGATATAACCCTGTCCCGGGTACTCGTCGGAGCTGTATTCCTTACACTCATGGTAATGGGAAGACTACGCGAGCAAAGGTAAAGCAAAACTTGTATACTCAATGTGGACTCACCCCGCGTTCTCTCATTGAATATCCTTTCTGAAAAAAAAACATCGTGTCTTTTTTTCGTCTCCTTATTTTTCCCACCGGCAATACCTTTTTACTCCCTTCGACATCACCATCGCGGCGGCGCGTTTTCAACAAAAGCTCTTTAAAGAGCTAGAACTAAACAGCGAGTCGGTGACGCGTCCAACGTAAAGCTACTTTCAACCCTTTTTGGGGTAGCTTTGTTCATTTTTTCAATGTATAATTGAGCATTATAGTCATCTAATTATTTATTTCAAGCATTTTAATATTTAACATTTTTTACAATGTATTTTCATCCTCTTGTCGGGGACATTGTCTCATTTATAAAAGTTGACAATTGATGAAAACAGAAACAATAAACGAAATAATTGGAAGGGAGGTGTGTCTTTCTCTTTTCAAACCTATTCTTTGGTAGTATTCAATTGTTTTTATTGTTATTTCACATTTTTCATTCTCGTTATTTAAATCTTAGAGAACCCCAAGTCTTAAGTATTGATAGAAATAGTGTTACAGGCAGAACTGTCACGAAATAAATGAAGGTTAACATTTAGAAGAGTGCATAACCTTCATAAATGAATTCCTCTTTTATTATTTATCTTCTTTGAGGGCTGAAACAAATGTTATCGATGTTCGTCCCAAACTAGAACAGAATCCTATTAGTAATATATGGTCTAAACACACGACTGTAGGATTACAATCTATCTCCTCAGTTTTCACCCTAAATTGTTTACATTTTCTGTTATTTTTTTATTTCTAACGAATAATTTTTTTTCTTTTTACTTCAGTCTCATAAAATATTAATTGTTTTATCCTAAGTACCACCGTTAAACAGCAATATACTCTCGGACACTTTTCCCATTACAATTTTTGTGGCCGCACTCCCTGTTCTCGTGACATCAAAGGCGCGTCTGCGGAGCTTCTTTAAAGTTTTTCACCCTTTAGCAAAGGGGGTTTTTCCAGAACGGTTCGACTGCCGCTCACCGGAGGCACTGTATTTAAAACATCCTGGCCGCGAAATGCCGATATGGGGCGCTTTTCGGTCGCTGAAGACTTTTGCGTATGGCGCCCAATGGTGGGACGCGCTTGTTTTCGCGGTGCGACGCGAATGCTTTCGGGGATGAATCTGCCGCCTGCCGTCGTTGCGAGAATTTCCTACAACCCTTCTCGCTATGCGGAGGTATGCCTTTGGCTTTGTTATTTAATATTGTCAACGGTATGCAAGGACTTACCTTAAGGAAGCCTCGGGTGATCGCTTTGATGGCTACGACGTCCACTCCCACGCTCCTGATATTCACGACGGGGGAAGTTAACTATCTGCGACGTCGAAGGTATGTGGCAACTTGTGCATAAATGCGACTAATTACGATCACGCGAGCTTTCGAACGAGGGAGAGTTCACCGGACGGCCCGGGTCCTTGCTATACACGTCAAGCAGTGATTGTTGATCGATTCCGGACTTCCCACATGGCATTTTGGCCGCAATGAAATTTAAAACTTAGCAAATATTAATAATACGGATAAACAAGTGTTATTTATTTAGAGAACCATTCATTTCGAACGACAAAACTAATGAATTCACAATATCGTACACTCGTCATCCTTGCAATTGTTCGGAATTATACTTGGGTGCGTTTCTCACTGGCTCAATTCCGAAAGGAAACAAAGCTTCGAATTCGAAACGTTGCGATTACCCATCATAAAATCGCAAGGATATGCAAGCCGTTATTTCGTACTTTTCTTTGCCTTTCCCACAGAAGTCACGATCTGCGGTCGCGCATGATAGCCCAACTGCGCAAATGTACATGTCCGTACATCATAATTCATGAATACGCGTACATACTTGACAGTTGCATACGCAAATTAAGCGATGGGAATTGACTTACATTGAGTGCTTCATGGATCAAATATTCCAAACGATAATTCTTGGGGAATATTTAGGGAATAGGTTTTTACAGGACGTTACATCGAAACAAATTAGGATTTTCATGGACATCTTTCCATGGCTCCACCAAGCCTTCCTCAGAGGCTTATGTCCTAGCCTACGTGCATAAATCCACATAAAATTGCGCGTGCATGCGTGACCGCGCTGGGCAATAATGCACTCGCACTATGAGCCATAATACGGCGCCGAATGCGAAGCCAGCAATAACTATAGGCATGCTCGTGCAGTACCCACGTACGAAGCTGCGATAGTTCTTTCGTGCCATAACCGTATGCGGTTTGGCTATGGTCGTTACGGTTCAAGCGTTCTCCAATAACGCGCGCTGCCGCTGGGGCGTCCGGCTAATGCGATGTCCGCAGGAATGTCCTGAACGGCCGACTCGCTTTATTTATTCGAATCGCGACGTCGTTGCCCCTGTCGATGCGTGGGACGATACTCCGACAATCCTTGATAATGCGACGACCCATCCGGTGCGGGTTACTCGCGCGCTTTTATGCTCGGTCCGTACACGAAATATCCACCGTGGCGTAATTACCGGTTCGAGGAAATCACTTTTTTTAAACATCCGCCGAACGATTCGTGATCTCTTATTGTTACGAGGGTCACGGGTGACACGCATATTATTACGATTTTATTTTAGTCCAACGTTCGATTCACTATGTGAAAATATGTCCTGTTGACGGATGACGATGTCAATCATGCACTGAACCGACTTCTGTGAAAACACTCGGGTACGAGGATTCATAAAAATGTCATGTCTATGTAAAAATAATGGGAAGTACGGTTATGTCTCGTAAAGAATGAAAATTTACCTAATTGGAGTATGATCAATTACAGGAAAACTCTCTACCTTAAACCATCATGAAAACCAAAATTGTTGGAAATTGGTCGTAATAAAAGTGGCATCTTCTACCAGCTATTGCTAGGGAGATTTTCCAATATGATCACCTATTCAACTGCTAGTCCCCGCCGGGGATGCTGGGGAACCATTGGGGCACTGCTATCGGTTGTTGTTATACTTTATTGGAACCAAAGTATGAGGATCATAAGAACTTTGGACGGTAATAAGCAAGGCTGCCAATTAAGAAGTGTGAACTCAACCGATTCAATATTGAATCAACCTAACATCATAATGCTTCAACTGTAGAGTCCAATATATGGCTTCAAACCAAATTCTTTCATCTGGTTACCTACGATATCAAATTTTAAACATTCATTAAAACTGGCATCATCGAGATTCACTATCAACTATATATGCTATGAACACATCAGTTGATGGGAATAATAGTCATGGCTGATCAACGCATTCCACCAATCTGAAATAAGACTTGGGTCGAAAGCAACTGATAAACAACAATCATTGTGGAGACCAGCAGCCGTAACAACATTGGAAGGCAACAACGCAAATGTCGTAATTGTGTCAGCGATTCAATTACTAGGGATCCGTGTTCCGAAAACGGGCCTCTGTTTGTTAATTCACCATCATAGCCGTTTTCTCTAGCTACAAAGTAAACAACATCCGCCCTGTATATAATTCACATCGTCTCGGTTCGAAACAAGAACTTTGCTGTTCTCGCCGAGCTCGGAAATCCGAAGTCAAGCGAGGCCGAAGGAGCCTCCGTGGTCCCCCACCCCCATCACCCCCGCGCTGAACCACTGTCTCTTCCTCCTCGATCCGTCACACCGCCTCCGCGAAAGACGGCCACAATGGAGCGAGCGGCGATAAATTATAACGTTATGGTTTCTCTTGACATTTCTGTACAGAGTTGGCTAACCCAACCTGTTCCCTAACCTCCTTGCGCGTTCCTCGCCCGCGCCCGTTCGCGAGCGAGACAAGGACCGAGGCGAAACGGGACAAAGATGCGAAACGCACGCTTATACACATGTCGGACGCGTATAAAGACGCAGCTAGTAAGTATACTTATCTTCTGCCGGAGGACGGAACCAACAATACAAGTCAAGCTCACGCAACTGTCCCTTTGCATCCGCTCTCATCGAATCTTTCTCGACCTCCCTCTTCTCTAAAGCTGCTGCTCTTTATCTTCAGTCCCTCTCCCTCTCCACTTCTCTCCATGCCTGAATAAAAAAATGTCATGCGGGGGCGAAAAGTAGGGAACGTATCTTCCAGAAGGGATAGAAATGTGTGAAAATTAACAATCATGATGGTCAGATACTTCTCATTCGATTCGATGATTCAAACGAATACAATCGTTCCTCGTCCAGAGTGACTTTTTACCCAATCTGTATCGTATTTACATTGATGACCAGAGAAAACTAACCTCCTTGCGCCTTCCTCATTCTTCATGTGGTCACCTATCCAAGTTGTATTCTTCGCTAAGAACGCGAACAGTAGGTAAGGCCCTATTTTAAAGTGATGGAAATTAGTGGACCTTATTAATCATGAATATTTGATCACCATATTCGTTTAAGATATCTAAACTTTTTGATCCTTCTGTAGGAAGGACACATCATTAACACATTCTTTCAATCCTACAATATATTAGAAGTCGTTCGTAAGGCAATGAGACATGAGCACGTGCCCCTTAATAGCCGCTCCGTTAGCTTAAGAGACTGAATTTGAAAGCCGAAACAGTTTACGGAATTCAGCAATTTATTATTATACGGCGTGTAAGATTAAAAAATTCCCGCAAGGCGAAAATAGAGAGGTACGCAAAAGAGGAACAAGTGGCGCTTGACAATGCCGAGGATACAAAGCTTGCTTATTAATAATCACTGTTATTCTGTAATTCCGATGCGAGGGGCATGGGAAGACTCGATAATCCTATGCATTAAGAAGCAGTGCGCCGAAGGTTTCATTATCTCGCGACCCGACAGCTACTCGAGGCATGTTCTTTCGCTATTTATGGAATTACCCAAAGAGAGAGGATGAGAGAGAGAAATCTATCTCGAGGTATTTTGCTTGCCATTAAGTTTTTCTTTGCATTTTTTCTCTTTTTTTAACGGATCTTTTCCGCGCGCGCTACCAACTTCCGGTACGCGGTATGCGATGGAAATGCATGCTGTAATTCAACCGCTAAACGTTGCATCGGAAGACATCTTGTAATGACCGTTTATGAAATGCATTTAATGCTCATTTGCTTTTTGTTTCGGTTCGAATTAAAGTATCTCTAAAAAGCTGCACTAATCGGTGTGAAATGTTGCCGTCGCATATCCTTCCGGAATTTTATTAAATATATGAGAAGACTAATGCTGCCTAACTCTCTGCAAAACTCAAAGTCTTATTTATTATATATTCGAAGATATTTCATGAATAATTTATAACTTATCGATTTATGCAAAGAAAATTTGGTTACCGTCTACAAATGTTGAGGGGGTTTTAAAATGCTATTAACCAAATTGCAGTAGTTTTGTAAATATGAACTTCCAGTTTTGACCCTGACATCTGGAAGTTCGAGAACATTTACGTCCGTTAAGTGTAGTTAACTTTAGTTATTCCCAAATCAAAAAGTCGTAAAAGAGTCATTTTTTAATTTTAGAAAGATTACCTGTGCCCAAAAAATAAATAAAGTTTCTTCTACAGTACTACATTTCAATTGAACTTCCATATAAAGCTATCTCAAATGCAGTTTCTGGTAATAACTTTACAACTCAAAAACCAGACCGGTGCTGATTGTTACTTTTTTATAAATGTCATACTATCAGAAGGTCAATTTTCAAAGCAACTGTTTTTCAGCTTGTTTTATTCTAAATTCAACCTCCAATCAAATGTAAAAAAAACATCCAAAGTTAGTTTTTATTATTTACGATAGTGAAAATTCATTCACATAAACTTTTAAATCGGACTCAAAAATATTTTGAAATTAGTATTACTGATGAATACAAACATATGTGAATTAACATCAATAGAGAAAATGCAGATAGATATGGTTGCGGCCTTTTATTATTATTTTTGTGCTAAAGAGAGCCTTTGCTCATTAAAGCCTAATGTAATATAACCGAACCTTGAAATAATAAGCGTCTTCCCTGATGATACCAAGTTCGAGTCGCCAAGTGTCATACAGCGTATCGCCATGCATAACTCTTATCTGTTTAAAATGTGTTCATTTGCGCATGTCAGGCGTGACTGATTTGTTTATATTACTTTATCTCATTATTTCTTGTACAATTAACTATGCTTCCATTGTATGCTGGGAGCAGTTACTTAGACAACTGTTTTGTCTGATACCAAGTTGAAAACCTTGTTTATGATATATTAAGGAGAATTCTACTGGCTTTTGGAAAGTTTTGGTATTTCTTCTATAATCCTCTACCTAAAATCCCCCGAAATATTACCCCCCCCCCCCTAAATTCAATGGAATTTTAGACAATTTTGTTCTCCATATTGGATATGCCCATTTTGTTGTTAAAGTTCTTGTCGGATTTGTAATTAGCAACTCCGTAAAGCGGAGTCTTTCACAAACGTTTTCTTTAATTGTTAATTTATAATTGCAATTAATATGTCCGCATTTGGAAATTGAATATGTATCATAAGAGCTATCAAGACGATCCACATATATGTCCCTCAAAGAGTAATGCTCCTTTTACTAGTCACAGATCAGTAAAAGCGGATGTTTCGAAGACCTTAGGAGCACCGGATGTGTTGAAGCAGATGTTCCGTATGGGTACAGCAAATGAATTTATTCTTTGATTGTCAGCCACTCGAATTGCAATGTTCGTCATGCCATTCACACATGATTTCACATAATGAAACATGTATCTCTAAACACAACTGAGTGGTTCAATTCTTATAAGATTGTTAGTTAACAATTGAACCTAGCATTCTTCTAGATGAGCAATCCAGTGCGATGCTTTTCAGAATAGAGATATGAACGTCCGAGATAGTGCATGAAAACAATAAAGGAAGGCACAATATAAAAATGAATCATTACCTCAAGAGAAAAATCGTAAAAATCAACATATCGCGGCAACAATCATGTAAATTTATTCTAGAAACGTTGACTTTAATTACCAAGTAAATAATCGGTAATTGGCAATAACTAGACTGTGGAACGATTACTCGGCGATAATCCTGGATTGCTCGCTAATTCGATTTACGAGCGGGAGCATTACCACTCGCTCTTATCGCTCAATTCCCGCTCTTTCCATCGCCTTATACGATTCGCTCGTCGGCGATTTTCACCATTCGAAGGCGGCTGTTCTAGCATCCAGCCAAGGAAATAAGGCAGAAGAATTCCTAGTACATTTATAGAATGGCTGGTGGAAAGGCGAGTTTCCTCGGTGAGCGGGTACCGCCAGCGGAGCGGCGCGCGATAAACGTCAAAAGCTATTGTGAAGTAATAATGGGAGATTTAGGGTAATTATGTCCGGTGCGCGTGCGTGCGCGTGCGAAGAATGGGTGTTCGCGAGCTGGGAACGAGTGCGAAGGCGACGAACGAATGTCCCCTGAGCGAGCAAACCAAGTCCTAAGTCCGTGATTGCTCGTTAGAGTAACCACGGCCCCGTGTCTGTCACGAAATCGCTGATTATCATCGTTCGAGGAAACCAGCATCGCAAGAAAGGCCCGCTACATAGCCCTTTCAGCCAGGTCCACCGTTGCGTTGAAAAAGCGACATCTTCTCGAACGGTGAATTTTCACGGGCCACCACTGATGTGAATAGGCTGGATGCCAAAAAAGAGATCAAATTCGAATCTTCGTATGTAGACAAAAAGGGCGGTATGGAGGGTGTGCCTCTTCTGAAACTGCTCGGTCCTTTTCGGTTTTACCCACTCCGTGGTTCCTTTTTGCCTTCCTGCATGAAAATCCTACCAAGCCAAAGCTAGGTAGGTCCTAGCTATATTGTGTGTGGCAATGAGGGTCCCCGATCCCCACAAACTCCATTTACTAACTCACTCTTCCGATAACATCTACTAATTTGCGGACACGCACCTCGAAGGTGTTATTGTATCGAGTTTAATTAATGTTTTTAAACGGCACAACACTGTAGCAAATTGTAGCACGTTGAATGATGCGAAGTAGTCCCATGTTAAAAATTTCACGACTGGAAGAGGATCAGCGTCAGTAAAAACTCGGATCAAAAAGGCATTTCCCATTCAACGAAAATATTCGAAGTCCATGTCGATATCTTATTTAAAATGGCGCGCGTCACGTAGCTAAAAAGGCAGCTGTCGCTAGTGAACAAAAAAAGACTGAAGAGCATAAGAGGAAAAACATGAAAAAGAGCGAGGGGGTGACTGATACGGACGATCACGCCAGCTACAGCGGACTGATCATTCCACCGTCGCTCTCGTAATTATTATACGCATTTTAATGGCCGCAGCCTTTGAAGGTGAGTAGAACCGACTGCTCGAGATTTTTTTCTTCCCTACGAGCCCATTCTCTCCCTCTCGTCCTTCTTGTTTTATGCTCTCGCAAGAGTCACTATCGTTCACCCCTCCTTTCACCCCATTTCCTGCGAGCTTTTAAAAATATTGGGGATTTCAGATATGTACCTTCTCTATAATACGGGTGAATCAACGAGACACCGAGAGGTCTGCGAGTAAAACGAAGATAAAGAAAGGAAAATGCTTGAAGCGAAGCCATTCAATCAGAAAGCGTAGGACAGAGTTGCGGCTATGTCTTCTTATTCTTCCTTTCGGAATCGATGCTTCGGGTGGAATGCGAATAGCATAGCGAACTTCCTATTATCTTAGGGGTCGACGCGTAGTAATAAGCTGATGGCGAATGTCTGTCTTTTTGGTAGATGTATAAAAATGCTGTGAGGAGTGGTTTCGAGTGTTTCCGTTGTACTTTCTAGAAAATTGTTTCGTATTCATCTAAAGCAATGTCGATCTATTGTTAGGCAAAGCAATTTCTTGGTATTTATAGGTGGAAATATCTGAAATCCCTATACTACGAATACGAGATCCTTCACCAGCTACCACGGATAGGCTAATACCCCAACTTTGTCTGTCCTAAATAGTAATAATTTTAGTTACGCAAACAATACATTCAATTGCAACTCATATGATGATTAATACAATAAATCGTATTGGAATGTCTCTTTAATACGTGATCTTAATTTTTTAAATTCTAAATGGATCATTTCCGTTGATGAATTTGTCCAAGCTCAAAACACACCTGCAAATAATTCACCAATTTCACCTTAAACTTATCACTTCCGTCAAACCCCATCTTATTCCTGTCTTCGACAACGTTGCGCCCTACCGTGAGATCTCTATTGTCTCGAAGTTTGCGGTACGAACACCATCGCGTTAAAGCGAGATTCGAAAAGCGGGATGGTATGTGCATGATTGATATCGCAAGATATGAAATGGCAAGAGCGAAACGTCATCGGGAGATTAACGGAGGAAAGCAGTAGTGGAAAGAGAATTCGCTGATTGAAGAGAGACAAAAATATTTACGGCATCAATCAATTTACAACCCTTCGACTGATTAAGCCGAATAAGCCGCGGTCGAAGACGTTCGTTCGCAGAGTCCCGCTCGGTCGTTAATATGGATTAATAGATAAATATACAATCAGGAGTAATCTATATTAATTAAAGGAGGGTCTCGCTCGTATTCGCTAGACTTGGTTCTTTGTTGGCCGCGCTATGAATATCCGACGATTCATTCTAACCCTCACCTTCGACCTGAGGGCCACGACACCGCAAAATCTTCCGAACTCCGAATGGCCTCATCGGATGAATGACGTGACGTACGCTCCAGTTATTCTCCGTGGATATCGGAAATGGAAACCTTTAATAATTCGGTAGATACGATTACTTAAGATGATTGATAGCAGTTGCGAGGGTATTGGTCAACCCGATTGCTCGTGAAGAAGTCGTTAACGTGATTGACGAAATTCTCAAATAATTGCTTTAGACGCGGCATCAGTTCCCAACATTTCCAAAATAGGGGTGAATTCAGAAGTTCCCTTCACCGTATTAGGTTTATAATGCTAAATTGAACTATTATTAGCGCAAATTCAATTTTATACTGAAAATCGCAAAAATATCTTTTCATGGTATTTCGAAAAAAGTTTCAAATAAAAGTTGTCGTGGTAAAACATCAATTTTATGTATTATGCATTGTTTCTTTAAAAAATCATAAGCACTAATGAAAATGGCGATAAAATGTTGCCAAATATAAATAGTGGATTCCATATTACAATTAGGGACTTCCTAGTTTAACGTTGTCTTTTAAACTTGAGAAAATAATTAACCATAATTATGCGTAATTTCCATTTCAAAATTATGACCTAGCTTAGTTTATTCTTAACCTTTTAAATTAAGATACTTGGAAACAAATGCTAAAATTTGATGTTAAGTTAGGACGAAAAAGGTGGGCGTGGATACAGCATTAAGTTTGCACTCAATTTTCTGTGTAATGAACGAGTGGACATTCTGCCTTCGACGTTAAATCGAAATTTTTTGGGTTGTTCATGATTTTCTCCATAACATTTGCATCGATTTAGACTGTGATATTTGAATTCTAATATTAAAATATTTTATGCGACATTTTTATGACTTTTTATGAATATGCCATCAAAATTGAATAACTTATCATAGACTTATGCAAAATTGTAGGAACAATAGGAGCTATTTAACGGTACATACGAACAAACCGGAGTAACTTAAAACGTAATCGTACCGGTTAAATCCAAAGTAAAATTGATACGCGAAAGAAGAAACGCAAAAGTTGCCCAGAAACACTGGTTCGCATAATCCTAAGATTTAAGCGCGAGCCCTCGAGTCCCCGAAGCGCTAAACAAAAACAAGGGTTTCGCGGCTTCGGTGAGAAGGGGACACGAGAATAGGTTACAGTTAGAAAACGGTCGTTATTACCGCGAGGCAAAGTAGGGACCGCGACTCGCAAATCCCAATCTGAAATATGACGGCGAATAATCCAGGGGAAATAAAACAGAGAGAATCGCTATTCTTCGCATCTTTGCGACCTTTATTAGATCGGAGCGTAACGAACGTTAAACAAAGGCATTTTTTTTTGCACACATTTTAATAATTTGAATTACCTGTTTTTAGGAGAATACGGGAGGCTCGACAGATTTCCCGATTCCTGCATAAGTAGCAGGCGGTGTTCGTCCTTTCGCGGTACTTTGAAAATAGCGTCGGATTTATTCCTCTTCCTCCATCGCCATTGGTCGTTCTTTCAGGCTGCCCACTGATTTCTGGCTCCGGAGGACGAGGTTATATCGGTTTATCGTCAACGATAAAATATACTGCAGCCGTTAAAGGGACTCGCGACAAGGGAGTTTGTCTCCCTCTGCCGAGGTTCGGATGTACATACGAAGCGTAGGTAGGTACCCCGTCCAGGATCGCCTGATGTAGCACCGACATTAAAAGCCGGCCCCGCGAACGCGAAGACTAAAATACGAGACACGTGAGAATATCATTAGCAAATTGCTTAATTTACGAACCGACTTTCGATGAGACTGGCGTACGATGATGGCTCTCGACGTTCCACGATGCGCTTGACGAATCCGTGAGGAAAAAGTATTAATTGCGCGACGCTTAACGATGGAAATAAATAACGGTGTAACATCGGTGAGGCCGACAAATTACTTTTCTACATTCATTGCCCATCGATTGTACGCAGAAGAGTTCACTTCTGTAATTGATAACCCGGAAATACTATGTAGTGATCACCAAATATGCTTTGAACTCTCTTAATCGATAGTTCATTTCATAGCGAAATGTTGGCTACGGCCTACCTTCGAGCTAAGTAAGTTGATGTCATATTTATATGGCCAGGTCCCTATAAGGGTAATCGATACCAATCAGGTCTGGACTCATCTGAATTGACTTTGCTAGATCATGACCATTAATTAAATTGATCAGGTCTGTTTTCATCAGTATTTTTATCACTGGTGTCAATTATGTTATTGTTTGTTAACAAATTTGTTAATAAGGTTGGGCAAATCTTGGTTCCGATGCTTTCCAGATTTTAGTGACAAGTGACATTATGGAATTTAAATTTCTCGAAGAAAAGTTGGGACGTGTGGTCGCACCGAAGATCAGAAGTGGCCATTCCGGCGGCGACGCGCGATAATATATCGAAGTCAATGTGCGCGCAGTAGAAAGAGGAGCACTCCCGCGATGAGGCCCCTTTCGCACACCCCTGTCATATATAATCTCGGACGTTAAGTGGGGACCTCCGTGGTGTTCCAAGCCCAACGCGTTTTATCACTGCGCTCATACCGTTTCAATACGCCATCCATAATAAGTCCCCCCGGACACACGAGACGCGTGCTGGGACTATGGACACACTGGAACGGGAATATAACCACTTCGCTTTACAACCCCCCTTTTGTAACGTGACAAGAAAGCCGGCATGCGACATTTTAACTCTCTCCTGTGCCGCATCCTCGGGGCATTACGACTCTTGACCGGAGGATGCATAATGTATAAATCAATAATTAAGTATTCGACGATCAATGTCTTCCATGGAGAAATTGATGAGTGGATATATTTTGTCATGTCGTTCTTTTTTGAAGAAACGAGGCGATAAATTGGCCGTAATAAAATGTACATTCATTGTTGCAAATCTGGACTGCTACGTAAAATTGTAAGCTTAATGGCGGTATAAATTTCAAATACAAAATGTCTGTAAATTTGCGTTTATGATTAGTCGAATGTTTGAAACGTTGATGGAAGTCGGTGGTATAACTGGCCGGTAAAGAAAGTTCTGATATTAAAATGTGCTAAACGTTCATTTAAAGCATACGCCGAGAAAATTTCTGAAAACGTGATGGAATTATAATAATAATAACATTTGTATTTATGACTATTTGAAGAAATGGCGTCAGTTTTTTAAATGTTTTATTGGAAATTAAAAAATTATAAATACATGTCGACTTGAAATTAAATTTGCACCAAATTTTCATCTACAACTTTTAATTATAACAATGAAGTTTCTAAAAAAATTGTTTATAATAATAAATTACAAAAATTTGAGGTGCAAAAAATATTGTTTAAATAAGTGGATGGCAAAAATATACAGGTTTATAGAAAGAAAATATTTTTTCATAAATATTTTAATTTAAACTAGTATTAAGAAGTTCTTGTGACTGCTGAAATGCACAATGCATTTGTCAAAATTCAAAATGGCTGAGCTAAAGTGACGAACGAATCTTTTATTTTTAATTCATTTTACCTAAAATTTGTTACTTTAAGTGTATTGAGTCACTTTTTGCAAGTTAGATGTGGTTCCTTCATTTCGAATTAACGAAATTTGAAGACCCATTAACAACACGGGTAAACCACTTTCAAGCCGATCTAGAAATGTTTTAAGATTTCGGTCGGGAATTTTGTGTATGTCGTTTGAATGTTTAAAATTCTACCTCAGAATTACAATCTGAACTTCGAAGATCCTTCAGTAACAAATTTCAACTGTTTCTTAAGAACTGAAATTTAAAGAATTTAGAATTATGTAAAGTTGCAAAGTGAACTCCTGCATACAAAAATTCAAAATGGTCGATCGAAAATAACGACAAATTTTGTTAATTCAATCAATTTTTGTTGAATGAGTTCAAAACTAGCTGTCCTTGCACCAAATCTGAAATGAAAATATGGAAGTAGTTGAATATCTCGAAATGCACATTAAAAGAAAAAAAATTAAAATATACATATGCAATTCAAAAGAGCCATCTAACGCCTACAAATTTTATGATCATTTTCGTTAACAGATGGCGCTGCATTTCGGAGAAATTAAAAAATTACTCTAAAACGTTTAGAAAAATTTTGGGAAATACTTAATGAATTCAAAAAATAGAAATGTACTTATGGAACTGTTTAAAAAAAAAATATCGCATGACAATTTTTGCGTGAAAGTCGGGTCCAAAAAGTTTCGTTCATAATTTGTCAGCTCTCTGACTGCGTACATTGTTTTGAATACACTTAAAATACTTTTACATTCAAAATACTAACACTTTATTATTCAATTGTCAGATTTTTGCAGGATATTGTTGTTTTTAATGCCGGAATTTTCATTTTTTTTTAATATTATTTTGCGTCGATTTTTCTGAACCTACAGTTTATAAAGGTGGAGTCCGAACCATCTGAGCTTTGGCGTTATTAGACATTTCTAAACAAATACAGAAGTGTCCTGATGACAAGGAGTTTCATTGCCTGGTTTTTCTGCACACTGAAAAAACTCGATATTTAAATACCCCGAGGTTACTTTTTAATTGTCAGGTTTGTAATTGGTCCAATTTTTAACATCTGTTTTTAATTTATAATATACATTTATAAATTGTTGAGTTTTTATAGATCGGATTTTTTAGGTGCTCCCAAAGTTACTACAAACATTTTCTAACAAATAATTTTTACATCATGAATTTACAAAAATGAAAAGGAAACATTAAAGACGAGACAATACGAAGTAAGAGAAGAAAATGCAGAATAACCAGAGACATGTCTAAACGATGAAAATATAAAACGATTTCCATTATGGCGTTATCAGATGTTCATTATTGTGATTACGTTTTTTCCCTAAAATGGTTATTTTCGTGTAAATTGCAGCCGCACGGTTGCACTTGTCCTGCTCTTCGTGTCGCGTGGTAATTAAACAGATCATTAACGTCATCGCCGCTCTGTGGTGCCGGAGAACCGGGCGAATCGCGCGAGAGACGCGCATTACCGTTACGCGATGGCCGAGCAGCGATAGGTGCCTTGACTAATGCGACGCGCTGCACCTTGCAAATTGCTCCGCAGAGTCGTCGCATCGAATACCGAAAGAGAAAAACCTACCTAATTCCTTAGGTTTCTTTAATATTTTCACCAAATTTCTTGCAATTAAAAGTAATCAATGACAACTGATGCCAAATGGTGACATTTTTTTAAGGGATTGTTTTTCGGTGTTTGCATCAGTGGTTTGACCCGATGTTTGAAGCGATACAAAAGTTTTTTTGCCATTTCACAGGATAGTTTAGATGGAAATAGGTGAGGTAAAAACACGATAAGATACTAACCCAGTAAGTTGCGACGATAAATCAAAACTGACAATAACACCGCCAATGTACTGACCCGGTACAGGTAGCCTGAAGAGTACTCTGTATTAAACGAGTACTGACTGACGGAGAAAAGTAGTTCTGATACAACACTGGCTGCCAGTATTTACATCAGTAGAAAATTACGTCTGACAGCCGAAATACGTCAGTACTAACCCACTTCAGGCAACCAGTACTAATTTCGGTATTAAATCAGTAGCTACTGAAGGAGCAAAGTAGTACTAACTCAATACTGACTGTCAGTAGTGTCATCGGTAAGAAATAATGTCTTGTTATCGGAGTTCGCCAATACTTTCGTAATACTGATTATTAGGACTATTTTCAGTGTTAAATTATTACTGAAATAAGTCAATACTGATAAAATACTTATTCCCAATGCTATTTATAGTGTTAAATGATAATTTCTCTGCCACCAGTATTCAACACCAGAAAAATATCGACTCAGTACTGATTATCCTTAGTTACATTCTACATGAAATCAGCGTTGAGAGAACGGACGTCTCAGTCCCCATTACTAAAAAAATAGGGTGCATCAGTAATGTTTTAAGAAATACAGAAGGATTGCAGCAGCAACGGTTTTGCACCGTTTTTCTCAGTTGAGTCCATTCTTTCAAAGATTTCCTCGGCGTACATTCAATAAATATGCCATCCCTGAATTTTCCTTCTCCTTGCTTAGAAAAGAATAATGTGGTTTCTTTACGTCACGATACAAAATGATAAGTAGGAAATTACTTAGTTAAAAACGCTTTTTTAATGGCTAGTGCTATCTTCAGTTTTAATTTAGGTTAGTGAAAACCCCAGAGTTTTTGTAAAAACCATTCGATTTTTTCTAAATACAGATGATGAAGTAAAAATGTCTTCTTCTCTATCTGATCTGCCATCGGATTTGCCATATCGGATCCGCCATCTTGAATTAAACAAATCAAGCCTCAAGTTCACGATGAACGACCCCAAAAAAACCCCGTATAAACATTTTTCTTGCCATTTTGAAGTATTACATTGAATTTTGGTGTAACATAACGGATCCGTCATAATGAAATTTTCAAATTTTATCCTAAAATTCCTTATGAGGGACCCCGATAACCCCTATACCGACGTTTTAGGGGTAATTATACGTCTAGAGATACGAATTTCACCAATAATGGTTATAATTGATCAAATAAAGCTGATTTTGACACAGTGAAGAACTGATGAAATTAGGTTGATTCGGGGCAAAACAAAAAAAAGTAAAATTAACGAAAAAAAATTACAAAAAACGAAATACACCAAGTGTTAATAATTTTTTATTTAAAATGGTCGAAAATAGTAGGAGTGGTCACTTAAAAGTCATTATTAACCTTAGATCCTGTTAAGAATGAAGGTCGAATATCAACTAAAAATAATATTTTTGTTTTGACTTATATGGAATCGACTATTCCAGATCTATAAAGCGTAGGTTTTGCTGCAACTCCAAGATCCAGATTCATTTTGTTAGGCGTCCGTTCAATAAATATGTAAATTTTGTTTCTAAAACGATTATAATATTATTGTATTTCTTCTCTATTTTGCTTGGATGATCTTGAATTTGTATCAGTAGTATTCTGTAGTATAACCGTGATTCCTTGTTAAACATTGAACTGTAAAATATATTAGAAATATTATATGTTTCAGTTATAGAAATATTGCAAATTTTTAACTTGCCGTTACTAAGATGATTACGTCTCTTTAAACCATATCATGAAATTTATCGAAAATAATTGAAACTGCCAAAAATTAACGGAAATTTCTCAAACACAATAAAATTATAAGTTAATTTGAGTTACAATTCAAAAACTACTGTAACTAAAATATTAAATTATATTTAAAATTTTTTTTTTATATTAATTGCTTATAAACTTAATAACCCTCAAATCTTAAATTCACACAGGTACACGTGATATAAATGTGTTATACATAAAACTAAATCAATGTAATAGAAAAAAATATTACATATTTCCAAATTCTAGACTTTCTATAAATATAATCGCAACATAACTTAACAGATTACCAACCTTCTCTGAAAATTATGAAAGGTATCAAGATTTTCAGTAAAGGTAAATGCATAGAACTTCAGTTATATGTTTTGTGAGTTTACCTCAGAAATATTTTGCAGCATGTCTTATTCATACATATTCTTTCAAAGTGTAGAAAATTTGGAAATCTTATTTTTTGCACTACCTGGGCATTTGCACATTTCTCTAATAAGTAACATAAAATGAATTTTTTCTAATTTATAAAAGGCGCCTTTTTTACTATTTTCAATTTGTGCTCTCGATTCCCGAGAAAATTTAAAAAAATCGATTGTTTATATACAAATTTTTTTTTCAAAATAAAATAAAAATGCTATGATTTCTAATGTTTCACGATTTTCTTGATTGAAACTGGTCCTAATCAATGAATTGTAAAATTTGTGTATAAACAGTTATATTTTTGCAATTTTCTTATTTTGAATAAAATCATTAGATGAATTTCTTTAAAAAAAGAGAACAGTACATCGCGTACGACTTGATTAAATTGATTCAGATGATTTATTTCTCTTTATCTCTCTAAATGCCTTGAAATCGACAAACGCAAAACGCACAAATTATTTAGTATCAGTTAGCCACTTTTAAATATTAATGAGTAAACAACTTATTAGTAAAATTCAAATAATCTACAAGAAACGATTAAATGTCTTAAATTATTCTTCGATAAAAACATAGACTTATCAATTAGCTGTTTACTAACATAAATTCTTATATATAGTTAATTAAATACCCACTTTCCTTGTTTTATTAGTATTTTTTTATGGAATTTAATTGCATAGGACAAACATTTTTATCCAGATACTAAACTGTAATTTTATAAAGGTGTCCAATGGAAATCGAATCGGAATATGTGGTTTCCTATCGTAGAAGTACAAAAAAAACATCACTTTCACCAATTTTTGAGATCATATATGCACGGAATACTTAAGCGTAAGTCGTATTTCAATTTGGTTTGAATTTTTATTTTGTAATAACATTTTCCAGTTTGTGGGAATCATGGAAATATAAGTTATTCAGACTATTTAAGCTATTAATTCTTAATACACGGATTTGCAATACATTCAATTTTATGACTTTTATATAAAAAGTACAAAATTCCATAAGTTTTCTAAAATACTTTCATAAAATTTAAAAGAATTTATAGAAATTAATAACAACTGATGTTATTTGTTTGTTTGCTATTTATTATGGCATAGAGATAAAACTCTTTAGCCAACAATATTTCTTAATTTCATTGGAATTTTTGGATGACGGTTTCATTTATATATTTATATTTATTTAAAAAGTATTCATTTTCTATAATGTTTTATAAAGTGATCATCAAAATTGGCAATCATTTTTAATTATCACATATTACAGTACACACAAAATTTCTTAAAAAATCTTGTTAAACTAGAAAACTGAAATGTCACGAAAATTTAATTAACATTCTTTATATATTATTGAAATATATACTAAATGATTTCAATTTCAATTAATTTTGTAATCTGTGACAGGTAAAACCCTGTCTATCGATATGCCATTAAATCAAAAACAAAACCTACCATATTACTAAAGATGTACATCAACCCCGATCGCAGCATTAAATGCATTACACATCAAATTGTTGCATACCGATTGAAGAATAATTCGTTACACTTTAGTTACTAATTTTTTTCAGACTAATACTTCCATGCGCACCTTGCAAATTGCCCAGGGGCATTATAGCATTGACCTTAAGAGCGCTCCCCACTTTATACTACAAAAATACAGGATGAGAAAAACTCGGTTACTTTGCGATTATTTAAGACGGGATGCTAAATTTTTAAATTGTATTGTCCACCTTGAAGTTCGACGTCACGCACCTGCTTCTCCGTCGATTTTACGATTGTGCCGGGACTGTCGGAAATGTTGTGTTGGCACGTTCATTCGTTTTGTAAATAAACAACCACATATGCCTTATTTTATGCCTCTATGATATATGGTCATTAAGAACCTAACTAAATAACATTTATTATTTAGGAATGTGATGCAGCCTTGATCATTTTGAGTTATTGACTATTGAAATATTTGTTCCCTAATTTGGACTACTGTTAAGTCCATACTTTAGGATACATTTTTTTGGTGCACCTAAAAACCCGATAAATCGCAAAACAGACATTCAAACCCCAAAACAGACAATTTTTTTAAATATCTAGTTTTGGAAGGTTTCTTTTTGAAATGTCTGTTTTTTTCAATTTCTGGTTTTTAAAAGTCGGGTTTTTGAAGTGTCTGTTTTATGATTTGTCGGGTTTTTGAGACACTTTTTGGTATGTATCGGTCTATTTCTAAATATTGATTTGAATCGAAATATATAAATACGTAAATATATAGATGACACTGGGATGTCAGTGCACGTCGAGTGCATTATTTAATTGTCTTCTTATATGAAAATTTTTTGATACGATAACTATTGGGTTTTAATGTAAAAAGGAAAAAGTAGAAAATATCCCTCTAGCTCTAAAAATTTATTTGGCACCCATTTTTTAGACAATTATCTTACAAAAGAGATAAAATATCCAGTTTCTGTGATTCAAATTTTAAACAACAATAATTCCAAACGTTTTTCGAATGCCAAATTTGTGTTGAGCGGAATAAAAAATTGCTTCATACATTCATTAAAAGATAACTATGATTTATAAATGACAAGAGGCAACAATTTTAAAATCTGTGTAACAGTAGAATTCGAGTGATCGGGAATAAACAATGAAATAGATCAGACAGCAACCATTTTTGATTTTTCAATTCTGACTCCAAGATCGTAGTGAGACAATTCCATAACTCCTGCAAACTTTTAACAAAATTCCATGATGACTTTACGAATTAGGAAAGAGTGTGTACTTTTTGTGGACAAAATATCATGCCCTCCGTCGAACCAAACAAAATAAAGAAAAACTTTACGGCCATTACATATTTTTCAATCGCTCCGACTAATATTCCTTCTCGTCCCGACAAAAACGTCGTATATACGAATGATTTCGTTGTCGTCAATAAAATTCACATTGATTTTGAGAGCGGGCGCAAAAACGGAAATTAGTGGGAGGCACTAGTGTCTCGCCTCTCCTTTGAGCGGCGCTGTCCAATTAATTTTTTCCCCCCGAAAAAGCGGGAAACCGCGGTTGCATCGACGACGACGACGTCGCTTTAAGGGATTCCCGGGTAGAAAGTCCGTCGCCTTTTCGGACGGGACGTTCGCCTATATAGAGTCAGTCCGACTGACCGAAGATCAATCGGAGGCGGCCTGTAATTAACGAGTTACGGCCGGGGCGCGCTGTTGCATTAAGACGCGGCTTTTTGTCACTGAACCAACGGGCGTAATTACGTCCATGTCGAGGCGTTCGCTCGGATTCTCGCGCGCGCGACTTCGTTCGCGGCTCGGCCCCGCTCGGCTCCCCCCCACCCCCTCCAGTTTCTTCGATTGGTTATACTTGCGAGTTTTTCTCGTTACCGACGCCTCGCAGCGGAGAGTGGGAGAGGCCGCGTAACGACATCTAGAAGCGTAATTAGTAGGCGTGTGCTTGGACGCCCACCGGACTCTCGGACCGACGTGCACCTCGCTTTTAATTTTTTAAACAGACCCATTTTTTCCGGATTTTTGCCTCCAAATTAAAGGGGTGGAAGGCCGTCGCGTTTGCTTTTTGTGACGTCTCGGACTCTTAACCGCTGAATTGATAACCTGAAAGCTTAAAGAGGCTTCGGTTGATTGGTGAGATCATTTTCCTCTTCAACCTAAAATGATATTAATTAACGTGGAATTTGTAAATATTTGACCCTATTCAGGTAGCATGTTTCTCATAAAAGTATATTAAGAGATCAAATAGATATAATTTGTACGACTTCTGCAAGATTATATCTCTATATTAATGAAGTGGGCTTTTAATGCTGAAATATAGCACATTATGTGATCAAGAAAATTATTTGCTTTACAATCTAAGGAAACTGTTAAATAAGAACACTGTTTTGAAACCTCACGTTTGGGTGTTCTTTTCAAGATTTTAAAAATGATGGATAAGTACACTTAAAGTTTACTATAAGAACACTTTCCGAGTAGAATATGAAAATTTTAAGACATTTTAAAAAACTCTTAGAGACGTTTTTATTTTGATTTTTGTCATATACAGTAGTACCCATCCTAGGTTATACCGTCGGTTCTTTTAAAATGACCGAAATTTATCCAAAGTTATAGCCCCTCACTATCCCCACTTCCGTAAATCTATTTATATCCGTGAAATGAGTGCTTCTGTGTATATGTATCGTGAAGCGAGCGTGGCTCATCGAAACAATGTGGTGGGGGAAGGAGAGGAAGAGAGTGGTATAACTTTGAACGAGTCAAATGAATAACTTAGGATAGGCATATAACTTTAGACGGCATACCTTAGGACGGGGACTTTTTTTTATCGGACTAGTTTATACAGATTCACGCTTTGACCGGTGATGATATTTTTGCGCCAAATCGGTGGCATGTATTACCTCGGCCGTTAATAACAAATAATAAATAGATTCTTAGCAATGACTATTACTGCTCAATTTGTAAACAAAGGGAGGCGTTACTATATTATCCTGTTGATCCCTTTTTTCGTTTGCTTACTATTCATCTGTTGATCGTTATTTCTGAGAAATACTTTTAACTCTTGCAGAGTTTAAAGATGTTTAGAATGTAACCAGAATGTGGGTTATCGGTTTAAAAATTAGTTAAGAATGTGCTAGGAAATAATTCTGAAAGTGACCTTCGAAGAGACTCGCATATTGATTTTAAAAGTTTTAGAAAAACAATGAAATATTTATCGGTAGATACATTATTACTGTCTATCGATTAGCATTCTGAGCAGAATTTAAGCACGTTTCGATGAAAATTCCGGAACGCAGAAAATATTTGAACGTCTTGAAGAGATCAATGTATTACTTGGGATAAGAAAAATGTATAGGTTGATTAAATTTCACCCCTCCAGCAAACGAAAAACGATTTAAAATTATTGTTGAAATGATTGACTCCTTCGAGTTTTGAATTCTATTTTTTGAACTTTATGAATAATTCCCTATTATCAATCATAATCCTATTACAATAATTTAGTTTTCTTTTGTCCATATTGCTGCATATAAGTTATAATGCGAACTCTTCAGTACTTAGAATGAAGCATTGAGACCAACATTTTGAATTCTTCTGAAAACTTGTTGCTATATAAAGAATGATTGCTTTCTGATTCTTCTAGAAGTATTTTGTGAAGAATTATCATTCTGAATTCACAAACTTGCGAATGCTTCCTAATGACGGGGAGAAGCCCACAAATATTCTTGCTGGTATTGTTTACAAACAAATCGCTTCCATTTAGTGTTTACCATCGTTCGTTGTTCCCATTGTAGAAACGAATTTTCATTTAAACAAACTAATCACGTCAAATAATAATATTACATTTGACATATTATGTGCCAATATTACTTTCACGCCAGCAAAAGTGGATGTTTTAAATTCTGTTTTGTCTTTAGTGCAAAAGGAAAATAAACAGACGAAGGTAATTGTAGAACTCCAGAAAATGGATTTTGCGAAAAATGCGTGTTGCGGTTCTAAAGACGTTTAAATATCCGTTTTTATTGTCCTTGTTGCTTTCCTCAGGATGTGCTTAGGACATAGGATATCTTGAAGATGCCAATAGGACTATAACGGAAGTAGGACGTACTGAGGAGGATGTACTGAATGGGCCGTTATGAGAACATTTGCTAATATTTTTGTTGAAAAACTTGACTTTGTTGCAATTTTTACTGCATGTATTGTAAAACAGGTCTCTAGTAAAATGTATCAAAATTACGTCAAAATTGAAGAAGACAATGATAGGTCCGATTTTCTAGTATTTTTCAACTGTTTAACGGTAGCTCATTAGACTCCGAATAACGACAGGATTGCATATATAGAATAAACCACAATTAACGGTGTTACGCACATAAAATTAAACGTTGGTAAGGTTACTGGAGTCCACGCTACATATTTAGATCGAGATCGGAGTAGGAACTGAAGAAAAAACATTCACAGAAGCTCAACGAATACAATTCCAACCCAATTAAATCAGTCATTCCTAATAGTTTCCTAACAGATTCTTTAAGGTGCATATGGAGTAAAGAACCGAGTCGTCAAACGTCCTGGAAAAACGTGGGAAAGTAGTTGGGAAGGGGTCGAAGTATAGTTCCATTAAAAAAAATTACTGTCAAAACCAAGTAAGGGAGAGTATTTCCTTTCGATTTTCTTTCCCACAGGATCGAAGACATATAACTCGTTCCCCTGCGAAGTCACGCGCGGTGGACGCGATGACGACGCTTGCAGATCATTATCGATACAAAATAAAGACGCTCTGACGAGCACCTCCATAACTCTCGATCGTGACAAAAATGACGCGTATCCGCCGGAAGCTCTCCTCTTTATCCTCCTCGTTTTTTTTCGAACACTCGAGTTATAGGCAATATGTAAGTATTGTCCTCATTAAATTTATACATACATTGTGCAATTATTCCACATGCATGCAGTCGTTAGGACGTATATTTGTATATGAGGGTATGTACATGTATATGTATAAAATATTTTACATTTAAAGACGCAAAACAAAATATTGAGAATAGAAAATTCCAAAAATTCGCCGCCATGTTGAAATTATTAATTTTTTCTTTGTTTATTTCATAGTTTATTAAATACATTTTGGTTCATTTAATTGAATAAAAGGATTTTATAAATTTGCTCATAAAACGAATGATGAAAAATCTCAAAATGGCGGTGAATTTTCGCAATTTTCTATTCTTCATATTTTGTTTACGTCTTTAAATTTTGTTATATTGTTCAATTTTTTTTCCATAATTAATCCTACTAGTGTTTATTTATTTTTTATTATATATACTCCTATACAACAACACCATTTACCTACACGGTATCTATAATTGATTTAAATAACAGCTCACAAATGTACTTATATTAATTAATAAGTTTTTAATCAATTAGGTTGTTATTCATATTTCAATTTTCTTATGAGAACTGTGGAGATACTGTGGTTTATCATAGAAATTAAACATGGCGGACTCAATATGGCGCTATTAATGAGGAAAGAAGCGATTAACCATGATAAATCCTCCAAAAACGTTTCCACCACTATTTAGATCTAATTAGCACGTAAAGTTGTATGCTATTCAATTCATTCATCAACATAAATGACGTTTTTGAAAATCCAAAATGGCGGACCCAATATGTCGGACCAAGTGTGGCGGACGAAAATGCAAAAAATCGATTGAGTTCTGTGACACGGCATAAGCGTAGCAGATCACGAAATTATAGCTAAAATTTGGAAATTCAAAATGGCGGATCCAACATTACTCATTAAAAATACAAAGTATCGAATAAATTCTGTGTATTTGCATGGGAGGGATTTTTTGTCCTATATCATGAATACATGATAAGAATTCAGGAATTCAAAATGGCAGATTCATTTTTTTCAATTGCATATTATCTAGTCCAGAATCATTTGAATGTCTAAAATATTGCAGTATAAGGATTGATTAAATGACGCTGAGGAGTTTGTTCTTTAGACATCATTTGTTTCAAGCAGTTTTTATTATTACTTATCCAAATATCATCGATGTGTCGTAATTCTCGTAATTATTTCGGTGTATGATAAAAAAAAAAGAATAAAACGTTAGTCATTAAGTGATACTCAACTGTCATTAATGGTCATTTCAATATTTTGTATCCGAATAATAAATAAGTGTGATTCAGAAAAATGTTAAAAATGTATTTACGTGTATTTTAACGATTTCTGGACGTCAATAATCATTTAATATCAAGAACAGTAGTTTTATTATAAACAACTTATAGTAATTTTCAAGGATCTCAAATAAGTCATTATTTGAACATGAAATTATACCACTTTCTACATTCTTTACTCGTATTTTACATCCAATGTAAAGTTATGGAAGTAGCGAGATTCCAGATCGCAAATCCCAGGTTCGATTCTTAGAAGGGGATGTTTTTAACATATTTTTTAATGCATTTTATCCTAATTTACTGGATAAAAAACCAGAGTATTTTCTTAAAAATTGAGAAAATTATGGTTACTATGTTGTGTATTTTTTCAAAAGTTTTTACAATAAGACTGAATAGTTGTGGCTTCAAAAAATTCAAAGCATCTCGAATATCATTAAAATTTGTAAAACATGAAAAGAAATGAGGCAACAATTAAGCTTCAACAACTCCGCCTTTTAATCTTTTCTAATTAATTCGACAGCAACAGAATTTAATAAAATTACTCAAATATGTCCAGTATTCCGTGCACAGTTAATGCCTGTCGAAATTGCATATGTACATTCGTCCAATTATCGGGTTAACAATCTCGTCTTGGAGTAATCCCGAAAACGAATAAACTTCCGTAAATACCTTTGTTCGTTATCGATTCGAATCTTCCGACGAATTCGACACGCAGAGGCGATCAAGCAGCAGCTGTTTTTACAATTAAACTTTGTTTAATCGCGAATCTTTCCGAGAGAAATTTGCAAGGGACACGTGTGTCGCACATATGGCTTTTGGTCGGTCGATCAACATTCGATGAATGAAATAGCAAATCATCTTCGCGAAAGCGACCAAACGAGTGTTGGAAAAAAGTAATGAAGGGATAGCAATGCCGCCGAATAAAAACGAAGGAAAGTATTTTGCCTCACGAAATCACGCACACGTTGTAGCATATTTGTACAATTTCATACATGAAAGGAAGTTGCGTTTATTGGATAACAAAGAAATCAAAAACAATCATTCTGCTTTTTCAATGTATAATTTTCTACATATTAGATTTTATATTAATCTCTAAATCTCAAATAAGACATTGTTATTATCTGCGAGTTAATATCTTTAAAAAGAAGGAAGAGGGTTACTAATTATTAGTACACGCGGTGATGACCAGGTGGGGATATTTTATACGATTCCCCAGTAATGAAATAATCTCTTGGAGGTCATATGTGTTCTTTGGATATTTAATTCCACTATACATATACTATATTCAGTGTCGCATACTATTTTTTACTTACTTTACTACTAAAGCACTAATACCTAAGTGCCGGACACTAAATTTTATAAAAATCGATCATTTTAAATTCCGAGATTATATGTCAGGTTTATAATCTGAAGCATAGAAAATCCCTGAGTAAGCAATAATTCCAGCTAATTGAGTCCTCCAATTTGAATTTTCATGTTATGTTAGATTTGTACCCTGTCCTGAACATCCCAGACTAATATGATTCAAACTAATCCGATCAATGTCAGTACATTATTCCGACATATTGGATGCACCATTTTGTATTTCCGAAATCTGGAGCGAAATTCTTAAACAACGATTCCCAAAAATCCAAAGTAAAGGGGTTCACGTGAATCTGATCAATTTTGAAAAATTCTTCTGTTATATTGGGTCCGTCAGTATGGATTTTGAAAATGTCAACTTCATATTCAGGGACCATGAACAACTTTTAAAAACTAAGTAAACAATATTATAGGTTAATCATGAGATTTAACTCTGATCGGGCATATTAACATATTACCTTTCGCTGTGAAGACAGAAAACTCGAAAGTGGGCTCAGAATGTTACGATGTTTCCGGCCAATTTGAAATTTGTGTAAATATGGATATTTATGTCTTCGAAGACACTGATTATGAATTTGGAGTCAATTTTCAATCATTCAAAATGGCGGATCCAATATGGCCGGCATTTTTTTTTAAAGTCAAACGGCCATATTGCATTTTTGGTTTAAAGTTTTAAAAATTTGTTCTCAAATTCGGAATCAGCGATTCAACATACCCTATAAAACCTAACTCTGGTGCCAATTTTTTTCTTTATTCTTTATATATTCGTTCTTTTACAATTAGGTATATAATGAAAAATGCTTAAAAATTGTCCAATTTTGTACGACCATATTGGATTTTACGTTTAGAATTTTCGAAACTTGACTTCACATTCGGATTCTGCGATTCGACATACCCAGTTAAACATAACGCTGGTGTATATCTGTTTGTTTATTCTCTGTTTATTCAATCTTTTATAACTACCTGTATACACGTAGCTCACAGCGAAAGGGTTAAGTCTCAAAACTGCTATTTTTTAGAAATAATGGTTTGGCATTTTAGATCCTCCATTTTGAATTTAGGAAATTTAATGTCAAATTGGTAATCAGCGACCCTAAAAATACATGCATACAATTTTTTTTGTAAGAATTGACGAACTTAAAAGAAAACTGTCCGCCATATTTGACCCTCCATTTTATTTCAATAAATTCCACATAAGACTATACCTTATCTATTTTTTTCTCTGATACTTTCAACAGATTCTCCGAAAGCTACAGCATTGCTTGTTAATTAAAGAAATACGCGTGAATTTCTTAAAATATTAAATGTATAATTGCTTACTAAGAATACATCAAGTAGATAGAAAATCTTTCACACTGTATACTTAGAAAACGATCATCATAAGTAATATAGACTACAGGTACAAATAAACGTCTGTGATAACAAATAATTAGCTTATTAATTTTCTGCGCAATTTAGGTCCTTTTCACTAAGATATATAATAGGAAGTTTTCATTACTCGCTCACTAAAAGAATAATTCCGCCGTGAATTAAAATGATCGGTATAAACTATATTAATGATTAATAGTGGAAGCTAATTAGCGATGAATGTGCCTTTGGATCTCAGGAAATCATAGAACAATTCTTAATTATTTAATGTTAAGCAAAAATCATGACAAGTTTATTTCTTTTAAATCATTAAATGCTCAACTAATATAGCGGAACAAATATTTGTTCAGAATGGTATGACTTATATTATGTCTTATATTTGTTATATTATTACAAAAACGATTTTGTTTGCTGGTTTTGACATATTTTAGTAAATTTTTTTAACTGTTACTCAAAAATATATCCAGCTTTTCGGACCTCTTGTTTTCTCTTCAAGAGTGTTTTTGATGAACCAAAAATAATAAATGACCCTAGTCTCATTAGACATGCTTTAACATCCATGCAGTTATAGTAGCAGCGATTATTTTCATCCCTGTAGCAACAAGTGTAGGCATCTCGACTAAAAGCTAAATTTAAAATAATCAAGTACTTTTCGACCAGAAAATTACCCTGCAAAAATTGCACAAATTTAAGCTGCATAATTTCTTTAAATTAGACGACTTCCAAATTAGAAATTGGATTAAAAATATTTTACATCAAAAACCTCAAATAAAAATTTTCAGTCAATACTGTTTCCTTTTTTCATTTAACAAATAATCGAATGTCAGGTATAACAACAGTTTTGAAAATAAAAAAAATTACTTTTAATACCACAATTGTTATGAACACATATTTTTCTTTTCCATAAGATATGAATTGTTTTCTTTTCTTCGTTTTTTCTGTTCCCAATGAAAGGAAATTGAACACGAAATATCTTTTTACCTTAAAACTTTTTTTTACCTTTTTCCCTATCAAACAATTTTTTGAAAATTACCATGACACCTGCAACTCGGTGGTATAAAGTTCTGATCATAAAATATATTTTGAATATAAATTTGATATCAAGTCATGCAAACTTTCCTTATCAAATAAATAGCCTCAGTATTTATTTCTTGTTTGGATTTGTACAGTGATCAAAGTATCAGAGAATAGTAATAATATTGAGACCATCTGAAAACGAAAGTATCTTGTTAGACTTGTTACGGCAATGTATAAATAAAATCAAGTTATAAACAACGGGAGAATGGAAAAATTAGTCAGAATTAATCTAAACACGCCTAAATTATATAAATGTTTAGAACTGTATGTCGAATTTACCACATTCGAATTACTATCTGTGTTGTAAGACCTGTTCATTATAAACTTTTAATAAATACTGCGAAAATGAAAAAGTGTAGCACAATTACAAATAAAATATTACGCCATTTTGTAATAAAATATTGTGTAATTCGATAAATTTCAAAAAAATTATTTATAGTATTTGTTGGTTATTATTAGTATAAGTTTTTAACACATGTTTCATACAGTGCAATAGTATTGTCGACAAATTTCCAATGGAAAATTACGTCAGCTTTTGTTTCCACTTACAGTCTATACTTCTTGGAGTGACAATTCACATGTATATAGGAAAAAAACGTAGTGAAAAACGAATTGTCACTATTTGAGAGTAAATTAAGACTGTAAAGAATGAAACCACAGTCCGACACCACAAAAAGTACATTACCCGAGATTAAGTAATATCGACCTGTTTTGTTACCAGCAACGACATGTATCAGGTATTCATAAAATTAATTTTATATTAAGGTATCTTTGAAATCTCATTTGTACATTTGTAAAAATAATTTTACTTTTAAAAAACCATGGTGTTCTCCTCATATCGTAAAAAATATGACTCCTAATGCAAGAAACAAGACAATCAGATAAATCGCATAATTTAATTTTCACACCATTTAGAACTTTCCGGGATGAGAAATAAAGGTTTCTTCATGCTCGGCCTAGCCTAAACTCGGAAAAGTGTCCGATCGGTAGCGATCGTCGCATTGCTTTCACCAATTTCACTCCTCACCTAAAATGCACTTCGTAATACCGGTTGGTCGATTTTCGAAAATCGAAAATCGAAGAAAACCATATGAAAAGGAAAAGTATCCACAAATGTTCCAAATGAAAACCCCTCCCAAACCATAACGATCTTTTGTGTACACTTACGATGATGCATGTTACTCGTTCGCCCATCATCCCACAAATCATTCGCAAACGCCCAACATTGTATCTGCTTGCGATTGTTATGCTAACGACGGCAGTATCGCTATTCCTTAGTTCGTTCTTCCGGTTCGGCCACCTGTTTCGAACACGTGAAGTGCATCATCGCCTCATCGATTCGTTTTTATGTGTTCGAGAGAAAACGGTTTGCGAGAGCTCACAAAAAAAAACGCAAAATAAAAATGTAGCTAAACGGAGCTCAAGAAAACGCGCTCTTCGTTCTACGACATTGTGTACGAAGGGGAAAAGCGTTTATTACCGCATTTCGTAAAAAATAGCAACCGCTAGTTTCGCGAAACTCGTTAACGCCATCTGCTCAAGTGTTATAGCAATTTTACACCATTACGTAAATCGATGATAGCTCGTGCATATTCAAAATTTTCTTGCACTTTACTCCCGACATTATATGGATTTTAATAATTGCGCGTTGAAAAAGTGAATTCGTTATTTCAATGCGGTTTTGTAATTAGTTTGGGATTATTTTAATGCATAATTTATTTCGTATGCTAGTGTGTCACTCAATGAGCTGCGCAATCATACTCGAAACTATGCCTTTTCTTCAGAGAAATTAAATTCTTCTTGTGTCTATTAGATTGAATTACGAAATGTAACTACAATGTAAACGCAGGAAGAATACTCGAAATTTCCTGATGTAAATATTTTCTCTATAATATCTGTGAATATGACCTTATTTTGACGTGAGTCATTTCGATATTACAACTTGACAAAGACGATATTGTTTCCTAATTCCAGAAACAATAAAAATCAAATTTTCGGAGATCAAGATATCTGCGATTCTACAAATCGCGATGTCAAGGTAAGTTTTTTGTTTGACATAGGCAACTCTCCACATTTTACGGAATGAACATGTATTTCACTTTAGACTGATTCCACTTTTTCTGGTGTACGATTTTACCACTTTGTGAATAAAGTAACAAAATGATACTAACAATTCAGTTAGTAGACCAAACTAATTCCACGTCTGGAGCAAGCCTAAATGTTTGAAGATAATAAAATTAGCTCCATTAGAATTAAATATACCATGGATATCTGCATTACTGCAAATGCGGAATACTAATTTGGAATCTAAATCAAGACACGATAAGTTTCTTATTTCCATGTTCTTTAAGGCAAGAAATTCGCTCGTGACGTCTCACCATCTTACTCTTCGTTCCCTCAGGAAACTATATGACTATAAAAATACCCCCGTAAAGGTATACGTCAAGATCAACGCAGAAAACAAATGACGGCGGTGCCCTTTTAATTGTTGGACACCTGTCCGTGTTCGTGGCAACCCGCCCCTTTGGCGGATGGGTGCACAACACCACCCGGCCCGATTCTTATTTGCATTTAAGCTTTTCCTTATTTTCTGATTTAATAAACAATTAAATATTCGGACAATTAATATTATGTTTATGTAATTTTATTGGAATATATTTCCACTAATCCTAGAGTATAAATATATTTTGTCCTAAATGTAAATACATTTACAAAAGAGCGATTTGAACAATAGGGAGAACATACGCAACAAAGCCTGAATTACAGTCCGGAAGTGTATTCAATTTGCGGTGGACATTATCGATACATCACCCTTTAATTAAGACTTCGGAAATGATTCAGTAGAAGGTGAGAGAATTAAGATATCGAAAATCTTCCTTCCCTCTATTTCTTTCTTCCAGGTGCAACTAATGGGAAACGGAACACCATGTGTACCAAGGGTGGCGTGCGATCATTTGCGCGTTCAGCAAAAGAAGACTAATCATTCCTGATATATATTTTCTATTATTTCGTGGGAATCACCCTACATAGGAGTGCGAATTTTTAGGACGTCTTCTTCTTCCGCCTTCGTCAAATGTTTGACACGCACTTCCTAACGATCGCCTGATTGATTATTATAAAACTGGTCGTTTATGTTATGAAATCACGTTTAATATAAATAACTCATTTTTTAAATTAATCGACAGTTACAAGGAGCAAAATCATTACAATCGCTTATATTGTTCTGCAATGACAACAAATGATATTGATATTGATAAATGAAACATAAAAGCACGATCAATAATCGGTAACGAGAAATCATAGATGCGTGCAATAGGTTGCGTGTATCGTTCGCGTGATGAGTTTTACGAGAATCAGACAGGAACATTGACGCAGATCGTTTATTAACCGAGTTGGATACCCGATCATCCTCACTGATAGTAATAGAGACGTTTTCAATGTGTTTGTATAACATGACCATCAATCCGAAAACTTATAAATGGATTAAAATTGCAGTCACGAAAAATTCACTTTTATAACGCAGTCGCTAACTAGATCCGTCTTCTTTTCGGTGGTGAGTTTCGGAAAGAGTGATTTGATTCGTTTGTGTACATTCGAGTCTGACGCCGAGGACACGTTATTCAACTTTTTGGTCACGGAACTTCGTTGTCGTTACCCTTGATACAAAGCGTCGACATCGACACGTCAACTTGCGCACGCCAAGTTATTGTCATTCTTTGTCCAAAATATCTTTCATATAATACTTTAAAATCCCTTTGTTTTACCCCTTCGAGTTACACAAATCAGACTTTTCTACACTCTCCAATATGAAAGCTGTTGGGTGTCTGAATAATTTGGTAACTATAATTAAGAACCCATGAATCAGAAACAAATCCGCTTCCCCAACAAGTTTGAAGCAAAGTCCTACATGAAACAAAGTTTGATTTTTAGGAATAGTAGATGTTGTAAAGCGTAAACCCTTAATTGCATTTTGTCCAAACGACTATACAGGTCATTTGAGATTTCGGTATATTCCGCGGAAAAGGCAAGACCGACCATCAAATAGTAAGTTCTGGTTGTCATAGCGGACACTCTTGCAGTTCTTTGAATACTTGAACGGCGGGAGAACACGTTAGCCGTTGCAATCCCAAGTAGAACTCTGAACGTGAATTTAATTACTTTTCATACTTTTCGTGCGGTTCGCGGCGTTGACGGTTTGTTTGTGGTCGTCGTCGTCATCATTGTCGGTGCGACGTGTGCTTTTAAGCGAACGGCTGTCTTCCCCTTTTGATTTTACGATAATGGGTTTGTTTGCATTCCAATTTCAAGAAGTTTTACGGTATCTCCTCCTCCCACCCACGTCTCAAATCGCGGCCCTTCCGTTGTAAGCGAGCGCTGCGAATTCGGCAAAGTACGTTCGAACCTTTCAACCCTTTTTTCCGCATCCACCTTAAGAAATAAAAAGTCTGGGGAAACTCGCGAACGACGCTTTTAAATGAATTTGTATTGTAATCCAGTACTTTGATGTTTATAGAACTTTAATTTCGAGATCAAATATAAAAGAATTCTTTGGTTTTACGTCAAATTTTTCAAGTTAACGAGCATCAGTCGAGCTTTTGAATGGTTCATTTGCCAAAGATTGCATCGCAATCTAAAAAGATGCAACTACTTGCGTTATTTGCTTTTGACGAGAATGAAGTGCTTAATCGCCTAATTAAAAGCCAAAGTAAAGTTACAAAAGGCGTCACTAACCCGTTAGAAAAAATAAAAAAATGACGAAACCTTCCGCCAGTTTACGTTTATCTGAAAAAAGTTTTTCCCATCGTAAAACTTTTTAAAAAATGTATAATTGTACTTCCATCGTAAAGCCTCATTATCGGTGTAATTATCATGCAAGTATATTCAGCAAAACGCGAGACGATGGCGTGCCAGAATGCACTGAAGATCACCCACGCTAAATCCGACGCCCGCAAATAAATTACACGACTAATTTTATCCGTAAAGAAGAAGAAGAGGGGGGCGCGGGAGGAGGGAAGAAAAAATCAAACGAAAGAACAGAAAGCGATAAGGCTATGGGAGGATAAATTTAAGCTCGTTTAGTATACAAGTCGAGTCTCGGATCTAATCGCGTTCGCCGGCGTATTCATTTTTACCGAGATCGATCGATCTGAACGTGGTAAAGTTATCGCAACAAACGGCTAAGTGTGGGGGACCAGCAACGCAAAGAATCGCTCGGAAATGCCGAGATATATTGACCGGACGGCGAGTATCACGGAATCCGCGCATTAATAACACAGCCGGTCTTTAACCTGCAAACTTCCTAACTCGAATCAGCCCCCGGCGATTAAGATGCTTCCTTTCCATTCGAACTCGGGCACGGTCGCTATTTTGATAAATAAAACGACTAAGTATCAGCCATCTCAATCACAAAATAGTGGAATCATATGTTTATGACAAAGTGAATCTTCATCTTGAATCAGCAATAACATCATCATGTAAATCGTTCTTTTTTGTCGTCGGTGATCTTCATTCCTATATTCGTTCAGTTGGAACTGGACTTTAGTGCCCTCCTGGTACATTGAACGGGAAAAATTAACGTTGCTAATGTTTGGACTCGACTTTCCTGATTGTTATTTCCTACGGTGTTAGAGAATCTCGCGAATTGTTGTCGTCATTCTTAGGTTACTGCTGGCCGTCAGGTAACTTAGTCGCCGTCATCAATCGCTCGTTCGTACAGTTCATTCCCCATAAGGAAGGTGCAATGTCCATCGAACACGTTGCAACGTACGAAACTTTACAGCCGCGTAAAGACCGGTCGCGATATTCAGCAGGCTGTGATGGGGATCTACCGCTTTTTACGTTTTGTTCTCTGCTTTAGTTTTTAGCTCCCCTTTATTTTTATGAAGCTGTTTCGACCGCTACACCAGATGCGATACGTTCGCTCGAAGCCGAGGACCGAGATGCCTGTCAATTATTGAAATGAGCTAATTATCGTTTTCCCGCGGCTGACTGAACGCCTATGGCTTGTCTTTGATGGGTTGCTCGCGCCTTGCAGCTGCACGTATTTTACTCAGCCCTGCGCGCATTACGACTTACGAGCACTGATGTTCCTGGGCCTCTTGGCAAAAGATCGCAGTCCGAGCTATTGCTGGATGTGTGTTATTACCTTTCAAAGATCGACTCAAAAGCATGCCCCTTCGAAATTTCTACCCGGAAGATTCTGTCGCGGATAACAAATATCTCGTTATCAGGTTGTCATCGCCACCATCGTTTAATATGACAGCTCATTCGACAATTTGAAAATTATGGTTTTCACGCGATCTGGTATTGGAGCTTAATGATGATGATTAAAGGCAAGTGGGCAGTAGCCGAAATGAATTTTGTTTATACAAGGCAAGTAGATACAAGCAATTGATCGCTTCATTCTGGTGCTCAAAATTATATAAAAACTTAATATTTTACAAAAACATCATTTTTCTGCGGATATGCGCAATTTTTAAGAAATTAATTTAATTGAACAATTAACGAATGAAATTAAGATGCGACGAAATCTCAAGTGGATTTTCTCGAGGTATTTTGTAATTAACTGAACTCAATCGTCAACTCGCGCGGATCGACGAACATGTGGGACTTTTACGTGCATGGCGTGTTTGCACGCTCGACCTAGCCAAGGTCGAACTACCAGCATTCCACGTGTTCTTTGCTTATCTACCGCTAACGCTAGTGATCCTCGGTACGGGATCCGGAGTTGAAGTTGAAGTCTTCTAAGTCTTACTTTAGCCATCGTACAATATTTGATTAAAAAAAAATAAACGGGTTTACAATCAAATGCAATAAGCTCAAGATTGGAAATAATCCGATCATTCAGGAAGGAATGAAAGTTAGTAAAGTTTTAAAAGTAAGGAACCTGCTTGACAAAATGACAAATAAGAAACCCAGTTTTGACAACATATGATATTTTTGAATCGTGGACCACTATCCATTTATAATGATCAGAGAATGTGTATAATATACAACATCAACAACCTAAGATGGCTACCGACCAATGAAGAACGGCCGGTATGTCCCCAAGAAATGCTGTCAGCCAGCCAGCTGATCCTGGGAACAACGCCCCGTACGTAAACGCGTTTCTTGCGGGAATTAGGGCCTCCTTGATTTAAAGCCGACGGACGCAGTTCTCACACGGATGAATCTTATGGTCCCCGCATTTTGGCATATCTCTTCCATCATTCCTACATGACGATATTTCCTGGTTCAATCTGGACTTCTGAAAAGGTCCATGTCCAGCAAAGTTCAGACAGATTGAACCCGAGAAGGAACGGAAAAGTTGAGGAACGAACAGTTAGGTCATGAGAAAGCATGAAGACCAGCGCAAAAAGTACATGAAAAGACGAAAGAAAAGGCGAGTTGAGGAGCGCGAGGAGAAGAAAACGATGGTGAACGAGAGTCTGGACGAAAAGAAGAAAGGCAAAGGCCGATTAAAAAGAGAGCGAGACAGAGAGAAAGTTAGTGTTGAACAAGAAAGAAGGACGCTCTGCTAAAGGGTTTGAGACGTGGATCGGCGACTGGTTCCCAAGAGACCAGTGTGTCGATTGGTCCGGATTGTTCGCGAAATTCCTTCGATAGTATTCGATGAATCTATCGAGGCACGTCGTCCTCGGCTCGATTCTCTCGGCAGGTCGGCCGGTATGCCGATCGTTATAGTCGGACTCTTTGTCGCTTTGCTCCTTTCTGTCGTTCTGACCAGCGCACTCATGCGGACCTAAGGTACCAAACGGGAAAAGAGGAGACAAATAGGTTGCCGAAGTACAGGCATGCATACGCGTGCCTGGAATTCAAAAACCTTTCGTTCATTTTTAGTTACGTACATTTAGATTTTAAAAGTAATTGCTCTGATTGTTAATAATTGTATATGAACCTAAGCATCCCACCTCGTTATGACCTAACTGATATACAGAACACTCACGAGCCATGGCTGTAAGGCCTTCGGCTTTCAAACAAATATGAAGTTTGTTCGCCAGTCCACACAATAGATAGAAACCGAATGATATGTCTAACTAAATACGTTACCGTACCGCCATATCAAAGGGAGAACCGAACCTTTATGACGGTTTATAGTTGGCTCGTCTCTCCGTCGCGGTTACGCAGGCAGACTGCGTTTGCTCCTATCTCCCTCTCGGCACTTCTCTTTTGCATTTCTCTTTCTGGCCCTCTTAACACCTCTATTATTTCGCTCACTCTACATTTTGATCTCCCATAGTGCGTCTCACTTTCATAGTCAATTTCGCCTCGGTCGCATTGGCATACTGTCTCTGTGTACCATGCCGCGCTTATTTCCAGACAAAGAAACTCCTCAATTGCAAAATTGAAATTTCAGCATCGACAATAATTACCCGCACCGAAGCCGTGCAGCAGTTTCAGGTGCTGCGGTTCGTATTGCGAGATGTTGTCAATCGGAGTTTCATGCAAAGTTGGTCCGTTTGAAGCAACTACATTAAATATATCGATTATCGTCATTACTTTGGGTATTTTTTCCATCAGAAACCCAAATTTCGATTTTTAGAGGTTTATGAATCCAGTTACTTTTGCGCATTCGATTCTCTTTATTAAATTATACATTTTAGTAGTTACAGCGGTTTAAAAACCAGTTGTTTGCGTTTCTGAAAACAAGAAGATAATTCATTGCATTTCTTTACTGCGAGAGAGCAACATTTTAAAATAATACCAGGGTATTTTCATTCTAATAACTACGACGGAGACCGCAATAGCGAATGTCGGCAATTAGGTGATTGCGACATATCTACCGAGACTAACGTAGGATCTTTCTAAATGCGTCACAATAAGAATTCTTTTGTTATAAGGAAATGTAAAATGATACCAGTGATTAAATATATAAAAATATGAAAGTGAAAATAATAGTTTTTGTCTCTGATTCACTCCGGTAAAAAAATCCCACGAAATCTAACCGATTGGCATCTCTCTATCTTTTGATCTTTCGAAAAAAGAATCGAGTGTTCGATTGGTTATTCGATACCCATCGATTCTCGCGATCGATTAACGTGCCCCGCGGGAATTCTCGCTCTCGTGAGAAGCATAGCGCGCGGAGTCGTAAAGAGAGGATGGAAAGGGACAAATACGACGAAGGATTATAAAAAAAGATCGAATGTTCTCGGGCAACGAGAGAAGAAGGCGAAATCGAATGGTCGTGGAGAAGGAGCAGGTTAGGATGGGGAAGACATGCAAAAAGCAAAAACGCCGGCGACAGGCGCGTCGTGCTTTGCGCGCCCGACTCCGTGGAGATCGGCTTTGTCGGCAAGCTTGCTAATTAGTTTACTAACTTATCGACTATCCCTCGTATTTACGACCACACGGCGTGTTCACTCGCAGGCTTACCCCTTGTCCTTCCTCTAGGGACCATCGACGTCGATCAGCACACGCCGGACCTTTAAAGTTCATCTAACGTCAAAGACGAACGATTTTTGTTGCAAATCATGAACCACTTTTCTTAGGCATGAAAATTATCCAATAAATATGACATCATCTCGCGAACCGCTTCTCGTCGCCAATAATGAAATAAACATTTTCTTCCATAATCGTGGTAAGTTGGAAACTGCTTTTCAGGGTTTTTGCTCTACTTGTAATTTTTTAATAGTGAATCGTTTTATCCATCAAGCGGCAATTAAATTAACTATATCTGTAGTTAAATAAAGGTTTATTATCTTCTTCTGGCTGTCAAATGCTTTTTTATCCGTCACGCCTGTCCGAAAGGGAGGAAGCGATGGGACATTGAGAAGTGGAAGGTGCGAGGAAGACGAAAACTGGTGGAGCGAGGAAGAGAGACTCGTAGCCAAGAGAGGAAAAGGAGGAAGATGAGTAGGCCCAAGCTGGAAGAACGCCGCTGAAAAGCCATCTGCCCGATCGGTCCGATACAGTCGCGTTCCAAGAGACAAATTAAGTTCTTGCTTCTTGCAATCCTCGTCGGGGAGCAATCGACGGAAGATCCCATTCGAGGCTCTTTAACGAGACTTTACCAAGCGAGGTACGGTCGGCAAACATCAGTGAAATGGAAGCCTACGTGCTTCGAGCCTCCGCGTCACCTTTTCTCATGCGCGATCGCAAAACTTGCCAACAGACCGATCATCATTACTTCGTCTCCTTCTTCCCCTTACTTCGATAAAG
Source organism: Trichopria drosophilae (assembly GCA_030407085.1). Lineage (NCBI taxonomy): Eukaryota > Metazoa > Arthropoda > Insecta > Hymenoptera > Diapriidae > Trichopria > Trichopria drosophilae. The sequence continues at coordinate 117,145,150 of CM059585.1, read as the reverse complement.
CTTGAGAAATTTCGCTTTTCAAGCACTCCAGCAATGTTGCGCACAGTGGAGCAAAATTCTTTCATCGAAAAAAGTGCTCAACAACAACAAGCTTTCCACGGTGGCGTTCTCGACGTGTAGTCGAAGGCAAGTAGATTTTTATTCCCTTGCCTGTCGAACAATTAACAATAAAAAAGGTAACTTCTCACACACGTCGAAACTCGAGCGAATAATAAAATTCAGCCTGCGCCAGGATAATTTGTTAACGTTATTAGCCACCTCCACTCCGAATTCGCCGTCTCTCGTCGGGCGCCCTTCGCTGATTGGCAATTTCGCGTCTTGAATTTTTATCCGCCGCCGCTCGGTTCGTTCGTCGACAGCAACCCCTTCGTTTTTAAATTATCCGCCAGATTAATCAAGGCGTCATTTTTCACGTCTAATTTGCAATAAAAAGAAGAACGACGCGATAGGGAAAAAAACTCCGAGGAGGCACTGAATGGAGGGGGTGGTTTTCGAAGCTGGAAAAGAGAAAAGGACAGGGATAGAGGAGTGACAGAGGTGCTCATGCAGAAGAGTAAACCTTATTCTTAATTGATATATTCTGAATTAATTAATCCTTACGGCAGGAAAGGGTTGTGTGCAGCGAAACGATAGAGAGCGGGAAAAAAAAGCAGTTGGTCGCAGTTGGTGGTGGCCCAGGCTTCGCCCTTCCTTAATTAAAGCTGCTCGTAAATTTCTTTCATTGGACACTTTTTTCTTCGATTATTAGAGCATACATCTTCCGGCATCCCTTGATATTGGTGCCCCCGTGCAAACCCTTTTCCTTACGGATGCCCGACATCTGCCGCGAGAGCATCGACTTCCATTTACTTCGCGATTAAGCGAAACCACGTGACTTCATAAAGAAACATAAATCCCAAGAAGGAAAGCATGCTTCACCTCCGACTTAGGGGAATAATGTCCGAATTTACTAACAGCATTAGCTTTTCGCCCCATGGCCATGGGTAAAAGTATTGATAGTAGAGGGGATTGGTAAATTTCTTGACAGGACTTTAATCGATGTTAATTTTAGTTCGTTTAAGAATTCATATATCCAAAAGTATATATTTTCTTTTAATTAATATATGGGTCATTTCATTTAAATTGTTAGATTCGTCAATCGTTTCGTAATCTGTGTAATTTCATTTCATTACCGTTGAAAATAAATGGCAGAATGATATATAGCACTCCGCCCAGGGTCAATTTTTTGTTGTCGTATTCAATTTAAAGTGCGCATTTAAGAAAAATCAAATGTAGCTAATCCCAATAAAGTTGTTAACTATTTAAAAAAATTAAATAACAATTATGTTCTTGACAGAGTTGCTCACCAATCCTTTTCCTATTGCGGACATGATAACCACTATCGTATTACGAACTGTCAACAACTAATTCGTTATGCATCGTCTAGCATAATCATCGTGAACAATGACCCGTTTTGAAAATTGTCACGTATGAGAATAATTCTGGCATTGATCCAAAATTTTCTGTAAAATACTACGAATTATTCTACATTGTTTCCCAAATTACAAATAAATATATTATAGAAATTCTGAAATGGTTGACATACAATTTCAGGTTTAGCTTCGAAGAAAATTTTAAATTGCTACATATTACATATAAAACATTTAATAGCATTTATAAAATAGGAGACATAAAACAAACTTAAACATATAGATATATGTTATTAAAAATACTTATAAAAAGGCACAAATTAAAGAGTGTTTAGTTATAGCTCGACATATGCAAACTTACAATTTTGTCTCTTAGATAGATTTTGAAAATGTATTTCTACAGCTTCTTTATATGTAACACAAATTTATAGATCTGCTATAATTTTTCCGGAATCCAGGACCACTGGTCGTCCCATTCGGCACGAAAACGTGTAAAATTATTTAAAATAGAAGGAACTGAATACAATGCGCGAAATCGCATTTTCCGCACAAGTAATGAAATATAATATATTATTAAATTCACTAAAAATAGATACCCGTAAATTTATTAACCACCTTAATCAACAACTAAGCACGTACAATATTATTTTTATAATTAACTTTATTGTAAATAGACGTCACATTATTTTCTCTTTAAAACACTCTAATTTTCTTCATACTACGTCAGCGAACTACCACTTACTTATCTGGCTATTATTAAAAATATATAAATTGTTTGTATTATCTATTCTTTATTTATATATTTTTATACTTTGCTCTACAAATTTTCAACATTTTTGCTTTTCTTTTTAGTTATATTAATCAATGTTGCTATTTATCAGAGCATAAATTATGTACTGGTTCGATTAGTTATCGTTCTATGTGAATTTCGTTAGTTACTACGAAATATAATAGAAGATAGTTTGTGCATTAATTATCTCATTGTAGTCAGGCTTTATCTTTATCTAACACACTCGCATGACCGTACGTTAAAATAGCACATATTAAATTATAAAACTATCTGTAAGATCTATACACGTGAATTGCTGGAGAAGCCACGATACACCTACTCTGCACATTGTAAAATATTTTTCTGCTCAAATCTATAAATTAATGTTTTGAAGATATCAAGAACAAGTCTTCTGTTTTTCTGAATTATCAGGAAAAAATTACTAAACTTCCAACTAGGTAGAAAGAGACGAAATAGTTTTTAAATTCAGTAATTATTTAGGTTGTAGTTCACCATCATTTTTTTTTGTTTCGGTAAATTAAAATAATTTTTTATTTAACTTTTAAAATTTTGTGTTCTTATTCAGATAACACAAAAGTAAAATCTATTCTAATTATTCAACCAAATGGAAGTGATATAGGTATAACGAAACTTATCATTTATTCACTATCATACTGCCCAAAATAAGTATGAAAAATAGGATAAAAACAAATTCCAATAGCAAAAAACTGCAATTATTACCAAGTGTCGGTGGATAAATATGAAACATCCCCAAAATCTGGAAGATAACTAAGCAAAAAGTGGTGGATGACATTTGACAGTTAGTGCTACCACATTCCGAATATGTCTCTTGCCCTCGTCTTTTTTTGCGCCTTGTCGGCACTTTTTCTAGAATTTGCTTCTTCAACATAATAAATTATATTTGATGATGTAAATATTATAAATAATCAACAATGAAATTATTTTTTTTTAATTTGTCACTTTACTGGATAGACCCATGAACACAAAAAATAAGAAATCCAACCATTATAAAAAAAGTTTTTTCTATTTCCTAAAGTGCAAACATGTAATAGAAAGTTTTTTGAAAATTTACAGATTTAAAAGTAGGCCATGTTTCACAAATTTGAGGCGCGTTACTCGAAACATTGCAAAAAATGCATACAAAAAGCTGTAGATTTTCAAAGCGTAAAATAGCGGATTCAAGATGTCGGACTGCGAATAATTTTAATTTATTTCTCGAAAACCTCCCTATAGTACCCAAATAATCAATCAATTTTATTTGTTGAATATAGTTAGGATGTGAACTTCATTTGATATTATTTTTTAATCGAAATTGGAACTCATTTTATAATATACTGCCGTTTTAATTTTAATATTTAATTTTAAGTTTTAATATCTTCTTATAGCCTTATTGATTCGTTCAGTTATTTTTTTTACTAGATTATGTTTTAGTTTGTTGTCATCGGGAAAAGTTTAAGGTAATCGACTACAAGTAAATGAAGTTTCGAATTTTTAAAACATATTACATTTTTCTTATAAATATTCTCAGATACCAACCACGGTGATGACTGTCATACTACTTATTCTCTTTAAATAAATTATATAGACGCATATCCCGAATAAACATTTCCGGAGCTGTCCCTCATCAAAAGCTTCGGACCGGATCAGGATTGTAACGCTACCGCAGATCCGTGTCAGATCCGGAACCCGGAGGTCCGGCCATCGGGGGCCGTTCCGGATCCGATCCGGATTTAGCTATATCTAACTTTTTCCAATAAGTAAGGGGACCCAGATATGTTCCTGATCCGGCTCGTATTTGGATATCTATCGTACGGGTAACATAACCTTAAAAATATATATTTTGAAGAATATTTGTACAAAATGAATAAGGAATTGAAACGTCGCCAGAAAATTCGTCAAAGAGTTCAAAAACATAGATTGAAAAGAAAAACTGATCAGAATAATTATACGGATAGTAATAAGGATAATTCTGAAGAAATGGAATTTGTTTCATGTGATTCTGGTACGCAAATATAAAGTCAGTTTTTCGTATTAATATTACCAACTTTTTATTAACAACACAGCCACACAAAAAAAAAATTTTGTTTCGGCCTGGGTTTCTCCTTATGTACTGTATGTTTTTTGGGTCGCTGAATCCGACAACGAAGTCCATTTAACACTATATCCTTGTCAGGTTTTTGACACAATCTCAAAAAATAATAATTGCAAACATTCATGATATTTTAACTCGAGTACCGTCAACTTTAAGAAAAAATGTTACTCAACATAAAATATTCCGAATCACTCGAAAAATACATCTGAATTTTTACAAAATTTGTGAAGACGATTTTAGATTTTTTGGATTTCGCCGTTTTTCGAAAAATTTAAAATGGCTCAAAAATATTTGAAAAAATTTAGACGTACTTTTTGAGTGATTCTGAACTTTTTTGTTATATAACTTTTTTGTTACAATTGAAGGTACACGAGTTAAAAAAATCATGAATGTTTACCAATGTGTCATTTAGGATGCTATATTGGAAACGATTTGTATTGAAATTAATTTTTATAGGCCCGTAACTTTTCAGGTCGACTCTCAATTGCACAATTTTAAAAGGTTTTACGTAAAAAGAAAATGTTGTTAAAGTATTTTATCTTATTTTCACATTTTAGGATCGAATTATAGGTATTTTTTTGAGATTATGTCAAAAACCTGACGTGATAGAGTTAAATGGACTTCGGATTCGGATTCAGCGACCCAAAAAACATACAGTATACACATCGAGAAACCCAGACCACAGATGGCGCGGAAGCGGGACACCGACCAAGGCGAATAAAGCAATGTTCTTATACATATTTCACTAACATATATACGCTTTTGAGATAATCTTGAAATGACAAGACTTTTTTTCGAGAATCTTGTCAACCACCATGAAATTGAAATATATATATTCAGATCTGGTTGAGAAATTGACAAATTATTCGGTTTTTTTTTTGTAATGGTGGTTAAGGGAACTCTCAGGTGGCTCGGTCGATAACGTCAAATTTTACCCTAAAATGTTATCAAACTCCACTATATAACTATACAAACTTTATATACTACGACTACAAAAGTTAGCATTATATGTAGTCACAAAACAAATTAAAGGATTGATTGAGAATTGGAGGAGAAAGCCTGAAAGAAAAAAAAACTTGTCATTTCATTTACTTGTCGTCATAACCTATTCGTCGATCATTTTTTGTGGCACGTTTTTCTCTGCCAATTCTCAATCAATCTTTCCGAAATTTGTTTTGTGACTACTTATATAATGCTAAATTTCGCAGTAATGAGTCCAAAATTACGAAATAGCGCACAGAAACTTTTTAACCTCATCCTAATACACTATGTATATAGGACGGAGATTTGTCGGTAAACAAGGTTCTCGGAAAACCCGTATGGTATTTGTCACCTAGCTGTATAGACCCCACATAAAAGTTTTTATGTATATGTATATAAGGAATTATAATTAAAAGCCCGATTTGAAACAGATCAGGATCGGATAGAGCTTTCTGACCTGCGGGACCCGGACCCGACACGTATCTGCGGTTGCGTTACATCCGGATCAGGTTCAGATGAGGCATTCGGATCTGGATCGGATCTGTGCTAAGGCTTCCGGATCCGTTCCTGATCCGACCCGTAGGTAAATGTTTATTCGGGATATTGTGAAACTAGTTTAGTGTAATATATGCTGGAATAAATTTCTACATTGATCTGAATATATTTGTAATGTTACACTTCTTAATTATGCACATGATAACTATGTAATGTCAAATAAAATTAACTTTATAGAAACAGTGCAGTTCGTTGTGAATTAGGGTAGATACAGGCATATAACTTTTCCCACTAATAAAATCATTAATGTAAAAGTAATCTTGTTATGACTTGTACGATTTAATTTTTAATACTTTTTAATTCTTCTGACCCCTTGTTTACTAGAAATAATCACACTGGACTCTGATTTGAAGATCACTCGAATCAGGGTCGAAACATTATTTATTCTTATTTCTATTTGTCCTTTGAAAAGTTGTAAATTATTGTAAAGTTTATATAAAACCCCAAAGTTATAGATTTGTACTAATAACCCCAGGTAATAAAATACACTTTAATAGAATGTGACAAAAGGAGAGGTTAGTAAGAAGTTACTTAATTTATTGATATTTTTACCGTGGGACAACCAACAACATTTTGAATAAGCCATTATCGCTGATAAAACTTGGGAACATTTTTACTGCTGCAACTTACTGCTAGTATACTTTAGAACTGTATACCATTTCCCGCATAAGAAAGTAATTACGCGATAATAAATAAGCACAATAACGATGAAATATTTTAAAGTAATATCGACTCTTTTATGTCCTTAAGTAAAACCTCGCGGCTCCGGGAAGAAACATAAATCCCGAGAGCAAAACACGCCTTTGGTCCTAATTTAATAACGAGTTTACGGCAGGCGTTTCATCGATGAAAAGGAAAAGAAACTTCGCTATCGTGAATTCGCGTGGTCCCGCAGTCTTAATAATTAAAGCAAATTTTCGCGGATTACAAGAACACGGAAAAAGGGTTGAACTTCGAATCCCGCGAGAGACGAAGACGGAGACTCGTTGCGTTGTTTAATAAGAAAACGGGAATTGGTAAGGAACCCGTGAATTCTCCGGAGAGTGGAGGCGCCGAGGCGATGTAATTAAAAAACACAGCGATAAAGATGTATCGAAAGACGTTATTTATGGAGTTAACCTTCCAGTACGATACATTTATTAAATAGTTTTCCTTCCAAGGAAAGTCTGTGACCTTTTCTTTTTACTGCAGTTTTGCATATTTTCAGATTCATAAAAATAGACAATTTCATGTTTTCTTGTTTTCCATTATAAAGAATTATATTATAAGTGAAATAAAACACAAATAATTATTGAAGTTTGGTCTTGGTATCAGGAAGTTTGCTGATACTCTAACCTTTAAATCTTCATGACTTGACCTGATTTTCTGATTCACTGATAACATTAGAGCAATGCAAGAATTAGGAATTTCATTTTTTTTTTTAATATTATTTTACGTCGACTTTTCTGAACTCATATGGGACTAAATCGCGACGGGACCTACATTTTATGAAGGTGGAATCCGAACCACCTGAGCTTTGGACTCATTAGACACTTATAAACAAATACTAGGAATTTCATTATTAGGCCCTTCACCAGCTTCTGGCAATACAGTTATCATTTAACGCAAATATTACCAGGCTGAAGAGAACAGTGTTGCTTGCTCGTTATGTCAGGTTAGATTGGAAGTTATTGCGGCCATTTTTCAGCAAATATCACCAGGTCCAGAAGAAAGAAATAGTTATCCTCTAAAGCATCCCAAGTAAACTAGTTTGCAAGAAGATGATAGTGTTTCTTTTTAGTCTCAAAAACTTAGTTTGAGAATAGATTGTACGCCACTGTCCACATGGCATGCTTTGAGGAGCTCCTGAGGTCGACCAAATGCCATTTTTTGTCAGGAAGAACTCCTCGGGAGCTCCTCTGGACATCTAGTGCCGAACTTGTGTGGGTAATGAAATTAAAGCGCAGCAAACCGGGAACTAGTAATTTTAGCAGTTACCAATTCCATTAAGATCCCTAGATTTAAAACAGAGGAAATCGAAGTACTAACATGACAAATTTTGATGAAAGGAAAATGTGAAATTCACTAACTGCAAGTATCATCACATGACAAAAGGACAAACTTGGACGTTTTGAGGCAATCTATTTTTATGACAAGAAGATGAAAGTAGCATTTAATTCTCCAAAGCTTCGCTTGCGACTGTATTCCCAGCCACTGACTAAATTCCAGAAATATACAAATATCATTGGATCTAGAAGGAAAGAATAGATTCCATAACGTGATTAACTTTCATGATGATAAAGTAGCCATTTAATGATATCGCACGATACAATGATCATAGGTAATTCTTCCATCGACTAACCCTGTACTTATCACGTGTCATCAATGTCACCATAACAAGAGAAGAGAACTGAAATCCTAGTTTTATGAAATGAAGATATTGATGCAGCAATTAAGTTATCAATGTTTGACCTACTTGCAAACAAGTTATTATCAGGAATTTGACCAATTTCCAGAAATGAAGTTATTAGGTACAACAAATATCACGAGAAACAGAACGGAGGGCATCCACTTGTTATCGAGTTTGATGGAAGATAGATTGTGCCTCTTTTGATTCTTGATAGCATAGTTTCACATCATTTTTTGCATCTCTGATAAATATAAAGCTAAGAAAACTGACTATAATCCGTAATTCGACCAACTTATCCACAAAAAAGGAATTGACTTTATGACCTAACCTACTTTGATAAAATGTCTGGTAACCAATTACGGCACTCGCAATTTCTATGGACTTTTCGAAATTATGTATATTGCATTTGATCAATTAAGGCAAACGTACTTTGTATTCGAACTATTGGAGCAATTTAAAATGTTCAGATCAGCTGCAAAGAATTTAAAAGAAAACGTTTTCGTTGCGAATCAACGTCTTACCCCCAGTGAAGGAAATAAAACCGAGATGAAAGAATCCATTTCGATGCAGAAGTTTTCCGTATTTTTCCGCTTCGAATCAAGCCGTCCAATACGGAAGCAGAAACGGCGGCACAAAGCTGGAGAACGGAAGGAGCAGGGAGGGAAGAAGAGGTGGCGGGAGAGGTTCCGGATCATTTTTACCGAAATTAAATCGAAAATTAGACTCGCATTAAAATGCGCTCCCAATAGGAGATTCGCTCGGATTGCCGCTGGCAGACCCGGGAGAGGGTAAATGGCACCAAGGATGAAGGATAAAGAGGGACTCCGCGAAAGACAGGCGTAGAGGAGAGGTCGGGGAGGAATCGGATGAAGCCTTGACTTCGGGGCTAAAACGGAGGAATCTCTCGCTCATGCAAATCAGAGGAAAAGACAGCTAGAGACCGAAAAAGACGAAGTGCGTGGGAGAGAGTAGGAGAGAGCTTCCAGAGAGCGAAAGAGCAAAAGATAGCGATTCGATGCTCCGGATTGTACGAGTTAATCAGGAAGCGCTTGAGTGCTCGGGCTTGAGAACCGCTGTCGACTGAGAATTCAACGAGCTCCACCAGTCCGTGTAGGTTCGTTTCTGATGGACTTTGTAATTTATACATAAGTAGGACGGAAATTGAAAACAACCGAAATTAATAAGGAAATCGTTCCGAAGTGTTGAAAACTTTGCGAATATTGGAATACTCTTTCATGAAAAAGCCGATTAAAAAATTAAGAGTTCCAAAACAAATATTGGACCTGATCCTTTCACCTCCCTTGGAAAGTTGAAGACAAAAAAAGTAAGGGCGGAGATTCGGTTGGAGTCATGCTTCGGTTGTGGCTACCCTGTATAACTTTTGGCAGAATCTGAAGCATCAAATGTGCTAAATGTCAATTTTTTGTTTTGGGCACATATGATTTTTCGGCCATTGGTTGGATGTCATTTTTTTAAGTATGTAAATTGAGCAAGCAGTATTTTTCCCCATCTTTAACACTTTGAAGCATACATTTTTCTTTACGCTGAAAATGGCTGAAATTTGTTACTCAGGAGTTTTCGGGGGTCGCTGATTTCGAACCTAACCTTAGATTTTCAAAATTTAAAATGGCGAATCCAATATGGTCGACTGAATTCTGGGGTGAATCTGACTTGTTTTTACATTTCAGTCTGTCATTTTGGACTTTGAAAATCTGAGGTCAGATTCGTAATCAGTGATCCCGAAAACCTCCAAGTACCCAATTTCACCTCGATCAAGGACATTTTTGCAATTCCGTCGGCCATATTGGATCCGCCATTATGTATTTTGATATTTCAGAGGTCAGATTCGTAATCAGCGATCCTAAATTACCCCCCCCCCCTTCCCAAAAGAAAGGAGAGAAAAAAAAATAAAAATTAAAAAAGAATAATAGGCCGCAGCAATAGCTATGAATATGGATGTCGTTCGACATCCACCCTATAACTATATCATAAGTGGCTCTACAATATTTACAACCAAAAAGTTTGTTATGACTTTTAAAAATGGTTGTAATCATCCCTTTTTTTAGATAAATCATAGAAAATAGTTGTAAAAATGATTACACCAAGTAATCAAGAAAAGTTCTCCAACCATATTTTAGACAAAGGGTGCCAAATAAAATCCTTCAGCTGAAACAGCCGCTAAGTGCTGGAATCTCCTCCATCTGACTTCTTAGGTGAACTTTTGAAAATGGCAGGAAAACTGTCATATGATAGTGTGGTGCTGCTAAAGATCCTTCAAATAAATAAATTCCTTGGTAGAAATCGTCACGAGAATCTGCGCAGAATTATCATAGATTTTTATGATTTGGCTAGAAACGAGCTCTATAATATAGGTAGAAATTCTACTAACAATGACATGAATTCTGGCGTAAATCTACCGAGACGCGAGACATTGAGACATCTAATATAGTTTAACAGGAGTGCGTCGAGCACCTACAACTTACCAATCTCGGTTCGATTCGAAAATCTCGAATACCTCACGAACGAACTCCCAACATGGCGGCTTGCTCTCAGCTGATTCGCATGCGCTGTGCTGTCGCGATTGATTACACAGCTGCTATAAACATCAAATCTTCATTTCGCAATTATTTCTTTATATCACTTCAAGTATATATTAGTGGTGTAGCGGGTTTTCATCTATAATTTATGTATATTTCCACCGAGATTCTACCCAACAGATATACCCAGCCGCTAGGATAATAGATAGTTCAATCAACCAAATCTCTACTGGGTTTAAATTCTTTCTATATCTGCAGTGTTTTTACTTATTTTTTTCGCGTGTACAGGAGATTTGTCAAGGGTGGCCAAAACAGTCCTAAAATGTTTTTTCTTCAGAATTGTCTTTTGATGAAATTACTAAAGTATGCTTCTAGTCGCCATAACATCCATCTGCGAAAAAACGAAAGAGTGAAGCCCCTCCCATGCTATACAGTGGAGTCCAGACCTTAAAATATGAGGTCTTTATAAGGTTAATTGCGCTACGTTGAAAAAAAAACTGTAAAAAGTAAATTAAAACAAATATTTGCGAATAAAGAGCATTAAGCTTTTGCAATCGATTAATGATCATTCGAGGTAAATCGCTATCGTCCTCGAAGACACGATATCTCGCCTAACGTCGGACGTGATACACGATCCCGAACCGGATAGTAAATTGTCAAGAATTCAAACATCGGCTCATAGCATTCCGATTATCTTGAAAGGGCCGTCGATGCGCCAAAGTGCCGATCCGACACAATTCTTTTATTGCACTACTGCATTCTGCTATTACCTTCTTGTTCGTCGTGAGGTCTAATTTTAATCGCTGGAAAAACAGGACGTTAAAGTGGCTTAACAAATGAAGCCATTTACGCGATATCGCGTCGAGAAATAAAAAGCTCATTATAAACTCTGAATGACTTGGAGGCAGTTTCTTTACTTTTAAAATGTTGCTCGAGATTAATTTACTTTGATTTAGGCGGGGTCGATAAGAAATTAAATTACACGTATAGTATATTAATTAAATATTTGATTTAATAAATGTTGTGATGATTCCGAAAGGGGTAAAGTGATACAGCAGGATGAAGAACGTTCATATATGTGCTACATAAAATAACGGCTGGGTTGAAGCACAGAAATTGCTTGCAGATCTTATTGGTCTCATTTATGATTCTTTTGACTACACTAAAACTAATCTTATCAGTTTGATCAGAAACCGAAACTTCATTCTTTTCTGAATTTATTTTTTAATGTGAAGTTTTAATATGATCGCTAAATTTGTTTTTTATTTTTATATTTTAGTTTTATATTAACGTTTCAATAGATATCAAAACGTCTTATTGGTATAGTAAACATTTGTTAGCTTAACATTGGACCGACAATCGAAAGGCAATCAAATATTTTGTATATATTTAACATTATAAATTAGCATTTTTTACATTTTGATTGACAAATGTTTTGGAAAAAGGTGGTCTAGAATCAAAAGTATTTCGACAGAGCGCGCTTGAAAATATTTCAGTCATGTTGACGAACGTTTTTCGAATTTTTCAGAGATGAGTTTTGAAGTAAAAATTTTTGTCTCTTCTCGCAAATAAATGTTTGGCTATTTTTACAAATTTTAGATGTCCTGTTTTGGCATTTATGATATATATCAGGTATTTGTTATGGTATGGATCGGCTGGATTGTGTGGACTAGGTGAAAAAACATCTTCAATATGACCGTCGTCGTCATGTGCTATCATAATATTTAAATTGAAATAAATATTGATTTCTTAACGCACTCTAAACTAACCTGTGTCTGAAATGTTTCTAAAAAGAAAGTGTGGATCTTGTATTCTTGGACCGGCATATTATATCCGCCACTTTGAACATTAATATACGCGCTCTGGTTCATAGTTAGCGACCACAGAAACCTCCGATTACCAAGATTCACACATATCTAAGCAATTTTGCTTTTATAGTCCGTCATTCTGGATCCAACATTTTGAATTTTGTAATGTTTGATTCAGTATCGTGATCAGCGATACACAAATACCTATGAAAACATCTTATTTATATGAAAAGATTAAAGGCATTCTGTGCAAGTTATCTTAAAAAAAAATGCCACTATTTTGGTATGCTCCTTTTATGATTTTTTCGCTCGTTCACTAGAAAAACTGTATAGATTTCCTTAAATACGTCAACATCAAGTTTTTTACATGACTTAAATATTAAATTATTTTAAAAATATACGTATTTATTGGTTTTGGAAAGAAAAAGAAAATTCCGCAAAGTTACAAGCGCTACAAAATTACATTTGTTGGAAAATTATTTTCAAATCTCTCTCTATTGTCGTTAATAACGAATTCTCTTTATTGTCGTTTTTTTAATTTAGTAGTCTTTGATATCTTCTTTCCATGCAATTTTTAATTTTACAAAATTTTGAAAATTTCAAAAATGGTGACCGTTTCTTAAAAAATAAAAAACTTGATTTTCTCAAAAACGCCATTTAAAAAAAAATGGTATATATAGACAAAATAGAAAGAAAATTTTTTCGATACATTTGGCTTGCGTTAAAACGTCCTGAGAGCAAAAATGTTGTTTCTAAAAAAATTAGGCGTATTTATCAGGTTGTATCAATGTCCTCTTTTCAGTTACTAACTTAAAAGGAAAATTTTTAATACGTACGTTAAATATGCTCGATCCATGAATGATTATAGAAACAATTTAATTTATTACGTACCTTATGTTTTTAATATTCCCATGATTTTTTTAGTCTATTTAATGTTTAAACAATTATAAATATTGTTTAAAAGGGAATAGCAAAAAATGTCTCGTGTTGATTTCGAAATAAACCATGGAGTTTATATATTTTATGATTTTTATAATGTTTACATATTTTATAGGTAAGGGCTACGAATTTTGCGGGTTGTGGAAGCTTTAATTTTCTTGTTGAATAATAAATGTACTTAATAAGAATGAGTTTGCAAAAATAAACACGAGGAGCTGCAAAGCAAGTGCCATTATCTGGAAAAATTGTTATAATCAATTGGCAGCGTTATTAATTTCTACGTAGCATTTGTAGCATATGCCGCTGTACTTTAAACGGCTACGAATATATAAAATGAAAATAATTATTATCTACGCCAAATTATGCAGATATTGTCTAGTTTAAAGAAACTCTTGCAAATGAATAGTCATGTAATTGTTTCATTTATTTGATTGGATGATACAAAGACCACGCAAATATACAAAGGATAAAGGATTATCAAAACAAATCACTTAACATTACAACTGCAATTTCCCTCCATGGCAGTTCAAACAATGACAATTTAAAAAAGAAAAAATGCTCAAGTTGATTATAATGCATTCTAATCTGGAAACATTTGTTTCCATCTTAACATCTTCTGTTTTCGAGTAATTAGCTAAGAAAAGAATCCCATTCTAGCATTAAATCTGTTACAATCACGGGAGAACCTATTTCAATTATTTGTGGATAAACTTTAACAAAAAAGAACAAGTTGCTAGTGCGCTACTGCAAAGGAAAAGTTATTTCTCTAACGATAAGAGCACTATAATCGTATAAACAATTTACTGATATTAAGTTCATTTGGTTGGGTCTTTATTGTTTAGATTTACTATTAATTCATTTAGGAACATTATTTTTACTGCTAAGACTTTGGTCAATTACCAGGAAATACAAACCTTTAGAAGACCTGTATTATGTGCAGCCAATGAAAACATTTTTGAGCCCATTTTACAGAAACTGCACATAATAGGCAGTGTATTTTTCAAACTAATAGATATGGGTCAACATTTTTTGAAAATTTACTTTACAATACTTTGCAGTGTTGGAAGCTCCATTCCAAGACGAATTATATCACGGAACAATGCATTTTAAAAGAACGCGCGGAAACAACTTTACATTCAAAATAAGTTTTGAAGTGTCTTAACTTATGGCGAAAAACGATCCTATCAGACCATGCACATTTATCGATAAATGGTGGTGTAAATAAACTAAATTGTTTATTTTATGCCATCGAAAATCGTCAATTATTTGATAAACAGCCTACTTACAACTAAAAAATGTATGGTTTGGTGTGGTGTTTGTGCGAATATGATCATCGAACCGTATTCTTTCGATAACGACGGTGGAGCCACGTCAACGGCTAATGGTGATCATTATCGAGCCATGATAACGGATTTTGTGATGGCCTTTATTCCCGACAATGAGTTTTGGTGTCCGTAGGACGAGGCTACAGCCGTATGGAAATTTGTGATTTTAACTGATCATGGAGAGTTGGCGCCATGAGACTTTTATTTCTGGGGTTATTTGAAATCCAAGATATACGCTATTAATGAGCCAAAGATCTTAACTCAATTGAATGCCGAAATTCCTCGTGAAACAGTCACCATATCGTCAAAATCATTGGCCAAAGTCAAAGTTGTTAAAGTCAAAGTTAAGGGTGCTCATTTATGCGATATCATTTATAAAAATTAGCTGGAACAAATCTCTTTGGAACAGAATAAATGATTTTGCAAATGGAAAAACAATTTGTTTCTTATTTCTCATAATTAAGGATTTCCCTTTATATTATGAAGACTTAATAATAATTCCAATTAGGAAACAGCCCAGAGGCTATTCAGATAAAAGTGGCTCCTGGTAGAAACATAAGATAGTTCTCTCTGTGTAACATTATATTGACCATTTTTGCATATGATTACAATTGGTCGGCGTGAAAGTCAAAGTCAAAGATGAAAAATCAACTTAATGACGAAATGATTCGAAATAATTAGTTTATATTATTTAATAAGTTGACAATATTTGGTTTCTTGAACAATTATATATTAAAAGAACCGAATATCATTGAATCCGGCGGATACATTTTCACCGTATTTTTCAAATTATACAACATCTTGTATATCATGGTGATCTTTGAATGGCCTTGACACTGAACGAACTTCTGTGGTAAAAGATCAATAGCGCTTCTAAAATCGTACCTCATTGCTGGATGGTACATATACATATTGAGGAAAACGTACACATATACATAAATATATACAGAAGCAAGTCGTACACTAGCCGGAAGCCAGTTCACAGGTGAAGCTATTTAAGGTTGGACAAGCAAGACCAAGAGGAACTCCGTACCTCTTGCACACACATGAAGTCGCAGCGCGAAGGGTATCCGTGCCACCGATGTCTAGCGGCGCCACGCGGTGTGACGGTGGCCCAGTGATATACACCGCTATCACCCTTGTATTTACTGCAGTGTCAAACCAGTGCGACAACTTGGTTACAAATTAGTGCTGTACTCCGCGAATCTCCCCGTTCTTCTATCCACCGCCTCTCGCTTCCCTTATGTTTACTCTTCTGCGCTATTTACGACACTGTTTGTGTATCGATATGAAGAACATCGTACTGAATTTAGGTAATTGTTCTTTGGCGAACATAATTTTATGAATACGCATGAACTGTTGGTGGTTATCTTTTAGAGCAGTTGATACTGAGGATGACCAATTCCTTTACTGGTGTTTATTTCTTTGATATTATCCGACATGTGCTACCTACAAGATGTTTACCGACTAAAATTAATTCTTACCTATTTCCTGGAAATCTTTTCCGACCTTATGGGAGCTCCCGTCTTGCCATTCAACTGGACCTGCAATCTTTTAGAATGGTTCTCCTCCTAAGCTAAAGGCGGATGAATGTCCTAACTATTTCGTAAACAAAGCCTATTCATCGTTAACCTAGTCAAACTATTAGAGTACAGTTCGGTCGTTAAGTGTGACCTATTACAATATACCAACCAGGTTAACAACTGGTTATTATTTTTGGATATTGGTTGCTGTATGTGAGGATTTATTAGAATGCTAACTTTTTAATTTTTGGATGAGATTACTTACTTTAATCTTAAAAATGTTTCAATATCTACTTTTGTAATAGTCTATTAACTTACCTTACATCTTTTTGATGATTTACATATATGTACAATTTTCGACTCCACTTGTTTCACAGGATAGAAATCAAACGAAAAAGAATGGTTTATTTTCAAAAGAATTGTCTTCGCAGCAGTCACTAAATCCATTCTTTATAAGTTTGCCAGGATCTGAAACGCAAGAGATGTAGTCGTTCTTAATGTTATCCGTTTCCTATTCCTCTCAACGCATAGAAATCTGGCGAGACATACCGAGAGACAAAGGAAATCAGAGGGAATAAGTAAGAGCAAGAGAAAGAGAGTAGATTGTCTTCGTCCAACTGTAGTTCCTGCGTCGTATGTTTATGTTCCTGGCAGCTGTTCCGCTGAACGTTGCCAATATTGGTTCTCAATTTAATGATCTCCCTGTGCTCGACGCCGTCATAAACTTCCACTCCCTTGCTCCTTTAGGACTTGCCTCGGCCGAAACTCCAAGTCCGCTATGCTAATCGTGATGCGCAAAGTAAGTGCTCATGCATTCATTCGACTGATGAGATTTACAGTGTCATGCAACCGGGACACCCTTAAGAAACTAAGTAAAAAGCTAGAGGATCCATTGGCTTTGTGTGCGGCATGGGGAATAATGTTGTTTATTGGTTCAAGAAACCTCTTATATTTTGAGACAAATGAGATGCAATTATTCTAAATTTCTCAAATTACCGAATAGATTGCCCACATGGCTCAGAGTAGGGTCTATCTATGTAAACAAATTGACAAATTTATTAAAAACTGACAAGATACGTAGGCTATTGGTTAGAATGGTTACGTTACCCTATGGCTAGTGAGAATGGGTAATTCTTTTAGAATAAGATAGAGTTATGTAAGGAGTTTCAAAACTTACTGGCTATGGGAGTGACTGATTTATAGTAAGGTCTGTTCTGTAATTTTAAGAAATATCTCGACAGTCGAACAGTTAACGAGATAAGGCTAGGCTAGAAAAGTTACCGGTCCCTGCTTAAGTTTGGAGCAATGCATTTTTATTAATTTAGTGAAGGCTCATAACATTTACACGTCTGGAAATCTGATTGGTTTGTGAGTTACAGGCAGTCCAGTTTTAGGTCAACGATTGCGACCTCAATACTCACAACAATATTAGCTGCTCTTACTTTTGGTAATAGCTCATAGATTAGAGGATGACCAATATTTTTTATTAATGTTAAGTGGAGGACGTTTGCCTTGGCATGGACGAAGATCCACTCTGCATTAATGTCAATATATGAAACAGAATATTTTATATCAGTTGGTTTCTATTCTTGGAGTTCACAAAACAATTGATATATATGTAGGAGTAATTTTAAAATTTCTCATCTTGGAAAGTAGAGAAACGAACAAAAGCTATTTTTTGTTTATACTATAAAATTCAAAATTATTATTCCCAGATGCAATCTGCAATGTATACTATTCTGAACATCCATCGTACCACGGAACCCACCAGTTCCGTCTCAGGGCAATCGAGGAGAAGGGAATTTTGAGAACCATGCTTTCGAAGTCGGTAAAGGCCATTTATCAGGCGTGGGTCAACAATGTATACGCGGTCGTCCCGTGGCTCCAAGTCGAGTGTCCCAAGTTCGCTCTCGGTGACACTTCTGGAGTTTCCGCTCCTTGGCGCTCTTTCGGTATTGGACGAAGCGATGTTCGCCAAGACACATACACATATACATCATTCGCTGGCTGGCTGCTCGTACCTCAGTCACACACCCGCGCGCACAAACCCTCAGAACGTGATCTCGCATGCATTCATAGTCAAAGACGCAGTCTTATACCATGCTCCAGGCACTGGCGTGCCACCTTCGTTTATAAACCGAAGATTCCTGAGTTATAGCCGCGCCTGCGATCGCATGCCGAGTCTCGCACGAAAGAGGTTTCGCCAAGACGAATCAATAACCTCGACATTACATCGTGTAATGTGATTTCTATTCTCGATGCATACTTATTTGCAGCCGTCTTGTCTTCGATGCAAATTGAGTAATATATCAGATTAAATTAATATATTTCCAGACCAGGTAGATAGTATGATTGATTAATTCAATTACGTTGACAACGACATTTCTTTTATGAATTGTCCTTACGGTACGTGTTTAATCTTATTGCAGCTTGCATTGAAGATTAAATTGTACGCCATTTATTAAAAGAATGTGTAGCCTTACATGTGGAGAAACCAACATCATTTGTTTCGTGAACATTTTATAAGGAAATCATCGAAACTTACTTAGATAAATTGATACATGATGCATGAAAGTGTTGCATCCTTATTAATGTCACTTGAAGATGGGAGCAAGGTTCCTTATTGATGATTGCCGACAACCAATATAAGAATTTGTTTGAAAATTTGATCTCCAGAGTAGACAATTTATGGATGTGGTAGTAAATATTCGTGAGCATCACTATTAAACTAACCCACTTTCATACTCACTATATGTTTGGAAGTAATAAAACTGTCAATGTCAAACTCGTAAGGTCTGCATGTTATTTGACATAAAATTGATCATTATTATTGTGTTTCCATTATTACGTTATGGTTCGCCACTCTCTACGAGTGAGAAACTACTCAAAAATGTTAGAAACGACAAACGTAACAGACCCTTTCAGGCACATAATTAGTGGCGTGACCGAAGCAACTCCTCGACGCGGATTTCAGCAAACGACGCGGTAGACGCACGGTCGTCGAGTAAAAACTCGTCGTTATTAAAAAGTTTAAATGTCTATTAATTACACAGCGTTGTACCGGTGCCTGCAGTGACTAGGAGAGAAGGGCAACTCTCCAGAGCAAAAGTATAAAATGCATTTAATTATCACGTCCTACGTGGCTGAATAGGGGAAATCAATGGGTCCCTTCAGTCGCGGGCGCGAGAACTTTTCTTTAAAACCTCAATTCGTAACTTGCCTCTTTTCCTTTCCATCTTTTCTTCTCTTTCAGATTCGTTTTTCCCGGTGGATTTGTCGTATAATTGGAACCGCCTCCGTTGTGGTTTGATATTTTTCGTAGCTTACCCGAGCCGGGAATTTGTGAAAGGAAAACATGACTTTAAAATCGTTCATTCGAAGGTTGAAATGGTTTACTAGAAATTACTTTTGCAATAAATGTTTCAATTATAAGATTTCCACGAAAAGAAAAGGTTAATATATTCCACAAAGGAATTGTGGTCGAAGAACTGCATAAAGAGTGAGGACTCGGTACGAGTTCTTAAAGGATACACTTTTATAGCCCTTCTTTTATGGGAATGATTGAGAGGTGTGATTTTTGTGAAAGGAACAGGGGGCAAATGATGCAGTGTTATCGAGAGGTGTTCTGTCTTGATATAGACCACCATACGAGCGAGGCACCCGACCAGTAGGCCCTAAATCGTCTGCGCTGCGGGGGGCCCTACATGGTTACCCACGCGATACCTCCTAAAACGTTCGAGAATCGCAATCGAACTTGTCGCGTCGAAAATTGAATCGCTTAAAATTCGAAATTGATGCTCTGAAATAAAACGTAGCTGCTGTTAAAGGTACAAAGTGCAGGTATATATACTCGGAATATGCAAACTATTGAAATATATGGCACATTTAAAAGATATTCCGCCTGTAACTAACGAAAGCCTTTAAAATACGCGTAGACGTTTATTGGAAATCGAGGAGCAATACTGGATGGAGTGTTAATACGAGACGATACTTATCACGTTGTTCCGATCAAGGCTCTTGAGAATTCCGTTTTGGAAAAACCTGTCGTAATTCACCGATAATGCGATATATCCGAAAAAATTAAATAAAACTTGTGCGTCAGAAAGCGGACAAAATTAATTGCGCTACGGTTACCACCTTTATCTGGCTCGTTTTTCAACTTTTTCAGGAGAACGTGTGTAAAACGAAAAGACGATCGCTAATGAAATACTAATCATTTGTTTCAGAGTGGAAGAGAATAACTCAACTGAACCGAAGATGCGAAAATCATTCGTGAATCTTAAGTGCGTATCGATAAATAACGTTTATTGCTATTTCCCCTTATCTATCACCAACAAGGCTGCAGTCTTGACAAATAAGCCCACCGTGGACGTTTGGAGACTTTGGGACAAAGGGCGCGCGCCGCGACCGGACTTAGCCAAGACGGGCGTCAGAATCAAGATTATGACAAAGGTCCGAGTATAAATTTGAAATTTAAGAGAATCTCCGCCTTTCTTGCACTAGTCCTCCTCTCCTCTCACGTTCGAGTAGTCGATGCGGTAAATCACGGTGATATGCGGGTTCGCCCGAAATTCTCGGCTAATCTCGGAATCAAACCTTGCGACCACATAAAAATGTTTTATCGCTGTGCACCGAGTGGTTGTACAACCTTGTACTAATCACATCTTCCAAAAAGACGCATGGTGCCGCATGCTACCAAAACACTCGTTTCCAGTCGTCTATCTCGCTTTTCAGTTCTTACATGTAAGATCGAGTCTTGATCGGCTAAAAATAGAATGGATGACTGGAATAGATTTTGTGTGGTTGACCGAATCTCTTATGGAGCCTAATCGTTTCAAACATATAATACGCCATTTTACAATAATAAAAAACCTATAGACTATGCATAAATTTATTTGATACTCTTTCAAGGAATCAAATAATTGTTATTAAAATGGTACCTGCAGAAAGAAGTGTTTGGATATGTACGTCTCTGGGAACACCGCTAGGTGGTCGACTAATCAGTAAGTCCCGCGGAATTGAGTTCAAGTATTTATCCATGGAGATTAGCTAACATGTACGTCACCTGGTGGCCAATGACATTTTTTACTTAATTTTACCTTCATCTCTCATGTACTTATTGATATAAATTGGAAAATTACATTAACCTTGTGACAAACTTCTATGCATTTCATATAGATCGTTGGATTTAAAAGATTTTAATATGAAAAATTTACATCAATTAGTCATTAGGTATATACCCCCATTAGGTATATACTTCCCGATAATAACGAAAAAGGATTATTTATAGTGGTATGAAAATAAACGTTAAAATATGTTTAAAATTTGGTTTTCTAATTGTGTTTCATGTACTAAAAGTAAGAAATATATGTAAAGAAATTGGTTTCTCAATGCAACAAAATAGTTTAAGCTTTCACTTGGTACACAATATTTAGGAACAAACCGTATTTAGAAACAAACTTCCACACTTATTTCGGCTTTTCAACATTTACTTTTATTCTCTAGAAAACTCAGTGTTTGATATACTTAGAAATACCAAGAAAAACATTTTCGATATATGTTTATTTATGTGCTTATATATTTATTTATTCATTTAATCAAGTTAGATGAGAATACACCTTAAAAAAAAGTCTTTCGACGTAACTTGTTCATCCAGAAAAAAAACAAACATTAGGGTTCACACTGACGAGACGAGATTAGATTTACTATCGTCTTGGTCTAGATTCAGTCTAGAAATGTATGGTCTCAATTCGAGTCATCTTACCTGGCAAACAAGAGCCTCGTATATTGATGAATTATTTTTATGTTTTCTGCATTTTATTATCATTCTGAATTAAAAAAAATGGCCACGTGAAATATTTTTTTATTATTACGATTTGAATCATTACTATATGACCTATTATGCCAATTATAAATAACATTGAAGTGAACAAATAACTATTCAAGTAATTAATATAATTAACGCATGATAACGAAATATTCCGCGCTTTCAAAAAACGATATGGTAACTTTTATTTTTTAGGATTCCGCATAGTGAGATAGTAGGTGATAGTGAAGTGCCTTAATTTCGGGTTTGCCACGTGTTGAGTTCCACCAGAGACTCTCTTATCTTACAAGAATCGAGTCGTGTTTCTCGGGACTTTACTGTCGTTCTCATGGCTGGTACCACATGTACAAACGGGAGATTTTGCGACGAGTGCCGTGTCAGTAGTAAACAACAGAAATTAAGGTAAACGGTGGAATTACACTATTTAACAGAATCATCGAAAACAATAACTTCCGTAGAGAAAAATAATAAAAACAAGATATTATTAAAAAATTTATAACTAGTTTGTTACAGAATTCAAAACGTATTTTTTATAATAAAATAAAATGTGTCGCTTGATGATGTAGAAGAATAAATAAAATTAAAAAAAAATACCGACGTCAATATCGAAAGATTTCCGCTTTAGATGCAGAGATTTAATTTAATTTATGAATACTTTATTAAATTCGACCAAAATAGCGAAAACATTAAGAAAACCGCAATTAATCGGTGCTCACAATTTAATCAGCCACGTGCTACAATGAAAACATATTACACTAATAATAGTCGACAAACCTGTTTTTAAATCACCCCTATTAAATTCTTGATCATTTCGTAAAAATGCGAATGTGAAACAATCATCAGTAAATTATACATCAACTATGCTTAATTTATGTACAAGTCGATCGTGTACAATATTCTATTTCGTTAATTTATTACGTGTAATATTTACCTCCAACGGGTTTCAAGATCAGATAAACAAAAGAATTTCGCATTCCCCACATCCCAGTCGCCATTTAAATATCGAAATCATCTGCGTAAATCGCAAGTTTCAAACAAGTCGCATTTTTCGCGATTAGGAGTCACAAAATTATGAACAAAAACGACCATGAATGTTGTTGTAAATGTTTATTAACTATTAATCCAATACGTTTATATGGGTATTACGTAATATATTGATAGGTGTAATTTTATTTAATTAGACGAGCTATTCGATAGTATTTTGTCCATGGATCCTGTCATTTAGGACAAAAATTAGTGGTATCAAATAGTATCACGAATAGTATGTTTACATGATGATTCGATATCTTTGGAATTAAACTTTAATGTGCGGTTAAATTCATTATTAGAAATATTTTCGTGAATTTTTTATTCTTGGAAGGATCGGAATTTAATTAATTTAATAAATGCAAAATAGTTTCTGTCTGCTCTACACGGTGTTCTTGAATGCGTTTACAGTACTTACAAATTTTCAACTAAATCTGACCATGGGGACTTATTATAAATGCCATTAGATATAAAAATCAATTTCATTTAAAATCATATCTATACTTAATTGTTCATATAAATTGAAAAAAAATTTAATAATTCGAACGACACAATTGTACTTTTTTAATTTAGAGTAATTATAAAATAATAGTATAAAGAACATGTCTTGGGAAGACGAATTGAACGAATTATTAATTTTTGTAAGAAAGATAAAAAAATTCGTATAAAAATTTTTGTGTATTTTGTAGATAAATTAATTTGTGATTTTATGTGAAATAAATAATGAATTCTGTTTTATGTAATAATTTCGTGTGTGTAAGTATAATAAAATTTTATGATAAAGAAAACGTTACAAGTATTTATATTAATAAGCTCATTTACTATGTAAAAGTTTCTGCAAAAAATTAATAATTCATTGAATTCATCTTTCCAAGACATGTTCTTTATACTATTATTTTATCATTACTCTAAATTAATAAAAATTAAAAAAGTAGAATTGTGTCGATCGAATTTTTTTAATATGTATGAACATTAGCAAATACAATTTTAAATGAAATTGATTTTTACATCTAATGACATTTATAATAAGACCCTATGGTCAGATTTGGTTGACAATTTGTGTGAACTTTAAACTTGTTCAAGAACACCGTGTTTAATTTTAATTCAATAATGATTGTGAAACTTTATCGAATAGATTTATTATGATTTTTAAAATTCACCAAATTGGGTAAAATAAAATAAACATTTGATAAAAATAACAATCCCACATTACTTCCATAATATAGAATTTGCAATTCCATGAATAATACTAATAAAACATACAAATAATGCAGAGGAGAGAGAGAGATATCGACAGGGTGGGAGAGTCATAGTGAGAGGAGGGAGAGGGGGAGGGAAAAAACTAACTGATTAAAATTATAAATCATATATATATCGTTCGAAGGATTAAGTCACCTCGAAAAGAAAGTCCTTACGTTTTCTTACGTGTTTGGGACTACTCTTTATGAATATGACAATAAAAATTTGTCGGTCGGTTTTATTTTAGCCGGCATCCACATATGACAGCGAAAAACGTATATTTGAAAAATATATTGCATTTATTTTGAAAAATATAACTCTAACTTCTGTAAAGTTTAAAAATTGCAATTAAACATTTATTTGAATAATCCCACAACTATATCAACAGAGGTTTAGGCAGATTTTAAAAGATACAAAGCACAATAATTTAGTAACAATGCAACTGTTATATTGTTCACGGATAAATTATTGAGAAAAGCATTAACACGAACAATTATCTGTAACAACTTAAACAAAAAAACGAAAAGTTAACTTGGCAAAAGTAATAATTTCACAATCATAATATAAATAATTTTATAAATATAAGTACACTTATAAAAATAAGTCTAATCAATGTCCATATTTATAAGTGTCTAATAACGCTAAAGCTCAGGTGGTTCGGATTTCACCTTCATAAACTGTAGGTCCCGTCGCGATTTAGTCCCATGTGGGTTCACAAAAGTCGACGTAAAATAATAAAAAAAAAATGTCCATATTTAACGTAAATTTGATTTAAATAATAATATAAGATTGAACCTATGCACCTTGTTTTTGCCAATTAAATTCATGAGAAAATTGTAAATAAACAAAACAAGCGGCACTCACGGCAGTATTAGTAACATTGTTTACATTACATGTTTCGATTGTTGTTTTGATTTTTCGAAACGTCGATAGATCGACAAATCCGTGCTCACCTAATGTTCATTCGAGCGGTAAAAAATGTAAAAAATCACATTCACTTATTGGTGTTTCTGCTGGATTAAAGTGTAGTATTTGGACGTAGAAGTTATATTCTTTCAAGTGACGATGGGGAAAATTCATGTTTCCAATTGAATAATTAAAATTGATTCTGAAATAACCTTGAATACAACTCCACTCTATTCCTGAAATCCTGAAAATCACCATTCTATTCCTTGTTGAATATAATTTGCGGATTGATTTTTCTTCTTTTCAATCGGACCTTAGCACTGAAACTGTAATTTTGAACTTTAAATTAACATCCGATTTATATTAAGCTACCCTATAAATACTCGATTAAAAGTTTAATTCAATTTTATTGAGTTTTTCATCTTGGATAATAAATATACAGGGTGTCCCAGAACTCCCGCATAATATTGCATGGGGTTAATCTTGACATCATTCTGAGTACAAAAGTTTCCTACCAAAATGGGATCTGAAGCTCAGAATTTGAGTGGCGAGCCATTGAAGTTTTAAAAAAATAGTTTTTTTTTTTAATAACTTGGCTTGTTTGAAGTTACTTTTTGAAGATTTTTTATAGAGCTACAACTTACCTCAGAGAGCATATGATCTGCATGAATATTTCGCCAGTTATCGACCTAAAAAGGGTAAAAATGGCCCTTTTTGCAGTTTTTCGCGTTTAACTCATTTTCGTACAATGCTAGTGAAATATCGTATAGAACAACGTTGTAGAGCTTGAAAAGGCGAAGAATTTGCTCCCTCATACGTTTTGTTTTCATAAAAATTGAGTCCGTGGGGAGACGTTAAAAATCAAAAAGAAACGAAAAATGGATTTGGCATGGCTGAAGCGTGTTTTTCACCTATTTTCTGAATTTTAACGTCTCTCCACGGGCTCAGTTTTTGTCAAAACGAAACATATTAGAGAGAAAATTCTTCGACTTTTCAAGATCTACAATATTGATGTGTATTATTATGTGTACCATCATTTAAAGTAACTTTAAAACGAGCCGAGTTATTGCAAAAAAAAATATTATTTTTTTTAAACTTCAATGGCTCGCCAGTGAAATTCTGAGCTTCAAATCCCATTTTGGTATGAAACTTTTCTGCTCAAAATGATATCAAGATTCACCCCCTGTAATATTGTGCGGGAGTCCTGGGACACCCTGTATATTTGTAAATATTTTATGTCACTTTAACCATCATTTTGTTATGTTTCAACCTTTAAAAGTGAACTTCAAATAATTGTATCTTAGAATACCTCTGCCGGATTATTTTATATTCGTCAGAGGTATTCCAAAACGGGATATAAAAAAAAAAACAATTTTCAAAAGCCTAGTAATCCAGTTTAATATTAAAAAACAATGATTAAATTGTTTATTTTTAATATTACTATATTTTCTTTTTTCAATCTAAGAATGATTTGTGTCATAGGAAACGTCTACTACAATTGTTTTACAATGTTTTAATATTAAAAGGCACTGGCAAACCATTCTAATTTTTGCACTTTTGATACTGAAACGATTCAGAAGTTACGCTTTTTTATATTATTATTACAAAGTGAGCAGTACTCGGAATAATCTTAAAAAGTATATAGAAACTGCTATCCGTTTATTATAATGCAGGATTATTGTAATAAGCAGTACGATCATAAATTGTTCAGAATACTAATAGTCAGATATAAAAAAAACATAAATTAATCCAAGAATGGAAATGAAAGTGACATTTTAAGCTGCTTAAAAAACAAAGCACAACATTGTCAAAAATCGAGAACATTATTGGCTTCGCAGGTAAAATTCGCAACAATGTGTAGTGGCCGGTCGAAGAACCACGAGACCCACGACTACCGAGTCTCTTTTGCATTTCGGTCGTTGCGCCGCGATAATGACGCGTAAAAGGATCAAAAAGTTGTAATGACGAGTGCCGGGGGTCGTCCCATGTATCCGAGCAAGCATTACGGATGGATGGCGCTCTCTCACATTTAATTACAGGAGTATTTTATCGGCGCGATGCCATTCGCCGGCATTTCGGAGGTCATTCTGTCTCTCTCGTTCTCACTGTCGGACAGTCCTGTCCATCCAGTTGTCGGTCCATCGCATCCCGGGGCCGCTGGTCCGATGTGGTACGCGTCCGGCATTACGGGAACAACGAATGCCGACGAGTGCATATAGCGCGGCCAACCGAATATTTATGGGGACCAAAGTCAAATTAGTGGCGTTCTGCGTGCACCTTTTGATTAAGTATCTGTTAACTAAAGGTAATACTTAATAAAGTAACGCTGATTTACGGTCGAGGGATGACGCGAATACGCATCATTGCGTGTTTCCATGCGCTCCAGCGCTGACCAAGTACGACGTACGGCATCGGCTCGTTCGTTTTCCCATTCAAAATAAAATGAGATATTTATGGACCAAGCGGTGGGCTAAAATGCACGTATGCAGCTCTCGAAACCGACTCGGGGGTTCGTCCGTGCCGAAAGAAGGATTTGAGAATAAAGATCGAACCGGAGGATTCATCGGTGCCTTTGGATCGAACGTGTCTTTGATACTGTGCGGCCTCTTGGGAATATTCCAATTTTTCAGTTCGCCTTCAGTGCTGTGTTCGTTTCGCCAAACTTTGAATAACGACACTTATGATATAGGCATGCGAATATAAAAATGCTTGTAGTGACTTGTTATGAATTCTTCCAGATGAAATTCTTAAAATGTACTTACAGTCATATTTAGAAGAAATATGTAATGTGGAAGAAACATATTACAACTACTAATACTAATTAACCACCACAGTGACTTTCCAATGAAGGGAAACCGAGTTAACTTCAGAAATGTTCCTCCTGACATGGAAAAAGTGTTACCCTAATTACATCCTATGACTAGATTGATCCAATCTATCAAATGTCCGCTTTTAGTTTCTCTTTTCTGTTCTCAAAACTTCCTGCATCTTGAGGATGTTCAGAGAATAAAATGAGGGCGATAAAAGCTGATATTTGGACGTCCTGCGGGGCTCCTCAGGAAGTTCCAATGCTGATGCACTGTATTGAATGCCGCTTCCATGCCTAATGACATTTTTAGGAGTTTGCTCTCATTATTCTTTTGACATCTCCAAGATATTTTATGTTCTGAAAAGTACCTGACGACGTCAGCAGGTAGATTTACTTTATAGGATAGTGATGACAGGATTGGCACTGGTGGAAAATTACGTCTATCGACATGCATGCAATATTATAAATAAGGTCATAAATGTGTTACTATAAATAAGGGATACGTAGTTTATTATATGCATACTTTTTTTAATTAATTCAGTTAACAGCTTTTATGAAACTCAGTTCAGCAGTGAAGTAGGATGTACCGTAGCAGCAAAGTAAGGAATTCTGGCCCCAGCCACAGTTGAAATGCCCTATTTTAGTCAAAAATAGCCAAATTAAAACATAAAATTCAATACTTCGTCCAGACCTAAGGTCTGGGTCGAAGTAATATGTCTTCTGAGCCAAAATGTATTTGAGGTCTATTTGATAGGTTAATTTAATAAAATAATTACTTCAAAAAATATTCTCATAGCAAAAAAAATATTTGAGGTATATCCGGCAAGTAAAATTAACCAAATTTCGACTTATAAAAGTGCCCTTTAACGAATTGGTTAAATTTTAGTACATAATTTGCCAAATATGATCATATGTTCTGCCTTAAAAGTCCAGTGGTTTTGAAATGAAAAAATTAGGTTCTGATTGAAAATGAGTATGCCTTTGCTAAATTCCCTATTCTGAACTTGAAAGTATGAAGGCTTTGCTGCGATCCAGCAAGCACTAGCAGTAGTGCTGGAAAACTCCTGCTACAGCAAAAATTAAAGTTAAAATGCAGAATCTCAAATGCACCCCAAAGTAGCTGATGAGGGATTGGGTTTCCCAATTTTCAAAATTCCAACTAATTTGTTGGTCGATGTATTATATAAATCAAATGTGTGAATGTGTGTATTATTGTTTGACAGGTTAACCCCAAATCATGGGATTTAAGGTTAACCTGTCAAAACAATAGCACACACATGAACACGATAGCTTAAAGGTCACATGTAGAAATTAGAATCGAGATAAAAATGATTTAATTGATTATTTATTCCGCGATTTACTGCTGCGGAGAAATATCTGACGCACGTAGTGTATGAACCCGTACATTTCGGTTGGAAATTGTTTCGAAGTTTTTTTTAACAAAGGGATCCATTAGGTCAGAAAGCCTATACTAGTGCAAAATTACCAAATTATTACTAATTTTCGACTTCTTCTCTATTTCGACATAGGTCCGTTCTTCCAAATTGGACTGTGCCTTTAAAGTGTTTTTATTCTCCATTTACCTGAAATAGAAGTCGATTGGACGTTAATCAGGTTAGGGCAGTTGGACCTATTCGGAAGTCGAATTGACGTAGTTTCGACTAATTTTGCTGCTTGGGGTAGTGCATGGAGTTACGAGATAGACAATCTGGGAATGTTTATTTCATACGATAACTGTGGTATTACTAGAGCAATGGGAGTTCTAGATGGAGCCTACGTTTGAAACAATATGGTTGAATTATGCCATGCAAAATACGTATGCAGTAAAGTAGAAAATTGGGTCAACATATAATTACTCCTTCATCGAACAACTCGTCTGCGTAGGCTCATTTCAAGATCAATTGCTTTTAATATTCTACATCGACTATTTCCATAACTCTTTTGAAATTCAATGGCTGGAAGACCTTTTTTTAGACATTTCTTAAAGTACGGAACCAAACATTGAACAGTTGTCACTAAACTAAAATAATCCAATCTATAGGCTAGAATGCACGTAATTCAGTTCCCTGTCAACTTGACTGTGGTACCCGAAGTACGACAACAAACGAGGGGTTAACGAAGAAACGTACATACGAAAACCAATTAAATTCCCGAAATGCCAACGTCGTCGTTAAATGAAACAGAACAGAAATTACAAAAGCATGATTCTTTACGAGACCTAGCGTAAATTATTGAGTTGCGCGCCCGGGCAAGTTGCTGTGTCTAATTTCGAGAATGACAATTTGCCTGGGGACGAAAACGAAAATCGTTTTCAATCGAAATTAGCGGAAATCGAAAGTCGTGACCGCGTCGCAAAGGGACGACAAAGGCGCCGGTTCTTGCGGTTCGGTAAATACTAAACACTCGTTAGCGCCACAGATCGAAACGCAATCTGTATTCGGTAACCGAGCGGAGGCAAAGGGTGCAACGAGGTTGCGGCATGAATCGAGGTTTATACGCGGGTAAAGGGGGCTGTTCACCGGTGGGGTAGTTCTAGAGAGAGTGAGAGAGATGTACCAAGAGAATCGCCCGAGGCCACACGCTAATTGATTTGTGCTACGGCTTCAGCAGCTTCCACTCGCACGCCGTCACGAAAACACCATAGATCGTGAGCGGCCGTTTTGACCAACCTGCGTCCTGGTTTGCCCCCGTTTCGATTCCAGGAGCTTCGCCAAATATCGTTATCTTCCTCTTTCTTACGTCTTCCCATAACTTGCTCCCTCACTTTATCGTAGATACCTCTCCATCAGTTTCCCTCTTCCTTTCTCGATATCTCCCTTGATCTTCGTGTATCCCTCGTATTTACGAGCAAAGCCTCAAAGGATTGCTATCTTCCGAGGCGCCACGCAAAAGCTCGGACAACCAATTTCGCGAATTTATCCTAGATGCGAAATTCAATTGTAATTTTCCAGTTTGCGCGGCACGACGTAGAAATGAAAGGCAACGGGAGTAATCTCTTATCTTTATATAGTGCTAAATATAAATTTGCTTAAATTCAGACACGGTCATCCTGCTCGGAAAAAAAACTTGTAGATTCTGTCTAAGTCGCTTAAGTAGAATCTGCCGAGTCTGAACTTCGGCAATATTTGCTGAGTTTTTTCTAAGCATTATGCTTAGCCAGTCTATGTAGATTTTCGTGGACTGCAACTTTTGCGCCGCGCCACTGTACCCGCGACGTCGGTAAATTAGGGGTCATTATGACGGAGTAGTTTCTTCCTTTACGCTTACGATAGAAACAGAACACTTGTTTACGGTCGATATTTCTTATACAGCGTCCTAATTGGTTCTTACTAAGCGTAAACATAAGGAATTTTAACGGCCGGGGAACAAAGTTCCGAAATTCAAAACCCCTGACGGATAAAATTTCGATATTGCGTGAGTCCAAGGTACCTAACCTAATTTGCTTTCTTTTTGCCAAATTTTCAATGACAAAGTGAAGAAAATCACGCTGGAGCCATGCTACATCGTAATTTTGGCCTTTCGGTGTGTTGATTTTCAGAACTGTGTTCCCCGGTCATTTTAACGAGTGCATTTACACAAACATAACAAATATAAATTCCATTCTACTGTAGCGACTGAGTGGAAAGGTGATGTTGGGTCTCGCCGCGGAATGGCGCTACGAGCGCCAGGAAAGTTCTGGGAGCGCGTAGACAGCACAGCTGATCAGTAAGAGTTGAGACTCGGCAATTTTTGCCGAAGTTACTAAGTAGAATTTGCAGAAAAGTCGTATACGAGTTATTAGGTACATTCTCTCGAGATTACCAAGCAAATATTGCCGAAGTGACAATATAAATTTCTTAGGCAAATTTTACTTGAGTTTTCGGCAGAATCTATAAACATTTTTTTTCCGTGTGGTTGTGTTTACAAAGACTCTGGCATCATCGGCCTTTCGTCTAGCAGGGATTTATCATTTGGAATACGCAGTGTAGGTCAGGAGGAACGATTTTTCACTGTACTGTCTTCAAATGTTTCTTTCTAACCAGTGAAAATAAAACAAAACGTTATTCAGAGAATATGAATTTCGCTTGACACATAACAATGCACAGGACGTCGACATTGTCGTTTTGACGATTTTACCTCGCTTGAAATCTTTGAGCCGTTGAAAAAGTTATAGTTTCGTGGCTGTATGTACGTTTCGAAAATAATTAAACGTGACGTAAAAAGTATTATTGTAATGTACGAGTCTTTTACGTTACGTAGTGCAGGAGGGATTCTTTTTTCACGAGAGTCCGGGGACGGAGTACCGGCGCGAGAGAGAGAGAAAGAGAAGTCGTGCTCCGGCATTATTCGTCGTTAATTGCACAGAGCCTTCGGCTTTATCGTTTGAGGACGGCAACCCTTTGTCCGACGAAGCGTCCGCTGTGTTTTCGCCCCGGCATTTTTCAGACTTACGTAATATCCTGAGCAGCAATGCACGTCGCTCTCTCTCCCGGTCCACACACGGGAAGCGCAAACAAGCTTTCTCCCGCGGACCGTTTCTGCGACTCCTCCACCTGACCCTTCCGGAACTCACCCTCTTTTCGCCGGCAAATATTCGAGACCTTGCCGTGGATGTCCGTTGTGTATTCATTAACCCTTTCGCCGCCACTATACCGCCGCCGCCGTCCCAATGTATTCCCACCGGTTTTTCCGACTTGCCTCGCTCGCGCTTCATATTTCGTTTATTACCATTTCACGAGTGGCCAGCGATATTTCAACAATTGCCCAGGCCACTTTTTAGGATGCATAAATTATGAAAAACAATTACATATTTAATGTAAACGTCATTATTGGTGAAATTATGTTTATCGTCCTTTTCCCTAATTTTAATGGCAACGTTTGATGGCATTTTAGAATACCAGCGGTCGGATAATTGCCCTGCATTGTCAGACTAACGAATATTTCTCTTCGTGTTCAATGTTGTTAAAATATCTCGTCATTATAATCGGCAATAAATGAGAAATGTAACAAAAATTGAAATGTATTCGTTTTCTATTAAATGCGAACAATAATGATGTAGCATTTATACCGAGCTGACCGAAATTATCTGGACCCTTTTGAATTACGGGAAACCCATTTAAGTATTGCTAAAAACATCAATAATACATACCTCATTATTTGTTTCATCACAAGGTAGGAATCCTGCCGTGCGTTATTTGAAATGCAACCGCAACCCAATGCAGAACAACTATTTTGTAATTCACCTATAATATCAAAAATCTATTTTATAGGTTGCTGTAATTGACACGTTTAACTTAATTTCCTGAGCGATTTTGGTTCACGAAAAATCAAGAGTTAAAAAGCTTTTGACCAAAAACCATAAGTGACGCTTTTGAGCTTTGGTCAGCAGGTGTCGTGTATATCCTCGACAAGTGTCCTGTGCTGTGTTCCGACGACAAAAGGCAAAGTAATCGTAGCTTGAAATTATAATAACCGGCCGACGGTGCGCGCGACTGTATCCTGTCTGAGCGATATAATAAGTAAGTCGCCGCGGGGGTAATTTCCAGTGTTTAAGAGCTCGTCCAATTATATCCATGACTGAGCTTGTCGCCACGACGTGGTCAGGAGACACACTGAGGATGACCGCGTACAAGCCCGCGATCAAACGCGTGAATACGCGCGCGTGTTTTAAGGACTCCAGAATTCCTTGTCGAGTGAACTGAATGATATTACGTACATGTCTTTCCTTTTTGTAAGAAGCATTAATGTCATGCGTTTGTAACGAACAAACTACGTTAGAAATGGTTAAGAGATGTTGTAGCTATTACTAAAAGCTCTCACATTTGGTCTCAAAGAATCAGGAGGATATTATGTAGAGGTAAAACTGCATGATATCCAGGAGTCTTTTCTGCAGAAGAAAGTGACCAGATTATTGTAAATGATCGTGGTAATAAAATAGTAGAGACGAGATTCCCTTCTATCAAAAAGCCAACATTCCATCCCAATAATTCTGCTAGGCTTAGATGAATATAATTCCTTATACGGATATCCTAAAGGAACACAAACATCTTCTAGGACTGTTCACATCTTCAACGTCCTAAACCCTGATGGTATTTACAGGAGGACAGAAAAAGCCATTTTTACACCTTGAGGAGTTCTCGAGGATGTCTTCTGAAGGCATTGATTCATGGGTCATTACCATTTAACAAGATCGTAATGATTGAGGAGTGAATGGAGGAAGATATAGTACAGGAAAGTAGAGAATTATTGGTCCAGTGATATTGACCACTTGCTTTTCTTTATACACCTACAACTGGTATTTAATTATTTCTGACATTGCCCCGGTTGCGCGGGTGGAAATTTCCTTGATTCTTCCCTGATTATATAGTGGGCCAGCCTTGGAAAATCTAGACAGATCCAGGATTTCCAGTGGATAATTTCCTGCACCAGGCTAGTTTTGAAACAGGAGATGTGTCTATGCCAGGCGTCTCCAATCACGCATCGATCCAGGCAAGATTTCCAGGATAGTTACTAGCTTTAGCCAGGGAAAGTACCCAGGTCCAAGCTTGTTCTGAGTCTAAATTTCTACTTGGATAGATAATTATTTTATATGCAATAATATTCTCATCTCCAACAAATACACGAATAATCCCAATTACGGCGAATTTCTAGACAAATAATTTGGAATACTTTTGAAACTGGTTGGAACTCTGACTTTTTGCGCTGACGAAGGTTCGAGTACACATACCTATAATGTGCAGGGTCCGAGCAGCCTACGGGCGAAGTACATAGCTCTTGTTTCACGTTAGTTCTCTCTTCGGCCTACCAAAGTGCGATAATAAGCCCGCGGGCCGCTAGTCCAGGATCCGCAATTCGCTTCGTACAAATTGAATTCTCGGCAGACTGCGGGTCCTAAAACGACGAGAGGGCGAATCTGAGATCAGCGATCCGTGCAGATCGAGCCTTTGTGTAGGCATCGCGGAAAGTGCGTTATCCGTCGACCGCTTCTATTCTGGAAAATCAAGTCCGGATACTTTTTTGCGAGTTTCGGATCATCCGATTATCGTTGTAACCATTGTTCCCGCGATGATGAATTTCCCCGTTGAGCTTTGTAATTAGTAATTCCAATTTTTATTCAAAGCTATTAGGTCAAAGTAATTTCTAAATTACTCCCTGAAGCCATTTCTAACTGGTGTTACATTTTAAAATTACTGTAGTGAAAATTCACTACATAACAGTAAACAATGTTACCAACAAGTATTACGATGAAATCGGAATGCTCATTTGGTATAGTATTACCACTTGCGAAAACGGTGGTGAGAACGATGCTATGGGCGCCACCAAACGGTGATATTCTTGATACACAGGCTCGTATAGCGGTCGTATTAATAATGTCGTGTACTTTAAGCTAAATTGGTATTTCATTTTAGAGATAACGAACACAAATAATTGATAACTGTATATTTTGTTGCCATCTGAAACTAATATATCTGGAGATTTTCTCAGTGCAAGTTTTGTTTTGCACAAATAGACAGCACGGTTGTTGCCAAGAAATTTATGGTCGTTTGGACGAACGCATCCCGATTTTTCCAATTCGGTATATTACAGCCGTTAATACTACTTAATTATCTTGCGTCGCCATTTAATTTTACGCGGCCGTAATATAGTCGAGCCTGTTAATATATGAGGATACTCGATCCCTCACGAGTCCGTGGGACCTCGTATGTGGGATGCGTTCGGCGCGTATGTGCACAAGTTGACGGGGACACGTGTAAAGTTCTTGAATTCAGGGATATCGGACGATGAATTGTGGCTAATTGGTCCACTGGGCAATTCGGGCGATTCCGATCCGACTTATTAAAAACGAGTCAATGCGTCGGTCGTATTAAATCCTCTCATTTGCATAAGATACGCGCGCCTTAAACGCGAATTTACGTATATACGCGAACGTATAGATTCGCGGAGCATAAACGCTAATAAAGGTTCACCGCGCCGGGGAACCTAACGAGGGGGTTCCATGGATAGCTAACATTTATTTTCCCTTTCCTTCACTCTTTCTCTCTTAATATATACATATCGATGTTTTCATCATTGAAATTCTGTGTCGCTCTCGTTTTTTGAAATTGATATGTGAAGGTGGGCTACGTTATATTCACTTACGCAATAAAATTATTTATCCCACCACCTCTTTTTCATGATCTCTCACTATCTTTTTGTTTAGTGTGTGTATAGTGACTGATCATTATTTCATTTCTAAGGTAGATTATTTTTGCATAGTATAGGTCAATTACAAACCGACTAGCTCATATTACATCGACAGAAATGGTTGCAGATGGTTTGGTTTGCTCAACTAAACTAATGATTATGAGAACCAAAACAGTTCACTTATAGTAACTTTGCTAACTAAACTTATTTAGGCCCTACAGTCAATTGTCTTTGGTAAAGTCAATAGCAACCAAAACTATGGATTTGTAGAAACCGTAATTTGGTTGTAGCAAACCAAATCATTTTTTAATCATTTCGTTTACATTTTTGTCAGGAGGAATGATCAATGTCGTATATAAATGCAGCCTGCAAATAAAACTCGAAGTGTATTAAATTGTTTAATGAATTACTTGAATGTAATTGTTCATATTCCTGAACAATTAAGAATATAATTGCCAACAATATTTTTATTCATTCGCCATGTCGACTGGTTTCAGGAAATGTTTGCAATAAATTTTGTATATGTCACAACAGTATTTCTTTCATTCATATTCAAAAAAGAAAGATAAAGATTAAACATAATACAGCAGTCACCCTAATAAATAATCTATTTATATACACGATTTAGCAGGAATTTTGTTTATAGTTTCAGAGTCGGTTTATGTCATTGCGAAATTCAGCTGATATTGGCAGAATCTGGTGCGAATCAAGGAGCATTGTGCAAAGTTCTGAAAAGGAGACGATATGATTCATAGATCGAGAGTCTCGATGAAAATAAACGTCGCATCGAATTCGAGACGTGCAAAACAGATGGCCCCTTTTGGCCCACGGGAGACGATGTCCACTTAGGTGAGATTTATTGAAATTACGTTCCAGAGGTTTTGCAGGATTGGCATTCTGGGTCGATATCGTCGAAGAAATTTCGTGTTTAGGAGAAGTATTCGTCATGAGCTGTCTTAAACGACAAGGACGTCAAGTTATATAAGTACACATTCGCGTATGGCGCTAAACACTACATTAAATTATTTTTTAAACACGATATATTCACCACATATAAACAATTTGTTATGAATGATATATTTAATTGTATCTGAATTCTTAAATTTTTAGGAAAAAATAAAACAAAAATGTTAAAACTACATTAAAAATGGAACACAGTTCTTAAAGAAACATCAACTCGTAAGAATAATGAAAGATGAACATGGAAAATTAACGTTTCCATTCCAAAATTCCACTCTTGTTCCGCACTTATTGTAATTCATTAAATATAATCCGACGTAACGATCCTTAAATTCTTCGAGCGTGAAGTAAAGGTGAAGGTGACACATTTCGCGTTTGGACTTCTCAGCTTGAAGCCAATGAGTGACGCACCGAGTGTCTGCGCAAAATCTTCGATCCATAATATCGGATAACGTAAGTCCCCATCAGAAGCTGAATGCCTGAAAGAGCGAACGTGGACCATTACCGCCGTAAGCATCTACGTAAATACTCATACGAATGATTTTATTTATTTTATAAAAACCGAGCTCCGAGCTTTGAAAGCTTGGGGATTTCTGCGAATCAGACATTATTTCTGGTAATAATGACGATGGAAGAGAGCTTCCAATTTATAAACCAGTGCTTCTTTCGGTAAACCGAAAAACTATTATTTTTTTTCAGTGTGCATCGGAATGTGCTCAGAATTAAAGACATTTTTATTATAATACAGATTTATCCTCTTAGCATTCTTTTTCGTCCACAATAAAATGTTCCCTAAAAGAATGAAATCAAACGAGATATCTCGTGATCAGATTAGAGTAAGCTCAAATGATTAGATTTTTTATTAGATCTGCAGAAATCTTTAATTTTTACATTTAACCAATTAGAAAATTATTTTATGGTAGATTTCACTACATCGAGTAAACATTTTAGATAGCTGTTTAGATATAGAGATGTCATAATCAAATATTTTTTCTTGGTTAAAATAAACATTAAATAAAATATCTGAACTAAATGTTAAATTATTACATTTAGAATAGTATTTTACCTATAAAGGGAACAAGGTTATTTGGCGTCATAAAATGTAAATACATCGATTGCTTTCTCTTTAATTGTATGACCGGATGTTGACAAATTCTCATTCTGTACTTAACAACTGGAGAGCAAAATCGCTGTTTGCCCCCTACTACGCTAAAAAAAACATCTGTTCAGTAAACGTGGTAATCCATTTTGTACGTTAATCTAAATTGCTAGCTTAGCGTAGCGTAAAATTGGCGTAGAAAAGGAATTGAAAGTGGTAATGTGGATATAAAATTCAATCCAATAAGACGAAATATTAATTTCACCTTTTTAAGAAGATTCGAAAGAAAAGAAATCAAATATCGAATGTCCTCAACCTGGAATATTACAATAAAACCCAACTTTTCAAGATTTTCTTGTATCTCAAAAAATGATCCCGCGTTTAAACTATCTCTGATTTAACACAAACATATATCTTTTTTAGGATACTAGAAACCACATTTAGAATAGTCGCTTTCACTATTATCGACGAAATGGGTTCAACGATCGTGTAAAAATAATGTAGACACCGAATAACGATATATTTTTGTGTATTTTCGCGCCATATCTAAGGCACTTAAGAAAATCAATTTTTTTAAAGAAGTTTATAACTTGGTCGTAAAAATGGCATCGATCCTAGGTGGATGTCTATTTAAAGAACGAACAACGCAGTGCCAATATTTTTCGCTCCTCGAAGTCGTTCTCGAATCGAAAACTTTTATTTTTAGATCGTCTGATTTATTGCACGTTTTTTTCAATGTCTACCACCAACTTTGTTTTTTACTACTTTTTGCATCACTATCCTTTCCAATACAAAGATAACTCGAAAGAAGCATTGATACTTTAAACTAAAACGTTGAGGAGAAATGTTTTTTTAGCAAATTTGAAAGGGTAATTTGTAAGAATATAAGATCACAAATAGAAAAAAGAGTAAATGTTATGATTTAGTGGTTTTGATAAAAGAGCACTGATATTCAAAACAAAAACTATGCAGCGTAATAGAACTATGTTTTTAAATTTGACATAGTTTAATTAATAATAGATAAATAGATAATTTTTTAGGACAATTTTTTTCAGTATAGTGATTGACGCCACACAAACACAAATATTAGAATGGAATAAAAATGATAGAGACAATATTAAAAAAATTATGTTGATAGAAAACATAAAAATAAAATAAAGCGTGATTAATATGTATGTCAAGATGTAACGATTCAAGACAAAGCATTCAATTACAACAAGCATATTAATTTACAAAAAGAGCAGTTTAAGAGATATACAACATTAGCGTGTCGAACAAATATTGATCAGGTAAAAAATGTATGAATAAATAATGAAGCGAGAGGAGTCAAACGTAGAAGGAGCTAATAAAATATATTCTTACAACGCCTAATTTGGAATACATATAAATTAAGAAACCGCAAAGAAAGAAAGGACAGGTGCAAAATAAGCTTAAAGTAGTTCAAGAAATGAGGGATGTAAGTAAAATTGTTGTAAAACCTGAAGACAAAAGAAAAGAGCTTCGTATATGATGAATATTGATAAGGAAATATATGTTTTTAAAGACTTTTATGGATAGTAATAAAAAAATTTTTGACTAAATAAATGCATGTATTCTCAGTAATCCAAAAGGGATTGAAGTGCAAAAGTACGAATTAAAAAGGATTAAAATGGAGATGAAAGCCAGTTTTTCATCGGTTAGAAATATCAAATACTTGCATTTTTCGTCTTAATTCTCAATTTTTTATTTATATATTGACATTATTTAAATAACGATTCGTGATTAATTTCTTATCATCGAATTGCTATTGTAAAATAATTGAGATGACATAAATGACTGAAGAATTGCCACTAAGCTTCTAAATACATTGCAAAATTTGAACATTTTTCAAAAAAAATAATTTAACATACAATATGTATTTTGTTGAACAATTTTATTGTTAAGACTTTTCTAACAAAGTTAGGACATGATTTAAACAAATTTGTTGCTTTACTTTATTAATTTTGTTTTAGTTTTTTATGTTGACAAAAACTTGTTCTAAGAAATTAAAGTGTTTTACTCTGGAATATCTCCTTTGATAAAAAAATATATTGTGGTCAGCGGTCGATTCAGTTTCATGCCCGACTTTTATTTCTTAAGAAGGATATACTTGTTTATTTCTTTATTAATAATTTTGGTCATGCATTAAAATTCCTTAATTTACGCGTTAGCAAATGTATCGTGCATTTTTATCTCTGTACATTTCTAAGAGTGAAAATTCATTCTTTATGGAGTCTATATAGTGGCGTCCTATTGAATGAGTGAATTCGCAATCGTTACGAGTGCATTTGTACTCCCCACATAGTTAAATGTGGGAATTTACCCATTCACTAAGTGGGCCAATTTTCACTCTATAAAGAGTGATTTTTCACTGCAAGAAATGTGGAGAGAAGAAGGAAGAATGGGATAGAAACAAATGAACAGAACCGTTTCGAATGTCGGTTGAAATAATTTGGATCTGAGAAGATATAACGATATTAGAATTATGGTACTAACTACGTCCGCGAATGCAAGAGTAAAATTTTCGTAAGTCTGAATATATATTACTTTGATGAACTAAATATCTTTATCTGATTTACCTTTAATTGCGTAGAATAATTTTTTAGCGGCAAGAATATTTAGAGGTTAGCGCTAAATTAAGATAGCATTTAGCAAAAATTCTAAATTAAGATGTCGCTGGTGTCTACCGAATGTTCTTCCAATTCCCCATCATTTTTTTCTAAATTTTTTACACATTTTCGGTTTTGCCATATTTTTCATATATATGTAACACATTAATTTATCATTTTTAACATTTTCATTAACAATTTTTTTTTTTCAAAAACCCCTCTGTTCGGTAAGCGAAATGATTTCGACAGAGAGAGAGAGAGTATGAAAATATTTCAACCATCTTGAAATAATTAAATAACGCAATTACCATGAATTGCTAGTACAGGGCACAAGCCGACCAATTTAAATTTTGATTTATTGTTTGTATAATACAATCCCTCATAAAATTCTATTTGTTCTTTTTAAACCATATTTTTCAATGTATATTAGTTTAATAAATTTGCCTCATAGTAGAAACGTTATGCTATTAAAGCTATTATTTTTAGTATCCCAATTTCAACCAATAAAATATTTTGATAATTCCACCGGTATTTT
This sequence comes from Trichopria drosophilae, assembly GCA_030407085.1. Lineage (NCBI taxonomy): Eukaryota > Metazoa > Arthropoda > Insecta > Hymenoptera > Diapriidae > Trichopria > Trichopria drosophilae. The sequence goes on along the minus strand of CM059585.1, from coordinate 117,103,611 downwards.
TTGAAGTTGCCTGTATATAAAAATCTATTTAGTATGAAACTGAACTACTGGAGGTTTTCAAGGTTGCTGATATAGGTTGCGATAACATATATATTATGAAGGACCAAATTTCAAGAAGTTAACAGATTTTTATGAAACGCCATCTCTTATTTTGAGAGGATATTAATTCATTAATATAAATAGTGCATAAGTTTTAATTTTATTTACGATTACTTTAGTAATGAATGCTTCAGGCAATTTCGAAACAACTGCATATCTTAATGTTTTCGAGGTCACTTTTCTATATTCCGAGGTCAACATGTAATTACGGCCAACAGGAAATCCGATATGGCGCGGAATTTGGCGAAAATGTCAAAAAAATTTGAGAATAGAAATAGTAAAAATAGAAATAAAATTTAATGTTATAAATTTTTTTCGACCTATTAGGGCGTTGGAAATTTATCTATTTATTTCTTTGGTTTCTCTTGAATCGATTTCAGCCGCCTTCAGGGACGTTAAAGAAATCGTTTAAGGGATAGGTTATTGCACGGAATATTTGGATTTTAAGTGAAAATGTACTTAAATTCCTCCATGCACAAAAACATATTACGTATAAAAATCGATCATATGTATTATCTAATACGAACATGAAATTCTTTTATAATGATTGAATGTAAAATAATATTAATGATGCATTTTTGTAGCAAAATTTAGAAACTTGTGTATTACACACTATAAATTATTCTGAATCTAAAGTAAAAGTAAACATCATAAAAAGTAATTAATGGCAGGAACTAAAAGTAAATCGCAGGTCCTGAAAACTCTAAGAGTCCAACCAAGTTTCGCCAAATCTGTCAATTTTTAAAATTTGCTCCGTCATATTACATCCACTGTTTAGAATTCATGAAAACTGAATTCAGGCTCATCAGTGACTCTGAAAAACTGCCGAGGATGCAATTTAAAACTAATATAGTTAATTTTATGCACCTCTTTGCCATTTTGAATTCACCACTTTGAATTTTGGATGTAACGGTTAACTCTAAATTTTGCATTTTTATCCTTATAAAGTCTAGTGAGGTTAGTCAGTAAACCAGTAGAAATTACTAATCAATGTTCGCAGGTACAAAATTCAATGCATTTTGTACTGTATGTTCGTTTTTATCATTTTCAGTTGAAAAATCGAATAATGACTTTGATAGATTGTCAGACATAATACGGAGATTTACTGACCATTTTCTTTGCTAACTAGTTTTAAATAAAATGCACTTTGGATAGTGGTTTATGGAAAATGCGATAGATCGTCTACAAAAGGTACATTTCTCTTTTGGCATGTCTGCTTATTTTTACGAGCTTTCAAAGTTTGTTCACTTAGTACTCTTGTCTAAGAGTCACTTTGCTCTACGAGCTCTAAATTCAGCTCGGTTTTTATTTTTGTAGTTGGACACATTTCTTTGCGGCAGAGAATAAAACAAAATCGTACTAAAAATTTATTCTTCAAATACTCTTTAGTCTGAAATATGAATAGCAACATTTAACGAGCAAACGAAACTATCTAAAAATATTTTGATAATTTTGATGTAAAAAATCTCGAACAATGATCGGTAGCAAACATTTATTCCTACTGATATAACTAATAATAAATTGATTCCATTGCTAATAAATTATCAAGAAGAACAGTAATTGACTTTCTTTCTCACTAGCAAAAAAAGAGCCAAGAAATTCAATAGCATTACGTCGAATTTCGTGTCCAAAGACATTAACCATTTCTAAAGGCCAGTTCCCTCCTTCCCCTTTCTCGTATACCGACATTGTCCAGATCGCTTTAATCGAAGCTCGTTCGGACGATCTTGCGACCCCCGTCTTGCTCTTTCCTAAACCCAAGGGCTGATCGAGGGTTCGTTGTATCTCGGCGCTATTAACGCGAACAATACCGGAACCAGCCCGGGACGTATCCTGTTCTTAACGCCTCGTTCCCATTCCTCCACTTTGCCAAACTCACCCTCTCACTTTTGCTTCATCGGCCTTTCTCTATTTCACTCTCTCAGAAATATCTATTGGTACCAAACCTCTTAGCAAGATATAACTACTTACGAAGTAATCGCTTTATCACGGATTTATTGATTAACAGAAAATTATTTAGTTGAAAAGTAAAATCTGTTCAACTAAATTAAATTAAAACGTATTTTATGATTTTACGTCGAATTTAGATGAATTTGCCTACACTAACGATATCATACTCATTCCGCTAGCGTATGATTTGCCGCTTCTGTCTACCCCCACTTCAGATCAACCCACATCCAGGTGAGTTTGCTCTGAGTGTGCGCAGTCATACCCGCCCCCTCTCTCTGCGTGCAGCGCATGCGCAACACGACTCTGAAGGAGAAACTAGTGCTAGACAACTCTTTAAATTTCTATCTGTTTAATTCGCTCTTTATAAATTGAAAATTTAGTTAATGTTTTGATCGCATGACCCAAATGCAAAATGAAACCCTCTCAAACGACAGAGTGAATTCAGTGAAAATCATTGAGTGTAATTAATTTTAAAAAGAAATGAAATCTTATTTACCAATGTAGTATTTTACGAGTGTCTCAATTTCCACTCTTAATGAATGACATTAGTTGTCGCACTCTCAAAAAAACGAAATTAGTGTGTGTCAAGGTCCGTATTATCCAGACGTTGATAAATGAGTCGAGAGTAAGAAACTTGAAAAATGTGAAATAGTGTATTTCGTTACAAGTGTGGGAAGTGCGATTTCAGGCGCGAGTGCCATGTTAATCATTGGAGTGGGAGAAACGCACGTGTCGCGAATTATATTTACCCGATGCTTTTAGCCCCCTTCTACGTATGTATAAGAAATGTAAGTAAACTATGAAGTAAGATGTTTCCAGATCATTTAAGAGTACGACATGATTTCCTTCTTATAGTAAGCATTGGTGAATTTTCCAAACCCAGGTCTAGTAATATATAAAAACACGCAATAAATTAGTCTAGTCTACATAAAAAGAAAAAACTATTTACATGTCTTGCTAAGCGATGGGGAATCTTATCGTCGACCTTACGGGTATTGTACTACCTATGTTTCTATTCTCCTTGTTTTCTGAATTCTCTCCCTCGGAAGCAATTGGTCCTTCACTTCTGTCCCCTTCCATTGTCATCGATCTCTGGAGTGCCCGACGCTTTTTCTCGCGGGCAATTTATCAAGGAACACCGATGTTTTTGCAATCTGTCAAAGTATAACGCTCCGAGCGTACCGGTGGACGAATACTAGTGTTAAGTTGACAATACTTATACACGAGTTGACGTGGGAGAAAATTACTTTCGAGTATTTTTATCATATGAACGTCTCAGTCGATCTGGATATAAATGTGCGATTTTTTTAGGTAATGTTTATTTACGTCGACGATTCGTCCCTAATTGTATCAAATAAGTGGAAGTGACTCCTTTCAAGAAAATGTTATGTAGGAGTTATTTTCTTACACGAATAGCGCACATATGTGATAAACTTAACAGAAACGAACTAAAATCAATCCGTTTAAATTTTAAGGTTAGGATAAATATAGTGATATATTTATAAATTTCATCCTGCAACCTTTCGATAACGTAATAATTCATTAATTTAGTTTTGATAATAAAATTGTAGATACATATCGTAATTACTGCAGAACACATTAATTAGTTTTTACCGCCATTTTCAATTCCGCGTTCCATTTTCTGTTTCGTCATGCTGGAATGTGTCCATCTGTGGGAGTATTTCGCATCTACATACACTGAAAAAAAATTAAATGATAAATTTAACTACCATTGAGAGGTTGAGTCGAGAGTAGTTAAAAGAAATACTTTTTTTTTGTCAGTATGAAGTCTTTGTTGATTTTGTTAATTTTACTATTTTTAATTAAGTTAATAGTATTTACCCAGTAAACGAAAAAGTATTCTGAATGATTGGAGATCGAGAAATGCGATAGATACTATGCATAAAACTTAAAAATGCATGCACAAATATAATAAAAAGGCAACCACCAATAGCTGCACTAAACATAATTTCACTAAAAAATATTTCCAGAAAAATTCTGAAATTGTTTCAATAAGTCCTCAACGAAATTTTGTAGGTTATAGTTACAACTATAAAGGAGTTAAATCAACAAAAAATATAGTTATGGAAACGACATTGTTTTGGAAGTTAATTCTACTACATTTAAAAACATTTTTTAGGGTCTAACTATCTAGTACACTATAACCTATTCGAAATGCTGGAGCGATATATTTTTATTAGAATTTAGCAGAACTACATTTTTAGTTGATTTAACTTCTTTACGGTAGTAACTGCAATTTAGAAAATGTTCTCGAAGCGTATCGACTACTCCGCATAGTAAAAGTAGTCAAATCAACTAAGAATTTTTTTCAGTGTACTTTTAGATTGATAGTATACCTATACCGGTGGATGGATTCAAATTTAGTCTGTAATACGTATAAGAAGCAAAAGAAATTCCAAAGAGGGATATCTACGTCTAGACGAGTGGAATTTAATGATTACTCTGTTTAGGACTGCGCACCTGACTCGAATAATTGTAGTGTATATTCCCTTTTTTACATCTTCAAAAAAAAATGGTTTATTTTATAATTTCCTGTCTATTTTTAAAATTCATTTATTCTGGGAAGGGCTATTAAAGCCCTGTACCAAAAATATAATTTTTGTATAACATTATTTTATTTATTTTGGTGACTGTTACAATAAAAAAATGCTACTCTTTTTTAACTGTAATTCCAGAAACATAAATTTTCATAAATTATTAAATAAACTAATCTAAATGTGTATTGATTTTCTAATAGTGGAATCCAGTTTCGGTTTGGTTTGTAGTTTTCCGGCAAATACTTTTAAGATATTGGACTTAACATTTAACTTGCATCTTGAATTACAAGTGACTTATTTGTGTTTTGTCTTTCGATCAATACTATAGATTAGGTATGTGATCAGTGTTATGAATAAACATCTTATAGGGGTAACAAATTGTTGTCTTTTTATTTATAATTAAGAAATATAAATTCAACCTTCAGAGTAGTGTGAAATTGTGAAAAATCGGTAACTTCCACTAATTGAGTCATAACTCAAAAACCAAATATATCAAAATATTTAACCCTTACTTCCAACGCCTATTTAAGGCGTTTTGCTCCGACTACCTAGGTCAAAAATATGCCCTGTAGTTTGAAAATGCTTACAGTTGTGCCACTTATAAAGTATAATTTCAATTTTCTATGAGTCGAAAGCCACGTAAAATGTTAACCCTTGTAATGCTCCATTCCAATCCACATTATAAAGATTGTTTAATTTACGTTTTCTATTCCTAATATCGATTTGGCTTAGGTAGGTCTAAATTATCCCGATCTCCAGTATATGTCGCCCATTTTATGGCATAAAGATCACTTATTTAGAATTGACAATAAAAAATGATGTCTCAATTTTTAAAATATCGATTCAGAGATGACATTTTCTTTTATATCATTGTTGTCGCCAGTAAGTTCATGTAAAGTATGCTATTTATTATGATTATTTTCTGCTGTATATGATTTTTAAGAGAACAATAAATATTAAAAATGATTAAAAAGCGATTTTTGAGATTACTAGGTGGCGTGAAGAGAAATATTTTGCAATTTTCGATCAATTGATGTCACCAATATAAGCTTAAGGATGATGACCATGGTTTGGACTGAAATAAATGTAATTGGGAATAATATCCAAATGCGATATTGAAGTTCGATCAAGGGGGAATTTTCGTGGGCGTCACCATTGCCAGAGTACTTCGCTTGAGTAATTTATATATTTTCTTCTATCCGATATTTGTCAACAAAGAGCAGCCATTAGTGCGAGTGGTGAGCGAAAGCAAGGGGCAACGGTGAACTCAGCGGGAGGTATTAGACCGTAGCTCACATTAGCGCGATGCCTCTTCCTTTCCCAAAAGGAAATTGATGGCTGATCTCTCGGTCTGAAACTTCGAATCAGCATCAACCGGTCTCTCTATGCATATTCGCAATATCAATATATGTCTGTGCCATATCTCGATTCGTAATTCTCAGCAGCTGTCGACAGCGTCCAAACGATTATTGCCTCAAAAAATGCTAATATTTCTGACAATTTATCGTCCAGAAATTTGGTGACCTCTTTTGTTTGTTAGTTTTTGGGCCAAATGAATACTCTGATTATTACGTTTTATATTCCATTCAACCATACCATAAAAGTAATAAATACGGAAATGGTAACATAAAATTTTAAAAAATGAATATTGAATTGAATTACAAGTGAAAAGTATAACATAATAATAACAAACATAACATGCAGACTGTGTGCCATACATCATGACATTTTCAGGTTATATTTTTTCCTGCACATGGTAATACAGTAGTCCCCATTTATTTTAAGATTTTTGACTCAAGGAGTGTAATCCGAAAAATCTTTTTGTTTGGTAAATGTCCGAATAAAAAAAGGTAGTGTGGCACAAGTGCGGCAAAAGTGGGGCTGCTGTTATGTGGCGAATGTGTGGCGCAGTAAACGGAGCCACACATATGCCACACAAGATACAGCGATTGCTCCAAGTACTGCAAAAGTGTGGGATAAGTGTGGCGTTCGACATTAAGTATATTTTTGCAAATGTGGAATAAGTGTGGCGTTCGTCATTAAATATATTTTTAAAGTGTGCCATAAGTGTGGCAGTCGACACTTTGTATATTTTTACAAGTGTGGCATATGCGTGGCGGTCGACACTTCCCCGAGTTCTCATTTGGCTCTCGAAAGGTGCGCAAATGTCAAAATCTGCACATTTTGAGTACTAAATGAGGATTTTAATAGATTCTTTTTATGTTGTAAGCGGGGCCAAATTTGCAACTCCAACGAGTTAGATTTGTAAGTTCGTAAAACTTCGACATTTTTGCCGACTAAGTTTCCTAAAATAATTGATGACGAATTAATAATAAACAAATAAATATATTGAAATGTGCTGCAAAGTCTTAGTTCAGCGCACCAATATTTAAAACCATTTCATCAAACTTTTCATAGCAGAACACAACTCGATTGTGTTTAGATACAAAAATATGTTACTTAAACTTAAATTATTCTTAACTAACCTCAGCTAATCTAATGATTTCAACACAAAATTTCCTTCCTACAGAATCCGATCATGTAAATATAAAAACTAACTTCACGTAGCCTAACCAATCCGCATATAGCCAAGAATGGCTAAATTTGTTGATGATATCAAAAGTTAGTAAACAATAGCTGTTTCCATTTGGAACAACTTTAAGCAAGTATATATGAATATCTACAGAAAACATTAATTAGGAATGTAAATTTATGAAAATCTCGGTTGAAAATTTATACGTCCGGACCGATACTTAAAGACATTTTGTCCATGGTCTTTTCAAACATATTCAATAACTTGGATGATGTTATGAAATACTGTCTAAATTTTATTCTTGATCTATTTCGGACAGTCCTTTCATGTCGTACATGAATTAGAAATACCAGAGCAGTTGTTTCTGCATATACGTTTCTTTGAAATCATCTACTGCTAAGAAGTCCCCCTTTTTTTCGTTTTATAAGTTCCGTATACACAATTAGTCAGTTTCGTGATATCAAAAATGGGACCTCCTGGAAGTAGAAAAGCATCAGTTGTCAGCGGCGCGTCAAAGGGAGCACCGCAATAAATCCTTATTGCCACGCATTGGCAGGCCTGGATTCTTCGAAAGAACTTGCCTCATTTCTATCGATGTTGAGACGTTCAGTCAATTCTGTGTTCTTAATTGTGTAATTTTTCAAAATGGCTCAATCATTTGTCGAATTTATTAAGATATCAACGTTGTGGGATTTTCGGTTCGTAATAGTTCATTTTTCTTGCTGTTCAATCTATTCGTTTCCAACATATCAAATTAAATTGGATATAAGTTCGAAAGAGTATGTCAATTTCAAGCAAAATTAAAATTTCTGAAATTACAGAAATTTATTTAGAGCAAGTGGATCAAGCATTACGTTTCATTTTCATATCACCTGTTCCATTTTTCCATTTTGCTCAAGGTAAGTCATTATTGTTTCATAAAGTTTTGAATTGGGCAAATGAAAAAATTCAAATTTCGATCATTTTATGAAAATTACCATTCAGGTAAGTTCTGTTCTAATTGATTGATTAAAGTATAACATAAACAGTACGGTGCTGAGTGTTGGTAAGCGCTGTCGGCTTTGTTTAAGTAATTAGCTGTAATAACAGCTCGGAAGGTCGAAAATTCAAAATTTTACGGGACGAAAGGCGTGCAATCTTCGATTTCCTTCTAGCCGAAAGAACAAAACTCCTCTGTTTCGAAGCGGTGCAGGAGTGCCGATATCTCCACCTGCGATCAGGCATCGGCGAGAGATAAGAGATAAATTAGTTCATGGCAGGTGTAGGTGGTCCCGTGCCATGTCCCGGCACCTGACTGACTCCCTTCTTCCTTACTTAGGTCCTCTTCCATTCCTCTCCATTTCCTTTTTCTTGTACTCCCACCTTTTCATGAAGAGACGCATTGTGAAAAATTGACTGAGGAATTTGGCCGTACCCCTCGCGCACGATCGAAAACGCACTCGCATCTGCGATGATATTTCAATGTCCGCTTGAAAAATGCATTACACGGATTAATACGTTAATTAATTGACGTGGATAAAATCACGAATGGTAATTAATAATTTAACGGGATAATGCTTATTGAAATTATCCTAATTTGTTTCCATTTTTATCAAGTTGACTCATTATCTCTAAGAATACTTTGAGCAAATTGACATAAGGCAAATTTTCCGTGAACCATGCATGAATTTATTCTTCCAGAAATTCGAATAATTGCATAAAGGAATTTACTTCGTGCATTTTCAATAATTGGTTCAATGAAATCGCTTTGAAAATAAGAAGGATTTAAAAAATTATATGTTCAATTCGATATCAATTATTATTCCAAGAATTCTTACGACCAATTAACTTCCACGAATTCGCAAATGAGGAATTACTACGACGAATACCATTCTAGGAATTAATTCATAACTATCGGTTTCTGAAATTAACTTGCTTAAATTCGCTTTTATGAATTTCTGCGATAAATTCGTCGTCCAATTCAAACGAATCCTGCTCAATGAAGACAATTCTAGGAACTTCTTCGAGGAATATAATGCCACAGTAAGAATTTAGAATGCCTATGAAGAATTTGTTAATAAATATATTTCGAAGAATTTTTTGCGAATTTAATTCCGCAAATTTTCTGAAGCAGAATTGGTACGATTAACTACTAACAACAAATGGAATTATAATAATTATACTTTCAGGAATTCGGTTCAAGTACAGTAGCAATTTTAGAAGGTATACGATGAATTGGATGTCAAATACGCAACGATGAATTCTCCCGATAAATTCGTTACCGTGAAATCGTCATTAAAAAATTTTTTACATATTACAAAAATTCGAATTCTCGCATCCCCTTCCCTGAATTCTAGAGTAATTTTTCCAAGAAATTCATTCCAATTGGATTCTGTTCCACGAATGCACGTCTAAATTTAAGAATACGTACGACGGATTTAAGAATCTGCAGGATGAATTCCATACGAAATATCCTTCGACGAATTTTTTTCTTTTATGAATCATCTACGAATTATATAGTGAAATCCACGTTGTTCACAATTCGACTTTAAAAAGGTGGCTGATGAATTGGTTATTAATATTCCTTGATGAATTCACTTTGATAATAAACAGAATTTCAGAATCTGGCATGAATTTTATAAAGCTGATTATCCGACCGAATTTTTCCCGAATTCAGTTATTTGAATTTGTTCGAAGGAATTTCACGGGAAATTTGCTTCGTGAAGTTGCTTCCAGGAATTATTGCTATAAACTTTTCCGACAAATCGCATCAGCGTATTTCTAAGAATTACTTCCAGGATATACATTCGTAGAATTTGTTTCCCTGAATTCGTTTTTTCGAATTTCGCCGATGAATCTATTTTCTAATTCATGTGAATTCTTTGAATGTACTTTTTGGAATTCATTCGAGATACACTTAGCGAAATGAAAGACTTGAACATTCCTGTTATGAAATTGATAATCTATATACTTGATAAATTTCTCCGATGATTTCTATAAGTAAATGTCCAGAAATTACATTCGTTGTTTGTTGTAATTCCATTTTCATTTGACGAGTAATTGCTCCAAAAAATGTTTCTCTGATAAATGTTTTGCAGGCAAATAGTTTTGAGAACAAGAAAGAGTTAGAACTTCTAATTCAGGAAATTTCCGTCAGATTTTTTTTAACACTACTCCAACGAATACGCGATTGGATATTCCCATCAATTTTCTCCTATGAATACATTTTCAGTAAATTACTTACGAAATTACTTACGAATTCCTACAAAGAATGTTTCATAGAAATTCATTTCCGACTTCAGGCGAATTCTTTTCTATGGATAACTTCTTGGAACAGCTTCGACAAATTTATTTCGATGTTAAAAGTGTAGAAGAACTGCCTCACCTCAAAAATGAAATGTGCCAGATGTTTTCGATGTATTTTGGGCCGCTGATAACGAATATCGCAATAAAATTTGGCGCTCGGGCGTATTGAAGCCGCTATCTCAAAAAAACGCTAAACACGTGATTTTTTGGAGTTTTTTGCATTTATTTTGAAAAGTATGAGTCCGACAAAAAAATGTGTCAAACAAAAAATGTAGAGCACGCAATTCTCTACAAAAAATGTTTTATACATTGTCTTCCTAACATGAAAAGTAAGCTCGTAAATGAGCGACGAAAGTGAACATAATGGATTTTTTCAAAGTATGTGCGTAATTTTCTCAATGTGATTTTTATCATTCGGTTAAAACTAATATCTGTGGGAGGCAAACTCGAGATGGTAGGCATATTGTGATGGATGTGGGTTAGGTTTTTTTTAGCGGGGGGATTTGGGGGCCGCAGGCCCCCCTTGTATGTAGTATTCTGCAGTCATATATATGTTTCGCGAAGTCCCGCTAAACACCGATTTATAGATTTTGGTCATATATATGACTACAGAATTCTGCCTACTTAGGGTCCTGCGGCCCCCCAGATCCACCGCTAAAAAAACAATATGCCTACCATCTCGAGTTTGCCTCCCAGAGATATTAGTTTTAACCGAATGATAAAAATTACATTGTGAAAATTACGCACGTACATTGAAAAAATCCGTCATGCTCACTTTCGTCGCTCATTTACGAGCTTACTCTTCGTATTAGGAAGAAACTGTATAAAACATTTTTTGTAGGGTATTGCATGCTCTACATTTTTGTTTCACACATTTTTTTTGTCAGACTCATATTTTTCAAGATAAATGCAAAAAACTCCAAAAAATCACGTTTTTTAGTGATTTTTTTTTGAGATAGCGGCTTCAATACGCCCGAGCGCCAAATTTTATTGCGATATTCGTTACCAGCAGTCCAAAATACATCGAAAACTTCCGGCACATTTCATTTCCTTTTTTTTCCACCTAGTAAAATCGCCGTAATACCAAGAAGTAAACATTGGATCATCTTCTATTTTCTAAGAACGATTTTTAAGGTAATATATGACAATTTCTCATCAAATTTGATTTCGGAAAGACCGTCATTCGGAAATAATCTCATGCCAGAATAATTTGGAAATGTAATCGATTACATGAGGTTCGGCAATTAACGGCACTTCTATCAAATATCCCGTTGGGATCGAAAGTCGTAATCATTTTTTATAGACCCCCACCCCTCTTCCCTCAATATACACGGTGGTACATACCCGACCTTCTGCGGAGGTATTTCCGTACTCATCGGCCGACTAATAAAGGATCCGCAGACCGATCCTCGATTTCTCGGATCGGCGCCAGTAAGAGTGGGACGAAGGACGCGATCTCGCAAACCCTTCACTTATACGGTAGCCGAATGCGACGCCGAGGAAATCTAATTGTCGGTCTACGGGGCGCCGTGCGCTTGCAAGGGCAAATTGCAAAAATAAACACGCCGGCTTCAAGTGGAATGAGGTAATGGAGGGTGAGTGTAGGAGGCTACCTTCTTGATCTTCGTGCCTTTTCTCCCTCTTTTTCTGTAGTCCTTTCATATGGATTTCTCTCTCACTCCCATTCGTATCCTCTCCTTCTGGTTCATCGTCATCGACTTTTTGTTCTACCTCTTCGTTTCTTGGCTACTCATTCCTTTTTCCCAGGGAATGGAAATACTAATTTTGCGGAATACGGTGGCTGGACTGCGGTAAGCGGCCGATGGTATAAGAAGGTGGTGTGGGTCGTGATTACCTGGGGATAATTATAGTCGACGTGTGCGCAACTCATTCAGAGGGGGTGGATGTACGACCGGCGATACGTGGAGCCGCCACGCCGCGGCTATACGCGTGTGAACCGGGTGTAGAGGAAGAAAGTGCAAGAAAGGAGAGCGATTGAAAAAAATGGAAATCTGCGGTCGGGCTTGATTTGACTAAGGCCCGGTTACTTCCGGCCTCGAAAGGTATTTCCGTACAGTTTTAGGCTGTTATTTCGCCACTCATTATTCTGGGTTTGAATGCAAGCTTTGTAAGCGTAATAGACTTGATGGACATCAAATAAGCATTGCAAAACAAATATTATTTCTTGACATGTACAGTTTGGGTGGAGTAACTAAAAGATTATGCACTTCCACTTCCTCCTCTTATAGCAGTTCCCATGTATGGATTAATTATCATTGTGAATTATAATCAATCAATATAAATAATCTTCCAGCTCGATTCAACTTGCTAGCCTCGGATTGGTTATGACATAAAAAGACCACGATGTAACCATCTTTTAGCAAAGCTGTTATTGGAAACAACTTATAGTCCATGTCACACAAGAATTCGTGATGGTAATTTTCCAAGATTTTATTGCATAGCAGCCTCGTCAAAGCGTTCTAGTCAAAGTCATCTAGGTTTGTTCTGCACGCGTCTCATTGTCGCTTTGACGAATATCGTTTCGGAAAAGGCATTGAGTGGCCACTGAGTGCAATGAGAACCGACACGAATGGAAAAAGAAGTCCAAGGCTTGAAACTGCACATAAAATTCCTTTGTATTTCCACAGGCCTTGATGTCTCTTTTGGATGTTGTTATCCCTAATATGAAACTGTCCCCTGATTTTATTTCGATAGAATCTTGTCGTTTATATATCGATGTTAGCACCATTGATTAATTATTCATCTCTTTGACCAAATTCAGAATTGCACTCTAATTGGTGATTATTTAAAAATCCATTCAACGAAAAATGTTCCTACTATTACGATACGTTTCTCAAATTTTGGACCAGCAGACATTTCTATTCCGATTTGATTATATTGTCCTAGAAGCGAATTTTTCCTGCTCATTGTTTCGGTTGTATTGTATTACAATCAATGCGATTGTTGAATACGACGAGGGAATAAACAGCAGTAAAATAATAGATATGTCACTCCGTCTCCTTCTATTTCAAATTCTGCATCTGCAAAGCTTTCTGCCATGTATTCGTTCGTCTTCCTTTCATGCCATGCACTTCTTTCTTCCTCGTCTTCCTCTTTCAGTACAATTCTATTTTCTCCATCCACGTCCCACTCTATCGCCTTTGGTCTCTCCGATTCTTTCTTTCAGTCTCGCTCGATACGAGAAGAGAGGACGTCGTTTCGCGGCCGGCAAAGCGAGCGGCGAAGATCGCGCGGGGCAGCTCCGTGCGAGGTGGAGGCATTAAATCAAGGCCTCGCATGCTTTGGATGGCGTCTAACAAATGAGCCAATGACAACCAGCTCCGGCACCGAGCTATACGCTCTCGCTCAGGAACAAAACGATAATATATTCCGTCCGTTTGCAAAAGCGGACGCACACACACACACACACCGACCCGATGAATTCGAACGGATCGAGCAGCCCAAGTCTAAGCATTAACGGCCCTCTGTGCATATGCACGAATTATGGAGAAATGACATGATGGTGAATCGTCCAAACTATGAATTGACGGACTTTTTCAGGTGTCATGTAATATCTGTGACCATTCATAATTATATTTCTGGGCAACAGTATGTTTTTTAAGATTGATAGGCGATTCTGGTATGTTTCAGGAAAATCTTAAAAAATGTTGATTCCAAAACATTTTTCCTTCTCCTTCTTATATTTCCTAACTATCTGGATCCTTGTAATTGAAACCATGAAATAAGATCCTCAACTTCTGACGAATTTCTTTGAATTTAGTAAATTCTCTGAATCTCCACGTTAAATATTATTCTAGGAAATGATCGGACGAATAGTATAATAGGAATTAACTTCCGCAAATTAATTTCCCGAGTTCTATTGATGAATTCCGTTCTATAAAAGAGTGATTATAGCCAGGAATTGATTTCACTGACTTCACGGAGTCTTGTTGACGAATTTTATGAAAATTTGGTCAACTTTCTGAATTCCGAAAAGAATTACTGTTTAAGCAAATATTCAGTCGAATTCAATTCTACGAATATTCCATGAATTCCTTCCTCAAATTAATTTCTTTGTAATCATTTGCCAAATCTCATGCAGATTTATTTGATGTTTTAATTTTTAGCATCCCCGGATGAATACTATTCCAGGAAATATTCTGATGAAATCAATTCGTAAAATCCCAGTAATTTCTCTGAATTCCGCCGACGAATAATTCCTTGAAAATGTCATCATTTCGATTCTCCGAGTTTTAAAGAATTTTGAGAATCACTTCATGGAAATGATCGCTGTGCGAATAAATTTCCCAGCATTCTATTGATGAATACTGTTCTATGAAAGGGTCATTACAACCAGGAATTAATTTCACTGACTTCACGGAGTCTTGTTGACGAATTTAATGAAAATTTGGTCATTTTTCTGAATTCCGAAAAGAATTACTGTTCAAGCAAATATTCAGTCGAATTCAATTCTACGAATATTCCATGAATTCCTTCCTCAAATTAATTTCTTTGTAATCATTTGCCAAATCGCATGCAGATTTATTTGATGTTTTCATTTTTAGCATCCCCGGATGAATACTATTCCAGAAAATATTCTGATGAAATCAATTCGTAAAATCAAAATAATTTCTCTGAATTCCGCCGACGAATAATTCCTTGAAAATGTCATCATTTCGATTCTCCAAATTTTAAAGAATTTTGTGAATCACTTCATGGAAATGATCGCTGTGCGAATAAATTTCCCAGCATTCTATTGATAAATACTGTTCTATGAAAGGGTCATTACAACCAGGAATTAATTTCACTGACTTCACGGAGTCTTGTTGACGAATTTAATGAAAATTTGGTAAATTTTCTGAATTTCGACAAGAATTACAGTTCAAGGAAATATTCAGTCGAATTCAATTCTACGAATATTCCATGAATTCCTTCCTCAAATTAATTTCTTTGTAATCATTTGCCAAATCTCATGTAGATTTATTTGATGTTTTAATTTTTAGCATCCCCGGATGAATAGTATTCCAGGAAAAATTGTGATGAAATCAATTCGTAAAATCCAAATAATTTCTTTGAATTCCGCCAACGAATAATTCCCGGAAAATGTCAACATTTCCATTCCCCAAATTTTAAAGAATTTTGTTCTAGAGAATGCTCAAATGAATTAGTTTCCATGCATTCATTGATAAATTATTATTTATTTATTCTTGTAGTGATTTTACTCTTCTTTTGATTGACGTGAAATCTAATTAAAAAAAATAAACTCTAAGTAATATAATTTTATTTTCTGCGGATTATAATTTTAATAATTTGAATTTTTCTAGTTAACGAAATCAAATAATGTTATATGTTTGAAATATGCATAATACGGGACTACATGTTGTCAATAACATGTTGGTAATTTAAACAAATCACCCGTTAATCTCATTCTGACAAATTACTGTTTGAGTGGGACTCCGGGAGTCGAAAAGAGTTGCTCTCGGTGGGTACCATGGAAAAAATGTATCTTCGTGTCATCACGAGAGAACACTAATGACGACCAATGATTTAAAAAATTAATTTCTATAAATCAGCTGTAATCTTTAATTTCTCGGAATGTCGGATCAGTCGGTCCATCAGTCGGATACGTGCAGAGCCGCTTTTGAGAGGTTCGCGCACGCGGTCATTTGTGCCTGACTAGATTAATTGGATTAATTAGGCATTACCAAGGACCCTGGGGCCACGCCGATGCATTAGTCGGCTTTCTCTCCGACCAACAGCGAGATAGACGAACGAGCTTCGATTCACTTCGACGTCTTTTAAGGGCGATCTCTATCTCCATCTTTCTTTCCTTTCTTCCTTTCCTTCGGTTTCGTCTCATTCTTCTTCGATTATGTAAATTACAAAATCTACTTTGCGGTCGTTTTATACCGTGGAATACAAATTATACACGTGCTCCAACAATTTTATTGAATATGTGTAATTACGACCATTTGTTATTCTTTTCGACGTTTGCTGATGTGTGGTTAACACTCATAATGAATAACAATAATAATAGGTCTGACCATCACGAATACTTATATTAAATAGTCTCTTTTTTTGACGAATTGCCATTGCTATTTCCAGAACTGCAATCATAGTCGATATTTGAATCACTTTTATTACATCAACTTTTCGTTAAGTAGAGTGCTATTCCTTTTCAGTAAAGAGTTATAAACTTTACAAATTGTTTTCCGGGAATTTGTTTCGAACAATTCTGTCGACCAAATTCGATGTTACACATATATACATTGTCCGATTTGTTTCTATGATTCTCTCGGTGCATTGAATTCTGTTGTACAATAGTTTCAGGAATTTCCTTCTACGAATTGTTCCTACAAATAAATTCCAAGAATTCTTTATAATATTTTGATTTCGCATATTAGTGTAATAATTGGATTATAGTATAAGTTTTAGAAATCGTTTATCTTCGAATTCCTTCAGTTCTGAATTTCTTGGAATTTCGCGAATTCTAGATTACATTCGTAAATAAAAAAGAATGGGAACGTTCTATGAAATTTGACTCTACGAATTGTTTTGACGAATACATTTCCACGATTTTTTGTTATTGTACTAGTTCCACAAATAATTTTCAGGATTTCGTTCAATAAAATCAAATTTTATGCATAACTGTTGCTAGTTCTGAGAAATGGATTTCTAGGAATTATTCCTGTCGAATTCGCTAACAAGAATATTCCGGTTGAAGCATTTGTGGTAATTGCAAAGGTAGTTGTTTATGTCAGTAGTCTATTTTGTCCACTCATGAGATTTTTTTTTTATTTTTTACTGTCTTGATAACTTTAATGTAATAATACCAGTGTCGTATTAGAAGGATGAAAGTTCGACGCGTTTGTATCTTCATCCATCTGTAACTATTATTGTTTACATCGGTGAAGGTTGCACGCGCGATTTCTAAGAGAATAATGGAGTCATGTTTATTTTCGTTATACGGCGACATACAAAACAAATGATCCCCTTAATTGCAATTTGTTGTCTCAGCACTTCATACGTGCAGAATTGTTTGTTTAACTTACATCTTTAACGTCGACTCGAGCCATTTCTTCTCGCTGGGCGTTTTCAGGAGATGGGGAGCGAACTTCGTGGGAATAGGCGAACTTTTTTATTAAACGACCGATTCGAGATTTAGATAAATTTCGAGTATTTGTCAAGCGGCCTTTATCCGCGGCTTATAAATTTTCGGTAGACGCTCCTTTTGTGTATAAATTCGTATCGCTCGGAGTCATTACGGAGCCGAAAATTTGACGCGGGTGTTCGTTGCGTCAGGAGCGAACGAGTTCGCCTATAATTATTTCCACATCTATCAACCGTCCGAGCATGTTCGGGCTCGAGATTGAAGATTCGGCCGCCTCTCTTTGGGGGCATGAATGGCTTTCTAAAGTCTCTGTATGAAAAGCTATAACTTAAGCCGTGTAATGGCGACGAGAGCCGCGAGTACGTGCGCGCGAGCCATTGACGGGGCGAGAAAATAAATGACCTTTCCGGCCCGATTTGCCGTAAAGGAACTTTTCTTTCAGCAGGAGGGATAAAAACGCGCGACTTGTCTGGGGAACGTTTTTTTAAAAGGGAATATTCAAATTCGCCGCGCGAACAAAGCTGCCTATATCTGCGCCACGAGTGGTGCATTGCCTTCCCGATGTTCTATTTCCAGCTTTATGCTAGTTTACTTTAAACCCTTAATGGAGGCTTCTATTGTATTCCGAAATACAAATTTCGTACATTTCCTGTGAGTGGCTAACACAGTACTTTTATCTCAATTATTTAACTAACAAAAGTGATACTTTGATAACGTTGGTAATGATTGGGGATCAATTTAACTCCATTTGTAACGAGTCATTCCACGTCAAAAATATCAAAACTGAGGTCGATGTCTCCAAATTCTTCCAAAATGAAATATTTGAAGGGTATGGATTTGAAAAACATTATGGTAGAATATTTTTTACAACATTTAAAAATGGCCACCTTCATTGAATTTCTTAAAACGATATCTGTTCTTCACTTTGCACATTTTAATTTTACTAGGATGATTTTCTTCAGAAAAATAAGCATTTTCATACAAAAATAGAAAAAAATTTTGTAATTATGTCTTGCTGAAAAATTTGCATAAACTATCTTTTAACCTTAATTTCAAGTGCCGTCCAGGGCTTTTTTTTTCTTCAAATGATATGTTATCTTGTAGAAAAATGTCTCGCCTTTCATTTTAAAAAACAAAATTGATGGAGACTCCTTCGGTTCCAAAGTTATGATTTTTTTAAGAGCGCACATCGGGACGGTCATTGATGCGCTGCGTAATAGGGTGTACTTCGCTGCGCTCAAAAACACGCCGAATTATAGTGTGATGGTACTATATCCATGCCAGACAAAATATAACTTGCATAACACAATTCTATATAACTAAATTTTGTCTGTATATAAATGTATATATTATTAGAAAAAAAGTTGGAATTGAATTCTGGTTGTCGGTATACTATTCTATACCCTTCAAATATACAGTTGAAATATGTCATTTTGGAGAAATTTGGAGTCATCGACCTCAGTTTTGATATTATTGACGTGGAATGACTCAGAGTGTTCTGAATTCTGAATACATTTTAACCAGTTCATCATGGAAGATGATTCGATTACATTATTTAGCAACCTAACATTAATTGCAAAGATTGCACTTTGCGTCAAGGTTTTGATGTATTTAAGGCAGTTTTTTTATATTCTCCTGGAATATCATAAGGAGTTTCCTTTTTTCGCTCAAAAACATGCATTGCGATATTCTCTGGAGCTCCTCAGGATATCCCAAGATGGGTTGTGTTATGTTAAACTAATCCTACCGTTAAAAATAATGTAATTGTCTATTTTAATACCACTTTATTAAAACGGTGTTATTCAATCAACAAATTTCATAGTTTCGTATCAAAATCTTGGTGTATCAGAAGTCTGATAGTATGAAACCTCCACTTTCCAAATCCCGACGATAAAAAGCACGACTTGTCAAAATCCCGAGACTCAAAAACCTCATTGTGAAAACATTGACTTGACCTGATTTTAGAAGTTTCTTGTTTGCACTTCAGTATTTTGAACAGTCGAGATTTCAAATGTCAGGTGTTTGAACTATCCTGGTTTATTGGACTCCAGGATTTTGAGAGCTTAGATGTTTGTATCCAACTAATTGAAATATTGATAGAAATTAAATAAACATTGTATTTTAATTTTTTACAAGAATATATGAATAGTTCCATGTTAAAACGGTGAACCGAAATCCCTCACCCCTTTGGAGTTATGGAATATGTTAATATCTGGTTTCAGGTGTATAGAAAGTACCTTCTGATTTTTTCAGATTTTTTGATTGCTAAAATGCCGAAGATAGGATTTATAAAAAAAAAAGTTTTTCTTAATAACTTCAACTTTATTGGTCAAACCGGCTAGAATAAACAAATGAAACATTTGTCATGGACATGCAGCTGAATAAAAAGTATATCTTATTATTACATGCAACGTTCAAAATTCATGAAAATATCATGAAAAATCAAAATTTTAAAATGTATGATGCGGTTAATTTTGTTCTTAAAATTTTTAAAACCAAAAAGTTTTTTATCGGTCTATCATGATGTGTAAACGCCTAGAAATAACTTTTCATTTACATTAACCAAGGGTTTTTTAAAATTTTTTAATTTGCAAATGACTACTAAATACATTCCATTTGGGTCCACAATTTTTTTAGTAGATTTTGACAAGTATATTAAACATTTTTGTCAGTTTTTTAACAACAATATTCATTGTCTTTAAAATGAGTATTTGTTATATTTCTACAGAAATCATGGTAAAATGGGATTATTCGCTTTTAAATGTAGTTATTAATGAAATCATTGAGTTAGTGAAAATACTTTATTGTTAAGCATTCGGTTTTTTATTTTATTTATTTAATTTTAGCAAAATCGCAATACCAAAACATGTTTTGTCTGATTCCGAAATATTAAGACAGTGATTCAGTGGTTTTAAACCAATTCAAAAAATTACTTAGGAATCGTTTCTATACTCAAAAACATCGAACAACATCTTTCAATGAAATCGGCAGTGCATATTTTAAATTAAATATACTAAAATACGCTTTCATTATGTGTTTCTCTCGGAGAATAGCCACTCCAGTGATTATTTGGGAGGTAGACATATTTTTCCGACAATGCTATTCTTCTTTAGTATTAATGGAATATTTTTACATATTTTGTCAGTGTACGAACAACTGATTTAAGCAAAGGTGAAGTTTAATCATACATTTGCTTCTTAACAATATCAACAAAGTAGCAGTATTTCATAGACGACCGCGTTTACAAAAATGCGATTTTTAAGTTCTAAATGCTTCAATTCAGAATAAAAACTTATCTACTTCGTTAAAGTGTAGTATTTAAATAGTACAGATAGTTTTAAAAATTTGTTGAAATGTTGCAATACTATCCACATAGAAAATTCAACAATTTCAATTTCTCCTGGTTAATAGCTGGAGTTCATACAGAGTTTTTAGAAAAATGTTAATTTTCAATTGATTAGAATGCCATTTTCATGAAATATGACTGATTCAAAATAGAGGATAATTGTTAATTCCCTTGGAACTTGTTACTTGTTTGTTTTAACCACTTCAATGATAATGTATCATATGTGTATAAAAAAAAGTGCCACGACTGGTAATATATCATATATGTACATTTTTAAATAACTTCCACAATTTTCAATGAAGCTTCTTAGGTCGCTGAATACGAATCTGAGGTCACCGTTTTAAAATTCAAAATGGCGGATCCAAGATGGCAGACAAATTTAAAAAAATTCATCGGATTTGCTTGAAACAAGTTTGGGTTTTTGGGGTCATTGATTACGAATCTGATCTCAGATTTTCAAAATTCATAATGATATATCCGAGGTGGCTAATAGAATGTGCAAAATGAATTTTGACCTTATCTTGGCGGACTCAATTTTGAATATTTCGTAAAATGAAAAAATTATGCAGTTGACCTCCACCGTTAGCAGGTTAATTATAACGACCCCTGAGTGCACCACGAGGTGGTAGTGGGAGGATTTTGCACTCCATTTTTATGTATTTTTTTTCTTTTTTTTTTGTTATTTTTTGTATTTTTGATCCGCTATTTTGAATCTATAAATCAATGCACACTTCAAATTTATTTGACATCATGTTCAGATAAATATATTTCTTGTGAAAAGAGACGTTTCAATATTGTTTTATTTCGTCCGCCAGATTGGATCCATCATTTTGAATTTTTAAATTCTGAGATCATATTCGTATTAGCGGCCCAAGAAACCTCATATTTAACATTCTCGTCGAAATTTCATAAAGAAAAATGTATACTTAAAAAAAACACGTTATTTGATATGTTTTTGACAAAATGGAACGCATGTTTCACAGTTTGTCGATATCTTAAAAACTGGATCGTACCATTCTTGGCACTTTTTATTTGAAAACGGCTACCAGTGAAGTGGTTAAAGTAGTAATCTGGTGTCTTGGGACGATCGATTTTTGTTGTGTTACATATTTCGAAAGTATTGTGTCTTAAGAATATACTGTGAAAAAATTACAACAAAATTCGAAAAATTGAAAAAGTTACAACACATATACAATAGCGTCTCGTAGGAGGAGAAAATCTGTTGTCAAAATTTTAAACGCCTTTTTCTCAAAACCATGTTTTTCCGATAGGCCTAGGTGATTACAATTTTTCTATTCAACCGATTTCGCTGGATTTTGAATATGTTATTTTACACATCTGCGGCTATCGTAGGAACTGAAATCTTTTATTTTTATTTATAATTGTTTATTTTATAGCCTGGTTTCTTATTAAAAAAATGTAAATTAGGCATCTATTTGTTTCAAAAGTCCGATATTTTAATATTTTTCAACCAAATTGATTAATTTTAGTCCTAACCAGAATTACAAGCTTGCTGAACAATAATCTTTTTATTTTTTGATTTCAGACGTCTCAAAGTGCCAAAATTACCTGGGCCAGCCACACCCTCCTTTTTGTAGACGCCTATTTCGTTATTACATAAATAATTGTAAAAAATTGTTGTTTTACAAATGAAAAATGTTTTTATATTCTCTGAACGCTAACAATAACATATAAAAAGCCCCAATCGATTTAATTTTATTTTAACAAAAAAAAATTCCACAAAAGCCTACGAAAAACGCGCGTGACACCAGACTACTACCGTAAGATTACTTGATCACGATGTTATTTGATGTCAATATAGACAAATTAATAAAGATGAATCTACTATGACAATAATGCAAGTAACATGGATAATTATATTTTACTCGACATTGTTGAGTTTTTGCACTTCAGAGATAATGTATACGTTACGCAAAATCTCTTTTCTTAAAAATTCTTTGGAGAAAAGCTGTGCAGCCTCCATTTTATCATAAAACGAACATTATTGATGTGTTCATTCAGCGAAATTGCTAAAAGATTCTAAGTTTTATTGAAGCACTGAATCCTTATTTGTAGAGAAATTGTTATCTGAGGTGGTAAAGTTTCCACGACAATCTTTAATGTCTTGGAGACATTCAGCTGTTTCAGATAAACGATTCATCCTGAATTCATCCACTCCATCCAAATTTCTACAAAAATTCGCAGCTGCTAATGTATCTTCATCCATACATCCATAGACTCATCAGAAGCGTATTATTCGGAGGAAGCCTTTACTGTGACAAAGCAACCATCCAAAATATATTTGCGCAAAAAGATGTTGCAAATAACTGCTGATCACATCGTGACAATTTTGTTTACCTTACTGTATCTTTCTTGCACATCCTCATTTTTCCATGGTACCACATGTCAGATTTCGAATAAAACAAGAGTTTTCCGGGCGATTCAGCGCTCGCATTTCTCCGGGAAGAATCCTGCAGATGCTCCCTATCTATAGCGGTCCGCTCTGATGTATTTCTGAAGCTTGGCGACCGGCCACCATTATGTACATGATAATTAGAATGCGTTGGCGCGTGTCTCAATATATCTGTGCGTGCTACGTATTATATACGCTTTTAAGCACGGTGAAAGAGGCGGCCGACGACGAGAGGGAAAGGGGAAACCCGTCTGCTACAACACACGTAGAAGTGCATGTCCGTAAGCGAGTAACTTCGAGTCGTTACGTTCTTATAGGTGGGTGGTGGATGGTGTTTCTCTATCATACACGATAGAACTGGCACGAACGCGACTACTGGGCCGCTTTTCCACGCGGTCGCCCGCCGGCGTCTGCTCGCCAATAGTCTCATTTGCATTTCATGATTTCTGCCTATTTTCGTTCAAGTCGTATAAATTTGTCTCAATTCCATCAACGTTTTTCATTTTTGAAATGATTTTTTGAGTCAGACTTTCTGTCTCGATATTTTTTGTCGAATGACCCATGCGTAAGACAAAAATGGGTTACGTTTGGCTTTTTACTGAATTTGTCATTTCGTGGAACTGAATCGTGGTCCGAAGACTGTAGTTCAGACACATCTATCCTCGAGGGGTCATAGGTCTGACAAAAATGTGCAAAAAACGGCATTATTTGTACAACTATTTAGTTTCAAAATTTGCAAAGTGCGAAATCCCAGCTGATCATTTTCTCCAAATATAGGTGATTACAGGTGATTTACAATTTTTACAGCGATTTTTTGTTATTACCAGCAATTGACCCCCAATCGAAAAATGTTGTAGGTATTAAAAAGATCTACAATTTTTCTATACATCATTTTTCACATAACAAAAATCGAAAAACCCGTATTTCTAATATTTTTGACGCACAAAAAGATTTTTTTTCTTGAAATTTTTGGAGACTTACCTTCTTTTGTCCCGAATAAGCTGTAATTTTTTTTAGTAATTATATGTATTCGTTTCTTTTTTATTGATTAAAAACCGATAAAACACCTATATTTTCCAGTGAAAAATCTAATTTCACAATAGTAGAGAATGGAACTTTATTTAATGGAATTTATTCGTTGAAATATTTATTTTCAGATTGTATATGAATCAATTTACAATTGACAATTTACAAGAAAGTGTCAAAAATCTCGATTTTCACCATCAATATTAATTTAATTTTTAGCATCAATATTTAAAAGAAAGAAACAAGTGCAATTCTGTTATTGTAAAATTGTTGTTATTACGTTTTTTTTTTGTAATTTGTTTTATTGTGGAAATACGTTGTATATTTTATCAGTTAATAAATCAATAATTTCGTGTTTTTTGCACTTTTTGTATACAAATGTAAATATAATAAATGTGATTCATATATTATCTGAAAGTAGATAGTTCAACGAATAAATTCCATTATATAAAGCTCCATTATCTAAAGTTTTAATATTAGATTTTCCACAGAATAAAAAACAAACGATTAAATATTATTATTCAGAAAAATTACAGCTTATTCGGGACAAAAAAAGGTAAGTTTCCTACAAATTTCACGAAAAAAAAGCATTTTTGAGCGCGAAAAAGAATTAAAAACAAAAAACACGGTTTCTTCGATTTTTTCCTGAAACTTTGAGGTAATGTGAAAAATGATATATACAAAAATTCTAAATCTTTTTTATACCTACAACATTCCCATAAAACATTTTTCGATTTGAGTACAGCTGTGCAGATAATGGTATCGCTATACGGTCGAATCCACGTTAACGAATACGGTTGGTCCAACATGAGGCAGTTCAATTTCCGATAACGAATATTTCAGGAGGAAATATTGTCTCTCCACGTCAAACTTTCTCTCCTCTGTAGGAACCTGTATTTTTGTGGTTCGAAGTGGGGATACCGATGAAAGGGAATTTGTTCTCTAACGGAAACGTCTGCATATTCGAAAACGGAGTATTCGTTAATGGAGATTCAACTGTATATCAAAATTCATCAAAATTCTTATTTTTCCTAATTCTTTTGGATCGCCTGTATATCAGTCAAAAAATAAGTGTCATTTTGTGACAATTACTATAAAAAAAAGGTAAATTTAGTTTTTACTGAATTCACCATATCATGGAACTGCACTATGGACAGGAGAATAGGTTTCTGAATTATTCCACGAAATTGGAGTTCAGGTGACCCGTATGTGACTAAAAAACGATGTAATATTGTCAGAATAGCAATATTCTTAATTTGCCTCAATTACAACAACGTTCATTTTTTTGTTTACATTTTTGTCGAATGACCCAGGAAAAAAATTGGTTATATTTATTTATTTTTGTACTAAATATTATATCATGTCATGGAACTGCACAATGGTCAAGGGAATTGGCTTTGATAATAGTTCTGATATTGGAACTAACTTTTAATTACTCCCTAATTCGGTATTTAAGGTCGTAGAAAGGTCTTCTTATCAATTACGTCAACACTTTTCATTTCTTTAGTTTTCAATCTTTCTTTTCTTATTTCACTACCGATGCTTTGACCAAAATAAGTGAAATTTGATTTTTAACCGATCAGGCGCGAACGGTCTACGGTCAGAATAATTGACTGTACTATAATGATTTAGTAGTTCTGATCGTGTAGCAACTTTATTCTCAATTTTACTCAGTATCATAAACATTTTTTTCTTATCAGTTTTTAAATGATCGTTCTACACGACAAAAATGGGATAAATTGATTTTTTTACTGAAGTTCCGTAACCACTAATATAAATGCCCTGTAGTCGCAAGTATTAGTTGGTAATTCAGCCAGTAGAATCAAGGTGTTCTTAAAGTTTCTCAATTTCGTCAACATTTTTCTTTTTTCACCGTGAGTGTGCCAAAAATAATATTTAGTGTTTATTGAATTGATCACATCATGGATCTAGACCGTAGTCAGGATTCTTTTTTTTATTATTATTATTATTATTATATTATTTTTTTTATCATGGCCCTTATAAAAAGATTTGTAAAAAAAACCCTGTTGGTTTTACAGACATAAGTAACAGCAAAAAAAAAACATCGGTAAACCCTGCAGAAATTATCTGTAAATTTAACAGATTTATCTGTAGATTTAGAAGAACTGCCTGTTAACTCATGAAAATAATTTTGCTGGTTTTAATAAATATGTCAGTATTACACTCTGAATTCACAAGTTAATTAAATTCTTCGATTCTCAACAGCCATTCATACTTTAAGTGTCTGATTTAGATACAATTAAAAAATGTGGTAACGATAGATATTGATTGAGAAAAAGATAAATTTAGTGGTAAAATTCATAAATATACGTGACTATTCTTACTAATTGAGTCTTCAAAAAGTGACAAGGATTATTTTTATTTATTTCATCCAATTTTGACGTTATTAAAATCGACAAGAAGAGTGTATGTGATGTCATGTTAACAATTTTTCGAGTTATATGGTAATAATGACAACAGAATGCCTCGTTGTCCCTTTCTTGCTATGAAAAGATGGGAAGGTTTTTATTTAAACACGAATCCTCGAGTCTCTCACTTGTTATTAGACAGGTAACAGACAGAAACACTGAGCGAAACAGCTCGAAATAAATGATAATTAAGTCTTTCAGAGGTTTTTTATTTTCTTCCTTCAATCGAGATAAGCTTTTTATATTTCCATTGTTTCCGAAGTATTTTGTTAAACTTTCACAATATATGTCCTTTGTCGACGTTATCAATAGCAATTGATATTATTTAATACCTTCAAAACCAGGGTATTCATTATTTTAGAAATTGCTTGATATTTAATCCAAATTCGTTTAGTTGATTCCAGTATCTAATATTCCTAACTGTCGATTTATGAATTAAAAAATTCTAAACATTCGAAATAAATGTTTTTCGACATAAAATTATGTTTTTATGTACCTTCTCTACACTTTCAAACCATTGAAGTAATATATTGAGTCTAATTAGAGTAGCAAAGATATCTAAATCCTCTATAATATAATTTGAATCCATTGAAGCAAATTAGTAATATGATTCCAATTAGGAGTAGATTGTTTACCCCAAAGGACTGCAAGTTTACTTCTATCTACTGAAAATTGATTCTCAGTTCAACAGTTCCATGTTTACTGCTTTGGAATTAAATTTCACTCCAACAGTCCTAGTATATATTAATGTATAAATATTTAAATAGATATTTTTATCAAACGTAATAAAATCTTGTAGTTATGCAATCACCAAAACTTAAACTTCAGTAACCACATAACTTTCGCAAGATGACAATATACACACACTTGATTTTCGGTATGATGTTGTAGGAGTAATTTATTTGCAATTGTCTTTTCACACTGCTTCACTTCAGTAACAAAGTTCTTAGAAAAACGGCACAAAAGTAGAACCAGCCAAGATTATCAAAGTACCGTGACTAATGGACTCTTCAGCGGTTTCTTGGCTTAGATAGTTGTTGTAAATTCCACCCATTGTTCTGGCAATACACAACCCTCATTGAATTTTTATCAATCAATCCTAGGATGTTTCCAAGTTTTTTCTCCAGGAAAAATGGGTCATTAGATTCTGATTTCATTTCCGACTCGACTAAGCTTCTATTTTGAGTTCGTGAAGTTTCAGATGGAATCTTCGCAGTCTCGCTACTTCGCTATACTATTTTTAGTTTGATTCATTTCAGTTGCTGTTACTGCAGGTTTAATGCAGATGATGCATTCATTCATTTGAACACCAGTGAATTTAATTCACTATATTTACGCGGTCATATTTTGGACGAAGCATATAGTCTGCGGTTCAGGAAATTCATCTTGCGAACATGGATTTGATTCGTCTACCTTTATTTAGAAATAAAGGACTTTTGCTTCAGTTACAGTTTTGCAATTTTTAGAAATTTTAGAGTACTAATAGTATAAACGTTCAAAAATGTTAGTGCAATTAAATTTGTACAGAATACAGAAAACATTATTTTCTGTGTTTTTTCCTTTTGTTTCCATTATTGATACTTTTTACTTTTTGTGATATTCCGAAATCTCCGACTGCCCAGTTTCATCTCGATCTTGAAACCTCATCTTCGTTGATGTCAGCAACAAATAAAATATAGACGCTGTAAATTCAAAAAATATATCCTCAGGTTTAGTTTTAGTGGTTGCAGATCGTGAAATATAATATAGTTTTCGGATTAAAAAAAAATGCTTGGATGTGTATACTCCGGTATACAATAGGGTTGATAATATGTAAAATTTCTGGAAATAAAACAATGAATAATTATTAACCATCGTAAATAATACAATTTAGTAATAATATTAATTTCCTACATAAATATAATTGTTAACAAAGATAATCAAGTAGAAACGAGTTTATATATAATACCTATCAAAGTTTTGTTTATTTGCTATAAACATATTACAAGTTAGTTCCTGATAAATTTGTTAAATATGTTTGAAAGTTTATTAGTGAGTAGATAGGTATTCTGTCAAAATGTTACAACTTTATTTAACAACTTAAGTATGCACAGGAAATTTGAAGAAAGTATAATGAACTTTTGTATTGAAATATATCAACTAAAACATGGATCATGCCTGCACAAAATCATAATGGAATAATTATTGTAACTAATTGTTCTAGTATAAGTTATAAATAGTTTTTATTATTAATGAAAATATTTTTTTAAATACGAATCTGCACTTTCCCTTCTAAATAATGCAGTAAAACTATTATTTTTACTCCTCATTCTGCGTATATGTCAATCATTTCAATATTTTGGTCAATAACTATTATCTGTGTCTGCATATAATAATATAATTAATTCTAAGTATATATTTTTGTCTTTTATCTTTATAACTTCCTCTTTTCTCCCTTTATTTTATTTCAGATTTTATCTGTCTTTTCGAAATCACGGCCATAACTAAGAAAGGGGTTACGTTTATTTATTATCGCGGTGTAAATAATTATATATTACTAATATATATTATCGCATATTATAATAAAACATGTGTATTAATTGCAGCAAAATCGTTGAATTTATGCAGCATGATTGTAATTTTCTAAAATTAGTATAATTTGTACTGATTTAAGGGAATCAACTTTACTTGTACTAAATTAAGATTGAATAGTTATTTGCTATTTTAACATAATATTTGCATATAAAACGAAAATTCATGCATCTCCAAACTTTTCAAAAAGACCAGATTCAAATGTAATTTGAAAAAAAAAAATAGTAATAAAAAGTGTATACACCAAAAGTTTATTAAAAAGATTGGGCATACACAATTTTTTTTCAGGTATTCAAAATATGTATGATATAAATATCGATTGCAGAAGGGCGCATACCAAAAGCAGCAAACTGCTTACAATCCTTAACGTATGTTGTTTATGTTTCACGATTGTTATTCTTTTCATTGTCCGCGGTTCTTGGAAAACTTGTACCTTGCTGTTAAAATAGAAGACAATAATACTAGCCAGAAACATTTACGCCGAATTTCTAGTAGGAATTTCCTACAAATGATACTGTACATTAAATTGAACGTTTACGGTGAATTTTTCATTTGGTGGAAGATATCGCTTTTCGGAGATATGCAAATGACTTTAAATTTATGATACATGCAATTTTTGTGTACGTTTTTAAAGGCTGGCATTCCAAGTCGTTTAATGTCAGGATTTAATGTGTCCGTCATTTTGAATTTTTGAAAAGCAACATCACATTTGGACTGAACGAACCCAAAATTCACCGTGTACCAATTTTTGAAGTGATTTTATTCGGGTCAATTAATTGAATAGATGTGACTATGATTTTGAAAAAATTGACTTGAGTAGGCATTTTTGAGCCGCCATTTTGAAATTTAATTTTTTACAATAGTTCTATCTTCTAGCCCAAACATTGTTGGCGAGACGCTTATAAATATCTGAGGTAATCTAAGGGGAAATGACAAAAAAATGACGTGAAAAAGAAAAAACTAAAAAATTCCTGATTTTTGTTAAATAAAGTTAAAAATAACTACACATAATTTTTGTGCTTTTAAATTTTTCGAAACACCATCCGAAAGAGAAAGAAGGATGTTGCCAATAAATAATAAGTAGAGTGAGTTTTCACTTCATAATTAGTGAATTTTCACTCATAAATACTGGGAATTCACGTTTTTACTAAAGTGGATAATATTCAATTGATAAAATGCAAATTTTCACAGCAAGAAATGCATCATTTGATGTTATCTATCATCATCTTCTGTCATCATGTCATCGACAATGTAGTACGACTATATGAAGAAATGTTTATTGCTTTAACTAAAACATAAAAACAGGTTCAGGGATCTGTCTACATATTTGAATTTTCCGTAATAAAATTCTGCAGTTCACGCATCACGAGTATTGTTTCTTCTATTAACTAGATACACATCAAACTAAATTAGTATCAATAATACATAGAGAATACAATGTATCCCGTTTTCAGTTAACTAAACACTTACTGGTTACTGTAATTGATGGGTAATCTATACAATGCACCACATAACTCGCTATATTTAATGCAGTTTATATTATCATATATGGCGAATGATGTACGCTGTAATCGGTTTTATTCAATGCAAGCTAATATCGAGGAAAGCAAGTCTAATAACGTATCGAAACGATTAATTTTATTATCTTCTATCAGGAACTATTTACATTCTCCATTTCATGGTAACGATTTCTATTGCATATAGGTGTTACATTACAGTTACCAGTATGATTACTTCAATTACCTTCGAAGCAGCATTTGAGTCAATGACTTAGCTAACTTCACTGAAACGAAACTGCATGATAATTAGAGCATTCACACTTGGCATTATCGACGTGAATGCATTCGTTTTCTTACTTCACTTCAGTGCCTTCCATACGGGATCAGTGACTTTAGACTCGACTTTCAAATTAATATTGTACTTATGTGCAACAATGTTCGTGCGAGCATTATCAATTATACTTTCAAATACCGCAATGATATTCTAGTTAGTGAGAATTAGATAATATTTATGCTGAGGTATTTATTTGAATTGATGTCTTACTAAATTATTTCCTACTTTAACACTTTTCCAGACACGAATGTTTGTCGATTCTTGTCGTATTGTTAGGTTTTCTCAGCTTCTTGTTATACCGAGGCTTGTTAATGATTAATTAATTGGTTGTATTTATTATGTTTAAAATGTAGATTTTCTCTGCAATTTGTAATTTCAGCTAATTTTGGCGAATGATTACGTCATATAGCTGCAAATATAATTAAGTAGGATATATGTTTTCGGTATATCATGTTACTGATTATAAGTTAATGTATTTAATTTATCAACGACGGGAGATTTAAATCAAACGGTAATTTGATAGAGTACATATGGGCAACTAATTTAGAGAATACATTATTATCTGCAATTTATTGTAGAGAATTAATAGTACAGAACAATATTCTTGACATCTAAATCGAAATATGATTATTATCCTTGATTTAATTTGTGTACAAGTAAACAGTATGTAATCCCTTGTGATGAAATATGTAAACTTTATTTCTCTTTTTAAATGGAAATAGTACGTAACTATAACTAATTGATTGCAGCAATCATTATCCGTCAGTTTTCACCAAAACGGATATAAACTTACCTCTCTATTATAGAACTACAGCAGTCCCGCGGTATAATTGCTTCTCGCTATATTTACGCCCCATCATACTTGCCCTGTCCCGCCTTGTTATATTTCCCTAAAGCTGCTCTCTTGTTTCCCCACTTCGCGGACTGGGACCTCAGGAAGGGCCTGCTGTGACATCATGAACATATTGCGACTGAGCGAAGTGGGAGAAACTGCGCTCTCTTTCTTTTGGTAAATATAACGAGTCAGCAGAGGAAGGCGAGGAAGGGAATGGGAAAATATACTGGGATTTTACTGTACTGTAATACTGACTAATTCGTAATAATATTAGAATATCATTTAAAATTAAACAACGCTTAAGTATGCTAAAACAGACCCTTTCGCTTGTCATAATGCGATTACGTCCCGACTTTTAATACAAATTGTCTATCATTAATTACTAAAACCTTTTTTATAATGTGATTAGTTGAATTATATTTTAATTAATGTTCCGGAACATCATTGATGTTTATATTTTGAATACCACGTTTCAATAGTGTAAATGCTATTACTAAATTAAAAATAATAATATTGATGAGACTGTTGATCGAAACTAGAACCGAATGATATGATATGACCCACATTCACTGTTGATGTTTATTTGTGGTTATCTAGTTGTAATCATCTACTTTGCTTCACCCACTGTCAAGTTTCGGCTACCAATCCATATGTAAACAAAGTTTTTTGTTATATTGCGTACGGTAATACCGATTTATTAATAATACTATTTGGAACATCATAATTAAAAAATGATAAACTCTATTCATCTTCTAGCTATTGCATAGACAATTTCAGTACAAAATATCTAATATTAAATTCTAAGACCTTTTCATCAGCATGTTTAGATAAGTGGTATTCTAATTAACGTTCCGGAACAGACCGATAAAGTTTGAATTTCAAATTTATTATTTCAATAAAGAAATATACGTAATGAATAAATGAATAATAATTCATAACACTGTGGATGTTTACCCACAAACACGGGTATTTACATAATTCACCGTGTGAATAACAGGCGCAGATTTGAAAACGTTAATTTGAAATTCCAAAACGTATCTCATCTCCTTCTGTAAAGTGACGTCATATCAGATCAAATAATTGCTTTAGTGCCTATCGGTGTAGCCTAAAATCACTGAGCTTGTGTACTATATCGGAGAATCTCATACGGCTCTGGTTTATCCTCGGCTCTGTTCGCCACGAAGGAACTATATAGAGGGGCCCGTGTGTGGAGTCAGGTGTTGGGTAAAGACTCGAGGATGAGAGAGACGCATTAACAGGTGTTATCCTTGTGGTAACGGTCGATATATCATTGCCATGCTCACCAGCACGAACCTAGAAGTCTCGAGATGGGATTCTTGAATTACAAGGTGTTCGAAGAGATAGAAAACGAATGCATTCTTTTAAACTAAATTTCAATTTTTTTTCGAAAAAGATTGATTTAATTTTGATGATAACGTATCTTTTGAGATGCGTCACTGACATTTTTCAGGGAGAAATGTTTTCATGCAACTTAGATGGTATTGTGAGGCTGGACTATTCTTATAAAAAAAATTGCCATTATATCTGAGAAACATTAATAACATTTTTCGAAAATTTATTATTATAGAGTTACTATATTTTCACGTGTTGCGCGGTCGTACTACTTTAACTGAACTTTCAGAATTTCGTAAAACGATTGTTCGAAAAACGTTTATTGTTATTTCCTAAAGGAAAATATGAAATTTTAAAATGTTTTTTCCGTCATATCGTTTTTCGGGAAAGGTTTTTATCTCAAATGTCCTAATCAACGTTGTATTAGGTTCTCCTCGAACAACCTATAAACAGTGTAATTTTCTTTATTTTTCTTTCCAGTATGAATGGAAATTAATCATTTTATGTTTTGACACTTATTTGTCATATATTTAAGTGTACAAAATATCTTGTTTGGCGTGTAACATGGAGAGGAAAATGTTGTGTGCTCTTTACAACGGAACTCCTTAAAAGGTGGCATGTTAACCACTCGGATTGTGGCCGTAGGAATCATCTGAAACAAATGATGTTCAGACGTATGATATTTGTTGAAACTTGAACAAATTGCAGTTATTAGAATTTTAAGTACTTCTTTTGCTCTTCAAAGTGCTATAAAAATGGAAAATATTACTTTTCGTATTAAGGGCGTAAAATAACGTTTTATGACCGTAATACGAACATTATTTTTCGTCCTAGCGGGTAAAAAATGCGATTTTATGTCTTCGATTTGTGGGCTCGTCGGTGGGGAATTCCTATCTTCACCATGTAATTTTCCAGGGCGCAAAATGATTTATTAATAATTATTACGCCCGCAAGGACGAAAAATATATATCATGTGCATTTAGGTTCAACATCCAGTAAAATTAATGCACTTTAAAACAAAAAAAAGCATTTATTAAGTAGTTTTGAAAAACGGTGTTTTTCAGAAAACGCTTTGAATTTTGTTTACTTAAATTGCAAATTCTATCTCGAAATATGGATTATGACAAATTATGCTCTTTAGAGGCTAAACCAACGTAGAAACCACAAAATTCTGAATATTTCAGAAATGATTAATAACTAGTCGGCAACTGAAAAACAAAATATTTAGCAAGAATTTGTAAACCAAACGACAATTTTTCTGCATTTTCCATAAAATGGAAAACGGATTACTGACACACGTCCGGTATTTAATGTTGAAAATAACTGTCTTCTAGTTATGTAAGTACTTTTAATTGATATCTTTACTTCTCGAATAATATTCAGTAATGCAAAATACAAGAAGCTCAGACGTCCTAGAAAACAAAAGGGAAGCTTGAATCTTCTTAAATATTGCTTCGATTTTAGACTCGAGTTTAAATCCCGCTTTCGAAACTGGCTTGCAGGAAGAGCGATAAATACAAAGCGTAAAAAATCAGCCTTAAACATAAGTACGGGTAAGAAGATTGCATTCCATTTTCGTTTATTAAGAAATCACGATGTTTACGGTTTGCAAATTGCCAACTTGCTAATCATTTGAATATTACATAAATGTTTTAATTTAACGATACTTTGTTTCACTAGTTCATCTTTATACTCACTTTTTTAACCGTATTTTTATGTTTATTTGTATTATAAATATAAATTTTTAATTGTTCTAGAACATTATTAATTTTGCGTATGTTGTAATCATATGAAAATGAAGATAACATTCGAAAATCGCATCACATATGTGACATTTCCAGACATAACTGCATGCTGTAGAAACTTGAATTAAGCATTGTACAATATTATAAACTGAGATATTGCCATCCGGTCGGCAGACGAGGTAAATGTCGTGCAAGTTCACTTTTGGATTGGAACCAAATTTTGCTTCTGGAAGAAACTCGTAAATCAATACGGAAGATTGTTTAGAAAAAGAAAAAAATCTTCGAATATTAGATAAATTTATGAGCTGCGATATAAGAACTCCTTGGGATTAGTATTTTAGCTAAGTGATAAACAAGAATTCCTTAAGAACGCGATGAACAACTAACTCTTCTGGAGTTCTTTGGAAAGGTAGGGGTGAGTGGGGAATCGCGGGACACAGCCTTTTTTTGTTTATTTGTAGTTTGACATAATAAAATTATGGCACATTTTTGTCTGCCTAAAATGTTTGTTTTCAATAGCATCTGACTTGTTGAAACTCACTGAGAAAGTTTTGGCGTTGAAATTTAAAAAATCAACATTTTGAAAGTTTCGTGTAACGCTTTTGTTAGCATTGTTTTCACAACACTTTTAGCGTAAAAATACAAATCAATATGCAAATATTTCTCGTGTGCCATAAATTATCTTTCGACTCCCAAAAGGATTTTTCAAAGGAATGTAACATGTCCATAAAAAATGGTGATGTTGAATAGATAAGCGTTTCGAGTATTTGAAATTTTGTCTAAATATATATAAAAATCATTATTCGAGGATTTTTAGTTTTCCTGAACATGGATTTGAAGTCCATTATTACAAATTCAATTTTGAATTTTTTGGATCTTATATTTAATATACATAGTTAGCCACCCCAAAAATATGTTGATAAATAACCATTTGATAAATTAACAGGATATAATGGAGATGCTTCAAAGATTTCGACTGTGCCCCACTATTCCCCACCATTTTTTAAAAAGTGAAAACTGTGTCGTTTCAAAAAATCGTCCACAATTTGTTATCCCTGTGAAATGTTAACTACCTAAAACAGCTAAAAGCTAGTCTACGATACGTAATTTCATGTCCACAAAAGAAAGTTAACAAAAAACTAAATTTTGTACAAGTTTTGGAGCAGTGAACAAAAGGCGGCCCACTATTCCCTACTCTGCCTTACCTAACAGGATTCTGAAGAGGAATGTTTTGTTTTAGAACGTACAGTAATTTAATATTAAAACCGAATATTGGATATTAAAAAATGAATATCCTCAAACTGCAGAGTAGTCCCCAGATCCCACGATTTTTGTATGGTAATTTTTTACGAAATGGCGTTGTTCGTGTTGTATATCTCCTCCAAGACAATAAATTATAGAATCCGCAGAACATTACATCATCCGAAGCAGTATCGGTCATAGATATCTCCGTGTTAAAGGGAGGAACGAATAATACGATTACATTTCATTTCCGTCGATTAAGGAAATAAGATATCGAGGATTCACGACGATGGTGGTGCTGTCGCGGATTCACGTACCTCTTGCACATTGCTCGTTATATACTGCGGCATGGGAGGTATTGAATGAGAAACACGATATTTAAATTTGCCCCCGCAAGAATTACGCGACCGCCGGAAAAGGCGATAGGAGTAATGACACTTGTGAGTGAAACGAAACTTGGGTATAAGCTTCCTCGTCCGGTTAATCAGACCATGTTTCAAAAGCATTCGAGCTCTTCGTTCGAAGGGAATATCTTCCTTTGTATTACAATGTTCGATATTTTTTATTTTGTTCCAGGTCTTCATTTCTTAAGTGTCGCTACGAACCGTTGAGGTGACATACAATACCGATCTTTCATGCGGAAGTAATGGTTCCATTGATATTATGGTTACTTTTTGTTGGAATTTAATGAAATAATTAAAACTTTGTTCGACCTATCACCTGACCCAATTTCTCTAAACTAGTCAATATGCAGTATTATCTAAACTATTTTTGAACCCCATAATTCAAAATATTCATCTATCGCATTTATCAAACAATTTTTCATGCAATCCCTTATGGTGATACGAATTGTGTAAAAGTCAAACGCAGTATTCTATAGGATTCTCTATCGATGAAAAACCCCCAATTATCAAAAATATACTGATTGAAGGTACTCCCTTTGGTCACACTAATACCTCAAGTACGTGTATCAAATGGAGATATCCAGTTATGGAATGAAACTTTACAATATAGTTATTAATGGTTTACACCAACTAAGCAGTCAGATTGGTCTTCACTCATTTGGAATGAAAATTTCTTACATAATTCGATTTTCCTTTTTTATTAATACCATTCCGCCGCTAACTATGCACAGGTTACAATTCCACTTATCTCGCATTGCACACCTGCCTTTGTTTCAGCAGAGATCGTCGTCGTCCTTGTCCCAAACCTCCTCCCAATCATCTCCTCTGTTTTTTACTTTTTCTATCGCGTTCCATCCTTCTTTTTTCGCCCGTGTTCGGGAATTATTAATCGAGGGTAAAGTCTCCTCGAGCGGCTTCGACAAAACCCGCGAACGGCGGCGCGGGTGAAAAATAGAGTCGTAAAGGATTCGGAAATTCCAGGGGAATTAAATTTCGATGTATCGATGATCCTTTCGAAGGACCGCATTCCACCGTTCCCGGCGACGCGAGCCCATTTATAGCCGATGCCAGTTGGAGAAAGGAACGGCGATCCAGTGACGTTTCGTTCCCGCAGTCGCGAGGGATCTCGCGACGATAAAAGGAGCACGCTCGCATCAGCGACGGAGGTCGCCCCCGGATTCGGTTTTAACGATTACAAATTGGGCGCCCGATCGGGACCTATTCTCGGATTAATAGAGCGATAAATAATCGAAAGCTGATTACCGCAACGAGCGGTAAATCGGCGACTTCTCCTCTTTTCGAGCCACCTAACCCCGATCTCCGTCCACCAAACCTGACTCCCTTCAGCTGGCAATTCGTTCCGTAAAAGTACCGCGTGCATACATCAATTTTCCAAAATTAACTGTTATTAGAGCTTTTTCTGCCGACTTAAAAACCGGTTACCGTTTTTTGGGAAATCCACCCTTTGTTTTCATTAACGACCAGTTCATTGTTCATGCTCTACTTTCCACGATTAACAAGGCAACTTTGAAAGAAACATGTCCCGTTTCTGAAAAAATTTGCATATCAAATTTGTACATGCATATCTATTCGAAGTTATCCCAAACCTGTGAGCCATCTGTTGACCGCTTTCTAATCGATGATAAATAACGTTCATTACTGAACTGAACGTCAGCCGAACTTTAAATACTCCTTTCTTGTTGGCTTAGATATTATTCCAACAAATGACTTGGATTTCATCGAGTTATGGTACGCTGTGTTCTTGTCAATTCTATTTAGTTTGAGTCTTAGAAAACTATATATCTTATGTTAAAATATTATTTGTAGTTAATTCAAAATAATGATTGTTATATACTTTTAAACTAGTCCTGTACAATGGGCTCCGGTGCTTGCTAGATTACATCTCAAGTTTTATCTTTCCTGCATAGCATTCCCTGGCGCTAGAGGTACCGTAACAATCAACGACATTGATGACACGTTGTACTGATAATATTGATGTATAATATATGTGGGTGTACCAATATTGGTGGGTTATGGAACCAGTTTTCAAACATAAACAGCTACACCAACGTCTCGAATAAAAAAGGGGAGCTCCCATTTTCGATCTCAAACTCCCCAAGTGCAAAAACCAAATGAAAATTTTTAAAGCATTTTCCATAAAATGGAAAACGGATGAGTGACACACTCCCTTTCCGGCATTTAATGTTGAAAATAACTGTGTTCTAGTTATGTAAGTACCAGTGATGCCAGAACTTGCCGAAAACTCAACCCTACTACACCGCGAGTTTCCACTGTGCTTGTGGGAGCTAGCCGTATGGTGGGGTTGAGTTTCCGTCAAGTTCTGACATCACTGTTAAGTACTTTTAATGGATATCTCTACTTCTCGAAAAATATTCAGCAAAATACTAGAAGGTTATGGAACCAGTGTTCAACCATCAACAGCTATACCAACGTTTCGAATATACAAAGGGGAGCTCCCATTTTCGATCTCAAACTTCCCAAGTGCAAAAACCAATAGCAGAACATACATATGTCATAATTATATAACTCACACCGGACTTATTTTGGAACAATTCCAAAACAAATTTGTTGCAACACGATTTATGACCGTTTTCCCTAACATTATACCTCAATTATTTTAATTCCTATCCGCTCCAAATACTTGTCGGCAAAATCAGTGATTTTCGCATTATCTCGATTTTATATTCATAGGCGCTGACAAAGCTGATAAATTATACACTGACAATCGGCATTCCGCAGAAATAACGATCCCGAACCGAACGTGTGTACAGGCATTAAATAGAAATTGAATAGGTTGCGGTTCGCGAGCCTGAAACGTCAGCGTTGGTACGGGCTGCAACACCGATGACCTTGGTGATCAAAGCAGAACCATTTTGCATGGCACGAGTTCCTATCAATGCTCACCGGATGCGAATGAATGGGCGACGGTATGCTTTTGACGGGGTGAACGCGTACAAAGCAACTTTCTTACACATGCGCTACTGGCTCGCTTATTATGCGTCGAGAGTTGACTCGTCCTCCCGACTTATGTGCGAAAGAGAATTTGTCTCGCAAACTCTGTCAACGATGCTTTTCGAACTTTCCCTATCGGACTCTCGATCATTTTCTCCGGTTGTTCCGTGAATTTTTAATTTTTGAACCGACCAATGGAATAGGAGACAAAATACTAGTTGCTTGCCAACTTCAGCGAGCACATACGTGATTTATTCTGTACATTTCGTTGGTCTATTGAAAATACTTGAGAAACCTTTATAGTAAGAACTCCAAAACAAAAATAAACAATTTGGTATTCAGCTAATTGCAGTAAATTTTAATAAAAATTAAACGAAAAATCCATATACAGTAGACCGTTGCTTATTTGGCCTGGATAGAACTGGACCAATTCCTTCTCCGCCGCTTATTTGGGCTCTCAGGGGAGATAAAATGCTTCCCCACTTAAGACCATCTGACGTTACACCGCGCTTGCGCATAACGAGTGCGAGCTTGTTCCAAATCTTACATGCTTGACAATAGAAGAGTGGGGAGAAAGGAAATGAGGGGACGGCAAAATACACGACTCATAGGTAGGCCAAATAAATGACGGTTTACTGTACTCGCTTCTACTCATGAATCACAAACAAAACTGCTGAGTTGCAATCATTTGTATTAAAAGTTGTGTCCAAATCTGCATTTATTTATTTTTGCGCATTTCTAACATGGCAATATCAATATGGTGAATACAACTAATAAATAGAGAGTTATTAATGTGTCCTTAACCCTTTGCGTCACGATCGTCTCTCCAGAAAACACCTTTTCTCCGTTAGTTAAATAAATACACACAAAATAGTACAGAAAAGTGACGTATTAAGTTAAAATTGTAGGCTTATTATATTTATTATGTCTTTTGAATAGCTGATTAAGAATCTGACCCCAGCGATTTTTTATTAAACATGGCGCATCCAGTATGACGGACAAATAAATTAGTATTTTGTTTATATTTATAGGCTAAAAAAGTTTTACTGTTTCCACAATATAAATGAAAATTAAAATGTTGAAATCTAATTTTACAGGATGAAAGGTAAACGAACGGGCCATAAACATAACCAGGATAAAAA
This sequence comes from Trichopria drosophilae, assembly GCA_030407085.1. NCBI lineage: Eukaryota > Metazoa > Arthropoda > Insecta > Hymenoptera > Diapriidae > Trichopria > Trichopria drosophilae. Next base: position 117,062,763 of record CM059585.1, on the reverse strand, counting down.
AGCTCTTCTTCCCATCCTTGTAAATAAATCGATTTATTTCTCTGTTTAAAGGGTAATTTGTACACGCTGTGCAAATAGCGAGGCAAATAAGTCAAACCTCGTGCAGCAGCAAACATTTTCTGAAATTCATGCGTTTATAATTACGAGAAGATGCACGAGAGCTACCAGCTATACGCGTCCGGGCAAAACCGATCTCGTTATAAACTACGCGTTCCCTATACGTTTCGCGTCTCTTTTTAACACGTTACAGCTCCCTCTATACAGTCGCAAATTAATGCGCGTAATACGTTGGCTGCGGGCGCATTTACGGGTTTACGTTGGCCTGCGAATAACTTAGGGCGATACTCGATGAGCAAATGTAAGTAGCCGCGAAACGATCGCTTCTTTATTTCCGTTCTTCCATACACGAGAGAAAATAAGGATACGGTGAATAGAAGATTAAGATAATATATGCAATAAAATACAAGAGAGACAGTGTGGGGGATATAGGTATACGAGGATATGCGTTTGTTTATTTTTTTTAGGTTATCATGCGGTGTTTCCTCGCGATATACTGGTGTGCGATATTGGCCATGAGAATGATTTAAGGTGTGATGATATAAAATACAAAATTAAACAGTTAAACTTTTTTTTATACAAATTTTGTTAAGTATTATTAAGTATTATTAAGTATTATTAAGGAAAAAAATAAGTATGATTAAGAAAAAGTACTGAAGTATTTAGGCTTTAGTCCAGTTTATTTCCTCTGAAGTATGTAATTTTAAACCTTAATCCCGACGCATGGGTCGTTTTCGACCCAGAGAAAATTCAAATTGTACTTTATAAATTGCACAACTGTAAGCATTCTCAAACGGCAGGACATATTTGTCCTAGGTAATGCGAGGAAAAGGCCTTAAAATAGTCGTCGGAACTAAGGGTCAAATTTATCATTCCACAAATTTTGTTAAAAGCGAAAGTAATGTTATTTATTTTAATTATTCATAATATGGTGAATGTACAACATCGAACCGTATTCTTAAGAATTTCCAGTTGCCATTAATTTACCGTAAACTTGCAAAAATCAATAAAATACCTACATTTTGTTTATTGTATCAAAATATATTTTTTGTTGTGTACGCTGTATTCGTTTCTTGGTCAAGTTGCATTACCGATTTTGCGCACAAAAGAGCGTACACATTGCCGTTGTGAAGTAGGCGGCGTTAGGTGTAATGGTGTTGATTTTTACACTGAGAAAAGGGGTAAAAGAACACCGCATACGGTGCGTGTTAAAAGTGTTTCTCGGAAGTAACGGTCATCGTCTAGATTGTAAACAAACGAAAAAATAGAAAATAAATGTTAGTAGGGTGCCATTACTTTGTTTACAAATCCAATGACGGTCGTCATTGCCAAGAATCTACGTTATTATTTATTTCATGCGGGAAAAAAATAAATCTCACCGATTTAATATTCACAATTTAAAACGCACTAAAGGTCAAACACTGATCAAATATATTTTTAAACAATATTTTATGAATTCAAAGTTTTTTTTTATAATCTATACACTATTTTTTGTAATATGTTCTTTTTCGATATGTACTTGGTTTAAAATATATATGGAAAAATAAATATACTAAGTATATTAATTCATTTTTTGCATATTTATTTTTATTCCTACGTTGATTTAATGTTTCTGTTATAGATATATATATATTAACTACATCTTTTTATCTCGAATTTATAATGTTTACATTTTTTAAGACTTAAAAATAAATTAAGAAAATATCTGGTCCCACAGGGAATCGAACCCGAGTCTCTCATTTACTATGATAATGCTTTATGCAGTACGCTAAGCTCGCAATTGCAATATCTTAAACCATTAACACCCAATCAACAGTTTTTCATTGTATTTTAATAAAGCATTTCGTACCAAAACCAAACTTGTGAAACATTGAAAGCTAAATATAAATATATTAATTTTAAATATATATTAATTTTAAATTTTCTTGTTTTCCGTTTTCTGTGTTCAGTCGTTCACATAAAAACTTTTCTTTTAAATTTAAGTAATTCTAAAATCCCAAAATTATGTATAGAATGTTCATAAATTTTAATAAATTTGAATTAGTTTTTGATTATTTTTGTTAATGCATTTCAACACTGCACTTATAGTTACATTTTTTAAATCTCCAATATTATATTTTCTTATAAAATAATTAAGAATTAAGAATTCATTACAATAATATACTGATAATGAGTGATGTACTATTGGACGACGTTATTTTCGTAGTACTTTACATTATATTTATAATACATTATATATTTAATAGTCTTATTATTAATTCCTAGTTGCCTTTATTGAATTTTCTACTCAATATTATGTTCTAGTTACTCCCTATATTCGAATAAGTGAATATACACTTATTTTAACGTATGATGTAAAATCTTTGAAAATATAGATACATTTCTTATGAAGGAAGTAGAAATTACTACTAAATTATAAATAAAATCTTATATAACATCGAAATTCAGCAATTATAGTCATCCCTAGCATGAGAGTCGAAAAAAGGTTTACTCCAAAATTTTTTATCGTTTTCAAATGAATCGCAGATATTCGTGAAATATTGAAAACATAGGTAATTAGGATGTTGAATTTAAATTGTGTCAGCAAACCCCAGTCATGAGATACGATGAATAATGAGTCCTAATGCCCTAACATTTTGCCTCTTCCGAGAATGATCTGGACTGCATGCATCATGCTGCTTTAATTGGGTGATTTCAGAGATTTCCATAAAGTATGGTTTTAAACATTTTACAAAAATAGTAATTGATACCGATCTTTATAACCTTCTTACGGAATAACATATCTTTGCCCGTTTCTATCGTATATTCGGTCACTAATTTCCAAATAATTTTTTACTACAATTTTTACAACTCCTATTTTAATCGCGGACATTTTATAAAAACGTTTGGAAGCATTTTAAACTATTAACATAAACACTGCCAATTTTTAGTTTTAATTTCAATCATGTCATTTTTATACAGATCATCATCATAGATGATAAAAATGAAATATTGTTTTTAAGATCGAACTTGAATTGCGATGATATAAATTTCATAGGTTTGTTTTGCAACTGATGAAATTGAAATAATCATAGTTAAATTTGAATATAAAAAAAAAAGATTTTCTCAACGGGAATCTATCAAGATCACTTTCTATTTGTAAAACTAGTCTTTTACTAGAAATTAGAAAAGTAAATTCAGCTTGGAAAATCGAGATGAAATCCATAAAAAAATTGTCGCTATTAATAATTACAGTAAATAGAAATTATCCCTTCCCGCCGCTAGCAAGCGGTACAGTCGGTACTCTTGTTCAGGGCTTTCTCGTAGAAGAAATGAGACTTCATAACTACTTAAGTCGCGTTTTCGAGGTGCATAAATACTAAACATCCACGTATTTAAATGTATTTACTCACAATTGAATAAATATTATATTCAAAATAATTAGATTATATTTTGACTCTATGTAAAAAAATGGTATATCGAGCGAAAATGATATATTACTACTGTATTAGTTACGTAAATGTTCATCTATTTTTTCTTGAACACAGAAAAAGTATGGTTTTGCAGACAATGAACAAAGCACACAATCATTCGTAAGTTCCGAATGTCATATTGGAGATCATATTTGAACAAAAACAGTATATTTATATTAAAAAAAATATACAATTTTTACACGGAACTACTCATGTTTTATCATACTTTTCCTGGCGTTCTTTAGCCCACTAAGGCCTAAACGAACATTTTTCGGACAACTCTTTCAGCAGCATAGCAGTCTTTTAAAGTTGTTAAAACAATCGGGAAAGGTTTTTTCTGCAGAATTTCATCCTTTTTCCCATGGTGGATTTATTTTTTTGATTTAATGGAAGTCTAAATTGTTATAAAAAATATATTGCAAGAAAACACTAAATTTACGTTAAAAAATATTTTGCAATCAACGTTAACACTTTAAAAGCGCACGTTCTGATCCCCGGGAAGTAAATTTTTTGCGTCCGTGGACCAAAAACTATGAGATCCATGTATTTTTAAGTCGATTTGCAGATGGCGCTATCGACAGCAGCGTTAATTAAGTTGTAAAATTATCGGGATTCTGCTTAGTCCTCGACTTAAAAAGCAAATCGATCGAAATGAGATGTATACGTTTTCATGTGGGTTTTCAGGGTCGGTGATTACGAATCCAACGTTAATTTTCCAAAATTAAATTGTTTGAACAATTTGTTCTTAAAATTTGTCCGAAAATGATCGTTTAGGCTTTAATGGGTTAAACATGTCAGAAGGTGATAGATTGATAGAATGTATATATTGTGAATTTTATAAAACCTTAAAAATAAAAATAAATAATATTATTACTTGTTTCACAAGAAACATTAAGAATCGACTGTAGTCTATTAGTCGGCGAGTCAAATAGATATACCTACTGGAATAAATTATAGCTATAGCGATATTATTTTCTCGAATTATTTATATGATTGATATTGCACTCGTGTCGCGTAGCGTCAATTCAACTTCAGTTACCTGCTACTTATTCTAATAATGCTATCGAAGGAAAGGGTCGATTGCGTGTCTCGTTGAGGGCAGTAATACGACGCCCTCGCGCGAATAGACAAGTCGCACCAAAACGGAGTAAATTCTATTTAGAATGGAAAGATGATAAAATACTAGACAGCAAAGCCATTCCAGCTAATTGCCTCAGTTAGTATAGGAGAACTTCTTCGTATAGGTAATTAATAAATACGAATATACGTCATTACCCTCGAATGATAACCCCTTCGATGACGAATGGCGTTAGCGGAACGGGTGCGTGAGCTCGTACTGCTGTTACGATCGGTGTGGAATTACGCCACCCTCGGTGTCATTGAAGTGCAAAAATGACGCCTGAAAATGATTGTATGCAATTTGTCTAGAATGGTGTTATCAATTGGAGGTTTCGTATCTGGTACGTAATTTAGAAATCGTTGGTTTCTATAACCATTTTTCTATCGACCACTTCAATTATTATCAATTTCATAATTGTACGATTATTCAAGGGGTAAATGATATGGTTTGATCCTGAATAAATACATCTGACGAAAGGCAATAGCCAGTCGAACCGCGAATTACCTTTTAATTTCGAACGCTGGAAATCCTCCCGATCCGTCGGATAAAATTTAAATCTTCGGTACCGAACGTCCACCTTCGGATTTGCGGAAATATCGAGTTATTTTAACACTCGGGAGGAGGGGCGTTTAATTAAAAATGGAACGTAATGCGAATCGTCGTTCGCCGAGACGAGCGAATCCACTACGTGTCCTGCACGCGAAGGGTTTCCTCGATTGTTCGTCCCGGAACAACGAAACTTCGTGTCCCATTCCGTCCGTCCTCGATGTCCATAGTCCATACATCATCGGGATTGAAACATTTCCTTATTATTACCACTGTCGGCATAGATTAATTCCCGAGCTTCACATAACGGGGAGCAGACGAAGAAAGAGAAAGACGGGTCATTCGAGAATGGATATACGCGTTACGTCGCCCGTTGAAAGGATGGGAATTACGTTCGCGCGAGCAATCCGACCGGGGGCTCGTCTTTGTTTAAATTGGACTCTCCGACTCGTCCTCTCGAAATGATACCTGCAGTATTTTGTCCATGCTCCATTGTCCCAGTTCGTGACCAAAGCGGAACACAATTGTTTCGTCATTGATTCATCGAGCAGACATTTTTTATATATGTTGCATCCAGCTCTAGGTCACCACCATATTGATTGGTGTTCCTTATTTCCAAGAAAGCGATCCTGGTCGGACTCCCAAACTTATTTGTCTCCACTCCTCAAGATCTATTTGTGATCAGATGCTATGCATGTAAGGAACTGCAACTATAAACAAAGTTCGGTATCGAATCAAGCCGTGAACATCAACAACTCAATCAAAATCGAAGCTCTTCCAGACGTTTGATCAAGAAGGTACTCCAGTTATCTGCAATCATTTTGAGACGATCCTTCAGAAGTACATGGTTTTCGATTTCTTCCAGAAGTATGAACTGTCAACAAACCATCCTAGTTTAGCCTTAAACATGTTATGACAAGACATGAACTTGATAAAAGCAATTGTATTAAAATTTTCGAAAATTCCCCAACCTTGATAACTGATCAGATAACCGCTATTTATCTAACAAGAAAATTTCTTATCAACATTTCCCACGTTCCTTGACTGAAATTCTCTCACACACTACCTGTCTTTGCTTCCCAAAGAGATCTCTGATTTATCTCATGAATCAGACAAGACGTCATCCCCCTCAAGGTTCGAGGCCTGCCTTTAGGTCGCCTCGTGATAGTTCCTTCCTCGGTTTCTTAACAGAGTGAGAGAGAAGAAGCACTCAAGATTGAGGGAGTGCGAGTAAGGGTTCCTAAAGAGTGCGACAAGCAGACAGAGACGAGAAGAAAGACAGGGAGGTGGAGGAAGGGTCGAGAGGGATGGAGAGCGAAAGAGGCGGGTGCTGGGTTATCTTCGATTACGAAACGTCTTGGCGCTGGTTTCTTAGTCGTGGATTTATGGCAAGCGATTTGTCGGTACCGCCAGATTAGAATTAGTTTGCGGAGTCTCTTCGTTACCCCGTGCTGCGGAGTGTTGTTTGGCACGGCTCGCGAATCGGGTCGAGAGATCGAGATTCGCTCGTTCGCTCATGACATCGGGATATTCAGCAAACGGATGTACATACAACACTTTGCACAATACAATTCGTTTGTCTCATCGAATTAAATTGCATTATTTTTTATTGTTTAACTTATCATTTATATTGCGTCACAATTTAAACTTTAAAAGGGGAGAAATTCGTTCCTGTAAAAAAGCAGACAAGTAATTTATTCAAGGGAACTAGCGTACATTCTATGTTTATGTCATAAATTAATATGGGAGTAAAATTCTCATACATTTTCGAAATTTTAGGGATCAAAGATACTTCAAATGGATGGCTGGTACGCAAAGGCCGAAACGCAAGAACACGATCATCCTCTCTGAAATTTACACCCTTCTGAAGAGAGTAATATTAATATCTCTAATCATTCATCAACCCCTTTTCGAGCCGTTGGTTGTCGGGAAACGCCATGGACTTGATGCGTGTTATTCCGATTTATCCCACTCGCTTGACTCGAGATCTAAATCCAGCATATTTGCTATATACTAACATATATATGCTTGCTATGAATACTATTCCGAAATCTGAAGTAGATCTCGATATTTTATTCATACGATATGAAACCTCTCAAGCGTATTAACCTAGAATTACGTACAATTTTCCATCTCGTTTCATTACTACACAAATTTTGTCGTAGCTTTAGCTCATGTTGGGAAAATCCTTTTTGATATTGAATTTTGCATAAAAGATGAACTTTTATTTTATTATTAGTAATCCCTTATTTAAATGCATAGCTATTTTGAGATATTTAGGAATGTTACGGGAAGTGCAAAACCAACACTGGACCTGGTCTATCCGACACCTTCGTGAACCTTTGGAATACAAAGCACGATTAAATAGCATACATTTAAGACGACGTAAGACGACGATTATACTAATCATTACGAACATGTCAGTAGTAGCAGCTGATGCAACAAAGCTCAACGAGCCGTGTGAGTCCAACGTAGAACCTAGAAACGTGAAATAGAAACGTATGAATGTCCGAGAGACGCCAGGAGTACGGATCGTCCAGACTCGCCCCCTTACGCGTCGTCGCGTTATAATTAATGACTTATACACCAGAGTGACGTACTCCTTTCGTAATTTATCAGCCGCGACCGTCTTTCTCCGCCCATTGAACTGCGAACGTTATTTACCGACGTATCAACAAAGTTGGTGTCAGAAATCTCGCGGACCATTTCAGTTAAAAGATAACCGCGCTACGTTCTATTAATGAAATCATATGAGAAATTTATGTTTGTATCTTCAAAAACCAAGTGTGCAGTACTTAAAACGCAATTGTTAGAAATAATTTTAAATAATGCAACATCTCGTGACTGACATCAGTTTCAAACAACTAATTCCAATGCTTCTAAGCTTTGTGAGTTACAGGAAAACTTATAATATTTGTTTGGTTGTGGTTTTAAAGAGTTCTACTTCGCCTGGATCTGTCTGCAGTTTTCACTAAAACTAGATTGGAAATAGCATGGATTGGTATTATCTACTATAAATGAATGATAGCGAACAGGGTCGCCTTTAAATACGAAACGAAACGAATCTTTTCGGCAGCTAATCTTAATTGTAGAAAGAAATTTTGTTAGGATATATTATTAATTAGACCAGAATAATCAGTCGGAATAACTAAATGCAATGGACTTGTTGGTTAGAGTAATTATTTCCTTGGTTAGTTAAAATGTTAATCAGTTTTTCCAACAAATACATCGCCTAACCTCGGATACATAAAGTGCATGGATGGAACAACCACTTAATTCTTCATTCCAACTTAATAGTTTTTCTATAAACAAATAGCACTTCCAGTTATCGATCAAATTCCTCAACATTCATTCATTTCCCTCATGTCGCACATCACTATACACCTTAAGGCTCCCCACCCATTTTGTTACTGTTTGAGAGGAATAAAGTAGCACAACTAAACGGGTAGACCTTTTAGCACCTCCTAAATAAATTGTTGAGGTTAACTAACAAACAGTTGTGCAATCTAAGGGAATAGTTGATAGCGTTCACTTGATTATCCCACATAAAATGCACATTTTGTTGCACAGCCATTTTCAAACATGCATGTGCTTAGTCCGTCAGATCTAGTCTGGTATCTGATTCCAAACAACTGAAGGATTAGTCTAACAAGAACTCCATCTTGGACGCTAAATAGGACTTGGATGCGTCATTTGACATAATCTGAGATACTGACAAAGAATTATACCTTTTCTTTTAATTATGATACTGACGTACCCATGCTTCCAAGACGTAGATCATGTTCTCTGGAATTGTGCACGATTTACCAACCATAGACATACGATTACAGACAGCGTCAAGAAAGCAGCGATTCCATTGAATACAACTATCGTTAAGATTTCAAATTCTAGAAGCATTAACATTGTTATAGCATTTTTGAACAATTGTAAAACCAGCTTGTGAACAATGCGGAAATGAAGTTGGTTGCTCAGAGGCACTAAAAGTGACAGATGCGTTACAAATGAGTGGTAAGATATCGTGTCTTCCATTTGGGGCTGTTAATCATTGATGTTGGGAGCTATTTGTTACCAATCATTATCGGTCAAATCCCTGAGCTTGGATGTAATCCGCTTTGGGAGTTATTTGTTCCCAATATCAAAGTTACATGACGTGCCATCTCGAGTGAAGCAGCTCAACCAACCTGTTTTCCATGCAAGCCTTTAAATTCTATTCGCGCGAAGCAAAATTTTCTTTGTGAGATCTGGGTCCTCCGGTAGATTAGAAAAAAAATAGTCTCTAATCAATCAACCACTTCACCAAACAATTCTTTATATAAGTATCTGAGAGTATATAACTAGACCCAACCAAGTCCTATTTGTCGGCCCATACCGGAGTTGATATCATGCTACTCCTTCAGTGTTGGACCCCTAGACCCGTCGGCCTAATCCCATGTACAATTAAAAATGGCGATGCAACGGAATGCCGATTTTCTAAATTTGGTGAAGCTGCAAAATGTGTAAATAAATAGACGTTGACACGTTATCGTCATTCAGGATGGCATAGAGCAACAAAGTCAAAAACTGATAAGACCACGACACGTTCGCGTCTTTCAGACGACATTCGAGGATCATTAGGCGCGTGTTTAGTTGACGGATATACGGGCATCATGGCTGGAACGGGTGGCTACCTCATCGTTCTGGTTATTAATGAGACGCCGTGATAGTAGCCGTCCACACCTCCTGTAGAAGAATCGCCTTTCAGGATCGCTCGATGGGGAAATTTAGCAACGGGGGTGGCGCGGAAAGACGCGGACGTGTCTGTCACGTATTCGCCTTCTATTTCCCTTAGCTAATACTCTCTATATGCAAATATGACGAGCGGTCATCCCAACGTGTTCTTGTGAGCCGGATTACATACATGTATGCCTCCGGACGAACATCTGTAGATGCACGCGTGTGAACGAATACCACGGGTGCGCGCGCGTTGCGAGTTGGCTACGCTCAGAGTCGTTATAAATAGCGGTTTTGATATTCAGTCGCGCCTTGACGGGATATGCATTCACCCGTGTCATCCCTCGGGGGAGACTGAGACGTTGGGGGAGCCAAAAATCAAAGGATTAACGACATATACTCTCGTTTACCCGTATCACACTCTTTCCTTTTCTTCTCCCGAATTTTCCCGACGACGTGGTCGATGAACCCAGATTTTTCGTACCTTCTCGACAAACTTATCTACCGAATGGCTTTTCTAAATAGAATATTACTCCTCAAAATAAATTTGAGGCAATGGTGGTCGTTTGAAATGATGTTGATGAAGAGCAATATATTTGTCGTTGTTGACACATCGATAATAGCGGAAACAGTAAATATTGTTCTTCCTGTCATTAGAGCAGTGGTCGTAGATCAGATCCAGAATATTTACGAGGAGTTTCAAACGGACTTGTTGAAACAAATTGGCAATCAATTGTTGCGTTCGAGAGAAGTTAATCGACAGGAGCATCGTTGGAAAGTAGCAACACTGACCTTTACACGCACACACGAGCACCTGTGTAACGTCCAGAAGGAACACGATTGTGCATTGGCGGAAGAGTTCTCGGGTGGTGTATGACTGATATCCGGACGAAGGCGGCAGCTGGGTGGCGCAGTCGTGCACCTGTCGTTTCTTCGCGAACAGAAACAAGAGGCATCGTAACTCAGCTTTTCCCGTCTCTGTTGCTCTTCTTGTCGATGTCATCATGTTCGTTTTCTTCGTTCGAAGACTCGTGGATGCATGCCACGGCCGTTATGTCTTAAATGCGCGCGACTCCGTGTCATCCGATAAAGAAGAGAATGAAGTGCGTTCCAACTGTCAGCCCGAAAATTCCGAAAGGCATACATTGTAAGACAACCATTGATTTCACTTCACAACTTTGCAACTGAATTTTCTCTATTACGCAATCTTCAAAAAAGTAACCGGTCGTTAAATATGGTCGGTGGGCTAAAAGAACGTCGGAAATTGTAACCCTGTCAGTTTTTCTTGACTTTGATAATAGTACGCATGCCATATTTCTTTTGCAAACTTTGCATGGAATCGAGCATTCGATATACATTGTATCTAAATGGCGTATACAATGTAACAACGAGAACCTCAAAATGACACATGGTACTTCTGGAGGCAGAATCAACGGCTGTAAATTTGGAAATAAAAAAGAACGTTTGCCTAGAATTCGGGGGTATCGGACATGCACCGAAAGAAAGAGTGTTCCGCAGGTTTCTATTAGTGGTATCATAAGTCACAATTAGGTCACATCCCGCCGAACGGGGTGTGGCCTCGCGAACCTTTACATCATGGTGCTCTCTTTCTCATGACGAGACGAACGTAGGTGTTGGGAGTGTTGAGTGTAGGTCGGGGTGTCAATGACAGAGACAGGGGTTCGAGGTGCAAATATGGTTGATACTATTAGCTCCATGCAGAGGGGACTGCGTCGCATTTTGGGCGAGACGCGAGAAACTGTAACACTCGGTCGCCTCCATATTGTGCTCGTTTGCATCGTATCAGCCTCGTATTTACATGTAAAATGTCGAATTTCAACGAGTTTTGTTGGGAATAACAAATTTTTGTTGTACTGAAATTTGTAGTTATTTTTTAACTAATATTTATGTACATTAACGCATACTTGTTAAGTGTGCGAGTCATCCTTATACAAGGCATAAATAATTATTATTTATTCCCTTTGTGGTGCTACGTTCATTTCGTCGCACGCCTTTGTCCAAAAGTACTAACTGGCGACCTGAGATTTATCGTCAAAAATTCCTAGTGAGCTATTCGCTAACGGCACACCTTCGAAATCATTAAACATCAATAATTCATTGCCAAAAGGTGAGGCGGATGGTAGAATATAGACATAAATGCAGCAAATGGAGAATGGGGAAAAAACTAAATAGATGTTCTTGATACCAAAATGTAATATTGTAGAGTATAAGCCAAGTATCAGGGCTTATATCTATTGTGTAGTTAAATAAATATTATAAAATTTAATTATTGATTACAATGGACTATACTATTTTTGTATCTAAGACATTTTTCGATATAGACTTTTATTTTTTAAATATAGTATTTTAAACGATAAATTGTAAACAAAACTAAACAATATTTCAGTAAATTTTTCGCGGCCATGATACGTTCGAGTCGTATCAGAATTTAGAAACCTGTAGTTCTGTAGTTTACAGTAAATGTTGCATCTTATGCAGAGAATAATTTTGTTCAAAATTTTCCATTTGTTACCGTAATGTTGATACTGATTTGCAGAATGAGAACCATTGCCATTTTTTAGGGTAAACATTACTATAAGTTCTTCAAATATTCATAACTTTTTACAGTAAAATTTATAACAGAAATCCAGTAATTTTTTGTGTTATACAAGTCTGGAATTGTAAAATTCCTAATAACATTTTTCTCTGTGTGATTGGACTAAAATCTTAAAACGACAACTATACTATGGCGTTATTGTCACTAAAAATAAGTTTATTTTAGTTTCTTAAAATATTTCTGATATATATTGTCACTGAAATTATCAAGTCGAATTATTTAGGCTTCAAATAAGTAATATGAATGCACATTTGTTTGTTGGCATATATGTCATAATTCATAGTAGCTGTAACTTTGCCAGAAAAATCGATGATGAACTATTAATAGACCAGTCTGAACGGAAGGAGTAGTCCTACGTGATACAAGTGGTAATTCAGATCAACAAATCGTGGCATCATATATGTAACTTAAAAAAAGGTGAGTTTAAAACACATAATTCTCTATTGGGTCGATTCTGACTAGGATTTTTTCTCCAGAAAGTACTTCATAAATAAATTGTTTTCTACTATCAATGAAACCTTGTTCACCTACGTAAATGGCGAACTAAATAATATAATTGACACATTGAATCGTAATCCGAAAAAGCAAAATTTTATCAACACTATTGCAGACACCTAACAAAAGTATAAGTTTTTTTAAAATTTCGTTACATATTACGTTTTAAGTGATGAAAATAAGGGTTGATTTCCGACTACTGATGACGTGCAATTTATTTGCAACTTCATATATTTATGTAATTTGAGATGCTCATCGGAAATATAGTGGTAAAAATAGTCAATAAGCTAAAAATAATTTTTGTCTTTGAAAGCAACGCGAATGTGCATTAAACTCAATTATGCATATAGTGACATTCCAGTTGGACCTGTGGAAGTTTTGTTTCATTTTCAGGTTATTGAGTTTTCCAAGTAAACCACCTATTTTTTGTAATCGAAAAACGTTACACATATCCAGAATAAATGATGTGGTTTGTAATGAAAACTTTGCCAATAATAACACTCTATCAACGTTTGAGCAGTTCTTTAATATTCAGCTAGGATTCGCTGCTACTTTCTTATGCACTAAAATGGTACGTAAAACCTACTTTTAGCAAAATGCAATATAAAACATAAATTTAAAATTATCCATACCATCAACTTAATAGAAAATCTCTGAGCCATAAAAAGGAGATCAAACATGTCCATATTTATTTCGTAAAATACTCATCACTCCACCAATTAAAATTAACCATACCACAGTATTTTTCAACCTCTTAAAATAAAAATCATAACGAGATGCCGTGTCGCATTAACAACCAAAATCTCGATATCAAGACGCGTTTCATGTATCACGCAACAATAAAATAATTATTGTCTCTTATTTACAGTCCACTTTTATTATAAATTGCACACTTGGCCTAAACACCGTCACGCGTAATGTCCATGGAACACGCATCGTTGCATTAATTAAAAGTGAAAATATATTCCAAATTTCGCGAAAATAAGTCGAACTCAAGCCATGGATTCTCGAGGTTGTCTCTCTTCATTAAAGTATTTACGGCATATTATTATCCCGTGGATGCGATCGTTTACGATCGGCAATAATAAGTTAATTATAACTCGGCGTCGTAAAAGTTTATACGGGGTTCGGTGGTACGACGTTTGCTCCACGGCGGTCGTGATGCGCCTTGGAGCTGACGCGTGCGATGACGTTCACATTTAAATTCTCAAATTTGGTTCAAATTTTGAATGAGAAATTTCAATAATGAAAATGGCAACATAACCTAAATATTCCATTTAAATTAATTTTATCTCGAATTGTGCGAAATTATTTCGATGCAGATGCTATTTATATTTTGGACTGGTTCGATCGTAAAAATCACACCAAGTATCCTGGACTTTTTTGAAATCTGAAGTCGATTTTCTCATCGTTATTGGAGAAGTCTCCCGCTGATCATGGCCGGTTAATTCAAAAACCTCGAATTTATCGGGCGTAATTCGCGTGCCGAACAAGGCTCCTGCCATTTGGGCATTTACGAGGGCTTCAGAATGAATATAAATTGATTTTATACGGTAGATATTTTAATTATTGCGAACGTTTTCGTTGCGATAATCATTATTTGACAAGCCCCAGCCATTTAGCGTCTATAAATTATTGTTGTAAATTATATTTTGATTCTCACATTCCTTGATGCGCTTTCTGCGACGGTCATGTACTCGACGGGAAAATTGTAAATTATATTGTTAATTGGTTTTTGCGAATGGATAAACGGCGAGTAAATTATGTCGGCTTTTAGATACTTCCATTACGTACCGGGTAATGACACGATCGATTAATTACTGGTGTTTACGACGTTTATGAATTCCAGTAAATGAAATCGAATCGATGAAATATCGGTTTAATTATGCTTAAAGAGTACGTGGTGACCCGTATTATGCGACGTGCAAACTTATTCGTTACATATTTAACGTTTCGTATTAATTGTGTAAGTTATCCGCGTAAAATACGTTTGGTACATTGGGGCATTTCTATAGGTGTATATTATCTGCAAGGGAAATAGTTGTATTCTATTTGGAAATAATCATCTTCAATTATACGTAATGATCAATTATGAACGGACATGATGCTCTAAATTACGCTTGTAATTTACTTGTATAATTGTACAAGTAATATAATGAATTTCGCAGTAAATTGGTACGGGTTGGTCATTTGGTATATATTCGAAATTTACCAATGTATTTCACATGTGTAAATAAATCGTTAATAGTATATTGATTAATCTATTATAGTCGTTCGTCGATAATGTTTTTTGGGTTTAAAATCTGAATGTTCATGTGTTAATAAATTAGTTGTGTGTTTGGACAGGGCGTTTCTTCGAGAAACACTAGGTGGCATCCTAACCCAAATATGAAGTAACCAAACATCTTTAGAAGCATGAGTTTAATGGTTAATAAACGCAATGAGTTGATGATCGTTTTAAAGTTTCTCACAAGGATAATAAATAATATGGCTACAAGCTCTTTTATCCTCATAATATCAGATAACTTCATCAATATTTGATTAAAATCAGGGACGGCTTTAGTGTTTGGTTTTAAAGTCTTCTAGCGTTAGAAAGGTGAAAAAAAGAGGATAGACTTTCGTCTTTTTGACGTTTCGGTTTTTTTACACTGCGCTTTGTTCACCTGTTATGTTTTCCACGTGTCGGTTATTTAAATCTTAGTATTCTGAGAATCAAAATAACTATTCATTTTTAGGTGTAAAATACATTTTAGATAAATAAAAGTGTTTTAAATTCTTATTTTTGTAGTTTTACCATTCATCGTGTTAGATATTCTAATGCCACCTAAACAGGAAAAGGATATGCACAGGAGCTCTTTAGATGTCTTACAATTTTATCCTTCAATATCCATTGATGCTGATGAAATGCTTCTCAGCAACCGTTCTGAAAGAGATCGTTAAGAACTCTCCCATGTCAGTTTTAAGAACTTATAGCTTATTATAAAATAAATACTTTAAAATTGTGTTCCTTAGAATTATAGATTCATTTTTCAGCCTTTAATTATAAGAAATACGAAACGTTTTCTAATTATTGTAGTAAATAAAGAAATAAACCTAAACGATTAACCCGAACTTAAATCACGGACTGCATCTTTAGTGCTCTTGTATGTTTTAAAATGTGCTCAGAAATGCTGTTAAACAAACATTTTATAATCCTTATGTAATTTTAAGTCTATAAGACATGTCAAATAAATTTTCTAAGTTTCTTAGAGTGAAAATTCAGTTTTTATAGCATGAAAATTGGCCCATTCTAGTGAAAGAATGAATTATCACTGTTTATGAGTAAATTATGATTCAGTAAGAGGAAACTCTGAACTTTTACTTCAGGCCGAGTTAGTTTTCACTCTAGGCAGAGTGATTTTCGCTACTTCAAAGTCGGCGTTCACTATTTCAGTCGAGTGACTCGATTTTAACCCGTTTAAGAGTGAATTTTTACCGCAAAGAATTTAGAGATAAAAAGCTCTTATTTATTTAATGTTTTTTTTTTGTAGCATAGTGACATGGTCGCCATTTCTTATGAAAGGAAAAGATATTACAAAATAATAAAAAATTGCCCCTATTACTTTAAATATCTTCCATCAATCGGCATCCATGGGGCAAAGTTTGCACGAGTTCACTCTTGGATTCGAACGCCACCTAATGTTCCAGTAAGAAACTTCCAACTCGAAGTTAATGACCACTTTATATGGAAAAAATATAATGTCAAATGAGATAAATTTAAGGTAATCTCCGCAAAAAAGTCTCTTTGAAATTAATATTTTTAAAAGTCATCTATAGGGTCTCCTTTTTTCTTATTTTTGTGTTTTAAAATTTACAATAGTTGTATTTAATTTGGCTATATGATGTTAAAAGTTGTAAAATTTATTGCAGGCCCTCCATCGCATGTCGCTTGAAGAAGTCATTCAGTACTCTATCCAATTATATCTAGAGAAATGCGTTCTTAAATATTATCCCAAAGAGGTCTTGTTCTCAACATCTTACATTTATGTTTTTTGACAAAGTAATTAAACGGTTTGTAATTTTAGTTTCCTGATGAAATACTAGATGGCGTACCAATCCAAAAATAAATTAGTGAAATATTTACATAAGTTGCAGAAAGAATGAAGATACTTGTAATAAAAAAATGATTGCTTTTACTGGACTTAGTGGATGGAGGGATGTCACACTTCTTTATTGTAATTGTGATCTCCCGTCTATTTATAATAATTGCTGACCAAATCTTTATAAGTAGCTTAATTTTGATTCAATTTGTTGATTTTATAATTAGAATGAAAAGCTCTATTCTGAGGCCTTAATACAAGGTTTTGTAGAACTCTTAACATCAACACATACTTCTTCTTGGAGGTCCCTTTTAAGAGCTGTTTCTGGCCAATGTTTACGATTTAAGTACAATTTTAAGATAACTTACGAAGCTGTAGTAGAAATATTATTGCGATGTGAGACAGTGTTGATGTCTATTGGAAGACAAAGGACAACAACATACTTAAGGACCAAAATCGAATTTCTTGGAGAATATTTCAGTCTATAACTACCTCTTCCGCTGCCGCAGACGAATAATGGGAGATGGGTGGAGGGGAAAAATAAATTCGAGCGAGAATTCAGAATTATGTCGGTGATTGGTATAGAAGTGGTGTTTACAATCATGAATTTGATTTGGCGGCGAAAGAGGCAATATAATGCCTCTAACGAGTGGCATAAGAAAAAAGGACAAGGGTGGAAGCGCCACCGCCGTCGTCGCGGCGAAGGAATAAGGATGGAAAAGGACGAGTGAAAGACACCGGGGAGACACAGGTGGGAAGAGGATAGTGCATAATGCCATAATGCCAGGGCCGTCTCACTCGTCAGTATCTTTGATTAGAGGCTCCGACCTCGCTGATTGGCTTCTAATAAACCCATAAAACCGTGCGCACAGCGCGATTCATGCCGGCATTTTCGCTGATAAAAATCCACCCGGAGTCAATTTCTACTGATTTTGCTTTTTATCCTGCCTTTCGATGGCCGCTTCTTTTATTTGCCGGATCTCGCCGTCTAGCCGATTATCGGGGGATAATAAAGTCATTCGTTATTTATGTGCAGGAGTAAACCAATATTTCGGACGTAATTGATAGAAACCTTCAGTCGCGATACAAGACGCGACTCTTTCACAGTCTGTCATAGTTAAGTGCATTTTCTCGTACATGGAACAAAATTGGTTAGAATTGCCTCAATTCGTAATCAGCATAAACCGTAAAATTTGCGTTTAAATTTAATGCGATGATACGATATTGGATCCAAATTGTTAGATCATTCACAGTAGATAATATTACATTATGACACGAGTGTGTAAAGTGGATCTTTTATAAGCGATATGAAAACTCCCGAAGCTGGAAAACCGATAATAGAATCAAGTCAACCTTTCGAAAATTTGTTTAAATATTACGACCTCAATCATTTAAGGATAGGCGTGATCAATAACTAATCATCGTTCATTCCTAGTAGTAATGTCTGAGTCGGCTGTGGAAGCTAATAGACCTCATTAAACTATGGATCCATCTATAAGGGTTAAAGAAATAGAAAAAACGAAGATACAACAAGCATCGTGGTTAACTCCTTTGGCCAAATGAAAGGTTAGAAATAGGCTTTGAATACTCTCTGATATAAAGCAGTTGACTAAACGGGAATGTACCTATGGCTGGTGTGTAATCGTTTGGTACAGTGATGGGATGAACGACATTTTATTGTGTAATTATTTGTTTAAGCGAGCGGAGGTAAACAAAAATTCAACTGGTAAAAATATAGCTATGGCTAGTAGAAGATGAATCACCGTGGGAAAACTATGTCAGAAATGGTGCAGACGAGGTTCGGGGTCCTCTTTAAACTGTAGGTCCATCTAGGGATAACGAAAAAGAAAGAACAAGGGAAATGCAATAAGTATTCTGAAACAAAATCAAAGAAATCAGTTACAAAAAACTGCTTGATTCAGTTATTTAATTGTTCTAGTCAAATGAAAATAATAAAAAACTAGAAATATGCTTTGAATTCTCTCTGATAGAAGGCAGGTGCTAATTTTGGAAAGTACCTATCGATGGTATGCAATCGCTTGGTACTGCGACAGGATTACGTAACGATTTTCTTTTGTTTGTTTGTTTTTAAGCTATTGGTTCAACGATACTTCTCATTACTATTCTAATTAGCACGCGGGCATTCAATGGATGTGCAATGTATACCAATGTCCTAACGGTCGATCGAATAGATACCAATAAATACCCAATGGACGTCTATTGGACAAACATGGAATAAGACGTCTCTTGGTTGAAATCCGATAGAAAAATGGACATTGACAGAATAAATATTGGGTATTAAATGGACCAATTGTGAGGAGGTGTGGAAGAAAGGCTGAAGTCTACATAAAGAGAAATTGACCAATTTCAGATTAGTTTTTAACATCAAAGGGGTTTTTTGGGTAAATGTTTCAATATAATTCACCAATAGTGGGTGAATTTGGAGGACTCTTGTAGAAGCAATGCACGAATCTTTGATTACGGACGTCCATGGATGAATAATGGATCAAGTTTGGTTGTGAAATGGCTACACCAGGCTTTGATGTAGATTTGGCGGTTATTTTTGGTCTATGGTCCAATAAATGTAAACTGGCTCATCGACGTCCGTTGTATACCTAGTATAATTTGGGCTTGGTTTACATAGTTATTTGATGTTCCACATAATGAAATTTTGTCGCCAGAGTTTGAAAGACTTAAATGTCAATGAAGCTTCTTAAAGAGAACAAAAATGTTCACAACAATTTTTACTTCATGCAGTGTAGAAAATGCTATTTTACACACTTTGTACTTTTTTCTGACGCATTTTACACACTTAAATAACATAAAATATCTTACGATACATGTGAGTAAATGTTTTTTTTTTTGTTACAGTGTGCGTAAAGTAGTGCGTAAAGTGATTTCTTGTATACTGAATAATGTAATGTAACCTGAAATAAATAATTTTTGTTATGAAGATATTCAAGATCTGTACTCGGAGTACTCATATGATATAGTGCCGGCAGTTACAAAAACCGACACATAAAAGAATAGAATGCCATTTTCAGAAAAAGACCAATTTTCGGTATTGTCGTGAGTAATTCCCACTATATTATTTCTCCTCTTAATTTTACATCATAAATCGAAAAAGCATACTTAATAATAGTAGAATAAGGCTTCAAAATGATATTTGCATTTTTTTATATGGTACAGAGGTTCAAAAATTAACTAAAAATTCTGTTTCCTTGGTTGTTAATAGATTAATCAAGAATGTATCATTTTTTGTTATAATTAACAAAGTTAATAACACAATATTTAAATAAGACGCGTCATTGAATTGATAAAAGTGTGCAATGAAAGCAAGGGCAGACGGTTGGCCATTCGGTTTCCGAAGAGTTTTTTATATTGATTCAGATATTTAGATATACTAATTATATTTTTCGATTAAATTCAGATTTTTTCGGTTATAAATTTATCCAGAAATGGTACAAAATATTCTCCTAATTTTCAAGTAATATTGGTATTGACCAATTTTCACTTGAAGTAAATCGAATGTTAATCAACGTTTGATTTAATAAGGTGAAATATTGTTAATACTATATGAAAGAATTATGCTATTGTCAGTTATAAAAATATTTTAGGTTCGAATTGCGTGATTCTACTAAAAATGTTGTTTTCATTTTGATTAGTATATATTTAATCTCACTTTATTTATTTTTACTTCAAAAGGATACTTCAAGCATCTTTAAATATAATTTGGAGTTTACTAGAAAAATTGAATTTAAATACATTTAATATTCAAAACAAATTGATATTGTGTTTAACAATTCTATATTGCTTAATACATTTTAATAATGAGAAGAATAAGAAGATATTAATACAATTTTAATGACAAGCTTAATCCTTTTGTGCCAGGTGTAATGTACAGTCATAGAATCCTATAATATCCTGAGAAGCTTGCCTTGACGGGCAAGTGAGTAATGTTTTGATACCGCAAGGACTCTAACAACATGAATCTCGACGCCTTTTTTCAGAGATTAATTAATTGTTGCTTATTTCTTAACAATTTGAGTAAGTCACCAGTAAGGGAAAACGATAGCATATACCCTTACGTGAGATTAAGATAAAAAAACATGTTAACATTCTTTTAGGCTCCCAACAAAATTGGGAATAAATTGATATAAAAATTGTATTATCAATACTTTGAACGATTTAAAATCGACAAAATAATATTGATCTAATGTCTATCATAAACAATTGTATTTGCGTAAAGTAAACAATTTTAAATGTCCTCTCCGCGAGTTGTACGACGACAGATATGTTAAAATGTGAGTTTTTATGTTTTGATTTTAGACATCAATTTATGCCATAAGCAATCATAACTTTTTAAGAACTCCTTAGAAGTAAATAACTTAAATCATTCAATTGAATGAGTCTTTATGTCATATACTCTTGGAGATCTTGAAAATCAATATAATTATCTGTAATTGTAAAACTGTACTATTGTAAATTAAATGTCTAGCAAATATAAGCCCGAATAGATGTTACAAAGTGCTCAATAAAAAAAAAATATATATATATATAATTAGAAAATTTCTGGACCGTACGTTTTAAAAATTCTATTTAAAACGTTTAAAGTATTATTGATAATACGATTTTTATATAATCTTATTTCCCTTTTCTTACGGTAGACTAAAACCAAATTAATAAATTTTTACATCTTTTTTTTAATGTTATTCACGTATAAGGGTAATATGCCACTGTTTATCCTTATTGATGGACTCTGACGCGGCATAAAGAATAAAACGTGAATTAATGTGTATTATTATGGTAACTGAATTACCTGAACTATTTATTGGAAATTTTAAAACATGCAGTCGAGAAATTAGCTAATTAAAAAACCTATAGTCCGAAAAATTATTAAGCGGTAACTTATTACAAAATATTAAACAAGGAGAATAAAAATGTCTGTAGAAACATTCTTAAAATTCGGTACTGTTGTGTAATCCTGGCTAATATTCAAATACAGAAATTTTAGAAATTCAGCAGTAGATAATTTTTTTTTGCTTAACATTCATGAATATTTAATTACAATAAAAACTATCACATTTTTTATTAACTTTTTTTTTATTTACCGACGAATATGACAGAATTTTTAGTTAATTCTCACTTACAACAAATGTAAACAGTCATATATTTTTTAAGTTCTAAGAAATAGTAGTAAATACATATATTAATAAAAAAGTAGAAAACGCAATTTTTCAATTGTTTATATTGTACATTTTTCAGTTATAAAAGTACACTGTTAGAAATTTCTCTACGAATTTTCTGAAATAGTAACTGAAGTTTTTTACATGTACCGTTTCAGAATTTTACGAAACAAAATTAAGAAACATTTTCAAAAAATTATGAAAAAAATTCAGAAAATTATCAGAAGATTTCAGAAAATTACCAAAATATTTCAGAAAATTACTAAACTCTATTTTTTTAAATTCTGAAACCGTAACGATAAAATACGTCGGTTACTCCTTCAGGGAAATGTTACAGACATTTTTTACTAGGATTTCAATATATAGCGACTTTGGTATCAGCAGCAAAAAGTGTATCATAAATGCTCGCCACAAAAATACATTTCCATAATGTAGGATTCTAAAGATTTTACTTTATTGTATATTTTTCTATTATTTGAAAAAGGAACTTTAAAGTATGGCAAATATTGTAGAAAGTATTCATAAAACTATTTCTTTCGTAGAAGAATAAAACAGCTTTCCCCTGTTGCAACTAGTTTCTGCCTAGCTTTTGTACAGGATTGTAGAATATTTTCTGTAATAATGGAACAATTATTTCGTCATATACTATTTAACAAAATGGTTTTTTTATCAGCAATAGCTCGCGATAATTGGGCTGTTCATTAATGTCACAAATAACACATATCAACAATAATTTGTGTTGATTTCGTCAGTAATTTTATACTTATAATCCGAATCAGAAGTTAGAATATGCCCATCACTTAAGAAATTTGAGGTTATGTACTCGAAATTTATGTATCTTTCTTAAAATATTAAGCGACGTATCGCTTACAGAAAAACTGAAAAAATGCACGTACCATTATAGTCGCTTCTGCCGGAAAAGGGTTAAACTATGTAATTAGCGTTTGATACTATTTTATAAATCAAACTATTAATTTTTAAAGAATTCATCATATTTAAAAAGCGAACAAGTTAGATTGTGAAGAATGGGATTAAAATGAAACCTTACCTTTAATAAAAAAAATCTCATCAAAAGTTGGTCAATAGTTATTAAATCCTTATTATTAAAGTAAAGGATACTTTAGAATCCTAATTAGTATGTTTAAAATATTTATTAAGAATTTTGAGATAGCTAAAAAAAGACCCAATACATAAATTTATTTTTAATTTAAATTTTCCAGAACTTCTTAATAAAACATCGCAAAACATGGCGACTGGTCGTTGGATGATGCGGAAACTTTCCTGTCTTTCCGGACTTGCTGTACCGATGCCGATCAGCGGCTTTACAGAGTCGTCCGAAAATGACGGAAACTTACGAATGTCCATCCCCTTCGGCTTGTCTTTAAACGGGAAAGTTTCGCGACTAGAAGGATATACGACGTTTCGGGCGAAGTTTTTGGAGAAACGACCACCACGACTTTAGAAATTCCGAAATTCCGTTCCCTTTTTTTGTTTAATATAAATGGAAATTAAAGTATAAGCGAGGAAGTTACGAAAAACTACTTTGCATTATTTAAAATAACAAAACTTAAGCTAAAATTAACATATTCCAGCATCCACTTTACTGCGTTCATATAGGTTTCAAAAAATAAATTTTATCTAAAATAACAATTATGTCTATCCTCGTCAGAATTAAAATAATGTTTTATGATAAATATAAGTAAATTTCAACTTAATCTCGGGAGGTAAACATTTACTGACAAATTAAAATGGGACAATAAATTGTTATTGTAGAATCTACGATTGTTCCGAATTCGATTTTACAATGACTTCATCAAATTCGTTTCATTTCAATCAAATTTACCAGACGCATGTTTCCCGTTTGCATAATTTTTACATTATTTGTAATTGTATTTTTTATTTAATTACTTACATACACGTATACAGTAATATATTTGGTTACTTAGTTACACTCTTCGGTCTATTACAACTTTTCAGTTGATTTCTACATTCCATATTCAGTGATTTTAATTTATTATATTTAAACAGTTTTAGTATTTTAATTCTATTGAATGTATTTTAAAATAATCTTACCAATATCTTATTCAAACTTATACACTTTTTTATTTTTCTTGCAGATTTTATTTAATTGACCAGTATAATTTTACCATTTTTTATTTTAACTGGTTTCAAGATGATTTTTTGTTGTTTTGAAATTTACTCCAAATATTCACTGTTTTCGAGGAAAGGAGTTAAAATATTATAGTTTAGAATTACTTCCTTCAAAAACTATGTACTTGCAGCGAAAATTATCAAACATTTCCTCAGAAAAATCCAGACGCAATATTTCTTACGTAAAAAAGACGATACAGCTGTTTTTTTTCTCAAAAAATCGCGAAATTTTTAAATATTTTTTCATAAATCGTCAATTTACACATGGAATCCTCAACGCAGAGGATTCAGAAGTGTAAAATATCACCTCCAAAATGTTTCAACTTCAATGTGGTACCTGCGATTTTTTCAAATTTTCAAAACGCCGATTTGAAAATAGCGATCGAAGTCCAAAATTTGTATATTATTTCATTTTTAGCCAATCGATTAAAGTTTCGAAATCGGCAATTCCTCAAAAACTGCAAATTTATATTTTGGTGAGTCACTAATTAATATTTTTGTGAGGTTTTCAAAATTCAAAATAGGGGATCAAATTTGGTGGATAACGTTTCTAAAGTATTAACGGATTTTCCTTAAACTGGACACTAATGGGTTTTTAGAATCGCTGATTTCAAATAGGGGGTTAGATTTTCAAAATTTTAAATGGCGGATGACAAATATTACGATTTTCTAACAAATGGTCACTAAAAGATTTTTGAGTCGCTCAAAATTATAAAACGCGGAACCACATGGCTGATTACATTTCTAAAATATAAACGGATTTTTTTAAAAATAGTCACTAAAGGATTTTTGGGAGCGCTGATTGCAGATATGAAGGTTTCTTGCCGCAAAAAAATGGACGTCCTGACTCTTACTGCGAGGAGGACATTTCGTTAAAAGTTATCTTTTGTTTTATTTTTATTATAATGTATAATTTGTTGAATTTTTTTACATTATTTTTAAAATATTTCATCTTTTTTCCATATTTTCCAAACTAATTTAATTTTTAAACACGAATCATGAGTTAAACGTAGCCATTATTTTTGTCTTATAAAAATATACCGGAATAAAGGTGATATTAACCCATTAATTTATTTAGAATAGGGAATAAAATTAATTCTTGAATCATTCGTATAGTATGATTCACTTATCTATCTGTATTTTTGCATTATTACCACAACAAGTAGCGTAAAAAATGTAAGTTGCCCAAATATATTCATAATATTATACTATATTTAGTATTTTACATCGTGGAACTAGAAATTGGGAATTTGAAATTCTTCAAATTTTGGAACGGCATGCTTGGTCATAACACAAAACAAAATTAATTTCTACAATAATTTAATGGATGCATGGCATAATAGTATAAATCGATCTACACCATTCTTTATCTTTTGTATAAAACCTAAAATTTGTTGTACATATATCTTGTGCAAAAACATTGTAGTGTAAATATTTCAGTTATACGTTATATCAATTTCAACAATAAAAAAGGTGATAAAATGCCATTTATTTTTAGTACAATTTATAACAGGAGAAAATCAACGATTTTTCCTGGTAAGACTCGGACAACTTCCTTTTTTTACTGCATAAAACATTCATATCTGCCATCAGCGACCCCAAAAATTCTTTAATGACCATTTTCAAGAAAAACTGTTAATATTTCAGAAATGTCATTCGCCATATTAGATCAACCATTTTGAATTTTGAAAATCTGACTCCGTATTTGAAATTAGCAGCCATAAAAACCTTTTAGTGACCACTTTTAAGAAAATGCATTAATGTTTTAAAAATGTCACCGCCATACTGGATTCGCCATTTTTAATTTTGAAAATCTGCCCCCATATTTCGAAACAGACCCTTTAAAAACCCTTTAGTGATCATCTTTAAGGATATTTGTTAATGTTTTACAAATGTCTTCCACGATACTGGATCCACTATTTTGAATTTTGAAAACCTTATCTCATATTTGTAATCAGCGACTCCAAAAACATGAATTTGCTGTTATTGAGCAATTGCCGATTTCGAAACTTCAATCGATTTGGTGAAAATGAAATAATATATCAATTTCCCACTTTGGTCACCATTTTTAAGTCGCCATTTTTAAACCGCCAATGAAACATTTTGCAGGCGATATTTTGCACTTCCGTGTCCTCTGCTTTGCAGTGTCCGGATACAAATTTGTGATTTATGAAAAAAATATTTTAACATTTCGCGTTTTTTTTTTGGAAAAAAAACTATCTTTTTTGGAAGGAGTGTTGGGCCAATTGTGTTTGCAGAATCTGAGAGAGTAAGAAATGTTGGGTACAGACATTTTTTTCTTGGCCATAACATTATCCAGTATCGCGCTGAAGTTGGTGTTCAAAAAGTGTCCGTCCCGTCCTTAAAGGGTTAAATCGCTATTCAAAATGCAAATTTTTTAAGCTACAAAGTAAGTAGGCGTACCTGAACTCCATTATTGCCTTAATGGGTTATTAGAATTCTTATACTCGTCCAACGTCAAGCATGCTGATGGGTTTTATAGGTCCTTTTTGTCTGATTTCCAGATGTTTTAGTTCGATAAACGATTATAAATTTCATGATGACAACGAACGTGACAGCGGCATGAAGCAAAAATCGTGCGTAGGTGGGAACAAATGAGTCCTAGCGCTATACGTGTTTCAAGGCACTTTTTATATTCCCTTGCGATTGTCTTTCAATTAGAAAGAATACAATAAAGAAAACGAATATGTGACGATTGGCAGTTAGGTCACGCAAGTGAGACAGACGTGCGTGTATCGTGTAATTACGAAGCCACGCGTGGGCCAAAGCCGCCACTACATCAACTAGAGAGTGGTGATAGTTGTTAAATCCTAGCTGTCTTTATTGGTTTGCTAAAAAGGGAACAAAGATCGGGGAGCGACCTCGAAATTAGGAGAACTTTAAAACTTGGCTCTTCTCGTAAAAAAAACTGTTTGACGGGTGGCCTAAAATGAACATTGCTAGTTTCGAATTATTTTGCTCGTTTGAAGGGATCGATCAGAGCTAACGTTTTAAATCAAGAACTGTAATTATAGATCTTTCTGATTGCTACCAACGTTTTAATTATAAGTTGCAATATTAGATGACCTTTTTTAATAAATGCGCCGTTTGACAGTATTGGAATGTATTCATTTTTTAACTACTTACACGAAGAAAAACTTTCTTTGAAATTTTACAATTTCAAATGGTAATTTTGGGACTGACTTGCAGAATGTGAAACGTTGCCATTTTTCTGACGAAAATGACTATCAGTTCTTGAAATTTTTACTATTCAGAATTCAGACAGTAAAAGTTACAATAAAATTTACTCATTTTTACTAGGAAAAATGACAATTTTTTCCATTCTCCAACTCTGTCCCAAAATTACCATCTGATGGTAAAATTTCCAACAAAATTTTTCTCCGTGTATAGTCATTTTGATCGAGATTAATCAAGATATTCCATTTATGATAAAACAGCTTTCTGCATAGTATGTGCGTTTTATGAGACACCACGTGACCTTCATTTGTAGAGTTTATAAAGAAATCTTCTAAATATCCACATGAGGTGCTGTACGACTATCGAACTCTGCGCTCCTACGGTGCAGCCAATTTCGGGGTATAATATTACATTTTACGTCCTTGTGACAAAAAATACTATATAAAGATCCATTTTAATTTTTTGACATTGAAAATATAATTATTCTTTTAGACCTAAAAAAATAGTGAAAAATTGTATAAAATGTAATTCAATGTGAGTTTTTAAAAGAAAAATGTCAAAGTGGATGACTTAACGACAGAACAGTTTGGGATGCTGAGAACGCTTATCGCGGAGCGAATGATATTAATTCATACAGTTCATAATCTATTAGTTACTTTAGTGGCTGGCGTTAACGAGAGTAATGGCAGCACACGCCATCTACGTGTCATTTAACTCGACACCCTCGCACCATCGATGATCTCATCGCCGCACGACCGACTTGACTTGGCTTAATTGTTTGTTATCATTGCGATACGCGCGCTCGCGCGGGCTATTGAAATTAATGTTAATACGTCTCGGTTAACATGTGCGCTCTCATAAAACGTGCTTCCGGCGCATGATGCTCGCTTGATGAAATTAAATCACTTGCACACAGCGCCGACTGGTGTGTTGGAAAGACAATCGCTTTTGTGTGGACGCTAACTCAATTCGCCCCACGCCCGAGACGTTCGTTTTCACCATTGATGCTCTTTCAAGTCGCTTTTTTGTCAAGGTGTGTCACTGATGGTTTGGAGTTAGATCTCGATGGATTCGTCTGGAAAACATCTTAATGACATCAAATCGACAATTGATGTTTGGAGACTTCAGCGTAAAGTGTTCTCATTTTTAATAGCTCCATAGTGTATTTCTGATCCCTCCACTCCAAATTTGATCTTATTTGGTATCGAAACTTACTCGCAGTTCACTCTTCTAAGGGAAAAATGTTTTAGGCATTCCACGATTAACAAAGATGAGTTATTTTAAGTCCTTAATCGCATTTTTTGTCGTACTCTTAGTGCGCATGAAATGGTACTAATGTCAACAATCTTGACGATACCACTATAAAGAAAGTACTTAAAACTATATAAAAAATACTCAAGACTCTAATAGAAAGAATATTGTCGGCCATATTGGGCCCACCATTTTAAATTTTAAAAATGTTGCTTCTGATCATTATTTTATAAAGGAAACAATTAAAGTACTATAACTAATTTTAAAAAATCCTATGATACTGTTATATAATTTACTAACTCATCGGCCATTTTTAATGTCCACTTTGCAATTTGAAAACATCGCTTTAATTCAGTACTGAATTGAAGATAAAATATATTGTACTTAAACAAATTTTAAAAATCACTAACAAACTGATATCAAAAGAACATTTTCTTTATAATCTAAAAAATATCCCAAACTTATCGATTATATTGAATTTACCATTTTGAATTTTAAAATTCCGCCTTCAATTCATTGTTCAGGAGAAAACGTCTGCTATATTTAAACTATATAAAAAATAGATAAGCTACTGTTAGAAAATAATTTAAAGATAATATAAAAATCCATGGGCCCTGAACAATCCACCATTTTTAATGTTTAAAACCTGGCTTGCAGCTCATTATGTTATGAAGAGTACGTATAATGTACTTAAACTAATAATAGGAAATAAGAGATAAAATCCCATGATACAGATTTCTATAAAATCAAAAATTTTTCTCAAAATCATCATTTTGTATCCGCCATTTTGAATCTTAAAAATGTGACTTCATGAATTTAGCAGAATACTTTCAATGTTCTTGAACTAATATACAAAAATCCAAAGATACTGTTAAAAAAATACTTATTTCAATCAAATCCAAAAATGCATCGACCATTTTAAAAACAATTTTTAATGATAAAATGTCGGTTTCAATTGACTCTTATGTGAAGAGAATATGCAATGAACTTAAAATAACATAAGGGTTTCTTGTATTCTTTTACAAAAAGACCGTCTGATGTATTTAAACTAATATCGAAAATATCTGAAATATTGCAATAAAGATAGCGCTATCAGTATAATCTAATAGCTCATCGGCAATACTGAATCGCCATTTTGAATCTTAAAAATTTGTTTATAAATTTTCTATTAATGACTCTCAATCACCCTAGATTATAGCAAAGTTTGTAAAAGGAATTAAAAAATTCCGCTCCCACATTAGATCCACCATTTTGAAATTTGAAAATCTGACTTCAATTCATTCTTTAAGAAGAAAACGTTCAATTTGTACTGAGTAATTTGGAAAATACCCAATAGTCTAATAGGAAGGGTATTAATTCTCATACAATGTAATTACGCATCGGTCATACTAAACACACCATTTTGAATTTCAAAAATCATGCTTGAATGTATTATAGAAAAGCAATGTACAACACTAAATTCTAAAATTCATCTAAAACATTCCATGATACTGATATAAAATTTGCTGATTTGAATCTAACCTAAAAATGCATTCCAGCTCGTCGGCCATATTGAGATTTATTTAAAATAATATAGACAATACCCAAAATACTGGAAAAAATATTTTATTTTCATTATAATCTAAAAGCTTATCGGCCATACTAAATCACCATTTTAAATTTAAAAAAAAAACAGCTATTTATATATTTTCAGAGAAATACTTCTTTTTAGACAAAAATTATTTTTTTGCAATAAATCGACTGATTTTTATATTTTTTTCGATGCATGAGTACTCATTTTAAAGGTTATTTGAAGCCCTACAATTCTTCTTGGTGGCATTTTGACCTACAATGATTATTTCTCTAGTTTTAGCCTTATAAAGGGAAAAAAAATTCAAATTTTGTTGGTTTTTAGGCTCTTCGCCATTTTCATAAGTAACTAACGAAATATTTCACAGGATTATGACGATCACACATCAATTGCAGATCATAACAAATCTTTTTCTAACGAGCTCCATTAGATCTACTATTTTTTTATACCAAAATTATGAAAGAAAACCTGATAGAATAGAGTTTAAATTTTTTTAAAACAATGCAACTGACTTAGTTTCACGAACTGCAAATATCGTCAACTCTCCAATACCTGTACTAATTATATTTATACAAATTGCAATGTAATCTAAGCTTTTTCGGGATAATTTGTAACAAATTTTAAATCTGATTATTTAAAACAAGCTCAAATTTAGGACTTTTAACCCATAAAACTGGGCCATTTTTTGTGCAATATTCGTAAATGCAAATATTACTTTTTAAAAGCAAACGTAATAGATTTAGCTAACTTTGTATTCTGTAAGCATACTTAGTTGTTCACGAAACAATTCTAAAAGCTCTTAAGAGATATAGTAAGAAATACGTATTTATATGGCTTCATAATAACGGCTGTGGTAATTTCCAAGCCACCCATAAAATATTATTCAGCAAATATCATCAACTCTCCAATACCTTTAATAATTATATTTATACAAATACCATTAACATAAATACCGTAAATATATCCTTTATTTACTGTTTGGTTCGTTACGTCCATTATGGGAACTTAAAAAGTGACGCCCAACCGAATAAATGCAGTATATTGAATTCCTGGTGACATCGCTATCAAACATAGCCTCTCCGCAAATGTATAATAACAGCCCAATAAAATTAAATATATATAAACATTTATATTTCATATACCCTTTAAATGCAACATATGCTATAACACTGTAACAAAACTAATAACGGGCGGCATCGCCATAATTAAACGGCGAATAAATTATTTCGGCATAAAACAGCCCTTAAACCGCCTTCATTTTTCATCGCTCGAACGGACGTAAAAACGATTTTTTGCCCGTTCGCTATTCCGAATATTGCAAAACGTGTTCATTTGCCGATGCGCTTTCGTTTATTATCTCGCGTATTCGACCTTTTACACGATATCTCTTGCATAAACTCCGCGGAATGCGCACGAAAGCCATTTTATTGTAACTTTTGTAACCAGAAAACGGCGCGTATAAAATTACAAAATTGCAACGGAGCTCGATCAAAATGACTAGCCTTTAAGCGGCGTCGGCGTAGGCAAATCCTCGATGAAAATTTAACGTCGAATAGTCGGCGGCACGCGGTCGAGTCTGTAGCGAAAAACTATAAAACCTCGCAAATTACTATAGTGAAATACTGAAAACTAGCATGAACGGCGATAAAATCTCGAGGGAATTCCGTCTCATGGACGCGAAGAACGTATACACCTATTGCCGGACTCCCATCGGAAACATTCAATGCGCAATAACGTGGATAATAGATCGGCATCGCCAAGATCGAAGGACGTTAAACGCCTCATCATGGATTTCACAGACCGCCGGGGCAATCTGTAATGATAATCGAAGGTGGGCCAAGAAACAGGAATCTGGACCGTGCACGATGCGAAAATTTCCTTCCAATTGTGTTTTCCTTGAGAAAGCAAATTTCCCCACTTGTAGATTCGTTAATGATCGTCGTGCGCTATCTATCGGATAAGAACCAGAGACAAATTTCAATAATATAATTGTCCAATGTTCCTCCACGTGGGGTCCAAAATCGTTACGACTCTGATACATTTTTTAGGATAATGGCAGCCATAAAAAATTACACGGTATGGTGTGTGGGCTCTGCTCGTTCTTTTCATCGACTTTCTTTCATTTCACTTCGTATTTTTTTGTTCATTCTACTTCGTTTGTCTTTGTCGTACTCTCATTCATTCTTTCTCTTTCGTTTCTTCGTTTGCTTTCCCTGTCGTACCCTTGTTTGATCTTTCTCTTTCGAATTCTCCTGAGATCTTGCGCTTACTTCTATCTCACATCTACTTTCTTCTTCTCTCATGATGTAGCAAGGTCCTCTTTCTTGACCATCACCTTGCTGATGGTCGTGATTGCCGCGATTTCAGAGCGCATGAAGGTGCCGTTGCATGCCTCATGGATTGATTCTATAAATTTATTTTAATACCCTTCCATTAGGAGTCATAATGTTGTAAGAGATGTGCTCTGAACCGTTCCCGATGCATTCCCGTTGAGACCTTAAGTACTTTTTTGTTTATGCCATCATGATAAACTTTTTATCATAGTCTATAATCTTTGCAAAACGGAATAGAAATCAATTTGATAAATCATCAATTACTATTCATAAATTTATACGTCCTCATCCGTTTGTGGACCTATATCAGTTGTATATGGGAAAATCAGTTAGATAACTGTGAATTATATGAGAAAAATCCATTTCTAATATAATGGATTTAAAATTTCAATTGTGGTTTATTATTAATTTATAATCTTATTATTTTCCTTTTTCAGGGCCATAATGCACACTGTTTTGAAAGAATTAAACCTAATCGGGTTAAGTGCACGGATTTACGAGGTTGACTTTGACAGGTAAGTCATTGCATTCACAAAATATAATTACCCGAGCTGACATTTATTCAGTCAGCCTAAATATTTACTCCTGACGATACCCAGATCATGTCATGATCAGGTTCCAGTAACTTAGCCTGATTAGGTTCGTCTGAATATGCCCTGATTATGTTAAAATAAAGTATAACTTATATAGGGAAGCCTGTGAATTTTCATATCAAGACCAAACCATGATTTGATAAGGCTTGTCTTATTTTCAATTTCCAGGAATCACTAACTGTTTTAGAAATTTCAAATCAGGGCAGATCAGGGAGCCTGCTCAGAGCCTGATAAGGACGTCTGCATTTTTTAACTTGTACTAAACTAAGTAATAATTCATTAAAAATTAATTTGTCGTTTCGTAATACTATTGTAAATATTTTCACCATGAAATTTGGGAAGCATGCGAAATATTGGGCATTGTAAAGTCTTTATCAGGTCCTGTACATGTGTCTGATCAGGATCTTAACAAAAAAAGAGTTACACGATATGTCAGGGCCTGATAAGGCGACACGTCAAGACCTGATCTTGTTCCCAGGCTTCATGATCAGGACCTGATTCCAGTCTGAATAATTTTCCCCTCGGGTAGTTAAAGAAACGATAAAATTATGTTTTCAAGGGCTCGCCGAAAAAGTTGTCAAAAATAATTCCTCCAACTTTTATTTTTCTTTTCTTCGGCAATGGATAGAGCTATCTCGAAAATAGTAAATTTGACCAGTTCCATAACCAAAGATTACACTTTTTTAATGCAGTGAGCAATCAAAATAAACCTCAGGAATCTGGACCGATTAGGGTTAAGGTACTCTTATTAAAGAATGCATGTACTTAACTTTTTAGATTCGGGGATGGTCGATATCTCGACCGGTTAAGAAGCACAAAGTATTTATTGTTTTTAGACAAAATTTGATATTTAAATACTTAAAAAATAGTTTTCCAATTCCTCTAAACAATTTTGCCCTTCAAAATCGGAATTCCAAGGTCAAATTTCATTTCTAGAGGAAGCGAGCGTTTCAGAGTGCTTTCCTATGTATTTGGATAAACTGAATAAGAAAAAAATATTGAAAAAAGTCATCTTTGACCTTGAAAATATGTTTATTTTTTTTTTATTCTTAATTAGCGACCCCAAAAACCCCCGATTAACAATTTTCAAGCGAATTGTATCATTTTTTGAAAAAGATATCCGCCATATTGGATCCGCCATTTTGAATTTTGAAAAACTGACATCAGATTCGTAATCAGCGTCCCCAAAAACCCCCGAGTAACGATTTTCAAGCAAATTGTATCATTTTTTTAAAAAGTCATCCGCCATATTGGATCTACCGTTTTGAATTTTAAAAAACTGATATTGAATTCGGAATCAGCGACCCGAAAAACCTCCGAGTAACGATTTTCAAGTGAATTAGATGCATTTTTAGCTTTGTAAAATTTGTTGCATTGCCCATTCTGTTGCCTCCGGAACTGGTTGATATATCGACCAGCAGTTAGGTCAGGGACTCTACCTGAGACATCCAGTAATTTTATCTATAATTTTTACATTTCCTAACAGGTCAATTTGTACTAGAATTTCCCCGCAGCGTAAAGGCTAATGAGAGAAATTCTAGTTGATCATGGAATAATTCAATTCAAAAAGTATTAACCAGTGTAACTCTTGCTACTTTACAAGACGATCCTAATAGACAAGATAAGGGAACTGATATTTACAGAATTATTTCTTTACCTGCTTAGACTCAACATAAGTGGGCCTTGTACCAGATATATTGTGGTCAGGTAGGTGAGAAACGGTTTTCAATTATGTACGAAAAAATCAGTATTATGCCTAATTTTTGCAGATTAGCAGGGATTCGTTCCGGCTAACTAGGTCGGGACTCGGCCAGGTATACATTTTGGATTATCCCTATCATAAATTGGATAGGTCAGTTAAATTCGATGTGACATATGACTTTAAATTGTCCCATTTGAAATATGTTTATACAATACGTATTCAAATCTAGTCAGTTTCTAAAACTCTGCTAATTGTAGCACGAAAAGTTGTTGTCATTGATTTTCCATGATCATAAAATCTTCACTTAATTCAGGCTAAATCCATTTAATCCGCCCTTAGGTAATATGATCTGATCAGGATTTGTAGACAGTTTAATCCGGATGAATTGTACCTGAAGTCAATACAAAATAATTCTATACGGGTAGTAATTGTCTATTAGATCTATGTTTATTTATAGTTTCTTCGATTAATTATTGTGGGTAAGGGTAAGCTTTCAGAATTTTCATGACTAGCTCGAACCATTTCTCGACAAAAATATACTGTCGATAATTATCTAAATCCCCAGTTAGGTAAGCCATGAGCTTTGTTACCTGAAATTAGCTCATTTAATTCCAGCCGTAATTATTGTGTGTATAATCTTTTTTTTACCCTTTAAGTAGGAAATGAGCACAATATTTGATCATTGCTTTCAGCATCGTCTTATTTATAAATAATTTTAAAACAATAAAAATTAATACAAATTATTAAAAATGGCAGGCATCTGTACGCGACTAGTTTTTATGTGGTATATTAGTAAACAAAAAAAAACAGTCTTCGACAGTTTTACCAAACTGGACTGACGTTATCTTAATAAAATGCGAAAAATATTACACAATTTTGGATATAAAAATCTCTAAATTAAGTAGTGTAATCTTTAAAAAATTCACTTACTTTTTAAACTTGAATTTAAAGTTTAAAAACTTTATTAAAAAAAAAATACATTGTATATCTGAACATTCATGTGTTTTTATCAATCATCAGACAAGGGTTTACTATATAATACGTTAATTTTACTTTTGCTTATGAAAGTACAGACCTGGAACTTCCGTTTCGAAAATAAATTCGGATGCCAAATTTTCCCACGATTTACTTAACATTCTAGTACCATGCATGTGAAAATAACGATAAAACATAATATTTATCTAATCGGTAGTATCATTCGACGTGCATTGAATGTCCGGGTGTTATTTTAGTATTCGTTAAATCAAATATTCCTGTCCGATAGTGATATTTCTTTGGACCGACTGAGTATCATTTCCGTAGTATTTTTGATAATGACGAAAATGTGGGTGCCCTCACACGTCGACTATCGCTGTGTATTTTCCCGAAAATTGAGATTAAATAAATCAAAATTTGCTTATGAGAATAATCCACTAAAATTCTTTTTTGATCTAATTATAATAAAGTATCGATTGGGATTTTATTAGATTTGGAAAATTTGTTTCTATATTTAACAAGTGTTTCTTAAATTTTATCATATTCATTTCATTTGAGAAAATATTTCCGTTATTCAAATAAATATTCATTTGTAACCGGAAATAATTATTATTAATATAAATAACTAAAGCGAGTCCACTACTAAGATCTTTTGCACGAATGTATTACACGTAAATCTTAATTATTCTTTATGAGAGAGAATTCATTCCAAGCCAAAGTAAATGGTCATCCACTCTGTGTGGAGTGGATTTTTTCAATCCACCGATATAGTTAAACCAACGGCAGTAAAAGAAATGCATAAGAACAATTTGTGTAAAAGAAATTGGGTCAACATGAAACCGTTTACTCAATAACTGCTGTTATTGCTGCAGCATTTATTAGGAGGTATTGAAATGCAGTAAAATTTCCGGAAAAAACATTAGAATAGGGAAAATTAAATCACTCCTCTTACATTTAATTTCAGTGCATATAAAAATCTAATTCTGAAAAAAATAACACTTCAGTAATGACAAAATCTCAATCTCCTTGGAGTGAATTTTAACTCAATTCATTTGGAGTAAATGATTTCACCCTTATAGAGTGGTCTTTCACCCTTTTTAGAGTGAAAATTGCATTCCGAGAAATTTAGAGAGTAATGTTATACTTTGATATATTAATATGAAATATAACGGAACTATTACTGTCATACAGCTGTGCAAGATATTACTACGTAATATAAACATCATACAAATGCAACATAGTATCGTAATCTATTTCTTTTCTATGAGATACTGTCATTAATAGCTGAAAAACCACCGCTACGATACTACGTATTTTAATATTACGTAATACCACTACAGTATATTACAGTGAAATATCCCGATATTACAACTATGCACGGAAAAACACTATATAGTTGCAACTGCAGTATATAGTAAAATACCCGCCAGCGATACTCATAGTCGTCACAACTACTTATATTATTGGCTTAGCTTACTAATGGTTGTGCCATTTATAGTAGCCACAACTATTTATACAGTTGTCCCAACTATTTATATGATTATCTCAAATATCTTTACGTTTACCCATTTTTATTTGGTTGTGATAATTAGACTACAGTAGAGTCCCGGTATATTTTCGTCTCGCTATATTTTCGTCCTAATATATTTGCCCTGTTCCGTCTGGTTATATTTGTCTGTTGCCGCTCTTTTTTTCCCCCACTGTGCGCGCTGGGGCCTCAGGAAGGGCCAGCTGTGACGTCAGAAACGTAACGCGACTGAGGAGAGTGGGAGAAGCCTCGCTCCCCTTCTATTGAGAAATATAAGGAGACGGAAGGGGAAGGCAAGGAACCGAGCGGGCAAATAGACCGGGACTCTACTGTATATTTCTTTCCGTGTGTTATTCAATTATACAGATGACTGAAGAATTTAAAAGGAATATTACTGTACTGTGACTACGTATTTTATTACTATGGCTACAACGTAATCTGCTGTAACGGAATAATGTAATAGTCCTACCGTAATGTTATATAGCATACTATAACGGCAATATCATTGTGTTCTTCAATTTTATATATCACTCAGCATTGTAACCTTATAATATTACTACAGTATTGCGGTGTTTATATTAATTAATATATTACACCGTAACGAAACTGCACGGAAAAAAGTCATAAGTAGAATTTGCCGAACTTAGTTAAGTAAAATTTACCGAGTCTCATTTAAAAGCAAAATTTGTTGAAGAATATAAATAAATAGTATTCTAGCCCTTACGTAATAAGTCTTTAAATGATGTATAATCACAGATTAACGAAAAACTAGGCTAGATATTCTTTAACAACACTCGCAAGAACATTAACACCAGTTATATTAAATATAAAAATTATGTGAATTTGTTTACTTAGATTAAATTTTAATGCATCATTGATGTTAATCAAGCATTTAAAAGATAAATTCGACATAAACTGCAGAAAATTAGAATTGTTCTTTGAATTATTTTTATTGGCAATGGTTACTTAACTTTTTCGGTAAATTTTACATAAGTTCTAGGTAGAATCTACTAATTATTTTTTTCTGTGAGTAATCTGACTACATAATGTTTCAATGTCATATATTACAGTGGAATATTATTGTTATCAAACTGTAATATTACAACGTTTCTGAAATACTACAGTAATATTACATGTGTCCGCGCCGGGCTTACTATATATTTTATTTTTCAGAATTTGCCAATAAAAGTTATCTTGCATCACTATAATGTATATTCATTTTTTGTAG
Organism: Trichopria drosophilae; assembly: GCA_030407085.1. NCBI lineage: Eukaryota > Metazoa > Arthropoda > Insecta > Hymenoptera > Diapriidae > Trichopria > Trichopria drosophilae. The sequence goes on along the minus strand of CM059585.1, from coordinate 117,023,972 downwards.
CAGTTATCGTAAACTATCAAATTTTTCAATAAAAATCACTTCCAAATTTAAACGACGGAATTTATTATGCCGCAATAAACTTTGATCCAATGCCAGACATCAAAAACTTTTCAAATCTCGTTATGCTGATCTACATAAGGAATAATGAATAAGTTTTTGAATTAGCCTTAGTGGAGTATGATGTATTTTATTTAGAGTGATTTACCTACAGCTGTAGTCCCGGTGACACAATGGCCGTATAAATAATATCAACGGACGAGGCGAGGCGCACGACCACGTGGGCAGACCGCCCGAGTGGACGCATCCATAGTCCCGACCCCATGATTTGACGCTGCAGGAACGGTATCAATTCTTCATTTACAATTGTTTCTAGTCGTTTCATTAGGTTAACTTATTTTATAACACTTCGTCGTTTATCATTATAAAACAACGTTTTATAAACTGGTAATATCCAACTTGAACAAAATTTTAAAAAGAGCTCTTAAAATAATGCGTTCATTTCAAGAGCTCCACCAATACTCTCAAACATGAGGTCTGTTAAAAAAGCTTTTATTTATGAGCATTGACATTTACTATAATGTAAATTACATAGATGAAAAATGCCTAAATGAAGTTTGTAGCTTCTTTTTGTTTATCTTTAAATAATTAAATATTTTTTCATTTACTGCAAGGATCATCCATCAGTCGGCGTATGGACTAATGACCCGTGATTTCATATTTGCATTTGATTGCCTCGTGTATATTAAAGAAATTTATATACATTCAAATTTTTAGATATCAAAATTGTGGATCGTTTCATCAAAGAATTAAAGGTAAAAATGTAATTTTGATAATAGTATATGAGAAATCCATATTTCCCGCACTGTGTTTAATCCAGGAAACGTTATTTCCTGCATATTTAAGCGGGAAAACATTTCCCGCATAGTATAAAGAAAGAGATCGTTTGTTACTAGTGCGAGAAATCGCAATTTCCTCACTAGTAACGAAATGTTCTATTAACACTGGATTCATAAGACCTCTTCGAGGTTACTGTTTTAAGAAGACTTCCTTCAAAACTCAACTTTCGGATCACCCTGATGAATACCTCCGTAAAAATTTCTTTTTTAGATATATTCCGAAAAACTCTGAATGAGCTCTTTAAGAAGCGTGTATAAGTGTATTTATAAGTTTGATTTATCATATTATCATATCATCGATTAAATGAGAAACTTAAAATTAATTAAGAAGTGGTCTATCAAATCATCCCAAAATACCAATAAAAGACAAGAAATGTTAGTCTAAAGAAAAATTAATTATAAAAAATTGAGGAAATAATTTATATTTTATTTTGATTGGCATCTGTTCATGACGACCTACTTTTTGGGACGAGATATTGCAAAATTATGAAACTCTGAGGTGTGATCCCCACCGGTGAAGCTCCCAGACGCTTGAGACTAAATGCAACTGCAATCCAGAACAAGACCGGATCGTAACGAGTATTTCGTGCACCCGCCTGTTGTTCACCAGAGTGATGCACGACGAAATGTCGCGCGCACGACGGGCGTCGTTATTTGCCAGTTTTATACGCCAAATTGCCGTTCACTGCTCTGCACATGATACAGTGATTTTTGGCGACTGAGTCGCTCGCTTTATTGTCGAGCGATTTGCCTGATGGGATCAAATGTCGCTAAGTTTGGTACAAATGTTTAGCGAAATGTTGCATTTATTAATAAGCGCATAGGTTGATTTTTGTTTAATATTTGTCGGTTTATATTAATTGTTATTTGTCGATTATGAATCATGGATGGGGAGTCGACAAATTTATCCATTCGAAATAAATCTTGTTTCGCCAGGACGTAACTAAGAAAGTTGTACTTTCCATGTAGAAAAAAAAGGACGTTACTTACATTTCGCCTCAAAAGAGCCCTTAAAGTGCTCTTTATAAAGCCTAATGAGACTGATATGGTACATTAAATTTTCAACTCTCTATAAGATTATCACTCTATTATATTTTATCATAACATCTTAAGGAACGTTACATAAAACTTTCTTATGATATTTTAACAGTGTTTCGTTTAAATATAAAGTTGTAACCTTGTTATAATGTTGTATTCTGTGGGGGATTTTATCTCTGATCAAATAACCCACATTTTGTTTATTATTGAAAAAAATATTTAGTATTTATTTCTTCTTCTACACGCGAATAGTTTTGTATTTTACATTTTTTTTTATAGATTTTCTGAACTTAGCAACACCACGGATATCATCTTTTATCGGCCATTTTGAATTTAGAAACTTACTCACATACGTAATCATCAACCTTGAAAACCTAAAGATATAAATTTGTCCGCATATCGAGAAATGACTTCCAAAGTTTCTCATGAATGTCCGCTATATTGGGTTAGCCATTTTGAATTTCGAATTTTTACTTCAGATTCGTGATCAGCGTACCAAAACATTTTATAAGATAGACAGTTCAGTTGAAAATTTGTTGAAAATGTTATATTTCCATACTACAAAAAATTTGTTTAAAATTTCTTGGAATAAGCCGCCATTTTGGATATTTCAAGCTGAAATAAAAAAATGCATACCTGTATATCCTTTAAGTGCAAATATTTTCTGCACTTTTTATGCACTTTTCGGGTTAGAGAAATCACGATATCGACATGAAAAATGAAATTTAAACAAAAAATGTGTTTTTTCACATACTTTTGCCAAAATCAACGGAAAATACTAAATTTTTTTCAAATTTTGAAATCACCATTCGAAGAGCACACTCGAAAATAGTAAATACGGTACATTTCGAACTGCCTGTTTATTATTTTCAGTTTGAAATATGCGGTGTAAGTTGTATATCGGAAACATACATTCTGGACGTCAAAGGGTTAAAATGTTCGTTTTCACCCTAAAAAATGCAGGTTTTTAAACAATTTTTCACAAATATCTAAAAGAACTGCAAGTTTTAAAAAAATGTATATAAAACAAAAATAAAGGTAATAAAACAACGAAATAATTGCTTTTGTATTCATTATATTTGGTGCTACAGAACCTGAGTTATTACTGCTTGAAGTTAAAGACGAGTTGGATGGTAGCTGAAATCGAATATTTCAGTTTAGAATAGCAAAAAACTGAAAGGTTTTTTAATAAATCCTATCAAACATTTTTTAAGTACCTACTCATAATAATCGACAAAATAAATTTAAAACTGTACCAATTCATTGAAGTAAATGATGTTTTCAGAAGTCTTATTTAAGAAAATTAGCATTTAAAAAGTTAATTTTCACATAGACCTTCTTAAAAATATGATATCGATTTAAAGTGTCTTAAAAGATATATAACCTGCGTAAAAACGTCATTAATAAGTTCAATGTACCACAAACCTAAATTATTAAAAGTTACAATGATTGGTTAGTTTTATTACATAATTGAACCTAATTAAGTGCTTAACTAAAATATACATCAAGTTTGAAGTGAAAAAACTAATAATATTACGGAAATTCTACTGAATAAAGTTCACTTAACATTTCAGTGATGTTCATGTCATCTGCCTGTAATATATTTTTGTTGTTTATTTGTAATGAATTTTATAAACATTGGAAATAAATAAAAACATGCATGAACTAAGAATAGTTTATTATTGTATTAATGCAATAATTAATATCTATTATTGCCTTTTAATACAAGTCGAAATGCCAATAATTTTTTGTTAATTTATCGTCTAATCAATCTGACATTATAGATAAAGACGAAAAAGAAGTTAATTTAAATGGAATACTTAACTATTAATAATTAATAAATACAATCTTAACTATTTCTTACCCGAAGTGAACATTTAAAGAAGTCCTGAAAATTATGACTTAAGTTAAATATTTTTATTACAAATCAAAGACGGAAACCTGTTTTGCGATATAGAGATTAGTATCTGAACCACGAAACTGATATTCTATTTTAAAATCTGGTTAGTTTTACGCTATTGAATCGCAGGTTTAATAAATTCCAGATCAATGCACGCAGACTGACATTAACAACAATTCCAAAAAAAGAGTTATTTATATCGTTTTACTGCAAGACATTGATGAAGACCTTAAAACTGAAGACAAAACTGTCTCAAATTAAGTCCGCCGTTTTTTAAGTGTTTAGTTTTTGCTACACTAATTTCGAAGGAGTTAAACTGTTTACCAAAATAACAAAAAAATAGTTTCGCATTCTAAAAGAAAGAGCGGCATTTAATTTCGTGTTTATTTGAGTAGTTGCATGTAAGAAGCCAACGAAATATAAAAAAGGATTTTTCTAAAATATCAAAAATATTTATTTACTCCTTTTGAGATAAACATTTTCTTGGATATGCAATTTTATTTCAATATAGAAGCTATGATTTAATTTTACTCCTTAAGGCGGTTTTTAATTGATCCGCTGATAAGGTAGCAATTGACGCTGAAAATCGAAAATTAACAATGTCAAAATTCGAACTCTATAAGGGCAATTCTAATCGCCAGTTAACGAATGCCAAAGAAGTCAAATAGGAATTGGACAACAATGATCGGAAATGATTTCTAATAACTCTCGGTCATAATTCTTAATTAGCTTCTTTTTAACACTCCCGGAGTAGAAAACGATTTTGCGCCCAGTGAAATATACGGGCGCAAATTATTAGCGAGATCCACGACCAACGTATTAAAAAAAATGCGACAAACTTCACACTCGAACTTTATTTATTCTTGCAGGTTCTCGACCAATTGTGAACCGATCTATTTCAATTTTGATTCATTTCGTCGGAAAATATGTCATGTTTCGGTTTAATTTTAAATTTTTAAGTTAGAATATCGATATGGATGGGGTCAGAACAATAATGAAATCTAATTTCATTATCCTACACCTGACATGTTAACATACAACGAGAAAAAAGTAAAGAATATCAATCCTTAAAATGTATTATTAAAGACTTCATTTTTATAAACAAAATAAGATGAACCTAAATTTGAAAAAAATTGGATATACAAAAAATTATATTGTATGATTATAATTAATGGCATTGTTTATTAAAATAATTATTCTGATCTTATTTTTCGTTCAGAAATATTTAAACTTAAAAATTGTCTGGAAAATGTAATTTCTAAATACTATACCCATTTTGTTATTTAAGTGATACACTTTTAATTCTTGATAAAGCTATTTAAGCATATCGAGTTGACGATAAACGAATCCGGAGCTTTGAGCGTCACAAAACAGTCGTGACTAATAATAATAATGTTTCATCGTGACATTGCACGTGTGGCATGTCAGCTGTTGTCACGCCGCTAAAACGAAAATATACGGGATAGAGTGAAAACATCCCAAGAAATAGAGATGGATAAAGTGGGTACGAGAGAGAGCGAAATACCAAGAGAGAGAAAGAATCAAGAGGGATTTAACTTTGCGACACTTGGTGCCACTTATAAATAATTAGAAGCTATAAAATAAATGTAACGAGTACTTCGATAGAGCGAGAGGGAAAACCTAATGAGAATAGGTGCGTGCCGAGTAGACAACGCCCCAATTAACATAACGCATTGGACCGCCCATCGTTACACTCTTTTTATTTATATTTGTTTCTGGAGTGACAGTCCGAGTACATGAAAACGAGAAAAAAATGATCTTTGAGCTTCGTGGGCCAATTCTTGGCATAGGAAGAAGACAGGATTGATGAATTTGTTAATAGCTCAAACAATTAGTCCTGTTTAGCGATTATTCTAATATTTTACTTACTGGCAGATGGCCTCATTAATTTGATCGTTCTTTAAATGAAATGTCACATTAATGTACTTGTTCATTAATATGTCAGTTAAAGAGAATTATACAAAACATATGACTTCGAATGACAGTGGGCATTATGTCATTCGAAACGAAGTGGACGGTAATAGATATGTTGATCATATTTTTCTGCCAAGTGTTATTTTCAATATTTTAATGCAATTATGAATTCTTTTATATTTAGCACGCGTCGTGCAGCCCTGATTGTTATAAAAACGATAAGCCAGATTCATATTAATTACAGAATTTGAAGTTTCGATCAATACGTAACTTCAAGTTCAAATTCAATTCAGATAAATATGGTCATATCTGGTGACATTTCAAATCATCTATCTTCAATAAAAACACTGTCGCCTAATATATGTTTAATATACGCAAGATTTCGGGATATGATGTAAACGTGAATTGATTATTAAACTGTTAATTAATGACCGTTCAATACACACATTTATAAGATGTGTATATTATACTAAACGCATTTTAAACGTTAAAAAATCGTTTACGATGTACCATAAATATAAGTTTCAAACGTTTAATAAAGGTGTAATATTGGATATAAGTATACGTGTCTGAAAAAAGATTAAATTTTCTCAAAGATTCTCATATAAGACACATTAATAATACGTTGAACCGGCACAACTATTAAACCCGAAATATTTTAAACGTTCATTACTCGTTTACTAAATGAAACTGTTTACAAGTGTCTTTGATTTAAAAATTACAAAAATAAACGATGTATAGGTGTGTGGTAACAGGTGTATTAAATGGTCGCACAATAAACGTTTATGACGTGTGTTTATAATATTTAAATATACCAAGACACGTGTTTCAAACATTGAAAAATAGTTTTTGAAATTCTATAAAATCATGTGAGAATTATCTTTCAAATTTCTTTGAAATAGGCAGTTTATACAGTTATTTAAATATCTGTTTACTAAATACCTTAATAATACGTTAAACATAAACCGTATTTAAACTAGCAATATTGAAATGTGTGTTACCTGCTTACCAAACGAAGTATAATATTTACAGCTTTTAATTAATTACTGCCACTAATATATGAAGAAAAAGTGAAACAAACGAATATCAACAACACAAATTTGGCTAAAATATTAGCAAGTAGAAATGAAAATTTATCAATCTTATTTTATCGGAAAGGAGCCTGGAAATATATAAAATCATATAAAATCCACCTGGAATACAAATGCTGAATGCACTAAAAGAAAAGTTTATTAGTTTTCGACTTTGTTTCAAAATTTCGATAATTTGCAAGCCTTTTTTCTTAATTTGAAACAGTACATGAAAACAATCAAAGGTTTGTAATGTGTTCAGCTCGTAAACAGTGAAATGAAATAAATAAATAAATGTATTTACGAAAGATGAAATGAAAAAAATTGAGTTTCACCAGTAACCTTCAAAGTTTAATCACCAACCACAAGACGATAGGGACGATAAGGATTATTTTATTTAGATTTTTTCCTTTGGGGCGCATCCAAACAACAAGATTTTACTTCCTCGTGAATTACTTGACTCTTAGGTTAAAATCATTAAAATAACTAATAAGAATTGCCATTTACAACTTGATTTAAATATACAATTCTGTTCTCTTGTACCTACCGTACTCCAGATACTTTTATTGGTCAGTGACAAAAAAATTGTGGTATTCGATGGTGATTCTGCAAACTCAATTCATGTTTTTTGTCTGCAACCGCATACATCGTATTGTTTTAGGAATTTTATTTTATTTTATAAGGACTTTAATATCGTTGTCGATTCGCCATTTATCAGTGAACGTTATCCAATTCCCATCATATGGAGCTAGACAGTATAATAAATGACCATTTTGAAAAAAAAAAATGGTTCCTACATTAAGAGAAAATAATAATTTTTAATAAGAAATATAAATTTATAAAAAAAAAATCATTAAAAATTGGTATATTTTGTGTAATTGTTTTGAAAAGTGAGTATAATGAATCTGTTTTTAGTAGCATTAGAAAAAACGACCTTCGAACCATCGGAAATGATTTTCAATGGGTTATGCTACAAAACAACTATTCTCGAACAGAAATCTAGCCAGATTGCCTGAAAACTGCAGTCAGGTATGTCTCCTAAAATGTGTCTTAACGTTGACTGATTAGGACCTGATCAGGCAGCAATCAGACTGACAAGATGTCTGTTACCTATGCCGGATCAGACCCTCATGAGAGGACTACAACCTCCAACTTATTAGATAAACGTAGTTGTATCATATATTGTGATCATGCTCTGATCATGGGATTATAATGGAAACTTTATCAGGTATGCGTGGTTGTAGCTTCCAGTATTGTATTGTATTGAAGAATCGTACTGGATTCGACCCAGCGAATTTTGCAATTCTATTGCCAGATTCGTGACCAGCGACCTCAAAAATCATTATAAATTATTTCTAAATGGAGACAAAGAAATATACTTTAAATGGATATTTTGAAATCACCACCTTGACCAAAAATATTTTCGGGGAATACTCTGATTTCTTAGGTATTGCGGTAACTCGTGCAATTAACTTTGCACAGAAAAAAAAAAATTTCCTATAGAAAACATCAATTTATCAAAAAAATAATGAAAAATTGGTTATTTTTATGGATTTGTGAAAAAAATGTGAAGAGTTTTATCAAAACAGAGACTGCAGAACCATCGAAAATGTGTTAATATGTTGCTTCAGTACTCGTACGTTTTTATGGGTCTATAAAGATTTTCATGACTTCTAACCTTATGTTGAAAACGTATCAAAAACGAATGTCATGTCAGCTAATATTTTATCAATTACCCCAAATTTTCATAAGTGTTCACGAATGTCATTTTAATCCATTATATTAACAGTAGTTTAGAGTGTTTACTGAACTTACAAAAATATGAGCTGTCAAACTGATGCCACATGCGGGAACAGGTTGTGGTGATTGTAGTCCACGAATTAATTAATACGAAAACACAATTTTCTAAGACTCAACAATAAGACTGTCGCCGTTTAGCATAATAAAGGGACAGGAACGACAGAGACATGCGCTTCCAGCATGACGAAGGTATATAGAAGGAGAGTGACCATAAGGGAACGAACGAACCCAAGAATTTTATTTATGGTCTATCAGGTTAATTAATAACACCCGATGCTCCTGACTCGTTTCTTCTCTTTTTCTCTCTTGCTCATCGGCGTATTCCTATATAACGTATTCAATATAGCGTGCCGGACCGACGTAGAAAAATTAATTCGGTCATTGGTGAATCGCGTCGTTCGGGGCGCGTTGGGTCTCCGGGGATCTGACTTCGTCGTTCGACGTCACGATTCGTTTCGATCATCGTCCCGAGAAACGCCCTGCTCGTTCCAAATCACTTTACAAATTGCTTGGATCTATGGAAAAATGCTGATCGAGAACCAAAAAAGTTGCGTACTACCCAAAAAATCCCATTTGTCTTAAAAAAACTGGGTGTGCGTAGAGTCCATGATATGCTATTGCTTGGTTTACAAAATTACAAAGGGCATTTTTTGGGATGGTAGTGCGACATAAGAATCAAAATAGTTTCTTGAAGTCTTAAAATTTAGAACTGAAAACATGATGAAGAATACATCAATGGATATTCAGGAAATCGTTGTCTAATATCTTAAACAATTTTAGGTTTAACTATTCCAATATCTGACTGACAGATGGTTTCATCAATTTGGTCGATTTTAAATTGGATGTCACTTTAATATGCTTGTTCATTAATATGACATTTGAGAGATTCATGCAAAGCATATGACTTCCAGTGACAGTAGGTATTATGTCAATCGAAACAAAGTTGACGTAAACTAATACGCATATTTAGCACTTATAATTGTGATCTTAAAGCTAAAATGATGTAAAGTCAGGCCTCAGACAGGAGTCAATCACGTTAGGTTACATTAATCATTAAAATAAAAATTTCAACCTTTCAACTAATAATAAATATATAACTAAGTATGTTCTTCAACTTGAAGATCGAACTAACTTCTCAATTGTGTTGCACTATTTACATAGTTCATTTGAATAGTATCGGCCAAATTGTAGTGAAATACAGATGAGGAGCTGTTTAATTACAGTCATTAGTTGAAAAGTAGTAACATTTAATGTCAGACAATCATAACAACGAATGATTACAATGAAAAAGGCGTAATGATGAAACACAAAGAAAGCAAACATATGTTTCTGTGATGTTTATATTCAAGTGTTATAACGTCGTATAAAAAAAATATTGAAAAATAAAACTTATGTAAACCGAAGGAAACGAAAGTTAAGAGAACATCAAAGTTACATTTAGAAGCAAAAGAAACGCAGAGCAAAAGGAAGGAATCGAAAGGCAATTAACGACTATTTTAAAAATAGTCATTTTTCAAATAATATATCTCATGTATCCAAAAATGAATGTCGAGTAATGAAATTCTACTCGAATCATCCGTAAGATATTTATATACCAGCCAATTAGAATTCTAGTTGGCTGATATTCAACTAGATCAGAATTTAGTTACATGAAACAGATATTTTTCGGAGTGTCGGAAACAGTTCAAATTCTTGGCGGAATGGTAATGTCCATCTAATTTGAGCGAATGTTTCGTTCGAGGAAGATTGTCATTGAGGAAGATTGATACTTTTCTTTTGAGCTATTCAATTACTGAAAACAATCTCTCTAAAAATAAGATTGATAATAATTTTGGTTAATATTTTTTTTTTTGTGTTTATAATATATGTATTTTAAATCTATATATTCAAATTATTCGGTTTCGCAATGAAAACAAAAAAAAATAAAATTCTTTTGAAAATCAGTCCTGAACTCAAGCACATCAAGTAAATGGTTAATGGAATTAAGAAATTCGATGTCAGATTCGTAATCAGCGACCCAAAAAACAAAAAAATAAAAAGACTATCGTTTACTATTACCTTTGTTTAAAAACGGTTTAGGTATATCATAAGAATTATTGGCGCCACGTCTTTATTGAACTGATGTTTAATGTACGTTTATCATATACGTTTATAGTACGTTGACATTACACGTATTTTAAACGCCAAAAAATGATGTACAATAAATATCATGAGTTAGAAGCGTTTAAAGAAAGGAGTACGATTGTTAGTAACAGCGTTTATTAGGCTGTCATTAGGCTACACGTATCATAACCGTAAATAATATGTGTACATTATACGAACCACATTTTAAATATCAGAAAATCGTTTAGAACGTAGGTACCATAAATAACATAGGTTGAAATTGCGTTTACTATAGGTGCAATATTGTACATGACATTCGTTGATAGAAAGTTGAGCATACTCCATTTTTAAACCGAAAATATTTTAAACACTCATTATCCGTTTATTAAACGAAGCAACAATGTGACCTGTTTAATTAATCCGAGTAAAGAATTTTATAGGATTCAAGTAATTGGGTAATATTTTTTCGCCATATTGGCTATTTTTAATTTTAGATTTGCAGTCTATGTATTGCAAAAAGTATAATACTTTTAATAATACTCCAATATTATATAGAGGAAAGTAGTAATATACTTCGAACACAGAAGCTTGAAGTTGTATATGGAGGATCCAATATGGCGAGCACAAATATTAAATATTTGTAAAGTTGTTATTTATGAATTTGAGGTAAAATTTACGAATTTCAAAATGGCCACTCCACAATGACGATTTCCTTGTACCAACAATTTTTATTTTATAATTGCAAAATATATTATCGTAATCCAAAGAAAATGATCAAGACAAATTGACTGTACAACCAGAAATGGAAACTGAAAATAATAGCAATAATATGTATAAATCTATCTTCACCACAATAGCTGCAAACAATTTATGAATTGACTGTCAATTATTCCTACCCACCACCTACACAGTAAGTATACAATATTTTGAAATGTCATAATTCGGTTTTTGCCCGTTTTTTTCAAAAAATTGTCATAGTAAGTAACCAGAGACATTGCATTGACTCCAGAGCATTGTTTTGTCTTAAAATATAGTATCTTCAATATCCAGAATTCAAAATAGTGAAGCGTACTTTTACAAATTTCGAGATGGCTGATGTGAAATGGCAACAGATGAATTTTTTTCACGAAAATTAATAACTAGAGTTAAAACTTCATTTGATAATTTTTTTTTCTTTTATACCATTGAGTATCGAAATATTCTTTCGATTGCTGATTGCGAATCTGAAATCAAATTTCAAACAATAAAAATAGCGAATTAAGTATGGCGTAGATAATATCGAAATTGATGAGATGGTATTGAAATATGTACCTCGGGTATTTTTGGGGATTTTCAGATTTCAAAAATTGAAAATGGCGGATTCTATATGGTGGTCGATATTTTTTGAAATTTCTGGGAATTTGTTGAAATTTATAACTCGGGGGTTTTTGGAGTCGCTAAAAAGGAATTTGAAGTCAGATATTCTAAATTCAAAACGGTAGATTCAATACGGCGGTAGATCTTTGTTAGAACTAATTGTCTTGACACTTTTAATTCGGGGATTATTGGGGTCGGTAATTACGAATATGAAGTCAGATTTCAAAAATTCACAATGGTGTATTCAGTATGGCGGTTGATATTTTCTAAATTGATGGGATTGTTTTGAAATATGTAATTCCGGGTTTTTGAAGTCGGTGAAAGGAATCTGAATATAGATTTAAAAAATTGAAAATGGGGGATTCAATATGGCGGACGGTATTTTTTAAATTATCGTCTGGTTTTTAAACTAGTATTTCAGAGTTTTTGAGGTTGGTGATTGAGAATCTGACGTTAGATTTCTAAAATTAAAAATGGCAGATTGAGTATGGTGGACGATATTATTGAGATTGTTTCGAAATATGTAACTCGGGTATTTTTGGGGTCACTGATCAGAAATTTAAAATTATATTTAAAAAATTCAAATTGTAGATTCAATATCGCGATCAATATTTATGCGATTAAAATAGCATTTCTACTTACAAATTCTGAATGTCTGCGCAGGTTTTGAGAAGTGAAAAGGTTCAATGCTACAAATTACAATGTACGAGATGTAGATTACACAGCCCAACAAAAATTTGAGAAATTTTCGTTGCTCTATTAGTAGGAGTCGATTCTAGTAGGATTTTTTCTCCATAATCCAAATATGATCGTCAAAATATCCAATTGGCTCTAGTTTTTGAGATATTGAAAGTCAAAGGGATAAAAAATCTGATTTCAGGCATTTTGAGCATTTATTCACAGCGCAAAAAAATGCTGTTGAATTGAAGGTCGAAAAGGTAAAAAATTGAGTTTTAGGATATTTACACATCTATACTGTAGAACTCGACGCAAAATATGAATAAATGCAAATTGGAGTATCCAATATGTCCGACGAGCTTTTAAAAATTTGAATCACTTCAAACGTGTTATCATTTTGGAAACTTAAGTTTGTTTTTTACCAAATTGAAGGTCAAAGGAGTAAAAAATCGTGTTTTCGGACATTTTATTCTGTTTTTCTAGAAAACCAGTCAAGCCGATAACGAGTTTGAAGTGTGATCCGAATTTAAAAAAGTTTGTCGGACATGTTGGATCCGTCATTTTGCGTTTTTTTTTATTTTTTGCGTCGCGTTCTATAGTATAGAATTGAAAATTGTCCAAAAACAAGATTTTTTTACCTATTTGACCTAGAATTTGGGCAAAGAGTAGATCCAATTCAATATTTTCGCATACACATTTTGATTCTGCGGGAAAAATTATATCAAAATTTACTTTTACCAGCGGAGCAACAGCATTTTTTGGTATTTGTGAACAGATACTGAAAAATGCCGAAAATCACATTTTTAACCACTTTCACCTTCAATATCTCAAAAACTGGAGCCAATTGGATATTTTGGCAGTCACATTTGGATTCTGGAATCATCATCGACTCTTACTTGTAGGGCAACAAAATTTTGTTGAGCTGTGTTATATTTACATATTTCTAGTAGTTATCAACAATCACAATTTTAAGAAACTTTCTCTTGAATTCAATTTCGCCTCTGGTAATTTTGTATGGACCAATACTTTCCACTGCATCGACAGGATGGATTTAGGTGTTACCTGAAGGGATTGTCTGGAGGCGTTGGCGTTAATACGCGACTAGTAAGGTGCAACTCCCTTCCCATTGCAACCAAACTGCATATCGTTTCGCGTATATATACACCCGTATTAGCTATATGCAGTGTGGATCGCAGTGGGTGTGCGCATACGACCGGACACAATGGCTCGTAGGGTCTTGGCTCTCGGGCGAGAGCTCCGGTATAATGTTTTATGGCCGCGATCAGCCGTAGAAGTATGAAGTGTCGATAGAGCGAGGCAGAAGCGAAGCGGCAAAGATCAAAGAGCTATAGAGACCGCGTGGTAGCTACAGACAGAACAGACACAATCTGTCCTTGTCCCACCATTTTGCCTGGGCTAACACCGTCTTTGTCTTCGAGTCGTTCTCAGCACCTACGATGGTCGTTTTTTTTTCTCTCGCCGAACTTCCCTAAAGCCCTACACCGCGAAAGAGAACTCTACGGTCTCGCGCAATCCTTTTCCCGCCGGCACAAATGCACCATTCTGCGTTTCCTGCAACTCTTTGCTTCCCTTCGCCATCCTCTTTTTCACTTACTTCAAATTCTCTTGTTCGCTGTTTGTAATAACCGAGATGTCATTGCGCGGTAATACGCTTTTATACCCCGCAAATGGCCCGTGGTGATAATTTGTCATTATCGGGGTAAATATTTCAGTCCTGGAGAAAATGGCGCGTTCGAGCTCTGGATATTTACCTTTAGACCCATAAATTCAAATTAGACTCGTGACTTTCGCGATTGAGATTCTTGGGTTACTTTTTAAATATGCCTCTCGTAAGCTTATATCATTTTCTGTTCAGGACTTGTAAGTTATAACAGCGGGATTAAATGGAACGTTTTAAAGTGATAACTCTTCATCTTAGGTTTTCAAAACATTATATTCTCAAAAATCATTCCAAAATTTAATAGACATATGTGGAAATTTAATCATATTAAGTTAATTTTCAATGAGATTTGAGGATTGCTTCCATAATGCGAACGCTGGATCGAACAAGGCGAACTTCTTTATGTGACTTATACTAAATATGGAAAACCATGGAGTTCCATCGAGGAACGCTAGATGGCGTCCTAATCCAATACAGACTTTCTCAAGCGCGAGTTGAGACACAAGTCGCGATGTAAGTTAATTTTAGTAACAAATATCTGTATTCTTCGCATCTAGATTATAGATGCTGCAATAATGAATTCGTACAACCTTTAGCTGATTTAAAGATCTAATAAATATAGAAACTATATACAGAAATTAAAAATTGATTGTTATATTTATCTATTCAGGGCAATGAATATCTATATTTTCCTTTCTTCGTTATAACAGTCGACGCTCACGTCAATACTTGAATGAAACACTGCGACACTTTACTTTTGGATTGGTGCGCCACCTAATGTCCCAAAATAGTATTTTGTATAAAATATATCTGATAAATTTTCTATACATAATCTAATATATTTCTGTATATTTTATATATGTATATTCATAGATTTTCATGTTTACGTAATGTGGACCGCACTTTAAACACTTTGGTGGATCCGGTTTCATATATATATATACGATAAAATTAATCCGATTTCTTAAATACATTGCACTGGAAAATTAACATACCTACGTGAAAAATATACTAAAAATGATTAAAATTTTTGTTTATTTTCTGTGCGGCTGTACAAAACAAGCCGAAAAACGCCATTTTGAATTTTCTTTGTCATTATACGTAATAAAAAATGTGTCGTATCTTGTAAATATAAATAATTAATGCAGTTTTTTTTTACTTAAATCTTGTTTGCGTGTAGATTTAATTTCAAATTAAAAAAAAATCTTACACGTAAAAATAGTAACAATTCCACGAACTTACAGTAATTTTTATCAAAAAACTGGCAATTTTTCTCATTATTCAGGTCTGTCTCAAAATTACTATTATGATTTGACAACCCTCGTAGAAATTTGTCCAGTTTTTGTCCAGTTACACTACCCACTTTTCCCTATACATGTAATATGTCAAATAAGTCAAATGTACAGAAACTGGTCAGAAACTAGATTCATTTTCTACTAGAGAATTTTTCTCACTGATGAATTATTATTTTTTTACGTTTGCGTAAAGAAATATTTCTGAAAGTCTGGGATTGCAATTAACAACTGAAATTGGAATACGAAAGTGAAGAATTTTATGTAATTTGGGGTATATTCTTGTCACTTTTATTTGTCATATATGATCCGTCATTTTAAAAATTAACATTTTGTTGAGTTCATAGTTATCGATTTTCTGAACCTCTGTTAAATAATTAAGAACCTATTAAGTTCTGTGGTGTAAATCCACACAAGTGGTGCATACTTACAGATTTAAATTCAAAATCTCTTCCGCCATTTTAAAAAATCTGAGAATGATTTAGGAAAATTTGTTTTAAAGCTAAGTAAGAGTACTATCCGAAGTAAATGTGGAAAATTCAAAGAAAAATATGGTTTCCAAGAAAAAATTCATAACAAAACGTTTAAATTTTCATTTTTTGCCAATTTAAGCTAAAATTTCAGGAAATCCTGACGTGCTCGAGTCATTTTAAGGCCAGATTTGCTTTCAGCGCAAAAAAGCTCAAAGAGTCAATTCTAACGATTCTTAATCTAATGTTAACTTCGAAATTTAAATATCACTAAATAAGATTTAAAAATCTATTTTTTGACCCATTGCAAACGACAACTATATACCAATATATTAGCGAACATGAGATTCGGATATTAGTAATCATTCCGTTAATTATTATTTTTAATTCCCATAATGTAGCACAATTAATCACAGGTTAAATAACGTAATGTGCGTGGCTTCGATAGAAGTCAGAGAATGAATAATTAAATAATTAAATAAAAGCATTGCATGTTATTCGAATATATTGAAATATAGCACACGACTATTATACTAATTGACTCGCTATTTTTAATGCTGTTTATATTCACAATCAACATAATTAATCTTAAATACTTATTTCATCGGTCGTACGTTCCAGGTGATTCTACAGAAATCCATAAAATTTCGATGTCGTATATCGACATGCTTGTTACTTTTTTCAGGAATACGCGTCTCAATATAGTTATTGAATTCCACTTTATTATAATACATATAAATATCTAAATGATTTTAGTAACGTTTAATTTAGAACTTAACTGTTGTATTTAAAGAACGAGCCGGTTTTATTCTGTTAAGGTATAGTTGTAATAATTGAAAATTGTAAAATTAGTTGATGCGAGTTACATAAAGAAATTAAATAATATAGTAAGTATATAATTATTACATTTTAATTATATTTTATATAATATTTATGATATTCGACGGACTGTAGTAAATTTTATTAATTTTGTCGTCAATATTAAACCATCCTGACTATTAATTCATAGTATTTTAGTTATTGAACTCTCTTAATCATATTCTAACTTTTATAGCTCACCTCTTTTTTTTTCTTTAAAAAAATTTACAGAATGCAATTAACAAGATGCAATTACATACCATTAAAATAAACATATAAATAAAATTAAAATTACTAGATAATAATGTTTTATATAGACATTATCTTTATCTAACTTTCACCTCATTAAATTGAACCTAACCTAAAATCAATTTCAACACAACAATAATTTTTCATCATAGAATAGTAACCGAGTTTCCTCTGAATGTATACATTAACCTAATTCAATCTGGCATTGCGCAGGTATTGAAAATAACGCAAAAAATATAAAAATAAATAGCTCGTGATGTTAAATTGTAATTAATATATTAAGTTGAAACGAATAAATATGTTGTCATGAAATGTACCAGAACACAATGTACTGTTATGGAATAAGGTGAGTATTCAATTACCTAACAAAATAGACTATTTACGAGGAGGAGTTCATATTATTAGATTATTGACATCAGTATTTAAAGTACAAATATAGCAATTTATTAAATTATACAATAAAAAATGTACTATATTATATTATACAATCATAAATTTAATATATTATGTTGAATAATCCGAGCAGGCAATTCAATATCTCTGTTGATCTGAATTTCCGTTTTGGGAGAGCTTCTGAATAAATAAAAATAGTCTTTTATAACAATTGTAACAAAAATTTCATTCTGTGCTAAGAAATATTTTTTTTTTTATCGAATTTTATGAATTTAAAAATTGCTCATAGTTAGATATTTTCTTTTTGCAGAGAATATGCTAATGCAATAGTGATTAGCTGCCAAGAAAACTCGAAAAAAGAACTACAAAACACCCATAAAAAGGGATCAATTTTGACGTTACCCGAAAAAGGTCAAAGGGCTACCAGTAACGCGACCTTCGTATTGTAATATTGACTATTTCTTTGAGTTCGAAAACCTGTGCGTGAACCCTAAGGGGATACTTGCGTGTTGGGGACTTCGATCCAAAGACCCCGTTTTTTGTGCTAGTCGAAACCTGATATACACTGTACGAAATATCTATTGAAAACTTGTATTGCTCTAAAATCGAAGCAACCCGTTAAAACTGCAGCAAAAGATTATAGAAAAATACAAATAATTATGAAACTACAAAATATTGTAAAATGACAATAATGATTTGCACCATTATAATGGAAATGAATGGTTTTGAGAAAATTCTTCTGTAATTCTTTGGAAAAATTGCAGGAATTTCTTAGGTGTGGTGATTCAAGGAACAATCAATCACATTTGTTTGTAAAATATGTTTCGACTACATGATGTGTAGCTGTTTCAGTTTAATATTTTAAAAATTGTGTACAAAAAAATCTGTCTCTGCAGCAGCGCAATAGCTGTCGTTGAATCGACAGGATGATTAAAAAGGTTTACTTATTAAGGGAACTTGTCAATAAGAGTGGTCTATACATTTCTAGGAATGTTCTTTTTTTAAGCTTTTCAGCTCTTAAATTATGACATCCCAAGTAGCAAAAAAGAGCGAAATTACCAGTTTTCTTAATTCAGACTTTCAATAAATTTCAATTTTAGCTCAAATTTGACTTTCAGCCATTTTAAAGGTCTTTGTTAAAAATCGGAAAAAGAAGTTGCCAACTTCAACATTTCGAGAATTTGACATCTGCGAAATAAAATAATGTATAAAGTAAAGATGAACCAATCGGAAGTTTTATTTATATACTTCAAAAATATCCTTTGAGTTTTTCAATATCTCCAAAGGATTCTGGGGTATGATGGATTATTTGACGTGTGTGAAGATTCAGAGCGTTCACGAACCTTTGTCGCTACATTATGTAGTAAAACATACAACAATACTGTTAATGTTTCGAACACTTTGGTGTATAAACAAAACACTAAATGCAAAATATTCACATACTTCTATCGTTTTTCTAATATCCACTTCCAGAGACTTTAAGATGTTCTCCAGTTAAATATTTAGTTAGACCACATTACGGACTTTACCATTTATTTAGTAGCCCTATGGCTCTTAAAAATGTTCAAATTCTGTACATTTAGTTGACACTTCAATACGAAAGAAGCCAATACTAACAATGATCAATAACCTGAAGTTATACCAAACGATTGCACACCAGCAACAGATGCGTTTTCTATTTTTGCATTTCTACTTATTTTCACAAGTTTTCGAAACATGTTTTAAGACTATAAATAACTCTTATTCTGGACGGGCATACAGTTTTGAACCTCGTCATTGTTCATGTTGAGCCTTCTCAGGATGTCATTCTTTAACAACTTTTATTTTGGTGTCTATTTCTATTACATCGTCTGATGATTGATCAGCTTCAACAGCAGGATACCAAACACCAAGAACCACAAAATGCCGGATAGGTAATGAAAATCTCCAAAAGGTGATTGAAGCAAACATCATTGCAGATGTAGACTCTTCTTAGGAGGTTACACTAATGCTAAGAATAGTTATCTCTCAAGTCGATGGTTTATTTTTCTTAAATTTCGTATTAGGTTCACTATTAGTGTTCTAGTATCGTAATAGCTGAGCATCAATCGTCAACAACTACTCAATGCCTTACAGGCCAGGACAATATCGGACGTAACCTCACGTTTTCTATAATCCTTCGTAAATCTATCCAGGTTCCGCTATTCCCGTGAGAAAAACACAAATTTACAAAAAGTAGCAACTATTCCCAGTGACGACGGATCGTTCCAGACATACCCTGTCAATTACCTACATCCACGGCTCTTACTGTCGCGCCGTCAATTTTGCAAATATTCTCGTAGCGACATAAAAATTTGTACGTTGGTATAATTACGATTCGCCGGAGCTTCTGCACATAGATCGCGTCTCGGTATATTCTCGTATAATTGGAGGATTAAATTGAAAAATTAGTGCATGGACGAGGAGGAATATGAGTCAGAGGGAACGCGGCCGGAATTCGACGCAGTACACCAATAACGGAGCTGGAATGTCAATCGTACTGCCGACGCGTCCGAGGGATCTGCAGCTTTGCTGCGAGTCCTTCATTATTTCGCAGTAAATTGTGCGGCGCGATGAGAATAGTTGCGTTGCACTGGACTACCGTCGTCGCCGCCGTCGTGGAATCGACGTTTACTACCGAATTCTTTATCCGACCTTCCATTACAAATTTTATTGCAAAACGAGCAAGTCACTATGGACTCCATGTCTCAACGACGTCAGTAATGTCCTATTGCTCGTTCGTTGCTTGCATAAAATGTGTGTACAAATACGAAATGCCCCATTGCGTTAATAAAATTTAATTTCTGGAGAAAATGTTTTCATCTAGATTCAATCAAAAAATGATGAAGCACATGGATTGGTTAAGTTTATCTAACCTGAACTTGTAGTTGCCATTCTTTGTCCTTCTGAACCAATTCCTGAAAGTACTTATTGTCGATTATATCGGCGCACGATTTAAAACTTTTGTATCCAAACTCTTTTGTTTAAAGCATTCTGCCCATTGAAGATTGGAATTTTTTATTGTAGGGTAAAACTACCATTTCATTTTTTGGATGATTCATAGTGTACACACTTTATTATGTGAATACATCATCATATGAATAATTCATCATCTCCGACACTGCAGGTAGTCTTAGGAATCGACAGGTGGAAGTTTAGTAATATTGGAGATTCTCTAAGTGACCATATGTATAAATTCCAGATATGATGAAGTACCCAGGTGATGAAGTGCATGAACGATTAAGCGTCCAGAAGAAGACAATAAATTCGCGTCATAAATTGTATGCATGGAGATTTTTGTATTTGTTGTTCCTTGTCGGGAGCTGAAACTACATTGTTCATCTAGTTATTAGTGCAAGGTAGTAACTAGATGAACAAAGTAGATGAAGTTACTAGTGCAAATAAAATCATCTTCTCCCGACTGAGCAACATGTACAGTCTTCGAGTGCACTGTTAAAGATAATTCATCCGGGGAATCCCCAGACTACTCCATGTTTTCTCCATAGTTTATTAGTTTAACAAAGAAAATGAAGAGAAATTTCCTTTCGAATTAATGTCCTTTGATGTACCATTCCCATTTCGCGGAAAATACTAAACACTGACTCGGTTGTTTATTTCAGACAGAGATACACGTATATGAACACTAAGTACCACGAAGATAGTTAAATATCCTTGAAACAAAATAAATTGCTGTATAAAATACTGTTCTCACAATGTTTTCGAACGATCGGAATTAAAAAAATAAATAACCCCATTCCACGAAAGTGTTGAGATACGCACGAAAAATATACGACGTATCACAATAAAAAGCGCGATTCTATCTGTGATTATCTTCAAAGAACGTCAGGATAATTAAATTTTTAAGTCGTAAAAAGAAGGTGTCAAAAAGTGTTCAAAAGTGTCCCTGTCTCGGCGAGTCGCCTCGTCCTCCTGAAATTCTATCCAGCGACGCGCGTACCGCATCTCGACTGGGGATCGCATCAGAAGCGTTTTATCATCACGCGGTCTCGCGTCTCGATGCAACTTAATATTTTCGGCCGGTCCAGCCTCAAAGCCCGCTCCTGTTTACCGCGGAGTTGCCATCATAAACTTCACTCCCGTCCATCCGAATTTTCGAGAAAACGCACGCGGAAAAGGTGTGCGTTGTACATTTGAAAACAACTACCCCCTGATTAGTTCACCTAAAATATAACCTCAAATTTGAGTAATCGAATTTATGATTAAAATATGCATCATGCTTTCCATTAAGTCCTCATAGTGGTTTTATAATCTAATGGATTAACACACCAGTGTTTTCATATTCCTCCATAAAACAAAAAATATTTCATTAACATCCGAAAATCCTCCCGGTCTTAAATCGGCCAGCCGATACCGATCTCTTTACTATCGACGATACGACGAGGCGTTGTTTCGACTCGAGCGAATCCTGGAAGCCATCTCGATGATTTTATAACAGTCGTCAAAATGAAGCGCTCTGTCGAATTCGAAATCGTCGTTAATTGAACGTTTTCTCACATATACGCAGGAGATTTCGGCGATAACGGCCGAAGCACCTTGACTCGGGTGTCAGATTCTTTTCTGATCGCCCGAAACGATCGAGGCGCGAATTTATTTTATAGCCGCTTTGTTGGTCTATGCTCTGAACGAACGGCTTTTGCAGGATTCCACATAATCGTTAAGAAAGCAAAAATCCTCGAAAACGAACGAACGATTGCTTTGAGGCTATCACGAACCACTTTCTGACGTTAGCAAAAAAGAGTTATCTTCATTCGCGTGGCAATAATAAAAATGAATAATGTCCATAAGTATCAACGATTTGTTCCTAAGCGAAATTGACCACGTCTAACTTTGCACATACATATATTCATTTTTGCAGCGGAGTTCAGAGTAATTAACACGTAATTCCACTGTTCGTTAATTTCTAATAAAAAATGTATTAAGACAAGCTGAAACAACATCCGTTGTAACTGTAAGTACTTCGATCACATTCAACATACCATGTCGAGTATATGACTTATGATTTATTCAACAACACTCCCGTCCTATACATTCGGTCAAAATCAAGTAGCTAATTTATTCGTGAAACGCTCGTTCCAGAGCTTTGCAACTTCGCAGCTAATTCTAGCGGCGACGGGATCCGCGATGCTTCTTTCAAAGTATAACGCGCCGTGTTATTCTGATAAAAACTCGTTATTACTAATAAAGATGCTCGTAAAAAGACCCAAGTAGCTTTTGGAGATCGAAGAGCGATACCGCCACGAGATACACTGGTTGATGAAGCAAAGGGTTAGCCACGAGACTTGCTGGAATAGGTCTTGCCTTGAAGTATCATAAAAAACAATTGTATAGCAGATAGAGAAGTCGATTAGACGCTAAACGAAACAACGAATTAAGGAGGTTTGTAAAATAAGAATAGACGGGTCATACGGGTTCATACAAACAATACTTAAGCAATTCAGATGTTCAATTGTGCTGTCAACTTGTTTATACCTGATTCTTGAATGTGCATGTTTAACCGGATATGCTAAACAGATCAATTGACCAGGCACGTTTTTATAAACTAGGTACAATACTACCCAACAAGGGATAAGTGAAAGTTGACTCGTGTACGCGAACAGGATTGCACTTCAGGACTGAAATGAAAATGACACCAAATTGCCACTTGAATTATAAACATTCTAACTCAAAGTAAATGCTAGATTTCTCAGGCACCCTATTAATTATTTATTATTAAACGTCCAATGAAGAAATCAGAATGAATGAGCGTTGTGAAAGGACAATAAAAGTGGCATACGGTGAAACAAGGAAAAAATGAAGGAGTGAAAAGACCAGTGGGGATGACAGAGGAAAGAGGAATAATGAGAGCTTTAAAGAGAGTCTCGAGGAAACGAGAAACAGCGAAGGTAAGAATGAAAAAATCGCAGAGGAAGGAGAGGAACTGGTGACCGAAAGAGCCTGTTTCTACACATGGATAATTTTAATTTAAATAAATGGTCGGAAGGGCGGCATCTTTGTCCGCGTCTTGTATTATTTATGCCTGACCACAAAGAGTGCACGTGCGCCTCTGTGTCATCGGTGTGGACGGGTGCGTTGCCTCCTATCGTGTCAATGTTTTCCAGAATCCACCAGGTACGTTTACCTGGCGCGAGATGGTCCCTCACTTCGAGTGTAAATTTATGATTACGCGAGTTCCGTGACAAACCTTTATCTGTAAAATAGTTTTAGAAGACTGCATGCAATAATTCAATCGCTAAGCTATTTATTACTTTTGAAATAGCTACCGAAGGTATTATATTGGTAACTGATGATAATGCAACACTCCAGTAAGAACCCTGTACAAGTTCTCGGTTGTAGTTAGGAGGGTCACAAGCCATTTTATCGAAAGTTGATCTCTTAGGGCGCACAGAGCGGTTTACTGACGGCCTGTCCTTCAACTCGCTCTGAACGTGATCCGACCGATAGTCAAATACGATGCCAGATGTTAAGCCAAGGCAATTTGCGAAACGATCGATTTATACCGTGCGATCCCAGGCAATTCGAAACGTCACTCTACGTTTCCCTCCTGGGGGTCTCGCAGGATCCGGTGCCTAATCGAAATCGAATAAAACGCTTTATGCAAATCGCAAACACTGGTCTGCAAACGTCACGGGTGACTCCAGTGTCGCAAGAGAAATGAGGAAATGATAGATCGATAGGACGTTGACCGCATCGGCGAATCCTGCCAATGTATACTTCAAATTTTTAGGTATTCTTTTATAACGAGTTTTGTCCTACAGTGTTCTAGTAAGATAATGTTATTTGACGTAATGGTCGTCCCGACGACTTTATACCCGTCTCCCTATTTTACCCTAAAATGCACATAATAGCTCGGCAAACATCTGGTTTTCCAAGTCCACATGTCGTTCGATCTCTTCGCCCAAATATGTACGAGAAGTTTAGTACAGCTCGCATTTATTTGCATCCGAGTAACGGAGGGTACAAAAGATTAATGCTAATTTCACTGTGGAAACGTAGACGAAGATGCGGATATACTTTTTACCGTACGTTTCTCATTCCGCGGAATATTACGGCAGAAACGGAAGGTGGGTAAAGCAATGGGAAGAGCTCAGAAGTGAGTAGCCGCATCGCGAAAATATACAGGTGGGGGGATGGAGTAAGAAAGCTGGCAAGCTGAACATTTTGTGAAACAAGGAAAAATGTGAGTCCGCCGAGAGCCACGACCGCAGCATTTTTGTCTTTACAAAATTATGTATTCTGCAGCCGTCCGCTGTATCTCTCGAAGCACAACAAGTTCCCTCTGTGTCCCTCTCCATTTTCCCTTTTCTCGTTTTCGCCCAGCTAAGAACATTTCCATTTTTTCCCTCGATCTCACTAGACGATTACACTTTGTCCGTTTATCTGTCTCTGTCATTCCCACTGTTTCCCATTCGTGGGTGTTTCATAAATAATTGGGTACCTCATCCAAGCCAGCAAACGGGTCATGTGTCTAACCGGATGATTACCGTAATCGCTAAATCAGCATCATTGATACCAGCCAATCAGATAATTTTTTTAATCCTATCGCGTGACATCTCAACACTTATAGAGAGATTTCTTTCATCCGGTCGTCCTTCCAGCTAATTCCTAACCTAAAACTTTCCCGAAACGGGTGAAGATATCGGTATACCGCGATATAAACTGGAATGGTTAATTTATAGCGGTGTCAAGTGCCGGACGTATCGATAGTCTGCCTAAATAGTTCTGAAAATCCAAATCTCCATAAACCTCTCGCAGTACTTTTTTGTCGAAATCGTTATCCATTTATTTCAGCTTCTTTAGATATTCCTTCATTCGATCTTTTTGAACTTTCGTTTTGACCTTTTCGTGTTTTCAATCTGTTCTTCATTGTTTGCTTTTTTTAAGTTTCTTGCATGAAAGGCCTCTGAGGGAGGTTAGCATCGATTTCGCATCTACTGAACATGACTATTCCGTTGTCCCTTGTCATTACTCGACTCCCCAGATTGTGCTCTCTCTCACTTTCTCAGTTTATGGCTGTCTGTCTCATTCTCTCCCCTGTTTCTGCTCGTCTTTTTCTTTTGCTGCCGCGCATAGTTGAGATCCCTAACCGATTTTAGTGGTTTCCCTTTGACTTTTTGACGTCTTGCAAGGGCCGACAGCCATTCAAATACTTCTGTAACCGCGCTGGCCCGCCGGCTCCATAACTAACCTCGGCCAACCCAACGGCCAGCTACGACTAACCTTGTGAGGGAGAGAGAAGACGCGTGGACGGCACACGGGAGGGTCCGAGGTTGTCGAGGGAGACAGGAATAATATGATACCGGATATGGATAGAAATTTTGCATTTTATATAAAGTTGAAATACGTCAAGTATTATGTAGCAACTATGTCTATAAGGTAAGTACACGGTCACTGTACCATCTCGAAGTGTGGATTGAGTAATTGAAATACACAAGGCATAACAATTTATAAAATGATGAAAAACTGTACATTCCTGAATTTCGTTATATTGAACATCATCATTTTACGAAAAGTTTTATACTATAGGTTAGAATTAACTACTTGCATGGAAAAAAATAGATGTTAACTATTACTATATACATGTTTAAAATAATGACAGGCAATACCAGATAGTTCTCTTTACTATCTTAGATATTATATTATAGTATCTTGATATTTGGCACAAGTTTATAACATTGAATCAACGCCGCTAATTTCTCAAAGACTGACCATATACATAACTATATTAACGGTTAATAAAAAAGGGCGCACCTTGTCTGGAATTTTTCGATGGTCTCTGATCACTCAATTAGTATTTAAATCAATTGCCTAATGGTGATTTCGTAACCTAGAAATATTGTTTTCTTATTATGGAATCTCAAAATGTGTTTGCTGTAGAATCGCAAATTTCGCTGGGTATTTTTTCGCCTTCCTTGTAGTGTATTTGTAGGAAAAGCGATCATGTTTTAACAGAACTATACAAGAGACCAAAAACTTACAAAAAATTATCTTTTTTTTGCCCTGTACAGTTTTTCATTTACGAGATATAAAACGAAAAGAACGAGATTAAAGAAATAGTTACTCATCAGTTAATTACTTTTGTGTCCAATTACTTACCTGGCAACGAATTTATTTCTTAGTGGAATTATTTACTTGGTTGTCGACAAATCGATGATATATTTTGTAGATGTATTTGGTCTTTTCATAGTTCCATAATATCACCCAGCCCCGATTTAGATGATTTTACTGTTTTCCTCTGCTCCTTTTTATGATCTGGGTAATTAAAAATTACAGATAAAATAATTAGTTGCTTTGATTAGGTTATATTTATTGACAAAACTTTGAAAAACATTCGTCATCTTGAATCATGTTATCTTTGCGAGGATTTTCTAACTGTTTTATTTTTTGTTGGATTCGTAAATTTTGTTCTCGTTTAGTCTTCTGCGACTTCCGAAAGCCCCGTGAAGTTAGTTTTTTCAGTTTTTAATCCCTTATATTGGATCAGGTATTTTTGATTTGTTAAATATGACTGGGATTCTATAATACCTGGTCTTCAAGCAATAAATTTTAACTATCGTGAGTATAGGTGTATTAGCAAATATCTACGCTAATGAATTAGATTCACAAAAATACTAGTTTTGTAACAGTTATTAATAATAAGTATAAACAATTATAGATTTGAGAAATATCATTGTACTTCAAATGCTTCAGCACGTTTTTAACAGATAATGAAGAATTAATCAGAACTTTACATCAAATATTAAAGAAATGGCCAACATCGTTTCTTATCTTCAAAAGTATAAACAAACCCTGAAAATATAAAAAAGCTAGCAATATTCATCAAATTTTTCCATAACAGAAATACGGAATTTAAACGAATAGGAAATAGTTTAAATAAAATATAAATTACATAAAAAAGTTTACAACAATTTTCAAGATCTCAAATTGGTTTTAGTTTTTCATTTAATTTATTCAATTTAATAAAAATATAATTAGAAGCATTGAACGATGCACTTATGATTTCGATACGAAATTTTGAATGGCACAGTCAAACCTTCTGGGCATCTGACAAATTTCACTACAAACAGGCGCATTGCCATTCACTTGAGCAGTAGTTGACATAACTTCTGGGGGCCAAGTACCACTTATAGAACTCTGTCTCCGCTATGAATTGAATTCATGAATTAATGTTGAAAAACGTACTATTTGTTAAGCAGATTCATAATCTAAAGGGCTTAATGTCGTTTTTTTCGATTTTTTTACGGAGCTAATTATATACATATGAATAAATGAAATGTGATTCTTTCATGATTTTTATAATTTATGTCCAGCTTGTGGATTTATTTCTTCATTTTAGTTATTCCACATATATTTTACAAGTACTAGTGATAGTGATAGTTTTAAATGCTTAATGTGATGAATGAGATTCGATGATTATATTTTTCTTTAAAAAATGACGATGTTGATAAATTGATACATTAATATAAAACTTTTAGATGTTCTTTGAGGTTATGAACAGAATATAAAAACAGTTCTCCGTCCTGTTTACACGTAGCACATATTTAAATGCTACTCGTATCTTTGAAAATTATAAAAATTAGTCGCTTACTAATTTAGTTCTACTCTACTAATTACATTAAATGTTTTCCTAAATTTAAATATATTTAAAGCACCACAATGAGGTTTGTTTAATGTATAATATTTAAATATTCAGATTAATGACTGCGAAATAAAAAATTTCGCCGATTATACTTTCAACGCAATTTTTTCATATTTTGATAAGCTATTAATAAATTTGTAGTCACTTAAAACCATCTGCAAATAAAATATCGTAAAAATCTATGAATACATGTACAACTAATTTCAAACAAAATTCACCGTCAATATCTGGAAGATTTTTTCTAATAATTATTAATGACTCATATTATATCACTGATAAAAGAATGGAAATATTTATGTACCAACTGTTTACCATAAAACCTGCTATATTCCGGATAGTGAGTAATTTTGTTAATCATTTTTCATTGCCGAGTCCAAATAAAACGTCGCAATTTATTTCCTATAAAAATTTAATTAAATTTCCTTAATAAGGTTAAATATTGAATTTTATGGTCATGCATTGTGTTTTATAAAATGCATATTGTAAATATAATGTGCAATCACAAATAATAAAAAGCATAATTAAATAATGAGTATTATGGAAATAAATTGGTTATCAAACTTAAATAAAAATACATACAAATAAATAAAGAAACTAACAGAATTAACTTTTAATATTTGTAAATGTAATTTACACCGAAAAAATTATAAACGATGACTTTAACATTCAAACACGACAGCAAAATGTGTTTTTCAACCATATATCTTGGCTTTTAAAAAACAGATTAAACAAAGGACAAATATCACATATGTTAGTACACCAGTCAAGAAATAATATCTTCTAAATTAAATTAGTCTACATGCCATTAAATGTCAGTAGTGGCCAAAATTTGTCCACTCATGCAGGCTTATTGTACGTACTCAACAAAACCATTTAACAAACGTTTATTATAAGTAAGTTAGGTTTAAAAACGAGTTCGGTAAATAATATAAACATGTACTGATAACAAGTTCGTTAAGTTCGCGTTTAGTGCATTTTTATCACATACGTTTATAACACGTATATATTAAACAAAACATATTTTAAACGTAAAAAAATCGTTTAGATCCATAGATAACACAAGTATAAAGTAGGGTGTTGTGGGTTTATGTGGAACATGGGGTGATGGCAACACCGCCGGTTTCTGATGTACAGTTCGATATTGAACAGAATCGTTTACTGCCATCTGTTTGTGTCCATAATAACTTGTTTTTAATATGTAACTCACGAGTCAGCTCGCTGTACGTAAATCGATTAGTTAAATTTCTCGGGGGAATATCTTTCTCGCATTACATTTCTATTCATGGAGTGTTTTTATTTATTTGATAGGTAAACATGTGTTTATTGTTGGTTTTATAAGTAGTTTTGAATATCTGAAGATATTTTGTGTTTTCATTACATTATATTCAATT
The DNA here is from genome assembly GCA_030407085.1 of Trichopria drosophilae. NCBI lineage: Eukaryota > Metazoa > Arthropoda > Insecta > Hymenoptera > Diapriidae > Trichopria > Trichopria drosophilae. Next base: position 116,994,187 of record CM059585.1, on the reverse strand, counting down.
TACGTAAAATATCGTATTTGGAGAGATGCGCAAAGCTTTTTTTTGGATGATGAGCCATTGTGTCGGTGATATGATGTTGCCGCAAGCGGAATCCTCTTGCGATAAGTAGAACTCAATTTACCGCAAGTAGAATAATCCTTTTGGTCGTATAACAAGAGGAATTTCGCTTGCGGCAAGAGGACGTTTTACGAATGTACATTTTCAATTTAGCATGCCCTTCGAATGAATGACTAAACATCGTGTAGGCAAGCGGAATCCTCTTGCCGTAAGTGGGAATCCTCTTGTTATATGAACAAGAGGAATCAAGAGGACTATTTGAAGATTGTAATGATTACTAGATTTGTTATGTGACATTTTTTTAAATAATATCTGACAGATGAGAAGGAAAATGTGCATGTGTTTAAATTAAGGTCATTGTCTTTTCCAATCAGGTAAATTTGTTGACACATTACCCTGACTCTCCCGACTACAATGATTATGTTTCCAAGTTATTTAGTCTAATCCTAAAAGATATATTTTAACGCGTTTTTAGGAAATCACCACTGTAGGTTGGAACTAAACATTTTTATTTTATGAAAGAGAGAACTTCGATACCAAAGATACGGTATTTCAATCCAGTAAAATGTCGCCTTCCTTTTAATAAATTCTGTTATCATTGTACTTAAATCGAACCAATCGACGCATCCCATTATAACGGTTCAAAGATTTTGTATTACAGATTGCAGAGTAATGAATCGAAGAAAAGTCAGCACAATCAGTAATATGATCTTCTTCTAAGAAAATTTCACATGATACATCAATCCAACATACTCAAACCCATCCCAATTCCAACCATTGATTCACGCTTAGATCAGTACTATGAGACCCACCATCTACCCATTAGTGGGAACGCGATTCCAGTTATAAATATCTTGAATGAAAACTTAAGCCTTACGATCACGAGCCATTAATATAAGAATCCCGTGATCACGTAGTGACATCCTGAACTGAGAACCGATCGACCACCGATCGCTATCTCACGTATTATAATTATATCGGAATCCTTACACGAAACGCATATGAAAATATCCTCTAGGAGTAGAAAGAGAAATTGGGTAAAATGGCAAGAGTTAGAATAGGAGAGGGTCACTGCGATATCACAGGTACGCGTATTTCTATTTATGGAGGTGGCAGACGGACCACGAGTTATGATATTGTTTCGACCAGTTCTTGGAATCTACGCGATCGGTGACTCGGATAAACCGGGGAAAGAAAGATCCGTCCCTCTTCTTTCTTTCTTCTCGCCTTTGCACACTGAGAAACTGAAGACTTATTTCTTCATTCGTTGCTGGTCCCGAAACTACCTTTTTAGATTTTTATGATCCGCACCTGCGACCACTTCATTAGTTTGCGATCGTTCCTTTATTTCTTTTTTCTAAAGATTTTTTTAAACGAAAGTGAAGATGATCGCGGAGATACTAGCTGAAAAGTGAAGATCATGTCCTGTAAGTAATCCTATAATGTGAAGATAATGTCTAATAAAATTACAATGTGTTCGATGGACTGAAAATGATTTAAAAAATAACATTTTAGTCGTTCAGTACTTGGATGGATTTGAAGCTCGTTTGTTTTATTCTCGATAATTTCTACTACATTTCAGACAAAGATGCATTTAATAGTAGGTTTCTTAAGGTTTACAATACTTCAATGTGACTGCGCTCTAGTCCCGGTTTTCCAAAAATAAGTGACTGAGATAATCTGAAGATCGACCCTTGGAAAAAGAAGGCCCCTGAATCGAATGTTAAGCTATGCATTACAGGGACAGTTTAATAGATCATTACTTTTTATAAAGTATCGTTAGATCCAGGGGTCATTTTCATACAGAAATGGCGCACAATTCAGTAGACCCTCACCTTACATATATTGTTATATGATGCAAGGGCCTTCTTTCTGAGGGATGTTTTCCATAATTTTTTCGAAGTATAAAAATGTCAAGAACTTAATTAAAAACAATATTTTGTTCGTATTCAGTGTATCACGTGTCCTATAATTGAAGACATTGACCTATTGTGTCTTATCGGTTGTTACTCCCTGAACTTCTTCGTAAAATTAAAGGTCTAACTTATTTGAAAATAAAAAATACATACTCTGCATTATAATTCGTTAAAGAGCATGTACTGCGAAAATCTGAGTACGTGCTCGATGAACATCTGATAAAACTTCAAGATCGTCGGATGGACGCGTCCACTGGTATCAAGGTAAAGACGGATGATGCGACAAAGTATTCCGCGTCTTACTTTCTTATTTCAAAGGGAACGTAACAACTTTACGGCATGGGGCACACGTGTTCGGCTCCATTATTATTCTGTTGCTGTTTCTGTCCGGAGACTTATGTTAATCTCGTAATTATATCATCCTAGTCAACTGCTGCACTGTGCACAAACGCAGCCCGGTCACATTCTATCAAATATCCATCTCGAAGACTCTCGAGCATGCTACAATGTGCGCGTTACTTAGGACATGGTTCGTTTCGTTATTTTTGTTATCTCTCCAGTCTTTCCCGTTCCGATTCATTCATAATTCATTAGTTTGATATAGATGGAATGTTCATGTTTATTCTTCGAAATCGAAAATTACTATATGAATACAAATGCAATAGAGTCCTGATCGTATCATTTGATTGACATTGTTAATTGCAGTTGTCAAAACTTTCTCATTTATCACAAATTAAAATTAACAAAAACTCTCAAATTATTCGCGTGATTAAAAAGATGCTTTAAAATTATCGAAAATGCGAGGTTTCCAAGCGCTATTTCTTTTGTTGACTGTATCATAATACTGTAAAATTATAGCATTCTTAAAATATTAACTTGACGTCACTTTCAGATGTAATTTGGTAGTCAGCGATTTCCGATGGGCAGCTACGGAATTTAATAAAAATTTTTATAAAATGTTTTTATTATTTCTTTGCATTTTGTTTTCTTCGCCTGGAAATGTAATATTCGGTTCAAAATAACGTATATAATACTCGGCCCCACCGTTTTAGTGCCACTGCTTTTATATTACTGGACAAAATTTCCGTGTTCAATCATATTACTTCAGGCATTATTAGGAGTAGGGGGAGATCTGACTAGTTAGGATAGGTTAGTTTTAGGGCACGCATATACTCTTATGCGTTATTACACTCTAAGAACAGTCCTCTTGCTGCAAATGGAATATATTTGCGGCAAATGCATAATCCACTTGATATATGAGTAATCAGATTTCTTCTTGCCACAAGAGGATAATCTTTTTGAAGAGAATCCGCTTGTAGCAAAACGATTTTATATTTGTATAAAGTAGCATATCCACTCCAGAACTATGAGTTTCCAGCAAAGAGATTGTAATTTTGCTGCTAATAGAACAAAATAAGATTCGTGTGCAGTAAGTATAGAATGTAGACTTAGAAGTTCTATACTTACAGGTATAAAAAACGCACTCATGTCAAAAACCCATTGTAAAAAACCATTGATACGTCTGCATACAGCCTTCGGATATATATTTCCCAACGAAAAATTTGTTAACCTCCAAAAACTACCCCACGTGGTACTTAATTGAAAGTATTTATTCAAATAAATTTTCAGTTTCTTTTTTTTAGCAGGTTATGTATCTCTAATTGAATTTTAGGTTAACCTCCCAATTCGACATAACTCCTTGCTCATTTTGTATAGTTGTTTATAAAGTATACAATTAATTAATATATAACATAATAAAATAATAAGAACTGACAGTTGTAATATCCACGAAATATCAAGACCTGTTTAGCTTACAATTTATTACAACAAACATTTATAAATAAAACTGTTATAAATACATCAGGGTATACCTCGATAATGATCTGTCCTTTACATTTTGCCAAGATATATTTTATAATTCGTATAAATATATGCACATTAAAACTATTCTCAAGTCCAATAACAAATATTGATTGAATAGAGTATGTTACTCAATTTTGTTTACATAAATGGAGTTCATGTTTTATATTAGATTCCAGTACATATTATATCACTACCGACACCGTAGTTTCGTTACATTGGTTTCGTTACCATGGTTTCATTATACACATTCAGACTATATTGTGTACTATTCATGCAGATCCACTTGAGCCAAGCGGATTTCTTCTCCCGTCAAATGGAATTCGCTTTTGCGGCAAAGGGATTGCTTATTTGACGTCAAAAAGAATCTCTTTGACGGAAGTAGAAATATTTTTGCCTCAAGAAGACTGTGATCAAGAGGACGATCATTTTACAGGAAAACAATTATTTCTAAGAATGAAGGAGTAGGCCGTGTTCTGATCGGTTAGGTTAGATTAGTTTTAGGGCACGCATATACTTTTAGGCATTATTGCGGGTAGGCAGAGTTCTGACTGGTAAGGTTATGTTAGTTTCGTGACGTTGCCATTTCTCCGATTCCCAAATTTTACTGTAACAATATTTATCTAAAATGATTCCCCTAACAAAAGCAGGGTCAAAACGGGCCCCGCGAAAACGTCATGAAAACGTCATACAATTTTACACTTTTTGTAGAAAGTATTATAAACAAAATATTGAACTAGAATGAATCTGGAAGATTTTTTAATCATACATAATCGTCAATATATACATCCACTAACCCACTTATCAAGAAGATTGCAGTTCCAATGCAATTCAAAGTATATGTTATGAAGTTTTAAAATCATGTATTGTAAGTAATAAAATGTTTTATTTTTTTTTTAATATGAAAGATTCTGTTATTATTTGATTGCGCTGCGTATACACTAGCTTCAGTGTCGTATGTTTATATTTACAACTTTTATTTGTATTTGCTTATAGTGACCGCAATACCGAGAATTATTTAAACTTAGCAAACGGTCAGAAATTTTTATTAATGAATAATATGAAAGACTATTGCCACAAAATTATTATTTGTAAATTATTATTATCAATAGGTAAATGTTTTTAAATAAAATGTTCACATCGAACGCTTGTAGGGTAAACGGTACAGTAGTTGGCCACCCGACTGTAGTCGGCCACCTTCCAGTTTTAGTCATTAATGTTAAAATTTTTGGGTGATATTTATAAGTCGTCAGAATATGGGGTAAGTACTATGACGAGATATAAATTTACCCAAAAAATTTTAACATTAACGACCAAAAATGGAAGGTGGCCGACTACTGTACCGTTTACCCTACTAGTTTTAAATCAACATTATATGTAGTAAACGTATAATAAATAATAGTATATCTTTATCGGGATTAATGAAACGGTTTACAATGTTATTTTGTTTATTAAATGGATACTAAACGTTCCAATAAATTAATTTTCATTATTAATTATATAATTCACCAGAGAAAGCATTACTGTTCTTAACAATTTCTGAAAAAGTAACTTAAGTTTTTCACTGTGACTGTTTCAAAAACATTTTGTTAAAACGTAATAAATTTCTGAAACAACGACAGAAAAGAAATTTAGTTGCATGCTATAACAATTAAGAATCAGTTTAGTAATTAAAGTAACAGAAAAATGTAAGAGGAGTAAACATTTTCTTGACTATTGGTTAATTTACATTTATTAATACGTTTTACACATATGCCTATTATTGGGTGTATATATTAAACATAACTTGAATAAATTGTATACAACATGTTACACGGAGAAAAATTTTGTTGGAAATTTTACCATCTGAGATGGTAATTCAGGGACAGACTTTCATTATTCGAAAATTTGCCATTTTTATGGCTAAAATTAGTATGTATTTTTTGAATTTTTATAATTTTTATAAGAACTTTTACCATAAACATTGTCAAAATCCCAAAATAATATACTAATTTTTACCATAAAATATGGCAAATTTTCGTATAAGGGAAGTCTGTCCCTAAATTACCACCGCAGATGGTAAAATTTCCAACATAATTTTTTTCCGTGTATTAAATTTAATGAAAGATACACGATCAGCAATTAAGGAAAATTAGAATATTGTCATATTACTTGTAAGAATTAACGTTATATAATTTAACAATATTCAGATGACGCCTTTTATACACTACTGTTGCTTGACCGAGAAATCCCCTCTAATCGAATGAAAATCACATTTCTACAACGAGAAACACGGGCGCTAAGTGCAGCGCACCTGGCGACTACAAACCAAACTAATGTCACCCTTAATTATCTGACTCCTTTTCAGATTTCTGTTACAGTTTCGCGATTTTCTGGTAATGTTACATAATGTTTCTTTCTGTTACAGGATTTAATAAAATTTTGTTACTTTGGTAACATAGAAATATCCGAAGTTTCCGAACATTTATAGCAGTGAACTTTTAGTAATGACCCAAATAAAAATTTTTTTTAAAATGAATCGATTTTAACGAATGATGGCTTATTTTTCGAGAAAAATATTCTCTATAATTGTACCATACGATTCTCGCAAATTTCCAAAACTAGACACAACGCCGAGGGCCCAAGTTGAAATCTCACTCAAAATACCCATTTTTTCCGCTACCATTGCATTTATTTGGTTCTACAGAGCAATATAAGATAATTTTATCCATTAGTATTTATAATCTGTCAAAGTACCAAATATTTATATACAATACATATATTATATTAATCAACATTTCACACTCGTAAGTATGTGAAGCAAGGCATTTCTGTTCATAGTACATTTTCGAGTTCTTGACCGAATAGAAAATTTAGAGGTTGCCATCTTTTGGAAAATAATTTGAAACTTGTGAGCATGACAGGTTTAACATATAACAATCCTTGTCATTATTCAGATATATTAGCTTAAAGACTACTGGGTTAATATTAAAAAATATAGATTCAAGTCACCAAAATAACCTCAAAATTACCGAAGAAATGGAAAATCCTAGTATTGAAATTATTGTTTACTTTGTACATAAAATACAAGGAATTTACATAATTGTCAAAATATTATTTCTTTACACAATTTTCTAAAAAAGGTTCAACAAAATGGTTTGATATATATATATTATTCTAAACGAACTATAAAGTTTCACAATTAGGACCTAATACCACACATTTGTAATCTTCCATTTAGTGATATTAGTGGAGTTATTTCGATTTTTATTGCGTACTAATAATATGTATATTTCGTAAACACTACTTCTACAAAAGTACCAACCCCAAAGTTTATAAAATTACTGTTCTTTGTAGTTTATAACTAAAGAAGTTGGATCAATTAATAAGTAGAGCACAATAACAGTCAACTCATTTTTCACTTAAGTGTTCGTTTAAATCTACTAATAATTCGGAGCAACAAACAGTCACTTCTTGTTTAATAAAATGGTAAATTTCATTCAACGCTAGAAAGATATGTACTTTTATTATTCAACTCGGCCATAACTAATCTATAAGACTCACGATTTTCATTATTCTATAACCTTTAAGTGCAAATGCTAGAAAGTATATATAATGAATATTCAGTAGACATTCATGAAAATACATCAATTTATAAATTATATATAATATCTCATACAAATATCACTATTACTTCTATATTGCATACCTATTTTTTCAGGACAAGGAAAATCTCTATATAATAATACAATCGGTGATTAAAAATGTCTTGGTGTAGGAGATCAGGAAATGAAAGAAACCCTATGAATTCAACAATTTCACATTCATAGTCCAATAATACTACGAAATCCAGAAAATCTTGAGGGTCCAGGTGCATATAACGAACTGAATAGGAACTGCAACAGTCACGACAGTCCAAGCTTTTTTTGGCTAAGCTGCCATAAATTCTGAAATAATGTGCCGCGAAGAAAGAATGGGTATTCGGTAGTCCGCGCTCTCCTGGGAGGAAAGTCAAAGGGTCGACTCGGTTATTATTAATTTTTTCGATTTATAGGTTGGGGAGTCGTTTACCAAGAAAGGGGAAACGATCGAATCAACTCGATCCTATGACGTTTATGAAACGAAATTGATATTATATAGGCGTTTTGTGGATTCGTATACGGGGCCCGATGCGGGTGTATCGTCATCGATCGAGATGTGCTGTCGATTCTGGTGGGGATTTTGTATACGTAAGATGACCATCGTCGAACCTCAGAATTGGGCATGTAAATTGACACATTAAGACGTCATTCGTTTTATTGATACGGGTGCTTATTCATTTTGTGAGAGGGAATACGTGACATACATAGATTTTACTGTGAAGGCGATGTATTAACTGAAAATTCTAAATTTGTAATCGATACTTAAAAGGTTTTAAAGGCAATTAAATGTGTTTCCCTGCAAACACAAAAGTCACAGTTACGTAACAATGTAACCATTACGAAAATATTACATAACTGTTACTTTCTGTGTTTGCAGGATTCTAACTATCAAATAGCATTTGCACACGAGAATACACATTTTGGGACCGTTTATATTGTTTAGTGATTTCTGATCCAAACGACCAATTGATTTTAGCCACTGTTTTATCAAGCAATTAATCATTTGTCAAAACGATTTTATTTCTGGAGCTCAGACTAATTGCTCCGACCAAGTTTCTTGCATGTATGAAGAGTATATCTATTCGATTACAGTAGGCCTTCTCTTATTCTGATTTTTTCCATTCGCCTATTCTAATGTTTGTCCACGCGCGTTTTCCCCACCACGCCTGCCGTGTATATATGTCGGAGTATGTATATACATATGTAGAATACCCCCACACATAACTGCCTTAGTGGCACGGGGTGGGGGTTACATTAAGAGAAGAACGCGGCCATCTTAGGTGACTGGCCAAATTAGAGTAAGAAAAGGGCGCCTGCATTTGTAGAGGTTGTACATAATGCTCACATTTTATTTGGATCTCCCTTCTTCGACATTATCCTGTAGCCTATAACATCCTGGTTTGTATAGGCCATCAAAGCTTCATATTCATATTTCATACAACGGTTAGTTCCCTAAGCCAGTTGAGCCTTTTGAATTTAGAAAACAATATATGCATTACCGAAATCAAGTCGTCCATTGGATGAAAAACATGGACATTGGTATCATGGTATCATAAAATTCACGGGACATTCCGTATGGATAACGAACAACGGGGTTGTGACGATTGGTTATAAGAACCGAGCAAATAGTTACTCTGACTATCTAAGCATTTTCTCAAAATTATTCTTCTACTTATTATATTTATATCATGTCTAGCAGTTCGAAAGGTTGTAACACATATTCAGTTATTATTGGTACCGTCGATATTTGATATCAATCAAAACATCATCGTAGAATAAATGATTTTACTCGAACGACATAATTTAAGTGCTCCTTCAGAATTGTATGGAGAATCAATTATTCTCCATACTATAAATTGATAATCAATTTATATTATATCCTATAGTATTTCAAAATAAACAATTGTTTAGAGAATTACGTAGTTTCTTTTGGGTACTGAATAGTTGTGATAACCATTTTTCTTCTTACCAAGTTAGTTTTTTGTCCTTAAATTTCTGAAAAATTGACCCATCCTTCATGACAGAATAAAGAACAAAGAAAGCGTGGCATGCTAAAAATAAAAAGGACTTCAAAAAAGTGATCTGTTAACCAACGATATTCATCATCATCTTCGTCCTCTTCCTTATGCCCTTTAGCTTTCGTTATCGTCGCCATCAACCATAAAGTCTGCACTCCGTAATTTCCTTCTGCGTAAATGACCAACCCCTGTTATTGTCTGTTATGGGAACTCCGATATTATCTTTTTGCTTCTAATACTCGTTCACCTCTCTGAGAAGAATTTCTTCAAGGGGCACCGAATATATATTGCGCGCGCACTATTTCTCCTCAGATAGTACGCCGGGTACGCTAAAAGTGGGTAGGAGTGGGGACAGGCAATAAGGGAGTTTACATTTTCCCTCCGGTCAGACAATAATGGGGATCGGACTATACTAGCACCAATTAATGCTGCAAGACAAGTAGAATCATCTTTTTCGTCTTCGTCACTTTCATCCTTTTCATTGTCGTAATTTTCTTGGTTTTAATTAGGGTAAGATCCATCCACATGATCTGATTAGTTGAATAAAATATCTTTTGTCTTCATCAAAATAGTTCTCCTCGCAATTTGTAACATACAGAACTAACAAACTACAACACACAATTATTCTAGTTACAATTGTCGGTATTGTTGGACACACATCCAATAAATCTAAAACTAGATTATTACATATGCGGTTGGATGTAATGGCAATTCCAACAAAAATACGACCCACCATTTCTGTAAACGTTCTGTCGAACATCAGAAGATTTTTATTGTTTTCCTTCTGCACCGTAGCTCTTCGATGCTGGTGGGATCGGGCAAACTTATGCAAGGTGTCGGTGCAACGGTAGGACTATCGGATGCCTACCTGCTCGTGCACGACAGGTTTCCCGATAGGTCCGAGAGAACCCAGCGTCTGATCTACCTGCACCGCGGGTGATCCTGATGCGAAACACGCATTCCCGTGGATCGCCACGATCGGAGAAGATCGAGGAGTCAAACGATAGTTAAACGATCCAGGACCTCCACGCATAATTCAACGGGTGGAGGTACGGGCCGGGAACGAGGCGCAATGCGTCACCCGGCGCATTGTCCGATGCCGGGTGTGGTTGACGCTGTTGGACCAACGCGTAGGATGATATAGCTGGATACGCTAATGCGCCGAATGCCTCGGCCGAAAATACGCACGCGATGCTAATGTATCTTATATACGTACAAACAGGTTTATTGCATTTCGACGGAATATACTCGAGATCCTTGCACTTTAGCATTCGAGATTTATCGCGTGTTTAACGATTTCGTTAATTCGTTTAAGATCGTGGCGACGATTTCGACCGATTTTCCTTCGATACTTTTTGTTGTTTCTCGCCTTTCGTGACACCTGTGATTAATTGAACAAGTGATAAGATATTCATTTATTGCGAGCCTGTTGACAACTATCTATTAATTCGCTCATTGCAGCATTGTCCATTGCGGTCAACATTTATTTATTTTTTGCTGAATCCTAACCTCATCCCAATATTTCGATTGGAACAGCTGAAGATGTGAGATTAAGATCTACTTTGCGCATTTGCGTCGAAGAGATATACAATGGCTCATTACTCAAAGAAACGATGTCCATCGCCGATGATTGCTGACGGAACAACCACTGGCAATAAGATTCGACGTCTTCGTCAGAGTCCAACAAATCTCTTACGCTGTTTATTGTGGGACCCCCTCTGGAGCAATGTGGCATTTGTTGATAAATGAATATGCCGATACTCATTCGGTTCCTTCATATAGGGAGCTACCATTCTGACATCTTTATACTCGTCTGCGTAGCCCTTTGGTGCGACCTGTCCGTCACGCAAATCGCTTACCAGCCATTCACGATGTTACCCATTTATTTTACGGGCATCACTCTTAGGTGCGGCTGCAGCCACTACAAAGGCTTCAAGCTGTCAAGGAAGGGCTTTTAAATAGTCTAATCCTCTGATAGACGGAACGATCTATCGAGGACGTAAAATTTACCTATTCGATTCATAATTGGAAATAGTGAAAGGGAAATTTGATCATATGCTTGTTTTAATTATTAATTGTTTAATATATCTTAGTTGTAAATTGCAAAATATGAAATGGATGACGTATTATTGTGTCAATTGAAAGTTGAAGAGTTTCTTATACAAAATGTTTTCAAATAACACTTTTACTATTAATTAGAGGAATCTTGAGGGTAATTCCGACTTCCTATTATACCGGTTATAAGAAGTCATAATGAAATATTATCTAGATTTTTTAAAGTACTAATAAATACTAACAAAAGATTATAATACTGAACAGGTTGATCGGTTCGGTTTATATTTTATATTGATTTTGGAAAACGTCTGTAAAGAATTCCAAGCTTCGCTTGTTTGTTATCATAATTAAAGCAGGGTCATATAAAATGACACTGGTCAATTAACTTACAAATTTGCATATATTGTTACAAACTTATAAAACATGCATAACTTCTTACATAATGTCGAAAGGTAGATGAAGGAGGGGGGGGGGGGTGAAGCAGCATTCAGAATACGAAAAACTGTTGGTGATTCCAAACTTAATGTTATTCTCAATAAAAATGTATACGAAGGTATTTATATGAAAGCTGAAGTTCAACTCATTAAATACGCTGTTTATCTTAAAAAATCAAATTTGCTTAGATAGGTCAAAATCACCCCATTTCCACCTACTATTAACAATACTATTTACGACAAATTAATATGTAAATTACCGTAGCAGATAGTTATCTTACCCTCACTGAATCAGTTCAATAGAACCTAACCTAACACTATAAAGGTAAAGGTTAAATTTTTGCTTAAGGGTAACATGATTATTTTAAAAACTGTGAAAGTGAAATTTACGAAGCCAAATATATCCGTTATATTCGTTATTTTTCAAGTTTAATAAGTTTATTTGAAAAACATTTTGATGAAAAGAGAAAGGTCTAAAAATGTTTTTATAATAGGTTTATTATCTGTTAAATCCGGTATTATATTTAACGATTTAAATTACGATAATTTAGTACGGATAAGCTTACTATGCATAGCGACTAATGTAATATAAACCAGACATAAGAACTCGATTGTTCAATATACGCATATTATACGAAAACAGATACAAAATCGAACAATTAAATATATGATAGATACATCTCTCTAACAAATATAATTTGTGAAATAATGTTTGTGGAATATAATTTTGTCTATTTAATTATGTTTAATTTACTGTACCAATTGTTGAATATTACAATTTTAAGCATGATAATAATTTCTCAATCGACACATTTAACACGTGTCCATATTACATGTATCTATATGACTTATAATAGCGATTTTGAGCGTTACACGAGAGATCCTGGTTCGATCCTTTGGTTGGGTGTTTTTTCTGAGATTTATTTGAAAGATTTAAAACATGTAAAAATCATATAAGATATTTATAAATGTCGTTAATACATAAATAATATAAAGATCAATTCAATTTAAAATTGGTGTTTCTTTAAAATTGCGCTTTAAAGTTTCTTTAAAATTTTCAAGAAAACATTCCGATTATGACGTTTAATATGATGGATTTTAATACGTTATGTTTAAAAAATTTATTTTTCTACTTAATGTGGGTGTTTTTAGATCGAGCTTTTGCTGGTGTTAGTAATGCCTTGTCTAACATGTATTATCAGGACATCGCTATTTTTAAAATTAGTTCTTTCAATATTTATATTGATATTAATGAAAGAATTTTTATTTATTTGTTTATGGACAAGGGCCAAGTTGCAATATTGAATTAATATCTTCCGCAACGTTATAGCTATAGTTGACGTACCAACTATTTTAGTTTACATTATCATGGCCATTCTGAATCTTTAACAATTCCTTGTTGCATTTACGAATACTATTTTTGTTATAAGTTTAAATTTTATAGCATGAAGTTGTTTAATAGTAACAAATAAATCTGTATCAATTGATAAGACCTCTGCTATTAACCCTTCTTTTTCTTTTGTAATTATTAAAAAAGGGTGTGCATTTATTTTATTTCCTTATTAAAGTGAAACGTGAATTTTCGTATAATTTGTGTTACTATAAAATTAAATATTTAGTTGTATTAATATTAAGAAAAATAATCATGTAATTTAATGGCATAAAAGAAGTGTATTTAAAAGTGATTATTTAGTTCCAGCAATTTTAAAATATCGAAATATAGTTTTCTCTCTATATTCAATTTAAAAACTTTCAATTTAACTGCAGGTTACTAATATAATAAGGCTCACGTTACACATATTCTACGTTGTTGAATTCATATTCAATACTAATCATGAGCAAACTATAACTAAAAAACAGAAGAAAACACATCGTAGTTATTGCAACTAATTAATTTCCTTGAAACAAATATTTTAAATCTTTAAGATCACAACTACTTAAATTGGTTGATTGATTGCAGTTTTTTCGAAAAATATTTCTCGGCAATTTCCAATAATTAAAACAATAAAACAACTAAAAGTGGTTGTATAGTGAATGGTTCAACTAATTTTAAATAATTGATTCAACCGTTATTGTTTTTCTATACTTTGTTGTTGCTAACTAATTTGTTTTATTAACTATTTTTTTAAATTATTTTTGAGCTAGTTAAATCAATGATTCAATTTTCGATAAATAAAAGAAATTTCTATTGGTTGTGAAGAATTCACGAATAAAATAGTAATCATAAACATTAAAAATAGAAGAATGAGGTACTTCCTATTAACAACCAAACAACAAAAACTCGTCAACTATGGTTGTTGTTCTGCATAGTTAGGTTATATTAATATTATTTAGATTATTTTCAAGTATCTCGTACCTTTCAAAGTGGTTTTTTTTGTTTGTTTTGTTGGCTCATGTCACCTTGACATTTTTCGCAATTATTTATAACTTCAAGATTAGTTTAAAATTTATTTTATCCTAAGACATAAACATTTTTAGAATACGCCTATGAAACTGCTAAATTCTACAATAATTATATCGTGATTTATATACGTTTAAAAAAGGTGACTTTTTATAAACAATAAACATAATATACAGTACGTGACGGTGTTAATGTTTAGTACTACATATGCGCATTAATAAGATTGTAAGTAATAAACCATTTTCAAACGTTATATTTACATAGTTATTAATTTATTGTTTCAAAGATACTTTTTATAAGTTAAATAAACGTGACGTAGTATATGTTTAAAATAATAACAACATACATATTATATTACTCTATTAAAAGAGTTGATCATATGAACGATTAAATACGCTTATAAACCTTCTAAGTTCAGCCTCTATTATATACTTTATTTCAGTTATCATTAACTAAACATTTCTAATATATGATTTATATACGTGGAATAAACGTGAATTATTATTTGTAAACACTGTAAACGTGAACAAGATACCGAATATACCTATATTACCGTGCTAATGATACATAAACCTATGTTACTAGGATTATAAAAACCGCAATAAGCCATTTTTAAACCTTTATTTACCTAAGCATTGATTCCATGTTTCAAATATAATTTGTATACGTTAAATAAACAGGACCCAGTGTATGTTTCAAACATAAGCAACAAACATATTATATTCCTGTATTAAAACTGTAGATCATATGAACGTTTTTTAAATACGTGTATAAAATGTTTTAGTTTAGCCATTAATGCACCATTTATTTATGTTGTCATTAATATGGTATTTCAAATATATCATCACTCTAGTTTAAAAAAATATAATTGGTTATAAATTTTTATATCGTGAATAATAACCGTATATATTATTATATTAATGTTGCATATCCCAAACTATTCATTAATAACATTTATGTACAATACCATTTTTATACCCTTTGTTTACGTCATCATTAATACAATATTTCATACATTATCTTCATATGTTTATTCAACGTGATCCTATATTTGATTGTCATGTTGTAGTCGAATACCAGAAACCTTTTTAAACACGCTTATAAAACGTTTAAAAATCAATTACATATATGTTCAATAAACGTGATTTAGGGTATAATAAACGTACATTGTACCGTATAATATTGTACCGTATTAATATTCATATTACAGAAACGTATTTAATAGGATTTGTAATAAACCATTTTTATACTCATTATTACATATAATATAAAAAATATATAAACTATGTCTCATACACTTAAACGATATTTATACCATCCTTTGGTATAGAAAGAGCTTAAAAAAATAATGTTTTCGTTGAGTATGTATTTCTAAAAACAAAAAATGGCCTAAAAAAGTCAGTAAATTAAATATTGGTTCGTCAACTATCCTCTATAAGAATTTATGGTAAGATAATAAAGCCATGAAAAGAATTGATTTTATCGATATTTTCGGATCTAATTTACATTCAAGAAACGACCCGATTTGAATAACGATATGCTCATAAAAGGGAATGTTACAAACGCAAATCATCAAACTAGAAACTAATTATTTTCTTACTGTCAAACGGATATTTTACATCATGATACGATCGTATCTGTCCGTCTTATCGAATTGAGCAACGGCTTCCGTCATCTACCGCGGGTTCAATCGATAGTTTATTGGGGCCCATTACGGACTTCAATCTCCTGTTCCTTATTCTTCAGGGACGTCGAAGACCGGCTTCATTCCGAAATTAATAAGTAAAAAAAAAATACGTCCCACCTCGGGTCCCCCCAAGAAGCAATCGAAATCCCGCAGCGAGAAATCAATACGCAACTATAATTTTCAGAACCAATCATGTCGATTTGTCCACTTTTTCGAGAGCCGATCATCTGATTCTTTCTTTTTCAAACTACCGAATACTGCAGTTTCTATTTTAGCGATGACGGTGATTCTTGGAAATACGAAACTGTTTTAATCTGCGTTTCCGTCTATTTATTGACTCGTTCAAGGTCCGAACACTAGGTCAATAGTGTCTGCAAGTAAACTGTAGTTTATTTTCAATTATACGTAAATTTACGACGTCAATATGTTCCGGTCAATCTGGTATTTTGAAGATTACGTAAACTTGTATATTTTGATGCAATTTTCAAAAAGGTCGCTTTTCACGGTTTAATGAGAAATGTGACGTGAAGGAAACTGAACTCTATCTACCTACGGGTTGTCTGTTTGCAAATGTTTTGGAGAGAAAGTTGTCAGATGGATGACGTGCAATAGGGGTGTAAATCACTTAACCGTTCGTCAGTTTCGACCCAAATCTCCCATTAGGAAGAGAACAATTAGGAAACTGGTGCAAATTTAAAAAGGCGTTTTAACTCCTCGGAATCCTCTTAACTCGCCATGTCCATTGTCGGGGTTGTTATTACGTCACGGGTGACTTTCGAGTGCGAGGAACTGATCCGGATTTTGACCTGGTGCTGGGTTGTATTTGGTCTACCTGTTCAGAAGGAAAACCAACGGCAGCAAATTGCGACATAGGCCGGCGCCTCCTTTTTCTGGTTGGGTTACGTCAGAAGTCATTCTTCCAAAAACTTTCGCCTTTCGAGAAAAATCACCCTATATATTTCACTCAGTTCACTGGTCGATAGCGTTCGAACAGTTCTTGGATTTCCTCACGATACAAAAGGAACAATAATTCATCCCAGCGGATCGAATGCTAAATATGACTGTAATAATCGCTGGGAAAGTGGACCAATGCTTTCTACGGAAAATTTTGAAAAAAACCATACGTAATTAATAACTTATAATAAATTTTAAAAATTCCAAATATTTTTCTTTGTCGTACACTTCCCACGTAAAATTTTTTTGTTATTCCTGGACGCATTTGCATGTTGTGGTAGCAGAAGTATAAATGACCAGGAATTATTTTAATCCGATTTAAAAATAATTTCTGTCGCGATCGATACCGAACCGTCATAAATCGCCGGTGGCCGAAAAGTTCGAGTAGTATCGCCGTTCACTGTCGGCTCGATAATTCATCAAGGTTCGGATACGTTGCCGATTACTATAATTTATGCGAGCCATGGTTCGAACGTGTTGTGGGTGCCCGGGTCGCGAATGAGAAACACAAGTGGATAGCCCATAAGCCGCACACACCTATACTTCTATCTATTATTAATAAATTTCAATCGCAATGCCTAACGCTCGGAGATTAATCTGGGTGCGATTTCTATCCGGACGGTGTAGATTTTCGAAATCAATAAATCGCCTTGCGCGTTAGACTTCGTGATTTATGATGCGCGATGCGAGAGAGAGAAGCGAACTTCGTGAAGACCAAAAAGTGGAAAAGAGAGGTAACTAGTTGTTTAAAATTTAAGCGATTAATTAAACGATACTTAGGTACTTTTAATTTTACATGAAAGTAGCAGAATCGACATTCCGTGGTATAAAGGCATGTCCATGCCTCGCGTGGCTTTTACTATTCTGATTCTTATGGAACATAACCTTTTATTTTGCAATATTAACGTAGCAATAAATAATTTGATAATTATCGAGTTATGGAATTTATTAAATGGAAACAATCCAAATAAGCAAGAGAAAAATATCAACAAATTATAACTTAACCTCACTCCTGCATTTAAAACTCAAGTTGTCACCTGTTAGATGACCAATCAATTGTTTATATGACATTCTTTTAAGGAATTTCCAAAGTGAGTCGGCAAATTTATAAAATTACTTTCATGTCCCATTACTTTCATAGTAGCGTCAAACAATTATCAATAATGGAAAACATCTCTCTGTAAATAATAGACTGTCGAGATGAAAGATCGTTGACAATTATTGGTGGATTCCCACGAATTTCGTATGATGCAAATACCAAATTTAAAAAAATCGTGAATTAAATTCCAGAAGGATTTACTCTCATATATTCGATAACCATGGGGATAGAAAGATTATTTAATGTCATCCCAAACTCAATTTAATACGACGAATGTTTCTTGATTCGATATCCGAGCGATCAGCGTCATCGAGGATGGTACGGGTGGCTTGTCTCGCCGCTGGAAGAAAAATTGATACGTGGGCTTCTAATGGCTCAACGAAAGCGGGCCCAACAGGGACAGAACAACAAAGCAAATATTCATATTATGAATAGGCCGAAGGAAGGCATGGAAGCCGAGAACACATTGTTGGAACGCTCCCAGTCTCCAGACATAGCTTATTTGGGTGGAAGCTTGACATTGTGCGGCATGATTACGAACCTTTTTTATATTGTTTGAAAATTAAATCATGCCGAAAACAAATAAATTCTGTTTGTTTTGTTTTGCTCAATATTAGAAACAACATTTTCAGTTCACAATGTCATAGTATTGTTCTTTTTTATTCCCGTATTATTACAAAATTTATAATATTTGGATATTTTCATTACATGAATTTTTTATCAGTAATCGAAAGATCTTGAGTTCAAGTCTCGTCGCATCTACATTTTCTTCAAATAAAAAAAAATGATCCGAAATTCCAAAAAAATTTCATCGTTTGCACTATCATGAAAAGTGAACGAATATATGTATCCAAATGAATTGAAATCATTATGAATAAGCTCAGATTTCAGAATGGAAAAGCTTGAAAATTAAAATATTATCATATATATTCATATTCTTACATTTATCTTAAACGTAATTTCATGAAATTTAAGATCCTCTTACCTTAAAAGTACACAGGGAGAAAATATATAGTCAATTTAACCATTTCGAAAAGGTTAAACGTGCAAATATAAATAGTGTAGTTAAATTAACCATTTTTTACAGTAAAGTGGAAACAAATTTTGTTTCGTTTACTATTTCCCCGTAGTTAAACTACTACTTCGTAGCGAATTTGCATCCAACCATTATAAATAAAACGCTTTACTTCTAATAAATTAAATTAATCTTCCACTATATACTTTAAAGAGTTGAAATTATTTCTATTTATTGTTGTATTTCGCAAATATTTCAGAGTATGGAACCCCCGGAGCATAGATGTGTGTAAAATCGCAGTGTGAATTTTGTCATCAGGCTCATTTTGCAGATAAAAAAATGAAAAACTTTTTATCTTTTCTTCAAAGATTCGTATTTTTAAAAGTTTTATAAAAACCCCAGCCAAACTAAGATTAATAAGTTCTAATTAATAATTAAGCTCAGCAAATCATTTTTTATTTCAATATTTTTAGTAATTGAATAATTCTTAATTAAATTATGTATATTTATACTTCATGTGCAGAACATGAAATTTACTTTAAATTCATAATAAAAAATGGTTAAGTACCCTTTACCGATTTTCAAACCAAGTATTTATAAGTAATATATTTATTTCTAACTGAAATAAGATTTGTCATATATAATAAATATTAATAGTATAAAAGTCAAAAACAGGTCGAAACTGAAGTATAATACTAAATTATCCTTTTTTCGAAACTTATGAATTTATCGCAGCTGTAAATTATGTTCATATTATCTAGGTTCATAATTCATATCTCATAAAATATCTAAAATTGCATCTAATACAACGCACTGTAAATTCTAAATTGCTGCAAAGCCACTAAACCGACATAAACTACTAAATTCGTCAAACTCACTTGAAGCTAACTGATCAGAGAGGTTTAAAGTCGTTGACTATGGATCTTATAAGACTCCCTTTTTTATAAGTTTTCACCGTATTGTAAAATACCCATTTTTAATTTTGTAAACATATAAAATTCTATGAAATTTACTAATATGTGAAGGAACCCCTATTCTCTTCCTGTATATGTATTTTACGCCTCAAGTTACAAAATAGATTTATATTCTCGCAATAATTTCCGTTAATTACTTAATTTTCTTAACGCTATATATGAGACACTAACACCACGGATGGCACACAAGTAGTGTTAAAAAGTGACAATTTACAACAAAAACAAATAGTTTACGACATTAAATGTAAAAACTGTAATGGAGTTTATATAGAAACAGAACGGTTATTAAAAAACAGAATCAACGAACATAAAAGAAACATCCTTGGCGATGCAGATAAATATACAGGATTAACTTTGCATAGAATAAATACAGGACATATTTTTGATTTTGATAATTTTAAAATTTTAGCAATAGAAAGAAATAAAAATAAAAGGAAACATTTAGAGAATTTTTATATAAAGAAAAATAAATTTGCGGTTAATATCAGATTTGAAAAATCTATTTTACCAGAATTATACTTGCCACTTTTACAATTTTAAACCTAACATAAATATTTAGATTGTTTCACATGTATATATTCTATATTCTTACATATCTATGTATGGATGTATGAGTGTTTACTTTTGTATTCTGTAATGCTTTTCGAACGACTTTTCGCTTTTGTCATCGTTACAGTGTTGAATGTAATTCCTTTTTTATTTGGTTTTTATACTTTATTTCATTATTAACATACATCATACTGAATAACTTATTGTTATTCACACCTTTTTTTTAAATATTTTACAGTGGTTTCCTTTCATTCCGAATTATTTTCAAAGTTTTCCAATACAAACTAACAAAGTCACATATTCCAGGCAAGATGTTTTTAATTTTTCATTAATAAATGCAACAGTTTTAACACTGAAAAGTCCTTCGAATAAGTATTTTGAAGTGTTATTTTCGAATGTCTCGTTTCTTTTAATTGTATTATTTTATGTCTACGTGTAATTGACTGAATTTGTTATTTAACTTGTAATTATTGTTTGTATTTTGTATTTAATTTTTTTGTTTATGCAGAATAAATCTTCTGTAGAGGACCGCATCTGACAGTCGAAACTTCAACCATTAAATTAATTTTTACCACCTTGTCCATATTCCGGTTTCAAAGAAACATAACCAAGAAAACTTCACTTAAAAAACTGAGTTTTTTTTTTATTTTTTATCATGGATTATGACAAGTAGTGTTGTTTACAATTTGAAATTGTATTCTGCAGCCATATTCTCACGCAAATAGAGCAGCTTATTGGTAAAATAATAAAGCTCACTGTCTTATTAGGGAGAACTAATATATTTTATTATTTAAAAATTACTATTTTATTTTTGTTACGGAAATATGTAGTAATTCTGCAACTCCACTGAATTGTTTGATGCAATGATATTTAAAAAAAATGTTATAATATATAACATATAAAAGAGATTTTTTTCCGTGTATTGTATTCAGAGTAACCAGATTTTCGACCCCATCTTATCCTACAATCGATGGATGTATTGAAAAACAATTGACCACGGAGCCATGTGCCCACAAATTCAACGTACAATCCGTCAGAAAGGATTAGTGGGCAACTATGTCCCTAAGTAAGAGATGATAAACCTATAACGATTACTTGATATCAAAACGTTTTCACGTCTAATAAGTTAGAGACGTCCTCTACGTTATTTATCTTCAGCTGAAGCTCCGGACATCGATGGATATCAAAAGGACCATCGGCTTGATTTCTTATCAAATTTCAACGATTCTAAAAAGTAACGACCTCAATGACAAAGATATTTTGAGCAAACATTTATCCCGAGTCCGGTGAACGTATGAAAAGAAATAAAAATAAGAAGAAAGAAATGAATAAAACGAAATCCGCGCATCCCATTCTTTATAACGGCCGTTGTCCTGACGAGGCGCAGGCGCACGACAGAAAATTAGTAAAATCCACGTAGAACTGTCCCTCGTCTTCCTTTCGCCTCGAATTTATAAGGAGCGAAAGTAGAATTTATACGGCGAGTCGAGTTATTTATCGGTTTCGATGGAGCGCACGATATCGTTATACTCGGATATCGATACGTTCCGCGTGCGCTCGGTGGGCTCACCAAAACGTGGTGCGTCCGAAACGACCACACGAATATGTCTCAAATAAGCGCATATACACACTAGGATGACACCATGTGTTTACCTGAGAGAGGAAGAAGCAAGATCTATTTTACCTGGTAAACAGAGAGAGAAAACGAGAGAAACTTGGTGAGGAAGATAGGAGAAAAATAGAGAGAGAAAAGGGGAGTCCGAAGGTGGGGAGGAACCGCATGGCTTTCGCATTCGTTTCTCCTGGTCAGTGAGAAACGGTAAATTTTTAATATTTATGCTACCCGAGAACGAAATCGAGGAGCGAGGAATGTCGAAGGGACGAGATGCTCGATAAATCTGCGATCCTGTTACAAGACTCTCCTCTCCTCCCTTTGCTAGACTCTTGTTTTACTTAAGGGGAGTTTACAACTTAACGTTTTTAAATTCTCCTTTACATGCATTTCTCTCTAATTGTACGTGTACTTCAGTCCGTACAGATCGATTTCACGTACCACCCTGAGGTTCATTTTCAATTTATGCACTCATAAAGTGACAAGTACATGAATACCGTATTCGGATTCCGGTGTCCGGGTAATTCTGGTTATTTGAAAATACGTGTAGGATTAAGCGGTTATTTAGCGAGGAACTGTAGAAATGTATGCAAATCTCTAGAAATTTCAGTACCGTATATTAGCAGCATCCCCCGACAGTAGTTTGAACTGCTTTTACGGTGTTTCTTGCTCCTCAACTTCTTCAAACTCGTACGTGCCATGCCAAAAAGTATCGGATGTTTAATTACGTTCTCTTGAAAATTTCATCCCCTGTGGAGATTCGGCCCATTCGAAAATCACGAGAGCCCGATAAATAGAGGCATCGAAAGGGGCTTCCCAAAACTTTGAGGCACCTCTTACAGTTTCGCCGACCTCATAAGCGTCGGAACACGGACGGAAACGCTCACCTGTAGATGCGCACCGCATCTGCAATTATTAATTCTGGAAAATCGATAAGCTCAAAGAGACGAGAGCTGTGCTTCTTGACGCCGTGCTTGTAATTATTGCCGCGACGAGGAAGCGACGCCAGAGGAAATGAGGAGGAAACGGCGGCAAGAATCGCAACCTCCGCATCCCAGCACAATGCCACCCTCTAATCACGCATCGACTTATCGGTAGGGTGGAGACGAGTATCCCGTGCACGCCACCCCGTTGTTTCGTCTCTACAGCAGCGTTAAATTCACGGCTCTACTTATCTCGACTCCACTTACGCCATCACCGAATCCGCAATTCGCGTCGAAGACCTGGCAAAACGTAGGAAGCAGTTTTGGGCTTCCAGTAGAAGGTCGGGGATGTTAGAGGCAAAAGTTGTTTAGTCCTAAAAGTGGTTTTTTGAAAAAAAAAATTATATAAAGCAGGCCCCTCCACTGATGTATACAGTAATGTAAAATTCTGCAGTTATTACCACTTGTGCTTACGTTAGGAGAATAATTTTCTTGTTGAAGGTCTATTGAGCTCCACCCTACATTGATCAGGATCTTATTAGGAAATACTACTGGAGATTTCCATATCATGGTAATTTGATATGGAGGACTCCAATTTGTCGTTACACATTAGCCATGTTTAGGAAAGTCTTGCACATTTCTATTTCCATTATCTTTATTCTGGAGTCCGAAAGTAGGAGTGACATTATATGGAGGGTAGTAATAACACTACAAAAGTAGACATTTGGACATCATATGTAGATGTTCTCAGTATAATATTTGCTCTATTAGTTGATCCAAGTACGGAATGAAAAACGCTCATCTGGATCTTATATCATCTATAATGGTGTTATTCTCCAACAATGTCATAAAACAACATTGTAAACAAATGTACAAAAATCTTCGTAATGTACTATCAATGATAACGCTCAGGTGTCAATTTCTGTACTTTCATGAACAGACTTTTAGAGTCCGAAATCAAGGAATAACTTTTCTATTTCATTATTTGATATAGAAGTTGTTGATACATCATTATTCTCTTGTACATTGTCAGGGGCTTCTCCGTGCCTATAAATGTCAACTTTTCTGATCCTATTAGGTTCCTCGAGATGCCATATTTCCTAAGGATGTCCTAATAAGAACAGTCCATTAAAGTCTGAAATTTAGAGACATCAACAGGAACTCCTGATTATATCCTCATGCAGGCTGTGTCCTAAAAGTTGATGCAGTTATGTTATGAAAACGACCATCATTTCATCCTCCTGGTAAGGGAGTGGTTAATTAACTACTAAATACAATCCTGAACAGAATTCCTGAAAATTCATCCTGCAATATACTTTGAATGTCATTATTGGGAGCTCCATTTTTTTGTTTTTCTTAGTTAAGCAAAAACATACAATTTTCCTATTTCCATCATCGTATTTCTAGTGTCGGGAACTCTGAATGATATTATCTATCAAGTACTGACTTTCAAACAATAAAAACGAAATAAACTGTTGAATACACATTTGATATATGGCATGGTATAAAGAAATCCGCGTCATATTCAAACATTAAATTTTCATGGCAACGTATGTAAAATGTAAAATGTTAACGTTTTTTTTTCCAGAAGGCGTCAGTATACAACTATGTGAACTCTATTCGTAGCGGATGGCGCTAAAATAGGTGAGCAAACAAACTATTGTCGCTATTAGGTAAGTTCTTCACCATCGAACAACGCCGAGTCTACCCAGAATAAGCTACCTTCATTTTGGCTTACACGGTGATTGATCGTAATTAGTTTATGTGTACACGAAGAAGAATCGGGTCTTTGCGATGGAAATTCTCTTTCGGCGACGGTGGAGTCTCAAGACTCTTGGTTGCTTGGCAATGGCTCCTAAGCCTCTTGCCAATATTCGGGTGTTAAGAGAAATACAAAATAACCCGGTTCGTCTCGAAACTAATTGTTTATCGTGTATTACGAATTCCGGTAAATTTAACGTCACACGTGTTGGCAATAGAGCGCTAAAGTAGAAATTTGACAATTAAAATTGCTCTATAAATAACTTTTTCTATTTGTTTTTTTAATAATCCATTCAATCTTAATGTAGCGTTTTACGAAATTTCTCCAATCTACATGTAGAACGCTTCTACGTGTTCACTGTGATATTGACGTGTTTACCAACGTCCAGATGGGATCCTACTTTACCTACCTACAGATGATATTTTTAGGCAACAATGCGAGCAATCGTGTACTTGTCATGGTTTTTCATATTTTTGCCAGATCCTTACTGGAATGATATACAGAGATCAAGCCACTGCACGGTTTGGGAGGACTGGTTGTAAGTGGGTGTGCGGGGTCATTGTGTTGTATTGTCTTGTGATATATTGTTCCATAATTATATCTGACCTATGAACCTGAGAACTGACTGGACATCAAAAATCATTACTGCAGGAATAATCGGTCTCGTTTTTGTATTTTTATCGATGTGATTCTGTATTACTACTTTTCGACATTGTAAATATTAACAACAGTGATAAATCTTTCAATGAACTCTCAGATGACAAAGAACATTAATTTCGAAGACGCCGTTTTATTTTCAAAAAATCACAAATCACTGAAAATCATAAAAAGTCGCAAGTCGACATAAACAGTAAGTTATACGAGATCTATAAAAACTATATTTAGGATCCAGTTTCCGTCGTAGAAGTAGATTCACGCCGATCTAACAGTATTGCGGCTCAATTTGAAAAACGCTCGGGAAATATACATAAACACGCATTAATCCCCGGCTCCGGACGACTCGGCTTGGCTCGGCGCCATCCAAGATTTGCGGATGGCCGACGAATATGCAGCACTATATTCGTCGTTGCCGTGGTCGCTCTCCTCGTCGACTCGTGCAAAAACGTTTAAACGTTCCGGATAATAAACGGGAGATGTAAGCCTCTGGACATTTTTAACGAGGCGGAGAGCAATCGATGTGCTGATTTTGCCGCGGGCAGACGAGATTTTCCCGACAAAAGAAGACCGATAATCGACCGTTTCCATTCAACTGTTTTCTGTCCAGCATTCGCATGCAGCGGTGTTTTGCTGAAAACGGATAAGGAATAATGCCCCGTGTCCGGACAGGCCGGGGTTGCAAATCTAAATTGCAGTCACGATTCCCTGAAAAATTTTCTATTACTTCGTACTTCGGGATGGATGGAGACATTAGCCATTTCAATAAAATGCAAATTACAAAGCTGAAGGTATGTCTAAAAAGACAATTTCTTTCTTATTTTGCAAATCATGAACAAAACTCCTGTTATAGTCTAAAATATACATCACGAGTAACATATCGAACTAGTAATTAGTTATCTTTTATTTTATTCACGTCCTTTGGGATCCTTCGAAGTGATTTAACAACTGGCTAAATTTCTAAAAGCGGAAAGAAAGATTTCCGTGTAAATTGTACGGAAATACTCGAAACGGTATTTGTGAACAGAATGTTTTGACGGCGAAATGGATAGAAGTGGAAGAAGTGTAAAAAATACATGAAATTAATGGTTTTCGCAATATATGAATATCAAGAAACATGAAGAACTCAAGAAAATGAACAACCTTTATGAGATTGTGTGTGTTGGACTCCACAGGAGTTTAAAGAAGAAATGAGATCAGGATTAGGCAATCAGTTTTGAAACTACAGGCAATTGGGATTAATCTACGATAAAATCGTGATGGTTCCTAAACATTTAGGAGAATAGGAATTAATTGTGTTTGCATTTCATTTTTTTGAGAGGAGTGAGAAAACGGAAGATCTTTCGTGACTATATCGATGGGTGGATAAAAGCATTCGCATGCTGGGTTTTGTGTGTTCTGCGTTCATGCGGTATACTCTGTGTGGTCAGCCTCTGAGATGATGGCGAGATGGAAGAAGAAAGACATATCGACCATGAGCAAGAACGTCTCAACACAAAGCAAAAGTCGTTGCGATGGAAAGAGTTGAAAAAACAAGAGGAAGCAAGATCGAAAACAAACTTCAGAGGAAGAACGAGAATCAGCATGAGAGCACCAAAGCAAGGAGTGAGATGGACGTTAAAAAAGTATGAAAGGGAAACTAAAAGTGAGAGAGAGCAGAATCGCGTATCAGAACTGCCGTAGTGCGCGGTAACGTAATGGACGTCATTAGCCCGTGTAGATTATAGGGCGGTGTACAGTAACGATCACTTCTTATAGGGTGCCCAAGCTACGAGTACCCAGTGGGCCACCCTGATCTTTCTCTTCTATTTCTAGCAATCGCTTTGTGAATGATCGGAATCTATCGAACGTTTGTCGATCGTTTTCTCACTGCTTTTATGTCGACTTTGATTTTATTGAGGGTCGTAAACTTACCCTGGTTTTATTGCTAATTTTGATCGGCTTTGAAGTGTTTCAAATGGTAATGGATTTCCTATCGATATAATGGAATGCTGATTGTTTTTTCTTACCCTCGACTTATTTCTTCTTTTCTCTATACTAACCATGATTTACCATAAAGTTAACTGTTTTCAACTATTGGATGGTTGTTGATCGAAAATGATGAAACTATGGAATGGGAAGCCATATTAATTTATTATCAATTATTCATATTTTCATATTTGTAAACTAATGTATTTTTTTGTAACGTAACCGAACCTGACTTCTTATTTGAGATTTGAGTATCATCTGGTGATCAAAGCGGAAGCTTTTAGCTGAGTATCATAACGGGATATACCTTCGACTTTAACCACTTCACTGGTAATGTATCATATGTGTACAAAAAAAGTGCCATGACTGGTGATGCATCATATATAATAACATCCACAGTTTTCAATGAATTTACATGAAATTTAGTATACTATAGGTTTTTAAGTCGCTGAATACGAATCTGATGTCAGATTTTCAAAAATCAATATGGGGAGTACAACTTATATGCCAATTTCTTTTTGGCTACCAGTTAAGCGATTAAGAGCTTCTTGTAAGAAAATAAAAGATGATTTTCTATAATATTAATATTTTGTTTTTTAGAGCATCTGATTATGGTGTGCATAAATTCGGTCGTACTATTCAAGGTTAAAAAGGGCGCCATGAAGTAAAATGGTCAAAGTAGGATACAGTAGACCAAAACAATGGAGAAATCCAAAAAGTCATCAAATTATTCTGTAATTACTAACCATGATTACTAACCACACATATAACGTCGCTTTGATGATCGAATATTATAGAATTATGGAATGGAAGCCATATTTATTCACTTAAATTTAGGGTTTATTGAATTCTAAATTGTGGTAAAGTTATAAAATTAAATATGTCGACTATGATTGATAAAATTGCAAAAACTAGTATAACTGATTGACTTATTGAACTTTTATAAAACCTTTAGAGTGTTAGGATCACCAATTATGAAACTGAACATTCATTTACTATGGGGCGTTGGATTTCACATGACACGCGTTATATTAAAATTAAAATAATTAAATGTTAGAAAAAGACTAGACAAATGTAAATATTCGACAAATAAAAATAGTTAAATTTTGTGAGTTACTTAACCCATTAACGCCTGAAATGGCATTTTTTATACTTCATTATCAATCAAGTATTTCATATCAAAATCGAAGTTGAAAACAATTGAAAGGTACATATCCTATTGCTTTCGAGGTCGCTCTTCAAGATTCCGAGGTCGAAATTGAGTTTCAGCCATCAGGAATTCCAATATGGCACCGAACTTTTAAAAAAATTCCAAAAAATTGGGAATTATTTATTCCTATCAATTTTTTTCGAGCTATTATAATATTAGGATTCTATTGAAACTCTGAACAAAGGTGAACAAAATACTTCAATTTTAAGGAAAAATTGTACTTTTATACCGCACATCATTGTAACGACCTCAAAATGGCGTCAACAATGAAAATTTCTTTGAAAAATTTCTGAACGTTCTAACTCAAAAACTACATGCTGTTATAAAAAAATGCTAAGAATGAAAAGTTCTTAGAATTAATCGAGAAATATACTTGAATTTTTTCAGATTTTTGTGATGACATTTTGAGAAATTTTTTTTCAAAATTTTTTTTCAAAATCATAATTTATTTATGAAAAATTCTGAAAAAAAATGGTGTATTCACTTATGAATTCTACGAGTTTTTTGTTCTGTGCAATTTTTTCCAAAAGTTAATAGTTTTTTGGGGGAAAAAAGCCTAAACTATATTATTTTAAATTCATTTCCTCGAAAACTATCAACTTTTCGAAAAAGTTGCAAAGAACAAATAACTCTTAGAATTCATCAGAGAATACAGTTAATTTTTTTCAGAATTTTTTGTAAATAAATTACAATTATGAAAAAAATGTTTTAAAAAAATGTCTCAAAATTTTATCAAAAAATTTTGAAAAAATTCCACTATATCGCTTGATGAATTTTAAAAACTTTTCATTCTGAGCATTTTTTTTAAAAAGTTCGTAGTTTTGGAGTTAGAGCGCCCAGAAAATTCTCAAAGACATTTTCATTGTTGACAACATTTTGAGGTCGTTTGAATGATGCAGGGTATAAAAGTAAAATTTTTCCTAAAAATTGAAGTATTTTCTTCACCTTTGTTCAGAGTTTCAATAGAATCCTAATATTCTAAGGGCTCGAAAAAAATTGATAAGTATAAAAAATTCCCAATTTTTTGGAAATTTTTTTCATATTCGGCGCCATATTGGAATTTCTGATGACTGAAACTCAATTTTGACCTCGGAATCTTGAAGAGAGACCTCGAAAATAGTAGGATACGCACCTCTCAATTGTTTTCAACTTTGATTTTGATATGAAATACTTGATTGAAAATGAAGTATAAAAATTGTCATTTCAGGCGTTAATGGGTTAAGAGCACTATCAAAATTGTCGCCATTACTGAGATAATATTGGACTTTTTAACAGAACTCGATGAAATGTTTGGGATATTTGTCAAATACCACATTTTTCAGCCAATTTCTGTCTCCTGTTGCCTACTACTGCCAATTCCAACAATGAAGCAGCTGGAAGAAAAAGTAAAGAAACCATCTCTTGCTGAAGATTGTCGTGTCCAATTCGTTCGCTCCAGACTTTTTCGCGAGTAGGTCATGCAAATATAATTAACTTTTCGGAAAACATATCCCTTTTTTACGAAGGCACCTACAGTAACTTCCAGCCGATGGATCGCTATTATGCACTAAAAGGGATACGTTCGCTTCGTTCTTTCGCGAAATTGTACGAAATCTTCCCCGAGCGTGGGTCGAAAGTCATAAAGCCTGGGCGAGTCATTTAAAAATCGTAAAAGCCAATAGCCAAGCACACATTCGTCGTGCGTAAGCGAGCCGAGTGCGCGCAACGAGAGCGAGATAAGAAAGGACGAGGCCCTAAGAACCAACCGACACGGACGAAACCAAAGTGAGACAAAGAGGACAAAAAAAGAGAAAGATGGAGGACTAAGGGAAGAGAGAGAAAGAACAAACGCGGAGGGGTGCATTTAAAATAATGGCGTTTCTGTGGAGATGCTATAAATTTATCTGCCATAACTTGTTATACGCGGCTCTTCTCGCGTATTTATACATGCCTCAGCTTGGCCACACACAGTCTTGCTGCCCTTGCGTGTGTTTGCACTTACACTTGGGGTAATAAGTGTCTTTTTCGTCATGCCCTCGTATACTACATCCCGTATAAGCAATAACGTACGGTTTTCCAACGAATCGTTAAAACCGTAACAATCGGTCCACCCGCTATATAAGCCGGACGCGAAAGGCGCCGCCAACAGGCTTACCTTGCGCTTAAATCCGTGGACGAACGATTACGCACCGCGTTTGTAATGTTCTCGTATGCATATAAGTATGCGTAAAAAACGTCATACGGTAGCCACGCGACTCCGACGTACACTCTGCCGTCTTTATTATTCGGCTTACTCCTCTCCAGCAACGCGAATTACTATACTGCCCTAGTTTACTGCTTTCATTTAATTCAGTTTAATCTGCACTCCTTAAGTCCTTCTCTCGAGTTGACGTTCTTTTGTATGAAAACAGTTCCGGACTTGGTTACTACAGATGAAGAGTGCCATTCACAACATTGGATTATTTTGTCAGCCCTAACAGAGTGATGGGTATCAGTTGATTCTGCATCCTTTGCACAAGAAGTCGCATTACAGGCAGTATTTTTGAACCTATTTTCGTACATTCAGTACATTTTTATTGTATCCATACTGAAAAATAAAATACAATGGAACAAGTATTTTCCTCCTAGTTTGAGAGGAATATATTTCGATCTATTGAATATATTTTTGCAAAATTAATAATGGAAGAAAACGTCACACTGAGACATAATCCAATTTAAAATTACGATATAATATTTTTTTGTATAAGTAGATCTTGCAGTAATTACGTTGAACTTTTTTTACACGTATTTCAATTTCTTATACAAGTGTAATCTGACAACCAATGGTGTATTTGTTTATGTTATCGCGTATCAGTGGTCTAACGGTATCACGACAAAATAATTAAGGGACAAAATAACACATGTCAAAACAATGACGACAAAATAACACAGCGACAAACTAATTACAACAAAATAACACTTCGAAAAAATAATCACATTAAAACAATAAAAAAAATTAACACGAATAAGACTAATTTGTATTTTAAATTTGTACAATTAAATTTTAATACATTTTGCTACGTTGTATTGCACGCGATAATGCCGAGGTGCTTAGCAATTCGGCAGATGTATGCTTTTTTAGCATACTGAGCGATTATTTCAGTTGTATTTTCACTTGTTTCCCAACGGGCACGAAGAACCCAAATGTTTCTAAAACGTTTTTAGAATGTTCCAGAAACGTTTTAGAAACATTTGGGTTCTTCGTGCACGTTGGGTTTAGTCGCTCTAGTTTTTATTTTATTAGCTATCTGTTTGGCCTGCACGTTTGCATGATCTGATCCGCGATTATTATTTGTCACTTTTATAAGTGTTCCTGATGAAATATTTTATGCATAAATTCGGAATTATGAGATGTTTATTATTAAGATATTCTGTATAAGCATGTATTTCCCATTTTGTCTGTGCTTATTGTTTTGGCCTGCGTTGTGCACTTTTTATCTGTGTAATATTGTTGACATCTCAAATTAATATGGGATATTGTTTTTCTTAAGTGATTAAACAGTTAATTTTTATATAACAATAATGGATTGCCTTTTTTACTTTGTAAAAATTGTAAATTCATAATAACGATGATATATGTGCACACGTTTAAATTATACGACTAACTAATCTCTGATTGCTTACGAAACACATTACATTATAATATTTGTATCACGATGAATGCTATAATGTAAGAGTGTTAAGAATTGTAAATTGATCGTATTCATTATCCAATACTACATTACAATAATTATTTTTATTCGATTATTTTGTCATGATTATGTTTGTAACCATTATTTTGTCCAATTATTTTATCGTTGTGTTGTTTTGCCGTGTAACCTGTATAT
This sequence comes from Trichopria drosophilae, assembly GCA_030407085.1. Lineage (NCBI taxonomy): Eukaryota > Metazoa > Arthropoda > Insecta > Hymenoptera > Diapriidae > Trichopria > Trichopria drosophilae. The sequence goes on along the minus strand of CM059585.1, from coordinate 116,961,574 downwards.
ATATATATATATATATGTAACACATATGAAGCAGTGATACATTTGATGTAACTCCCGAAGCGTTAACACTTACGAGAAAAATTTGGCATAAGTTTGTGTCACCACTGGATGCACCACCATGCGGTAGGCGTTCGAAATAACGGTCAAACGCTCTACAGCCTAATCGCGTGGTTAAGCGGAACAAGTACAACAATATTTGCACTTCCTTTGCCACCGAAACTTACCTACCGCGTATTATTCGAAAACATCTTTTTATATTTAATATTTCAAGTATTCTAATTCTTTGTAGTTTTTGAAACTTTCTTCGAAATGATTGTGATGAATGTTATTAAACTTGGGAGAATTGCAATTTTCATTAACACATTAATGACGATTTTAGTTAATACGACGAAAAATAAGCAAGTATTATTTATTATTTTTTTGTTAATTCTAGTGGAATGTGTTGAAGATAATATGCATTATTAAAATAGACCTTGTGTACACATTTCAGACAAAAATTCAATCTGAAATAAAATAACGAGTGATTTGTGAGGCACAAATTGTTTTGCGATGGACGCTGCAGCTTTTTAATGTAAAATAATTAAAATAGCAAACAATAAAGTCTTCATAAGCTCCTTTTAGCTAAAATAATGAGTTTTTATTTTGTTATAGATTTTTAATTTTTGATAACAAATTGAAATAAAAAAATACGTTTTTCGCTGTAAAAATCGGACATTTTTTACTTTTCTAAGAAAAATAATATAAAAAAGAAACATAGCTAGACTGCGTTATCTTGGGATATGAGTATACTAAATTTGAAAATGATCAATTACGATAAAATAATTGAGTATCCACTGATTTTGAAAACATGTGTGAAAAAAGTAAAATATGTTTACATAAGTTATATGAACACATAGGTATATGTTTTCGAGTGTGCCAACAGTGGCGGATACAAATGTTTAAAATTTTAAATATAGACAAATTTAAAATATTGTGCAGAAACAGTATTTTTTATGTATTTTTTAGAAAAATATTCTAATTGACATTTTTTTAAAAATTGAGTTCATTTTTCATTTACATTATTTTAAATGTCGAAAACCTGTATATGCGCAATGTCTGAACTTAAATTAAGTCCAAAGTTAGAATATTTAGAGTACAAAAAATGCAATACAAAATGCGAAATTTGTTGTTAAATATCAGTTTTTTTTCACCAAAAGTATATAGGCGTACAGAGCGTTTTTTTTCTTAAAGATTGCCTTCAAATTTCCTCAAGGGACAATTATTCTAAATTTTCCGCGGAAATTTTCGTTACAATTTTTTTATATTTGAATTTTTTGTAAATTTTCATAAATGTCATAAAAAATTCTGCTGAATTTCAGAGGCTTTAAACAAATTCAAGATTTTTTTCTTAATAGGTTTTATGTAAAGACTTTATTTTATTTAAAAAAAAATACAAAGTACAAGTTTTCTAGAAGTAGGTTGGATTTAAGAAAATTACTTCAGTTTGACGACATTGAATGGCGGTGCATTATTATTGTTGTATATAAAAATCATACAAATTATCGATAATATTAAGACAAAAATCAATTTTTTTAATTGAAGTATATTTTTTCACATCGATGTGATATTTCGGTATGGTACAGTACAATTTCTAAGTCTCTAAAAAATACGTACGTCAAAAAGGAGGTATGCTTTCGGCTAAACCGGACAGCGACGACTCATTTTTTTAAAATCAAGTTTCGAAACAAAAATATAAATGCTGTCTGCTATAACTCCCATGCACTCAAAGACGAGACGAGGATAAAAAATAAGTCTGCGATGATTAACATATGTTATTATACGCATACGGCGCCCTTCGATAATTATACTAAACACTAAAATTATCAGCTCACTCGTTACACTGTGAGTTGCAACCAGCAGCGTGGGCGTACTGGAATCGACCACCATTCTTAGTATCACCGAATCACCCTAGGCGATCGAACGAATACATCTTAACATTAATTGCACATTAAAGTCATTTGGGCGTGTTTTATCACTCATTATAAGACCTCACAACAACAAAAAAGATAAAGCTGTCTTTCAAATTTGGTTTTGTTTTATTGAAAGTTTACGGCAGTGTCATAATAATTCAGAGCATTTGTTTAAAGCATGAAACTTTTATTTTTTATTGAGATTTCATTCCTATCATTTTTGCAGAAATATAACCAGTTATTAACCATTTGGAGCCTTTATGTAATTTTTCAAACTTAATTTGTTTTTTTTTTTGTTAAAATATAGTTGTTAAATAGAAAGATCTGGGGGACAACATTAGCATTAATATCTTATTAACATTCATAAACCTTTCATAGACCTTTCATATATTAAAGCAAATGTATACAATGATGAAATTAACTTCAACCATTTCTTTTTTTTATGTTTCCAATATTAAAACGTTGACTTCAGTATTCTCCTTTCAGTTTTATAATAATTACATTTGTTTCATAATTACTCATACGCACTAATTGTGGCATCATATTGGATCCGCCATTTTGAATTGTTTTTAACTAACATCAGATTTGTAGTCAGCGACGATAAATGTAAGACATGTGTAAAAATCTCATTTCAACTTGTAGAAATTTACCATATATTTGCATCTTATCAAATAAAAATGTCATTGACTAAATTTCTCTACACATATTAGTTTTGACTTTACTATTTAGATATTTTATACTAATTTAGATTAAATTCTTTATCTTTATAAAGGCAACTTTATTACATTCGTTAGCTTTAAGGGTTCTGAGTATTTCTAATAGCGTATTGTATTAAAAATTACATCGCAACTAATTGGATGCGCGTTGTCCTTATTAAGATCCTCGCACCTACAAATGTAACAAAGTTGTATTAATTATGGGAAAGGATTTAATCTGAAGTAATAAGAAATATCTGAAGACCCTAAATAAAATACTAATGAAAGAAACATTTGCAAACAAATTTAGCCTACAGCAATTCCATGTTTGCGCATTGAATTTGTAAGAACGTACATAATTTAACATCTAATTTTCGTTACATATATTTTTTGTGTATTTAATGCATATTCTTTGAATATATATTTCTTTTTTATATAGATTTATATTTTTAATCACTCTTGTAGTAAGTCCAAGGAGGAAAAGTAGTAAGCATTACTACTTCAGCGCTTTAACTAACAACGGATTGTAACTACAAATCTGTCGGGCGATATCTTTATTTCTTTTGATGTAACCAGTTTTTTTGATATAGTAACCAGTCTCTTTTTCCCGTACATATATACAGGGGATCCCATGCTACACCATATAATAAAATAATAATTTAGTTGTAGCTCAGATTTTTTGTCAAAATAATTTTGACCTCCATTTACAGTAGAGAAGGTGGAATTACCTTCGTATCAGATTTGAAACATTCTAGTCTTGGTATCGAGAGTCAATGTGAAAAATCGATTTTGCGCATCCCGCGTAATTACAAGAGTTCAAATGTCACGTAGGTTAAATCATCACCTACAACTACGCAGTTTATAGTTGGGCTAGAATAAATAAGAGGAGTCTAGTGGTGGAATTCCCAAGGAGTGAAGATCCCCACAGATGAAACATTTTCAATGTCTCCAAATCGTTACATTACCCACAAGTTTATCCTTCTTTTACTGGCTTACCGTTGATAATACAAAGCAAATATAAATAACCTTTATTGTATAGAATGTAATTTTTTATATGTTTTGTATGAAACATTTTTTTTATTCCAAGTAAAATTTTCAAAATAAATACAAAAAATTTGTTATTTTTTAATGCTTTCCAGGATGGCGGCTTTATTTTACTCGTCCGACAAATTTTATTATTATATTCGTTATTAGGAGTCAAACATGCAAAACAATTGATTGAAAATATCGACTGCAAATTATTTTCAAATAAATAACCAAATAAGGTGTACAGAAAAATGAAGCATAAAATGAATTCATTACATATCGATCTGTAAAAGTTTCACGTCGATTACGGAGACTGACGTGCCTGATCTTTTAAGTGAGTTTGTTACGACCTGGGCGACGTCATCCCTTTATTCGAGTTATCAACTTCTTTGACGTGTGCCAAGTCGCAGCCTTCGAGAGTCCACGTCTCTCGCGCATGTGTGTGTACATGGGCCCTATCTCTCTCTTTCTCTATATATCTCAAAAGAGAAATGTAGCGAAGGAAGAGAAAGAGATAGAGCCGAAGGGCGGAGGTTGCGAGGGAGGCGAGTATCAGTATCGCTCGCAGAAGGTTGCCAGGCAGGCATAAACCGTTTATCCTATATTATAATTAGTTAAATTCTTCGGGACGTGAAGGTGTCTTTACACGTCAGTCAGCCCACTTCGCTCCCAGGCTCATCCTCCGCCCCCGATCCCCGCCCCCGACCGTACTTCTTCTCCACCACCTTCATCGTCGTCAACACAGCCAGCCGCTCCGACTTAACTCGTTCGACTGAGACTGGGAGGAGAGGATACGTAAGATATTAAACTATCTGAAAATTAGTTAAGTCTTGTTTAAAAGTTAGCCGCCTTCCTCGCAGGACAAGTACTGCGCCGCCGAACACACGCACCCCACCTATTACGCTTAACCGTATCGACGAGACCTCTTGTTCCTGCTCTGCTGCTTATCGCTATTCCAAATTATCAATGATTGCATTTTTAATAACCTTCATTCCTTGACTAATTATAAGATGACTTGACGAAACTTGACATAGTTTTACAGCGTTCATTTCCTAATATTCTATCATAACCTGAATTAAAAAGAGCATTAAATCAGCAACGGTTTATAGACATCATGCCTAAACGAATCATTTGCGTAACAAATTTTCAAAATCAGTTATTAAAAAACGAAATTATTTTGAGAATTAATTATACAATCTTGTAGGAATTCGAAATCAAGTCAAATCGAAAGTATGGGCTCAACGAAGACGGACAACATTTTCTCGGCGATCAGAAGTAGCGCTCAAGAGGAAGCGAGATGCGTTTGACACGTTACTCCGCTTTTCTTGACTTACACTCTCGACTTCGCGTATTCAACCGGGCACGTCTGAGCACGTCGCTGAAGGGCATGTTACGAATATACACGCGCACTACCCTCCGATGTGCTTGAGATTCCCTCCGCTACTTTACGATGTATAATGATCTCGAGGTGCGACGGGGCTTGCAATTATTTTTTAGCCGGAGCAGGACTGTCCTCTATTTTTTGGACTTTCAGTTCGAAGGCAGTTGATCCAACCAGTGGGTGGGGATTTTGGATAGATTTTGCTTTCAAAACATTTTTGCATTCATCTAAACATGCCTTTAAGATGTCTATTAAGGAGTTCTTACGGTAAGAATCTGTCTGGCTTGTACATTTTAAGTCCAGAATGGGTATTTGCTGGATAAAATTATGCAGTTAAATTTAGCATCCCATGTAGAATTGTTCCGATCAATATCAAATGGAACTTGGGTTTTAGTTGGAGTCCAATCGGGTAATTCTAATCAGAAAAGTGTCCTGTTTCGAACCGAACAGAATTGTATTTCTGGTTGGAATCTTGTCAGTCAGGTATACTTGTTTAGCCAGTCATACTTTACTTGGTAGCCGTATCTCCAGGTTGTACCTAGTATGGTCTTGCAGGATGTCGAAATAGGGCAGCCCAGTTGAATTCCAATGGTATCCCGGTCCAAAATTATACATGGAATATTACCTGTACTATTTTGAAAACAAATGAAAGATATACATTCAAAGATACAGAGGTTCTATTACTTACCGTCCAATTCCATACGCCCTTCTTAACCTATATTTTTGCCCCGTCATGACTGCTATTTTCCCCTTAGGCACTGGGAGAGTATACAGTTAGACGTGGACGGCCATTTTGGTAACTAAAAATATGCAATAGGACGGGGACCAGTGTAGTTGGGTTGAATTGAGCATGACATGCATTTTTTCCATTTCCTGCTCAGTGTATCCCAGTTATTGCTATTTTTATCCCAACTGATTATTGGTTTAGTAAACCAGAGGAGATAAAACAAATCTCAGGATAGCAAAAATTAAAAGTTTCAGAGCAGAATTTAGCAGGGAATTTAGCAATATCCAATTTTGGTTATGTCGCATCAAGACAGCATAATTCAAGGGAAATAATTAACCTTGAGAACTGGGTAGATTCTCTCAACAGGTATCAACATTACTTAGTATTGAATATAGCCATTGTTGAATGTACTTACTTATTATATCCCTACAGGTATATCCAGATCACTACATGGGATATTCACTGTTGACATAGATAAACTCCATCGAGTCCTGAGTTAAAGAATCATTATAAAGAAGTTTGGTGGAGAAACCCATTTCTCATTTTTGTAACCGAACGTACTTCAAAACATTAACGCTCAAGGTGGATATTCGTTATTTAACCACTGAATATCGACAAACAAATATTGTTTTAGACTCAGACCTGGAATTATGCCATCAGATTTAGTTAAGGACCTGTTCATCGGTAAAAAGTTGTTCAGATTGGGTACTAATGAATATAGGATCATCTGTTGCGTTCATCACCAGTTAATCTATAAAAGTCCGTTTTAACCTCGAACATTCTTTGATATTTACGATACCCTATAATATACCATAAGGCAACCGAGTCAATCGACAGCCGATCAAGTTCTATAAGACTTTCGCGAATTCGAATCTCACGCGATGGAAGCCAATGAATAAACGAGACGAAAAAGGAGGATATTCACGCACTTCGCTTATAATCGAAAACGTCCGATTTTAACAAAGCTACCCGGCAGCGTCGTGTTATTCTTTAGACAGGGCTTTAATTTGGTTCGCATGGGAAGATCCCTCGCGGAGGAAAGATGGCAGCCGATGTTGGCTGGTTCATCACTGACCGTCTAGATCCAGTCGAAGGCAAAGAAACGATATGAGTGGATCGTGAGCGGAGTCGAGTTTCTTGAAGCTGAGCGGGGGGATTGGCGGATGTGCTGGGTGCATCGATATTGACAAGGGTGCAGTCGGACTCTGACGTTTCGGACCGAACATCCTTGAGCATCGTGGCGTGGCTCGCTCAGCAGGGGTCGCCCACAAATTATATCTCTTGATTCCTATGGCAATCTCATCAAGAGAAAGTTTGGAAAACTTATGATGTTTTTGTATTTGTGTTTAAGAAAATTTAAGGAACGAATTTTATTTGACGTTAGACTAACACATTTTGTGTATGAAGAGTTCATGTTCAGGGAAAAATAGAGCACATACGGCTGAACAATATCCGCATCGAATGTTTTTTAGGGATCGATAGAATTCGATTTCGAAGACATTTCACGATTTGAGATCTGCGTCTTCAGAAGGATTAGGATTTCCTAACTTTTTTTGATAACTTTTTTTAGCGAGCCAAGATAATCCATCGACAATGGATGTCTTTGAAGTCGCCCTGTTGCCTCTGAAGTCGACGAAATGTGGCACCTATAATACTACATTATATGGAGCAGAGTGGGGGAGGACATCGCGCAATGTGCATGAATCAGTTGCGATCGAGATCCCTCCGATCGCTGCCGAGGGTGAATTTATGAAAGTAATCCGACCTCACTTGACTGCCGATCGGCGTGGGAGCCGACTCAATTTTTATTGTACGGCATGCCAGGTCCCTTTTCTCGCAAGAAATCAAACTTTCCGAACTATAAAATACGACGCTTCCTATAAAAGAGACAGTTGTGTCACTTGTCGGTGTGCTCTCAACAGGTAACTCTCCATTGTAGGGTTCCTTACGCCGCCGCGTTGTGCCAGTGGACCATTAAACGCGTGTTTACGAATATGACAAACAAGGTGGAATATACCTTTTAAAGTTTTACATTTTTTTGTTGTTTAAGAAAAGATTATAATTTCTATGATTTATGTCATTTCGGAACCGTATATCTTCCGTGTCCAGTTAGCCACAAATTTCCCAAGCATCTATTATGCTACAGGCGTAAGCGTGAAATTTAATTTTAAATGCTTCACTGGCTCGTCGAAGTGTCGCTGTGTTACCCGCATGGTTACATTTTTTAAGAATTTTAAAAAACTTGTACACGTACACTTTTTTCACCAATGAAATAGCAATCATATTAAATTATAAGATGGCCTAAAATGTCTTCGTCTAAGTTTGATTGAATATTAAAACCCTGTGCAGTGATGTATTACAATTAAGCGATGAAGAGTTATCAATGCATGCCATGTTTTCGTTTTCGTGGTGATAGGTCGAACCTTTTTAATTCCTACGAGACGTCCAGATTAAATTACAATTTCGAGAGGATAATGTTGTGTACATCAAATTTTCCACCATAAATTTTATAGTATTTTATGCCATTCGATGCGTAAAATGCTATTTTACACACTTTTGACATTTTTCGGTCTCATTTTAAGCACTCAAATGACATAAAATATTGTATGAAACATGTGCGTAAATGTTTATTCTGTGAATGTGATTACGACCCTCGCCTTCGGCTCAGGCCACAACCCTTCGCATTCGTAGGATGAACATTTTCGCACTAGTTTCATAATATACTGTTAAATATTACATGCAATGTTCATCAGCTATTTTCAAAACACGTGACATATAATCATTTGTCAAATTTTCAGATTGAATTTATTTAAAACATGACTGCGATAACGGCTAATCATATATCACACTTAGTAAATACATCGCCAAAATGCAAACTTGCATTCAGATTCAATTATATTACTAATGATGTCTTTAGTAACTTCTTATGTTAAAAATATGATAATTTTATACAAATTTTTTCTATTTCTCGAAATTAAATATATAGTCCTTATTTCATTCAAAATTGAATCGGATCAGATTTAATTTAGATATGTGGTAATATAAAGTTTATTAATGTATTATTGAATGAAAATTTAAACATTATATTGAAATGACATTTGGATAAATAAATTAGCGTTTAAGTAACGGTCACCATAATATATTTAAACTACGACGTCTGAAAAGACGCACATAAAAATTACAAAATCAGCATTTAACGTTTTCGGCTCTAGTTCATAGCCCTCTTAAGAAAAGTATCATGATGGTAAAAACGAATGAAAATTAAGAATGTTGGTATACAAAAATAAGTTCTTATCATTCATTTGTAATTTATATAAAATTTCGAGAATTGATTAATTATTTTCTAATTGTATTCAATTAGTGAATACTTACTCTTTGTTAATGAAACATCACTCTTTCAGAATGCTCACTTTACATGGAGTAAATATCCCATCATAAAGAATAATAATTCGCTATTTCACTAAAGTGCTCAATATTCACTCTATAATGAGTTTTCACTCAAATAAATTAAAACAGTAGTAGTAGGTATACGCGAAAACGAGTTTATTTCAGATGAAATTAGGTTTCATGTGAAATAATATACTTATAGTCTACATTTGGGAAAATGCTAGTGGAAAACTTAATAAGAGAAAAAATATTTGATGCTAAAAATTGATCATGCTGGACGTGTTTAGTTCCGGTCATTTGAAGGGTAAACTGGCGAGGAGTTGCTTCTTCTTCTTCGACCCGGTATTTAAGATGCTTGAAAATTTGTGTAAATAAATATAACAAAATTTGATCTTGGATTTTTTAAGCGAAACTAAATTGTACCTTCTAAATCTTCATAACTACACAAATTATTTTTTGATTCTATCAAACAAATATATTTATCCACTTCAACTTAATGTATTAAATTTAACATTATATCCCATTTATATTTATATCTTTCTTTTTTTCGCTAATTTTAATTTCTGCATAATGTTAGATTAGGTCCGGTGAGGTTACCGTGAGGTTAGATCATGTCAGGTTAGTTTAGATGAAGTTAAATCATTTTTAAATGGATTTTTTTTCAAGTCCGGATGTTTTGTAACATTTTTTTTACCATATTGGATTCGCAGTTTTAAGTCGTGGAATAACCGACACCGAATTTGTAAAAAATCAAATAACGATTTTTCGGGGCAATTAGTGCTTTACACATTGTTCATTTTATTTAGTTATATTTATTAATGTTTTACTACTATTATTTAATATTTATTTTTTGAAAATGACTGACAATAACGAAACAGGAAGGTTGATACGTATCAATTTAAAATGTCGTCAGATAGAATTAAAATTTGATATGCCCCAGTGATATAGTTTTAATTGAAATCGTTTGAGAGATTTAATAAGGTCACTAGTCTTTAACAATTCGACAAATATGCAATGGCTCAAACTCCCGTAACGAGACTTGATGATATCCCCAACCCCACTCTTGATAACTAATATCCTGCATATATTATTATTATTATTATGAAATATTTAAAATAATGGTAGTTTTATATTTGGTTACTTGGTCTTTTTAATACAAAAAATAACACTTTTCAGGAAATATTCGATGAACTTTTGTTTCTGCCCGCGTGACTTAAATCGACTTATATGACGGCCGAAGCATAGTTTAAGTATTCAGTAGGTAATACTTAAACTAAAGTTATTAACAATGCGTTTGTCTGTATATAATTAATATTGCATCTTTCATCTATTAACATAATAAAAAGATGTCAAGCCTTAAATCTCCTTGGACGGTTTGATCTCTATACATAGCCATAGCTCTGGTCGAAGGCCGTTTCGATATTGCGGTCCGAAATTGAATAGGTTCATTCTAGAGGCATTCCAATGTAGGTAAAAAGGAGATGGACTATCGAAGACCGAAAGTTGAAAAGAATGAGGGGAAGATATCAAGAAAAGGAAGGAGTGAGATTTCGAGGAGTAACTAAAGAGAAAAGAGGCATGTTAAAAAGACTGATGAAAAGAGAGTATGTGAACGGTAAAGAGTGAATGAGAGAGACAGATGTGATCGTCAAAAAAGAAATAGACGTAAGGAGCAGAAAAGTAAGTAGGTAGGAAAGAGTCAGATGATTCTGGATTGATATCCTGGAAGAGTTCCTGAGTCTTGTTTCTCATCTCGAGGGTATCGTCGAGAGCTACCACAACCCAATGCCCATCAGGGCGTAGCCCGCAGGCCTGATCATTACCGACATTGTCCACTAATGGATATTTATGAATGCACCAATCAGTGCTACCACTACTGGGCTTCAATGCAATCAGAATCGATTATATAGATTCCGCTTGACCGATTCCTTCCCCTCTTTTTCTCTACCTGCACGTTCTACCGATTACCTCCCGAAATCATCTCTCGCTTCGATCCGCGAAGTATTTTTTACATTTGTATCCAAACAAGATGGTGATTGACAAACATTAATCATCTTTTCTTAGAATTCACGTACGGAATAATCACAATATTGAATATCCACGATTGCAGTCCCGAATTTTCGAAGTCCGAAGTCGAATCCATAGTTGAAATGTTTATCCCTTCAGGAGGGAACCTGTACTCGAATGATGTTTTCACAAATTAGCGAAATCCCGGTTTAAAAATCAATTTTGCGAAGATTAATCGAGCATATAGTTTCGTTCGCTGAAGATCGCGGTAATTGCGAGGAGGATTTTTGATCTCACCGCCCAATTCTGGTTCCCATTCATTTCTTCGTCGACGAAAGAAACAAAGAACCGCATCGACTTAGGAGAGTACTAATGAGAGCTCGCTGGGTCTCTGTGACGTAATCGCGGGATTTTTAAAAAGTCACGAATGCATTTAGTTCTGGACGCGCTGTTTGGAATGTGGTGAATGGTGTTACGGTGAATAACGTACCGTAACAGCATGCTCGGAAACAGAGTCCACACACGTGACCTCGCACCATGCGTTCATTGTGTATTTACCGTCAAAGAGGGTGGGACACTTCGCTACGGGGGTGTCGGACTACACGTGTTTCTATCGACAGCGAGTTAACGGTATTCATGTGTGGTCTACCCGGCACGCGATTTAAATTTTTATATTTGCGTTTTGTTTCATGAATGGTGAATCGCATTTCATGTTCCTTTACCCTGCTGAGCAATTGTTTTAATGCTCGTCAAGACGCGAATTTCTGACACGGCGATATGCACAGAGACATTTTCATTCATGCACAACTGGTTATCTGCAAGTAGTGTATTTCAAATTTTTGACGGTTGCCATTATTCATTTTAGATCATGTAGCATCAGAAAAATCCAACATTGATGTTTTCCGTGTGAAATTCTTGTTACGGCGTAATTTGCTGCATTTTATTTATGTTCTGCCTTTGCAAGACGTCGCGTATTTCTCATACCCAGCATGTAAACTCGGGCTCCCATAGGTACACGAACCACCAGCGTCCATCTATAAGAGATTATTCTGATATACGCCGGGTATTCTTGTTATGGCACCGGGAATAGCCGGTGAGGGTGTCAAGTTGTGGGGTTACATCGCTACATCCCGAGTGTGCTTGTACGAGTGTCTCGAGTAATGTGCAATGTTGTTCGCCTCTCGCTACTGGCTTTATAGCCAATTCATTTAATACGTTATTTCCTATGAAACGGTCCTTAAACATCCTGAACAAAATCACTTTGTATGGTTGAATTTTAAAGTCCAATAATGATTTACTGGGAAAGTTAAACAATCTTGAGGGAAATGTCGAAATTATCGAAAACCAATAACGTCTTGAGTTGTCTTAGCTTACAGTGGAGCCATCGTCAGGATGAAGAACGACTCACCGTTGTCCAGCCAGGATTACTAATGATCCCGTGGACGTAGAATACATATGGAGCGACCAGAGTGTCTGAATTAAAATCGTTCGCTGCGCAACTACGCGCTACCTACCCTTCCTCTATGATTAATGATGAGTTCGCACTTGGAATACACACACGGGATAATTAAGGGAATATATTGTGGCCACCGAGTCTAAGCCCTTTGAAGAATATACTGGGTAACGCCAAATCGCGATAGCTCATATTTTCAATGATCCGATTAGGAGATTAGACGATCCCCCATTTCGATCACTGATAATGACTAATTCACGAACATCGATGCAACTATTATGAGTTCATTTGCAATTGTTGTATGCATAATTTACATACTTGTCAATTTCTTTTATTATATATAATATAAATCAAGATAGCCTCAAACTCTTTCCTACAATTTTCTCTTTATTACGTTTGTTTCAGGCAACCGGTATTGAAAGCCAGACATCCATCGCATCTGGCACTACGACCACGATAAACTTTAAGATCTCTCTTATCATGACATAACAAAGCGACAGTGGCTGTTTCTAATCATTAATTCAAGGATTTAGCATAAACAAACGATGATTTGATAACGTCCAGAACTGGATACTGTTCCATACGAGGGCGTCTTCTCCCAAATCTTGTCATGTTGGACGTTCGCTCGTACATTATACATTACGACACGAGGATTAGAGGGGACAAAAGGCTAGAAAAAATTCCAGTCAAATAAATGATCCATTTCTCGTTGAATTTCGATCCAAACCAACCATTACAACTAAATACGCCAATTTACAAATATAAGTTTACTTATTAAAACTAGATTTTCCATGCACTTTAGCATCTCCCGCCGGATAAGTAATAAGTATAAACACGATTGCTGACGTGGTAATTATTCACATGGCGGCAAAACCAAGACACCGGGCTCCTATAAATCCTGTAATACGAGTGAGTTTACATATTCGTGATCTCATAATCGATTGCCTGTTATTGCATTCCTGAAGATATGCGGAGGATTCGAGCTCGGTCCCGGTTAAACTGTCGCAGTCGTTAATCGCTTATGAGCCATTGGTAAAGTAGATCGAATTTATCACTGACCTAATCTCTGACAAATTGGGTGTAAGAGAAAAAGACTAAATACCGAACATAATTGCTCGACCGATCATGTATTTAAAAAAAGGCGATTACATAAGTATCATACTATTTTTTCGGAATTTTTTAATAGCAAATTACATATATTTTTACGGGGCGTGTTATTATACATGCAATGCGGGGGATTTTAAGCACAATATCGCGCAGTTTAAAGCAACGTGATCATTAATCGCGTATACAGCGTCGGTAAGGTAGCGCAAATTTACAACCCGCCTAATCTGTGACAAATTGGCGGCGCGTAAAAAGAACGGACGATGATGCAAGGCCGCGATATTAAAGTGGAAAGGACAGGAAGTTTGCTTCTTTTCTTCCGTTTGCACATCGCTTCTTTTCCATCGCCTCGCCGTTCTTTTATATTTTCAATTTTTGTTTCTCCCGAGGTTCTACCCTTCCCTATCGCTTGAACTGGTAATGTATAGACGAGCTTTACAACGCCGCCCTCCATGTAACTGGAGGATGTTTTGAGCAGCTACACTAAGATGACGAGGTCTGAATATACGCGAGGGTAGTGCAGTAAGGCGCCATACTTTTATAAGAAGCTCACATAAATTGTGACACCCAAGAGTTAAAAGCAGTCTTAAATTACGTACCGTCGACTAGTTGATGAATTGAGTACTCCCACCTTCCGTATGCGCCGTGGGCAACCATTAGTTCCTTAAGTTTACTTTTGCTGGAAGTAAATATTTCTTGGAGGAGGTATTGAAAAACGATTTTACCAGTAATGTTTACTTCTTAATCGACGACTAGAAGTAGACACAAGTGCAATCATTTTAGCTTGAATCGCGTCGGGGCCCAGTTCCGAGAATCAGAAAACCATAAGGATTTCTGAAAGAGTGATCGTAAATTTTCTGACCGGTGTCTCTCTTTGCTTCTGCTGCTTATCCACCCCGTTATGTCTCTACCTTATCTCCTTTCTTTACTTTTCCATATCGCCGCGTATTTTATATACTTTTTGAAATTCCATCTGATTCCGAGCGACTGATTTATATACGCGATGATGGTACACGCGTGCTTCAACTTCCAACGAGATCATCATATCTAAGGGAACGATCGAGCTCGGGGTATACAGAAAATAACTGGGTTACGTTTCGTTTTATTTGTCATTCGCTCATTTCGGAAAAAGAACCTGACTATGCGGCGTAAGTAAGGAGCAAAAGAGGGACGAAAAGTACGTTATTGTTCTTGGAATGATTCCAAATAAAGATTTCAACGCGGTGTGCAGGAACCAGTATAATAAAATCTTTCGGATGACGCGTCACACTTGACCCGCGCTCGCATCTTCTACGAACAATTGAAAGAAGCAATTCTCCTTCGAAAGATGACAACCCTGAATTTAAAATGATCTGCAGTGCTTTAAAATTTCCATGGGATCCGTGATTTCGAGTGCCTCGTTAAATTTAAACTCTGCGAATGTTGGCTCCAGCCGCGTTGAATTTTTGTAAACAGTAACTGAAAATGTTGGATCGGGGAGTTCATACAAATTAATCATTAGGAACGATTTGATTTGAGAAAATTGTCGCGATGACGTGCCGGCATGCGCGATGATGCGGAGAAACTAGAATATAACTGCGCATAAGCGCAATTTATGTTGGGTGATTTGATTACCGCGATATAAACTTGATGCGTACACACGCGTGCTGCGGAGACGCGTCAGGGACATACATCACAGACGACTGGTTCGGTGCTTGCTCGCTTTTGCTTTCGCTGTAGTAAGTCTCTCCTGGTCCCCCCTGAAAATGTCCTGACAATCTCGGTGTCCTCAGCGGCCATTACCTCCCTTCTAGTAAGTTCCCGTCGAGATCCTCCTCGTTTCAGTCTCTTCAGCACCCGACGTTGTCGTCGGGGCCGACGTCTCGACTCCTCTCGGTCGGTTTCGTCGTTCGCGGCCGTAAACGAGATAACGAGATCAAATTTATGGCGCCCAGATTTGCACACGAAAATATGATAATCGCGGCTAATACCAAACGAGCTCGGCATTCACATGAAATCCGAAACAAAAAATGTCGTCAGACGTCATCTCGCGTCCAATGATATACCGCTTTCATGAACTTTTCCCCGCGAATTCCGCCTAATCGTCGATGAGATCAATGAGAGTCATTCTGTATTCACATTGTTCATTCACGAAACGTCTGGTGACGTCATATCTGTTATTATCGTGGAATTGTTAGGTACGTGTTCGATGATTGCACCGAACGTAACAAACGCTGCACTTAATTTCGAGACCAGTCAAGGTGTAACCAGACCGTAAAATTCGAATACAGTCAAGTGTTGACTTAACCATCGAAAATCGAAGTCGCCCGTTCTTCTGGCTTTGAGTCACGTCGGAGCTCAGACACACCCAGTCATCGCCCAGGAATAATAGCGGTCTCAGGTCCTGGACCGGAAGTCCCTCTCCCTCTGTCTCCCAGTATCTGCCCCCGCAAAACATTCGGAGATTCCATGTAATATTCGACTCCGAAACATCATTTATCGAAAGTAAACACACTCGTGAGGATTCCATGAATCGGCGTTAGCCTATATTTATAGATTACCATACCTGACTTTTAATAGAATGTATAATCATAATCCGTCGACATTACTTTGGAGTATGAAATTTCGTGGGTTTGTATTGGTCCTTACTAATGATGTCTATCCATGTCACCCGGATATAGTGGGTGAAAGAAAACGTACCCAGACCCTAGTTCCCTTAAAAACAAGAGGGAAGTAATAATGAGTTATTGTTTCATATTTTTATATTTTTTTTTGCATCAAATAATTTGATTAAATTAATAATAACTTTGGAATGGCAGGTTAATATTCAATGCTTTCTAACATGTTGACGAACTATATAAAAACGCCTTCAAAATATTACAGATGATTTTGTCATAAGCTGGCGAACTTTTTTAGAATTTGGATTAGTTTTTAATAAGAATCACTACAGGCTACAGTCTGAATTAAGTAAAAAATAAAGTTCAATTAAAAAGAAAACTAATTATATCTTAGTTTTGGTGATAATACATTTAAAATGTATACCATAGATTTCAGTAAAAACAAATACTTCTCTAATCACCACACATTTTTTTAATCCTTTTTTCGGAGAGAAGATGATAATATTTGATATGTTACTGTCATTCATCTGCGAAGTTGTTTTTTGCCTTTTAAACATTGTAAACGGTACATTTTATTATCCGCAACTTCTTTTTAAGATACTGGTACGTATGAAAAAAGTTATTTTGTTTCGAGAGTATCGTTTTTCACGTTTTCCAAACCTTTGTCGAAGCCATAATTCTTATTAGCTGTATGTGAGTGTCATAAAAAATAAATAATAGTTTTTATTATTTAAAAGAAAATTAAAATTGAGTGAGATGCTACTTTTACTTCATCATAATCAAATTGTACTCCAAAGAAATGAACTATCCGTATTACTCATTATTGCACTAAATAAGTTACTCTTATCCTTTGAAGTAAACACTGCATTATAATATTAAGAATTACATTTAAATGCTTTTTGCGGAATCAAGAAACTAATGTATTCTGCGTTTCGAAAACTCAAACGCTATTTGTTTTAAACTATGCAATGAAAAAATATATATTGTTTTTAGAAATTGCATACTCATTTTTTTCTTACATAATTTTAATTGCAATTTAGCAATAATTTTCATAATATTATTTATTATTGCGAAATGAATATACATATAGATAAATAAATAAGTAAAAAGAGCAATATATTTATCCAAAAAATATTAAATAAATAAATAGACGAGATAAACGAAATATTGAATTAAATTGATATAAATAGACAAATAACATTTGATTTGTCCAAAATATACATGTCGTTTAAGTCCTCTGTTCGGATCATTTTCGGGCAGACTTGAATATTGAATTGAAACTAAAAGAATACAGTTCTACACTGAGAGAAAAAAAGCTATATTCAAGTAAATATTTATTTGAATAGTAGCAAGTAAATTTTTATTTGAATTAAACAGCATATTTTATTAAATTTACTAAGCATAAGACAATATTTTCTTAATTCAAGTAAACATTTACTTACCGCTATTCAAATAACTTATTTACTTGAAAATATAACTTTTTTTTCTCAGTGTAGTGGCATATTCTTATATTGTACGTCACAATATAGACAATCTCGAAAACATATGCCTGAATCGTTGATTTCGGTCAAAATCAGTCCACCAGGTTAATATACAAATCGCGAGAACAAAATATTTTTTATTTATTGTCATGTCAAAATAATTTTGTTTATTTACGTCCTATACGAAATGTGTTTTCGGCATGAATTGTACAATGTCAATACTGTTTGTGTATAATTCTAAGTGACAAGCTTTCAAGAAAAACCTTTCAGAATTACTCATATATATAACTGCGAGTTCAAAATTGTTGTTATGACAGTAAAGTTTCTATGATATGCTTTGTAATTTTGTATACTTTCTAATTGAAATCATTCTTTAATTATAAAGTTAATTTATAAAATAAATATCGTACATGAACTGTTTAATCTGCAGTCATTTAATAATGTTACTAACTATAATTTTTTAGTACAGCTAGATGTTGAATAATTTTGATAACATCATTTTAAAAGCGACCTTGAAAATGCTACGATATGTATGTCTCAATTCTTTTCTTTCGATTTTGACACCATATACTAAATTGAGATAAAAGTTAAGTAAATCTCATTTCAGGCGTTAAGAAGTTAAGTTATGAATTAGGGCATTGAAAAATTAATTAAATGGTTAACAACAAATTAGATTGTATTCAGAAATCAACAGCGAAACCAGGTTAGGAACTGAAATATCAATAATCTTCAATTTCTTTCATGTAATGCTTTTAAAAAAATAACAGAAACAAATTCAAAGTACACGCATAGATTATCAAAGTCAAATTTGTAAGTAAAACGTTAAAGGAAGAAAAACCTCCGGTAAAACTTTGCAGTTCCATATTTGTTTCCCACGAAACTACTAAGTTTTCTATGCTTCTTCTTTCTGCAATTGGTCATAACCTATTCAAAATAAAGTACGTTTGTTTCTAATGCCTAAATGAATAATAGAAATTGTAATCGTGACCATGCACAGCACATTTTACTTAAGATATTACAATTGTACATTCACAGCAAATTAAAATGAGACTGACAAAAGATTATGTCAATATTGTTTCAGAATAACTATTGCTCGCACTATAAGCATTTTAATTGCAATAAATCGGTTTCTCAAAAACGTGCATCGTTTGGATGTGTTGTAACGACGATATCTTAGGCTTCTCGTGTGTATTGTTGCTGCTAATGGGCCTACAGTCACGACTCGACTACCGTTCGCAACCTAATTATGATTTATAGTTCTCTCGGTACCTCAGCAGCATCGAACATCCTCATACCACAACCGCCAAACGGCTGGTGTATCCCTAATCGTGGCATCATCACAGAAACTGCGTACTTTGACTACTTGTTGCCACCTGACAATAACGTTACGCAAATACAAATAAAATGTCCAAATACGTTCAGAACGTGACAGGTAAAATAAAAAATCATTTAATCGAATTAACGAGGACATTGATTGCAAAATAAAAATGACAGGAGCTGAACAGGAATTCGTCGAACCACTTGAAATCGACGGGAGCGCACTCCAGAGTAGAACGACGAGCTTCAAGATCGAGTCGAGTCATCAGCGCCCACGTGAAATCGCGAGTCTGACTTTGGGTGAATAGACGCGTTCGTGACAGAGAATAAACAATACAATGACGAAGCGCATATCGAGACAAGAAGTCAGTTCCATATGTGAATACGTCAAAGACGCTGTAGAAATGACGAAGAATCGAAGAGACGAGAATGGGATCGAGGAGTTGCAGGATGAATAAGAGCTTCCAAGGCGTTGACACTCGATACGATAACGACGAGAACTGCTACGACCATTACTGGCGATTATAGTTTGCTTCAAGACCGTAATCAGATGCTTCGTCGATTTGTTGTCTGGAGGCTGTGTTCGGAAGCATTTTGATAATATCCAGAAACATTCCAGATATTAAAAAATCATTATCTCCATCTGGTCATATTCCATTTAAATATTTGCATATTACACTCGTTCATTAAATGAGTATTTAGCGATCAGAAAATCGTTCATTGTGTTCGAACGTCAGGCTGGTAATCGATGATTATGCGGGTAATTTACCTTCCGAATGTTTACAGCTATGAGGGTTTGTGCTTCGACAAGAGATGACGAAGCGTTCTTCGCACTTCCTGCCTAGTCATCTCTGCACACTTTCACTCAAAAATAATATAATCATCGCTAAATTTAGCTACAGTTTATTGACGTGAGATTGAGGTATTAGGTACAATAGTAATGTCGACTTGGCGAAGTTTATTGTTGTGCAGACGATCGATCATGAGCAATATCGTTAAGACAAGAGAACTTCGCGAAAGTGCCACTTTAAATTGTTCATAAGACAATACCTCTGAGGCAGCCAGGATATAATAAATGATTTTGAACCACTCAGATCCTGTCGAAAGAGAAACAGAAAAGTCGCGACAAGAATGCAAAAAGGTATGCGTTGGTGCTCACGCGCCAACATGCTTGCTGAGGAGAACCGTTGGTGGTCCAAGGCTCGGGGCATCGCATCGTTTGTCAAGTCGTCGATATGCCGATCTCGCAGTCCGATTACCATATTTTAACGCCAGCGTTATTGGTCCCTATACCAGCTACTGGAATCTGCATACGTACTCATTCTTCTTCTTGATAAAAAAAGACACCACCGACTCTCACAATCGGCGACGTTCGATCGATGAGCTCCCATGTGCGAGTACGAGGAATCATATTCGATGTGCGAGAGTCATTATTAATAGGGTTACATTATCTACATCAGCGATCAGGAGGCCGATCGTGGTACGTCATTGCGTTCGTGGCATCGACACATCTATCAGTGGCAACACCGAACGATGACCTTCTGTCATGTTTCTTAGATGCAAAAACCCTTTCTTTTCAAATGATGAAGAGCCTAAGTAATGGCGCATTGTTTTCCCGAGTTAATAGACGTATTACCATAGCTCACTTTACTAGCTTAATATCGATGACTGTAAAATAATCTGACATGTTTATAATTGTAATCGAAATTTCAAACATTATCCATAATAGATTGGAAGTACTCAACGAATAAATTGATGGACGCAAACAGGTGGCATTTTCGATGACAGTGGGATGAAAGGTCAATTTACATTCGAAGTGCCTACACCATTGACGGAAGCGGGAAAATCATTAGTAAAGTGTCCGCCAATGTCACTGTATGCGGCATGGCTTCATTTTACGGGGATTACCATCAACGGACGAAGATCTCTGACGACTGATGATCGATGTTCTACTCCAGAGCAACCCCTGCTATTAAATACATCAAATCGAAGTTGCTCATGATTAATGGACAAATTTGTTCAAAACCGCAACTTAGCATTTTGTTTCTTTTGTTCCATCGAGCAAAGAAGTGCAACGAAGTATATACAAATAAACAAAAATATAGGGCGGAGGGCGACTTCAAAAGTAAAATATCAAGCAAACGATAAAAGTTAATTTACCTCATTAATAAATTTATGAATACATTTTATTCTTTAGAAGGACCTCAATAAAATATGTGTATGATTAGAGACGATTCATTACTATATGCCGAACGTTTTACGATCTAGACGATTTCACTTGAGACATTTATGGATTCTGTATAAGATTTAGTCGATACTCGTCTCGAATATTCGAAGATGAATCCTCGAATTCGTGCGTCTCCTCGACGGATCTCGAGTGAACCTTTCGGTGGTCACCTTTGGTGGTCCGAAATTCTCTCCACTCGAAATTATTGCTCCGACTCGTAAGTGGAAATCGGTTGATGAGTGCGTCAGTCGGCAATCACGTCCGGCACGATCGGCAGACACTGCACTTAATGGGACCTCAAAAAATAATCGGGACTTGGAGTGGAAATGAAATATCGATCTGAATATTATCATCGAACTCTAATAATACGTTATTTTTTCTATCTAGAAAAAGGAGACATTTATAGTAAAATGAAATTAACAAGTGATTAGACAGTGGAAAATTCCTCTTCATAAATCGAAACATCTTCTGTTTGAATCCCTGGAAAAAATAAGCAATTATGCATCTGTCAACTGAAAGATATGTTGCCAAAAAAGACGTCAGATAAAAGGAACGTGATGTGTTTCGTCATCGATCCAGGCGAGAAAGTGGAACCTTGGCATACCGAGTGGATTATGGAACACGCTTCGGCGCTTTCGATGATCGATTCTAACATCGGATCGAAAGCCCGATTTACATCGAAACCCCGCGATGCAGTATGAGAGTCCGCGTATCGATATTAACCAAACAAATCGACCAAGAATTCAATTCGGTAAGAAAGACGGACGTTGTCGGTTCAATTTGCCGAGATCCCTTTAAGCAGCATGGTCCGAAAACATTCCTTGCCAAACTCCCAGCAAGGGTTCTGGCATTTTCGTCTAGCCGACTATCTATATCAATCCCATTACGATACGCCCATGTCAAACCGAAATCATTCGATCGGAGGCTACCATGCGTCACTTCGTGTTAAGATTTCAGCATGGCAGAATTCGTGTTATTCAGTAACTACCGATGCTTATTCTGGTTTTAACCTGTGTTTTTTGCATCGTGTTTTAATCGGATACATAGAGGAGGAGAAGAAGGTGGTGTGAATAATTTTAATCCAATTTCTTTCGAATCCAACGATCTGTGATAGATTGACATCTTATTGTAGATAGATGTGATGATTATAATTAATGATAGTAATCAATTCCATTGTTTTATTACGAAATTCCTAAGCCATAACTTACATATTGATATATATTGGAATCGGTCGGCAAAAGCGTACCTTAGAAGCATGGCTCTTTTTAGATAAATCGTAGAAGGAGCGAGGAAGGGAGAAGAAACGTTTCCGTAATGACGGGACATAAATAACTCGGACTTTTACGTGCGCATTGATTTAAGCAAACTAATGATTTCACTTTGACCGGTCGGCGGCCGAGGTCTGCCGACTCCCTGTCATATTGACATTTATATTCGCCCGCGTAATTTACATGTCTATGTATGACAATTATGCTCCTTGTGCATCTAAGATCTCTTTGGTGGCTTCCCTTCCCTTCCATCTATCTCACTCCCACTCATTCTCGCGTACTCTTTTCAACGTTTCCGCCATTTTCTGGCAAAACGACATGCAACGTGTGCGAATCCACGCGACATAATATGTATAGAATATAGGAGTGCAAATATTCCGACCGTTAGCTGCTGCAGCGTCCGATAAGTCTGAAGGGACTGAGCTCGCGGAGATGACATTGACGGGCTAATGCGTGGGACTTAAAACCGAGATTAACTTATCCGTCAGTATGCGATACATACTTAGTGTATTTGCCCAAGTCGGATTCGGATGGGTTTGCGACGCTTCGTTTTCGAGACTTACTTTCCGGCCATGCGTCGCTTTCGCTCGGTCCGGTAAACTCTGAATGTAAATGACAGTGCTGGGGTCGATTTACTGCTGTATTAAATTTATATTGCAGAATATTCTCGTCTGGCAGAAATGAAGACCGTATGTCGTCAAAAGAAGATCCTGTTGCAACTTTCTGGATAACGGTGTGTGTGGTTTTGATGTCGGCCATGGCGTCAAAAGCATATGTCTTAGAACGATATTCCAATAGAAAACTTCTGCATGACACTATCTTGCATTTACTAATGGCTAATTTGAAACATAATATAAAATAAGGTAACCAGGAGATGTAAACTTTATTTTAATAATAAGATAATTTTCAAGTGTTTCCATGCGTATATTACTTGGCTCTGTATTCAGGAATAATTTCTTATACATCTTTAGTTTGCTTATTTAGGTGCTTATATTTATCCATTTTACGCACATGTTCTGAGCATAATAAAAAATAAAGTTTCAATGTTAGAAACAAAATAATTTCACACACGTTTATTTTTACTTTAGGTCATCAAATTGAAAGTTTTTTTTTGTGTATTAATTAAAAAAAAAAGTAATATAAGTTCACAACAAATGATAAAGAACGATCTTAAATCCGATCATAAAAATATGCCTACAACAATGGTGCACATCATTCTATCATCACAGGATGTTTTGTATTGCCTAAATTTAGTAATGACAAGAAAAAATTAAGTCTTGAAATCTTATATTAAATTCATCATCGTGTAAGGCTCAGTAACTATTTTCCTCTGTGTTAATTATCTCAAATTACGTCAATATGTAGTTTTAAAAGCTTTCCTTATGTAGTAAACATTTAATTATTGGCGAAAGCTTGGAAAAAAACTAATTTCATCATTCTTATACAATATTTTCAGTAATTTTACATAGAAATTGATGATGATTATCTTGTTTAATATAAAAAAAAAAAATTTCAATTGAACTATTTTCATCATTACATTTTCTCCTTTATAAAACTATTGAGATAAATGTTTTCTTCGTATCAAGAGCAAGGAGAGATCAGGATTTATTATCATTATAATATAAGTAATTCCTTCTTTTTGTTATTTTAAATTAATAAAGCTACAGACAAATTGTGTGTAAAAATTATTTTAGAATTTTTCTTCTTATAGTCGTTCTAATACTGAAAAAAAAAATTAGACAATAGATTTTAGACGTTTCGGCAATGTAATTGGTATAATCTCCAGTATAATTGAATATATATAGTTATAAACTCAGAGGGGTGCGGGTCGAAAAACCGACAAATCAAAAAGCCGACAGGTCAAAAAACCGACAGTCAAACAGCGGACACATAAAAAAATGGACACATCGTCAGGAGAACAGTCATACTTTGAACTTTCGGTTTTTTGACTTTCGGCTTTTCGATTGTCGGTTTTTTGACTGACGGTTTTTCGACCTGTCGGTTTTTTGACTGACGGTTTTTCGACCTGTCGGCTTTTTTATTTGTCGGTTTTTCGACGCCCACTCACCCAGAGTAACACTCTTGCACTAAATTGTTTATATGTTATAAATATACATAAAGTAATGTTGGCGGGTGTTCATAATTTTTTTTGACAGCTCAAAAATCTATTGTCTAATTTTTGTTTCTTAATCGTGGGGCTGACTTTACCAAGAAAAGATTTATAAAAAAAGTAAATAAATGTTTTTCAATTTTATAAAATTCAAACTTCGTTCATAAATATTATTCACCATGGAAAATGTTTTGTCGATTGCTGTTGCCATTTGTTCTTCTTTCATGCCGTACGCAGATTCTTCTAATATATTCGATGCTATTTTAGTAACATGTAATTTTTTTAATGTTTGGAGACCTTAATATTGTAAATAAGAACTCATACATCATATTTATAACGCCGAAACCAATTTACTTAAAAGAATGTCTTATTATAAGACCGATTTACCGACGAATTTTACTCCGTAGAATTACTCAAGAAGTATTCTTAAGACTACTAAAAGGTAAAGACAAGATTGCGGAATGAAGAATAAACTAAAATGGAGAAATGACTCTTTATTTGATTGTTTGGAGTGTCTTTAGAATAAACTCAGATATAAGAAATTTTCATTTTGACATGATTCTAACAAAACTCTGCGCTGCGCTTTTCACAAAAAAATTACTACAATAGAAAGTAATCCTGTTGATATCAAGCGCAAATTAGTAAAATAAGAAGTAGGTAGAAACTGATCATTGAAAAAATATACTTTGGTTCTTTTTCTTTGTAATTTAATTTAAAAGCTGGAAAGAAAATTGTTTTATATTGAAAACCCTATTTTGCAGAAGCTGAAATATGCTTTTTGGGTTAAAATATGTTTTAACATTTTTAAGAGTGGAAACAGCTTGCTAATAACTGCAGCCAACCGCATGAAGAATGAACACTTATCTTGGTATACTACATTACTTCACTAGTTACTGCATAAAAGGAAAATATTCACATCCTATAAATAAATTTCCCCAATTAAAGACGTCGACGAGTTCAACCAGATTAAACAATGCTTAAATATAAAAATTTAAGATTTTTTCGACATTAAATTTTTTTGTGTTTTTTACATTTCCAAGCACATATTATAAAATTGTTAATGGTGCAAAAAAATGAAGCTGTGGTTTGAATAGAGCATACTTCGTAGCTACAGACGAAGGATTGGCATCAACCAATTCAAGGCCAACATTGCACTCTCTACAAAGTGCAACTGTCATACTACAAGGAACTACAAAAATGTGGACAAAAAGTTGAAAAGGAACGCGTCAACTATTTTCTAGATTGCTCTTTTGAATAACGTAGTTAAAATTGAGAAACAAAAAATTCCCAGCAATATCGGCGAATACACATTAATAGGCGCTGTTTTAATTTTCATATTTTTTACAATGTTTTACAGCGTAGAAGTTGAAGTATGCAAACAGTGCACATTAAGTTGTTAAGTCAGTTACCTAGAAACTACTTTTTTTTCTTCGATGCGAAAAATTATGGCATTGCTCTGAACACATTAATAGTTCTACAAATTATTCACCATTTCAAAAGATTTATATGCACCACGCGTAGAAATTAAAGCCGAAAATCAATAAAAGCACTTTGGTTTCTCACACATAGGCAATTCAAATTAATGGAGTCAATCGATCAGATACTCGACCCAGATTCGTGCAAATTGTATCCACGATGGTACGATCGTATGGCCCTACTCGATGCAAACTGCAAAATGTTATCGCCTTCCCGTCAACGTATGAATATTCTATGCTACTTAAGTATAGGCCTATAATGGCTGTATCGCCATAGGGTGTGCGTGCATGCGATCTCGAAACCCATCGCGAGTATATCCCTACGAGTAGGTTCTGCGTGCTTCGTACGAAGGCGTATGTGCCTCGTGAGATGATTAATTATCGCCTATAGGCCAAAACCAAGTGTCTCATACGTATGCGTTTTCGCGCTTCCGAGGACACGTACCTGGTATTACACTGGGACGCTACTACACTCTCGTAATAATTCTGATTTATGCATCTTCGCGATGGAGACAACTATGTCGATCTGCATTTCGTTTCAGATACACAACACGTATCCAGCCCATGAAACGTTATCCGGCTTTCAAAAACTGATGTTGCGATGTCGAATTTATATTACGATTTACAAGAACCTAATCTATTTTGAACTACAGCTGCCTTTCAGTCTATCTGTAGAAGTCGTTTGAAATACACTATTTCAAAAGATCTTGGCAAATTCTACTATGGCATGTGTAATGTAACAAAGAGTTGATTTGCCTTTTCGTTTTGCAAAGAAAAATTCCTGTACCTATTCTTTCACATTGTCAACTGAGGTCTTTGGATACTCTTTTATGTCCAACACGTTGATACCTTCGTAGTAGGTAGAGTTCAAAGTTGGTTGAAAGTAATCAATTCACCTACCAACGGTGAAAACGTCCACAATATATGAAAATTAGTTCGTCAGTAAAATTTACACGAGCATTAATGACTAGGAACAATCCAACAGATTAATTGGACGAGTCATCACTAATGTTTAGACATGAAATATGTCACTGGAAGACAGAGAAGAGCATCCATGCAAATTGTGCCTTGACATTAGCCAATACTGACCTTAGCGTCGTGAACCCTATCATAAATGGAGATGGATATGGATCTACGATTATAACATCGTTTCAATATGACAAGTTTTCCAATTATATCAGCTTATTACGAGCATCGTACAGGGCAAGGAAAACGAAGGAGTACAATATTAAAAACTCAAACAATGCACAGAGTGTTCACTTAACCTAGGTCCATGTTCACTACACCTATCCTAATTCAAAAACTTTAATTGCAACATCGCGGTCGTTGATTTGAGACATTTGATGGCATAAAATAAAATTTACTGGAGTAAGTTAAAAACATTGAAGATAGCGTCACACTTTCGATAGTTCTTATTTTGAAGGCGACAGAATAAATGTTGATGAGAAACGTCTGCCGATCGCATAGTTTGCAGGTACTTTTTATACCTAAGCAAATTTTGATTTTATGGAATAAGAAAATAAATTATCACAAAAAAAGATATTTTGATCGAAATATATTGGACTTAGTGGAAAAGAACCTTAGGTTCGGATAATGCCTGTTGCGGCTAAGACTTAAGGCGAGACGGATCGAGAGTTTGTGCTTTCTTCTGGAAGGACGTGTCGGGGACGCCACTTTCCGGTAGTTAGTCATCAGCTCGTAATTTATCACTTGTCACGTGACTCTGTCCGTCGCGGCTAAGCCACACTTACTATGCGCGATCCGCGCGCGTACAGGGCGCTCAGCTTCATGCAGGAGCGATTACATATCATTACCGTCGTATTAATTAATTATGGCAGCGCGCCTGCCGTGCGTATATATATACGTGTCTCTACTGGCGATATGGCTAATGTTGCATCGAAGGGAAGTTACCCACGATGGTGAGCTCGATTTCGACCTCCTTCTGAAAAGTATATACCATTCTAAAAAGTTGTAATTTTGGAATAGTGGGTAAAACTATTTTTCCATATTAAGTGTCGATATCGATCATTAACTCTTTATTTTATTTTATGAAAATGTCAGAATATATGCTGTCTATGTATCAATCCTCGCATTGTCACAGGGCCATCAATACAAATTCATATCAGAATACGTACATATCTAATTATTGTCTTCCCAATAATTCGAGATTGTTTAATATAGTTAAACATGAACGTAGCACATATAAATAATGAGATTAGCCAGGCAGGGACACGTATCTCAAAAAGGTTGTGTGGACCATGTTAATCTTATGGGTTAAATTGGAATATTTTTAAGCCATTCATGTATAATTTCAGATTAGTCGTATAGTGATGATTGATGGACAATGAAGTCAACACATTATGTGAATAACTTAATCTTACAATACATCATTGACAGGATGCATAGTTATGTTTTTTAGGAGAGAAGATTCGTTATGATGTGGCTATATTCTGAACATTTCTTTGACTTTCAATGTTTGAGAACGCCAACCTGAAATTTGTGTCTGCACTAAAAAGGATCTTTTTTTAATTTTTGAAAGATATTTTTCCTACTATTTTTAAGTAAGCTTCGTCGATTTCAACTGAAAAATGGCAAAAAGACTATTATGTATAGCCAAACATTTTGTAAAATAATAGAAAAATACAACGATTTTTAGATCTTTTTTTAATTTTTAATTTAGGTTAGGTTAGGTTAGGTTAGGTTAGGTTAGATTAGGTTAGGTTAGGTTAGGTTAGGTAAATATTGTTCTGGATGATTGAGCTTAAATTATATATGCATTTCATTGACCGCAACCCATTTCAGCAGAGAAAATCATGAAAAATAACAAAAAAATCATACCATTTTTATTCTACTTTGCAATATCTTCTCGTGAATAATCACACAGATATACAAAAGAGAGGGTTTTGGATGTTGTTGGGAAGTTGTGGGTCATTTCCGACGTAATTGTATGCGAAGTCAGAATTGGTCCATCACGTCAGGTTTTTGAGAAATTTGAGGTCATGTACTCGAAAAACACGTTATTTTGCTATGTTTGAGGTAATGTACAGGACGAAATAATTTTTGCTGCCTTCTGCACTATTTGCATCTTTTAGCACTACCTTTACCCTTCAGAATGAAGTTTTATTCGATCACCTAAGATTTTTTCTTACAAAGTTAAGACCATTTTGAAATTAGGAGATACATTCCATTAATGTTATCAAAAAAACAGTCACAATACTGAAACGTGATTTTAGTTATTAGAATCCATATTTATATAGGTTTCATGACATTGAATTTGACTTTGAGCTCGTTCTCCAAGAGCATTTCAAGGTTTACATGTATATCGTAATTTCAAATTGGCGTATCTTGCACTGAGAAAAGTGTATTTTATCAGTTATAATCCCGTGTCTTTTAAAACTATTTCTTGTACCCCGTAAAATAAATATTGTAATTACTGAAATCCCATATTTTATTCATAAAAATTTTCGTATTTTAGCGTTTACTTAGTATCGACTAAAAGATATTCTATTAAATTCTTATGTTTCAAAAGAATATTTTCTTATGTCTAAAAGAATACGTACTTTAGCATTTTTAAAATACTAGTTCCTTATAGGTTATAATCCTGCAAATGTATTGAATATTATGTAATAAATAAAGCTGGGAATCAATACAAACTTTTATATACAAAAAATTCACCGTTGCAATTGGTCCTTTTGATACACATCATTAGAATATTCGAAAGTCTGTTATTCCTCGTTACCAGCATAATTTATCAAACATAAAGTGTAAATTAAAAATTGTTGGAAGTTTGATCCAAATTTAAGTTCTGAAAATAAATGTATACGGTATCTACCGAAATAATTTCCATAATTTTACAATAACTGGGAACAGTTATTAGATGTTGACTGAAATTATGAATCAGGTGTTTATAGGTTAGAAACGGGTTATTTTTTTTCTACTATTATTTTCACGGGCGGATATTTTCCTTTTTTCAAAAATGTTTAAACAATATTATTCTCAAATTTTGCAAGACCTGCAGGTCGTCTATCTTGATGGAGCCATACTTCACATTTGTCAAGAATGCAGAAATCTAAACATTAAAGTACAGCAGCGGTCATGAGGTCGATTTCTGCCTGACAAACAACATTGTCGAAATGTAAACAATGTGGCTCGTCTTACCAACAACGGTGTCCCGATGACAGAGTCACCGCCGCTCCGAAATAACATTATATTTTGAATATGTGTGTATTTAACCCTATGGCTTTCAAAGACATAAATATACATTTCCGTCCATAATCGTCCATTAAAGATAATAAGATAAAAAATTACAGGATTTTGAATTCATGCAATATACCATGATCTACAGACATGATAGATTGGCAACCTTTGCATGGCAGTATTCACTTTCAAAAACGATTTTTTTTAATAAAAAAAAGAAATTTTTATCTTGGACATTCGACAAGAGTACTTACCCACCTATTGAAAGAAAAAATTAAGAAATAAGTATCTGTCTGGAACCGCTAAAACGATGGATTCGTTTCTTACGAAAATGGTCGTAGCAAATAGTGGCGAGTAGACGTCGTCGGCATCGCGGCGCCGGGCCACGCGGGTCTCTCGATTACAGTTAAAATCCCTCCATAGATCCCGCGAGAGGCTTGTCTCGCGGATGCATAACACGGTTCGCAGTGCAGTAAAGTAGCGTGGGTGACATGCAGCATGATGGACTGTGAAGCAGGTGCAGGCGTACTTTGCTCTCTCTCCACGTCAACCTCCTTTTCCTAGTCTGCGCCCCTCTAGCCCCCGCCTAGGGCCCACCTCCGCCCCCGACCGCACGCGTTTGCCGCATATATAAGCGTGCGGCATCTTCGTCTTCATCCTCCCCGACGCCGACGTCGTCTTCGTCGTCGACGGGATTCGAGCGTAACGACGCATATAGGCGCTCTGCGACGCAACGTCGATCTATTTTCTTTCCTCGGTAGCCCCGCGGTGAAAAACGGTCGAGCCTGACGAGTTCCCGACAGTTACACGATCTCGTCTTCCCAGTATGAAATTCATTTTCGAATGAGAAACCTTTGCTCTTGGGGAGCATTCAGAATTCCCTATCTCTGTATCATGCCGTCTGCCGAAAAGGCCAAATCAAAATTTTTTGAAATGCTCTTATATAATTGCATTTTAAACTTCATCCATACCAATCGTGTTATCTATCCATTAATACAAGATTAATGTCACCCCTCCATCTTTTATCATCAACCTACAATTGTCCATGCGAGCAATCATCAGAGATTGCTATAGGATCATCGAATCATTTCCATAAATATGGATTCTATTGAAGACCTGGCATGATGGCATCTAAAATACTTTCCAATCAAATTTGATGTTTAATTTGAAAATCTGGAATGTCTAAAACTGAAAACCATTTCAATGAAAGTGCTAAATATAAGTGAAAAGGCGATTTAACTGCCTTTCTCTCTCGGTGGCCAGGAGATTGTTCTAGTCGTGTCGCGATTAGTGTATTCTTTGAACTTATTTCCGATCCGTCAAAAAAGAGCCTCGTTGCCAAGACGCGACTGTATCCTTCTTCATTTCTCTTGTTCCGTCTCTTCATCTTTCTAGTGTGACTTACGTTTTCACCCTGTTAAAATCTGCCACATAAACTCACTAACTGTGGACCTTCTGTTTATTCACGTGTTTCTGCAAATTACAAAGCTAATCCCCATGATACGTCGGGTCATTCGGAGCGTATCTTCTATCTGTCCTATATTTAAAAAGCACTCCGCACCCGCCTCGACACTATTCTGGCAGCTTTCTTCCTCCTGTTTTGCTGGGCGTACCCGTGAAATGATTTCTCGGGAGCTTTTACGCACTGACAAATCGTTTTGACCAATTCATAAATTGTTGGACTTACGTATTCTGGATGACACCTTTCCATGATTTCTATATTGTTCTCCAATGCTTTTGAATTTCAATTGATCTCTCCATGAATGGAAAGTTTGGGCAATTCATGTATCTTTCTTCAGCAAATCTTTAGATATCTATAAAAGGGGTGAAAGAAGTGTGATATCAGTTGCTTCAGTATGCCAATTGTCACCCTATTTCCATTTTTAGCTATATCCCAGGCTTCTACATTTGTCACTTTGTGGAAAATCTGGAGGAATAACCTTCTGCACATTCGATTTTTGAGGAAAACTTGAAGTGGCACAATATCTCGGAGGTCTTCTGAGAACTGACGACGATTGCTCACCCCTTGACTGTTTCTCAGCCGCACTTCATAGCCTTCATCCCTTTCTTCGCGTTCGGACACTCATGGATATACGCCTCCAATAAATCAACGGACCAGCGGCTACATGGGTGGCGACAACGTACGTTACGTCACGACGCACCAAGAGGCTAGAAAGAGAAATAGAGAAGGTGCACGATGAAAATAAAGAAAGACCCAAGTTGTGAACGAAATAAAGGAAATCATTAGAAATGAGTGGGAGATAATGGCGAGCGATGACAACAAACAAAGTATAATGTTCGATTGATTTATTTATCGATATGCTTCGAACGCGTAATGCCATTAAAAGGAGAATGGAATATGGAGAGCGAATTAATATATATAGAAGTTGTGATTAATAGATCAACTCCTCTTATCGTGCTTTGAATGCTTGGTATTCTTCTCTATTCTTGGGGACGCACAATGTAATCGTAGATAGCATGTATAAAGACTGTCATTAATGACAACGGCCATGACATGCCAGGATTATCAGATTTTTAAATTACGATTTGTTTCATTAGTGCATTTTATTTCAAATTGAAATGACATAAATAATTCCTACTTTTGTTTTAATTTTAACAGCTGATTACATTTTGTGAATTCGGGATTTTTGACACCATTTGAATAATGCATCTATTTAATTTGACAGTTGATTAAGATGTTACAGCAATTTTCCGAAATTAAAAATGGTAGCCACAAAATACCGGACGATGTATTTGAAGTCTTGAGTTTCGCAAAAAAGAGATAAAGAAAACTTTTTCTGAACTTGTGATTTTTCTGAAACGGAAGAAAAACAGTGTAGTACCGTGTCTAAAAATATTCTTTTTTAGTAAATAAGTAACACGGATCAAATAATAGCAAATAATAGCAGGTTTGCACTCGAAGTTTGTTTCGATGGGCTCCATGGATGGCTAACAAAAGTACAAGAACCGAAGATCTCAACACACTCCCTTCGTCCCTCTCAATCTCTCGCTCTATCGCCCTTCTTTGCTTTTCTCCTCTCAAGAACTCTTTCGATGCGCCCTGCCACTTCGCGGAAGCTAAATAGACCACGCAAAGGGGTAATTACAGTCGGCATCACGACGAAAAAAAGACGACGCCAAAGCGAGACTCCCGAGTACAGAAAGACTGCACCGAGTTGCGCGATGCTTCGAGTTCCCTTTGATCCTTTCAATGCGACTTTGCTGCCCGTCGATGATTTAAGGACGCGGCGTCATGCGTGAATCTAACGTGATTTATCGGTGGTCTCAGTTCTCGGGAAAAAGATACTGGCGCGGATTAAGACTTCGCAGCTGGAAACAGCTGCAATTTGTATGGGTTTGAATATTGAATGCTAAATGCTGCGCGGAATAACTACTATGGAATTACATTCCTATTATTTGTATGACGCTTTCTGCACGGACAAAGGTGGTGGAGTTACGTGGAGGTGATACCTCCTTTCAAGTAATTTTTATCAATATATACATTTAAGACTTGGAGAAGTACATAGATTATTGCAAAAGAGTTAGAAGGCATTGACATTGTTATGTCTACTGGTTGCATCATTATAGAAGTTTATTAATATTTTGTAAAGCGATAAAAATGTGTGTGATAATTCCAGATTTATTAAGGCTTTAGGAATGTTTAAAGAACATACTTATTTCGTATTCCAAAAAAGACCTTTACTAACAACATTTGTAGAAAAAAAGGCGTGCTACAGTATTTTCATGTCATAGCAAGAGGCAGTCAAACTTTTAAAACTTGGAAATTGCAAATAAAATAATCCAATTTTTTTTAATCTCCCTTGTGCTAAACACACGGCCCCGGAATTAAGGCATTGCTGTGACGTTTAATTTGCGACTGAACGTACTAGAAAACAGTATTATAAATCACATAGATGTACGCAAAGTTAATTATATGATTTCAGCATCCGTTTGACATGAAATAACTTTTTGTGAAATCCACAGTTTATTGATATTTCGCTGTTTCATGATTGCGGCCGGCAATAACCCAACGAAATAATAGGCGCTTTTTATTCCTGACATAAAAATGAAGAAATCTAGCCATTTTACGAATATGTGCGCATTGTACATCCATGACAAGATGAAGTTGAAATAGATAATAAAATTCGTGCAACCATGAAAAATTTCACATTGTCGTAGAGCACATCTCTAATAAATTTTTAATATGTTTCTTGAAGTGTATGATTCCATCAATCGATCATTTACAAACAAAAATTATGTCCGCCGCAAATAATTCTTGTATTTTGTTCGTATTATTAGAGAAAATGCAATTAATGATTTAGTGAAAATAAATTCAAAATTGTTAAAAATACCTATGTATTTTATACACATTCATACGGCTCGCAATAAAAAAGTTATGCAGGTATAGATTATTTCATCTAGACGGGTAACGAAACACATATGCGAAGGGAGAATAGTGTGCGATTAACAAATTTTTTCATAATTTTTTAAGCAAAAGTCAAAACTTTTGTGGATTTGACCATACTATTAGTAGACATGAAATTATGCTTAATTTTGAATTTTGACCAAATACTGAAATATTCGACTTGGGAAAAGTATTTAGTACCGTTTTTCAGAAATTAATTTTCATTATTGATGACATTTCTGACAAGAGAAAGTGTTATTGTTCTTATAACAACAACAAAATTAAAACCTGCAACGAATGACAGTTTATGGTTTAGAGAAAAAGATTTCTACAACTGTGCCAAACGAATTTTTTCAATTTTTTACTGGATCACTAAAATCATTCAGAAATTGTGAAAAGTAATATTCATTTTTTAAATAAATCCAAATGTTTGATGGTAGCTTCTGAAATTTACAAAAAATAAACCGGTAGAGTCATAGAGCATCTTTTTTCGGAAAAATAAGCCGTCATTCGTTACAATTCATTCATTTTAGAAAGATGTTTAACAGCCGATAAGAAGTCAGTTTGTGTCACTAATAAAAGTTGTTTAACAAATTAATTTTGCAGGTCTCATTTTTTTTACCAATAATACTTTCTTCCTGCAATAATGTCACTATTAGTGAAAATTAAGTTTTTACAAAAGTTATTAAATAATTTTATTATATCCCGGGGTCTAAATATCTTAAGTATATCGGTAATTTCCTACACAATGAAGTCATTTATAACCTAATAAATAAGCAATTGAATTATGTCAGCATACATATTAGGGAAAAATGAAACGTCCTTAATTCATATTCCTGGTACTTTTTAAATTATACTTGAATTGGTTTTGAGATGATTAATCACGAATCTGGATCAGTTTTCGAATTTAAAACAGTGGATCCTGTATAGTGGTTTCAAGTGAATTCGATGAACATAACATTTTTTTCACATTCGAATGGCCATTTTTATTTTCAAAACTAACTTCAGATTCGTAATCAGCGATTTGAAGATTGGTTACCAGGGTTCGTAAAGATTCGTTGAGTTAGGATGTAAATAATTATTAACATACATCATGCTCTTAAATTCTTAACAAATAAAACAGGACAATAACAATAAAATTAAAAATAAAATTATTGATTAGATAAATAGTAAAAAGTGGTAATAGGAAGAAACATTAAAATAGAGAAAAATATGCAAACGACAAATGAACGGTAAAAAGTAATGATATGACGTTTCACTCATATTCCGGGTCATTTTCAAAACATTATTGATATCAAATTTCCACTTTTGGAAGAAGATGATTTTATTATCAAAATATGCATCTGTTTACATTCCACTTTCTTTAAATTTCGAAAAGTTGTTTACAAATAACCTTACGGCATGCCAGGGGATCCCAGCTCTATTCGATTCTTTCTAACTTTTTCTTAGAATAGGTAACAGAAAATATTGTAAATAAATTAATACAAACATCACTTTTGTCATAGATATGTCGATGATATAGTAACTTAGCATTCCGGAAGGCTACGATAGTGCAATTCTGAATGAATTTAATAATTTTCACGTACAAAACAATAGACTAAAAATTCTTTTCGGAATCAGAGATCAATAAAGAAGTAAATTATTTAGATGTAAAAATTTTAATTCAGGCCGATAGGAACCTAAAGTTGGATTGGTATCATAAAAATACATGTTCAGTTAGATATATACATTATCACTTAGCACATCCTTTTCGGTATAAAATTGGAATGATGTACGATTTAATTCATCGTGCAGTAAAACTCGTCAATAGAATTTCATGAAAAATATTAAATCAATTAATAACTCTATTTGAAAATGATTATTCACCATAATTATTCGAACAATGTTTTAAAAACGCCTAAACTCATAACGCAAATGATAAAAATGTAGATAATAATATAGATATCATCAAAACAATCAATTAACCATATATCAAAGAACTCACAGAAAAAGTTGCAAAAATATTAGAAAAAATAATTATTAGAATAATTTGACGCCGTTCAAAATCAATATCGCCCAGATTACAACGGGGAAACACGAATTGCCAATTAAAAAAGACGAATAAAATTTCTCATTTCCAATAAGAAACAACATATTGGGTTAAGATAATACAGAAATGAAACGGGACTTGATTTCGATTAAGACAATTCTAAGATCCTTGCAAAGGAAAAGATCGAATGAAAAGATGCAATATCGGAAACTTCCTTATAAAAAAGGAAAACGTTTAGAGCAGAATTTATTCCTAAATGCGGTTTTATACGTACTTTTTAATTATAGCTTGAAATATTACATTTATAATTAAGTCTCATATTATTATCTAGAATATTTAACTTTCACACTAAAATATTTTTTTTTTTGCTTTTGTTGTGCATTGCCCCGTATCTTTTCAATCCCCGTATAGGCGCGACTAATTTCTGCCAGTACTGGGCCATTACTGATATAGTACCGCAGTCAGAACTAACTCGACTGCGAATTGTTTCTTGGTCAGTACTTCACAGGTGGTTAACTCCGGCTAGGTACCTACATTTCTAACGGGTTTGAGGATTATACTTTACAGGATCTGAAGGAAATCTGACTATACATATGAGTATTACAACTATACTGTTCTATCAGTGAAAATATCACTTTGTAATGAAGAAACAAACCTGTGATTCTTAGCTACCTAACCTATAAACACATTTCCAAGTTTTACCATAAGTTTACCAATTAATTTTTCATCACTAAAATATTTTCATTGCAGCATCGAAGTTCGTAGATGAGTTTGCTTGCCTTTATAATGGTAGTGTTTTATGATTGAATTTCTCTTATATACAATTTTATTTTTTTAGATTTACTT
Source organism: Trichopria drosophilae (assembly GCA_030407085.1). Taxonomy (NCBI): domain Eukaryota; kingdom Metazoa; phylum Arthropoda; class Insecta; order Hymenoptera; family Diapriidae; genus Trichopria; species Trichopria drosophilae. The sequence continues at coordinate 116,923,893 of CM059585.1, read as the reverse complement.
ATCTTTCGAAGTGGTGTATGGTATATTGAAGGTGGCTCTTTAAATATACTAAAAAATAAAGGATTGATTAAAGATTATGTTTCAAAGCTGGTTTAATTATTGTAATTCTGTATTAATAATTGATGTGCGTTTAAAGCCTTTATTGGGTAAAATTGTGAAAGATTATACGATTTTCTCTGAAATTCCTAGAGAAGTAAAAAATTCCCATACAATGTACACCAATAATTTTGAGATTACTTAACATGTAAACAAAATTAAATCGGTCTCTTAATGACCATTCAAAATACTTATTCTCAAACTTGAATGAATATTTTTCAAAGCAGCAAAGATCGACGAAACGATAATTAATAATAGTATGCAAAACTGTTGTCCGGGTTGATTGGTTCGATGCAAGTTTACGAAGAACATATTGTACGTGCCTCAGGCAGAACAACGTTGGTGATCTCCTGGCCGAGTATTTCCTAAACATTATCGCCTCTCACCGTCTATATCGCGTAACGAAATCATGCACAAGCGTATCGATTTTCATCCATTACGTTATCTCCATAATGATCGAAAACGTTTTAAAATATCGGAACATTGTTAAATCGTGCGTAAACACTGCCTTCACAACGTAAAACATGCCTAAACACCATAATAAGTTTTCTATTTTTACGGTGCCATCGATCGAAGTATTATAAACCGTAAGCATCGTACAGTATCGATTTCTCCATAATGGGAAGTAATGAAACTTTAGAAAACAGGACATTTAATTACTTTGATTATTTTGTCGTAAAAGCATCATCCTTGCCACGAAGTACAATAATTTTGGAGTAGAAACCGAACCTATTAATTTCGAAACGATAAGATAAAAGTTTTGCGGACATTGGAGGCGAAAGGATGAAGAGAGTTCGTAAAAACCGCACCGTCCACTGTGGTCAGAAGGTATATCGGGCGAAAGGTAATGGTCCCAGTAATACCGGTGCTGTGTGTGGGGCCGCTGCACTACTAGTAATTGATTGGTCATACCCCCATGCCATTACTCGTTCAAACCTCAACTCTGCCCGTTCGCCAACCTTCCATAACCCTTCCCCGTATCGCCTCGAGTGTTAGCCCGGAACGCCACACTATGTATCTGTTGTTACAATCATCGCCTGTTCCCATTATTATGGAATTGTTGTCGTATCCCTCCAAATGTACACTTCGATTCCCAAATTTCGCGTTTGTCCTGAAATGGTACCAACGAATTACTCTCATCAGAGAATCAGTTTTCATTTCATGGATTAATCTGGTTGCAGATGAACATCCAGCGTCAATGTTTGAGAGTTGCTTAGGGGTTTTCGACTTGTAAATACGACAACGCACCAAGTACGCGCATTACCAATTGTACGCGATAATTATAGAATAAATAAATTCACGTCGCGGCGGTATGCGTATAATATATCTGCGTCTGCCAAATGGTACCGAGATACAGCCATATATCACTGAGCGAGTTATAGTCTCCGCCCGGTAACTCATTGCTGCGCTTCTTTGGCTCGCATCCACGCTCGGCTTATGGCGCGAATCGGCCGAGGCGATATCGAAGTCGCTGGAAAACTATGCGACACTCCTCTAAGCACTCTAATGGCTCGTATACAACGTCGGTTCAGTCTTAATCTTAAATGTTTCCCGCCGAACATTGTCGCTTAACGACTTTCAAAATAGAATATTATTTCAGACCTGCTGAATGGGACACATTATTCAATGGCATAAAGATCCCCTTCATCGTCGAACCAGTCGAATGTGTCCGTCCCTAATCAGCTTGCAATAAACTCAATAAACGGGTAAATAAAGAGTCACTTAGATGACTGATGATAAACCACTTGAACAAGTCGCCACACGTTCGCCTGCATTTGGTGGTTCCATATCAAGTGTGGGTATTAAAATAGAATCATTATATACTTAAGCCATCTCATATTATCAAGACTTTATAAAATGCTCTCTTTTTCAAAAAAATGTTTACCATCATCATGTTCCTAATTGCGGACGTTAACGAATCAAAATCAGTGCAAAGTTTGCAATCGACGTCGTAAACTGCCCTTCAGTTCAAAGTGAGAACTCTGCATTATGACTCGAGATAGCGACAAAGTGGCGCGAGTGAGACGAATTAATCGTCGAGTGCGAGGTTTAAGGCAAGCGTGTCGGTCTCGCCTGTAAAGTCATAAGTCTTTGCTGTTCGTGAGCTTCGCGGTAATATAGAAATTCAATCGTTCTCGCAATTATGCGTTGCGGCCGCTCTTACGACCCGACGCCTGACCGCGAAACTTTTCTTTTCGGTCTCTGTACCCGCCGCGAGTCTCGTACGTAATATTTTATTGGCTTTGTTTATGGCGCGGTCTTCCTTGACGCAATCTCCTATTCTTCTATTTCTGCTCTGAGTCTCTTTTTTCACGTTCAAAAATACCCTCTGTGTCGTCATTCTCTGATTAAAATCCGGAAAATGTTCTAAAATTTGGATGAAAATAAGAACGCATGTTGCCATTCAAATATTTTAGTACGGTAGTTTATCTGAACATGAATGGTCTTGAATCGTAACACAACATATACTTACAGGTCGTCCTGCTGGTTTCGGTGAAGATCAAAAGTTCCGAACATCCCAGGGACCGTCGTGTATTCTTCCGCGGTTAAAAGGGTTAACTTAGAGCCGGTGATAGCTCAATAAGATATCCGAGCATCCATCCAACCGTTCGAGATTCATCCATTGCGGGTGGCCAGAATCCATTGTACGAGGTAGGTCTGCCAGGAAGGGCATGACATTGTCGGTAGTGGTAAAATCGTCCCTGGCATTGTGAGATGCCGATACCATGTAATCACGGAGATCGAGTCTCGGGCCACGCCATGGGAAATGCACACATGTCATTAGTCGAATCGTTCTTTCGCAATCGTCGCACGCACGATCGAGTCGGCGATTGGGACGATATTAATCTTCGATTCAATAACACCGTGACCGATTCTGGAGTTCCGACGTGTAAACAAACATAATCGCCGAAAGAAACAAACGACGAACACCGGAAGAATCATAAGAACATTACTTTCTTGAAATACAAATATGTATAGTTCCATTGTAGGTCCGAGCATTCGAATAAATGAATAAGGGGTCTGAATAAAAAACAAAAAATCTTTTCTTCACGGTCGTAGAATTCGTTTTCCCACATTATAAAGCCGATGTATTGAATGGCGCTCGGATCTGATGAATGATGCGCGCCACTGGCGATCTTATCTCGCGAATCGAGCATGCATTTCGTTAGCACACGCGGACATGTGCTTATGAATGTGCTTTAGTAATAAAAGGTTCGCGAGATGAAGCCAGACTATCAAAAGCGAGACTCACACAAGTTCACCTTCCTCCTGCCATTGGAGATTCGCGCGATGCCCGTGCGTGGGGTACGTCCATCTTGTAGCGGACGTTCACAATAGCTTCTGTTTAGAGTACTTACCAGGGCTCGTGGGTAACCCAAGTCCCAACCATCTTGCGCCAAATAAATCATCGTGAGACGTCAGAGAGATATCATTGAACCGGTTGACGACCGACCGAGGCTGACACACTGGGTGTCCGGAAAGTTGAAGCCATTCGATACTCCTCAGAAAAGCATATTATATATGAAGTCGATTAAAAAATCATTAAAAATACGTTTTAAATCGGATATGAAGCGTGGCAAATGGAGCAGTAGCACGCTGAATGAGTACAATAGCTGCTAGATAAGATAAAACAGTTAGTAAGTGGATGACAAAGTATTCATGGTGTAAGCTCGGTACACCCGTTGCTACGATAGCTGGATAGTATCGCGTATCAATCAGATGTCCAAGACTGCATAGTCTTTCGTGTCAGGCAGATAAAGGGTGCCTGACTTCCTTCGGATTCCATGGCCCTTCTTGAAGGCAGCCGAGCATCCGCACCACCTCTCCGGACCACCCGGGAGGATTCTATAATACCACTGACGGGGATCTTATTGACTTCGTACTAACACGCTGAAAAGCATTATGTTGAATCGCATTGTTTCGAAAATCGAACAAGAGAACCTGGCGAAAAAAATTAAATTCCTTGATGCCTCCGTAAATCACTAAATGTTATTTTTATCGCGTTATTGATATGAAATATGAAAATTTAAATAATCAAAGATATATCATACTTCAAGGAATTTGTTTTCAGCCCCATCAAACATGATATTCGATATTTTGCGATTCCAGTATGAAAACAATCGATAAAGGTCAGAAACGAGAAGGTCAAAACTTCTACGACGAGGAGAAAGTAACGACGAAGAGACGGCCTGAAAAGAGGAGATGAAAAAGTGAAAAAGAAGACAAGAACGAAAAAGAGAGGAGCCGCTGTTCGTCGACCATCGTGAGGGTTGAGTACACAGTAGCAGACTCCTCATATAATGCGATATAATCACCTGGCATGACTACACACTATCTGATTCGTACACACACACTAATCACTGACAGGACCCACATTTGAATCCTCGTCGACCATTACTCACTGCTCCTGATATTACTTCAATTCAATCAGTGTCTTGCCACTGCTCAGCCCATCTGACTCACGCATTCGAATTCGCACACTTCGAAGAAACAGGAGAAGATATCTTACACGTATATCGCGCTGTAGGTCCATTGGTACTCGAACGTCCGCACCCACGTCCTGCCTATCTTCGGTCAAAAGTTCTCGTATAGTTTCCATGATATATAGTATAACATTTGGAATGTGGTATAGATGTTATTGGTTTTTCATGTATGGTATAAATTTATGTGTGTAAAAAAAATTGGATTTTGGTGTTGAAAAGACGGTCATGGAGAAAATGGGAACCTCGAAAAAAATAAGATGACTGAACGTGGAAGCCGCCTTGTGTTTTGTACCTTTCCATCGCATTGAAGAATATACGTAGATCGTTCAGCAGCTGATAATCTGTGCACTCCGTTCGCATCATCCACCCTGGGAGTAATTCCAAATTGGTAATCACGCGATGGCGCCAACCTCTTGCAAGCCGTCAGCAATCTTGGGTCTTGTTGTTCGGTACTTGGGGCTCTACCTCTCATATTCCTCGGTTTTTCTCACTTGCGCTCGTTTTTCGTCCAATGCCTTAGTCCTTTTCTGCAGCCCACAGTGGAGTACCATGTGCCGCGAAGTGATTTTATACGTGTGCGAGCAAGATGTTCCGGGATGCCACGCACCGTAGATGTGTCTTTGTGACTGCCAACCGGCAAGTCTCGGATCGCTACCGAGATACACGATGAATTATCTTCTACGATAGGGATATCCTCGAAGACAATCATCCGCTCGTCGTTTTTTAGCCGCAAAGTAATAATTTCACAAAGACGATTCCTTCTTGCAATGTTTATATCCAACGAATCGGAGTCGATGAAATATCTTGTGAAGTAAATTTTGCGTCATTTAATGTAATTAATTATATAGTTAGACAAGTTCAAATAAACATACTTTCTTCTAAGAAAGATGAAAGCAAAGAACCTTTGGAAAGACAAATCGTGAACGTTAATCGACACTGTCGCCTGTCTGTGATGAATTTATACATTCAGTGAAGACCAAACAGACCGTGCGAATTCAACGTCGGACGGGAGATGACGCGTCGCTTGCCCCGTGTAGTTTCTCCCTATACGTGACACCCTTCGTGCACATCTTCTAATTAAGTTACATCTCAAAGCAAACGCTTTGTTTGCGACATGCCATAACATCTCCTAGACGATTGTCGCCAAGTTGAAATTCTCTTGATATATCCCACGATTCCGAACGATTCGATGTTTCCGACTCGTTTGGAGCAAGCAATAAATCCTGTGGTAAGGCTTACAGTGAATCGTAAGCGGCCGAATGAGCAAAATTACAAGGTTCGTTAATGGCGTTCTCCCCGACTAACGTCGCGAAGAATGACCTCCATCATGCGCGGTAGATTCATCCGTTGATTTTTCAAGCCGTCAACACTCGTTAAGCTGTTAACCGGTGCAACGATGAGCGTAGCCGATGGAAAGGGATAATTATTCGATAATACTGGGTAGATATTCAATTTACATTCAGTCACAATTGTGGAAAATTGAATGACAGACATTCAAAATCAAAAAGATTGGCAAATGAAAGGTAAATTCGAAGTGAAATAGTTTTGAGTTATAAACGATATAGACCGTGATTGCAGAACGGGAAAGAATGTGTATTCTTCTTTTTGTTCCTCACGACTCGATGAGCAAGAGCGAAATAGCACTTCAACGTCGGTTTCCCTTCAGGTCGTGGAAATATGCATGGAGCCAGTCGACAGAGGTCGTCCTCCTCGCGGCGTCCCTCGCGATCCCTGATGGTAGTGTTTGCATTTCGTTATATTCAATTGGTAGCCCGGGAAGAAGCGAGATGAGAACAATGGGTATTACGATATTTGTTTGTCCATCAGCCAGCAGAAGCGTCACATCCCGAGGGCTCTCGTCTTTTGAGAGAAAGTCGAGTCAGCGAGCATTGCACTACCGCTCGGCATTTTTGCCATTCGTATTTGACTTGTATGTTATCGACGATGAAGATGAACAAATCAGGATCGCTCATCGATGATACGCTGAATCTCCCCTATTTGAAGTCTTAAGTGTCATAATCAGGCATTAAATGTCTCGAATTCTATAACGATATCACACGTTGAAATTTTACAATTTTTAATATTAATTTACGACAGTTTATTTAGATACATTAATTTCTTTTTCTTGTAATATTATAGTTGTAGTAGAGGAGTATTGTTTATGATGCAAGTGCTAAATAAAGCCTTTTTATCGACATACTATTCAGGAGATGGAAGTATTATTATTGAGAAAGAATTATTGCTATTCTAATATTTAAAAAATTATCGTTAATGCTCCTACAAATTGCATTTATTGAATTTACGAGATTGGCATCTTAATTAGACTTGTAAGGAATATAATGGCAGCGTTTTTGCATGCATTCCTGTATTATTCTGATTGTATATTTGATATTTTTGTGTGAAAACTGTACAATTAGTATATTTCCACTATATTGGAATATTTATTAAATACAAACATAATAATTTAAAGAAAAGACCTCTGAAAACTGATAGTCAGGAGTTTAAGACCATCGTTAACCTTGAGCGCTTTCATTTTATTTTGTATTATTACTTACATTATACATTAATGTTTACGTCTACAATTTTGAAAATGATTACCAAACACAAAATTTCAACATTTTTAACACATTCGTCACGATTAAGGTTATAACGTATTGTGTTTATTGTTAGGATTTATTTCATATTTCGAGTAAAGTAAATGGAGCTGAATTCGTTGCTGTACGTTGTTGAATATTAATTTAAAGGCTGAAGATTGCGGGAAACATTACTGAAACTACTCAGTCATCTTGGTCTCTTATACAGTATCGATACTGAGTTTAGTTAAAAACTGATGTAAATCAACGATGTAAATTTTTCGACTTAAATTGGCTGTGATTTATTTTCTCTGCCACATTTAAGTCATAATAAATTAATGGATTCTCGGTAATGTTGGTCACCGTTCAAATTGTCAACAACGCGGTAGCATCATATTGAGCTTCAGTTTTTTTTTTGTTTATTGTTGTTTACAATTTGGACGTTGACCATTGCTTCCGCAAACGGCCGGAGAACAAAGTTCCGAAAATCAAAACCCCGAAAGGCTAAAATTTCGATTTTGCGCGAGTCCAAGGTATTTTAATTTGCTGTCTTTTTGCCAAATTTTCAAAGACAAAGTGAAGAAAATCACACTGGAGCCACGCTATATCGATATTTTGACCTTTCGGTGTATTGATTTTCGGATCTTTGTTCCCCGGCCCCGCAAACTCTGTATTGCACGTTGCAGATTATTCGCTTTACACAGGTAAAGTTTTAACACCGAGGATACCCATTAGTCTCATTGGATTTTCATTCATATTTGTTCTTTTTAAGGAATCCCTTTTTTCGCGAAAAATCCCTTACGTAAATTTTTGCCTAGAATTTTAAATAACGAATCGGTTCACGATCTAACAAATTTCCGGTGTGAGATGGGTTGTTTTTGATGTCGATTTTAACACGGACTAAATCTGTGCAATATCTTTATAAACATTCATATTCAGTGAAAAATGTTCGTGAGAAGTAATTCTCTGAAATAATGATCAACAGCAAATTTGTAAATAAACGGAATCATGGAAAATAACCGTCACTGTGATATAGAAATATTCTGCATTGTTTACAAATTGAACGGTGATCTTCATTACCGAGAATCTATGTTTTTATTATTTACCCCAGCAAACGAAAAATTTTTCAGAGTCCTATTTCTTACTCCTTCAATATAAGCATTCGGAAGTATAGAATTACATATTTTCTAATAAAGGAAATAAATACTTGGACTCCCAATTGGCGTTAAATATGATCCCAATTTAACATGGAACGTTACGTTTTTAATACAATATACGATTTTCTATTGTTCACATGGACACACTGTATCCCACACATACTAGCATAGTAAACCGTGTGATGTGATCAATTTTTAAAAAATCAATATGTGATATAAAATATTTATTTTATTAAAGTTACGATCAACATACAAATTGTAAACGAAATAAAAAATATACAATAAACGTCAATATATTATTAACATAATCTTTCGTAAAAATACTCTTTTTGTATTCGCTTTTGTAAAATTGTTACACTCATTATAATAAAATTATTTCTTTATTATTTCCTTATTCAGTCGACAAAATAAATGACACCAAAAAATTGACAAACTAATATTTGACAACTGTCAATGTTATCCAGACTTGCATCTGAAACTAGTTGTCAGCGATTATTCGATGACCCGTAAATGAGCCGTTTATCGATACGATATACAGTCCCCACCCTAAGTTATACCATCCAAAGTTATATGTCTATCCTAAGTTAGAGATTGGCCTTCTCCAAAGTTATACCAGTTTCTTCCTCTCCTTCCCCCACCACATTGTTTTGCTGAGCCGCACTCGCTTCGCGACACTCGCACACAGAAGCACCCATTGCATGGATATAAACAAAGATACGGGAGTGGGGATAGTGAAGGGCTATAACTTTGGAGAATCGTCCGCCATTTTGAAAGAACCGACAGTATAACTTAGGATGGGGACTACTGTACATACATCACCATAATTCTGTACCCAAGTGTCCTTATATGTAGAACCTGTAAGTATTTTTAGCATTCCCTACTGCCTCACACTGTGCATTAAAGATCCAATGATCCAAGATGATAAAGTTATTAATTGGATCCATCTTTCTCCATATTATGAAAGGTCAATAAAACCGATCAATGTGTAACCTGTGATCCGACTAAGGTCATCGCTTCGCAAACACGACAAAAATCTGGAAAAATAGCCACTAAGAAGAGCCCAGTTGTCGGTGCTTGCTGATTCTTTAAAACAATCTGAAGTCGTAAAATTCTTTCATTAAACATCAAAGGTGGTCCATAAAATCGGTGATTTCGAGATGCCGCTACGAGTCTTATGCTCCATCTTGCATATATGCGTGTATCCAGCCGTGTTGTATATGTGTCGAACCCCCGTGGCGCCTCGCCACCATCCCATATGCAATTCTGTGGGATCCCACCATCAGATCAAACCTTGATTAAAATTCGCAAGCACCCGATGTACTCCTTCGATGAGGCCTTCTATAGAATCGAAAATCTGTCTTGGTATTTCATTTTCAAGCGACCGCGGTGTGTTTCTCACATATATTTAAAGTCTGGCCATTGAAGCTTCAAAAGTGATCCTGTAAGAAAAGGGCAATTTTGTAATCAATTTTGTATATATACTGACCGAAATCTGGGTGAATTGAAGTTATTAAAATTATTGCTAATTTGGTTACACAATGAATTTTACGCAAATAATTTATGTCTACGTATAATAAATATCTGAAAATACAAACATCAAGGTCAACCAAAAAGTCAAGGGGGAACTCATATGATCTGGTTGGATGATACCTTGTTCTTTCTTGTATATGTTTTGAGTGTTTTTTAGATCTTTTTCATAGACAGCTGACCAGCACATAGTCTTAAAATTCGTTGAAGTAGACATAAATGAAACACATAAGGCAGAGTTCTACGCGATCTCCCTTATTGACAAATCCGTCCGGATATCTGGGACCGTGCGTTAATAAGCACTTATGTCTAGTATTTCCGCTAGAGGGGGAAAAACTTGTAATCACTAAAGTTATTTTTATTATTGCATTCGAAAGCGGTATTAATTAAATTTGCATTATATAAATCATTTGAGGTTTAAATTTCTAACTTAAATCCATACTATGTATTTGTACATATAATTTTTATTATACTATAAATCAATCGTCAATATTAACTTCTTAATTAATTTAATAAATGCAATTGATTATTTTAAAGAAATCAGTAAGAAATGATTACATTTTCATATCATTGATTTATTTCACTTAGGGTAATATAAAATTGATCATTATAGAGAAAAGCTACGATAATGTAAATAGTTAATGATTTGACCAGAGATATCTTAAATTGTGCGATTAGTTACAGAAAGTAATAGAAGGTCGCACTGCAGGAAGGAGAAGAGCAATTCTCGAGTGCTGCATGAAGATCCTATGTAAATTAACATTGGCCGGTTAGATGCAATACGGTGTAGAAAATCATTGAATACGACACGACGAACATCTTCATTTAGAATATAATTGGATGTATCGTAAGGACGAAATGTTCATTACTGAAAACGGCATTTTATATAAAATTTGAAATTAAGGTATTTCCTATTTTCAAACTGGTTTTAATTAAATTTCTAGATTTAGAGATCAATAAATTTCACAATTATAAAAGAAGTCATCAAATTTGTCAATTACTATTATTTTAACTATTTTATGAGCGCTTTGCTTTTAACTATATACAATATCATTGCTATTGAGTACCATTGATTGCTTATAATTATTATATCGCAATGGTAAATTAAGTTACGAAATAAAATATATTTATTAATGACGTACATGACATAAATGATGGAATATTATATAAGTTCATAATCGACAATTAACAAAAACATGAGGTTTAGGTCCATAAACATACAATATTGTTACCGAAAATAGAAACTTCGAAATCTTCCTCCTCATGCGCATTCCATTACTTCAAAGACACTCCTGTCAAAAAGATCCGCGTGGGCTATCTCCATGATTCCAGCTGAAATATAAACAAAGTATTTTAATATGTAAAGATGTGCTTATTATGTAACCTATATTGAGTTCTATTTTAAATAAATTAAAATTTTAATACAACACTAACATCGTTATTTGTTCGTTATGAGACCACTTTACATATTTGTTTATAAAATAAAAACCTATTTAAATATCTAAAAATCGTTTAAAAGAGAATCAAGATAAAATGAGGTGTATATGTTAATAAATCATTTAGTAACAAAACTATATGAAAACAATGCAACATAACTACTACACAAGAGTACTAGATAATAAATGTCCAATAAACTGCCTGAAATTTCTAAAAGGCTACATTATGATATTGAATTATTATCAGGTATTTAATACTAAGTTTGAACTTCCTCACTTCTTTTTTCAAAACAAACTATAGCTGGGAATGTTGGCAGCGAAAACAATTTTGTTTAACTTAACTGTTGAAATAAGTACCATAATTGAGATATGAAGTGACAAAACTTTATTGCATATAGTGATTCTCCATTGTCGACGATTTTGTAATTCGATTTCCTCAGAGGATAGCGTGTCTACAAGCTTCAACAATGGGTATTATTGTTAGTGTTCTTTGGCATATTTCAAGTCATTACATATTTGAAGAAAGTCAAATAGTTTTTAGGCAATTTTCCTGTGAATGGAATGAGTCCATTTTCAAAAAGAACCCATTGTGGATTTTGTTGTGGTTTATTAAGTGACAAAGCTTGTTTATGTTTTTGCACGTACCTGAATATAAATTATTTGGTTTATGTTATGCGTTTTTTAAGAGATGGTGTACAATTGATCCTGAAAATCCAACGAAAACAATAAAAGTATTAAAAAAATAAGGGATATGGCTGGGTCCACATACACGGAATTCACTTTCATGTATTCAGGTAAAGATTCGTTTTCAAATTAAAAAAGGATCAACATAGTCTTCCTTTATCATTTGTTTGATTAAAAATAAAATGTAAATACTTTCGAATACATTAATAGTTGTTTTTAACGCTCCTGGCGTAGAACTCGATTTTGTGTTCTTCAACGAAATTTTCGGGCGCAAATTATCCAACATTACACCCGTCATATTAAAAAATATCGTCTGGAACACGGGCGAAATATCAATAATTATATCCATAACTACGCCCTTGTTCCATAATATACTATTTCTATACAAGGGCGTAAAATAAACTCTTTTGCCCGCGGCCGAGCAGCGTGATCGAGGGGCACGAAGCCGTCACGAAGGAATCGGGTGATCGCCATTAGAGGGCAGAATCTTAAAAGCCTGCCTTACGAACAGAATCTTTTATCATCACGGCTTTGAAATTCGAGTTTATACCCATAAATTAAAACTCGAAAATTTGGGAGACTTCATTCTTATCCATGTAATTTTCTGACGAGTAAAATGGGTTTTACTCCCGCAAATGCAGACACAAAATCGGATATTACAACCCCGTAGGATGAAAGTATATTTTACAAACCCATGCAAGTTTCACCCTGGGCAAGAGGTTATCCGTGAAAATGTGCAAGTTAATTTTTGGATTATAATGCCACCTGGTATCTTCCTGAAAACAAATTGCACTTTGCATCGTACTGTGCGAAAAATATATGCTGAAACATAATCTAACATGATTGCTTAAAATTCAATCTAATGCCTAATCGAAGCGATTATTTGTATACGAGCTAACAATCTTCAATCACTGGGAATGATCTTTCGACATCCGTCGTATTTATCATCTCGTAACCGACTGTGGATTACGTTTGAAAATTATGCGTTTACGATTTTGAGACGAGCGATACACTCCTTTTAACAAAACTTATGTACTTGATTTGTTTCAGTATTCGATTACGTTTGGTTGTTTGTAATTCACGTCGCGAATAGGCACGCGCACACATACTGACACCGTGAAAGATTTCCAGTGCATAAGGTTTACTCGAAACATTACGTCGGTGGCACGCAATGCGATGAATCGAGAAGGACTTTAGGGAAGAGAGTAGCCAAGAGAGCGAGAGAGAATGTAGAAAGGTGCTGTGATAGAGAGAGAAAAAGAGAAGGTTTCTGCAACGTGCTTCAGGCAACGTCGATTTTTCTTATAGGTCAACTGCAAGTCTTATCGCGTGGACTTCGGGTTCTCGCGTTACTCTTAATTACGCTCTCGAACACTGCAACGCCCACGAACCACCTTAAGGCGGATACGAAAGCGATCTACGGAACCTGACGTCACGGCAGATGATTGACAAGGATAAACGCGCTAAAATCGTCTACAGATAAGACCGCATGCAATCGATTTTTCAGTCACTTGTTTATGTAAAGTAGGGGACATTTATTCAAACCGAGATAAAAACCTTATAAATGTACTACACTAACCTATACAATCTGTTTTTAGCTTTCGGTGGTCTTTTACCATCAGTCGGTAAAATAGTATATGTACCTGTCAGCCATCTCACCCAATAATGAAATTTTACTGTATTACTTTAAACATTCAAAAACCAAAAACCCGATTTTGTCAGGTTTTTGTCGAATATTTTGAAAAATATGCATCACAGAAAAATCATTACCATAAAATGTACAGGAAATTATCGTCATAAAATGTTTAATGAGTTTTCAGCGAAATATCGAAGACAAACCCGGGAATAAAGGTTGAAACTGAACAGAAACGTTTCGAATAACAATCGTCATGGGAGGAGGATGTGCCCTCTATCCCCCTTCTAGGCACTAAACTAACCAATAAGCTATGATATACAGCAGTCCCCCTTTTAAATCATATGCTTGAGGCAAACAGGATGGCCCGTAAGCCTTCCCTTAAGTCATATTTCCCCTCACCTTCCAACACTTGAATTTCCACTTGTCACATGCGCACAAACATAGCGCAATCCTTTCAACCAGCGAATGGTGGGAGAATCCGTTAGGGGAAAAATATGACTTAGAGAAATGGAAATATATGCGTTAGGGGGGGGGGGCATATGACATACGGGAAGATGACTTGGGGGGGGGGGGGGGGGGGAGGAGACTACTGTAACGCGAAATAGATTACAATAAAATCTCCCTTGATGGGCTTTCTCTTTAGCAGAGCATTCTGTTGAGCGGCCAGATACCTTTCTCTTTTTGGGCGAACGCATGTCTCCGACCAACCGACCGGATCGTGCATGTGCGTAGTCCATTGGCGCAGCGGTAAAAGCCGCAGTAGGAGGGGAACGATACCATCCCTCATGCGGCCCATTAAGAGATTGAGCCGAGAACCGACCAATCCCATCAAGGGAGATCTTACTGTATCTTCATCTTCATCCTTTATTTATGGACTTACATTCATATTACGAAGAAAATTCATAAACCTTATTTATCGATAATTTGATATTCTTTACTTTTTGTTCGAAATATTTTGTCGACTGATACTTAGTTTTCGAAACACTTCTAAAACTGTATGAAAATCATGATTTTTCTTTTTCTTCACTCCGATGGTTTTATTCTGTTAAACTACAAAATTTGGGATCAGAACCATAATAAGGATGAAAAATTATATTGGAAACATATATTGAGTATTTGTATTTAAGGTAAAGTAATTACTACCTTGCTTTACTACATCTTTTATAGTCTTAAATAATTATTCTTTTAATATGCTTCCACTTGAAAACATGAAATCATAAAAGGGTCATTAAAAACTCACATACGTTTTAGCTCGATACGAAACGTGCAAAAGAAATTTATTTATAAACATTTCTGTCCCTGGCATTTGTTATTCATTTTTACAAATTTGTCAAGATAAGTCTTAACGATTTCCACCTGGACACACGCACGTGTGCAATGACTTCCGCCCCCCTCAAACGACGTCGGCTGCGTCTGGAGGCAGTGATGGATCGAGGTGGGTTATCACCACCTTCGCAACACCTCCATTCTCTCGAACATTGGTAGTCGCGTTACCAAAGAAGAAAGGACCGACCCCCAGGGTGGGTAAGTAGGGTTCAACATTATCGGCCGAGAAGTTAAAAGGGGCAGTTTATCGGTGGACAGTTGCTAAATAGAGGGCTTTGTATCGCCACATTGTGCGTTTCCGATAAAATTCTAATATAAATAATTGTGGGGGATTTTGATAAATGAAAATAGCATACGCGATAACGAGTTATCGCTGAGAAAAATATCATGCAAAGCCGTCGTTTATTTGCCTTCCTGGCCGTCGCGTGTCAATTCCGATTAAATGATTAATTAAGGGTACACCTTCGGAAAAATTGCTTCTTTCAGGCTTTTGAACGTTTAGGTCAACATAATCGTTAGTTGCATAAGGAACTACGTTAATATCAACATTTTTCCATATAACTGGAGATATTGTATTCTTTGATGTTGTAACTGGCAACAATCTATGAATTATAAGTTTTATTTTATGTCAATATATATTATCACGTATAATACTGTATTGAATTTTCCTACTTAAATACAAGTCAGAAATCGTTTTATTTTGCTGTTATTTAGAGGACGAAGCTATTGGTTCAAACCGAAATTTTTGAATGAATAAAAAATTGTAATTTTAAAAA
Organism: Trichopria drosophilae; assembly: GCA_030407085.1. Lineage (NCBI taxonomy): Eukaryota > Metazoa > Arthropoda > Insecta > Hymenoptera > Diapriidae > Trichopria > Trichopria drosophilae. The sequence continues at coordinate 116,908,198 of CM059585.1, read as the reverse complement.
GTTAAGGTCAATATTACAACGTGAATTCTGCTTATGACTATTTTTGTTTAGCGCCATCTGCGTTTCTCGCAAAAACTTATATCGTCAAAGACTAAAGTTTACTTCAGATAAAAATCAAATTTCAATTGGAGTCACAGTTCCAGGAAAATTTATTTCGAAACATTATCAAACCCTAAAAAATAAAAAATACAATAGTAATAATAAATTCTTCATTTTGTCCAATATGTATGGATGAAAATTAGACCATTTAACTAGTGAACGGCAATGAGACAATATATTTCAAATTTAATATTTTGAAATTTGCAATGTCATCAGAATCATGATCAGGAACATCAGAAATGGTATATTTATTGAATCAAAGAGAAAAGGCGTCAAAAAGAATATTAGACATACTACTATCCATCATCTTGAGAGTTGAATATTTAAACTAGACATCGCATATTTATAATATGTAGTTTAGGGTGTTTTAAGTATTACAATTTACATTACCTTCTGAAAACGACAAAGATTAAGGAATATGACCAATTTTCTTGTCTTTAGGTTTTACGAACTCCATCAACCATCGAAATCAACGGCCAGCTAGGCTTAAGTTTTTTTACTTGTTTCATTGTATTGGAATTTTCAAATTATTAGGGTATAGTTATCTCAAAATGTATAATTCTTCGAAGAAACCTGCAATATACCAAAGATATTGTTTTATAATGTAACGTTTCTATAATATTATAAAGATGTTGCTGTAATATTCCACCTGGCGAAACTGTACTGCAACGTGTTGAAACTGGGAACAAAAATATTTCATGATTGTATATCATAAATCTATACTCGTAATTCTTCTGGACAATTATTCTAAAAGAACTTTGGTTGGAAATCATACAACAGAGGAAGAAATCTACATGATAAAAGGTGGGATGACGTATTGAACGTCAGTAGCCTTTGGTAAAGGACGGGACAACGTCGAAGGCGACGACGCCGAGTGGGCTGTATATCACGCCTTTGGGTTTTTGGTCGTGGTTTTCGACCATTTAAAACAAGACAATTTGTTTGTCCGTTCGATACTGCAGGTCATCGTCAGCGGGTGGGATATCTCTCGGGTCTTTTCCCTGGTGCAAGTGTAGGACTTGGACTTGGCCAACCGCTCGGCAGGGTACTCTGGCACGTACATAGTGTAGGTGCGAGACGTATGCTCCACCAGGAATAACGAATGTGAATCCATAACTAATACCGGAACAGATTAAAATTTAATTCCCCAACTTACGTCGCGATCCGGCACGCATACACTTTCCTATACACGAAGTGGACCCGCGGTGTGCACACGGCGCGCCGATGATTAATCGTAAGCTAATTCAATTTGCTGCCGCGGCGATATTACTTAAACGATCGTGGAGTGAATGTCCAAAATATTGAGACTGGCGATGCTTTTTTGGGATCATTATTTATTCGACGTCGTAAATTTACCGCAACGTTAAATCTAGATACCGAGAGTAAAGATGAATGCCTAAGTCCCATAAAGTATCAGCTGGTGGGGAGAAGGTTTCTTATTTGAGATAAACTATACTTCGTTCATTCTTTCAATAACAATTTGTTTCAAAACATTTTATTAGTTTATCATCGTGTTCCATCATTCACAAGTGTCAGGAAGAAGAAAAAAGTTTGGGTACGATGCCGAAAAAAGTTAAGTGGAAAACTTAGTTTAAGTTATCAAAGAATAACAAAGTATTGTCCCAAAATCACAGCGGTTCATCTAGTTATGATGCGAAATGTATTATTAGTCTAGTCACTATGGAGAGGAAATGCTGACAAACTATGAAATTCTTTCAAGAAACACCGATTTTCCTACAAATTTGGATTTAGGCTCTACTTACCCTCTACTTCAAAGTTGATCATGTGCCAAGACTTGCTTTTGATTTTTAAACGGTGTAAACTACCCCTATTTGAAAATAATTGTAAAATTCTAGATTCGGGCGTGTATTTGATTGAAATCAATGTTTAATGAACGTCAAAATAAATTGAACCGAAAAATGCGTTTTTTTTTCCCGACAACTTTCTCAGTTTTAGGGGTAAACAATCCCTCTAACTGGCATTTTGTGCAGCATTTTGACTCCTGTCATTTCCATTTTTTTAGACACTTTTAAAGGGATCAGGAAAGAGGAGGTGTAGTTATCACCTTCAAATGGCTATAATTGAGTCATTTTTCATGGAAAAAAGTAATTAAAAAATGATTATTTTCAGCATAAAAGACCTACTTTTTCGTATTGTTGTGTTTCTTTCATAACTTTGTTAATTTTGGAAAGTTTTTAAAAATACCTAATATTTTTACAAAATTATAACCAGCATTTTTCGGCCTGGAGGCATCTAAAACCGGCCAAACTTCTAGAACCTATTGTTTGTACCCATATAAAAATTGCAGAAGTATAGCTTTTAATTTCACATTTTGTCGAAAGGGCATTAATTTTATTACCGATTTTCTTTACTAATAACTAAGAAAATCATTTTAAAATCTTCATCACTCTGTCAATTTTTCGACTTCTCGTTCAAACTCTGCAACTTCAACCGCAGCTAAATTTATATCTCCTTTCAAGTCCTTCAAAATAAGTAGAATAAGATCTTTTTGAAAAAACTTTTTGTTTTCCCGCTACTTCAAGTTGAAATGTTCGATTTTCGATATATAGAATGCGAAGTGTTCTTCAAGGAGCAATAACTTTGGTTCTAATATACATAGAACAAAAAATAGAAAACGACTCTCGTCGTTGTTTCCTTCAATTTTGATTTTTATCATTTTTTTCTAAAATTTGTCGTTTTTGAGATACTCATGAAAAATCATACCAAAAATTGACATCTTCAAGCTCAGAATAACTCAAAAAGTATCGATTATACTAATAAATTGTAAAGTGTGCGTGTGTGTGTGTGTGTGTGTGTGTGTGTATTTTTTACCTTTTATAATGATGCATTAAACACAAATTTAATTTTGTTTCTTTTAACGAAAAAATTCCATAAAATGCATATTATTGTCATGATAATGAAAATATTGAAAACATGGGTTTTCTTTCATTTTTCTTTGTGTGTGCGTATGTGTGTGAGTGAGAAAAGAGAAAATAGAGAATAAACGTGTATTTTATACAACTGTGGCCTATGCTTATAAGTATAATGCAAAAATTTCAAATTTGAGAATATTTTGCTTCATAACTTGCCCACATGAACCACTGTGTTTTTGGTGACAACACTTTTATATTTTCTGGTAACTTGAACTAAGTTTCTCTTGGCTTAATTTTTTTCGGCATCCTACCAAAACTTTTTTCGTCTTCCTGACACCTGTGCATTTTTTTTGCTTTGGTGACTCTTCCAGAATATAATTCAATTTTTCCTGATGCTCTAATAACTAATATTTTTCTGACTATTTATATCCTTATTGACTACTCTTAAATAAAAAAAATAGGAAAGGGGTTTTCTTTTTTTGGTTCATGTTAATGTTACCTAATACCAAAAATATAATCAAGCAAATAATAATTATTTTCATCGTTTTCAATGGGGTTCTAGTATAATTTAATTAATTATGTAATCTGAAGGAATAGAGAAGTAATTATTTAAAATAACTAATTTGAATTAAATTCATAAAGCATTTTTCGAACGAATAGTGCTGATATCAAAAATGATTTTGAGAACTAGTGTAACGAACCAACGGATCGCTCTGCGGGAGATCAATAATTACTCCTCTCGCGCGATATACCGATCGACCCAAATTGGCACGGCACGTTGATCTTCTCCAGATCCTTATGCCCCATGGCTTTTTCTCTCACCAGGAGCTGAGGTTCGATGCTGATCTTCAACAGCCAATCCACTTTCGATATCGAGACATGTGATATAACGTTTCGGCACGAGATTCTTCCTTATGCATCAGGCCCTTGACCTTTTGGAATTTTTAATTATCCCTTTCTGCATACAAATAACATCCATAAATATATTCGATCCGGTATTCGCACTCGTGATGTAAATCAATCGATGACCTGAGAAAGGAAACTACCAATCGAGCATTCTATTTCACTCAGAATTGAATTATGAAAAGCATTAATCGTCGAACGAAATTTAATTATAATTCCCAGTCAACCATGAAATCTCATTGATATTACTGCTGCATAAAAAATGTTTCAGTGTATTTTTAAAAGTGTATTGGTACCCTTTGTAAAACAGAAAAGGAGATTCATTGCAATTTCAATTCACGATTTTTTAAAATTTATACAATTTTTTGTATTAAATACGTGACAAATTTATGGAATTTTTATGGAATTTTTATGGATGTCGCTTTTATCGCAAGTGTATAAAATCGGGAGCGGGAAAAATGTTTCGTTTAATAAATTTGAACATATTGCAATTTCTTATTAAATGTGATTCATGTAATATCATGGATTAAATCCCTTTCTATGTTTACTCTTTTTCTCTACTTTTTCTTAAACTTGTAAGCATTTTATTCATACGAAATTAGAGTATAAATTTTAAACTACTTTTTGAATAAATAAAGAACATCATAATGAGACTGCAATGCCAAGACTTCATAAAATGCTCTTTTTAAAGATATTTTCAAAAATACCTCTTAAAGCGGTCCTATTTGTGATATTCTGATAAACGGGTTCTTAAAGAAGTCTTCAAATGATGTCTTGATCCTTAAGTTCTTAAATACATATTTGACATGATCTTTTTCTTTGTTAAAGCAATCCGCAGTTTTGAAATCTGATATTCTTTTACGGGCAGTAGATGGCGTTCGAATGCAAAAATGGAACCTCGCATCATTTGTTTCATATGTCGCCCATTGAATGACACCAATATTAAAATAATTTAGTTTAAAGCCCAAATTGTCCAAACCCTATTTTTATCTGTTGTAAGAATTCCGATATTGTCTTTTTGTTTCTCGCATTTCTTCATCTTGTGCGCGCGCACAAATTCTTTTCTGGTTAGCCGCGTATGTAACAAGTTGGTGGGAGTGGGGGCAGATAATAAGGGAGGTTGCTGTCCGGTCCCAACCATCACGAACAATACGGAGGTGCTGACTGTAGATGTGTCATAAACAGTACTAAGCCCGACCTTAAATTCAATATGGCCGATCTGATATGTCGAAACTATCGAAAAAATATATAATTTTAAAGTTAACGCTTAACGTACGCAAGATTTTTGCTCGAAATACATTTACTGTAATGTTTACATTACCAAGTGGAATTATTTGTAAAAGTCAATGCTTTAGCTATGTATTAAAATATCCACACTCACACACTTATGCAAAACTACGTCACAATTTAGATAATGCATGAAACAAAATAAAATGTACGATGAGACAATGATAATTATTTAAGGCTCCGAGTTCATTTTCCATAAAAACTAAGTTTAAACGAGGACAATCAACAATTGAAAAGAAAAGCAAAAGCTATTAAAAAAATGTTATGGCGCAAGCTATAACATACGTTGATTTCGGACAAGTAAAACCTCAATTTCATTATTCAATCCTTGTTCCGCGAAATTTCATCAATATACGGGCATATGTAAATTTTTAAATTACACATACGGGGCAAACTTTGTAACTGAGATTTACAAACAAGCGAGGGAAAATTCGCTAATTCGGGTCACACAAGCAGACAGTACATGCTCGACGAAAAGGAAATTAGAATTGAATAGTTGATGAATCCAGACGGGATACTCCTACTCGACACGTGTTTCCCTCTTCCTTTCTAGCCGCTCTCTTAAATCTGTTGGTGTGGACCTGCATCAAGCTTTTCACGTACATCCCGGAAAACGCGAAATTTCCGGCAAAATGCCCTTGGTTATCGCTATGAGTTACTATGTTTCGTCCTTTATTTTCGTGTGCATCAGACACTAAAAAAGTGCTTGCGAAAAGTATTAAATGCGCTATTATTCTGCTGCTTCCTAGTATTTGAATACACAATGCGAGCTTGCAACAAATAATTTCAGAGATCCCTTTTATACCATGAAATATAACTGCAAAATTATATATGGAGGAAAATTTAACCGGACTGGAAATTAATTGAGGTCCCGATCAGCATGCGCCTCCAGCTGGTCAGCACCTTCCTCAGGGGAGAATATGATGTATAAATAAATTCTGCCTCTGATAAATAAAGTTGTGGCTCGAAGGCGATCTCATTAACTGTTGAAAAAACGCTCCTATAATTCCATCTATCAATGATTGTATAACACGGAAGCGCGATTATTACTGCCTCTTTTCTTTTTCTGTGTGCTTCATCAGCATCAGGATCATATCGATAAAAATTATAGGTGTGGGAGTTACAGGAATGTTTTTACAGGCTTTTTATCGTGCTCATTTTGTATAAAAAGTGGAAGTGAGTTGACGAAATTACGAGAATGGGCGATATCGAAGAGAGCGAGAAAGCTTTAAAAGGGGTAGGAATATGGTAGAATACCACATAGAAGGAGACGAAATACAAGAGGCATTATCCTTTAATCAAATACATTACAGAAAATTTATCGCGACCCCGCGAATTAATTAAATGCCGAAGGATAAATTCTCACCGCTTTCCCGGTAGCTCTATAGGCTCAGCCTCTCCTCTCTCTCTCCCTCTCTCTCTCTCTCTCTCTCTCTCTCTCTCTCTCTCTCTCTCTCTCTCTGACTCCTCGTCCCTATAATGCTCTATTTTAGCGTTCTCTCATATGAAGATTAACATTCGATAAAATAAATCGTCTACCCGCACCCATCCCTTGAAAATCGCTCGCCCGATTCAAACGAGACTTTACTCGAATATCTGCAAAATTAAGCCTTCCAATATCCTTGATTCACGTCTCGACTCTGTGTTCACATATAGGATTAATTCGAGATTGAATTAAATTCAGTTTCGTGCCGTTAATACTAGTGCATACACGCCGGTACATCGAAATCCGGGAATAATTCGGACGTGAATAATGGCACGTAATTATCATTATCGGACAAAAATATAAATGGGGAATTAATCTAGTAAATAATGTGTCTGGAGTTTTCTGTAATGTTCGTTTCCCTTACGCAGATGAATATTTCAGCTGATTTGGGCAGTGAATATTCTTTGACTGGAAATTATAATGTATAATTTATAACATTAAGATTGAGGGTTTGGTTTTGAATTTTGTGTAAGGCAATCGGTATAATTCAAAATCGTATGGTTATTCATTCCATGGGTAGTTCATCTGACCTATATATTTCACACTACTAAATAGCACATACTTTACGGCCAATGATCGACACCATTGTAAAGTTGATTGTAGTGACAGGCCTGCCAACACAACAAATCACTCAGTCAGAGTATTCAATTCGTTTGTTTCCGTAATCCTAATGGTTCCGGGCTAACGCGACCGGATTCCGGGAAGAATTAGTTATAGTACTAGTTAATGGCTTAATCAATTTTTATGTCTATAGTTCAAATTAGTTTCCAACAAAATTGTTTGACATGCACAAATATAAGAAGTCTTGTAACATCAAATAAGTAATAATTAATGTATTGTTGAAGAGCAATTTCTAGGTGCAGCAAAACTCACATACTAAATAATCACAATCTTGTAGTCTTTTCCTATTCCAATTTCGCTTCAAACTGTTTGTTAACTAGTTATATACGTACAAATTCATTAAAGTACTGATCTCACTAGAATTGTTTTAGCATTTCCAGGAAAAATATATTGTGCAAAGAATTGAGCTAATGTGCAAAAGGAGTTAAAGATGCTTTTTATTAACATAGTCGAATAAATCATGGAATCTATTCTAAATATTCCATTTTAGTATGCAAAAACAATGGTTCAAATCTTCATCTATATACGGAGGGCACAATGTTTTTGGTTTAAGAATTTCTGTCAGAAATTTCTCATTGAGTTTAGGAAACATATTTAAAAATGAATAACCTTAACTTATTTATATTGTCTTTGGCTGCCTAAAAACACGGCAGGATTGATTAAAACTAAAATGATGATATACACAGTGAGAAAAAAAGCGTTAATATAACGATGAAGAAAAAGTATAATCGATTTTAACATATGCAAATTATAGAATTAACAATGTGAAAGGTTATAGTTGACATTCCAGGTTATGTATGAATGATTTAAGTACCAGAAAAGAGCAAATAAAATAATTTTATTGTTCCATTTATTATGGAAGTAGTTAATTTAACTGCTTTTGGTATCAAAGCGTTTTACTATTATAAAATGATTCCATTAACTATTTTCTTTCTCTTTGTGTAACTTATTTTCTACTGTTATCTCATAAATCCTGCAGAAATTAACTACAAAAATATCCAATGATAACATGGCATCAAGTTTGGTAGCTTGTTCCTGACTCAAATTTAGATCCTGCATTAGCCCGCTAATATCAATGTCATAACAGGTTAATTTTTCCAGTATTTGGATGCGGTTTTCAATATCACAATGCTCCATGACATTGCAGTAAGTAAACCCAGCTGACCTTGATGAGCCAGATATTGGTTTCGCTCATATACTGACCCTCATCCCGCTAACTGCACTTGTTGCGACCCTCCAACAAAGGTCAGTTCGTGTTTGCAACCCTATAAGCAGATTAAATGATTATCTGTTTCAAGCATTGTAGGGCCAAATGAATTTCCCTGTCGCCTCTGCTTTACCCCCGTAAAGTGAATATACTATTGGAACATTTACTGAGAATCCGATATATTTGAATTTAGTGTCAGTAGTCGAATATTAAAATACACCTGTAATTGCAACTTATATGAACTATCGAATGTAAAAAAAAAAGAAAAATATATAAATTTGTCAAATCTGGACATATCTGGACATTTTATTATATTGTATATGTGCAAAAATAAATGTATGTGAAGAATAGAAGTGGGGAATAGATATTATATCTTAGGTCGCTACACTGTTAGAAATATTCAGAAATTTCGGATACTTTTATATTACCGAAGTAACAAAATTTTACTAAATCCTGTAACAGAAAGAACCATTATGTTATATTATCAGAAAATTACGAAACTGTAACCAAAATTTTATAAGGAATCAGTGAAATACGGTGACATTACTTTGGTTTGTAGTCGCTAGGTGCGGCCGCGCACCCATTGCAGAAGTGGAATTTTCATTCGGTCATAAAGGATTCCTCGGTCCACCATCAGTAGTTTATAACGAGTGTCATCCGAATATTGTTGAATTGTATAATGTTGATTCTTATTAGTAGGAAGGTAATAAATAGACATATATCGTATTTTTTCTACCCTGATGCTCATTTACAAAACAGTGTTGTTTTTATTCAATTTTCTATTTGTAATAACAGGGCAGTCTTCCCCAAACGAAGGACAATAAATCATAGAAAACACAAAAAAATATGATAAAGCAAACAAATTTTACTCCCCTTGTAATATTCTGTTGATGTAATTGAAAATTCTGAAACTGTAACAAAATTTTATGAAACATGTAATCGAAGCTTTTTACGGTTACCGTTTCCGAAATTTCTGTTCATGTTTCATAAAATTCTGAATCGGTAACCGTAAAAAGCTCCAGTTACATGTTTCAGAAAATTGTAGGTTACATTGAAATCCCACAATTGCACATTGTACGTGATAAAACCGGGCGAACTGGCAAAATAAAGGAAAAACTCGGTTCTACTCCAAACAAATAATTAAATATTTATTGTTTATGATGGCGACGATACTTTTGAGGTGGCGACCGACCGTGACGATCTCGCTAGATCGGAATATCGAAAACGAGTTAGTCGGGAACTGAGGACCAGGTCGTTTTTATACAGGCTAGTTTCCAGGGACGCAAACTTCGTCGCTAAGGAACTCTCGTCAATTGTTTTATTTTATACGTCTCGTTAGATCTAGAAATTTCGATTTCGAGTTTAAAAGAACCCCCCGTTCCCTCCTCTCTCTCTCTCTCTCTCTCTCTCTCTCTCTCTCTCTCTCTCACACTCTCTCTCTCCCTCCCCCCGTCTCATTCATGAATATTCGACAATCGATAAACGATGGACAGACACGAATGGAACCATCAGTTAACGGTCGGTAAACTACCAACTGTCGATCTCCGGTTTACGAACCTCCAGACTTCTTGTTCGCCGGCAGTCCAGCAACGGCAGCAATCGACTCCCCGATCCCCGTGCATAAACGCTACCGGTTACTGTCCATCTGAGGCGAATCGCCGGTCGACTATTTATTTTACTGAGTTACGAACTTTCAGACTTCTTGCTCGCCGGTAGTTCAGCAACGGCAGCAATCGGCCCCCCCCGATCCCCGCGCATGAACCTACCGGTTACTCTCCATCTGAAAGCGAATCGCCAGTTCTAAGCGTACACGCTTCTCAATGAACACTCTGTGACTCCGAAATGAGTCTTGCTCCGACTCCGAATCGAACCTCCGACTCCGAAACATATCGCCGACTCCGAAACACATCTCCGACTCCGAAACCCATCTCCGACTCCGAAACACACCTCGCACTCCGAAACACACCTTGCTCCGAAACACACCTCGCTCCGAATCGAAATTTCCACATCTTTGCGTTTCGAATTTTCCCGTTTTTTTGCATCGATCATCGAGTCCTCAATTTCCGTAAAACGCAAGCATATAAATTATAAAACTAATTACGCGCATATCGTCGCCATCAGAAGGGCCCGTACATAACACCTATAGGCACCCTTCTTGCGGCTGCAGCCGACTTCTGTGAGGAGTACCCCCATTCGGGTGTGCAATGGCGTGGGGAAAACTGCAGAAAAACCCACGCCGGGTACCGCAATGCAGAAATATCAGTTCTGTTCGCAACACACATGTAGATTCGTTCATTTCTGGCGGTAATTACCATACAAAATATAGAGACTAATCACTTACAGTTATTTTCTTCTAGGTCGTTCTAATAAAATACTAGCAACTTTATTTATGCATTGATACATCTACTGCTCCTTGAAGAAACTTTATTTCATATCATTGGCTTCCTGTGAATTGGATTGTCATTTGAACTTTGAATTTGAATTTCGACACCGGATTTAGAAAATTAAGAAACTTAATATACTTTTAAAAGGAATTAAGTCTTTTAAAGATCGACTACAAAAACTTAAAAAAAGTGGTGTAGTATATTCTATACCTTGCCATCATTATGACTGTGTGTATATTGGAGAAACTGGCAGACTCCTTGGTACACGACTTAAAGAACATAGACGCAATATTTTTGGAAAAGAATCCAACTACACAGCACTAACGAAACATAGACAAGAAAGTGGACATGATTTCGATTATCCTAAAGTAAAAATCTGAAACGAATAACCGCAAACGTAAAGAGATTGAAAATTATTATATTAAAAAAGAAAAGAACACAGTAAATGAACGCTTTGAAGAGTCTTTTTACCAGAAATATATAATGTTCTATTTTGTTAAGTATTAGGATTACATAAAGCAATAGGAAGTATTCTTATATTATCAACATAGTTAAATCGCCGCTTAATTGTTTTCTTTGTGTTTCACTGTACAGTGGTTTCGAGTGTTGTTAAGAGAGGGGGATACACACACTTTATATATACATAAATCGGTATTCGTTACTTTTGACATATCAATTCCGCGACATATATTTGAAATTCACGAGCTATTTTCATCAAATGTCATTTCATGTAAAGTGTTAGTGAGTGTGGAGAAACGTCAATTAACTTCTTCGACGGGAAATGACCTTAAGATCGGTCTTTTCACTTCTATCAGTAAGTTTTTTGGTAGTTTTCTTCAATATGTTATCATACTTTTATCCATCAGTAGATTAAAGTCATCATAATTATATTGATAGATGCTGTCAAAATTCATGCACCACTCACCAACACTACTTTGACATGTTAATGTTTCATCGTGTGATTTTTCTTTCTATCTCTTTATAACCATGTAACTTTTTATTTTTGACTTGTAAAATTTGTAAGTTTATCATTATGTTTTTTGAAAAATTATATTATGTTATACCTGTTGTAGAATTGTAAAAGTAAACTGAAGATGGCACACATCAGGATGCCGAAACGTTTTTTAAAAATTTAAATTGTTTTATTTGAGGGACTGACATCACCAAGAAAAGATTCATTAGAATTTTCATCCTATGAAAATTTCTTATATTAACTTAATATACTTATTTGAAAAAAACATTTACTTACATTTCGACGAACAAAAAAATTACGTGATATATATTTAACAGTGTCAAGAGGAAAAACTACATTGAATTCTTAATACACGCAAAGCGATGGATGTATTTCTGATCAATCACAACACCCAAACCTAACGTATATAGATAATTAGATGGAGAATGTTCTCACTAGTTAAACCCGCAACAATGAACTTTCATGGTTATCGTAACGCATTATTTTTCCAGAACAATAATAACTCAGTACAATGGTACGGGCATGATAACCTTCAACGTAATGCGTCACGCGAAACCCGTTCGACTGGCAATTCCGGCGCGTCGAAATATTGTCGTAAGATAAGAATATAAAGGTCTGTTACTACGTATATCGAGATGCGCTCATATGGGTTATAGGTTTCCGTGGAGTGCGTGAGATGCGTATAATTTGAGTACGATTATATGTCATAAGAATAAAGTGGCCGGTACGAGAGGGTTATAGGGTCAATATAAATGTTTCGCCCCGCCATTTCTCGGCTCTCGCCATGGAGTACTTGTTCGCCGTACCATGGAACAGGTGGTCATCCGTTGGGTACGATATTAAACCTTGTGAGGGAATAGTTCGCATAATTTATGCACGGCGGTATAGATTTTAAAACCAAGTACACAAAACGACTTCTCGTTCGTCCCCACGAGCTTGGTATAGGGAGTAATAGAATCCAACTTTATTAAACAGTCTTGGCATATGTTGTAAAACACGAAGAAAATGAGCTGCACTTAAAAAAAATGAGGCTGTTGCGTGCATTATTTGTTTTAACGTTCCGACCTGATGAATAAATTAATTTATCGAAGCGCACCGTTGAATCAATTTATGTTCATCGATATTAAAAAGGAACGAACAAATCATTGCCAATATTAGAAAATGGCGAAGTTAGTCGACCGAACCGGAAGAGGCTCGCGTGTCGTTCGGCTCGACGAAACAATCAGAATCGGTAATGTTTGGCTCAGAAGGGACTTGCGACCTACGAGCGGTTGTTTCGAGGGTCGGAGGTCGAACGGGACGAAGCGGGGCATGTAAACGCAGCGACTACATCCATCATTGTTTCTCGGCCCGAAGACTGATAGGGCGCTATTATCTTTGAACTCATTACGATCCCCTATTGATAAAGCCACGATTGCAGGGCCGCGGGGTTAATATACCCGGGCGGTATGGCGCTCGTTACATTCGGAAATTGGAATTTCTACCTTTCCGAGTACCGGAAACGAAGACGTTGAAGGATCCGCACGTTCCCGCGAGGAACTGATTTCTTCGATGGATTTTTTCGCCTCCTTTTTTTCGTTCCCTCGTTATTAATTAATTTTAGCGCTTCGTGCCTATCGTCTCGAAGGAAACCGAGGTTCTTTTTAACGGAGAAATTCCGACCTGTCGATCAAATGGAAAGAAGTCAAGAAAGTAATTGAACAAATTCCAACTAGAGAATTGCTTCCTGGACAAAAATTTAACAAGTGTTCATTTTTAATGGGACACAAACACTCGCAGTTGCTATTTGTAAATACAATTGTCGGTTCCACGCGAACTCCGTGATCGAAAGAATGAAAGAGATGGAAAGGAATCAATTTAGTCTTAATTGAATTTCAACGATTAAGCGACTGTCTGTTCTTGTACATACGTAAAGAGGGTCCGCTGCATTCGCTGAACTGTCGAAGCCAGACGATAGAATTACTTTTCCTTCGTTTCGCACATTTTCCAGGACGTAATTGTCTTTCCCTGATGCAACTTATTTTATCTATTTCACCTCATTTGGTTCGACCCTTTCCGCATGAAGTACTCTGGTTTGATAATTGAGCGAAAACAATGTTTGACATTATTCCGGACGCGTTTCGATATTTCCACGTTCTATTAGTGCCACTTAATCCCCTTCCAAAGAAAAGAATTTTAAATTTAGATCTTCGTTATTCTTACAAAGTGAACGATATTGCCCATCAAAACTGACGGTACGTCAGTCGCCTTTCACTCCGAAGGAGCTGTCACTTTTAACCTCGAAGGAGAGACTCGGGCATCGAGAAAAGAATAACAGCGGCTGCCAGGAAATTACGAGGCCCGAGTACCGCGATATCGAATAGAAGCGCGGCACGCAATCAACAGCGAAACACAAAGGATCCTTTGCGAAATTTTCGAATCTCGATGCTGCTAGACTGACTCGAATCGAGACCCCGTTTGGCCTTCAGAGTCCACGCTGAAGTCATCGACGTGTAATTAAATCGAAATTAACTTTTGATTATTTGTAATTACTTTCCTGATACATTTTGTAATTACGGGCTGCCCAGTCATTTTTTAGAGCCTAATGGAAAAAGGGATTTAAATGTAATTTACTTTTTTCAGATTGCTCGGAAAACTCCAAAGATTTTCCTTCTATTTTATTCTGAATAGTTGATCGATTCTTGAACATCTGCAAAAGGAGCCTGAAGGCCCAACTAGCGAACTTGGAGGCAATACATTGAATATTGTCATTAACCACGAAACAATTAGAGTACATAGAATTGGTTCATGGATTAGTACATAAGGTACCAGTGGAAGTTCATTTTTCTGGTACCTTCTGAATCCTTATTAGAAGAAAATAGCAATAGAAGATTTGTTAAAGGTCAGATCCATGGGAGATATGCAACTTTTCAGAATTTTCTTCTGTGTACAAATATGAGAATCAATAAGTAAATCTGCAAGGGATTCGTATCGTAAGTCATGAATAATCAAATGAGAGAATTAGATTGCAGTAAATATGAGCCTTACTGACATTTGGAATATTACAGGCGAAAACCAATAAAGTATTTGTATGAACTTTTTCCAAGCCATCTTTAATTTTTCCGACTCTTGTTGACTTCTATTTAGATGAAAACAAGAATAATAGAAGATTTGTTATTAGCTGGATCGATGGAGATGCGTAACTTTTTGAAATTTGCATCCGTGTAAAAATAGGAGCATGCAGATAATTAAATAAAAGTTACAAGAGCTTTGAAGGGTTCGACATCGATCATGAGAGAAATAGATTGCACTAAACATGAGTAGTCTTCTGATATTTGGAATATTACAGATGGAAACCAATAATGTATCGGTATGAACATTTTCTAAGCGATTTTTAGTTTTTCCAACTCCAGCTAAACTCTTTTTAGAAGAAAACAAGAACAATGGAAGATCTGTTACTAGCTGGACCTTTGGGAGATGCGTAACTTTTCAGATTTTGCTGCCGGGTGAAAATACGAGCATCGAGATGGCGAAATATAAGCGACACGGGCTTCGCAGCGTAAGTCGATGTTCGCGAAGCTTTTCGTATAATCCGGCTGAGCGGCCAGTCGACGCGATAAAATCTCAATTTATAAGTGTCCCCACTGCCTCCACAATATCGAAGACCGAATGGCTAGATAGGACCATTCTTACCGCGGGGTGTACGATATCAAGGGCGACGATATTACTCGCGAACACGCGATTGCTTAGCATGCAAATGCATGAAAGCAATAAACTACTCAATACGTTGCCGGGAATTCGCCCGATCGATTTCGTTCGCCTACTGCATGTTCAAGTTCCCAATTTACACGTGCATGTGCACTGCAAGCGGGTCTGGTATACTGGAACTGTCTTCGCGGCTTTATGAACGTTTCGAATTCGAGAAGACTCTGGGAATTTCAGAAATGTTTATACCAAATTTTTCCTTGGTGATTTCAAGTGAGAAAGAACAAAGAGAGAGAGGAAATCATATATAATTAAGAGGACACTGCGTTGAACGCCTGTTTCAAACAAATTGACCACTTTGACATGTGTAACTGCCCATGTCCAACATTTAATAACCCACCTGTTTTTTAATGATCAATTCCTCAAACATATCGATAATAGGTAAGCGGCTGTGAATTGACGTCAATAATTCAACTACCCTCGGTTACTCTGAACACCTTCCGAGAGAGGGAAAAATCGAAAGCTCCGAGTCACCTCGGAGCAGTTGCTGGATAATAGGCCAGTGGCCGCCGACGCCGCTTGTCATTAAATCGTTAGACACGGTTTATCGCTGACCGATCGAGCCGATCGATCTTTTCTATCCTAATGCCTCTGCATGAGTGACACATAAATCTTACGACTGCGTATACGCAAAATTACTGAAAATCAATAGAAAAATAAAAAATATCATGTGTTTCTTTATTTTAATGAAATTGTACATGATGATCTCATCATGTCATTCGCATCACCGACATATGTAAGTGATCATTCTTCTGTGTTCGTTTTCGAAGGAGACTAATAAGATTGACTATAATAAAAGAAAAGTCCATGTTCTTGTTCTAGACCATTGAGGCTCGGAAAACACGCAATAAACTTGTAAATCACTTCATAGCATTCGATCACCGATGGGTCACCCAGTTTTCCGACAGCATCTAACCTGAGAACCGCTGCGTAGTCGACGAATTTACATCGGCGACGCTGGCACCAATATAAAGGGGCTGATAATGATCTTAAATTATTGATCCAATTGTTTATACGCCGGCGCATTTCTATTTAATACCAGTCGCCTCGACGGCTAGCAGGCGAGGCACCTAGCACTACCTTATATATATACCACGCTACCACCCTGCACGCATTTACCCACCGGCATAAAATTTATCGCCCCGGCACAATTTCAGGCTAACTGATTCACTCTCGGCTAATAGCGAGAGGGTTGAAGTCTGATTTATTTTATCGGAGGGTCTACACGTTCACGTACTACCGGATGACGTCCGAATGTTTTCTTCACTCACTGACCAATCAACTGCTTGCTTCTTTCCTACCGCATTTTTCCATTAGGTGTTTACGGATGTGGTTTAA
The DNA here is from genome assembly GCA_030407085.1 of Trichopria drosophilae. Taxonomy (NCBI): domain Eukaryota; kingdom Metazoa; phylum Arthropoda; class Insecta; order Hymenoptera; family Diapriidae; genus Trichopria; species Trichopria drosophilae. The sequence continues at coordinate 116,891,283 of CM059585.1, read as the reverse complement.
ACAGTAGACTTCTCCACTCATTGTTTTTATCGCTTTTCGGATTCCAGTTTATTTTATCATTTACTTTATATAAATAGCTGGACCAATTATTTATAGACATCGATTATGTTGATAAGTCTCTTCTAAAGTTATTAGATTTTATTACATATATATTTATATACATATAAAGATATTTAGCTGTGACTATTGTTCACAACTGTAATCGCAAAATATATGTAGTGTCTGTTGTAAAACAGTTTTTTCGTTAACAATCAATTGAAAAAAAGTGGCAATTTTTTTGTCGGCAAAATGTTTCCATCTTTGCATCGCGCAGTAACTTCAATACCTGAACCTATATACCGGGGCTATTGTAATTGCGGACGGGAGGTCCTATGAGCTTCTCAACGTCGATTGCGAATTACATTCTTTGTCGAGAAGAAAAGAGAAGTAGCGATCAAACAGCGTGAATGACTTCCAATCTGCGTTTATCTCCACGGGATGTACACTAAATAAAATGCACTTTTTTTTATTATAAGTTGGTTACCTTTGCGGAATTTTTGTAAACAATATTAAAAGATATATGTTCGAATACAAATAATTGATAATGATGTAAAAGCTAATATGTATAATATACAAAAAATTTTAAGAATACAATATATCCAAATAAAATGCATGACTTATTGACCGCTGGTGGTAACTAAACCTGTACCTATAATCGTTTGACGAGTGCGTGCACGTGACCTCACTGTACTCTGACGTCATAAACTGACCGCGCATGGGAAAGATAGGATCAGAAAGACAATCTAAGGGAGCGATCGAAGACACGCGATTGATTAGCATTTTCCTATCGATAAAGGTGTTGGAAAATGGGTGAAAGAAAAGATCAAGGGGTTGAAGTTGATATTTTTAGAATAAGTGTGCGAAGTTATCTCTATCTAGTATCAATGTGTGAAACAAACTAATACCCTTTTCAAATATAAAAAAAAACATATTTTGAATTTTACTAGGTTGCAAAAAAATGGGGCCGAACCAATCTGAACGGTTGTCCTATTATATCTAGGGATTACTTCACGTCCATGTTCCGACTAGGAAAAGCAAGAGGAGGAGGGATAAGCAGTGCGAGGAGTAGGGGTTTCCAAAGGATACTGGCACCATTCAGCAGGTTAATTCTTCCACATCAATAAGGTTCCACGACAAATCAGCCAGTGCCACCCCATGGTACTCTTTAAGTGTTTACTTCAAGAACTGAAAAAGTAGTAGATTAACCGAATGCATTTTCTACACCTATAAGCAGAGAGTTGATTCGTAACTTGTACTTGTTGGAATACCAAATGTTTAGCAACAACAAAAGATAATTTTTTCATGTATATATATTATAAAATATTATACGCGTTCAGAACTATAAATAATAATGCAAGCAACAGCCGCGAAAATCGCACGAAGAATGAGATATTTCGCGCAGCAGAGTGAGGTCACACGAATACCGTCTGTAAGATCTCGAGTATCATTGCCAGAATTTTCCAACGAACCGGAAGTGTACCGGTCCATGACGACGGGCCTTTCCTCCTCTGGAAAAGCCTCTTGTCGTACAAGCGTCGAGCACTCTCGCTCCTACAGCAGTCGCAATCGTACCGCAAAAGGAGTTAACCCGATGGCTTTCAAGTGCCATCGCCCGGCGCGACGCCGACGTCGAAAGTTGGTTTCTTCTATTTTAATTCCTCTCGTTTCCCTTTTTTATATTCGCAAAACCCTTCGCCACACGCATGAGCGATCGCGTAAAAATTAGAAAGGAATCCGAGAATGAAATCAGAGAATGACTATGAGCCGTCGCGCAAAAGGTGGAGTGTTTTTCTCTCCGCGTGGCCTTTCTCTCGTTCAATTTTATTGGCGCCGTTTCTTTTTCTCGCCATGGAATTCCCATCGTGACGAATAATAAATGTTGTATTTTTCACATACATTATTTTCCTTTGGGAAGCAACCGAGCGATTTTAGAGATACGCGCGAAGCTCTTGCTGATGTTTTGATCGTTAATTTTACGTTATGGCTGCATAAAGTATTAGTTTTGTCGTTACACAGCAATATTGTACTAATAAATAAACTTCAGTATTTTAAAGGATTGAAACACTAATAAATTTCTGTAATAATGATTCATCGACGCTGGCGAATGAAGTATGAACGTTTCATGTCATATTTTCCATTCGTTTCAATATGCATTTTCTAGATTTTCGAGCCTTTAAACAAATATATTGAAATCTGCAGAAATTAAAAAAATAATAAATACACCATCATTGCAAAAAAGATGATGCCAACTTAGCAAATATGCGCTAAAATTATTAACGTAAAAAGTAATCTTCTAAAGATGTAAAAGGTGATGGGGTTCCGTCCATTGACTTTCGAACAGTTTAGATTACAATACAGATATACATTTTTATGTAGGATTACACATAACCTACTCTCTAATAGAGCTATATTTAAAGTCATGATTATGATGCTATTGGGGAATGATGATACTGATAATATTGCTTTACATGAATGATGTCGAATGTTAATATTGATATTAGATGACGGCGCTTATTATAATGTCCGATGGAGATTACGGTGATGTCGGATGACTATTACATTTTCGAGGATAAATGACGAAAGTGGTGATAATGGGCATAATGTCGATGATGACGAATGATGATGGTGTCGGATGGAGATGATTATAATGATGTTCGTTAGTAATTATTATAACGATGATGGGTGGTTAATATGCTAACACCCGGCAAATTATAATATAACTTGATGCTTATGATGTGCAGTAATAATGATTATGATCTCGGATAATGTTATTTATAATGATGTTCGGTGTGTATTAATATAGTACCTGAATCTATAATATTATCTACTGACGATATTCAGGATCTTGAAACTCTAAACGGATATTACTATGCCAACTAATAATGATAACAATGTCGATTAGTGTTAATGATAGTGGTGTTTAGTGGTGACGAAGACACCAGACGTTGCTGATATTGTCAGATGCTGATCCTATAGGATGACGATAATCTGCATGACGTTGATAGTGCCTAATCATAATAATATATATATGTCTGATAATGGTGATTATAATTATCTTTGGTAGTGATGAAGCTGAAGGTTGATGATTCCGATATTGTCAAATGTCGATGATGTTAGATGGCGATATGGTATATGACTAGATGATGCCAAATGACGCTGATGTCAGTACATAGTGATATTCGGTAGTTATTATGATGACGTCCGTTAACTTTGAATTTGTCGGATGCCAATAGCATAAGATGGTAATACTATAACTTAATGCTGATGTCCAATAATGATGATTATAATATCGGATGATGTTAAATATAAAGATGTTGAATGATTATTATGATGCCATTGGATGATAATTAAATTGCCAAATGCGAATGGCGTGGGATGATGACAATATAACTTGGTGAGGATGAAGTTATACGTTGATGTCAGATAATGATGTATTATGGTGATGATATTCAATTAATAAGATATTACTCATGATCACTAACATCACTACCATCTGATATCATTACGAATTTGTGATACTGTTATTGGGGACTGTTCGCAAATGGATACCATCCTTACCGACAGCTCGAACCCGACGCCTAAAGCTCTTGCTCTACCGCACATGTCTTGGATATAATAAGTCACGTGACATTAATATTTGAAAGCAGTCGGTACGTGGATTGCATTCAGAACGGGTCTGTTCCATCTACAGAGCAATATTCCGACCCTTCTTCCCGCAGATTCCTTATGATATCATGCTCTCTTACATCCCTCACCATTGTCTATTTTTTACCAGATCTTCTCACGAGCACCTCTCTTCCTCCAGACTCTATTACCCGTATTGATATTTGGTTATTTTTTGAAAGAAGAGCCGTAGTATTTTTTTTAGTGGTTTCGTAAGTACGTTTGAATTGGTCTCGTAATGTTTGAGTGGTATGCTATTTTCAAATTTAAATCCTTTCGATCTTAGCTTCTTTAGTATATTTACCATAAATTGCAAAATATGTTAGAATATCTTTCAGCTCATTTACATTATTGCAGAACATTCAAGAACAATACTAATGCATGAAGTGCCTCTAAATTTTCGTGCAAAGGTTTACGATCTGAATATTACAATCGTATTTAGATAAAGTTAAGAAGTATTTAGTATAACTTTAGATTACTCCTAATAAACATTAATACCAAATTTTATTAAAGTACATAAAAAATGTGCGGATGCATTTGAAATTGTTTTTTCGGTGTTTTTTAAATCTTTAAATAAATATCAAATTTCTATTATAAAGGAATATTTCTGAATGTAAGAAAAATAAAAAATTGAATTAATTCATTTAAAATAGATTAATTAAACGCTGCTTATTTGCCACCCTTTTAAACGAAGTTCGTTCGTCTTCTCAGTTATTAATTTTTCTTTACAAACAATTTAGCGGAATTTTTGAATGATTACGCATCTGCTCGTACACTTTCAAAATGTCGAATCCAAAATAACAGACTAATATGCAAGAAAGTGATTCGATTATATATTATATCATATTTATTAATATAACCATTAATGGAATTCATAAAAAAATTAGAAGAAAATCTAGGTTTTGTGCTTGAAAAATATAAAAAATCGCGTAAACAAAAAGGGATACCGGAGTTCCGCTATGCGGAAAAAGTGAACTAACTACATTTCGTGTTCCTTTATTTTCCATAGATAAAATAATATCTCCTTCCTTTCAACATGGGGAAAAAATAAATGTGATTGTTACTGAAAAATTATTCTTTGAAAAATCTGGATTGCTAATATTGAACCATTATTTTAGGGTGTTGACAACAAAGGATTTGTTAGGATAATAAACGGAATTATTGAGTAAAAATAACGTCCTTAAAGATGCAAAGCCAAAGTCACCAAAACCAAACCAAACTAGTCCTAAAATTTGTTACTTTTTTGTTGCTAATATGTTACCCTAGTACGGATTTTATTGCTCAAATATTTAAACAAAAAATAGTAAGATTTACCACCTTAAGCTTAAGCTACCAAACCCTAATTAAGAAAACATACTTAGACACGTTTGGTAGCTTTATCTTAAGCGAGCAAACCCTAGGGTTTTATTTATTAAATAATTAAGTAACAAACTCGGCAGTAGCAGTACCTGTGAGCAACAAAAAAGTAACAATTATTCCACCTGTTTCCATTTGATTTCGACGTGCCTAAGTATGTTTTTTTAATTAGGGTTTGGTAGCTTAAGCTTAAGCTGTCAAACCCTACCATTTTTTGTTTAACATTTGAGCAACAAAATCCGAACAAGGATAACATATTAGCCACAAAAAAGGAATAAATTTTTTGAGACTTTGGCTTTGCAGTTTTAAGGACCCGTAAAGATGAGCCTGCCTAATTAAACCGATCATTATCAAAATTTGAAAACGATACGCGCTTTTTTGTTCCACGCTCTATTTTTCATAATGTTTTGTTACGTGTAGCAATGTCAGATTTCTCCTACAACAAATTTGATGCAACAAATAAATATTGCAACTATAATAAACCATAACTTGCAAAAATTGTAAATTAAACAAATTATAACCATACAGAACCTGAAAACGTCAGTTCAAGATTTGTTAACAGGACAAACATTTTTCTCCATGGATGGACTCTGACCACCTGGAATGGTATCGACATCTAGAAATTAGAATAAAACTGGAAATTGTTGAAAATCATACTGACTTACTTCTTGGATCTAAATAATATTCAAAATATGCAAATCTTCCATTGATAAGAATTAATTTGTTAAAAGCCATAAATAACCGACGCAATTAACCTTGACACGCGCATCGTCGATACGGCTTATACGCGACGTTACAATTACTCGATTCCGACAATTGATTCACAAATTTTATGCGGGTAAATTTCTCGAACATGCCGCAACGACGATTAATCACTCGCAATACGAGCATTATCTACTTTCAGTCCCACTTTACCGAACGACACACAAATTGCGTCCCAATGAAAAATGTTAACCGCCTCCTATCAAGGGAAATGTTGGGCTGTTTTTTTTTAATTTTTTTTTCTGTTCCACCGGAACATACTCTTTTCTGGACGTATCGGAGGCCGCCAAGGAAAATAGAGGAAAAGAGGCGCGAAGAGAATTGCGAGAGCGCCATTTCCCGGTCTTCCGTTTCGCGATATTTTATGCGGGCGGTGGGTATAGACGCGTATACACCAGTGTACACACATGCATCAGCTAGTGCTCTGAAAGTATCTGTGTGGGTATTTGTGTGTGCACACACCCACGCAGGTTCTAGCGCAAGTCGGCCTTAGAAATGGAATACCCCACTTTATGTTTTATGCGATAGATCAGCTAGCGGGGCCGCTGTCATACGGAGCTGCGCGTCCCAGGGATAAAGTAAGATAGACGGATACCTCTCCGACGGTGTTGGTGTATTCTCCCGTGTATGTATATATAAACGCGTATAGATATATATTTATATATACACATATTTGTGAGAGCGGATAAATTCAACGTTACGTCCCGGTGCGGCTTTGCCGTTTTACCTGCAACCCTCTTCCTCCTCCACCCACGCCACTAGCTTATGCGCCGTTAAGATAGGAGCGTTCGAGCTCGACGTGCTCGAAAGAAGAAAAATAAACAATTTCTTTTCCGAACACGTGAATAACACGGAAAAATGGCTACTGATACTAGATGCACCTATGACGTGTAACCCCAGTAATTATGCATTGCAATCTCGTTACTTTTTCGCCCTATGTCTGTTAGGCCCTGATAAACAAATTCTGGCATTATATGCTGCTGGAATATTTTAGGAATTCCAAAAATGACTTAAATGTACACCGTGATTTCTGTATGGGTAAAATCAATACTTTACCGCGAGCGAAAGAAAACATTTTGGCAATTTAACATCATCAGGAGCTGTAGCTACCAAGTGTAGCTTAAACCTATATTTGGAAATGACTTAATATTTGACAGATTTATCACAATGTCTAGTCTCCGATTTACTATCATTGGAAGGTTTTACTAATTTTAAAATTTGTGGGCAGTGTGAAAAAACTGCAGCAAATGGATTTTTATCATTGGTCATCCGGAACGATATATCGCTTTTGGTTGTCCAACAGTCGTAATAGGATTTTCGGTTGACATTAGAGAATTATTTAGTCAAATGACCTTTCATTGAGAGAGAACTGAAATATATCCTTTAACTATGACATCTTCTATCGTTGTCAATAGATGTCGAACAATTTATAAATACCCAAAATGACCTAAAAATGTATCGAATGCAATGTGGTCGATGCATTTATTCTTCTGATCGATATACGAAAATTTCCACACTAATACTGCGAGGAGACTTATTCTGAAGAGAAATATTTTCGGAGGGTGGGGGATGCGGGATTAGGAGGTGATTATTCCTGGATCAAAGAAAAGTGGTCGATGGATTTTTCACAAATTCAGATTGGACATATGGATGTCATTCCAGAATTATTTGATTAATCACTCATCGAGAGGAGTAACTAATTCAATAGCAAACAGATTGTGGTATAACTGGTAACTAACATGATTGATACATCACAAAAATGTCATAAAATCGATTCGAGTGCAAAGTAATCCATCAATTTTATGTACGTACAATGAACGGATTTGTTATGGCATCGAGAATTATTTAGTCAAATGGCTACTCGTAGAGATGACTAAAGCTGACCATGTGAAACTTGGACATTGCATGCTAAGCAAATCAACAGTACAAAGTTGGAACTAACCGGCGTCAAAGGGGAGCAAATTAATAAATGGTTTAGAATATTATAAAATGGCAATGTATTATTATTACATTAGGTTTTAAGATAAAACAAACTGATATATTTCACCTACCTGAACCCAATGAAGTGGAATAAAGTTTCGGTCACTTTTCAAGCATTTTTAGTCAAATAAACACAGCTGGAGATCCCCCAAACCTATAACTACTTAGAACTTATTTGGACCAGTAGGAACCAGATTGTTGAATTTCATACTTGAAATTTGGCGTTATCGTATCCCAGATCAAGATCGAAATTTTTGGAAGAATTGTTTTTAGGTTCTTCACTGATTATCAACTGCAAGGTGCTCGCTATATTTTATATACATATGATCAATGGACTTGGTTAGACTTTTAGTTGACATTTTGAGAAAAATTCTTGTAACTTGAGATACGTCTGAAATACCAAAAAGACACTTAAATGTTCATCGAGTGATAAGTACTTTACGTGTGCAACATCGATGGACTTGGTTGGATTATGGATTAGCAATTGACAGACTACTTAAACTCATTTCATAAAAAACAAATAATGAAAATTCTTCTAACTGGCATATTGGGTAAATACACAAACTGACATGAAAGGTCACTGAATGCAAAGCGGCCACTGCATTTAACGTACATAAAATCAATAGTATGCTGCTACGAAAAGATAACATTTTGGCACTTTAACATTTGCACGACATTTTAGCCATCGCGTGCTACGTACAGCTACAATATATACTCGGAACTTACCTGGGCCAAGAGGGCGTGAGAGTCGTGTTTCGATAGCAGCTGCAGCAATTCTTTACAAATGAAACTTTATAGTAAGATCCGAGGAGGATGTAAAATCGTTCGACTGCACGAATCATTAGTACATTTTATCGTACGATAATTGCGAGAATCGAGAAAGTTTATGTTTTGTAAATGGTTTTTCTAGGGAATCGTTAATATCCTGAAATGCATGGCGTTCGAGATCGCCGAGGTATAATGATTTTTAACACGAAAAACCACGACCGTTTTTGTTCGTTAGCCCCCGTACGTTTCGGCTAAATTATAGGCTCTTGATTACTCCCAATGTCGCCGAGGTAGGGGAAAGAACCGCGGCGCAAAGTCGCCATTGGATCTATGCAGCAACGAGCTCTCGTTAAATCTCGATCGTTTTGATTAATAGTCCCACGGTTTCTTAATCCCAGTGCTTAATAGAATTATTTATTATGTTCTGGAAAATGTCCTTTTGATAATGCAGACGACTCAAAGGCGTTCGATTCTGACTTTCCAAAGAAACGAGATCATTCGACATGAAATTGGATCTGAAAAAACTAGGTGATGTGTGGCTTCTGATGAAAGATTCCCACTAATAAAACATACAATGCTCTGTAATAGAAAGTATAGGAGCTACTCAAACGATCAGAAAGGTCTCGCTGTTTCCGAAAGTGACAAAAAAGGTGAACTCGATTTTAAATTGATTGTTGGAACTGTATGATTATAGTTTTCTGATTTATAGATCCGTTTTCACAGGCTCATTCATAGTAATATGCAATATCCTCCAAATAGAGGAATTATGATTTGAATAATGAAAACTGTAGAATATCTACAACAAGTCCTCTGCAGTTTCCACAATTTTGTATTGTTAATATATACTTTCGATATTCATAAGAAAGTATGACTGTTAATGATCAAAAAGGTAGTAATGCTATATTGTAATGTGGAGAAGTCTCAAAAATATCCCCCGAACATGCTTAGAGTGAAGTCTTCTACATATATCTTGGTGTTATTTTATATACACTTCTATAATAATAGTAAACTGCAATTCACAGTATACATTTCTATATTATTGTCTACAACATTTCTAAAATCCAAACAATTTATTCGAAAAAACATAAAAATGTTAGTGAAGCTTCGAATGAATCTAAATTATTTTTTCAAATTTTAATAACTTGTTATTTTAAAAGTATTTTATGTATTTTCATTTTGTTACTTTTGAAGCAATACTAAATTAGTGGGAGGTCAATATTTTATAAGAAATCACCGTGACGTAAGAATACATAAACCGTTATTGCAATTATCCTCACAGTCTGTACAAGAATTGTAATTCGTGATCTATAGATCCAGATTATTAGACGCGTGCAATGCAGCATTCAGGTCGAACACCTGCCTCACCTGTTGCAGTAAACATTCCATCTCTTTTTGTTTCTCACTTTCTGTAATTCTCTGTCTTTCCTCCGACATGTGACATGTCGCTCGAAGAACGTCACTTTTTCACTCAAGTCTCAGAATTTCCCGATCTCATTATATCCTTCTTCCTCACTGAAGTCACCTTATTGTTTCTTCTTTCTTCATCAAATCCCTAGTTTACTTGCTGAAAAGTGTCATTCTACGTATAACGCTTTATGTGAAATCATCTCTGGGCGATAAATGACGGAAAGCTACGACGACTTTCTCAAGGATCTTTTTTATTTCTGCGTAAAGCAAAGTTGAAATGAATTTCACAAGTGTAAGTCGGAAGTAACGGAACTGTATTTCATTTTAAATTGTCAAAAAATGTAATTATGCTTTGTCCATATACACTTCATAAAAAATTAACACGATTGAATAATTTAATTAAATATTGATGCAATTTATCAGAGGAAATTCATTTCAGTTTCTTTATTTGTAATTAAATTTTTATATATTATGGAAATGTACTTCAAGAGAAAATTTCTTTATTCTTTGAAAATTTACTATTAGTTTAATCAACTTTCTTGTAAAACAATGCAGAGATTAGGGAAAATGTCCTATGCATAAATAATGAAATGGAAACATATTGTCGCTGTAGTAACGTCAGAAGGTATAGTTGTTGGATCGACAAAGTTAAAAGTTTTTATGTCTTTCACGTAAAAAATATACGATTTTTATATCAATATGGACAGATTAAACAAAAAATGGTATGAATGCCCATTCATGATATCAATTCGTTTTTGTTTTATTTTTATTGTACAAGTACAGTTCGTTAGATAATTATTTACAGTGGTTAATATAAGATAAACGTAAAAGGTTTTGGCGCAACAGCAGCGACAATGTTTTCTTCAATGTTTCCAGAAGTATCGTATAGTATACGTATATTTCGAAAAATGCAGGATTATCCACAGTTCCTAAATCATTATTTTAATGTAAATCTCTTGCAAAACATTTTTGGTGTTGATTCGCAAAAAAAAATTGTGCGAAAAATATTAATTTACGTAAGTAATACATATTTTATTCATAAAAAATTTAATTGGGAATAATTAATCAATTGTGACATTTTTTGACCTACATCGATTCTCGAGGGACGAAGAAGAAAGGTTAGAAATAATCAACCCTGATTGTTATCGGAAATATACCTAAACTATAATTTACGTCAAAAAACATATGTTCCCTATAATTTATATGAGTCAGGGCGCATTTAATATAACATAAAAAACTATGAAATAAGATTAGTTTCAATATAACATATAGAAATAACTTATGCTAAGGCAGTAAAGACATTTAAATAAAATTTAATTCTTAAAATTTTTAAGCGTGATTTAATATTTTAATAACATTTTGCTTATGTATTTGTTGGGCTATTTCCTATTAATTATATAATCAATTTAGAAAAATTGAAGATTTTGGTTTCTCATCATTGGTATCTTGATTTTTAGATTTAGTTGCAGTAGATAAGTAGTTTAAAAAGTAATTTATATATATTCATAATAATTTATAATTTATTAAATGGATATTAAAATCATTGCTTTCTTTCTTCGCCCTTTTAAATTTTCTATCATACATTTACCAAATATATAAGAAAGTATTAGTAAATAATGAATAGATATAAATTCATTAATTCTGGTGAGGAAATTCAATTAAATTCAGTTCAATTTAAAACCATCAAAGTTATGAATTTGGAATATGCTTCACTATTTACATTTTTTCCTAATTTTTATTTTATCAGCATGAAGGTAGTTTTTTTACTACAATATGAAATTGAAATAAATACTAGAAAATTAATGTATAAAGAAATATGCGCCTCTGACAAATGTTTCAATCTGCCTGAATATAAAACTCTTGTTTTTATTATATGCTCTAAATGTATCCGTAAGCCGTAAATTTATCCTAAAAAAGCTAATTTTCCTCTTTAAAATGAAAAAAAAAAATTATTTTTCATTAATTTTTGACCGAGATACGGAAGGATGAAAATGAAAAATAGAAGGCCCCTGTACTGCATGCAATCGTACTATACTCAGGGGGCTTATTTGTTAATAACCACTTTTAATATATTTGTTTGCATGTACGCTCTTCAGTTGCCACTTTATTCAATATGTTATCATGTTTGCAATGAAAAAATTAACTTTGATATTTTTAATCGAGTTTTTTTGGTTGAAGGTACAATTGAAATTGAAAGCACGTCAAATAATCTACAAAATACATGTAAGACAATATTTTTTAATATCATCATTTTGCGTAAAAAAATAAAAATACCGTAAACGACTGATTATAAAAAAAAAATCATTAAATAAACGATAACTTCGTTAATCATTAGTATTTTTGAATTATACATGGTCTAAATGACTACATTTTTATTACATTTTAATAAAAAAATGGTATGGATGCCCCTTATATGCAGTCAAAATTCAAGTTTTTCAAATTTGTATAAAAAAAATGAATTTTTAATCCAAGAAATTCAAAGAAGCAGATATGTAACATGTTATTAGGTATACATATTATAAATAGAAATTATAAAAAATATATAGTAAAATCTCATTTCAAGTCCAACAAAGATCGGTGAGTTTATATAACTAATAGTTTATTTGAGTGCATTAATTAACGACTTATATTACTCATTAACTACATGGCAGTTAAAATTATATATAATGCACCCTGGTAGAATTTGCGCCAAAATTTTAGCCAGTTTTTTGGCTAATAAACTTGCGTACTAGCCAGTTTGTGTACAATAAACTTGTTTGTTCCACATTGGGCAGTTACCCATTGGAAATGCAACAATTTTCTGGCTATTTTTTAGACAGCTTTTTTAAATAAATCTTTGACAGTTTCTTTCCAGTTTCTACGTAGGTGTTATTCGTAAGATTTAAAACACATATCATCATCATTTTTTGTCCAGGTTTTAGGCCAGAATTTTTTTAGTATCTGTAAATCTGGATAGCTTTTTAAATGGTAATTTAGAAATTTGTCTGTACATGTTTTATACATCTTCTATGCTATTATCAATTTTCTATGTAGTTTTGTATGCATTTTAGAACTATTGTTCTTTTAAGTGCTTTTATAAGGATTAAAACATTCTGCACAATTGTTATAATTAATGTGCTAATAGGAGTGGCTAAATTCACAAGAGTTCACAACTCATATAGTTGCGTAAACTATTTATATGGTTGTCCCAACTATTTTTATGCTTAGCTTATCCATTTTCCTATGGTTCTAATTACTAGACAATCTTTTCCGTGCATATAATGCTATATTTCACAAATTATATTATATATGCGTTTAATAAACGCGGCGTATAATAAGATAATCGCATTATATATAATCGCCTAATAGATGTATTTGTCAGACACTTAATCATACCATTTTACACCTCTTTTTTCGTATAATATACGTATGTATATGGAATAACCAAGTTCTTATATTTCAAATACAGTATAAAATGCTTACACGTATTACATTGTCGTAATTTTTATTGTGGTATTTCATAAATTATTATTTTACGGCTATGAAACCTTTGGCACTAACTGAAGAAAAATAAGTCTTAATTTAAGATCATTGATGGACTACATTTATGATGTAACAAAAATTAGCCCGTTTAGAAAAGGACAAACTTATGCACTATGCATGGACTAATTCTAAGCCACGTTAATTTGTAACAATTTTACGACTTATTTTTTTCTGTGTAGGATTTTCTTGCAGAAATGGTGGAATATATTATTTCGTTATGAATATAACATACGATAGTGGAGTATTAACATTTAATACATTTGTGTAATAAATCTATTGCAAAGACGTTTTTACCTGATAAGTAATTCTCTAAATCATTTTTTCCAAAGTCGTAAAAATATTTTGTTAAAACCCAATTATCGTGATATTATTCAGAATTTTATTTTAATATTTAGACATTATTTACTATATTTAGATAAAACTCTTTCATCATTAAAGACTGGCCTGCTCAGATTTTTAAACTAAACTAACATCTACAAAGTGATCAATATTGTTCGATTTATCTTATTTGGGCTTACATATATTTATATAATTTTGGCTGCCTTGTCATTAATCAATAATAAATTAATTAAAATACTTAGTTACATATAATGTCACTGTTCTATGCTAGACTTATAAGTTAGTTCTATGTATATTGTAACATCATTGTACGCTTTGCTATTTATGTCTAGGAAACTTTTGTTAAAATAATAATAAATATTATATATCTAGGTATTTAATTAAGTGATTTATAATATTTATAATATTGCAAATTTAAATTATATTAAAATGAATTATTCTTATAATATCAATTTATCGTTTATTCTAAAGGTGTAATATTTTTTAATATAATTTAATTTTATTTCAAACATTTTGAAACTCATTGTACGGAAAAACTATATGCAGTTCTAATCAAATGATTATGAACTAATTTTAAATGTCATGTATATTTTATTTTCTATTTAGTTTCTTGGTGATACACTAAAAAATTATTGAACTGAAATTTCAATCCATTGTACTAAGTTTCAGTCCAACAAATTTATATTGTACGGAAAAAAGTGTAATAAAATAATATTTCTACTTTCAAATTTTCCATAATTTTTAGATAATCTTCGAGTGTGTTCCTATATATACAATTTAAACGACGAAAATGTTTATCACCTTTTAAACAATATATAGTTACTAAAAATCAGTTTTTAAGGTTTTAAGAAATTAAAGTCGATTATTGAAAAATTTAATAAACCAAAATCAAGATCTAAATTTCTATATATGACATATTTTGATAAATATATGTCTAACTTTTTAATGTCGAAGCTACTAGTTTCAGTTAATATTTTTAAATATATGCTCCTTAAAAGCATGAAAACTACAGTATACATTTTTTATTTGTACGCCAAAGAAATGTAATAGTTTATATATATTTTTCATCAGGTACTTATATAAATAATGTAGTTTTCTTAATAATAGTTTCACTGAATGAATCAATTGTTTCCTTCTGTCCAATACTAAGTTCGTTCAAAAAGTCATAAAATAATAATGGTTAACTGGTTTCTCGAAACTTAAACAGTTCATAACATTGCAACGTTCTTTTCCCATAAGTAATTAAGGAAATACAAACAATTAACTTATCTCATGTCCAAAAGTGTCAAGAACTGCCACGAGGGTGCGTTACATTATAGGCTACTCTTGATCAACATTTTTGTTTTTTGCAGATTTTCCATTGTGCAATACTTTCCGGAATACTTGGGGCAATTCGATTAAACATTGATCAAGAGCATAGTTACGTAACATTTTTAAAAATTTGTAACAAATATATATAATAATATAATAAGAAAACAAGAATTCAAAATGCATAGTATAGAATGTTACAATCTCGATATTTAACATAAAGTTATGTAAAATGGCATTTGGATTCTAATAATGACGTTTTCGAAATACAAATATCCTGCATTAACGACATTATAAATTTCATCCTAATTGAGACATATATCCATAACAGATGGTAAAAATAGGGGAAAACTATCAAAATAAGATGGAAATTCCAACTAATTTAGAAGCCTGGAAAAGTATTGTCTTCGACTAAAATATCGCATTTTTCGTCATATTTCCATAATTTCGTAGAAATCATTTTGATAAATGTAATAATGACTAACAAATACTATTACTGTATTTAAACAAATATTATTATTATTATAATAGTACATTTAGGATTCTATAAAACAAACGAAATATCAAATGAAATTCTAATTACAAATTGTGCAAACTGAAATTATAAAAAAGACACGATTAAAACCTGAAATCGAATGTTATACTATTTTCATCCATTTAGATTAAATTACATTAAATCTTTTATATCCTTTTATCAACAAATTATTATTTAATTCCTAAAAAGTTATACTGAGGATATAAAAATCGAATATTAGGGATGTTCCGCAATTTCATTACTAGTTTAGCATTTGCATACAAAAACGCAACAATTTTGAACAATAATAGAAATAAATACATCTGATAACAAGGCGACAGGTTTTCGGAAATGAAAACCATATTAAAAAAATGTGCATATTTGTTTTTCGGCATCCGATTCAACGACACCGAAATGCAATTTCCGTTTTAGCATCTCTTAAAAGATGATTATTCAAAAAAAAAAAAACGCACATTTGAACATTAAATTAAATTCAAGCACTTTCAATTAATTTAACGACAAATGGAGTACGCTTTAATATACTTTATTTCACCCAGTTGCAATTTTAATAACGTAAACATACGCGCAAAAAGCCAGCAAGCGCGTGCAATCAATTTCAACACCGTTTCGACCTGCAATCTTTTGGTTCCGCCGTGCACCGCAGCGGCCGCCGAGGGCGCCAGCTGTCGGCACGCCGCACTGTCTATGCAGCCCACAAATATGCACCGTTGAGAAAATCTGATTTTCGCGCTACACTACTGCTGCGTTTCAATTTTACCGAATAGTAATTTCGGCCTTGGCTCGGTATTTCCAAGTTTTTAGCTTCGTTTTCGATGGTATTTCCTGCTTAACGAACGAGTACAATAATTCCTGCATATTTTTTTTTTGGAAAATTGGATTACGTAGGGAAATTGTATGTTGAAATTTACTCGTATGAAAATGAAAACAAGAGTCCTTCGGATTTAATAACTTGTAAGGAAATGCGTCCCTTTTCTCACCCACACCTGCCCTTTCACCTACGGTTCTTGGTCGGTGCTCTCATTGTCTCCGTACATGTTTTTTGCGTCTTTAGAGAGACAAGGCAACAGTCAATGAACTCGAGACGTCGGGCATACCTCGTTGCAATGGACACGCAACTTCCGAGCCTCGAGAAACTCGAATCGTTCCACGTCGAGAGACAATACTCGGATTACTCATTCGGATACGAAAAATTTATGAAATTTTGATGCGACCATGTAAACGCTTCCGGCGAACACACAAGGTGCTTTGATTCTGCATGAATTTTCATTGATTTCTGTTGAAAAATGTATTTTTTTGACATTTTTGTGGAAACTGAGTTGTTAATTAACACTGGCACACCAATTTCCAGTATATAATAAAATATTATTATTATATTGTCACTGTACTCAGATGTATCGCCGTAACGACTTTATGCTAATGAAGCTAGGTTATGGAACCTCTTATGATAGAATCAAAATCCAACTTCTACAACAGGAATCACATGCGCTTCTTGAAGGGGTGTCAACGTCGCGTCTGCCTCTGGCGGCGACAAACCAAACTAACTTGACTTTTGCTCGTTGATTCATATTGACATTTCTGTTATAATTGGCGTCATTTTCTGATACTGTTGCTGAATTTGTTTATCTATTACAAGTTTTTGTAATTTTCTGTTGCTCAGGCAGCATAAGAGTATCTAAATTTTCCGAACATTTCTAACAGTGTACGACAAAGTAAACGTAACTTAGAACTGTTAATAACAAACCATTAATCGATTTTATTGAAAATTTAAATATTTGATGACAGGGTTATTGGAATAGTAAATTTTATTATAATTTCCAGTAGATTTTCAGGTTTTAGTACAATTTTAGTAGTAGCAAAACGAAATGGAAGTGTAAAACAAATAAACATTTTTGAGATTCTATATAAGCACGTGTAATAGATATCTATTAATTATCTACTAATTATTAAATCTGTTATATTTAGGACTTGAATAAAGGGAAGGAATTAAAAAATTGATGGATTTTAACGGATGATGACGTATTCTTTCGAGACAAAGAACCTCTATAATTTTACGGAACGATGTTTACAAAATTCTTTAGATAACATAAAATAAATGTAATTATTAAAAAAAGTTGTTAATTTTTACTTTTTATGAATAATTTTAATGATTAAACAAAGTGCAAAATGTATTCAGTAAAGTTGTCAAGAATCTTTTTCACGAAAAAATAAAACCCAATCAGATTTTAACATTTTTTAAAACTTTTTTATTAGGTAATAAGAAGAAATTTTGAGGCAGTAAAAAGACCCGTTTAACAGATTATTTATGCACTTTACAATTTTTGTTCTAATACAATAACGCATTCCACCTTCAACAATATCATGCGTTAATAATAAGAGAGGTTGAAATGATTATATATTAATAATATATATTAACACATTTAATGTAGTTCTTATTAACAACTAAATTGTCGATGGTGTTATGAGATATTAGTCCCAAACATATGAGATCAATAAAAACAAGTACTTTAAAACCGAATTTTTCATTATGTTGTATAAATTTTGGTTTTAAGCAGGACAATTGCCAAAGAAATTAATTGAGAACTGACCTTTATTTTACGGAAATAAGTGTTTAATAAGTTTTTATTTACGTTTTTTAGTGAAAATTTCTACATTACCGGCGGAGCATTTTAGAACCGCCTTATGGTCATAACTACCCTTTATTAGCCTACCACAAGTGTAATATAAACTATTGAAATTATAATAACATTTATGACGCTGACTTCTCAGTGTTGTCAACTAAAATTTGCTTCATTTTTGCAGCAATATGCGCTTTAAAACTACAATATACATTTATCGAATGTTTAATTGATACCCAGTCTGCAGTAAATATTAACAATTTTAGAGTATTAATTGCATTTTTATTTTTAATAACAACGAATTTCTTTGACAATGATATGCATAATAAATTATCTATTCCTTCAGTTTTTGTGCAATGATGTCTCCTAATTTAAGAAATTTTGTTTAAACATTAAATTTCTTGAGAATACAGTTTTATTAAAAAGTTCGGTCTTAAAAACAACCCACACGTTACTTTTCGGACTCTGTACGGGTCTTCTTAAGAAACGTAAATTAAAAGAAAAGTATATTAAAATTTTTTCACTTATAAACATAAAAAACAACCGGCAACAAATGTCTCACTTTGTAATTATGTGTTTTTACAATTTTAAAATATGAAATCATGTTTCAATATCGTCCCTGTGGTTTCTGTCAACAAAAACATAATGAAAAATATGCCTGAAAGCAATCATTCAGGAGTAATTACAAAGAGGTATAATTTAATAAAATAAAAGAATATAAAATAAAATATAAAATAATACAAATAAAAACAAAAATAGAGAATTTTTTTAGGTGAAATATTGTATAATTGTTTTATACTGTGTTTTAACATATTAATAATATTTATATTTATTAATTTTTTTCATAAATTTTTCGGGTTTTTCGTAATTTATTTGAATCAATTAGTTAAGATAGAAAGTATTTTAATTTTAATTAGTTACTGTGTTTTAGAAATATATTTAAAACTTGAAAAAACTAAACAAAAATTAATGAGTTCTTACAACTGGCTGTCAGTTTGAAACTTTTCATCTATACGTCATATGTTGTATAATATGCCCTAAAACATGAAGCCCTAGAATTTTAAATTACTAATGTCATTGGTTGAAATACTAATAATACGAAATGGAATACTAATTTATTATACGTTATAACTTATCGAGGAACGTTTCGAAAACATGATCTAATATTAGTAAATAATTAATTTCTCAAAAATATTATCGAAAGTTAATCAACTATCATAATTCCAAAACCGGATAATACGCAGTTGGTAAGGTAGAACTTTCAAATTCGTTTCTACTAATTTCTTTCGCTGGCTAGGATTTTGACTTTTTCGTAATCGAAACCGTGTTATGTTTCCATTCTGGACCCAGAATGTAATTTTTTAATGTATTATTTTTATAATTGATTCTTGTTTCTAATAATCTCGCGGTCTGGTCTATGTACACTTACTTTTAATATTTGCAAGGAATCAAATACACTACGTTGCTTCTTTCCAATTGACTTTTCTATATTTTCGGTCTTTTAGTAAAATTAAAATTAAACTAACACAAATTTCTTTACTTATTTTGTCACGTCGGCTTTCTAAAAAAAGACGAAATATTATAAGTGGTATAAAATATATACTGCTTCATATCGTGACTAAAAATAATGTGTAGTCTCTCGATTAGCATGAAGAAATTGTAAAAATGTGCATAATGGCGATAATGTTCATAATCAGTAAAGAAATTCTTTTATTTTAAGTTTAACCTCACAAAAAGACCAACAAATCAAGGAACAATAGTATACTAAATTGTATCTATACTCTTCGTCATGAAAAAATCTTCTAGACGAAAAATTAAGTTTTTGAGCAGGCCGTTTCCAAAAATATTACACGATGGGACAGCGATCTAGCACAAGTTTTATATCTATAGGAAAACTATAAAAAATGGCATAGTGTAATTTTGCGATACACCCCCAAAATTTCGTTTAGCTAAATAGCTTTTAGGTTAGGTTCCTGCAAAAAATCACACATAACTGTTCAAATTATTATTCGATTTAAGACTTTTTTTTTCATCAAAGATAAATTTGGAAGAACGAGATAAAATAGCCTAGAAATGCATAAATATTTAGATATTTCAGGATAGTTTTTCAAGATAAAGATAATGTCGATGGCAGAATAATTGATTCTTATATAATGGTTCCTATTACACATTTAAAATTTTACGTTTAATACGAAATTATTAGAGAAATTTGCGAACTGGACTTTTTTAATATGTGCTCGAGTGATACGGCCTAAAATGTTTAGGTTTATTATAGATGTAGGTATTTTTTAATTCTAACTTTATTAACTGTACTAGCTGGGAATAGCGTTGGCTATTTTCTAAATTTCTGAGAATGAAAAATCACAGTTTATAGTGTGAAAATTGAACCACTACGAAAAAGTGAATTATCAATCTTTAACAATGAATGTACACTCCATACAGAATAAGTTTTCACTCTATTAAATGTTAGTTTTTTCTCATTAAAAGTGACGATTCGTTCTTTCACTAGAGAGGTTGAATTTCTACTGCATAAGTGAATTTTCACTCCAAGCAATTGAGAGAGTAGTTTTTTCGAAATGACCAATACCCCGTAAGCCCATATTGGTACTATTTTCACGCAATTAAAGGAGGCATACATGTTACTAACTTCATTTTATTCCGAAATTCATTTCCCAATTTTCGACAAATTTCTTTATTTCTAATATTGATAAAATAATTACAAATAATTAGAAAATTGCATTTTTAGATAAATATACCCCAGTAAATTTATGTCAAACCTTTACTTAAATGTTTCAAATTAAAAAATATTTGTACTTTTTCTAAAATTAACAAAACTATAACAATCAATATTTAACGAAGTGATGAAAATTCTTGGAATTGGTCGGTCATATGTAAATAACAATTTGAGTAAAGATTAAATAAATAAACGTACGTAACTGGGACATCAGTTCACGTCGAACGCGTTACTTTATGTTCATCTTATTTGGAAAATTTTAGATTCTACAGCTATTGGAGTTGATATTGAAAGGAAAAAAGAGAAAACATCCCTCTAGCGCTTGAAAAGTGAATTATTGTGAAAATGCGTTTCGCACCAGGACGTAAGTGTGTGCTCTTTAAAAGGGCTAATGACATCCTTACCGTGGACGGTTTAATTAATTCAAATTTTGAAAAAAGACTGAAAGCTTAAAGGCTGGGCTTGAAGCCTTTAAGAAAAACAAAAATGCACTTCACAATAAAAAGTTGTTTAAGAACGTAATATAAAATCCATTATCAAATAATTTATAGTTTGTTAATTTCTTGACCGTATGAATTTAATAATGTGATGGAAAATCTTGGAATTCGTTGGTCATATGTAAACAATAATTTGTGTAGAAGGTACATAAATAAATAAACAAATGTTACTGGGATATTAATTCTAAGTATCAAACAAAATTAAAAGTACCTCAATTTCGACTGGTTTATTATAATTTTTAATAGATATATATTAATTCTATAGTATAACACTTAAATGGTATAATAATCATAAATAAATTGTCGATATCGACAAAAGAGAATTAAAAAAAAAGTATTGTCATAAGTTAATAATTTGTTATAAATTTAGTATTTAAAATATTGCTTACACTAGTACTAAAAACTAAATCCATTTAGTTTTTATTATCGAATGTGAACCAAATTTTGTCCAACCAATTCGGTTTGGTTATAAACATTTTTGTCCTTCCTTACAAAGCATCAAAAATTCACCAGAAAAAATTTCTTATTTCATAAGATCAAAGTTAATAAACGCCAAATACTTTTAAAACAGAAAGGGAGTCCTCTGAAATCTATCACTTTTTTAACTACTGGCATTATGGAGAAATTAGAAAAATCATACTTTACAAAAACCGGAACAATTAAAAATACTCTTAATTATTTTCGCTAGAGTCATTAACAGCAGAAAGCGCCCGAAAGGCCGCGTCTCTTCTGGTGACTTTTTCCCCTTTTTTCCCCAAACGGGGAACTATCGGTCCAAATGATGATCGTAGTCGGGATAAATCGATCGGGACTCGAAGAAGCGTTCCAGCTGTGCCGGAAGGCAACCAAGATAAAAGAACCGACTGCCGATCTGGGCACGCGAATAAATTCGCTCGGAAATAAAAGAAGACCAATCTGATTGATGATTCGCCTCCAGATAATTAAAAGTGCCACGTCCTTGCCGCGGCCTTATTAGTCCGCGAGGCTCCTGCCGATTTAATCGAATGATTTCGATAATGCGATAAAAAAGAACGGCACTCGGAACGAATTGTGTCAAACTGGAGCGAACGAATCTCACGTCGGAACGCTGGAGAACACAATGTGCGTATTCTTACGTAATTTATTGTGTCATAATTCATAATTCAATCTGATTAATCATATTTATGTTCGCGTAGCTAAGTTGCGGGCTAATTATTTTTTATCTACTTACGTAAAATGCACATGTCCGATTATTTCTATGGCATGCATTGTAAAAAAATGACATACGCTGAAAAACTAAACAATTGTAAAAGGAGCCAATTTCGTTTGTTAAGTTACGCCGTAATTGGTGATGTAAAATTCGCAACTCTACGGGAATGAAGTCCTTATGAAATTTCAGAGACAACCGTGAGAATTCTGAAAAATTATGATTTTAAAAAATTCTGGAATAATCGCACTCGGTTCCTTTCGTTAGATATTTCGTCGATATCTTCGTTATCTTTTGTACGGTTTGAACTATTTTCATTTGCTAGAATTTACATTAATGTAGCCTATCTTACCTCAATTTAACCATTAGAACAAGAGATTCAGCGGTCGTAACTACTGAAAGAAATGGCGCCAAAACAGCAGCGCCATACCGCGGAGCGCCAAAACGGGCGCGCCAAAACGGGCACGCCAAAACGGGCGCGCCAAAACGGGCGCGCCAAAATGTGGCGTTCTCGAGTGAACCACGTTAGATCATAAATTTCTGATCCATTAGAATAAAAGTTATTGCTTCGTTAATTAAGATAGGAACTCGGTGCTAGTGTAGTTAACCACAAGTGCCAAGAATATTTCCTATTGACTATTATATGAACTGTCATTCACAGAAAAGCTATTTTAATAATGGCGAACTGCTGTTTGCTTGATGTCTTCGAGATTTTGATAATTTTCTACAGATTGGTTTGATAAAATTCAGTTTATTTATTTCTGACCTGTGGATAAATTAATTCTAGTTTATGTTTTTATGTATAGTTTATGAATTTCTGTTCTATTACTAGCACAAATTTTGCTTTTCGAATTTGCTTAAGGATTGAAATTATTTCTATTACGTTATCAAAATTTGGTTATTACTAAACACATTAAAGTCATGAATGTTCTTTGTTTCTTTTTTTAGCATCGTTATTTAGCCATCATGACGGGAGGACTCGAAACGTTTATTGAGAAATAACATTCCCAATTGACTAATAACAGAACCATCATTCAAACAGAAGTGCGCAGATATTTTAGCGGTAATATATGTAATTAAACAAGAAAGCCCAATCGTCGATTTCGCCAAAATTGCTTGAAATCCAAGCGATAGAACGGATTTTCATGTCGTAATGGTCAGAAATTAAATAAACCACGGAGTCGATGCGGTGTTCCAGACGAAGGTCGCCGAGCCGCATGATTATTAGAGGATTTCAAAGAGTTGGGGTCGATTCCCCCGAACGAGACTCTAATGGAAATATAATTGTTTCGGTCGACCGGTGCATCTTTAATTTTTTCCTTACTAACCATTATGCCAGCCAACTTACTAAAACTCATAATGCCCGACGATAACCGTGATTCCGTTTTCATCACACGCGTTTCGCCGTTCGTATATACCTCGCATGCTCGAGCAATAGTTCATGCTCGTTGCACATATTACTGCATACATTATCTAATGTTTTCCTTTCCTAAGTGTTCTTCTATTATTGTAACGTCGTCTCAATATTCATTTGATGATTTTGAATTAATGGCGTGGATATTTGTTTACCCACGAGAGCTCTATTGTTTAATTCAAGTTATATTTCATATTTTCAGTTTGTTTAATTTTTTAGTGTCTACTATGCAGAACTATGATTGTTAAATTGTAATGTCCATGTTTATTTTCTCTGCATATTCGTTAGCAACGTTCCTATTGTGCGAAAAATAATTTACTGTATAATATTCACTACATTTGGTGTCAGGATCGACCCACAATCGCATTTCGAGGTATTTGCTGTTTGGACACTTATATTAAGCAAAATGTTGGAATTCTACAAATTTTCTATCGAAATTGAATTGGTTTAATTCGAGATTGGGACAATGCCTTAATTTATTATTGATATTATTACAAAATATGTTATACCAATTGTCTTTTCATGTAACAAAGTAAAAAATCTAGTACAATTGGTTAAAAAATAAAAACCTCAAAGAGATTTAAAGAACTCATTGAGAGCTTTCTAATTGGACATAATCTCAAAAAAAAACATTGATGGTTCGTAAAATATGATTTTGTGCTCGAAAACTGGCTATAGTATACATTTCTGAATATATCGAAAACGGGAGCAAGTCATTTTGTCCTGAAATCAATTACGTGCCACCTGAATCGATGACAAGGGAGGCATGGAACACGGTGACAAATGGCGTCTTTTCCAAAAATATACCTTCATGTATAACGAATTACGCCAAGATCGGACGATCGACTTTCCACCGAAAATTGCGATCGGTATACTAACAGTAATATCGAAGCTCTGGGCAAAGGCGAGCAGCCGTCGACCTATCGTGCCTCAAGATCGGACTTTAATTGGCCGATTCGTCATAGGCCGCCGAATTTGATTATCAGGATCGAAAAACGACATATTGCGCCAAGCCTGCCTTGCACGCGACTGAGTCACGCTTTTAAAGGCGCACTCCTCGCGATGCGACCGTTTCTGCCCTCTTCGTCTAATTATCGATTACACAATTAATCCCGACGACTTGTGCGGTTTTGCGGCTAAAACGGCTGCTCTCGAATAATAATACTTTTTACCTGACATACGCGGCTTTTGAAAGCCTATAGATCCAAAGATACATCCAGCCAAGGAATTTCGACCCCGATTGTCTACGGTTGGCCCGGTGCGGCGTCTGATGCTTCCATAGATCTAATAGGACTCATCTAACTGGGTGTCAAGTTCGTGCCCATTCGTGTAATTTTGTTCGTGTTTCTTTCGGAAATGGAGGTGTTTTGTGAAAAATTAACGGCGTTACCTACTGCCTCAGATCACAA
This sequence comes from Trichopria drosophilae, assembly GCA_030407085.1. Classification (NCBI taxonomy): domain Eukaryota; kingdom Metazoa; phylum Arthropoda; class Insecta; order Hymenoptera; family Diapriidae; genus Trichopria; species Trichopria drosophilae. The sequence goes on along the minus strand of CM059585.1, from coordinate 116,865,749 downwards.
TAAATACCTATAGAAAGCAAATCCCACTTAAAGAGAGCTTCCAGAACTCTTTCCAAAAAGGTCTCCAAAATGACCTCTTAACCCTTTGAAGCATGGTGTAGCATGCATGATACACCTTTTTGCAATTCATTATTTATATTTAAGGTAATTATTAATAAATTTTTTCATAATTTTTGGAAAAAAAAAATTAAAAATTTTTTCAAAATATCATAAAAAAAATCTGACAAAATTCCAGTGTATTCGTCGATGAATTCTAACAACTTATTACTCTTATCATTTTTGTTATAAAATTCATAATTTTTGTGTCAGAGCGTTCTCAAATTTTTCAAGAAAATTTCATTTAGGATGCCATTTTCGGGACCGCCATTTCGAATTTTATAAAAACATATATAACCATTTTGAAGCTTAGACATTTTTGTCACGTTATTTATACCAAACTGAAGCATAGTAATGCTATAAGTGATAAAAAAAACGATAAATGAAAAAAAAACTTTTAAAATCTCATGATTTTTGGTAAAAAATGGTCTGTAATTCGTTCATTTTAAAATTGACAGTATTTTACCATCCACCATTCGAAAGAGCGGGGTTCGAGCAATTGGAAACGTATATACTACAATTTTTTTTATTGAATTTAAATACTAAAAAATACTGACAAACTTCGTGTCAAATTTTTGTACATTTGGTCCTTAAAGGGTTAAACTGGTACGGATTTTTAGGTCATTCATTCAGAATCTGTAAAAACATTAAGACTCAAAATGGTTGTCACAAAATGGCAATCCTCTTGTGTATAAAGATATAACAGTTTTTATGATAACCGGTTTTAGATCTGAAGTTCTATTTCTGTATTCGTTCGCTGTGAATCAATGTAATGTGGATCGAAAATGTTGAAAAATAAGAATGTTGTCATTTGGCATTAAGGAGATTTTGAGTTAGATAACGCATCTGTTGTCAAATTTCAATACACAGAGTGACAGAGCTAATACAGCAGACAGAAATTAAAAAAAAAAATATGTGTTTTTACTTTGATGGTTCGGGAGAGTTTGGTGACTTTTCAGAAGCGGTCAAATATTTTTGGAATTTACATGCACTCTGGTAGATCGATAATTATGAAAATGTTAAGTCTGTCTTTTCTTAATCCAATAGCAGCACCTATAATTATAACGGACTGAAACTTGTGTCTTGGGAATTGGAGACTAGATTCATAATCATAACAATCTCAAAAAACTATCTTTGGCCGGTAAACCTGAAAGTAGTAAAAAGAAACTTTTTTTTAGTTTGTGCTTCCTGTTAACCTGGTAATTTCAACAATATTTATTAAGTTAATTATTAGAAGTTGAATTGATTCAAATACGTTCAAACATAAATATCAGGGTAAGTCCGTAATTTGAAAAAGAATATTATGTTAATATTAAAAGATTCTATTTTTATATATATTAGGTATAGACATACATTGTGAAAAATTAATGTACACGTGTTGGACGTTTTTTGTCAGCATTTTTACAGTGTATGTTAAAGCTTTAACACAATATCAATTAACCAATATTTTTTTAAAAAATTGTTACAGGTTATAAACATAAACCGCTTAACCTTAAAAATGGTTTCATGCAAATTAAAATAGTCTCCTGCAGGTTTTTTGAATATATTTGAAGTGTAAAAAATAGTGCACGAAAAATTTCTCTCACGGAGGCGAAAAAAATATCATAAAATATACGTGCAAAATAGATGAATTCCGAGAGAAAAAACTTTTGCGCACTTGTATAAAAACCTACTATTTTCAACTCCGTGTGCGAAATTCAATTTCCCACACTCAAATCAGTACTCAACGTTACACTCATACTCTCGTGCCCAAATCACCTACTTCGCGCACACGTATCGTAATAGGTTATTATCGGCTATCACTTTAGACTTTTTGGTACTTTTAAAACAAGGTAACATTTAAGTCTGTCTACAGAACAGCTGTACTTGTTGCTTGACTTTTTGGTCAATGTAATCTTTTAGTTCTATAAAGACTAATGATAGTTAACAAAAAAAAAACACATATAAATAATTACACTGTTGATCACAAATTTGAAATTGATATTAAATAACGAAAATTTCGAGTTCAAGTAACCATTTATTTTAATTATGTTTTCAGTGCAAGTTTTTTGGGCATAAATATATCAAATTTTAATTCACTTCGTTTAATTTGAAAACGAAGCTACGATCTTTTCTGCTCAATAATTAAAGATATGGTACAGGTACAATTGGTAAAAGCTGATTGTTAGTAAAAAAGTATGTCGCAGTTTGTAGACAATATAACATATGCTGTAATTTATAGTGAAAAAGTCAGAATCTTTGTATCAATTATTAAGTGCATATGGAAATGAAACGGAGAATTAGAGATGTGACAATTCATTTGTTCTCTTTTTAGCGTATTCTTCACTTTTGTAAAAATAAAACTAAAAATGTCGAATACAATTAACTATGTTAATTATTTTGAAACAATAAAAATAACTAATAAATTTGTGTTTTTAACTTTTTTACTCTCTCAATTTAAAATCGTGAAACTAATAGTGAATCATTGAATATTTACAGATCTTGACTGAAAAACGAGTCTCGAAATATTTGCTGTGTTTTCACCAGTTCACACTAACTTTCATTGTCTCCAATTCAAGGAAAATACATGCATAAATGTATATCAATTTTTGATAAAATAAAATCATTTTATAAGCTCACGTGTACATTATTACTATAAGGATTCGGCTTTGCGAATTCCGTAATTAATTCTGCCGAAAATCGACTTGTCGTAATATTTTTCATATAATTCGTAAAAAATGTGTTATAATGTGCTAATAGTTAAAATCAATCTTGCCAAGAATTTCACGTAAATAGGATATTTTAGAAAATAAGAAATATTGTTCGCTATTAAGTAACAATCACAGTCATGTTTCTTCATACTATAAAATTATCAGAAGTTAATTATTGCAAAAGATACAAATCGCAATGACGTTTTAGAAGAAGAAAAGTGAACGTTTACGTTTCTTTACAGAAGCAATTGCGTCAAGTAATTTTAAACTCAATTGTGTTTGGTACGAGGTCGAAATGATTCCCATCAGCTCAAACCATATAACAGTTGCATGGAATTTGTAAACCTATAAAAAAGTGAAAAGCAAAATCTATGGACTGTGATAGAATAGATATAACATGGCCATTGGTTCATTACGCATTTGCCCGTAAACCGCATTAAGTTTAAAATATACATATCGTAATGTTCTTCAACCATGCACTTGCGAAAGTATCATTATGTTAACAGTGACTAGTATGCAATGATTTTTGTGCTTCCTCATTCATATCTCTCCCAGGACAATGTATAATAGGTTAAAAAACAAACACTGTAGTTAAAAACTTAAGTAACATTTTATAATATAATGGATTTTAAGATAGAAAAATCATTATATTACAATTTTTTGTAGAAATGGTCATTTACAAAAATGCGTTGAATATTGCATACAATTGAACCGTTTCGGAGCAAGAATTATTTTATGTGCAATAAATTTATTACATAATATACAAATGATTCTATATGAAAATTTTAATAATATAAAACATTTAAACTTTTATATTATTTTAATAATACAAAGATTTTTTGGGTTTAATTCTGTAATGAAATTTTGAAATTTTACATTTTTTTAATTCCCTTATGAATGGAAAAGTTTCCGAACCATGATTTTTATTAAATTTGACGTGAAAATGCATACAATTTGTTCAGGTCTGAACACATTTTTTATAGCAAATTTTACTTCAAACGAAGAAAGGATATATCATTCGGATTATTTCTGTTGATAAATAATGTTATTATTAGCAAACTTAAATTACTTCCAGAAATATTCAATGTTGATGAATTTATTTCGGTTCGATGGATTTTTTTACAGGGCATGGCCCTTTGCATATAGGTATATAATATATTCATTTTTCCCGATAAGTGAGGTTTCTTCTTGACCGACAGTAGATAAATTATACAATAGAACAGTTTCTTGGACAAAAATATTTTACGTCTCGGCTGTCGATGTCAGCCCTCGTACGACTTCTTTATTCACATATATGTAGACTTTTTTGTATTAAGTTTGGTGATGTGTTAATAAACCATTACTGATGATTAATATATTTTAGACTTAATCCATGAAAATTGCGTTGTGGCAAACTTACCAACTACACACACCATTACAAAATTGTATAAGTTTTACAAACTTGTCTGAAAAATGACAGTTAAAGATATTCATTCGTTTTTTTCTCTTCTGTAATTAATTTATAGTAAAACTATTTCTTTAGTGCAAACCACGCATTTTCTATCTTAAGAAATATTTATTAAATGCAACCAAACATTTCTTAATAGTTCGAAACCGTTTGTATACTATACGTTTGTAGCTACAAAGTAATGATATCTTAATAGTTACAAAATATAATGGCGGGAATCCCAACGCATCGTAACATAACCTCAAATGACAACACGGATGTTTTGTTTGGATTTTTAAGAACGATTGAGTGCCATTTTATTTCGGTGGTTGTTACTGTGATAATAAATAAATTAAAAATATTATTTATACGTCATCTTAAATATTCACGTATTATAAACAAATACATCGTATAAGACGCATGTCCCATTTCTTATTTGTGAATTTGCGAAGCTGCCAGTGCAAAGTGTACATTTCTTAACATTAACAAATGGTCAATTCTGATGTAAGAAATAAAATGCTATAAACAAATCGCCTTTAATATTACAATTCCATCTTTACGTTGAAAAAACGATTTTAACTTTTCAATTGAATGATATTTCTTTACAACAAACAATCCCTTTTCTCAGTATACATGTATAGAGAGCAATGGGTAAGAAACATGAATTAATAAATAATATTTTATAGTAATTTTGATTGTACAGTAGAACTAAAAGATACAGATTTTATTGGTAGTCAAGATCATATTATTAGGAGGATGCACTAAACGTTATAAACAGTATTTAGTATTTACTGTACACTGAGAGAAATTATTTACTAATAGGTAATTTCAAGACTTTTACATTAACTGTAAAGTTATAACAGTAAATGTAAAGTTAAAAAAATGACAGATAACTTTGAGATGAAAATACCAGCACTTTCTTGCAATATTATTGTATATTACACGCATATTTTAACATTCAATGAACGTTCAATATTTATTAATCTTACATTAAATTCTGTCGATTGAACTACGCATGTCAACAATGCGTCGAAAAATTCGCAGAAAACCGAATGACTGCGCGTGTGTATGTTTGTTTATCTTTGTTTCGGTGAAACCGCACGCGTAAATATGACACTTAATAATCCCAACAATAATATTTAAAATTCTTACACTGCCTAATAACATAACTTATTCAATCCAATCTCAGATTACGGTAACTTCGCTTATGATCAAACTCTAAATTCTGTTAGTTTTAATATGAAGCTATTGCATTAACTGTAAACGAACGTTTCTCTCAGTGTAAGCTAGATTAAAGACTACAGAGTCAATCGATTAATTACATTTTTGCGCAATAGCGGCGAATTGAAAAATTTGCAAAATGTAGGAGCAGTGCATCAGAACATCCTCTGTGGCAGTCATGTTACAAAGAAAGTTATTAACATTTTTAATATCCACGAAGGTAGTTAATAGCATTCATCAATTACGTAGTCTGCGGGAGTCTCTACCTGCAGGTATAAACAAACTTTTCAAATTTGGACGTATTTTCGTCATTCAGCGCCGTATTTCTTTAGCATCGATGGTTTCATCATCACCTGTCAGTCATTTCCGAAAGAATGGTTTGGACGTTACAGGGCCTCATCCAAAATATATTATTCGTTTTACTATCTGTTTATTGTAGTGTTTCAATTTTTTATCGATCAGTCCCAAAGAGCGGCGAAGACGTCGTAATACGTTTATAATGATAAGTTGTCGGTATGGGTCAAAGAAGAAAAGCAGAAACGATGAGAAGAAAAGGACTAGTAGGAAGGAAAGTGTGTATCCGATGGTAGATGATCTTTTTGCCCTTCGCTGAAGTACTCGTAATGCGCTCGCGCGAGATTATTGATTAGTTCGGCGTAGTGCGATCGGCAACGGTGATCCATCAAAAGAAAGGGCCCGCAGCATCTTCAGCTTCCATAACCCACTACCACCATCCGGTTCCTTTTTCCGCCCCTTTCGGCCTGATCGCGGCTCCGCGAAGGACGGTCTTTAAAAACGCATTATCCGAGACAAAGTCAAAAACCTTTTCTATCTCACTCCATATCCACGATATAACATTGCGTGTGTGCTGATCATCCGTCTCTCTTTCACCCAAGGTCACCCAATAAGACCGATACGCGAGCTTAGTTAGGAACGACCGATCCAGCCGATCACTCGGACCGTTCAATTATTTTGCCATCAGTGGACTAACTGTCCGGATGTCTGACGAGTTCTCACGTTATTCCTTTCCTTCTCCTTTTCTTTTACTTTTCGGCTGCATCGGCTTATTCGATACAGGTGCATCTCTGCTGATTCACTTTCTTTTGTCGCCTTGCCTTTCGTGTATTCTTCCTCGGATTTATCCTCACTACTGCCGCGCACTTCGCATGCCACCTTTTTATTTGTGTTATGACGTTTCAAGGAAATCGTTGTTTCTTATTCTTTCATTCGCTTTTTTATTATTTATTTGTTGGTATTGATTGATTTCCATCGGAACGGAATTCAATCTTATCCTTTTCCGAACCGACACTCAGACCTATTGTTGTGGGTTTCACATTAGGCACGTACCCAGTTTTACAGTTGTGTTTAAATGAGATTGCATTTATTTCCATTCTAATGGTCTCTACATCAAATCTCGAAAAACAATTTCAAACAATTATAGTGCTAATAGACCAATCTCTTATAAAGTATTTGATTACATTAATTTATTAGTGTGTTTATGTCCAAAATAAATTAAATTCATCGTTTATTAACAGATTTAAATTTTTTTTTCTTTTCACACTTTCTTCTATATTGTTTTCGTTCTGAAGGTTACTTGATCATCCACCCAGGAATTTTGTCTGTAAGAGAACTTTTAAAGATACTTACGGTTCTTATCTTTCCCAAATGGGATATCATCAACAATGTCTGGAACTCCTGATCCGAAAACTAACTGATCATATGATATGATCATACTACATCCTTAAGAACGGATTTATCAGATGCTCAAAATGCCTAAGTGTCTTCTTTTATTGTCCTCGTAACTGTCTCAAGAGTTCATATGATCTCAGGCTGTCCTGAAATCGTTTCTGCTCAGAATTTTGTATCATTCAATGAATGAATCAGAATGCTTCGCATTCACGTTATAGTTAGAGCAGTATCTGTTTTTATTTGTCTTTTGATGTATATAGTTTGAGGCTTCCAAGTATCCTATTTTGTCAATAATAACTAACTGAAATTATTTCTGGATTATAACATTGTCTACATGTCTTTTTTCTGATCGTGTTAACTTCTTCCTTCCTGTATTTTATGGATATTCTAAGTTCGTTATCAGTCAGATGTACTAAAGTCATCTTAGGTTAGATGTGTTGTACGGAAGAAAGCATGACTGTTATCAAGTTAAGCGTTAACCATCAGTATTTCATTTGCTTCTGACACTCTCTAGGTCTTTATCATACATGGTGGGAAACCAGCAACGTAGATCTCTAATCACAAGTTTAGAAAGTCATCAGAAGTATTTTACACCTTCAATTAGATAGTGGTCTTCATAATCTCATGATGAAATATTGTAATACCCTTATAATTACATAATTTATCAGTTAATACCAGATTGACGTACCAGCAAAGAAACAATTAAAAAAAATCGGATACGAATAAAGTTAAATTCCCATTGCAACAATTAATTCTGGTCAGCTGCCGTCGATAATCCGATATGATCCGCGTAATAAAAAAGCAACAAAAACCCCGGAAGCAGAATCACTTAACAACAATAGCTATTAGCCGGCCGCGGGACAAGCCGATAAATCCCCAGTGAAGAAAAACAGCGAACGGAACAGCAGCTTGCAGGTGTTCGATGGGGCGCGAAGCGCGTGTCGAAGCGAAAAGCCGTGACAAGGTGAAAATGCAGTAATAAAAGCCGCAAGCTCGCACCCTCTCTGCGTTTAGAGTCGATTGAGGAACGGTGTGAGTCGGTTCACGCCAATACGTGCGTACTGGCGGCATGTGTATCGGCCCTCCACGAATGGTCCTCGTCGCGCAATATCGATAAAAGCTTCGGTGTATTGCAACCTCGTCCGCGAACCGAGCTTGCATCAGCCACGGGAATCCGCCGTTGGGAGTTTGTCATGGTATGGGAAAGCCATCAATTTCAATGGTCTTTGAAAACCGAACTACTTGTTGCATGCGCCCCCTACCTCCGATAACCGCCTCCTCCTTCGTTCCCGGGACACCCGAACGGTTTTCATCCTCCTCTCGATACGCGAGCCGATAGCTTCCCTCGGGAAACGATGGCTACGAACCCTCGCAAGCTCCAAAGCTCGAACAAGCGAACCTGCCTCCCCGACTGCGTGACACCGTGCGGAAATGAAAGAAATTCCTGTCGGCGTGTTTTTCTGCAATTGCGACTGGTGATTCGACGCCTGTATTTACAGGAAATCGGGGACTAATTGAAGAACTCAACTTTCAATTTAACTTTTCTTTTACATTAAACACGGGAAATTTGATTCCTTTTATCGCAATTGGAAATTAATAAATTGATGTCCTGATAACTTTTAGAAAAAGTAAAAGTCTTAAGTAATGAACTTCTAAGATCTTTTTTGTAGGGGGATTATTTCTTTTGTTACAAATCCATAATAATTTGATGAATTATTATCGGGAGGTCGCATAACCATATAAACCTTTCAGAACCAAACAGTCAGAAAAGTTCATAAGATTCTGATGAAAGAGAAAAAGTACTTACGAAGCGCGGATAGAATCAATGTCAAAGTGAAAGTGAGAATTCTAACATAACCTGTTTCTTCACTTAGATAACAGCCGAAGGTTTGTCTACACAATTGTCCAGTATTGATTGAATTATCTCTGGATTCACATAATACCCTGCATCTTTTTATCATACAAGGAATTCAGGTTTGACTCTACATAGTCTTCAGGGGTGTGAGTCATATCTTAAATTTTGGACAAAGCACCCACGCGAACACTGGTACATCCATTAACCCTACCTGATCCTAAATCTAATTCTGTCATGATAAAGATCAAATGGAATTATTCATTAACAAGTAAGATGACAGGAACCTATATGAAAGTAAGTCATCATGAGAGACATAAGGGGTCAGTAAAACTCAATCCTAAGTCCTTAGGAACGTCGCGAAGCACAGTAAAGTATCTAATTAGACTAAATGGCCCAGATTTTGAAGATAACCACTGAAGATAACAACGCAGACTATAGGAGGTAATTCCTTAATTAAATAAAGTAAACCAGTCTCTGGTCCAGCCTATTGGGCTCCATTGATGATAAAACTGGTCCAAAACTGTTACTATTTTTCACCCAGATAAACAAATTTGCAAAGTTTGTAAATTCTAAACATCTTTAAGCGTTTGAGCGATATGTAGATATGTTCGAAACCACCACTGTCCCGTTCGTTGAAGCGTGCACATCCAATCGATGGTCTTTACTGGGAAACTTCGATGGGAAAGCAATGCTGGTGGTTTGGGGAAAACGGTACGAGGGAAACAAGAGGAGACCGTGTGATATTCATCCCCATGATATCGAAGCGGTTATTCCAAGCTTCCGCGTTAATCACATATCCACAAACGCAGCTTCACGTACACACGCTACGAGAGGTATTGGCTGTTTGTTTACTCACCGATGCTTCTAATGAATAGCAAGATCGAGCGAGTTTCCTCAATGGATAGAATGCACGTGAATGTTCATCCTCGTGTAAGAGCTGTATTCGTCGATACAGCTATTATCTTCCTTCTCATTATTCTATCACGTATTACATCGCCTTTACAATTTATACGATGTTGAAAAAATATAGTATAATACGCTCGCTGCCGTAATCAAAAGTATTTGATGTATTATAATTTACATATGAAACAATGAAGCTATATTTAATTACATTTTTTATATTATGAAATATGTTTATCAGAAATTATTCAATGGAATTCGGTGAATATATTTATTCAATAAATATGCTAGTTGACGTGGAAATTGCGAGATGTAAATAAAAATATATGAATTAACTGGTTAAGTGATACCTATTTTTATAAATTTCGTGCAAAAAAATGGAAGACGACGATTCTTTAATTATTTCTTGATGATTTCATTTTGAGCAATAAGTGATGAAAGTGAAAATTTAATTTTTTTATTGCGTAGTTTTAAATTACTAAAATTTATCTAATGCCTGATCAGAACTTTCTTTTAGTAAAACAAAGTTCGGGTTAAAAGTACCAGACAATATTGAATCCAAATGTTGCATGCAAGTATAATATAAATATAAATTTGAAAGTAAACTAAAATTATAAAAATGATTAAAAAAGGTTTTAATTTATCAATAAATGGTAACAATTAGCTGTATTAACATAAAGAAAAATTTCTGCGAAAATATTTATATCATCACTAAAAATTCTTGTACGTCTTATCAGAATTAGCAGAATTATCAAAATAGGTTGGAAAGTCATCGAACATTTTCATTAACATCTTTGTTATTAACATCAACAACTGGAATAAACAATTTTAAAGGGCATTTTCAATGTTGATTATTTTAGATCGGATACTATTAGCAACCCAGAAATATCTATATCCAGGACTAATTACATGTCATCTTGGGTGTCCTATTATTTGAATTTAAAAACCCGAAGTCCCACCCATAATTAACGATTTTTTTCCATCGAAAGAATGTATTGTTCAAAGGATTATTTTAAAATCCGACTAGTTCTACACTATCCAGTGTGGACCCTCTTGCAAGTTGTGTAATTTATTTCCATATTTCAAAACAATTGTATAACTAGATGAAATGCGCCATACTCGGCAGAGTGAGAGGTTTTAATTTATTTATTTATTTATTTATTTAGCTTTATTAGCAAGTAACTTCTTACTAGCATTATTACATTTTTTTGGAAAATGTTATATTGTTTAGAATCTATTTTAATAAGACTGGAATTCATTATCAGATCTCTACGATTATTATCTGTATATAAAAGTATTAGGTCGTTGAAGCTGTGAAAGCAGTCAATTCTGCAAAATATTTTGTAAACTGTACAAAATATTTAATAAATTTTTCTAATCACTTACGTTTAAAAACAGAAAATATGCAAGCCATCTATCGGTACTAATATATATGAGTAGCAGTTGTTGCGATTATTTGAAATCGCGAAAATTCAAATTTATAACCTCAACCTGCAATGTATAAGACGGTGAAGGGTTCTAAGTTTCAATAAAATCTACTTAATGAAAGTAGGCGTGAACTAGACAAACCTTAATGACCACCAGAAAGAAAAAGTGATCCTTGAAAAGGTTGACTTTTCCATAGATTGTAATTGTCTGGCGCCACATGAAAAAAATTAAATCATTTCAAAACATTAATATTACATTTTCTCTAAAACGTTTTCTTCCAAATATAATCAAATTTGTAACGGCCTATTGCTACGACCGTAATTAACAAAACCATCAATATACACGCGTAAATAAATCACAGACAGGATGTAAAGCTCAGATTTATCAATAAAAAACGGTATACCGATCTGGAAAATATAAACGACCGATAAGTTGCTTCGTCTGCATTTCAGTCTTTGACCCTCTTCCGACCGATATCCGGACTTTTATATTTACAAGGCAGTGAGTAACGTCGAACAAGAAGCCGCGAGGGGCGGGTTCGGATATTCTTTCAATATCGAGGGGAATCTTTAAGTGGGACCCGGGCCGTTCAGCAACAGGTTGTAAATCCGTTTTTTAAGGGATCCTCGGTTCGGTTTGAGGTCGCGAGGGTGAAAGGAACTCCTTCAGAAATGTACACGAGAGGAAAAAGGACGGACTTTGACCTTCACGCCTTCTCTCTTTTCCCTGACGTTTCCTTCGACCCTTCGCCTCATTTCACTCTTCCTTCCGATTCGGCTGTAGATTCGGTCTAGACACGAGCCGTAGACCTTTCGCTCACGTCGTTTTCCAATCACGTCGTTTCCTTCCCTTCAACCGCGAAAAAGCGTTTCCGACGATCGGATGGTTTGTCAGACCGCCCATCCTCTTTAAAAAGAATTTTAAAGTACTATATCACAATCCATTACAGTAATTTTGACAAATTTGAATACAAATTAAAAAAAAACACAATGAAGGAATATTTCTAACGATATTATTCGATGGTGTAGTCACGCCGAATTTCATGAAGTAATTTCTTTCGACAATACAGCATGAAACGACGTCCAACTAGTTGCAAATTGCGCGGAATGATGGAAGAAACCAGTGAAGAGAAGAAATATGAAGGAAGAGAAGAGGAAAAGCGACGTTGTACGCAAACTGGGACCGGATGCGGAGCAATCATTTATTTTATATTAATAATGCTCGGAGAACAGGAAGGAGACTTCGGTCGGAGGCCAAAGAAATAGGGCGGAGCGAGGATTCTAAAGCTAGTCGGGATATCCATCGTAGTCGAAAATTTCGTTTCCACTCACTGGGAATTGATGCGTATGAAACCCTCCAGCGATATTTTTGGTAAAATATTTTGGAAACGCTATTTACGTCATGACTCGACAATTGGGAAACAGGAAGCGGTATTGCAATCGTGAACTTTAATGAGAAACAAGATAAACAAGAGAGAGTGAGCGAATTTCAGAATTAGTTTTGACAAGAGAATAAAAGCCCGTGCGTGTCATTAGCTGCGATAGTTCCTGGAGAATCCTTGGGTACGCGAGAAATAGAAGGAAACCGCCTTCATGGGCGACGTACGTGCGGATTGACAGATTCCTGTACTCAAGCGCTGCGTTAATGTTCATTGTTGCCGCGGTCATGCCCGATGCCCTCCTCGAATCCTTTTCTTTTCAAGTTTCTCGAATAAAATCATCCTGAAGATAATAAACCGTTGACAACGACCTTTCAACCGAGAATTACTATTTTTCTTGTTCCTAGTTATTATAACTGTTTCGAAACTAATAGTAAATTCTCCATCAGTGAGTTTCATTTGGTTTAAACAAGGGATCCTGAAATTTATTTCGAAATTAGATTAGTATGCTTAATAGATTAAGGTTATTTTGGTATATCGAAAGGGAGAATAGACATTTTCACCCAGAGGATCCGTATGACGACAGACAAGACAAGGACGAGGCCGGAAGTAATTTCCGAGATGAGCGTCGGCCGGTGGAGGCGACTTGCGATAGTGGTTGAACAGTCAAAGTGGTCTCATTTCGGCGAATAGTGTCTCGTAGAAGGGACACTAAGGGGAGGTCATATCCTGTCCACCCTGGACCTGCCTGTCATGCCTGACCGTTCGCACATTAACTACCAACGAGAGGCAATTTTCTGAAGAAACCACGCAAAACACTGCGACGAAGCGCACTGCGGAACTTTAATAACGGTATATAGGTGCTTCGTCCTTCCTAACCTGCAATGGAGAGTCAATTTAACATTATTTCTTTATAATGTACGTTCCACCGTATTGTAAAAAGTATTTGTTAAGAGCAGCATTGTTCCTAATGGAGAAGCTCTGAAAATCGTTTAATCTAATAAGTCTTGTCGATTAGAACTTTTCATCGTTTCCGTTAGTTAAGAATTTTTTTTTTGCAAAGGGGGCAATGCGTACCCTCGTTAATCGTTCGAGGTGCACCGGGTTCAGTCACGATGTGTATCTCGTGAGTTCGGGCTTACTAAGGAGATGGAATAAATACCGAAGCGAATTAGACTCGGTTAATTATACCGCGCATAGAGTTCCAAGACAGTCGAATATACGTAGGTGCACTATACCTCGATTTCCTCGAGTGCCGCTAATGCGAATAAAGCGGACGCTCTTGGGAAAGATTCGACTAAGTTGATAACTCGACGCGAGTCTTCCGGGCTTCATCAGGATGGTGCACCGGTGTCTAGAAAAATCGGGCGCACCAGAGGGTGCCACTTCCGGTTCCGTTGGATTTGCCGCTGATTAGAAAATCCCACTATTCTAACGTTACGCAAATTTCGTACAGGACTTTCTTTCTGGTGGTACTTAGCTTGATCTTGATTGTTTGAAAACCGTTCATTGGTGGACAACCCGACAATTTTCTTAATCTTCCTAGGCGTGGAGTACTTTGTCATGATTTTTATCATTTCACTAAACGTTGTGCCTCCTTACTTTGAAACAATAAAACCTGTCCTTATGTTTGAAATAAGATCATCTTCAGATGTTTTGAACGTCATTATCAGCGATTGAATTTCACCAATTGTACATGATTACTGTTGGGAAGCAAGTTGGATCCTAAGCTTCCTTTTCTTGAAACTTACCCACTTTTTATCGAAATTTTTACTTAAACAAAAATCAAATATTACGCAATACTCCGCGTGGGATACCGCCAAACTGAATCGGACCTGGGGAGCACACCCTGGGCCGGTCAATGTCCACGAGGGATGATCCTCATGAACGCTGCAGTCGATGCTGCACTAAAATTTCAAAAGTCAATTTAGAAAGAAGATTATGAAGTGGTCTTCTCACCCAAACTGCATTCGTGTAAAATTTCGTTTGCGAAATTTTCCCATCTCTCATTTTCTGGCGAGGTATAGAAATGTATAGATATTATATCTGTGGCAATGTATACGTGTATATTCATACGCATTTACATGAGTTTATCGGAGTGTTCATTTCGCTTGTGCTGTGCTTTTTGATTTACCCTTGCATTTTAATGGTCTTGCCGCCTTAATTGCGGGCATTAACGAGCGGCTCGCAGCGGGATTGCTCGTGTAAATAAACGAGCCGAGTGTCGCGAATACATTCGACATTATGTCGTAGGCGATTAGTGATTTTCGCCGTTTTGCCAGCGTTTGTCGGTTTTGACATAATGCCGGCTGATTATGATATAAGAGGGTACTTCGGCGAGAACTGGAAAAAGTCATTTATACCAATAATGACGTGCATTGCGCGAAATGCTGAATGTTTACTTAATGGAGAAAAAGCTGAAGTATAATATTATGAAGCAGTTATATACTAACAATTAATACGAAATTATGATCTCACGTTTTATCGAAGTTACATGAAAAATACTTTTTATCTTTGTCGAAGAATTAATTCCTCAACGAAATATTATTCTGTAGTACGAGGAAAGGATAGTTGCATAAAAAGCTTATATGTATAACAACAATTGTTGACATCTGCAGCCCTCAATGTAGCGGATACACTTTTTGAAGGGAAAAGCTGGTTAAAAAAATACAAAATTAATACAAAATAAAATTATAAAGTCCAGAAGTAACGAAATAACATTTGCAAAAAGAAACAAATTCAATGACAAAAAGAACGTTTTGATATTTTATTTATGAAATCATTGTTTTGTTGGTTTTGCTCCAACATTTAGGTGAGTTACCAAATAGATGTTCCGCGGGATGGAACTGAATGAAAACATATTTCTTTACTACTTCTTTTCATTACTAACTGTTCGAATTGGGTAATGATTGAGCCTAATAAATTTTAGATCGGGAGGAATTTTTCTATGAGTTAATTGTTTCAGTATTGGAAAAAATTGCACGTTTGACGTCTTAAAATAATTACTTTTTTATTTTTTGGGATTCCTTTTTTGGTATATAATAATCGAATCTAGATCACCTTTAATATTAGTAATATAATATGAATCTAACCACTTTTGTAGAATTGCATTATAGAAAGATTTTATAGAAAGGTATTCAACAATACATGATAATTTGATGCCTAAAACAAAAACAATGTATATTAATATCAAAAAGGTCGAAAACATGCCCTTATAAGAAATTCCGTCGAAAATTCAGAAGTAAAATGTCCGCGATCTGCGATTTTTCGAAACTGCTAATAGGAACTCATAGTATAACCAAAACATAATTCTCATAGTTCCACCATGGTCACAATCTGAGAAAAAAATAAGGTACAGTTGTATTTAAATTCTAATTGATCCCCACAAAATTTGAAGATTTCTACGATACTATCTATTATACGATTACATTGAAACAAAAGACGATAAAAGGAATAATGGAGGATTTTAAAATAATACTAAAAAAACGTCATAAAATGTATTTCTATAGTTCTATCAGGGAATTGTATCTTTACTTGATCGTTGAAAAAATAATGTAACTTATATGACCCGAACAGTAAGGAAACAAATTCATTAGTAAAGTTGCACTAATTTCAAATTAGTCATTGTATTTACTTATTGACTAATGATTAGTAAATTTTACTAATTAATAAGTACTCTGATAGAAAAAGGGAATAGTTTTAGCCCGGTTTATGTCCATTTTAAGTACTTTCGGGCCAATTTTTAGGCAACATTTCTAGTTAGTTTTCCTGTCGTAATGTTATGCTCATTTACTCATAAACTAGTCATTTTTTCATACCAAGAACCGCAAGATAAATATTTGGCTGGTTCCTATACAAAAAAGAATTATTAGCATACCATAGATAGATATATGCATTAGTTATAAGATCAAGAAGTTAGTATAACGCAGGGAACTTTAGATGGTTTTATTATAAATTACTTATCATTGTCTTCAAACAGTTAGAATATTCAAAATCTGGGTAGCATATACTAGTGTGGAATATGGAATAATTGATCATTTCTTCCCTTCTTTGTGGCCAGAATTTAAAAACTATTATTGGGCACCAAAACTGGTCAGATTCTGTTCAAAGCCTAGCTAAACTGCTCGCATATTCTGCCAGGGCCTCTTACTCTTCACCTGATTAATACCTCAATTGTTGGCCAATTTTCACTTCGAAGTTTACCTTACCAATTCTAATTCATAGAGTGAGATTTAAATATTAGTCATAAACAAATTCTTAATCTACCGTGTAAAACTAGTATTTTGAACATTTTCTGTACACAAAGATTTGGATTGTTTTTTCCTTTTGGAATGAAAAGGAGCTGACGATTCCATAGCGAGGTGATCCCAATATGGCGTCCATTTCTGTAGTCGATATTCCACAATGAAATGATTATTCCTCTACTCCCCGATTTTTCCCCTCTTGTATATGTTTTGCTATACAATAAAAATTAATCAGAACCTTACAGATCTAATATGGCGCGCAATATGTTCTTCGATGTCTTTAATGTTCAGTGTACTGAGGATTTATCGCAAGATTTACAAAATTCAAAATGACGAACGTCTACTTCAAATTTCTACATTTCATAATTGAAAAAAGTATTATCCTATTTCAAGTAAAACTAGTGTTGTCCCTGTGGAGCGTCGGCTATTCCTTAATACTCGTTCGTTTACTAAAAGATTTCAGTTATACTATAAAATTTTACTAATATTTAAGGGGTCCAAACATATTTAGGTCCCAGTGTCTTCAATAGATATATTACAACAATATAATATTTCTTATATGTATAAAAATTGAAAATGATTTATGACCTATGGCCTGGATCGAAGTAAAATTGAAAATGAGCATTTTTATCAAAGGCCTGCCAAAGTATTAGTAAATAATACATGTAAAATACTTACTTCACGCACTTGTATTGTAATAAACTATTCGATGCATATTATTACATCTTTACTATGTTTTACTAATCAGCTATCTGTATTATTCTGCTCTTTTATGTATAATCCATCAAAGATATCTTGAAAGTGTTGAAAAAATTTCTAACAGATATTTTTTTAATACATCTAAATAGTTATTTTCATGTCAAGGGCGTAAAGTAACTTTTGCGCCCGTAGTTGATCACCGCCCCCGAGGGACGGCGAAGATTCATTTTTTTCAGTGTAGACGTAGTTACTCCTCCCCCCGTCGTCGAAATTTGATGAAAAACTATAGGATAATTTTTTGCCGAGGTGACCAAATTCAATATTTCCTCAGACAACAGACATAAGCATTTTAAAACAATTTTTATGCCATTATCGTTGACTTTTTTGTAGAGAATTTAATGCTTTATCAGTTTTGTTTGAAACGTTTTTGAATAAAATTTGCATTGCTACAAAATAAATGCAAAAAAACTACGAAGAAACGTACTTCGGGCTAATGTTTTTTAGTAATGGACTGATGGATCGGCGCCAAAATCTAATCAGATCTAAGTTATGCCAAGACACGTACTTAAAAATTAATGTCGTTACGCTTATCCGTACGTGAGTTATCGCGAGACAAATAAAAACGGGATGTACGGACGTACGCACGTACAAGATCACAGACACAAATTTTTGTATTGTTGATTTGGGCTCCTGAAGGTATGAAATGTCGACATTTGATGAAAAACTATAGGATAATTTTTATGCCCGAGGTAACCAAATTAAAAACTTCGTCCAGACCTAAAGTCTGGGTCGAAGTAATTATCAAGGAAAAGAGTCTCTTCGAATTTTCATGAAAATCGTACTATTTCCAAGAAAACAAATTAAAAACTTTCCATGATTTCCGTCATATTATTGCTTAGTAAAAATTTTGTCAATAGTCCTAAAATTACAAGCGACATTTTTTTTTACAATTTTGACCGTAGTAAACTCATATTTATTACCGTTACTAAAAGTAAAACTTGCCGTTCTCCATGTCAGGGACGACATTTTGAATTTCTTCAATCTGACCACAAATGCATAATTATAGTAAAAACGTTACAGAGTAAATAAGTGGTTAATTTTTATTATCATGTGCCAGTCGAAAAGGATTAGTCGGGATAGAGGACAGGACAAGCCATACAGTGCGTGCAGGCAACATATACGGAGCCTGATCAGGTGCGTATTAACATTTCTACTCACGAAAGCATTTTGAACCCAAAATACCTTGTTAAAACGGATCATAGACCGATTAGGCCTGGTGCAATTCATCGTTGAAACTTTGGCTCGGGAACTCTTAATTATTCGTAAGGGCGTAACGTGCGTAGACTCCTGAAGAATCTAAAAAAGCATTATAGTGCATTATGCTTAATTTCCAAGAATTCCATTAATTAAAGGAGTCATAGGTCAAATCCATAACGGAACATAAACGTAATGCGGAACTGAGAATCGTGTTTATTTGTGCAAATCGCCAGTGTTTCGTGAAAATCAGCAGCGATCCCTTTAAAGAACAAAGGAAGAAGTGCGTGAAAGAAACGCTCGCGTTTCTCACAGCTGACAAAAGCGTTTAGGCGCGCAAACACGGTCGGTGAATAGTGACGAAGTGCGCGAATATATAAAGTACTTATACGCCGCATGAGACCGCTTACGGTGCAGTGGTTGATGCATCACGGTTGGGGCTAGGGCAGAACTCGAACTCATAAAGCCGCGCTTTTAACAAGTTACGTTCAGCACCATATCGCAGGCGTACGCAAGAATCGCTTCCTTCCTTGCGAAACCTATAAAAACATCGGCTACGACCGACTCGAAGGATCGTTACGTCTTCCCTCGTTAATAACCGAGATAGTGCCTTTTCGATCCGACGACGCGCTAATTAGTTCCGTAACGCTCGATGCGCTCGCCGCCATTTCCTTCGTCGCTAATTTGACGATTGCAAGTACCCATTTCCATTACACCCAATTTACCGAGACATTGCTCGATGCTTCAATTCTCCTGTCTGGATGACCTAGCTTCGCCTCTTCACTTCGTTATTTACGCATCTAATCCGTAGCTGAAGAGCCATTGGGCTTGAACTCGTTGATTTCACGCGGCACCATTTAAACGCACACAAGTAATGATAAATCTATTGGTAAACAATTAGAAATAAAATTTAAATATGTCTGATGTCAATGTCGTCATCTGATATTGACATCATCATCATCATATGTAATCATCATCAGATAATCGACGGTCAACAATCGCGTAATCATCCTACAACATCCGTAGGTGTCTTCTACGTTATCATTCATCACTACGATAATCATAGAACGTCACTGTCATTATCATCATTTAACAATATCGTAATCATCCCACGCAATTTCATCACCTAATGTCGTTATAATCACGACCATCATCACTATCATCGAGAGATATCATACGAAATCATCAACATCGGTCAACAACAGCATTATCAACTTATGATACTGTTTAGCATTAGTACACCAATACGAACGAATAATATAAATATATGAGATCTACATATTCGACAAATATTATAACCATCATCAACATCATCATCAACAATATATCATCATTCGACAATATCGCAATTTAAAAACATTGCACCGCAGAGCCATGATCATGTTACAATCGCCAATAGCAATCATCAACGTCATCATTAACATCATAATCGTTATTGTCTTCCCACAATATTGTACATATTCTGTATAGTTAACATCGTCATTAACATTGTTCAACAATTTCGTTTAATATTAACATATTATGGAGCAATATCATCATCATTGGACGTCCCTTTAATGGTTGGATATTGTCACTTTCATCATTATCATTCTGCAACATCGGAATCCGACTTTAATCTAATTCTGATGTGCCGATGATAACTTTCTTAAATCAAGATAATCTACTCTAACCTAGCCTAATAATTTATGTAATCTAATCAAACATAACCTAATAACGTAACTTACTCTAAACTAGTCTATTCTTACCTACTTTAAGCTAACGTAACTATAACATATTAGATAGTGATAATCACGTCGAAAAATTATTGAAAAGTTAGAATTTAGTACAACGGGATTTTGAATTTAGATATTATTAAAGTGTATATTTTACGTTGTCGCAGAGATTTCGCGTGTTCACCGTCAAAACATATTTTCACCTCTGCTTACTTTGATTTTAAAAGCCTGTAAACGTTTCTTATGTGTTAAACGTCACTTAGTCATGCTCCTTTCGATAAGTGACGGGGTCTTCGATGCAGAAAATAAGGTAGCCCGAATCGTGAGTTTACAAAAATTAATTCATCCTTTCGCCCCGGAGATGACTACGTCCATTTCTTGATACGTGACTTCGACATCCGTGACAACTGGTCGATAATATGTTGACAAAGGTAGAAAAGGATGGCTCCTGAAATTTCCGAAGATGAAACTGAATAAGACGAAATATAAAAATCACTTATCAAAGTTTCTTATAAGACTCGCATTTCCAATAGTATCAGACGAGTCATGAGGCCGTGCGTGATCGCGATTCACTAGCGAGGATTTAAAAAGTATATGCGTGCGCTAGCGTTAAATCATTAAGCGTTGCAGCACGTTCAAATAATCGCACTCACATGTTGTAAAATACTTTTTTCTTCCTTTTACTCTTTTAGTTCGAAGATTCTGTGCGTGCTTTTCACGATAGAACGAATTCTTATTTAATCTATCGCAATTGCCGATCGCAATTTACTATTCAGGTGCCGAGACCATTTATTTATTTGATTTTAAAGCGAATGATGAATTATTCAGAACGTGTAAATTGCTTTTCGAAGAAAAAAAAACCTCGTACGCGATCGAAGACGGGAGGAAACAATCAGCCACTTCCACTTTTTGGAACAAGCGAATTATCGACCGGATACGTTGCTTATTTTCGCAACAATGAATACTTGGTCATACTGAAATTGATTATCTATTTCATTAAGTCCCGCATTATTTCAATCAGTCACGCTTGAATTCTCAATTCTAATGAAGACTGATCGTAGATCACGGAAATTGGGTTGCACATGAATATCATGAATGAACTTAATTTTGCGATTTAATGACCCAATGACGTGATGCAACCATGTTGAATATGTAATCACTGGATGGATAGAAAAATGTCTTTCGGGATATTTAATTCCTTTTATATTGTAAAAAATAAAAGGAAATCCTTTCACCTCTATTCCCATGAAGAATTTTCGACTCATTGACTGATCTATCTGGAAAGTGGAGACGACTGGTCCATGTCTCTAGATATCAGAATCGTCTCATTTAAAAACGAAATCCTATTAATCGGTATTTAATGGGTCATCGGTAAAACTAACAACAGAGGCATGAAAAGGAAAAGGTGGCGCGTCTATTCAAAATGCATAGCCAGCCTGGTAATTCGATTAACCTAAGCGAAAATGTGCTCGTTTGTAGCAACGCGCGGGTGCGCATATATAACAAATGAAATCTCCTGCATAGTAATTCCATCCGGAATACGAAAGTAGAGGATACGCCGCGGGGGTGGCCGCTTGGTCGGCCAGTCGCTTATACCTTTGCAGAGAAGAGAGGACGCGGAGAAGAGAAGAAGAGTGGAAGGGCGCTCTCTCGTGGAAAGAGAGGGCGGATTAAAAATGTAATCCAATAATAACGCGTCTCTGACGTTCATAGGAGTAGGTAATACATACATCGCGCATGGAAGTTACGTTTTCTCGTCGCAGTGACGCAGAGGCGGAACTGACGCCAAAAATCGAAGGTGAAACCTCGGCGAAAATTCAAGTCCGTCTCTCGAATAATACGCTATGGCATAATCCGACTAAATCAGAGTCGATTTTTACATCAGTGTCGGTGATTAACGGAATGCAAATAGTACAGAGCTCCCTTCGAAAGTCCGGAGGGAGAGATTGAATTTATTATTTGAAATTTATAATATTTTACCAGAGGATAAATATTAATTAGAGAAAAGCATGAGCTTATAATTGAACTGGTTTAGTCGTCAATAAATGAAGCAAATCGACAGCCATTTGGAGAAAATTGCAGGAAAGCGGATCGAGAGTACAACTAAGAGATGTGTGGAGCTTGGTCGAAGTCCATTAGCGGACCTCGCAAGGATGTGTGTGATTACACACCCCCGACAGTCCACTCAATAATGCATCGTCCACCATCGTTCACGACACCCTCTCTTTCACCCTCTCTTCCTGGAGCCGTTGGACCATGCAGCATATGTGTAACGTTCATCTCTGGGAGAGTTGCTTCCTCCTTGTGACCATCCCCTCTCGTCCAGCTCCGGCAACCGGGTGCTTATTACCGTCGTGGCTTTGATTTGTAAAGGGTGGAACGAGGCAAAAGGGGAAGAGATAACCAGTGGTGGGGGTGGAAGCTCTATCTTTCAAAGCGCGAGTGAGAGAACGAGCTTTCATTATACGTGCAGCGATACGTCCACGTCCGGGAAACTTCCCTGGAAACGCTGGGAAAGACTTCGGTAGTGGCGGAAAATGAAAAGTGGGGGAAGTTACATTCGAGCTTGCATGTGAGTTTGTAGAAGTGTTTGACGGGTGCGGGAAGTCTGCCACGAAATGGAGAAATTCGAAACAGGAGTGTGGGTTGCAAGGAGAAAGATTGACCATCCTCTCTTTCGTTGCTTTACTGCAGCCGCGCGTAATCTTTGGCGGTCGAATCGCAAACTCGTTTCACTTACCTCGACCGTGACGCCTTTAGCTTCTCTGGGATGCTGGCGAATTTCGTACTATTTTCGATACATTTTTATAGTGTATTTACGATTTTTTCAGGCAGAAAGAAGAGTTGTAACTGACTTGAACGAACATTATCGACATTAAGCGGAATGACACCGAAATAATATACTCGATATAACTATTGCTTTGAAGAAAATCGCGTTGAATTCTCCGAGCCGTCACTGCCGGGCGCAGCTTAACGGCTAATCCGTACGGGAACGAGGAATTGTTAAGAGAAAAGCGGAAATACTAATCTCTCGATGGGAGATCCACGGATACGGCATTCTGGTAGCAGCAGCGCTTTTGAGCGCGAAAATCTACTCTTCGCCTAGTCGCCCCTCCGCCCTCGTCGCCGCCCATGATACCGCTCTTGCATTGCATCCTTATCCATCTAGTTCTCTGGGTTCGTCTTTGCACATGAGCTTAATAGGAATACGCGAAAGAGATTCGCGCACATAACCGGTTCCCAGATTACGTGTCGAGTTTGTCTCGAGTGCGTGAAACGGCCTGTACGTAGGCGCAATAACGCGATTTCTGCGCGATGCGCTAATCCGCTCAGTGTCTATTCGTCAGCTGGTTAGTAAAATCTCGGTATGACATGGAGATTCGATCTTCGAGATTCATCTCAAAATTAATATGCAGTCAAATTATCAAATATTAGTAGCAAATTCCTTATTGTCACTGCGTTCCCTACCTAGATCCTTAATATTTCAATTTTTATGACATCATCAAAAATACTACATTATGAAGTCATCTTTCAAAATAATATGTTATTAATTTCGAACTCTACTAATAAACTAACCAGACTTCTTCAGTAAAAATGCTTAATATTCCATTGAGGTTTGCTTTCTATCCCTCGTAAGGATTTCACGCTTTTTGCGGTCCCTTTACTTATATCCAATCAATTTATGGTGGACAACCGGCGGGAGACTCGACGATGCGACCAATAACACCTCGTGACTTATAATCGTATTTCTCACATACGTCCTTGTACGGACACCAGAAAGCATACGAATGTGGAACAGACCCACCCTTCGCTAATGGCCAGTCTGGCTGAAGCTTTTAGCTAACAGTGCAAGGCCTGCTCTCTGATCTATTCGGTGGTTAATCCGTTGATTATACGCCTCCGTCCCACCATCTTTTATTGGGAACGACTTCTGTCCGTTTCCCTTTGTGTTGTTCTTATCCTACCCAGAAAGAGCTCTGGACAATGGGGAGGATATTCCAAATATAGGTTTTATCGGTGCGGAAAATACAATTGGTCATGTCTATATTCATAGATATGCTTTATTCCAGGTTTGGTATTATAGCTGCTAGGTGCTCTCTAATTTAATTTTAAGAAGTTGTGATATATTTCGAAATTAGTTTTTACATGGAATTTACCATTATAGTTTCTTTATAGTGACAATAACCCGTCCTCGACAAATTGAGTAAATAAATTACATAAGACTAATCCGTCAGATGTTTCAAGCATTGTGGTTAACACCACAGCGTATGAAATGTAAAATGCACTATTATTCTTTGTCGGAATCGGCGCAGTAATTACTCGTCAGATAGCATCGGTCACGAGTTAACCTACTATCACTTTGGTTTATTGCGAGTTATGTTTGAGTACGTGAGAAATGCCCGCCTACGGTTTTCAATGGGAAGTGCATGTGCGAAGAAGGTTGCCTAATGATGGTCCCGATAGCTAAGTCGGATCGGCGGAAACCCACTTTTCCACCGACTGCCTAGCGACGTCTCGTAATGAGCGAAACACACCGAATTGCAAATATTGCTGCAATCAAGGATCAATTGTTTGGTACCAAGAATTTGTAAATATCTTCTGACAGTGTGATGAACATATAATCTTGGTTCATGTTGGTAGTTCTGCCACTTCAGTTATGCTCATGCGATCAGATGCTTCTTCGATCACGTAGTTATGATGGTACTGACGGATATCACTGAAAATTGTTCTCTATGAGAAGGTGAATCTAGTCCATTAATATCCAACTATAAGGACATATCGTGAACATTAAACAAAGTAAATGACATCGTAGATTACATGATTATACTTCATTTGTTGGAATATATGATGTTCTGGGTAGTTCTATCAAAGTTCGTTATTCAATAGGAAATTAATATCATTAATGCACTGTTCGTGGATATTATTAATTAAACTTAATTGAATGTATGGGCACACCTCGTACTACAACGAGTAATTTGATTAAAGTTTAATATTGAAAAATGAGGCAATTAATAATGTGCAATTACTCGATGATTTGATCACGGGTATTTCATGCGGCATTGAATGCGGGGAATCGGCGAAGAGCCGATGTACCGCACAACGGTGCGATCCATATTCATGAAGTGCAAAAAGTCTCGTAACTAACGAGTCGTTAGCTCTTCTGCGTAATAATTTATTTATCTTTCTGGAGCAGTCTGCAACAGTGTTCGGCGCGTCCATTGTTAATACCAGGTTTGTGGCTAATTATAGAGAAATAATACCTACGATGCTCGGTAGATCTGCGCGTAAAGGAGCGGAGAAAAAAACGGCCTTTTCGAGGAATCGAATGCTTCGACTGCGGGAACTCTTGAGAACATTTCGTACGGCTCAACCATCGTCGGGTCGGAGCTGCAACAGGAAATTCTGAAAATACTTAAAGAACGATAATTGCGACACTAATGCGGAGCGGACGAAATGTCGAAGGAAAACAATGATCGTACGCAACTCCGGTCTGTTATGCGTTTCTACGAAATTGTGAAATGATGTAAAGCAACTTTAATTAAATGAACACATATTTGGTAAGGGTTATAAAAACATATAGGTTAATGCATGCTGCACTGTAAAGCTATTAGTTCGCTTATTTGCGATATGAATTCTGCTAAAGATACGAGGAAGAATAGAAACTGTTCACCAGTTCCATAAGCATAGTTTGTAAAACATAAACATTCTTATATGGATAAGTGATTTGTCTAATTAGTGCGTGTAAACACATGAGCGAATGGGATTGTGAATGATATTAACATATCAATACCGTTTATTACGGCTTCTCACGGAACGGCGCAAAAATTCTTTGGTAGTTTTCAACGCGATAATGCCAACAAAACTCAATTTCCGGCCAAAAGCAGCGTATCGAACGCGAAGGGATTCGCTCATACGGACTCGGGAGATAAAATCGCAATTTCTTTTCATGCATATAGCTGTATGTAGGTTCGCCTTCAGCTGTAGCCCTTCCAATCCGTAATCTCGGATGAGCTCGCACGCTGTTTCTCTCTCGTATCCGCGTTAATTAATTTCGAAAACGCTTGGCGTTGGCTGGCGCTCACGCTTACGTCACCGAGTCGCGGCAATCTTACCGGAACAGCCGCGCGCGCGTAGTGGAGTGAACTGACGCTGATTGCTGGCGGAATTAGCATACAATGAGATTCGTCGGATCGGGCAGGCAGTGCGAGGCATTTGGGCAGGAACACCCGACACCTATAACCCACCCCTCCGTGCCGCCACTCTTTCCACACGTTACTCTCTATATTCCGTATCAATCGTCAGCATCAACTCCCTGTGCTTCTCTTTTCTCGACAAGCACCGTAGGCACCGCTTCTAAAGTCTAACCCATTTGACTTAATCAGTAATCGCTAATTGCCCGCCTGACGCGCACTCGACTTACGTACGAGGAAACGTATGCAAATCAACCTGGAATTATCTATCTCGGGACAATTATACCAGTATTCTTGCTCGGGAGGATGATACCGCTTCCGGTCTGGAGGGTAGACAACCGTTGCGACTAAGAAAGGCGATGAGAGAAATCAATCAGGAATATCATTGGTTAATGGTTCTTTGGTCTTTCTAAATTGTTTGGGTTGGCTTTAAATTGCGAGCTTCAAGCACTGAAATTCATTGGCTGGATTAAAAGCTAACTTGCCATACAATTGATTTCCGCTCTATATTTTGAAAGTTTCATGCCCTAAAATGAGGTGAATGGGCTATGATTCCTGTGGTATCTCAGGAACTACATGGAGTTATTCAAGGTCTGAATATATTTGTACACTATGAAAAGGAAATTTGGAATCATTCTTATTCTTCAACCACTACAAAGTAATGACGCAATTTGACTAATAATAAAATTCAATAGTATACATTTTATAGCATAAACAATATCTCGCAATGAAACGACCTTAAAAGAAATAGAATCGTTATCGCTCGATTTATGTTTCACAAAAGACATTCTACAAAAACTCTTTCCACGAATCGTCCACCCCGCGTTAAATACAATAATTATAACCATCGTTTGCGGTGTAATCTTCAGGGAGTCTCGTTCTTTCGTTATCAGTCGCGATGCAAATGAAAAACGACCGAGAAGGATATTATAGTTGGGGATGGTCGACTAAGGGAAAGGGCAGAGGTTGTCCTACGATATTAGAGCCTTAAAATAATCGTTAATATTGTCTCTGATTAGCATGCTCTATCGTGCTATCGGTGGCTTTACGCGTACAGAAATGTCGAGGGGAGAAAATCAGCTGTTATCTGGCTGTTTTACAAACAGTGGTCTGCGATTTCGAAACCAAGTTTCATTATCGGGTATTTTATCAACAATGGTACTCTTAAACAGGAACATATTGAAGGAGAATTAACGTTAAAGTTTTGTTTAAAACGTTAATGGGAAGTATTAATACATAATATAATAATATAGAATAAACACTAAGGATCAAGGATGAAAACTGGATTAGATCATATATTCGTCATATGTGTAACGATCAAATCCTATAATTTTTTTTTTAATTAAACCCCATTGACTGTTTTCATCGGTAAGTAAGGTTAGATTAGGAACTTGCACAATCGTATCAATATCGCAAGAATGATATACATCAAAGTTTCATCCTAACTAAGAGCAACATCATCGCTGTCTGAGTTCGATACGTTTCTGCAGTTGACAACATAATTAGGAACTTGGACAATTATGTAAATATAGTAGAAAGTATATGCATCTATGGGGTCCATCCGGAAGTAAAGCCAGTATTGCTTGGGTACTATCGGTGCTGTAGTCGTTACTCTGGTTTCATAATTCGAAAAATGTTCATCTCAATTCTGCACATCATCGTTTGTCAGATTTGACGAACAGGGAGGCTTCTAGAAACGTAGCCGGTCATGTAACAGTATAAAACGGTGTACGAAGAATCTTCCACGAGTCTATCGAACAAGTTGGCGACAGAACTCGCTAATGAGGGTAGCACAACGTCGGAGGGACTTTCGCCATTTTTCGCCCCTGTCAGTTGATTGCCACTGACGTCCAATGGCGAGCGGTCGCCTGTAGCATGAATATTCATCCCTTACCTTAGGAAGGCGTCTGGCTTTGGCTCGCGAAAGCGAAGGGACGTCGCGCCGTTGAAAGGGGTAGGGGTACTAGAGGGGACTGCGGGCAAGGGGAGATTGATAACCGATAGGTGCCGCCGACGCTCAAGCTCGATGGTCTTCAGCTTTTTTACAATGTTTGCTCCGAACGGACGGGATGGTGAGATAAGCCGAAAAGGGTAGAAGCAGTAACGGGCTTGCTTTTTTTAATGAACGTCCCATTATTAATGACAGATACGTCGCCTGCTTCTTGTGATATGCAAAAAATACAGCTGAATTTTCGTTTGAAAATTCATACAGAATTGGGAAATTCATTTTTGCAGACGTATATATTAAATCTCTTTAATGGCATTGATAAGTTGGACAAGGCTCTTGAAAATTGACATTATTCTACGGAAAATTCTCAGAGTAACTATTGAAATTGGTTACATCTGGAACACGAATATTAGGGAAATCAAATTGTTTGTTCTGCCACATGAAGAAGTGTCAAAAATAAAAAATTTATTATAACAATAAATGACCCGCATACCCTGGTAGGGTTGATCACGAGAATCTGCCCAGAATTATCCTAGATTTTGATCTGGTTAGAAACTAGCTCTATAATATGGGTAGAAATCCTATTAAAAATGACATGAATTCTGGCGTAAATCTACACAGACGCGAGATATTGAGACAGCTAATATAGTTTTAGATGAGTGCGACAAGCTCCTACAACTTATCGACCTCGGCTCGATTCGAGAATCTCGAATACCTCTCAATCGAACGCCCAATATGGCGGCTTGCTCTCAGCTGATTCGCCTGCATATGCTGTCGCGATTGCTTACAAAGGATCCCGGAGTAATCCCCCCAAAAAATTCCTCCCTGGAAAATTCCCCCCGGAAATTTCGCCCTCCGGAATAAACTTCTCCGGAAATTTCCCTTCTAGAAAATAACTCCTTCGGAAATTTACCCCCTAGAAAACAGCCCCTCCGGAAAAAAAAGGGAACCACGTTTTATGATTCCCCCAGAAATTTCCAATCATATATATTGCTCAGTTTCAGTGTTCACACGCTAGTTAATAACTCAAGCACAGGAAGTATCAAAATGCCTCTCGACATTATCGAATCAAATCGACATAAACCTAACCTAACCTAACCTAACCTAACCTAATCTAATCCTGTTGAGGGTTGGCATAATTGTATAAGATCGAAAGCACAAAGCGCCCACTTAAATATGTGGAAATTCTACGAATTATTACAAAGAGAACAAACTCTTACTGACGCAATTGCTGTTCAAACTCTCGCAGGAGCATCCACTGAACCACGGCGGAAAAAATATAAGGACCTGCATTCGAGAATTAAGGCGATTGTCATGCAATATGGAGAATTGGACACCCTGGATTATCTCAAAGGCGTGGCTTACAATCTCAAATTCTAAGTAAAATAATGCATGAAAGAGAGAAAAATATTTATTTTGCATAAAACTGTTAAAGGAATGTATCATTGGTTTACGATAAAAATAAATAAGTCCGTTATTTTCATAAAACATGATTTTCTGAAGGGAGGAGGGGAACTTCCAGAAACCATTTTTCCGGAGGGGCTATTTTCTGGGGGGTAAATTTCCAAGGGGGTTATTTTCTAGAAGGAAATTTTCCGAGGAGTGTTATTCCGGAGGGGGAAATTTCCGGGGGAAATTTCCGAGGAGAAATTTTCAGGGGACCAAAATATCGGTCACCGTTTACAAAGCTGTTGTAAAGATCAAAGCTTCATTTCGAAAGAAAAGTTGTTTACATTTACACCTGCTCATTTTGTCGAATCGATTGATCCTTACCTATTATACAAATTTAACATGATATTTCTAGTTTGTAATATTATTGCTTTATGTTACTCTAAATATATATGTTAGTGGTCTATAGCGGGTTTTCACCTAGAATTCGTGTATATTTCTACCGAATTGTACCGAATAGTAGGATAATGGCTAGTTCAACCAGCCAAATCTCTATCAGGGTAATTTAAAATTTAATTAGGACATTTATTAATATGCAGCATTTCATGAATAACTATCATTCTAATGTTTACCGGTTCGTAACGTATTATAGACGATGTTTTTGCGAACACCTTTTTGCATTGGAATGTTCAAACGTGGATCCGGTATTAATAGGCGTAAACTATGAAGAAACAGAATTGCTGCGGTATTAATTAAGTTCGTATTTGTATTTTTCCAGAGGAACCTGGTGGCGTGAAGTGAGTAACGATGGCTCGCACAACCAGGAAAGCATGCTTTCGTCGTAGATTGATCAAAAACTATCTTGAGAAACTTGATGCATGAGCGCACATTTGTCCCTACGCGCAGCTCAAGGTGTATTATATCTGCGTAATTATTACCCGCGAGTAGTTAGTAGCTGGTTAACCATACGAAGAAGGTCATTATGCCGTCGTATATATAACTTTTTTACGACTCGGTCTAAGCGATGTTGGGCCCCTTTACGATAAACTATGACGTCTCCAACAGTATTGCGCTTCAACAAAAAAATGCTTGGGTGATCGAGTTAAATGTTTCGAATTACATGCATTCTGGATGATTAAATCCCTTTAGAAATTTATATTTTCTACAATTACCAGTCTATTATGGGAATCGTTTTACTTCATTTTAACGTGTAATTTACAATATTGATGTACATTTAATAAATGAAGAGAAGATATAGGTAACAATGAAAAATAAACAAAAAATATTATTGATGACGATTCGTTTATTGGAACATAATAAAGAAATTACCTTATAATCGTTTCGATGCGGTATTTAGGATCAAGACAAATTTCAGTTTTAAATACAAAATATTATTTTAAAAAAGTACGGATCCCAGTAAATTATGGGGAGTAGGTGTGGTGGCTTATTGCGTACAAGCTTTCTAATAAGCAAAATGAAGCCAATTTTATCACTTTTCTGCGTAAACATTGCCAAAATAATAATACATTTATGTCTTGAAAAAAAGTGGAATAACATTGCAAGGCAATATTATTATGACCACTTTCATCCAGAATATTTAACTCGGGGTATTTAACCCTTAATTATAATTTTTGTATTTTTGAAGGATATCCAGTAATTCATTTTTGGAATAAATTGATTTATGAATTTATTCTATTACTCAGGATATTAATAATTATTAAAAGTAATTTTTGAACTATACTATTTTCAATGATAACTAAGATTTACATTAGTAACCTTTCCATAATTATTATTTTCCTTGCAAATCCGTTGTATGCACTTGATGATTATTCACAACCTCATAGTCACAACACTACTGAACTACTAGTAAGACTATAAAATTCTATTAGTTTGAAAAAAATAAGTCAGTTTTTCGTCGTGTATCACGTACGGCAAAACATTGTTTTTTATCTCCATAGAAATGAAGTCTTTTGTGGCGCTTGATCCTTTCTGCAGATAAGTAATATAACACAAATAATAAATACACACAATAATTAAGTTGATTACTTGTTAGGCAAGCAGATTTTGAAGTTATAAAACTTACCGTATGTCGATAATAAAGTGAGATTCGGCTTTGCCTATTGGAATTGATTACTTTTTGGTTTGTATTAATTTCGCATAAAAGTTATTCTTTCTATTCAACGATAGATGAGAACTTAAAACATCACCAGCGGTAAATTAAAAACTTAAAAAAATGGAAGGAATTTAAATGTAGATTAAAAAAGTTGATAAAAGGAGAGAATACGACAAAACTCTTATTAGTAACGAATTAAACAAAAATTTGACAAACGTTTATTGCCGATATCAACAATACCTTCTTCGATTCTTTTGCTAACTCAAATACTTAAACCAAATTACTAATTGGAATAGTAAACCCGGATTACTAATTACTTAGTAGAACGATGTTACTAATTGGAATTAATGCATTCAGTCTTCAAACAGATATTTTTTTGTTAATATTCGAGCTTCATTTTCAGAAGGAAAATCGATTAGTATAGACTGAAACGTGTCTGAGTTTATCGTCTCCAGATATAGTCTTGTCATTGGCATAGTAACATCACACGTAACTGAATTTTAAAACGAAAAGGGTCGCTTTTGAACGAAAAATACTAAAAAATAGAAATGTTTCTTCTTTATGAATTTATTTCATCATAAAATTTGAGTTTTTATTCCAACAAATATTTGCAATATAGAATCCTATGATACTTGCAGAAAATGTAGTACTGGCTTTCGAAAAATAAAAATTATATTATCAACAGATATTAAACGAACGACATAAAAAGTGCACTTTAATTCATCACTCAACATGATACAATTTAAAATGTTTCGATGTGGTATAAGAAAAAAATATCTTAAGGAATGGCATAAAAATTAATCAAAATGTAAGTTATCGGGGTAAAGTTAATTTTTATAATATAATTACTTCGACCCAGACCTTAAGTCTGGACGAAGTATTGAATTTGGTCACCTCGGGCAAAAAAATTACCCTATAGTTTTTCATCAAATGTCCACGTTTCAGACCCTAAGGAAGCCAAAAAACGAAAAAAAAAATTTGTGTCCGTGATCTTGTACGTACGTACGTCCGTACGTCCGTACGTCCGTACGTACGTCCCCCGTTTTTTTTATGTCTCGCGATATCGCCACCTAACGGTGAAGGGCCGATTTAAAATTTGCTGCTATATTTTCATTTGGCAAGGTAAAAAAACGAGATCTGATTAGTTTTTGATTATATCCAAACAAGATTACTGGAATGTCGTTTAAAAAACAACAAAAAAAACAAGTTTTTGCATGTTGTTTACGTTTTTGAAATACAAATCACCACAAAATGTTTCAAACAAAAAAGATAGAGCCATAGAGAATTCACTACAAAAAAATGGTTTCGTATATCATTTTTTTTCCGAAAAACCAACAGTAATGTCGTAAAACGAATAAACATAAAAAAATCCACTCATATATAATAAGCATTTCCTTCAGTTTAAGTCGCATTATAATACTCCCAGAGAAGGGGGGGGGGCACACAAAAATTTTCACTGGTGATGATGGGTCCGCGTACCAAGGGGAGGTAGTGTGGAGAGAAGGCTCGGGTGGGTGGGTCGCGGCGGGGGGGTGGAGGCAAAAAAAATTTTTGCTATGATGTTGGTGTCGAATAGCCCAAGGGGAGGTGGTGTGGGAGGGGGTCCGGTGGGGGGGGGTGGGTGGGAGAAAAATTTTTTTTACTGTGATGATGGTGTCGGGTAAGCCAAGGAAAAAGAGGTCGGGTGTGGGGAGGGTTTAGCGGGGGTCGGGAGGGGGGGGGGACATAAAATTTTTTTTTTGCTGAGATGTTGGTGTGGAGTACCAAGGGGAGGTGGTGGTGCGGAGGGGGGTCCGGGTGGGGCCATAAACATTGTTGTTATGATGGTTGTGTCGGGTAGCCAACCCCCCCCACCCCCCCCCCCAACATATAGAAGTAATTTTATTGGAAACTAATTTAACGACCCTGGTATAATGTGGTAATAAGTCCCAAAACAATTCGCTAAAGCTCGTGAAAGATTAGGATTTTTAATGGGCGGCGAGTAGGAGGATGCAAGTGAGGCCTAGAGCTTGATCAATGTTTTGGGATGCATCCGTATGTTAATGGGGGGGGGGGGGCATAAAAAAATAAAATGTATTTGTTAATAGCGCAGCTGAAATGTTGGATTAGAAATTACCTAACTTATTTTTATTTCCTGTTTTTATGGCTCCTTATTAATACCTCGGTTGGACTGCCGTTCGGCGAAGTATTGAAAATGCTCATTTTCAGGAATTTTTACTTCGACCCAGACTAATCTGGACGAAGTAATGAATTTTGGTCACTTCGGGGCAAAAAAATTACCATATAGTATTTTTACAAATGTCGACGTATCAGGAACCCTAAGGAACCCAAATCAACAGATAAAAAAATTTTTGTACCGTGATCTTTGTACGAACGTAACGTCCGTACGTCCGTACGTCCCCGTTTTTTTTGTCTCGGATAATCTCGCGAACGGATAAGCGGATCGACATAGAATTTTTTTTTTGTAAAATGCGCTCTCGGCATAACTTAGACTGAATTAATTTGATCAGAGTATCCACCCGTCCATTACTAAAAAAAATAGCTCCATTAAGTTTCTTGTAGTTTTGCATTTAATTTGAAAAATACAAATTTTTATAAAAAAATTTTCAACCAAAAAAGATAGAGCATGAAATTCTCTAACAAAAAAGTTTTGTATTCATTTGGCTTCCTAAAGTCAACGATAATGCCATAAAAACTGGTTTAAAATTTTATGACTATTGTCTGAAAAAGTATAGAATTAGTCATCGCGCAAAAAAAATTACCCTATTTTGTTTTTCATCAAATTTCGACCCCCTACCCCCCAGGTGTAGTCTTTTCCAGCTTCTCTGCTCTCTTTCAGCATCTCTCTACTTGCTGCTCTCTACTGCTCATATTACTCTGCAGCACACAGCTCCAGCTCTACTCTCAGCTCAGCTCCCGAGCTGCAGCTTGGCTAAGCTTTGCTTCTAGCTCTTCCTCTGCTCTATATCTATTGTCTTTTGGGAGTCCTGCTCTCCAGCTCTCTTTTTCTCTCTCCTACCTTTGGATCTTTGCTCCTTTTCCAGCTCCTTCTACTCTCTTGCTAGCATTTTCTCCTCCTTTATGCCGCTCGTTCTTACTCTCTTATTGTTTTTGCTTCCTCTGGTTTCTGATGTCAAGCCTGCTCTCTTCTTCCCTCCTCTTACATTCGACAGCTTTAGCTTCAGCTTCTGCTTCTCTGCTGAGCTCTCTCCCTTAGCTTTAGCTCTTCTCTTACTCTCAGCTTTTCATCCAGCTATCTTCTCTCTTCTTACTTCATTCAGCTCTTTTTCCCTCTCCTTCTCCTTTTCTTAAGCTCTTCCGCTCTCTCTCTCCTCTCTTCTCTTCTTCAGCTATTTCTTCTTTCGATTACCTACGCTTCTTCAGCGTTAGCTCCTCTCCTCATCTGCCTCTTAATCTCTTCTCCTTGCTCCTTCTCCTTTTCCAGCTTCTATTCCACTCAGCTACATCTGCTTGCCTTTGCTCACTTCTTCTTAGCACGAAGCTCTCTAGCTCCGTCTCGGGCGCGGTGACACCCCTACGGGCAGCAAAGTTCATTTACGCCCTTGATACAAAAATAACTATTTCCGATATATCTAACAGATTGTCTTATTTATAATCTATAAGATATCCGTCATAGAGCTTATTCGACACGTTCTAGATATCATGGACGAATTATATTATATCTATTGTATAATAATATCATAATAATACAACAGTAATTAGAAAAACACATCAACCTTGTAAATATGCATCGAATAGTCTATTAGAAATACAAGTGCTTGAAGTAAATGTTTTGCCACTTTATTTAATAATACTTTTTCGGCTGGCCTTTTGTCGGGGTCGAAGTTTTGAAAATGCTCATTTCAATTTCATACAAAAGAATCATTATATTGTTGTAACACATCTATCGAAGCCACTTGGGCCTAAATATGATTGGACCCCCAAATATCAATATAATTTTATAATATAATTGAAAGCTGTTAGTAAACAAACGAGTCTTAAGGAATAGCCGACTCTCCACTGGGTCGAAGTTTCTGAGCGAGCGAAGCGAGCGAGGCACCACGCCAACACTAGTTTTTGTTTGTTTTTTATTTTTTGCACATGAAAGAGTAGATTGTGTGAACTTTGTATTGACATGTATTCCTTACTTATGTAAATAGTAATCGGTAATCTTCTAGGAATCAAGATAAATGCCGTACGATGACTTCTTCGATCGTAATCTGACAAATTACAAATGAATTTACGCACCCAAGATGTAAACAAACGCAAGATCTTTCTTTCTGTATTCGTCTTTTATTACACCTTAAGTTTTTTCGTTGCCATTTTTTGGCAGTTTGACACCGACACTTCCGAAAAATACATTTTAATATTGTTGAATGATTAAATTTTTTATTACGCTGGTATCTTTACGTTATGTAATATCTACATCATTTTAGTATTTTACGAAGAAATATGAATTAGACGCGGCTTTTGTAAATTAAAAAGTGGTATTTTAATTACCTTTTTTATGGTGAAACATATTGATAGAGCAGTTCCTAAGCATGCATAAATTAAATATCCATTATTTATAAGCAATGGACGTACATGAATGGAACTACAATGCTCCGAAAATGCGGACATATTAATATTAACATTCAAGGTAAGAACATGTTTAATCTAGTCAGAATACGAAGGTTTTAATGAAATTTCCATTACCTAATGTTCATTATTGATCAAATGGTTGTACATTACTTTGTTTTCTATAAAGTCGAAGCAGCCTTTAATACGCGATGACTTCTGCATTTTTAGTATTGATGTATGGTTGTAACATTATTAATCCGTACCATAGCCTGCAAAATTCGACACAAATCAGTTCCGTAATATGGTGAACGTATATAAATCTTTATATGTTAATGTTTCAAACTCGAATCAAATAGTCCCGGTTTAAAATCCCGGATCACCGAATTTCTGAATAGCGGCCCTAATTTTTTTCAGAAATAAAAATGATAAAAATATTCTAGTAGTAAAAGTAAAAGTTACCACCATCGCGTCAAGACAATTGAAAACAAACAATTTTGTGCTTACCCTAGAAAAAAAAAGTCTTGCAAAAGTATCTCATCAAGTTTCGCGAATATGTCTCCCGAAAGTATCGCTAAAAGGCAACTTTAAGCGGTACTTGATGCCTCATGGATCGAAAAGTATCGTTGATTGGATGACATGGATGAAAAGTATTGCACAAGTATTTCAGATATAATATAAGCTTAAAAAAATAAATTAATTAAAAACATTTCATAATTTAAATTTGAAACAATTATTTTACAATGTTTATTTAATCGCAAATAAATTTAAAAAACATATTTGTCCCAGCTTGGATTCGAACCTGGAACCTTCAACTCTCAAAGCCGGTACCTAACCACTCGGCTAACTTATATTTTGCATACTCGATACAAAAGGACAAATACTTGAAACAGAATGTAATCAACTGTTTCAACTATCTGTCATTTTTTAACCAGCAAACAACGTAAAAGTTGCCCTCGTGGTTAGGTTTTCGCTTCGAGAGTCGAAGTTCCTGTGTTCGAATCCGAGTGAGAACAAACACGTTTTTTTTTAATTTATTTGCGATTAAATAAACATTATGAAATAATTCTTTCACATTTACATTATATTAAATGTTTTTAATTTATTTATTTTTTATTTTTATTTTATATCTGAAATACTTTTCCGATACTTTTCGATCCATGAAGCATCAAGTATCGCTTAAAATATCGCACTTTCCGTTTAGCGATACTTTCGGAAGACATATTTGCGAGACATAATACGAGACATTTTTTTTTATTCGGGTAATTATGACGTGCAACTATTTTTTAGGTCTACATTGACTTCCAAAAAGACATCATCATAACTAGTTCCAAACATCCGATAATCATATCAAATATATTAATTATTCTCCATGTATTTTCTACTTAAATAAATATCGCATTTGAGAAAAACAACTTTTAAAAGTTGAGATTAGCAAAGAGTAATATTCGTGTTTTCTATTCGATGCAGAAGATCTAACGACTCTATTCATCCTGATCTGCTATAATAAGAATAAATTCAAGATTTGTTCCACTTCCATCAGAATTTTCATAAGACTCTATAATACAATAGCGACGAGTGAGTACTCACGATCTAAATAATGCGAAATTCTCTACCTAAACGATGCACTCGTTACCAGAAAAGTCAGTCAGTTTCGCGGTGAGACGGTAAAAAATGCAACCGTCATAACTGTGGCACCTAAGGGGAAAAATAAATGCGTTCGACGGTTTCTTTTTTATCAGTGAACTGCACATACTGTCTGAAATGTAATGGGTAAAGGGGAATTGAATTTTCATGCTGCGATAGGTAAGAACTCCGTGGAATTAATGAGTCGCATTGTATAAGGTGAGTAGGTCTTTGCTTATGGATAACTGAATGCACGTGAACCTGATGGATCATTTCTGATAAACGCCATTTCCTGCCGTGCAAGTAGTTATTACTTGCGTAAAAAAAATGTGGGGATGAGTAAATATATGATCCCGATTATCATTCGCTAGGCTGCATTTCATCGAATTAATAGTGCGATGGCCTCGTACGATAAGGCAATTAATAACGCAAAACCGTCTGCAGTGCCTCGGCTCGTTCGACTGATTTCTCGAATCAGCGATATTACGCATCCGCGAAAATAACGCGTTCGCGCGCGTTTCTCATTAAGAAAACATCAACGACGACATTATCGCCCGCAGGCCGTATTCAAAATGCTGCGGATAATTGTGCAGGCACTATTAAGGGATCCACAGACCATAAAAATCATTACGTTTTGCATTTTCGAAGCGTTTCGCAAATAATCGCAATTACGAATCAAATGATGCACACGAGGAAGGAGAGAAGCGCTACCGAGCGGTTCATCGCGAGAAACTCGGAAGTGTCCGATTTGGTAGTACACGAACGCACCAGGGTAAAAAGTACATTTGATGCTTCGCTTCTTCCTCCGATCTCAAAAATAGGAACGCGGGTTTTAAGGTGAAGAGAAGTTAAATGGAATTAAAATACAATGGCTGACATAGTGTGAGCGCGGCCGGCTCGTAAATAACTTTAATCGGGATCGCTAATTACAGATTACGTTGCGCTACGTGTGTACGCTTCTGCGATGCCGTTCCCATTCTTATGGTCGGATGGACGTCGCATTATGCGCGTCTTTAATTCTATGCGCGCGAACGTTCGGATTGAACGACGTTTACCGCAGCCTGTGTCGGAATCGGCTGGCGAACCTGTGATGGTATGCGTGTCTGACCGTGCGTGTGCGATGTGCGTGGATGCGTGATGTACACGGGCCTTGTACGTAGCACCGGCCGCGTTCATCCGGTGATACGCGCGTTAGATAGGGAAATTAATTACAATAAATTTAACGGTAACGAGAGCGCGCTGGGGGACTCGTCTTGCCTATACAAGTATATATTGCTCACTTTTTCGGAAATATGGCCATCGATCATCGCGGCGATTCCCAAAAGATATTGTAGTCGCATGTTAAATGTTGATTATTAAAAGCTATCCATGATCGTCCAACGAACTTTGAAGATTGGTCATACTCCAATG
This sequence comes from Trichopria drosophilae, assembly GCA_030407085.1. Taxonomy (NCBI): domain Eukaryota; kingdom Metazoa; phylum Arthropoda; class Insecta; order Hymenoptera; family Diapriidae; genus Trichopria; species Trichopria drosophilae. The sequence continues at coordinate 116,825,923 of CM059585.1, read as the reverse complement.
ATCTTGAAGGAATATTGTACACTACCCCAGAACTAGCCAAAATTGCCCCATCAGCTGAATGAATCCAAATTTCCCCGCGACAGTTGGTGTAATTCATCGTCAACTTCTTGAAATTCTAGGAAGTCCTAGCAAAACAATGTATCAGCTAAGATATCATAAACACTCCAGTGATGTCACTAATTGAATTTAAGTGTAGAGAGAATTCAAATAACACATTGATAGATGTGTCCTTTTCAAAGGATTCACGACTGCCGGTGCTCTGAATAACGGACTAATTTAACTCCTGGAGCCACTTTGCGAAAGAGGAGCAAACAGGAGACCGTGTCGATTGCGCGTGGGACCGCAGAAATTCCGAATCGATTTGTCTATCAGGCAAGCAAGCAAGGCTAACTCGTTTGGAAGGGAATTAAGTAGCTCGCGCGAACATCGTGGCTTGCCGAGCGTTTGATAGCGAACACCCTCTTTCCGGTATCCTTCGACGAGGTCAAAGGCAATCCGTTTGTCGACTGGAATTTCACTGGTAACTACCATCGAGAGTGCTCTTCTGTGCTAAATTGCACCCGTCGGTCTTTGGACAATGACCTCATACCTTCAGTTTACCTTGCAATAGGTTACTTGTAAACAAGTACATTAAGAATCTTTTTTACACGTCTCATTTCCTATTCAAGTAATCTGGTTAATGAATTCAATAAATCTCTATTAGAATTTTATATTTTCGGGTAAATGTAATCCAGTTGACAGCATTTTGAGGAAACATAAAAGACACGAAGTATAAAGAATACGGCTAAAAATGAGGAAAAATGCAATGAAAGCCGAGATGAGAAAAAGATGGAAAACGTATCGACCGATAGTTCCCGCAGGCAAGAAGACAGACAGCCCGAGAGCCGACCACTTATCTGTAGGAGCAACATCAGAGAAGCTCTTCGCGGGTTGGTTCGGTTGGTTTGGTTGGTTGGCAGGAGGCAAAGAAGTGCCTGGCGCTAGAAGGACGTCCGAATGAAAGTGAAGTGCGAGGAGTGAGAAATACAAGAGAACGACGTGTTTCGTGATGTAGTACTCGGGGTGGACCGAGCAAAGCAAATGATACCTCCTTAGGCAATTTTAATTTTGTAGAAATCAGTGTTGGGCTAATAAGAATAAAGATCTGCCTACTCGCGAGCGAGTCTCGGCAAAGCCTTGGCAGAGACGATGAGAGGAAATCGCTAACCCCGGAGATGTACAATGTCAGCCAGCAGCGACATTAGCGGTAGCTGCGGTAGCAGACAACTATGTTTCGCACCTTCTTTTCTGCCGAGCTTTTTCCAGCATTTCGTCTTCTTTTAATTCATGTCGGTAAGCTCCAAATGATCCTCCGGCGATATAAGTATTAACGAGAATTTCTCTCGTTTATACTTTGATTTTGTACGTTTCTTTAGTAGCAAAACTCCCGTTATTTTCCTGCAACCGTCTCGATGAAAAGATTGCATTGTGGTGAGAAAGCAGAAACCTTTAACATAGATGCATATAATTAAAACCACTGATTAAGCCAATGATAACCATGCTACTAGTTCTGACCAGTAAATGAAAAAATTGTAGAAATCTAGGGTTGACGGAGCTTGAAGAGACGCCGGAGACAGAAAGGGTTGATTTTGATACCTATAGAAGATTTGCGAGAAAGTTGTCGAGCGCGCACAGTTGAGCGAATAGATGCGATTCCGTTCCGGATCAAACCGCCCAACGAGTCATCCGCGGAGCCTGTGGATGGAACGAAGATGGAACGAATTGCAGGAGATTTGAGAGTGTACCGTCGTAAAGGAGGGAGTAATAGAGAAGGAAAGGAGATGGACAGAGAAGGAATGAGGAATTGCAGGAGTGAAGGGGGTGAAATAGTGAAAGGGGTAGAAGACATATTTATTTGACATGCGACGCGGCTGCACCCGAGTTTCATTAATTGAAGATCGCGGGAATGAGCATGGCAGACAGCACCCAAGTAGACAGGCCGTTCCTTTCTCTCTTTCTCCTCAATCTCCACCGCCTCGTATCGTCTCCTTTCCACGTACGCTCTTTCTCTACACTACACATTCGCATATGTTCATGGAAACGGCAAATGAGGATTCGCCATTTCTGACATTCGAGCATTCAAGTTCGTCTTGATCTAGGCCACATACAAATTCTCTATATTGTTCACTTCCAGTGCCTACGTCTGCGTGAAACCATTTTAAAATTGGAAAAAATGTGTTGTACGCGGTTTCATAGTAATACTATGTGTCTGTAATCATTTTCCATTTGGACACTTTTAACTTCAAGTGTTTCATTGGGTGTTAAGCCTTGGAATCTAGAAGGTCGTCAAAATTACCCGCTCAAGAAAAACTTTCCCTAAAGCTATAAAGTCGGTCCAGAAACCGTTCCCTCGAGCTTCCGGAAGAACTTCGAATTCGTCCGATACTTCCGCCGAAGCGGCGTGGCGCAACGATTCCTGATTAAAGTCGTCGGTCGAGGAAAACGGAAGAGGTGGTGCCAGGGGGGTGCACCGTGAGAGAACGATATCGGAGATGGCGGAAATTTCATTTACCCCTCGTAGAGTTATCTAAGAGCAATACCGGGTGGCCTTAATGAAACATTCAGTCGCGAGAATAGCTCAGCAATCTCGAAGGGTCGGAGGTGGGTGGTTCGAATGGAACGAGGCGGACTTCGAGGGGTACAGGACGAGAAACGCCAACTCGAGAGGAATGGGTCTGATTCCTGACGATGCAATTGCACATTTAAAGTGGCGTTTCTCGGTTATTTCGTCGTTCGCAATCTGACCCCGACGGTTTTCATTATACCGACGACTATCTCGAAAAGCTAAAAAATATTTATTTAAAACTATCCTGCGTTCGAACTTAATTACATAATAGATATCATTTTTCCTTATAACGAAAAAATAAGTTTTATTTTTTCGCATGGCAGAGAGTTTCTGCTTTGGATTTCACAACTCATTACCGAACGAAATATTGGATGAAGTTTTCGATTTACGGAAATAAGGAGCGGACGAATTGCAAATAGAGTACAAGATAAGAAGAAAAGTCTAAACGTTTTTCCGCTCGCAATTTTTGCGCGTTTAGGGGAAGCATTTAGGTGGAAACATCAAATGCAGGCATGCAATTTTCGCAAATGAATTATTCCCAGAAACAGAAGAACATAAACTGGCTGGTATCCAGTTACCACCAATTTCAATGAAAAATTCGATGATTGCGTGATGCGTTCCCATCCAGTTTATAAATGAAATCGTTGTTGGAAATACCATCTTTTAAAACATCAATAATCTTTATGAAATATGTTCACGCATCGAAGAATTCGCATAAACTTAGTTTGATCCATGCAAAAACCCACAGTGAAGTAACGACCGGTGCACTAATATTCCATAATGTAGTTCGCATAGCTGAACTTGGAAGAAAATTACAGGGGTTGCGAGCAATCCAGCACGAGGAATAAAGGAGAAAACGAAAGAGCTGGGGAAAGAGGTGGCAAATAAGGTGGAGAGAAACAAAATCTAAGAGATGGAGCTAGGAAGAACACGAGACGTCTTTCCCGTTTTATCTCCCAATTCGCATTCTCCGAGTCGACGAAAGTTCAAACTGCACGCTCGGGACATTCGGAGCCTATATCCAGATCCCCTGTGATTAAAACGCACCTCCGTCGTCCTTCTTGCCCCACTCCTCCAACCGAAATAATTATTGCTCGACATAAATTATCCAGTCAGTTGGAGATACGTTAATTCAGTCGAATGAAGGAATTCATTTGGATGCATTCAAACGACATACGTTCAGGAAGGTTATTGAACATTCTACATTTTTATTTTGTACAATAAAATAGTTTATACTCTGCCAGATGTCAATCGCATAGTACAAATTTTAAGCACCCGACGGTGTCTTGGACAATTTGAGATAGCATGTCAGTATAATTACTGTTTGACACGCGTTACACAGATGCATACAAACTCCGTCCACATTTTCTAGTGGGTTAGGATTGAAGAGCTTCCATAGAAATTCATTCGGTAATCTCCAATTATATACCACTTTTAAGATAAACTTACAATAACTATGAAAAGCTTTTACGTTCTGTTCTTTCTTAGCGATGCTCCTAACAGTGGTTGAAAAACGAATTAAAATTGTATTTAATGTGATGTTAGAACCCCTTATATCAGTACAGTTGAGCCTCGATATAAAAACCTAGCATTATAAGGAGCGATCGGTATAAGAACATTTTTTTATTGTTGAAGTGAATATAACCGTTCGAGATATTTCCCTCCATATTTCTTATCGGTACTTGTGGTATGAAATACTCGGATCTAAACTGACCGACTAAAACATTCAGGCAAGAGAAGGGGAAGCATCTCAAGGTTCTTATATCGATGCTCGAAAGGGTAGTTCTATAAAGTCATACCCTACGCACTTCAAAAACGTACAAACTTTACGCATACATACATAAAAAAATAATGTTCGATATACAGGCGTAAGAGTTCAACTTTAGGCACTACTCCTATCTAATCGCATGTTAAATTACTGTGCGTAAAGTTGAACTTACGCCCTTGTATCGAAAACTACTATTATAATAAATATTTCTAGCTTAGTCTTCAATGGGTTATGCTGTCCAGTAGTGACAAATATCGTCTCTATTTACGAAAAGTTCAAAGAACGGACGATGATAATGTCCATGAAAGATAAAGCCATTATGTAAACAGAACGCATTGTAGGAGCGTCAACCCCTCAGAAATTTTCCCTCTCAGGTGTACGTGTACCTGTACCTACACGGAATTCGCCTCCTTACACTCTCCACCGAAATGAATGTATAAAATTCACGACCGTAACATTTTATCATTTAATTAAATATCGACGATAAAGCATCCTTAATCTCTGTAACGAGCCCCGGCACTTTTGATTAACGCGAGTTGCGCTGTTCTTGCTTTTACTTTTTTCTGCAAAATGCAAGATGCGTCGATGTGCTGAACTTTAAATTACATTCTTCCTATCATTTGGACCCGTTACAACATTCTTCATTAAACTTTTAAATCATTATATCGATTATGCAATTTTAAAACTTTATCAAAATTTTAAAATAACACAGCAATTCCATTTAAAACTTTTGACCCATTCAAATCGCTAGTAAAAGGAAAAATAAGCCATGCTCTTCTAAGTTTATATCTCTCAGAGATAAAAATCTAAGTAATAACAAAGAGACTAATGAGAAAGAGATTTTCATTTTCAAGTGTATGAAGATTTGAACAGTGACCATTGCCATGCACAGAATTTGTATGCAAACATTGAAAGCAAAGATTGAATAGTATCATTGGAGCGATAACGATTACTTACATGATCAAGGAGTGAAACCTCCATAACGTTGATATAATATTCCAGGGCTTTATTCGGAACGCGGAGACAGCAATCGTTTAATGTCCCAAAGTAGAACCGTGAATAGGGAATCTCTTTCATTATTTCATCTTTGTGCATATGCTTCGTCGCACCCTTTGGGCGAGAGCTGCATATCCAGCTTCCTTCACGGCGTGCATGGAGATTGTCATTGAGTTCTTTAGCGACCAATTTTTATCTCCGTTTCCGTCTCTTTTCAATCTCGCATCGCCCGGAAGAAGAAAATGTAATGGATGCGCGTCGTGTGCAGTAAAATCAACCCTCACTACGTTATAGAACAGTTGACAATTGACGACTTTTTAAGAGAATAGTCCATACGAGTCTGATTCTCACCCTCCGTGCCGGCAAGACAAAACAGTGAATCTTCATTCTACCGTGTTGGGACCTGGTCTTCTTTTTTCTTCTCGTCGCACTCCCACACTCTCGGTTCGTCTATATCTTGCTTTATATCCAACCTCGACTCCACCTAAAGCAGCTTGCAATTTGCGATCGCAATTTTCAATTTCTGCCGACTTTTCAATTAGACTAAGAGGTGCTGCTGCCACTGGGCGAGTGTGGAGGGGAACATGGGAAGGTATACCTATACATTACGGGCGGCTTCTTCTCTCGAATACGTGCCGGTAACCATCCACCTTCCTCGTTCCGTGAATCCCTCCCCCCATGCAGCCGGACTCTTTTTACCACCCTAACGGATCGCATCTCACACTTAACCGTGATTCTAAATTAAAACGATGGATGATATACTAATCAAAATAATTCTGGATCCTTTCTTTAACGGTGATCTATATGTTCACCTCATATGACTCCAACAATACATTTGACACATATATCTACTGGAATAAAAATGGAAATTTCCTCAAGGTCTTTTCCGAAAGATTTCGGATTCCATCTCTCATTTTGGACGTTGGGGTGAGCGCAGGCGACGTCAAGTTTGCAAGCATTCGGTTCGGGGGAAGTAATAGATAGGTTTGTAATCCATCCCGAGCTCCGGGCGTTTAGGAATGAGATATTTTGGGAAGGGGTTGCAGCGACGATATCGGCAGTCTGCGAATGAAATGGCGCGTCTCTCGATTCACGACGTGCCCGCCGGGTAACGGGTGCCGAATCGAGCCTGGGCTACGTTGTCTCTTTCTCGTCTCCGGAGATTGCAGCATCTATGCCACTCAACCAAAGTCGCCAAAGACGATATCTGCATGGTAAACGTCATGCACCAGTCAATCGACTTGTCCGATATCTCTAAATGTAAACCTTCTATGAAACGTTGCATTATTTAGACATAGAGATACGAAAAAAATTGTTGCTCTGAACGAAACGCGCAAATGATGCACATTCGTACATGAACATGTCAAAAAGTTTTAGATTTTAATGACGGTTACGAAACGCTACCTTTTTTACAGCGGAGAATCCGATAGTGCCTCAGACAATAAATAACGACGTTTAACAGCGAAATGCAGACAATCGCATCTTTTGAACTTGTTTTCGTTTCAATCGTGAGTTTCGAGCTTCGCGTTCGTTTTAATTCATGGAACTGAAACGCACAATGGTTGCAGCGTTCCAGAAGGCAAATGTGAAAACGACCCCTTCCCCCGCATTGGTATTATGGACGTATTTAATTCGACCGGGAACGGTGCACAAATGACAACAATGACGAGCCGACAGCCGTTCAGAGTCGCGTTTTCTCGTCGCGTTCGCCCAAGGCGAGGAAGCCGCGGGCTGAATCCAACCGCCATTCAACGAATCTTAATATCCCTCGCAATCTACAATCTCGATAATTCTTCTTGCTAGTAACGACGAAAACGAAGAATGATCACCCCTCTGCTCCCTAACCCTTCTTCATAAATGACAACGATCGAAACTGCAATAGCAAAGTGTCTTTTAACATTTATATATGTCATTACATCTGGATATAATGATGCGAGTAGGTGAAATTATTCTACTATTTAATAATTACTTAATTATGTTTTACCCTTTTCCTATAATAAAAGCTATCAATTGTTTTAGAAAGATGCGTACTTAATCAAAATTGAACAATGTAAATAAAAGTGACATTTTTGTTTTTTAGGATGTGAGCCATTAATTTCTATCGAATAAGAAGAGAATCGATGGTTCCAACGAGGCGGGCACCGAGGACAAATTCGACTACCGTCTGAACCAATATATCAAGTGGCCATTTTCGTCGTAGCCCGTTCGACATTAGCAATTCTGAAAGGCCGCGGGCTGCATCCCGGAGACAATGTGGAAGATTACTATAGACTGGAGCGGGCATTGAGGGCGATCATTGTTGAACACAATAATATTTGTCGCCGAAAATAATGCCGGAAAAAATCTTGGCTGCGAGGTGGGTGAAGTACGGGGTATATCCATTCAAACGCAGACAATGCGCGGGAGAGATTCATCTGCCGTTCCGGCGCTCCCGTTCCAATGCTAGCCAGTTCAGCCCCTCGCAGCCCGTCTGACGTAGGTATCCGCTAGCTTCGACCCCGTCCCGCTAGCTTGTCACGTGACACGCGCCAAATTAAAAACTCGCTTTCCATCACGTTGCTCCTTTTGCTGGAGCGATGTTTGTCGTCCGATATGGGTGGAGGTTTCTACTATTTCGGGTGGTGCGGAAAACTCGCTGATAATTGTCCATACAATTCAACCAGGGCATTCTTCGCCTTGTCAGTATCTCTGTAGCTTGACACTATTGTTTGATAAAAAAACCGGATGCTACCTTACCTGCACCTTTTTCAAATTCAGTATAATCAATAATAATCAAGCCACCAACACTAGTTGATAATTTTATGTCTTAGGATGACTTTTTCATCTTCCGATGCTAGAATTCAACGTTGAATATGCAAGAGGGATTCGAAGTACATTGGGATCTTCGTCTCATTGCAATGTACCATTCATATTTAGCGAGATGATCAGCAAGAACAGTAGGCAATATCGGAATTATTGTGATTCGTGCACGGAGCGAGTGAACGAGCTCACCCGGAGGCTGAGCAATCTATACGGAGCAGACATGACTTCAACCGTGGCATGGATTTGAATATTGCGGTAGCAATATCGCTGCAGGCTCTAATAGTTACTGCGAATGGCGTCTATAGATGGGACCCGTGAACGTCTATACCTTAATGCGTCTATCGACATCCAGTGCGAAGAAAGGGGATTGTGCGATATTGATATTTTGCGCGGATGACTTCCTTAGAATCGGTAATATTCCCTTGAATATATGGAAGTGAATGCACTGAATCTTAATTGAAATAATAATGTGTTAAGCGTTATTCATAGAAGGATTCTTAAATAGTTTTCAAAAGAACTTAAAGAATTCATTTAAATTTTTATAATTAATAATTTCACATATTATATTTTCAGTCTTATCAAACTTGTTTCAATGTTAGGATATACCCAACTCGAAAATATAGAATGAATAATCTTTAAAGCGGTGGGATAATAAAATGTATTCCATAATAAGTTTCTGATCGCAGTACATAGTCTCTGCCATAGGAGCACTATAAAAGTAGGCTAAAATAAAAATACCCACCCTATCCAATCCGGAAATAAAGAAAGGCCGTAAAAATTGACGACATCCAGCCTGGGATGCACCATTGCGATGTAACTGGATTTATTTAGTTTACTTTCAGCACGATGTTAGTAATGCGGGTAGTGACTTGCGGTAAGATGTGATTGAGATGGAATCGGCAAATAAAAGAGTTGTAAATAAGAGATAAAAGAAGACACAGTGAGAGTGACTGGTCGTGTTCAGTTCGCGCGAGAGTGAACTTTTATTGGTACGTAACGGAGTCGCTCGACCGCCCTCTTGGCCAATATGCTGGCATTTATAGCTTATAAATGATTTTAGCCCCCCGTAAAAATGCATTAGTCTCGAGCCATCTAACTGCGACTGAAAACTATGTGTAGCTTCAGGCAATACCATCCATTCGATGGTAATTGCCCGTCCCTAATGCAACAAGATGTTTTTTTCCGTTACAGAAGTTTCAAAATGCTTTGTATCATTATTTTCTGCCCGCTTAATGTCAATGAGTATATGAAAATGATGCCTTTGTGGAAAAGTGTTAAAACCTACCACATCGTATATACCAGAGTAGCCTAGTGAAAATACGTAGTTTCTATTCAAAGAAGATTGATCATCTTATTCTATCTGGTTTGCACGCTGATATCTTATAGATGTAAAAAGAATGAGTTATTGCGCATACCGACGAGCAGTGCGTGAGAATACCGTGAACCGGAAGCTGAAACGGTAACAGTTCGATTAACGGAAGCGGTTGCCCATGGGGAAGTGGGCATGCATGGTAAACGTAACCATATTTAATGAAGAAAATAAAGGATTTTTAAAACGTCTTATTAAAGTCGATGGGAATCGAGAATTCTGACATGCTCTTTGTTCAAACTGAAAAATGACGTCAGAGATTAAGCATTTTTTTTCTTTGATCTGACAGAAGTAAATTCTTATTTCTGTAATCGTTGGTATAATATTATTCATGTCTTCCATTAGTGCTATGTTAATGTATTATTTTAACTCAGAGTTATCAGATCAGCAAATTCTCGTAAATAACACAACACAACAAAAATTGGAGAATTGTATGTTGCCCTGTAAGTGAGAGTCGATTCTGGTAGGCTTTTTGACCCAAAATCCAAATGTGACCACCAACATATGGAATTGGCTCTAGTTTTTAAGATATTGAGGTCAAATGGATCAAAAATCCGATTTCAGGGATTTTGGGCATCGATTCACAGCCAAAAAAAATGATGTTGTTCCATCAGTAAGAGTCAATTCTGATAAGAGTTATCTCACAGAATCCAAATATTTACACCAATATATTCAATGGAACCTACTTTTTGACCAGATCGTAGGTCAAAGAGGTAAAAAATCGTGTTTTAGGACATATTCACGTCTAGACATACAACGCAGGGCAAATAATTAAGAAATGCCAGAAGGAAGATTCAATATGTCCGACGAACTTTTGGAAATTCCAATCACATCAAACTCGTTATCATTTTGACAACTTTACTTTGTTTTTTACAAAATTGAATGTGAAAGGGGTAAAAAATCGCGTTTTCTAATATTTTGTTCTGTTTTTCTAGAAAAGTAGTAAAGACGATAATGAGTTTGAAGTGATTTGAATTTCCAAAAGTTCGTCGGACATATTTGGAACCGCCATTTTTTTAATTGTTTGCATTGCGTTCTGTAGTATAGACATGAAAAATTTCTTAAAACAAGATTTTTGCAACTTTGACCTAGAATTTGGGCAAAAATTAGATCCAGTTAAATATTTCGGCATACGTGTTTGGATTCTGCGAGAAAAATCGTATGAAAATTGACTTTTTTCGGTGAGAACACAGCATTTTTTTTGGGCTGTGAAAAGATACTCAAAAATATGTAAAATCGAATTTTCGATAACTTTGACCTTCAATATCTTAAAAGCTAGAGCCATTTGGATATATTCGCTGTCGTATTTGGATTCTGGAACAAAAATCATATCAAAATTGACTCTTACTTATAAGGTATCAAAATTTAGTTGGGCTGTGTAATACTTAGAGACTTGCAACTTTAGGATAAAGTTATCTCCTTATTTTTTGGACTCGCCTTATGAAATTAATTACTAAAAATTCATCCGCTATCTTGGAATTTGAAAAATTGTTTAAAAGATTTGTAATGAGGGATCTTATAATGCCCAAATACGGATCATCATATGTTTCGCAAAAAAAAATTGAAATTTTATCGGCCATTTTGTATCTGCCATCTTGGATTTTAAAAATCCGTGAACAGCTTCGCAAGAAACCTCAGAAATCCCCAAACATAGGAAATTATAGATTTTGTGCAGATTTATTTATATTTTTCACCATTTTATAGCTGACATTTTGCATGTGGTATTTTCTCTAACACATATTTTGAAAGTTCTAAATGTTTGAGCCTTTTTGGGATTTCGTATGAACAATTTTAAATCTGAACATTGAATCTTATAAAGTCCCTGAAAACATTGAAAATTCTTGTTACACATTATGGATTAATTTTTTCTGGTCCTATTTAAACTAGAAGTAACATTTCAGAAGTTTCAGGTGTTAACAGGTTAACAATGGAGTTTTTGTGGTCAGAAAATGGTCAGTTTGGGCTCACTTATTAAAAAACTTGACTAGTTTTTACTTCTCAACAAATAAAAATAAATAGATCATTTCCAACGCTGTATTATTATCATTTATGTGAATTTTTTCTATTCACTCATCTAATTTTGGTCCGAAAATAATAAAGTGAGAGGTACTGTCTAATGGAATTTCTTCTACGGACATAGTATCCGATATAGGAATTATGGATAACTTATCCTAAAGCACAGAAGAAATTAAAGGAACTGAAGAGCAGTCAACAGACAATAAACTAACAATAGTGGATTACATAAGAATTCTAGGTCGATACAAACTTTCGCTGAAGTAACAACCATGGAGTGTGGCAGGGTAGTCGTCTGTGAAGAGTCTACATCAGCAATGATGTCTGTTGCTATGTTCCATTGTCGATTGCTAATGTTTATCAGACATTTTGTGGATATTGGTGTTTAATGTTTTGCTATTGCAAATGGTGAATAGTCACATGGTTGAATAGAAAAAATTCCAAAACAACAATAGCGGACCCAATAAAAAATCCTGTTTAGATGATGTTTGAAGCCCTCATGAAACTTCGGCTCATCCACGTTAAAAGAAGAAAACGAACGACGCAAATACAAATAAGTATCCTGACATGAAATTAAGGAATTCAGGTAGTTAAATCCCATACACAAAAGAAACAAATCAACGCGATGAATCAGTCTCTGATAACTTGTGGAAATAAACATACAAGAAAACGTACAACGACATTATGTACGATTTTATTGGAGAAGTTCTTTCTGGTCCTCCAATGTCGAAACCTCATTTGGAGGTTATTATAGTTCTGACTATGTTTGCTCAAAAGTTGATTAACCAATTTTCACGAATGATTTGGAAGTCGTTCTCTGGTCTCTCTTGCTCCTCTGACAACTTATGCCTACTCCTAAATCCTCTCCCGTCATTGCTATTTCATATTTTTTCATCCGTGTTAGGTATTAGCCTTTCTGCGCAGAAATAGGATTTCTGCAACGTGCGCGTGTGTCCATAGACGATTCCTGGCAGAGGAATGTAAATTTACGTCTCCCATTACAAACTGCAATTAAACATAACGCTAAAACAAAATGTTTTCTCCGACGTCCATCTTGCCACGCGCTCGGCTGAGTTCGTGCATGGGCGAAACTACGGAGCATAAACGCCCGCCAAAATGACCAAATAAAGCAGGGCAACAACAAGATTGGACCGCCGGACAGGCCGAAAATCGTCGAGATGATTTCGGGAACATCCGGATTCGCGATGGTGCGGGTCCACCCGGCCTGGAGCTAGGTCTCATCGGCCGGAAGCAAAGAGACTCGGGGACAGCATCGTCGTCGACGCGTATAGAACTCTGGAGAGAGGTCGCGAGAGAAAGGCAACTAGAGAGTGAGAGAGAGTAAGCACATGGGACGATAACCAAAAGCGGTGGCGGTGGTTGGCAGGACAGGGGAACGCGTCATGCGATCCGTGAGTAATACGTTCGCGAGTCGAGCCTGCCTGCCTGTTTAACAGAGTGTTATAATCTATTTACGTTAACATTACCAACGTTTAACGTGGTTGCTCATCTACCCCCCTGCCCCCAAACCCCGTCGAGGTCAGAGTAGAAAGGGTTTGGGGTGTACGTGTGTGGCGCCGTGGCAGAAACGAGCTCGTTGAACGTGCGCGGGGGGTTGCAGGATATGCGAAGCGTTTCGGGGGAGTAACGTCGACAGGAGGGCACCGTTCCCGGATCTGCAGTAGACAGCACTCAAGAATTGTCGCGGGCACGTTAGGGCTTTTGGAAACAAGCGTTAATTCATGCGGTCGTTCTCTCGCGTGGTGCTCGTCGCCGTTCCTCTGCATTTCGTGCATGCTCGCAGGTCCTGTTGCTTTTGTATGTGTACGACCCAATGCCGAAAAATATCTATTTTCTTTTTTTTTTTTAACTCACCCCTTCTCTCCTGATTTAACCCTTTTGCAACCGTTCAAAGCGCTCCTATATGACTTATCATTCGCGAATAATAAATTCGTGCGAATTCGCATGGAGCTGGCAGAAACTCAGAGCATCGTCCGTCGCATCTGTGTCAATGGTCGGTGCATCGAAGAGTGCCGCTGGTGGTTTTTTCGTTTTTCATGCGTGATTACTGTTTGTGGAAGCGTTCGTTTGAGGGGCTTTCGCTCGCGTGACTTATTTGTCCGATTTACGTGCCATTATAGATTTTTATTTCATTATTATTTTCGCATGGACAATTATTAAACGGAAGTGGGTGATTCCAATAATATTTCGTGTTATTTAATTAGTTTACCCGAATTTCGTACACCAAAAGACTTTTTCTACCAATATTTGTTGAAATGAAGACATTAATTGGAAAAAATATTTGCATTTTAGAAATATCCGGCATTTAAAAAGTTATTCTTAACTTATTAACGCCGGGAAGGACGCTTTTTAAGCCACCACTTTCACGTCGCTATTTCCAAATCATTTGACGGAGAAAATAACCATGACATAGTGAATTTTGAGAAAAAAGGTTGCTCTTTCCAAAATATGAAAATTTAGGTTTTTCGTAAAAAAACACGATTTTTTTCAATAAACCTTTTTTTCCACTTTGATTTTCGTCCAGTTTCCGGTTCAGAATCACTCTAAAATCTTTGTAGATCGTGTAATTTTGGTCTAAACTTAAAGTACCGATGATTTATATAATTAATTTTGGTCGACAAAATGGAAAATGGTGGCCAAAACGCAAAATTTTTTACTTAAACATTCAAGAATTTTTTCTCGAAAACTATGGACTTTTGGACAAAAATTTTAAGAACGAAAAATGTTTAGTATCGACTAAAAAAATGCAACAGACTTTTTTCTGAATTTTTCGAGCCATTTATTTTTTTTTTATTTATTGGGTTTTTGAAGAAAAATAAATAAATTTTTTATTAATTCTGAAAAAATGCTATTGCATTCTTTAATCGATATTAAATATTTTCATTCTTATTCACTATGTCACGGTTATTTTCTCCGTCAAATGAATTGGAAATAGCGACGTGAAAATGGTGGCTTGAAAAGTTTCCTTTGCGGCCTTAATGGGCTAAAGGATAATATAGAAATCGTAGAATGTCATCGGGACGACTCTGTATTTGTTTATAAGTGTCTAATAACGCTAAAGCTCAGGTGGTTCAGGTGGTTCACCTTCATAAACTATAGGTCCCGTCGCGATTTAGACCCATTTGGGTTCACAAAAGTCGATGTAAAATAATATATAAAAAAAAAGAAATCCTAGAAATAAAAATTGCATTGTTTGTTACAAATATTAGTATTTATTTATTACGATATTAAAAGTGAAAGTTCAGAAAAATTGGAATGGTAAATAATAATCTTTATAAAAATATATTCAATGTTTAATAACTGTAATAGCATAAGGTACAATAAATTTTGTGAAAATTGCTGTTATACATTCCTATGAGTAAAACGAGTGAAATAAATGATCGTCGTTTTTATTTTTTCCTATTATGAGGTTTCAAAATTATGTAACCGAACAGAGCAAAATGATTCCGAGTATATACCAAGTTAACCGAAGGAAATTAATCATTTTGAAAGGGTGTCATCAAGATTGTGATTATTTAGTACATATGTATACTGTCATCTATCGTGATATGAATTAAATGTTATAAGAATCTCGTCAATTCCAGAGGAGGAGATACATGTAATAATATCATCGACATATCAAAAGTGAAAGGTTTAAAAGATAATTTACTTAAACTATCAATTTCCACATCCTCCGTTATTAAATTAGATAATATGGGTCATAAAGATGAACCTATTGGGGTTCCTAAAATCTGTATAGAATATTATTATTAAAAGTAAAATATTTGATTGCTGTTATGATGGTGTCAATAGGTATACGAAGCCTTGATGTATGTTATTAAACAATTGTTTTGCTTCTAATGAGATCAAACAATAAAGGAGTAACAATATCTCCGATCTTCTAAATCATATCTTTACTATTATTCACATTGGACAATGTGATCTTAGTTCATTCTTTTAATAATCTACTTATTGCTTGTACTAAAAAAATATGTTGGAGAGCCAATAGAAGAAACGATTCTTCCCATAGGCATATCTAATATTTATGTATTTTCGGAAGACTGTATAACTTTGGTAAACACTTGTTAGTTTGTGTTAAACCGTACATTTTAAATGTACGGTTTAAATAACGTTTTTCATTATACTTCTCCAGTATTGCA
Organism: Trichopria drosophilae; assembly: GCA_030407085.1. NCBI lineage: Eukaryota > Metazoa > Arthropoda > Insecta > Hymenoptera > Diapriidae > Trichopria > Trichopria drosophilae. The sequence continues at coordinate 116,810,210 of CM059585.1, read as the reverse complement.
TATGAAGTTGATTTTTTGATTATAAAGATTTTAAGGGATTCTTATGTACTTTACAGTTTGTATGTTCATCAATTAATAAATTATTCATTTTTTTTAAATGTTCAAATTTTGTAAAACCAACAATAATGTTACTTTCATCGACAAATGTAAAAAATACATGTTTTTTGTTTTTAAAAATTTGTCAGCATCCGAAAATTTTGTTGGAAAAAGCTTTTCCTCATATGATATATGTCAAGTACGCAATTCATGTTGTTTAACGTAATATCTTTAATACTATTTTTATTGTTAATATTTCGTAAAAAAGCTATTGTCAATATTCTTTAAAACATTGATAATATCCATTTGATGTAGTGTCAACCGTACTTTGTTTTTCGGTCCTAATTTTAGATATCCACGATATTACTTAGGATTATTATGTCGCAGTTGTTTATGAAAAAAAATTTTGTGGAAAAGATATTACTCCACTATATATGAAGGTTACACTTTTTAAAATACCTTTTTAAACAGTGAAAAGAAAAGAGAAAAGAGCAAAATCATAAAATTTGATAGACTTTTACTATAACAAGAAACAAAAATTTTATTTCAAACAATTCGTTCAGTAAAGTTGCTGTTTTAATCAGATATTTAACTTTTCTCGTTCATCATTCTCTTTCTTCTAAACTTGACTATATAGTGAAATTCTAATAGTAATAAATACTTTTGGATTATTTTACTCAGCTATTATAATATCTCATTCGAATGAGGAGAAAATGTGAACAAAAATATTGAAATAGATCAACGTTTTTTAAGAATTAATCATTTTCGCAAAGAAATTGTTATTGTGTAAATCGTTTCTTCCTACATTTTAACTATATTCATTTTGATATGGAAATAATTTTATATAATCTTCACAATGTTCTCACTATGTTCTTTTCCAATCTGGAGTAGTTTTTATTTTCAAATAATCTTTTTTTTTATAATTGGGCCTGTATAAAAAATAAAATTATAGTTTAGTGATATGCAATATGATGGTCGCATAACAGGGAAAAGTTTTTTTAAATACATTCAAAATTATTGATCAGATTGGCTCAATTATATAATTCCTATGTAATTATATGGCAGTGACATAAAATAAATATTCCTAAAAAATCTAAATTTTTTCGTTTTATTTTCGTAATGTGAAATATTTTCCCAATATCCATAGATTCTTAGGATCGTTGCTGGCGAATCTGATTGTTTCAGAATAAATAAATTCATTTCGAAGCCGCTGAATTCGAATCTGATCTCCATTTTTCAAATTTCCAAATGGCAGATTTAATACGACGCACAAAACTTTAATAATTCTCGCGAAGTTCACGAAATTCTCCACTCGGGAGTGTGTATTTTGCAAACCAAAAAGACTCCGATTAGTGATTTTCGTGAATTATAAGAGTAATTAAACATTCAATACCATAATAAATCCTCTATTTTGAATTTTTTAAAACTGACATCACATTCGTATGAAAAGATCCGAAAAACTATTAAAAACTTTGATATTATTAAAAATTGATTTACTTAAAGTCAATGATAAATTCATTAGTATAATTATAATGAGTAAATTTCTCGATTGTATGTTTTTAAATTTTCAATAAACAGTAGCGGTTTAATTCAGTCACCATAATAATAAGAATTTTTATTTACGTTTAATTCTTTATGCCGTTACATATTATCCGTGATTAAGAAAAGATGTTAAAATTGATTAATTCAAGCCTTGGATTTAGGCTGTAAAAAAGATGTAGAATAAATGGATACAAATATCGTATTGTCAATATTATTTTGAACGATTTAAAATCGTCAAAATAACATTGATCTAAAGTCCATTATGTATAAGAAAAATAAACGATTTTACTTGCGGAAAGTAAACAATGTTAAATTTAAGCTCCGCTGACTGTATAATAGAAAGTTGTAAAAATATGAGTACTTATGTTTTGATTTTAGACATCGATTAATGCCATCAACATTTATAACTTTTTAATAACTCTTTACAAGTAAATAACTTAATTAGTTCAATTAACAGAATCTTTATGTTACTTACCTTTGGAGACCTTGAAAATAACTATAATTAGTAAATTTCTCGACTGTATGTTTTAAAATTTTCAATAAATAGTAGAGGTTTAATTCAGTCACCATAATAATAAGAATTTCTATTCCCGTTTCATTCTTTATGCCAAAGTTCATTAGGTCAAAAATTTCTTTTTCTGATAATTTATTGGTTTCATAATAGCCAAAACCTTTAAGTATTCAGCTAATCTAGAATTGAAGGCTGACAACTCTTCTGCAATTCACATGTGTTTCCCTATCAGTTCTCTCTTATTCACCCACTACGCTGGATAAAAAGTGGAGGATGAGCTATGAGCCCTCTTCAGAAAGTAATTAATTAAAAGACATGTGAACCGGTACTATTTATATATACAGGATATACACAGGAAATATTTGTGTATTATACCAAGCACCGAAAAAAACCGCTTATTTATGCAGGTTAATTTTGAAATTGATGAAATAATAAAACTCGATTAGAAAACTAAAAAGCCCCTGATGAAAAACATTCTCGGCCTGGCATATTTCTATTAAATAGTTTCCGCTTTGTATTTAACCACGATTTTTTCTGATATATATATAAAGGCTTGCTCTATCATGAAGTGATTATATATTTATAGCTAATAATTTACCAAGCTTAAGGCGTGTAAATGGAAATTTCCTATCAAATACTCCAATGATTTTTGTACGTCTACTATTTCTTTTGTTTGTTTCGTTAACTATTCGAATATACATTTTTCTGTACATCTAAAACAATTAAAATTCGTTATTCGGCTGCTTTTGGAGTTGTTGAATACAAATTTGACTTCTAATCTTCAAACTTCAAAATGGCTGATACAATATGGCGCAATCAAATATATTTTAAATTTTTATCCGCCATATTGGATTCACCGTTTTGAAGATTACAATTCGAAATAGTTTCGTCCTTAATAATCATCAATTTAGATCACTACATTTTTGTATATAAAAAGAATCTTCACAGTCATTCAACGTAGTCTCTATATTTATTTATTTTTGAACCAATCGAAAAAAAAATTAATTTTGTAAAAACGACAGAATAAGTTGATTAAGCAAAATTTTGTAACTTTAGATCAAATTGCTGCCTATTTATAGGGGCTTTAATTTTTTCCACGTCGACTGTTATTTGAAAAGGTTTGCAGCTTACGACAAAATATTCCGAAGTTGATAAATTACTAGTGACTTTATAAAAATGAAAATAAAGAGGAATTCTTTTCCATCAAAAAATATCTAACATCCACGATGACTAACACAGTAATATATAAAGACCTTTTAATATATCTGTAACTAGGCAACCTTTTAATCTAAGGTAAAAAAAATTCCTGCATAACTTTCTTATCAATGGGATGATGATTATGAAAATTGCAAGACGATTGAAACACCTGAGATTTTTAGTTTGGATCATTTGCCATGAAATGATCCATATGTCAATTATCGATGTTATTTATTAGTACACTGGTCATGATCAACCGCGTATACTAGAATACACAACGTTGATTAACTATGATCAATATGTGCATAACTCAGATAAAATAAAAACAATTTCCAAAGGGTTTAGGAATTTTTTTGTTTCAATTAAAACACTTTTAACTTTCATCCTTGCAAAGCCATGTGCAGGTAAATTTATTAATTAATACTAATATTATATAATGTTTTTAACTGCAAATTAAATTAGAAATTAATACATTTGTTCATCAATTATAAAAAACTTCTTTAGGGTTTCAAATATTTTGTCATGGAAGAAGAACCTTTCCTTCTTGAATTTTGAATCCTATAAAGTTCTTATAATAATTTAAAAGTTGAGGGATTTCTTAAATTTCCCTTATGTACAAACATTTCCAGGTACGTGCTCTTTTCAACCATATTTTAATGTAAAACCAAACTGGCAAAGCACACTATAAAAATAGATATTAATTACAAAAATAAACAATTAAGTTTTTCTTGGTAATACGGTCCTCATACTAATTCTGAAAAAGTAAACAAACAAAATATGACGTAACTGGGATATCAGTTCACGTCTAGCGCAATAAATTATTTCGTACTTATATGTAAAAATACCAAGAAAAACTTAATTGTTTATTGAATTAAAACGGTCAAGAATTATACCTATATATACTTATATATTAATTACAAACACGTAATTTCCTTTTAGTCAATTTGACATAATGGGTTCCCGATCATTTTTTCGCTAGATGGCGTCCAAGGAAATCGAAGTAATATTTTTTCATATTGAGAGTTTCCGAAATAGAGATGATCTTCTCTACAGATGGCGTTTATATCGATCCTGCATGCTTTTTTATTATGTTGATAGGAAAGAAATCGGATAAGAAACTAAAAAAAATGGTATCAGTCAGCAATGAAGTATTTCATTTAGAATGAAAAAGAAATTTATTGAGAATGTATGATACACAAAGAACCTGTTGAAAATCATAGGATCTTTACAAAATGCAAATTACTGTCCAAAAATGTGTGACATATCTGAGAACAAGAGGCCGCTGGTTCCCTGCGATTAAATAAACGGCAGTTGCGTTAAGAGAGAATGAGAAAATAAGATATCCTATTTCACATGCAATTTCGAGACTTTCACAATCAGAAACCGCACGTAGCGATGTCAGCTTTACAATCGTGCCAAAAATGATACCTTCCGAAACTGTCCCATGAACGTTGTCCCACGACGCACTTCTGTTTACAATAATACCTCCTGCGCTTTTGATGGAACAGATTTACAGCTGGGAATATTAAATCCTCCTTTTTTCATCGTTATTTGTATTACTGCATTCGGCTTTGATCATCCGTTATAAAATCGTTCTTCCTTACCGCAGGAAGAGGGTGTAATAACTGTTTTTCGCGAACGGAAGTCCGGAAGCCGCGCTTCCTTTCCCTTAAGGCTGCGTCTTGTATGCACAGTCACTTTCGCATGTTAGCCGTGATTCTCCTGGGAACTAAATTTCGACGGAGAACAATTACTTCCGATTACGGTAGTATCTAGATTCCGGAATCAATATTTTCACATTCCGATCTTGACGATCCATATGTCAAGACAAGATTTTTATTTTATTTCTGTATGGACATAATATTTGAAACTACACGGACCAAAAAAATATAATTATTGCAAACTTTTTCCAGTAGTAAACTGGACCATGACTTCGTTGACTATTTACCGATCAAATGTGCAGAATACATAACCTCAAATTTACTGCAAACATAACCTCAATTGCCATTTTCAATTTGTCTCAGTAGTAAAGGAGATCTAATAAAATTGATTAAACTAAAATAATCTCAGAGTGAAAATTGTCATAGCAAAAATAGTTATTGTATGGTATATTTTACAATAGCGTAGTATCAACTTTTCGGGTTGTTAATTCTACTATCTTCATTCTAAACCGGGCTAATAAATTCTATTCTTATAAGATGTAACAGTAATTTCTACCTGTTTTCGTTAGTTCTATTAACCATTCTTTTCTCCCTGTGTATACTCCAAACCAGAATTGGAAAATGAAAAAAGGTTGAGACACAAATTTCATCGAGGTCCATTGGGTTATTCATCATATAGTTAAATATATAAATTAAATACGTAATAACATAACGAAATGTTGGTGGAATACTGGAATTAGCGTAGTTTTCTTTCTTTTTTATACAATATAATGAAAAGACGGAGTGTCTAGTTTTTCGAGCGTACATACAGATACTTCAGCATATACCATATTATTTAGAATTTTGCAAATGTCGTTTAACATATTTTGTGTTTTATGTATAAAACTACATATACAGACAAAATAAGTACACATAACCTTAAAGTTATTCGGAAGTATATTTAAATCTAAACAAATTAAAAGTGTATTTTCAACTTATTTTATTGATTTTCTGGTTGAACATTCTTTTAAAAATAACTTCACGTTTTCTAAATTGCTTTTTGTATATATCTGAAGACTACATAGACCGTTTGTGAACTTAAAATAAATGCGACAAGCGAACTGAAACTGTTTTTTAAAACTAATTACGGCCAAGACAAATTTCTTATTAAACTTAACGATTCTTTTTCTTAAAAACTGTAAACTTAAGAATGAACTTATGCGAATATTTTTTTAGAATAATATTTTTGAAAAATTCTGAAAAATCAAAAATTTCATTTATATTTTATTGACAATATACAATTTTACAGCAAAATCTGAACAAAAATGTCTTATAATTTGTTGAAAAATATTCTTAAATTTTTTTATGTCTCTTTTCAAAATTTCGATTATTCGGAAACACAAAAACTGTATGAAAAAAAAATCTGAAAAAATGTAAGAATATTCTTTAGAATATTCTTAGCCATTATAAGATATTGTTCTATGTAATGTTTGTCTTACAATTAGCTTGAGAGTTTTGAAGATAAAGTTGATCAAGTTTTAAGAAAAAATGTGTAATTGCGATTTTGATTTAAAATACAATTGAACTTACGGTATTTCATTTAAGTTCAAACATTGCGGGAGCGAGTTTGAACGGATTTAGCCAAAAAATGCCATTTTTTGGGTATTGGTTTATATTTTCACGATTAAAATTTTGGAATATCCTAACAACCACTATTAGAAATTCTAAAAAACATAAGAAACAATGATTTCCAACAATTTTTTCGTTGTGTTCGATATGTAAATACGATCTAAACTAAAAAATTATCGAGCAACTTTTTGTACAATGTCACTAAATATTGAAGTACCAAAACTGTGAGTCAAAAATCCTGCGACAAATATTAATATCGATGTTCAGAAATATGTTATGATCTGCTCGATAGGATTTGAAAGATTGCGTGGCATCAAATTTTAAAAAATTATCATAGGTGGAATTTTTTTCTATTGATTATAGAACGCGCACATCTAAGACAACGTATAAATAATATCTTTAATTTATTTATTTTCACAATAACAATCAACGAATTACAATGGCACTCAATAGTTCTTAAAACCCAAACAAAACATCCGTGTTGTCATTTGAGGTTATGTTACGATGCGTTGCGACTCCCACCATTATATTCTGTAACTATTAAGAAATCATTACTCTATATATCTACAAACTTATAGTATACGAACGGTTTCTTAACTATTAAGAAATGTTGGGTTGCATTTAATAGATATTTCTTAAGATAGAAAATGCATTGTTTGCACTAAAGAAATGTTAGCTTTATATGAAATAAATAATTATTTCATACTTACAAAATTATTTGATTCGCCGTATTTAAATATACGATTTCTTAACTATTAAGAAGCCTTCTTTATAGTAAACAATCCTTTCCCTCAGTGTAGTGCAATTTCATTCTTCATAAAATAAAAATTGTTTGATTCTGGAGTAAAAATACATTCTTCAAGAGCGACAATTCTCTTATTTTATGGAACGGGCTTAATTTTCATTAAAAAAGGAGTAAATTATCGCTAGCATAAATACCAATTACTACGAATTCGGAATTCGTCAAAAACAATTATTTAAGGGGGAAGATTACTGTGACAAGAATAAAAATAGGTCAATGTATAGAACTTTTTTTAAATAAATATGCATCGTCATTAAACGAAACTACGATATAAAAGTATATAGTTCAAATATAATGAATTTACTGTGTCACTATGAGTTTGTTTGTTTTAATTATGTGTGACATATTAGTAAAAAATGTTCTACTTGTAAAAATTCTTATTAAGTTCTGATGAGGACGTACAGGTTTATTGAATCGTTGAAGATAATTTCCTGATCGTAAACAACTTGATTCGAGCATCGATATATTCATTTATTATTAAAATAAAAATCAAAAGTAATAGATACTAATATAAATGTTTTCCCTTGTTTATTTATAAATTATTTCTACGAGATTTTTGTAACGTAACCTAAATAAATATTTGCTAGTATCCTCAATATAAAATATTGAATTTAGAGAAGTTATTAATGTTAATATTGTATAAAAATTTTATTTCAAAATATTGCTAATGTCAAATAATATTGTTTGTTTACATTACGTATTGTAACGTACAATGACGTTCCTAGATAGATCGAATTATTTAGTTTTATTATTTTATTTTTTATTTTTATACAGTTTTCTTATAGCACTATTTTGCCAACAACTTTATAATTTAAAAAATTTTTAATTACACACATTTTGATATTTCGAAAAATGGGTCATTCCACGCCAACTCAGCCACTTTCGAAATCGACCACGATCCATTTTGTTCGTAATTTTTTTTACAGATACATCTCGGTGAAATAAATATTGTGAATTTTTTGACAATACTAACAAATAAAAAATGGTATAATTCAAATATTGTTGCGAGTTGCTTACATATGATTTTTTAAGTTTTAAGTAATGAATTTAACATTTTTTGCCAATTGGACATTTTTTATTTTTAAAACATTTTTAAGACTGCAGAAAATAACGAACAATTTGCGGAATCATATAAAATATTAAGTAGTTTCATTAATTTTAGACAGAATTTTATATATTTTTTTTAAATTTAAATTTTTGCAAGAATCTCAAGATCTTGTTTTTACAATTCACTATGTTACATTTTTTTTGTGTTTTCGATGTTTCTTAGTAATTTAACATAAAATGTTGACGAGTTATGGACATTTAAAAAGTTTTTGAAAAATTCAAAATTTTGAAAAATTATCACTCGTTACCAAGTTTTTTAAACAACTGAAAAAAAATTGACAATATTTATTTCACCGATATGTATCTGTAAAAAAAATCACGGTAAAAATAAGCGACATACAATGCAATCGATGCAAAACACGCAGCGCTTATGTTCGGAAATAATCGAGTTTCACCACTTGCGAGAATGATACTGCATAATATTCATGTTCATATCAGCCACCAAACGGTAAGCGTTCAACTCCGTCAGACAGTAAGTTTGCCAATTATTCAGTTCGAAATAATCACACTTACTTTATCAAGCGACTACTTAATTTTTTTTTTAATCCAACTGTTTTCAAAAATACAATGAAAATTTGACTCCTACAACAGTTATCAGTATTTCAAAAAGAAATTTACAGCAGTTGAATCGAAACGTCTTTACACTTTCAACTAAAGTGTTAATTCCACGTTTCGAATTTGAAATGAAGTGTTTTATTAAAATATTTTCTTGTAATAATTAAATTTACATTATGAAATTATGACAAAGAGTTTTCGAGTAGATACAGAAATCGAAAGTGAAAATTAGGCATATGGTTGCAGGCACAATGCACATTTTGAATTAATCCAACTCCAAGACACATGACTCCGGTAGGTAACATAAAAATATGTTCAGGTATGTTTGTTTATGAACAATTCATAATTAAATTGCATTTCAAGCATCGTCGGAGACTCGTTGCACTGTGCTAGTAACGAAACCGAGTGGGGTAAGGGACCTGTAGGTCAGCAGGCCTCGGCTGTGCGCAAACCGTACCGCGGATATGCATCCGCGACAATAGGGGCTAAATGCCCGGCTCCTAAACCGCCGACTAACAGTTACGAAACGTCCCCGAAACTTTGGTATACGCGATTATCTGGAGGTTATGTCGCAACAATTACGGGACTGCCACTCCGCGAAATCACGAGAGACGAGAACTGGAGAAAGAGAGAAAGGACGAGGGGTGATAGTCGTCGTATATACCGACTGGCTAACTTGTTTGCTCTCTGCAATTCTCGCGCTCACGGGTGCATATGTTCGTCTACTCCATTGTCCCTCTGTCACAAGTAATTTTGCGGACGCGAGTTAATAGACGCTTACGCGGTTCTTGTATGAGACGTTGCGCTGCGATTTTAAACAGAGGATGGGTATTTTGGCACTAGGATGAGGTCATGGGCGAAAGAACACATAATGAGGTACCGGAAGTTAAACAATGGTGGAAAAAGTAGCTACCATCCAAATAAACAGTCCCTAGATAAAGCACACTTTTAAAAATCTCTGAGACCTATCGAAGTTGAAGAACCATTTATTTATGCGATACATTTTATGATATTACACAGTGCAACCCCTCCTGTTGTCCTACCCTGGGACTTGTTCCCTCTCGTACTGCCGGTATGTTCCACCCATCCTACTATCACGTGATCCGCAGCTGACCCGTATCGCTCGTGGAGGGGCGAAAAGCACCGCCCACGCGGTTAGTTAGAGGGGGAAGCGGAAGAGAGAGTGGGAGAGAGGCATTGCACAGTATACTGGGATATAAATACGTCAATAATAGTTCAAGATAGACTTAAAGAACTTTAATCGATTAAAATAAACCATGTACGTGGAAAATACCAAAACAATCCATTTTCTATCCTGGCTAAATGGTGCTGCTGATTTCCTAAATGATATTCTGAATATGGAATCATCTAACAAATTTTCAAATTCTTTATTTTCAACAGCAGCTGGTATGCTTTCTATATTAATTTCAAGACAATATCAATCTGAATTCAACTAATAGCAATATTTATTTGTGAACCAACTTATATAGGTGCAGCCCATATAACAAAACAAAATTTCCTATATTAATAATAGCTCCGCAACTTCCGCAGAGTCAGCAAGATTTCCCGAAGCAAAAAGCAGACTCGTTTCACCCGTGGGATCGAAATCGTTTTTCAAGGGTGCCGGAAGAAAACGACGAGGGAAGGGCTGGAGCAACATCGCCTCCATCGAGGCTAATAAAATTCGAACGTCCGTCGACTGTAAAACTTTATGGAGCAAACGTCCCAGCCAAGATATTATCAGGACCAGAAACGAAAGCAGTACCACGTTATCGCGCCACGGTGGAGCATTAATATTTGCGGAATACGGATTTTTGAATAGGTTAATTCTCCTTCGCCCAACGCACAACGAAGAAGGGTGTTCGAACCAACCTGTCGTTCAGGGACGCGCGATAAGCTCGGCTGGGCAAACATCAGAAAGGTACTTTGATGTATTTGCGCCGATTCCTGCTTGAGAAGAATAAATTTAATTCAGATGTAATGATGCAACAACGGTAATCGATCGGAAGTTATACACCAGAAACAAAACTTTACGGCATTGTTCACGTCCTGTATGTGATTTGAGATCGGTTGTTTCGAGCTACGATAAAGTACAAAAATTATCTCAATGATTTCCGTTCTATTTATATTTTAAAAAGGCATTTCTATTTCATAATAACCTTGATGTCTGATAGTAGTTTCTTTGTTATTGATTTTCTTCCAGTGATCCCCATCGTCGTTGTTAGGGGCCAGCCATTTTTATCGTGCAACTCTCGATGCAACCTGGTGCGTTCAGTCATTTGTGGCTACGTGATAAGCCGGTCTCGGTAAATAAAATCAAGAACAACCTGTCCCGCTGTGTTTAATGTGGGATACCTGGATCGCAGTGCGTCGAGATGTAAGCAGATATTGTCGCATACTGCGGAAAGTTTTACAGCGGATGCTGTTATCTGGATGTCGGAAACAGTAGAGAGAGTGTTCGGAATATTGAATGTATAAGAAACCATCTCGCAAACATGTGCACTCTTCATGAGAACTCAGACGATATTATTAAAGAAACCTCTAATTCCATGATCTCTAAACAATTGAAAAAAAAAAATTTTTTAAATTTCATTACTGATACAAATGTGACATTTATTGTTATTTCTTAGGAAAACCATCGTTTCGGAATGTATGGAACGATATTTTTCCGGTATATGAGCTGCACGTGCAGCGTTCGACGTTGGATTCGTCCGAGGGGATGCCACATAATGCGAGGGAGATAAAGAGAAAGAGTGAGAGAAGAGACAACTGGAAGGAGATGGGAAGTGCGAATTACTTCCAAGTCGGCCCTCGAATTATATGATTCACCTGCTTCCTATTTTACGACGTTTATATTACACCACATTGCGGCGAAATCTTGGCTCTTCTCTCGCTTACTGGTTTCCGCTACTGTGTGTTCTCATTCCTTCTTTTGTTGCCATCATATTTCGACGGATGTTTTTCCAAAAATGTCCAACGATAAGTCACCGAACTTTATTGACCTAAAATTAATTGTACTCTGGAGACTTTCAGATGTGAGGATAGAAGACTATGAACTGTAATGGTGCAGCACGTTTGGTGATAAAAACATCTGCACGGAAAGAATTTTCATAACAATTTTTGTGTTATTGCATTAACAATTTAGGATAGTCGACGTAAACTGATAATAAGCCTAACATGTATGGGGGTGATTCTTTTCAGAACAACGAATTGCTCGTTCCTGACATTTTTCTAAAAAATATTTCAAATTAAATATGATTATACTGACTATATAGTATTCACCAGTAATTAATTGGATGAAATGAGAATAACCTAGAAATTTCTCAAGTTTATATAAAAACTACATTCCGTAACGGCATATGCAACAAATTTAATTGTCAAACTAATTATTTCCTAGTCCGCGTTATAATTATATTATTCGTCAAATTATATTTGTTAATCACTCTATATTTAAGTTACTCCTGAAAATATTTTCATATTTCTAGAATTAAATTGGTTTTGTGCGGCAATCGGAACCTGACTCCGGACAAAAGAAGAAGTAGCAAATGTAAACAATGACATAAACAATGAGGCGGTAAACAATACAGGCAATCTTAATCCGGTTAAAGGACTACGATGAGTAGTTCAATTTAATGTTTTGCAGTCACCATCCATCCGATGAAAACTCTACTCCATAATTGTAAATTTTTAATTTTTGCACGAAAATGATCGATTTTATTAATAATCCTGTTAATGTCTTTTTATTTATATAAAGTGATGCTAATACTACTGGCTATTTGTTAATGAAATATATTCGTCTGATAATAAAATCAGTATATTTTTGACCTTCAGAGAAAATTGAAAACTCCATTCCGTAACCTGACGTTTCATGCACATCAGTTTTTCAAACAAAATACGTAAACATAGTAGACAACAGAGACATAGTTGTAGCTTTTGTTAATACATAAGTAATGCTAACCAAATTACACGATAAATCCTGTAGCTTTCCACGCAATCCCGACATTGGTCGATGACAAACGAAGCCCAAAAAAGCTCTATTGTTATGGGAGTTCAGGTATAAGATTGATTTTCACACACACCAGAAAAGTACGTCAACAATATTTCGTTTTTGTCAAAATTGTTTGAAATCGGTGCATTTTAACGAAACTTGCGCTTTCGAGAAAAAGATTCTCTGCAACTTAAACGAACGATTTTTACAAAATTCTAATGCAAACGTGAAATACCTCTGTTTATTTTAAAACATTATTAATTTTTATATTTCATGAATAATTTTAATTGTTAGGCAAAAGATTAGTGAAAAATCGTTCGATGAAGTTGTAAAAAATGTCAATGTTAGTAACAATCATTGACGACGACCCATTCATATTTATATATTTTTTAAACTGTTTTTACAAGGAAATAAAAACAAAAATTGTGACAGCAAAAAGAGTTGTTTATGACAATTTTCTTTCTCAGCATAGTAACGTTTACTTTGATCAATGATATAATTAATAATGAAACTAAATTCTTCAAATTGTTAATTTTCGGGTTTTCCACCGATCTATCGACAATATATTCCGTATCCAGAGCAACAACAAAAGAAAATTTTTGTTTTGTCCGAATTACTCTCTGCCATAGTTCGAAAAGTTGACCAAAGAAGTAGATGAACTAATAACTCTCATTTCATTAGAAATTGACTTAAAAAAAGGAATTTTTCTCTTAGAATTACTAATTTGAAGTTAGACTAGTAATTGAATTTTTGAAATAAAATTATGAAAGGGAAATAGAACATTTAATATAACCGATACATTTTTTATTTATAACATTTCGATATAAACATTCTTAACAGTTATAAAATTTCTATTATTTAAATGATTTTTATAAGAAAATTCAATTAATTTTCCAGGCCGATATTTTAAAGTATTAAATGTCGTTTTAAAAAACAAAAATTTTAAGAAAGCATAAAAATAAGTTCAACATTACTTCGTTCTCACTAAATCTGACTTAGGAAAAAAATACTAATTTAAAATGAAAAATTGCTTACCATGAATTAGTGAATCGTTCACTAAGAAATCGTAAAACATCGCTAATATATTAGGAAAATTATGCTAATCAAAGTGTTGATTCTGCTAATCCAATAATAACAAATAATATTCAAGAAATTGTGTACTTTAAAAAGGATATTGAATGACTAAAAGGGGGATGCCATTTCGTCTTAATAAAATTGCAATTCCTTTGACTTGACCGTCGACACATGTTATGTCTTTTTTCTTGCCATAAACGATGGATTCTGCCAAGTTTGCTGTTTCCTAAAGACAAGTAATACAATACAAAACAATGCAATAATTGACTTGATTCCGTATTTTAGTTTTGACGGTTTTGACCACTCGTCAAGCAAATACAAACATATTTTTAGGTTAGGAAAAGTGACTTGTTCTACAGTATCTATTGCCGGTACACTTTACACTTTACTTAAACGTGTGTTTTAAACCGTTTCCAAAAAATTCGAATACAGCGCTTAGTTGTAATATTGATTATTTTTCGACACGAATGGTAAATCATAAAAAAAATATAGGCGAACTATCGCTAACATATCGTAGTAAAAATAAAGATATACTAGCAGCGCTATTGTTAGCATCGTGAATCATAGGATTTATAACGAAATAATTAATTAATATGACTATTTAATTATTTTATATGTAAATCAAATTTTCGCTCCCAAAATGCACAGACAAGATTGAGTCGATTAAATATACGTTATCGAAGGTCATTGTAAACATGATTTACTAAATTTTCTTATAACAAATATAACAAATAAGCACACTTGTAAAACACGTAAAACTTTAAAAATGTAAAATCTTCAGATAAAAGTTTCTACTTTTCCTTAGTAGGTTATGTTTATTTTGCCTAAAATAATTAGCAGCGTCAATGATAAAATATATAATTAACAAAAATAAAGGACTTAAATTTTGATTAGCACAATAGAACCCCTTAATAGTAAGGAGATTCAATAAAATAACAAAAATTATTTACAATTTACAATACTTTCTTGGCATATTTTCTGATTGAAATAGTGAAGTCGAATTTATTACTTGAATTGGTGAACTCGAATTACTAATTAATTAGTAGATTGACTTTACTAATTGCAATTAGTAAGAATAATACCTAATAACGTTACTAATTGAAATAGTCAGATGCAAAATACTAATTTATTCAAATTTCGTTTTACTAATTAAATTAATTAAAATTAATATTACGATTACATCAATTTTAGAGAGAACAATTTTGAAAATATTGTTTGATCATAATATACAACAAAATGTCTGTGTTTTTTGTACACTCACGTCGTAGAAATCCATTAATCGCGTATTCTAATGCGTAAATGCGTGGACGCAATAAAAACAGTAATAGCGTCAATATTTTCAAGAATCGCTGCTTTAGCAAGCTACTAATGCGTCGGAATCGTATAGATTGTTGTTAATGGTGGTCATGAGTAGGCATTAGCCTGATAAATAGTAATGGGCTTTATTGGCGGAAAATCAGAAAATATAACTATACACCCGGGAATCTCCCTTTTCTTGCCTCGCACTGCCAGTATAGCTGCTGTTGTTTTTCTTAGGGTTCGCCAGCCTACCGCCATAAGCGGGGAAATATGGACCGGGAGTTTATTATATTTGCCGGCCATAAGGAGGCTTCATCGACTATTTCACTGAAATACGGCTTTTGGATGCCGACTGCTATGCTTCTTGTCTTTATGTACGAAATTACAATCGTTTAAGTGTTCCCAATTGTTCTACACGTATTTGCTATCTATCAACCTATTAGTATCAATCACGCTTATTACTATTTTGCTAAAAATTTTAAGAATAGCATTCTAAATATGAACACGGATTTTCTAAAATGAATGACGTTATATTCAATCCATTTTTAAGTCTGCGATTTTTAATTATATTCCCATATAAAAGAATATGTATTTCATAAAAGTTGTGTGCTGTGCATAGGTTTATTTCCAAAGTTAGCAGATTAGAAATCATTCATTTATATATTTTTAAATCTGAAGAAAAGCCCAGACTGATCAATTTCTGAAAGTTTTTAACGATGATTACGTACATGACTATAGATATGAAAAATTCAAAATGGTGATCCCAATATGGCGGACGATGTCGTAAAACATTGAAAATTTGTTCAAAAGCGGTTAAAACTTATACTCAGTTTTTTGAGGATGCTGATTTGGAATTTAAGATTAAACCTAACATTAAATTACACAAAATGGCGGATGTAGTATTCCCGTATACTTTGCTATATGTTTTAATTAAATACCCAAAAGCTTACTGAAAAATAGGTATTTCAAGCATCATCTTTTGACGTTTTTCTCTTCTTTTTTAAATTATGCCTGTAATAATTTGTAAATATTGTCACCAAAAATAGGATAGCTAAAAAATCCTGATTTTTTTTGCATTTTCTTTATAAGATAGGCCGGTATTATTCTTGATTCCATATTTTTCCTTTCAACGATGTACTCTCAAATTTCCGAAATTTGTAACATATGGCACCAATATCTTTGTTTTTATAAATAGATAAAGTCAAATGCAATCTAAATAAGGAACATAATATTTTAAGCCGTAGACTTAAACTTTTAGACTTTGAGACAGAAAACTTTTAGAATGCAAATTAATGCAATTTTTTACAGCGGATTTTTCTCACAGATCTTCCAGTCATTTGGTAAATTCATTTTTGTATTGTTGAAACGCGTTTCAATATTGCATTTGATGAAATGTTTCAAATTTTTATTTAAAAAATAGTAGCAATTAGTCGTGAGTAATAATAAGCTGCGTTTCAAAATCCTTTTTTTTCTGCGAATGAAATTCCACCAAGTGTTTCCGAACGAATTTTTCGTGTTGCAAATAATAACGGTACCACAATTATGAGGTCGCCTTTTCGAAAAAAGTATGGTTAAATGTGTTAAATGTGTATTTTTCCATACTTTTATATTTCGAGTTGAACAGAACATCACACATACTGTAACTAAATGATCTTGAAACGTTTTTATATATTCAACATTTAAAATTACTTCGTTGAATATTCGAACGTGTACCGTAAATTTGCTAAAATAAGCCAATTATTCAATTATTTAATTAAATTGTAAAAGAAGTTTTTTCTGTACCAACAACTATCAATATTTATCTACATACTGCTATATTTTTAAAAACTTGACCACCGCATATTATCTGCAATTTTGAATTTAAAAAATGTTATTGCATAACATAATTCCGGATATCTGGAAGATGCATCCGAGTCAATTCTCTTTTGCTGCAACAAATTCGAAATACGGAAAAAAACACACATTCAACACTTTTAACTAATCCGGCGTGATAGTGTAGGGTAATTCTGACATCGCCCACTACATTTAACAATAATTGAAAAAATTGTAACATAATAATTTCATTAAATTCTGAAAAAGTGTTAATAACACTTTTAAAACGTCCCTCTTGCAGTAAATTGAGATCCTTCTTATATGACCAAAAGGATAATTCCACTTGGGGTAAATGGATTTCCATCCAGGAATTTTTTCATTAGTATGAATTTACAAATCATTTTGAAGATTTTGAAAAGCTATTCAGATAAATTTCGAAGTACATAAAACTTTGAATCAATGCATTCATCTTTATTTGAGGCATCACAAAGAAGTTCCTATCTGGGAATGTTTACTTTTAGGTTAGATTATTTCGAAATCTTGAAGAAGGTTATATCATTATATTACTTACTTTCGTACATTTACACATTTATTCAATAAATGAGAATCATGTTTTTGCCAAATAGCGAACAAGAATTTGGTTTCCGCCAAAAAAAGTTTTTTTTTTTAATGCTTATAGGTTAGGATATCGCAAAATCTTGACGTGATAGAATAATTCTATGGCCAAATTTAGATTGGGCGCGTCGTAAAACCTTCCGTAAGATATAATCCAATTTCTGGGTTTCGATATCTGCCTTATTTTATTGGACTATTTTCTCGGCTACAAATTGGACAAACGCGAGTAGGATAAGTAGTAATGATCCATAATAATGAATAACACATTTCTAAAAATAAATAACAATTATTAAGAAATTATACAGCTTCTTTAAAGACAATTGACATTTTAGTCATGTCGCTTTTAGATAAATAAATCTTTACCCAATGTATGTTAATATTTTTCCAGTTCGAATTTCGGATACCAATCGAAAAAATTGGCAATATATTGAATGATCCAAATTTGAAATGATGCAGATGATTCTAGTAATGTTTTTAGAAAAATACACAGTGACAGAAATTGTTTATCCTTATCCGATTTCAGTAAATCACCCGTCAATTTCGAACGAAACATCAGTTCTTCGTTACAAGAAAAGCATTGTATTCCATCCCAGAGTAGCCCCTAAAGGCATCATTGTTTTCTTTTGAGATTGGTCTCATTATCGCTGTGACTTTTTAACGTTTCTAAGACGTCTAAATATTTGCCTTCTTACATGAACAAACGAAGCAGCGATCGCACGATCAACAATCGCTGATTGCAAATCCTTGCCAGTCGTGGAGGATTTTGCACGAACTGCACACTTGTTGCTTATCAGGTGCAGTTCGGTTCAGGACATGTCAGTAGAATAAGCGTTGGCATAATACGTTTAACGCCGTGCGACGATAGCTACTTATCAGCACTGCTGTTTGCATTACACCATAAACCACATAATAAAATTCAGACGTCGTTGGTAAATACGTCATGGCATCCCGTGAATTTACGGGGCTCTTATATTAAAAATGCACACACGGAGCAGACGCGCTGATAACCTCCACTTAACGGTTATATATCACCCAGCATCGAGTGAAAAAGCTGGGAAAAAATAAGCCCCGATTAAATGTATATTAAACCAACGATACCGTCGACGAGGAAAATATTTGTACTCTCGATCGCAGCAGAAAGTATGTGTGCTCTTCATCTCGATTTTATATTCAGGATGAAGAACCTCAAGGAATAATCTGAATTTTTTCATATGTTACCTTCCCCCACAAAACAACATTTTTTCAAATTTGTAAAATAACATTGAAAAGAAATTCTAAATATTTCTTAATTAAATTACAGCGTTTATGTGAACACGTATAAATACGATAATGGAGCACGTGTTCAAAAGAGATCGAAATTACTAAAGCTTCACGTGGTCTTTGGAGTTTGTTTATTGTTTGTGATATCGCGAACTGGAAAATTGAAAACACGTGTAGAATCGTCGACTCCCACGACAAGTCTGATTACGTAAGAGGCGGAGAATCGCAGGAGGTAATTTCATCGAGAGGGTGGGCTGGAGGAAACTCTCTTGAAGTAGGGTGAATCTGGAAAACAGGATGTCATCGGGTGACCCTTCCGGCATCTTCAGCCTGAGCAGCTTTAAACGAAATCACGTTTGGAACGCGGAATCAAATTCTACAATTTCGTTTCATTTCACCCATAAAAAAAAATTAGCTTTACGAAAATCGAACAATATTTTTTTTTTTTGAAATACGAATTTTCCTCCGTTTCAGATGGTTTAAATGGGGGAAATATAACACGTTTGTCCAAGGTTTGGAGCCCTTCGATGTCCGATTTATCGAGGGAAATAATTCCGGAATAGGCTCCCGCATTGTTAGTACTCCCTTAAAACCTCCTAACTACCCTTTGTCTTTAACGAATGCCTGTTCGAACGCCATGGGGGTACGTGGATGCTACAGTAGCCGTTTTAACCCCTTTTCCTCGGCGAACATAAATAATGATCGTCGCTAATTTGGTCCGCAGCCCCTTGGCCACGGCCATGTACGCTCTCTTATTTTGTGTTGGTGTGCACCTGTGGGTGTGCCTCATCGTCAAGCTGAGGATGTGCGTATATATGTATGAACGCACGTATAAACCGAGCAATTATAATGCTCGCCCATTAGAATTTATTCTGAGCGCACTCCATACTAAAGCATTGCTCGCGACCCGCCTTACCGAACCTTTTTACAAAGCTTACATCCACTTAATCCTCCACTAAAATATTTTTACTGCGCGGTCCTAGGAAGGCGGAAAGAAGTGAGTAAGGGGATACTATATCGACCCAGGATTTTCGTAGCGCCGCCACCGCCGCTGTGTTTAAGCCCCTTAATTAAGTCAGAACAACTGAAACGATCTCTTGCCGCTAAATTTCGAAAATTGTTGCTTCGGTTCTTATCCTGGCAGGAATTTTTGAATCCGAATTTGCCCTCGAAATTCCTTGGAGTGTTCAGATAGGTTTTGGTACAGATACATTTTTATGATGGAGTCAATGTTCAATCCAATGAAGCTCAGAAATTAATTCCACTGTTGTCAAAATATAATCGGACGTTATAACCATCGAATTAAAGTATGGCCGGAACGTATGAACTAATCGTCAAGGTTATGACAGAGTTCCAGGCACACCACTAGCAATTCAGATGGCCGCACCATCTGTGAGAAACACAGGGAGGTCGGTACGATATGATTTACTTCGCAAGTGTCTCGGAGTTGAAAAAATTATATTCTTATCGCTCGAGTTTAGCAGCTATTGAAAATTGATATAAATAAAAATAACATCAAAGATAAACGTTACTAAAATTAAGACCTAGCTGACTAAAACATAACAACATTTATGTACAAGTTTAAAAAACAATGTTTATTTCTTAGAGATAGCAATAATTAATCTTAATAAAAAATAGGAAATATGCAAATAAAACATGTCGAGGTAATTTTTGTTCTGTTATAAAAAAAATAGTATACTTCATTAATATTTAAATATTCTCAAGATTAGATCAGTAATATTTCTACGCTAAACACATCTCAAATGTTTTTATGTACATCAGTCGCAGCTCATACAGTGCATCGGCCTTAATAATTTTAGATCAATATTAATTATCTGTAATTAGCATGAAATTTCTTTTATCTTAAAAATAAGTATATTATAAATTTAAATTTGTTTTTTAATGCGTTAAGTTAAGTTTGCGTGCATGCACCTATAACCACTTCTTCGTACTTATTTATTCAATGAATTAGTAAATTAATTACTGAGGAATACAGACTTTTATAGTAGGTATTAATAACTGCTTATAATAATATTTAAATAGCGGAAGGAACAAAAATAATTTAACGAGGAATACTTTAATTTATTTATAATCTTGAATGAATTGTAAGAATAATATTTATTGACAAATACAGCTTCTGTTAATAAATCAATTATCCAAGCAAGAAAAAATAATTAATTTGACGAAACATGATGAGTACGGAAGATCAGTGCTATTTGAGAAGTGTAGAACATCAATCAGGACATTTTTAATAATTTCACAAGGCATATTCAAATTTTCTTTCACTCTTGAAATTTAACCAACCCAATTTGTAAATTTGTTGTGAATGGTCATTCAGTTTTTTGATACTATTTTATAAAAAGTAACTTCTTTTAAGAAAAAGAAAAGAAAAATTTCTAGTTCTATAAAATATATTGTTTTAAAAAATCAATGCTTAGAAAATTACAACAATTTTTGCAAAATACGATTGCTTTTACAAAAAAAAAAACAATTTTAGAGTGGACATTAAAGAACCCCAGAATAAATGCTTCAAATCTCTACATACGAAAATGTTTTCAAGCAGAAATTTTAAGATGTTTAGAGTACTGAAAATATGTTAAGATAGTGCATTTGAAACAAAAATTGTTTCTAATTTCATGAACCCTAATGCAATTGCTATGAGATCCAAACAAATTTTAAGAATAAAAAGTTGTTTTTACCTAGCGAGGAACTAACAGAAAATTTAGTAGCTTTTTAGAGACATATTATGCTTAATGTTAACAAATTTTATGTTTTTTGAAAATTAAAAAGAAAAATGTATGACAAATGCTCAACTAAATCAAGAATATAGCGAAGGTAATGAATTCAAAAAACAGCAAAAAATCTGGAAAAATATAAAATACTCAATATGATTACTCCATTTATAGATAATACTTAAAATATATACACTGCTTTTTTTTAATTTTGTCAAGATTTTTTTTACTGTCAAAAACAAACATTTTCCTGTATAATGAATTCCTTAATAATTTCCAAAGACTTTCTACTCGTAGCGTTTTGTTTTAAATTTCTAGTTTTTTGTTTAGTACACCCTAATTTTCTAAATCTGGCAAGTAAACATTTATTTGTATTTCAGATTCTGCATCCCTCTAGCGATAATATGTAGAACTATATGCCTATTGCAAAAATACACGTTTCGTCCTGGTTTTCCTATGTGGACTCACCCTCAAAGATGTTATTTTAATTTCATACAAAATTTCAATATTTTTTCACGTCAGTTGTCGGTAATAAATTCATTTTTGAGAATTTAGGAACTGAAAAAATACCAAATTGATCCCAAGAGTTTTCCGCGTCTAAGGTAATAAGGGACTTGAAAAATCTTAAAGAACGACAGAATTATGAATTTTTTCCCGCGAATTTCTGAAAAGCATGTTTTGTTTGAGATATTCCAGCGCATTGTTTAACGGAGAAATTTTAAGCCACGATAAAGTTCCGGTGAGAAAGTTGTTTATTAGATTAGGGGTTTGTTGCAGTCTTCTGGAAAATATCATATTTTTTCAAATTATAGTTTTTAAGTTATGAAGGTTTAAAGGGGCTAACCGTTAGCGCGTCGTGGCACGAAAGTATATGTGCATTTATCCAATATGACATGCATAAATGTTAATTATATTTGAGTCCTGGTATATTTACCCACTCTGTTTCTAGCCTTCCCCTCCCGTCTCGGTAGAATTATCAAAAGAAGGGGTGCGCCGCGTCTCCCACTCTCCTCAGTCCCGTTAAATTCGTGACGTTACAGCAGGCCCTTCCGGAGGTCCCAGCCCGCAAAGTGGGGGAAACAGAGAGCGGCGACCGGTAAATAACGAGACGGAACTCGATAGATATCCTGGGACGCAAATATAGCGAGACGAAATTATACCGGGACTCAATAATTTTTGTAATTTCATATGCCATCAAGTGCCCATGAATTATCAACAGTTGTAGTTACTTAACCACTTCACCGGTAATGTATCATATGTTTACAAAAAAAAAAGTGCCACGACTGGTAATGTATCATATATGTACACTTTTAAATAACTTTAACAATTTTCAATGAATTTGCACGAAATTTTATATACTATAGTTTCTTAGGTCGCTGAATATGCATCTGAGGTCACCGTTTCAAAATTCAATATAGCGATTCCAATATGGCGGCTACAAGCTATATGCTTTTGAAGCAAAATTTTTTCTGTGCTTGGAAAACGGCTGAAATTTGTTACTCGGGAGTTTTTGAGGTCGCTGATTAGGAATCTGATTTCAGATTTTCAAAATTCAAAATGGCGGATCCAAGATGGCCGACGAATTTTTAAAAATTCATTGGATTTGCTTGAAACTCGTTAGTTGGGGGTTTTTGGGGTCGCTGATTACGAATCTGATCTCAGATTTTCAAAATTCAAAATAATATATCCGAGATGGCTAATAGAATGTGCAAAATTAATTTTGACCTAACCTTGGCGGACTCAATTTTGAATATTTCATAAAATCATTTTATGCAACCAGGGTGAAGGGGAGGGGGAGGTATTTTTTTTTACGTTAAATGATATGTTTTATGAGAAAATGGAACCCATGTTTCACAGTTTCTCGATATCTTAAAAACTGGCTCGTACCAGTCTTGGCACTTTTTATTTGAAAACTGCTACCAGTGAAGTGGTTAAAGAAACTTACAGGTCAGTCGATAATTTCGCGAATATCAATTTAGAAATTACCGTCAATATACATAGGTGCACTAAATGCAGTTACAGTTCAATATTAGCCTCGCGCACGTGTCGGCTATCAATTACGAAGCGATTTCGAAAAATATACGAGCACCCGAATACGAATCGCCATCATCGGATGCAACACCTGTCTCGCGTTTCAATCGATGCAGTTGGTATCTCTCCATCAATCCAATTGAGCCATAATTTCAAGCATTTCGATTTTGGTGCCGATAACGCTTGATAGCCGGTCGTATATATACCTACACTAGCGTATACCCTACATTACGATAAAGAGGCGATTCGAGCGTGCGAGATCCGATCGATGCTCGCACCAGCGAGAGGGTGGCAAATAGCGGATGGCAGAATCGACGCGTATATCCGTGCAAAGTAATTGAACGGCGAATGATTCAATTTATCAGACCAATGAGTTTGTCAGGTGCAACTCTGTGCCGATACGCGCCGCTGTACATAACGTATGGTGCCAGCCGAGTCGAGCGAAAGCTCTCGAATCCGATTTGATTTAACATCGCGCGTATGACCACTTATCGTTCGTCATGGAATATCTATTGAGGATCAGGCGCGATTCTGTTATCTATCGGTTACGCCATTCCTGGATTCCATAAACGACGAATAATGGTCTACCGATTTTTTTCATTTTTTATCGGCTTGTTCAGTTTACAAACAACGCTCGAATGTTTTAAAAGTAAAATTGTCACTTTTCAAAGGCTGAGATTTTATGCTATAAAGTGATTTTCAATCGACTGAACAAACTTGTCATAGTGAAATATTCACTGAATTGAATGAACTGAGGTTTGTTACTCGTGGAGTAAAAGTGAGGTTAGAAACCATTCAAAACTCACTGCATGATATTGAGTACAGCCATTTTTATCTGCAGGGACGATGTGCCAGAGAGACGCGAAAAATTATGTATCGACCGTTTACCGCTTGGTGGCGCATTAGTATCGCATTGTGATACCATTCTCGCAAGAACGGTTGTATACTATTAATTCCATACATAAGTAAGGCGCGTTTTGAATCGTAGCATATCAAGGGTTACAAAAATACCTAAAAAGATATCATGTTTGGAATTTCCACATTTTACGTTTATTTGCTGTAAAAATTATTTACGTTGTTCGTAAAAGAAATAATTTCTCGCAGTATTTCAGAAAATAAAAACTCATATGGTCCTTACAAATTAAAATCTAGTTAAGATCTCGCTACAAGTATATTAATTAATAAGAAATTTTTTTATTTTTGAAAAATGTTTCTTGTTGTTAGTAACTTTGATAAATTCTAAGCTAACATAAAGAAAATATTTACTTATAAATAAGAACGGCTGAATTATAGGAATTTTCCCGGATATTTAAATAATACTTTTGTAGTTCACATGAAAAAAGTTAAAACTATTTTACTAATAGAAAATTTATTTTAATGATAGCAGAAATACTATTATAACAAAAAATATAATGAAAATATAAAAATTAACGATTAATTTTTGTCATAAGCTGAACTATTGGCAGATTTTCACGATGTTACGGAGAAACCCAAATAAAATTGATGTATCGAATATTGACCGCTTGATGGCGCATTTGTACCGTGTATATTCTCGTTTTCGCAAGTGGTAAAATACTGCTAACGACAAATATTGTAATTGTAAGTATTTGTACATTTTTCAACGGTCTTAATTTATATTTATGTAAATAATTACTATTTCGGTTCTTTCTTACTTATTTCTTGGTATTAAGGTTCTCTTGCTCATATGATGCAAAGCGTGAAAGGTAAATAAACAAGTAAAACGTAAATGAGATATGATTTCACCTCTAACGCGTTAAATCAACCAGTTCTTATGTATGGAAACTTTTAGAACGACTTACTATTGGATTTATTATGGAAGATCGTGCCTCTGGCGTTTATAATTTAAACTATTGTCAAAATGCGTTTCAACATTGTCAAAATTTTATTTAAAATACAATTATATCTAAAATATAAGTGAACAGAACTTTTTATACTGAATTCGCACGCTTAATGGAATTCTAATAGATCAAAGATCACCTGTGTGGAAGACCGAAATAGATCTTTTCAATTTCATCTAAATATTAAAAAAAATGTGACCTAACTAACAGTTGCAATATAAAATAACTGAAAATAAGTACTAGAAATGTAGTTAATGAAGCGAAATCTAGAAATCAGTTGAACTGACTAATAAATTGATAATTGATAAATAAATTAAACAATGATAAAAATATACAACTTGACTATATTAGCGCAAATTTGTAGGCAAACTACGGAAAAGTGTTTAAAATTAACGTCATCTGAGTATTGAGTCAAATTGTTTAATGTTTCTGTTCTGTAATCAGAAAGTTTTCGGAAAAATTCAGAATTATTTGTAGATTTTGAAAAAAAATGTTCTATTTGTGACAATCGTGATAATGATTCAAATGATTATTTTATTACCTATAATTGTTTCGAATTCGTTTAATTCCGCTACGAAACGTCTCTTAAAGACAGAATTGCTACTGAATATATAAAATATCAGTGGTGTATATTTGAAATAAAGTTTAAACATGATTTTTTCCATTCAATATATAAAAAAAGCAATTACAAAAATCAGACAGATTTAAGGACATAAAAAAGGGCCTGACCTCGAACTTTTAATTAGAAACATAAAATTTTGTAAACAATTTTGTTCAATGTATATGAAGATGCAATTAATATGATAAAATCTAAATATTAATCCCGACACTTCAATGTTTTTAAGTGTATACATACGATGCCAGATCCCGATCTTGGTCATTAATAAATCAGACCCCTACTTCCGATGAGAAACTTAAAGGTCCGATACGTTGAGCAAACGACCACCCTTTTTTGTAAAGGAAATGCCTTTTTATATGTGTATATCAGTTCAAAATCGAATTCAATATAAGTTTTATCCATATTGTTTGCTTTCAATTATATATAAATTACACTAGTTTACCAATGCCAACATTTTTTTTCATGTGTGTTTTCAATAAATTTGAAATTCAAGGTGAACATTTTTATATGTACATGTTTTCACATTTTTATTCATTTTTCTGAAGCGACTTCACATTTTTCACCATATCCGGGGTAAAATGTGTCCTTTAATACTAACATCGAAAAAGTATCATTTGTACCAATTTTGAAAATTTTATGCCCATGATTGCAAAGTAGGAAATTTCGTATCTAGTACGTAAGGTGCCATTTTACGCACCGAGTGAAAGAGTTTTACGCAAAGCTAGAAGGAAGATCTCAATCCTTCATCTTCCACACCTTAAAGGAGTTCTAAAATACGCAGTTGATAAGGTAGTAATCGGGTGCGGGTCGAAAAACCGACAAATCAAAAAACCGACTTGTCAAAATACCCACAGTCAAAAAACCGACACTTCAAAAAAAGGACTATCGGCTATGTGTCTATTTGTGTCGACTTTCTGACTGTAGGTTTTTTGACCAGTCGGCTTTTTGATTTGTCAGTTTTTCGACCCAAACCCAAAGAATTTCCTAAAAACACCAAAAAACTTTATCAAGGACTCACCCAGAATTATCGGAAATAGATGATTTCTGCTTATTTCTGAAAATTTTCAATCAATTCTTAGCGAAATTTTCCAAAATAGCTTAAATAATTTTTAACTCGATAGACTATATTCTACTTTACCGATTGACAATTTTAGAATCCATTTAAAATGATTCTTAAGTGTTCCGCCGATAGGATAGGCATTTTCACTAAAAACCGTAAATAAAAATTGACGAAATCGAATAGCCAAATTCGGGCTCTGTAACGGTGATTCTAATTACTACATATGGCATCCCATAAAATATCAGAGATATTAATTTAGAACTGACTGAGAATTGTTGGAAATAAAAGATTTTCATTTATTTCCGAAAATTTGCGGCCAGTTCTAAATGTCTTTGGTACTTTCTAAGAAACCGACTATAGTAATCGGATTTGTCTTTGCAAAATTTTATTCAGTCATCTTTAATTCACGTTTTTTAGAGAAACTTCCTAACTTACTGACGGAGCGCTTTAGGAGCCTTTAAAAGGCGACTAATAATTATTAACACACTGTTTTAATCAAATTTGCTTCAACCGACTCTACTTTTTCATTCAAAAACATGTTTCATGAAGAATTCACTTTGACTTAACAGTTTAAATCTATTTTACTTTATTTTTTAAGAATGTACGACAAATTTCAACGAAATATGTTCCGAAAGGAGTGACAATTAGTAAGAATAAATGTTGAAGGTAACGATGGAAACTGTGTGCATACAATACAATTTTATTCTTGCAAGTTCCTACTCATTTCTGAACTGATTTCGCTCAAATTTGTCATACGCATAAAAACGCTTAAAACAGCGTTAGAATAGTTTTGGACTTGAAAACTTACATAATGTATGTTTAAGGCGGTTATAAAGTGCTCCGCTGATAAGATAGGAATTTTCACTAAAAACCGTAAATAAAAAGTTACTAAATCGATTTTTCATAATTCGGGCACTGCAAGGGCAATTCTAATTACTGCAGACGGTATCCGCGAAAATTATTTCTGAAAATTCTCGTTCACTTCTGAATTAATGCCTTTGGTGTTTTCTAGGAAACCGTCCGTAGTAATTAGAATTGCTTTTACAGACCCTGAATTTTGAAAAAGTTTTGGAGTGAAATTTCCTACCTTCCCGGCGGACCACTTCAGAATCCCCCATAGTATGCATATTTTAAGTTTGTAATTGACGTTATCGACTAACATGCTTTAGATGTCCCAACATTAAGGGGAGATTTAGTCAAAATCGACCAAAAAAACTTTTTTTTTCCTTTATTTTCCTTTATTTTCAACGTTAAGGTCTTAAAAATGTGTAGATATAAGGATATTTCCCTATCTAATTTATTTTACGAGTTCTAGAGCGCGTCGGCCGAAAAACAGGTGTTCGTCAAACTTTAAACGTGTTTTTCTCGAAACACTTTTTTTTTGCGCGCGGGGCGCGATTGCGCTTCAACCACTACACCGATTTCGACGTTTGACGGCTCAAATTAAAGCTTATTCAATTTAAGGGGCCTTCAAAAAGGGTTTTTTGTCAGAAAAATTTGTTAGTATTGGTTTTTTTAACTT
This sequence comes from Trichopria drosophilae, assembly GCA_030407085.1. Lineage (NCBI taxonomy): Eukaryota > Metazoa > Arthropoda > Insecta > Hymenoptera > Diapriidae > Trichopria > Trichopria drosophilae. The sequence goes on along the minus strand of CM059585.1, from coordinate 116,781,320 downwards.
TAAAACAAATAAAAAGAGGCAAAAAAGGTGTTTTTTCAAAGGACCCCCATTTTTTTATTATTTTTTATTTTAAATGTCATCTACTTTAAGATTTTTTTTTGATTTTTCGTTTCAGATCACTTTGCAGGGCTGTAGAATGCCCTCGCACACTGTCCACCGCCGCGCACGACCGTCGTCAGTGAGAGCTGGATCTGTATGCATTTTGTATTATTTTTAAAATAATAATAAACTTTTTAAAATATAAATAAATAAATGCCACAAAAGTTTGTCAAAAATAGTACTTTTCGGTCCTAGGCCGTAAAGTTCAATTTTACGGACCGAGTGGAGATTGTGCGTAAAATTTTACGGCCGAGGAGCGAACACTATTTTTCGATACACTGTTCGCAAAGTAGGCACTTTACGGACTGTTTTTAGCCATTTTGGATCCGCCATTTTGAATTCTGAAATTCTTACATCAGATTCGTAATCAACGACCTTCGACAGCCCCTAATTAACATTGTTATCGAAATTGGACCAAAACTGGCTCGTACCAGTTTATTTGAAAACGCCTACCAGTGAAGGGGTTAACTGCGCTACCTAGATCCGAAAGGTTCACGCATTTTTATCAATGCGGTTCCGTTCAACCGTACCGATAATCAACTTGATCGAAAAATACCACAATAATCTCTTTTTTGTTTGTTTCGATTTCAGTGCTCTCTAACCGTAAATCTAGGAGTGAAATTCAAACGTGTCAATCACGCGGTACATTTGTCCTGCTCGAAAATTTGGAAGTAACGAGCGAACGATTCGCGCCCGGCTGTGTCGGAATCGAAATCGATCCGCATCCGGCAGCGAGAGAATTGCGTTGCGATGCATGCGTATGTGCATGCTGCGACACGATGGCGCGATGAGGCGTCGGGCGTGTGACGCGATCACACGGTGTGTGATGTGTGAAATGGAGCACGTTCCCCGGTAATTATATGTATCCTATACTATCCCCTGTATGCATTGTGGGGGGGGGGGGATTTTCCATTTACGGGGGGGGGAGAGCTACAATGCATGCCGAACCCGCGAAACGATTCGCACATCCACGTGGACCGAAAGCGCCGATGCACCGCGTGCGTGTATATATTGCCGATGTCGTTGCATCGCTGCCCCGCGCTGCAATGGATGCAGTAATCGCGCGTGCTGTTCGATCGCCGCCCACGCACCTCTAATTTCGAGGAATTCGCACCCCCGGAACTTTAATTTAGTAGTCGGTTAATCGCTCGGCCGTGGGGCTAGCGACAGAAAACAAATTTTGCCTCGAACAATTACGAGACGTCCATGCACACCGGAAACTTTCGACTCTGTATTTACTGATATTTTTCATCTATTTCTCGCGAATATGGAATGGATGTTCTGGGATTTTTGAAAATTCGGATTTTACAAATATTCGTTATATTAAAGCGAAAGAAATGAGAACAGTCCGTGTAATACCTTTCATTTTACTAATTAAATGATACCCAGTAATTACGTCGTTGTTAGTCAAATTTAGTATAGTGATACACTGTTAGAAATGTTCGGAAAATTCTGATACTTTTATGTTACTGTAGTAACATCCGGACAAATTATGCAACATTATCCGAAAATTACGAAACTTGTAACAGAAATATGAATATGAATGAAGAAGAGAAGGTGAAGATAGTTTGGTTAGACGTCGCTAGGGGCAGACGCGACGTTAGCATCCCTACAAGAGGCTCCCGTGATTCCTGTCGTAGAAGTTGAATTTTGATCCCGTCACAAGGGATTTCATGGTCCCGCTTCAAGCGTAAATGAGCATCATAAAATCATAGAGTACAATGACAATATATAAATAATATTTTATTATATGCAGGAAATTTTTTGTGCCAGTGATGTTTCATTAAATTTGATATGTTTTATATAACTTATTTATCTAAATAACAACAAATCAATTTAAATTACTAAGAATTGGCATACGTAAGTTAAATGTTACTGTATCAAACATGTTGATAAATTTAATTGAAGTAAACAAATTTTTGTTATTCACCTGACATATTTCTCTTACTGTAACTAAAAATTACTAAATTTTATTTCAGAAAATTATGAAACGGTAACCGTAAACAGCTTCCGTTACATGTTTCAGAAAATTCCTATAGAAATTTTTAACATTGTACTATCTATGTCTGAATTAGTAAAAAATACTATTATAAAAGAAAATATTTACCATTAATTAGTACATTAGTAACTAGTAAAACACCTTCAATATAATACTAAAATCATACTTATGGACTCTACTAATTTAATAGTAAAAAATTATACTTGACTGATGAAACAGCATTTTTTCACTTTTTATTAGTAAATTTTCCTATTAATTGTCTATAGAAGCACCCGCTAATTCTGCTAATTACTTGAGCAACCATTGTATTAGAATTATTACTTTTATTACTGAGAATAATTTAGGAAAGACAACTATTTCTAATTATTAGTAGTATTCTTCAATTTCTACAGACTTTTTATAATACCGCACCCATTCACTAGTTTTTTAAGAATATTTTATACTCTTTCTAGAAATTATGCTAAATTCTATTTGCAACTAATTGATGCATACGCAATATTTATTATCAATAAATTCTGAATTAATAATTAGTATAGAAGTCACTAAATGCTAAAAACTGATCCGATGGTAAGGTAGGAAAGTGCACTAAAAAAATTCAATTAAAGATGACTGAATAAAATTTTCAAAATTCGGGCTCAGTAAGGGTAATGTTAAGCAACTATAAATAGTTTCCTTGACAAAACCAAAGATATTAATTGAAACCTAACCGAGAATTTTCGGAAATGAGTGATTACCCCCGAGGGGACATTTTCAGCTGAATGTAGATTAAACAAATAGAAAAAATTCAACCATATTGGATCCACCATTTTGAGTTTTCCAATTCTGGTGTCACATCCGTTATAACAGACTCCGAAAACCTTTCAGTGAACATTTCCGGACGAAAACGGTAAAATATGTTGAAGAATTGAGCCATTTTGAATTTTTTTTTAATATTGCATAATATTTATAAGCAGAATTTTTCGATTTAACAAGATATCGAGCGTCAAGGGAAAAAAATAAAATAAATTCTGTTAATATGAGAAGAATTGACTTTGAATGGCTCGTATTTGCAGGAAACAAATTTTTATAGCAAACTATCCTCACATTTTTACAGTGCCAGTCTCAATAACACGATTGTAGCCGTTTCTTGCATAAACAAACCATTTTCCTAGTTAGAATTGGCCGTTTTCTACCAAAAAAATCGTGTAAAAATCGCGATTTTTTAAGCAAATTTGACAAAAAAAAAGTACAAGATGACATTTTTTGCGTTTTTTAATGGTTGCATCGTGTGGAGCGTACCCAAAAATATCAAGAAAATGTAGTGGCGTAAAAAACTAACCGCGATTTGATTCGAATTTGAGGTCGCGGTTCAATTTTGTGTTTCAGGCATTAATGGGTTAATGCAATCTGATGAAACTTTGACTAGTTCTGAATACTATCTAACGCCAATTTTTATTATAAATGTACTATTTCTGCTAAAATAATAAATGTTACTAGTACCCAGTGGATACTAAGTAAGACTAAAAAGTAATGGCGCCATAAGTAATACTAGAAAGGAACATTAATTATTAGCAAAATTCTGGTATTTCTAATAAATTTTCCAATAAGCAGCATACATATAATACTGAGAAATCACTAGTATCTTTTATTAATAATATTTTAGTAGTCTACTATTAATACATAAAAATTATTAAATTATGAATTACTAAATGATCAGTAATTATACTAATTATGAGAATTTATCTGCAAGCTAGTGCTTAAATATTAGTGCTTAAAAACAGCTAAAAGAATAAGAAGTAGTTTATTAGTAACATTCTACGAATTCTGTTAGTTCTACTAAATTCTCTCATAACTAATATAAAGAATATGTACTGAGAAATCAATGAATTATTATTAATAATTCGCTCAATATACCAATTATTAAAAATTATCCTGTACGTGTACTAAATGTCACTACTACCTGGAAGGTAATAAGCAAGATGAAGAAATAACTAGCAATATCAGCAACCATCTATTATATTTCTGCTACATATTAATAAAATTTGATAGAGGCATTCATGCGAACAATTTTAAGAAACAACATAGTCCAACTGTTAGTAAGTATCTACAATTTTTAGTAGTCATAGTTGAGTTTATTATTAGCTTAATCAGGTTTGACTAATAATTTTAAGAAATAACCAGCGCTAATTGTTACTGTCTATCTACTATAAGAAATCAAATTTTACCAACTAGTAATATCACTAGTGAAATTCTACTAATTATACTAAAGTTGGAAGCTAGTGAAAAATTATTTATTAATGAATGTCCACTTATTATACTAATTATGAGAAATTAACTATAGTAAGCGTCACTAATAACTAAGAAACTAAGAAATAGTTGGTATTCATTTTTAGTAACGTTCTAGGAATTTGAATTGATGAGGCCGAATTTTTAATCTCATTATTAAATACCGTTATAAATAAATGATTTTTTACAGTTAGTCGATAAATCGAAGCGTTATTTTTTGTTCTTACTAGTTTTGAAGTAATTATTAGTAAAATGTAGAGCAGCTAGGAGATATCTTCTGTTACATATCTACTACTACATAATTAGTGCACATAGTGAATTTCTAACATTAATCAGTTTTGTACTGAATATTAATTTAGTGCAGTTAATATAATTTTGCATACTTTTTACTAGACAAATTAATTTTGTTACTAGACAAATTCAGTAAAATTTGTATTACATTATTTTAGCTTTTATCAACTGTTTTCTAGTAATTATTAGCTAAATTTAATTTGTGTTTTTGTTTACATATTTCTCTTCCAAGTAATAGAGTAATTTTATTCTCACACTGAAATGCGAAAAGTTTTGCTTATAAGAACATAATGGTTAAATGTTGATATTAAAATACTAGTAAAAGTTTCGAGTGCTATGAATGTAATAAATAACGGTTTCTTTATTTCGCGAATATCCTATTCTTTTAAGTGTTTCCAATGTCGAGTTGCATATAATAAATTACTGAATTTCTTCGAAGCTACAAGAAGAAATTTTTAATTATATTTAAGTAAAAAAACCTAAAATTTGTTTATGTTCTTCGTTTTAAAAAAGTTGCACCATTTAAAAACAAAATCATTTTTCTTACAGCTGAATAGGAAACAAAATATAAAATGTTATTTCTGTAATAAAATTCTATATTTTAATGGGAAATCTGAAATTATTAATAAAATATGAATACAGTTTTTATTAGTGTTAATAATATCCTCTATTATGTTAAATTTGGAGTTTAAAATTAAAAAATAATGAAATAGTAATTTCCGTGTAGCAGTGCTAGCAATAATTGTTTGAAAATTAACAATACCAATTACCATACTAATCAGAGAATTGCAATCTCGTGTAAAACAAATACGAGCTATTTTTTCCCATACACTTTTTTCAAGTGAAACAGTTCCATTATCACTACATTATCGTTTCACGATAGAAATACAAACACCTCGAAATTAAAGTAAGATTTACTCATTCATAACTATCAGGTTAGTAATTATATGTTTGAGTCGCGTTTATTATAATTGCGGAATAATGCTTTTTTCCTACTGCCTGTAATTGTTGATTATATGCAAGACATATCCTAATGAATTTTATTACAAGAATATACATTTGTAATACACATTGTATTCAGTAATCAACGTGGTCGTTTCTATTAATTTCCATCACACGTACTTATTATCTTAGAAAGTATATCGAAGAATCACTCAGGTTCGAAGTAATTAATATGTTATAGAAAATTACAGATATTCAGTAGTAATGTTAGTTCTAGTGGAAATTAAATTTTATGCGGTATGAATTTAATTTATTTCTATTTTTATAAGATTTTCGAAATATGTTTGATATGTAGCGATGCAGGTGATAAACATCGAAAATAACTTGGCTTGTTTCCTGGATAAATAATCATCAGGTTAATTCCGCACAGCCTTATTATATTAACATTTAGCCAATTCTGGATAAACCAAAACATTATATTTAATAACATATTTGCTATTGCAGGTTGCGAACCATTTCATTTTTGACATTGATTTGATGCTTCATATTGTTTTTATAGTTTGTCATTCACAGCAAAAATGAAATTGCATCTACTAACTAGATAGTAACATAAACACACAGCCATCGCTTTAGTCAATTGTATTGCATAAAGTATGACCTGGATTAATTATGTAGCTAAACCTAATATTTAGATAGTAACCACCAACTACTTTTTTCCATGTTCCGAATGTTTCTTTTACTCGTAAGCTTCAAGGAATTAAAAATAACATTCTTACTAATTAATCAGTTTTAAAAATTCATATTAACTATACAGTTTTTTTATTTTGATTATAATAGTATAAAAGTTTTCCCGCTCAGAAATAATTTGTCGAATCATTCAATGCATTTTGAAAAAAAAAAATATCTTATGCTTAAAGAAGGTTCTAAACAGCTCCGCCGATAAAGTAGAAATTTTTACTAAAAACCGTAATTAAAAAATGAACTTGAAATCGATTTTTCAATAATCGGAATCTATAAGTTTGATTCTAATTACTACAGACGGTATCCTCGAAAACCACAAAGAAATTAATTGAGACCCGACTGAGAATTTTCGGCAACGATTGATATTTACATATCGCTGCCTACGCGCGTTTAGTTAAGCAAGCAAATCGGTTTGGTTAGCGAAGCACCTTGTCCATTCGCCAAGATGGCTGATGAACTTGCAAACAATTCTTTACATACCTCACAACGAATTTCAATCTGAATGAGAATTTAATTTAAATTTGGTTCAACTACTTGTTTAAATAGTATACCTGAAAGTAAGCAGTGTATCGAAATACTGAGAATTCGTTCCGAATATTCATTATGCTGCCCAGAAAATGGTAAAAATATCTCTGTACATAAATACACATTCCCAACCGAACGACATATAATTAAAATTGTTCGGTACTAACAACCAAATTGGTCGGATTTTCATTACCAAATGACTAGGTGTGTGCCCTGTAGTTACACCAGATGGTACCCAAATTAACTGTTCGACTCATCTGGGTTTCGCAAAGCCTAATTATTGGTTGAACGATTGTCAACCAAAATGGTTTGATAAAACGTTATTTGATATGAATTTTCCAATGGACGTCGGGAATTTTCAGTTTTTTCCCGAAACCTGTGTGGTTGGACCAATTCGGTTTGTATATCCAAACGGGTTAATAACCAGCAACCCAATTGTTTGATTGGGCTTAGTTTAGTATTGCTTCGTAGTGCATAGAAATTAATAGCACTTTCTAAAGAAACCATGCCGGTTGAATCTATTTTTTTTAGATCAGCTAAATATAACCAAAGTAAGGAACACATTTCACATTTTTAAAGAATCATTCTTGAGATTCTTTAATTTAATTTAAAATTCGTGTCACATTCCATCTAAAATGAGTTTCAAGTTGATTGGCTGGCAAAATATTTGTCGCGCGAAATTTGAAAAACTGAGAAACTATTGGTTCGGATTACCGATAAATTCATCGATTACTTATCAAAGTAAGGAAAGTTGTTTGCTTGGTTCTATTTTGGTTAGCATAGCAAAATCAATGACTGTCAATTGGCAATCAAAATGGTTTGCATGGATCACATTTGGCGTGGCTTTTAGTGCACTGCAAGAAAGGAATTTCACTTTCTCACCGAACCAGTTAGACCTATTTTTGTTCGCGTAACTTAAAATTGGCAACCAAAATAAGGTTTGCTTGGACCAAGTTTTGGCATGGCTTGTTGATGCACGGTTGAAATCAATTTCAGATTCCAGTGAGGTTGGATTCATTCCTGGGTCACGTAACCAACCATTGGTTATCAAATTCGCAACAAAAATGATTTTGGTTGCCCACATAGCAGAGAAAATATCCCAATGACATTTCCATAATATTACTTTTGAGACTAATTAATATTCTGGAGATGTTAGTCAATTTTCGCTTGACAATAAATCTATAAACCTGAAAAATAATATTTTTTACTCGAACCGAGAATCGAACCCAGTTCTTCCGACCTCTTAACCACTACGCTACGCTGACATATTATTCTCAGCGTGAACAAGATTATATCTAGCAATGCTCTTGCATTATCTCCATAATATTTCTAAGAACCATATGTAAACAATATCGCAAATGAAATATTTTCCATAATGTCTCATCTGTGGGGTGGGGGGGGGGGGGGGTGGGGGGGGGGGGGGGTGGGGGGGGGGGGGGGTGGGGGGGGGGGGGGGTGGGGGGGGGGGGGGGTGGGGGGGGGGGGGGGTGGGGGGGGGGGGGGGTGGGGGGGGGGGGGGGTGGGGGGGGGGGGGGGTGGGGGGGGGGGGGGGTGGGGGGGGGGGGGGGTGGGGGGGGGGGGGGGTGGGGGGGGGGGGGGGTGGGGGGGGGGGGGGGTGGGGGGGGGGGGGGGTGGGGGGGGGGGGGGGTGGGGGGGGGGGGGGGTGGGGGGGGGGGGGGGTGGGGGGGGGGGGGGGTGGGGGGGGGGGGGGGTGGGGGGGGGGGGGGGTGGGGGGGGGGGGGGGTGGGGGGGGGGGGGGGTGGGGGGGGGGGGGGGTGGGGGGGGGGGGGGGTGGGGGGGGGGGGGGGTGGGGGGGGGGGGGGGTGGGGGGGGGGGGGGGTGGGGGGGGGGGGGGGTGGGGGGGGGGGGGGGTGGGGGGGGGGGGGGGGCTTACCATGAATTAGTGAATCGGCTCACTAAGAAATCGTAAAACATCGCTAATATATTAGGAAAATATATGCTAATCAAGAGTGTTGATTCTGCTAATCCAATAATAGACAAATAATATTCAAGAAATTGTGTACTTTAAAAAAGGATATTGAATGACTCTAAATGGGGGATGCCATTTTTAGTCTTAAAATAAAATTGCAATTCCTTTGACTTGACCGTTCGAACACCATGTTATGTCTTTTTTCTTTGCCATAAACGATATGGATTCTGCCAAGTTTGCTCTTTCCTAAAGACAAGAAATACAATACAAATCAAGTGCAATAATTTGACTTGATTCCGTAATTTTTAGTTTGAACGGTTTTGACCACTCGTCAAGCAAATACAAACATATTTTTTAGCGGTTAGGAAAAGTGACTTGTTCTACAGTATTCTATTGCCGGTACACTTTACACTTTACTTTAAACGTGTGTCTTAAACCGTTTCCAAAAAATTCGAATACAGCGCTTAGTTGTAATATTGATTATTTTTCGACACGAATGAGTAAAACATAAAAAAAAATTATACGGCGAACTATCGCTAACATATTCGTAGTAAAAAATAAAGATATATAGCAGCGACTATGGTTAGCATCAGTGAATCATAGGCATTTATACACGAAATAATTAATTAATATGACTATTTAATTATTTTATATGTAAATCAAATTTTCGCTCCCAAAATGCACAGACAAGATTGAGTCGATTAAATATACGTTATCGAAGGTCAATGTAAACATGATTTACTAAATTTTCTTATAACAAATATAACAAATAAGCACACTTGTAAAACACGTAAAACTTTAAAAATGTAAAATCTTCAGATAAAAGTTTCTACTTTTCCTTAGTAGGTTATGTTTATTTTGCCTAAAATAATTAGCAGCGTCAATGATAAAATATATAATTAACAAAAATAAAGGACTTAAATTTTGATTAGCACAATAGAACCCCTTAATAGTAAGGAGATTCAATAAAATAACAAAAATTATTTACAATTTTACAATACTTTCTTGGCATATTTTCTGATTGAAATAGTGAAGTCGAATTTATTACTTGAATTGGTGAACTCGAATTACTAATTAATTAGTAGATTGACTTTACTAATTGCAATTAGTAAGAATAATACCTAATAACGTTACTAATTGAAATAGTCAGATGCAAAATACTAATTTATTCAAATTTCGTTTTACTAATTAAATTAATTAAAATTAATATTACGATTACATCAATTTTAGAGAGAACAATTTTGAAAATATTGTTTGATCATAATATACAACAAAATGTCTGTGTTTTTTGTACACTCACGTCGTATAAATCCATTAATCGCGTATTCTAATGCGTAAATGCGTGGACGCAATAAAAACAGTAATAGCGTCAATATTTTCAAGAATCGCTGCTTTAGCAAGCTACTAATGCATCGGAATCGTATAGATTGTTGTTAATGGTGGTCATGAGTAGGCATTAGCCTGATAAATAGTAATGGGCTTTATTGGCGGAAAATCAGAAAATATAACTATACACCCGGGAATCTCCCTTTTCTTGCCTCGCACTGCCAGTATAGCTGCTGTTGTTTTTCTTAGGGTTCGCCAGCCTACCGCCATAAGCGGGGAAATATGGACCGGGAGTTTATTATATTTGCCGGCCATAAGGAGGCTTCATCGACTATTTCACTGAAATACGGCTTTTGGATGCCGACTGCTATGCTTCTTGTCTTTATGTACGAAATTACAATCGTTTAAGTGTTCCCAATTGTTCTACACGTATTTGCTATCTATCAACCTATTAGTATCAATCACGCTTATTACTATTTTGCTAAAAATTTTAAGAATAGCATTCTAAATATGAACACGGATTTTCTAAAATGAATGACGTTATATTCAATCCATTTTTAAGTCTGCGATTTTTAATTATATTCCCATATAAAAGAATATGTATTTCATAAAAGTTGTGTGCTGTGCATAGGTTTATTTCCAAAGTTAGCAGATTAGAAATCATTCATTTATATATTTTTAAATCTGAAGAAAAGCCCAGACTGATCAATTTCTGAAAGTTTTTAACGATGATTACGTACATGACTATAGATATGAAAAATTCAAAATGGTGATCCCAATATGGCGGACGATGTCGTAAAACATTGAAAATTTGTTCAAAAGCGGTTAAAACTTATACTCAGTTTTTTGAGGATGCTGATTTGGAATTTAAGATTAAACCTAACATTAAATTACACAAAATGGCGGATGTAGTATTCCCGTATACTTTGCTATATGTTTTAATTAAATACCCAAAAGCTTACTGAAAAATAGGTATTTCAAGCATCATCTTTTGACGTTTTTCTCTTCTTTTTTAAATTATGCCTGTAATAATTTGTAAATATTGTCACCAAAAATAGGATAGCTAAAAAATCCTGATTTTTTTTGCATTTTCTTTATAAGATAGGCCGGTATCATTCTTGATACCATATTTTTCTTTTGAACGATCTACTCTCAAATTTCCGAAATTTTTAACATATGGCATCAATATGTTTTTTTTTTATAAGTAGATAAAGTGAGCTGCAATTTAAATAAGGAACATAATTCTAAGCAGTAGATTCTTATAGAAAACTTTTAGAATGCAAATTAATGTAATTTTTACAGCGGATTTTTCTCACAGATCTTCCAGTCATTTGGTAAATTCATTTTTGTATTGTTGAAACGTTTTTTAATATTATATTTGATGAAATGTTTCAAATATGTATTTAAAAAATATTAGCAATTAGTCGTGGGTAATAATAATGCTGCGTTTCAAAATCCTTTTTTTCTGCGAATACAATTCCACCGAGTATTTCCGAACGAATTTTTCGTGTTACAAACAATAACGGTACCACAATTATGAGGTCGCCTTTTCGAAACAAGTATGGTTAAATGTGTTAAATGTGTATTTTTCCATATTTCTATATTCGAGTTGAACCGAACATCACACATACTGTAACTAAATGATCTTGAAACGTTTTTATATATTCAACATTTAAAATTGTAAACGAAGTTTCTTCTGTACCAACAACTACCAATATTTATCTACATACTGCTATATTTTTAAAAATTCGACCTCTGCAATTTTGTTGCATAACATAACTACGGCTATCTGAAAGATGCATCCGAGTCAATTCTCTTTTGCTGCAACAAATTCGAACCATGGCAAAAAACACACATTCAACACTTTTAACTAATCCGGCATGATAGGGTAATTTTGACATCGCCCACTACATTTAACAATAATTGAAAAAATTGTAACATAATAATTTCATTAAATTGTGAAAAAGTGTTAATAACACTTTTAAAACGTCCCTCTTGCAGTAAATTGAGATCCTTCTTATATGACTAAAAGGATAATTCCACTTGGGGTAAATGGATTTCCATCCAGGAATTTTTTCATTAGTATGAATTTACAAATCATTTTGAAGATTTTGAAAAGCTATTCAGATAAATTTCGAAGTACATAAAACTTTGAATCAATGCATTCATCTTTATTTGAGGCATCACAAAGAAGTTCCTATCTGGGAATGTTTACTTTTAGGTTAGATTATTTCGAAATCTTGAAGAAGGTTATATCATTATATTACTTACTTTCGTACATTTACACATTTATTCAATAAATGAGAATCATGTTTTTGCCAAATAGCGAACAAGAATTTGGTTTCCGCCAAAAAAAGTTTTTTTTTTTAATGCTTATAGGTTAGGATATCGCAAAATCTTGACGTGATAGAATAATTCTATGGCCAAATTTAGATTGGGCGCGTCGTAAAACCTTCCGTAAGATATAATCCAATTTCTGGGTTTCGATATCTGCCTTATTTTATTGGACTATTTTCTCGGCTACAAACTGGACAAACGCGAGTAGGATAAGTAGTAATGATCCATAATAATGAATAACACATTTCTAAAATTAAATAACAATTATTAAGAAATTATACAGCTTCTTTAAAGACAATTGACATTTTAGTCATGTCGCTTTTAGATAAATAAATCTTTACCCAATGTTATGTTAATATTTTTCCAGTTCGAATTTCGGATACCAATCGAAAAAATTGGCAATATATTGAATGATCCAAATTTGAAATGATGCAGATGATTCTAGTAATGTTTTTAGAAAAATACACAGTGACAGAAATTGTTTATCCTTATCCGATTTCAGTAAATCACCCGTCAATTTCGAACGAAACATCAGTTCTTCGTTTACAAGAAAAGCATTGTATTCCATCCCAGAGTAGCCCCTAAAGGCATCATTGTTTTCTTTTGAGATTGGTCTCATTATCGCTGTGACTTTTTAAACGTTTCTAAGACGTCTAAATATTTGCCTTCTTACATGAACAAACGAAGCAGCGATCGCACGATCAACAATCGCTGATTGCAAATCCTTGCCAGTCGTGGAGGATTTTGCACGAACTGCACACTTGTTGCTTATCAGGTGCAGTTCGGTTCAGGACATGTCAGTAGAATAAGCGTTGGCATAATACGTTTAACGCCGTGCGACGATAGCTACTTATCAGCACTGCTGTTTGCATTACACCATAAACCATATAATAAAATTCAGACGTCGTTGGTAAATACGTCATGGCATCCCGTGAATTTACGGGGCTCTTATATTAAAAATGCACACACGGAGCAGACGCGCTGATAACCTCCACTTAACGGTTATATATCACCCAGCATCGAGTGAAAAAGCTGGGAAAAAATAAGCCCCGATTAAATGTATATTAAACCAACGATACCGTCGACGAGGAAAATATTTGTACTCTCGATCGCAGCAGAAAGTATGTGTGCTCTTCATCTCGATTTTATATTCAGGATGAAGAACCTCAAGGAATAATCTGAATTTTTTCATATGTTACCTTCCCCCACAAAACAACATTTTTTCAAATTTGTAAAATAACATTGAAAAGAAATTCTAAATATTTCTTAATTAAATTACAGCGTTTATGTGAACACGTATAAATACGATAATGGAGCACGTGTTCAAAAGAGATCGAAATTACTAAAGCTTCACGTGGTCTTTGGAGTTTGTTTATTGTTTGTGATATCGCGAACTGGAAAATTGAAAACACGTGTAGAATCGTCGACTCCCACGACAAGTCTGATTACGTAAGAGGCGGAGAATCGCAGGAGGTAATTTCATCGAGAGGGTGGGCTGGAGGAAACTCTCTTGAAGTAGGGTGAATCTGGAAAACAGGATGTCCATCGGGTGACCCTTCCGGCATCTTCAGCCTGAGCAGCTTTAAACGAAATCACGTTTGGAACGCGGAATCAAATTCTACAATTTCGTTTCATTTCACCCATAAAAAAAAATTAGCTTTACGAAAATCGAACAATATTTTTTTTTTTTGAAATACGAATTTTCCTCCGTTTCAGATGGTTTAAATGGGGGAAATATAACACGTTTGTCCAAGGTTTGGAGCCCTTCGATGTCCGATTTATCGAGGGAAATAATTCCGGAATAGGCTCCCGCATTGTTAGTACTCCCTTAAAACCTCCTAACTACCCTTTGTCTTTAACGAATGCCTGTTCGAACGCCATGGGGGTACGTGGATGCTACAGTAGCCCGTTTTAACCCCTTTTCCTCGGCGAACATAAATAATGATCGTCGCTAATTTGGTCCGCAGCCCCTTGGCCACGGCCATGTACGCTCTCTTATTTTGTGTTGGTGTGCACCTGTGGGTGTTGCCTCATCGTCAAGCTGAGGATGTGCGTATATATGTATGAACGCACGTATAAACCGAGCAATTATAATGCTCGCCCATTAGAATTTATTCTGAGCGCACTCCATACTAAAGCATTGCTCGCGACCCGCCTTACCGAACCTTTTTACAAAGCTTACATCCACTTAATCCTCCACTAAAATATTTTTACTGCGCGGTCCTAGGAAGGCGGAAAGAAGTGAGTAAGGGGATACTATATCGACCCAGGATTTTCGTAGCGCCGCCACCGCCGCTGTGTTTAAGCCCCTTAATTAAGTCAGAACAACTGAAACGATCTCTTGCCGCTAAATTTCGAAAATTGTTGCTTCGGTTCTTATCCTGGCAGGAATTTTTGAATCCGAATTTGCCCTCGAAATTCCTTGAGTGTTCAGATAGGTTTTGGTACAGATACATTTTTATGATGGAGTCAATGTTCAATCCAATGAAGCTCAGAAATTAATTCCACTGTTGTCAAAATATAATCGGACGTTATAACCATCGAATTAAAGTATGGCCGGAACGTATGAGCTAATCGTCAAGGTTATGACAGAGTTCCAGGCACACCACTAGCAATTCAGATGGCCGCACCATCTGTGAGAAACACAGGGAGGTCGGTACGATATGATTTACTTCGCAAGTGTCTCGGAGTTGAAAAAATTATATTCTTATCGCTCGAGTTTAGCAGCTATTGAAAATTGATATAAATAAAAATAACATGAAAGATAAACGTTACTAAAATTAAGACCTAGCTGACTAAAACATAACAACATTTATGTACAAGTTTAAAAAAACAATGTTTATTTCTTCAGAGATAGCAATAATTAATCTTAATAAAAAATAGGAAATATGCAAATAAAACATGTCGAGGTAATTTTTGTTCTGTTATAAAAAAAATAGTATACTTCATTAATATTTAAATATTCTCAAGATTAGATCAGTAATATTTCTACGCTAAACACATCTCAAATGTTTTTATGTACATCAGTCGCAGCTCATACAGTGCATCGGCCTTAATAATTTTAGATCAATATTAATTATCTGTAATTAGCATGAAATTTCTTTTATCTTAAAAATAAGTATATTATAAATTTAAATTTGTTTTTTAATGCGTTAAGTTAAGTTTGCGTGCATGCACCTATAACCACTTCTTCGTACTTATTTATTCAATGAATTAGTAAATTAATTACTGAGGAATACAGACTTTTATAGTAGGTATTAATAACTGCTTATAATAATATTTAAATAGAGGAAGAAACAAAAATAATTTAACGAGGAATACTTTACTTTATTTATAATCTTGAATGAATTGTAAGAATAATATTTTTTGACAAATACAGCTTCTGTTAAAAAATAAATTTTCTAAGCAAGAAAAAATAATTCATTTGCCGAGTAATGATGAGTACAGAAGATCAGTGCTATTTTAGAAGTGTAGAACATTAATCAGGACATTTTTAATATTTTCACGAGGCATCTTCAAATTTTCTTTCACTTTTGAAATTTATTGGAAATTTAACCAACCCAATTTGTAACAAATGAATGGTCATACAGTTTTTTGATACTATTTTATAAAAAGTAACTTCTTTTAAGAAAAAGAAAAGAAAAATTTCTAGTTCGATAAAATATATTGTTTTAAAGAATCAATGCTTAGAAAGTTACAACAGTTTTTCCAAAATGTGATTGCTTTTACAAAAAAACAATTTTATCGTTGACATTAAAGAACCCCAGAATAAATGCTTCAAATCTCTACATACGAAAATGTTTTCAAGCAGAAATTTTAAGATGTTTAGAGTACTGAAAATATGTTAAGATAGTGCACTATAAAATGGCTTTTGAAACAAAAATTGTTTCAAATTTCATGAACTCTAATGCAATTGCTATGAGATCCAAACAAATTTTAAGAATAAAAAGTTGTTTTTACCTAGCGAGGAACTAACAGAAAATTTAGTAGCTTTTTAAAGACATATTATGCTTAATGTTAACAAATGTTATGCTTTTTGAAAATTAAAAAGAAAAATGTATGACAAATGCTCAAATAAATCAAGAATATATCGAAGGTAATGAATTCAAAAAACAGCAAAAAATCTGGAAAAATATAAAATACTCAATATGATTACTCCATTTATAGATAATACTTAAAATATATACACTGCTTTTTTTTAATTTTGTCAAGATTTTTTTTTTTACTGTCAAAAACAAACATTTTCCTGTATAATGAATTCCTTAATAATTTCCAAAGACTTTCTACTCGTAGCGTTTTGTTTTAAATTTCTAGTTTTTTGTTTAGTACACCCTAATTTTCTAAATCTGGCAAGTAAACATTTATTTGTATTTCAGATTCTGCATCCCTCTAGCGATAATATGTAGAACTATATGCCTATTGCAAAAATACACGTTTCGTCCTGGTTTTCCTATGTGGACTCACCCTCAAAGATGTTATTTTAATTTCATACAAAATTTCAATATTTTTTCACGTCAGTTGTCGGTAATAAATTCATTTTTGAGAATTTAGGAACTGAAAAAATACCAAATTGATCCCAAGAGTTTTCCGCGTCTAAGGTAATAAGGGACTTGAAAAATCTTAAAGAACGACAGAATTATGAATTTTTTCCCGCGAATTTCTGAAAAGCATGTTTTGTTTGAGATATTCCAGCGCATTGTTTAACGGAAAAATTTTAAGCCACGATAAAGTTCCGGTGAGAAAGTTGTTTATTAGATTAGGGGTTTGTTGCAGTCTTCTGGAAAATATCATATTTTTTCAAATTATAGTTTTTAAGTTATGAAGGTTTAAAGGGGCTAACCGTTAGCGCGTCGTGGCACGAAAGTATATGTGCATTTATCCAATATGACATGCATAAATGTTAATTATATTTGAGTCCTGGTATATTTACCCACTCTGTTTCTAGCCTTCCCCTCCCGTCTCGGTAGAATTATCAAAAGAAGGGGTGCGCCGCGTCTCCCACTCTCCTCAGTCCCGTTAAATTCGTGACGTTACAGCAGGCCCTTCCGGAGGTCCCAGCCCGCAAAGTGGGGGAAACAGGGAGCGGCGACCGGTAAATAACGAGACGGAACTCGATAGATATCCTGGGACGCAAATATAGCGAGACGCAATTATACCGGGACTCAATAATTTTTGTAATTTCATATGCCATCAAGTGCCCATGAATTGTCAACAGTTGTAGTTACTTAACCACTTCACCGGTAATGTATCATATGTTTACAAAAAAAAAAGTGTCACGACTGGTAATGTATCATATATGTACACTTTTAAATAACTTTAACAATTTTCAATGCATTTGCACGAAATTTTATATACTATAGTTTCTTAGGTCGCTGAATATGCATCTGAGGTCACCGTTTCAAAATTCAATATAGCGATTCCAATATGGCGGCTACAAGCTATATGCTTTTGAAGCAAAATTTTTTCTGTGCTTGGAAAACGGCTGAAATTTGTTACTCGGGAGTTTTTGAGGTCGCTGATTAGGAATCTGATTTCAGATTTTCAAAATTCAAAATGGCGGATCCAAGATGGCCGACGAATTTTTAAAAATTCATTGGATTTGCTTGAAACTCGTTAGTTGGGGGTTTTTGGGGTCGCTGATTACGAATCTGATCTCAGATTTTCAAAATTCAAAATAATATATCCGAGATGGCTAATAGAATGTGCAAAATTAATTTTGACCTAACCTTGGCGGACTCAATTTTGAATATTTCATAAAATCATTTTATGCAACCAGGGTGAAGGGGAGGGGGAGGTATTTTTTTTTACGTTAAATGATATGTTTTATGAGAAAATGGAACCCATGTTTCACAGTTTCTCGATATCTTAAAAACTGGCTCGTACCAGTCTTGGCACTTTTTATTTGAAAACTGCTACCAATGAAGTGGTTAAAGAAACTTACAGGTCAGTCGATAATTTCGCGAATATCAATTTAGAAATTACCGTCAATATACATAGGTGCACTAAATGCAGTTACAGTTCAATATTAGCCTCGCGCACGTGTCGGCTATCAATTACGAAGCGATTTCGAAAAATATACGAGCACCCGAATACGAATCGCCATCATCGGATGCAACACCTGTCTCGCGTTTCAATCGATGCAGTTGGTATCTCTCCATCAATCCAATTGAGCCATAATTTCAAGCATTTCGATTTTGGTGCCGATAACGCTTGATAGCCGGTCGTATATATACCTATACTAGCGTATACCCTACATTACGATAAAGAGGCGATTCGAGCGTGCGAGATCCGATCGATGCTCGCACCAGCGAGAGGGTGGCATATAGCGGATGGCAGAATCGACGCGTATATCCGTGCAAAGTAATTGAACGGCGAATGATTCAATTTATCAGACCAATGAGTTTGTCAGGTGCAACTCTGTGCCGATACGCGCCGCTGTACATAACGTATGGTGCCAGCCGAGTCGAGCGAAAGCTCTCGAATCCGATTTGATTTAACATCGCGCGTATGACCACTTATCGTTCGTCATGGAATATCTATTGAGGATCAGGCGCGATTCTGTTATCTATCGGTTACGCCATTCCTGGATTCCATAAACGACGAATAATGGTCTACCGATTTTTTTCATTTTTTATCGGCTTGTTCAGTTTACAAACAACGCTCGAATGTTTTAAAAGTAAAATTGTCACTTTTCAAAGGCTGAGATTTTATGCTATAAAGTGATTTTCAATCGACTGAACAAACTTGTCATAGTGAAATATTCACTGAATTGAATGAACTGAGGTTTGTTACTCGTGGAGTAAAAGTGAGGTTAGAAACCATTCAAAACTCACTGCATGATATTGAGTACAGCCATTTTTATCTGCAGGGACGATGTGCCAGAGAGACGCGAAAAATTATGTATCGACCGTTTACCGCTTGGTGGCGCATTAGTATCGCATTGTGATACCATTCTCCCAAGAACGGTTGTATACTATTAATTCCATACATAAGTAAGGCGCGTTTTGAATCGTAGCATATCAAGGGTTACAAAAATACCTAAAAAGATATCATGTTTGGAATTTCCACATTTTACGTTTATTTGCTGTAAAAATTATTTACGTTGTTCGTAAAAGAAATAATTTCTCGCAGTATTTCAGAAAATAAAAACTCATATGGTCCTTACAAATTAAAATCTAGTTAAGATCTCGCTACAAGTATATTAATTAATAAGAAATTTTTTTATTTTTGAAAAATGTTTCTTGTTGTTAGTAACTTTGATAAATTCTAAGCTAACATAAATAAAATATTTACTTATAAATAAGAACGGCTGAATTATAGGAATTTTCCCGGATATTTAAATAATACTTTTGTAGTTCACATGAAAAAAGTTAAAACTATTTTACTAATAGAAAATTTATTTTAATGATAGCAGAAATACTATTATAACAAAAAATATAATGAAAATATAAAAATTAACGATTAATTTTTGTCATAAGCTGAACTATTGGCAGATTTTCACGATGTTACGGAGAAACCTAAATAAAATTGATGTATCGAATATTGACCGCTTGATGGCGCATTTGTACCGTGTATATTCTCGTTTTCGCAAGTGGTAAAATACTGCTAACGACAAATATTGTAATTGTAAGTATTTGTACATTTTTCAACGGTCTTAATTTATATATATGTAAATAATTACTATTTCTGTTCTTTCTTACTTATTTCTTGGTATTAAGGTTCTCTTGCTCATATGATGCAAAGCGTGAAAGGTAAATAAACAAGTAAAACGTAAATGAGATATGATTTCACCTCTAACGCGTTAAATCAACCAGTTCTTATGTATGGAAACTTTTAGAACGACTTACTATTGGATTTATTATGGAAGATCGTGCCTCTGGCGTTTATAATTTAAACTATTGTCAAAATGCGTTTCAACATTGTCAAAATTTTATTTAAAATACAATTATATCTAAAATATAAGTGAACAGAACTTTTTATACTGAATTCGCACGCTTAATGGAATTTTAATAGATCAAAGATCACCTGTGTGGAAGACCGAAATAGATCTTTTCAATTTCATCTAAATATTAAAAAAAAATGTGACCTAACTAACAGTTACAATATAAAATAACTGAAAATAAGTACTAGAAATGTAGTTAATGAAGCGAAATCTAGAAATCAGTTGAACTGACTAATAAATTGATAATTGATAAATAAATTAAACAATGATAAAAATATACAACTTGACTATATTAGCGCAAATTTGTAGGCAAACTACGGAAAAGTGTTTAAAATTAACGTCATCTGAGTATTGAGTCAAATTGTTTAATGTTTCTGTTCTGTAATCAGAAAGTTTTCGGAAAAATTCAGAATTATTTGTAGACTTTGAAAAAAAAATGTTCTATTTGTGACAATCGTGATAATGATTCAAATGATTATTTTATAATTGTTTCGAATTCGTTTAATTCCGCTACGAAACGTCTCTTAAAGACAGAATTGCTACTGAATATATAAAATATCAGTGGTGTATATTTGAAATAAAGTTTAAACATGATTTTTTCCATTCAATATATAAAAAAAGCAATTACAAAAATCAGACAGAATTAAGGACATAAAAAAGGGCCTGACCTCGAACTTTTAATTAGAAACATAAAATTTTGTAAACAATTTTGTTCAATGTATATGAAGATGCAATTAATATGATAAAATCTAAATATTAATCCCGACACTTCAATGTTTTTAAGTGTATACATACGATGCCAGATCCCGATCTTGGTCATTAATAAATCAGACCCCTACTTCCGATGAGAAACTTAAAGGTCCGATACGTTGAGCAAACGACCACCCTTTTTTGTAAAGGAAATGCCTTTTTATATGTGTATATCAGTTCAAAATCGAATTCAATATAAGTTTTATCCATATTGTTTGCTTTCAATTATATATAAATTACACTAGTTTACCAATGCCAACATTTTTTTTCATGTGTGTTTTCAATAAATTTGAAATTCAAGGTGAACATTTTTAAATGTACATGTTTTCACATTTTTATTCATTTTTCTGAAGCGACTTCACATTTTTCACCATATCCGGGGTAAAATGTGTCCTTTAATACTAACATCGAAAAAGTATCATTTGTACCAATTTTGAAAATTTTATGCCCATGATTGCAAAGTAGGAAATTTCGTATCTAGTACGTAAGGTGCCATTTTACGCACCGAGTGAAAGAGTTTTACGCAAAGCTAGAAGGAAGATCTCAATCCTTCATCTTCCACACCTTAAAGGAGTTCTAAAATACGCAGTTGATAAGGTAGTAATCGGGTGCGGGTCGAAAAACCGACAAATCAAAAAAAAAGCCGACTTGTCAAAATACCCACAGTCAAAAAACCGACACTTCAAAAAAAGGACTATCGGCTATGTGTCTATTTGTGTCGACTTTCTGACTGTAGGTTTTTTGACCAGTCGGCTTTTTGATTTGTCAGTTTTTCGACCCAAACCCAAAGAATTTCCTAAAAACACCAAAAAACTTTATCAAGGACTCACCCAGAATTATCGGAAATAGATGATTTCTGCTTATTTCTGAAAATTTTCAATCAATTCTTAGCGAAATTTTCCAAAATAGCTTAAATAATTTTTAACTCGATAGACTATATTCTACTTTACCGATTGACAATTTTAGAATCCATTTAAAATGATTCTTAAGTGTTCCGCCGATAGGATAGGCATTTTCACTAAAAACCGTAAATAAAAATTGACGAAATCGAATAGCCAAATTCGGGCTCTGTAACGGTGATTCTAATTACTACAGATGGCATCCCATAAAATATCAGAGATATTAATTTAGAACTGACTGAGAATTGTTGGAAATAAAAGATTTTCATTTATTTCCGAAAATTTGCGGCCAGTTCTAAATGTCTTTGGTACTTTCTAAGAAACCGACTATAGTAATCGGATTTGTCTTTGCAAAATTTTATTCAGTCATCTTTAATTCACGTTTTTTAGAGAAACTTCCTAACTTACCGACGGAGCGCTTTAGGAGCCTTTAAAAGGCGACTAATAATTATTAACACACTGTTTTAATCAAATTTGCTTCAACCGACTCTACTTTTTCATTCAAAAACATGTTTCATGAAGAATTCACTTTGACTTAACAGTTTAAATCTATTTTACTTTATTTTTTAAGAATGTACGACAAATTTCAACGAAATATGTTCCGAAAGGAGTGACAATTAGTAAGAATAAATGTTGAAGGTAACGATGGAAACTGTGTGCATACAATACAATTTTATTCTTGCAAGTTCCTACTCATTTCTGAACTGATTTCGCTCAAATTTGTCATACGCATAAAAACGCTTAAAACAGCGTTAGAATAGTTTTGGACTTGAAAACTTACATAATGTATGTTTAAGGCGGTTATAAAGTGCTCCGCTGATAAGATAGGAATTTTCACTAAAAACCGTAAATAAAAAGTTACTAAATCGATTTTTCATAATTCGGGCACTGCAAGGGCAATTCTAATTACTGCAGACGGTATCCGCGAAAATTATTTCTGAAAATTCTCGTTCACTTCTGAATTAATGCCTTTGGTGTTTTCTAGGAAACCGTCCGTAGTAATTAGAATTGCTTTTACAGACCCTGAATTTTGAAAAAGTTTTGGAGTGAAATTTCCTACCTTCCCGGCGGACCACTTCAGAATCCCCCATAGTATGCATATTTTAAGTTTGTAATTGACGTTATCGACTAACATGCTTTAGATGTCCCAACATTAAGGGGAGATTTAGTCAAAATCGACCAAAAAAACTTTTTTTTTCCTTTATTTTCCTTTATTTTCAACGTTAAGGTCTTAAAAATGTGTAGATATAAGGATATTTCCCTATCTAATTTATTTTACGAGTTCTAGAGCGCGTCGGCCGAAAAACAGGTGTTCGTCAAACTTTAAACGTGTTTTTCTCGAAACACTTTTTTTTTGCGCGCGGGGCGCGATTGCGCTTCAACCACTACACCGATTTCGACGTTTGACGGCTCAAATTAAAGCTTATTCAATTTAAGGGGCCTTCAAAAAGGGTTTTTTGTCAGAAAAATTTGTTAGTATTGGTTTTTTTAACTTTAAAACAAATAAAAAGAGGCAAAAAAGGTGTTTTTTCAAAGGACCCCCATTTTTTTATTATTTTTTATTTTAAATGTCATCTACTTTAAGATTTTTTTTTGATTTTTCGTTTCAGATCACTTTGCAGGGCTGTAGAATGCCCTCGCACACTGTCCACCGCCGCGCACGACCGTCGTCAGTGAGAGCTGGATCTGTATGCATTTTGTATTATTTTTAAAATAATAATAAACTTTTTAAAATATAAATAAATAAATGCCACAAAAGTTTGTCAAAAATAGTACTTTTCGGTCCTAGGCCGTAAAGTTCAATTTTACGGACCGAGTGGAGATTGTGCGTAAAATTTTACGGCCGAGGAGCGAACACTATTTTTCGATACACTGTTCGCAAAGTAGGCACTTTACGGACTGTTTTTAGCCATTTTGGATCCGCCATTTTGAATTCTGAAATTCTTACATCAGATTCGTAATCAACGACCTTCAACAGCCCCTAATTAACATTGTTATCGAAATTGGACCAAAACTGGCTCGTACCAGTTTATTTGAAAACGCCTACCAGTGAAGGGGTTAACTGCGCTACCTAGATCCGAAAGGTTCACGCATTTTTATCAATGCGGTTCCGTTCAACCGTACCGATAATCAACTTGATCGAAAAATACCACAATAATCTCTTTTTTGTTTGTTTCGATTTCAGTGCTCTCTAACCGTAAATCTAGGAGTGAAATTCAAACGTGTCAATCACGCGGTACATTTGTCCTGCGCGAAAATTTGGAAGTAACGAGCGAACGATTCGCGCCCGGCTGTGTCGGAATCGAAATCGATCCGCATCCGGCAGCGAGAGAATTGCGTTGCGATGCATGCGTATGTGCATGCTGCGACACGATGGCGCGATGAGGCGTCGGGCGTGTGACGCGATCACACGGTGTGTGATGTGTGAAATGGAGCACGTTCCCCGGTAATTATATGTATCCTATACTATCCCCTGTATGCATTGTGGGGGGGGGGGATTGTCCATTTACGGGGGGAGGAGAGCTACAATGCACGCCGAACGCGCGAAACGATTCGCACATCCACGTGGACCGAAAGCGCCGATGCACCGCGTGCGTGTATATATTGCCGATGTTGTTGCATCGCTGCCCCGCGCTGCAATGGATGCAGTAATCGCGCGTGCTGTTCGATCGCCGCCCACGCACCTCTAATTTCGAGGAATTCGCACCCCCGGAACTTTAATTTAGTAGTCGGTTAATCGCTCGGCCGTGGGGCTAGCGACGGAAAACAAATTTTGCCTCGAACAATTACGAGACGTCCATGCACACCGGAAACTTTCGACTCTGTATTTACTGATATTTTTCATCTATTTCTCGCGAATATGGAATGGATGTTCTGGGATTTTTGAAAATTCGGATTTTACAAATATTCGTTATATTAAAGCGAAAGAAATGAGAACAGTCCGTGTAATACCTTTCATTTTACTAATTAAATGATACCCAGTAATTACGTCGTTGTTAGTCAAATTTAGTATAGTGATACACTGTTAGAAATGTTCGGAAAATTCTGATACTTTTATGTTACTGTAGTAACATCCGGACAAATTATGCAACATTATCCGAAAATTACGAAACTTGTAACAGAAATATGAATATGAATGAAGAAGAGAAGGTGAAGATAGTTTGGTTAGACGTCGCTAGGGGCAGACGCGACGTTAGCATCCCTACAAGAGGCTCCCGTGATTCCTGTCGTAGAAGTTGAATTTTGATCCCATCACAAGGGATTTCATGGTCCCGCTTCAAGCGTAAATGAGCATCATAAAATCATAGAGTACAATGACAATATATAAATAATATTTTATTATATGCAGGAAATTTTTTGTGCCAGTGATGTTTCATTAAATTTGATATGTTTTATATAACTTATTTATCTAAATAACAACAAATCAATTTAAATTACTAAGAATTGGCATACGTAAGTTAAATGTTACTGTATCAAACATGTTGATAAATTTAATTGAAGTAAACAAATTTTTGTTATTCACCTGACATATTTCTGTTACTGTAACTAAAAATTACTAAATTTTATTTCAGAAAATTATGAAACGGTAACCGTAAACAGCTTCCGTTACATGTTTCAGAAAATTCCTATAGAAATTTTTAACATTGTACTATCTATGTCTGAATTAGTAAAAAATACTATTATAAAAGAAAATATTTACCATTAATTAGTACATTAGTAACTAGTAAAACACCTTCAATATAATACTAAAATCATACTTATGGACTCTACTAATTTAATAGTAAAAAATTATACTTGACTGATGAAACAGCATTTTTTCACTTTTTATTAGTAAATTTTCCTATTAATTGTCTATAGAAGCACCCGCTAATTCTGCTAATTACTTGAGCAACCATTGTATTAGAATTATTACTTTTATTACTGAGAATAATTTAGGAAAGACAACTATTTCTAATTATTAGTAGTATTCTTCAATTTCTACAGACTTTTATAATACCGCACCCATTCACTAGTTTTTTAAGAATATTTTATACTCTTTCTAGAAATTATGCTAAATTCTATTTGCAACTAATTGATGCATACGCAATATTTATTATCAATAAATTCTGAATTAATAATTAGTATAGAAGTCACTAAATGCTAAAAACTGATCCGATGGTAAGGTAGGAAAGTGCACTAAAAAAATTCAATTAAAGATGACTGAATAAAATTTTCAAAATTCGGGCTCTGTAAGGGTAATGTTAAGCAACTATAAATAGTTTCCTTGACAAAACCAAAGATATTAATTGAAACCTAACCGAGAATTTTCGGAAATGAGTGATTACCCCCGAGGGGACATTTTCAGCTGAATGTAGATTAAACAAATAGAAAAAATTCAACCATATTGGATCCACCATTTTGAGTTTTCCAATTCTGGTGTCACATTCGTTATAACAGACTCCGAAAACCTTTCAGTGAACATTTCCGGACGAAAACGGTAAAATATGTTGAAGAATTGAGCCATTTTGAATTTTTTTTAATATTGCATAATATTTATAAGCAGAATTTTCCGATTTAACAAGATATCGAGCGTCAAGGGAAAAAAATAAAATAAATTCTGTTAATATGAGAAGAATTGACTTTGAATGGCTCGTATTTGCAGGAAACAAATTTTTATAGCAAACTATCCTCACATTTTTACAGTGCCAGTCTCAATAACACGATTGTAGCCGTTTCTTGCATAAACAAACCATTTTCCTAGTTAGAATTGGCCGTTTTCTACCAAAAAAATCGTGTAAAAATCGCGATTTTTTAAGCAAATTTGACAAAAAAAAAGTACAAGATGACATTTTTTGCGTTTTTTAATGGTTGCATCGTGTGGAGCGTACCCAAAAATATCAATAAAATGTAGTGGCGTAAAAAACTAACCGCGATTTGATTCGAATTTGAGGTCGCGGTTCAATTTTGTGTTTCAGGCGTTAATGGGTTAATGCAATCTGATGAAACTTTGACTAGTTCTGAATACTATCTAACGCCAATTTTTATTATAAATGTACTATTTCTGTTAAAATAATAAATGTTACTAGTACCCAGTGGATACTAAGTAAGACTAAAAAGTAATGGCGCCATAAGTAATACTAGAAAGGAACATTAATTATTAGCAAAATTCTGGTATTTCTAATAAATTTTCCAATAAGCAGCATACATATAATACTGAGAAATCACTAGTATCTTTTATTAATAATATTTTAGTAGTCTACTATTAATACATAAAAATTATTAAATTATGAATTACTAAATGATCAGTAATTATACTAATTATGAGAATTTATCTGCAAGCTAGTGCTTAAATATTAGTGCTTAAAAACAGCTAAAAGAATAAGAAGTAGTTTATTAGTAACATTCTACGAATTCTGTTAGTTCTACTAAATTCTCTCATAACTAATATAAAGAATATGTACTGAGAAATCAATGAATTATTATTAATAATTCGCTAAATATACCAATTATTAAAAATTATCCTGTACGTGTACTAAATGTCACTACTACCTGGAAGGTAATAAGCAAGATGAAGAAATAACTAGCAATATCAGCAACCATCTATTATATTTCTGCTACATATTAATAAAATTTGATAGAGGCATTCATGCGAACAATTTTAAGAAACAACATAGTCCAACTGTTAGTAAGTATCTACAATTTTTAATAGTCATAGTTGAGTTTATTATTAGCTTAATCAGGTTTGACTAATAATTTTAAGAAATAACCAGCGCTAATTGTTACTGTCTATCTACTATAAGAAATCAAATTTTACCAACTAGTATTATCACTAGTGAAATTCTACTAATTATACTAAAGTTGGAAGCTAGTGAAAAATTATTTATTAATGAATGTCCACTTATTATACTAATTATGAGAAATTAACTATAGTAAGCGTCACTAATAACTAAGAAACTAAGAAATAGTTGGTATTCATTTTTAGTAACGTTCTAGGAATTTGAATTGATGAGGCCGAATTTTTAATCTCATTATTAAATACCGTTATAAATAAATGATTTTTTACAGTTAGTCGATAAATCGAAGCGTTATTTTTTGTTCTTACTAGTTTTGAAGTAATTATTAGTAAAATGTAGAACAGCTAGGAGATATCTTCTGTTACATATCTACTACTACATAATTAGTGCACATAGTGAATTTCTAACATTAATCAGTTTTGTACTGAATATTAATTTAGTGCAGTTAATATAATTTTGCATACTTTTTACTAGACAAATTAATTTTGTTACTAGACAAATTCAGTAAAATTTGTATTACATTATTTTAGCTTTTATCAACTGTTTTCTAGTAATTATTAGCTAAATTTAATTTGTGTTTTTGTTTACATATTTCTCTTCCAAGTAATAGAGTAATTTTATTCTCACACTGAAATGCGAAAAGTTTTGCTTATAAGAACATAATGGTTAAATGTTGATATTAAAATACTAGTAAAAGTTTCGAGTGCTATGAATGTAATAAATAACGGTTTCTTTATTTCGCGAATATCCTATTCTTTTAAGTGTTTCCAATGTCGAGTTGCATATAATAAATTACTGAATTTCTTCGAAGCTACAAGAAGAAATTTTTAATTATATTTAAGTAAAAAAACCTAAAATTTGTTTATGTTCTTCGTTTTAAAAAAGTTGCACCATTTAAAAACAAAATCATTTTTCTTACAGCTGAATAGGAAACAAAATATAAAATGTTATTTCTGTAATAAAATTCTATATTTTAATGGGAAATCTGAAATTATTAATAAAATATGAATACAGTTTTTATTAGTGTTAATAATATCCTCTATTATGTTAAATTTGGAGTTTAAAATTAAAAAATAATGAAATAGTAATTTCCGTGTAGCAGTGCTAGCAATAATTGTTTGAAAATTAACAATACCAATTACCATACTAATCAGAGAATTGCAATCTCGTGTAAAACAAATACGAGCTATTTTTTCCCATACACTTTTTTCAAGTGAAACAGTTCCATTATCACTACATTATCGTTTCACGATAGAAATACAAACACCTCGAAATTAAAGTAAGATTTACTCATTCATAACTATCAGGTTAGTAATTATATGTTTGAGTCGCGTTTATTATAATTGCGGAATAATGCTTTTTTCCTACTGCCTGTAATTGTTGATTATATGCAAGACATATCCTAATGAATTTTATTACAAGAATATACATTTGTAATACACATTGTATTCAGTAATCAACGTGGTCGTTTCTATTAATTTCCATCACACGTACTTATTATCTTAGAAAGTATATCGAAGAATCACTCAGGTTCGAAGTAATTAATATGTTATAGAAAATTACAGATATTCAGTAGTAATGTTAGTTCTAGTGGAAATTAAATTTTATGCGGTATGAATTTAATTTATTTCTATTTTTATAAGATTTTCGAAATATGTTTGATATGTAGCGATGCAGGTGATAAACATCGAAAATAACTTGGCTTGTTTCCTGGATAAATAATCATCAGGTTAATTCCGCACAGCCTTATTATATTAAAATTTAGCCAATTCTGGATAAACCAAAACATTATATTTAATAACATATTTGCTATTGCAGGTTGCGAACCATTTCATTTTTGACATTGATTTGATGCTTCATATTGTTTTTATAGTTTGTCATTCACAGCAAAAATGAAATTGCATCTACTAACTAGATAGTAACATAACACACAGCCATCGCTTTAGTCAATTGTATTGCATAAAGTATGACCTGGATTAATTATGTAGCTAAACCTAATATTTAGATAGTAACACCAACTACTTTTTCCATGTTCCGAATGTTTCTTTTACTCGTAAGCTTCAAGGAATTAAAAATAACATTCTTACTAATTAATCAGTTTTAAAAATTCATATTAACTATACAGTTTTTTTATTTTGATTATAATAGTATAAAAGTTTTCCCGCTCAGAAATAATTTGTCGAATCATTCAATGCATTTTGAAAAAAAAATATCTTATGCTTAAAGAAGGTTCTAAACAGCTCCGCCGATAAAGTAGAAATTTTTACTAAAAACCGTAATTAAAAAATGACTGAATCGATTTTTCAATAATCGGAATCTATAAGTTTGATTCTAATTACTACAGACGGTATCCTCGAAAACCACAAAGAAATTAATTGAGACCCGACTGAGAATTTTCGGCAACGATTGATATTTACATATCGCTGCCTACGCGCGTTTAGTTAGCAAGCAAATCGGTTTGGTTAGCGAAGCACATTGTCCATTCGCCAAGATGGCTGATGAACTTGCAAACAATTCTTTACATACCTCACAACGAATTTCAATCTGAATGAGAATTTAATTTAAATTTGGTTCAACTACTTGTTTAAATAGTATACCTGAAAGTAAGCAGTGTATCGAAATACTGAGAATTCGTTCCGAATATTCATTATGCTGCCCAGAAACGGTAAAATATCTCTGTACATAAATACACATTCCCAACCGAACGACATATAATTAAAATTGTTCGGTACTAACAACCAAATTGGTCGGATTTTCATTACCAATTGACTAGGTGTGTGCCCTGTAGTTACACCAGATGGTACCCAAATTACTGTTCGACTCATCTGGGTTCGCAAAGCCTAATTATTGGTTGACGATTGTCAACCAAAATGGTTTGATAAACGTTATTTGATATGAATTTCCAATGGACGTCGGGAAATTTCAGTTTTTCCCGAAACCTGTGTGGTTGGACCAATTCGGTTTGTATATCCAAACGGGTTAATAACCAGCAACCCAATTGTTTGATTGGGCTTAGTTTAGTATTGCTTCGTAGTGCATAGAAATTAATAGCACTTTCTAAAGAAACCATGCCGGTTGAATCTATTTTTTTTAGATCAGCTAAATATAACCAAAGTAAGGAACACATTTCACATTTTTAAAGAATCATTCTTGAGATTCTTTAATTTAATTTAAATTTCGTGTCACATTCCATCTAAAATGAGTTTCAAGTTGATTGGCTGGCAAAATATTTGTCGCGCGAAATTTGAAAAACTGAGAAACTATTGGTTCGGATTACCGATAAATTCATCGATTACTTATCAAAGTAAGGAAAGTTGTTTGCTTGGTTCTATTTTGGTTAGCATAGCAAAATCAATGACTGTCAATTGGCAATCAAAATGGTTTGCATGGATCACATTTGGCGTGGCTTTTAGTGCACTGCAAGAAAGGAATTTCACTTTCTCACCGAACCAGTTAGACCTATTTTTGTTCGCGTACTTAAATTGGCAACCAAAATAGGTTTGCTTGGACCAAGTTTTGGCATGGCTTGTTGTTGCACGGTTGAAATCAATTTCAGATTCCAGTGAGGTTGGATTCATTCTGGGTCACGTAACCATACCATTGGTTATCAATTCGCAACAAAAATGATTTGGTTGCCCACATAGCAGAGAAATATCCCAATGACATTTCCATAATATTACTTTTGAGACATTAATATTCTGGAGATGTTATCAATTTCGCTTGAAAATAAATCTATGAACCTGAAAATAATTTTACTCGACCGAGAATCGAACCCAGTTCTTCCGACCTCTTAACCACTACGCTACGCTGACATATTATTCTCGCGTGAACAAGATTATATCTAGCAATGCTCTGCATTATCTCCATAATATTCTAAGAACCATATGTAAACAATATCGCAAATGAAATATTTCCATAATGTCTCATCTGCAATGTTCTGCAACGATTCTCGCAAAACATTCTAGCGATGTTAAATTTGGGATATAGTGAGACATTTCAAATGAGACAATTCCAGAATATTTTAAGAATAATACATATAGAATGTCTCAAATGAATTATTCTCAGAATGTCTCATCTGCAATGTTCTGCAATATTTCCTGAGCAACGTTCGGTCGGCATCAAGTTTCAAATGATGTGAAACATTTCGAATACTACATCTCTAGAATGTCATGAGAATTATACAAATAGAATGTTTCAAATGAAATTTTATCAGAATATCTGATTTGCATCATTTTATTTGAGATATTTTCAGAATATTCTGGAGATGTTGCAATTGCAATATTTCAATTGTAACGTTTGTGACATTCGGGAGATTTTATTTCTATATGGGTGAACATTCATTGGTTCGCGCACCTACACGAATGGTTATTACCCACATAGAAGAGCAATATCCCGATGACATTTCCAGAATATTACTTTTGAGACATTAATATTCTGGAGATGTTCTCAGGGACATTTTAGAGACATTCCCAGAACGTCTTATGTCCGCTTTTTTGATATTCTGGTGACATCTGCAATATTCTAGAGACATTGTAGAGACGTTCTGAGGTGATTCTGGAATACAACATATACATTCTGGAGATGTTCTACAGTTATTCTTTTGATATTCTGAAGACATTTCGGTCATAAAGAAAGCTTAAAAAATAAAACTAATTATTATAGATATTTAATTTGATTTTTATTTATTATGTATGTGTCATTACATATGTCATTACGAATATAGTTTTACAATTTCGCTATATATAGCGAAAGCTGAAAATAATTTGCCCCGACCGAGAATCGAACCCGGGTCTTCCGTTTACTAATCTGACGTCTTAACCACTACGCTACACGCTCGAATATATATTATTACCGTGTGAACATTAGTAACTTATACTAAAACGTAGACCGCATATTGATTTTGGTGAGACATTTCAGGCGAGATATCTCCAGAATATTCTAAGAACCATATGTATCGAATGTCTGAGATGAAATATTTCCAGAATGTCTCATCTGCAATGTTCTGCAACGATTCTCGCAAAACATTCTAGCGATGTTAAATTTGAGATATGGTGAGACATTTCAAATGGGACATGTCCAGAATATTCTAATAATAATACATATAATACTAATATAATATCTCGAATGAAATATTCTCAGAATGTCTCATCTGCAATGTTCTGCAATATTTTCTGAGCGACATTCGACCAATGCGGTTGTTTCGCGGGCTATGCATGTATACATGCGCCGTCTGGTGAGGGGAAGCGTTTAGCCGTGGTGGGGATGACGGGAATCGCTGGTATGTCGTTAAAAGGGGTGTCACTAGTGTCGTAGAAAAGAGTATGTCGATAAACGGAGGTGGCGTTAAAAGGGGGTTCTACTGTAGTAGACAATTTTTAAATATTTTTCCTTTTTGTTTGAAAAAATCCAATTTTTTTGTTCCTATTGCTCCGTATCGATCCCTAGGCTAGAAAACACCCTCGCATTGGTGTGCGGGTGTGGGACAAAACTTTCGGCCCCGAATGTCGACAGTGTACTGGCAAATTGACACCGCGAAGCAATGACGCGAGGTATAGATAGCGAAGGTAATAATAACGAGGACGAGTCTGAACACACCAACGCCACATGTGTTGCGTGTTCCGAGGCGGAACGATTTCACGGCGTCGAATATGGCGCGGCGCCGGCTGTACGTGCAATAGGCGCCTATTGCACAAATCACACGCATTATTGACTACTATTGTATCTGCCGACACGTTGACGAGACGCGCGAGCTCGCATTGTTCTCGTTTATACGGAAAGCGCGAAGACCCGTTCCCTCGTGTACGGGGCTGCTGACTACTACAAATTGCAAACTCATTAGTCGTTTGGGACAAGTATTCGCTGTTTACTCCTTTCCGTACTTCAGTCTTCGATTAGTCGGCATTTCAACTGATTTTAATCGACATTTTGATAACATCAGCTATTTTTAAGTCGGGGGTTCGAATGTGTCATGATGTATTGACAGTGATGGATGAAATTCATCTCAGCAAGTTTCCAATTTTTATTTCCTGTACATGGTATTTTACTCGAAAATATCCATGACTGCTGGAAGCATCACAAACAGTAAATCTTAAAAAGCTCTTTAAAAAGTCTTAAAAATTGTAAGATGTCTTAAATATTTATCAGAAAGAGCTCTTAAAGTAATCTTTAAGAAAACTTATGCATTGTTTTTAAGAGCTCTATAAGACCTCTCAAATATGAGGTCTCAGAGCTTTGGCATATAAAATAAATACTGTAAATGAAAAGTAAACTTCTGAAAATGATAGATTCTATTTTCGTACCTTAATTATTAATTTATATACTTTTTACCGTTTGTATATTTATATATTGGATGGTGATTACATTCAATAGAATAGGATCAATAATAATACAAATCTGTGATAACATTGGCTAAATATCGTAAAGGCAATTATTTGGTCAGGACAGCTTATAATCTATCGGTCTGCATATGAAATAAATATAGCGCGATCTCATTTTTGGATTCAATGCCACCTGGCGTCTCTAGAAGAACCACAGATAGCTTTAAGACCTCAAACATAAGACCTCTTGAGATTATAATTACATAAGACATCTTTAAGAGCTCGTTTTATAGATTATCATTATTAAGACCTCTTCAGGAGGTCCTTTTGGAGATATCTTAGGACTGAGTTCTGGGGGACCACTTTAAGAGGTATGTGTTGTATGGTCCCAAACAGCAAAAAAGACCTCTTAAAGAGCTCTTCAGGTGGTCTTAAAAATTTTAAGACTTCTTAAATACTCCTGTGAAAGAGCTCTTAAAGTAGTCTCTAAGAACACTTATGCGTCGGTCTACAAGACTTCTCAAATATAGCATTTCAAGAACTATTATAAAAACATCAAGAAGATCTCTTAAAGAGCTCCTTAAGTGATCTTACAAATTTTAAGGCCTCTTTAATACTGTTAAGAAAGAGTTCTGAAAGTGATCTTTAAGAGGACTTATGCGGATCCTGCAAGACTTTTCCAATATGAGATGTTAAGTCATGGATCAAAATTGCCAACTGTGAGACAAATGTTAACTCAAACTAGTATCACCGCGTATCGTTTGAATCGTAAATATTTTCCGAGAATCGTTCGAATCAAAATGATTGTAAGATAATAATAAAAAATATATGGTTTAATGAAATTTCGTACGTTAGAATTACATAGCTTTCGTTATTTTCATGCAGTCATTTTGATTCGAATAATTCTCGAAAACAAATTTACGATTCAAATGATGCTCGGTAATTATGGTTTTAGTTCAGATTTGTCCGACAGTTGCCGCTGGTATTCGTTAGATATATCTTATTCTTAAGTGATATGAAATTGGATAATTTTAAGATTTCCAAAATATGACCTCTTTCAGTGGTCTTTTTTCTGAAGATCATAAACAAGACCTCTTGAAGAGATCTGAAATAAGATAATTTTAAGACCTCCAAAGTATGACCTCTTTAAGTGGTCTTTTTTCTGAAGATCATAAGCAAGACCTCTTTAAGAGCTCTTTATACAGATCATCTTAACCAAGACCTCTTCAAGAGCTCTTTATACAGATCATCTTAACCAAGACCTCTTCAAGTCTTCTTTTTGAAAGACATCCGGAGTAAGAGCTCTGGAAGTCCTCTTTAAGAGTTTCGTGTTGTCTGGTGTATAACACAAATGATGAGTTGTAAACGTTATACAGTAGAGTCCCGGTATATTTGCGTCTCGCAAGATTGAGGTTCCAGCATATTTTCCCGGTTCCGTCTCGTTATATTTACCTTTCGTCGCTCTCTTTTCCCCCGCCTTGCGGGCTGGGGCGTCAGGAAGGGCTTGCTGGGACGTCATGAACGTAACGCGACTGATGAGAGTGGGAGAAGCGGCGCTCCGCTTGTTTTAGTAAATATAAGAAGGCGGGAAGGTAAGGCAAGGATCCGAGTGAGTAATTATACCAGGACTCTACTGTAGAACATAAAATGTCGGTTTCACGTTAGAACATATAATATGGTGTACCAAAAACTAAAAAACTGAGGGTACTTTTATAAGTACCAACCCAAGTTGTATGACAAGTCACACTAAGATAAATGGTATGGTTTAAATTTTTCAAACACCTAAAATCTAATTTTCCGAATAAAAAATCGTTTTTTAATAGGTTATTGTGAATTATAACTCATAGCTACTACAATTTTTGTCCAAATTACAACTTTTTTTTTCATTTGAAAGCTGAGAAGTTCACCTTTCCGACTATCCACATTTATTTTGATAAGGTGCAGTGATTTATAGATGTGGTATGCTCAAACTTGGCATTGTAGCCATCAATAAAAAGTGTATTATTTTATAATTATAAACAAATAGTTATAACGCTTATCCCCAAATAAAACAAAACTAATTGCAATGCTTTTAAACAAGTTAATGTAGTACTAAATTTCAATGATATGCCTTATCAGGAAACACCCTTTTTTAACAAGGGTTCAGTAAAGATACTGCTGCAGTAAAATCCCGGTTTCATTGCGTCCGCTATATTTACGTCCCAACATATTTGTCCCGTTCCGTCTCGTTGCAGTAGAGTCCCGGTATATTTATCCAATCGGTTTCTCGCCTTCCCCTCCCGGCTCGCTATGTTCGTGACGTCACAGCAAACCCTTCCTGAGGCTCCGACCCGCCAAGGGAAGGGGGGGGGGCAAAAGAGAGAAATGTTAGGTAAATATACCAAGACGAAACTGGGTAAATATTCTGAGACTAATTAAAGCTAGACGCAATTATACCGGGACTCTACTGTATTAGTAATATATCGAGTAGAAGTTTGCTATTATACTCGCTAGGAAGAAGAGTTTTTTTTCTATCGTCTCCATTTTCCTTGACGTATATGTATGACTTTTAATTTTGCTCATTTTCACACCTATGCCTATTTTATCATTTTATTATGTTGACAAATCAAAGATTGAGCATATATAATAGGTTATTATTATTGTAGTGTATTAAAGAAGCACAATCACAAAATGAAGATTAACTATGCTACTTAAAATAATAATCTTGGTACTGGCGAATTTGAAAGGAGGTCATGGAAGTATTTTAATTAAATTTAATTATTGACATCAGTTTCTTCACATAGTATGTTGTTAGAAGGCAGTGAAGATAAATACACGGGTTTAACTAACCACGGAATCGAAATGGGTTACAATTTCGATTATAATAAAGTAAGTGTCTTAGCAATAGAAAAAAACAATAAAAAAAGGAAAGAGATAGAAATTAATTTTATTAAAAAAAATGATATAAGAAGTGTTAATATTACATTTGAAAAATCTAACTTACCAGAGATATATAACGTTTTATTTTAATAAAATAATTAGAAAATTAAAAGTATATAATTTAACCTTAATTTAATCCTTGTAATATATAATAGAGGTCGTCATTTATTTAAATCCTCCTACTAGAATGTTCGGTTCTTCAATAGTACATAAATGAAAAGTTTCTTTAAGTCCTTTCTAATACAAAACTCATTTGCAATATAATATGTAAGATCTATATTTATCGGGTGGCTGGGTGGTGTTCTTGATATGAAGGAATTATAACATCTTTCCTTCCTTTTTTTGCAAATGAATATAATTTTATACCTGTAAATGTTTATTATTTATTATTTATTACTCCAAATTTTATATTCTGATGATGGCTACGAATAAAGGGCCGAAAACGTTAAGTGTTGAATTGTAATTATAAAGTGTATATATTGTTTATGGTGACCGTTAATTAACGCTAATTTTACTCATATTAATTAATTTTATATAAACGGTCGAGAAATCTATCTAATTATTTATTAGTATGTTATTATTGAGAAATCCAAATAAAAAATTATTTTGAAATTGTGAAAAGTAATTTTTATTGTCTAAATAATTAGAGATGTTTAATGTTAGCTTCAGAAATTTGTAAAAAACGTACGGTAAAGTTGTAGAGGAGGTTTCTCGACAAAAAAATTCCGTCACTCATTAAAATTCGTGCATTTTTAAAAAATCGTTAACTATCGCAAATAAGAAAAGTTTGTTAGTAATAAATGGTGTTTAAAAAATTACTTGGAGAGTTTCAATTCTTTTTTAATAACAGTAATTCTTTCTCTTGCCAACAATATTATTCATACGGAAATTAATTTCTTGGAAACTGTATTAAATACTTTTTCCAAAAATACTATATGTCCAGGTGTAACTACCTTACGTAATTTTGTCAATGATAAAAAGATCAAAATTCATTGATAAAATTCGAAACCTCAGCACACGAGAGAAAAAGCATGCAGCAAGTGATGTCATCTAAACATCGTCTTCTGTTTCCATCATCCGCAGTTTTGAAGTAGGTACGATCAGTCTTAATTCATATACAAAATTTTCCTAATGCTCTCCCAGTCGACTCTTCTACTAACAGTACCGATGTCACGTACAATTTTAATTTACGATAATCTGGAATCTGACTATTAGTAGACCAAAGTAGGCAATTTGTCCAGATAAAATTCCTCGAGGCTTGAAGGTCAAGTGTTTGCCTTACGTTTGGAAGTTTCGGAAGGTCCTCTGATTACTTAAGAAACTGCCTGTCGGCCACTTGATATATACTCTCGTATCTGGAGTACCGTATGTTTCCCATGGTATGTTTACACGAACCATAATTTCGATGTGTACTGCATCCAGTCCCTGTTTGTAAGAATGATAAAACAGATGCGATACGTTTACGGTTGTTTGTATCTCGAACTGATGTAATCCTTCCGAATACATTTTTTAACGTCGTAATTCGACGCCCTGGTCGATCTTAAATCACGCCCACAAGTACAACCCTTGACTACAACGTTTTTATTATTCTAATAGCCTAATAAATAACGAACTAATTTAATTACCTAATATTTTTAATTTATAACCGTACACAAAACATAATTTTGTTGAAAATTATTTCAAACGCTGCGGGCCGCCAGTAAAACTTTTTAAATTCTGTTTCATGTACATTTAAAATTACAGCGACATTATATGATTTTATACATTATAATTTTTTTTAATAAGAATTCAAAGCAGTTGAATATGCAGAGCGAGTATTTTTTTGAGAGAGAATTGAATGAAACGCCGAACATATTTTATTTCAATCTGCAGATATTATGAGATATACATCATAGGAGGAATTATTATACTGTAAATTAATGGTGTATAAAATTTAATGCTAATTTTAATAATCTAGGTAAAAAATGTACCTTAAATCTGATTCTTCATTAATAACAGTTAGTCAAAATTATCAACTTTTAATGAAAACCCTTGCTATCAGATTGTGATTCAAATGTGATTCAGGATCAAAATCGAATTCGTGAGTTTGATTCAAAAAAGAAATATAAAATATAAGAAATTATCGTTAAAGATTGATATATAATCGACTATAAAATTGTTATTTTTTTGCGAAGATTTGTTATTTATAAAGTATATATAGCGTAGCTAAATATTCATTCTTCTTGCAGACATCGCGAAGTCTGACTGAAGGCGAGTGGATAAATGAATCGATAAGTTCAATTTCGAGACGAGACAATTTTGTTAAAAGAAAATTAATGAGAAAATATCTTTAATCATCCATTTTGGAATCTCCATTTTTAATTT
Organism: Trichopria drosophilae; assembly: GCA_030407085.1. Taxonomy (NCBI): domain Eukaryota; kingdom Metazoa; phylum Arthropoda; class Insecta; order Hymenoptera; family Diapriidae; genus Trichopria; species Trichopria drosophilae. Next base: position 116,741,900 of record CM059585.1, on the reverse strand, counting down.
AGAAAATTCCACTGGCCATTCAGAATTTGCGACTCCAAAAAAGTTAGAATAATGAGTTTCAAGTAAATCTAACCAAATTCAACAGTTTTATATTCTAAACCGTAAACAAATTTAAATTCCATCGACATTTTTTTAAGCACAATTTGAAATTAAAATTTGTGTAGTTCCATCTTGATATATCAGATAGTTGTGAAAATTTGCAGTATATACAAATGTGACGTTTGATTTATCAAGAAAAAAAAATATATATGTATATTTTTCAAATGAAAATCGTACATAACTTGTCTTTTTAGTTTGTGAATAGTGACATTCGAAAAAACGGAGTAATTATAAAAAAGTAAGGATCAAAAATTCGTTTAGTATGGTTGATAAAATCTTGTACATTCCAGCGTTGAAGGGTTACACTTTATAAGTTACAACTCGAAAACAGATAATCTTATCGATTTAATTCTTATCGCAACTTTTTTTTATATATGTGTTTCTCCATACCACGAACCTTAAGTTTTTTGGTCCAAAAATATTATCATAAGTAGCATTAGTGGTTTCCCTTATTTTTAACAATTCTTTGAGCAGGAAGAAACGTTAAGGATTTCCGAAACTGGCTTTCTAATATTTCATTACTGTAAGCTCTCAAACTTTCCGCTAGGTGGCTAAACCGTTACGCCACTTAATCGCAATTGACTGAAGTCAAATTCGGTACGTACATAATTGCACATAATTATCAATTCAATTGGTTGTTTTGACACATACAATTATAAATTAGACCGACAGGTTTTGTATAAAATATATACGTCAGGCTCAATGCAGTCGTAATGTAGGTTAGTAAAGTACAAATATATGCGAAATTTTAAATAATAATATAAAATAGTGTTAAAATGGTACTATTATTGGTGGTGTTACTATACCAAACTTGTCTGGATAGCTTCACATGGAATTACAAGAAAAATTCTAAAGCTTCCAGATTATTTGGCAACATTCCGGTGATATTCGCGGCTAATAACTTCCCAAAATAATTTAATTCCCAAAAAATCAATTATTTTGCACTCTACATTTTTAAAAGTGAAACATTCACTGTACCTTAAAGTAAAAATCCGTTTTCAGTGATTTCATTGCAATGAATTAATGTTTAATTTTGTCTAGTTAGTAACGTTTGTAACAGTGAAATATTTACTGCATACAATTACGTGAAATTGTGCGCTCCTGGAATAAATCTGAGATTATAGAAATTGTTCGGCCATTTTGAACCAAATCGTAGATAATCCCGATGAGACGTTTCCATCACTTACCGAGCGGTGGCGCATATTTTAAACATATGCAACCTTTATATTACCATTCTCGCAAGCGATTAATTCCGTATATGAATCATTTTTCTTCAAATCGATCACGATCTGACATCACATCTCCGAATTTGTTAAAAATTGCAGAAAAGTTAATACTTGGCATACATATGAGCGTGGTAAAGGGATTTTTCGAAATTCCGAATATTTTCAAAATGGCGGCCATATGAAATTTTCACAAACTTTTTTTTCGAAAAATTATAGCTCGGCGGTATTTTATCGGAATTGGATAAAATTTGCTGAACTATAGTAAAAAAGGCTAAAATTTTCTAAAAAAATATTTATAATTAAATATAATTATAATAAACGCATAAAAAAATAATTTTTTGTTTTATTTTTTCGATTTTTAACCACCATGCACCCTATTTATTTTTTTTTAAATATTGTTATTTTATGGAAAATTTTATCTTATATTTTATTCAGATTTTTAATTCGTGGTATGTCTTTTAGTTTTCGAGTTTAAATTTTTTAAGTTGAACACCCCCGATACTTGGGCGTTTATTGGAAATGTAACTGCTGCCACCTTTTTCGACTCGCTATTCTATTTCTATTTATTTTGTTCTTGGTAATTTATGTTTGAAAACCACTTTTTTTAAGTTTCAACCATGAATTTCGTGAAACTATGAGTACAAAATTCATATATAAACATTTATATGTATGGCAAGTACTAACTTTTCTCCAGTTTTAAACAAAATCGGACATGTGATGTCAGATCGTGATCAATTTGACGAAGAATGACTCATATATAAGAAATGGAAATTTACTGATAAAAATTTGTCCAATTACATACATTTGTTATACATAAATACTTAATTTATATTGCACACATATTAAGTCCAAACTTGCGTTTAGAGCGAAATTTCTTTTTTATAAAGAGACATTTCCACCTTTTCTAACAGTGTCATTTCATCACCAAGTGGAATCTCACAACTCAAATTGATACTATGTAATGCTATTTCCCAAAAATTTCTTTCCAATCCAATTATTTTGAAGAATTTTAGATTGACAATACCCATTTTCCGCGTAATTCTTTAGTCTAATGAAAATGAGAAATAAATTCAAAGACTTTATACTAGATGATCCATATTCAGTGGAGGATCTAGACCGGTCATCGTATCGCAACGATTTTCAACGCCCCCATAAAGCTTTCGCTTCTGGGCTTGCGGCCGATTCGCACTAAACCGTATCCTGTAATTCGGCACTGGCGATGCGTTGGCCAGTAGTGGCCAGTAGCTGTCGGATGGCCGAAAAAACAGCCGGGTCTCCGCTAATAAACTAAATACGGCATCGGAAATGACCACGAGTATTATTTATACTCGGTCCGTGACGGTGGTTTTAATGTATGCCGGGTTTTCTCTCTCTCTCTCTCTCTCATCTCTCTTTCTCTCTCTCTCTCTCTCTCTCTCTCTCTCTCTCTCTCTCTCTCTCTCTCTCTCTCTCTGATATATATGTATCCTTCTCTTTATCACTTTCCCCCACTCGTCCTTGTATATTTCGTTGGTACTCTTTATCCACAACACTCTCGATTCTTGCCCTCTCGGTCTATCTCCCTTTTTCATTCTCTCTCTCTCTCTCTCTCTCTCTCTCTCTCACTCTCACTCTCTCTCATGTTAGCGAATGCAGGGAGTTTATACAAAGCCGTAACGTTATTAGGTGGCTGGCATCCGGTATAAATTTTACCACCACCAGCATCGAAAATGCCACAGTTGCATCGGACGATGCGTCGAATTTGCATTCGTTATATCGGGCGCGCGATGGCGCTCTATTTGCAATAACAAATCGCTGGAAAGGATGACCCTTCAGGAAATTGATGTCGGGAAATCTATTAATTTTTCATCACCGCAATGAAATGTTCAAATTTAAAAAGATCGCCGGTCAAAATGTACGTCCCGTCCCGGCTATTAATGCCGAGAGGCTCTCTGAGCGTTTCCCGCATTCGCCGCCCCGAAAAATATGCCTGGTATAAAATGAACAGAATTTAATACGCAAATAATAATGCCGTATACACCGCCGGTATATGCTTTATCAGCGATCGATTCCGAAATTGTACAGCGAATTATTTCACGCGACTCCCATGAATTTGTTAAAATGGCGGATTTACGTGTTGTTTTAATGCATGGAATTAAACCGCAATGAAATGATGTCGCGTCGAATTTAGTACCGTTAGGCGGCGGCATGGCGCTTTGATCGAATTAATTATAATTAATTCGTATTTTTGTTTAAAAACGACAATATAGACGACGAAGTTTAAAAATTACTTTTTTATTATCAAATAATTATCACCAGAACTCTTTATGACGTCTTGTAAATTTTAAGATGTCTTAAATACTGTCCAAAAAGAGCACATATAGGGACGTTGATGAACCCCTGTATGCCGATTTTATGAATTCTTTAAGAACTCTTAAATATGAGCCCTTAACAATGCGCTATTATTAAATCAGTTTCTTTTCACCTTATGAGTTATCTTTTATTACCATTTGGATGACAGGAATCACTCAATAATCATTGTGAGATAACTGGATACCATAAATACCACAAAATTGCTTGTCAGTCTTTATATGCATCAGCCATAGTGATGGTCAAAACCACTGTCGGTTTTGCAGCCTTGTCTTGGTATTGCAAGAAATTAATTTATATAGTAAATAATCCAGTAAACGAAAACAGATTAAAACTGTTCAAAATTAATAAAATATAATTGAAACGGATAGAGATTGGTAAACTGCATTACTTAATCAATTAATATGGTATTGTAATAGCACTCGTACGTTTTTATGCAATTGAATAATTCTAAATTTCAAATTAAGTTTATAATTAATTTTTCTGCTTCATGCAAGTTATTTATAAAATCTGCATGTAAGTGTTGAATTTAACAAATTGATCGTGTAATGTGTTTAATTCATTTGTATCGTAACCTATGATTAATTTTAAACGCTTTCTGCCAATAAATGTTCATATCCATGAAATAATTTTAATAATATTCTGTAATCTATCTCGTCAATATTCATAAATGTAATTAAAATTTTTCGAAAGTCGTTGCCTTATAGTAATCAAAAACGGATTAAAGGTGATTAAGGGTCCGAGGGCAAATTGAAACTACATCCAATAAGCAAAAAGATGCCTTAAAGATGTCTAAAAGATATCTTTTCAATCCGTCAATGAGATATTGAAAATGTAGAAATGATCTCTAAAAGATATGTTTTAGATGTCTTACGCGATCATTTCGGAAATCTTGTAGATATCTATAAGACATCTTTTAGATATACCGAAAGTTTATTTTCAAATAAATTTACCCAGTTTAAAAAATGTAAACAAATTTTGATAATTAATGGATCGAAGAAAAAGTTTTCTGTTTTTTTAAATGTCCTATTTTTCGCGCTGGGAAAATGAAATAACCTCCTTTTCCAGTAGAGATAGTGGAAGAACCTAGTCTTTGAAGTATCCTAGTCTTCGTATCGAGCGTCGATCTGTTCTCCAACTTTTCCAGCATCTATCAATTTTTTGAGAAATACTATGCTGATTAACATTTCGGCAGATTAAGAACAAATTGTCAATATTTCTCAACTGAATGTACTTATTTACTATTTGAAAATAATACGTCCGAGCCCTACGATATCCAATATACCCATTATATTTAAAAACATATATGATATATGTTTTTATTTTAATTGTTTTGAATTCACTAAAAAACATTTAATTGTCCGCACTTTTTGGTTGAGGATGAAGAGAAGAAGTAAGAGTTTAACATATTTAAAATATGTTTGAAAATAATAGACTCGAATTCTCGTCCCTGATCAAAGTGAACTTTTAAAGGAACTCCAAAATAATTTCAGAAAATAAAGTTCAACAATAAATGACGATTCGAAATACCAAAGTAATAATTAATAAAAGGTAATAATTAATAAAAATTTATATCCAGAAAAAGAATTTGGAAGTTGGACTTATTAAATATTCTATTAAATTTCATGACCTAATAAATGTCGCAAAAATTAACAAATTACAATTTAAATGTAATATGACTGAATTAATTGAATTTGTAACCACGAAATGTATTATTATATAAATATTGAATTTCAAATATCAATACGTAATGCAGTGTGGCGTATTGGACGAGTTTAGAGCTGTTGCTTACTGTACATTACGCGCTACTGTGCAAGTACCCAAGGTTTAACCAGCAGGAAATTATTGATAATCGCATCAATATCCGCTTGATCGTGAAGCGCGTTACCACGATGATTTATGGGCAATCGGGCGCGTATCGATGCACGAACACGAATCGTGTCGTTACATTGTGTATCCTGTCGCACACTCGTGTTCTGGCGTTCCGTTAATAATGCTTCTACCAACCGAGGTCGCTGTATGAGGGCCACCGATTATAATGTAGTGCAATGAATTGCGATTGACTGACTGTTTTTTGCAACACTTTTCAAAATTATTAGTAATTACCTAAAAAAAAATATACCCAAAAAAATTTGTGTTACTAAACGCCAAGCCATACGGAACTGAACAATTTTTTGTTGTTGTTGCTAAATCTTAGACGTGTAGAAATTCGGCATCGGAAAAAGATGTTTTTCCTGTGTTTAAATGTGTTGGAAACTGGCCGAGTACAATGTGAAATGTACTTCTAAATACAGTAGAATTCAGGTATATTTACATACTCACTTTCTAGCCTTCCCCTTCTAGTCTCGTTATATTTGCGAAAAGAAGGGGAGCGCCGCTTCTCCCACTGCCCTCTGTCGTGTTATGTTCTTGACGTTACAGCAGGCCCTTTCTGAGGCCCCGACCCCCAAGGTGGGGTAAAACGAGAGCGGCGACAGGTAAATAACAAGACGGAACCCGGCAAATATCCTGGGACGTAAATATAGCCAGACGCAATTACAGTAGCCCCTCTCCTAATTCATTTTACTTCTATAACCTCACCAAGTCACGTTTTTTCTCCTCCAACGCTCCTAGTTTGCCTTCGCGCATGCGCGGGCCCTGCATTTTGTTTGTTTCCCTCCCAGCACCCTAACAACCCAGAGTGGGGAGAGGAACGGAGGAGAAATTGTGAATTTGGACAGGTAATATTCGTGCATCAGGCAAGGCAGTGAAATAGGATGAAATGAATTAGGACAGGGACTACTGTATATCGGGACTCTACTGTATATAGAGTAAAATGATATGAAATGTCTACAAGTAGACATTTCAGAGTAATATCAATATTAATGTTTTCTTCAAACTTTTTATTTATTTTTTTTAACATAACCTCAAATATCTTAAAATTGTGACACAGTGCATCGATTTTATCCTCACATTAGAATTCTACGTATAGAATTATTTCGGAAATTCTAGATTTTCGTCTCTGAAACCTTGTTGATCTGTGTACTGAAATATAAAAAAATTCGGGAAAATTTCTAATGTACTGTAGTTTGTTGTAATATTACTGATATCACATAAAGCTGTAAACTGTGTGCCATATTGACGAAATCTTACGGTAAAAAAATATAAAAGTAATGTTTTCCATTTTAAACTTTATAAATACATAATGGCGATGGATATAAGAAAACTGGACATAATGGTGAACTTAAAGAACTACTTACGAACCTGTATTTAATTTGTCAGTAACCTACAAATCCTTACAAGTTCCTCTTACACAACACATTATTGAAAGAATTCTAAGAATGAACAGGACTTTAGTTAAAAATGCATATTTTACGAAATTGCCGATACATTGAAATAATTTACGTACGAAAAATTACGAAATAAAGTAAAGATCAAGGGATACCCATCAGGGACCTGTTGTGATAACTCTTATACTATCAGAAAAAAGAGTCTTTGCATACGAATTTTTGCACTACAATACTTGGAAAACATTAAAAAATTTAATAATTCCTTATTTTAGCAGAATATTCCGAAAATGTAAATTTCAAACTCGAAAGTTTTTGCAAAGTCTAATTTCAAATATGCGACTTTTATTTGTCATTTGGTATTTATCGGTGACTGATTTTCGAACTCGTCAAGGCCATTTGGAGAAAGGTGATTAAGCCATCGGACAGAATAACTATTGAATGCTTGCGAATTTGTCTACAACAACGCTAAATGTCAGGCCCAGATAGCCGTATAAATATACTACGGATTTTCATCACAAGCTAAAAAATACATTTTACATGTTGAAAAATGCATAATAATATTGACTAAGAAATGATATAATAAAGTTTGTTCATCATTACAACACTTTAAATATTCAGTGCCATTTGATAAATGTGAATGACCGATGAGGCTCCATCAACTTGTTAGCGCAAACACACCGCGTCCTTGAAGATTGTAGCTGTTATTGTTTTGACATCAAAGAGGGTTCACAATGTTTACACATACCACATCCAAAATAATTCTATTATGATATTTACTTTTCCAAGTTATATCATTTTTGGAGAAAAATAAGCCGTGGACGAAGTAAAAGTTTCATAAAAAATTTGATTCTAGAAGAAAAATGTGTTGCACGCAGTAATTTATTCTATTCTCTTCTATACTGGATTCTTAATTTATGATGTAAAAGGTAACAGTAAATTAATTATTCCTGTCATGTTAACAGAGAAAAAATAGAAATAAGCACTTAATAAATGGATTAGTGAAGTGGGTTTTGTTTAAGTTATGTTAGGTTAGTTTAAGTAAGAATACGTCTAGTTCGATTAGGTGAAATCTGGTTAGGACAGGCTAATTTAATTAATTTATTTATTTAATAAAAATAATATCGTGTTTGCAAGTACAAAATTGTTACGTTAGGTGAGGTTACGTTACTCTAGATTATTGTTTTTATACAACCACACTCACCTTTTGTTCTGTGATCACGTCATTTTACCTTGTAAAGGTCATACCTGCAAAAGTCGTATCTTGAATTCTATGTGATAAAACGTCTTCTGTTTTATGCAGGTTATGGCCGTGGCAACGACATTTTCGTCGGTATTATTTAATTTTCATGAAAATAATATATGGTTTAATACTATTATAAGGAATGATTATTAAAAGAAATTTTCCTTATAATTATCCGTATAGAATTTAGTGAAGAACCCAGAAATATTAATGTTTTTAAATAAATTCTAAAATATAAAAAACGAATGAAAGACACTTAAAAATAGCTTGAATCACTTTCAATTGGCAATAATTAACCTAACCACATTATCGCATGTCTCTTTCACCGACACCACATTCAATTAATCCAAACTCACTCGTACCAAACGCAATTCTCTCATGCAGACTCGCTCAATCGGTCATTATTGGAAAACCAGGCTGAAAACGCATAACAGACTGCAGGATGGAATGAATCCACGATATCTCTTCATTGAAACATCGCTTCATTATGTTCAGGTTGAATGCATCAACCGCTTCCAGGGTGACTTATAAGGTAAATTTTAATGAACCAGTGTATACTCGACTTGGCCTACGAGTCAACTGGAAGCGATAAATACGTCATTAGTCGGGATGGGGCGCTGTTTCACTTAGTCGCACTCCCGCGCTCGGCTTTTTTTCGACGTTTATTAATTCAGATGCTCAATTGAACGCGTATCATTTGTAGGACCGCTTGAATTAATGACGTAATCGCGCATATATAAATAACGCCGAGTTTCGTGCTTGCTTCAATGGTTGCACGAGAAGATGATGCACGTGTTTCATCAGTTTTTAAATACTGACATTTTCCGTTAACGAGTTGCCTTCAAAATGTATTTAGGGTTACAACTTTAGTTATCCAAATTCATTAAGGTATTTTTTTATGAAAATCTGATGGAAATCGGGTCTTTGGTGTGGAATATTGATTCCTTTCTCATATTGAAGCGTCTGGCAGCGATTAGATGATGTCAGGAAGTAATTCCCTATTTCTATATAGTCTTCCAAACCAGTCATGTAAATTGAGAAATAAAATCCGTCGATCAAATTTATTAATTAGTCCCACATCAACAACAAAGTTATATTCATATTCAGCTGATGGTTTTGTTCTGGAATTCAGTTGTAATAGCTTTCGGGGAAGTGTCATTAAGAAAATTTCATTACCTAATAATTATAATGTAACTAGGAAACGTCAACGCAGAAAAGAGACATTTAATTGCATGTCTTTTAGTTTTGTCATTATTCATTAACGAATCAGACACATGTCAATAAGCAGAGTACGTTTTGTCTTTGCCGTCCACCAATCGTACTATTCGTCTTCGTTCTTTCCAAGTGCATCTATTCAGCACATTATACGGGATTTGAGTACCTTGAGCTTTAGAAGCTCGCGTAATTGGAAACGGATTAATTTGTCGCGATCGCACGAGGACGCGCAAAAGCGGGTGGGTCTTTTCAAACCTCGATTGGAAACCCAGGATTTAACGGGAGTTTACGTGTTTTCTTTATCAAGAATCTTCAGTTTCGTAATGGGAGTAAAATTTTAACGAGATTTGAGTCTTCCATTGATCTGTTTATTTCCGGTCAAAGGGGGGTTCACTTTAGAATTCCGGTTTTGTTGTTACTTTTCATCAACCATCTATTCGTAAATTCTCTACATCGGATGTCCTCTACCATTCATCTTTGGATGGTTTATGTGACTGGTATACTGGAAATTGACCGTCAAAGTCTGCCGAAAAAATATGATGCCACGTTGTCAAAAATCACCAGCAGACGGATATTCGAGGGTTCCGGTGGTATAATTATTTGACGCTTATAAACAATGCGGGGGCTTTCAGCGGTCATTCCCTCTTGAAAACTGACAGATTTCCATCGTCACTTTTGGATTCGGTCCCTTTCGTCCAAGCGGGCGCGGATAAATCAGAAGCGTGAAGCACGCCGGTCGCTCTCGCAGTGGCCTGGTTATAGGTAGCTCGCGGAATATTTATGGGGAGCAATTCAATGATACACCGTATTCCCGGTCGCGTAATAGTCAATATTTCTATCAGAAGCATACCTGGCAACTAGTGCCCACGCCTACCGTGACCGACGGTACCGCCAGCACGTTGCTTTACGAGAGTTCGGCTCGTATTTGACAGCGACGTTACCAGTTGTTGCTATTTATTCGCGCGTTACATTACTCCGAAACCGAGTCGAGTGTCAGCGGCTAATTTGCATTATAAGTGCCGCACGCCGATGTTATCATCGTTCGCTTATGCTCCCATTATGGCTCCGTTGACGGATCGCGCCGACACCAACGGCGTGACAACGACGCGCTCGCTGGTTCGAATATTTGCTCGCGAACGACATCAAACCGAAAATCACTTTCGAGTGCGGCTAATAGGTCGCAGGCACTCGGCGCGCTGTCGGCACCTGCGTTAACGCCCGCGAATTATGCGGGTTAATTGTGATTACATTCGAAAAAAAGTCCGGTGATAGGGGAGCAACGATCGATGGAGCTAGTGCTGGGAATGGGCTAGATACTGGTTTTAAGCTATACTGGATGCAAATAAAAGAATTTTTTATTTTTGTGAAGATGACAGAGTTCATCAATTCTCCACATAGAAATTCATCAGTCTTCTGTATTGGTGTACATTCGTCCTCGCCCAATACCATGTATAGTAGTATCTCTAAGTTTTGTCGGCAGTCTGTGGTGATTCAGCTCGATTAACCACCATTTGAATGAAGTATGTGATGTACTTGAAGATTTCAGGATCATATTTTAGGCAATTATACACGGAGAACAATTTACCAAAAACCTTCGTCGCTGCTAAGATATTATTAAATATGATGATTAATTACTGGAGGGTTGTTTGCAAATAGCTAACTTAACAATTGTGGGAAGCAGTACTGATGATCTCCGTATCATTTGTAGGACAACTTGTGATAGGGGAGCAACGATCGATGGAGCTAGTACAAGGAATGAGATAGTTACTGCGTTTAAGCTATACTCGATGCAAATAAAAGAATTTTATATTTTTGTGAAGATGACTTTTATGAGGTCATAAGTTCTCCACATAGAAATTGATCAGTCTTCTGTATTGGTGTACATTTGACCTCGTCCAATACCATGTATAGTCGTATCTCTGGGTTTTGTCGACAGTCTGTGATGATTCAGCTCGATTAACCACCATTTGAATGATGTATGTGATGTACTTGAAGATTTCAGGATCATATTTTAGGCAATTATACACGGAGAACAATTTACCAAAAATCTTCGTGGCTGCTAAGATATTATCAAGTATGATGATTAATTACAAGAGGGTTGTTTGCAAATAGCTAACTCAACAATTGTGGGAAGGAGTAATGATGATCTCCGTACGTCATCGTGGTTCTCTATCTTCGCGCAAATTCTTTACTTAGAATGATTTCCTTTTTCTTTTAACGTGCCTATGGTAATATGACCTGGTCCTATATGAAAAAAAAATTTCCACCGAAAATATCCGTGGGTCCTAAGACACCGCGATATATGGGGGTCAATCACCGAATAGATGTTTATTATAATGTTACTTAATAACTATTGGGACCATTAATTATGACATCTTTTATATTATCATGATATTCGCTCTTAGTTGTTGTCGTGCATTTCCCCTCGCCCAACATCATTTATATTCATATCTCCAGATTCTGCACACTATCTTTGATGATTCAATAAAAATTAACCACACGCAATTTCTGTGATGTTTTAGTGTAGTGCATTTACTTAGAAGAATTTGCTCTTTCTGAAGACTTTATGAGAATACGACCTTGTCTTACATGGAGAACTATTTTTACCGAAAATATCCATCATTTTCAGGACGCCATGAAATATGGGAAATACTCTTTAATTGCATGGGAACATTTAATTTAGCAATGCTTGGAATCTGGAAAATGGTGTTTGCCTTAGAATTACTGAAAACATAGGTGATAATACAGATTATGTCAATCATAAAGGCAACTGGGGTCGTTATTAACGTCTAAAAATTCATATTACAAGAGCCAGTGTTGCGCACCTTCATCAGTTTATTATTTAGAAATATATATGGGGCATATTAATAAAATAATACTTTAAAAAGAAGAAGTTGCATCATTGTCTGCGTGTCTTATTTTAGTTCCTAGCATTAAAAGATTGAGTACAATAACAAATATTGTTAACATAAATCATATGTGCCGGTGGTTGTTACAAACATTATCTAATTACCGCTCACTCAAAAAATAGGTGATGATAATCACCACGTTATGTTTGTCAATCACGATTGTGACAAATAACCCCGTGTGGAAATTCCCTCAGATTTTCCGTAATTCTGACCAGAATCTGGCCACATTTACCCTACTCAGGGATTCCAATCAGAATCTGATAAGATTCTGACTGAATTTACCAAGGTATATGTAGGTTAGGTTCATCAAATGTTGTAGTAAGTGCATGGTCGGACAATAGAAAATAAGACCACGATACCTGAGGTCCAGAACGCAAGTAGGAGATATGTCACCTGAAACTAATAACGATAATTGCCGATCTATAATTGCACACAAGATATGGCGTAATTATGGATGAAGAGGAATATTCTGATTTTAATATCTGATAATAAAACAATAACTGCTAAAAAATTTTTCGCAGCCTCTCCCTCTCTTTTTGTCTCCCTCCCCCTCTCTCTCTTTCTCTCTCCCTCTCTCTCTCTCTCTCTCTCTCTCTCTCTTTCTCTCTCTCTCCCTCTCCCTCTCTCTGTTTCTCTGTTTCTCTCTCTCTAGCTCTCTCCCTCCGTACTATAAAGGTTTCCTTTTAACATAAGTGTTGTAAGCATCGATGACAATTGCGACTTTTTTTCTAGCAGGCAAAATCAGTCAAAACATTAGTATTACTATAATCGATATAAATATATTCAGCGGTGTAATTGAACGAATAAGAAACAGTTGATTTGTTAAAAACAACAGTGACGGTTTACATTCTCTAAAATAATGAATAAAACATACCATACCTCGATATCTCGAAAAAAAATATGTTCATTTTTCTGCCATGGATACGTAATCAAATTAGAGAGTGGTTTAAACGTGGACGATGAAAAAAGAAAAAAACAAAAAATGTCAACATTCGAAACTCCAAAGTAGTTAACAAATAATCGTTCTTGTAAAGTGTTGTAAGTATATGTAAAATTGCTACATTAAATTACCCAACATCAAATAATAAAAACAAAAATAAATTCTGTTATTCAAAGCGATCTTCCCATGTTTCTCTGCACGAACATTCCCACCATCTCTCTAGTTTAATTCGCTAAATGACTCTGGAATTATTTTATTCGCTCGTGTCTACGTGACGCGATGCTCGCGTATCATTAGGAGTCGCTAGTAATGACTACTAAATAATTTGTTACGTCTTCGTCCCGGGACTCGTCGTGGAACGAGGACCATCGCATCGCGGAATCGCAAATGTAAATTCGCGCGAGTGAGCGAGCGAACGTTTCGCTATCGTCCAGCCCTATGAATTCCGCATGAGTATCCGACCTTTCCGCGGCGCTCGGTGTCGGTGTTCAGCGGCTGAAGTGGAAATTGAAGTGAAATATGAAAATGCCAGCGTAAAACGGACCTCGAGATCGGAGCTGCTGAACTGCATGGAGTACGTCGTTACGCAACTCTGCGCATTTTCGGTCTGACGATGACGAGGGACTGGCGGGAAAGATTTTCGCTCGAATTATATTTACGAAGAGCCATACGCGAAATGTTTGCTTTTTTTCTTGGTTGTCTGTATCAAAAGTTTATTTTGACGATTTGACATGACGTACATGTTAACGACGTCGTTGGAATTATTGGAAACGCCAACAGCCTGCACATCCAGATATTTTTTTTTATTGAAAGTCAAATTTAAAATTTGTATTTTCACTAGTTCTCGAGAAAAATAAATATCTGTCGGGTTCCAGGAATGAAGAGACATATAGATTGAACGGTCCAGCAAATTCAAAAACCACCTTCAAAATCCCCTTCCCGTTTAGTGATTGCCGTGATGATTTTTAGAATCATCTTGATATGTCTACTAGTCTTTTGGTAAACATGCCTCTAGGATATGATTTGTTTATTTTTAATTTTATTACAAAAATGTGTCAAAACCACAGTAGGTTCAGAAAATATGTCTCTGCACCGAAGCAATCTTGATTAAACCAAATATAACAGTCTTTACCATAGGGGTATGGGGCTGGTACCGACCAACCGATTTTATATGATCACTTTCCAAACTAAATCGCATAGCAGCACCTCGAACACTTCTACCTCGCACCCCAAGTAAACTACGCAATATGAGCAATGTACGACAGGAGAAATAGTCGAGAGGGACTAAGGACAATACAGCTTCAGGACAGTGATCGGACGAGATTCGAAAGAAAAGGGCCACAAGTTGCAAGTCGATATGGTATGGATTAGTTAATTCTTTAGAACCTTGCCTCAAAATAAGCGACCTAAGTTTCTATAGCATAGAATAAACGGTATCCTCCTCGTGATTCTAATGTATATTCATTCATTTCTTGGAAAATATAAACTTACTATATAAACAATATTGTTCATAATTATTGTAAAGGTATAATATTTTATGTAAAATAACCGATTCAAAGGCTAATGGCTTGAAATGTGTTTTCACCGAATCCATATGTCGCATCATGATTGAGTCAACGAATAAAAATATCGTACTCTTTTTACTTGCCACGCAATGCCACAACATCGTTATTTTCTACCGGAAACGAATAAACGGAAAGGCAATTTGTTAAAATCCATTATTTTCAACGAATGACGTCGTGCGCAGCTTGACATTTACCGTATCAAGTGCGTCGCAACACGTGGAAATAACCCGTGGCGAAATGTCGGGGGCGAAGGGTCGGATTGGGGGGAAACTGTCGATATCAGGCGAATCGTGGAAGCGACAACGCGTTGAACAACAACATCCCGAACATTGTTAGTGCCCCACGTACCACGAATTCCCACTCGTCCTGCTCTTTTCATCCCTCCGGAATGTACTGCACCTGTTTGGGCGCCAGAACGGAAAGCGTCCCCGAAAACAACGAGAGCACTCTCTTCTCGCGCCAGGCAAGTGACACCGAACAAATCTACTAGCGCGACGGTACGGTTGCGTATCCGATATGCTACAACGATTCTCGAAACCTTTTGTTTAGGAATGCAAATAATGCACCTCGCTTTCCCGATTTTATTTTTCGAAAATACAGTACGACGAATTTGCGGTATGCATTTGTTGTTAATAAATAAATAACAGAAATGATTTTCGAACGATCTAATAATTTTCACGTAGTGTCTTAATCCTACGATGGTCTAGAAATATCTAAATAAGAAAATTCCAATTTGTAATGATGGTGTTTGCAGTAACAGTGGGTGGCAGATGGAACTGTAAATTATTTTTCTTATACAGTCGCGCTCCCCTTAAGTTATCTTTCCTTATGTTATATGCTCCTCCAAAGTTATATTTTTTCGTTCCTCTAAGTTATATCCTTCTCCTCCCGCGTTCCCCCACCACAGCCGCCCTGCTTTCCATTACATTCCATTTTTGCATTCTAAAATCACTTTTTTACTTCCCTCAACGTACAATTTGCGATCGTTAATATTCAACTGATTTAACAATTCGTAATTAAAGGTATGCATCATGTGTGCATCAATATGTACGTACACATACATGCATGTCTGTGTATCTAGCGGAAATGCGAGTGGTGGGGGGTTAGGGGGAATATAACTTAAGGGGAGCAGATGTCATATTACCAGTCTCAAGTGTATAACATAAGGGGAGCACTACTGTACATTTTTATTCTATCAATGTGTAATATGCGCAGTGTGTGGATAGTTGCTGTTCACTTTTGTAATTGATATGATGATCTATTGTCAATGTAGGTACAATAACATAACATAACAATACATACAAATTTAAATAGTATGGACTTCTATTGTGAATATGATAAATGCAACAAGTTCATTATTGTACTAGGAGATGAAATGTCTGAACTCTAATGAAATTAGACCTTGTGATAATATCTCGTAATTCAAAATCACTGAAATCTTCTAATATGAATTTGCAATCTTCCAAAGTCCTGTAATTCGAGTTTCTCTTCGACTACAACTCTCAAATTCAAAATCACTTCACAGCAATAACATTTTAAATTTCTTTCGATTGTTATACCAAAATTCCAAGTATGCTCCAATGAAGTTCCGAGTTCCCATCCACTTAAACCCCTTTCCTGTAAAATCCCCCTATTAAAATTGCTAAATATGAATCCCACACTTTCTAGAATCCCTGAATTCGAATTTACATTAAGCATTCAAAATCCTCACACTGGAATCACCTTCGCGCTAGAATCCTCAATTTGAATTTCCCTCCCACTAAAAGATTTGAATTACCTCTCGTGCTGGAATGCTACTTTCACTGAAATCCCACAGTGAAAAGTTCCTTAGATTCGAATTTCATATCACAAACCTAATTCCAAAAAAATCCCCGTATTATAAATTCCTAACTTCTCCTTTAAAATAAAATCCTCAAACTCTCCTTTCCTACCCATGAAAATATAAAGATTTAAATTCTCTTCTACTAAAAGTTCCGAGTCTAAATTTTTCCAAAAAATGTAAAATCATCTATGCAAGATATAATAAGTTTCGGCATCCATCTTCCAGTATAACTGCGTATAAAAACTTTCCAAAACCGCAATCACCTGCAATTCCAATCTCTAAATTCAAAATCCTCTTTCACGATAATTCGCATATACGGAAGCATAGGTTACGAACAATGTCGATTATATTATTGTAATACGAATAAAGGGGACGCACCATCCAGCAAGACTTGTTATAAACTTCAAGGAAAATAAAATTTATTAGTTTTGCATATAAAATAAACTCGTTATGGACAAAGTCTTTTCTGAACCTGCAACCACCCATCGAAAGTACTTTTTTTGTGAAATAGACGGGATTTTATCATTTTAGTAGGAGGTGAATTTTAACAATGGGTGGTGATGATACACTGCATGGCAGAGAAAGGGATTCGTTTTAATTTTATTAATTTTCTACTAATAAATAGTGATTTGAATGTTTATTGAAACATGTATTTTATCGGGAGAAGATTTTGAATTTGGGCATTTTAGAGGATAGGAATCTCAAAAAACATATTTATAAATTGGAAGATTATGGTAAAACTGCAATTTCATACGTCGGATTTTGATGCATGCATTTAGTTTCTGGGAAATTTTACAGATCATCATTTTACTAGCCTTCTCCATCACCTATAATTGTGGACCATGAGGATATCAAATAACTTATTTGATACACGTGTCCGTAAAGTGTGATTTTACGGACTGATCTCTGCACTTTACGGACTAAAAACAGTTGGTAAAGTGTCTACTTTTGCGAACAGTGTATCAAAAAATAGTGTTCGCTCTTCGGCCGTAAAATTGAACTTTACGGCCTCGGACCGAAAAGTACTATTTCTATATTGGAATGGGAGTTAACCTTTTTGAATTTTATAAAGGCGCTAACAATGAGCAGAACGACAATATGGAACCCATACATAGACGCGACAATGGTGAAGGATGCGACCATGCCGATGACAATGACCTTAGTGGCGTTGAACGCAATGACAATAACGAAGATAACATCATCGCGATAATTACACGCGTTGGTTGAGCTCAAGGACATTCGCAAGAATTATAAATGAAATAACAGTAGATCCGTTTGAACTTTTCGCGAACGGTCATCGCAATAGTCGCGTAAATCACTCGCGCCTCGTATTTCGCAAGCTGCTCCTCGGTGGGGGTGCTTGCGGGGGAATAGAAGGGAGGTATTCGGACGTTAATTCCTTGAAAAATCTATTAATCCCCGTATTGCGCGACTCTCCTTAATGAGGCAAAAAACTGGCGCGGTGTAGTCATCGGCGCAGCTGCAACTGGCCCTCGGCGGCACAAGTTCCATGTGGAGAGGTTTATTGAATTAGTCGGGACGTACGAAACGAGCCACCGAGCACTATCGTTCCTCCTCTTCAGGCTCCTTAAGGCTCCCATATGGGCACCGACTCGTGAGCATAAGTCTATCGTCGCGCGTTCTATTCGCCCGATTCGCGCGAGCGGCGCATCCGGTCGCAAATATAAATTTCCGAGCAAATTACGACCCACGACCGGAGAGTGATCCTTATCGTCACGGATGTCGGTGCGCCGCGTCATTGCCGCAATCGAAAATGATTAAGTCGGCGAATCAGCCAGAAAGCGAACGTCTTTTTGTCATTCGGGGAGTTCCTTTCAAAGGTTCGACAACATCAGACCAGTTGCGTGATCACTTTCTAAGTTATATCAGTCGCGATATTTATACGTTGGTCGAATCATTTCTTTTCCGTCATTAATTATTTCGATCTTAAATTGGTCAACCTGAATGAAATTAGATCTTAGTTATTTGCGCTAATAATATGCCTTTAATTACTCACGCAGGCCGTACAAATTGCTCGTGAAAGTACTATGCGTTTATTTCTGAGGGTTTGCTCAGACATTGACCAATGCGTATTTTGAGGGGGATAAAAAATAAACAGATGAAACGTATTCCATTGCTGAGTGTCGATGTAAAGGAGACGAAACCGTGAAGCTGAACGACTAATTACTTCGTTTCTTCGTCTCACTCTTTCCGTCTCTATCTCTCTCGCTCACTCCCCTAACATCCTTAAATCCCGTCTCTCTCTCTCACTCAATGTCTGCATCCGTCTCTCATTCGATGTCGTCTCCCTTTTCTTGCCACAAGAGGACATGAGCCGTCGAGTTCGTCTCGCTCTCTCGCAACTCGCATCAATTTAGGTTTTTCAGTCGCTGCAAAGGGAAAAAAGCGCGCATGATCATACGATTGTGAGCACACAAAGTGCCGACGTGACGCTGAAAACACTCCACGAAACTCTGTCTGTCTCATGTGCTCCCTCTCACGACTTTGAAGAGATCCGGACGAAAGAAGCGCATTATAGATCGTAAACGATAAATCCCTCCGACGTTCTACGGGCGATAGATCTGGCCAATTTCTAGAAATCACGAGAAGCGGACAAAAAGTTCGAATTGGAGCAACTCAAAAATCGATGTTGTCTTTACTCCCAGTGTGACGGAAGCAATTTTTCGGATCGATGCATAAATGGACTTTCTTTCTGAGAAAACTGCGAATGTATAATATGAGTAACTAATTTGAAGGAATTTTTATTTGGCGATGGATGTAAGTGAGTTCTACGCCCCAGAAACACCTCATTTATCATAACGTGATACATGTGTCCTCCATTTTGGGCCTTGTTGAATAATCGACTATTTTGTTACGTAACAAAAATGGCCAAAAACATGTACAAAAATATATTAATCGAGTCGTTAAAACGAAGTTGCTTTTTTCAGTCTCTTTTTTTCTGTTACAAAATCACGAAATAAAGTGAAAATACAAGAGTACCTTAACCACGGTGTAAACGAACATTCGTCGTAGGAAAGTCAAGCGGGTTTTTGTGCAAAGCCTCACGATTCGCGTTGTAACGGTGAACTAAAGGAACTTTATTTACAAAAAGCCCTAATGAAATAGAGGGAGATCAGAGCCATCTTTATTATGGCACGCGGACGCACTTTTCCTCGGTGATATACGGGGAACGAAACGATAATCCACGAGAGCAAAGTCGGCAAAATAGCTTCGTGAATATTCACGTAGTTATGCATTTATGCACGTGAGCACCTATGCAGGTTGCTATTCTAGTGGTGCATGGGTCATAAGAGTGCACCAATACGCAAATAATGACACGAGGAGAAATAAAGCCGTCCTGCCTCGCGAGAACTTAATTACTCCGGACCCTTTTCCACACACGCGATCTTACTCATCAGTCCAGAAACTCAAGGTGTTCGGCCTTCGCGTGCGCCAATGGCGACCGTGAAGAAAGCCAAACGTCACTACACACTAACGTCTAAGTAATTTCGTTAATCGAATTAAAATCATGCCTTGAAGTTTTGTAGGAAACATAACGTCAAATGTCGGAAGTAAAATTTGAAATTATTAAACTGCAAATGTCGAAAATCGCGAGAAAATTTGAAAAACAGTGTGCCTATTTTAAATAACTTAAAGTTCTTAACTATTCTATGTACATTTGCAACTAACAACATTTCAACACAATTCAATAAACGACTGTTACACATGCGACTTTTTAAATGATAAGCAACATATCCTAAACTAATCTATCATAACTTAACCTAACCTAATTGTAACATAATGTATAGACGTCGTCAGAAGCCAATAATTTACAATGTAACTCCTCCCATTGGTTCCTCCATCTCTGACCCGTCGTGTTGCTCTTTAATCCCCTCCAGATGTGATTTTTAGGGCCTATGCTACTGCATGTATGAAATAGTGGAGTTTCTACCTATTCAAAATGTGTATTTACGTGAGTCCGAGCCTGCTTCAGCTCACGTGACCGTGAAATGGGCGGGACTAGTCGCTGTCCAATGCTTGAGGGAAAAATGCCCAGTGGGGGGACAACTCGAGGGGATGCAGTGTAATTATTTACGACACACACTTATAAATGTCAATTAGTTGTGTATTGTATACTTGAGCCATCTACTATTCAAACATGATTTAGACAGAGAGAGAGAGAGAGAGAGAGAGAGAGAGAGAGAGAGAGACAGAGACAGAGAATAGTGACATATTCTAATGAAAATCTTAAAAAATGTTATATTTGAAATACGATTCTAATTTTAACCATATTCCACTGATGGGACAATATCTTGACAATATGTATTATAACAACGGACAAAAATTACAATATCGTTTTTCAATGTAGGGTGGTTCGACAATTAAAAAAAAACACAAATGAATTTAGTACTCACAGAGTAGAAGAAAATCTTTCAAATTAAATTGTTTAGGATAATAAAATTGACCGTTACATGGTGAAAACAGTTTAATACTATGAACAATACGTACTATAAATATTATAATTATATATACTCGGAGAAACATGTATTTGAGTGACAATATAGAGGGTGTCCCAGAACTGGGTAACGATATTGTAGGAGGTGATTGATTCTCCGTGATATTTCGAACAAAAAAGTCCTGTACCAAAATTGGATCTGAGGCTCAGAATTTGAGTTACAAACTATTGAAGTTTAGAGAAAAAAAAGAGTTTTTTGGCAATAATTCGGCTGGCTTTGAAGTCATTGAATGAGTGCGGGCTCATTTTGAAATTTATTTTAAGCCCTACAATTCACCTATAAGAACATTTGATCTGCGATGAATATTTCTGAAGTTATGGCCGCAAAAATGGGAAAAAAGCAAATTTTTGCGGTTTTTCGTATGTAACTCATTTTACTAAATAGATAATGAAATATTGCCCAAGAAAAATTTGTTAAGCTTGAAAAAAAGAAAAATTTGCCCCCTCATTCATTAGGTTTCGATAAAAATTGAGTCCGCGGGAATACTCTTAATGTCGTAGATATGGCGAAAAACGTGTGGCGCCAGTGCCAAACGTGTCTAGTGCATCAATTACTATAATTTTTGCAGATATTGCAATAGGCATTATGAATCTTAATGTACATTTTTCTCCGCGTATGGTTAACTCTATATTTCCTGTTTTCAGGAACTAATTTGATGCACACACAGTCTTATGCTCAATGTTTTTGTCTAATAAAAACTCATATTCAAGAGCTTTTATTAGCAGATAAATACCAAAATTAATTTAAAAAAAATAAATAAAAAATGCACTGGATACTATATAGGGATTCATTACGCTTTTCACTTTCGAGAAAAAACGAAGATACATTTTTATTACAGTGCTTCGTGTGAGGGCAAATTACCCTTAAAAACGGAAGTATTGCTATTTCGAAAAATATTCTGTTATGTAAAGAATAGATCTTAGAAAATTATATTTGTTCTCCTCGAAAAAATAGATCGATATGCTTATAATGGCTTCATTATTCTTAATCTGGATGCTGATATTAACAATATAATTTATAAAAATAAACGCAACGACTCACGATAAAGACGTTAAATAATTAGCGTTTTAGAAGCCACCATTCCATATTATTATAGGTTTTACTTTTTTAACGGTTCACTTTGCATTGGGCTTATGATTTAGTTTAATGACAAATATTTATATCTTATTAAACAAAAATCATTTAATAAGGCTTCAAAATCTGGGTATCCTTAAGAACTTAAATTAGAATATTGAATCCATCAAGGATTTATATATCTTCCTTACATTTTCTTCCAACCTTAAACATTCTTAAATCGAGAAATCTCAAACAAAACATTGACAGGCATTTGATATTATTAATTTATTCCAATTTTCCAAAATTTGTCAGATTTGACTTTCTTCAATATTTTCATTGGTACGGGAAACGACTTTGACAATAAAATTTTGTAATATTTGAAACTCGAAAATTTTCAAAGCATTCAACAAAAGTTCTAAAATATTTAAAAATTACAATCAATTTAAAGGGTATTCAAAATATTTAGTTTTTTTTTATTTCTCATTATAAGTTTTTATATTATTGAACACTTTTAATTTTTGAATATTTTTATATTTTGTGTTGCTTGGACAATGTCAAAGTAGGTAAATATTTTAAAATAGCGAATACTTTCCACATTTCTGAATGACTATGATACTTCAAAAACGCAGTTGAAAGATGAATTCAAATAGTTCGAAAATGAGTAAATATTTGGATAATTTCAAATAATCTTAAAGTAACTATCCAAAATATTAAATATTTTACACATATTCGTTACAAGGTATTTTACTGTTTTTATTTTCATTCTATATTTTCATTATATTTTCAGTTTATATTGCAAAATATATTGCTAATTGACAAATGCAACCTTAAAATTTAAGATCAAAAACAATCTTCAATAGCACTTTGTATTATTATTATTACCGAACTATTTAGTCAACAAACATTGAAATTGATCTGCGAATCTTTGTTGTGAATTGAGCAAATCTCTACGGTGAAACCTAACCCAAGTTTTATTCATGCATACGCTTTATGCTTAGACAAGAAATTATGATAAAATTACCAATAAAATAGTACAATTACATCGACAGTTACACAACAGTGTAACAAGATTATTTAATAATTATTTTGTTTGTCTGTTATTTTTTTTACGTAATGTCGAAAACTCTAAAAGCAATGATTTAATTGTTTCGCTAATTTTGATTATTTAATTTTATGTTCCGACCGTCCTGAAACTTGAACATCAATAAACTAATCGCGGTATCAAAAACAATACTTGCTCACGGGAAACTGAAAATTTACATCCAAATTTATCGGATTGATTTTCACCAAGTTTTAACGCGAGCGTAAATTATTCATTGGCGTCTAAGACTGGAAGCGGTAATAATAATTCTTCTGAATGTGCAAAAGACTAGAATCGCGAAATAATTGTATTTCGCGATAATAAAGTTGCATTTACAATTATATCCGAGATGTGGATATAATAATCTCACAAATCAAACTATTTTTCGAGTACCGTTTAATAATCTGCAATGAAAGAATCTTATTTTCAGCTTTACAAGATTCGAAAATCTTTCATTCGCGAATTCTGGACTGGGTAATTACGGTTTACGTTATTTTTAGAAAGTGACTTAATATGCGTCTACATAGCGTCCTTCTGTTGAGAATGTGTTATTTGTATGATAGTGCCAAATTATTAAATGTAACGAAAGGCGAAGTCGGTGTTCTATTTCCTTTGAATAAAGAAGTACTTTTTATGATCTACATTCAGTCTTAGCTTTCTCGACGCTGTATGGATGTCCGAAATTAAATAGAGATTGTAACAGATCTGTCGACTACATTCCATTTTCCTCATTTAATTATTATTTATCATTTAGAATTTTGTCATGGTATAAATGCATGTATACCGGAGATTATATATAAAGGATCTATATTCGGTATTGTTATATGTACGTAACCATATAAGATATTTTTTTTTGAATATTCGAAATTGATTGAAGACATATATAAGATATTCTGGATCTACTGTAAATTTACACAGACAAAAAAAACCTCTAGATCATTTCGACGGCAATCGAAAGGTCTCTGGTTCCTTGAATCCGTGTGCGTCGAATCTCACAAAATTTGGTCCTCATTTTTTTCAAAATCAAAAATGTTCAAAAAATCTTAATTTAATTTTCGGTTATTCGCCATTGTGATATTTGAAAATTCGACTTGAAAAAAAATCCCAAAAAACTGTGAGTTATACTAACAAGTTTTCATGAAATATTATACATTATTAGACATTATTCATTCAGTTTTAAATGTCCGCTAATTGATGTTATTGGGATATTCTAAATATATTATCAGAATAGATTAGAGGAATAATTTTGAAATAACTTATTTGACTTAAATTTCTCATTTACTAACTTATAATATAAGCATTACTCAAAACTACCATACAAATGATGAAAATTTTCTGAAATCGAAAATATTCAAACATTGGGAGTATTCTGTTGGAACTGATGCCAAAAAGTCACTAAACATTATCGAAATATATTTAAAAAAGCTGAATTTTGTTTTTGGATATTTTTTAGCACTATTATAAATGGTAGTATTCTATTCAGGTGCGTGAAAGTTTTTTTCTGTGACCATGATTTTTCGTTCACATTCACATTAAGAATAGTTTTTCCCGTGCATTGATAATTGTTTTATGTTGCAAATGGGTCTAAAATTCGCCAGAAAAAAGGCAAAGATCTGTAAAACAGTTTGATATTGAATCTCTTAAAAACACGTAATAATTTTTACGATATAATTTTTCCAAATATAATTTCAAAAAAAAAAATGTATCAGTTTGTGGGCACCCTTGAAAAATGAGGTCGAAATGAAAAAATATGAAAGAAATCCACTACAAATGAGTGGAAAATAAAAATTCATATAATTTAAAAGCCTTTACCAGTAAAAAAATAATAAAAAGGCTACACGATATTACTCTTCTTCCACGCTAAGAAACACTTAATAGATTCTAACAGTGCATTGAAATTCATTTTGTTCGATAAAGTGATTTTTCCGGAGTTGAAGGGGCTAAAAATGCATAACATGTATATAAACTGTGACAAAGAACGTTATTGCGTCTTTTTCGAACTAAACACACGTATTAAATTAGAAAATCAAAAGTGCCCGCAACCAGGAATGGCAGCCATTTTTTTAAACACTAATAAATTATGTGCTGCAAAAATTTTGGCTGAAAACGAAATCAAATCAGAATATATAATTACCACAAATCAAACACAGTGAAATACTTACCTTTTCGAAACAATTCACACTATAGCACTTCGTAAATAATGTAAAATAATTTTTCCATTTTTTTATATCAAATAAATTTTATTATGCTCGCTACTACGACAAAAATTTGTATATTCGTGCCGATATCCAGATAAATAGCGTGTAATCAAATCTGCCGAAATTCATTCACGGTAACTTTATTTTATTGTGCCCCCATATTTAATTAAAACAGCGTGATTTACCTCACTATATTTCTTTTACAAATCTATAATTAAGAAACTTGGAAATATTTTAGTAGTTTATATGCTTTAACCAAACCCCAACCTCAGTCTCTATTGAAAATCGGCAGTAACATCCATAGTTACCCTAGTTTAACACGACGAAAAATAATGCGGAAAGTGATATGTATGATATGTTGACTGCATGAACACTATAAGTGATCTTGAAAATGAGGTTTCAAGAATGAGCTCTCATTGAAGATTTTAATGAACATAAACAATTTAATTCGAAACTTGAATGACTGTATTTTTTTTTCTTTAATTATTACAATAGTCATTATATTTTACTTAATTTTTTTTTTGATCCGAAATAAATGGCTCAATAAGACTCTATGCCGTTCTGAACCCGAATTGCACTTGTTCCTTATGTTATTAGTAGCAGGGATTACGAATATAATTTAAGATTAAGATGTCAAGCATAGAATGTCATTGAAATTAATAGTTTAAACAATTATAATAGAGATTTCATCAACAGGTCTTTTTGGAGATCTTTGAAAGGAACTCAAAAAGACCTCTTAAAGATAAATATTCTCTTTGAGTTACGGTACACTTCGCTTTCTGAGAGTAACTGATATCTGCAAATAACATAGTACAGTTGAGGATCTAAGGGAATATGCACATTTTAATTTACTAAGAATCTTTTGTATTTCAGGACATGCCGAAATCCTATTTTTTGTATTGGCCCAACAAGTGACTCAAGTTATTAATAAATTATGTTATTTGCTCAGTTAACAATAGTTCCTCAGTTCTTTAGCCTCATACTTACAAGTAACACTACTCAAGCTTGACAAGCCGATTGGACTGCAAGTTGGTACATTTTTAGAACTCCGAAAAATAATCGATACGTATTTTTTTTATCGGCAAAGAAGATGGTTTAAGGGTTGATTGAAACTGATCCGTGAATTGCTCGAAAACCCTTAAAATGTATATTAGCATACTAGCATATGTGAAGTAAAACTCATTTCCAGAGGAGTTGGTGTGGGGGGATTTTTTTGGTTCGCAGATTCTGAATCTGAGGTCATATTTACAAAATGCAAAATGGAGGACTAAATTTTAGAAAATTTGTTCGTAATACTTGGTATCTAGTGACCTTTTAGGTAGCTGATTTTGATTTCGAAATGCAATACGTAAAATGGAGCACTGAAAATGGCGGACCAAATTATAGAAAAGTTTTGTCATAAAAAGTAATATGTGGAGGTTTCGGGATCATGATTTTGTATGAAAAACGGAAAAGCTTTGTAAAATTTGATCTACCATTTTGGGTCCGTCATTTTGAATTTCGTAAATATGATCTGTGATTTGACGTTAGCGATCAAAAAACGCTTAGACACCAATTTCTATGAAAATAAGTGTTCCTTCATATAGGTGTGCATGTTATGCATTTTAGGGGTTTTCGAGAAGTTCAGGGATGAGTTTCAACCCTTAAATCTTCTTCTTTGCCTATAACAAAAAATACGTATCGATTATTTTTCGGAGTTTTAAAAATATGCCAACTTACTGTCCAATCGGCTTGTCACACTTGTTAGTACTTAAGACCCAGTACTAGGATTGCCAGGAAATAGAGAATACACTGTATGAATTAAATGTGACTAAAAACGCAACGGATTACAAAACTCCATTTGAAAATCTCTTCCAATGAATAGGAAAGGAATCGCAGTCGGCATCAGCAAAGGCGACGTACATCACACGGAAAACGAAAAACGACGCACCATGCGGTAGAATTGCAGTTTATTATCTCGGAATTTCAGGTCAATTGCTAAATTGATCGACAATTTTCATTCCAAGAATCGAAATCTTTATCTATCCGTCTCGCTTCCATTCCGCGAGGTCGTTGCACGAGACTTGCCTGCGCGAATTGCGAGCGCTCATTCGACGCATCTCTGAAGACGTTCTCGTAAAAAGCAGCAGTTATCGGTGTCTGCTATTTTATCATGAGTGTGCATGCCACGCGATGAGGATCGCACGGAATAGGGATATTGAGGAACGGAACCAACTGCACTTCCCATCCCGCATAGTCCTTTTCCATCCGTCTCTTGTGTACCTCGTTCCCTTCGTCTCGGTGAAAACGAGGTACGGAACGACTCTTCTTGCTCGGCTTTTTTTACACCATGTTGACTCGAAGCGATCCCTCGCGAATTGTGCGTTGATGGAAACGAGATGAAGTTGTTTTATAAACGACTTTTCGGAATTGACAAGAATTTCTACATTTTCTCTCTTCTCGTCATCCACCGAGGCTT
Source organism: Trichopria drosophilae (assembly GCA_030407085.1). Classification (NCBI taxonomy): domain Eukaryota; kingdom Metazoa; phylum Arthropoda; class Insecta; order Hymenoptera; family Diapriidae; genus Trichopria; species Trichopria drosophilae. The sequence goes on along the minus strand of CM059585.1, from coordinate 116,713,956 downwards.
TGCAACAAGAGGCATTAGCGATAAAATATTTTTTTCATTACCATTGTCAGCCTAAGTCGAACGAGTCTTTAGCCTCTTTATCGACTTGTTCATTTATACCAGGATTAGAGATGATTCTGATATTTTCAAAATCGTAAGAATAAAGTCGAAAATGATGTTAACTAGGTAGCATATGCCCCGAAAAATTATTGCTGCAGGCAATTATCACGCACAAATAAAACGTAAATTTTCCAACTAATCTCCGCAAGTATTTATAGGAACCTTTAGGATATTAAGAAGGCAAACGTTTGAAATCGCACAAATCACCGCCTCAACGTTACTCGGTGATTTATTTACCACTTGGTAGTTATTGGGTATCGCGCTCCTTTCGTTTCGCCAATGAGCATTTATCAGGAGCAATTATTTCTAGAGCAAACTTATCGTCCCCATTTTTATTTTGCGATCGATCGAATTGTTGCCGTCGCCGGCTGCACCGTTCGGTTCAGTATGTCATCCCGAAAGATCCGAGAGGGGTGCAGGTCGCCGGAGGAACAAATTAGAGGGTGTTTCATACATGAGGGTGTACGGAGAAAACCGGATGGAGAATATACGAGGGATGAACAAATGAAATGAAATGTTGTTGCCAATGAAAGAGAGAACGCGGAATGAGGAGAACTAAGGGGAAGAGACGTGAAAAGGAGTAAGCAGCAAGAGGGATAGAGGGAGAGAACTATAGATTGTTTGTCGTTACACCCTTCCATCCGTTCTTGTTCCACTCCTATTTCCAGTTAGACTGCTTATTTGCCTAATTGCGCGGTGTGCCCGATAAATTTCGACAAATCGTCGCTTTGTTTTGCAAATTTTAGATCTCTTTTCCCGTTCCTATAGCATCCTAGATGAAAGGGGAACAGGAAATTCTCTGACAAAGTACGAAAATTTTAGGTATGTCGAGGAAAGTCAAAATGTTAATATTTTCACAAAAAGTTACTCGAGTTTCGAAAATTATACAAATCAACATAACGAGCATGGCGCTATTGTAAGCAGACGAAGATAAAGTTAGGCAAATATGCGCAATGGTTGATCGGGTTGATTCTTGACTTATTTGTACTGGTTGGGGGAAACTTCACTTCGTGAAGAACGAAAGGACGGACGTCTTGTTAAAAGTAACTCGCCTCATTGCCTCAAATATCTGTTATGGGTCTCTTTTTTCGATATGCAGGGGAGCATCTCAATACCCTCTCAAGCCCTCCACGTGGCGCGTCATCTTGTTACATGCATATTTGGTAGAAGGATGATATGTGTTCTTATACAAGATTTTACATCCTTTCAAATCTCTAAGGATTACAAATAGAGTTAAAAAAAAGATCATTTCTGTAATTGTGTTGTCTGATAGTGGATTTTTTAAGAACATGATTAGTACAATTTCCTCTACCGTTAAATTAGAATTGTCGACCATTTCCCTTCTCGGTCGAGATCACGATTTCCAATTCGGATTCGAGATGGAAAAGGGCATCGCTAAGTGCCAGGAGAAGAATAACGGAATCATTTCTCCCCCTGATACCTTACATCCCGAGAACACGACGCGTGCCGCATAAGTATAGGAGAGGGTCGAGGGAAACGCGATTTTAACGAACTAGCATCAGTTTTTACCGCCAACGGCTACTTCTTTCGCATATCTGGTCCACCTATTATCGCGAACCCTAAAGCTATTTGGCGAAAAGACGCATTCGGACGTCTCGAAGAATAAAAGTGAGTGTATATAAAAGGTAAAATATCGTTCCTTATCGCGTCGAATGGTCCTTATATACCAAAGGGAATAGATTCGCAGATAAGCCGTGACAAGGGATCGACCGGAATATGCTGCGCCTCTAGCGACTTCTTTAGGTGTCTCGAATATGGACATTTGCTTCCAATGATATTAATTCCAGGCTAGATATAGATGTCGTTTGTCAGAATTATTTATTCCTAAAATAACGATAAGAGACTGAATGTGTACAATTTTAAAGTCAAATAATCTTGAGATATTCGTCGATACAGTCGAGATAAGTATGGACAAGGGGATGTGAAGTTATTTTTCGGGAGTTTATATCTGGCCACTGGCAACATGATGTCAATATATTTAATGTAATTTTTTAGACACTGGAGGTTTTGCTTATTCCCTGTCTCAAATTCAAGGATGTCGGTCTTAACCACAAGACCATCTTCAAACTCAAAACTCCATCATCTTCATTTCTTTTTCATAGGCTTTTAATATAATCAAGGTAAACTGATGATGTTCAAAGCTAAATTCAAGGATAATCGGTAGAAAATTGTGTGAAAAGTTTATATGAAGTTATGTCACTCTCTGACAAATCGGAATCGTGACTGAACATATTTTGTTGGTAAATAGAAAATGTCTAAGAAAGGGCGAAATAAATTGAAGCGTGATGCCGAGTCACGGTTCGCGATTGCGTAATAACGTAGCTCGCCGCGAAATTGCGTAAAACGCAAATATGCAATAGACTCCGAACCGTCCGCGTATTGTACGATTGTCTCTCGGTTTTCCCGTTTCCAGGAAATGCCTGCCTTGCATTTCCCGACATTGCAGGCCCTAGCGTGGCTATAGGTTCGTACCTACGGTACTGGAGGTTCGGGAGAGTATTGCCAGCCTCAACGTTTGAATTGCATTACGTATTATTGCTTATTGTTCGGCTGCTCGCTTCCTCCTCCTCGTTCTTCCTCTCTTTCGCTTCACCGCACTGGTTCCTTCCTCTATAACTTCCTCCCTGGAACTCTCTTTCTCGCACTCGCTTTGCCTGTCTTCGTTGCACCTTCTATAGGATGCAACTGGCGTTTACTAATTCTTGTGGATATTTACGCCGGGCACCAGCCCGTCAGCGTTTCGCATATTTCAGATCCAGAAACTCCAGCAGTGTCGCAATGTACATGTCTGCTAATGTTCCTTTATGCAATGTATGTTTCTGAAAAATGTACCTTTTATCAAGACGTCTTTTATCCTATGCATAACAACATGGAATATATCTGGAATTCATATTGAAAACAACAGAGATGATCTAGTAAAATACGAATTATATATAGTCCTTCGCGAGTGATGCACGGAGAAAAATAATCAGCAAAATCAGCCGAAAAATCCGCAGATTCTACCAATTTTATCCTATAGAGACAGCTGTTGGAATTCCGTTAGGGATAGCCGATAATTTCAGCTAAATTTACGGAAAAAGTCCGGAAATTTAACGGAACAAATCTGCTAATGTAGCGGAAATTTAGAGCTAAGCGCGAATTGAGTAGGGTTAAGGCTACATTAGCGGAATCAAAACAGCTAAAATTGCATATATTTTCGGCAATTCCAGCCGAAAATTTTAGCTGATATGAATCAGCTAATCCAGCGGAGTCATTTTTCTCCGTGTGGGGTTAGAACATCGTATAAATAAATAATAAAATCTTAAAGCCACACATTACCGCGGCAAACAAGACCGTATTTAACTCGCATGAGGTAGGAAAAGGAGTTACATTTGGGAAGGATTTTAAGGATATTTAAGAATTTGTTTTTCCAATGATTGGCTACTCGTCCTCTAGTTGGGAAGATAATGAAATATATGGTATAAAAATAAACTAGCTATGACACAAAGATATATTCGAATATAAACAACAGGAATATATTCGAGCGTCGGCTCTTGGGTGGATAAGTTCGAATTATAGAAAACACTGAATAGTATCAAAAGGTATCACCCATCCAGAACATGTCCTTTCTGAATGCACTCTGCAGAGTGACCTCCTGTATCGCCATATTCGACCACATATTTTATTGATAGACTTTTTCTAAAAATAAAGCACCGGTCCACTGATCAGCTATCTATGCCGTAGCAAGCGAGGTATTCTTCGCGATCATCCTCTAAACTTGCCCTCTAAACTTCCAAACTGCCATTCAGGTTACTACTTTTGTCGATTTTACAGGAGCATAATAAACAACATCCGGAATACTCATGTCAGTAATAGCTTGCGTCCAACTAAGTCTTAAAACTAAAAGAAAAACATATAATTTTTAGTTAAGACAGTCAAATTCACACTGACAGGAGTGATGCATCCAACTTGAATAAAACATCGATTCCTTCATAACCTATTGGATACCTTCCTAGAAATAGACTTGCAAACATTTATGCTTGAATTTAACAACTAATACTGATATTACTTCGTCGTATGGTGTTTTTTAAATGTTTGTGTGTATCACATTCCATTTAATTTATGATGTATCCAAATGCTTGTAGTAGTCACAGATGGGTTGGCACAAACCTGGTTTGTATGTGTCGGTGAACTGTTTGGGAATAACCTACCCAACTTTTTTCCGAGCACCTCCTATGCGTAGACTTATAATGAGTAACATTAGAAAGTCACGTCAAATTCAGAATGGAACTTAGGATCTCCTAATGACATTCTGTGGAGGATGTGATGTGAGGCGATCCTTTCTTGAGCACTATATATTATTCAATATCTTTGCAGTTGCTGATGATAATAGAATACCTCCTGAGTTCTTGAGAGACTTTACGATTGATTTCTGGAATATTGGAGTCTGGAACTAAAAGAAATCATACTTCAGAGAAGGTACCTGAGATTTAGGAACTAGAGCTTATCCTGAACCAGAAAGAAGTATTTCAAGAGTATGTACAACTAACTGAACATTGGAACTGACGACAAAACCCGTTGGAAAGACTCCATGTAACTAATGGTATAAACGAGTCCTCATCAAATTTTAGGTCCACCTGGGGTAGTTAAAGAAAGATACATAAGAAAGTGCTGATTCACGTAGCTAACTCTCATAGCAAAGAAATAGCTTCCATTGACAAACAGCATCAGCCACCAAAGATCATAAATTGAGTTAAACCTGCGCTGAAGCTACAAAATATATTATGATGAAAACATCACAATTTATGTCTTCCTTTTAAAGTTGCCTTTACTTTGTGCACATCTTCATCCCAACACAATAGCTGAAAATGGTACATACTTTATAACTCGAATGTTTACGGCAGAGGAAATTGGATTTTGGCAAGAACTCGTTATCGACCAGCGTGACCGTAACACCGCTCGATTTGCCCAGAGTCGAATATCGCGAGCTAGACCCATTTTCACCCGCTCACCTCTTCTCTTCATCCGCACTCGACGCTTGGGTGATTTCTCCGAGCAAATGTACCGCAAACTTTCCTCTTTCAATTGGCAATAAGATTTGATCGTTGTGGGAAATATCATCCAATTTCCTTTTCACTCCCGCGCAGCGTTACGAACATTGCCGCCTTCATCGGCCTCAGCCAACTTTACCATTTGATTCAACTCCTCATCCCCGACATCTTACCCTGCCGACGTCCTTCCCAGCTGATACTTATGCCACATAGAGGGAAAAAGACCAGTAACGATTATGAGACTTCGCATTATATTGGAAGTACACGTGATCCTGGTACAGTTGTAACGAATACCAAACGCGTTTGCAGATGATGGGAAGGAACATTGTTGGAAAGAATTCAGAAAGAAAATTCTCTATAATTAGAGCTTGAAATGGTTCAGCTTAATAATTAATCCTACTTCAGTATTTCTGGGATCATTATCATTTTGCTTATTTAATTTATAAACATTCTTTAAGAATAAAATTGTTCAATGTACATATATATTATAGGAAAATATTATTTTTTGTTTTTGTGGTATATTTCATGCTCTAACTTTTCTGCTTACAACATTTTTAAATGTGATTTGTATTTTTGAAGGTGAATGCAAAAAACGTGATTCTTCCACATTTATTCGTCGTTTATGGCATTACCGATGATTTTACAAATAGATTGCATGTAACCTATTATGTAGAGAATTTGATGCTTTTCTTTTTTCAAGAAAACATTGTTTATGTGATTTGTATTTGTGATAAAAACACAAAAACCAAGCATTTTTTCAGCTCTTCTGGTTTGATCTCCCTATAATCTAACATGAATCGACTCCAAAAACTAATCAGATTTAATTTAGACCATGACAAACTAAAAAAAAGGTTGATCTTTAAAATCGGTCGTACCATTCTTGAGATATCGCAAAGGTATCACGGATATCAATTTTTTTATTGCATTTGTTAGTTTTTTAGGGTAGCTGTGAAACGTCAACATTTGATTAAAAGCCATAGGGCAAATTTTTGCAGAGGTAACTAAATTTAATACTTCGTTCAGATCTTGGGTCTGGGTCGAAGTAATTATATTACGTAATCTTATACAATATATAAGTAATAATTAATTAAGTATTAAAATTAGTAATTATATTAAGACAGCGGAATGACTTTATCAGCCAGAAATATTTGTTTTAATTTCTTGTGAATTTTATAACAGTTTTATTTTGATTGCAAAAAATTGAAAAAGAAAAACGTTTATTAACAACTACTATTAAATGGTTATCAATGAATTGGTTTCTCATATTTGTATTTTGTGGTGCAAGTACATACGAAACTATTACGAAACTCAGCCGTAAGGGATAGTGGATACTAAAAATTATATTAATCTACCTATGATTGTCTTATTATTTGGTGTAATTTCCGACAATGAGGGTTCACAATTTTTTCCCACAAAATTTAAGGGTGGTGGTTATTTTTTGTTTTAAATATTATATCATCTGATTAATATTTTTGAAACTAACTTAAAATACTCACAAAAATATGGTTGAGATGTGAGGAACCAATATTAATAAAATATTCATATTGATATGGAACTCATCGATCTCAAATACGTAAGAAACTGCACTGCAACCCCTTGCGTACTTGGGGACTTGCCGCTTGAAACTGGCGGCGATATAGGCAATTCGAAATTAGGGTACATCATTTTCGCATGTAAAATCAAATTTGCACAAAATTCAGGGTAATTGATGAGCTCTTACTATTTTTTTATTTTTACTTTCAAAAATTTGGTGCGTTCATTGTTAATTTGCGATGATTCTAGTTATAAGCAGCTACTACAACCCCTAGATGAAAAATTAATTTTTTTGTGTATAACTTTATTATTTTGACATTTTAGCCGGAGACCTCTTCGTATCGAAAATACGATTAAAAAAAATTACTTTAAAAAATCATTTAATTGTATTAATCAGGATGATCTTTAAAACGGTAATTTTTTTATATTTATTATAATTACTTATGTTTTCAATAAACATAACGCATGGAAATATATCATATAATTGTTATTTTTAAAATCTTATAAATTAGCTACTTAGTGAAAATCTCCATCCGATAGGGCTATACTGCAAATCTTGTAAAATTTACTAAACAATTTCGATTGTTCTATATTCCAGATGGTTCTGTCTCCGACCTCGATAGATCGACATAGTGTAATCACATCCACAATGGCTTCGTGCAAAAGTTATTGGCTCACTTCTTTATATGAGCACGAGCTTACTGTACGGCCAATATGTGAGAGGAGCGGGAAGTCTTACCCACTGTCAATCAAGCGAGGTTCTTAATTGTCGAAGTGGCGATTTAGCGAGGTCCTACCGGATTTTCCGTGCAACTACAAATTTCGTAGTTTTTAAGCAGTTAAAAAATTCTGTGAATATTACATAAAATGTTTAAAAATAACGTTTTAAATATTATGTCATCATATTATTCCCTTTGTTGTAAGATGTTACTAAGGAACCTTTTTGAACAGATACAGATGATATCTGTATTCTTTCCACAAGCTAATGCCTATGCATTTTGTTGTATACGTTTCGATATGTAAACAGAAGAAATTCTAAGAATTCGATGTTAAAAACGAGTAATTGAAAAATAAATTACAAGTATTTGTAATTTCTGTTATAAATATTTACACTTTTCAAATTTAAAATGTTTTATAATTTATAGAAACACACGTATCTGTTGGTAATAAAAATTTTCCCATAATCTATTCTCTATTTTTGAAATGTATTTATAAGTAATAAAAACAAGCAATATTATTGCGGCGTCTTTTCTTACATATTTCATATTTCTCTATTTCACTGTCAAGATATATTTAAATATTGACATTTTGCACGAAATTTGTATGTAAGTAAATTGTTCATTAACCTTTAGACTGCCTGGGTTTTACTGTTTCAAAACACCCTTCAAAAGTGTCCAAACTTGTATCTTGTATCATGCATTGATGATGTACAAAGGTCATATCATGGGTCGCGTCTATACACAGACTTTTCGGCAGTCAATGGTTAGAAAAATAAAAAACTGTTTTCTTGTGTAACAATGCTACGAAACAGCATGAATCTTGTTACTACAAAATGGTAGACGAATTTCTAAAAATTAATTGAATTTGCTTAAGAATTGTTACTAGGGAATTTTTTTAGCCACTGATGATGTATCTGTGATTAGTTTCATATTACTAAAATGTAGTATTTACTGTAAGTGAATAGAATGATGTAATGATAGTCATCTAGATGGCAGAATTACAACATTTATTCGCTAGATAATCTCAGATCTGGCCATAATACCAATATATCATTTCATCCTTTTACAGTAAATACTAAAGGTTAGTAATATCATTTTTCAAATACTGATGACAGATTCGTTATCAGCGGCCCCAAAAATCACCGAATAACGAGTGTCATGTAAATTTATTGAATAACTTATTAATGTCTATATTTAGATTTTCCGGCAGTCTAAAGGTTAAATTTATTACCTAGGGGTTTCCTGGGGAGGGGAAGGGGTAATGGAGGGGGTGTCCGACCTCCCCCTTTTTTCATACTAACCTCCTTTCATACTAATCATCTTTATATATGGGTCTTTATAAATACCATAAAGCTACCACATTTTATTTTAATGTAAGTGAAATGACCATTTAAAAATGGGGTGTCCAAATTACTCTGTCCATATTACTATCATTTTTCGTAGAGAATTTTTTTTAGTGAGAACATTTTTTAAAAAATCATAAGAAATCACGTTTTTTATACTTTCATTCAAAATGGGGTTTTCAATGTAACCGACTGCCAATTTTTAAAATCATATTCGTACTCAGTATGCAAAAATACATCGAAATAGTGTAGTATGCATGTATGTTCAAAATATGACAATAAATGGAAGTTACGTTCGAAGTACCGACGTAAATTTCAAAATCAGATAAGTTTGTAACGAAGCTATTAATTCTCAAAGTGGAACAAAAAGCTCTCACGGGCTAATTTGAGGGCAAGGGTGGGATTCGACTAAAGTTTCTACGAGACATTAGTTTATAATTCGGCAATCCGGGATCAGTATTTGTCACGATTAGCCGATCCTCGGAGGATGCCTATGGAGGTTGCCGCGGCGCACTTCTCCAGTTTTCATTAATTTCTGCAATCCCGGCGAAGTATTGTCGTGCAGTTACGCACAATTTGAAAGCGACACAGCTCTCTGGCGTCCTTTCTCCTTTTGACTTTCAACTGGGATTGACGTGGATGGAGATACGCTCGTAGAGAAAAGGGGGCGCATGTAAGGAGACGAAGGCGTCGCCCGGAAGGGGTAAAGGAACGAGTCGAAATCTCAGTAGAGCCGAGAGTGGCGTAGCATAGATTATATTTCTCGTGTCATTTACCCTCCGAGTTAGACCGATGACGTTTCTCGAGCTCTTCCGGAAATTCTGTCGGGTGACGGCCTTCCTTCCCGCAAGGATGTAGAATTTGAAATATTGATTTCGCCAGAATTGTTACAATTTTCGTACCTGCGCCCCAGCAATAAGAGAAGTCATTTTGATAAGACAGGTCTGAGAGACGTTTATGAATATGCCTATTCGAATGGAGCCAAGTATCGAATTTAATGGAGCAGCTTTAGAAACTTCTAGGGTCGTTACGCATGCTCCAAATGCATATCTTCCCTTGCTAAACTTTCTCTTTATATCAAGAAATCGCAGTCGATAACGACATATCATAATTCTTTAGCTGGAATCCGCAAAAAGATTGGACAGTTCTTTCGCCGAGATCACGTAGAGACATTAGGGGCAAATGAGTCCGATAGCGTCAGCAGCATCTAATGTCAGAAATTATAGCATATTGCCAATAAAATCCGAAGTCTCGCCCCCTACATTCTATCTAGTCGAACTGGCCAACGAAAGCTAGTGGAATACCAAGGGTCGAGAAGCTTATTGTGACGCACGATGCAACATCTTTTGTCATTACTGTGTCCTCCCTTGGGTATCAGTATTGGCAATATCACCGATCGGAATTCGATAATCCGCATTATGACAATTCCGCCACGCGAGATTACTCTTAGGGTCGTAAATTATTTTGCACTCAACGTGGTATTTTTCGTTATGTACGACTGAAAACTTTATTTGAAAGACACGAAACGAAACAATAATAACATCAACAATAAAGACGACGATACAACGACGGACTCTACAATACATCATACGCGTCACTTTCGATATCGAATCCTGTTAGACGACAGGAATATGCCATTCTTCTTTCATTTCTTCTAATTTCCATGCAATCATTTTCACTTTCTCTCGAACCGGAATTCAATCTTCTTAATGATTGCGTTTGGTGCAGATGCCTACAGGAACGGGACAATTGGGGTCGAACTATTTGTAAACGTCTCCTGCTTTCTGTCTGAAACAAGGACGTTACTGCATTACGGTATTTTCAACTACATTTAAAATATACTTTATAACAAATTTCTGAAACCCACCTGTAGTGGTCTTTTTGGAGTTGCTTCCAACCCAATCGGAATATCGTAGCTTCCAACTGACTCCGTACTTGGTACAGACGAGAAATTCTCCGTGTACGAGATTGAACATTTCGATGGTGAACATGTACAATCGTCTTCAAACGCTTTCCATGTGTGCATTTTAGGTTCGGAATCATCGACATCTACGTGCACAGATTCTTTGATATCTCCAAGGACGTACTTTTGTCGACGAGTGAAAAGCCTCTTTAATTTGCTCGGTTCACGTTGTTCGCCATCCGAATTATCCTGAAGATGTTGTACTAGAGACTCGTACCTGCATTAAAGTATTCACATTAAAAGGCGAATTCAAATGCAAAATATCTCCTGTTTTTACAGTCATGTGGGGATAATCGTTTGAGGAACAAACCTAAAACTAATATTGTTGTAAAATTAAATGCATCCATTTAATTTCATCTCTGTTTCTATGATTATGGTATTCTATTTAATCACAAAATGATTTTCACGGTAATATTAGTTTCCTGTTTAATCCTGGTTCGATTTTTTGTTCGCGCACAATGCCTAAAAATCATACAAAAACCAAAATTATAAACAAATCAAGATAATTTCTAATCTTCAATTTGCAGGTTAAGCACGTCTTCATTATATCACCGGAATTTTTCATATTAAAAACGAAAAAGGGGATGTTTTTTATAAATTATTTTTACAAAATAAAGTATTTTAAATTTACTTTTCAATTGTTGAGTCCCTATTTTTCTTAAAGAGGTCCAGTTCTCTATCTTTTTCGCTCAATATCTGTTTCAGCTTATCAATTTCGTCCTGCCTACTGCACTTCTCATGCTCATTGTCATTGCTATTCTTCATCATATTAAGAAGTTCGTTATTTTTCTCAAAAACACCTAATCGTGCTGAAAGATGAGTAAATTCTTTGTTCGAAATCCTTTCTAGCTGATTACAAGTTTCTTCAGATTTCATAATTTCTCTTCGCATAACTGTAATTCTCGAGACGGATTCAGCTATACCAGTGCTAAGATCTTTAGTAACTTTATTGTTCTCCGCACTTGTTCGTAGTGCAGTTTCGAGTTCGCTTTTCAACAACAAAATGTCTCTGTCACGTTCTTGAACACGAGAGGTTATGCGTTTCAATTTATCCTCAATTTCAGATTGAGTCCCAGAACACTGATGCAAAAAGCCTAGTAGATTGTCCTTTTCCGATTGATCTCTTTCCATGATATTTTCAAAATCTTGAATCCTAGCTCGGAGTTCATTTACACATGACATGTCGATTTTTAACTGGCACAGTTTTTCTTCAAGTTCTTGAATTTGTGCGTTTTTATCTTGAAGTTCGTTTTCTAACCTTTCGATCTGAGGAATGTGGTCTGTCAAGTATCGATTAGACATTTTTTCCAATTCCTTATTAGCAATCGATAACTGAGCTTCTATATTTGCTGATTTGTCCAAATAGTAATCCAGGTATTTCGAAATTTCGAAATCTTCCCAAGCTTTAAGCTTCTTTTCGCAATCGTTTAATTTTTCCTCGTATTCTCTGGTAACGATTTTTAAGTTCCCTGCCAAACATATTCGCCTATTTTCAATTTCATCTTTTTCTTTATAAAGGCGGTTTAATTCCTCTTCTCGCAAGAATAATTCATGATTATATTCTTGGATCTCTTGTTCTTTTATTTTCAAACTATCTCTCAGAGTTTTCATTTCGTCTTTTAGGTCATCTAACTCTTGTGATAGCTGGGTGGCTCTGTTAGATGTTGCCAGATGTTCCGAGGATATTTTATCATATTCCTGCTTTAATTTATCTATCATTTCTTGAAATTCTATGTTACTTTCAGCATCGTAAAATAGATTTGTTTGACTACACTTTTCGCTAGTCGACGAAGAACTGCCTCTATCAACAGTTACGATTCCGGAGTCATTTTTACTGCTGCAGTCACCATGCGATTTTTGTAAACTGTAATCGGATTTTTCAAGTGAAGATTCTAAAAAGCTCAATCGGCAATCATCAATTAATGAATCGAGTGCGTTTTCTTTTGAATTACTTGAAATTCGTTTGAAATCAGATATTTCCGTCACCGAATTTTCCGCTTCCAGTAGCAAAGTTTCGAAATTTGGTAAACCAGCTTTTGTCTCATTTTCAATTTCCAATTTTTTTATCTTATCTAATAATTCGAGCTTTTCATTTTCCGCATCTTGCAACTGGGTTTTTATTTCCATTAATTCTCTTTGTGATGAATTATACAGTTCTTCACTTTCTTCTAATGCATTTGATTTTATCGACATTTGACTTTTCAAATTTCGAATACTAGATTGGTATTCTAGAAGAGCTTCTTTAATGGTTGACAAAGAATCGACAAGTGGTACATCTTGCGCTTTATAACACGATTGATAAAAATCACCGGAGTCTTCTAATTTTGGCAAACTAACAGTGGTAGGTTTGATAATACTATTCATTTCTGCCAACCACTTTCTTACAATTGACATTTCGCAAGCGAATTGATTTTTTTCGGGGGTGAGCTTTTCATTCTCATCCTTCGATACATCCAAAGAATCCTTCCATGACAGAACTTTAGAATTATTTGTTGATGTATCGCCTTCCATTTGCAAATCCAAGCTTGACATCTCATTGTCATCTTCATAATCACCGCTATCAGTTCTCTTCGGTTTTCGATCTGATAGTGTGTTTATTTTATCTTTATAAAAATTTTTAACTTGCCGAACAGATAGTTTTAATAAATTTTCACGTTCTTCCTCCATCGAATTGATTCGTTTTCTCCAACTTTCATCCATGTCGTTCATTAATTTTGAGTAAAAATCAGCAAGCTCCTGTCGAACTTCGTATTCTCTTTTAATTCTAGTGGATTTTAATTCTTCGATTTCATGTTTAAGTTGTTCATTTACAATCTTAACATCTCGAACATTATCCTGAAGTGCACCAAATTTTAGTGGTGGTACCACGATATTTTCAGGTAAATTAAATAGTGATGTTTGGCGTGGTAAGGAAACTGCTCTATGTAAATTCGAATCTACTGCTTTCGTGTTCACTTCTGACATCGGTGACGCGGTTCGTGAGGGACAACCTAGTAACTTGCGCGGTTCTTTGGTTATTTCCATTCCAACTTTTGCAGCAAGTACAGCAAAGTTCAAAACATTTTGAGTTTCAGCAAAATGTTCGGTTAAGGGATTAACATTAACGATTAATGTCATATTCTCTTTCCCACATAAGGCCCGTTGAAAGAGTCGAGTAAATTTGGATTCACGAAACGGACCCATACTTTGTCTGGAACGCCCCTCGGCTATGACCGTAAAACATCGTCCAAGTACTAAAAGACTCGTATTGATACTACGAGACTCCTTTAACCAGTTTTCAGAACATAGTGCTTTCTGAAGTCGACCTGATCCTGCGAGGTCGCAAAAAGACATTGAAGCAATCTACAACAAAAATATTATTATTACCGAGTTATCACAAAATTCGTATAAAAATGTATTATTATTTTTACCTCGACTTCTCCTGGTAAAGAATCTTTGACATATTTGAGAAGTTTTATTGTGAAAATGGAATGAGACCTAGAACTTTTGGTACCTAGACCTGTGGGAGCCACACTCAGCCTCGATTGACCGGCCACCAAAACTTCGAAAGCTTCTAAACCTGTAGTAGCACTAACCATATTGGCTCCCTGCAAATAAGCCATTCCATCCTTATCCAGAGACATTTTCAATTGGACATTTTTTCCGTCCTCATCAACAGCCAAAAGGTCATAAACATTTTCGTTGTAAATCTCTACGAATGAAATCCACAGTGAATACATGGCGTCTTTACAAAATTCCGATTTGTTTTTCGATCCTGATTTTTCGAGAGCTTTATAAATCGCTCTGCATTCTTCCCGATTAATCGCACGACACGTTAAAAGTTTCTCTCTAACATCTATTTCGCGTGCTCTATTATCTTCATCTAACGTGACAACTTCGTTATGACGAGTCAACGTATACCAAGGCGTTAAAGTGCAATTAAGAGCAGAAAAAATAAATTCAATACTTCTGGTTACAATTCCTGGTGATGCAGGAGTACCGTAAAGTGTATACGTTTTTCCAGAATCGCTCGTTCCGTAACACATAAGTGTCGAACTCTGACCGTTGAGAAATTCAATCACCCTATGTTTCACTCCGTCATCAAAAAAATCTTTTTGGTCATTTTCGGAACAAAAAATACGTGTAAAAGTAAACCTCCGTGTGTTACCATCCTCCACTTGTTTAGAACGTTTCGCACGATTACTTTTAGTCACAAGAAATTCGGGGTGTTTCGTGATTAACGTCGACGAATCCGGCACTGAATACGATTCCACGATACTTCGTCTTTCCTTTTTCGATTTTGTGAAAGTTGGTCGAATCCGCAAAAGAATATGCATTTTTGAGTTTGTATTCACAGAATGCTCTTTCATTGGCCTGGATGGTTGGTCCATGGAACCACTCGTTACCGGACGTTCGTTCTTGTGGAATAAAAACATCCTCGTAATCTCTTCTACGAAAATATGGTTAAACTTTATCACTCGAAATTTCTCTTATGAATTATTACAATTATGTTGCGTAAACTGATCATTGAATTTCGTGTAACATCGTAAACGACCAAATATTTGTTTTTATTCCGCGTATAGAAAACGCCCCTAAGATTTTCGAAGGTTAACTAACCATGCCACTTGACTTTTGCAGACAGTTTTGCCGATAGTCATTTATCTGATAGGTTTAAAAGTGTCGAATGCTTATAATGAACTCATCGAAAATAAATTACAATTATTTTTGAACGTTTTGAATATTAATAACAATTCTCCAATTACGTTTGAAACGTGTTCGGCATCGACATTTACGTGTTCGTAGCTGCATTATGTTCGAGATCTTTATCGTGCCGATCGTCGCCTCGATCTTTGAATATCCTTTTACGAATATGCATCGACATGCGAAATCGGCAGCTGCAAAGTTTTAACGGCACACACCATCGGCCACAACGTTAGCGACTTAATAATTTCCTCATCATTTACAAGTGAAATGATCGATCCATAACTAATTCCATATAGGATAATTTCCATGCAGGGAAACGGTCATCGCAGTAATTGCACAGTGCGACCGGCAGTTAGTCATGAGCTATTTGTTATTGAAATTTATTCGATATCTTGTCCTGAACTTATATATATTAATGACGTATTTGGCAATACATCCTGTAACTAACTAAAAGTTATCACGTAAAAAATAGTATATATTTTTTAATAATGACGAATTTGTTTTTTGTTTCAGTGCTGAGAACTCTGGACATCGTGGGATGACGTTTGATGTTTGTCATTTTTTGACGGCGCATCGAAGAGGCCATAAAATGCTATTATGCGACGTTGATGAAGAAAAGAGAAGAAAAAGATAGCTGGGCGAATTTGTCAGTATTAAATAAATAACCCATAAAGGTAGCACATCAATCCCCAGGAAGCATTAACGCCCGATACCAGTGGGGCTTCGGCTGTTATTTTTCATACCGGCTACAACGTTCTCTTCTCGCGAAACTTCTCTCCCTTGTTCTATGCCTTACTCTGGTTGGGCCTTCGAGCTTTTTATGGTCTATAAGTTGAGTTATATGCGGCTTGCCGTAGATCAAAAGTGATGTGTCTATTACAGCGTAAATACTTAACGACTCGCTGCATTTCTTTTCCTTTTTGGAGGGAAGAGTTCTGCAATTTTTACATTAAAACAAAATTCGTTTTGTTTCAAAGTTCCGCGATTGAATGATGGTGCGACTAAGATTTTAAATGGCGTATTTTATTCTAATATAATTGGTAAAATTCTTTGTATGATATTATGTAGTAAACCTAACCTGCAAGTCCCATATAAGTAAATCGTCGTGACACTAATATCGCAAGATATATGCAGCCATCGAATATGGCATCATTGTTGCATTTAAGTAAATTAGAAATGTTGATCTTCTACACTCCCATAAGAAGTATTACACTCCAATTTTCGACTTGGAAGTAATCAATAACATTTGTAAGGGAGTGCACGAATATTTGGTGAGAGAGTATCATTAAATTAGTAAATTTTAATTTTGCTTCGTTTCTTATCAACCGTTTTATAAAAACTCTTGTCGTTCAATAAGAAATTGAACCTTCCCCAAGTAAAACTTCAAAATAGATGTACAATATTGAAATTTCAGATATTATTATTGTTGAAATCAACGTACAGCAACGAAATGAAATGATTCGATCCTTCAATATTACTACAATTTGAATATGGTATATTGTTCAGGTATTATGACGGTATTTTGGTAAACGGATGTTTCAACCTATTTTATAAACAACCGATTTTAAAAAGGTTTTAAATATCCTGGATATTATACGAATTATTTGATTTCACTGAAGCTTTTTTAATTCAAAATTCCGAATAAATCGATTTGTAAAAACGTTTTATAAACTGAGTGTTTTTTAGCAAACTTTTGTTTTATATGCGTTTGATTATGACAAATATTACATAATTATTGTATGTGCTTGATACACACATATTTTAAACGTATTTTAAACGACTATATAATATACTTATCATCCCGAAACTTTCACATTGTATATCTTTGTCCTTTTTTAACTAAAGTTACGTGCACAAAACGTATATTAAACTATAGTGTCTTTACTAACATTAATTAAACAGTTTACATTGCTGTTTCGTGTTGTAAACGGGGTATGAAAGTATAAGATATCCTTCGTTTAAAAGTGATATAGGTTCAAAGATTTATTAGCGAATGTCGTAAATGAATATTAAACTGAATTATGAACACGTTTTATAAACAGCGCATCTTATATACACCAGTACTTTTTTTAAACTGAACTTACGTGTAATAAACGTATTTTAAATGTTAATGTCTTTATTCGAATTAATAGAACGATTCACATTACTGTTTTGTTTAGTAAACGAATTATGACTGTTTAAAATGTATTTTGGATGATCGTTTTATTAACGTATATCGTAAACGAAAATTAAACTAAACTATGCACGTATTGGAGTATCTTTGCCCAAATTCAAATGTTTTTATACACCAATATTTAAATACAATATTATATAAATACACCTTTATTAAATGCAAACAATTTTTAATATAACGTTAATACGTTTCGTATGATATACACGTATTGTAAACGAATACATCATGTACCTAAACCATTTTTAAGCCTTATTTAAGTATAATAAACGTATATGATGATATTTGCACAAGGGAACGCAGTCCTTTCATGTTTATTAAAAATGTCCAGCATGAATTTCTTTTATTTTGTTATAATGTAGCGTTTTTGTACATACACTTTATGTATACACTTTCATATGTACGTAAACTTCAGTCGAGTCAAGTTTAAGCAAAAATTTTAAATTATATGGAATATAAATAATAATTATTTTCTGAACAAAAGTTACACCTAAACAGATACAACATTGACTACCAAGGAATGTAATTTTGCAAATGCTATACATTTTCAAAATGTTTACTCATATTTAAGTAGAATCTTTACAGTATATTCAAAGTTATGTTTTAATTTTTAATCATTTCTTACTCGTGCTTTTTTTAATATAGTTTTTTATCAGGAAGAAAACTACCATAATGTTGCAATTATTGAAATTTCTTTAATTTTCGGAAATGTTTGGCATTATTTTTGTAATATTTTATGGTTCCCTCTATATATTTTCCCCGTTAATTTTCATTATGTATATATTTTGAAAATTATAACGTGCTATATACAAATAAAATGGAAGAACTGTGGGAGAAAAATGTAATAAAATGCAATTACGCGCATTTCTAAAAAAGACAGAGATTGAACATATATCACGTTTTTCCTTCAAATCTGGCAGAAAACGACTGTACTAGAAAAAGGACCGAAAAAGTTTCAAATATAACTATTCTAGGGTATACTTTGGTAATATTTATATGACAGTCCAATAGTTGTATATTGTAGTTCGGTAAAAACGGAAATACTTTAATATAAATGTAAATTTGAGATTTTCGTCTGATAGCGAGCAAATAACGATGTTAATATAAGATACTTTTAATTTTTCTAACTAATTTCTACGGTCAACAAAAACATGTCAGTGTGATTAAAGCTATTGCCAATATTATTAGAAAAATTCACAAATTTTGAATGATGGTAAAGATGGAAACTGCTGGGTAGTGTTAACATGTTCGAAAAAAAACGTCATTTTAGACATAATCTTATGAACATATTTTACAATATTTTTTCGTTTTGATTTTACAGTTTGCGGCACTATAGTATCGAAGTAATTGTCCTTAGGTCTTTTTATATGCAATCCATATTATTCTAGACAAATCATTTTTAGCTTCTCTACTGATCAATCATTTATACTTATCTTTTCTTTGTTATTTTTATTATAAATATTACATAAAATCGGAAACATTAGTTAGAAAAGTTTGAATAATCCTATTGAAAGTTATCCACGTACATTTCTACACACACACACACACACATGATGCATACACGCACACGCACTCACATCCAATCACACACTTTAACAAATGTTGGCATGCAGACATCATTTTAAAATGCAAATCGAGAAAAATCAAAATATGTGAAAGCATTTTTTTTAAGTAAAACTATCGGGAGCACATTTCTGATAGGTTAGACGGTGATCAGAAATCGGGTTCATAGTGAAAATTACCTTTAAAAAAATAATCATATCCAAAAAATTACGTTTTTCTCCAATAGTTTTGAACAAAATGTGTTAAACATAATTTTTGAAAATGTTACCAGCACTATTGAAATGAGCAACCTTCCAATTTTTTTTCAATGTTTAAAAAATTTTTATTCCATACAAGAAAGATAAAAGATCTAATCTATATGTGAATGTACATATGTTGTAAAATAAAAAATATCTGCCCCCACTCTTCATAGATGTCCAAAAATAGTTAGTAATAGGGGAGGAAAAGTTTACACTTTTTTCTTATTTAAAATGAGAGCTATAAGGCGGTAATATATTTTGAGTTTGCTTAGTCATTAATGGGTTAATTGCAATTATTTAATTATGTTTTTCGTTTAATATAATTTTGTGAGTTAGTCTTAATTAGTATATTATGAAACTAGTGCGTAAAAGTTCATAATGTAAAGGGTTGCGGCCCGAGCCGAAGACGAGGGTCGTAATCACATTCGCAAAATAAACATTTACGCACACGTGTCATATGATATTTTATGTCACTTGACAGCGTAAAATATGACCGAAAAATCTCAAAAGTGTGTAAAATAGCATTTTACGCATCGAATGGCATAAATTATATAATATAACATTAACTATCTATTTATAACTTCCATTGCAACGTAAACTCCATTTTTATCCGTCAAATTAAAAGAAAACAAACAAATAGACGATAAATTTGAAATGATAGTCGCTTAAATTGACTTCCATAAATAAATGATATAAAACAATAAATTGACAAAAGAAATTGACGATAATAATAAATGAAATTTGATTTGTCAAACGTTTCGGCCGTAGCTTCGAGTAATTTTTGAATTCCAGAAAAAAGTTTTCTTTGTAAAATAATTTAAATCGAGTTTAACATATATATATATATATATTCTCAAAAATATTTTTACATTTTTTTTAATAACTGCAATTGATTCACCCATTTTCAATATGAAAAGAAGTAAATTTCCATCCAAAAATTACTTTTTTCACATTTAAGGCGTCTTAATTGTGATTTTACTTTTACCTGCATAAAATTGGAACCGTTACGAATAGGAAAAAAAATACATTCACATAAAAATTAAAAAACTCGTAAATTACACCTATCTCTTAAAAATTAAAAAATGTGTAAATTATACTTTCTTAAATTTTGGTGCCAGAATTTACACGCAAACTATATACACGTCCTATTTTTTTTATTCAGGTGGTCAAGTGTAACATTACTCACGACTTATCAATTTATTGATGTGAATCGCTGTCAAAATAAATAAAAGTTTATTTTAAACGCGAAAAACAGGCTTCAAAGAGTGCTATTATGCTACTAGTGTTTAAAGAGATGCTTTTGCGGAGTAAGCGAAAACTCCACTAGTGTGGAAAACCGCGTTAAAAATGGCACGTATTCGCATTATATTACAAAAACTACTTTGTGAAATATTTATCATGTTGCTAAACTTCACTTTCGTCGATTTTCCCGAGATACAAAACAAATGTTTTTTTTTGTCCTAGAATAATAAAGTTCTTGTAAAATAAAAAATAACAACAGTGTGTGAAATCTAACTTTAGGTATACTAGAAAAAAAATACGTATGGTTAGTAGATTCTAATATTTTAAAATTCTATTTTACACACTAGCGGCATAATGCACTATTTCACATAGTGAGAATTATAGTATATTATTTAATACAGTATGTACTTCCATACATGATCGGACGATTCATGCCTGCAAGGGACACATTTACATACAACTTTTCACATTACGATAATTTTCGTTCGATAAAATAAAAGTATTTTAAAAGTTTACAGAGGAATTTAATACATAATTAGCCAGGAAGGTATTACATACCAAGAGTACAAAGTGCACTTTTGTGCCCCTCAGTGGCCATGTAAGTGACGTTGAACGCGTCGAGAATTATATCTACATTATTTATCCTATTTCTTATATTGGAATGAGCAAAGAGTAATTCCTTTTTAAGTGACTAAAAGAGAACTTTATAAGCGTGTTTCCACTTTATGAAATTCATTGGACGTAAAATACTTTGATTGTCCATTCACAAGTCGACGGGAAGGAAATTCGTAAATTGAAAGGTCTTGCAGAAACGGATGTCACACTATACTACTATCTTTACATCCATAAATAATACTACATTATGCAACTAGGGAGCAAAATGTTCTCTAACGAGCGCGACTTTGATATGAATGTTTGACTTTGACGAAAACACCTATTCATTGCAACTAGTTTCTCATACGAAAATGTATTATTTTGCTCCAGCGTTATATGGAGTAATAGTATTTTGCGCTTAGACTGGGGTAAAATGTAGCTTCCTAGGGAGAGAAAATACAACTTTGCTTCCACGATATAGGGAGCAAAATAGCTTTTTGCGCTGCGTATGTGAGAATCAAAATACAATACCTGACATGATTGGTTGTGCATGATCGGAAATTTTACAGACGGCTCGACTCCTTCGGCATTGTACCTCCAGTTTCCGCTCGGAGAAAAAAGTATACTTTACACGCTTGGTACATAATGCGCTATTATATGCTTGTAATGCTTGATGATTAATGTTCCAATAGTATATTACTCAACGAGGGAGGTAAAATAAAGAATGTCTCAGACTGCGCAGTCTGAGACAATCTTTTTTACTTCCCGAGGGAAGTATACGATTTTTCTTCATGACACCGCAAGCGGGAGGAAAGTTACTTCTTTCATCCCAGTGTGATGAAAAAGACTATTTTACGTCTTTAAAGTCTGAAAAAACAGTGTACACAAAGTGCAGCTGAAACATGACGTACATGTGTCATATAAGTTACGAATAATCCCTAAAAAATCGGACACCTTTTCATTGGTGCAAATTGAAACCCCTGCGACGCAAAGCGTTTAATGATAATCCTATTAATTAACATTTCCTATTCGTGCGTGAAAGACTACTTTACACCCTTGTTAGGTAATGTTCCCGTTGCGGTTCTCATTGGAAATGTCGGTGTTTAATTCAGTGGCTATGGAATTCTAACCTTAAACAAAAATTACCATCGCACATTTTCGCAAAAAATTTCATTTTGCGGGAAATCGGATGCGTTCGGGACGTCCAGATTGATTTCGGTCATTGGCGGCGAGCTTTTGCCGCGAAAGGATGGCTAGCGCGATGAGGCGATATACGGTCGGCTAAAACAAAAAGCTGGGGCGTAGGTGGGGCAAAAAGGGCCGGTCTGTCGATACAAGGAGCGGATTGTTGGGCTAAAAGGCACCGCCGACGGTGCTATAAGGCGAACCGCTCCGAGGCCACGGGCCGCGGTTCGTCTATACACACAGTGGCCGCTTGTGCCCGATAGATTCCGATGTCGCGATATATACCGAACGCGAAGGCACCCGAGCATCATCGACCGTCCCATCTCGCGCGGGTGGCTTCAGCGCTGGGGCCAGGGGCAAGGGGGATTCGCCCCGCTATTAGCTTCGGCTTTGATTGGCTCCGTTTAATGGGCCAGGCGACACGCATATAAATTGCCGCATTTCTGCTTTGAAGGTATTTCGAGCGCGTTGCCTTCTATACCCCCTAGCGCCCCATCTGTCTCTTACATACTGCCCCACCTGTGCGCGTCTTTCTCCCAGAGATCGGAAATCCTCGACGTCCGTTTTATCGCATTTTCGGGGCGGAGCGATGATTTATTTTTCGCCTATGAATGTCACCTTCCATATTCAACATCGATATATTTTATTCCGAAGGATTTTTTCAGCTTTTCGAAGTGAATACAATCAAATTTTTGATAATTCGAATTGAAACTTTTAAACAATGAGAATATTAAAACGAAATGATAAAATTTGTACAAATTTGTTACCTGATGAAAATCGTAGTCGAATATTTAATATTTAATTGTAAGAATATTGACAAATTATCTCCCCAACCAAATGTGCAAAATTTGCCCACCGATTTTTTTCAAAAATACTCTCGCGAATTATTATAGAAACATTTGAATATCCTTACTTCTAATATCCAATAAACAAAAATATTTCTTAAAGATGTCTAAAAAATATCCTTCAATCCGTGAAACATATCTTGAAAATGCCGAGAAGATCTCTGAAAGTAAACAAATTTGAATAATTGTTTTTGTTTAATTTATTTTTAAATCAGTTTAATATTTTGTATTCATATGTATAATAAATTTACGTAAGAATATCTTATGATTTTTTTTTTCATAATTTTGAGCGGCAACAAATATAAACAAATAAGGAAAAAAAAAAGTGGACGCGAAGAATCGAACCCGGGTCTACCGCTCACAGCTATCCTTATAAGTCTGACAAAAATGTGCAGAAAAACGGCTTTCACTGCTTTATTTGTCACTAAACTATTTAGCTTTAAAATTGGCAAGCCGCGAAATCCCAGCTGATCGTTTTCTCCAAATATAAGTGATTATAGGTGATTTACAATGTTTACAGCGATCTTTTTTTATTACCGGCGACAATTGACCTTCAATCGCAAAATGTTTTTAGGGAATGTTGTAGGTATAAAAAAGATCTACAATTTTTGTACATATCATTTTTCACATAACCTCAAAGTTTCAGAAAAAAATCGTAGAAACCGTGGTTTTTGTTTTTAACTTTTTTCGCACTCAAAAATGATTTTTTTTATTTAATTTTTAGGAGACTTACCTTTTTGTCCCGAATAAACTGTAATTTTTTTTAATAATAATTTATTCGTTTCATTTTTATTGATTAAAAACCAATAAAAAAAACATATTTTCCAGTGAAAAATCTAATATTAAAACTATAGATAATGGAGCTTTATTTGATAGAATTTGGTCGTTGAAATATCTACTTTCAGATGATATATGAATCAATTTACATTTCTATACAGAAGAGAGTAAAAATTGTAAATCACCTATAATCACCCATATTTGGAGAAAACGATCAGCTGGTATTTCGCGGTTTGCACATTTTGAAGCTAAATAGTTGTACAAATAAAACCGTGAAAACCGTTTTCCTCCACATTTTTGTCAGACCTATAACCCTTTGAGGATATCTGTGCGCTGAGTACACTAACACCCTGCGCTACACTGTAATCATACATCTAGAAAAAAAGAGAGAAAACATCCAAATAATTAAACGTTCTCATAATAATGTTAACATAGTATAATTTTATAAAGACGTCCTTTAGGTACCTGTTCCCAAATCTTTGACTAGATATCTTCAAAAGGGATGTCTTTTAGACATGCATTCGTGAAAAAGTTTATTTAGTACATATATATTGTTTTTCCCTAATTCAAAAGTCCCCGGTTAAAATCCCGTCGCATATCTAGAATTTGACCCTAATTTTTCTGTATCAAAAAACAATCGCAAAAACTCCATCCATATCGTCTTTGTGAATTAAAATTGAGGACTTCCATGCAAGAAAGGGGAACGCGCGGATTCGAATAGAACATTTTTGTCCAAATGACAAATTTTCACAAGTGCTCGTATATCAAAAAAGTAAAAATTGATATTTATAGGGAATTTAGATATGCATCGTTTCCCTTTGACAATAATGTCCAAATTTTATGATTTTTTAAATAAATTTCAAAAATTTTATTTTAATTTCACACAAAATTTCAACATTTTGTCACTTCAACTCGTGGTAGTGAATCCATTTATAAGAATTTGGGAACGGAAAAATACCAAGTTAATTGCAAGAGTTTTCCTCCTCTAACACAACAAGAAATTATAACAAATTAAAAAAAAAATGATGAATTTTTTCCTGCGAATTTCTGAATAACGTGTTTTGAAATATTCGAGCGCTTCGTTTAACGGGAAAAAGTCATATCAATGACATGTAAAACTGTTTTTCGGTAACTACTAACAACTATGTCCATCCTACGATAAAGAAAGGAATACTCCACATGATTATTTATCAACAAAGAGTAAACCTAACCTATCGCTAATAGCGGAAGTGAAATTGATTGCGAATTTACAAAATGTTACTGACTTGTCAGCAGTTAATAAATCGTGTATATGGTACTTTAAACCTGTAAAACGACACGCCTAAGTGCCGGAATCGGTGCATATTAGTATTTGAATAACTTTTACTAATGAAATCAACAATTAAAACTAGCTTGAACATAATATTTCACACAAATTTATACCCATACCAACACCTTTTTGCTATAAAAAGTAATGAAATACTGCAACAAATAAAAGATTCGGAATTTACTTATGAATTTATCGCGGAGTTTCTGTCTGAAGCCCAACTCAGTATTTAAATTTTTGCAATGAAAATTTTCATTAAGAGCATATTTTTATTTAATCAGTTGATTACATCTATGTTAATATTCTCAGTGCATTAAGAAATATTTACAGTAACTGCAGTAGAATCCCCGTATAATTGCGTCTTACATTATTTAGCTCCCTTTTTCCCCCACCTTGCAGGCTGGTCCCCTTCTTTTGGTAAATATAACGAGACAGGAGGGGGAGGTGAGTAACCGAGTGGGTAAATATACCAGGACTCAAATGTATTATGGGTATGTTTACGCTAGATTAAAGGTTATGTATTCTACTCCATATTTAACGATCATGTAATAGTAATATTTTTTGTAATGCCGTGTTTTACTACGCTAAAACGATTCTAATAACTATATTTTTCTATTTGTGCTTTCAGTCAGTATTTTCGAAACATTCACTTTTTTTATTTTTTTTAAGAAATGGCTTATGTAGATTTGATCCCGGTTAAATCTCCTTGAGAAAGGAATGTTGTGCGTAAACCGAAGACAAAATTTTCTGTTTAATTTTTATTTAATTTAGGCTTAAACTTATCCATTGATGTCACAGAAATATTTGCAAAAATTAGCGATGGGCGAGCACTTTTCATTTAAATTTGATTGAAGCCTATCGTGCGTGTAAGATTTTATACTTTTATTATACGCATATTACATGAGTGATTTTATGGCGTTTCAATAACGATTTTTCAATGTTTAAAATTCCAATAAAATAAACTTGTACTAAACGATAATGTCTATTGGGATTAAAAACGATTAAAATTGACCTATCCCTTAGTAAAGGGTAATGAACTTTTAGGTTATTTTTGGTTTCAAAGTGGTCTCTGATGAACGTTTTTTTAACGTATGTCATAATCGGACATTAAACTTAATTATGCATACGTTTTATAACCAAATTATCTTTTAGCAAAAATTAGCGTTTTTCATTCGCTATATTTACGTACAATATTACACCTTTAATAAACCCAATTTAAATGTATGCCTTGTATACTATTTAATAAACGATTTTTTAACGTTTAACCCTTCTGAACCGTAGTTTTTCGCTGCAAACAGGAAAATTATGTATTTTGGACGTATATATTGTATGTTAAAATATGTTTTGTATAATTTAAAAGTATTATAAATGTATATGATAAACACGGAATAACAGTGTAATACTTATGTGGAGTAAACGTGTATTAAATAATAGTGTTTTTATGGGTTACCCGGATCGAAATTGAATTGGAAAGAAAATTTCATACAATTTGATGACTTATAATTTGTTTGAAAATATATTGCAACAATAAGAAACATTTTTCTTGTTAAAAATTTTTAGCTTCTTCAGGTACTACAATTTCCGTAAATTTCAATAAAACGCGTTAAATCGTAAATATAATTTGTAAATTGCGCCTAATGTATAAATTACAAATTAATTTAGTCTCATTAATTTAGTCGATGATAATAATGAATCGCCTGCAAATTAACTATTATTAAAATTAATACATTTGAAAAATTAAATGATATTCATTAATATAGAAAAAAAAATTATATATGTATTGAAGAAGGTTCATTTTGTTCTTTGTAGACAAGTGACACATTTTCACTACATGTGTTGGGGTCATAGATTTAGAAGATACTAAGGGGTGTGTTCTAATTTACGATAATTGTCGTATTTAAGATGAAGAAATATTTTTAATGATTTATTTACGTTTGAATGTCTATGAAACCCGCCCAGTAATAATACATAGTTTATTGAGTCGTACTAAATATCGAGTTAATCCGAAATTTTAGTGCGAGTGGGCAGTACACTAAGGATTAAACGAGAAAAATAGTCATTTGGATTGAGAAATAATTCACTATTCAAACATGAATGAATAGGATAATGTAGATCTTGATTAATATTAGTTGTACACTGAACAAAAATGTAAATTTAAGTAAATGTTTATTTGAATAATAGTAAGTAAATATTAAGTAAACATTTTATTATATTTGTCAAAAGATTCATGTTCTTCGTCAATCTTACATGATGTAAAGAATTATTTTTTTGTGCTGTAAATTTATAATAATAGCAATCAATTATTTTAGTATATTTAACAAATGTTTCAAGTTTTTAGTAAACCTTACTCTTAAGGAGTGACAGTTCACTCCAACTAAAAGTGAAAAGTGAGCCAGTCTGTATGGAGTGATCATTTCACTTTAATTGCAATGAAATGTGTATGAAATTTTTAAATCCGAAATGCATAAATTATAATCTAATATTGCAATTCTAAGTTTATAAACAAACGAAAAACATTATTATTTTTAAGAAAAAATAATCAATTGCTGTATTTTCATAAAATAAATTGTATCAATCAATTTTTCGACATATTTGAAAGTAATGGAGAAAGGTGGGTGCGAATAAAACTGACACGGAACTTTTTTTGGAAATGAGATTTATTTCTTTGATTTCTATTATTATATGAACTTTTTATTCTTGTACTTACTAAATAATTATAAATAACATGAAGGACATATGATCAAAAATTAATTTTTGAAAGACCCATGGCAATCATGTTCAAAATTTTAAAACGAATTTCAACACGAGACAATAATAATTTTAACGTCTCAATTATTAGAATACACTCAAAAGTTTCATAAATTGTTAAATTCAACCTTTGATCATTTCGGTAATCAAGTGATATTTCAAAGAGATGAACATATTTATGTTTTTTAAGTTTCACTTGACCAATCTGTGTATATATTTTTTTATGAAATTTAAAACTTCATATTCCTATAGCATTAAAAGATGTTTGAAGTTAAAACACTTGTACTTTTTGTAACTCTGCTTATAGCTGCTATTGTAACCGCAGTGACAAAATCTCACACTTTCGCGTGAATCTTAACCTCATACAGAGTGAATTTTCATTACAAGCGTAGTGTGAGTGTCACTCTTTCACTTTGAGTGACGGTTCTCACTCTTTTAGAATGGTCTTTCACACTTTTTAGAGTGAGCTTTACGATCACTCCAGGTTTGAAGTATAAATTTCACTCAAAGAAATTTTAGAGAGCGGGAAAAGTTAAATCCAAGACCTCTTCCAGTTTATTTTTTCTATCATTTAGTTATACCTTATTATCATTTAATTTCGTAATAAAAAATTTATTGCATTAAAAGATATATTATATATATTTTTTATAGCCTTAAGTTATTCTTATAGGTTATTATTATTACTGACCGATAAATATCACAAGTAAATTAAAAGATACAATTTATAAACGGTCGAGAAAAATAACAATACGAATATATTTTATGTTCAATAAAAAAGAAATTCAATCGAAGTACATAAAATTCACTACTAAAATAAACTTCTTTATCTATTGTTGTTACAGAAATATAGTCATTTAGAGTAGAGTTTTAATGAAAAATTAATATAAATTTGTCCTTAAGTGTAGTTTATTTTATGTTTTTTTTAACTTTATCTGAAAATCATAGTACTGTTTGTTTGAAAAGTTTAAATTTTCATATTTAACTTTTGATGTTTATGATTAAATAGTATTTACATAATATTGTTCAAAAACTTCTTAAACAAAAAGTACTACGATGCAGTTCAACCAATAAAAGACACTAATCAAACTACACAAGAAAACAGATTGTAATTAATGTTTCATTAATACTGATCTTTAAATGGCCATATTGGTATACGAACAAAAGATAGACAAGTTTCAGGTTTACAGAAAATTTTATGTACTTTAATTTATCATCGCATAATGGATTAAATGACTTGCAGACGAGTTATTAAATAAAAACGAATAAGCGCTAAATTTTTTAAATTATTTTTGAAAATCTCCTCAATTATATTTAATGAAATGATTTGTTTATTAAACGGACTATTCTTTAATGTTAAAATATATACTTTAACGTAATAAATATTTTATTTATTTATTTTTAAAACATTATACTCAAAAATTGGACAAAAAATGCATATAATTTCTGTTTCCCATACCGATAATTTTCATTTTCATCTTAAAATGGCCATAAAGCATCATAATTATATAAAAATAAACTGGAAAGGGAAAACTTTTGGGTTGCTCGTAGTGCAAGCTCACCATGTTACTAGACAAGAAATTATTTTCTTCAGTTACGCGAATATTTACTTAATTAAAAAATCATATAGTATAAACGTAGGATTGTAAAAGGAAAGAAATTATTCTTGTCGACTGTAGTGAATACTCAGTCCACAAGAGTAAGTAAAATCTAATTTTGGAAAATACTTTCGGGCTTAATCAACTTGATATCAGACGAACGAATAAGATACAAATTTATTATTCTATATTGTCATTTGAATATATCGTTCTTTAACGAAATGAATGGAATACGTTTTATACCGAATTTGAAAATTCGTCATATTCTACTTCTTGCTAATAATAAAGTGATATAATAAATACCATTTTTCATTCTGAATTTGGCATGTAATATTTTACAATTTTTTTCATCATTTAAAAGACTAAATAAATTTTCTTGTTCATTTGTAATCTTTGAAATAGAATTTTTGATAGTTGTGAGGAAAGAATTACTGAAAATGAATCGAGAAGATTTTACTATTAACCCGAACCGAGCTTCTGAATATTCACATTTTTACAAAGTTCCGTGATTGACACAAATTAAATGAAAGTTCAGTTTTGCTTTAATTACTAAATCCTTTTGCTTTTCAAGCATTTGAAACCTGGTTTTAAGAAAATTGGTATTTTCTATAATCCAGTAAAATTAAGTTTTGACCCAAACAATTGCAACAAAGCCAATCGGGATTCTATCCCAGAACCCGTCGTAAAAAACATGCCCGAAATCCGCCAAAATCCGCTATCAGGAATTTTTTTATTCATTGTTTAATGTACGATTTTATGAATAAACGCGATCTTCTCGAAAACGTAGGCGAAATCGAAAATATTACAAAATTATAATACCAGAGGCAACTTTTTCTCACACATGATTAAATTTTTGCTACGTCATCTGTGAACCGTTAGTATACGCAAAAAAAAATCACACGCAAATAATCTTGATCATATAGAACATTTTAAAATCGATTAAAATTTGTGATGATATTTCAAAATTTTATTTGTTGTTTTTGCAATTTTTACTTTATTTATGCGCAAAAATATCCATCTAACCCAGGTTTTTCGTAGTTATTTTATGGCTTTTCTTGTAAAAATGTCCTTTTTCACGTAACATTACATGGTGAGGTTAGAAAATAGCTTGTAAGTTTTTAATTTACATTTTTCGATGTAAAGACCCTTTTTAAAATTCAGACAATAACAATGTATCAATATACATATAATCTTCGTGGCAGCAGATTTTAAATTTTGGGTGTGGAACGATTTATAATTAAAAATATAAACTGCATGGTACGCGGTACTTATTTTTTTTCAAATTCAACATTGGTTATCTTGCTAAATTTTGTTCATTTCTTTTCATTTAAAAGGTAATTTGATGCTCCGTATGGGGAATTTATAGAAATATTATTTAATATCTCACTATAAATAATTATCAAAAACTGAGTACAACGTTTCTACATACAAACTACGGCATTTATGTGATGTTTTGTAGTTCATTACTCTCCGAATTGCGGCGCTGCTACATCTTATCGAATCCTCGCTGCAAAGGTAGCAATTCGAATGTTGGTAATATTGATTTTGATGATCATTCTTCTAGATCTACTAATAAAGCTTTGAATATTATCGAATCGTTAATATCAATTAACAGCAAACAGTGTGCTTAACGTCAGGTATCAATAATTTAAAATTAGTGCTTTGTGGGGAGCAAAATACACCTATTCGCCCTTGTTGCTCATACTAATTTTTGTACACGAGAACGCCATATACCATATGATTATTGTTTATACTTGCATAATAGTGTACTAATAAGATCTACAATTTTTTACATTTTGAGATAATTAAATTTAGAAAATGTGTGAAATAAAAAAAATGCAATAATAAAAAATTACAATAAATTTTAACGAGAAAGCAGACATCTACAAAGGCGGCGGAGGACACTGCTGTCATATTTTTATAATATCTTTATGTTACTGTGTGCGTTAAATGTTACTTTAAACATTTTTCACATTTTTCGCAGCCCTTACATTCGTAGAAAAAACATTTACGCCCTTGTATCGAAAATTACTATTTGCGTATTGGATACACTTATTTTTCCAGAGAGTGAAAGTATCATAATGGTCCCGCGATATAGAGTGTAAGAAAAGTTTTTGCAGAAGGAATGACAGCATGTTTGCAGACTATTTTACTCCCTAGTTGCAAAATGTATTATTTTAATTTACGTTGTTGGAATAAAACATATTTCCTCGAAATGGTCTTTTGATTTAATCAATAATTAAAATGCAGGACAATTGATTAAATTTATCCGATTTGTGTTTGAACGACTTCTTATACTTTAAATTTAATTCTTAACCATACATAAATGTAGTATATTTATTTTTCATGTCATTGCAACATTTAAATTAAAATTAATAACAATAAATTAAATTCAATAGAATTGTGCATTGAATTCATTCAACATTTTTCACTTTCATTAATATTTATGAATTTTGCTTCCTAAACTCGTTGAATTTAAGGAGAGGTCCGACTTTGCAACTTAATATATAAAGTATAAAAAAGGGTTTTAAATAGTTTAAAAACAGATTTTTAACATGTATTAAAGTTAAATAAAATATTTCGATTATGATTGTATAACAAGACGGTGACGCTACAGTCGTATTAAGTAATATCTCTTTTTAAAGTGGTATACAAGTGGATGAATATCTCGGCAAGTTGAAGACCTGTAATTTATTAGACGACTTTTAATTTATTTTTAAAAACAAATCCATTTTTGGCGAAGTAAATGATCATAAAAACCGCAAAGAATAATTGGGCTTATATTTACTTAAAAATTAATATAGACATTATTTAGGATTGCATGATTATGTCGGCCTCAAAAAAAAGAGATGTTTCTGTTACTGTTTAATCGATATACGGATCAAAATACATTTTTTAATAAATATTTAATAAAGAACATATTAAAATCACATATAAAAATGAGGGTACGTTCATATTTACTTATTATTCCATCTGTACTCAAATATAAACGAAATCCTAGCAACTCATAAACGTCTTTTTACATCTTTTGAGGTTTAAATCAACGGCCCATAATTTACAATTGGTTTTGTCTTTATATCTGCTTATAAAGCAGTGCATTGGACATGTACGAAAGGACCATCAGTAAACCATCAAACTCCACGAAAAGGGCACAAAAACAAGGAAATTACCCGTTATGCACTTTTATCCACATGAAAATATTTTTTGAATACAATAATAATAACACTAAAAACATAAATGCATCATTTAACCTCGGTCTCCCCTTCAACTCTTTTTATCATTAAAGTTGCGCATCACACGCATTTCCCAGTATAATGAAAAGCACTGTCGTAGATTTTATCAAAAAGCCAGCGGTCAAGCAACAAACGAAGCAAACGGAATATTTGCGAATTTAATTATAAAATATTGGCAACAATGATATGCGGGTCGATCACGTGTCTGCTTTGATACAGGACTGGGAGACAGATGTTGCCTTCCGTGCTCTATTGACGCGAACGGAAACGCCGAACCGTAATGCGATCGCACTCGATGATCTCACAGCGATGCTACGTACTGATAACGATCCCTTAGATGCCTTGTAAAATTGTTTAAAAACGAGTCTCCGTGCTCAGTGTTAATGATGCCAACTGTCGTTTCATAAACCAGACACGAGAAACAAGGCGATTCCTTCGATTCGCACAAATAAGTACGTTGACATGTTCAATTGGTCAGCGACTTGGACGTTATAAAAGTTACTGTTAATCACCCTCTCGTCGTTTCCTTTCCTACGGTTTTATAATGTCCAAAGCGAAGGTTAAAGGAAGTCAGGGAAAAAGCACGGTGGTAGGTACGAAAAGTGATGCGCCATGCATTATTATGGTTTGAATCAATTAACGAGACAAGTCTGAACCAGCAAATTCTGATGTATGCAGATAGATATCTGGTGTCTGCGCGGTATTTATTGCCGATTAAAGAGAAGATAATCCGCAAGCTTGCATATAAAACGGAAATGACGCGTTGTTGTTAAGATCTCGAGATTCTGTTCCGGTCCCACGAAGAGTTGGTCATGCAAGTATGCTATTACTGGTAATATGACATTCCTGCCAAGTCTACACGAATTATTCTCAAATCATCATTGGTAAAAAGAAAATTAAGTTTTTATCCTATGAAACGGACATTTATGTCGTTAGCTTATTGGTGATTACATATGTCTATCGGATTCGAGTTTAAATCGACGGATATTTATTCTGGAGTACATAATAACCTATGTCACGACTTTCCCAGTAAAGATCTTAAGAAATTAGCTGGCATTTTCGATCTTCGAATCTGAAATTCTTACGGATTACCGCCCTTCCGGAAGATCAGACTCACCCAGCAATATTAGATTTATCCATCTGTTTACCAAAAGTCTCATAAATAAGGTCTCTTTGACGACGTCTCGCGGGAAAGAGGAGCAAGAAAAGGT
Organism: Trichopria drosophilae; assembly: GCA_030407085.1. Lineage (NCBI taxonomy): Eukaryota > Metazoa > Arthropoda > Insecta > Hymenoptera > Diapriidae > Trichopria > Trichopria drosophilae. The sequence continues at coordinate 116,679,857 of CM059585.1, read as the reverse complement.
TGGAAGAGATATCAGAAAGTGGGAGAGAGGACACGAAAGCCCAGAGTAAAGAGGGATCGATCCGATAGTCGCTACGCTCAGACATCAGTATTCCCAATTAACAAGATCCTTTCATCAGCTCAGAGATTCGAGCAAATTAGTAAAGGAAAGGATGGGGCTATCCTCAAGGAGATATACGAGAGCATAAGAACATAGAATTGAACAGCATTCATGAATTTTAGAAATGTCTCCCCCTCCTTTACTGAATCAGGAAATATCATAACGACATAATTTATAAATATATGAATTGCATATCGTACGATTTCTTAAAACTTTTATTTACAAAACAAACATTTTTTTACGATGGGTCGAAATTTGTAAACATCACGACGACTGCGTAATACGAAAGCCATTTACAGAATGTTTTGCTTGCTGTAAACGTGCCGTAATTCGCTAACACCTTTGGCTCGGAGTATACCGGTGTATTAGTTTTGGTGTCATCTTCGTTGGTTTGCGATGCTATGGTTTAGGAAGGCTCTTACCCCGACGGAATCTTTGCTCTCACGAAGCAGCTCGTTGCGAGTCCCTCTTTACCAATTTTCCTCCTCAAAGCTTCATCGTCTTTGATCAGCTCTCGCGACGGTCCTATAATGTCTCCGACCCCAATATGCCATCGTTTTCCCTTTTCCTCGAAGGTTCATGTGTTTCCTCGCTGCACATATCTCTTTTAGCACTGCTTTTTCCTATTTTTGGGAATTATTCTTCTCTAGATTCTCAATAAAGTATGATTCATAAAAGTATATGTTAAGAATTTAAGGCTCAGGAATGATCCATACATGAACATGAATAGTATAATAATATTGATAGACATTTGATCTGTAAATATTGTTTATTTTATCAATCAGTTTTTTATTTCGTTAGTGCTAATAAAATCTATTAGAAACAACATCAGTAAAAGGCAAGCAATTCGAGAGGACCGAATGAGTCTTACAAATCATCGACGGCCTTACGCCAAACGGTAATCAGTGTTCATTAGCTGTATGAAACTCCGCACAACCCTGGGCTTCACCCTTGGGGATCTTTTCAATAACTCTTGGTCGGTGGTAATTGGTGGTCGGCGATATCTCTCGTAGTTCCTTCTCTTTCTCTTCAGTCCTCTCACACTGTCCTCCGCAGGGTCGTATATAACAATATCCCTGCTGTCTTGTGTCCTGTCTTCTATAGATAGTGGTACATTAAGTGTCGCCGACGCAGGAGTTCCCTGGATCGAATATAACATTGCGCGATCGAGACACACAGTACTTCAGAAGAGAAAGGTCACAAATATAAGATTTTTCGAGGCTCGTCTATGAAAGATTTATCTCCGTTGACGGCACACAATGCACCAATTAAGTAATTCATATTTTGAAAATGTTTAATCCACAGACGCTATCTAAACAAAGCCTAAAATTTTCTTTAGTTATTTTCCAAAACAAATTAGTTGAGAGTCGCTGCGAGGAAAACGTTATGGATAGAACGACGAGAGTGGCTGGCGCAAGGGGCTGGGATGGACACACATTGGGTCATAAACGTTTATATTGCGCGCAGTGCGCCAGTAATGCCGATATTGGCAAGTTATTGGTCCCTTTCCATTCTCGGCGAGGCATCCGCAAGATCACGGGTACCCTGACGCCCAATGTCCTCTCTAATCCGTGAAAGTATCGTCCGATATCGCCTCAACCGCCGTACTTACGGACGGTTCGCTACTATCACCCTCCGGAAACTTAATTGGAAATATCGGTGTGGCCGCAATTGCTGGTTTCAGCATTTGTGGAGGAAAACCACCCGATCAAAGAAGCGATTAACGCCTAGATTTGTAGTTATTGCAAATTTTGGTTTAAATATTTAACCTCCAACGATTTTCCTCCCATGGAGTAACAAATCCTCCTCATTACTTTTTAATCGATACCTGTATTTTTCGCTGTAAAACAAACGCCAATTCTAAAATCTGGGGTTGATATCAGTGATTTCAATAAAGGACAATCAGCAATCTTTAAGTATGATGAAAACTGTCACCAAAAATATGATACCATGTACGAATTTGGTCTAAAAATCACTGCGACCCAACTCTATACTGTCGTTGTAGAAGAGCGTGTGTATTTTCTCGCAAGACCCAATCAACTGATATCGCGCTCTTAAGCTCCCAAAGGCCGCAACTCCTGATATGACGGTAGTTCGAAGGTGGTTAGGTGGTCTGATCACGAGTTAGTAGTTCGATGTGATGGCGTTGCGACGGTACCCAAGCGCTTCGAAACCAAGGTGTAGATGCTGGAAATGGGAAGGAGCTTCGGGTGAGACGGAAGAGGAATCAAGCCGACTTTATGTCAGGACGTAAGCCGGTTATAGGCAGTGTCGATGTTATTTGATGGCCAAATGCACTTCGCCGCCACGAAACAACCCACGTGAAAACGCTACTTCTATATCCGATCTCCATCGTCCACTACTTTTCTGTCGCTCTCACAAATCCACAATTTCAATCCCAGAAGAATTGAAGGACTGTTAAAGGAGGAAAAGTGCGGTTTCTGCACTTTTCAAGAACCTAACAAATTATTCGTTGCGCATTTTGATTTTGTGAAAGGCATTCCGAAGTGCTTAAATTTGGCATTTAAGAAAATTGTTGAGGATTCGAAAAACGTTCGGCACGGGTATTGTGAGGGGGAACGGAACGAGCCGAAAGTATCATCCGCGCGAAGCAACTCCAGGCGCAAGCAGAGCATGAAACATGCTCGGTATTTCCTCCTCCCTGTATTAATACCTAACCACCGCCGCCCCCGCGGAACTTAATGAATTCTTTAGCGAGATCAAAAAGAAACCCGCCGCTCGATACTCGCGCTGTAAAGGGCGATTTTTCGAACGATGAGAATGAGCGATGGTGGCGGCGAATAAAAAAGTACAGGAAAAAGAGTGCAGCGGGGTGAAACTGAATGTCGATTTGACTTGCTACGTTTAACGGCGAAGTACTGCGTTCGCGCACCCCTTTTTCAGTAATTTCGTCTACCTCCATTTTTTTTTCATGGTATATTTGAATTTACTTTCTTAATTTGACAAAGAGAACCTTCTAAATTGTGCCATTCTTTATCAAGTTTCGTGAATGAGGTATTGTTAGCATAAGATGAATGATCAACTAGAAATTTGTAATGAAACGTTTGCTTCGGGGAAGTTTCAATTATATCAATCATTTCTCCTTCCAGTTTAAAATGTCTACTTTGTTTCTACTTAAAGTATATTAGAAATATACGACTAGTCATTACTGAGAAGATTGATAAACCACCAAAATTCTATTTATGAATGTATCACCCACCATTCAACTGCAATCCATCATGAATATCAATTCAATTACAGATTAATATATGTCTAATACCAATTTGGAAGGAAATTGAGAATTTGTTAACCGGGAGAAAAAGTAAGTTGCAATTTCTAACTATCCAAGAAACGGCGTTGTTTCGAGTTTCTCAGGTACAGGGGATGAGAATTGCTCGCGACTGCATGTCTTAAGGTGATTGGGAGTTATGACTCCTAAACCGCGCTCCAGGGCGTCGGAAGGGCTTGATACAGGTCAGATACCGCCTCGTAAAATGTTATGAGAATTAATGGCATCCCCCTTCTCTCCTCCCGTGCAACCATCCTTCCGCTGTCTCGCAGAATCCGCACGAGGACGAAGATGACGTCGTCTTCGTATACCACTGGTGGACCAACCCCCTTTCGGTACGACCAATTTCCCCGTTACGGTGACCACAACTTTCTTGGCTAATGGAAAAGTCAATACCCGATTGCGCGGCTCTACTGGTCGGGGCTTGACTGTGACGTCTTTTCTTATTCTTCTTGCCATCGGGTCGACCGAGAAACAGTGCATTTACCAAATTGTCCCTTTACGGGTGAAATGAAAAATGTCATTAAGAATGAGATCAACATTAGCATCGCCATGATTAATTTTCAACATCCTCATTTTCCATTTACATGAAAGCCCTAATTCGTATTTGCAACAAATGCTGGTTCGACATAGTAATCATTCATTTTTCACGTGTTTACTCGATAACGTCATGATTTGTTAATGGAGCGAAACATTCCGCGCAATCTTTCAATCGTACCAATCACTCTTACTGCGCAAACGAGCCAGTAATGCACGATATCTTGAAAGACCAAGATGATGATGAAGATGAGGAGGAAGAAGGAGCCCCAAGTGTGTTACGAAAATGATTCGATCATCCTCGCGAGTCTATAAATAGTGGCACCGATGATGGAAGGCTTTAAACGAGATGATATGGCCTCTGATCGACCCAATCAATGCATCCAGTAAATCATCGTCTAAACTGACGGCTGCAACGCGCGCGATTAATGCGTGTCGGCTTGGACGCGAGCAATAGTGGGCGACCGGAAGAATCCACTCATCCAGTGATTGTCGATGCCTGGCTTCTTTACGACGTATATTATAATGCACAAAGAAATTTATCGTCGATTTGATGTTTGTTAAATGTCTTCCCGTGTAACTCAATAGGAGACACAAATACGAATTCAGCTGACAATTGCGAATGTGAAAAGCTTGTCTGATATTTGATGAATGTCTTTCCGATAATCTTATGGAAGGTGTATTTACAGGATGAGTATCCAAATCCAACCAAGTAATTTCTAAGATAGTTTTGATTCCATAATTGAGTTCAATGGAATAACACCATTACTTGGATATTTGATTGGCGCCTATTGTTAAATGATGTCCCTAAATCAATAACACCGAGTGATCTCGAACAATGAAAAAGTTCAGACAGCACTGTGCGCTTGCAAAAGTACTGAGAATTAATTGTCCTGAAGAAAGTCGTAGTTTTGGGTATTTGTTGAATGTCTTGCAGTAGATGTCTCGCATACGAATAAATGAAAATGCAAAAGGGTTTTCAGGAGTATGATGGATGTCTTAAGATAATATTATGGGAGGTGTGTCATTATGTATAGGATTGAGGCAGTCAAATCCAGTCCAAATAATTTTGAAGTAGCTACACGGAAAAAACACCATGGTTGTTACAACCTTAGATATGGTTGTCTTGACCATATTATATTGATAATTATGTCCCTTCCATACTATGGTTACACCAGCCATTCTATGGTTGCTGTAACCATACTTTTTGAAAGGGCTTCTATATGCAAAGTTCTCTTTACCATAGCAATGGTCGACCTATCAATACTTTAATTAACCATACTTCTTTGGTCGGTACGTCCAAACCTGTTTTTTCCGTGTATGATTTCATAATCAATTTCGATGGGATAAACCCATCAATGGGATAATATTTTAGTGGGGCCTATTGAAATGTGACGGCCCTAAATCGATAAGACCGAGTGATCTCGAGTTATGAAAAAGTTCAAACGGCGTTGTGCGTGTGCAAAAGTGCCGGAAATTAATTACCATACAAAAGAGTCCATCGGTGGGGTAATATTTCCCATTAAACGGCGATGCAAGTCGCATCTATATACCTTCGCTTATATTTCTCTCACCCTCGCGAAAGTCACAGAGACGGCAGGCCGCCTCAATATTTTCAAATTACCAAGCCGACGATTTTTTACCGAACAAAGCGTTCTTCTCCCCGATCGTACTTTAATCAATACGTATATAACACTATCAAGCCCTTTTTCACGGGGCTTCTCTTTCCTCTGCTATCTCCGTCTCTTTCTCGCTTCTGTTGATCCGCCGACGCCGCAAAAAACTTCCCTTCTTTTTCTGTGTGCACGCGCGTACCCGCGTCGCGGGCTTTGCGCCTCGATAAAAATTAATATTAGAACTCGTGTTTCTTCACACAGAAAATATTCGGCATGCCCCTCACGTCGGTATCCCTTTTATATTGGCGGATCGACCCGGCTTTTGCGTCGCTTTCGAGAAGTTGTTCCATACGAAAACACCTGTCATGCTTTGTCGAATCAACAATTAAAAATTAGCAATTTCATTTTTTTCCAAAAGAAAATCAGTTGATTCCTATTTATTTTGATCCTTCCTCTTCTGCAGAAAAAATTAAGATGAATACAAATTAAATTACATAAATTCATTCGTATTTTTTTAATGTTGTGAGGATAATCTATCCGGAGTTAACCGTGCTATGTTTCAGTTAATTATTCGACACCTAATTGAAAAACGGGCGTAATCGAAGGCTCTAAAGTTTAATCGTACCGACTTTTCCTCATTTCCTTCTTCGGCATGGGAGGGACTTCCTCCGGGATTTTTCGAACGGAATTATTCGCCGAGGGGTGGATTCGAGCCGTGGCGAGAATTAACGTCTCTTGCGGCATAAAAAATCTGTGTAATCAATTATCGAACCTTTTTACCCCATATTTCACGGCCAATGAGTCGCCGAACCCCATCGGCGCAGTTTTTACCTAAGGAGGATTCCTTCGCCTCTTCCTTCCTCTCCGTTATCATCTCCGGTCTCATCCTCCTCCTCCAACTAGGGAATCGGGGGCTACGCTTTTGTTTGGAACATCAAATATTTATTCTCTTAAATAAAGTAAGAAAGCCCTCCGCCTTCGCGGACTCGTACCTCCTTAATAAATTATCGCCGATTATTACCAGCCTTCGAATTTTCCGTGTTTTTCTTCTTTTTTTACTTTCCTCTTGTCTTTGTGCCGCTATTATTTCCATTTGAATCTACGTTGAAATTGAAAACTTTAAAATTTATAGACCGACATTTGTGGATTCCATACTCATTTTTTAAATAATTTAAACATTCTTTGGAGGAAGTTCACGTTTTTTTATAAAAATATACAAATAATTAATTGCATAAAAATAAATTTCTGTTTAATTCCAAAAACAAATACGTCATTTAATTTCGAAAATTTGATGCACGAATAATTTGCTTATCCCTATTGCTTAAAAAAAGTAATGATAAATATATTAATTGATAATAATTATTAAATATTGATAATGGATATGGATTAAGAAACATTTTCATATTAAGGGCGAAAAATGATCTTTTACGAAGCGACGAAGACTATTACGGAATTATTCCGTTCTCCGCTATTATAATAAAAAGCTCTGTCTTCAAAGTTCTAGTTAGAATAATACTGTTTTTTATTCGATTTCTCTTAGTACAATTATTTAATTGTGTTTATATTTTATTTTTTGTGCGCTTTACTACATAAACTATGTCCTCATTATTGGATAGACCCTACATTTATTTCTCTGAATGATCAACTCCCCGTTGAGTGAAATTCGAACTATTATATTGAATGACTCGGAGTGGCTTAAATTTCACTCCATACCGAGTGAATTCTCATTTCAAGCAATTTGTAGAGTTATTGTTATTGGAATGAAAGTGTATAAGATAGGAACAAGACGTAAATTTAGTTTAAGCTGATGATTGATATTGTATGAATCCGGCCGAGGTAAAATCAAAAGATCCGCGAATAACGATACGCATGGCAAAGTGTACGCGTTGCTCGTACGCGATGAAGATTCTTGCAGCTGCGCCTTTCATCTCCCTGTTAGTCTGCAAGCTCTTCAATTCTTCCGTCAAAAGATCCGAATTAATTTGCCGCGCTTTTCCTGCGCGTCAATTAGCTGTGACTTTTGCAGCATTTCATTTTTATTAAATTTATATTAATTCAAAATTTGGAAACAATTTTTGCAAAAACAAGAGCTAATTTTAACAATACTGCCATAACTTCTAGAAATTACGCACCATAAAATTAGCGTTATTTTTTAAATCATGGAAGTTATGGGAACACAATTTTGAAAGAGATCTTCCTCTTCAAAAAATCCCGAGTTTCTGAAGTGACGTTATATTTGTTATAAATTTCATAAAAATACATTGAACTTGTCCCGTAATGACGATGAAGACGACTTTGTTTGACAGCGGACAATGGTATCAAAAGGTTATATATGTGGCTGTAAGGAAAAACCAAGTAACCACAAGTTTTGAAAACTCGAGAAAAAAGCTTTTAAAGTTTCAACCTTTTCATTGTTGCCAATCTTCTGGGTACAATGTTTTTAATTGTCAAATTGTATTCTACGCACATCTTCCTTCTCCCACATCCAGTTTATGTTTCGCATCAACGATATTATGTACGCATAGTTACTTAAAATCTTAAATGACGCTCGGTGTGCAATTAAAACCATTGATATATGATATGGATGAAGCATAAGTCGGAAAAGGTGATACATTGTAAACCCTTTGTGGAAGAACACTAAGAAAAGTATAGAATATATATTTTGCAAAGACCCCGAACTCACAGAAATACGTCCGATTTATATGTAACATTATTAATTCAGTCATATCTGCTGACATTCATTTAGGCAATTACATTATGTTTTATCGAAACTTCGTCAGCGTTCGGATAAATTCGGTAAGCTCCTTATTTAACGGATCGTTTGTTGCTGTATCTCGCCTTTGAGCGTAATTTTGGTCCAATAATAACACTATTACCATTATTGTCAAATCGAATAGACGAAACTTGTGTATGCTCTACTTATATCATCAGATTTAAAACCGATTACAGTAGTTCGTCCCTTTCTTAAGTTATACTCTTGGTGCAAACAAGGTGGCGCCCCGCCCTCTAAGTTACATTTATTTACTGCCCCGAGTTTTAAGCTTAATTGAACAAATGCAACATATGTGCATGGTGAAATGAAATAGGAAAAGAGTAGGGGACCTGCGGAATATAACTTAGAATAGGCTGGGTTTAACTTAAGGGAGAGACAATTGTGATAAAAAAAGTATGAAATGAATTATTCTCGAAAATAAGCAACAATTGTTACATTTGTCGTATTTGATCAAGTATAACATCCCCTATTAAAGAAGCGACGTCCTCGTTATCGTCTAGTGGCATGGCCCCTCAACAGTATTGCAAAAAATATGCAATATTCGTGGAAGTGGAAAATAAGAGGTTAGGGTAGAATTTATTAAGAGCACCGTGCGAGATTACTAATAAGTTGAGAATATCGATGGACGATATGAAAATTAGTCTCCCTCCGCTATCACTCCCTAATTCAACCATCACCCCCTCTCTCTTCCTTTCTTCAAAATTTCTCTCTCCTTCTCTTTCCTCTCTCTTTCTATCTCCTGTCATCTATATCACTCTCTTTTTCTGCTTTCCTTCTCCTCTCTCTCCATCTACAACTTCAATCTTGATCTCTATATATATAGATCTCTATCTCGATCTATATAACTATCTCTCTCGACACTACTCTTTCTCCGTTATTCGCTTCGCAAGTATTTAATATCACGAAGGAGGACTCGCGCTCGGAATTTGGATATAAGCTCGTGGAAATAATCGCAAAGGTAAGCGACGCCTCGCCTCCTCGATAAACAGTTTTGCAGCTCAAAGCGTACGCGCGGCATCTCAATCGCGTGCGTCGGTTGGGGCGAAGTATGTGTAATTTTTGCGCCTGAAACAAAATTCGAAATTTAATTAAAGACTTGTTTACGTTTATTTGATGGGAAGGATACTTTGGTTCGTGGCTTCGATGTTTATTAATCAGAATTCTTACTAGAATTGCTATATTTACGTAGTATACGTACAACATTTAATGCGAGAAAAATATTTTATTGTATGAGGGTGTAATATTATTTAACTGGATGAAGTTCATATTATGCTCCTATTTTCGGATATATTTTGAATGCTAAAATTGAACACTACATATTGAAACTTGAGAGAGCAATATTTGTGACGAAACTCCCGTGAACTTATTAATGTTCTTTTTTTTATTTTAATTTATTTAAAGAGTCAGGTAAACTGCAAACACTAGATGAACTGTAGATGAACCAATCAGATGGTATTTTTTTGCACTACTAATTTTTTAAATTTTCTCTAACGTTTGCTTTATATATAAAAAATATAATAATTAATTTTTTTATAATTATGCACTGAGAGAAATGTTTCTTTACAGTTAATGTAATAGCTTTATGGTAAAGCTAACAGAATTTGGATTTTGATCTTGAGATAAGATACTTTATCCTGAAATGACTGTAATCTGATATTCGGTTAAATTTGTTATGTTAACTGTTAATATAAGAATTTTAAGTATTAATGTTAGGATCATTACGTGACATATTTACGAGCCTTCAGTTTCGCCGAAACAGAGAAAAACAAACATACACGTGCGCAGTCATTCGATTTTATGCGAATTTTTAGATGCATTGTTCACACGGGAGAATTTAATATAAGATTTATTAACAGTTAATAAACGCTCATTGAATGTTAAAATATACAAGTTAATACACTACAACATTGCAGGAAAGTGCTAGTATTTACATCTCAAAGTTACCTATCGTTTTTTACATTACAGTTTCTGCTATAACACTACAGTTCATGTAAGAGCCTTGCAATTAGCTTATATTAACTATTAGTATAATTTCTGTCAGTGCGCATTACAACATGATTATGTTATAACAATTGAGGTAATGTATAACAAATTTTACGTAAATCTATATTATAATATATGAAAAGTGTAAAAAATGGGAACCAAAGCTGTGGGATCCCATATTAAGTCCCAGAGAGCCCCGCTGTGTCTAAAATGGGATCAAAAAATAAAGTTGAAAGAGTTTTATCAGGAATATTCACAAAGTAAGTTACCGTATATGGTTCTTAGTTTTAACGATTTGAATAATTGAACTGCGAGTATTGTTCAGCCGATTAACTAATTGTAGGAAAAAATATTTAACTCTTAGAAAACTCTTAGAAAAAACGGATGTATATTAAAGATCGAAAAACACCTTGAAAGTTGATAAAAGTGTATGAAATGAATAGAGGCCATTTTCTAATGCACCTAATGAAAGGGTTACTAATAGGACTCTTTTACGAAGTATTTTTTATCAAGATCTAGTGCAAACGATCTATTTAATGTCGTCGGGTAATCCTTTAAGGACGGGATGGAGACTTTTTGAGCGCGATCTTCACTGCTTTATTGGATAATGTTATGGCCAAAATAGAAAATCTGCACACGTTTCTTACGTGCAAAAGTCTGCCTTTTCAGATTCTGCCAAAAGAATTAGTCCAAAACTCGTTCCAAAAAGATACAGCAGGATTTTCGTAACAAATCGTAATTCTTTAAAATAGTTTTTTCTTGAATCTGCAATTTACAGCTGGAAACAGCATTGCAGAGTATACGAAAATGCTAAATATCGCGTTCAAAATGTTTCGGTTCAACAAAGTACATGTCGACTGGTAACAAAAATTTCAAAATGTCGACTGGTAAATAGCGGTCAAAGGGCTGATTTTCTATATTATTTCTTTCTTAGCCAATCGCTGGAAATTACTAAATTGCTGCATAACTCTACATTTATGTTTTAGGATCGCTGATTACAAAACTTAATTCATATTTTCGAAAATCAAGGCAGGGGATGCAATATGGCGGACAATGTTTCTGAAATATTATGGATTTTCTTCAAAATGGTCACTAAAGAGGGTTTGGGATCGCTGATTACGAATATGAACTGAGATCAATGATCAATAATTTAAAATTGTGGTTTATTTTGGTCCTGCTTGAATATTGAACGTTTTTAGTCGTACCCTCTGGGTTCGGGTGCCGGGGTCATCAGGCATCTGTGAACTCGTGTCTTTATGAACACAGAAAAAGACTAGAATCGATTTTTGCGCACCTCATGGAGTAAAATATCGTACGCGTCAATTGCCAATTTTACGTACTGTCCTATCTAATTACGTGGCGTGCCGAAAATCACGTTTTACACCCTTATTTCAGAATATACTATTTAAAACCCCGATTTTTTTAAAGCTGAGTCTTTCTTGTACGGAGTTTGGACGTCAGAAACGTTGTGCGCAGATTTTGTTTCTTGACCAAAACATTATCCAATAATACGCTGAATTTCGCGTTCATAAAGTATCCATCTCTTCCTGAAAGGGTTAAGAGGGCAAAGTTTCACTACATCTCACTAGATTTTAGTAGATATTTAAATTCAAATCGATCCACAATTAACTTTTTCTCTAAGTTATGTCATAATCATCCACAAATTGAAAAAATATTTCGCATTATTCTATCATTATTCTCGGACAGTAATCACACTCGAACAGAGTCGGACTCTGAATCAAAGATATAGAAAGTTTTGGTTAGCACCTTTGTATTCAGACTCTTCTCACCAAAATATCGTGAAGACAACCTGACAATCTTTGAGTGTATAGCTTTGTAAACAAAAGAAAGAATACCAATTACCATTTGTCTAAACATTTTAAGTAAAAGAAAATAATAGTCGGTCATAATCCCTTAGTTAAATTCAGTACATCAATGACATAGAGGAAAAATAACGAGAAACCATAACCTTAATTTTATGGAGGATCATTACTTCTCTCAGTACCGATTGATAATAATAATTTCCAGAATCGATATCTTGTACAGACCATTAAACGATCTATAGGAATGCACTTTTGGAAAATGCACCGCACTGCGTCTGGAAATAACGCAAGGCTCGGCATTTTTTCTCGACTGTTTAAAAGTAAAGCGGAACAGGAGAACGAGCATGAGGGTAGAGACTTTCAGCCGTTTTAAAAACTACTAAGCATTTCACGTGTTTGTTTGAACGCGTACAATACCATTAGGAACGCTTTTCACCCCACCACGAAACGAGTCGTTGTCGTTTACTGCGCCACGTATATACAAGCAGCCACCCTCAGGCCGTACGCCAAGCCCTACACGAAGAGATGCTTATACGCATACGACGACATGGACATGAGTTTTCCATGGTTTTCATCTCGCAGACTATTGTTTTTTTTAATGCCACCACGCGTATCTACTACGGCGCCTTTGCGACCAGGACACGTACACCGATCTGAATATCCTTATTATAACTCAAATAATCGAATTGTTCTCTGTAGCACAGCCAAGTGGTTCCAAAATTTGTCGCATATATATGATGAGTGGTTAAGATTAAAATGTGCGAATGAATAAAGTCTTCCATGAACTCCATAGTAAGTTGAAAGGTAATTCATATGTGCAAACAGGTAGATTACACCATGAACCCATAGAAATTGTATTCAACTGTTTAATTTTCGTGTAATGTTAACTTCCTCTTAGCTCGTAGATCTTTCATAAATTCGCCGATAAGCAAAGTACGCAATTATATTTTCAAATTGGATTTTTGGGTTCTCTATACGCAATAGAATTTTTGGGGGGTACGTTTAAGGCCTTCGATAGAACCCTCGGTGTAGTTAGAGCGGCTAGAGCTCTAAGCAGGTGTCTAAATGAAAACAAAAATAGGGTTGACGAATGTTCCAAATTTTATTAATGCTATTATAAAAGATACGAACTATCTAGAAGTAGCTGCTCCTTCAACTGCTTCATGATTGCCTGATTTTTTTGGGATGTATTTGTATCAAAGGTGATCGTACACCAGGATACTTTGAAATAATACGAGTAACTACATAACACCGTCATCTTACTTGAAGATGAATCAATCAATGATGATATCTTTATAACATTATCATTTATTGCAACATTAACTGTTGCTATATATAGTTACAGACATCATATGTTCCGTGTTACCATCGATATTTTATGTTTGTTCAACAAAAAATACGTTTGGTGACACTAATACACGATGGACCTTAACATATTTTAACACAAAATTCCGGTCACTGTAAAGATTTCTTCACGTCTTGAAGCTGGTCACATTTCTAAGTATTTTGCAAAAAAGATAAAGAAATTCAGAGAGCAATTTTTGTTAAAAATGGATGTTTTAGGTTGCATAATTCGTTTTTTATAATAAATATTGTGTCGTAATACGATAGAAAATTATTCTGGTCGTTTTGAATTGTGTAATATAAAAATAGCAATTTCAATGAAACCCCAGTTCTATAAAGGGAGTCACAATCATCACGAAACTTTGATCCATTCTTACTAGTAACTTTTCCTGCAAAAACATGGTAAATCTCATTAGCTTATATATTTTACGATTCTAGTTTAGGAAATTCTATTACAGAACAATATCAAAATATATTTGACTAATAGTGTTTATTACGATTATTTGACGCCTGTCCTCAAATGCTTACCGAGCATAGTAATTTTTCCTATTATTTTTACACATCTTCCTATACAATTTCTTTCAGTGTATAAATTAATGATAACCAATGAATAATTAATAAGAAATTAAACCGGCTTATGCCCTGCAAACATTTTTAATTTATTTCTTATTAATTATGTAATTAAAACCTGCATTTTTAATTATCATACATTTGATAACCAATGAACTTTCTAAAGTCAATAATTTGAAAATACCAATTTTATTTTGACATAGTCGTAATGTTTGACCCTATTTTTAATTTGTTGGTGTTATTTTAGATTTTAATATTTTTATTTAGTGAACATTTAATTATGTTACTTAGAATGCATACCGCACAATTTGTTGTAAAAGGCCCTTTGAGCATGTTGAAATCATAAGGTAACCACCAGATTTCCAACTATTATCATGACACTACTCTGACAATAATTTGTTATATACATTCGATAACACCCTGTATACAAAATGTAACGGTTTTGTAACATTGATGTCGCTGTTACATGATAAGTAATTGTTACGAAGTTTGTTGTGTTGTCATTACTTTTGTGTTTATTTGGCCATGTCAACGAATATGAGTAGCAATAGTTACGTAATAATAACATAAATGTTACATTGTTACGTGAATGCTATGTGATTGTTAACTTTTACTTTCATATTTAATAGGAATGTACCTTACTGAATTTCCTAAACGGTAACATAATCATACTTTCTGACGGGATTTACTGTCATTTCAATAATAATTGTTTAATGTTTAAAGACGTCTCATGTTAACTGCACATGTTATAAACGGATACTGCAAAGATACACTATAAACGTATTTTATAAGACCTCTTTATGAATGAGTTACCACAAAAAACGGTCACGCCTAATATTTTTAAACCAAACATAGGTGTAAAAAACGTATATTATACGATAGTGTTTTTTATGTGATTAATTGAACGGTTTACATTACTAATTTGTTTAGAAAACGGGTTAAGAACGTTTAAAATGTCTTCCGTTTAAAAGTGCTATTTAGGTTAATCGTTCTATTATAACGTATGTCATAAACGAATATTAAACTGAATTACGCACGTATTTTATAGTGGGAGCATAATATTTTTATTTTTGCAATACTTCCGTATAATATATCAATTACATATCATGTTAATAATATTAATATATTATACACATTGTATCCTATTGCATACAGTTGCCTAAGTTGTACACTTTATAAACCCAGATAAAAATGTTATAAAGTTTTTATAGAATCATTTCTTTAGAAAAGTTGTATAAAGATTTTATAATAACTTTATAAAACATTTTTACCTGGGAATTTTATGCAATTGTTATGTTCTTGAATAGTTATCGTGTGCTGATCGACGGCTGTTTTAAAGCCTTTTCCTCCCACTACATGGGTCAAATATGTCCTGCCGCTTGAAAATACTTATAGTTGTGCAATTTATAAAGTACAATTTGAATTTTCTCTGGATCGAAAACAACCCTGGAATCGGGATTAAGGGTTAATGTAATACGCGGATAGAATATGCCCGATTTGGCCCGATGTACTTGGACGTAAATGTGGCGAGACGCAATTATACCGGGACTCTACTGTATTGTGAAATTAAAACAGTACAGTAAGATCTCCCTTGATGGGCTTTCTCTTTAAGGGATAATTTTGTTGAGCGGCCAGATGCCGTTCTCTTTTTGAGCGAACGCGTACCTCCACGACCCCCCACTCATGTGTATATGTAACATCGCGCATGTGTGTAGCACACTGGCCCAGCGGTAAACGCCGCTTTAGAAGGGGAACGATACCATCCCTCACGCGGCCCATTAAGAGGTTGAGCCGAGAACCGACCCATCTTATCAAGGGAGATCTTACTGTATTACAATCTTGTTTTAATATTACATGCCGTGTGGGAAACGAACATATCCTAACCCTACAGATATGATCTCTACAAGACTCGAATGCGGTTCCAATAGCGTAGACGGTTCGATAAAAATCGAGGTTTCCAACCGGTCAAAAATCGTTAAATATATCAAACTATCGAAAAACTATAAAATTTTTTTTCAAAAATTGTCAGATTCAGACAGTCCTTCGAAACTCATGGAGCATCGGCGACATCGGACACAGTGATATTCCTGTGTTGTGTTTTCTTTTTTTTTTAAACGTTCAAGAGTCCGCATTCGCCGCATAATCCCTTTTGTTACGTGCCGTGCGCGGAACGACCTAAGGGGGCGAATCGGTCGGGGGTCGTCGGGGGTGTGCGGGATTCGGACGGTAGCCGGAAACTGAGGGAACGAGGAGCAATGGGGAATAAGAGAAACGCCAGCAAGAACCCGGAGCGGCGTTCGACGCGCGCCAAAGAGACCGCAGAATCTCTGCCGAGCGACCTCTCTGTACTCCGAGAGTCCGTCCTGCGCTAAACTTTGTTACATTTTTGGTCCAGTCCGCATATGCGATACTCCGTACGAATAAGTGGATCAAAGGGATGGATGCATGGAACGCGCGCGCGCGCACTCGCCCCAAAAAAAGAGAGAAATCCGCGACTCTCTTCTTATTATGCGCCTTCCCGTTCCCGGGGACTTGGATAAAAAATGTCATGCAAAGGGTCGGTCAAATCGAATTGGGATAAAATATTCATCAATTTTTTGCACAGGTTTAATGCACCTTAGCCCTTTCACGGCGAAAGGACTCTCTTTCTCTCTAACGAAGAGCTCCGTGTACGCGGAACGTGAACATCCTAAATGCCAGAATATTTCTTCCGTCATTACTTTCATCATTTTGCAGGAGATGAGAGAGAATTATTTATATATTCATAATTTGACATTAAATATCCCCGATTCTATGCAATACACTTCACTCTTTGTGGATTGCGAGAAGTGAAAGTCGGGGAAATTTTCTACAACTGGTCAACCATTTTTGGATGGACTGTCAATTTTATCCAAATTATTTTACAGCAGTCCCTCCCCTTTGCCCTTCCCTTTTTCCTTGACCACACAACCTGCATTGTATCATCTGTACTAGCGACAGTCCGGTCATATGATTAAAAGAGGGTGACGCCATTTTTCTTGACGCGATATGTTAAAATAAGTGGGGGACTATTGTACTTTTATGGAAGGAATTACAAACTTGATAGGAAAAATAGAAATAGTTAAAAATTTACTATTGAACAAGTCAACAAATAGCAGTTAAATAATCCTTGTTTAACAGAAAATGAATTGTCATACAAATATTGACGAATCGGTCAGGTGACAATTTATGAACTTGGAATTCACATATTTATTTTGTACATCTCGCGATGCGCATTATTATAACGAGAATGAAACATGTACCGCGCTCACCACTTTCATGATTGTGGCTTCTTATCGGTTAAAAGAAGAACTACTCGCCTCTCAAGCATTCTAAGCACACTGTTAAAAATATTGACATCAAAATTAATATACATGTATATGAAGTCATTTGCATATACATGTGCACTAAATTTAATGTACATGTTTATTATAAATTAATGTGTGTGTATTAAATTTCATAAAGTGTATGTAAAGGTTATGATTGTTCGTTTGTGATTGGTCACTGAGAAAACGCAAAACGCCGTTAAAACAACAGTTGCGATTTGCTCTTTCCCTCATTGGTCACTAAGGAAAGCAACAACGAAATTTTAATCAAAATGTAATTTTCTGACCAATCAGAAACCAACTATCGAAAAAATTTGAAAAAAAATTTTTGGAATTCAGGAGGATCTAAATTATTACATGAGTTTTTACTGGATTTATTCATTTTTTATGCAAGTAGCCTATTTCTATCAGATAATAAGACGTTGATTTTTTGGTCTAGGGACTTGTATGGCACGCAGGAATCTGTTGACTACAAACAAAAATTCATGAAATTTAAGACAAAGTTATGAAGCATATTTCATAAATGTTACTAAATATTAAGAATTTGTCATGAAATTTAAGAAGTTTGTTCCTTAAAAAACATTTTCATGAACTTAAAATTGAATATGGGAGTTGCACCTCATTGGACATAATTTCATATAGCATTGTGCGATGAAGAAGGGACAACAGCCAATCGCGTTTCTGTTCAAGTTTGATTACGTATCCTATACGCAACTGTTCGTTGATTGGTTGATCGACCGTTCTTTCATTAGTCCGAATTTTACTTTTTGACAATTTAAGTTTGATAAAACGTTCGATCAACCAATCACTGAACACTCGAGTGCGATATACAGTAGTCCTTCCCTTATTCTAGTTTCCCTTATTCTAATATCTTCACTTATTCTAATTTTTTCTCCTCTCTTATTCTAATATTTCCCCTCACGCGTTCTCCCCACTGACGCGTGCTCACGTGCGGATTTTCTAAATATAAAGGAAAAGAGACAAAAGTGAGACAGCAAATCTAAGTAGTGGGGGACAGGGGAAAATTAGAATAAAGGAAGAAGGCCGCCATCGTGCCTAACTGGACAAATTAGAATGAGGGAAGGACTACTGTATGTATATTAAATCTTTAATATTTGAGTATATTCATTTAAAATTAAGACACCAGATATTATAAGTAATTTACTTGTGCATATTAAAAATGTATTAAATTTAAGAACATTTTTAATAGTGCAACCCCCGACCAACAATTAAAAGTTATCCCCGTCGGTGCTTCTCATGTTCAATACTGTTTATATACAAACATTTCTTCAACTAAAGTTTATTGCCTACATATATATAATCTTCAGGACTGTTCACAAGTGGTTGACTAGTTGTATAAAATTTCATTCACTTTTACTTTCCGCGTGAAATGCAGTAACAAAGTTTTCAATTTGCCATAAGTTGTACGATCTATTCTTTCAAAGTCACTACCCCCCCCCCTTCCGATTTATTTACATTATTTTTATTTTTATTTAAATTCGATGTTTGTACTGTATGTCCAAAAATATACATTTTAATTACCAACCCATCCTCCATGGTATTTTTGAAGTCGCTATTTTGAATGCCGCTGAGGAAATATCATTTAAACCTCACGTTTTGAGAATATAAATAAAGAACATAGTTTTTTATAATTTTTTGTTGATAAATTAATATTTCTCACGCGATATAATTGTTTATCTTTAAAAAAACTAAAACATGATCACGATATCCAAGAAATAAGATCGTACAAAAATAAAATTTTGTTTCAAAGAGAATAGTTTTAAAATATCGTGTTTTTTTTTAAATTTATAATTTTCAGTACTTACAAATATTCTTTCAAATTTCGATGACAAACTATCATTTGCGCAGGGTTTTTTAAGTCTCAGAGCTCGATTTCAATGTCAGAATGTTCAGGAGTAAAACTTTGCCACAGTTTTTTAAAAGTCTCTTATGCGCATATTATTGTTCATTATTAGGTTTTATATTTTGTGTAGATTATTCCTCACGGATATTACAAAATTATTTTAATAAATGCTGAAAAAAACACAAATTTAAAACAAGTGAGTAATATTGTACAATTCGAATGTACGCAATCAGCCGATGTCTTTGTTTTTATTTATGCGTAGAAATAATTCTAACATTGACGCCAAGTTGTCTGGAAATTCAATTTGAGTTTTATAAGTGTAAATGTTATGCAATAGCTGCTATTTTTGACAAACGAAGTTTTTTCATTGTTATTGGGGTCCTACCTTGTCTATTTTTTAGTTTACAAAGGATTCGAATAAGATATAATCGATTTGTAACTTTTTTAAATATTGTTTCATAACCACGTTATTTTTTCAAATAAATTTTAAAAAATCTCTCATGTGATCAATGAGCTCGATACCTATAGTAAACAGTCGTAAAGGAAGACATTTTGTTGGTTACATACTTACTTACTGGTCGAATTTTCCCTTTCACCCAATTATGTAGTTCGAGTCTTGTTAATTGGGAGATTTTCGAGGTCCCTGATTCCGAATCCATTGTCAGATTTTCAAAATTCGTGGCAAATCCAACATGGTGGACGGAAATGCAAAACTTTATTCGACTTCAATGAAAAGCAGGCAGGATTTGGATTAAGAATCTGTAGTCAGATTTTCTAATTTCAAAACGGTGGATCCAACATAGCGGACAAAAATCCTAAACTTTAATCGATGGACAGAAATCGACTAACATTAAAAATTCCTGATTTTTTTATCATTATGAATCTCAGGTCAGTTGTCAAAAATAATGTTAGCCCGTCATTTCGAATTTTTGAAATATGACATCACATTTGCCAATCGGCGACCCAAAAAGCCCAAATAACAACTATTTCGATTTCTAATTCATAAATATCAGTACATTTATCATATCAAAACTAAGCGAAATGTTGAATTTTAGACTGGCATGTTTCGTCTCTCCTTTTAAGTTTCGTTCATTTCGAATGAAATATACGGCCGCCATGACAGCCGCCCAGTAACGAGTTTTGTGTAAATCGAATAAAGTTTTTGATTTTTATCCGCCATTTTCAATTTTGAAATTCTGACAACGGATTCGTAATCGGTCACCACGGAAAACTCGCAAGTACATAATATGAAATTATATCTTTTTATATTTTTGGATTTTGTTAACCACAAAATAAGATTTTATGTTCCGGTGAAAAATGGGTTAATAATTTTTATGAAAGTTTGTGTTAAATTTTTTGATTGGAATTTCAAAATTTAAAAAGGTAACTTAGAGGGACTTTTGTATCAGAATTTAGTAAACAAGACGTGCGTTAAAAATGGAAATTCAGTAATTTACAAGTTATGTTTATTACAAAATATTGTACATTTACAAATTGTATATTACATTAACATATTAAACATAATCAACATTGCTAACGATGTTTATAACAACTGTATCTTTGTATCGTATTCACTTAACTCATTCGCATCTTCATTAAACGATATATACGATATTAAATCTCGAATATGCAATCAGATTTTCATCATTTAAATTAGTTCGCGTCTTAGCGATGTAAAGACTAAAAAAACATAAGAAATTATTGGATTCCAAACCTAATAAACCTAAAAAGCATTTGCTTTCCTCAAAAAGTATGCGGCATAAAAAGTACATTAAAATAAAAATAAAATAATTAACTTTCAAATACCGGCTTACTTCAAAAATAATTTGGAATTCTTATTCTTATTTTTATAGCTGAATGACCGTCTTACATTCGTTAAGGTATAATAAGATCTACTAATATTGCATTAAAGGTTATACATACAAACCAAGCAAGATCAAACTACCCAAACAATGCTTACTGGTACTTAAGAATGCATTATGAAATGCATTATGAAATCATCATATTAACAAGAAAATAATTTTAAATACTCAAGCTTAGCTCATGATTGAAATGATTAAATTCTTTACGCGACACTAAGAATTATTAATTTAAAAATATTTATAATTGTAATAAAAATTTTTGAATGAAAGAATAATCCTCCCTTAATCAAAGGGAATTAAAAGGGTAATTAATTTCTGAATTCGAATGGAAAAGATTGATATGATTTTCCAAAGATACCGGCCCTTTGAAATATTTTTGACAAGCGTCGCAGTGAAATTTGTACCTATTTTCGTGACACTTCAAATGTTTATTCAACAAGTCCTTTCTTGCGAATGCTCGTTCGCAACTGTGACACGGGAACTTGTCCGGATTGGTATGGAAAATATTGTGACGTGTCAAATTATCCAATCGAGAATATTTTTTTGTACATATGTCACACGAAAATTTGTTGCGGTCCGAGTGACACCTTTGGTGATAACGCAAATACCGTTTTTGGGCAAAAGATTTGCCGCAGGCGCAACAAGTTACTTGATTTGTTTCGTTGGGTTGAATTGCGAGATGATCGTTCAGCTCATCCTCGGTACTGAATTCCTTTTTGCAATAAGGACATGGTTTTTTTGGATTCCTATTACGTTGAATAGTGTCCATAAAATTCGGATCAGTCATTATTTGATACAGGTACGTATCCTTGAATTTGTCTGAATTGGTGGCTGATAGGGTATTGGTAGTCAAGTTGTCACAAGAGGTTGACAAGTCCAACGGTTGGTCAGCTTCAATTGATGGAACTTCCAGAGAATCTTCCAATTCCTGTTAATTAAAAACGTTTGATGAAAATGTTGTTCATATCATAATGTAAATGTAAAATAATAATAAAAAAGACGTTTTTGTTCGTTTAAGTATTTTAAATGCAAATGTTTATTGTAATAAATAACCTTTTTGATATAATGGAATGAAAATAAAAACAAAAAGAACGATAACAACAAAATTTTCTTTATATATTGTTTCGGTCAAGATCTGACCGTGTTTAGATTATCATTTAAATGCCTATTAACATAAAAAATATCAGAAAAATAAATTATACAACACTGAAAACCAAACATATTATAGGAACAGTAAAAACAATATTACATAGTCTTTTTTATCGTAGATTGTCGTAATTATGTATTAATTTAGTCCCCAAATATTGCATCGGCCATTTTGAATTTTGTGGATGAAACGGTGTTCTATAATCTCCAGGATTAATTAAATAAATTTTAGATCTTCTTACCTCCGTTTATTTATAATACTGGATTTGTATAAAACATTGAATGATTAATCACCGATTTTTCAGCTAAATAATTACTTCTATATACTTCAAGTTTGAAAGAAGGGAGATTTTTTCCAACATGGCAGCAGTCGAAAATTGACTTCTACAGTCTATTTAGTGCAACTACCATTAGACTTTTTATATTTTGCTTTTGTGATGTTCGGTTATATACAAAGCAATATGATGGACGATTCAACATTCGAAAAGAGGACAAATGATGGGAAAATTCAAAATGGTGGCTGAAATCTGGAGGTTCAAATATTGCAAAACTTATTCGGTAACAAAGAGTTTTTATGCTCTCTACTTTCGAATATGTCGTCTTATTTGCAAACATTCAAAATTACGGACATAATATTTAACAAAAAACTTCCTTTTTTTATTAGCTTTTACCGACATCGTATTTTCTTTGAAAGCATATATTTCAGGATGATTTAATAAAGAATTGTTATTTCAGGGCTCTTTTCTGCATTATTTCAGATATTGAACCAATGACTTTATATTGTTTTTAGTCACCAGGCAAAGCCAGATTTTAGTCAGGGGAGATTGCTAACAATAATTTTATTTTAATTTTGAATTTAATTAGATCCGCCGTTATGAAAGTTGGAATTTAAAAAGAAATGAAATGATTATAAATAAATGTTTTGAAAAACGATACAGATTGATAGTTTATACCTTTTTAAATCGTTTTAGCTGAGCGGACCCGAATACATAGAACAAATCAGTCATGTAAAACTGGTTGCCATTTCACCCAATTTTGTGAGTTTAAAGGCATTAACGGGTTAAGGGAGTACCAAAGGGGTCCAACGATAAAGTACAGGAATTTAGGTTAGAAAATCTAAATTGAAACTGCTGAATCGGTTTTTCGAAATTGAAACTCCGTAAAGGTAATTCTAATTACTACATATGATCTTAAACAAAATATTAATTCACAAATGGCCGATCATTTTCAGAAATTAATAAAAACCATCGTCTTTTGGAAATTCACGGTGTATTTTCAATTAATGTCTATTGTATTTTTTATGATACTAATACTGTTATTATTTATTAGGATACTACTACTTTCATTGGAATTACCTCTACAGAGCCTGAATGTTGAAAAATTGAATTAGTAATTCTTAATGTACAATCTCTAACTACAGGTATTGATGCAATGAAATGAAATTTATAACCTAGAATATTCAAAATAAGCAGAAAGAAGAAATATTTCCTTATATAAATGTATTTGAAAACGCTTCAATGTGTTCTTTTATAGCGTGTAACGAAAGTTTCCAATAAATAAGTTCAGAATTCAGCAAAACTAACAAAAAATAGTAATATTAGAGTTGCATACTAATTGTTAACATTTTTATTGTTTCAAACCCGCGTCTAATTCTCAACTAATTTTACTTCCATTTGGCGGACGGGCGTTTGAAGACAAAAATACCTTACGCAACCTAAAAAATTTAAAATATTTCCAGATTCTGGAACTTAAGCAAGTTGCATATTTGAGTTTAGGAATTCCTTCGACCAATCCGGTGCAACCTCTTGATACTTAAGACACGTTCTTATTACTAAATCAAAATATTGTTTTTTGTGATCAGAATGAATTTTGTAAGTCGCAATGAAACATATTCGTTAAACAATTAAAGCAACAAAACAAATAATTTGAAGATGCCAACAGATGGCATCATTTACCGTGAAGGTGGTTTTTGTTTGTCAAAAAATTAATGAATGACTTGAATTAAGTTTGTTTCACGTATAACAATGAAGCTAAAGTTTCCACAAAAGACTGATACTGAGTGAGAATAAGTGAAAGCGTTTTAAAAATTTGAAAATAAATTTATAATAAATAAATTTAAAAAAAAAATTCGATGTTTTTAGGAGCGATAAGTAATTTCTCTTTTTTGAACCCTAAACTTAGAAACGTTCGGTTTTTTATTCATCAATATTTACGTACTTTTACTAAAGAGTTCATTCAAACTGAAAACAGAATTATCTTGACATAATTGTAATTTGATATACTTAAATTCAATTGCATTAATAATGAATTAATAATAAAAGTAAAAACTCACACTAAAGATCACTTTCAACCTGTTTTGAGGTAATTTTTCGCGAAAATCACGCATCAAATTCAAATACTATTGACGTCACTTCCCTTTCATAAACGTAACTCATTCATACAATGATTATGAAATATATTGACAAGGAAATTCCAAGAAATGGTGGAAGTATGTAAACACTGCATTAATAAATTGTAATTAAGTCTTATATATATTGATTAAAACGGCAACGTATGAAGTTATAACAATTGTTACGAACGCGTTACTTATGACGATAAATATTAAAGAATTTATATTTATGTAGAAATTGTTCATACTATAATTCATAAAAAATGAATAATAAACAAAAATATATTCTTATTTCTTTCGAATATATATTTTTTATGTTTTCTTTGAATTTCGAATTCTGTCGAACATCGTAATTTTGAAATAATAATTACGAACAACATAACAAAATTTAAGTTTTGGAAATATTTTTATATTTAAAAAATTTATATAAATATTTCTAAACCTTTTGACATTTGCGGTTGTATTTTTCGAAAATATTATTTGAATTTTTAACAATTTATAATTTTATATAATTACACAAATATAATTATACAAGTGTCAAGTGTTGAACACAGCTTTATGTGTTATTTCAATTTCTTGTTCTGATTAATTTTCGTGATTTAAAAATTTTTTGTTGCCATCTCTACACAATGTTATTTTTAATATTGGTGTTTAAATTTAAAAAAATAGTAAAATAATCTAATTTAAGATAAACAAATGATCAGCAAATTTAAAATTAATAAATTAAAAAATAAACATTTTAACAATTTTTAAAATTTCAATTTTTTTAAAGGAGGAACAAAGCCTGCTTTATTCGTCGTCAACGACTCGAAATTCCGACGAATTGGAAAATTCAAAATCCAACGAAAATCCCGTAAATCGTCAAAGATGGAACTAATACAATAGAGAGCCGCATTGTTTGCGAATTCGCGGATGGCCGATAGTCCCCGTGACCTCAAAACTCGCCAAGGTCGGCGCGTGCAAAGCTTTTCATTAAATCTACAGGACGAAACCACCACACACACATGCAGACACGTGTCATTCGGAAAAAGTTTTAATGAACCTTTAAAAAAAAAAGTTACTAAAAAAATAAACACCTGTTTATCGATCGGTAGATTCGCCACTTTCTCCTCCTCGGGAAAGTTTCCGGACAATTCGTACAGTGAGGTTGACCTTTTTAAAATGTTTTCGGGCTCCTTCTTGAAGGACGCTTTTTTAATGATCCTGATCCTCGGCAAACAATGTCTTGGCTCGGTTTTTACTCGCATTGTTCTGTAAAAAATCGAATAAAATTAACAACGAGAATACAAAAAAAGGGAAAAAGAATGATTGTGTAGGAGATAATGTAAAAACTTACTTGAAAACTTTTGCCACTCCAGTAGAAGGATTTCAAAGTCGATCGTTGAATGTTGGAGAATTAATCAACACACTTCGGCGGTCGAAATAGACTGAACCTTGTGCTTGAAATGAAGACCACGTGAAGACCTTTAGATGACTTTGACGGCCAAGCAACAACACCAAAGATCCGCGGAGTCGCCGAACATGTAAACACCTGATTATTGTCCCTTAAATATTGTCTCCAGGCTACGAATGACACGTTCGATCTATTATTTTGTCATTTACCGAATTCCCTTTTTTTAAAATTATTATTTTAAATTTTTATTTATTTGTTAATCATGTGTATTAGATGCGGACGTTGATTTTGTTGTACTTAATCAATTCTTGGAAATAAAATTAGAAATGTCTAAATCGCGTTAAAAATCTCGAGATATGTTTTATATTTTGTATACGGTAAGTATCTCAAATTATGTTTATTATTAACTAATCTTAAATTGATATTAGTTTTCAAAAATATTTAGAAGTTGGTAATAAATTCGGATTATCAAGGAAATCTTTCCTGGAATTTTAGTCATTTGGGGTTCCCACTCAGACAATACCTGCGCACATGGACACGTAATTTTGTTTCGATTAACGTAATAAATGTAAGCTTATTTTGTTATTTCGTACAAGTTAAATAATTTCTTGTTGTATGTACAACATAATATTCAGTAATTCAATAACATAAATTATTTTTGTTTTTTTATTATGCAGGAATTTTATGAGTTAGTTTTAATTCACAATAATAGTTGATTTAATTAAAAATTATTGTATTCTTATTTGTCTGTTCTTATAATATCTTAATAAAACGTGATGTTTAGTTATTTTGTGAATAATTGTAATTAATCATTGTTCTTAATTATAGGTTGTTCAAAGCGACGAAATTCTGTTTTACCAAAGTTAATCAGACTTGATAATTTTAATAACATTTGTTCGAATTAATGTCAGTTTTTATAACTTTCTTCTTTTTTGTACTTTGATGTTTAATGGTGTGCATAAAATAATGTAAAATTCTATCAATATATAACTCTATTTTTACTTTCATTACATTTTTAGTTTAACTATTTTAAAATTGAACTGTATTTGGCAGTCAATTTAATTCGTGAAGATTTTTATTATTTTATTGGGTATTAGCAAAAGTTCGTTTCGTGTGCTTTATCTTGTAGTATTAATGTTAATTATTTTTGAAATATTAATATAATTTATAATTCATTCCAGTAGAGCAGAACGCCTTACAATATTTTTTGTTAATAATTGCGACAATATAATTATATAATATTGATATTTTGCTATTTTGTGTAACCGTTATTACTTGAATAGCTTCAGTGACATAGTATATATTTATTACGTAAAATATAATAATTTGTAGAATTTTACGAATGAATATTTTGTTTATAAAATTCTTCAGTCGCATTATACATTATTTTTTGGTATTAGTTGAGCTTTCAAAACTCTTACCGATTTGAGGAAAATTATTTAAAAGTTCTGCCATCTAGCGAGACGAGTCAAGAAATATATATCATCCGAAAATATCTGGGTCTAGTCGTTAAAATTTCAAAGAGTTAAAGAAAACTAATTTTAGAGAAATTTTCTGTTACAGTGTGGGCAGAATGCTATTTATCATACTTTTGATATTTTTCTTTCGCATCTTACCCACACTTGTAACAAAATGGTACATTATGTGCCAAGGGCGCAATTATCGATCTCCGACGATTGTGAAGTTTGTCTCCCGAGCGAAGTGAGGGTAACAATCGTCGGAGATCGATATTGAGCCCGTGACCAATAATGTATTTTTTGATCCTATTGACGTGGAACTCGATAATTTGTGGTCTAAGGTTTCGCTCTAGGCCAAGAAATCGAGTTTTATGCCTGGAGAGTCAAAAAATACATTTCGGTACATGTGCAAAAATGTTTTTTGGGCGAACGTGCTTGCTCGACTTCGGCTCGAGCCGCAAGCCACGCATTCATTCGAAAACACTTTTCCCCACTTCTATCGAAAAATAGTGTATTTTTCTTTTGTGCATTCCAAGAAAATATATTTTTTAATGCAAGTATGCAGAAAGTGCATTTAAAAAATTATATTTACATAAAAGTTATGATACACTTTTTTAAATGAACCTTACGTACCCTTACATTTAGGAAATATTGTTCTACGAAATTTTTTGTTTGTTCTCAGCTCGGCCAGCAATCCTCACATTCGTAAAAAAAAGCCTTTACCCACTTGTATCGAAATCGATATTAACGCACAGTTTTGAATTCAATGGTCATGGATCATTTTCTGTACATTTTACGCACGGTGTTTGAAAAACTACTATTTTTTACAGAAATTTTACGCATACTGTAAGAAACGACAGTGTTCGATACTCAGGTGTAAACGTTTCATTTTATTGAGTGTCTCCAGGCCAGAAATGAAAGATTCGATATCTATTATTTTGTCATTTACTGAATTCACTTTTTTTTAAATTATTATTTTCAATATTTATTTATTAGTTAATCATGCGTATTAGCTGCGGACGTTGATTTTGTTGTACTTAATCAATTTTTGAAAATAAAACTAGAAATGTCTACATTGCATGAAAAAGCACGAGGTATGTTTTATATTATGTATACATCTATCTAATCGCATGTTAAAGAGCGGTTCGTGAGGTCAAACTTTACACCCTTGTTTCGTAAACTACTATTATTACAAAAAGCTTTCTTCCCCTTATATATTATAAAAATGAGTTTTAATGCGTCTATTGCAGGATATCACTATTATTTAAAGATTTTTTTTGCATTCCACAATTGTGGGGGTCTGCAAGTTTTGTAATTCGTTTCTACTTTGTATTGTTATTCACAATGTCATATGAAATTTCATTATAGGCCGCCAAAACAAGGAGTACTCTGTAACTTATATATTAGAATATACTTTTCAACAGTTTTTGCTTCGCTGAATTCGAATCCGATATCAAATATTATCACGTAAAGCTTGTATTTATTGTGCAATAATAGTACTTACATTGTGCAACTAGGGAGCAAAATAGGTATTTTCCAGACATTGGCATTAGTCTGCAAACCTCTATTCTCCTTTGAAACATACTATTTTCTCATACGGGACCGTCATATTTTACTCCGTTGTAGGGTGTGAAATAGTATTTTGCGCCCAGAGTGTAAGAAACTTATTTAGTTCCCGGACATTTTTATTTTGCTAGATTATGATTTCGGATTCAGCGAACCAAGAACCTTTAGAAAATGAATATTGGTTTCTCCATAAGAAAGTATCCAATGTGGAAAATTGAAAAGTACTCTTATAATTCAAAACAAAAGTCACTACTTGAATCAGGAATGACTGTCCCACTGCTGAATCTCTGGCAAACCTTACGTAGAAGAACTGGAAAGATTACATGTTTCATTTAATAAACACAACCATTTCTGGACAATATTAGCATATTTAAATGTCAATATTATAATAATATTTTGTAAATAACACGAAATCATAAAACTTTTTAATTTGTAGATATATAAAACTCCTGAAAAGTTTTATAAAAATATAATAAAAAGTATGATGGAATTAGCATGAAGAATTATATCGGTACATTACGATACGAGTGCGGAAAGTGGATAATTTTCATGCGCGTGAAACAAGTATTAAAGTCAGCTACTTTGCACGTATGCTATTTTTTTGTGACTCCATGAGAGAAATATTTCG
Organism: Trichopria drosophilae; assembly: GCA_030407085.1. NCBI lineage: Eukaryota > Metazoa > Arthropoda > Insecta > Hymenoptera > Diapriidae > Trichopria > Trichopria drosophilae. The sequence goes on along the minus strand of CM059585.1, from coordinate 116,650,174 downwards.
AGCACTGATTTGAGTATGCGAAATGTAGTATGCAGATGGGCGCACTAAAAACGGTGTATAAAATTTAATTTCGCGCACGCAGTTGAAAACAAATATAAACTTTTTTCACAAATTTTCAGAGGATAGTTTTTTGCGAAGATTTTAGTTTCCTAGTCTTGTTATGTACAATTATTTGTTAAAACGTTTAAACAGAGGACCGATTTTATTCAGTACACAATTTACTAAAGACGAATTTCTATTGATATCTAAATTGCTTAATTCAAATAACTAAAGCACTTTCCGATGTTTGATTCAGAAGTTTTGTTTTTTCTCTTAACTTCCATAAATTAATTAGGAACAATGAAGTTAATTTTTATTCAATAACTAACTTTTGAGAATTATAAATTAATTTTGTAATATAACGATTTTGTTACATAGAATGCACGTTATATAATTATTATAGGGTAAACGGTACAGTAGTCGGCCACCTTCCATTTTTGGTCGTTAATGTTAAAATTTTTTGGGTAAATTTATATCTCGTCATAGTACTTACCCCATACTCTGACGACATATAAATATCACCCAAAAATTTTAACATTAATGACTAAAACTGGAAGGTGGCCGACTACTGTACCGTTTACCCTACTTAGCAAAATTCTGTCTTAAAATTTAGTAAATAATATTAAAATGACCAATTTTATACAATGACGAAAGAGAATCGAATTATTATCTGAAATATGACGAAAAGTATATAAATTTCAAACCCGTCGAAATATAAAAATAAAAAATCTACAAAGTTTCATGAATTTTTTGGAAACATTCGACAATAATAAAAGTTACAAGGGGTACATTTTTGAAATTAGAAATAGCCTTTACAATATATCTTCATTTTTCTCAGTAAACCCAAAACTCCAAATTCGCACAAAAATAAAAAAAGTCAATATAGGTACAACTGCATTTCCAGATACAGAATGAAGAATTCATATTTTTTAGAATCGCGATTGTAATTCCCATATAAATGGACATCTATATACATTCAGTGATATATTGACGTATACAATCATAATCTACAGTATATTTAAATACAATATATACACGTAAAATATTAATAGTAATGTTTACATTTGTTTGATGAATGGGCGAATAGATTCATTATTGAAATTCATCAGTATTTTACGTACGTATGTTATATTCATTGACACAAATTTCTGGAGTAAAAAAATAAATTATCGCAAAATTGTTGAAAATTAAATTTTTTTTCTTCCTGTTTTACATTTTTCTTTGTGAAATCAGAAAATATTTTGGTAATAAAATCTAAAGTTCCTTTACTGAAACTATGACGGTGATTATAGGAATAAAGATTGCTCAATTTCAAATAAAAGTAGACGCAAATATTGTAAACTTAATATCAACAAAGTTCTCAATTATGTTGTTTGCTGTGACACTGCTAATTATGTATGTACAATTTTCGGAAAAGCGTTCGAAAGGTCATTCCCCTCATTTATAAATAGCACCAAAGAAATTCAAAATCATAATAAATGTAAATATAATTCTTAATGTAGTCGCAAAATATTTGGGCGTGAATTTTTAGCAAATATTCACGGAAGAGTACGTAAAAAAGTTAAAAACAATTAAGATACCTTTTTTTCAACAACTTCATATTGGTTCAATATAACATTTAAATTCAGGTTGATGTAAACGGTTTACTAAAGAGTAGCTTCCTTTCTTTATAATCAAAATGTCTATTTTTCAAAAAGTGTGATAATATTTTTTTTGTTCTTCTCATTCTTTATATTTTTTCCGAATAAATTGAAAATTCCGTAATGAATTTTGGTTACAAATAACATATTCAAGTCGCATTTATTCTCTTAAATATTGGCTATTCTAACATTTTTTTAAAGAAAGGAAATAATAATTAAAAACTACAGTTTGTAAAAATTATAAAAAAAAAATTTTTTTAATGATTTTTTTATTTTTGTAAAAACGAGTACCAAACTTGAGAGATTCGATACGCCGGGACTCGTACGCGGGAACTTCCCTCGCCAGTCAAATGATTATGAAAATATTGTAATATAGGCATAATATAACTAATTCTTTCAAGTTGTTTGAGCATATATAAACGTGATGTCATGATCATGTTTGCAGTAAATTATACGAAACATGACAATCGACCGTAAACGGCTGTTGATTTTGGTCGAGATGTATAAAAAGCTTAGTTTCACCTTAGTATCACCTTTATGATATTATATTCGAATATATCATAATATTAATAATAATAAAAACTTATTGTAAAAATATAAATTATTAAAAAGAAACTTATATTAATATGTTATTGCTGTACTTAGCGCTCGTTAGTTATTGCATATATGCATTTGAACCCTTATCTGCTAATATTTGTAATAAGCAATGACTTAAAATAAATCACGTTAGCCCCTTTCCCACAAATAATATTCATAAATATTAAAATATGAACATGTATCGGAGCCATAAATAAATATCTTTAGATTCCAAAGAGGTCAGTAGTTACGCGAGAGTCGAAGTCTTCAGTTGATAAGGTAGTAATTTTCACTCAGAAGTCTAAATTAAAAAATATCAAATGAGGTTTTGGGACTCAAATTCTAACACGTATTCTAGTCACTATATACGATGTTCTAAAAATTACTAAAGAAACCTATTAATATTATAAGGTAACATTACTAACTGTTTTGATACTGCAAAATGTTATTCGTGGAAATTTTCACACAAGTCTGAACCGATCCTGTTGAAACTTGATGTAAATTTATACAAAAAATGGATAGAGTACTAAAATAGATATTGCCTTGAAAATATGTTCAGTTTATGTTTAATTGGAATATTTTAGGGTAGGAAGTAAAGTTATCGACTGGGCAGGTTGCACGTCCCCTTAAACCTTAATTCTGCGCCGTTGATGAGGTAGGAATTAACGCTTATATTTAGTATTTTTAACATTTTCAGTAAAAAAAAGCTGCTGTTCGAGAATTCGAATGATTCGAACAGAGGGCGCTTTAAAATGTGTAATTAAATCAATTACCACCAGTTGATATTGCAGGGTATAAATCGCAACATTTATTTTATTTAATGTTTACAATTTACATATAAATTGGTAATAACTTAGTGAATTTTGTTGAATTTGAATGTTCAATAAGTTTGGAAACGTTTCTTTTTTAAAAAAAGGTTTTCATCATAAATCTGGTGCACAATTTTTTTCTTTCTTTACAATTGTAGTTGTCAATGGAATTTGTATTTTATGACTAGAAACACACGTTCGAAAAGGTTCTTCTTTTGCGTTTTACATCTATAGATTTTCATTTTATAATTGTTTAATTTGATTAGCTGTTGAATTATTTTTTCTGCGTATCTTTATTTCTTTGTAGTTCTTTTTTGACATTGAAAACATTTTAATTGTCCAATGGCTTTGTACCAGTAATTATCAATATCTACTGTATTTTTTGGTTAACAAAGCCGCAGAGAACCGAAAAATTTGATCAAAAAATAAATGTCGCTTCAGTTCAATCGTTGTTTCACATTTCTACTACGCTCCACACTCATACATATTACTTTATATTTCCCAACTCGCATTTTTAAAAATCAAATGTATTGCCATTAAATATGACACCGCAATATCAAAATACATTCAATAAGCAGTCGAAATATAAAATTTAATATGAAGTAAGTAATTTTAACACATTTTATATATTATTTCACCCCTTTTAATCCGTTCCACGTCTCCCTTTATAAAATTTTAATTCAAAAACTGCGTGCCATTAAAAATCAATTGTGCAAGAATTATATTTTCCGTGAATCACAACGCGAACGTGATATTGGCGTCACGCAAAGTATTTTTCCCGTATAGACACCCCTCATAAAGTTCGCCTTCTGCGGTGCTACTTATATTACGTATACAATACCTGATATCGAAGCTGGCTGATCCCGCGAGGTTCTTCCCCCTAGTACGGAACCATACATCACACCTTCTTCTTTATTAAACTCATATATTTTAGAAATCCTGACCTTCTCGATCCGTGAGCAGGGAATATACACGCTATTCGTAGGAACAAAAAGGAAGAAATAAAAACAAAATGATGAAAGTACTCCTTGAAACTTTTGTCTAAAAAATGCCGAGGATGTTCGTCCGAATTATTTTCATTTTTACCCTACAACAAAAAACCTTAATTAAATAGGCCCTTCCCCTCACGAAATATTAATGTAATAATAACATTATATTAACCACACAATGTATAAGGCAATTTCATGCAGATTGATGAACACAAAAATCTTTGTTCGTTGCAATTGATATATCAACCATACATTAACTGATCAATTATAAGTTTATAAACAAAAGTTCATACATATTTGTATAGGCTAGTCTATCTCTATGTATTTAGAATCCATGACGATGAATCCAAGATCCGTGAACCTCAATATAAGTTATTTGGAGATTAAGTTCAGAAAACACCACTAAAAATCTGATGAAAATAAAATTTGCAGTAAATCTCAATCACTTCATATTCAAGGTTACTTCAAGGTCAAATTGAACTGAAGCTGGGATGTTGCAAATACTATAAAGTTGTATGTTAGACGCCCATGCTCCAGCCATCATATAACGTCCCGGATTCAATTTCCGTTGAGATAATGAATTTGCTCAGAACATGAGGATCCTCTCTGATTATAGTTATTTTGAATTTTTTGTCGGAGTTCCGATCACTTGTTATGTATTCCACATTTAATTGAAAATTTAACCATAAAAACGGAATCTCTTTCTGTTTGTGTCTTCACAATCTTTTCTTGTGATCCACAATCTCAATTTAAAAAAATTCAATTAGTTGATAGAATTCCCAATTACATTTGAGAATGCTTAGGCAGTGTCGTTAAACCCGACAAACATGCAAACGAGAAAAACAACCAAAGGCAATTAATATTAATGCTTCTTTTTTAATAGAGCGCCCAAAATATACGCTATCCCATATTACCGGAAAGTGGTTCATGATTATTTACACGGTTTGCTACCGACACTATCCCGTTTATAAATTGCTAAATTTTGTTATTGATCAACTTATTGATTTCTTTGTTTTTGATAAAACTTTGAAATGAATTGAAACTAAGTGCTCAAGATTACCTTGGAATAGCTAACTATCGTTTATATCAACCAATATAGACGTACGACTTTTTTTAATTCAAGTAACTTTCATTCCTGTTATACGTGACTATTGCCTTTATAGATGGGTCCCATTGAAAAGCAGCATCGCAAAGATGTAACTCACCTTGACTGTTATCAATGTCAATAAAAACTATGTTATTATTTATTAAGTATGCTATAAAGCGATCATTTAGGCCCCGAATCCTGCGACTTGCATCTCCACATGGCATACATGACTACAGTAATAATAAAATTCACTAAGAACGTCCTGTTTTTGTATCATATGAATTAAACAGAATCGAACCTTAAAATTAGTGTCATGCTGCTTCGAATGAACAATGTTTATTGATAACAAAAACACATAAAATAGCCAACTGCAGTTAAAAGGACTTCCACGTTTCTTAAACAAGCTAACAATCCCCGTAATGTTTTTTCCTTAAACGGAAACGCGGACTTCTCGAGTCTTACTCTTGCAACTTTAACGCGAGAATGCATCTTTTATCAGGTTCCGCTTTGTGCTCTTCATTATACGGAGACATCCGTCGAATCATAATAACTCGACGTCCCATTGAATAATTCATCGTAAAGATCCTTATTTTTTTCTCTGTTGATTGTCACTCGAAGAGGTCCACTGGCGAAAAGGTGCCTTGGTTCGCGAAAAGACATTCGATGAGTAAACCAGCGGAACGAGAGAAGTCAGCAGAGAAAAATACGAGCGAGTGAAATCAATTATTCATCCAAATTGGCTGGAAAAAATGTCCTAATTATCCGGAGAAAATACGAGCTTAATACGCAAAAGTATAAAAACCGCCTTGCCCTCTCGTGCCCCGCTGACCCCCGTCGAAAAGCGAGCCAGTCGTCTGGCAACCGCGCCCTTCCCTTACCGTGAATAACCATTTGTATTTCCAATTAGCTATACTAATAAGAAGATGGAGGAAGCATCGTTGGAGTAGTTGAAAAAAAGGAAGAACGAAACAGAAAGAGAGAAATGCTGCGAGGAGGGAAAAATAAAATGTATAACCTCATCCCCAGCCACTAGGGAAATAAAGAAAAGCGCAGCGGCGTTGCTCACGGTATGACAATGCGCAGTCGGTAGCATCCTGTTCCGAAGGTTCGCATTGGTACCGACTGGACTACAATTAAAACACTCTAATTGATCCTTCTCTTTTTTCCCTCAATTTTCTATCAACGTCGTTTATAAATTTCTTCCTCTTTTTCGTAATATTGCGGTAATATTCGCTTATTACGAGAGAACAAAAACTTGTGATTTAGACAAAAAAGAATTATTTGCATTGTGGTCTAGTTATATATTTGTTTTATTTTTAGATTTTTTAAGATAGAGAAGAATTTTGAAAAATGTTGTGACATAATTGGTAACAAGGAGTACATTTTTACTGTAATCCTGGATGTAGTCACATTATGTCCAATAGTCTTCCAATGTACATTAAGATGAAAATGATCTTAAAGTCTAACAATACAATTCCACGAATTTGGTCAGTATTTCACCTAAAGCAGCAAACTTAATTCAACTTTCAAACAAGTCCATAGTAACGACCCTAATTTGTGTAATGTTAAATCGACTTTAATTTTAAGCAAGTGGGGAATAAAAACCACTAATCAGTCGAAATCAAGTAGAATGGCAAAAACAGGGGCTAATAGGTCATAGGTAGATTTAGGTCAATGGATCATCGCATGATAGGTTTAAAATCGGCTAATATATGCACACTGTAGATTCAGCGCTAACTTCAGATACACAGCTAAACGCAAGTTTTTTTAGTCGCGTTTTACACTTAATGAATTCAAAATTTAGAAGTCCTGAAAAAATGCAGTACATAAGAAGTTATGAGCATATAATTGTATAAAAGAGAACCCTTGTCCCATCTTTCCGAATAAAACACTTTTGAAGAAAAATATTATGGTTTTTAGATTTATAAATTGTAAACAAAATTTTCTAAATAATTCATCAAATTTTAGTTACGTTTTGAATTATTGTTTTTTTTTTAAATATCAAAATAAATAGCAAGGTATCGCAGCGAGCAGCGGAATAAAAATTATTCATTTCAGAAACAAGTTGGTTCAGCGGACAGTTGTTAAGAAAATTTATATTTCTTTTAGAGTTAATAAATCGTCTTCTACTTAAAAAAAATCCGGCGTAACTCATCGCTAACTTATGGTTTCCAGTTATGGTGGAGTCCCAGTATATTTGCGTCTCGTTATATTTACCTGTCGGCACTCTCTTTCTCCCCACCTTGCGGGCTGGGGCCTCAGGAAGGGCCGGCTGTGACCTCAAGAACATAACTCAACTGAAAGGAGTAGGCGAAGCGACGCTCCCCTTCCTTTGGCAAATATAACGAGACTGGAGAGAAAGGCGAGGAACCGAGTTGGTAAATACACCGGGACTCTTCTATATTATGTGTAATTTTAAATATCAGAGAGAACCAAACGTAAAAAATTAAATTCATTAGTAAATTATAAATCGTCTACGTTGTATGTATTCTAATAATGAAACACACAAAATGGTCAAATGAAGCTGATGATGGTTTTCATTTACACAACATGAATTAATTTTAATAATAGAAAAAAATTTAAGGAATAATTTTAAAATATATGATCATTTTGATTCATTTAATTATAAAGATTATTAAAGACAGTTACAGCATATTTTTAAAAGAATAATATTCACTTGTTCCATCCCGAAAGCCGCTAAAACTTTACGTGTTTGAAGACAACGAGTATTTGACACGAAGATTTATCAACCCGAAAATAGTTAACATATGTGAACAAGGCAAATAGCAGGCGTATTAAATTTTTAATGCAAGCAGCCTCGTAAATTATAAGGAACGTCGTAAACAGCGCTTGGAGGTATTTCCACAGTAATCGATGACATCCATGGAGCATGGCGCTGTACGACCAGTAACTTATCCAGATAAGGGGTTGTAAAACATTGGCGTGTAGCTATCGGCCAATTCGGTTTTGCCTATTCTCCGTGGGAAACATGCTGATGGACCAGTAGAGGCTATTCCCAAGAAATTGATGCTGTGTATTTGAATATCTCATCTGAAACGAAATCACCCCCACCATCCGAACCCTCTTTTCGCACTTGTAGCAGGAGAACGTGCACCCCAGAAACATATCCCTATCTGATATGCTCTTTCATTTGTCTTATGCAATATCACAAATTCAAACATGCTTGATTCCGTTGATAAGTTAAATAAGAATATGTGATAGGCAATTCTGCATAAATAGGAAAATCGAAGCGTATTTTCTGAAATTCCCGCTATTTGAAACTTTACTTATTCTCAGTGCTTGAGTACAATAATGATAAAGATGCGACTGTTTAACGTCACCGAAAAATCCATACTCTAACTTTTAAGTATACCCTACTCTATCTTAATAATTAAGTGCACAGTATTCTTAATTTAAGAAATCTTCTAAACAATTTAAGAAGTTTTCTTAAAGTGAGAGTATTCTTACGAAATTATTCTCTTAAAAGATATATATAAGCGGCAGCCCTGCGTGGGTATACGTATAAATTCGAAACATATTAGCGTTAATGTATTTATTATATGGTGTGTGTGTGTGTGTGTGTGTGTGTGTGTGTGTGTATGATATATTAGTTTGTGATCATGTTAAGCGTAGTATGGTTACTTATGAAAATATTAATAGAAGAGAGAGAGAGAGAGAGAGAGAGAGAGAGAGAGAGAGAGAGAGAGAGAGAGAGAGACTACGAGAAGGAAAAATAATTAAAAATCAGGAATAATTTACGAATAACCAATGTATATTATTTAAAAAAAAGTTCTTAACAAAAACCAAGAATATTTTCTTACAAATTGTACACGATGTTGGCTACTCGTACTTAAGAATATATTCTTAGTCCTAAGAGGGACTGCCTCTCAATTTAAGAATATATTCCGGGCGCCTATTTAAGAGTCACGTATTCTCAAAATAAGTGGGATATCCTTAAACTTAGTATATCAGTTTTTCGGTGTTCCATTACTGATGTTCAGTACATAATATTAACCATTCGATTCTACATGGATCTTTATGAAACTTTGTATAAATAATGAAATTTACAGTACGATGTGAGTGTGCGAAGTAGGTGATTTGCCCACCAGTGAAATGGTGCATTTTCATTACTCGACTGGAATTTTTCACGCGCTGATTTGAAAAAGTAAAAATTTGTTACAAGGGTTTTGATCTTTAACAATGTATACATGGACAGAGGGAGAGTGAAGGAAAATTTACTCAATATTTATAAAAGCTTTTAAAAAATCTTGACGGTGATCAATAATGTTTGTAGGAAAATATTTTTCTGGATACAAACAAATTTATTTTATGCATATACGAATAATCTTATGTAACAGCCACTAAACATTGAAGATTTTGAACAATAGGTTGAAACTTAATTAGCCGGTGTTTCTGGAACGAAAGTCGACAACGAATGATTTTCCATTATCACTGTGAATATGAACATTGTAAAGAGTTGTTACCGAATTTTAATCTTAGGATGTGATTTGTTCGAGCATATACTAAAGCATAATTTACGTTACGTTACGTAATTATATTAACGAGTAAAAGAATATAGGGAAGTACAAACTCGTATATTTATGAATGTCGGTAATGTAATTAATTCTCGCAGAATATTCACTAGAATTTATATCGACGAAAATTTTCATTCGTAGAGTATTATGATTAGCGGGAAAAGACTCCATGTGTTAATCTATCTCAAGCATAAAATTCAAATTCAAGTAATTTGCGAATTGTGTGGATTTAGTTAAACACGCTGAATAGTATCTATGAATATTATTACGTTTACATCTCCTTTTTGAGATATTAACATTAAAGAAATAAGAAAAGTTACCATTCTCCAATGGCGATTTAAGGGAAGACTTACAGAATAGCAATGTTTCATAATTGAATAAAAATGTTTTTCTTACTATGTGCAAACATTCCAGATGTGGGAAAATATTGATATATAAAATAATAAATGTAATATTTTTATCGTAATAAAGTGGTATTGTTTTTATTTTTATTAATTCGTTTTTATTTTTGTTATAGCTTAAAGCATTTTTTATCATTTTTCTTTATTTTTCTCCATTATTTTTGTTATTTAAGTAAAACACAACAAAACAAAAATAATACTACAAGTTCGATTCGGCATAAGATAAGAGGTTATTTTCTTTAATAAATTTTAGCTATTTTGCTATGCACGAATGTTTGAAGGTACTGCAAAATTACGGTAGATTTGAGGTTATGTATTGTACTCCATATTTAACGATCTAAAAATAGTAAAAGGAATAAAACTATTGTTATTTTCCATGAACTATAGTTAATTTCCCAATTTTTTGTATAACTTCATATTTTACTCTGTAAAATGATTATGAATTAACCATATATTTTCATTCTGTGCACTATTTTAATGATTATTCTAGTAAAGCAATCAACTAAACTATTTTAATATAACAGTTAATGTATATTCTAATACCGAATCTCTCTTTAAAACTTCATATTTCAACTCAACGTTCATTCGGAGGTTACCATAATAAATTTGAAATATTAAGTGGTGAAAATACTCGAAAGAGTTCATATATTTTTTTCTTGACCACTCACTACTTGCATGATACTAATTTAAATTTCGCTGTTTTCTAATTATTTCGTAAATACTTTAACAAAAAAACTTTCACGCTCATAAAAATCAAGGTAAATTATGGATAAAAATCATGAAAGCCATGAAATATTTGCATAAAATGGAAATCTAACCTGCAAATACATAATATCATGTTACAAAATAGATAATAGTCGGTTTTTTTAATAAGTTTAATTTTTTGTTCATTCTAATTAATATCATAAAAGCTTTTGAAGTAGCAGCCCTCATAGGACATGAATATTGCTGTAAGGTTTCAATAATCTTTCAAGTATAAGCTTGTAACATTTTATGGAGGTTAAGAAACCTTCATATAATTATGGGCTAATGTTACGATAACATATATGAGAATCATCGACCAAACTTATTACTTATATAGGTTAGAGGATTATGTTAAATGAACGTTACGCAATGTATGTAATGTCCTTTTAAGGTGGCTCCAAAGTGATCAGCTGATAAGGAAATTTTTCTAAAAAACGTAACTTAAAGATACGTATAGCAGTCAATGGGCACTAATACCAATTTATTAGAAAATAATCTATCGTCATCTTAAAAATTCTGCTAAATTTTTTTAGTTTATTACTTATAATGTCATGCCAAATTTTATGTATGTGATATAATGTAAAGTGAAATTTTATGAAATAATATAATATCAAAACAATAGCAACTGAAATGATATAAAATAAATCACTTTCTATTTTTTTGTGATTCACAAATCTAAAAGCATGAAACATTTTTAAACAAACTTATAGACAAGTCTTACAGCTGATCTGTTTCTGAAAACTCAGAGACATTAAACGGATATTGAATGGATATGCCGTATTAGGTATACCTGAAGAAAAATAACGGACATTTTGCATTTTGGGATAAATATAATTCATGCTACCGCTTGATTAACGTCGACATTATAATGAACGAAATACAACATATTTATTAATTGTATGTCTACAATGAAATATGCTAATAAAATGTTAATATGTAAAAGTACAATACTAGTTTAATTTGACGGGAAAGATAGTGAAAACTTATTGGAATATCCCGTATTTGTTTAGAAAAATTACGGAAGAAATTAACAAACTGAATTGTAGCTTAAGAAACTAAAATAACTCCAAGAAATTCCTCAAATATATAAATATAGAAAGCTATAAGGTACACTACTACCAGATGGCTTACCATTTACGTGAAAAACTAGCTTTATCAATACATGTGTTACATCTACATGATTAACCACCTTGATACACCACCACTCGGTGCGCGTTCGAACTAACAGTTCGAGGTTCGAAAACGATACCACGTGGTGCCGCATATCAACAACAATATATACGCGACTCACGCTGAAAAGAGGTCATGACATGCAGAATCTAAACAAGAACCGTGTGTTATTCCAAAGCCTTTCTACTTAATTTTGAACGATTGTCATATCCATATGTCTAAATTCATTTCTTATTTCGTAATATATTTTGTGGCAACTGACCCATGTCCAAAAAGAAATTTTAAGGAAATCCGAGAAATCAAATTCCAAAAATTATAATTTCTTAACTATTGCGAAATGTACTTGTGATGTTATCATGAATATATTTATATGAACCAAGTACTTCAATTACGTTTTTACTTCAAAACTTAAAATTTTATTAATACCATGTATTCTGTTTTCATTAATTGTAATCGAAAATTACGATTAGCTTTAATCAACTAATGATAAGAAAGGTTAGGTTAGGGAGTAGGGCTAAAATAATATTTGGAACGTGACTGTAGAGCGTCGAGATTGTTTATCAAAGCAGCGGGAATGCAGTAGTCGAAGCGTGTGTACGCCAGTAGCCGTCAATGGCGCTTCTTAGCTTATGCATAAAGCTCTTTGGCGCCCTCCTCCCCACTACTGGTTTCGGTCGTTCCGCATGCACTTCAACCCTTTACCATCCTCTTCTTCTTCCTCATCATCATCATCATCATCTTCTTCTTCTTCTTCCTGCGTGTGCATCCATCTCTCTCCCTTCAGTCGACCTCGGGATGTATCGCAAAATCTATACCGCAGGAGTGGGTTTGCTCGCGGAGGTGGACGGGGCGTCGAAAGGTGGAGTGTGGAGGTGGTTTCAAGAAGGGTGAGCCCCGTCACATTTCACTACAGACTAATAACTTCTGAATATTCATTTCGTGTTTCTCCTTGCCTGCTTGCACGCAGTAAGCAGCCCTTTAAGCTCCACTCACAACTGCGATCGGTCCTCAAAGTCGCGACGCGCCTCGGAAAATCGAGCTTTTCGAAATTGCTGGAACTCGATGAGAGAAAGGGGGCGATGGGGAGCTTTTTTTCGGTGCGCATCCAGACTTTCTGTAAGGGACGCTGGGGGTGTGGAAGAAACTTAACGGATACTAACTTCACTTCGTCGAAGCGAGAAAAACAGAGCATCCGGATAGAGACGAGGAAAAGCACCGAGAGGCGGTCGTCATAGCAACTATGAATTAAGTAATCAATGAATTATTATTGACATTGATATCTTCGTTCTCCTTCAGACTACGCACCTCAGTCGCCTCTTTTTCCGTCTCCTCTTATTCGCGATATTTCGAGTCTCATAAAGTTCGTGCCGCCAGTGCCACACTCCCTGTCTCTTTGCGATTAATAAGACGTCATTACGTTTCATCGAATTGCCAGGAGGAAGTTGGTTGAAGCCGATGCTGATTTGCGAGATGTATTCCATTTTATGTACGTTGCGGTGTTATTCAAATTTCACGAAGATCGCAATTGTCGCACAACCGTCGTCTGAGATGCCGCTTCATGAAAAGCTTTTTCTTAATTGCAGCGAGCAGAGAATTTAACCAGATACTATTATTTTTCTATTATATTCACTACTATATTATAGATTGCGTACCATAATTGGCTCCCCATTATCGCTTACTTTTTTGTCGTGCTACGTATTCTTTATCTTTTCTGTCTTAGCATTACTTCTTGACATATATTTGGAGACCAAAACCAATAGAACAGCAGACGAGATGTGCGACAGGTGAAGGAAAAAAATAAGGGTGGGTTCTTCGCCCCCACGGTAGTTGGCGAAAAGCGTTGTATAATTTAATACTAAACACTAAGTTCGCCAATCGCAAAAGGGCATAAATATATTACTCACAATAAAAGTATCCAGGAGGATTAAAAAAACAGATGCATTTATGCATCCTCTCCCACCAAATATCTTTTCATCTCTAAAAAGTTTTCATTGTTGGCGATTCATGGCATAACGTGCTCTTAGGAAATACGATAGGATGTTCAGAGTCGTGGGAGGCATATCGGAGGAGGGTTTGTTGCTCCAGGAAGAAAGCCTTATTCCGGAGTGCTTCGACCCAATAGAAGAGACACCAAGCGCCGTCTTCAATTCTACGATCTTTGCGATAAATTAGCACAGACAAATTTCTCCCTTGCCCCCAACCTCCTCACCTTCCCCACCACCCTAACGACGCGGCCGAATGCGTCTATCCCATCTGAGTTTCCCCATTGCCCCCTCAAGTTCTCTCGTGTTTCGTATTTAACCGTTCGTTCGAGATGTCACGCGAAAAAGACGTTCGTACAGACGATTGTTACCTTTTTTTGCCCGTACTTAGCCGGAACGAACGTCCTTTTTTTCATTTTTACGACTTCAAATAATTCACTTTCATTATCATTTTTATGGCCGGGCATAATTATTTGTGAATTATATCTCGCCTTTTTATTTAGAGCGCGTTTTCGCGAAATGCCTTTTTCTGAACTTTTCAGTGATAAATAATTTCGACGCAGTGCAATTATTTAGGTGTACAGCAAAAGGCGCGAAACTCGTATTACATGTAATTATGAAAAATAGAGTTATGTTTTTATGTAGGAATAAATCTTTTATTTTTTTTTATTACGTTATTAACAGAACATTTGTATGTAACAAATTTTATATTTTCTTAATAATGGTGCTAATAATGAAAAATTAAAAAGAGGAGTGAGTTATATTATCATCGAGTAAAAACAGCAACATAAAATGAATCGGAACAATAGGTTAAGCATAGAGTTCCATTTCGACAGATCGTAATCGTGTGCCCCTATTCTGCATTGTAAATATAATGTGAAAAATCACGATGCACGGGATGACACGCTCGCATCCAGTGACAGACGAGCGCTATAACGGAGAATCACCATTTCTCGTAACAGGTCGTTCATTATGATTTAATACTAATACGGCGGTAATGTCGTCAGAGAGACTCCAGCGTATAAATAATTCGCGTGTCCGGACGCCCTCCCGGAGGACCGTTGACGTCGGAGGCGAAAAGGGACGGCGGCGAGTGGGTGGGTTCAGCTTTTTAATGCTACGTCTCTCGGGGGGTGGAGAGGATTACCGAGGCTAAAAAGGAAGTTTTTAATAATTTTTCATTTTCTCTATATTTATTATCGCGCGCTTCCTAACCATTGGGGCGTTTTGTCCGAGACAATAGCCGACCGCGTCCGCTACCGGCCAATGAGGAAAAAGGGATCGCTGCCCAGGGGTGGACCGAAATCACAATCGTCAGTCGTTGCTGGGAAAACTTTCATTCCGTACCTTTTATTACTCTGTCGCCTTGCGGTCTTGAATGCGGAACGCTGAATGAATTTCTGCGATCAGAGGTTTTCCTTTCTTTGCGGCAGTGACGACTGTGGTGGAAAATCTGTATGACGTGACTGAGATTTGTTCCGTTCATTCGACAGTCCATGATGTAATATTTGGACACCTCCCCTCCCCCCTACCACCCAAGTCAGAAGTATCTGGTTTAAGAGATAGCTAAAATGGAAGTTATTTCACATCATATCCATGGTTAATAGGCTCTGGAAAGAAAATAACTTCTATTGGTGCGTAGGTTATGTCCATCCGACATCAAATCCAATCTGCGCTATTTCCTTCTTGTGTAAAAGAAAATATTACGCAACTTGGAGGAGTGTATCCTTTGTAGTTGTGACTCCATTCAGAGTTGAACTAAATCAAAAAGACATTAACAGCTTTTAAAGAACTATTATGTATAGTTCGTCAAATACTTTGAAGTTAGTTAAATACAATGAATATGCAAGTATTTAGTTTTTACTTAATTTCCTCAACATAAAATGTTAATGAACATAGTTAAAATATGGTGAAATTAATGAGAAATTTGTTTAAATGAAAGTAAAGCTGCGCTCTCTCGTAAATGCAGCGTTCACAGAGGGAAAGATTACATTTGACGGATAAGGAAATGTAAAATGAGAGCAGATTCAATTTCCGCGAGAAATGCAAAATTTAGCAGCGTTACAGCCATCTATGTTAGTAGTTGGATTTATTTTTTCCCTAGCCGCTCTTCCGTTCCTTCTCTCTCTGTTTCTCTCGCTTCCTCTCTCTTCCTTTCTCACTTCTTTCTCCTCGACACACGTCGACACACGTCCGCAAAAAGTGGCGGAGCCGCTGTATTAGATTTGCTTTCTAGGACACTTTAATCAGAATGTACCTATGTAAATTTTTGAATACACATCCTCGTCTCGCGCGATGTTTGTAGAGGTCAGGCAAAGGTATTTTCCTACCAGGCCGCCACTAGGAGGACTGCACAGAAATTCCGCCACCTTCCCACCCCTTTCACCACTATCTCACCCCCGCCTTTCCACCCGCAGCTTCTACACTTTGCCGCGGCTCCCGGGAATTAAAGAATTTGCAATTCTGAATCTCAGCCGAATGATCGTACATCTCTATATTCTGTACACGTCAATATAGGTCACCAACTAGAATTTACAGTATTACTCATTATATTTTTTGTGATAAGAAATTGCATTTCTATGAAGAATATTTCGTACCCAGTAATATTTTACGCACCAAATGAATTTCCTTCGTTTTTAACGTGGCGAAAAGAAAAAGTCGGACAGGAAAAGGAGTTCCACGAAGAACCTTCAATGATATGCATTGACGTAAAATGCAGCTTGATGTACATTTACGTGCAACAGTGCACACGGTGTCCTTTCCAGCATGTTGTCCGCTTGCCAAACCATAAAATCCCTCGGTCGGTCCGAACCAGCCGAGATAAATTTCGAAAAACTCCTCGGGCGTTTTCTCGAAGCGCGTTTTTCAGAACATTTTAGTCTTGATCGTGAAAACAAATGACGTCTCTGAACAGCGAGGTGTTTTAATTTTAGGTACAATGCCCAACGGGCTGCCGAGCGTCAAACGAGCGTTGTTACATAAGGGACGAGGGTGAAAAAAGACAGGTTCGACGAAGGAGGTGGGCCGGGTGCGGAAAAGGGAATTTCGAGCAGCGCGCTCAGAGACGGTCAGGGCTCAAAACGAATGCGCGAGGGATGGACGACGCAAGCAAGAAATGACCGAGCACGGACGCGCGGAGGTGCACACGCGAGTACAATTATAATAACATTACACGACAGAGACGCCGCCGAGATTTGAGTTTGCGCGAGCGAGCTCGCGAGCATTGAAATATTATACCTTCCAAAGAGAAAATAATTAAAATTCAACCCTTGCACGCCTGCTCACTTGCACGTGTATTCGTGTAGTTATTTCCTACATATCTTGTGCATGTATAGGGGGAGTGCGAGACGCTGAACATACATGAGCACGAGCGAGGCGGTAGCCCCCGTCCTCCAAGAATGGGGTTCCCATATTTTTTCCAGACTCGCAGGTACCAGCTATGCCAGAAACGTTTGTTCTTGTTACGTTACATGCCTCGGCGTCCACTATACCCACAAATCCCGCGCTCTACGACTCCAACGCGCTTCTTTCCTGATTACACCCGTGCGTTCTCGATGCGCATCAGGCCTCGTTTTTCGAAATGTTTATACGTCCAATTTCTTCCGCAACACGTACCTTTGTACACGAGGTTACGATTGGATTCATTTTTATCCGACTTCATAATAAAAGGTAAAAATTCCACTGTCAAAAATGCATAACCTTTCATGAACTACTTACGAACAGAATTTTCGGAAATGGACGTTGGACAAATCAGTTATTCCAAGAAAATATTTGCGATACCTGGACTTACCCCTTTCGAATATTACAAACGTTCAGTCGAAAATAGGAAAAAAGAACAAGAGTGGAAAGAACACGAGAAAGCAGGCGGAAAGCCAACGATCTTCGGCGTGGAAAAGCACAAAAGGTCGTTCAATTGATATTTTAATGGAGCGTGTGAGAAAGTCCTGGGAATCACTTCCTCCCGCATCGAAGACAAAGGAATTAATGGAAGCCGCAGAGTCGGTTGGCCGACCGGTAAGCGCGCTTCCATCACTTTTCACCCTCCTCTGCCGCAGCATTCTTCGTTTTTGCCAGCCGTTCCTTCCTTTCGTTTTAGCGAAGCCATCAATACCCGAGCGCCTCGCGAATTGCACGAGCCGCCAAACGCCATCGGTTATAATTTATTTAAATTAGCCTCAGGATTATTCATTAAAAAGTTACTGCCGTCAGGCTGACGGTCCATTCTTTCTTCTTGGTGAAAGAGAATTCATTTTATGCTCGAACACCTCCACGAGGCCTTCACGATTTCGTGTTATAAAAGCTTCGTTTTCTTATTCACTTCGATTCTGACTAATTACAGATATAGGAGCAGGTGATTACAGTCTCCTGTTACTTGAATCTTATATAAATTCGAATCTGTTAGTAACGGCGAGATCGGCGGGTGTCAATTTTAATGGATCTGAAAAAACAGGAATAAATAGATAGAATCACTAGTCGATATTGAAATTGATGTTGGTTGGGGATGTATCAAATCGTTTCGCCCTGTGCACTTTTCCTATTGTTAGCAAACTCTTTTCCTATGGAATTGTCCCTGTAACTGAAGGACACGATGCAAAAGTACTTAGTATGGTTTTCAACATGTCGAAGATACTAAAGATCTAGAATTCTATCCAGTAAAAATATTGGTTACCAGTCTGTTTAAACTGACGTTTTGCATCAAATGCGTCGACTCATATTTATTAGATCGCGGTTTCTATCTAGAGGCTATGGAAATAAAGACCATCTGGTAGAATTTCGATACAGATTGTCGATGATTTATAGCATCTATTACACCATTACGTGCGCCATCACTTAAAGAGGTAATAGAAAAGGGAAAATGCAGGAGATAGAGGATGAAACGGAGAGGAGACGATATGGTAATACGAGTTTTATGGGAAACCGGGATGCTCGAGAGTGGGAAAACGTTGAAAATGAGCATAAAAAGCGGGACGCGGGCAGATTGCCGCGGAATATTCTTCGGCGAAAGCGGCTGGCATGAGCGAAAACTGAAGAGGAGCGAGAACGGTATATAGACCCCGAGAGAAAGAGTCGATGGTAAAGAAGCAATTCATTTTCGTATGCTATATTAATTTCTTGCTTCGCCTCTTTTGCATCGTCTCTGCAACGCTCGCCGCCTCCAGCAGCCATCATGAGCAAGAGACGCTGTATCCGACTCCGAGACAGAGTCGATCTATAGTCTTTTATCCCTTAAAACCGTTAACTCTGACATCAAGGGGAATATGAATTAGCCTCCTATCTTTGCTGCGCCAATGAGCATCGTCGTTTTCAAAGAATGAGGGTGGTCGCGGTACGAGGATCGAACTCGCGGAAAGAATTCAATTCAACGATACGGGGATATTCGGTATATTACCAGTTTTATATTCATGTCTTCACTTCAATTGAGACATTTCACGGCCATAATGATTATGATAATAATAAGCTGAAACGAAGAACTGGATGCACACCATTGTGGCCTGTACCAAAGATCAGAGCTACAATTTTTTACATACTGTGCTGAAAACAAATTATGAAAATAATATAATATCTCTCTCTCTCTCTCTATCTCCCTCTGCCTCCTCTTCATTGCTGGGTTTTCACGGGTGCACCTGATAACCCCGAAATTCCAAACACAGACATTCAAACCCCAGACATTTCAAAATACAGACACTCAAAACTCCGACATTTCAAAACACAGACAATTTATCCGGGACGTTGCCCTTGACATCTCACTGAAAGGCCATTTGAAGGTCAGAAATGTTTGACCAAGAGGTTAACTGTGCAGGCCGCTTGAAGGTCAAATTAGTTTGACTCCCGGATTATTTATTAAGCACATTTGGAAGTCAATCTTTAATTACATTTTCAGAATATGTATAATTTAGATGTCTGGTTTTTTGAATGGCTGTTGAGGTGCACCCAATGATTGACTTCGAAATGTGCTTAATAAATAATCTAGGGGTAAAACTGAATTGACCTTCAAGTGTCGTACAAAGTTAACCTCTTAGTCAAACAGTTTTAACCTTGAAATGACCTTCCAGTGAAACCTCAAGGGTGGCGTCCCGGATAAGTTATCAGCATTTTGAAATGTCAGGGTTTTGAGTATTAGTATATTGAAATATCTGGATTTTGGATTTCGGTTATTTTAAATGTCTGGTTTTTGAATGCCGGGTTTTTGAGGTGCACCTGTTTTCACGATTAGGAAGAAAATGTAGGTGATGGAGAGGACCAGAATCTGAATTCCCATTCGAATCATGAAATTACATATGGGCTGGGATGATTGCTTCATATCGCTATTATTGCTAATTTATAAGAATGCTGGGCGATGGTAGAACACATTAAAAATAGGTAGAACAATGCCAGTACAATTATTGGAATACTTTAACAACGAATCAGTAGTCGAGCTTGTTAAAAACTGTTCGACATCGTACATAATTTATTTTCCTTTTTGATCGTTTGATTTGTCAAATTTATAATTGATTGAGACAGTAAACGAGAACCTATTATAGTAAGGTAGTTAATAACTAAGTCAGGTATCACTCATATACTTGTCAGACATGGACTGGATAGTTTGACAGGTAGTTTAAACCGGGAAAAATGGACATTGTATAAAATCGATCGATTCCGTGCAAGGTGCTACATAGATACGTATGTAATATGGGAAAGGGTTTGCTAGGCGTTATATTCTAGGAAAGTCAGGCAGCAATCGATCATGCATTATAGACTGGTAGCTGACGCTCGGTGATAGATCGCGGTAATTAAATAACTCGAGTTGCGATCGGTCGACCCACCGGCAGGATTTGCAGGGTTGGTAGTTGGTAACGGCAGCATGTGCACGTCGCTCCGTCCCCGGACGTCGGACTGTAATTGACAACCCAATTGATAATCGCCAGAGCGACGACAATATCTCAAAGTATTAGAGATTCGTGTCACTCGCGTTCTCCGTGATCTTGGTGCAAGGAAATCTCAATCCATTATTTATATTCGAACTAATTGACAGAGACGTAACACATTCTCAATATTGGAGTCTTCTACTTAATTCAGCAAATTAAAAGGGAAATTTAATTTTTGATAAGTGATTGAAAGAAGATCGTTATATTCGTCATTTAAATATGTCCAACGACTTCAATGTCGGAGCTTTCACAATTAGTATTCTTATAATTACGAGTACAAAATGGGTACACTCAGCTGCAAATGCACTTTAAATTCGCCATCAACAAAAAAAAGAGGAGAATAAATAATTCTATTCGCAACTCTCTCTTATTAAATGCGCAATTGTGAACGCGGGTAGACGATTTCGCAATACGACTTTCGAGACGTTACAATATTGTTCTTCATTTATAAGGGGTGCTTATTAATATTTTTGTTTTTCGTCCCTTCCATTACCCTATCATCGCTTCGAGTTCTTCAGCATTACGGAAGTTGCTACTTTCCGACGCGAGAATACAGAATGAAACTCATAGTCACGAGCGAGCCGCCTCCCGTTTAATTATTACGACGTGAAATATGTACGCCGGCGTAAAGGTTGGTAGGACTGATTTGCGTAGACCGAGCAACCGACCAACCGACCAACCAACCAGTCGGTCATTGTAGAACGCAGACGGTAGAAAGGGAAAAAGCGACTTCGTTTCTGTTTAATTTCATTTTTAACTTGAGGCTATATTTAATTAAGAAATATCGCGGCTATGAGATTCTATAGAGTGACGGAGAGGAGGCAGGAAAGAGACGGTGCAGCTAATGCGTAAAAAGTGAGTGTGCGAGCGGGAGAGTCGTTTGTCAGCAGGAGTTACGAATTATTAAAATTTCAGACATTTTTTTAAGGTTTGAAGAAACCGAAGCAAAATTGCTTTTCCGAGCAAATCAAGATATCGGGGAAAAAATGCAATTCGAGAGCGATTTGGAAAATAAACCAACCCTCACGAGCATTCGACCAATTAATCCACTCAAATCCCAACGGCACGCGCTCTCAAGATCCGAGGCAGAACCTTCTTTCATTTAGACCTGATACACAAGATGTATTGAGCTCGAAGGAGAGACAGGAGAGATTCAATTTTTCAACATTTCTTTCTATTTTCTATCGAAAAAAGGACGTTGACTCATTTACGAATCTTGCTCAATTTGATAAATAATGATGCATTTACCTTGCGTAATTTTCTTGCTGTTTTCGTGTACGTATTTGCCGATCCAAAGATCCACTAAAACAAGGTTTGGATGAAACACAATAATGATGTTAATTTTCATTTGAGTACTTTCGCTCATCAAATTTTCCAGAATAAATTATTCTAGATACGGGACTACAAAGGTAATTATCAGAGACTCGGAGAGCATTTAAACCGAATGGTGACTCATTTGAAATCCGAACGTGAAAGGAAGCGAAGGACAACAACCCTCAATCTCATTTTCCGGTTCCGCGATGCCTGAACCGATAGAAAGCTCTGATCTTGTCTCGGACCTTCGTAGATCCTTTCGCAACCGAAAACGATTTTCGCAGTGCCAATTACGTATTTCTTTCAAGCGAGCCAATAAAACAAGGTAAAGCCGTGTCTCCCAGAACTTATCTCCAAAAACGAAAAGCGTCTCGTACTTCTATTCCTAGCCCTTGTACCACACTCGTCCTTTTACACTCCCCTCTTTCTTTCTCTTGACCATTTAAGGATTGTTGCGTCTCTTTCCGGTCCAGCCCTGTTGGGCCGTAACGCACCGACCTCTCGAGATATTCCTCAGATACTGCCGGAAGAGATTTTAACCCGAAACGCCGCAAATCCCGGGTTACATCCCCTAGTAACACTCAATTCCGATGTGGATTAATAGCGGTTTATTTCCCTAGCTCATGCCACCCACCACCGAAGGATTCCGCGTCCCAAAAGGGAACAGCACACGACCTCCAGTGACTAACTTCCAAAGTGGTAACGCTGGAATTTCCTATTATCGAGCGCGTAATTAACTCGAAGCTTACTCGATCCACGCACGCATGCCTTCGTCTTATACTAGATGCACTCAAAGCAGACCGCCAGCGTTATTTGTATTTAACGTGGTTTAATTACGACGTCGCTACTGACGTGTCTATTATAACAATCGTATACTGTGCGAATTCATTAGCTAGGGCTCTGGGAATATTATTAAACAAATATTCTATCGACATAAGCATATCTCTGCGGAACAAGACATTATTTTCGAACTTTGGCATACTGAATTCTATTTAATTTAATGTATATGGAGATGTAGAACAAATATGATAAATTTAGTTCGTAGTTTTATAAAAAGAATGATAGAGGAGAAGTTTACAGGTTTTTAGGAATTAGATTTTTTGTTCTAAAAATCTATAATGCCATAACTCAGACCCAACACTTATTGAAATTCTCAAAATATTAATAACTTGCTGAAAATTGTAAAAAGCAGATAAAATATAAAATCTCAAATTCCCATTTGCAGAATATAGTCTTATTTGAAAAAATATAAATGTCGGATTCAGTATGGCAAACGTAATTATAAATAGCGCGGCTTACTTACTGACCTATTTACTTTACTAATTGATTCATGTTACTAAATTTTAATAAAAATATTCCATTTTGATGTTATAATACTTCTAAATATCAAACAATGTTAATCTATGCATATAGGTCAAGTTATTAATAATTCATTAAAAATTTCTATTAGGTAAGCAGTTAAAAAATGTGCAAAGTTGATTCTTATTGGCGATATTAAATTTAACATTGACCATAACCTTGAAGACCATTCCAAAGCCAAGTTCTCTTTGAAATTGGAGCCCTTATTTTTTATGACAAATTTGTAAAGGGCGTACAATCTTACGACCGAGTATAACCTTAACTATGACCTTCAAATCGGTGTGAAAGTCATACTGAGATAAATGTTAACAAAACTTTGAGTTCTACTTACAAATATAAAGCCCCCCAGAATTGTATGTATATATAACTACTGGGGGTTCCCATTTCGGAAAGATAACGGCTCTACGAAAGTTCCAATAGAGTTTCAGAAGGGTTCAAACAAAAATTCCAGCTGAAAATTTCAACAATAATGGCGAGCGAGATTTTTGTTATGACAATAACTATAAGTAATTTAAAAGGTGGCCGAGCTCCCCGAAACGCAAAGAATAAATTTGCTGTATCTTTATAAATTCATAGAATAATCTAGAATATTACTTTGTTTTAAAACTGCAAAAAATTGTGTAATTAAACTTGTTCAATAAATAGCCAATCAAATCTTAAATTTCTAACAAAACTTGTCGAAAAAATGACCTGTAAATCCTTATTTCTTGGTCTAATTCGAAAATTATACAAGAATTACTAAACAATAAATGTCACATAAACAGACAGAAAATTCTACCAGGGATACAGCTCTTACATATGAGCTCTTTCCGCATGCCACATATTTAAGTAATCTTGCAGAGTTCTTTCAGAGCATCTTGCAAATTTTTTAGATATCCAAAAAAGCTCATAGAATAATGGCTTGCGATTTGGTTAATGATTTTTGTATTACATTAGTTGCTACTCGTTAATATTGCTAATTTCCTGTCCACATTTCAAATAGTATAAACCGATTACCTAAAAATGCGAGGACTTTAAAATGTTCAACCCTTAAACATGATTTGAAATCGCATTCATCCAGAACGTAAATGTAAAATATATGCAATTTTAATTTTATATTTCCGTTGAAACCATTCGAATTTCTGACTATCTGGTAGGAATTTTAACATTTGTTCGTAAAAAATAAGGAATAACGGAGTGGAACTAAATTATAGAGAATACTTTGGAAAGTTTCTTCCCTGAACTTTACGTAGTACCATCGCACTGTAGAATAGGACAAATTTTTCCAGGACGAATAACGGTCGTACCGTGGAAGATCAGACGACGTATAGTTGAATGAATTGTTTTGATAAGTCCCACAGACAATACGTCGTTAAGACGCGAGCGACTGGAGAGGGCAAAGACGGGTCGTCGTTGGTAGACTCTCCAAGTTTAGATTAAACTCGCCGCGGATAAATATTCGTAATGGAGCGCCTGGGTGCCATAAATTAGCATGCTGCCCTTCCGTCCTTTCCCTGATTCCACGCCAATTTCCGACTTCGTCTCATCTTGGATTCTGCATCGAATATTCTTCGACAGTCACAGAATTCACATAAAATATTTCAAAATTACCTAAAGTCGAAAAGTACATGGACAAATTTTCTTCCTCAAGAATATTCCAATTAGTTCTTCGACGTCGCGTATTAAAATATTTTTGAAAAAGTCTCAAATTGCTTCCAGAATTATTAATACCTATGTTTACAAAAATATGAAAAAAAAGAAAAGAGTTTGAAAGGTATTTATAAACTGGCAAGAAGAATTCGACAACAGTTCCAGAGAAATTTCAATTTATTAAAAACGAAGTTTTGGGAAAATCTTATAGACTGAATAGAGAAACACAAGATAAAATAGAGAGAAAGATTTTTGTTTACGATAATCGGGAGAGCTCATATACATCCAGTGTTTCCTACTTTCTGCGCTTGCGGAAAACACGCCATCTATTGACCGACCAGCGTAATAAAGCGCGGCAATCGTATTACGCAGTATCGCGCAACTTTTTCCTTCAATTTCAGAAGTTATAAAACCAGACCAGAAATCGTCCGAATTTGTTTCTGAATTTGATTTTAAACTTCTCGTAAAATATAATCGTTCAACAAAAAGAAACATTTCCAATTTCGAAAAGCATCACGAGCAGTTTGACAAGTTTTCTATAAATGAATTATCTATTTTATTTATTTATTCCTTATCCTCCCTTCTGGTGAGGTTACGAGATTTCATTCTAAAGTGTTCTGCAGATAAGGTAGAAATTTTCATTAAAAATCGTATATAACAAATGACTGAATCGATTTTTCAAATTACTGGCACTATAAGGGCAATTCTAACTACTACAGAAGGTATCCTACAAAGTGCAAAAGAAATTAATGGAAAACTAACTGAGAGTTTTCGGAAATAATTTTTTTTTATTTATATCCAAAAATTCTACGTCAGTTCTCAATTAATGTCTTTGATATTTTCTAGGAAACCGTCTAACGTAATAAGAACTGTATTTACAGAGCCTAAATTTTTTAAATGTTATTCAGCAGTATAAGATATATTCAGATATATAAAAAGAGAACAACACCGTAAACATCCGTTTTGCAATATCAAAGCTACCACAAGTTTACCATCCTTTTCTGTAATGAATCTCATCTTATCTCTTTAATTCATACATAGTTTGTCAACGGTTCCTTTATTCTTAATACCACACCACCAACACATACAAAACTTCATTTCCTCGAGTTTAGTGTAAACTTTGACACAATCACCACGTGAAAATGACGATGTCATCAATTTCGATTTTGATGTTGGTAATCAGCGCATCCAAATACGTCGGAAACCATAGATAAAATAAAAATTGGAGACGTCTTTTTGAAAATGAATGCAATAAATATTACAAAAATTTATTTTTAGTTTGACCTTAAAAATGACCTTGACCCCAATTTTTATCATCATGTTCGTAATCAGCACACCAACATACGACGAAACCCATAGTTACAAAAAATATTGTGGGTCTTAATTTTTCCGAAGCATATCCCAATTAAATATTACCCTCTAAGATATAAAAATAAAACACTAGGTATTCTTTAGTTTGTCAGTAAGTACAGCTTTGTGCCTAAGGGTTTCTACAATGTGGTTCAATGGTTTTTTGTACATTTTCTTAGACACAGAATTTGACGGTATCACATTTAAGGAATTTATACATATCAGATTTCAAAAATTCAAAATGGAAGAGCCAATATGACGGAGACAAAAATATGTAAATTGTTCGGAATGACATGAAACTTGTTAAACGGGGTCTATGGGACAGATATTTATGAGCGTCAAAATATAAAAATACTGGATGAAATATGATAGACGTAAAATGTTCACTTCTAATTAATCATTTTTCCGATTCTATGAACAAAATCCTGTAGGAATCAGATGCAACTTTTCAGACAATTTATGATGTTATGCTGTGTAATTTAACTATAACATAACTAAATTAAATAGAACCATGCGGAAACCACTATTTACACATTATGAAAAAATGAATTGTTTAAAAGTTTATCATAATAACATGAAATGACACGATGAGAATGAAGCCTGGCTATTCGCCCTAGGGCGCAAAATCACCGAAAGCGTCCAGTCTGTTGAGAATATTTTTTGCATGTACGACATAAGTCCTATCTTGCAAACTATATTTTATTTTATGCTGGAGGAGTGAAATGGCCATGTGCTTCGTCATGGATAATTTCGAATCAGCCCGTAAAACGAGGCGTAAAATTAGCAGTTTGCGCCTACTGAATCCAAAGTATATACCTAGTTTATTATTTCTACTCTGTTAAAAAAACAATACGTATATATTATCAGGAAGACCGTATACACTTTTTATCACTATCAATTTTATTTTTGCACTTTTGAGACAAACAATAAGAAATTTCGATGTCTAACTTAATGCGATTTCTTTGTTTTGCATTACGTATTTTGATGCAGCATAGGGAATTTCTCGAAGAAGGTATTTTGCAAATCTTATCAAAGTAATTAATTCTGGGTATATTTTCCATCTCGTTCTGCAATTCTTGCTATGCAGTTCATCCCTTCGTCATTTCGAAGCAAAACTGAAGCTCCCTTCATCCGCTTTTCACTCTTGTCTTCCATCTTCTTCTTTCCGCTTCGAACGCAAAGACCCCTATCCTTCGGTTCCTCGGTAGCGTACCGGTCCAAGATCTTCGCTCTTTTTTACGATACTGCCAATTACACGCCCGTTTGAATTCACTATCTTGTGCCGTCCGCGATGCGAATAATACCCCCCGCCAACGACATAAATTTTTATGGCTCGCTCGACAGACATAACTCTGTTTCACTTTTTTCTTTCTCTTCACCCGCAAATTTCAAGCCCGTTGGAATGACTTTGTTTGGTTCGTTAGATTGAATTATTAATAGCACAACACCATGCTGAAGGTGGAGTTTACCACTGCTATCTTGAAAGGAATTAAATCAATAATACTACGTGCTATTAGTAATGAGCATTTTCGATGTCATGATGATACCAAAGTATAAACAAAAGGAAGAAAACAGAAATGTGTGTAATCATTTTATGAATACTTTATGTAAATAATTAATCACAGTGAATACATAACCAAATCTTTAATTTATTTACATATTTGCATCCAGGGTAAGACTGATGTAGCTCTGCTGATGAGCACGACAAAGCTAGAGTGAAATGCTATTTTAGCAGAGCTTATGCTATGTAGGGTTTATTGTTAATTCGTTTCCCAATAGTAACATAACGTTATGCACGTCTTACTTCTTTGAAAATTTTAAATCATTAGATAAAATTTGCTGATGAAACATATACACTCGTGCATCGCAGTCATCACACGTGCGTAACATCATATTTGACCCACAAATTTTACGCATAGTATATCGAAAAATATCGTTCGACACGCGTGCATAAGAATTCGATTATACGCACCGGCCTATCTAATCGCATATTAAAAACGGTGCGTAAAATCGTATTTTATGCACTAGTATCGAAAAATACTATTAATTACTGCTATCACGATAAGCCTGGACGATGGAGAGCGTCGCAACATTATAATACTCGCAATAATAACATTACTGGTACTATTAATCATAATGATGTTGTGTATGGATACGTCGGAAAAAATTTCCCTGAAATATGGTAAATTTATATTTGACTTTTTAAATTACCGTCAAGGAGATGTCAAGGGCAAGCTCATTTTTATGAATACGTTGATAATGTCACACTAACGATGTCCTCGACCAATTGGTAGCTGCCATAAAAGGACGCCCTAAGGTCTAATATATACAGCAATTGAGAAATTATTATAATTTTTAAAACGATAATTTTAATAAATTATTTAGGTGATATTGAGTAATTACAATAATGACTATTAAGATGATAATTGCTTTTGAAGTTCCGCTTTTAATCTCTGGATCAGTTTCCTAATCTGGCTTTTCACTAATATTAGTCGTTACCATAGTAACTTAAATTCACGGATACACCTTTAATTAACAGAGGTTACCTCATATTATAAAATTGATGGATGACGTGACTACTATTCATTATACGTTAAGAAGTCAGTGAAATCAATAGCAAAACTTAAATTGGTACCCGACTAACAGAGTATTGGTAACGGGTACCCCAGTCTCGCGAATAAGTCTCCTGGAAGTATCGCTAAACGGCAAGTGCGATACTTTAAGCGATACTTGATGCCTCAATCGCAAAAGTGTCGGAAAAGTATTTCCGATATAAAATAAAAATAAAAAATAAATAGATTAAAAACATTTAATAATGTAAATATGACAGAATTATTTCATAATATTTATTTAATCGCAAATAAATTTAAAAAAACGTATTTGTTCTCACTCGGATTCGAACCTAGGAACTTCGAATCTCGAAGTGAACACCTATAACCACATGGCCAACTTTAACATTGTTTATATTCTGCAATATCAAAGTTGGCCGAGTGGTTAGGTACCGGCGTTGAGAGTTGAAGGTTCCAGGTTCGAATCCAAGCCGGGATAAATACGTTTTTTAAATTTATATGGGATTAAATAATCATTGTAAAATAATTGTTTTAAATTTAAATTATGAAATCTTTTTAATTAATTAATTTTTTAAGTTTATTTTATATACAAAATACTTGTGCAATACTTTTATGATACCAGCGATACTTTTCGATCCATGAGGCATCAAGTATCGCTTAAAGTATCGCACTTGCCGTTTAGCGATACTTTCGGAAGACATATTCGCGAGACTAGTTGAGATACTATTGCGAGACATTTTTTTTACTCGGGATCCATATTTTGAGGTTATATGCAAACAGAAAATAGAGAATTAAAAGAAGATTCAAATTTTTTGTCGAAATGACATTTGTAGAATAACTATAGTTCCGCCTGTGCCTGTATAAAAGGAATTTCTAATTTACTCAAAAATACATGGAGAGAATATTTTAGAAAACAAAGTGTGGAAATGTTACATTTTTTGATATTGTCCATCTAATGCATCTAAAACTCCACGCAGAAAGTATTATCAAATGGATCCTTAGTAAAATCTAACATTGAATATGCATAAAATAAAGGTTAACTTTTTTTTTGTATATTGTCAGAATTAAGAAGATGTGAAGTTTGCTTAGGTAAAATCTAGCGACTTTTTCGTAGATGGTGATAGGTATCAAACAAACAAACCTCTTGAATGGATAAGAACTATATTGTAATAAGACACGCCTTTATTAACTCTTAAATAGTCTTAAATAGTGCTACGGAATACCCTTAATGTTATACAATAATTCAATTTAGTTATAAGAAAGACTTCCTTAAGTACTCTGGACGTCCTCTTTCAAAAGTATAAGCGGATTGAAGTAATCGTTAAATTCTCCCGTTTTTTATTAGCTTTGTTTTTAAAGTTTAATAAAATAAAACATTCTAATAAAAATTAATCAATCTCTAATAATTTTAACTAGTTGTTATAAAATTTTCAACATGATCTTTAAATTACTATTTCATGTAGCATAAATTCCCTAAAAAAATATGGTAAAAATAGACATAAATTATCGGAATATAAATTTTCCCGCACATATCAAATGCTGATTCGTAATGTAATATTTTACCTGTTAAGGCCCTGATCAGGAAATCTGTCATCAATTAAATATTAAGAATACTTATAATGCAAACTTATCATCTCGAATATTTAATAACGATTATTCCTTAAAAATTGTTCGTTCACTTGTTAGTATATTATAAAAGGGCTTAAGATGTGGTCAGACAAAAAGTATCTCATATCACCAGATTTAGTAATAAGGTATCACTCAGGAACTGCTGACAAGAGATGTGAAATTATATTTTGATAAAGGACTGATCAGTTAGTAGTGCGGTATGTCTGATCAGGGCCTCTGTAGGTTCTAGTACGATATCCCTGATCAGTGCCTGATCAAGTAGTGATCAGGTATGTCTGAATTGTCCCTGATCAATCCTCAGGTAGATCAATACCCGGAAAGATTTATGGAGATCTCAGACATGCCTTGTTGCTAAATGATCAGATTCTGATCATTACTCAGGCACCCCGACGAAATATCTGCTCTGCCGAAGGTATCAGATATTTCTTATCATTTTGTGATCAGGTCCTGATGTCTCTACCAGGACTAACATCGTAAGTGGCAGGCCTCTTTGAAAGCACTTTTTCAATCACTACAATGGACTCATATAGTGATCTATCCTGAGACACTTGTGCAAAAAGCTCTGGGACCAAAGTTTCATTGTGGAGAGGTTAGAACACTACGAAACCAGTCACAGCATTTCTAAACCTGAATTAACATTCAAATATTGGAATAAACATCCAAACCAAAAAGAAATCAACAAAAGGTTATTTAGCGAATATTAAAATAACAGTACGCGTAATGCAGTATATACAGAAGTAATACTTTACCAGAGAATACGCCATATAAATAAGCCGGGTAATTTTTCAGGCCGTCTAAAAAATAAGAAATATCCGGGCTCAAAGACTCATTACGTAATTATAATAAAAAAGATATCAAAAGCAGAAATTCGGGCCGCGAAACATCATTACGCATTTCGCATCGGGGCGTAGCAGTCTCGGGCGCAATCGGCATTAAGCTCCAGCTCTTATAAAATATTGATTACGGTTTTATTGTAAATATGCGGGTAACGCTGTACCGTGCGCAGCCTCTCGCTTTTGGCTTTGTAGCAAAACTCGACGAGTGGATTAATATCGCGGAGTTCTCGTTACTCGTTGTTGATTTTGTCTGTCTCCTCTCCAGAGCTGCCCTCCCGCGAAAGCTCCTGCGTTCACCTTCAAAACGACCCCGTCCCACCTACCAACCGGAGTCCCGATGCCCGTCTCAAATGTCTCTAATGAACTGACTTGTGTGCTTATATCTGCGGCCACGTAAGCTCGCGCGCACGGAAAATACGGCCGAGAGCAAATAAAAACAGTTTTTCTTCACCCGAACGCGAGTGCGCTTACTTGAGAATTTACTTTATATTCTTCTTCATTTGAATGAGTAATTGCGTTTTTTATACGTGGTCGGCCCTGGACTGTTGTTGTGATTTTTACTCTGGCCCCGTTTCGACGCATATTTTTATGTGTGCGCTTCCTATGATAAATTTTCTACTATAAATTGTTTGCTTATTTTATGGCTTTTCGTGTCTGCGAACGTGATTCGGATTAACATAGAGTTATTAGTGTGGGATGAAAATTTTACTGAAATTATCTTCCTTTGCATTCACTGCATGCTTATTACATATCCTGAAGATAAATTTGATACATTCAACTATCCTAGGTAGAAATTTTGATTCAGCTTTTGAAAGCCAATGATCAGGAGGTCTAGATGTCTGCCGGGGCCTGATCAGGAATGTGTCATTTGATCTGATCATGGACTGATAAAGAACGTAATAGCTGGTCTGATCATTGGCTAAAAATATAACGATTGATCTTATTAATCAAATTGTGGAAGAGATTATAATTATGGAAGTGATTATATAAAGTTTGGTCAGTATATGGCCTGATAAAGGATGTGACGTTTTATACGATCTGTATCTGATCCAGCATGTAATATTTTATTTGATCAGCGCCTGATCAAGACTGTAACTTTCGATCCGGACATGTCCTGATCTAGAATATATCATTTAACACAATCAGGACCTGACATTAAATGTAATGTTTAATCTGATCTAAGCCAACATAAGAATGTTATGCTTTGTATGATGAGGACCGAATCAAAGAATTGACGATTGAGCTGACCAAGTCCTGGTAAAGAAAGCATCGGTCGATCTCATCAGGACCTAAGAAATAATATTATATCTGACACGATCCGTATGTGATCAGGAATGTAAATCTTTATTTGGCGATGGTCTGAGGAAGAACGTAGTGTTTGCTATGATCAGGACCTAATCAAGAATGTATCGGTTGACCTGATCATTACCCAAAAGAGAATATAACTGTTGATCCTAATACGTCGTGATCAAGAATATAACGGCTGAGACACTCGTGGCAAAATTCAGGGTCTTACGATTCATCTGACCATGGCCTGACAAAGAAAGCATCAGTTGATCTCATCAGGACCTAATCCAGAATGTATCGGTTGATCTGATAAGCATTTAAAAGAGAATATAACTTTTGATTATAATATGGCCTGATCAAGAATGTACCGTTTTATAAAACTAAGATCAGATCAAACACGTTGCCTGTGACGTGGTCAGTACTTGATCAAGAATGTAACTTTAGATCCCGGCGGAACATTATCAAGAGGATAACGTCTGATGCTGACAGCACCCGATGAAGTATGTAACTTTTGTTCCGTATATGACCTGATAATGAATATACTTTTAAGACAATCAGGTCCTACTAATAAATGTAACGTTAGATCTGATCAAAGCATGAACAGGAGTGTGACGTTTTCAAGTTGTTACACTTTATAAAGATGTTAGGAAACGGTCATACCGTACTGAGTCTTTATCCGGCTATGATCAAGTATAATTCGTGAGCTCCTAATAAGGCATGTAAGGACCTGATCATGTATTAATAAGGCGAGAGTATGAAGGCGTGTATTATTTTTTTAGAATCAGGTTGATCAATCTTTAGGCAACCTGAAAATATTTCATATCCGTGTCGTTGGATTGTTCAGTTTACTGATGCTGATTATACTTCTTCAGTATATTGTGATTTTGTAAGTTTAGATATGAATACGGCAAATTTTCTGTGAATATTAAATGAAATCTACAACGCTATAACAACACCAAAGTTAGGTTAAAAGTTAGAGGTTGTGATTACTTTCTTAGCTAACATCTGGTTGCTTGGTTATGTTCGGACAATATTATTTTTCTTGCTTATAAATGATATTATCATAGACCACAATTAGGGTACGAATGTCAAATTGAAGGTTATGTTTAGTATTGTTCATGGACCTTCACGAGGTTCGCCGATGTGCTTTTATTCTCTTCGTAATTTTCTTGAGTGCATTGAAATTACTTAAAGTCAGATATACTTTTTTCTGTTTCCTTATATTCAAAGCAGGAAACTATTTTATATTCAGTAGATGACCATAGTACCTTTTTAAATATTTCGTTATTAAGCCATCTATACCAAGATATTAAGGCCAGTCATAAAGTCAATTTGAAACAATAAAAGTGAGAGAAACAATCAATTATTATGACTCCTGAAACATGAAGCATTCATTCGCCGTTTTCAAATATTAAATTCGGCAATTAGGCTAAATGTTCCAATACCACAAAGGAAGTCGCAAGGCGGACCATTGTCGACGTCTAAAAGTAGCATAATTGTCATGATGCTGTCAACGTTCGGTAACATCTTCTACTTGACCTAGCCACGGTATGGAAGATATTCTGGGCAATGGCATCAATTGCGGCACGCGCCAACAATCCATACTTGACCTTAGCCATGTGCTTACAAATAGCCTTTGTGTCTCATCATCGATTCGACGAACGCCTTTGGCCGACTGACTCCAAAGTTACGAATTCAATTTATGCTACGTTACGCTCGTCATTCATATCTTCGGTTATAGACTCCACGTGCATGTACTAAATTTAGATATGGTGAAAGCTATCCAGTTACCAGTTGAGTCACTGGACCTCATCATCAATGTCTATTGTCAACTCCTTATACCGATAATAAGAAAACACACCAATTTTCGAT
The DNA here is from genome assembly GCA_030407085.1 of Trichopria drosophilae. Classification (NCBI taxonomy): domain Eukaryota; kingdom Metazoa; phylum Arthropoda; class Insecta; order Hymenoptera; family Diapriidae; genus Trichopria; species Trichopria drosophilae. The sequence continues at coordinate 116,615,451 of CM059585.1, read as the reverse complement.
AATTCAACACTTTTAAGGTCATTAATTAAATTCAATTTATACTGAATTATCCAGAAAAGACATGGATAAGGATTGGATAGGGACTGGAATATTGATTGTTAGAATAAAATAATTCGGTTATTTTATATTATATTATATTAGCTGCTGGCTCAATAGAAATTACTTATTCGTTGCATAATCTAATTAGATTGGAAAATGTAGGTTAGGTTAGAATTCGTTTGGTTGCATATTTTCAGCCCGAAAATCACTGGTTCGAAAGATATCAAGTTAATTCCCTGTCAAAACCATGCGGTTTATCCTTTCATTTGGTTTGCACAATTATTGGACATGACACACAGAGCTTGTTCGGTTTTGTTATTTTACTCTTTACAATCTCAATCAAGCATAGTTATTCGGTTTGTCACTTAGGATGTATTTAGTAAACAGCATCGGTTGCAACAATCCAACTTTTCCGTCTACATTAATTTATGTCTCTTAACCAACCAGTTTAATTGAATCAATGATGAAGCTGCTTGGATAACAACCAAATGGTTTTTATAAATGCAACCAAATAAGTAAATGTGACTTCAACCACCTAACCTTTGAGTGAAATTTAGTTCTCGCCGAATTGTCTTCAACGCACATGTACGAATGATTTATATTATCCCCATCAAACTATTGCACGGTTGGTTATTAACTTAAGTATTTGTTTCTAATTACAGACACATTTGAATAGAAAATAAAAGTTCCATTTGAAATAAAAATAATAATGAAATTGGTTGTTTCTATTAAAGTCTATGGTTATTTACATTGTAATAAATATATTTCAAATATAGTCTAATAACGCTATTTTGCTTTCATCGCTCTTGAGAAGGATCGATCCAACCAACGCATAAATACCCAAAACACCGAAATCGAATGGTACATTAGTATAATTAATTATAAAATTCGCGAGGAAACGAGTAAAAAGAAAATGGATATTACGCGAGGAACAGCGACGTGGAATACTCCAACGAGAAAATACGGAAATCGACTGGAGCTAGCTGCCCGTTCGGTTGGTATCTGCGCTTACTCGTGCTTATTCACTAACTGGGGTTATAAATTAAAATGAAAATGCAGATTTTTACAAACATTTTTCTTCCTGACCTTCCGCCTGGGCGAGACTAAAAAGCGGAAATGTTTGCACTCTTCTCTTTCAAACGTTGTTGTTCGTGACTTTTGAACGAGAAAATTACCTTTGGTTCGGTTCGAGCAAATGCTAATTATAACTGATAAATGGTGTTTGTAATATATCTTGTTTGAAAAAGGCACATTGCGTATCTTTCATATCTTTTAGTTCAAAGGATTTAGATATCACTAGAAAGTTGTTTCGTGAAATTTTCCTTATTGTCTTCGAGATAGAAGTATATAATTTGCTAATGATTCCATATTCCTTGTTTTGAAAACTATTAACTAAGTTAATTTGTAAATTCCGTATAGAGGATAAGAAAACAACATGGTGGTTTTTTAATATGAATTAGTGACTATGAAATGATTAGACTTACATAAGAATATTATTCGTGTTTCGACTGCATTGACATCAAACCTTACCGTAACTGACTGCACAAATTACGCATTTAACATTTGCCATTTCTTCTCTGGTTCGGTATTTTTTTTTTAAATTTCTTAGGGAGTTCAGGAAAAGATTTTTAAAAAAAGTACGATTTCACTAACGAAAATCACTAAGATTTTGTTATCACTGGAATTATCTTTCTAGGCATCTAATACGGGTAGAATTGGTCCTATTTGACTCGAAAGCATCAAGGTTCTAGCTGGAATCCAGCTTACTTAACCCTATTAAAGAATAAACTAGATTTGGCCCGAATATAAACCAGATTCTGACTGGAATCCAACCGGTTAAGCTGGACCCAATCAAATTTCGAATACAAGTACGGTAATCTGGTAGAATTCCGACCATAGTCAGGTCAATATCTCAAATCAAATACGCATTGTTTGCAAATTCACAAATACAAAATAACGTCGAGTCCATGCAATGTAGTCACTCCTGCCGCCGCTAGTGCGGTTGTGAATAGTGCAACCTTTCCTTTCGCTCCCGGTAGAGAAATGGATTTTGGTACGTAAGAGAGCTTAGCGATCACTGAATAATTATTTTTTAATATGTACCTTCTTCCGTCATTTCTTATTAATCCTCTAAGCAACGAATATTTTTGTCATCCAACTTACTTAAAGTTTGTTACTTGGAGGTTCTCAGGGTCGTTGATGCGAGGAATCCATTATCACATTTTTTCATTCAATATGGTTCACTAAAATCCGAAATCTTGGCTAATTTACATGAATCTCGCTATTAAGGTTCTTTCAGTCGTTAATAACGAATTTGTTGTCAGATTTTAGAAATTCAAAATGAGGATCAAAAAATCCGATCGTCGTTTCTTGCGCACCGTGATGAGGTATATAACATTCATTGGGTTCCATCGTAAACTCATCCAAACTTTTTTTATTAGTTCCTGACTCCAATGAGAAGCCGTCGATACATCATACAAATATATAATAATTGATTATAATATCTAACAAATTATTGATACAAAAATAGCTAACACAAAAAACTGATTAGTAGAGATGGTAAATGAAGTGATTGAAGAAACTATTTTATATTGGTTACAGCTTCAACTATAAAAAATTGTTAATTTTATAATCTTTGTCATTTCCTCACTAATGCCATCTAAGTATGATTATTTTTACACGAAACAAAAAAAATTTCACTGGAATATTGTTCACTAGGGGGCGCGGATTGTTATTAAGCGATCTTAGGTTCGATCCCGCCTCATGGCGAATTCTTTTTTTGTTTATTGTTTCTTAATGCAATAAAAAAATTATAAATTCTTAATTTGATTAAGGTGTATTTTTTATTGTAAACTCGTTCAACTTTGGTCCTGGATTGTTTTTTTTGGATCCGATTTTGGTTATCTTGTTTTATCCTCAATATGTGATTTGTTAAATATACATGGCTGTTTTTTAAAATTGGAGGATTGCAAAGAAGATTTTATGTATCTTAATAATTTTTATAAATTTTAATTACTGTAAATAAACAATGAATCTATTTGGGTTTTCGGAAAATATGTTCGATCTCATTAAGCCAAATCGTTCAATTTTTATTACTAATTCAGTTATTTTGTTCTTAAATATAATATTGTTGAATCCAACGATTTCGTCCATTATGAAACGAATTTACATTCCACGAATATACGAAATTCGGTAAACGTCGACTAATTACAAAATAAACACAATTAAGACCGCCTTAATATGCTCAATTGTCGGCATCGACTTGCGTCCAGAATTAGCAATGATGATGATAGTAATAACGATACGGTTTAGGATTGCCAATCGTCGCATCCTTGTGAAATCAGACAGTCGTAAAAAGAGTCACACTCTTCGAAGAAGTGGCTTGTATTAATAACTCCCGGCGCCGACTGGTCATTAATCCCAGTAAGACATCATGAGTCATGGTCTCTGAAATCATCCTCTTCCATCGATTCTAACGAATTCTAAATCCGGATCGATTGGTTACTTCCGTTTCAATTCAGTTCACTCGCCTTGAATATTGAATACGTACATTACAGTATGAGAAACTTCCAACTGATACTGCGAAAACTTCAAATTGTGCTAGGATACCGGAAACTCAAAATTCAAATTACATCGCCAAGTTTTCAAGCTGTCTTGAGATCTATAATTCTATTTACATATATAGTACGTGACATCAATAATTTAAGAGTATCGTAAAGTGAATGATGTTATGATTGACCAGTAACAATGGATTGACCTGATTCATGGCGGCCAAAATTTACAAAAAGCTAAAAAAACTCAGAAGACCATGGAATTCGATTCCATTTATGATATTGGAGGACCTCTTAGGGTCGCTAAATTAAAAAACTGGTAAATGTCGTATTGTATACTCATACATTTTTCCACCTGAAAGTGTGTTTTCTGTCACTTTGGCCCACAGTATGACAGAATACAGAAATGGGGTTGCAATAGTGTACAATATTCACTAACGGGCGATAAAGTTACTGAAAGAAATAGAGAAAGAATAAGGAATAGTACCAGACGAAGAAATATAGACTAGTGACGGAGTTTGAAACGAACTGTTGGGAAGGGGTTGCGGAGGTGGCCTTTTACCACGGCTCAATATTGGTACTGCGACAGTCTTCCATCCTTACTGAATTTTCCATCTCTCTTTCTTTCTTACCAGTTTCCTCTTTTTATCTCTTTTCTTCCTCTCAATCTCCTCCTACTACAATTTTCGCTCTTTCTCCCTTTATCTACCTTGTTCTCTCTCGGTTTCCCTTAGGAAGTTACTTGACAACTGTTATTTGCATTTCTATCCTATTGAAGAAAATATCTAATAAAGTTTCCCGACGAAGCGCCATCTTGCTCGCCCCTTTCTCACTCCCTCCGCTATCGTTCTCCCCGCCGAGATGCCTCATTCCCTCTATCTTGCGGCTTCGACTTCAGCATCGTCGCGATTTCGCGAACTTCTTATAAAATGTCTGTTTTGACGATACATATTTTACCGGGCTGAGGAACACGGTAAAGTGCTCCGTCGAAGAAGAAGTAGATGGTAAGAGCGAGAGAAAAAGAACCGATGTTTCATCTCCGTTATACGGGAGAAAAGAGCCGGTGGTTGAGGAGCAAAGAGAACGCGAGTATTAAGGCTTTAAAGCTAACCGGGCTGATCGTCAAAGGCATGAAATATGTATTTCAATATAGGCGTCGCCGATACGCAAGGCCCTGAAATTTTATGTCGCATTAAAGCCGCCAATATGTCCCCAAACGCGGCTATAAAAATAGTCGATGGTATTAACGCCCCGTGACGCCTCCGGCCCTTTACGCGCGTGTATCGAAGTTTTAATATGCGGCAATAGACGTTCTGTATTTTACGAGATTAAAAATTGACGCATCGATCCTCGTCGGTTTGCTTCGTAAATGGAAACCCCTGGAAATTGGTGTGACGCGGAAGTATCACGTAATAAGCGTAAAAACGTCAATATAAAAAATAACAATGCTCCTCTTCCTTTATTTCTTTAATTTACACCGTAAAGGATTGCGAAAAACAGGACGACAAACTTTACTCGTCGGCAAGTGTTTCCACTTGCAAGAGGGTGAAAATCAGAAGTTGACTAAAAAAAAAAGAGAACAGTACGAATGCTTAAACCTCTTTTCGTTTGTAAATAAATGATTGTTTCCCCCTTATTGCTAAACGAGAAAGGATTTATGAAAACGAGCGGAAGTAAAATAAGCGCCGAACTAATAAGCAGGAACCGTCGTCTTTATCTCAATCGAGGCGTGACTCGACGGTCCGTTTCCGTTGTTGTTTCCAGTTTACGCTCGAAGTGCGTCTCAATCCTATCAGAGAAAGAAGACTTCCTGGACGGCTTTCGTTGCGGCATTTCTACCTCTCGTCGTCCTTTTCACTCCCCGACGAATCTCACTTTTCCCCACTCTACTTCTAATTAAAACAATAAGACTCTCTTGCGGGAAATCGACAAAGGCCCGGGTTTACTATTTATTTCTAATTACGTTCGATTCCTTAAATCTTGAGATTCCACGGATTCGCTACTTTCAGGGAAAGTTTTAGGCGAATGTCATTCCAGCAAATCTGATGGTGTTCCCCAGAAATCAATTTCGGAAATCTCTTCGGATGATTTCCAGAGGCTTCGAAAATACTTACCGAATGAGGCTTTAGACAATCTTCCAGGAAAAATGGGTTCTCCTTTGCTATTGCAATAAAAATGTCATCTGCTTAATGTTTGTGTCTATTCCAACATGGTAAGTACTATGTGACTTGGTCCAAGTAATTAGTCATTCATCACTCTGAAACTCATATCATCCACAAAATATTAAGGTCAATGATAACCACAGACTAATAAGAAAGATACCGCAAATAAGAAGACGCGTATTAAATAACTACTCCCAAAGTTGAAGGATTCGAATGAAGTAGTGGTCAACCTCAAGAACAGTTTTTGTTCAACATCATGATTGGACAGTCAAATTTGACCACTGTGTTCTCATTGATGTACATCTCCTGACACCACAAATATGATCGTGATCAGAACGTATGTCCAGTAATAACCACAATCTATCCTGGTATAAGTCTATCTGCAAAATGGATTGATTGTTAACAATAATTATTACACTTGTATCCTATTTGTGATTTGGCACGTTCACCATCCATAACCTTCATATAACTAAAGTTGGAATCCACAATGAAAGAAATGTTTGTATTGAACAGAAGAAAGTAATTATTATAAGCTACAATACTGACAACAATAACATGTAATATATATCAAGCAATAACGTTGCGCAAAATTTTAATTAATTTAATGATCGATTCCTGAAGAAAATCGGAAAAGCTAAACAGATTAAGTTTAGAGTTTATTTCCAATTAGGTTCGATTCCGTAAGCTTGCGAAGCTTGTTGGAATCTCCCGTTTCTTACGGGGCGTCAATTCGCTTCGTTTAGTTTCGCCGATCTCTCGGCTCGATCTTCCTTTTCCAGGGCATAATCGAATAATTAAGCCGTTGATTGGAGCTTTATTATCCAATCCGCGAAGTGAGTTTTTATCGGGCCACTTCGAAGAGACGGAGAACTCGGTCGGTATTTAAAAAGGGCTTAATTACCCCTCGACCGTTCCGACAGAACGATCGTCGTCTGGATGGGATTCGTGAAAGTATTCCCCTTTCTTTTCTTTAAGAGTTTCGGTCTTTGCTTTTAAAGAAAGCTACGGTTTGTTACTTTGTCCCGCGGTGTCCCGATTTCGATTGCGTTCCAAGTGTTTGGGAATATAAAGGCATTTTATCAGTTCCGATGTTTCGTCAATTTACAAATGTCTAAAATCATTATCTCTAGAGATAAGAGCCGTGAAAATATGGACTGCTTGCCAATAATCTGTTGTTATATATGGTTTATGCCATCATGATAAGTGGGCTTTCGTCAAAATTTAATTCACTCCACAAACAATTTAGGAAAAACATCGCTCATAGTTAAGCTTTTGAGAGTCAAAATGTTATGAAGTGAAGCCAGCTATAAGAAAAATTGATCACTCGCCATCATTACATAAGCTCACATGTAGTTTCTTGACTCCTATCTTTCCTCATCATGAATTTGAACATTTCTTCATTGTGAGGCAGCGATGCTCTGGTGGCATCATATTAAAGTAGGTTTGTAATATTTGGATTTCTGAATATAGATTTGTAATAATGAAGTAATTAATCTCGATACTGATATTAGTGGAATCCATAAACGTGCCTAGCACCGCGGATGTGGAATTAAATCGTTCGACTTTGATGTATCCGCCTTTCTCTTGGCATCGGATTGAGCTATTACGAATGCATCCCACGATACCATCGAAAAGCACTAGCAAAGACATCACAAAGCGATCTGGAAGCAGATCGGCCGAGGCGAGCAATATGCCATCAAATTCCCATAACCATCAATATTCCCCGTTCTTCCCTTATGTACAGAAAACGCCCGGTGCCGATTCGAACCTACGTCTCCGTCCCTACGTGGTGCTCTGAAATGTTTTACATTGCAAAATCAATGCCGACATCCATCGGGTTTCCCTTGATTCCAAATACACTTTTCCTTCTTTTTTCTTTCCGATTCCCGACCCGTTTCAGCGCTGCCGGTAAATCACGCAATTATCGAAAAGTCATTTTGATACACCAACGCCTCGTTGGTTGTTGTGGGATGAAGTGAAATATCGAAGGGGATGCATCAAACAGGCAATTTTTTGCTCCTGCTAAAGGAAATGGGGACTCTTTTAAAGTTACCGACTGGAGTAATTTCATACGAATTGTTTTTTGGTCTTTAATAAACTGAAGATTTATGTTATAAAAAAAAGATTTTGCATACGTGACTACGTGACCTCTCTAAATGTCTCCGTTGTATTTTGGCGATTTATTCATATTTAAAGTAAAATTAATATTTCAAATATTGTTGTATAAAAGTCATTAATGTTTTTCAAATTTTAGATGTTAATACGACTATTGTGAAATATTTTAATTGTACTATTCTGAATTTGTTATAACAGTTGTTATCAACGTAATAAGTTACTTGTTATAAATTCATTGTGTCACGCAATACAATTTTTTTACTTTTATATCTTAAAATTTTAGAGTTAAATTTATTATTGGTAAATAAAAAAATTATGCTGATAATCATAAACATTTAATGATATACTTTTAAGAATGCTACTGTAGCAAAGAACCGATTTATATTAGAAAAGAATTACCAATATCGAAACAACAGTTTTACAAAATTATGTCCTTTTGCAAAGTTATGGCTATAGTATTAACATGACGGACATTGCGACTGAAATATGACCGTTGATATGTCACAATCTTAAATCAACTTACGTATTTATGTACAATTTAAAAATATTTAAGAATGGAGAATAAAGGAGTTTGTCCCGAAAGCCTTTAAATTTAAATTTTCAGAAAATACAAATTGTACAACGAATTCCTAATACTAAAATCAACTGAAATATCCGCTTACAGGTTGCAATTTCATCGAAAAATTATTGATAAAATGTAGAAAAACTCAAGTAAAAAAACCCGCTTTGTAAAATAAAATAAAATTGTGCCAAGATGATTCAATTATTGTTTTTTAACAAATTATACGTCATTATGTATGTATTTTACTTCAATTTATACTTTATTTAAATAAGAGTTGAATTTTTCTACGTTGATTTCATATAATTTTTTGTAACTTCAATTCCTGCGTATTTTACTTACGAACGAGACTTTGTTATTGACACACTTAATGCATTAAAGTTTTTAATTAAAAATATAAATCTTTAAAAATTCTATGGAAAGTAATTAATAAAATTGTGAGTGCGTGTACAAATTACAAAATGACAAACTTTTTTGTATTTTTCGTTCATGATGGAATAATTATAAAAAATTGTGTTGTACAATTATAAGTAACGAATGCAACTAAAAATATCGAGTTACATTATATTCTATTTAAAATGGGAAATCTGTATCAACAATGGATGTAAATATTACATGTTTTTTGCGATTTCAAAGTCAGTGAATTCAAAATCAAATTTGTGTTTAAATATAACATTTAAGTTGTATTGAACGACAAAATTTTACTTCCTGTTTGCTTTTGAGAATCGCAGTATCATTTCCTAATGGATTTTTCGTACTGAAGATGATGGGGCTAGCAAAAATTTCCTATCACATCTCGTTTTCGAGAAAATGTCTCGTAGTCACTCGATAAAGTTCTTTTTAAAAAAATTCTTAACTGGGGAAAAGAAGAAAATTTGTGTAATTTATAAAAGTTGTTTAACAAATTATTTTTGCAGGTTTCCATATTTTTTAAGAACTGTAATGCTTTGTCTCGTCAACGAATAACATTAATAATGAAAATTAATTTCTTGCAAACGGTATTAAATATTTTTCCCAAACATATTTATCAAATTTCTCATAACTTAAAAAAAAAAAATGAATTTTCTTGTCGTCAGCTATTTGATCCTGCCGGTTTTAAATCTAAAAATCACAATATTTAGTTTAAACAAAAACATACAGTGAGAACGAAAATGATGTTGAAAAAATGCATAAAAGATATGTAAATACAAAATAAAATAAGCCTGATGTTACATATTTAATAATTCTGAAAACTGTACATTTTCCACACTTTCTTCGAATCATTGGGTTTACTTCGGAAATATAATTATGTCTTAGATTGGATGGTAAGTTATATCCAGCTTCATATGGCTATGAGTTGTCCATTTTGCTTACCTAAAACCAAATTATGTTATGGTTGTAAAATTGATATACCAGAATGACCTGGTATGAATACACAATGGATGTTATCATTATTATGTTCATCAAACATTCATTATGAATGATTTATTCTACAAATTCCAATAATAGATAGAGATGTACCTCCATATTATATCCACAGATTATGTAAATTGTACGTCCACTTATTCTCATCATCATGCACAATCTATTCAACATCATCAAGCAATAAATGTACAGAGTTCGGATGTACGTACGCCTGATGTCCAGTGATTACGTAAAGCGTAGCTCCAATTATGCTCATCGTCTTATTTGATCTTTTCCACATGAACGAATAATATGTTCACAAGTTAGAGATGAGATGAATGTAAATTTGATGTCCACTGATTTATGTGTATTGTACATTTAATTATGTCCATTATTCATCCCTGCATCAATGGGTATAAAGTGGATAGATTGCGTAAGTACATTGGACGTTAGAGGCTGACAGGGACGAGAAGTCATTCTTCCTCTTCTCTGTATCAGAAGCAGGTGCTCATTTCGACGATTTTATTCGAGTCGAAGAGCACACCGAATATTAGCTCTCCAGTGTCTCAACGACAAATAAGGGAAGGGTCGAAAAGCGAAAAATTAAAGGCAATGACAAATTCACGTCGGGCGAATAATTGAAATATATAAACGAATAATGGAGGTACGTTGACCAAGGAAGTGCAAGCGAGAGAGACGAGATACAACCCCTTGACATCTGTAATTAAATGAAAACAAAAAGAAAGTAATCGACCGCCTTTCTTTATTCTCGTTTCTTGCCTTAGGTGGGGGAGGGTGGCCAAGACTCTGGGAGGGGAATCCAGGCAGCGAAATGGGAGAATCAGATAGGGTGAGACAATGGTCCTCTTGCCTGCCGTGAATGAAATGTCACCGTCCGGTTCGGATACGGAAGAGCGAATTCGTTCGAATCTTTAGACTTTTTTTCCTGTCTTGCTCGTTCCTCGTCCACTGCTCCTTGGTGTCTCACTTGCCCCTTACGTCTTCATTTGCAAACGCGACGGCTGCAATCTTCGCGAACGAGCTATATCCGACTTCTCCACGAGCTTCTTTTAATTATAGCGATCTCAATCTGTTTTTTAAAGCACTGAAATAGTGGAAATTACAAATGCTTTTCGAGAATAAGTTCTCCAAATATCGTAATCGACCATTTAAAATTCGTTTTTTATTTCAACGGACGTTTTTTTACGGGAGATTGCAATGACATCGTGGAAATAACTTGGTATTCAATAATTTATAAACTACTTCTTTTAATTCAAGTCAACTGGACTTACTATCGATCGATAGATTCTAACAAATAGCATCATCAAGTTTTCTTCCTTAGAATTATCTATTGAGACACTTGTGTCAATGAAAATGTAAATGCTGATGTCCATTGGATGTGGCCCAAGTCTAAAAAGAACTGACATAATTGGAAGGATAGTGCTTGCATCAAATAGTGGAACACTATTTCCATAGAAAATCCATAATCGATGCCGCTTGAGCCTCTAAATTTACTATCATACATACACGTGGTACTGATGAGCACATCCAGTTTATGCTTAATGTACCTCCAGTTTTAGAGAGAATAAATGAACTCAATTTTGACATTTGGTCCAGGCTCTGGAAGCAGACTGAACTTATGACATATCCGGAAGGATGATTCAAACCCAAGCCTACAGGATATCCTAAACAGATGACCTACAACCATGAAACTCTTCCTGAAGAATGATCAAAGTTGGCCTGAAATAAGGACATTTTACTGTATGTATCTTCCAGAAAACTAGACTTGGTATATTTTTGAAAATATTCAATCCTTATATATCCCAGTATTTCTTCAAGAGGATCAATATAGCATAATGTTTCTTTAATTTTATGACTAAAAATAAGAATAACGATATTTTTCGAAAAATACAGATAGGAAGATAAAACCTTAAAAATATATAATAACATTTTGGAAGGTATCACGGTGTCTAAATAATTATCGAAATGCGAATATCGTGACGAGCGTCGGGTAGATTACATAGTAATTTATACAGCACACGTTATCCTCATCTGCGGATCTCGCGGATAAATGAATATTTACTCTCCGGCTTCATTACTCACGGCATAAAATCAGTGCGCGGAACCAAGCGACAAAGTCCCGCCTTGTGCCCCCTAGTCGCCTCCTCATCGAAAATTACGTAAGTATATAGCGATGATAAAAGGCCGAAAAAGGGGTATCCCTTGGAAGCACCCGGGGAAGGTTCAAAGAGAGTCGCGGACGGGAGCTTCGATATCAATATTCTAAAAACACCCTTTGTCATTGTCTCGCGAAGAGGCGCTCGTCACAAAACGGCCATCCCTGATGCCCGCACTGTACAAGGTGTGCGTATGGTGTACACCGAGTGTACACCAAGACAGGCCCGGCAAAAACGACAAGCATCCTGAAGCCGCGCCACCTCTCTGACGCGACAAATACTGCCTGGCAGCACTCTCATTATACTCGCATATCCATACCTATTAATTTTTCATTACTTTAAAACAGAGCCCGGGATTGCTGGAGCTCGCCTCCCTTGTCTTCCATCTACTTGTGTTTTGTTCAGCAGGGTTGGAAATCTCTAAACGCGAATCCAATTCTTGTTGATGTTTTGTACATTTTTTCTAGAACTCTTCGCTAGAGGTCATTCGATGTCGAATATGTGATATTCAAATAAGAAATCAAATCCCGAGTTTACGTTGAGGTAAATATGTGAGGTAATATGTGTCAAATGTTGTCAAATGAACTAGGAAAAAATGAATTTCAATTCATCAAATATTGACGGTGTTGCACACGGGTGTCCTCAACCAAATACAAGTTTTATGAAAATGTCCGGGGAAAAGGTTTGCGGCATCTTATTTTATATGTTTCATAGTTTGAAAATCCGTTTAAAATGAAATCCTAGCTGATCATTTTCATAGAAAAATACTATTCAACATTTTTTCTATTTTTTGTATTTTATCCATTCAAATCCTGTAGTAACTGAAACATTTAGGATCATTAATTAACGTTAGAATTTGTTCCAATCAGACTAACATGCACATTTTGAGGAGAAAGGTATATTTTACAAAATGTCAATAAAACATTTCCAGTGAATATCACTTTCAGCATAACCCATAACTGCGACAGGTGCGTGATGATATAGCGGTTCCATTTTTTTTAACATTTTTTTGCTTTTTTTATATTTTTTTTCATTTGTTGATATTTATTGTTTGTTTCTTTGTGTTTTTTGCTTGTTATTGTATTTTTTTGTTATTTTTTATTTCTTTTTTTAATTATCAAATTATTATGTAATAAATAAAAACGTTAAAAATGAATAATTTTAAAATACTTCAATGTAATATTTAAATATGTAATGAAGAATATTCAACTAGCGCACTTCTTAACTTATACTGATATGATAGATCATCTATTACAGTGACTTTGTAGCGGTTCCAAACATTCAAACAGTCTCTATAATCTGTCTCGCCAGGCTGTTCGGACCATAATCCAAATCCCTCACCATCTAAAAAATGTAAGGAATGCTGTAAATGTTCAAATATTCGTGAATTTTTAGTGATATTGACACGCCTGCGCTTTTTTTATTTCTTTTACATATTTATCTAGTTTAGTGACATTTTATAAACTGCACATTTTTTTTTACAAAATGTGCATGTTAACCCTTTTTGTCCCAAAAGTCCGGAATTTGGACACAACTTTCAACGATGTAACTTTTGTTCCAAACAACGTTAACAAAAACTGAAATAAGTCAAAATCGATAGATTTGGACCTCTTCTTTCAAATGCCGTGGTCAGAATCAGCCGAAAATTACAGAGAAATAAGTTATGATCATTTTTTCGAAAAAAATACTGATTTTTTCTACTTTTTTCCCAATAATTGCGTTTTTTGACATTGAAAAGGGCAGTGCTGATCATTGCAAAACATACTAATCGCGTCTTTTTGCTCAGACCATTCTTCTCCCGTCGGATTTTTTCCAAAAAACAATATGACGGCTTCAAGAAAGCGTCTCCAAGTTGTAATTTTAAATTTTCTTCCACAAATATTGATTATTTGACCGCGTAACGGTTCAAATCACGGAGAACTGGGGTGAAAAAGTAATTATTATCATTTGTGAATACTTAATCCTATCATGATTCATTCATAACCTCAAATTAGTCGTGTACAATGGGTTACTACCGATATTTTGTCTGATTTTCACTCAATTTGCAGATTGCAGGTCAATCCACATCTTATAGTGCAACATAACTTTCAATGTCTGCAATATTGACTTACAAAACACAAAACAAAACACAAAAATAAAAAACAAATATTTCCTCATTACCTCCACGTGTTTTTAATACAAAAAAATGAAAGTAATAAAATTAAAATAAAAAAAAATGAAGAAAAGTATTTTAAAAATAAAAAAAAGTCGAACTCTACTAAATTTTTAGGTTATAACCCGATAATTAGTAGGTCATAAGGGTATATGGTCATTTTTAATTTCACGCATAAGTAATGTTACGGAAACGTCGAAAATTGTGTGAAAATTAGACAAATAATCGGTATAAACCCATTGTGTCTAATTAATTTGAGGTTATGAGGTTATGAATAAATCATGATGATACTAGGTATTCACAAATGATAATAATTACTTTTTCATTGCAATTCTCCACAATTTGAGCCGTTACACGTTCAAATAATCGATATTTGTGGGAGAAAATTAAAACTTACAACTTCCAGACGCCATCTTGAAACCGCCATTTTGTTTTTTGAAAAAAATCCGACGGGAAAAGAATGGTCTGAACAAAAAGACGCGATTAGTATGTTTTGCAACGATCAGCACTGCCCTTTTCAATGTCAAAAAACGCAATTATTGGGAAAAAATGTTGAAAAAACCAGTATTTTTTTCGAAAAAATGATCATAACTTTTTTCTCTGTAATTTCCGGCTGTTTCTGACCACGGCATTTGAAAGAAAAGGTCCAAATCTATCGATTATGTCTTATTTCAATTTTTGTTAACGCTGTTTGGAACAAAAGTTACATCGTTGAAACTTGTGTCCAAATTCTGGACTTTTGGGACGAAAAGGGTTAAGAGTCTGATTTGAACAAATTCTAACTTCAATTAAGCATCCCGGGTGTTTTAGTTACAACAAGATTGAAATGGATAAAACAGAAAAAATAGAAAAAATGTTTACTAGTGTTTTTCAATGAAAATGATCAGCTAGGATTTTATTCGAAACGGATTTTGAAACTATGCAATATCTAAAATAAGATGCCGTGAACCTTTTTCCCTGGCATTTTTAAAAAACTTCTTTTTGGTTGAGGACACCCATGCGCAGGTGTAAATTTTTAGCTATTGCTAAACATTATTTACCTTAAAATACCGTTTAAAATTCAATGGAATTTTAATGTAAAATGAATTTGTTATTTGACATCGTCGCAATTCCTCAACATTCAATTGCCTTCGAGAATGGATACGCTTGATCTCGGGACTGGCTCTGGTCGATTTTTCATAGTCTTCCTTGAGGCCTAATTCATTACCTAGTAATAGAATAATGAATTATGTTTTAAGCATTTTTCAAAGATTGTTTTAATAATGATTTTCTTCAAATATGTTTTCGAAAGTTATTTCTGTCCAAAATTCTTTTTTATACTGCTATATTTATTGAAGTTATTTTCGCAATGTTATTTTGTCATATAACCCTCAGAATAGAACAGTGTCAAAATGTAAAAGTGTACTGGCAACACGCTCGATAGTAAGCCAGATTACATTTGTGTAACAAGAGATTAAAATGGTAGCTCCAAACTACTCTCTAAAATTTTTAGAATGAGAAGCCACTTTTTACGAAATGTCAACTCACTCTACCTGGAGTGATAATAATCAAGACCTGCTTTGTATCTATTGTAAATTTAGATAGAATAAATTTTCATTAAATTTAGGTATAACATATATATAAAAATATGGCTGTTTATTCACTTAAAATGAGTGTCAAATAAAAATTGATTACAAGCAACATCATTTTCGTGAAATGTATTTTTAAATCGTAATTTTCTGCGATATGAAAACTTCCAGATGGAAACAATAGCATATTTCCTTACAAGTGCGGGAAATACGAATTTCCGTACGATTTTGTATTAGCTTGACATGAGTCCATGGCGAAACTACTCCATATCATCAATATCACTCCAAACGCCCGATTGTGGGAGACGCTCAAATATGTAACGTACCATTTATTTCCGAATAGTACATGGAAAATCCGTTTTCCCGCACTGTTTTCAATTCCCGTATTCAAACGCGGGGAATATTTTGCGCAATCAAATCAGTGCATTATGAAAATGAGTTATACACTTTTATCTTGTAGATTTTCAAAACAATATAGCTCTTTAATATTGAAGTTGGTCCCTCTGATTCGGCTGCCTACACGTTGCGTTATCATAAGTGGCAAGACGCTAACTACACTTCTTCAATCCCCTAACCTCAGTCTCACAGCTCTGTAATTATTCTCCGCATATAACAAGAAATTATATGCGATATTATCAGGCAGTTGACGCATGTAAAAACAAAGACGTCGCGCAATTTCGATGTAAGCAGCTGATTCTTATGCGCAGTTGTTCGCGTCTCGTTATCGATAAACAAAACCAGCTCAATGAATAAATAACGTATTAATACCGTATTCATTACAAAGTCAAGAATCGAGGAAGTAATTAAGACCGAAGGCCTTCGTGGCATCGCGATCGCGAAAAAAAGGTAGTATGGATTCCGACAGTAGAGCGAATACTCAAAGGGTACTGGGAGCCCGAGAGGAAAAAACTAATTAACTTTTCGGAATAATTAAGATAAGGAGGCGAGATCCGGCCGATCGCGCTCGTAACCCTACCCTTTATCTTTCTTCAAATCCGGTCCTTTCCTTTTTTAGTCGCGAAAAGACCGAGTCGAATCTTCCGAGCCTCGAGGGACAGACACGATCGGTCAATTAAATCGTTTGCATGAGAAAAGGTGAGCCTCGTCGCGAAAGTAAAAAAAAATCCAAGACGTACGGTGGGTGGAAGAGTATCGCGAAGAAAAGACAATTTCGTTTATCAGTTAATATAATCTAAAAGTATTTGATGCTGGGTGCATCTTTGAAATATAAGGAGGTGTTCTGACAGGTCTGAAACAATGGGAATTAATTTTTCAAGGACCAGGTTTGTTACTCCCTATTCATTGCACTTGCTTTATAGATGTTCCTCAACCACCTCAATATTTTCTTTCCCAGCAGTCGCATTGAAAAGAGAACGAGACTTTACCCATGTGCTTGAATTGGGGAGACATTATATAAATACCCATAAAAAAAATTGGTATTCATCTTTACGCAATGCAAAAGTCTCCGTAATGGTTGGATTAGGAACTTCTCACCGGATGGACCAATGTTCAGTTTGGTACATTTATATTGCCAGTTGGAGTACTAAACCCATTTACCGTATACCATTACTAGAATGCAGCATGTATACTAATATCCTAAAACTGCAGTGTCGTTCATATACAAGATGTATTTGGACTTATAGATACAACAAATAAATAGAAGGTTGCGATCTTTTCGACAATCTTTATGGAACCCTGATGGACAGGCAGATCGTATCATGATGCATTGGGAATTGTCATTTCACTAAGGTGAATAGTTTACGTATCAATAAGAGAACACATCATTATTTAAAGCAGATATATGGGCCATCATTAATGCAAGAAACCCCATGTCTTTACTGTCTGTAAAGAAAAGGACGGTAAATGACGGCAACCATGACAGGGTATAGTCTCATTAGCAAACAGTCCATGATCACAGGAAGCCCAACGCGGAATTATTGTCAATTTCGATAGGACGGGACTATTCCTATTCCTTGACCTATCTTAAAACGCAAATTTACGTTGGGCTAAACGTTGGGAACCTTCTGGTACCCTTATGATAATGGCGGCGTCCTCCTGCCTCCTTAGCATATCTACGGCCGATGTAAAATTGATTTCGTATAAATAAGAAAAATCGCTCCAAATCTGAGATGAAAAAGGTTTAGGAATGGTCCAAATGAAGACCAGGCGATCAAGTAGGATGCGATGAATTATACCGCTACAAAGTTCATTGCACACACACCTGCGAGGACCTGCTAGCATGGCAATGACCCAATAAAGAAGAGGTTATGAGTAAGAAGACAACGTCAAGCGTAATCTCCTTCACAAAACAAAGGAGTGACAATCGCCCTCAGGAGCACGAGTTGGAATTAACTTTGCCATACTTTCAGCAATTAAGCTGAACCATCATTACCCATTTATCGTCGAATCCATTATGTTTCCAGCAAATAAAAAACAATGAAGATTCAACCTTTAGCATTATCCCGCGATAACGTAACGTATCCATCTCGCAAAACGCATGTGATTACAATACCCGGAGGGAAGTCTCGATCCGGAAACTAGATCATAGGTCGCGGGAAGTGCAAGTCGGAACGCCCTGTCGCACTGTGAGTACAAGTATCCGCCCCCGCGTGGCAACTCGCTAAATCGCCTCCCCTTCCTCTGGAACCTCAGCCAGGTCTTTCTTTCTCTTTCTCTGCTGATAATTAGCAATGCACGGACCGGAGCGGTGGGACTGATAACTCGCAACAATGCGTCATTACCGCGTTTAAATGCGCACGACAAGTGCATTCGAGTGCGGTGCTCCGGTGCGTCCGCGGCGTAAACCACGAGTTATGCACTGTAAAGGAGGCGGCAGGGGGTAGGAGGGACACGAAAAAAGAACGGTCGCTGCCTATATGGCTATTTTCCATACGTCTTTCATTGTGTTCTTTGTGTAACTATAGATTCGCCAACTGACATTTTTATGGCGGAACAATGGCGATGCCAGCAGGAGAGGAAGACGGGAAACGAGATAGCGGTGGAGGAGATCGACGTCAACCGGAGCATCGTTACCCGAGTAAATAGACTGTCGCTACTTTCCGATGTCGTCGCGCACATCGCGCACATCGCCGCTGACGTTTCTCTGTTTGAAGGTTGATATGGTTGGAAGATTATCAACTGTTTGTAGGATTTCAAAATCACAGGTTCCTGCTCTTCAATCACTTGGAAAGAAAATTTGTCTCTCTTGACAATTGTTGTTATTCGTTTAAAGTAACTTCCTCTTCATATCCTACTAGGAATCATTAAAAGGCACCAAATAAACAAAATTTGCTTCACTGACAAAATTTGTTTGACTTTTAGGATTGGATGATTCCAATTCCGCAAATGTGGTGAAGGTAGCTCGACCTTACTAGTTTGATATTGCGGGACGATTGATCTTGGCACGCTGCGATGAACTTTCTTGGAGATTCGAGGGACCTGGGTATGTACGTATCGATTCGAGCAAAACACTTATAAATTTCTCCACCGGTAATTGCTCGCACACTCCGCAAACCGAAATGAATACGCGAGAAAAAGCCCGCGCAAAGCCCCGCGAATGCATCTAACTTGATACGAGTTGCATCCCTTTCCATTCCCATTTGCAACGAACCCGTAACGAGGGTTCTCGATGACTCTTCAAGCGATTGCGGCTCATGAAACTCAATACTCCTTGTGCCTCGATTTGCTCGCGTATACCCCAGAATAAACGGAAAATAAAAATCAAGAGTAACTGTATTAAATCACAAGGATCGCTTACAAACTGAAGAAATTGTCTTTGAAAAATATGCAAATTGAAAATTATCGACGGTTCAAGGGACAAATTATCCATGCTTCACTTTTCGCAAACTGAGCAAGTGGAGTTATAGACGTTGAACCCTAAAATAAAAATTGGAAAGATATACAAAAAAGTCCGATTTCTGAAGAAAAATTTAATGTTTTTAGACAATGTAAATTTATAAATCATTAATATTAGAAAAATTACTACTGTAGTGCTAATTGATGTCACGATTTTGATTTTTATTATTTGTGATCAATAAAATTATGATATACTTGTTTGTAAAAAATTTGAGGATTTGATGGCATAATCTTCTATTCATCGAATTTGTCTCGATTTGGCCGATTTTAAAGCGAACATTTTAAAAGCAATAATCTTTTTAGTTCGTAAATACAGATTGTTTTGTAATAATCGATTCTAAATTTTGAATACAAATTATTAAAACCGAATTCAGAACGGTCATCCAATTCTGCGTCCGGAATTGTGCTCGATTGCTTTCCCAAGTTGATATACATTGTAAGCTGGCAGTTAGAAGCTAGAAAATAACGTTTTTCTTAATTTTGATTGATGAATTTTGTTAAATATCATATCAGATTCATAGTTGTCGATTTATAACCCTTAGTTATCGATCCGTGACGGATCCATGGCGGATCTGCAACTTTGGAACCAAAAATCGTACCGATATAATTCTCCAAAAACGATTCCAAAGATCCTGAATTATAGAAAATATCGTCAATAGCAAGATAAATTTCATGAACTTGTCAGTGCTAAAAGTGAAAAGAACAGTTTTTCAAACATCAAAATTTTGATAATTTTAATATGAAATAATAATATCTGAAGTAAAAGGGAATATACCAATTGAAGATTCCAGGAATCGAATAAAACGTACATACGAACATACAATTAGAAGAACAGTACAGGGACATGATTATTCAGAGTTTTTATTTGCCTTCTAATTATTTTCAACTGCCCGAATTAAATGTCTTTATGGGTATTTAAGTTTTCAATTCCAGAGTTTCGTTATTTCCGCGATTTCCTCATTTTCTCGTAAGCGATCAAAACTTGCCGCGGAGGCAAGCAAAAGCTCACTGCGTCTCGGTGATGAAATGTTGTTTTTGAGATTTTAACGCGATAAAGAGTTGCTTCATACCGCGGTATTTGTATTATCAACGTATTCTATTATTATTACGTGCCGACATAATTGACGTTCTTCCGTCGCTAAGCCGAGGGAGATGTGTGTACCGCTAAGAGCGGAAGCTGAATGGAAACAGAAATTCGGGAATAAGTGGCAAAAGACAGATAGAGGGAGACACAGTCGTGGTGGAAGATAAAGTGAAACATAGTCGCTCGAAAAGTTGGAGTGAAGTTTCTTTCGCTCGTAACAGGTATTTATTTTACAAAATACTTCCTTTTTTTAAACCCCTCCTATGCCCCCGCCGCGCTTTTACTCGTCGCCGTGGACGGTAACGTCATTTGCCACCCGAGGTATTAATTATAAAAAAGTAGAAACTAAATACCCGACAGGCCGTACCACGCGAACGAACGCGGCTGTAATTATCTCACTCGTCGAAAAGTTCTGATCTGGATAAACGTGGAGACCATTAGCGGCCGCCTCTCGTTTCCTCGTCTTGTTGCCGCGATGGTCGGCGGCGATCGCAAGAAAAATCTTTCCCGCTCGTGTTTATGATTCGTTAAAACTTCATTGACGCGGGATTGAGCATTTTTCCGGGACGATCCCTACAGAAGGATTATTTTTCCCAGTTTAGGAAAAAAAACTGTTTTCTCTGTCTGTATGGTATCAATAGGGATATTGTTTTTTTTAATCTGACGTTCTTTCGGGGAGTTTATTTTCTGATTTAAATATACTTTGTATGCAACTAATGGCTTATGATGAATCAATAGAATAATGTTCTCCAATGATTTTTCATGTGAAGTCAGATACTCGTACGCATAACTCATGTAAGATTTTTTATTTTTTAAACAAAAAATAAAATATGATCAAAATCAAGACATTTGCTATTCCGTCATATTACAACCTTCAGTTGTTGATAAAAATTAATGGATTTTTCATCCTCAAATTTGGAACAAACATAAGGTCGTCAAATTTCAGAAACAATTATTTATGCAGAAAAAAATTGCATGAGAAGTTACGTACACTTGATGAAGGATTACAGAGGACAGACTAAAAAAAATTTCTGTGTTATCTATGTGGCAAAATCCTGATTACATAAACATGGATGTAGATTAATCAACCACAGAAACAAACACATAACACGTTTAGAACCCCAGGAGAGATTTTTTTAAGGATGGGTTTTCAGCTTGTGTCAAAATTATGATATGATAGGGCTGTTTAAACCTCGGATTTAGATTCAGCGACTCCAAAAACATATAGATAACATGGTGAGACCAGTTTAATTAGAAGTAAGAAGTTTGTACGGCTTTGCAATCGTCACGTGTTAAATCTACTGCAAAAAGAAATCTTTTACTCAATCTCTAAGTGCAAAATCCTATTTTTTCTGCTTTTTGCGGGTGCAAAATAGCACTTTCTCTCCATAGGGAACAAAATGAATTTAACCAGGAGCACACTAAATTTCTTATATTCAATATTTTGCTCCCTATATGTCGTAGTAGATTGTGTAAATAGGGAGCAAAGTAGGTATTTCGCTACGAGGGCGAGTTTGACGCACGAGCGAAGCGAAGTCGGCATTTCGAATAGTCAGCAAACACCTAATCTCCCTTGTTGCACATATTATTTTCACAAACGAGAGTGATCTATTTTGCTCCCGCGATGTAGGGAGCAAAATGGCATCTTGAGCTCAGTTGAGAAACTTATTTTTCTTCATAAGAGAGGAAAGTAGCCGCTTCCGGGAGGAAAGATGCCGCTTATTCTTTCGGCAACACAGAAAAATCGTATACTTCCCTCGGGAAGTAAAAAAGAATGCTTCCCTCGTTGAGTAATGTACTATGTCTGCCGGCTTAGTTCATTTTGCTCCCTAGTGAGAGAATGCGCTTTTTTCTCCAACGATATAGGGAGAAAAATAGCATTTTGCGCTCAGAGTGGGAGAGAAACATATGTGCAACAAGGGAGAGTAGGTATTTGCTCCCTAGTTGCGGAATATAGTATTTGGTTCTTTACCTTGTAACATTCACCAAATACTCCAATTTCCTAACTTTAAGATTGCCACTAATAATAATAACAATTTCGGCAAATTATATCTTATAAAAATTGATAAGGTTGATTGTAGCAAAAAATCCAACGTTATTTATAAATTTCATATTACGATATTATTTTAGTTAGTACTAAACTGAAAAACAAAAGGTTAGTTCTAATTGAAAATATTTTAACAGTTTCGAAGTTACACATTTACGGAAATTTTGTGAAGATATAAAATGTTCGAGTTTAATTTTGTCTGAAACGATTTTGTCTTTTTGATCAATTTTGTCTATATTATTCTGTAAATTTTGTTGATATGACAATACTGACTGTATCATCATTTTTAGCAAATAAACAAAAACAAACAGTTAAAAAGTAATATTTGACGTATCAAACGTACACTAAATGAAAATGTTGTCTGTCAGTTTAACAGTATGGATACATTATCTATGTATTAAAATATAATAACGCATTGAAACCACTATAAAATCTACGTAATGTATTAACATCAATAAACTAGGCATATTTATTATTGCTTGCAACGACTAAAAAAATGTTGGGTATTAATATTATATGTGTAAATCCGAGATACTTTTGTTAGTGTTTAATAGCGAGCATTATTGATTATAATATCGCATGATTGCCACAATCTCGCATTATTGTATTTAATGTGAACTGCATGCAATTCACGAACCCCAGGTTCATTGGTAACTGTCCATGTGCGTTCATTGGAAATAAACGTATGACGCATAAACTTCGCTGTGTCATTTCGTTCTTTTAAAAATTGTTAATTTTTTATAGTCAACATTTTTTGTCAATTTTGTGAATTATTTATGGTCATTTTCAACGGTTAATTAATTTTGTAAGACTAAGAAAGAAACATTTTGTTTAACACTTTAATATCTCATAAATTTTCACATCCATAAACTCAAAAACGAACACCTACATATGTGACTCTTGTAAAATTCGAGCTCTTTAAAAGATCGCCGGGAGTTTCCAATAGCTTTTACCCCGCCGCTAATGGGCGCATCCCGACATATATGAGCCGATGGAAAGAAGTAAAAAATGAAAGAGTCAAGACAGAAGCGGCAGAAACGAGGATGACAGACAGAGTCACAGATCAAGAGAGAAAATGGTGGTGCGAGTGAGATAGAACAAGCAAGGGGGGCATACATGAGACTCATTCTACAAAGGGCTTTCGCCGTTACTCCTTTGTATCGGCTGTCGCTAAAAGAATGGAAAAGACGAAAGGACATTGCCATTTGCCTTTGTACTAAAATCTATTCAAGTATTTCTACGCAGATTCACTTGCACTTTGCTGGTTTGAAAAATCTGTGGTTAATCGATTGGTTTCGAATTGTGAGCCGTACAATCATTTCAGAGAGGTAGGCTTCAATAAGTTTTTAGTTACGAGTTGTCATGGCATATGTGATTTTAATCTCTGGCCAGTTAATGTTAGGGTAGTTCCTAAATATTATTGGATAGTTCTCCAGTTTGGACGTACACTTTACAGGAGCTCCAAACCACATGTGTCTCAGCTGGTGACATATATGAATCAGTTATCAAAACCGATTTATTGTCTGGAATTTATGATTAGTTGGCCAACCAACTACTTTATCTCTAGATAAATATACTAGTCTTCCCCCCTTCTGCAGTCCATCCTTGATTAAAATATTTAATTAGTTAGTACCACTCGTGGTAGTCAATTCATGTTCTATTTTTATCTAACTATTTTATCACTACAGCAAATTTCTGGCTGGTCTAATCTGGCTGATCTAAGCTGCTTAGTCTATTATTGCAGGAACTCAATTAATTAAATAAGTATGGTATCGATTCAACGAAATTAAGAAATCTATTTAAGATTTGTCAAATCGGATATACCTATCATTAATATTATGTCTCATCATATTTCATCCATATACCATCGTATATTTCTATATTTCGCAACCCTCAAGCTCATTCCTCTTCCGGTCTCATTTTCTATCTGCGACAGTGCCTTTTTCTCCCGTGAATCCTTCTCGAAGAAACAACAGATCAGGGTCATTATTTATCACTCACTTCTCTGGTTCAAGAGCAGAGACCTGCCAAAAGAAGGTTCACGCCCCCAATTCAGGAAGGTGAGACCGAATCAGAAATAAAATTCGCGAGCGGTGCAGATGAAGCGAGAAAGATAAGATATCGGATGAGACAATGGAGAGATCAAGGATAGAAATATTCCGCAAAGAATAGCTACTGCGAGAATGAAGGAAAGGGAGGGAAAAATTCACCGCGGTGGCAAAGTACGTGACAACTGCCGAAGATATTCGGTCGCGAAAGAGTATAAGCTTAATCCTCCGCACGACAGCGACAAAAATATGGTGCCATATTGTCTTCATATATCATCCGGGTTTTCTTCGATATATAATAGTATAACGCGTCGCTTTCTCTTCGACCTGTCGTACTCCCGTTAGCAAAAGTATGGAATTTAATAAATTTCACCCCGTCAAATAAAATGTCGATTGCATCGAAATGCACATCAATCTGGATGTAGTAATTATCATCCATTATTGAAAAATCGTTTCATTCAACCTCTAACCATATGACGATGTCCTACTCATTGTTAACAGAAGCCTGAAGCAAGTTTGGCACCTGAGCGCGGAAAGTCGAGTCACAATGAAGCTTGTGTTATATTTTCCTAGGTACCGTAACGCGACGTCGCGTCGTTGCCCTGTAGAAGTAAATTACGGCTGCATTGCCTATTACGTCGCTTGCATATTACATCGAATGGATCTTAATTATTTGAAATTTTACGGCAGGCAGAATGTAATTATAATACGAGGAAACGCAAAGGTTTGTGCGTGGGGTCGCGGTGTAGAGTTGTAGTTATTCTCCTCGAGTGAGCTAGCTCCGCAACGGCTGCGGCCGCCCGACCCCGCATGCCGCCAGAAATGAGTCGCGCTCGCCAAGAGCATTTCATCAGAAGCGCTGTTGAGTTCCACAGACCACTTAACTCATAAACGAGGGATTATTTCATCGTGTAATCGCGTATGGACCAAAAAGCATTACAATTAACGCAAACCAGTTCCGCAATGCAGCGCTTTTCGCCCGCAGCGCAACTATATCGGCTGACGTTTCGGCTTGGAACCTGCTTCATGATTACTGATGATTCGAGTTATTGTTTACAAGTGCCCGACATTAAATATATCAATAAGAACCGCTTTTCGTGCTTACAACTCACGTATATATACAACACGAAGAAAATGCCGACCATCCCTGACAATGAAAGCTCCTGCTAAAGGGCGCATGATTAATAGTGCCTTGGCATGCCAGATAATGCAATTTTATTTCATTTGATTCCACGAAGGTAATTGCTATTTTGGCGGGACTGTCGGCCCAATCCCGAACAAACGGAGGACCGACTGGCACCCTGCGATGATGTATTGGCTCGATCGTCTCGCTTTCTCTTCCAGGGAATCACTCGTTCGTTTGCTAACTCGCTCGCACTGCACGATATTAACTTCCGCTCTTCACGCGCCTTATTGCTTCCAATGTAGGATTTATCGATCCACCCCAAGATAGGATCCTGGGCACCGTTTTCCGTAAGCCGAAACCGTTCGGGTTTGCATACCATCGTCCTGAAACATGCAAACAAGCAACAATTGTTGTTCTCTCTTTTGCAAACTTTATGCATTTCGAGAAAATGAGACAAATTCAAGTTGTAAACAAAATCAGTACGCGACATTATTTGAAAGCTCGCGAATAAAAAAATTCGTTTCCGCAAGTTTACGTTTCCGTGCGAGGCAAGTCTCGCGATTCGCGAAACTTGGTAAGGAAAGTTCGAAAGCCAAAGGTTTTCGACGGTCGTTAGCGTAGGAAAATAAATTCGCCGTTAAAATACGTCGACGGTCGCGTTTTCTTCGATGCCCAACGGGCGGCGGCAGTGGGTGGCTTCATTTCCAGCGACGCGATAAGTTTGTACAACCGTGCAGCCACGGCGGTATTATTATTAGTATTATTATTGTTGTTGCGGCTACATCGACCGCGATCACTCAAACTCGTTAAAACTTTTGGCATTACTGACTTCGACCTGCATTCCACCCTCTTTCGTATACTTCCACCCACTCCGACTCCATCACTACGCCTTTTCTACACCCTCCTCTATACCCGTTATCCGTGGTTTAACCTTTCGGCTCGACTTGCACAACCGCCTCTTCTTCTGCATACGATGCCTACGTTACGAGCATTCGTTTCATTTTTCTGCCTGGATTATGTTCCAATAAGAGTTTGACGAATCCGTCTGGACGGGGACGAGGAATGCTCGTGTCGCGAATTTGATACTACCTTTCGGAAGGATTTTACTTGATGTTCAACCGTTATTTAGTTGATAATGCAGGGTACAGATACTGATCTAAATTAAACGGCTGTTATGATTGTTTACAAAGAATCAAGAAGTTTTCAATTTCTTCTTATGACCCGACCACAATAATGTCACCCTTTACAATCACTGCCGTTTTTACAGACTAAAGGATATATGTGTAAATATTTCGTATAATGTCTTTTATTTGTTCATATCTGTCATTCCAGTTTCTGATGCGAAAAAATATAATAAATAGTATAAACTGGAAAGTAAATAAAAACATATATAAGATACGCTAATTAGCTTCTGCATTGAGAATAATTGCAAGAGAGACCACCAAACTTCTCATAATGGATACTTAGAAAAATGGAGTTAGGATAGAGGATTGGTATTTTTCTATGATTTCATGACTTGTTTAGCCTATTCACGAATCGCCTCCCATGGTAAAGGTCCGAAAGACAGTTGAAACATAACATACAGATAATACAAGGTAGAGGAATGCATCATCCATCTAGAGACAGACCCACCCGACTGTAGTCCGCGGAGCGTTTTGACCATTACTGGGTAGCATCAATAGTTAGAAAAACTACCTAAAACTAAGAAATAACGATTTTGACATTTCTGACATTTAAAACCACCGATTTAAGCTCAAAAGTTTACCAGCTTTAATATCGTATTAACATCCTAAAGGCCTCCTACGTTCGAAGGATATTAAAAGAACTATAAAAGTGAACATTGTATGTCTTCAGTTGCATTATGTGCGAGGTATAATATCAAAGTCACCCATCTATGAGTCATCAGACGCCTAAACTTGGAAGGTCGACACACACAGCGCCCATATACTGGGCACATTACCTGGTCCAGACTTGATTCCTTTAACCCTGGATTATCTTACAAGTATTTGATTTTAATTCATATTAATAGTGGTGTTACAAGATTATAAATTCTTTAGTGACACTAGTTTAAGCTGCCATGTTCGTATCGACGTTATGGATCCAGGATCATGCCTAGCTACAGGATGACACGCGAACTGTACTTAGAGGATCTAGACGTCGTACATAGAACACTATGATTTGGATGTCATTGAGATGTCAGCTCAAATGTTCACAAGATCCTGAATGTCCAGAAAAAGTACCTATATCGATTTTGTGGACATCAGCATAAAAATACTTTCTGTTGATTTCCATTCTTTGTAAGATTGGAAAATCCCGGAAGTTATATGTATCTACCGATGACATTCTTGTCTGATTCTGCTGCTACCAAAATAACTATTCCACGAAAACCCGACGTGCCATAAACTCGACAGTTCAAAATCCAGATAGATGAAAATCGCGACGATAAAAACACAACTCTGAATCCCGACTTTCAACATCCCAATGTATCAAAAGACTTTAAAACCAGGCTGAGAAAGCAAGGACTGGACTTTTGGACATTGGAATTGGAATTGAACATTTTGGAATTTCGGGGTAATTCTGTTACTGTGGGGGGTAATAAAAAGTTGGGATATTGAAGATTAGGATTATCGCATTTTTTTATCGTCAGGATTTTGATAGGTTGGCATTTTGATCACCGGGATTTTAAACGTTACGATTTCAAACGCTGGATTTCTGAACTTGGATTCATAGTACTCCAGGTTATTATGATTACGGGATTTTGGTGACAATCCACCAATTCCCTAGAATGGTAGAAATATATCCAAATAATACGATTTAAATCCTACGCCTATGTCTAAACCCGAGATGATCGAAGTTAATGTCATGAGAATCTTCATGATAAGGTATCTCAAAATCTCATATTTTGAATCCTAAGCTATGATATATCACATGTAATATTTATATTTAATCAGAATGAGATTGGTATTAAAATGAATCATAATTTGGAGAATCATCATCATCATCATCTAAGTAGAACCCCATCTCTATTCCTATTTTTTATCATTTTATAAAATCATTTTCATTACATTTCTCACGTATTAAAAGACAATTTAATTGATGTTTCTCCTGTAACTGAATAAATCAACAACTTCCCATTATATCATAAACATAATGAATACAACAGAATCCATTTAATTCAATTTCTAATTCCTCAACGGAACCGCAATCGCCTGGAATTCCCTCAAAAGAAAGCCGGGGATCGATTGAATTTCTCTGACGGTGTAAAAACAAATCGCTTCGTCGGAGTCGTTAGACGCGTGGTGGCGAATGTTTAATCCGTGCCGATAAATCAACCCTCTCGTCGGTAATAACGAATCTGACGCAAGGTTCTGCGGAAACGAACCTGAGGAAGTAGGAGGGGGATGGGGGCAAAGTAAAAGGGGGTGTCCGGTCTCTCTCGTCGCGGTTTGGGCGTTTCGCCCTGTACGTTCGTTCGACTCCTGGCGTTATCTCTGATTCTTCGGGGCCGGGGGCAAAGCGCCCCTTCTTGCTCGTCGAGGATGAGTATTTCGGGTGCACGAGAAGGATGGGTGAAGATAAGGCGAATCAAACCGTAAATAACTGCAGAACAGGCGGAAAGGAAGGGGGCACGACACCAACGCCTCGCCAGCTGCAAAACTCGCCGAGTTTTATAGTTGAATCGCATGACTCCGAAATCTCCATACATTCCGCGAGGTTCTCCCACCTCCACCTTACCGTCTGCATTTTATTCCTGCACCCTCCCACATTCATGTGCGATCTCTCTCTCCTTCAACCTTTTGTCTCTCCGAACTATCCACGTGTATTTTTATATCGCAAGTTAATGGCGAATTTCGTTCTGCTCCCGATTTCCGTGCGATAGTTTTCATGACTCGCACACGCTACCCAGACCGAAAGCTTTACGAGTGACGCCTCGTACGCTAACGGCTGAAAGTAAAAATTGACCGTAAGGAGACTCCTCCTGATATATGAGGGCGCTGTATTTTTTCTTCGTCTACGAGGCCATAAGTACATGTTATCGCGCTTTTTAACAAGTCTAGTGATTTATGCACATCTGTAGACCTACGATTTTCTTCGAGAACCTTCTTGCTACCTCGAAATATATGCGGTTAATTAAATTACATGCTAACTATTGTGATGAGCTCTAGTTGTTGAAATCAGGCCAGATTTAAGAAATGATACAGTTAGTGCTCAATTTTTCACATTCATCACATTATCGATTATTTTAAGTAAGGTATCGCCTATGCATTTTTATACCAACCTTCTGGTCTTATTGATGACCAACTAGTAGGATTTTTGTTTGTATCTACCGTGGAAAAACAATTTTCCTAGTGCATTCTTAACATGCTGAAGCCTTGACGGAAAAACGAATTTTGTTCGTGAAACTAATAAATTTAGACACATAGGCACTGTATAAATAACTGTCTTATTTTGAGACACCTTAGTCCTCAGTTCAAATATGTTTTCATATGTCTTAAGGGTTTATTCTACACATCTGGTACTGGCCGACTTTTCGTGTTACCTTATTGAGGCCGAAGAAGTAATCCGCTCAGTGACGTCAGTATCATATGGGAGCCCCCTACTCCTCCTGCTACGTGCCCCTCCTACTCTCGCTCTATCCAATCTAGATGCGAATAGTCAAGTTCCGTAAATTACAAACATTGTGTAGTTTAATAAAAAATGTCTTGAAAGAGAATATAACCTCTCCTTTAGTGCACTGTTTATGTATACAAAATGGACTACACGGAGAAAAATGACTCCGCTGGATTAGCTGATTCATATCAGCTAAAATTTTCGGCTGGAATTGTCGAAAATATCTGCAATTTTAGCTGTTTTGATTCCGCTAATGTAGCCTTAACCCTACTCAATTCGCGCTTAGCTCTAAATTTCCGCTACATTAGCAGGTTTGTTCCGCTAAATTTGCGGACTTTTTCAGTAAATTTAGCTGAAATTATCGGCTATCCCTAATGGAATTCCAACAGCTATCCCTATAGGATGAAATTGGTAGAATCTGCGGATTTTTCGGCTGATTTAGCCGGTTATTTTTCTCCGTGTATGCTAAACCAAACTAGACGGAATTTCTACCATGGTCACTATTAGTCGAGATAAAAAATTCATATTTAACATTTTAAAGCAAGAAAATGCAGCAATGATCGTTAGGTTATCATTTTATTTCATAAATGAACCCATATACATTTTTACCTAGTGCATAAAAGCGAATATAACATGCGGTTTTACATTTCTCTCATCGAACGATAATAATTTCATACGGGGGATTTTCATTTACACATTCTGCTGAATGTTAAATAATCAGAGTTACTAGTCGCGGCTTTCATTTGTGAATGCCGAAGCCTGAACGGGTCCTTGATTACCATGCAAATCAAGGTGCGAGTCGGTATTTTTACATCAAATACGGAAAACGAGCGGGTTACGCCGCGTCTCTGAATCGCAAACGCAAACGAGTCGATCGCGGTTTGTTGCGAATACCTATGCGCTGTATTTTCGAGAGGTACCATTTACATCCGAATAGTGTTCGGCGTATTCCCAATGTAAATACTTGCATCTCGTTAAGTAAACAGTACTCCTACCGTCGCCGTTGACGATTCTCTGAATATCGTATCGACAATTCGCCGCCCGACAATTCGCTTCTACGTTAATTACATTATTCATCCGTCCGTTTGTATTCGAACAATTTTATTACAGACAAACTGATATTATCGAATCGCGAGATGATCACGTAAATTAAATTAGGAATTAAACGGTCTTCCTGCTTAATATATTTTGGACGTGACACTTACAATTATTGCAATTTGTATTTTTCAATTTAATTTTTATGTAGTCAATCCAAAAAGAGTTCTAGAACCACAGTCCCCGTTACAATAATTAAACCATTTGGTTGGTTTGGAAAATGCAATCGAAAATATTGTGTTTACGGATTGAGTATTTAAGTTCTAAGATGGCCGGCGAAGTGCATGGAGAAGTTGAGGTAATCGAACATTTGATTGAATCAAGTTAAATTTGTTGAATTAAATTATTGATTGTAAAATCTGAACCGATTCGGTTGTACCGAACGCGTACAGTCTTGAAACCAAATCATGTAGTTGAAGCAATAGAATTGGTTATAAAAATATATCCTTTTTGTTATGAGAACCGAGCGGAGCAATGGTAGCCGAACAATTCGGTGTTGGCATATATACGTCACCTTGGATACAGTAATCTTCATGAATTCGCGCCATACTCCCAAACTTAAAAATTTAGTCCTTTTTGTGATTTCTGTGATCGTTCGATGATACTACGTTTGTTCCAAATATTTTGAATTAATTATATTTAATTGCATCAATAGTTTTATCCAATTACTGGCTTCAGTAACCGAACTCTATGGAACTCCACTTGAGTTGTGACTTTATGATTACTCCAAGGTGAAATGAGCACTCGAAATAAGTACTCCAGATTTGCATACGGTCCAACACGTACACTTCGTTTATTGCATCCAAATTGGTTCTGATAATCAAACTGTTTTGGTACTTACATTCAAACGAGTTTGATACCCAGAACCTAATCGGTTTAATTTTGAAAACCAATTATTAGCTATATTATCCAAACAGCGTCAAAACAAAATAGGTTTCATCAGAAAATAAAATATATGTATTAATAAATAAACGAAATATCCTATTAATATTGTTGAGACATAATTACGCGATTTAATAGAAATTACGAAAATGATGTTTCTCTGTAATATTAAATTCAACTGTGATTGACATAATGAAACGGGATTAATTTGGTACTGCA
Source organism: Trichopria drosophilae (assembly GCA_030407085.1). Taxonomy (NCBI): domain Eukaryota; kingdom Metazoa; phylum Arthropoda; class Insecta; order Hymenoptera; family Diapriidae; genus Trichopria; species Trichopria drosophilae. The sequence continues at coordinate 116,582,778 of CM059585.1, read as the reverse complement.
AAGGTCCTGTTCCGATCCGGAGACTGGTGATTTGTCACTATTGAGACGTCCGTTCCTTCATTGCGTTCGAGAGTTTACTCACTGGCCTCTGTCCATCCGTAGGAATCATGGGACTAAGAAGCTTTGAGGACGATGCCAAACCTGAGAGCGTCTCATAGTCCAATCGGACGATAAACACAGCTACGATCCAATGCAGAGTGAGACGCCTCGATTGACAGTGAAAGCACCAGAGAAAGAGGTCGTTTGAAGCTTTCACGTAAAGCTCAATGACAGCATGCACTTCCAAGACGTAACAGAGAGAATCGCCGTTCCTCGTTCCACCCCTCTAGGAGCGCCTGTCTTGCTGATATTTCGTATACACGCTGTAATTGAATGCATACACCATGGAACTAGCAAACGCGATCGTCCAACGGAGACGTTAACGCTCGTATTTCCTAGAATCCCGATCTTGAGACGACGAATCCTCTCGCGTGCTTGCACGCCGCGTAATTAAGACGGACCGACGGTTGGTGCTTTGAGGTTCGTCGGTCGTGAAACGGTTGATGAAGATGTCAGAAAAAAATAATAGGAGTTTTAAGAGTTTATACAAAACGTCTCATTCGAAGACATTACACTCTTCCAGAATGTATTTTCGAGATAATCTTCTTAAAATATCTAGTTTTTATACCAACCCGGGAAAAAATTATTTGTATCTGGATCATATATGAACCATACAAGATTATATATGAACCATATATGATCATACATCATCATATGATTCATATATCATCATATACGATTCGTATATAATTCAGATATGTTTATGTATGCTCATATATTGATTTTGACGTTATATAGTAATATATAATCATATATGAGCATATATATCCCATATATATTCATATATAGCTAAATCTGATTATTTATATTTATATCAGGTCAAAATCCATATACGAGCATACATAAACATATCTGGATTATATACGAATCGTTTATGATGAAATATGAATCATATATGATGATCTACGATCATATATGGTTCATATATGATTCAGATATAAATCATTTTTTCCCGGGAACATTTAAAAGATAATGTTAAAATTATGAGAAAGAAAAAACACTATTTTAGATATCATTCTCTGAGTTTTGTGTTTAGTTATTGTTCAACCAAACAAATCGATTTGTATATTTCAGATAGATACAGGAGCAACGATACTCTCAAATGACGAAAGAAAGGTTCCATCGATTTCTAGTCATCGATGGATGGATACCTGCTGAAAAACTGTTAAATGTGACCAATAACTTTTCTATTTCGACCTAAATTAAATAAACTTTATAAACGTGTTTGATAACTTAAAGATACAAATCAACTATTTATCAGGAAATTTCTTAGAAATAAAGATTTTTTAATTATGCAAATTGTGTTCCTTTGGTTGTAGTGTATGTCACGATTATTTTACTTCGATGCTGATGGAAGAATCTCAGAATAGCTGCATAACTTCAGACTACACTTTAATAAAAACAGAGTGCGGGGCAAGGAGGACGGTAGTGGTAAAAGGGCCTTAAATGCTGCCGAATATACATATTAGGGACTACCATTACGATACCACTCTACTTAAAGATGCATTGCATATACTCGTGTCTCAGCCCTGCAATTATAACCTTATTTTTTTTATTACGGGTACTGCCAATATCTGATGTAAAAGTCACAAATATTGCAGCAAAAATAAATCAGATACCAGTGTTTGACAAATTAAAAATGGTCGATACAAAATGAAAATAAAAATAATATTTTATTAATAATGTCCCAGTCATCCACATAAAATACAACAAAATGGATAGACTAGAATCCAATTTGGTGTCCAAATATCTGAAGTTTTTATAAATTAACAATGACGAATCAAAAATGGCGTACGAAATTTAAAAAAGTAATAATTTGTAACTTTTTACTTGGAGGTTTTGTGGAGTCGATGAAAACCAATCTAAAGTAATTTTTAAAAAATATAAAATTGGCAATCCAACGTAGCAGAGGAAATTTAAAGAAGTTATTTTAAGTAACTTAAAACTCGTCACTTGTACTCACTGATCACAAATCTAAAGGCAGTGTTCACAAAATTTAAAAAAGGGAAAGCAATATAGATGGCGACACCTGTAAAGAAAATATCATTCATTTGGAATTAGTAACTGGAGATTTGTTGGGATACCACATGATGCATGTGACTTTTAAAAACTTATATGTTATTTACATGAAATTAGTTACTTTGCCTTTTTTTGATGGCTTATCGCGAATCTGGTAACATCGTACAGCAATTCAAAGAAGTTTTAAAAATATGATAATTAATGGGCACAAAATGAAAAAATCAAGAAAAGATTTACAAAAACATTTCGATAACAAGTTTTAAACATTTTGATTAATTTTTGGGAGTTTATATGTCGATATATGATATTACAATTGAAAAATTCTTTTATCTCTGTTTTTTATCCGCCAGTTTGCATTTTTTCGGGAAAACCGTATCGCATAGCAAGTTCATTACTCATAATAAAATTAACGAAATTGAAAAACAATGTTTAGTTGGAAGAAACGTGCATATTGTTTTTATTTTAACATTTACAAAAATGTATTATACACCACTGGAACGAGCGATAAAAATGGCCAGTAGAAATTAATATTGCAGAATTTTTATCATGACGTTTAAATACTACGGTATAGAGTCAAATTTAATGAAAAGAATATTTGTATTTAGACGTTAAAGGGTTAAATTGACACACTTAGATAAAAAGTATCTCCAAATTTGACACGTTACTCTCATTTATCGATTCTAAATAAGATAGATTTGTGGCAGGTATGGAACGGTAGTGTATAATTTGTTATTTAATTTGATAGAAATAGCATCATTCTGGATGTTCTATAAGTAATGGAATAAAATATTTTTTTGTTCGATTGAGCATTTCACGATCCATGTATTATATAGGGACTTTACGAAGTCGTCATTTGTAAAAATTGCAAATTTTACACCTTCGAGATCACAAAATATTGTTCACAACACAGGCGTAGAATTTACGCTTCCTATGGTGGTTTTTTATCGCCGTCGGGCATGCAACCACCAACCGAGGCGTAAAACTCTTATTTTACGCCCTTAATACGAAAAATACTATTTCTGAATAAAGTATTTTTTATTACGTTAACCACAAATTCAATGGATATTAAAGAATTGTGTACCTTATGATTGTGATTAAATAAAAAAATGTTCGCAGACTGAAATCATAGATGTAGATACTGCAATATTCCCCTAAAAAATGTATAATTTAATTATATCAATATCTCATAAACTTTATACTGGTGTGTGCTCATGCGTTATCTCTTCTCCTGAGAATTAATCAGCTGTCACCTTAGAATATAGTGAAACACAACATTGTCCTGAGTATTTTGACCATTTACTCATTGTCGTCGATCAAACAAAAATTCAGAGAAATACGAGTAGAATCGGCAGAGAAAATTGTGTTATTATTAAATTATTTTTTAAATACCGGATATACGAAATGTTGCCAAAATCTAATCAGATGCTATGTTAAGCTCAAAAAGAGGTTACACTTGTCAATCTGTCAAACGTACATACTGAACACGTCAAGTTGATTGTTTTCATGTAAATTCGTCAGGGCATTACCGTTGATTTTACGCAGAAAATTGATGCTCCACCTTTTTTGTTTGAAACATTTTCTATTGTGATTTGTATTTTTGAAAATAAATGCATAAAACGTAATGGTTTCATATTTATTTGTCATTGATGGTACAACCGTTGATTTTACGAAGAAACCTTTTGTGTTGAGAACTTGATGCTCTACATTTTTTGGTATGAATTGTATTTTTGATCAGAAACGCAAAAAAAAACTTTTATCTATTCGTCCTCCCCATATTCTAGTGTGGCTCTTCTCTAATATTTAATTAGGTCTAAGTTAGGTTGTACCAAACTAAAAAGAGAACTTTAAATTCGGTTGTGACTATAGTTTGGGTCGAAGTAATTATTGAAATTTCTCTTCGTAATAATACTATTTCTATGCACAATTCTTGTTGTGTTTATTCTTTTACTAAAAATGTTATGGTTTTTTCTAAGAAGTTAGCATTTTAATGTTCAAAAGAAAAATATAAGTGTCAATGAATAATAATCAATACTGTAGAAATTAGAATATTGAAAAACAGTTAAATAAATAGGTTGGCTTTGTCCTACAATTTAATTTGTTGAAATTTTCCCTCGACATTTCAAACAAACTTGTGTTCATTTTTAAGAGGTTACTGCTGTATGGATAAGTTCTTGTATGCTATTCTACTATGAAATATTGCAGTAACTTCTTGGAAATGAACACAAGTTTGTTCGAAACATGGAGGAAAATTTCAACAAATTAAATTGTAGGCCAAAATCGACCGGTTTATTTATTTTTTATTATATATACTTCTACACAGCAACACCATTTGTTTATTGAAAACCCGATTTTCGGCAAACCATTATTAAAATGGTATTAAGCCAGGGTTTAAAATTCTCCATTAACAAATTCGAATTACGAACTTATATTTTTAGAATTATTATCCACATTTTGTTTTAATTAGTTATGATAAATTAGTATATCATGGTCAATGAGTAATGCACCAATACTGAATTTAATTGATGTTACACATTCAGATATTTTATTTTCGGAGTTTTAGACTCTCAGATTAATGTATTTTCGGAATAATTTTCATTGGAAATTTTGAAACCCGACAGATCTTAATCTTTGGAAAGTAAATTCCGCCACTTTAAAGCTTAGTATAATATTTCAGACAAACAACAGCAAGTGTTTATTGCATTAAAGAGGGCTAATTTGAAGGGATTCAAATGCTACTTCCTTGAGAATTACTATATAATATTTCTCTCTTTTCTTTCGGATTTCTAACTTTATCCGCCCTATCTATGTAAAAAATAATCGATCTCTATGTTATCAAAATCCTAGGAAACATAAGTAGGGGAAGTCGTGGCGAAGCGGGGAACGGGGCGAAGTGAGGAATCTCATATATTTCCTTTATGATCATACTGATTGTAAAATATCATATGTGGTTTGTTTATTTACACCATTTTTTACATTTTGAGGCATGATATTTCATTTTTTGTTCTCTTACCCGCCTTTGGGAGCGAGAAATGTAATTTTGAAACAAAATTTTCAAGTCAATCAATCTGAATTGTTTCTTTTTTATGTGCTTTTAATGAGATATCGTATCTGGAAGACCAAAGATATTTTGGGGTAAAGCGGCCAAATTTTTTCCCGGATATCTGTATTCTGTGATTATTTCTTAATTTATAATTCCCTTTTGATGAATGCATTGAGTAAATAAAGACGAAATTAAAATATGTGATTCTGATATAATGCGAGTATTCAAAGTTTCCGAAGATGCAATTTGTTTTTTTACTGTTGTTGGAAACTTTGAGATATATAAATATATATATATAATTTTATTTTTATTAAAATAAACAAGAATAACTTAAAAGATTAAGACTTGCACTTAATTTTATGATAGTCGTCTTAGAGACCTCTAAAAATGAAGATTCGCCACTTCACCCGGGTATCGCTGTTTCACCCCGTGTTTTTTTTAAGTTTTTTAAATTGGCTATAGCTGGCCATCTGTAAAACATATATCGTAAGTAACATGCATATGTAAATATTGATTATGAAATTACCTATCAAATGATACTTTGGATCATCCTAAATACGAAATTCAAAGAGAGACATGATACACAGAAAAAATCCTAACCGCTTCACCACACCTTCCCCTACACTTACAATTAGTTTCGTCAGCGTTGAAATTTTATGTAGTTCACTATTGAATTCATATCACCAAATGAAACCAACGTATTTACCTACGTTTCTTGCCGTCTGATTAATCTTGAACTACGGGGAAGTTAGAAGAAATGTTTGCACATCGAATAAAAACCAAAAGAGAAAGGATCAATGGTGCTGCGTATGCACCATGTACATTGAGAGAATTAGAAATTCTACGAATTAGCAGCGTCAAAAAATAAATTCTAATTCCTGTAAACTAACAGCAGAGTGCCCGTAACAACGCTTTTTTCTTCAAGTAAAATTAGGTAAACAAAATTTCTGCAATTGACTAAATAAAAAGTGAAATAAAAAATAAGTTGACAGTAAACCAATATTATGTCAAATTTAAATTCCCGAAATTAATCAAGGAAAGTCATTAATCGTCAATAAGAGGCATATCGTTTGCAAAGGGATCTTTCAAGTGACCAGGAGAGGTTCAAAGGAACATTACGCTGGCCCTTAAAGCAGTCTCGAGGCACTCGAAGCTTTCGGCGTAGGCGATACGCCGTAAATCTTCGAGTCCGAGAGGCCGTAAAGCGATCCACGAAGTCCTTATCCTCGGTTGGTCCGGGTAATTACGAATCCTTTACCGCCAACGCTCAGTCCACGTAACGCTAGCCTTGGCTACCGATCGATCCTGCTGTTTTCTCACACCAGCTCGTAAACGCATAGCACGGGCAACCCCTTCGCTTCCTTCCTTCCTGCCGGCCAAGTTCCTTGTACCGACAAGCTTACGTACATAGGTACACCTTCCTATTCCCAAGAGGACATTACAGCAAAATCTCGAGAATACGTCGGCCGACTCCCATTCACTGGAAATCTTGTCGCTCGAGAAGATCCGTATAAATTTAACTCTCGCGCCACCTTTCGTTATAGCCTTTCCTGTTTGCTCCTGCACCGGATGCGCTACGTCTTCGGACTAACTTGCTTTCAGTGACTAAGGTCCGCCTTAAATCAGGCATTGTTTGAAATTGTTCCTGGATGCGTCATGTAAATAAGAGAGAAATGCCAGAAGGAGACTATTTTTTAACTACCACAAATTTGACTTTACAATAGTTTCAATTGTTTAATTTATTATTCTAAATAATGTTCGTATTGAGCATCCTAGGCGGGGACAATAACGTGGATAGATGACCCCGCGGATCACCTCCGTTTCTACGTCTATATCGCGAGGCAGGTATGGACCGATTTTTTAGGATCGCCTCTTTGTGCCTCAAGTGCAAATTACTTTTAAACCACGGAATATGAGTGGTTTTAAGAGAAGAAATTGATGAGAGTAATAGGAATGGAGTAATTGAGGGAAATCGTCAAACATGGCGTCGTGCGGAATAGTTCCATAACTTAGCAGAGGCAGTTCCGTGTGTTAGATATCCGGTAGGCTGCTAGATGAGTACTATAAAAAATGCCACTTTAGAATGTTATTTTTGATAGGTAAAGCTTCCACCCTAGTCTTTCCGAGGTGTTAACTCTGTGGACCAATTGTTCTCAGAATGTCGAAGCTGATAATAAAATAAGTTGTCGATCGGATCCCGCGTTTTGCGATAACCTGCACTGCAAATTATATGACACAGTGGGGTACAATTTGCTTTACAGAATAAGAAGTCACATGTATCTCTTTATTATATCAGAATGATGTGACTTCTTCCGTTTAATTTTTATCTAATTTCATTTGAACAGAATATCCCAACGGAAGAGACTAGTGGAGAAAGGGATAACAAGCGAGTGAGAACGTGTTAGGGAAAGAAGAAGAACGCGCTTCGAGCGCGGTAGGCTCTCCCATTCAATACGGGCGTATTGTTCACGTCTTATCATAATATCTCACAATTAATATCTCCGCATTGTAATATGGATGGATAGGCAGCCTTCGCTGCCAGAGCCACTGATAGCAAAAGCTGTGCCAACCAACCAGTCGTCCTGCGTCAGATGCAGGATCCAAAGGAGTGCTCCTTCAAATACTCGGTAGTCGTTGTACTTCCGCTCGCGAAAACCGCCCTCTTAACCACCTAAGACGATCCTCGCTTATACCTATTAACTATCTACTTATGATGATCGCTGGAAAGAGTCAGGGTCTTACATCGGTTCACAATTATAATTCTGATATTTCATTTATATCGATGTCGCTTCATAATGTAACCTCATAAAAAGATAATTAAATGAAAGGTTAATTTTTATAAATTCCTACAATATTAGGATTAGATCACCGCTTCTGATAATTCCATGTCTGACAGATAGCACTCAGCTATTGCCAACTCCACCACCCCTTTGCGGAGCTCGCTCATTCAGCCGGTAAATCCTCGTACGCTTCTCAGAGCCATGGCTGATTACAAATAAACTTAATTGAGAGAAAGGAAATTCCATAGCTAACTTTCACACCATATTTCGCCATGTCAATTGACACTTAGCAAGAAGAAACATTGCCCATTCCGTCTTATTTATGTTATTCGAAAAACTATGTTTATGATCAGAGAATGATTTCCAAAGGTAAATATTTGATCAAATTATTCTCGCCTTATCTAAACAATTTAAAACTTGATACGATGACGTCGAGACGACAATTTATCACAAAATGTGATATGCAAACACACCAGGATTCCCGGCGTACGCGACGACTTCTTCGGCATCGAAAGATCTTGAAAGGGCACGTAGAAACGCACGGATTGCTTTTCCTCGTTTAAAGCATTCCAACCCCGGTAGCGATCTTACCTCCGCTCTTCTCATGACTTTCGAGGGATCTCTAATTCGATCTGCAACGGGGTTGGGGATCAGGTTCAGTATTTGCGTAACGGCGAATGCCTCGCATTCCCAAGTCTCTCTGCAGTCGCGCGCGCGCACCAAACCAGGGTCGAACTCCCACGTCGTCCTGTCATTCACAATCGAATTCTGTTTTCTCGAGGCGCCGCCACCGAAATCGGTAGGATTCCTAAGACCTTGTTTCGCCAAATGTCTAGCAGGTTCTTCGCCCTTTCACCACCGAGCGTCTTATCGCTGTCCCGATGCGAAAATTCAAATTCTTCTGACCAGAGCAAGGATTCCCAGGGGATTCGTATTGAAAATACCAATTTGACGTATGTCTCAGAATTCCGAAGTGGACACGAGCCTGTGGGTAACGGATGTTTGAAATTTCGGATGGTGTGATTGAAAATAATTTTGTTTCCTCGATACGAATTACAAAACACAATTCCAGCGTTATTAGAATTACAAATAGGTCACCATTGTCATGGCAACTTATAAATTTAATATTACAAATGTGTTATGATTCATGACATAATTCGGCAATTCCAAACACAATCATATCGCAAAAATAACTTTCTCCCTCCCGGCTCTTAGCATCCTATACATTTGATTATTCCTACGTATTGTGCTTCGGGTATCCAACACTGAGTAAATACGTAACCAAACATGGTTCTATGTGTTTAGATACGTCAGTCCATATTATACCGATTCACCGGTTGCAGAATTCATATGTGTCGAGTATTACTACATCCTAGTTTCGCCCGTGTACAATCGTGTCGAGATTTCACAATCGTACAATAGTATTTGACAGCTTTTGATTTAACGCGAAACAATGGCGCCAGACATTAGTTATACTTACCCGTTCTACACCTTCCCTAAATATTAATACTTTGCAGATATTCCGCTACAAAATTGAAGTTAACTCTTATTTAATAGTCTCTGGGTAAAACAGATTACCTTTTTCAATCAAAACACCGTTACTAATTACACCCCCCCGATCGTTGTTGAGAAATTTGGTGAAACTGTTTGGCGGAGGAGAATTTCTTAAAAATTGGAAACAACGGAATGCAGACTTATCTCTCCCGACGCTTCGAGTCGAAAAGCGCCCAAACAGCTCAGAGGGTTAATAATTGTTAAATCTGGTAAATCCCGTCGTCAGCTGGCGGCGATTATCGAAGAGGTAGAAAACCGTGCAACAGAGGCACAGGGGAAAGAGAGGTGAAACTAGTCAGAGAGAGTAAGAGAAGAACGATTCCTCTCGCCGTCCGTTTCCTGTTCCGCGCCAATTCGCGACAAATTGTAATTTCTAGAAACAAATTGAATATAAACGACGCCGTAATTCGAATGCCTGCTGCAGCTCGACGGTGACGCCGACGCCGACATAATAATGATGACGGAGAAAAGAGAGATGGAGATGTCAGTGGGAGGGGAGGGGCGTTTAAGGGTATGGCAATTCGTACAGAGAAACAAGAAAGAAAGAGAGAGAGGGATATTCGTTCGGCAGGCAGAAACAGTTGTAAGCAAGGACGTAGCCATGCGCAAAACACCAATCTTGGGAGGTAATCTCTTTAATAAATGTGGCATACGTTCTCTCATTTCGAATTGCGTCTGCGTAATAGTCTCCTCTTACAAGTTAACCCTCGTCCCCCGTCGAACGCGCTAAGAAGACTTTTTAACTTGTCTGTAGAAAACACAATGAACTGTAATGAGTAGTAGAATTCACAATTTACGTACGTAAGCAGCTCTGGTAACCACCTTGTTGATGTCGTTTCCAAGATTTCTAATGCTTCAAAGTTCTTAGTTATTAACAAATTCGCCCTTGATTACTCGGTAAACCAATATTTAGTCGACTTGCAAGGAAACGTACCTTAACCTCGGTTTTCATTTGTCAAGATAATAATGTTCATTATGAACTGCGTATAGCTCGTCTGGACTGGATTTTGTCTTGAAAGTTGTTGCATTCAAGTTCTTATTAGATTAGTTGGTTAGAAAATGCTTCACTAAATTTTACAAATGCAGCAGTTTCTCCCCAAGATATCTGTAACATGTTAAAATCATTCTCTCGCAGGTATGATTCCATAAGTTAGGTAAAGTGATTTTTTAAATTAAGTTAATGCCTGATCATTTGGCCTGTGATGAACAGATCTCTAGAATATCATACGTTAACTTAGGTATGGCACAATGAAGAAGGAATATCGGAAGAGTCTTATCATTCGATCTTCGGGCATTTTGCGGAATGATTCTAAATTGCTGAGCATTCATCGAGGTGGTTTCGTGCGACACGGCGCGGCCCGCAGCCCCGCCGACAGACCGAGGGGTTTGTAATTTGTGCTCGTTGACGCGAGCCAGGAGGCTGCTTTGACGCTGAGTAATTTCTCCTATTAACTTTACATCATAATTACTGATGCGCTTTTGTGGGCCAAGTCACATGTGAACGAGGAGTCGGGTCTGGGATTTACCCTTGTCTGTGTTTCCAGTGCCACAAAATGTGCTAGAATAATTAATGAAGGCGAGTCTTAATTAAAAACATTCTACGTTGTATAGAAATTACCGGGCGAAGGCGGGATTATTTATTTCTCGAGCCTTTACCAGAGACCGCAATGGTTTGGTTAGCTGAACTATGATGTCGCGAGAATTCAAGAAAGTGGAGTGTAATCGTAATTGTAGGTACCAAAAGATAATTTTCGTCATTTCATATCACAATTCTCTTACACGATATGCATGTGCTGCATAACCGTGAGCTTTCTATATTATGTAAGTGGCGAAGAACAAAATATTCACTGACTATATTCATTCCCGTTTAAACAATAAAATGGAGGGAATAAAATGGAAAAGACAGAGAAAGAGCGTGTGCCTTTCGTTGGTTTCTCCAAGACCTCCAGAAACACGTACGCTTACCGTGTCTTCAGTAGTAACAGACGCGTAGAGAGGGACGGCAAGACCGATAAAACACTGCAGTATCCGCAGGTTTCGCGTTCTGGCCTGTTATAAAAGAGCCTCGCGTACGGAGAGCTGCCCTATCTTTAGAAATATTGGTTAGATTTACATATTTTACGGTAAAGAGAGCAGGCGGATACGCGTGGCGTGGGTGGCGGGGTGGCAAATGGGAATCCAGGGTTGCCTGAATGCGGCCGTACGGCTTCAGAGATGCTAAATATTAATACCTACTGTGTGTTCCTTTTATGTTCTGTTTCTCTCCCCGACCAACTCCTATTGCTCTTTGGTAACGGTCGGTCCACTTTCTCGCTTCTTTTTCCGCAGTTCTATCGCCCACCGTCTCATTGTCGCACACGCGCGCGTGCGCAATCCGACTGTAATTTTTGTCCTTTTCATTCATAATCTGACTTTTTTTTATTAATTCCTTCCTGTCGTGAACCTACATTCACGAATCACCGACTGAGATTTGTCTTATTTTAACCTCACTCCACCCCTTAAAGGCGAATAGTTCAAAGTAGCGCCACTAAGCAATAAAATATTTTTGAATGAAACGATACACGGGGCCACAAAAAAAAAGGAGGGAGTCCAGATGAGACAACTACACTAGTTGATTCTTATGGATATTTGGGTGCTAAAAACGAATCCGACCTCCAAATTTGCCTACCAAGTCAGGATTTGGTATAATTTAGGGTTAAATGGGCAAAAAATGCCGTTTTTGGCAATATTTACGGCTAATTTCCGTTAACCGCAAATTTTATTTCAAAAATTCTTCAGAGGCATTAAAAAGAATAAGAAAAGACCTTCCAAATGCATTTTTGAAATTGCCTCTATGATTATTTTTGGAGGAGTTACGATGGTTTTTGAAGTTCTGCTCATTGGTCATAACAATTAAAATTCCTTGTATTTGCAGGATTCAATTTTTCATTAACCCACATCAACTCTAAAAATCATTGTAACGTTTTTATTTTACTCATACTTTATCCGCGGTATTAGCTTTATCTATAGCCAAGATAAACATCAGATGATATACCGACTCCGCACCAACAGTTCACTGCATAAATAAAACTTTACAAAGGTTAAAATATAAGGCTTTTCATTCGTTTCATTGGATGTACGTAATGTACGTGCAGTGCAGAATTAATGAGAGCGAAAAAATAAATTCAAGTGTAATATCATGTTGAAAGCATTTTTTATTATTCCCAATTTATATTCAGAATTTCATTTAATTTATATCTGAACACCGTGTTATTTCTATCTTGAAAATTTGCTTTCACATATCAATTACATTTCCTGAAGTTTTAACGTGGATGTTGATTTTTTAAATATAAATAATTACTAAAAAGACATTTGACTGTTTAAGAATTTCTGCCGTGAAAACTTTTCAGAAGCATTTAAAATATTTATTTTATTTTATTTTATTATTTAACGGGCGAAATATTCTTTTTACTGAATTTTTTCCATATAATTAATCGTAAGATTTGCGAGAGCTGCAGATCGACTTAAGATGACGTCATACTTCACATTTGTGTATGAAATGTAGAAACTGCAGAAACATACATCAACTACAGCAGCGGTTACGAGTGATTTTCACCAGATAAACAATATTTTCGAAAGGTAAACAACGAGCTGCTGCTTGAAAACGAAATCAATAAAATAGGTCACCGAGCTGGGATCGAACTCACGACCTACGACTTCATAGTCCAGTGCATTACCGCGTGGGCCTCGAAGCCGATTTATGGACAAAATCTTGTCCAAACTCTAAGGAATGCTATTCACGAGTATAGGTGACATTTATCTTCAATATAGAACCTTCAAAATCTATCAATTCGGTTAAGAAATTTACAAAAATTGTTCTAAAGTTGCGCTATATGCCGTAATGCAAGTATTAATCGTCTACAATGTGTTTTATTTACCGTAATCTAAATAATAGTAACATTCGGCGTAATGTTTTGTTAATCGTAATCCAATTACTAATAGGCTGCACTCAGTTTTGTTTACAATAATATAAACAGTAATAGTCCGTAATATGTTTTGTTTACAGTAATCTAAGTAGTCATGGTCTGCACTCTGTATTGTTTACAGTAATCTGAGTAGTAATAGTCGGCATCGTGTTTTGCTGGCAGTAACCAAAGATGTAATAGTCGACACCGTGTTTTCTATAAATTCAACAAAATACTAATAATCGGTATCGCGTTTCGTTTACAGTAAAATAAGTGGTAATAGTCCGCACCGTATTTTGTTTTCAGTAATCTAAGATACAATAGTCCGCAACGTGTTTGGTTTACACTAATATAAATATTAATAGTCTGAACCGTGTTTTGTTTGCAGTTATCTATTCAGTAATAATCTGTAATATGTTTTCATTATATTAATCTAAGTAGTAATAATCCGTATCGTATTTTGTTTGCAGTTATCTAAATAGTAATAGTCCTCATCGTATTGTATTTACTATAATCTGAATAGAAATAGTCCGCGTTGTGTTTTTTTTACAGAAGATGGGAACCATTATCGTTTAAGTTTCTGAATTTTTCGCAAGTGATAGAATAAACTGAATTCGCTATTTGGTATTGGCTGTTATTATAAAATAACCGAATTCAATTTCAGTTATGTTATCTACCTAACGTAAATGATCTCCTTTTTTTGTAGTAGGCGCAGACTGTTACTACATTCTTATTACTATAATACGTGTCTTCAACAATGATGTTTTAAATTTTCCGGGCTATAAAGTAATCGCATTGACATTCGGGTGTTAGTTAACATTGTACTCTAACCAAATTTATCTGTTTTAGAGGTGTCATCTTGAGGAAGGAAATTACTAATAATCGCGAGCATCATCCTTTATTTACATCAGTAATACATTTCTGCATATAAGATATAACAAAAATCTCATTTTCATCTCATATCCACTTTTGAGATACATTAAAATATTCGTATTTGAATGCATTTTGAAGTTTTAACCTCGGTGCGACCTCAAAGAAAAATAAAGGGGTCGGTGCGATATGACGACCAATCGTGACTCTCTATTTAAAATAAAGGTAGGAGTGTAAATAAGGTGGATGCTTACTTACGGGTCCTCAGACTTCGCGAGCGTAAATGGGAAAAAAGCGAAGGAATAAATACGACGACAAGGCAGCCGCAAGTCAAGAGCTACAGCTGCGTAAGAAACAAACCATAGAGAGAGAGAAAGAGAAGAAGAGAGGGGCTGCGAAAAGACCAGGTGGATGAGAGGGAGGCGACCTTTGCCGCAAAAGGACGTTTTAATTAATATTATTCACTTCTTAACTTGACGATCAAACGTTCCTGTTTGTACCGTCGAGTATGCGAGAACGACGGAAAAGAATGACGAAAGGGAAAAAAATAGGAATAAAGCAGTCACGCGCTATTCCTCCCTGTAGGAATCGCGAAATTGCGCGACATAAGTATTTTTGGGAATGTCAAAATTAATTTGTTGAAAATTTAGAACTTAAATCTTCGTAGCTTTTTAAAATTATAATTTGTGTCATTATATCTACATATTCCATTTTTTTTGAGCATCGGACCTTTTTGGGAATTGAGAGAGAACAGCCGATAGATATTCTTAGAAATTACACCATTCGATTTTCAAGCTTGAATAGAAGCCAATAGAGCTCAGCAAGTGAGGTATCTCGAATGTGTTTGAAACTGAACTG
The DNA here is from genome assembly GCA_030407085.1 of Trichopria drosophilae. Lineage (NCBI taxonomy): Eukaryota > Metazoa > Arthropoda > Insecta > Hymenoptera > Diapriidae > Trichopria > Trichopria drosophilae. Next base: position 116,567,614 of record CM059585.1, on the reverse strand, counting down.
GGAATAGGCTGGGGCGGAAGCGGCAATTTACGCAAGATGGTGTCTATTTGACAAATGATCGCGGGGCGAACTTCGCATCGCGAGGTTTTATTTCGCATCTCCGTACGTGCTTGAAAGTAAGTAGAGGCAAGACGGCAGTTTGAATACATTTATGCCACATTCGTTCGTTGCGACTTACTGTCTGTAATATCAGCGAGCCGCATGATGGAAAGCGACGGATGATGCATGGAGACGTCAAACGTGGTGTCTTCCTTGTCTCCGGTGGAAACTAAAAAATACTGACGGGAAATCTTGTCTGCGGAACTCGGTTCTATTATTCTTGGTGCTTTATTCGAAATGAAAATGTCACGTCAAGACGTCGGCTCATTAATCAAGCTAGAGCCGAAACTAAGAGAATTTTTTTCGAAATAGAGCCATTTTAAAAATTGGCAACATTTGTAACATCTTTGAGAAATTAATAAGATCGACTTACTATCGTTTCAACGAGGGCAGCCCTTATATGTTGAACCAATTTGCGCCCTCCTTATCTTTCATACCAGGAGTCGCAAGGAGCATCAGATTTTGATCAACGGGAAATTGCATTGAATGCGATAACTCAAATCACAGGGTAAGCGTACATACCACTTCCCTCACTCCCCTGGCTTTGTAACGGCGTCGTCAGTAGAGAAACGAAGACGGTGGAAGAACGCGACAGGATATCGTCGTATTGGTGAGCTCCTTTCAGGAGTTTGAACTAATTTTCCACTTGTGGGACATTCAATAAGGCAACACTGAAAAGGAAGGCCTGAAGGAGGCTTCAGTCGCTCGAAGAGACGAAGCTAGAAGAGGCGATGGGGGTGAGAGAAGGATGTGGCATGTGCATACACAAAAAGCGGCGTACGCGGGACTTGAAATCAGGGGGCGCAACGATACACTACCATTCTCTGTATCGACTGCGCGGATTCCTCTATGCCTCGAAGCGTTCGCGAGGATCCCTGAACCACTTGAAATCCCAACACTGGGATAGTCTTGTCCAATCTCTTTAAATGTTGATCGTATTTTGCTACATTTTTTTTTATAATTTAATAAAGGGTTGTTCAGTATAGTAAAATAGAACTTACAGCCACGCTGAACTAAGACTGATTCAATCCCGCTAAAAAAAATACCTCTGTTTCCTTACGAATACGGTATCTATCGATGATATCATGGTGGCAATACTTTTGCGGCAAATTATGCGACGCGGTACGAAGATCGCGACATCTTTTCACGTTGAATTTCTAGAGGTTCGATGCTCCCTCAGGATACTCGTAATTCAGAATGATTCCCGCGAGTAGGGAGAAACTTTATAATTAAATGTCGCGGTGGAAATCATCGAGGAGGATAATCGAAGGAAGACGATGAATGGAAAGTCTTGCTTCCAGTTCCATAGAACGTTCGAGCTCTCGTTGCTGGTTCGGGTGCATCGTCGCGAGTCAAAGATGAAAGGTGATGCAAGCTGCACAGGGCATAAAGGCTATTCTCGAATGCCGTGCTGTCAGAAACTGTAAAGCATACATAACCAGTAAATATCTCTCGTGTGTATTCAAAATCTATTCGGTGCAATTTCTGTATATTAAAAATTTCGGTCAAAATTTGCATAAATAATGACATTTGCGAAATGATAATTACGAAATACAAATTCAGTGCTCAAATTGAAAATATGTTGAAATGCATCCACATTCGCAACTCCCTTATGTATGCCATGTAGATATTTTCCTACAGGCCGGTAAGTATGCAAGCCCATGCATCTGTTAGATAATACAACGTCGAGTCGACTTCTGTATGAATGCACTAGCCGAAGATCAAACAGCAAACCAAAACCGCTGTTTGTTTTTCATCACGCCTCTGATCCTCTATGCAGCCGCCGCCGTTTTATTCAGAATATAGGTTAGGCCGCTCGCAGTGCGCTGATACTGACATCACTGTACGATGGATGTACCCACGTTCAAACATGGGCATGGATAGTTACGAGACCTCTCCAAACTCGTTGCTTGAAATTCACAAAACACGGAATTTAGGTACAAACGGTGCGGGGTATTCGCCACAACGCTTCAACTTTCATCACTGATATTTTCTAAACAATGTTAGGAGCTAGCGGTCGGCTGAATAGTAAAACTAAGTAAAACTTTTTCTACATTTATCAAAAAGGCCTTTTGCAGTGGCTTGCAGTGAAATTTCCTTTCATTCGAAATTACCCAAAATATACTTTGACTGGATTAATATCCTTAAAGTTTAAGAAGAATCCATTCGACTTATCAGGTTCAATAGAGGGTCTAAATTTAAACACGGGTACGATTTCATTGAAGGAGGTATTCTGCCTCAAACAGCAGCGAAAGAGTCATACGCGCGGACGCTCTTTCCGGAAGGATGAAAACGCGAAAAGAGGGGAAGGGGTAGATTCCCGCGTTATCCCCATATAGACAAAGTATCCGAGAGCATTATCTTCGTGCATAATGCATACACAGACGCACCGGTTGGAGCCCACGTCCTCCTCCTCCACTTGCTCCAACGGATTCCCACCTCCCGTTTTGCCGATTCGGAGAGCGCCCATCCCTCTCCTACCCACTTGGCTCAGCCTGTTCTATTCTTTTCCACCCCATCTTCACATCCCTCCTCCACGGCAAGCATTTCGTGTTATTTTATTGTGTTGCGACTCAATAGTAGCTCCCTCCGCTTCCCGTATTACGTATGCTCGTGTTTCTCCTCCTCTGACTCGTTTACTCTCTCGCCGTACTGAGGAACTCGCGCACACACGTAGACGTTTATGCGCACACGGATAATCGCGGGCTTACCCGTTACCCGTGGAAGAACGGATACAGGCGAAGTATGCGGGAGCGATGGCGGGACGATACGGAAAGAGACCGCAAGAGTGTATATGCAGATACACCGAGTACTTAGTATTAAGTATTCAACACAAGGGGATCACGTATTATCGCCGAGTCCCTCTACGACGTACGTTTATTTATTGCTAACTGGGACGTATTTCACGGATAATGCAAAAAAGAATAGTTATGCTTGCCTGACTCGTATCGTACCTAAGCTGAACGCTTCTTTCCCAACTCTTCCATAGCCTCCGCAAATCAATAATTAACATCTTTTAAAGGATTCATAGATATTCACTTTATCCATTTATTGACTTCGAACCGAAAGTCTGAATCCCATTTATGACAATGTTTACTATGTTACTTGAATTCTGAGCATCAATACCTAATCATAGGCCACAGGTCAAGATGGTTTTGTTGTTGGGAAGCTATAGGTCATTTCCAATGTAATTTTGTGGGTAGAATCAGAATCCGAAGTTAGAAGTGGCCCATCACGTCAGGATTTTGAGATATTTGAGGTTATTTACTCGATAAACACGCTTTTTTGCTATTTTTGAGGTAGTGTACAGAAGACACAACATTTTTAGGAGTTTTTCCTTTCGTCGGATCATATCATACTACTTTTTTTCTTTAATATGGGATGCGCAACATTCCATTACGACTTTTCTTCACCAAGATACGCCAATTTGAAATTACGATGTACATGTTAACAAATTTACCTTGAAATGCCCTCGGAGAACAAGTTCAAGGTCAAATTCAATGTCATGAAACCTATATAAATATAAACAACTACATAAAATATGGATACTAATAACTAAAATTACGTTTGAGTATTGTGACTGTTTTTTTGATAACGTTAATAGAATATATCTCGTAATTTCAAAATGGTTGTAACATTGTAAGAAAAAATCTTAGGTGATCGAATAAAACCTCATTTTTTGTTGCGTCCTGTACATGACCTCAAACATCTCAAAAACCTGACGTGAGGGATCAATTCTGACTTCGAGTTTGAATTCTACGCATACAATTAGGTCGGAAATAACCCGCAGCTTTCGAACAACAGTGAGGCGTAATCAAAATTTAGGGAGCTCCCTTTTTGAGAGTTTATCTCTAAATTTACCACTTATGACATCATCAATGTATTGATGCAAACTGAGTAAGTTGAATGACAGAGGGCAGGAAAGGCATCACTAGTAGACGTCATCGTTAACGAAGTTACAGATTCTCGTAATCAAGGATGAGGGGTTGAGCCATGAATGTCTGTAGACATTCAATATGCTGCGGTTGTTAGCATCTACAATGTTATTCATATATTCAGCCCACCATCTAGTGGACGCGTGTTCCTCTGACATATTTCATTCGAACGCCAGGGAGCAAGGGAGAAAGTGCGAGTCAATATGGAAACAGCCTGTAATCAGCGTTCAGTAATATTTCGATTTCTAAAAAAATTGCAAAAGTTTGACTAAATCTTTAAGATCATTGTTTGGGCAGTTCTTTTCATTCGAGCATCACGAACGTAAGAAATCTTCGTACCTAAACATCGTATGAACCGAAAAGCAGTTTGTCTTGGCCCATTAGGAGAAACGCTAGTTAGCCTTTTCACGAGTAGGGATAACGATACGGTGCGAGAAGAGGAGGTTGTTTTATGGCCCGGCATCTGTTCGACGATCGTCTCGTTCCGATACCACTTTATCCTCCTAACTGTTTGCGAAACAATCTCTATCCTCGTCCCATTTGGTGATCCTCTTCGTCTTTCTTTCTAGAGCAACGAGAACTCGCGTTGCTTGCTGACTGTTCTTTCCTTTACCTCGGTACCTCTATTGTCTCTCTTACTAACTACCCAATCGTATCTTTATCCTTTTCCCGCTCTATCTGCTTTCCGAACCCTCTTTCCGAAAAGCACTCTCTCTTTCCGAAGCTTTTCCTACCGGAGGCTTTCGAAAGCTTTTATTCTTATTTTCAGCGGCTGAGATACGATTCTACTTCTTCTTGCTTTCTGTTGCTCACATTAAGCTGTAGAAGGTGAAATCCTTGAAATTGTTGTCTCTCTTGATAACGATCGTTTGAATACACAACCTTTTTCAAACTTTCGAAAGGTATCAAAATACTCCAATAAAAAAGACTTTCTTATTATTTTTATGTTCATGTGAGTAATGCATGTAATAAATAGATTATGAGGTAATTACCAAAATAACACAAAATAATATATAAAGTTAATAATGCACGAAGCATTGTTCCATATCGCATAATCGGAAAAGCAAGTTGTAGGACCACGTAAATAAACGTATGTGTGTAAAATCGATTAGCAATTTGAACTTTTTTGTACAGCATTGTACAGCACGCGCAATGATAAAGTCCAGAAACAAGAGCGAGGACCGGGAGGAGCGAACTCGCTTGCAAGCGTTTTTCCCGTGGGAAAACTCACGAATGATACATAGCCAGGTCGAGCTGGAGAAACTAACGGAAGCACGGTCATAACTTAATGATCGCTCGTATTTCTTCGGCGGGCTTTATTTATTGGTCCCCAGCAGTTATCCGCCATCATATCCTGCGAAGAGCACGGCATTGTCTGCCGAGAGGAATCACAACATGTGCCTGTTTTGCTTACAAACATCTGATTTGTTAATTTGGTGCACATCACCCTCTTGTCATGGTTATAATTCCACAGAGAAATTGAAGATGTTGTCATTTTGAAAATTGATTCGATTGTACCAAAGCATAATTTTTACACGTCGAACAAACACAAAACCTATAGTAACAACAATAGTCTCTGTGCGCTAGAGGAAAAAACAAAAAGCACAGTGAATCGCTAACTCTTCGGACCGTGATTTCTCATTAAAAACAAGGGGCTCATCGCATTGCTATTATTGCAGAAGTACCTACACCGAGCCCAGCGATAGGCAAGCGAACAAGAGTCATTGAAAGGTGTCACTTCGTGGTATATTCGTTTGTATTTCGCGCGACTCGTCATTATGCCACCCGCCCTCCCATTGTGACTGCGCGTTGGCCGCACTGGAGTGCTCAACTCACGAAATACAAATAATCAAGGCCCTTCTCGCAAATCCCGCGATACTTCTCCAGATTCCACGTCGCCTCCTGTCTCTGTCCTTTTGTGCCGTCCCGTAGGTTGCCTTTTCGTTCAACGTCCTTCAGTTTGCCCCTTCGGTTAGCGTTCCTGTTTTTAGCTGCGGCAAAAAGGATTCCGATTCTCCTACTTGAAAAGCCGTTAGGTGCCAGCGAATTATCAACACAGTATGATGTATCATCATACAGTTCGTCACCACGTATCAAAAAGAATATTTCTATAGCTGATTGAAATTTGGAAATGCTTTTATTTATGATTGCTGTTTATTGGCGAGAAAACTGATTTTAGTATTGGCAGATTGGGTGACGCGAATTCGCTGGATAATTTCATCAGTGCCTCGGACGATTCCACCATTAGAAACGAAGCAGATGAGTCATGCAGGTAGATGCGAGTAAATTTTCGACGGGCAGCCGTCGGCGCATCGGCATAGCTCATAAACGCGTCGTAGCCCAAAGCCATATCGACTACTATAATCAACGTGTAGTACGGATAGCGACCAAGCTATGCGCAATGTATACCCCTGTAATTACCTTTGCCCTTAATTATCTATCCAATTAGCCCGAAGCTATTATGATTAAACCTATACTGTAAGTTTATAATAACAATTAGTCGCTATCGACCGAGCCGAGTTGCGGTAATTCTGTACTTGCCACGCATAAGATATGCATCAAGCGTGTCAAGTGTTTCTTCACATCTGCATGCAGTCTATGATTCTATTGGAACCATTTTTATCTTATATTGGTTTCCATATTTTTTGTACGTGGAGGATGCTAATTTTTCCCCATAGTGTTTTTATGATACAAGGTGTCTCATTTAAAAACTATCATCCGAATATCTTCGGAATAATACTTTATCATTACAACAATGGATCAACCAGTGGTCACTTTGTCAACTACTTTGCATAGATCTGGAGACATTTTAGTTTCTTTAGAGAAAACTAACATTTTTTTCAATTACAGCGCAACCTGTGAAGCTAAACGCAAAGGCTTGAGGATAAAAGTGGTGTATATTTCTCTGAATCTAAATCTACAGTAAAAAATGTAGGTTCTATTAAAAAATCTGGTCATGACCTTAAAATAATCATCACATTTTATGATAGTCATCGGCAAGGTTTTTTCAATAAACGCATGTTTCAAAGATGATGGTTTTAAAATGGCACCCTGCATTGAAATTCGAAAGAATCGAATATACTTAGTTAGATAGGTTAGTTGTCAATAAATGCAGAAATTAGTTTTGTAAAATCAACAACGTAAGTGTTTTATCCTTACAACTTGCGACTTTGCTTGTATACCGGCAATTTTAAGGGAGATAATCGATTATTAACGCTCGTTAAGTTGAAAACTGTGTTTTATATTTGCACTGTCTAATATTTTCGTTGCAAAATTAGGTAGATATTTTAATTTTAACGTGTTTAAAAAATCAATTTTGGTATTGACATCATAAACTTTGGATTTGAATTAGCTTGAACTACGAAATAATTCTTATTAATTTTATTCAGATTCTTATATAACAGAAACATTGCTGCATGTAAGTGCAGTTATTATGAATAACTTTTTCAAATTCATTACAAAACTAAATCCATATCAAATCATGTAAACTGAACATGGTGATGAAAAAAAAACAAATTTATTTATGGATTATTAATATATGTGATTTTTTAGTAATGAACAGAGGATATGTACGGATTTGTGTTTTAAAAATAAGTGTTACGTTTTTTACAGAAACTATTAGTTTTACGTAATAGTTGCCTGAATAACATCATTTTATATTTTTACCATTTATGCTGAATGATTACTCGTAAAGAATCTTAGAAAATCATTTCTGTAAATAAAATGTAAAATCAACAAGATAACCACGATTCGATAGAATTATAAAATTCTCTTAAAATTCTCGCATGTTTTAATTACTTCTTTCTACCTATTCCCAGAAAATATGAAGATGATATTTTCGAATTTTTTCAAAACTTCGTTCGGATAAAATAATATTTGTTTTAATTTAATTTCCTAATTACTTATTTCGGATAGAAATTCATTATTTAAAAGCAATTGAAATCAAGTATTTTTTGTATACTCATTAACTAAATAATAATGGTGCAATTTATATTATTATTGTTATTATTAATGTTATGAGATATATAATATTAATGTTACGTTTGTCATCTTATTTAAATATTCCAAGATCAAGTCTAACTTTCTCATTGTTTTGATCTTTCATATATCCCAATATTCTCAATAAAGATATTATCATTTAATATATTTTTATTATACCTAAGTCTGGTTTCAAGATGATTTAAATATATGATATAAACATTTATTGATTACGTCTTGATTAAATTGTCGTTTAATGTACTTTTATCATATTCATATGTAATACATGGTTATTGTACGAATCGTATTTTAAACATAAAAAATTCGTTTACGAAGTATCATAAATAGCATACGTTTGTTATGCATTTAATAAAAGTGTCAGATTACATAATGTGTTTACGACATTATTATAAAATTGAACCTAACCCACTTTTAAACCGAAAACATAAACGATCATTATTAATTTTCTAAACGAAGCAGCAATGTGGACAGTTCAATTGATGTTAATAAATGCACTATCGTTTAATACACGATTATAACGTAAGTTTGGTTTAAAAATAGTCTGTTTAAGTGTACAATGTAAACGTTGTGTGATAATGCGTATATTACACAATCGTATGCGTAAATATATATATAATGCGTATATATATATATATATATATATATATATATATATATATGTAACGCGGCACGTGTTTTAAAAATTGAAAAATCGTTTTTAAAATGTCATATAATTAGGTGTATAAAAGATGTACTATATATGTGCATTATCTTTCATTACTATAAACGTATATTCAAAAAATCTAAAATTTGCTGAAAAATACTAAGGTTAAGAAGCGTTTTTACAAATCGAATTGAATTTTCTAAATAAGAATGCTTTAGGAACAATTAATTTATTTGTGTAGTATGCACCATGTTTAACCCGTTTCGTCCTGAAATGGCATAAATTGTCGCCGTTTTTTAGCTCAATAATTTTCATAGAAAGGGTGAATGGACTTTTATATAAGTCCATGTCTTATAGGTTTCAAGTCTGCTCTTTCTGAATCTGAAGTCCATTTTCCGATATCTTTAGTCGTTTTTCCAATATGGCGTCCAGAATGGCGAAAACCCCGAAAAAAATAGTAGTTTCTTAAATTAAATGTCTTTTTTTGATATGAAACTGTAGTCCAATCGATTCCTACTTCTGGATCGGGTGGAGTAATTAGTTGTATCAAAAGATAGAGTAATGCGCATCCTAGAATTCAAAATGGCGGATTCAAAATGGCGTCATTTTCAACAAAATTTTCGTTATTCAGTTGTAATACTTTTGTAAATGAACATACATTCAATATCATTTGATAAAAGATGATTTTCCACATCCTCGATCACGAATCACTTTTCAAATTTTCCAAATTCAAAATGGCGGATCCAATATGGCGGTCAAAAATTTGAAATTTTTATAAATTTTTGTGCAGATGTGTATAGAGGGAGTTTTGAGGTTCCTGATCACTAATCCGTTATCAGATTTTTGAAATTCAAAATGGCGGATCCAATATGGCGGACAAAAAATCAAAACTTTTATCATTTTTGTGAAAATGACTATACGTGGTTTTTTCATGTTTCTGATTCCGAATTCATTATCAGATTTTCGAAATTCAAAATGGCGGATCCAATATGGCTGTTGAAACTAAAATTGTTGTAAAAATGCGTTAGGGGCTTTTTTGAGATCCTGGACTACGAACCCGTCTATTATTTCGAAACTTTTCTCTATACCACGTTATGTGTCCTATCATCTATATTTTTTTATCTGTTAGAGCAGTTCATCGACCAAGTTTTCGAAATATTTTTTTTCTACCTGCATCATAAAAATCAACAAAATCATTCAAACCTTCATTGTTATTGTATCATCAATATATACTTTCCATATTCAAATTAGCAGAATTTTACTAATTATTAGCTAAATTTTACTACTTCATTTAGTGAAAACTCATCCACTGCGAATTACTAGAAAACTACTAATTGAAATAGTTAATATTATTTCATTCTATTATCTCCGCAAATTGCTCGTTGCATGTGTGGCCGTTAGATGTCTAAGCGGCTTTTTTGCTCCCGTTATAAGAATGGGTTTCTGTTCAGTACATTAGGAGATGAATGTTTTCATAAGATAAGACTGATATACGTAATGTATATTTGATGCTGGTATCTTGCCCGTAATTTGCGAGTCAGAATTCTACTAATTCGAAATTATATTTTCATATTAGCTTGTTTCTTCTTTTATCATGTCAAAGCGTCGAAGAGGGTCAGAACCTGATTTTATCAGTGATGATGATATCCATCAAAGTAACGATATTGATATTTTCATCCCTGATCCAAATGACTCAGGTGAATCTGATATAGAAGAGAGTACAAACGAAGAAGGTTTCAATAATTTAGAAGATTCTTCTGACGCAGATGTTTCAAATGATGAAAATGTAAGCGATGATGAGATCAATTTTGCAAATGTATCATACAGAAAAGTATTTGATAATTATACCCCAACACAAAAAAAATTAGAGCCTAACCATGAATATAATTGGTGTGAAGGAGAAAAGATATATTACGAAAACTTAGAAAATGAAGTACTTTTAACGGAGAAAACAAAATCGATGCTACGTGGCAAAACAGCAGTAGAATTGTTTGAGCTTTTTTTCTCGCAAGAAATAAAAGATTATATAATTACTGCCACGAAAGAAAATGGTTTAGAGATAAGTATAAATAAATTAGACACGTTTATCGGTATTTTGATATTGTCATCCTTTAACATCCGCAGAGCTCAAAAGGACTACTGGTCTAAGGATTCTAAATTGAGATGCGAAAGTGTTGCTTCGGCAATGAGTCGTGATGTCTTCTACGCTATAAAATCAAAAATCAAATATTCTACATCAGACGACGCAAATGAAAACGACAGAGCTTGGAGAGTTCGTGCTATCATTAACATCTTTCGCAAAAATATCTCGCAATTTGGATTTTTTGAAACAGCCCTTTCTATTGATGAGATGATGGTGAAATTTTTTGGACGAACCTCCTTGAAACAATTCATTCGCTCGAAACCAGTAAGATTTGGAATAAAGTTGTGGGCAATATGTTCAGAAAATGGATACATGTTTGATTTTGATATTTATTGCGGCAAAAGTAACGTCAATATCAATAACGCATTATCGTCTTGCGCAGTTGGTTCAAAAGTTGTGTTGCAGATGGTAAACCAACTTCTTATGTCCGTACCACAAAAACAAAAGTTACTGAAATATCATCTCTACTTTGACAACTTTTTTACATGCCCAGATTTACTGGTGCATTTAATAAAAAGTGGTCTTCGATCTACAGGCACGGTTAGAAAAGATAGAGTTAAAGAAGTTCATACGTTCCCGAAAAAGGCACCAAGAGGAACGTATAAAGTGAGTCATGAAAAAAATAGTGGAATCAATTTCGTAAGCATTATTGATTCCAAACAAGTGTCTCTACTTTCTACTGCAACTGGCGTCACACCGATGACAACTATGCGACGATATTCAAGCGATGCAAAGAATAAAGTACAGTTACACTTTCCTTCCGTAATTTCTACATATAACAAATATATGGGTGGAGTAGACCTTCACGATTATAGGTGTAACCGAATTTTACCGAGTATTCGGTCGAAAAAGTGGACATGGGTAATTTTCGCTCGATTGATACAGTCAGCTGTAACAAACGCGACAGTGATACGAAAAATATGTTCTGATGACAAAAATACCCAAACGAGTACAAAAGACATGTGTATGCAGATAAGTGATTCATACTTATCAAGGTCAAAGAAACGTGATTTTATCCTTCACAAAAGTGAATCGAGAACACGGCTAAAATGTTCAATTACTGAATGTGGCATGAGAACAACCAAGTTTTGTATTGACTGTAATTTGTATTACTGCAAAGTGTGTTTCTCAAAAAATCATGCACAAAATCAGTAAACTGCGTCAACGAATCAGTGGGTTCATGAGAGAGTGGGCAATAGTTTACCGAGAGGGTTTGGAGTCATTTACTGTAGGAGTGACGAACTACGGGGTCCTTATCTCGGAATACTGTGTAAATAGTGTAAATAAGCAAGGTGGGAGGGTGGGTGGGATGCTAACGGACTTTACCTCCTCGCGGTGCATCCTGGGTAACGCTAAAGTGGTCCAAATGGGCCAACTAAATCGAAAATATGACAATGGTTTCGTAATCAGGAACCTCAAAAACCCTTCTATACATAATTGTAGAAAAATGTATAAAATTTTCACATTTTTAACCGCCATATTGGATCCGCCATTTTGAATTTCGAAAATCTGACAACGAATTCGGAATTAGAAACATGAAAAAACCACGTATACTCATTTTCACAAAAATGATAAAAGTTTTGATTTTTTGTCCGCCATATTGGATCCGCCATTTTGAATTTCAAAAATCTGATAACGGATTAGTGATCAGGAACCTCAAAACTCCCTCTATACACATCTGCACAAAAATTTATAAAAATTTCAAATTTTTGACCGCCATATTGGATCCGCCATTTTGAATTTGGAAAATTTGAAAAGTGATTCGTGATCGAGGATGTGGAAAATCATCTTTTATCAAATGATATTGAATGTATGTTCATTTACAAAAGTATTACAACTGAATAACGAAAATTTTGTTGAAAATGACGCCATTTTGAATCCGCCATTTTGAATTCTAGGATGCGCATTACTCTATCTTTTGATACAACTAATTACTCCACCCGATCCAGAAGTAGGAATCGATTGGACTACAGTTTCATATCAAAAAAAGACATTTAATTTAAGAAACTACTATTTTTTTCGGGGTTTTCGCCATTCTGGACGCCATATTGGAAAAACGACTAAAGATATCGGAAAATGGACTTCAGATTCAGAAAGAGCAGACTTGAAACCTATAAGACATGGACTTATATAAAAGTCCATTCACCCTTTCTATGAAAATTATTGAGCTAAAAAACGGCGACAATTTATGCCATTTCAGGACGAAACGGGTTAAAATCTCTTTAAAATAAGGTGTTTACAAAATGTATTTTTAATTGATTGAAACATCTGTTTACCAAATACCTAAAAACTGTACCACATTAAAAGTAATAATATTGAAACGTGCATTATCCGGTTACCAAACGAAGAATAATGTTTACATTTAATTTATGACGACGAGGTTAAGTTATGACAATGGCATATATACAAATCTATAATAACAAGATTTTTTCATTAGGTAAATGAAGATTAGACTTTCTATTAAAGTATATAGTTATTTTCTTATAAATTGTGCGCAAATACTCTCAATTTGATCTTTCTTAAGTAATTAATTGCATATATAGCGTAGCGGTTAAGTTGTTCCTGTGTTTCTCAAATCTCCGACGAAATACTAATATTGTTCTGCGATAATTTCGTTTATTTGTTTCTTAAAAGTGATAAGAGATATATTATAAAAATATGACTAACCCCCTTGGCTTGGCCTCTATGATTTTCTCCTCTACATAAATTTACGTAAATCCCTGAATAAATTAATTACTTAAAAATAAACTAATATTTCTATCCGATAAATTATTTCTTAAAATCATGACCTTTTTTAACAGTATTTTTTTTAACGTTAACCATAAATTAAACGGTTATAAAACAAATGCGTGTCTACATCGTTTAAAACAAGCATAAAAAATGTTATATCAAAACTTTATTTAGATGGGTATTAGAATATCTTTTTCATTAAAACAGTTTTTTTATTTTGATGATAATTCGTTTTAATTTTGTGAATTTTGCAAGGTTTTAAATATCTTTTCGGGATATCAATATACTATAATACTATCAAATTGTGTTCATTTTTAAGGATTGTTTTTGAGGTTAGAATTTTTGATGGTATGCTAAGTATTTTGATTTGATTTGATTTTTTGTATTAAAATGTGTTTTAATATCTATTTAGTACATGATTTATAATATTCTTAGAAATCAAAGTTACTTTAGTTACACTACACTACAGGTGTATTATTATTAGTATAGTCAGTGCAATTTTATTTTTCTCAAATAGCTTCTTACACATTTTTGTTTAACGAATATTAATGGGCACAAAACAGATTTAAACACAAATTAAATTTACACGTTTTGTTTGTGACAGAGGGTTATGACGACTTTTATGTTCCACCACAATTTCGTCTGTTGATCAAACATATTCCAACATGAATATAATGTGAGGGCAAGCGTAACACGTAATTAAGCTAAAATTAATGCTTGGGTTAGTAGATCATTTCATTACCTTCAGAAGCGAACTACGCTTTCTGCTCCAGCATAATATATCATTGATTTTTTGCAAACGTAAAAGAAAATTTTATTTTCCAGCAGCAAATTGATTACGTGCCTTAAATATGTCACCTAAATTTCTGATTTGGCTTTTTTTAATTCATATTTAACTAAACTTAATGATACTTTTAAAAAACTAAAAAGTAGTATTGAAAAAATGAATTTAAAACTGCACGAATTTTTTATTTGCATGATCCGATATTTTCGTTACAAAATTACGTAAAATTTTAATAGTAGCGTGTTTAGGAAATAAGCATGAGTGTGGGTCTCGTAAACTTTGGATTGAATTAGTTTCAACGTCTATATGCTTACTAATTTTTTTAGGTTAAGATTCTTATATTAATATAAACATTGCTAATAATAAACAAAATTCGAAATATTATAGAGTTTATACATGTACAGCATATGGGATGATTCAATATCTTCACCTTTAAATTTTGATCATGCCTCAAGATAATTTTTTTTAACAAAAGAAAATAATTGTTTTTTATAAATGTTACTAATTAAATTACTCAAAGTTGCACTTGCAACAATAATATTTTCTCGATTGCTTTAATTCGAATTAAGTAGTAATTAATGGATTTCGAGATGACGGTCGAATAACTAAAAATAATAAATGTTAATCAACACTTTTTCTAACAGATTTTTGTGGAAACCGAACCCAATTATGACTAAATCATGTTGAATATAGACAAGAATATTCCAAATTTAAAGTTCTGTTGTGATTATCATACAAAAATGCGACTATGTTCATTTTTATTACATTCTTCGTGTTTCTATCCAAAACTAAAAAAATCTGTTATTAAAATTGTTTATTAATATTTGTTATTTTTAGTCAGCTGACCGTCACACAAAAAAACTATTAATTACTTCTCAAGTTACTATATCTTATTTCAGTTGTTATTAAAGTAATCAACTGCTCTATTTTACACAAATAACGTAAATAAAAGATGTGATTCTAATATATGGATTCAAAGTAACGCGAAATATTGCAAATACTTAATTTATACATATATCAAAGTATAATATAGATAATTTATATAATTTGCGGAATATTTTAAAAACTAATGCCTTATAAACTAATATATAAACAAAAATTCAATTTTAAAACTAAATTCTGATGTCAAATTAAGATAATTAATTTAAATAAATGTATTTAGAACATTTATTTATTTTTCATAGTCACTGAGACAATATATTCAATAGTTTAGTAATTTCGAATTAAATATTGATTGATTTTGCAAACGCCTTAAAATGACTCAACTCTTTTTATTCATTTATTTTGTTTAAAGTACGCCTCTTTTTATATCCTGGACCTTTAATCAATCATTTAATATTTTCACAAAATTGTCGATAACTTTAATGTTTTATTTTTAATAATTTTAATTGCAGACTGCGATGACGAGTTAAATAGTAAACTCATTTTGACATTTCATTTATGAACTCAGTGTTAAAAATGAAACACAATTTCATTGTTCGGAGTAACAATAATATTATTTTGTTAAATCGCGGAAAACGGAAATGAATACTTATTTACTATGAATATATTTTTATTTTCCACATATATTAGTTCATATAAATTTTAAAAATCGATTAGATATCAATGAGGGAGAAAATACAGACAATTAATTGAAAAATCAGTGCTTCGATTTAGAAACAAGATAATGCAAAACGTTTCTGCATTTAAATGACTTAATTAACTCTAAACCTTCATGAAATCTGGTTGTAGGAAATTTACTTTAACATTTAATATCATATTACTTATTATACCATTTTTGTCTTTAAACCAATAGTATATATACTTCTCAAATCTTCCAAATATTAAAAGATTGTCAAATATATTTTTAAAATTTATTCCAAATGCACTGAAACAAAATTTAGTTCTTCTATTGAAATGTATGTACTTGAAATTGATTTGCTTGAATCAATTAATCATGTTTGTGAATCAAATAAATTTTCGTTAATTTATGATAAAATTTATTTCCTTCAAAGTAAATAATTTCCTTGGCATATTAAATCCTATATAAAGTAAACATTGT
This sequence comes from Trichopria drosophilae, assembly GCA_030407085.1. Taxonomy (NCBI): domain Eukaryota; kingdom Metazoa; phylum Arthropoda; class Insecta; order Hymenoptera; family Diapriidae; genus Trichopria; species Trichopria drosophilae. Next base: position 116,551,240 of record CM059585.1, on the reverse strand, counting down.
CTTAAATCAAGACAGTATTTTCTTGAAACAAAGAAATAATTTGCTTAACGTTAGTAAATCATATTTCTTTAAAGAAGTAAATCATTTTAAAAGCGTATTTTACTCTGTTAAAGAAATCGTATGTTTAGATTTAGAAAATGGTAAGACTTGATATCAATAAATATCTTCCGAACTACATTTTACTCATATCAAAAGAAATTTACCGGATTCAAGTAAATAGTTTACATTATTAATCGCAACAAAATATTTATTTAAAAAAAGATCACGATTTATTTTGAACCATTAAATATTTATTTAAAAGAAATTAATGTTGTCTTAACAAGAAGCAAATATTTATTACGTCTCAGTAAATATTTCCTTGATCCAAGAAATTTAGTTCTTGTTCATGCCAGTAGCTCATTTCGAATTTGGCTGTTCATTTGGTTTCGGTGCCTCCATGCTCGTTTCTCGTTGTTGTCCACAGGTGGCGTATACATTATTCTGTATATTCGCAAGCTGAGTAATCGATTCTCATTTGATGTCAAAGACTGCATTTCATTTTCGCCAATATATGTCCTAATTATTTATGTACTTTAATTCCTACTAAACCCATACAAAAACATTCAATTTGCTTAAACAACCGTAAAAATTAAATTGCTAGTGGTTGAATTGAACAGAACTGTGAAATCTTGTATACAAAATTTGGTTGGAATCTTATAATACTGTAATACAAACACATATAACGCAAGCAAATAATATTCAAATAATAATAGTAAAGTTAAAGTTACTATGGGTTTACATATTGCATTTGGACATTACTATTCCATATGAATATCAATTTACTAGTTCCAGACAGTTATATTCCTTGACCCATTAAGTCTGAGAAATAGATAATTCTCATTCGCAAGTTCGACACTTATTTTCAGCAGTTAAAAACATACCTATTCAAAAACATTTTAGATAAGAAATTAACAAAATTTAATATTTTTTGTTTTTTTGTGAATTTCTTTTAATATCATTACAATACAATTTGTCAAGTTTTGTCAACCTAACCTTTTCATAACGATAAAAGTCAAAAAATGAATAATTGTGTCTTCTTGTGATATAATTGTCTAAAAAATGTAGGTGCAGATAATTTGAGAGTTAGATTTTTGCAATTTAAGATGACGTATCCAATATGCCGGCCAAATTTCGGGAAATAGCCTAAAATCATGAGATAATGTATGTCTTTTACGAAGAAAATTGGTTGTTTATGTCCATCGGTTGTGTTACGTAAATGTTTACTACAAACTTAAACTCATCTTAAACTACGCGTAAATGAACTAAAATTAAAAATAAATATGTTACATTAAAACAGCTCTTTCCGTCCACATAAACGTGTTTTTAATTCTGAAAATTCACATGAAACGGTTAACGGTCGGATGCAATAAATTTTCTTATATAAAACCTGGGGATGAACAATATTGCATAAAATGTGGTCGGCCATATTTGATTCGCCATTGTGATACTTAAAACTCTAATCTCCCATCACTGGTACCTAGCTATTCACGACAATATCTGTAGATATATGAATTTCATTAATGATTTTCATCATGGATGAAATAATATCTACTGTTTTTTTATATATTGACGTTTTCAAGTAGATTGATTCCATTCAAAACTAAAAAGTTCCTAGTTCAAGTTCATAGACTTTGTATACTTATATAAGATCTAAGACAGGTATCACTAAATACTCTTTCTTTTAATTAATTTTTCCTCTGAAATGAGGTGTTTTTAAAAGTTTGTTTATTACTATTTAGAAATACATGAATTAAAAAGTTGCTTTTAAGGAGTGAGACTTCACTCTTCAACTAGAGAGACTTTTCACTCTCAGAAATTTAGAGTCATCTTTTATGAAAGTTCATCGATGGCCTTGATAATTATCTAATAAATAAATAAAAGACGATATTTTATCTACACAAACTGAAGCAATTTCGAAATAATTAATATTTTGCATTTTTTTTGCAATGGCTGAATTCGTATTATCTAGAATATGGTCATCACATATAAAAATCTACTTAACGAAAAATTTGCTGTGAAAATTATATTTGAAACTTCTCTCATTTCTATACGATCGTCTTTTACAAGTATAAGAGACCACATAATTCCTAATTAGTTCCGTTGCAAACATTGTAAACTTAACACTAATTTTAATTTGAAACACTATTAATAACAGACAAAGTTCTATAGGAATCAATATTCATTGCTTCACCTATTACTGTCAAAATAATGAATCTTATCAGATTCTTTCAGTTTTTACACAGTTTTCTAGTGTTCTCGTCAATTTAATGATTTCCGTGAGAGCGAATTAGGTAGATGGTCTGCACGTCATACCTATCAAGTCTTTTAATTTTTCCCGAGGCATTTTTGCATAATACTAGCAGTCGTGCGTGGACAAAAATGTATTAATTACTTTTCGGTGCCTAGAATTTATTTTTCACGTAACAAACGATTCTTATCTGGAACTTCAATGTATTAAAATTATGGAATTCATGTAAAATGTTCGCACGAACGGGCATGTATTAACCCGTATCGTATAGAGAAAAGTTTATTGCACACTCAAAAATGATCATATGCAAATAAGACTACCGCTGCTCACAACACTGTAAATTATGAAGAGTACTTTGTGATTCTTATCATTGGAGCTCAATTTCATTTTCAGAAAAAAACAGCATTTGCTAATTATAGAGAATCTGAAATACATTACTTACCTGAAAGACGTCAAGATTTTTCGAAATTTACTAATATATAAAATAAACTTTCTCGATATAATAAATCTTCCACCAGCATTAAATAAATTATTTATTTAATTTATTTTTATATAAAAAGCATTGTACCTAACCAAAAGAAGTGCACACGTAAATATCATACAATTTTCAATACGAGTTAAGGAAATTATTAATTTTTGATCGCTGTATTAACTTGCGCAATTCTATTAGTTAAATGTATATATGTATAAATATATTATGGCATCAATACATTTTGACACAAATCTTTTCGAATGATAAACTTTATTTTACAATTGTCTTTCATTAAAATCGACTGCTTGGATGTAAATATAATATGGTTTCAATTCGCTTGCCAATACTTTCAATTAGCCCGAAAATATTCAACAATAATACGTCAATAGCTTCCTGATTATCGGAATAGTTGTCAAGGAATGTATGTATAAGTTTACCATGACTGTGAAGTTTACCGGAGATTTGTTGAAGAATAGGATTTCCATTAATGACATTGATTTCAGTCGGTTCGTCATTATTTAAAATTTCTTCTGTTGAATTTTTGTGAAGCTCTTCTTCTCTGTAAATGTTACTTTCATCGACTGGTTCTGCGTCCGCTTCTTCTTCACTTTGTTCAACAACTTCTTCAATAGCCGAATTCTCCACAACGACATTCACCCCTACTGATTCTTCAGGTTCTTCATTTTTTGCCTCCTCAACATCCAATCCTTCAGTCTGTTCTACGACAACAGGGTTTTCTTCGTCGGAAATTTCTGAGGATAATTGCTCTACTATAGAAGCATCATCTACATCCTTCTCACTAGCTTCTTCACTATTATCAGTTTCTATTGAGTCATCTACATCATCCGAGTCATCCGTATCGGATACTGCATCAACATTGTCAACTGGACTCTCGCTAATTATTGCTTCTTCAGGTTCCTCATCAGAATCTAAATCCTCATCGATAGCTTCTTCATCACCAGAAGTTTCTCCACTACTAGTTTCACTGGACGTCTCAAAAGAGTCTTCTGGATTAAGCAACGCAGAAGCGCTTATAATAGGCACATCGATAGGATCTCCATTAACATTTACATTAGTATTTGTATTATCCGTTTGATCTTCAGCAGAAGTTTCGTCCGGAATTTGATTGTCAGTATTCAGATCGTCTTCGTTCTCAACCAAGTTTTCGTTACCAGCCTCATCTGAAGTCACGTTTTCATCGACTTCTCCATCATCAGCAACATCACCATTGACTGGTTCCTCAACTGCCAATTCTTCAGTCAGGTTGTCAGCAGATTCTTGCTCTGTAGCGATATCATTAATGGGAATTTCGGAATCGTGTGTTATTTGTTGTTCATTCGAGGGATACATGCACATAGGTTGCTTTTCATTTTCGACGAAATCAATCGGTTCGTCGGTTTGGGATCTCCGAGTATATTTGTACTCTTTAAGTTCCTTACCTATATGTGAACCGATTTCACTGGCACTTTCCTTATGAAAATTTTTTATTGCATCATGCACGATTTGCGCATCTTCTTCACCCTGTAAATTATAAAATTTAAAATATCCTTCCATTAATCAGACAGATAGGCTTAAATTAAAGTCCCATGTTCCGTTCAGTTTATGTTGCATATAAGTAGTAGTAAGAATTAAAGTATTAAAGCAAGAGAAAAATTCCAAATTATAAAAACCTTCAAGTGTATAATTAATTTCTATAAATAATTAAAATATTACATGTAAATTGCACTTTTATCGTTAAAAAGTTTTTGTGATAACGTTTACCAAGTGTTTGTCAAGATCCTCCAGAGTGGAGTGAGTATATTTAGGGTTTTGACAAGCAACGCCAGCGATGAGCACCATTAAGAGAGACAAGTTCGATGTCATCTCTGCCGATAATTCGAAAATCGACCGATCAACTAAACACCATTTGGAAACTGACAACAAACCTCTCGACTTTGCTCGATATAAGTAAGCTTAAAAATTCGTCACGTAATATGAGCGGAACGAATTGATTAAATGAAACGGCTCACGTCTTATCTAGCCGAAGATCCCGTCGGATTCAATTTAAAATGCAATCTCTGTAAAACGTAAAAGCATAGTTTTATTTACTTCATCGACAGAATATCTTTATTGTTGACGAATCGATTTTATCGGAATGAGTTATAAAACTAATTTCGCTCAGCAACGTCGTTACGTGTATATGTCATAGGGACCTTGGTTCGCTGTGCTTAACGGTCTTATCACTTTTAATCGCGGATTCGGTTGTAGTTTTTCTTGAGCCTCTGATTCCAATTGATCGTATATTTCATAGGAATACTCCGGATACAGCTGTTGTTGATGTTGTCCCTGATTCTGTTCCTCCTGCTCATATTGATAGTCCTGATTATACTCCGTGACGGGTTGATGATTTTGGGACGAGTCATCCGGAATTATGTCATCGAAATCATACTCCACACTCTTCCCCATGCAACATTTTCCTTGTGATAAATTGTCTAGTTTTTTATTGTTTTCTTTCATCATATCTTCCAGATAGTCCAGTCGATCATTTACGTGATTGCACAAATCTTTTAGCCTTTTCGCAAGTTTTGATACGCAATTGTTCTTCTCAGGGACAGGAATTTCAACCTCGGTTGCTGGTGTGGTTGTGGGATCAACGAGAGGAATCTCAGTCGTCGATTCCACATGCTCCACAGTTGTTTGTTTGTGTTTACATGTGCTTGAACATGATTTTGTTGAAGCTTTTTTGTCTGTCTAAGGATACAAATAATACAAATATATTAAAAACACATTAACGAAATTGTATGGAATTTGAAAAGTTGAATTCGATTCGTTATCTTACTGCATGAACACTGGCAGAAATGGAAATTTGTCCGAGGAGCAGGAAAAGCACGATCCGCGGTGGCATCATCTCCGAGGCAAACTCGTGTTTACCGCTTTGACCGATTTGTCGTTGTCTAATCGGCAGCTGCCTGTAGCGATCGTTTTTATCGTGCGCTCTTAATTAAACACGGCATGCATACTTGTACATGATATTTATCGATCGTACTGAATCGGTGCCCGCCAGCCGTAGTCGTTAAAAATGCGATTGTACCCGTAACCGTATTCGGTGCCGTAGACAAAGGTAATCCACTTTTTCATATAAACGACTATCAAAGTCGCTACAATTGAAACATTGACTTCACCGAGAGAGGAATTCGGCACATTCCAATATCATCGACTGTAAAATGAACAAGTTTTTTAATGAATAATCATTAATTAATAGACCGCGTCCTAAATTCATGATTTATTGATTTAAACTTCTCATGCACTCCAATATTTCATGTTTTATTGGCCTAGTGATATATTGATTTAGGTCTGCACGTTCAAGGAAAAAGTTGTATTTCAGGAAAGAGTAAGACATTCTCTCAACGATCAAAACCTGCCTTGCTCTATTATGTGCTTCTGAAAGATTTGAGGTCGGTAACAAATTTATCAGCAGAATCAAAAGAAAATCAAACATACCTTCAGCCATTAGATCGTACACATTACAACAAAACCCTTTCTGCCGTAATTTCAATAAAGCTAAGACTGAAGAAGCACCTGAAAAGAGACCGTCTGGGCTGGAAGACCAATGGCACTGTGTTCTGTATTCAGCAGGAAGTTAAACAAAACGAACCATCCCTATGAATATTCTGAATCGATTAAATAATCGAACCCTGCCATCTAGTTGTCTGCCTTTCTCTTCCAAACATTCGCCAGTTTCCTCACCAATACGCGTAGCCTACGTTCGTTAAAATTATATGTATCGTTCTCACACACGCACGTGTGTAAACACAGGGGATCGTAAAACGTTCACGATTCATGTGCATCCTACGCGATTGGGAGAACTCGGCGGTCCATTCACTTCGATCCTTCTTTTCATATTCAAATGGTCCATTGACACTTCAATGAATAATACTCGATGATAAATTTGTAGGTGTATTCAGGATGGACTGTGAGCAAGCGAGAACGTTTCGAGACCTTGAAAGCCAACCGCGTAAAACACCCGCGATGATTCTGAATGCCCCGGCGAGAAGTGGATTATAAATAGTATGGAGTAACTTTCGCCTCTTCGTTACTTTTGTTGTCGATATTATCGCAATTCAATGAGGGTCGAGTATTCTTCGCATACAGCGAATTGCCTGATAATCGGATATTTCATTGTCCACGAATTTGAGCAGTTCGATTTATGAATACTGAGGATCTGAGATGGTTCTCTTGGAGTCCTTTTATTAATTTTACGATTATTTATTAGTAAATTTCATCGATTGCAATAAGAAACTACGCAGCAACTGTACGAAAAACGGTCTTTTAAAATGATTAATTTCTTCTAAAAGTTGACAATTTTGTAAACAACGTTCAATCAACCTGACTATACTTGCAGCATATCCCGTATGATAGTTGGTTTATCAAGTGTATACTTATACATGATCATTTATAACATTTTGACTATTTTAACGCAATACTTGCTGGGTTACAAAAAACAGTACTGGTTTGTTTACTTAAAAATACTTATATGTATTGAATATTTATGCCAGAATGAGCAAGCGTAAAAAACAATTTATTTTATACAGTGAGCGTAAAATGCTTATTTTGCGCCCACAATTGTCGGCGTCAAATGCACATTCCACGCATCCTGAGGCGTAAAATAATGACAAGAGATTGGCATTTTAAACTGGCAATTCGAGGCTTAAAACGACATTTTATACCCTTAATACAAAAATAACTATTTCTGAGGACATTTTTATGAAAATCAGGGTGAACGTATAAAAAAATAGCTTTTATGTTACAGTGTGCGTAAAATGCCATTTTACACATTTTCCACTTTTTTGGGGCGGATTTTGCACACACTTGCAACATAAAATATTGTTCGGCGCATGTGCGAAAATGTTTTTCGTACGAATGTGAATGCGGACCACGCTTCCATCTCGGCCCGCAACCCTTACATTCGTAGAAAAAACTTTTACGCCCCTTGTATCGAAAATTGCTATTATTTCACCGTGTGAGTAAAATGCTATGTTACACATTTTTGTACTCTTCTGGAACATAAAATAATGTAAGACGCAAGTGCACAAATACTTTAAATATCAACGTGAATGCCACCCTCACGAGCAATCTTCACATTCATTGGAAAAGATTTTTCTCGCTTGAATCTACTGTTTTAGTATGTATGGATAAAACCAAATGTGTAAAATAAAATTGTATGCACACTATAACCTATATTCAATTCTTACACTATACCGATAGTGATCTTTCACATTTATGTCAAAAAGTTCATCTAAGCTTTCATTTCAACCCTATTAGAAACTGTATAACGATTTTAGTTTTATTGTGACTCAAAACGCACTAAAAAGACAGTTTTAAGACACTTTCAGTTTTATAGAAGTGGCCACATGGAAAATATCTATTTACTCTATTTTACAATTTAAAAATTGTCCAAAAAAAAGGCGGACAGTCCAATTTAATGGTTCGATTATGAAAAGTTTGCTGTACATTTTTTTAATTCTATAAGTCTACCAACTCTATATTGAAGTTAATGAATTAGTATTTGATTTCATCTACATTACAAGTCTAGAACTTTAACGTTGCATGCAATGTACAAACTTATATCTTTATATGTACAGAGCGTCACACAACTCGTTGACCATATTGCTGGTACATATTCTACATGAAATTTCAAGCAAAGAAGTCCGTTACCAAAATTGTGAATCTGATGTGTTCAATTTGATTGGCAGACCATTGAAATTTAGAGAACAAATCGCTCCCTTTTGCAATAACATTGATTTGTTGAAAGTTGTCTTAAGAAGATGAAGCTCATTTTAAAATTACTTTCAAGCTCTCTAATTCATGTCCGGGGTTCTTTGACCTAAAATGAATATTTCTCTTGCTATAGTTATAAAATAGGTAAAAATGGTGGGTTTCCGTGTTTATCTCATTTCGATAAATAGTTCATGAAACAACACAATGAGAAAGTCGTAGCACTTGAAAAAATGAATAATTTGATCCTTAATAATTCGGAGTATAAACTCTAGCGTAACGATTAGCATACTTGCATTAGGCGTAAAAGGTGGCAGGTTCAAATCCCAGCAGGGCGACATAGTTTTTTCTAATATAAATTTATAAAAAGCTAAGAAAAAATTAAATAAACAATTCGATGCATTAATAAATACAAGCAATGTAATTCAATTAATGTTATATTTTAATTAAAATAGTTTTTTATTTCTGAAGAGGTCTATTTCGCACCTCGAAACCAACGCTCTTCATCGCATTTCCCTATATGACGTAAAATGTTGTTCATACCAAGGGCGCAAAATTTTGCTCCCTACATAAAATACTTTGATAATAAGAACCCTACATGATTTTCAATGTTTCATACATAAGATTACCTTTCATGTAATTTTCCGTATTTTCGGTGTTTTCTTCGATGAATTGTTCAGATTTTCGAAAAGTTGGTTGTTAGTGGAATTCTATTTGAAAAGCATTTCAATCAAAGGTTATAGAATATTGAAATTCAACATCCTAAAAAAATGCCTATCAGCGATATTTTAAAGGAAATTTTTCATTGCGATTAATATAGGGCGGACTTACGCACAAGTTCAATTTTACGGGCTATTTAATATGAAAATTAGAAAACAGCTTATCAAGACCTCATCAATTTTCTTCTTAAGGGCGTTCAACGTTGCGGGTTAACGTTTTGCTTCTATATTATGAAATTACACTTATTTCATTCTTGCGTAAGAACTTGCATAAGACATTAATGTATGTTTATCACATTGCTGGACGATAGGCGACTCAAAAATTGATTCGGTTGCAATATGTCGCACTTGAGATCACAGTTTATTTCTTGTAATTCCATCATAGTTTATCACGATTGTAAAAATTTACTATTTTTTACTGATGGGCTCTTAAACTAGTCGATGCGAGACGAAAGAAAGAAAATTACTCATTAAAGTACTAATCAAAAAGTTTTCTTAAACAACTTCATTACCTGCACTATCCTTTCTGAGATTTAGTAAAATTTATACTGATAACTAAATAACTGTTAAATGTTGATATTCATTTCTTGATTAATATACGCTTTATATTTTATGGTCATTTAAAATTATAACCTATTCATCATGTTTTAATGTTATATTTTAAATAACTCTATACTCAAAGAATTTCTCAAATCTAATCAAGCTATATTTACATAAAATTTGTTTAGTTAGAATTGCAAATTAGTCATTAACACGACGGCTTGTTAAGCGCTATTTACCTCTCTTCAGCATTCCGTTTACTCATCGAAAACAATCCCGATAGCTTTCATGGCCTCCTCTTGTCTTCCTTTATATATTCGCCATTATTTCCCTCGTCTCCGATCGGAAAACAATGAACTCGATTACTTTTACTCCGCCCTAATGATTTTCGTACGAGAGCAGAATGGTTTCGTCTCATCGAAAATGCAATAACGACGTCCGTGACGTGCTCCACACAGGAATAAAAAAGGTCTCTCAGAATCTCTAAAACCCCTGGGCAACGTGTCCCTCTACCTCACCCTTCTCTCCTTTCTGAATATTCAAACGTCCATTTATAAATTTTGATCGGGTTTTAATTCGCCTGCGCAAGAGAAGAACGATATATTTTGCTGATGTGACCAAAATGGTATTCAAAAAGTTGCTGACTACCATAAAATATGGATAAATTATAAAACATATCTTGATGAATTTTTAAGTGTTTATTGTAATACAGGAATACACACTGGTAATACATATATAATTATAATGTTCCAAAACCAAGGATCCAGTGTATTATTCCATTTTGGAAAAACATTAATTTGAAACCGTCGATATCACCACCAACACGATGTAATTTTCATTGAAAGGGAAGTGCAACAACAGCACCGTGGGTTCTTAATTCCTCGACTCGAGGGGTGCGATCGAATCGCAATTCGCCGACTATAATCTTTAATCTCAGCTCCGCCATTCGATTTTTGTGATACGCTTTGGAGACGACAAACAATACTCGCCCAACATCGCAACAACGCGAGACGTGGAAAGGTGAATTTAGCGCTTACTCTAAGGAACCGATAGAAAGAGAAATGAGAGAGTAGATCGTGTTCTCCGTCCCGAATTTCACGGGGATTTGGTCCGAAGACATTTTCACCCAATAAATAGATATGGGCCCATCGCACCGAGTGTTATACGCGCGGCCGATCCTTATTATAAACTCTAACTAGCTGCAACCTCTCCAGCGGGCACATAACCCATGGGGTAGGGCATACACTTGATGGGATTCCTATCCGATGGTGCGGACAATCCTATTTCGACCCTCTCGAAATCACTCGCCTTCGCATCTTCGAGCTTCGAGCTTCCACCCGTTTATCCGACATCCGTTTAACATTGATGTGACGCTAAGTCGTTCGTCAAGAATCGAACCGAACGGGAAGATCATAACGTGGTTTTTATGAGCTCAAAAAAATAGATATGATCCGTTATGAAGAGCTGCGTGATAAAATCGAAAATTGAATCAGATTAAGCAAGTTCTGATGTAGGGGATCCTCAAATAATAACGATAATTTAATTTTGGTTTGCGATAATTTGCGATCACTTTAAGATATTTTGTATAAACCAAAAAAATGATTTCTGTTACCCGTCGAAACCATGGGACTGGTGCGCCCGATTTTGCATGGTCACTTTTTAGGCCGAAGAATTATATTGCATAAGGGCGGCATGTCGATCAACACCACCACCTTCTCTTTCAGCGCACTGGAACATGATGGGGAGTAGGGGCCACATCGTGCGGATTAGATCATCCCTTCGAATCTAGCTTCGAAACAGGTGACACAAGTTTCAATAGAGTATCATAGACAACCCCATGGACGTAATTCTTCCGATCTTAATGAATTAAAACCCAACCGATGTACCCTATCTTTTGCTATACATTCAAACTTAGTTTGGTGTAGAGTTACATGATGTTCATCTGGCGGGTTTCGTTTTTGGATGTTTGTGACAAAAGCCACCATTAGTCCTTGAGAATCATTTGAATCGAATAATTAGTTTTGTACCCCGTCGAATGTAAGCTTAATACGAAAGACTTTGCGGTAGATGTAGATAAGTGAAATGTACACATTCGGAACCCATCTGTATACGAAACGCTTAACTGGAAGTACTTCGTCTCGCGAGGATAAATAGGCAGGTAGATTCCAACGGACGCGTTGCATAATAGCGGGGTGCGTTCGGATACGTGGGGTTACGATCATTGGGCATTATCTAGCGATCGGCCATTTGAATAAGCGAGTAGCCGAGGCAGATCCGGGTCCGATGATCGGCGGTGGCACTCACCTCGGCGCATTTAAATATTAGCCTCCTACATCTCCACCCTTTTGAAAGATCGCAGGTGTACCTCGTCCCATCCGCCTTCTCTTGCTTCTCGCCCTCGGCGAAACGAGCTCCCTTTTCTCTTTTCGCTTTCGGAGCCTTGGCTCGGCCCGTCCCCCACTTACCTCAGGAACAAATAACCGATAGAAGGAAGTCGTGGATATGTCGGAAGGTCGAGCAGAGAATTAGCTGGACGTAGGGCCCTGAAAGGGTTAGGCCGTATTCATGGGAAACAACCCCGTGAAATGAGAGTGGCAGATACACCGCATGATTTTCGGGATCCTCCCATGATTTTGCTCTATCTGTCTTCGGCTTCTTTTTCTCGCGCGCGGCCCAAGAGGAGTTTCGATTTCACCTCTTTTTAGCCAGCTGCAAAGAAACCCTAGTCTCGCTGATACTTAACGATTTTGTGCGCGGTAGTCGGCGTTTTCGTATAATTCGACCCTTTAAAAGCATCTTGTCGGATAATACGATTACACAAAGTAGAGAGTTATAGAATTAAGATCTTATAAATCTAGAAAATTCTCCGTTTTTCGTTTATCTTTTAGTTTGGTAAAAGTACAAATTTTATTCAGATTGTAAGAATGTACGAATATCTCTAAACTAATTAAATGCTACTAGACGTAATATTAACTTCTTCTTTTGAAGTATAAAAAAAGTAAAAGATTTAGAAGACTTTAAATAAGCGTGAGAAGCGATGTTCATCCATTCCACTTCTTTTATATTGAGGCATCACTTCTCGTGGTTGAAACCAGTCATTAAAATTGAATTTAGACTAAAGTCAATAATCGACAGCAGATTTCGCTCGCGTTTCCCCCTTGCTCCCATACCATTTTCAAAGACAGTGATCGAGCACTGGCAATTTAACTCACTTATATTCTCATTACTGCGCATATGGTTGTTGAATGTTCGGTCGACCAGAATGGAGAAAAAATAAATAAATAAAACTATAATCGGCTTATTATGTATTAATATGTTTCTGTGAATTTTAACAAACTCTAACAGATACATGAATCAGAAAGTGGGTGTAAAAGAGAACACTAAGATGAGAGAATTGCCCAGGGCAGCACATGAAATAACCTGATAGACAGAGACCTGATAGCATGAATAAAGTACAGTCGAGGAGATGATCGTCTGATGAGAAAAATTATCAAGAATAAAAGAACAACGATTATACAAAACGGATATTGCAACCAGTCCGATATCTCTGTCGTATATTAAACCATCAGCCTTTGTCAAGGTCGTTCTTGTCCATCCATGGAATTCTCTTTCTTGTGCCTTTAGAAATAGAAGATTATTAAATACCAGAAGTATGTGCAGGAAAAAACAGAAACATCGATAAGAAATTTCAAAAAATCAACGCATACGACATCGGTGATTTCATCCTGTGAAGTATGTCATAACAGAGTAACATTCTCGAAATACAATTATGGGAACAATTTCAACAAACAACTTATTGCACGTGAACCTTGCGGAAGATAGCAGCTGCAGCCAGTATCGCCACCTCAAGGACTAGCGGCGTTAGCTAATGGTCTTTGAATTCAGTGGTCTTGGAGTAGTGAAGATGCAGCTAACTTTCCTGACGAGGTTGGATACGTCCAAGGACCACCGTGCAGGAGTCTGGTTCGTAATATATGTTATGTGCGAAGGTACTTTGAAGCCTTGCCGAAGGAACCGGGGATGAATTAGGCTAAGCAATCGGAACACACCGAGTTGGCCCGTTGAAATTGTCCGAACTCCACCGGGCGAAACCCCTGGTGTGCCTTCCCTCCTTGCCTGTATTCTGCTTTGCCTCTGGTATCCTATATCCCTTGCAGCGTCTTTAAGATGAAACGATCTAGCAAGCCAAGATGGCGCCTGTGGGGTCGTCGGATAGGCGGACGCTGGTTAGGTTGCTTGCCACTGTTGGAAGGGTATTTGTGTAATATTCCGTTTGTCTTGTGCCTTCAGAGCATCCGCTAATGTACACAACACCGTACAGGAGAGAAAACCGATTCGCTCTCTCGTACCATCGTGTACTGGTTGCAGCGTTACCGGAGAAAGGGAAGTGGGAGGCTACGACAGGAGGCCAACAACTCCAGCTACTACTAGAACTGTTATTGTACAATTTGCTAAGACTGAGAACAGCCTTGTCGAGTGCGAGAGAAGCACCTTTGGACATCAACCATGTATCACACAGAAGCTCTCTATCTCCTTCTCTCTCTTTATCTATCTCATTCTTAATACCCATCTTTCTCCCATCCTTCGTGTTTCTCTGTCTATCTTATTAGTTTGGCTCAAGGTGGGAAGATCTATTGTCCCGGGTCTGTGCCATCCTTTTGAACAATCGAACAATCGGCCTTTGCCGATGAACATCAATTATGGTTTTGGTTACAGATATTATTTTGCAGAATACCAGTAGCAATTTAATCATTTAGATTATGCTAAATTGATTTATCATTAATTAAGTGGATGATTTATCCGATGGACGGTCTAAAGTTTCACTGTTGGGCGAGATCAAAGCAAAGGGCCAAGACTCGGAGATCCGTGATGATGTCTAACAGCACGCGGGCCTCAGGTCTTTGCTGTCTAACGCAATAACGAAGGCGATTGTTAGTCGGTGATTCGGTGAGTCGAGAGAGGTGTCCTCGAGAATTCCGTTAGCGAAGACGGAATTGCGGAATTCGTCAAGATAAACAACTCAAAGGGCACGAATACAAATGAAGAATATAATTATATTATATAATCATATTTGTTATAGCATCATTCATACTTTGTAGTGTGTTTCATTAATTTTACAATACAACAAATATTTTTACATTGAATTTGAAAACTTAAAACCGCCGATTTAAAGGAAATCTGTTTGCTATATTAGAGTTTCTTAGAAAAAGTTAGATAAATGTGATTAAGTCCAGATGTCAATTTGTTTGCGCAACTGACAAAACGGAGCAATAGAGTGGGTGTTCTTAGACAAATAAAACAGCACTTAGCCGCAAGCACTTACTACTCTTTCTCTTTCTCTCTCCAGCGAGTCTCCCTCCCTCACGTTCTCATTCTGTGACATCGTAGACAATGGGAATATGACATGTGCCTGCGACTCGGCGCGTGGCAGGTATACGCGACGACGAGGAACATACGATACGCAAGCTCGTATGCAAATTCACTTGGGCATGCACTTCGCGAGTGAAGCCTCATCCCGACCACGAGTTTCCATGATTTAGCTTCATCGGAGTACAGCAAAATCTGCAAGAACTGAATGTTAAGTAAAACAATTACATTCTCTTTGGTTAACGAGGAGAGTTTCCAAGCATCAGTTTTAACACGTGCGGCACTTCCAGAAAAACTTTATCTGTCGTATACAGTTTCGATTAAAATCTCCTTCATTTAAGAAAAGAGTTAGTTTGGGTGGATCAAATTATTCATTTTGTCGACCTCTCTGAAGGAAATACAAAAAGAAATAGGTTGATGAGCAATTCAGATCATTATGTCAGTCATTGTAAGGCTACGTAAGGAATATGATCATCAAACCCAGGTGTGGAAAAATAGGAATATTATAATAGGAAGCAGTTTTGTGTAAGAAGCGACGAATAGGAAAGAAGATGAAAGAGGTATCGAAATACCAGGCATATATATCAGAGGCGATCCGAGAGGGGGTCGATTCATCGACCACCCGGTACAAAGAACGAGCGCTTCGTAAACGCATGTAACGCGATATGAAATGCACGAGTTTGGACGTTTTGGCATCCAGACAAGCAGACAATCAACTCATCGAGGCGTGCGGATGCATTTTTATAATATATTATAGACTGCCCAATGCCTTCCTCCATGTCGTACGTCACTCACGATGTCAGTCTCTAACGTACCGTCTCGGACATTTTTGATGTAACGGGTGACCTAGAAATTACGAGTCTATAGTCTGATGACAGATGCTCTCGATTAAAAGCTTCATTCAAATGGCCTTGATGTTTTGTTTGGTTGAGACTGTAATCGCATTGGTCAGTCTCTACAGAATTAAAAATGAGTTCTTTTTTCATCCTATAAAAGACTCTAAAGATACGTTATATCCGTTTAGAACTGAATGAACATTTTTGTAATAGGAAGTATATTTTCCAATGGTCGTATGTTTTTTAATGTTAAAGAACTTCGGAAAGATCGAATCGAGTCACCCGGTATAATCTTGGAATAGGTATATTGGCTATATATCTGGCTGTATATCAGGCGTATACATAATTACCATCTGATAGAGTCCGTTGTCTGTCGAGAAGCTGATTTGATACTTGTTGTTCTTACTGTCCGTCAAAGATATCCCCGTGGCGGTAGGACGGCTCCGATCTCTCGGAGGGGGCCTTAGGGTTCCGGTGTGGAGTTCCCCTCTCCCACCTCGACCAATCACTGGGCCCTTCGCCAAGCCGAGCCGCCAGAAATACAAAAAAAAAAAGAACCGATTAGACTCGCCACGCTACGATGCATCGACCAGTTCAAGAGAAATGTCTAGAAAGAGACAATGAATGAAGCAGACTATAAGAGAGAACGAGAGAAAAAGAACAACAGGAGACATTGAGTGCCGTTTCGATGGCCGATCAAACTTCGATCTCGGACTGAAGTATGGTCGATGGTCGCCATTTTTTACTCTACTTGGTCATTTTTGTGCCATTTCTGTTGGGGTTTTCTTGAAAGTTTAATATTTATAATTAAATTATGCAATGTATAACATGTATGTTGAAAAATATTTCAGGTCTATTCCCATTAATAATATGATGATTAAAGTAATTAGATTATATGATAACTACGTTACATTATTTCGTTGTGTAGTAATTATTTACTCGTGTGGGTCCATTTTTCTCAAATAATTGAAAATGTTTTAAAAGACACGGTGTTACAACGTCTTGTATTTCTTCATTTCTTTTATTGTTTTCGTCTCATTTTCAGGGTCAATTATACGACGGCCCTTTATCCGCTTTAATCATATTTAGTTTAAGGGTGTCTTTAAAAAAACAGTACGAAACACATCACCTAAATTCCAATATGTAGGAAAAATACAAACAAATGTTATTATACTACTCGTATTTCTGCAATAGCTCTTTTTCACTTTTTCGCTCATAACACGAAAACCAAGCAAGCGATCTTTGTAAAACCGGACGTATTCGGTTCATATGAACATTTTCGATGACCTTTGTGAGTTTCAGATATTTAGCAATGTATTTACTTATCTATTCAACCAAGGTTTTCAGCACATTAATATCGAGTACGAGTCGAAAAGCCGACAGGTAAAAAATCCGACAGTCAAAAAACCAACAATAGAAAAGCTACAGTAAAAACCCGACATTCCTAAAAATGACTATCCGCTTGTGGATGTGTCTAGTAAACAAAGTTTGTACCATGTCAAATTAAAGCCTTATGTTAATACCAAGCCTTATATTAATAACAATTATTAATGTTACTGTTACCCGAAAATGTGATGTCATGAACTGTTTTTAACCCCAGATTTGTTTACTGAAAAAAAGGTATTCTAATTCTCGACAATATTCTTAAAAATGCGCGAAGAATACGTATGCTTAAAATTAGAAATTGTTTTTTTACAGTGTTTTAGGTGCCATCTTCTTTGCAAAACTCATGCAGAGCAGTCTTATAACTTAGTACTTTCGACAAATTATTATACAATTTATAGTTCGAGCTTATTTCAACTTTATTTTATGAACGCATCTGGTCCAGAATTTTTGTGAATTCTAAGGATACTTGTCATTTTGATCTGAACAAAACACGCGTTTTTAAAGTTTATAATGTTAACTTCTTATTAATGTCGTATATTTTAATATAAAATTTGAATATGTATCTACACAATTTTCAACTTTAATCACTTGCTACATGCAGTAAATCATCCTCAGAGTAGAAAAATCTCTTCAATTAATTTCGAACACTCAGAAGTTATAAAATTTCCAAAAGAAAATAAAAACTAGTGTTGGCGTGGTACCTCGCTCGCTTCGCTTGCTCAGAAACCTCGACCCAGTGGAGAGTCGGCTATTCCTTAAGACTCGTTTGTTTACTAACAGCTTTCAATTATATCATAAAATTATATTGATATTTGGGGATCCAATCATATTTAGGTCCAAGTGGCTTCGATGATGTGTTACAACAATATAGTGTTTCTTATATGTATGAAAATTGAAAATAAGCATTTTCAAAACTTCGACCCTGACAACAGGCCAGCCGAAGTATTATATACTATATATAAATAAAAGTTGCAAAACACTTACTTCATGCACTTGTATTCTAATAGACTATTCGATGCATATTACATGTTTACTGTGTTTTACTAATTACTGTCTGTATTATTATGATATTATATATACAATATATATACATATAATTCGTCAAAGATATCTTGAAAGTGTCGAAAAGATCTATGACGGATATCTTATAGATATCTATAAGACATCTTTTAGATATATCGAAATAGTTATTTTCGTATCAAGGGCGTAAATGAACTAAGCGCCTGTAGGTGGTCACCGCCCCCGAGGAGCTGGCCAAGACTACCCCTGGGGGCTAGGGGGTCGAAACGTCGAAATTTGATGAAAAACAATAGGGTAATTTTTTTGCCGAGGTGACCAAATTCAATACTTTTTCAGACAATAGTCATAAGCATTTTAAACCAGTTTTTATGGCATTATCGTTGACTTTAGGAAGAAAATGCATACAACCTTTTTTGTAGAGAATTTCACGTTCCATCTTTTTTGTTTGAAACATTTTTTAATAAAATTTTTATTTTTCTAAATAAATGCAAAAAACTACAAAGAAACTTAATTGGGGCTAATTTTTTTTAGTAATGGACGGGTGGATCTGCCCCAAAATCTAATCAGATCTAAATTATGCCAAGACGCGTATTTAAAAAAAAAATTATGTCAATACGCTTATCCGTTCGCGAGTTATCGCGAGACAAAAAACGGGACGTACGGACGTACGTACGTACAAGATCACGGACACAAATTTTTTTATTGTTGATTTGGGTTCCTTAGGGTCTGAAACGTCGACATTTGATGAAAAACTATATGGTAATTTTTTTGCCCGAAGTGACCAAATTCAATACTTCGTCCAGACTTAGTCTGGGTCGAAGTAATGATTAAACATTTTTTTGTACGACAATAAGTGTAGGGAAACTACTAAATACGCATGCCAGGTTGCTTTATTCTGAAGATTGATTAAATTTATGTCAAATTTAAATAAACATCCATTAATGTAATCGGATGAAGGTGCCAAGGTATTTTAAAATAAACATAGGCCTTGGTCAATTTTGTTTTCCTTTTACAAGTATGTCGTTTTTCAATGTGTACATTACAATTATATAAAATATATTTTTTGTTTGTATATATAACATTTTATCAAAACCTACATAAATTAAGAATGAAAATTATCTGTGATGTTAATTTTTGTATAAAATGAATGCAAACCCGCGTACCAGCAAATGGGACGTAGAAGTCTTTGAGATTAGCTGAGGTGACTTATGTGAGCATATTTTTTTGAAAATCGGAATTCGAATACGGACTTCGATGCCTGCTCGATATAAAACCGTTTTTTGCGTTTCTAGACAAATTTTTATTTTAATTTTTGTGGGCGTCGACATTTTCATGAAATCGAATAGAACTACCTGCAGTATTTTTAATTAGCTAATCGGAGCAAAATGTAAAATAAAACTAATGGGTTCGACCCTGCGGCCTTTAGCTCAGGTACTCCTCAACTTTACAGGGTTTGTAAACCTAGTTCTTTAGAAAAAAAAAAAGATCATTTTCAAAACGTCGACCCCCATTATGTGTCAACCTAAGCATTATTATTATGTAACATTTTTGGGGAATTCTCCGTAAAAAGAGCCATCATGTTGTACATATACCATTGAATACATCAATGTCACATTTCTGCCAAAGTTACAGATTTTTTAAGTCACAGGTTGCCCTACTATAAAGGGTTAAAGTTTCTGGTAAAAAAATCATATTTTCTGATCCATGGATTTTCATGAAGCAAAGGGCACTTTCTTCACAATTTCGTGAATTCTAACTTAAAGATAATTAAATTAGACATTCATAAAATCCAGCACTTCGCTTGGTATCTTAAAATAGACCTAAAAAGGACCATATTTAAAAAAAGTCTAATTTTTTGTTTTAACGCATTGATGGATCGGGCCTAAAATCAAATTAAATCTAAGTTGAGCCAAGATACGTAGTTTAAACAAAATTTATCTCGATACGTCTGTCTATTTGTGAGTTACAGCGCACGCAAAAAAATAAAACATACGTATGTACAAGATCACGTATACAAATTTTTTGTTGGGTTCTTTTCGATATTTGATGAAAAATTTCAGCACATTTTTTAGGCGGGAAGGGACCAAATGTCTTCGTCCAGACTTATGGTTTAAGGGTGGAAGTAATACAATCTGAATCATTTGCTAGAGAATATTCCCTACAAAATCACATAATGTTTTAAAATTTAAATATAAATTTGTAGGTTACATACAAAAGGGCTAAGAAGCTATTAAAAGACATTAACGTGTTAAAAATATATTATCATATCTCATGTACTCAAACCTTACACAAACCTTGTGCCTTTTAGATTTGAACGTCAGCATCAACTAATTTTATGGTGCATTACCTTCACATACCCCTACCAACAACATATTTCGGTACATAAATGTTAAATAATTACACAGGACCACAAAACAAATTTTTGGGCGTTTCTTTTAATCAGAGGCAGTGGATCTTATAGATTTTGGGTCGCTGAAAACGAATCCGTTGCCCGATTTGGCCCATCACGTCAGGTTTTCGAAATATCGTATATTGAAACTTGCTACTAAGATGTCTTCGAGGTCGCTGATTACGAATCTGATGATATATTTTGAAAATTCAAAATGGCGGATCCAATATGTTAGTTTTCCCTATTAGTTTTGATATACAATATCTACTTACACACTTTACCATGAGGATGTTGGAGAAAGGTTATCGAAGTGCACTTTTTCGTTACTTATTTCGTTTTTATATTTTTTTATATTTTGTACATTTTTGTATATTTTTTATATCTTTTTTATATAGGGGAAGGGGCGAAGCGGCGAGAATTTATTACGTGTATCATATCTCTCCTTGAATTTCGTATTTAGGATGACGCAAAGTCTCATTTGATAGGGGTAATTTCGTAGTCAATATTTACATGCATGTTATTTCGGGTATATGTTTTACAGAGCTATGGACAATTTAAAAAACTTCAAAAACACAGGACGAAACGGCGATATCGGCGATATAATTATTAAAAATGGATGTTATGTGGGACTTAGGAGTTTTCGAGTTTGTTGAGCATAAACCCAGTGCCGAAATTTATCACATAAATTTATAATAAGGTATTCAGAATTGAAAATAGCCGATCCAATAGAGTGAATAAAAATGCAAAAAATGGTCATCAATTTTCATGGTAAATAATTAAGAACTTTTGGTTTGAAAAGGCTTAAAATAGTGTAGTAAATTCCATTTCCTCTAAAAAATTAAATTCTGGAATACGTAATTCTGACAACAAATTTTAAATTAGCTATACGCAAAAGCACCAACTTATCATACCCAAAAAAAAAACATTCTCACTACCTTGGAACTATGACATCAGAGTCGTAATTATTTGAGTCGCTAAAAAACCCTACGTAGTAATTTCTACGAAAATTCAAAAATTGTTTTAAAATATGTTCGCCATGATGAATCCGCCATTTTTAATGTTTGCGTTATGGCTTTCGATTCGTAATCAGCGACCCCAAAAACCTCTTGATACCAATTTGTACGAAAATGCAGGCGGGCAATGTATAGATTTGGAGAATCCTTTTTATGAGAAAACTCGTCCGGAGAAGGTTCATTCGGCATGTGTATGTTACGATAATATATGTTGAAATATAGTTATCACACTATATTTGAAATTAATTACAATTGATTTGTAGATGTGCCTTATGAAAAGGTCAAATTTTTTGAATCGTTTTACGCATTTCAGGTGCTGCTACTCGGTTAATATCAGATCACATTTATATTAAAAAAAACAGCCGACGTTCATTATTATTAATGACTTAAGGATCCTTAACGCAGTTCAATCGATTCTCTTTAATGAAACATTTACCAAACATTCAGGATCTCTCCATTGTCCCTTTAATATCAAACGTACACCACTTGCAAATGTATTTCGTTTTATTTGTAGAAGGATTTTTGAGCTACAATTTTGTTAGAATGCAATTTTCACTATGATACCGGTCTCTGACCCCTTTCGTTAAGGGGTAAACACTATAAAGATCACTTGGTTTCAAGTCTATATAGCAAATCTGCATGAAGATGTCACGAGGGGTGTCAGAGGACATTTTTAGACCTCTATGATGAATGGAGTGATTAGATTTCCAGTGATTAAACAAAATTTTACTGATTAAAACAGTGGCAATTTTTTGAAACCAGTAAGTCCACTGTTTGAAATATTGATAAAATTTGTGAAATCTCCAAAAGCAAAAACTGATATTCTGACCAGATGAAGGATCGAATAAATGGAAACTTTAATGTAACCAGTTTGATATGCACCTCAATCCATGTTCTCATGATGTAATGTATCATAAAGTATAGGGAAAATGTATTTTCTACCCCTTCTCCCAGATGTAGCCTGAACTAATAACTTCGAATAAGTAGCTGAATGCTAGCTGGAATCGGCGAACACATATTATTGTCCTCGTGCGAAAATAATGCACGGTAAAAAATACTGTCACTCCACTTTTATAAGAGAACAGTCAATCTCGAGGAAACGAGTGCTTCGAGGCCACGTCCTTCTAATAATAGTGGTAATCGGCCTTTCATTCGTGCGTGAGCGGTCCCCAGGTAAGTCCCAGAGAGACCTGCTGTCGTGAGAACAATGAGACTGTCGCACGCACGAGTTTTTTTTTTTCTTTCCGCGGGCACGGTACCGCGCGACCCGACCTCGGTTATTGTCACTTTTCGATCTCTCGAGACTTTCCAGTCTCCCACGCAACGATACGCCTGCAACCGTTTGCGACTCGCGATCGAACCCGTTTTCACCCTGTTTTTTTTCACCTCTTTGCCCTTTCGTTACTTTTATTCCAGTTGCGTGTACCCCGCGATAAATATCTGACTCGTCGATTCGAAGGGTCGAATCTGGCAATAGGAAAGGGATTTATTTCGAGTTCGCTGAGCGGAAAAGACGGACGCTTTAAAAAAAAATTTCCTATCCACTTGACCGGGTTTCTGGAGCAGCTTTTCACGATTTCGCGCTTCGGGATTCACGATCAGATGTTACATTGACAGGAAAAGGTCTCGAAGGGTCTTGCATTCTCTGTTCTCCATTTATTTATTTTCATGGTGTAAATCTCAGTAGCAAAGTATTTAATCAAATAGTAAACCAAAACATAAACTATCAGACAATAGGTTGAAAGTATCGAATTCACTGCTTTAATAACCTTGCGTTTTATACTTCCAGCCTCTTATTCATCAAATTAAAATAACGAGTTACAAACTTCATGAATAAATATTGCCTCGCTCAATATGCTATTTAAATTGAAATTGATATCAGCACGTGAAAAATCAAAAGATATATCAGGAATTATAGCCTAAAGAGAACAAAGTGCCAACGTGGCCCTTTCGTCGTTCGCTCAATGATAATAAAAAATACAGATATGGAATGTCATATGTCGTCGGGGACAGCTCAATCAGCCTTCGTCGTTTCGATAAGCGACGCCCGCATTGTCGAACACGTCCGGCCGCATATCGAACCCTTTGTAAGAGACCTTACATATATGCATTAGCAATTACCGCGACGTTCTGCGTATCGGACCACGCTCCTTTGTGCGTAGCGATGTCAGATAAGCTTACAGACATCTCCAACCAGAGAACAATAAAAAAAATCTGCCAACAAATGCAATTCACATGCAACGAATTACGAAGAAATGGATGCTCCAAGATGCCTTGCGAAATTACTCCAAGGGTTAGGTTATTTAAGAATTCATCTTCTGATGATCTCATTCGAGCTGAGCTACTGCTATAATTTAACAGGTGAGAGTGTCGTTTATTTCTGATAGATGAAAGTTTATTCTTGAGAGATTATTCCATGGATGCAGTGATTTCCAATATACAAGATTTCCCCAGGACATCGCTTAAGCCGTCCGTGAAAGAGCAGATCAGGAGAGTTGTCTTCTAAAAAGTAATCTTCCGCCGTTGTGATCTTCGATGGATACCAGGGGTTTCCCTCGATCTCCCGTCAAAAGATACCTTGCGTAAAGCATTCCCTTTGTAACTACTTACCTTCTCAGCTTTCTTACGCTCTTTCATTTCTGCGTTCGACGTCTTCGTGAAAGGCCCTCAAGGACTTTCTCAGTTTTTGACTCGTTGTCGATAACGATCAGCTGATTGGACGGCAACTCTTTGAATGTTTGACTAAATATTTACTTTCGTGGGAGATGAAACGAACTTGTATGAATTCAACCATGCCACACAACACTTGAACAAACGTGATTGAAAAATTGTTGTTTTTTGCAACCTGTATTACTCGTACAACACCTTTCGGTATTCATAATAATCTCGGCCTTTACTCGCGCCTTAGTTCGAGTTCGGAAGCGTGCTGCTGAGTAATCAAACAATTACGGAGTCGATGTGGAGGGAGTTGGAGTAACGTTGCCCGTGCCGCTCGCTTTTCTACAACGTTGGCTCGCAGACTCGTATCTCGCCATGGGAGGAAGAGTTCGAGTTTCGAAGAGGTCGTGGAGAGACAAAGAGAGACAATTACACACTGATAAAGGAAGATAGAGAAGGATCGAAATGGGTTTACCGGAGCCCAAGGCACCTGAATCCAGGAAACCCGAAGCCGTGCGAGCTGATGCGGGGCCCAGCGATTTCAGCAAAATAACGCTTACCAGTCGATATTATCGCAGCTGAGTTCGGCAGCACGAAACGCGACCTAATTGACTGTTAAATTATCACGGACGGGGAATTCGCTCCTTGCTGCCTCATCCCCAATCTTTCAATCAGCGAAGGTTGTGATCTCTAACTTAATCCCAGTATCAGCTGATCATACCAATTATTAGTTATTGGGAGGAGTACATTTTTCAATTTAAAATTAGACTCTAAGAATCACGCTTGACTTATAACTGGGTTATGAAGTTATGGGATGAGTTCATCCTCATATGTCCTCAAGCATTATTAAGTGCAAAAACAAAGTATGTTACGCTTATGTGAAACTAATAAGCCGGACAGCTTAATCCAGGGCCGCGGAACCCACCTCTTTACGGTCCATAAAACGTAGAAAAGGGAACCTGCAAAATATTCGCAGAAAATTGAAAACTTGACGATATGAATATTCATGCGTGCTAGCTTTAATATATATTTTACGACCTGGACCTTCAAGAGCGTATGTGAAAAGCACGGCTTAGACGATGAGTCGCGGGGCATCGCGGATTAACCACACGATACTGCCCATACTCCTCGCATGCTCTAAAGTCCTTTCCCTTCGTTCTCTCGATAATCCAAGATTTCGAGATAAACAAAACAATGAGCTTTAGGATGATATTACATTTATAAATAATTTCGCTTGGGGAATAAACATGTTTCAGATTATAATTTTATTTATAACCTTGGCATATAAATATTACAGGTTTCGCAGAAGCAGTAGTGCAAAGAGGGTTCACTATATGAGAAATTGAAATAAATTTGGATATTATTCGTACGTAGTACATCAGTTTTATGTTAATTTGAGGGGAATCATAGGTATCCAAACTCGGTTCTTTAAATAATATATGATGGATATCCAACATTTGTTCTCTACGGTTAATGTTCATCCACTGTAATACATATCCATTTGGCGCTGCAAGTTACATTCTTGAAGGAGATGATAGCGAAATATAATAGACAAATAAGCGAGTATTAATTTAAGGGAATTCCCTCGCTACGTTACTAGTGCTATGAGCGAATATATCATAGCCTAACCAAAGAGTGTTACGCGTTATTAACAATAATGGTCACTAATTGATAATATACAATGAATGTCAGCTACTCGAAGATGATTATTCTCTGCTCCACGCGATCAGAAAATATTGAGGTTATGCTCGTATAATTTTTAGTAAGATCTGTTTGTCACATCCTTCACAATATATGTATAAAGGATATAAAAACGCAGTTTCCATAAGACATTATCTTAAATATAGCAAAATATAATCGCTGATTGTCGTATTCTACTGAAGCACAAGAACTAATCCGCTCATTGGCGTTTGCATCGTTTGGGTCCGCCACCCCCTCCTCGCTCCCTATAGCAACAGTGACGCATAAACTAAAACGTTATAAAACTACGTTGTATAAAACTAAATTCAACAAAATACGATGCTTTATAATAATGTTCCATGGGTTACGCAGTTCATTGAGTTTATTCAGATGTATTTTCTTCATATGTAAAAGTGCATATAAGACCGATTTTACGGATGCATCTAAAAAACCCGACAAAACAAAACTTAGATAAATATACACTTCAAAAGCCGACATTTCAAAATACAGACATCACGGATTGGTGCGTTCACGTCATAACAAAATGATCTCGGATCGCCGTCCTTGAGGTCTCACTGCAAGGTAATTTCAAGGGCAACAATGTTTGACCAAGGGATAATTTTGTAGGTCACTTAAAGGTCGTATCAGTTTGACTTCGAGGATTATTTATTAAGCTCATTAAAATTCTATCATTAATTACATTTTCAAAATACGTACATTTTGAAATATCTTAAATTTGAATGTCTGTATTTTTAAATGTCTGTTTCTTTAATGTCTGTATTTTAAAATGTCCGGTTTTTAAATGTCGGGTTTTTGAAGTGTCGATTTTGTGATTTTTCGGGTTATTAAGGTACAGCCGATTGTACGATAAATCATCTATTCTAAAACGATTTTTCTTTAAACCAACGGATTAATTAATATATAAATAAAGTTCTGATATAAAATGTCGGCTTGTAAATTCAATCATTTCACTGCAATACTAAAATATACTTATTTAATGTACAGTACAGAGCAATAAGTGCGCACATTTTTAATCTGGGGAAAAAATGTACCAATTAAAAATTTCGTGGAGAGAGGCTTGGTTAAATCAGTTAGGAATCCTCGAAGATTTTCATGCGCGTTCTCGATTACGACATGAAATGGGAGGCCTCCAAAAGACACAAACGACACCGTGCGGATAGGTTGTTACAAATATCACATCTGTTCGTTACAAATTTTCGTAGGGATACATAGAGAGCGTCTGCCAGCCTCGTGATTTAAATTTAAACAAAAAACGAAGAAATCTGAAAAAGATCTATACCGATTGACTAATCCGCCATTTGGAAAGTGGCGTTTCACTCGACTGAATCAGAAAATAAGCAATCCACGGTCCCTTTTATTCAATACCTTTTTAATTTAAAAGACGTGACGCGATCGAATTCGTTTCTACTTGCCAAGTTGTCCGTCAATCACCTCGTCTCCGCCGAACATTGCGAAACAAATATCAAGAACTCAATCACGCCAATGTAAATTCGCGAATGTCGGTATTTCAATTCCGCGAAGCGTGATAGAATACGACGGGATTGAGACAGTTGCAAGACGAATACATAAAGAGAACGGTGCCATGCACAACCCACGAAAATTGATTTTAATCGAGGCGTGATTCAAATTTACGGTTGAGCGCGGCTGTTTGGCACGCCGATTTAAGGCCGTTCGACGTCCCAAAAGGAACGGCGATTAACATAAAGTACTAATAACATTCGCGAACGTCGACGTTTTTCCCTACATAACGAAGCTTTTTTCCACGGTTTATGCGCACATTAGATTTTACGATCGAACCGAGGAACGGCCCGACGATGAGGCTCCTGAAAAAAGCGTGTTTTCCACTTTATTGTTTTTCTTCATTCCCTGCCCTTTCACCTTTTCTCCTTATATTGGAACGACCTTCAAGCGTCCTTTTCTTAAATATCGGAATTCTGTCTTAAGACTCATCATTTACAGTTTTTTATATTGAAAATTGTGTACCAATTTCAGATGCTTAAAATGAACTCCCCAAAATTTCTCTATCCAACAAAGCAAAGGTTAATCGGTTCACTATCAAGAACTAATATTGTTCGAAGGAGAAATTTTTCAAAATAGTACTTTTCGGTCCTAGGCCGTAAAGTTCAATTTTACGGACCGAGTGGCGAAGTCGGTCCTCGGACACACAATCTCCAAACGAGTTGGTATATATAATAAGCAGTTGATAGCCGAGGAGCGAACACTATTTTTGATACACTGTTCGCAAAGTGGGCACTTTACCGAGTGTTTTTAGCCCATAAAGTATGGAGATCAGTCCTTAAAATCACACTTTACGGACTAAAAAAACTTACGGACACGTGTATCAAAAAAGACGATTTTAAAATATTCCAACATTGTTGTTCTTATAATTGTTAATATGGAGTAGTTTTTGAGGGTTACCTAACACAACATCAGTTTAAATATTGAAAATGACATATCCAAGATGGCAGATAATTTTTAAATTGTCGCAAAGTTCACGAATATCAACATTCGAATAAGAACATCGGATGGTATTTTAGAACTGTCAATATGGAATAATAGCACAACAAGTGTTGATGACATCAGCTATTTTGTCAGCCTTGGCTCCTTAATACTGTTTATGCCACTTGGAAAGCCATGATATTATACAAACATCATCATTATTACACATTTGAGAGCAACTATCTAGCGATTAATAATCACAATTCACGTCGCCGTTGGAGCTAAAGATATTTTGGATATAAATTGCGCTTAACAGAAGAACAGATGAGGGTAAGCAAATTTCTAAACGTAGCCGAAAATACAAGCAATATCTGGAATATTTTAGATGTTACCAAGGTGATAATTGCAATGAAAATAACGAAGTTCAGGAGGATGAAGGTGTGATAAACAGTGGAATAGGAACAATAGTAACCATGTTCATTACAAATATTTATGACATTGTTTTCCCAAAAAAAACGATGTCCAATGTTCTTCCTCCATATTACGAACAATTGCCAGAAATTCAATTGTGACTTCCAATTTAAGTGCGGCAGTTGTTACAGGGAAATTACCTCCGACTAATGCGGCATCAAAGACGGCTAATCATACATTCAACAACAATTGTTCCGGGCCAAACGGCTGGTTAATCGGTGGAAAATATTCTTTGTGGTAATGAAGTCGTCTCGTGGAAAAGCTCGGAGAAAAAAGGGGTGTGCTCGAGTACGAGCGGAATGCCGAGGCCGACCGAAATTCCCGAGGGTAC
Source organism: Trichopria drosophilae (assembly GCA_030407085.1). Classification (NCBI taxonomy): domain Eukaryota; kingdom Metazoa; phylum Arthropoda; class Insecta; order Hymenoptera; family Diapriidae; genus Trichopria; species Trichopria drosophilae. The sequence goes on along the minus strand of CM059585.1, from coordinate 116,521,857 downwards.
GAAGCCTGAGTTACACGTGGCACGACCCCCGCTAGGTGGTCTCCATCAAACTGGTCTCTGCGAGACGGGCAAGATAATCGAAATCTGAATAAATAAAAATACGCACTCCCCTGACCTCCCTCGAACCGTCGATCCCCGCCCTCCACCTTCTCCTCAGTCTTCTCCTATCTTCGCGTTCGCGTCACCCCGCTTCGACTTTTTTTTTTACGAACGCGATTCTCTGTTTTGCGAGTCGAATTAATGTCACGATTTCGAGGGTTGCAAATCAATTCTGACCTCCTGTCTGGGGCTAACAATGTTAAAAGTTTGAATTAAGCGATTAAGTCATTTTTCGCAATTGTTTAATTCGGTATTAGTACTTTTCGTTTGTTTACTTCATTTGTAAGAAATGGTTTCTGATATTTTTAGTAGAGTAGTTGCGACTAGTTTATAACCATTTTGAAGTATGGGAAAATCTTAGAAAATCTTTAAACCTTAGGCCACTCAGCTGCAGAAGTCTCCCTTGTTCAGCGTATTCGTAAAATTCATGCCAAGTTATTTCTGAAATATTTTTCGGTTTGTAAATATTTTTTTGGTCGATGAATACGGACTTAGACTCAGTAGCTGGAAATGCAAAAAGGCGAAAAAAACCTTTTATTCAAATCAAAGGGATATGAGATTTATGAGATTATTGATGAGATTTGTAACGCTGCCTTGAATACATCTTAAATTAAAACCAAAAATCAACTATGAATTATTGATGAAATTCATGTGTCGAGCGCGATTTTGAGTTTTTTCATGAAATTTGGTTGGCCAATACACCATCTTGAATTCTAAAAATCTACCATCAAATTCCTGATGAACGATCTCAAAAACACCCGTATAAACATTTTCTCTCGAGTTTCAAGTATTTTACTGAATTTCGAAACACTAGATTCGGCATCTTGAATTTTAAAAATCTAACCTCAAATTCCTCATAAGCGATCCAGAAACTCCATGAACCTACATTTTAGGGATAATTGTAGATCTCAAGATACGAATTTCATTAGTAATGTTTATAATTGATCAAATAAGGTTTATTTATTTGACATATTACCGATTTGAAGAAGGATTGATTCGAGGACAAACATAAAAATTTCCAGATGAAATTCATAGGCTTTCTGCACTTTTAGTTGCGAATAGGCATCAATCCAGTAACTTTATTGACGTGAATCAAAATTTAAAAAAAAAAGCAACCCACAAAATTTTGTTCATTGTTTATTTGAAATGCATCATCTTGGGTTTTGAACCAATTTAAAAGCCATTTCGACCACGCCAATCGTTGGTCACTTTCAACTCAATATTGATCTAATTTTCTGTTGAGAATGAAGGCTGAAAATCAAGTTAAAACTCTGCATCTCTCTGGTTTAATGGGTTAACTATGATATCAAAATATATTAAGTGAAACGTGAATACAACTCTCTAAATGTGAATTAGTCAGATGCTATTGATCAATAAATAAGGATGTTTACTAATAAATACCGAAGCAACAAGAGGCGTCACTTCGACCAAGCCAAAGCCAATGTGGCCTAATTAATTACAAACCAAAAATGTTCCTACCAATCAAAGGAGTTTCGAGATTTAATATTGCAAAATTAAGTGAATATAATTTAAGAAATGCTACAACTTCGAAATTGTATTTTAAATTGAAATTACCAAATCTATTCCCAAATGATGTCATCGAAGTCGAATAAACTAGAGGTCGATCGGGTCGAAATGTGGTTAATTCCTTGTGCAAGTCTTTATTTGGACTATCAGGTTGAAATTAAGACTTAATGGAGTAAAGGCCTATACTGAAAGCCGAATTTACAACGGAAAAGGACATTTCGAACAAGAAGGACTTTGCCTAAATTTTCTCAAGATTTGCGTGTAGATAGACCTCCTATCATCAGATTCAGAAAATACTGATCAAATAAAAACGGTTCTGCCAATTGCAAGATATTGTATTTTTCCTTGAAAGGTTAAGTACTATCAAAGAACATAAGTATCATTATGGCTCCTTTCTCTAAGGAAAATTAGGGGCCACCTAGGAATTCTTACTTCATAATATAAAAATCGTAAAAAAAGAATATATTAATAAAAAAAATTTAAAATAAACATTGTTCTATTTCTGTTTAAAAGGTATATGGTGGTACAACTAGTTATTATCAAAAATCATTTATAAATGTTTGACTTGTGTGAAATTTAAACTGACCAAAGCTAAAACGGGAGTTTAACTTAAAAAAGAGAGTTTAACCACATTCATCTATTCATTCTAAGATACTGTATTTGATCAACAGACAACTTACTCCAGTGCAGCAAACTAAACCATTTATGAATTTATATAAAAGAAAAATGTTAATTTTGTCTGCACAAAAAAAAGTCTTAAAATTGTTACATCTCAAATTAAGCACTGTAAAAGGGTTAATTTCAGTCCTAAATTGAGCTAATTTTCTTAAATTCAGTCAATATTTGCGCTTAAAATCTTACTTTCACAGAGCAAAGTTTAGTTATAGTCGAGATTTAGGCTTAAAGAAACATTTTTCGAGCTTAGAATTTTTCGAGAAGTTAGAGAATTCTTATTTCGAACCTGAATATTGGCTAAAAGTAAGTTTCCAAAATTAAAAACAAGATTTTAAGCGCAAATATTGACTTAATTTAAGAAAATTAGCTCAGTTTTAGACTGAAATTAAGCCTTTTACAGGGCTTAATTTAAGATGTTACAATTTTAAGACTTTTTCTATGTGCAATAGCAGTATAGTTAGACTTTTTTTAAAATTGTTTATTACCAGCCAGCTGTCCACTTTTTAAAATTCCTAATAGTACACAGAAAAAAATAAGTCTTAAAATTGTTACATCTTAAATTCATTATTACGTGAGGTTTAATTTCAGTCCAAAATTGCATTAATTTTCTTAAATTCAGTCAATATTTAGGCTTAAAGTCTTACTTGTTTCTACTTTAACAAGTTTCTATACTAAACTAAAAAATTCGTATGCACAATTATGCAGAGCAAATACCGTTATAATGAAATTTTTTAAACGATAATGGTAACCATTAAAATTAAAAAAAGTTTTTTCATCATATTTTTGATTTTTGAGAAAAAAGGGGACGGAATTCGAGACCTTCTATGGGCCGGAGCTGGAACTTAGATTTGAACAAAATCGTACATTGCTATTGTTACCGTAATTGTGAGAATTTAAAAGTTTTCCAAAAAATGCATATTAATTATAATTCTGTAGGCGAGTTCTAGCTTCAGGATAAACTTGATTAGGTGCTTCTAGAGATCAATAAATATGTCGTAACGATCTCAGGTAATATGGATAAAATATAACTCGTTGTAGTCGGAAAAATGATTTTCCTTGTAAATATTCCATAGCAACATCTATTGTTATGAATAAATATAGAACTGTTCAAGACTATTGTCAAGGTACTCCATATCGTAACGTTACCTTGAACGATCTCATCTCCCAACAACCCGCAAATCAACATATTTATTACTCGTCGAATCCAGCTGGCTCCGTTGTAGATGTCCGTCAATTTTCGTTAATGTCGATAAGCCGATGTGCTCATTATTGCGCTTCTCAACGGGCGGAACTGACATCTGTCATAGGAGTATAATTAATGCTTTCTCGGAAACACGAGCTTTCGACATAGCATAGAGGTTGATCTACGGTGAAATTAGCTGTCCGGTGAAATTGCTAATTAGCTTTCGATTCAATAACGTTACTGACCAAGGTATCGAATGTACTTACAGAATTCCGTCATATCTCAGCTGAAATAACAATCTATCCTAACTTCATCTATATCCTACCTCAATCACTTTGAAATGCTTCTTGGACAGGAATTTTAGAATGTCACTAATAATTTTGAATTATATGATACTATCTATAGTAGATACATGATTAAATCTATTTTGTTAATGACAAAGATGTAGTTCCCTGCAAACAAGTGAATTAAATTTGAAATATTCCATTTATCGCAAAAAGAACAGCTCAAAGTGAGGCTTCATTGCATCTGTAGGTTACCGTGGAAATATTGAAACTTACAAATAGTTAGTAGTGGTTTTCTACCGCCAGATGTCGTTGCAACACTTGCGGCTCAAGGAATGTTCATGGTTCCTCTAATAGAAGTAAATTCTTAGTCCCTTATGTTGAAGTTCATTCGTCAATTAGTGACTAGCCTGGTGACGCTTTTCCAAGATAGCGTACAAAAACTATAAAAACAATTTTTCAGTAGCTGGAACAGATTAGTCAGGAATTTTGGTCTGCTAATGATAATTCCAAATTAGCCTTTACCTAAAATTACCATTTTTGGAAGCTATAGAAGTGTCGTGAAAGTCATCCGAGTCTATTAACGTGGTACTGGATATTACTTAACTGATTACTTTAAATTTATTTGGAGTGTATGTTTATCTTCACTCGAAACATAGCTTATATTATTTACACGATAGTTTTCGAAGTCGATAGTAATAAAAAATGTAATCTCCGATTTTCAACATTCAAAATGGCGAATCAAAGATGGCGGATCGAAAAGAAATGGATGATGTTGAGAGGATATCATCTAAAATGTTGCTTTAACAGAAATTGTGACTATGAAAACTTTTAATTATCATGACACAAACAATATTTTCAATTCTTTATATTGATATAATTTGTATTTCGTTTCCGGCATTTTTATTAAATTTAATAAAAAGTCGTTAAATTTAATGACACTCTAAACACTTTGCGAGAGGATTTTTGATATTTACCCCAGTAATATTAACTAAAACGTCAGAAAATATTTTTTAACACGTATTATTGAAAACTGAAACTTACTCAAAACAGCATTTTCAGTTCCGCATTTATCTGTGCCATCAACCGTCCCTCAACATTCGATATCAATAATTGGAATCTGTATAATAATAAAGACATTTTATCACCACGATTTATCGGAATTAACGAAAAATATGTACGTAATAAAGTTTTCTCGCGCGTAAGAAACACGAAAGAAGAAACCGAAATTTTGTCAGCGATAATAAAAATGCATGGGACCCGTACATATATACACGGTCGCACCGCAGGAGTCCAAAATGGCGATACACGTGTCGTGCAAAAACGGCAACGATGCGATCTACTTGGTTATTCCTCCCGTGTTGTATTTCAACTGGGACCACGCGAATTTTACTCGTCAAATGTACCTTGTCTCTTTTACATCTCCGTTTTCTTTCTTTCCTTTTCTCATTCTATGCAGTGGTGCAAACTCCAAATTTCTTGTTCTTTGAAAATGATTTTGATGGAATCTACTTCAAGCTTACGTTGTAGCACTATCAAAAAATAACTTAAAAATATTAACGACATTGATGGCCGATTTTGAAACACACCATCAGTCGGTAAAACAGATTACTTCAGTATCACTTTCCTAATTTACGTCCTCTATTACAAATTTTGTCCATCTCTCGTTTCGGCATAACTCAATATATCCTTTGACGTTACTCTATTTACATTTGATAATAATGCTTTAAGTGCTTCAGTCTGCGCATGCCCATGAGCAAATAAAAGAAAGACAATAGGTTTCTACCACTCAAACATATTTTATGGCTACCATAATATGCACGTACCTAAAGTTGAGGATTAAGCAGACAAAACTCAAAATAGATAAAAGTGCAATTCTAAGACGTCTTATCTATAGAAATGAAGATTCATAAATCAGGTAAACAACAAAGTATTAAAAAAAGATTCAAGACCCAATATCAAAATAATAAATATTCGCGTGCAAGATGAAACAGAAAATTTTGCGTTCGCACCACTGGTGCGGCATCCTGGGAGATTGTATCGTGGAGATTTAAAACGTGGCCGGTCAATCTGGTAGCTTGAATTCCGCTCGTTTGTTCTTGGAACTCGGCGACTAATTGGTCGAATTCCTTTCGCGAATTCATGCAAATGCGTATCTTTCGATAATCGAGCAATTTTTCTAATGGTACTTTAATATCGAAAGAATCACGAAAATGTTGTTTCGCCTCCGAAGCCAGAAACGTGAATTTGTTCGCTTATTTATTGCTTTACTGAAGAAGAACCTTATCCGCTTAATTAATTGATCCATTCGCTACTTTATTATCCAATTTCTTTATAATCATTTTCTCCATGCATATTATGATATGCAATCTGTATTTTTCATTTCTTAAAATAAATATATATTTTAGTGTTTTACGTACGCTGTCAGTTTTATCTTATTTTCACGTTATGACTACGTCATACTTTATATTTTTAAGATATTGGTACTCTCAATGATTCTCAATATTCCGTGTGACTTAACCTAATCGATGGTGATTTTTTTAAATCATATTATGTTTGTAGTGAACTATTTTTTCAAACAATAGATTTAGGAATGAGAGCAAAGTAATAAATGGCTTCTAACAAGATCCACCGCTGCAATAAAGATTCGGAACACGAGGTACAATTGTAAGCAAGGAATGCTTTACATAAAACATATACCTATCGTCATTGTTCGATTTGGCCAAATCGCCGATCCAGAGGTTTTATTGTAATTTCTGTGAACATGGAAGATTTGCTTCTTCGGGAGAAGAACAAGGGGCAGCGCGCTGAATTATTCAGGAGTAAAGATACTCTTGATATTACTGGACCGATAATCGGCAAAGGGTCATTCGACGAAGGTATACGGACCGTTCGACGTTTTCACAAGTGAAATAAAGGGGTACGAATAAAATGGATCCGAATTGAAGAGTCACGATTGGTTCTGACTCGATTCTAAAGTTCTAAGACAAAGTTGTATGCAATAAAAAAAATCGTAATTTACATATTTACTCCACGACAAACGTGGAAGACTATTGGTAACTTTAACAAGCTAATGAGTAGGACCAACGAATTAACGTTTAAGTCAGCAATATTGAAATTATAGCTTTCCAGGCATTAGTAGATGGTACAATACGCTAAACTGACAATTCAGTGGTCGATAGTGGCGCCATCTAGCGAATGAAATATGCAATGCATGTCCCTCATATTTTTATTTTGTGTTTATCTGACTACACAGATGTATAGAAGAAAGTAATAAAAATACGACGAACAAAAATTAAAAGGGCGCAAAAAGGGTCAGTATTATGAAGATAACAGTGTAATTAAATGATACACACGCCCGATAGTAATTTTTACTACTTTCTTCACTAAGTTGCAGCAAATACTTTAAAAATCGCTCCCATAAAATAAATTCATAAAACAATTATACTTAAGGAATCTATTCAAGTTTTTACTAACAGTACCTACACCTGCTAATAAGACCATCATTCATACTACTTGGCAAATGTATCCAGAAACTCAGCATCCAAACTCTCCTCTATTTTCAAAATTGGATGCGGTTAGATACCTGATGAAGTAGGATAAGGGGAGGTGGAGAAAAACTTCTTGATTCATAATTAGGTCACTGTACCGAGGTTACCACGCACTCAAAGGAGTAGAAAGTAAACAGTGCCCCTATGAAATCCTCAACAACAAAATCCTCATTCCCGAAAACCAAAAACATCCTTTCTCTGGAAATTATTTCCTTATGTTTTGAGGTCTTCATAATACTTCACAGTAAGAATTCGGATAATTTATAGAATGAAAGACAGAGAAAATTATGAAATAGATAGCTTATTGTAATATAAGATTTTGGTGCGAGGGATTTTGAACTCGAGGATTGGAGTCGAAAGGGATTTTCAATTCAAAGATGTTAGTTGTGAAGACTTTGGTAGTAATGAAAGCTAATAACGTGAATTACTGAAATCCATTTAAATGCATCCGACTATCTATTCCTGTAGTAAGCAGTAATAATTATTTAAAAGTGTCAGAAATAATGGAAGATGATTCTGAAACATGGATAAATCCCACGTTAACAATATGTCCCCATCCAGAAATTGAAAGGTAATAAATAGTACTTATTGGTTGACGAGATGTTCGATAGACATCAACTAACTAGAGAATTGATTTTTAAATAGATCGTCTACACAAAAACAGCAAATCATCGTATTTCTTGACGGTAAGTATTGAAAACCATCAACGTGGCATATCGGTCCTCGAAGGCGGCTCGAGAGGCATCTTGCTCTAAGTATCGCATGTCGGGGATGGCTCATGGCGGTTTTCGTTCGTAGCTACTTAACGAACTTACTCTAGCGCTCGACGGCGGCTGGCTTGCTGCATCGTGCGAATGAGAGAACGTGGAAATTCTTAACGCTGTTAAGATATGTTAATTTTGTTTACCTATAAGCTATTAAAGGGGCTCTAACGTGCTTAAAGCTAAACCAGTTTAGTTTTCGCAGGGATGTGTTCATGGCGCATCCTGCAGGATTCTCGGCCGAGTGGGTGGCTGTGCAGCGTGTCTTTTCCAAGGCTGGAGAATCCTGAAGAGAGTAAGCGAGAGAAGGAGAAAAGACGAAGGGACAGAATTTAGGTTCTACACGGAGGTGCCATTGGATCTTATCTTTGCTGGCGCGCTCCTAGCGAAACGTGTGCGCACTCGCGACTGAATATCGAAATTCGCTAGTACAACAAAGCCGCATACGGTGCCTGCTTCGCGGGGAAAATAACGTTGCTTTAGAGAAGAGCCTTAAGATAAGGGTGTCTGATAACACTCCTCTTCTACAAATTTTAAATTCACAAAGAGAAATGGCAAGAAGGAACCTATCAATTTACTTTTTGGAGGATTACGATATTGTAAAACTTATCTTGTTAAAGTTCCGCTATTCATGAGACGAACTTATTTGTTACACATAGTATAAGAATTATAATTAAAATATATCTTGAGTTAACTACTTGTAGGACCGAGTTCAACAATTAAGAAGATTAAGGTTCATGAGCAGCAAAAGTAGAATCTCGTAACATTCTCACCTTGACTCATTCACGACGCTTATCACGAAAATCCTTCCTCTTCAAATCGCCGGGGACAATTTTACCATGTAGACAGGGCAAATATCTGTTCAAGAGATGGGAATAAGGGCTCGTAGAACGCAGGATTGGTCGGTGGACGTGCAACGACGTTCTCGATCGCGGGCTGCAGCGTAAAGACTATGCGGGCGGGGGATCAGTAATACAGAAGATGTTTGCGGACCTGTTAATAATGTCGGGTTTGCTCGCAAGGGTTATTAGTGATGGCAAACACTTTAAATTGTTTCACCCGCAGCATTAATAATAGACTTTCATGATGTCCATTGAAAAATGATGTTTCTGTGAACCCAAGTGCGCCTATACGCTACTATTATATATATAGTTTCGTCAGAATTCGACTGTTTATTTACGAACCGTCACAGTTATGTAATAATAAACTTGTATTACTGAACCAAAAAACGAGTATTCCTGACACTAATTAACAATTAATCCGCAAATACCGCAACAAATCAAAAACCAATTTACCGGAAATCACATGGTTATACAAAGTGTCAGACGACGCTGACGATTTAATTCATGTCAAACGCGGCATTCGAAAAAGCCGATGCGTAGTCCGTGTCACGTGCGTTTCTATAAATTTCTGCGGAGACGCACGCTGGTGAAATACCACAGATCGGATTGGCTCGTTGACAGGCGGCAGCGAAGCGACGATTCGCTACGAGTCGAACTTACCGCATTAATATTCTGGCAGCGTTCGACCGCACCTCGTTCGGTCAATTTCGCTTGTCTACGTTTAGCCGATTTTCGATTTCTCTTGTACGATCTACCTTTCCCCCTTCTTTATGCGATCATCTATTTTTGAGCTGTAGACACTGGCCTTCCTTTTGTTTCACGAATCTTCATGGTTTCGTTCTATTTGTAGATGTTGAACGTAAAAACGTTTCATTGTAAAAATATCAATTTTAACAAATCTTTTATATAAGAATTGTCAAATATAGTAGAGAATAAATTGGGTGATGCTCTCGAATGTTTCAATTGTCTGGAGTAAAATGGGTATCAGTCATAGGCATATAAAAGCCATCCAACTGCCCTCACTCCCATGTTCCAGAATCGTAAAGCGTAACATTAATATCGTCAACGGTCGAAAGGAGTAGCAGCATTGACGCTTCCTAGGGTTGCCTCGTGAATTCGAAAGGAAGCGGAGAGAGGGGACGGTGGTTTGGTACTCGACCCAGGATGGAATAGCGACTTTGGTAGTCGATGAGATGAGAGAATGTATTGCGATGAAATACTCAACGACAACGCATTTACAAGGGGTCGTTACGACTGCTCTTTACGCCCACGACAAAGCATAAATATTCTCGATTTGCCTTTGTTGGATGCTCCAAGTGTTTTAAGTCATGTTTAGTGCATCAAGAAGCCAAGTCATTAATTCTTTTATCCAAAAGTTTAGAACTAGAAAGCTTTAATGTTCTCGAATTTATGTTAGATATGTCAAAAATCGTTTCGTATCGTACAGTATATTCCACAATATTACTTGATATATGTAGATATGAGCTTATTTTGAATACCAGAATCTTGAATATTTATATATTATTTTTCCACAAAGTATCATCAAATAATCATAAAAAAGGATCTCCCATTTCGATGATTCATATGTTCCAAGAGATTGACGTATGGGTAAAGATTGTTTTCTTAGGAAATGTGTATAATTTTCATACCATATAACTTTCGAAAATAATTTGGAAAATTTGGGATTATTTGAATTCTAATTTATAAATCGTTTTTCATTAAAAAATATCAATTTTCGAAAGACGTCACAACTTAGTTACAAAAACGGGAGCTCCCATTATTACAGTTAATTTATTCCATTAGATTGAAGATTTGGTACATGCTTTTACCATGGAAAATAAGTCTATTTTTCATCTCTTTCTAGTTTCGAAATATACTTCGGCTCAGGAGAAAATAAAGCCAGCTATTAGAAATCTGAAATTTCAACTTATTTTAAACTTAAAAATTGTTCAAATTAAAATTCTTAAACGAGATACGCACATTGCCATTAAAGTGTACAGCATATATTGACTACTAATTATTATGAACGTCTACATGTAACCCCAAAATAAATACGTGATATTTGAATCATAATTAATAAAAAAATTTTCCAGCAAAAGAAGACGGATTCGTACAAGAGCCGCACTCAGCTGGCCAAGCTCCGTTGATGCTGGGACGGGTCATAAATCACGCGAGTTTTTGGTATTGATAAATTTCGATCCCATGGGAGATCGAGGAAGCATTCGTGCGCGATCGAGTCGCGTCTGGAGACAAATGTGATCACCTGCCCCCAGGGGGCAGAACGCGGACCTGGCATTAAAGGCGGCTGCAGGGGTGGCTGACACGTTCTTCGGTTCACGGGGGCCGGTGATAAACCGTGTCGCTCATTCACAATGGCCAGTGAACACGCTTTAAAACCGACTAATATGAAGTGTATTAATGTGCGCCGGCATTGTCTAACTCCATGCGTACACGGCTACTGTCGCGAAAGTCCACCTCCGTCCCACTGTGGGGGGCCGCGCGACTCTCCTTCGAGGGACTTGTAAGAGTGTATATATACATATACATACATCGACTTTTAGGTCGGCCTCGTACCGTCGAACAGGCCTCTCAAAAACAAATCTCAAAGGATATTTTCTTGTCAGATGTATCCTGGCATTCAATAGTCGTTTTATTTACAGAAGCGATTTTGTTTGTCAGCGTTCCCTAATACTCGTTAATTTAATTGCTCGCATTTGTCATGGTGCGCGAAAATATATTATTCTTTCGTGAATCGAAGAAATTGCGTTCTTGAGCGTCAGAACATTCTTTAGCAGAATGTATGTGAATATTTAAAGGGATAATGGGCACTGGGACATTTCGTTGCATTCCATTTAATCGTTTTATCTTTTACCGTATGCTATACCTCATCACTTCATGGTGAAATTTCCTCATGCTATTATGGGCGGATAATATTCTGTAATGTTTGTTGGGATTTATTTTAAATTTTAAATTTGGCGGAGATCTTGCGAATGTATTATTTCTACTATTGTTAGAATTGCTAGAAGGACTATATGGAATTCTGCGTATATGGTAGCTGATGATGATTGGAGCTTCCTACACTCCATGAAGCATCGAAGCCTCCAAAATAACATGGATCTTGTATTAGACATTAGAAATGGTCCATACAATGTTAAAAGTGATTCTTCAAATGGATGTCATCAATTGACCTTCATTAATATGGAATTAGGTGAAAGTTGGAACCTATACTATACCGTCAACATGCATCGGTCTATATCAGTCGTATCGCTGGTGTTGGGCTAGTAAAAAGGTATGGGTCTAGATGGTAATGTTTCCAAGAACTTGTATCCGATCATTATCGTCATGATATTTCAAAATTTCATTTTCATCATCTATCCTTATAGGGAAAATACGATGCCAATGGATTTTCTTGGATAATTTTAGGTATTTAAATGGCCGATTCGTTGTTTACTTGATCCCAAGTAAAAACCCTAAAATTAGCAATCCCTTTATTGGGAATAACACGTCGTCTCTTTTGTGCGAGCATTTTGAGAGGATATAGGCTAGTTCTGCCCACCGAACTAAATTATAAGGTCGCCGTCCGGCTCGCCGCGTATAAATGATTGCCCGCGTTATGTTAAACATCCCAAGCTCCGTATCGAGTCCCACTCCCTTCCTCACCTACACATTTTTAGACCACACCAAGCCGCGCGCGAGATCGAGTATGGTGGGACATCTGGGTGAAAGAGGTGGTGCCCAGGGCGGGTAAAAGTTATTTATCTCGGACAGCCGCGAGCTCGGATTTTGAATGACTTTAACGAGAATGAAACGAAGATCAAGGGACCGAGGGTACAACAAGGCCGACCGCTTCTAACTCAAGCTTTAATTATTAATCGATCATCAAAGACGGAGATTTCGGTACGAAAATACACGCAAAACATGCGTAGTACGCATGATGAGAAATCTGAATACTAATCATGAACGTCAGATAATTTAGACCATTTTGGAACAAAATTCTAAGTTATACTTTGCATCAATATGCATCAGGGATGAACATTATCGTGCACTTGGTAACTACTATGTCCGCATTCATTAGAAAGCCAGCCCAGGTATTTATATATTTTGTTTGTAGCAAATTATTTAATTAACGGCAGTAATTAATGAACTCTCCAGCAAGGTTCTCGAAGCATTAAATTTCGTAGTCGGCACAAGCATAGACGAGAAGGCGAATGCGAAAAGAAAATAGGACGAGAGTCTCGTTACACAGGAAATGCATATATATTATATATGAGCATGTGTATGTATAACAGGCGGTAGAGCTTGGCCGCATCGTAACGAATAGTGGGCATTAGTTAACAGGATATCAAAAGGATATCCTGAGTCGGCCACCAAGGAGTTAGGACCCCACCCATGATGCAGTCGATGCAGGGCGCGCGAACGCGATGCAACAGTCCCGGAACGAACCCGTACGGAATACAATGCCTCGAATCCGAGACTCTATCGCGATATCATCCAGTTATAAATTGGAACACAGCTTCGTCCTGGCATTATGATGTCTCTAATATGTCTTTTTCCTCATTGCTGCTGTTGCTGCTTCTGCTCAACGAGACGTCGGAGTTCGAGTTGCACCCGTCCTTATTGTACAAAGTCTTGTTTGTTCTTTCGTTTTTTCCTCTAGTATTATGCATAGATTCAGTTTTATTTTTTGTGATATGAATAATCCAAAGCAATTTCAACCTTTCAAGTCATATATTTTCAGAATTCCATATTTTTATGATAATAAACACTATACTAGAAATTCTCTGACGTCAATAACCATACAGAACAATCCGTTCCGAGATGACCTGAGGAGCTCCAAAGTACGTCAAAATGTTACTTTTTTATTGGGGGGAATTCCTCGGGTCATGCAGGGTCGAACTTGTATTGTATGGGTATCATCTTTCATAAAGGGCATTTATCCCATAACCCACCTTGAAGTTAATTTTGACATTATACTGATAAGAGATTTTATGTTAGGCAATCCACCATTAGCTTTTATTTGTTTTTCATAATGCGAAAAGAGAGAAAAAGAATATTTTCAATTATTAGAAGGCCAAATCCCAGACATAAAAGTAGAGTATCCATTATAGAATTATTTATTACTATTATTATATTATACATAAAATTTATTATTATTATCATACTACAATTATTTCTCCGACGACTTTCTACATTTTGAACGTAAAATTTGGAACACATTTAAATTAACCTGAAAGTTTCGCTGCATCTAAGTTCAGTGCTCAGTTTTCACGGAACCTCCAATTAAATACGAACATTTTTAACATATCATCTCGTCTTTTGAAAAATAGCTAAATAATGGTAATATCAATTCGTTTACTTCAAATAATATATTCAAATGATCTCCTAGAACATTTTATAACTATTTTATCATTTAATATCATATTTCAAGAGTATTGGAAATGTATATATTGACTGTTTAGATTCCAGAAAACTATTGGCGCTGTCACAAGTTTTATCCCGCGAGACCAAGTTTGGATCATCCATTTTATGACCATAAATTATATTAAAAAGTAAATGATGGATAACCAAAGGAATAACTACTGTAATATTAAAGGGAAGTGATGGTTAAGTGGTGATTCGCGGGGTTAAAATCAAAATTTAAGCCTGTTACGTCAGGATTAACAGGTTTAAATATTATAAATTTGTATAAGAACAAAAAATAAAAATGATTAATTAAAAATTCTTTTATTCTCGGGTTCGTGACGGATTAGTCCCTATACAGGGGCCTGGTTTAAACTGACATAAAAATAATCATTATATAAATTGTAACTTATTAAAACCCTAAGAAAAATAATATTCACACATTACATGAATTTACTCACCTTATCGTTATTATAGGTAGAGTTGAGTACGTGCACTACGGCACTTATCAATTCTATGATTAAATTTCTAAAATTCACTTTTGAATACTTTATATTAATTTATTATTTATTATAATTATATATAAACTTACCCATCGGCATACAAAAATATTGACTCCGCGATCCATCACTTTTGAAGATAGCATGCTCGCCCCGTAAATTAAACGTCCCTTAGATTGTATGTTCGAATCCCCGTCTGCTAACTTTTTCTGTTTATTTTCGTAGCGGATAATTCAGGAAACCTAGCTGGTCGAAGTTAAAAAAATTCGGGATTGCTAGTGACCCGTGTCAGTAGTCATCATTATCGTTAGGGGTTTTCCGTGATCATAAACATAAAAATCATCTAACATCCTAAAATTATAAAATTCGCGGATAAACGTAAATAATAATGGTAATAAACGACAATAAAAATGGCAATCAATGAATCTCATGGACCAGATGAAGAAATTAGATTAAATAAGCATTTCAGGAATATAGCATGTTACGAAATTAAAATTTAAGCATATCATTTTTTACGTTAGTTCCATGATGAAACAGTGACCCGAATTTGCAAGAATACATTTCACAACATGTAGCAGATTTACGAGCAGAAGCATTATGTGCAAACGCTAGTACGAAGATAATAAAAAATATAAAAGAAGGCCGAAGTATCGCAAATTCGAAGCACGTTTTGAATACATGAGTTTCGAGTTACGATGTCTGCTTGGTCGGGCTAGGGCTGTCTTTCTCTACCTTCTGCTGAGATCACAAATTCGGTTTCTGTCTTTTTCCATCAAAAATGATTCAACGAATTGAGCTACGAATTCGAGATGTATTTTATACGTCGTTTTAAAAAATGAAAAGTATAAAACATGCGGCGTTTTTGTTGCCAAATTTTAGGTCAACCATAAAACGTCAAATAATATTTTTAAATTCGTCCTCGCTCAATTACTGCTTAGAAGAAATTGTACGTCAAAAGTACAAATCGAAACTTCTTTAATACCATTTATTTTACAGAATAGTTGTCCAAAATTGGAACTTTCTATTATAATAGGAACAATTTTTAATTATTTTTTGAAGAAACTTTATAAAAAAATAAATGGCCTAAGATTTTTGTCTAGTATAATAAACAGAAATACAAGTATTTCAAACTGTGAATATATTCATTGAAGTAATCACATTTGTCAGCATAAAAGTTCTCAAAGACGATAAGTGATGGAATTAAGTAACCCAGTTACAATTTCCAATAAAATTCCGTTAAATCCGTTGCGTTCACATTATTACTTTTTCACATATAATTAATCAACGAAAATTGCATAACGTAGAGAAATAAAAAGTTAGCAGCACCTCAAACTGATTTTATAATTCGTTCGAAATTGAACTATCTAATTGGTCTGAATAACCCATATTAAGGATCAATTCACGAGCTAAATTATCTTCGGCTTACAGGCAGAAGTCATTATTTAAATTCAATGAAACCTTCATAAGCACTGAAATCCACGTCGGATCAGGAGCTTTAAGCTCGGATTTCCAATTGACGCGCTTGAATTCGGATTATTTTTAAAATGTCTGGGCAGCAATATTAATTCGTGCTATGATTGGTTTTGTAATTTTTATATTTCACTGGTTTTGTTAATCATTATCAGGAATAAATCAAGGGTTTATTTGATATATATACTTATATGGGAATAACATTCTGTATTTCTTTCTAAAGATTTTCTCTACTTTTTAATTAGTTTTTCAAATATTGTTATGGAAGAAGCAGTTGCCAAGATGTTGAGACATCAATGAACTGTACAATTCAATAAGAAAAGAATATTTTATTTTCATGTATTGTACAAGATAATAATAGTCTCGTCTTATCTGTCTGAGTAAATAAAGAGTTCAAAATGAGATTGATTTAATATAAACTGATTAAATAAAAAGGTGAGATATATGTGATAATTTTTTTCTATTCGATGTTGACTCAAAGTTAGAGCAATTTATGATATTTTAGGATCTGAATGCAAAAGAAAATCGACGCATAGATTAAATTTTAGAAATCAGAAACACTTTTCTATGTGGAAAAGATATCATAACGGTTTCGTATAGAAATTTTATATTAAAAAGCTTTGTACTTTTTGCAAAAAAAAAAATTTATTAGCATTGATTTTTCATAAATTCTGATACCACATTCCGAAATAGCTTGAAAGTATTCTGCCAATAAGATCGTACCTTGTGCCCTCCTCAACTTGATCGATTCTATGAATAATTGTGTCTCTTTAGTATGCCTAACAATCGTTTAAAGCCGTTTTCGACATGTCAAATGAAAATGGAAACACGAACAATTGCAAATACATATGATTTTCGTACTCTTCACCATACTTTTGCGACGACTTGGACATACATAAGGATGTCTTGGAGATATGTTAGAATGGGCATTTTTTAGTCTCTATGGCGAAAGAGCAAAATGGCGGATACAATATAATTAAGAATTTCCCAAAAACTGACCCGAAGGTGCTGCGGGGTCGTTGATAGTAAATGTGAATCAAGTTTTTAGCATTTAAACATCGAAGAGGGGATATGGAGGATGAATATTTAAAAAATTGACGGATTTTTGTAAAACTTGATTATTATTGTCGCATTTGTATTTAAATATCAAGGAAAGAATATGAAATATATGAAATAACTTCAAAATATAGAACTAGATAATTATTATAGTTTGATACTTTTTACAAAGATCTGAATTCAAAATGATGTGGAACCTGTTGATTGACTACTCTATGTTATTTGGCTTGAATTAGTATTTTTATAATGTTTTCATGAAATGTATATGTTTGTGGCAATGGAACCGATTAGATAGTATCTTAAGTATAGTTCTTACTTTCTTTTGAGTCAAGAACTCAAAAGAATCCGAGCAGAAATCTGTACAGGCTGCCTAAAAATTGATCAGGGCCAGATCAGGCAAAAGTCAGGCGCCTGGTAAGATGCGCCTTATCACTTCCGGATCAGGACCTGACCAGGTAGCAATCAGGCATGCCGGATAATGCATGTAATAACATTAACTGATTTGAACCTTATCAAGCAGCAATCAGGCGCGACTAATAAGGCGGGTCTTACTATTGCCAGACTAGGCCCTCATCAGGGGACATCAATCTGCCCCTTATCTGAGAAACGTAGTTGTTGCCTGATCATGTTCAGGATTTTTCAAGGCAAACTTTCTCAGGTAAGCATGGATGTAGCCACATATAAGCATTAGTTACTTCTATAATTCGATCATCTTGATCATATAACAAGAGGATTTACACTTGTTGCAAAAGAATTATGCTTAGAGCAAGAGAACATTATTAGAGTGTAAAGTGGAATGTTATTTTAGCGCAAGTGATTTCCGCTTGCGATAAGAGGATTCAAAAGAACTATTTTAAGAGTATAACGCCGAATCAATTGAAATTCTCTATATTGCAGTGAAATTGAAGAAAATTGATTCAGTATATTAAGGAGAAGTGAGATTTTCACTATTCACATTTTAGACGTAAAACAGATAAATATGTAAAAAATGTCAACAAATAAACAGCATCCATACATGCTTATTTTATGATTTTTAAAACCATAAACGTTATTTCCTCGTCATATTCTTAGGATTTATTCCTCAACATCAAATACGTTCTTTTACGAGCTCGCGAGGATAATTCGGCTGACGTATGCGAGATTCGCGTAAGCGAAGATCTCGTATACGTTTGTTACCCGTTGCTCCGGGGCAAGTTCTGAGTCAGTGCGCGATCGTGGCCTCCTTACCTTGACTTGGGTCGTTCTCGGTCGAACATGCAGGCCGTTGGCTACTGTTCCCAGGAATCGCAGCAAGATCGTTGCGATCGCCATCTCCGAGCGAGATCAAAGGACGCGGGGCACGGGAGGGGCCCAGTTACGGCAACTCTTGGAAGAACGTCGCGCTCGATTATCAAGATCCCGCCCTTGATGTAACACCTCGAAACTGCCTTTAACGACGCTCTTCAATAACGACCATGCCCAAAAATAGCCGCGATGTTTTCATTTACGTCAGTTTGCATCTCGCTCCCTTCGTTTTTGGATGTAAACTTGTAAAACGGCGTCGGAGAGTGTTTTTATAGAAACTCTGACATAATTGCAAGATGTCGTGTCAGATAAGGTTCATGAACGTTTAGAACAATAAGGAGATCCGAAAACGTACTTTACATTCGTTCTTAATTCAGTTTTTTAATTGGCTGACTGTCGATGATCGTTTCGGACAAAAAAAGAAGAATAAGATTATTAAAAGAATATACATTATTCGTCCCAACCCATAAAAGATAATCGCCGCTTTCGACGTTTATTGGTCATTTATTACTGATATGAAACAAATTGTAAATCAATAATTTTTTACAAGAAATTCATCGCTCTTCATGTATCTACGATTAGTCTATCAAAAAATTCGGATGGAGTCAAATTTCTATTGTCGAAATGTTTGCACTATTCATAATTTTATTCGAAAATAACAGGATTTCCTTATATAATATAGTATCTTAAGATATTTTAAATCACGAATAGCGCTTCTATTATGAGGTTTTCCAAATTCAAAATGGCGGATTCAATGTGGCGAGCAACAAATTTAATTTATTTTCAGTATTTGTAATAATTTTGATATAAAGGTTTCCTCAGTCCGTAGATTGCTAATGTTCTTACGGTTTTTCTAACTCTAAAATTCAATATGGCAGACACAAAATGAACCACAAAAACATTTTTTTTCAACTTTTGCCATTATGCGTATATCAAGGTATTTCGAGTTGCAGGGCTAATTTTCTTACTTTTTTTCCCAATTTGAAATTTGACATCTAAAGATTTAAATATTTTTATCAGAATAAGTATTTTATCATATTTTAATGTAAGACAAGACATTAATATTCATTACCCGCATTTTGAATTTGGAAAATGTAACAAAAGTTCGTAATCTAAGATCCAAAAAGCTCTTACATCAAAATTATTATGAAAATGGAAAAGAAAGCCAATTTTTTGTCCACCATTTTGTTTCCGCCGTTTTGGATTTATACAAACACGCAGAAAGTTCGTTAGTTAGGATCCTCCAAAAAAAGAGAACTGTATATACACATTACAACAAATATTTAACCTAAATTAAGAAACTAAATTTGTTATCCGCCATTTTGTTTGTGAAAAAATTAATTACAGGTATCTTAATCAGTTACACCAAATACCAGAAAATGGTCGAAAAGTCTAGTTGGAAATCATTATTTTGTTACAAATCGGGAATACTACAAAAATTTTGAAAACCTGTCGCCATATTGAATATATAGCTATCATCAAATCAAACATATGGTCCTCCATCATGAACTCCAAACTCGAAATAAAGAGTAAAGCAAATCCTTTATTTTAATGTTGGAGTATTACTTAAAAAAATTACGTGGAATTCTGAAAAATATAGCATATTTATTGACTCCTGATTATTTAGTAAACTGTTCATCTGATGACATTAAAAATAAAATTCTTAGTTGATCTCGTGTCTCCTTAACAAAAAGGAGTGCATAATTAAATTGAGCAAAATTTGGAACATCACTTATTCTTACTGTACAATAAAGAATGTCTCGAAATCGAAAAATATATATAAAATATATCTAAAGTAGTCCAAATGAAAGATATTAACTTTTTATTAAATTCGTCGGTTCTTTCACGCTATCATTTTCATACGATTTCCCGTCGTTTTCGCGCAGTGCGCGTCAATTTATTAAAATTAGAACACTTATTAATTCAATGTGCTTCGAGCATAATGTTGGTTCTATTCAGTTTTTAATTAAATTACTTCTGACTTGCCGGTACGTCAGTAGACTTGAAGTCGCGCTCGAGTTCTGCCAGGAAATTTGCGTCGAAAACCTGCGGAGCCAATCGGATCTCAAGTTATATTGACACTGAGAACTTCGGAACTTTCAGAAATTACGTCACATAATCTTCGAAATACTGTGGATTAAATTACAGTCTTTTTCAAACGAAATAACGTTGAAAAGTACGAGGAATTCGTATCGCTTGTTACACCCGACGTCACGTGCTAATTTTCGAAATCTATAAGTAGTAATTACAAAAATTGATCTCAAGTAATCTACATCGTCCGTTCCAGGTAAATTGAATTCCATCACATAAAATTGACTAATTTCTTGTCAAGGGCTGAAAATGTGTCATAGGGCCTTTATCAGATTCTGGATTGATTCATTTCGGCCGCGAGTAGTAAATTTCACACCAAGGGCGCGAAATAGGCCATTAAAGTCTTGGCCTTGAATTTTCAATGCATAGTGAAATATTTATAGGTTTAAATTCCATCAATTTATTAATTTTTTATTTAGTTCTTAGGGCGAGAAATGCATGTTGGATAAAATGGTCATATTGATGATTAATGAGTATATCTTTTTATCATGAATATAATACTATTCATTGCACTCCGAGTGCGTAAAATGTAACACATTGGGCGGAAAATGTGGCGTTTTTGTTTTGTATCGAAGATTAATGAAAAGTTTTTTTTTTTATATTTGACGAATTCTATTAATCTTGGTAATTGAAGTGTTTGAAAATTATATTTTTTAATTTTTAGCCGATGGCGAAAAATGTGGCATTAAAGTCTTGGTCAAGTTTACTTACATATAAAAAGATTCGCACAAAATTGATCTACTGATCTTTCCAAATTCGAAAATTCTGATCGTAGTTTTTTAGTGAGGGCGGAAAATACGTCTTTAACACCTTGATCATATTTTGTGGCGCTTAGCGAAAAGTTTATCGGACCAAAATAGGTTTGATGATCTCGGAAGTCACTTGCAAACCAAATTCGTAAATAGTCTTTCATTTTCGATAAACAATGACTTTCCGCCCGCAGTAAACATCGACTGGCCACTTGGCAATAAAGAATCCAATTTGATGGATTCCTATTAATACATTTATAGCATCGTTCAAGTGGTACCCGACGCTCCAAGCGATTAAAACCCTACATGAACATAAATTGTCCATTTTGCTCGAAATATTAAAATCAATGTTTAATAACGTTCGAATACGTACATAAGGCGATTATTTCTTCCCGTTTCGATCAGTAAAATAAGGTTAAATATCGCTTTGCGCCTAAACGTTCGCGCGCAAGTGGCACCGTGGGGTAAACCTGTCTTCCCGCACCGCTTAATTAATCCGATCGGCGATGCCGCGAAAAAATTGATTTCCCAAGGAACTGATAAATAAAATACCGCGGCGATAAGATCGACGTATGAGGCCCGAAAGCGGGAAAAAGAATTCTCGGACATTTAGCATATGGTCGTCGTGAGAATTTGTAGTCATTTAATGGTTTGCGACCGCGGGACCTCGTCGATGACATTGACTGGCATACGTCGAGAGTATAATAACACGGCGACGGCTCGTTGAACTCGCTCGCTAACAAGCTCCATTGCCACTTTATTATCGCGCCCAGATCGCTCGGGAATAGCCACAAATCACGGAGAACTGGTTATCCTGCGAAAGAGCGAGAGTGAAATGCTTTGAGAAAGAGTAAGAGAGAGAGGGAGAAAATTGGTGACAAAACAAAAAAAAAATAGCATACACACAATATAATTGATCGAAGGTGAAAAGTCGACTTGGTATAAGATGTCAAGGTGTAAACAAACCATAATAAAATTACTTAAAGTGATGAGGTAAATAAATTTTCCTCATCACTGTCATTGTTAGCATAAATCACTATGACAAACTTGTCGGATATAGGGCATAGTCCTCTCTCCCTTCCTCTATGTATTCTGGTGTGAAAAGTCGGTTTTTCTGGAGTGAAAAGCGATTCACTCTTCTGTATGAGTGAATTTTACTCTTAACATGTGCATTCCAATAACGCAGGACTGAAATTTCACTTTAAAATCACCACTCTAAATTTAAAATTCATTCGTAAAGTGAGCCACCGTTCTGAGTAAATAAATTTAATACTTAAAGAGTGACTTCAAAGTCCACCACACTTTTGATGGAGTTAAATATCACTTGAAAACGTGCACTCTAAATTTGCGAGATTGATAAATGACTCTTTTTATAGTAATTTTACTCTTTTAATAGGCTTTTAATAACACGGGATTGAAATTTTTCTTTAAACCCAGCACTCTAAATTTAGAGTTCCCTCGTAGTGTGAGTCTCTCTTCTGAATAAGTAAATTTAATACTTAAAGAGTTGCTTCAAAGTCAGCACTCTAAATTTAGTGTAGTGAAAACTCACTCGGAGTAAGATCAATCTCGAAGATGTAAAATTTCACATTAAAAACAGAACTCTAATGCTATGGTTTGGTTATTAATGTCTCTAACAAAAATTTTGAAGTTTGAAAAATATTTAAATTTAAAAAAATATAATGGGGTATGACAGACGTAATTCGAAAACTTTCTTAATTTTCAGAACACTTATAAAGTCCAGAAATTTCATTTGGAAATCAGCACACTACATTTTTTATATTAAAGAATCACTTATTATAGAATGATACATGATCCATTTTCCTGAGTGAATGAATGTTTATCATTAAAAATATGATCCTTAAAGACTGAAACCTCACTTTCATATCGGCACTCTAATTTTCTTGGAGTGAAATCGCTCTTTAATGAGAGCACTCTATGTATTTAATATTAATGTACAAAAATGTCAGAGTTAAATGTAAAATTCAGAATATCGAATTAAATAAGGCGGGCGTATTTTAAAAACATTTTAAATGCTTGCACCTATCCTGAATTAATGACTGTTTATTATCAAATCAGAATAGGAATTAGATCTCAATTTCGCAGGATTGAAAAATCACTTGAAAATTAGCATTCTATATTCCTAAACTGAACCAACACTCCTTAAAGAGTGAAAAGTAGGCCACTCACCTGTATGAGTAGATTTGACTTCTAAATGAGCGTGATCCGCTTTAAATCCGGAACTTTGATTTGTAACCTTAGAGTAACTTTTGTCGTTCATTATTCTCAAAAAGTTGACGTGATAGAGTCTGTCAGTTGTCCATCAATACTAGATGAGATGGTGATAATGATGCATCTTACCAATCTTTAATTTTGCTTAGGCATCACTTGATCAGGATTTGATAACATTTGATTTATTACGATTATTGATCATTGGAACTTCAGTCCTTAATCAAGATACAATAAAATAAAACCGTACAAGGCATAAGTATTCGATTAGTAAACCAGTTCATTCGATCAGGAGCTAGAGTGACTTAGAGGCTAGCGCCAGTCAAGAGCAAGAAATCCTCACGTTATTCAACTTGAGTGAGGTTTAAAAGACGCCTGATCACGATATAGACAACGTTATCAGACATGATTTGATTAGGTGTTAAATTCTTGATTAGGCTCTGAAGTATATTCATGCAACCTGATTATGGCCAGATCAGAGCGATATAGAAATTTATAATTGGGTTAGATTAATGTTGTTAAAGAATTGATTAGTTTTGGCGACAGTCTAAATATGTAGATTAAGAAAAGGTTCAGACATACTTGTACAAAAATGTCAAAAATTACTATATGACTTCAAACATAAAATTTCTGTTGAAAGGAGAGGGGAGATATATTGTAAGCATTCTTAACTGAAGATAAGGATATTCATGCATAAGTCCAAGTAGTTTCTCCTGTTGTATAGGGACAACGCACCATACAACCTTCTGGATTTAGTCGTGAATTATACGCCTTATAGAGATCATTGCTTGAGATCGGTGGCGCGCAATGCGCTTCTTAACATTGCTAATTACGCGAAGAGCACGTACTTACTTGAAATTTCCAAGACCCCTAGCCAAAGAAGTCTGAAAAATAATAAGCAAGTACGAAAGGTTATCGGATTCGGATCCCCCTTCGTGGAATATTGCGATCATACTGTTTATTAACTTATGAAAATTAATGGAAACATAAATTACTGATGATTTTTTATCAGATGACACAAATATGGGCGAGCGGGCTTTTTCTGCAGTCTGCATGAGCGAAGAATCTCTTTAAATGATAATGAATTTGATGCAGGTAAATGCACTATTTAAGTGATTGTTTGTATTATCGGTTTTCATATTTTATGATCAAATTTATAAAATATAAGCTCTTCAAGGATATCCTTTATATATGTATGCATATTAAGTATTCAGCAAACTTCACTCCAAGTAGTTGATTATTTTTTTGGTATTTTAATTAGAGCGACACATTGAAGTCAACTTCAAAATTTGTTTATGTTACAATGTTCACGTTTGAATAATTTATTGAGTATATAAATAATTGTTTCAGTAATCGTCCCTTTTTTGTCATTAATAATATTACTATAGTGACGTTTAATTGGATAATAATGGCACCGGGGTGGATGAAATTATTGTTGAAACTGGTACCGACGTTATGATGCTAAAACTAGCGGCGAATCCAAATTCGCGTTTATAGGTAAATTTGTTTTAAAAGTGTCTCGAAATATCAACATTAGTAGTATAGGGAAAGAAATTTCAAAATTTCCCACTAATACTTAACTATTGTATATAACATTTATCAGCAGTGAATTTACTCTAAGATGTCCAGATCTGATAAATTCAAACTGGAATTCGCTAGATACCGTAATAGTACTATTTCAAACCGAATAGCTCAGGTAAAAAAAATTAAAACAATTTTCGCCTGTGGTTTATTCAATTTCAGTCGGGGATTCATTCTAAGATGTGCAGACCTGCTCGTTTGAAGCTGGAAATTGCTCGACAACTGAATAGTAACATTTAAAACGTAATATCTAGGGCAGAACAAATTATTTAAATTTGCGTCGATTGATTTTAACAATTGTCTACTCTTCAGCAGCGGTTTTGCTTGAACCTATCCAGATCTGCTCCCTTCAAGGAGGAATTCGCAAGAGACTTTAGGTAACATTTCAACCCGATTAGCTCTGGCAGAAAAAATGAAAATAATTCTCGCCTGTTGTTTATAATAATTATCAGTAGCAAAATGAAAATTCTCAGCCTCTGGTACAACTTTTACTCACAAGTAACCCTAGCTAAGCGTGTCTCACCGATTCCCAGACAGCACAAAATGTTTTGTTACATACCAAATACGTTACTGATATATAATGGTTATGAAGCCGGACATTTTTACATTCCTGTGACATAACCGTTATATATTTGCAACGTCTGTGCTGTATGGGTTGGAATGAAACTTTGCATACGTGTAGAGTATCGAAAAATATTGGACACGTAATTTTTTTTTGGGCCCTTAAATCGTTTTAGGGGGTGAAAACTACCCCCTATATGATACGTTTGTATACATTTATTACATTAACTGTTTAATAACGCAGCTAAAATAATTAAAATTTGCAAATATTGCAAATTATACAGCATTTATTGTTTTTGAGGTCGATGAATACAAATCTGGTGTCATATTCTCAAAATTCAAAATGGCGGTTCAAACAAAGTGGCGGATGTTTTAAAATTTGTTATTTTGTTGTTATGTTACAGTTGTTGCCAACTACTAGTATCGGAATAAAATAAAACTAACCTACAAGTAAAGTAATTATCTTTTTTTTTATTTTTAAATTCAAGCGTTTAACAATAATTATTTAAAGAAACTATAAACAAGTAAACAATTTTAGAAATTCTTTATGCCAGGCTTTTGTCCGCCATATTGGAAACGCCATTTTGAATTTTAGGAATCTGACACCAAATTCGTATTCAGCAACCCCAAAAACCGCCAAAGTATGCTATTTTCATGCGGATTTGTCAACATTTCCTTGTTTCATCCGCCATATTGAATCCGACATTTTGAATTTTGAGAATATGACACCAGATTCCCCAGATTCGTATTCAGCGACCTCAAAAACAATAAATGCTGTATAATTTGTAATCATTTTAATTATTTTAGCTGCGTTATTAAACAGTTAATGTGAAAAATACATAGAAACGTATCATACAGGGGGGGTCGTTTTTACCCCCTAAAACGATTTAAGGGCCCCAACAAAAAATACGTGTGCAATATTTTTCGATGCTCTACACGTATGCAAAGTTTCATTCCAATCGGAGAGACACTTGGGTAGGGTTATATACTTGTCAGTTAAAATAGGCCACAGTTGAAAAAATAAAATTCTACATCAATGTAAAATTCAATAGATTGTTTATTGGGCAATTTTAACATTTAAGAGACAATGTATTAACTCTCCCCACTTTTAATTGAATAAGATTTTTAAAAAATTTTAAACATTAATAATTTTATTACAATTTTTCCCCGAATACTAAATATTTGTAATGTTCACATAATAGATTTTGAGTGATTCGTGGTCAAACGTTATTTTGAAATTTTGTTTACTGTAGCTTGAAAAGTAGTCTTCATATTTGATCAACAACTTTGTCAATCCTTAAAGGTATTTTTAACTTATTAAACGACGAAAACGCGGTGGAAATTTTTGGAAAGTGTTGAAATATTTGAAAGCTGACAGTTTTTCTGCTGTTGAAAGCAGCGACATAAAAGCGGCGTAAAATGAAAATGATTTTTTTATGTCAATTTTCAATAAATTTGAATTACCTATTTATTTAAAATTAAAAATATATTCAAAATATATTGTCAACAATATAGAAGAGTGGCATATAAAGGAAAATACCAAGAATTCATGTCTCAGTAAAGTTGTTTACATTCGCCGCAATAAACAAAGCGTACGTCGCTATGCCGCAAATTTTGTATTTTAAATTTTGATTATCATTTATTTCCTTTCAAGTTATGATGATTTATTTTCTTTTAGGGGGGGGGGGCATGTTTAAAAGTGCATAAAATGCTATTTACACTGAAACAAAATATATTATTTTTATTTTATTATTTTAGTACGTACTTTTCAAATCGTAAAATTTTTCGCCTTTAATACGAAAACTACTATGACGTTAAAAATGATCGCATTTTTATTTGGGTAACAGAAAGTTAACCTCGAAAATAAATAACGAAACGTATTAAACATTCAAGATCTTCTTCCTTTGCATTCCTCGACAAGAAGTTTGAATATTATTTTCTCACATTCGGTGTGCAAAATAGCATATTCTCTCCGTAAGGAACAAAATAAATATATCCGGGAGCAGAACAAGTTTGTCGCACTGTGAGAGCAAAATATTATTTTGCTCCCTATTTCGCGGGAGCAAAATTTGTGCTCACCTATGCTTAACAGAGGTGTGAAATTGCCATTTACACCTACTGTATCTAAAAACAATGTTTGAATATCAGACGTAGAATTTTCACCCTCATGAAGCTCAAAAGTCGGTGCTTCACCATCTCTCAGGTTCTGTCGTTGAGGCATAAAACTGCACTTTACGCCATTGATACAACAATAACTGTATTGGTTTTCGGAAAACAATAAACATCATCAATGATTGTTAGGATTTATTCTTAATTGATGATTTCTTTAGATAGATAAAAAAAAACAGAGTACAATTATAATTAAAAAAAAATTGAAACTCATGGAAAGTTCCCATATGACCCCCATAATATCACGACCCCCCCCCCCCCCCCCGCACGTTTGTAAATGCGTCTTGACAATAAAATATACGAAAAACAAAAATAAATAAGCGAAACATTTTTTTTTAAGCGACCTTCAAAAAGGTAAATCCGTATTTTCTATTTTTTTTTCTTCTCTGCTTCATATGAGAAATAAACGCTGAAGTCGAGCTAAACTTTTAGTGCATCTGGAGGTTGATGGATTATGTTTTTTCTTGTAATAATGGTCCTTTATAATGATCCCGGTTTATTAATTTATTGGCTGAAAATAAGTTGCTTTACCATCACAAGGTAGCCTCTGATGACAGTAGTTCGTTGACTGTATAGGTGATTTTTCGCAGTTTTCCCAAACCCTCGTGCCTTGTCTAGTCTTGTTTTATCTTGTCCTGTCTTGTCTGGTCTGGTCTTGTCTGGTAACGAAGCGACCAATGGCGTAAAAGTTAAGGAATGATATCGATTTGCTGTCTTTTTACATAAAAATATCACTCCTTAACTTTCACGCCATTGGTCGATTCGTGTAAGTACTCGGCTAAAGCTCGCTTCTCATTGGCTACTGGCTGTAACATGGTTTTCTCTATGTCTCACCTCGGAAAACTCACCCGGTATATTCACATTAGACCAGAATTTCATCTGAAAAGGTGTAACTTGACAAAGTTACACTTTTAACGGTGTAACGTAATAAATGCGCACTGTGTGGTGTAAAGAGGAATTCTCATTTTTTATAGTGTACGAATTTGCGGCTCGGTCGTTAGTTATCGACACCGTCAGCATATCCTCCGTGATCGGTAAACAATGTCGTATATATTGTCTTGAATAAAATTGGGACAATATTCACGATGTGCCAGAAACGACATAGACTACCTACTAGATATTCAACGCTTAGAATAGTTAAATAACGGTACTCATCGTTTCTTAATTGAACATAAATTTATCTTATTTGCCGATACTTATACTAAATCCTACAAAAAGAAGAAAAAGTAACCAGCAGAGTCGGAATCCCGTTGAAAATTCACCGACATAAATTATGCATACATCTCCAAGATAATAGGTAATACAAACGTTAGTCACTCGGCGAGTACGTAAAGACCCGTAGTAACGTCTAAAAGAGCCGAAGAACTTATCGCAGGATTTTATGAAAATCGTGCGCATTCTTAATTTTCTGGAAAGCAAAAGTTTCGAAGTCAGTGACTCGAGAGCGATAAGACACGAGAGTAGGAGCGGAAAGCGCGAGTGCACTCGTCGAAGTTCGAGGTCAGCTCGCCGAGGCTACGGCATTCTACAGCCGCAACTAAATCTTCGTTTATGACAAGAACAGATGTCTACAAGCCTTTGTTGAGCCTAGTTTGCGCCAAGGCGCCATATAAGCATACGTCCCTGTGTACACGTTTCCTTCTATACGCATCTCCAAGACCCTCCTTCTTCCTCCTGCTCTCTTAAGTCGTTTTTCGGTGCATCGTTTTCTATTCATTTCTACTACTTTCATTCTCTTTCTTCATTTATCTCCCATTCTCTTTCCGGTTCATTAACGTTTTCTCGCTGCCCATTTTCTGAACGCTTTGTTCGCACGTGCACTTCTAGTTTCATTCTGTTTCTTCATTGTTCGCTTAGCTCGAATTCTCTTTCATGTTCTTTAATATTTCCTTCATCATTTTCTGACACCTTCTTTGTTTTCCATTCAATTTTTCATCTATTACTTTTCCATTTTATCATCTATTTTAAATGTTCATTAGTCTTTCACTTTCATTTTCGTCTTCAAGGCTCTAACACTCACGTAGTGATTTTTGACATTATTTGGTTGGTCCGATTTACTTTCAAACTTGATGCCATAGTCTGTAATTGGACAAAGCTTTTCTCCAGCAAGAAATGAAGAATATATAATTTCAATACGCATTACCCACACCGTCAACAGCTAGTAGGTAGTCAATGTCCATTTTGGCACAATGTGATTATTGTCCCATTTTTATTTAAAACAATGCGATATCGTTTTTCGAATACGGAAAAACTGCTGATGATGTCCATAACTACGAACCGAGTCCGAAATTCGTAGCGAGGTCCTCTTAGGTGGTCACTGTGTAATTGAAAAAAGTTGCTGGTGTGGGATTTGAACTCTCGATCTAAGGAACTTTCAGTTGACGATGCGTGTACGGTAACCACTTCACTTTCATGTTTCTTCAATGGTCTTTATCGTTTTTCCACCTTAGATTTTCTCAATTGGGTTGGCAGAATACCACTTTACTTGCCAAAGGGAAATCAGTAGCAGTATCCATTCAAAATTAATCATATTTTCGAAAATTTCTAAAATGGTAGATTTTTGTAAGGATTATTGAATAAAGTTCGACCTTCTAAGAAGGTTGCTGTTCAGTTTTCACATTACGGAAACTTAGAGAGCAATCTGTCTCTGGGGCGCTCTAATTGCTCTCATAATTTTCCATTCCATTCGGCTCCCTTACCCCGCCGTCGTGTCTCGTATGCAAACAGTCTTCGAAGCTTCCGCGGGAGAGTAACGACGCGTATAAAGTAATGCCGACGATAGTATATCTGTATCAATTGTATGCATATACGAAGTCCATGGCCGCTCACGGTGAGAGCACAAGTGCGCTCCTGCCTACGTACATTTGTCGCGCGCCTAACCATTACATGGTTTATCGTCATTGTTAGGCATCGAGAAACCACTTTGGAATATATATACCCTCCTCTTTCGAATACAGAAAGAGAAAGGGCAAAAGAGAGAGAGAGAGAGAGAGTGAGATCATAACCCCCATTAAACTCCCATACCTTACGCGATCTTCATTTAAATACGGTTATGGATAAGCCGATCGCCGAGGCGCATCAATTTGATATTCAAATATACGATCTTTTGTGCGACTGCAATTTTTCAATCTGCAGACCAATGAGGACTATTGATGAATTCTATAGTACCGACCAAGTAGGCGTTAGTAGTACAGTTCATCGAACTTCTAATGTATTTGATTTAATCCATGATGTCAAATGATTCGATTGCAGAGTTCGAATTTAACCAAATCGTTTTTCCATCCTTACAAGTTCATTGATACACGGAAGTCAATAAAATATTTCCACCAAATAATTAAATGAGTGTTTTGAGACCCTGACAATAAATTTTGTAGGAAGATCAATACATATAATTTTATATAACAACAAATTTATTGGTTGTGCCAACCAACTAAATAGTTTTCCAGAACACTAATTTGGATGTCCCAACTAACATGTACTTCACCAATTGTTAGTCGGTCATCTACTGGTTTTTCCGTGTAGAGAAAGTTTAAAAACAGATTTTTATAATCATTCTTCCAGGATACACTTTGGGTTTTGACCATATGAAATATAAGGACTGTGTAAACTGGGTGATCTATTAATATTTTGCAATAAAGCAAAAATATAATTTAAGTTGGAGTAAATTTGTAGGTTTTGCATCATGGTCTTATTTCACAGCTTTCTTATCCTCAAAAAGCATGGAATAAAAAGCCCGAAACCAAGGATAACTCCACGCTTTTACAAGACAGAAAAACGGTAAATCCGAAGGAATCACGCAAAGCATTTTTGGGACAGATTTGAAAAGCGAGGGACAATTGCTACTATACCTGGTAAACATTACCCTGGTTAGAGATTTGGCTGGTTGAGCTAGCCATTATTGTACTGTTCGGTAGAATCTTGGTAGAAATATACACAAATTCTAGATGAAAACCTGCTATAGGCTACTAACATATATTTGTAGTAACATAAAGCAATAATTACAAACTGAAAATATCATATTAAAATTGTATAATAGGTATCAATCGATTCGACAAAATGAGCAGGTGTAAATGTAAACAATTTTTGTTTCGAAATGAAGTATCGATCTTTACAGCAGATTTGTAAACAATCGCGACAGTAGGTGCAGGTTAATCAGCTGTGAGCAAGCCGCCATATTGAGAATTCGATCGAGAGGTATTCGAAATTCTCGAATCGAGCCGAGGTCGATAAGTTGTAGGAGCTTTTCGCACTCATAAACTATAATAGCTGACTCAATGTCTCGCGTCTCGGTAGATTTACGCCAGAATTCATGTCATTTTTAGTAGGATTTCTACCCATATTATAGAGCTAGATTCTAGCCAGACCATCAAAATCTAGGATAATTCTGGGCAGCTTCTCGTGACCATCTCTACCAGGGTACTAGCTTCGTCATTTTTACTGTCTGTCTCAAATTGTCAATTTGTAATGGTAAACAGTTTCAAGAAGACAAAATTCTGTGTGTTTATTTTCACTATCGTATGATGTCGTAGGAAATTTCAGACGAAGAACAATTACTACTTCCAAAACGTAAAATCTTCAGTTGTTGGCAAATTCCAAGATGATAAGCAAATAATGAAAAATTTCTAAGTAAAAATAAGACTGAAGTTGAATCCAAGTTCGTCTAGGCTGTACTATTGGGGATTGATACCTATCTGGATGTCCAATTGACGTGGTTTCAATCAATGTTCAGTTGTGATGATTGTTAGTATTTTTCATGGTAGTTTTCTCATAAAACACTTCGTTTTAGAAATTCAACGGATGTCGTGAGGTTTTATTAATGAAATGTTTTACCTATATTCTAGAAATAAAAGTCCATTTGACTATTATAGCTATTTTTAAGTAGTGAATATATTGTATTTTATTAATGTACTCCGGCTTTTAGCTTATAGACTTCGAACGAAACTATATCTTAAATTATATTGTTAAAGCGACTATTGACATATTTGAAGTAATTTCGGGTGTGGATATTCAAATCATGAAAAATAATTTGGTTAGGATTGATATGTGGACTATTTTCTTACTACCTCACGATTTAGTTTCTGCATGATTTTCATTTTGATACTCTTTATAACTAAATATTCTGTGTTCTTCCAGTACAATGAGTTTCATTGACTTTCGCCAACGAATACAATAGAAATCAAGGTTATAATAACAACTGGTGAAATAAATCAAGTTATTGTACTTCTGTGCAAGTGAAAAAGAGCGATTCATATTTGAACTTTATGATTAATATATTTCGTTTTCAACTGGTTCATAACTTTAAAAATATTTCGCTTGTTAAAAAGATGTCAACCTTATTGAAGCAGAAGAAGTGGAAAGAAGTATTCCGCATAGCGTCGCTAGTTCCGACGATAGACTCCCACCCCCTTCTCTTTTACGTTTGATAACTAGTCGAAGGCGGTTGAAAACGCCAGCGCCACGTTGCGCATTGGTTCACCGTCTTGGAAATTGTTAATGTCATCTTCAAGACGGTTACTAAAATTAATTACTTAAATTCAATAAATTATTTATTCAAGTAAAGACATATTGACTTGACGTAGAGTACTTCTGAATTAGTAGTAAAACAATTAAATTAACAATTTAATAATGAGCAGGGTAAACCATCGGTGTTCATTTCTTCGATTATATAACATAATAAATAATAAAATTAGATTCTCTGTAATGCTGGTCGCCGATCAGATTTTAGGCCAAGTAAGGTATTCCTCTTGACATCTTGTCGACCTCTATGTTCCTTCCTTTCGTTTGTTTACAGTATCGCGTCGTTCGTGATTGTTATTTTTCATAAATATGTGATTTATGGTTCCAAGTATTTGCAGAAATTCAAACTAAAATGTAGCCCTCTAATAAAAACTACTGTAACCGAACCTTAAGAGAACGAAATTAACTTATATCATAAAATCGCTGGTCTTGCATTTGTATAATTTTTATATAAATCAAATTTGATTGTTTTTCTTCGCGATAACATACTTCGCCGGAATTTCTCGCGCGAACTTTGATCATGTTAATAAATACTAAGACATTAATTAAAAAATATTGAAATATCTAGTACCTGAATGCGAAAAGCAAACATATGTTAGTCGGCGTCCAAAGAATACTCGTCTCCGGTCCGTTTTCCATTGCAACCAAAAAAGACTAGAGGACAAACGTCTCACATAAATTCTCGTATGCGGAATGTCCGCCATTCCGAATTCCATATTCCTTATTCGGTGGTAAAGGCCCTTAATAATAAATCGATACACTGCGGCAAATCTGGAATCGAGTGAAGAAGAATCTTTTCTCGAGATCGAATTGCGCAGTTATGGTCGATATTATTTCGCGATATTTATTGGCCGTTCGGAACAATGGATCGATATTGTTTTGCGATTGGGGATGCGGCGGCTTCGAGTCACAAGAAGGCGGCTGTACATGACCACGCATACGAACTCCACGACCACAATAAACGCGTGTTGTCCGCGAATTCGCGGGTACAATACGTTATATTTATACGTACATGGCGGTAGCCGGCTTCTTTTAGCATAAATAATATTTAATATGACAGCACGTGGCGGTGGCCTTTGTGCGATATATTTGGTACAGATACGTCACCGATGCCGTATCTTTATAGCTGAGGCAAAAACTGGCATAATGTACCCACCTCGTAAAAGCTTCGGTGAACTCTCTTAACTACTATGAATTAATTTTACAGCACTTTTATCGACCCTTATTTGTTGTAAAATAAATTACGTATTACTTAAGGATGCCTAAAGGTATAGTGGTTTACCGCATTCATGTCGAAAAAGGTAAATGTTGGAGAACGGAGTTTCAGAGTATGGCACATTTTGAAAACGTTTAAAATTTCAGGCATATAATAGTAGAAAAGTCTTCCTTTCTGAAATATATCCAATTTCATGAAGAATATGCCTTAATTCAAGACTGTTTTATCGAACATTTAAATTGCCTGCACGCTCTTAGTTTAAGAATTTTATCACTATATTCTCGAAAAATCGATATATAGATATATAAGTTTTTAAGCTTGAGTAGAGATTAGCTGCAAAATTATGCGTTCTAACACTAACTATATGACCTAATCGTATTCTCGGCTTTAAAAAGTTCATCTATCGGTACTAATTTTATTTTTATGAGCATTCGCGCAATGTATACTCGTCTCTAATAAACAGATCATAATGTGCCGAATGTGACTAAATGATGTAACTGAACAGACCTACATAATTTTAATAGTTTTATATGCTATTTTTTGTATAATGTTGTTACAAACATCATCAAACTCGAGATTAGATGGTCTTGTTCTTTTTGTTGATGTTGGTCTTGGTCTTGGTCTTGCTTCACCCCCTTATGGGTTTTTATATTGCGTCTACCTGCGTCTAGTAGTCTTTGGACTTGTTTTGGCAAGTAAATTATTATTTCTGGTCTTGTTCTTGATATTATCTCAGCTGTCTAGCAAGAATCTTATTAACTAGAAATGTCTAAAAACGATTGCAAAATTTAACAAGACTAAAAGAAATCGAGTATAATACTTCACTCGTAAAGCACAAAATACAATAACTAATCAAAAAGAGGTGCGAGAAAAAAAACTCTTGATTATAGGAAAGTTGTATAAATAACTTTGTACGGAGAAATAGAGGAAAAATGTTAAGAACGTGTTGGTTTGGATAAAAGAAAAATGTTTATTGTATATTTTAGCAATTTCTTAGTATATATTAAAAATACCTCATTTTGTTTATTACAAATATTTATTTGTTTTTTAATTTAAATTATCTATTTAAAGACAATTACATAATTTTATTTTTATCGATTTTGGTTTTACGATTAGTCTTACAGGAGTATCGTAAACTGCCTTGATATCCTAACAGGATCTTGATCTTGGTTTCGTTAGGAATTTGGCGTTGCAGTGAAGTAAGATAAATCTGATGAAATACAAGGTATTAGTTATAAACATCAAGGCTATGAAATAAAAGAACATTTCCGACGTCAACGTTACTTTAAAGCAGTTTGCACCCTAAAGCCTGATTATGTCGTCAGATTTTCAAAGTTTTTTAACGCATTAATATAAAATGCAAATCCCGATGCTTTGACTAAACAATGAAATGTTTATTTTTCAATTACATTTTTCTTTTATTTTCTTTTATATTATTTGCCTATTAACAATAATCTAGGTTGATGTTTTTATCAAAAACATTGAACTTGTTTGAATTTCGACTGAATATATGTAACTTCAGACATCAAACGGATCTCTCGAATCGTGTAGGTAATAAAATTAAAAATTAGATTGAAATGTGCACAGAGAGAAAAAAATTGTTAATGGAACCACGAGAAAATAGAGGTAAAATCGATTTTAACCTCTTAAGTAGTAGAATTAACTATATGTAAGGTTAAAGTCGATATTTGAGGTTATGTACAAACCATTTAACCATCGGAAAATAGTAAATGGAACAATTTTATTGTACCATCTACCATGGAAATAGTTAATGCAACAACTTTTCTTATTTAGGCGTTTTACTATTACAAAAAGGTTCCGTTAACTATTTCTTTTCTCTGTGTGTGTGTGTTGAATTAACGAAAACTGGAAATGAATACAAAATGACTATATTTCTTAATTAAACTTATCATATACCTTACAATGTACAATTAAAGTTCAGTAAATACGTATATTCTGACGACTTTTAATAGTAATAACGCTTTTTCTTAATTTGCGACGTGATTAGCTGATTCAAAAATATCAGCTCTGAACAATCGAAATTGTATGAAAGATTGAAATCGAATATCAAAGTGCAATAAGCGTCTTGAAATAACTGTTCATGCATATATTTATTAATATTAATTTATTACAAATAATAATTATTTTATACATAATTAGATACGTAAAGTCCGTTTTATTCACATAGTTACACGAAACGAAATGTGTTGTATCGAGTAATATAATTATTATAAGCAATACAACACTGTCTTTTAGATACACTTTTAAAAATGTTACAATTTTATAAAATGGTGTGACAGAAAAAGAAATTATGAAACATTTTCCTAAAATTACTATACTTTTTGTTCCTTAAAATTAGTAAATTGTAATACGACTATTAGGTGAATACTAATTTTTTAAAATTCTAACTTCTTCATTAGGAAGAACATCCGAAAATTAGAAATAAGATATATGTCAAAGCAACTATGCTTTATTTCAGTATGTAATATGGGTGGAAGTTCTACATGATTGAACGTATACCTTCTCTGGACGTTAAAAAGTTAAATCAAAATAAAGCCCAGGGGTAAATAAAGATATGCGAGTGCTTACTAGGTAGTTCAGTTTAAAAATAGAAATTAAAAAATTTATTTTAGAATTTTAACAGCAGAAAATACAATTCTGGCGATAATATTAAATCTGAAACCTGTTAATTTTGAATGATGTAAATATATATTTCTTTTGTGTTCGCTAACTGTGTCTCTGAGGAATCTACCTGTTTGCCCTATATAAACTGAGTTACGCATATTACATAGTACCACACGACTTTCATGTAATGAATCTAATTTATCTTTGCGTAGATGAATACCTCCATATATTAGTTTTACATGGCTTATATACAATTCATATGATCACTTTTTCCACAACTTTTGCTATTTCACTACGTACTTATTTTAAATATAAATTACTCGCAGTATTTTTGTAATCTTTAATTTTTTTTTAATTGTTAATCCCAATTTGTTGTGGTTTCATTTCAATCCTCATATTAAAAGTAATGCATTCCAAAGTAGTAATCAATTCAATCGAGGAAAATAATAATTATTCTTCTGTTTTTAAAATTATGATAAAAAAAATAAATATGCTCTTTTTATATGCAGCAGTGATTTTATGTAATGTGACAGTGAGGTTCTTATTTAGTCAGATTAATGTGGTATGTTTGTCGTAAATTAAACAAAAGACTATATTTTGGTCTGTATTTTGATCCTTTTAATAAATTATTTTTTGTAACAATGCAATATAATAAATAAAACAAATGACAAATTACAAGTTTGGCAATTATCAACAAATTATGAAAGAATTTAGAACCAATCAAAATTGTTGTTCAAAATAGACACCATTGCGGGTAAAATATGTTTTTTTTTAAGATTTTTATCTGCATTTTTAACATTTGACCGCTGTATTGCATCCACAATTTTAAACGTTCAAAATCTTCCCTAGATTTTTCATGAGCGACCACGAACCCTCCAAAGGAACAAATTACAACCAAAAACCGATCTTAGAACATTTATCTACCATACTGTATCGGACATTTTTAATTTTTAAAACTTAATGTCAGATTCGTTTTCGTGATCAGCTAAAACTTTTAAGCAACACGTTTCAAGCAGAATAGTTCGATTTTTTGAATGCTTAAAATTAATTTTTGACTCAACATATTTCAAACAAACTTTTTGTATGTCAGTGGATTCTCCAATTTCCCCTATAATTACATCACTATGAATTTTATTGAACGAATTTTAATCAACAAGCTTCAGTCTGATATACCCTTTTATTTTAGATACGTTGATATTTTTACTTCAATACC
The DNA here is from genome assembly GCA_030407085.1 of Trichopria drosophilae. Taxonomy (NCBI): domain Eukaryota; kingdom Metazoa; phylum Arthropoda; class Insecta; order Hymenoptera; family Diapriidae; genus Trichopria; species Trichopria drosophilae. Next base: position 116,483,274 of record CM059585.1, on the reverse strand, counting down.
TTATACCAATATACCTAATGTTTTAAATGTTTTAAATTTCACTAAAATTAAAGGTTTAGAAAATAGAATCACTTTTACTTTGGAGTTAAAAAATAACAATCAGTTAAACTTTTTTAATTTGTTAGTTATTAATAATAATAATTTTTTACTAATTGACTAGTATTATTACAAGTCTTTTTCAGGAAGATATCTTCATTTTCATTCCTATAATCCACCTGACTATAAAATAGCTCATGGAATTATTGATCGTGCTACAAAACTGTGTAATACCAAATATCGTAGGAAGAACTTAAATATTGCTAAAAATATATTAATTGACAATGATTATCCGCTATATAAAACGATGAATACGAAAAAATTACAACTGTATTAAAAAATGAATACATACAATTCATAGCACTTTTAATTCCAAGAAAGTTGCTAACTTTTTGGCAACTATAAATATTCCTCACGTAAAAAATGTTTCTGACAAAATACAAAAAAAAAATTCTTAAAGATCAACATGTAAGAATTGCACATAAGCTATTTAATGTAAATATTTCAGGAATACAAACTTTTAAAGGCGAATTAAAGAAATTAGAGTCGATTGGCGTAGTGTACGAAAATAAATATAAAAATTGTAATTGTGTTTATATTGGTGAAACTCGAAGGTTTTTAAAAACGTGTAGTTATGTAAACATAACATTGAAGATGCAGAAAAATATACTGGACTGACTGTGCATTGAATTAATTTTGATCATAATTTTAATTTTGAAAATATTAATCTTTTATAGATATATATATATATATAAAAGGAACTATATTTAAACAAAAAATGTTCTTATTAAATCTAATAGTAATTCTGTTGTTATCAGGTTTGAAAAATAATAACTACCTGACACATATTTCTCTGATACATATTAATATGAGTCCCTATTATCCCAACCATTGCAAAGGTCTACAATAATGTTTAGTCGTGATATAAACGTTCCTATTCGTAATTAGTATTTTGTACAGTTTTCGTTAATTTACTACTTTTTTGTGTTTGAATTTTTATTATTTTTTTTTCTATTTCTTTCTAAGTTTTTATTCCTGAAAACGTAACCTATTTATAAGGTTTTAATTACTTTTTGATTTGTTAGAATTTTATTTTGATGTCCGCACACATTTTACACTATTTAATTACTATTAATATTTTTTGTTGTATACATCATTTCATTTTTTTTATTATCTTCTATGTCAACAGACTTAATTAAAAAATTAAAAAATTTATGAAGAGGGACAAAATCATGGACCCAAACGTGAAAATTAATGAAGATTTTATTATCCTTATTGTTTGTCGTTATTCCTTTATACCGACATTTTCTTTTTAACAAATAGTTTCACTTATGAAAAGAAAAATAACGGAACAAAAATATTTTTAGTATAAAATACTTCGATTTTGGAAAAAATATTGTTCCATATTGGGTCCGCCATTTTGACTTTTTAAAACTTCTGAATTCGAGGCTTCAACAACTCCAAGATATTTTATACAGATATCGATTCCAAACGAGATTTAATAAAAAACCACAATTTTAAAAACTAGCTTCGTTTATTTTATAGTATGATTTTGAAAATGTACCTTAGACTGTTCAAAAATGGTCTTGTTATTAATTTGTATATAAGTATTGATTTAATTAGAATAATTCTTATTATCACGAACATTTATCCTAGAATATGAAAAGTTTGAAATGGCGAAGATCTTTCTATCACACATTGTTCAGGGGGTTAGACTAATTTTTCGGAGTTAGCAATCAATATTACCTCTATTTACCACTTTTAAATGAAATATATACGTTTTATCTAATGTTGAATTTGAAAAATTATCCATTTTTTACCCGCTTAATCTGGTATTTACTAACTCTTACTAAGTTCTATTAAATCACATAATTCTATCGTGTATGAATTTACTCTTTTCTCACAGAAAAATATTACTTACAATGACTAAAAATATGCCGCATATGCAATCGGCGAAAAATGCACTAATTTTGTTGTAAAATTTGAGACACCTTTTAAATGTACTTTCTTCGCAAAAAACACAGTTCTATCGCCGTGGAAGAGTATCTGTTTGCATTTTTGTGTGCATAAATTTCAGGAATATAAAATAAATCCTAAACTCAGTTCATGATCAGAGTAGTATAAAAAATGAGTACGTAGTCTTCAGTTTTTTTGCTTGTTATACTATCTAAATAGTAAAATTGGCTATTTAATTAGTACAGGTCTCTATTTATATAGTAAAATTTACTAGAACAAATTAATGTGTCTTATTCTACTATCTAGTTAGTAAGTCCAACTTTATTCCTTGAAATAGTAAAACCACATCTAATAAAGTATAGTAACAATGCTGATTCAATTAATCTAATAGTAAAAATATATTTATAGCTGGTTGAATGTATAAGAACCACTTTTCGTTCAAGAATTAGTAGTTTCCAATAAATTGAAATTTAGAGAATATATTATAGTACATTCTGGAGATTCTGAAACTGTTCAATAATTTTTGAAAAATTATAACTATTAATAGTGTAACTATTACATAATCTGCATTGTAAATTAATGGTAGACCAATGGATTCGTCTATTAATTGTAAATAAGATCCCACAATAACTATTCATTTTTTAGTATATCAACACTACACAAATATAATTAACTAAAACATCAAATAAAAACGATAAAGTAGTATCGGATTCTATGGGTGAATATTTTCCAGAAATAATTATTCAGCATTATATATAACAAGTGATACCTTATACTCTATTCATCAATAGTTCTAAATTTTACCTGTTCTATATTACCTACATCAATGTCAACTGTTAGTACGTTCTATTTAATATCTATTTTTGAATCAAGAGATTGTAATGGAGATATCAAATTACATCCGAATTCAGGAATCGTAATTTAAAAAAATAACTTTTTAAGTTCTTTTTAGGTATATATTTATTCATTTATTATTCACATTTGTGTAGTATAATATACGAATATACTTTTAGGTTATGTATCCAACGGTATACAATTCAAACTGGGATTGAAGACTTTCACCGACTTGGTCATTTATAATGTTAATATTTATTGATATTCTTCAAATTTAATAATTTAATATTATGATAAGTAATCAGACAACAAATGATTCTTTTTTACATCTAGAAAAATGTTAATAAACAATCTTTACTAATAACGAAGGGTAGACTTACATAAAATTGTGAACGCATGTTCCTCATAGCCAATTTATTACATACGAATTTTGGCATTAACTTTTAATAAATCACTTTGGCTTACAGGTTATGTTCGCGAGTATTATTTTCCCAAATTATTGACCGAAAACCTTTCATTTCTTATAAACCACACCTCAAATCGATATATTTTATTAAATGTGTGAATTTATAGAATAACTTGAGCGACTTTTTTTGCATTTACCTTACTTGGAAGTGCAAGAATCAATTTTTTAAACTTTACATGTTAAAATCATCAACTTTAAAAATTACTTAAGATAGTTGAATCGATCATGTATCGATACATAACATTTCAGAATGTCACATTTTATGACAATAATTGAATGAGGCTCCTTAAAGATATCTATTGTCAGACCTGCATTCTAAAATTACGAACTTTTTATTTATATTTGAATAAATCTGGAAAATTAAAACTTTGAAATATATTTCTTATTAGTTTCGAATGTCAAAATAGAAGGGCAAACTTCGAAACGCTCATTTTAATAGTTATAAATTTCATTACTTAATTACATCATTCATCAACAATGCAAATTGAATAAAGACAAATTTAGAAAATGAATTTCAAATTATTTAAACAATTTGTTATAAATTTATATTTCCAGTAATATTTTCATAATAATAGTATAAGACAACGGCGTTCTGAAAAAATTTCATAATCGATTGTTTATATTTGATGTATTTTAGAAATTCTGGACAAAACATTTTAAATATTTAGGGAGACTAAATTTTACAAATTTTCCCATCATTAATGAGACGTACTAGACAACTGAAGAGGGTGAATTCAAGTAAAAACATTTTTGTTTATAATCATTATTTGTACAAATTTTGTTAAATTTATTCTTGTTTTCGTTGTTAGTTAGTATGATTTTAAAAAATTCAAATAAATCGATTTTCGAACGTTATTTCTCACTTGTTTTTTAAAATGTCGTTCATATCTAAATATCGAAAAAATAATTTATTGCTTTGTTGGTTTTTTCAGTTTCAAAAGAGTTCTCGAAAGATACTTTTTAAAACCTTAATGTACCATCGGTTGACAAAGTCTTAATAAACTCTTAAACACCTAATTTCCTTAATTTGCATATTTCTATTTTCTTTTTTTTTAGTTTTCTGTAAATATACCTGTTTTATTTCATCATGTTTCAATAAAATCGTATTATTTTTTGTCAGTTTTATTTAAAACTTTTGTGCAACAAAACTATTTTACATTACTCTTTTGTTATGTTTTCTGACTCGAAATATTCGTAATTTTGTTGTTTTTTTAAGTTTTTTCAAACAGTACGTTGGCTATTAACTCATGTTTTAAGCTTCCAACTAAATACCAATTAAATTAAATTGATTTACATTCGTTGTATAGATAAATTGATAATTTGATATAAAAGCGCTAAAAATTATTTTTATTTCATAATAATTGCAGTGCTGTTTATTTTTACAGTACATTTCAAATTAGACAGCGTTTATTTCTACCAATTCCTAAATAGTGACAAGGAAGATTAAACCGAATCTAATTACTAATCGATCGAGATTGTTTGTAAAGCTCTTTTAATTCCCTAAACTAAGATTGTGGAGTTTTACCTTTGTATCAGTTACACCCTTTCGAAACTTTCCTAGTAAATGATGAAAGGACTTACGAGGTTACAGGATTAAAACTTTGGGGAGACACGTGAAAGAGTAGGTCCGAATCCAAATGAATCATTATCGTAGCTCTGCTTTAATAACAGGCGACCCGAAGAATGTCAGACGTACTTAAAGGAACATCTCCAAACCAAAATCGATAAAAAAACACCATTTTTACGTATAATTTTCTTTATACCTTCGAAAATTGATATTCATTAAAAAATATTTTGGTGAATACCAAAAACATTCATCGTACATTCATTTACATATTGGCCAATGAGAAAAGTACAAATGAAAATGGAAATTTTTGTGTGACATAATGTTAAAAAGTAAATTTTAAAACTGTTTCTGCTATTTTTTAAGTATTTCCATTAATTTTGTGTTTAATAATGCGACTTAAATTTAGTATCATAGGACGCTAAATACTGCTGAAGATAACACAGGCAACGCCATCTCTCGTATTGCGGAGCAACTCCCATGAATCAATTCTGCGATTCTCCATTTTAAAAATACCTGTTTTATCAAACATTTTTTAATAAATTGTATAAAATAATTTTCGTATAAAGTATAAAAGTTCAGACACTCAATTTATAATTTATAATAATGATTTTTTAAAATAATTAAATGACATTTGTAAATCTTATATTATCTTATTTTCTTAATTAAAAATCTCAAAATCACAGGAAAATTATTTCTATAAACTGTTATTCACTTGTATTTTAATGAAAATTAAAATTTCAAGGATTATGAGCGAAATATTTGGAAAAGGTTTTTGACCTAACTTTTTCGATAAGAAAAATTGTAATAAAAACCACTAAGCAGAAAGTTTTTTTTAGAACATTTCAAAGAATAATTTTTGTGAACTTATACATTCATAATTTTTAATATATTAAATATAACATCGTAAGTATATACAGTTCGTAATTTCGATGTTTATTTCTTGAATAATATAAATTAACTATTTATATATAGTGAAATCACAAAATTTGTACATTTTTGTCATTTCTTTTCTCTACTAAGAAATCTAAAAACATTTTGATTTTTAAATCTGTCAACAGATGATCTTTAATGAAAAGTAGACTAATCGTCAAAACTAAACCTATTTTAAATTAATATTAGAGTTTAAAAAACATGCAAAATACTGTTTTGAACATTGAAAATAAAGAATGAAACTAGTAAATGTAGACTTTTCAAAACAATTGTTTGTGTTTAAACAAAACGACAGTGGTAGTTTTTGTATTTTTGCGATCCCCAGGAACTAGCAAGAAGTAAAGTATAAATAAATGAGATTTGAATAATATATTTTACAAATTTCATAGTTTGAAGCTTTTCAACATTACAAAGTTATTTTCGAAGAGTTTTAAATTCAACTTGCATCAATACGTTTTGTAAAAAATGGTATTAAATAATTTTGTTTTTTAAATCAGGAAAAAATTAGTTTTTATATAAGTATAGTAATCGTTCTTATGTAGTAATATTTATTAAATATGTGGTGGCCTATAAGCAGTCAAGTATTGAGAAATTTCTACAAAATTTTAGTTGAATTGACTAAGTATTGTTCAGTCGATATCATGATTTAGACGAAGAACCATTATGTGATGGCATTAATAAAATTGAATAATAGAATTGATAAAATGAAATTTAGCCAATTTTAGACAACACATTTAGAGAAAATAATCACATTTTTTTGTCATATTGATAAAGTAACTGCAATATAGTATGTTATGTACTTAAAACTGTACTTGTACATAACGGTTTTTCAAAATCCACATCAAATTGAGAGAGAAAATAATTAAATTATATTAAACAAATTTTTACATATAATTTCTTATTTTTTTACTATATACAAGAGACGGCCAATACCACTCGCTTTTTTAATCAAATTCGCTTTTACCGACGCCGTTTTTTATTAAAAACCATATATTTTAGGGGGAATTCACAATGAGTTACTATTTTAAAACTATTTTACATATTTGCATATTAATATACAAAAAATTTAAGTGAAATCGGTTCAGAAACGGGCTACAATTCATAAGAATAAATTTCGAATGTAACAACGTGAACTGCATGTGAACTACGGAAATGTATTTTCACGAATTCTAGATTGTTTTTGAAACGATTTCACTGAATTTTGTCGTACACTCGTTACAAAACAACTAAAATAGCTTCAAAACAGATCTGGACTTGAAGACATGTCTAGTTTCTGTTTAATTTGCATATTTTGAGTTAGAAATTTGCGTTATCGACCAAGACGCTTTAAATGTTCCTTAATACACAGTTATTGTCTTCAAGGAAAAAAAGATTCAGTTGATTTTTTATTTGATTTAAATATTCAGAAAACATAATAAGTAAAATGCAATTGAATATTCACATCTTAGTTTCTAAAATCGGTTCTAGAAAAATGAGGCGTTTGATGTAACCTTTCTTGCCGTTATTCAGAAATGATTATTTTATAAAGATATATTTGTTTGAGAATAACAAGATAATAAGGGATAATATATGATAGAATAATGGATCTAATGTTTAATTCTAAATGAGGCGTTGGGGTGCAAAACCTGCCAAGTCCACAAAAATTAAAAACTGAGATAATCGTATAAACATACATTACATATAACTCTTTGAATGTTTAGAGATTGTGTATATGCAAAAAAAATGTTCACCCTTTAAAACTGAGCTGTACACTAATGACTGCTATCTTTCCAATGTTAGCGGCAAACTTTGCATCCCAACGCCTCAAATAACTAACATAATATATATTGTTAGTAATAATAAGAATTCTTAAATTAATATGAAAATATACTTTCTAAATTTCTTAGAGTGAGAATTCACTCTTTGCGTACAGCGAGAAATGAGCCACTCTAGTGAAGGATTTAAAAAAACTCATCTGACATTTTGCATTGCTTTGTCATTGAATGAAAATGATGAATGACACTTATAATATTTTTTTGAAAAAACTAAACAAATGTGAATATTATTTCAACATTATTCTATCAATTTTTACATTCGTTTTGTTTTCGTGTTACTTGCACCAATATATTTGATCCTTTTTGGGATGAAGTAAACTCTATGAATAGTAATATTTAACATGTATTTAAATTCATCTACGTATTTGACTTATCTTTTAGGGTAAGTAGTCATTAATTTAGGAAAATGGGTGTCTTCAATAGCAACGAATTAAACATAGTTAAAATGGTTAATTTCAATTAAAAATCGGTCAATTTTTCATCGTGTTGATATATATAATTCCTCCTCGGGAATGCACGCGAGTCGTTTAATTTGTTAAAAACCGACCCACATTATATCGTTTCATTATTAAAAGGATTAATATTGTGATGACATTATTGTAAATACCTCATTTTTAAATCTAGTATATCCAAATTATCAGCTTTTTTTTCTGAATTCTGAAAAAAATTAACAATGTTCAAACAGGAATAAAGTACTAGATTTCAGCGATCATTTCGGTTATTCGCAATAGTTCGATAAAAGCATTTTACTAGCTTGAAATTTTTCTGAAAACTTAATATTTTTTCTGTGTATTGATAACTAATGGAATTATTTCTAATAGTTAGCTATAAGAACCATTGTAAATTTTATTGACAATAACGCATCGATTTTTCATTTCAGTTTTGCAGTGTTAAGAAATGCGTCAGAAATTTGTAATTCTTTTTCATAATTATAAGATACCGAATAACCGAATGTCCTAAAATTAAATTTCTATATTTACTGGAAAGTGTAAGGCATTTCCTAAAATTGTTAACAGAAGTATTATATTTCTTTTGGACACTAACGCAAATATTTTTTGTGACTACTTTCGATTAATAAATTGCAAAATTGCATATAGTTACGGAACATTTGAAAATCATTTTTTAGTGTAATCAAAAAGAAAAACAAACATACAAACTTGAATCTTAACGTTAGTCGATTAAATTTGAATCGTACAAAAAGTCATAAAAAAGTATTTTTACAATAAGAATAGCATTAAACATTTGTATTATTAATTTCAAATGATTATTTTTTAAGATGGTATTATAAATTTCATAAATTGTTCAAATATTTAGGAGCTGATGAAACATATTATGTGAACTATAGGGACATAAATACATCTAATAATAAATAAACAATACACTGAAAAAAATGTAGTATCATTAACTAAATATTTGGTTGCCGGTTAGCACCTAAATATTTAGTCAATTAAATTGCTTGGTATTTTTTCTTCTTAATTCTGCATACGAATAAAAGAATTTCATGTACTGATATATCTGAAATGTTTTTAAATTTAACAAATTTTATTAGTTACTCGTAGTAAATCTTAATTTACTACTTATATTTAAAGATTTGTCTTGGTTTTTATTGGTTATAATTATAAAGTTTCCGTTAGATTATGATATTATATTAATTTCTTCTAATATGACCCATAAATTACAAATTTCATCTAATTATGTTTTGTCAATAAAAGCTAAAAAGTAGAATAAATACATTTCGCGTATAGAATAATTGTGATTTCACTTAATCTAAGATCATTTTTACAATAATTACATATCCTATCTTCCAGGAAGGCTGAATTTATATTTGTATTTAATTGTGTTTTACTTTGAATATTTCACATAAGCTTATGCCAATTTAACACCCCCAGTAAATACAAATACGACAAGTATTGTTAAACCAATATTTAAACATTTTTTGATCGTGTGTTTACTTCTGAAGTCAGAAATTCATCTGTTGTATTTAGTGAAGTTTGTGAAAAAATGATTATCATAATCATATATGTAGAGATAGACAATTTTTTTTAATTTTTAATCTTTTATTATTAACTTATTATTTGTTTTTACATCGATGATTTGACATAATTTTAACTTTGCGGTATTTTTAAATTGCGTTAAGGATTCTGTTATGCGGGAAATGTAACTGTTGAGAGAATAAAAAATAATTCGTTATAACATTCTAATGAAATTAAAATACCCATCAGTTCATTTCAGACGATTCAAACTATTTTATTAGTGTTTGTCGCCACATGAATTAATATTTAAATAATAAGATCTTCGATAATGCGAGAGGTATAAAGTATTTTATTGAAATATTAAATTTATATAAATTTGGTTTTGTAGCAATAAAAGTAGTCGTTGTATATTGTCATTACACAATAAAATGTTTAACTCTGAAGTTCAAGATATACCCGCTCATAGATATTTTTTACAAAAACAAATTTAAAGAATCTGTTTCAAATTTTAATATGCAGTTAATTGATTATATCCAAAACTTTCTTAAGAATCCCTTATGTAAACATGCACGACAAAATCAATTCATCTCTTTGAAACGTAAACAAAGCTGATGCTCTATTTTGAATGTCAACAATGACAAGTGATTCGTAAATTTAAGAAAGAAATATATTCCTGAAATTTAATTTCGTTATTTCAATTAGATCCCGGATAAAATTTTCCCCAAAAAGTAGATAAGATACAATAATTAACACAGTTCAAGAGTTTGAAAGATCCGAACTTAATGAATATCTGATTCACCAGAGGCCGCAAACCCTTTCTTTTACCAATATTCTCTTAAAAACCAGAATTTTTTGGTCACGATACATTGAGCTACTTGGATCCCCTCTTTTAAATCTTCCAATTCTGACATCGTAATCAGAGACCCCAAAAACTCGTGAGTCTGCGTTTTTTAACGAAAACATTAAAAAAACTGCGCCGGTTTAAAATTCCAAATTTTTTATTTGACTTTCTCGAATATATGATTTAACAAATGATCGAGTCTCATCGGAATAAAACAAACTAAACCTATCTGATAATACAAGGAGAATACGAAAATGACCGATGTTATTGATTTTGAAATGCTTATATTTGCAGGAAATTATTTTTTAAACTTAACATGTTTAGCTAAAAACTTAAACGTACCTATTTATTGCATGAAGAAATAATTTTCTTGTCGGAATCCTTCGTTTATTAGAAAAAAATCCTGTGCAAATTGTGAGTTTTTACGAAAAATGATAACATCACAGTTTTTTATCCAAAAGTATGTAAAAAAATATAGTATCATAAACAGTAATACATTTTATTAAAATTTGAGAGCACAAAGTAGCTAAGAAAGGAATTTTTTTTTTTAAATCCTATACTATAATATTTGTATCCATTTCCTCGAAAACTATCAACTTTTCGAAAAAATCGCAAAGAACAAAAAACTCTTAGAATTCATCACAGAAAATTTACACTAAACTTCTTTCTGAATTTTTCATAAATAAATTATAATTTTGAAAAAAATTTTCTGAAAATGTCATCAAAAAGTTTTTGAAAATTCCACTATATTTCTCGATTAATTCTAAGAACTTTTCATTCTGAGCAATTTTTAAAAAAGACGTAGTTTTTGAGTTAGAACGTCCAGAAATTTTTCAAAAAAATTGTCATTGTTGACACCATTTTGAGGTCGTTAGAATAATGTGGGTATTAAAGTAAAATTTTTTCTTAAAATTCAACTACTTTATTCACCATTATACACGGTTCCAATAGAATTCCAATATTCTAATAGCTCGAAAAAAATTGATAAGGATAAATATGTACCAATTTTTTGGATATTTTTTTTTAAATTCTGCGCCATATTGCAATTTCTGATGGCTGAAACTCAATTTAGACCTCGGAATCTTGAAGTGTGACCTCGAAAACCATAGGACATGTACCTTTCAATTGTTTCCAACCTGGATTTTGACACGAAGTACTTGATTAAAAATGAAGTATAAAAAATACGATTTCAGATTAATTTATGCCATGGCAAAGATTTTCGTTTTTTCCACAGACAGAGAAAAGTCCTAAATGACAAAGATCATTGTCACCCGCAGTGGAGGAGTTAACTCGTCAATTTCAACTATACTTACAATATTATTCCTATTGCTTATTTCAAAATAACATTTTTAAAATATGGACTTCGCAGAACATAAACCAAATATTAAGCTTGAATCAGAAACTTTGCGCAACGAATCCATAAAATTTTCAGATAAGAAAGTTTTTTAAAAAATATGGATGTAGATTGTCGCTATCGACACAAACGATTTTCGATGAATTCGCGAGACGGAAATCCCACAGCGACCTTGTGCAGCGGCGCAAGTTCCTTCCACCTTATCGATATTAGCATAGAAGAGCAGTTTACAAAATCGTTAGGCGCTACGAAAGTGCACGCTGGGGTGCTTTAAAAGGTATCTGTCGCCGAATAAAATTGAACCTTTGAATAACGAAGCTCTCTGCGATCCTACGAAATTAATTTTTTAAACTTCCATTAAAATTGACGATCGCGAGGAAATTTCAATCTTTCGAACAGAGGAACTTTACAGTCGATACTTTGTCGGTCGCTCGAAGATAACGTCCTACACGCTTATTTTCATCATCAATTATTCAACTAGCCGTCTCGAGAAGTTGCCGCTTTCAATATTTTAGTCGTTTCATTTAATTCAATGTTTTATTCTACTTCACAAAATAATACTCCCCTCTTTGCTCCTAAATTATTTATCAAGGGTATATACGTTTTTACATGTCCTTATTCGCCTTAAAAGTTTTGTTAACACGAATATTTATGAATAAACTAATTTTGAAAACAATACCAACAATTTATTTCTGTAATAAAGGTCGTTACTTCTAAAACAACATATTAAAATTGTTTACTGTTAGTATATTATATATATGCAGAATAAAAAAAAAATAGGAGTATATCCGGTCGAGAAAGATTAAAAATGAAAATCTCTTAAATTAAGATATTTAAATTTCCATATAAATCAGTATAAAGGAAGTATGTAAACATTCCAGGTTTTGTAGTTTCGCCATGATTATTTCATCTTAGCAAGTAACGATATTTATTTATTTCAAAAGGCAAATACAAAAATGTACATACGTCGTTAACGATGTCACGTACCGATTATAGATTGTATATATTTATTCAACAGTTCGACCATAACTCCTCTGTTAGAAGTATTTATAAATTACACAATAATTGCCAAAACGATCAAGTAAATGACAGGATCTTGGGGGAGGAAGATACCTTAACGAAACATTTTTTCGATGAAATTTTTAGGGTACTCGATATTTGCTTGAAAAACGAAAATTCTGAGCACATATTTTACAGTTACGCAGACAACAAATTAATTACTCGTTTAACACTAATTAATCATTTAGTCATTAGATTACTGACGATAAATGTCTTTTTTATTCGTTTGAAATTCGCAAAATTGACTGTGTGATAGAAACAAAAACACAAGTACTGCATCACGCAGAAGGCACTTCAATATTTTGCCGCTAGAGGACAACAGAGTTCACTACTACTTACATCCCTAAAATTATATATAAAAAGGCATATAAATTAATAATTCTAGAGTTGGCGATACCGTAAAATCTGAATTGTTTATAAATTTTGCGGTTATATTTATGGTGGTTTATATCGAAACCAAAATAAATGTTCAATTTTAATCTTTCATTATTTGTCAACCGGATATACCACATATTTTTATGTATATTTAGTTATGCGTTCTTAGGAGAAAAGAGACATATTTCTATTCATTCTATTTCATTAAATTTAATTAGACATATACACGGCAATGTTACTCAGCAGTATACACGGATAAACATTTTTCTGCTGCGATGGAAAAATCGTTTTAGTTTATTTTAAAATATTTATCTTTATAAAGTTGCTACTTCAAGTTGACTCCTCCAGAAAAAGATGTGTATGTGGACGTAGTAATATTATAGCCAAATAACGCCGGAGTAACAGTACCACTTCCTTTAATTGATAAATCACTTGATTAGTTAATATTGCGAAACCTCCTGCTTTGTTGAGCGTTTCATTAAGGCTTTAGTGCTGCTGGTTCTGCTTTTTCAATGTAAGCATTGATTGTTGAAAGATAGCAGACATGTCATTAGGGTCATAATGTAGCATTAAGTCATATTGGTTTACTTCGTCTTCTGTGAACACAAGCGGCTCTATTTCAATTTTCTTGTAGATAGGTCTCTTCTGTACTCTTCCTCAAGACAAGTAAGTTAGGTATTGAGTCTTTCGTTTCTTTACCTCTATCTATTTCGTCCGCCGGAACTTTTCGGTAATTTTTGCATTTTGTTCAGTGTGGATGCATCTTCTAGTAAAAACAGTGATTCTTAAATCCTCAACAACAGATAAACTCGATAATTTTTTAAGAATTTTTTTTTCGTGTATTTGATACCTAAAAATGACGCTAAGATCTAGTGATAAGTTGCAATTTTCGACATATGGAATTGAAGAAAAATCGTAAAATGGTTCCGTGCTATTGGGAAAAGCAGTCAAATGGATGTAAAAAGCAGCATTCCCCGTTTTTTGCACATGCTTACACCGATAACGTCATCATCGACCAATTTTGTTCAAGTTTAATGAAATCGTTCGAAATTCGTTACTCGGGGGTTTTTGGGGTCGCTGACTACGAATACGATATGGGATTTTAAAAATTCAAAATAGCAGATACAATAATGTGAACACTTTTTGAAAAATTAAACGAATTCGCTGCAAAGTTATAAAAATTGTAAAACTGAGGTAAATTACATATTTTATGAAGAATTTATTAATTACCTTCAATTGTCTTCCTCGTCTACATTACTTTTCTTAAGCTTGGCCTATAAGCATGTACTGTTTTTAGCAACTGAAGTGTAGATAAAATAAACGTAAATAGCAGTTTTCGATACAAGTGCACAAGACTAGACCCATCAAATGTTAGGAGTCGTCACACGAGCCTAAGACGAGTGTGGAGATGACGTTGGAGTAAACAATATTTTCGTACCTTTAGCAAACAATATTTGTCGATACAAGTGTGCGTAAAGTGCAGTTAACAAATATTAAAAATTCGTAAATTCGCACTTTTCGCATATTGCATAAAAACAATAAATACATGCTTATGGTTACAGTAAAAAATAATGCAGAAAAAGAAGAATGTAGGTGATCAATATGTAATAATTACGTAATTTATCTATAAGTTTTCCAATTATATCATATTCCCAGAAATATTCGAGAGTAACAAGTTTCAAACGAATTTGTTTAATTTTTCAAAAATTATCCACCATATTGTATCTACCATTTTCAATATTTCAAATCCGATATCATATTCGTAATCAGCGACCACAAAACCTCTGAGTAACGAGTTTCGAACTATTTCTGTAAATTAAACAAAAATCTGTCCGCCATATTGTATCTACCCCCACGGAAAAAAAATTCGATGAAAATATATGCGGGAATATATGTAGCATACATGTCACATTTGCATTTTTCGCCGAAATTATAAGCAATATATAGATTAAATATATGCCAGATATAAATTTAAAACTATATATGCATTCATATATCTAATATATATGTCACATATTGCATTTTTCTCCGAAAATATATGTGCATTTATTTAGCATATATGTCGCATATATTCATTTTCCGTGTGGGTACCATTTTCAATATTTCAATTCCGATCATATTCGTAATCAGCGACCCCAAAAACCCCTGAGTAACGAGTTTCGAATTATTTCTGTAAATTAAACAAAAATCTGTCCGCCATATTGGATCCGTCATTTTGAATTTTTGAAGTCTGATATCAGATTCGTAATCAGCGACCCCAAAAACCCCCTAGTAACGAGTTTCGAACAATTTCTGTAAATTAAACAAAAATCTGTTCGCCATATTGGATCCGCCATTTTAAATTTTTAAATTTCGATATCAGATTCGTAATCAGCGACCCCAAAAACTCCCGAGTAACGATTTTCAAACGATTTCATTAAATTTGAAAAAAATCGGTCGCCATTTTGAATCCGCCATTTTGAATTTTGAAAATCCGATATCAGATTCGTAATCAACGACCCCACGAAAAACCTATTATTAATGCTGTCGCATAGAAGAAATGAAACTCAAAACGGTAAAATTGTGAATTTGTTTATAAAATTGTTTAATACAATTACTTCTCCCCATAAAATAGTAAAGCACTCTGCATTTTCGGATTCAGGGGGTCAAAGTACATAAAAATGACCTTGGTACTTCCGGGGACCTCGAAGGCCTACGGACAGCCCTATGCTTGCCCCCGAACTCTACGGACATAAACGGAAATACGGTAGCGAGATTACAGTGCGATCCACACAATATCAGCCGTCCTAATATTAACGACCTTCTCAAATCATCCGCGTCCCCCTCAATATCGGCTTCGACAGCTATACATAATGTATTATAACATCGGTCATGTTATGAGTGCGAAATGCATCACTTTTGCAACAGCTACTATAGTAGATATATTATTAGACATAAAAAAATATATATTTAAAATGTTTTCTTAGCCAGTAATATATTTCAAGGCCCCGGTCTGCTTCACCGGTAACATTAAAATGCCTTGCTGTTCTCAGATCAGGTAAGTCTATTCCCACCATAGGGGAAAAAGGACCCTGCATAAAAAAGTTATGATTGATGGTGGCATTCCAACCATCTAATGGTGTGTTATCCGGTTTAACATAACACATTCCCATAGCTTGATCTGTTCGTTGGCGATGTTGACCAAACATGACCAATTGGGTACAATGTGCGGCCCCAAGAACAGTTGGGGATTTGACTGTAACGGAATGAGTAGTAACTATTCCGCATGTACGAGCGGCTACGCCTGGGATTCGGGGGACTTCCACCCATCCTTGTTGTGATACACTATCACGTAAACTTGGTTTTCCAGTTTTCATCTTGAATTTCTTAGACATGCGTTCACAAACGCTAGATACAGGCTGGGTTAACTCCGTACTCCATTTTAAGCGGCCCTTCATCGTGTTTTCGTCTGGAAATTGTATTCCTGTAATTGCCAACAATCCTTCTGGATGGAGTTTGTCAATAGGTCTATACCCGAGAACATTTCTCGTAGGTACAGCGTTGGCAGGGGCAAGTCCGATAGGTAATGGTAGCCATTGATTAAATACGCCGTTGTTATTCTATTCGAGAGTTGCCTCAATATATCTCGATGTCACTAATGGACTCATATTCACTTCATAGGCGTTATGTCTCTAAGCATTGCAAGCTCCGAATGGGCCTGATGATTGTATTAGGCCATTAGCTTGGCCAATACGGTGTTGAGAGACAATGGCTTCTGGGACATTTACTTTAACAATGTCTCCTTCCTGCGTAATACTTTCGCAGATTGTTTCTATGTATTTGACAATCGGTTCAGGTAACGTCAGATTGTCTGGTAATAAAGACATAGGGTTCTCTTCATTAGAGAACCTGTCTTCCGAGTTCTGCTCCTGTACGGTATGAATAAGATGTGCGTTCGAAACGCCAGCGCAAACATGCTGGAAAGCACAGAAAGGCATTTCTCGTTTCAATCTAGGATTGGCATCTTCCATTTCATTGTACGTTTTCTCCATTAGGAGAGGAGCGGTTGACATGTCAAAATTTTGGCTATAAAACCTAGTTAAAGGAACTGTTTCCGCATAGCGGGGAGACAGCCAAAGCGGCTCATCCATAAGAGTCTCGACTTTAGCCTTCACAGGTCCTAATAACTTAGGAGTTTTTGGTCGTGAGGAAGGATTTCCATTCCTGGGTTCGGATATTTTCATCTGTTCGAATCTAGCCCGGTACCGACGATTAGCGTGGTTATCAGGCTTAACTCGAGTAGCCATTGCTTCATTGCGATTATACGAGTAGGGCTCTTGTTCCGCCCATACTTCAGACATCTGCCCTGATTCATGTTTTAATTGATTAAAGAGAGACATACGTCGGTCTGAGCGACTATGCTCACCAGGAATTCTCTGGGATCTTTCAGATGTGCTTTAGGGGTAGCCATCTGGCCTGGTTTCATTGCAAATAGGGTGAGGTTAAAATAGTAAAAAAAATATATATAATAATTCCAAGTATAATAATTTTGTAAACAAAACGTACTGTTTTGATCCTTGTGTGGGCGTGATAGTCGTGCGGGCTAAGGCGTCAGTCTGGAATAACCGGGGAACTTTGCTGGTTAATTTTTGTTTTGCAAACTTATCCATTATCACAAGATTACCCTGTATAGATTCCAATGTCTCTTTACCGCTTTTTCACCGCAGAAACTGCGAGAATAGAGCGGCGGTGGCTCAGTTGGTAGAGTATCGGGTTCGTAATCAGAAAACCCTGGTTCGATCCCGGCCTCTACAATCTGTCATCGGGACACCTATATTTTTTTATAACTGTCCATAATAACGCCATAGCTCAGGTGGTTCGGATTCCACCTTCATAAATTGTAGGTCCCGATAAAATAATTAAAAAAAAAAAAAAAAAACAATTACAGTAAAACCCCTCTTACTTGAACACTTGTTTTCTTGAACACCCCGTCTATTTGAACAAAATAACCTCGTTTATTTGAACGATTTCTACTTCCCCTTACCCCCACTACTCGCTCTTACGCGGATACAAATTCCAATGCGCGTGCCCTACTCACGACGGACGGGTATATTGCCCGAGGAGTGGGGAAAACTGTAAGCGTTCAAATAAACGGGGTCGGAGGGGAAATGCTGGCTCGACCCTGTTCAAGTAAGAGGGGTTTTACTGTAAGAATATTCAGGAGTTCATTGTAGCAAACTCCTCCTACTTTCAGTTTCTGTTCGCTGGTTGGTTAACCGCGAAAATACTTTTCCAAACTGGTAGAATCATACGCAGTTATAACGGTATAGATACGATGTATCCGATCCATTGTATAATAGAGATCAGCGAGCTGAGCCGATAGCTCCGCGATCTATGCGGTGTTGCCAATGTCAACCGAGCGTAACACGACACCGGTTGCGTTCACGGGGATCGGAAATACGGGAATTGCGGAACATGTGTTTCCGTATACACATCCGGTCGACGCATTTTCTTATTATATATACTGATTAGGAAAAAATTTTCGTCCACTCGCATGATGCGAAGCGCTAATATTAGGAGTTCTAATAAGATTTACAAGGCGGGCTACGGTAATATTGGGAAAAAATACTAAAGTTAAGTCCTCACCTCATTAAAAGTCTTATACGACATTTATAAAATATCAGCTCCCCCATCTCACCCGCACTGCCGCTCACAGACGTACCATTAATTTACATAGGTCTGCGACATATTTTCTTACACCTGAAAACGAATATGAGAATAGAAATTGAAACTCGGTTATACCTGTACCGCAGTTTTGAAAAAAACGCCAAAGGACATGATTTTTTGTATCTGTTTTGTTTTTACATCGAAAAATCCAAATCATACGGAAAAAAGCTTCCAAACCAAAAATGCAGAGCAGAAAGTTCTCTTGAAAAAGGTGGTACAATAAACGCGTAATCTGTAGAAAGTATACAAGTTTAGCAATTAAGTAAGTAAGACGTTCCTGATCAGGTTCCAGTAAGTTATCCTGATCAGTTTCGCCTGACTATGCCCTGATTAAACCCTGTTTATGTTAAAATAAAGTACAACTGATATAGAGAAGCCTGTAAATTTCCATATCAAGACCAAACCATGAATTGATAAGATTTGCCTTATTTTCAATTTCCGGGAATCGCTAACTGCTTTAGAAATGTCAAATCAGGGGGATATTATGGGGCCTGCTCAGAACCTGATAAGGACGTCTGAATTTTTTAACTTCTAAATTTTATGTAATTCGTTCAGTCGCCACTAGGCGTGATAGCGCATCTACTTCACTCCTGTTAAGGATATGTATTTGTATTTTGTATATTAGCTTACTTGTAGGAACGTTTCAGCACAGCATATTTTATACATTGTATGTGACTGATATTATACGATTCGTACATATGTGTAAATAATATATTTTTATTTTGCAGCCTTTTTACTTGTCAGAAAATAATAATTCATTAAAAATTAATATTTTCACCATGAAATTTGGAAAGCATGCGAAATATTTGACACTGTAAGGTCCTGATCCGGTCCTGTACATTTGCCTGATCAGAGCCTTAAAAGAAAAAACGTTACACGATAAGCCAGGGCCTGATAAGGGGAGATGTCAAGACCTGATTTTGTTCACAGACTTCATGATCTTGATTCCAGCCTGAATAATCCCAATGTAATACGTGCGACTGAGAACAGATTGTCAATAAAAAATATTTTATTCTCCTAACTCATCCTCTTCGTAACTTTCTGGTATGACATAATTTGGCAGACTTCATTATGATAGATTGTCATATAATCGTAGCCCATGAACCAATATATACATAATAGTTATTATGATCAATGACAATCAAATGATTACATCCAAGAACACATGCCCAGTGCTCCCGGATGTATTGCATTCACATCTGCATAATCCATTTCCTGTTAATAATTTCATCGGCTTATTGTCTAAAGTTGATGGATTGTCATTTTCTGTATGCCATTGATCGACGATGCAAAGACTAAAGATCTCAGATCCTTTGTGACAGGCGTGGAGAGGAAGAAGAAGCACACGCATCTACTCGTTCCGTGTGTGAGCGGAAGGGGGAGGGGTCAAAAGAGGAGGGTTAAAGAGGATTGCCGATCCATCTACGTGGGATGGTGTCATTGCTGAATGCGAGATAAAACCGCACTGATGCTCGACCAGAACGATTCGAACGCGAGAAAAGAAGAGCGAAAGAGATGAAGTGATAACAGAGAACGGAGAAATATCGAGGAAGGAACAAAAAAGATAGCCACGCGTTCGAGAAGGAAGTAGCATGCGGAACTTTAGCAAAGAAACTGAGATGGGGCTGGAGGATGGAAGATTCCTATTGAAAGAGGGCGGAAGGTAGAACTTGAGATCGCTACGGATTCGAAACGCGAGAGAGGAGACCCTGAAAACTTCTACAAATCCATATAAATTGTCGTATTGTTGAGCGACCGAGGCGCATACCAATTCGAGATACCAGCGTCTCTTTCGCGAAATCCTCGAAAGAGCAACGATGCTCTTGTTGCGGTGCAGAGACTACTCCGATTCCGATACTCCTACAGCCTGGATTAAAGAAGGGATCCTCGAGTGGATTGGCCCGAGGTCGATTCAAACCGCTCTCAATATTTCGTCATTCTTTTGTGCCAGCAGGCTGAGAGGAATATCGAAATGGAGTAGCGAATGTGACAGTCCCGGATTAATATTGAAATGGACCAATTGAAACTCAAGTGCGTTTTTTGTTATTCTTATCGATTTAATGGCGTTTCCGAGTAAGAAGAACCTTAAGTACCGATATTTCTGAATGTTCTAAATAGAAATATCGAATGTTATAATTGGATGCTTTTGCTCAAGTATCTTATTACTTCGAGTCGAACAGTAGAGCCAGCTGAAGTATTCAATTTGGCTGCATTGAGTTTCATCATGCTTGGGTTATAAGATATATTGGTGTGCATACATAACAAAATATTTGGTTCTTGAGAAACAATACCACAATATCAATAACTACTGCTGGATATTCATGTGGAAATTCTCTAAGATTTTTCATAATTCTGACCAGAATCTGACTATATTTACCCAATTTATGGATTCTAATCAGAATCTGACAAGATTCTGACCGAATTTACCCAGGTATATTTAGGTTAGGTTCATCAAAGTGCGTGGTTGGCGGAAGCAGGAATCCGATCGGAATCTGGTCGCAGAAGCAGGATTCTGATTGGAATTCGGTAGGATTATCCTGGTCAGAATCCGATCGGCAGAGCGTTACAATTCCTGTGATTTCCTGGTCAGACATAGGGAATACTGGCAAGATTCTGACCAGACTAGCGTTATATTTTCTACATGGGTAGTAAGTGAAACGACAAAATGTAACAACATTGTATGAACTGATATTTAAAGAATTAAAGACTCACTTAAATTCATAAAACATTAAAAATTCATTGCTATAACTACAGAAATTGTACAATTATAATTAAAGTGAAACATCTAAACGTGCCCTACTACTAGGACAATTATAGGTTGCTTTTGAATATCATTATACAATTAGAAAAAAAGAATTCACACTAAAAAGTAAAAGTGACTTCCGGTTTCGCGCCTGCGAAGGTAGCATATTAGACATTCGAGGCATAGATCGCTTATATTCCCGTCCTTATCATATTTAAAACTATATTTCACCCTCCTGTATCCCATGATGAATATATTCGTCCAAACTACATTGTTTTCATATGGGAAAAGAAAAACTGGTGCTCAGGAAGGTTAAGCAGAAACTCGAAGATTATAGAGATCTCTAACGATATGTCACAGCGTCGGGAAATTTAGTCACGGGTGGTATGTATACCCCGACTTTATAGAAAACGAATACATCTTGCAGTGAATTTTTCCATCAGATGCAAAAACTAACCTTCCTGACGATCTTCACGTTATGTTAGATTTCTCTATGTAAAATTAACAATGCTTACTTTGTTAACGTTTCAAAATATTGTTAAAAACGAGATCATAATATTGCTCCGATAATTGAAACGTACATCTCGGAAGTTTGAAAGAGTCTCCAGCTTACGACAAATATAGTCAGCTCAATGATAAACTTCATGTTTTCATATAAACCCTATTTTGTATTTATATTCATTTGCACTACACGTAGATACACGTTTTTATCTTATCTTCGAATTATTTTTAATAAGGGCAGCCAATTTTTTGACAAGTTAATTGGAGGAAGGATTGGAATAAGGGCCTATAAATATATTAGGGAGGTTGTATCTATTTTTAAACTTCAATAAGAAAGATTTTATGAAATAATATTTTTTCATTAAATCTTATTTTCATGGATGAAAATAATATTTGCATGGATGAAATGTTTAGAATTACTTTGTGTTAATTGTTTTGAATTTACATTACTTTTTAAAAAGATTTTGTGTGTACAAATTTTTGTATGTAGCATTAGAGAATGGTGTCTTTCGGGAGAATGGCCTTATTACATGATTTCAGTGCTTTTTTTAGAATAAGAACTTGGCGAGTTTTTTCGGGGAGATTACGTTGACTTTAAACAAACATTTCTCTTAGTGCCGACAGTGAAGAAACCAACACATAAAAAAGTAGATCCATCGACCAGCGGAATATCATTTTTTTAAGTATTGGTATTAAATATCTTACCGATTTCGCTCCACACTTTTATATGTACAATGAGTTACCGAATTTCAGGCCCAATGTGATTAGCTATTTTTAGTTGTATTGTGTCACACATTATCTAATAAATGCATATTAAGCACAAGAAGAAACTATTGTCACATATGTTGTAGATTTACCACTCCAGTGACAATTTTCAGTTAGTTCGAACAATCGTGTGACTCGATAGTTTTTATTCGGACACATCATCTTCGCTCGTTTATTACCATACAATCGTGTTGTATGTATTGTGTACATTATATAAATCCAAAATAAAGGACGACCGTACATATTTTTAAGCCAAATATGCATATAATACAACAATAAAAATTGAGAAATTTGCACAAATAAAAGCGTGACTCTCATAAAATTTATGTTGGAAAATTTTGTGCGTTGATTGTTCATATTTGAGTTGATAACGAATTTGTAGCATTTTGAAAGCAGAATCGAATTTTGCATGTTACTCGCGACCTTTATAGTGTATTGTGGTTGGTCCACACCTAAAACTGCTTACTGTACACTTTTATAGTGTTCTGGAGCACAAATGAAATCAGTCTAGACGTGGTAGGATGATGTGTTCTCATTATAAGGTAGTTAATATGTAACTTATTTAAAAGATTACGAAACGTGCATCAAAATAAAAATGCATAATTTTTATTAGCACATCGCCTACAATTGGAAATCTCATCCAAGTATATGCGTGCTGTATTATTCAATACACCACTGAACTATGATTATCATGTCCCACTTTTTTATTTGTTGTTTAAAATGTTACAAAGCAAAAATAAAATAAGAAAAACTCAAAGAAAATACAATTACACTTATTACGTGTACATTTCCTAATTTAGTAAAATCGAAAAAATTAAAAATATAAATATTTTTAATTTTGGACGAAAATATTAAAAAATGTGAGTGAATTATAATATAAAACCATGTTTAAATATACAAAAAATGTAGAATTGTTTGGACAAAAACGAACAAAAAGGTTTTAATACTTAATTATTTCTCGTGTTCATCCTGTGTATTGGATAGAATTTTGCCTTGCAACCAAGCCTTTGGTCTATCGAATCTACTAGTAAAAGCAAAGAAGTAAATGCTAAAAAACAAATAATAAAATACAAAAAGTTGCTCAAAAGACTGTTATAAAACTAGAAAATAAGAAAATCGGACAAAACACTGTCCAAAAAAAACCAAGAAAAAAAATAATAAATGTTCACTGCAACAGTAATTAATTTTGTGTAACATAAAAAATTGTATAGCATTAAAGATGAAATAAATATTCTTTTCGTAACTTAATTTGTTTGTTTATTAATCATATCATTTATTAACTTATTTTTCAAAAATAATTCAAATTCAGCCGTTTTCAGTGCAAAAAGTACCCAGTTTTATCTTAATTAAGTAACTTATTACATTGCGATCCGCCATCATGGATCCGCCATTTTGGTTTTTCAAAATCTAAGACAGGATTCGTAATCAGCGACCTCAAAAATCCCCGAGTAAGAAATTTCAACTATTTTCCATGTAAAGAAAAAATGTATGCTTGAAAGGGTTAAGAAAACTTGTGAAAACGTCAACAACTTTTGGTGCGTTGCATTAAAACGTTGCACAAATGAAGGAACGTATACTGAAAATTTCAGACGTGTGTTCGAGATTTTAAAAAAAAATGTTGTTTCATAATAAAGTTCGAGGTTTATGAGAATTGCCCATATAATATTCGCTTTCTGTAGGAAAGGAATCTTATGAATACAGTACAACAAAACCTCGTATACAATGTACATGCATATGACATTTAATTATTCTGTCGAGAAATCAAAATACTATAGTAAAAATGATGTATATTTATTGCTTATTATAAATTTGTACAACAGTTTAAAAAATGATAACAACAATGCTTGTATCTTTATATGTACATAATCCTAACTTAGAATGTGATTCATGATAAAATGGGCAAACATTTTCAAAAGATCTGGTATTCTATAAATTAAATTTCTATTTCGGTTATATGGTTTAAAGTGTTATGCTAGAAAGACGGTACAATATTCTTTCCGACATTGATCATTATTTAAAGCCACGAAACAAACTTTGTAACGTAAATTATAATAGTATTTACAGTTCGGAAGTGTTCGGAATGTTTCGACCTCGCTCACTCGTGTCCGCCAATCATCGCCATGCGCAAAGGGAACTGCGCACATTTCTCACATCGCATCACTCTTAATTGATTGTTTATATATCTTATATCGCAAATGTGAGGAAAATATGGTCTAACCAGGTTCAATTTAGAAAGAAATTTACTGTATACAACCGAAGTACAATGTAGAAAGAAACATTTTCCATATTTAAAGTCCAACATGTATATTTATTCGTAAGTCTTACACATTTCAGGAGCTCCAGCATTGAATATCATACGAGTAATGAAAATCTATCTCTACGGCGGGATATAAGGTCACGAAGCGTAAGTACAGTTGTAAGTATCGCAATCACACCTGGCGACGAAAATTATAACTATGTCAGAGTAAATTACGGAACCTACTTTCAATTCCTTTGTTAAAAGTTAATCAATTCAAGGTATATTACACTGAAATGTTACATAATTTCTTTTCCTGTAATATCGTTTTGTAAAATTTTGTTATATTTGGTAATATAATATTGATGTCGGAATATTTTTTATACTGTAGGGACTTTCTTGTAGTGCTGTAAATTTCGAACAACAGAGAATTTTAATTGAAGTTATTGTAGACGAATAATAATGCAGCGTCTCACCACCATTCGCCGAAGCATAAATTCCATCAATTCCAATCACGCAAACATTCAACCATCTAAGCTCCAATACCGACGCGACGTAAAAAATATATTGACCTTCAACTCCACAAATCGTTATCATCGCGAATGATCCCTGCACAGCTGTCTTCCGCCACCGCGATTTACAAGGGTTAATCGCGCATTCAGATCCGGCGCATTTATTTATCGGTATCGCGGTGCGAGGTAAATCGCATGACGAAAATAAAAAAGGCATTAAGAATCGGCAAATCGTAAATTGTTCGATTCGACCGGTCGAAGCCGTCGCTTCGATTCTCCAGTCGCAGAAAATAACTCAGATGAAACCTTCGACGCAGAAGTGCGAAAAAGTACTTGAGGCGAGGGGGGGCCAGAGGGTTGAAAAGCAAAAAATGACGGCGTTGGCCGCACGACAAACGTCTTTAATCTCCCGCCGTAAGGATGCGAGCCGTGCATTTATACCCGAGAGGCGATTTTGCAAAAGGATAATTCGCCGGTGCTAGTTCGGCACTCGATTCGAGCGATTCTTGCACTTTGCCTGGGCGAACCGAACGCTCTCGTCGAAGAAGCACAAGGCGGCGAGGAAATCGGCTTAAGCGATGCAAAAATATAATATAAAAAATTCCGATATTTATGAGGGTCGCGACATCGAGGCTAATCTTCGACGCAGATAATAATTTATCGGTTGGAAGCCCAGAACGCAGAGACAGTCCGAAAGACGATCGGTATTTTGACTGAGATCGAGGAGGGTTCCTCGTCAGCTCCGAGATTTACAGGAGGCGCCGAATGGGCCACCTGTAATCTCCAGCGATTAACGCCGCTCACGATTAATTATCTTCGTAATTATTCACTCGTTTCTGCGGAATGTGAAAATATTTGTTTTTATCTTTGAAAAAGTTATTCCTTTCGTCCCATTAGCGACTACAATATTTAAAAAGGACCGTGCATCTAATACATTTAGTTGACTTTGGGATTAGGACTCAACTTAATCGTCTGATTCTGATATTTATTGTAGTATTTTATTTTATATAAATTTTACGTCAAATTATAGGTTTATAATTTGAAGTGTTTAAAACTGTAATTCTGGACCCATATATAATATGATTTCTGTGACGCTCCCTTTTTTTTAAATATATTTTCATCTGGTATGCGCTAATAAACAGAATGATAGTAGAGCTTTACAGTCGAAGTATAACTAATTGTAATCTATTTTACGACATGTTTGTGTGTTACGCACCCACGGTGTTCCTGAAATGGATTTGAATGCAAAAACATAGCACCTCAAATTTTCTTTTGCCATATGATTCCAGAAGTTTTAAATAGAAAGTAAACAAAATTTCAGCCAAATCCCCCGAGCCGTTTTTAAGAAAAGTAGTCTCGAAGGTTATAAATTAACCCTTTTCGTCCCAAAAGTCCGAAATTTGGACACAACTTTCAACGATGTAACTTTTGTTCCAATCAGCGTTAAACAAAAATTGAAATAAATAAAAACCGATAGATTTGGTTAAATGCCGTGGTCAGAATCAGCCGGAAATTACAGAGAAAAAATTATGATCATTTTTTCGAAAACAATACTGATTTTTTCGACGTTTTTTCCCAATAATTGCTTTTTTTGACATTGAAAAGGGCAGTGCTGATCGTTGCAAAACATACTAATCGCGTCTTTTTTCTCAGACCTTTCTTCTCCCATCGGTTTTTTTTCAAAAACATAATGGCGGCTTCAAGATGGCGTCTGGAAGTTGTAAGTTTGAATTTTCTCGCACAAATATCGATTATTTGACCGTGTAACGGCTCAAATCATGGAGAATTGCAATGAAAAAGCAATTATCATTTCTGAATACCTAATCTCATCATGATTTATTCATAACCTCAAATTAGTTAGACACAATGGGTTTATACCGATTATTTGTCTAATTTTCACACAATTTTCGACGTTTCCGTAACATTACTTATGTGTGAAATTAAAAATGACCATATACCCTTATGACCTATTAATTATCGGTTTATAACCTAAAAATTTAGTACAGTTCGACTTTTCTTTATTTTTAAAATACTTTTCTTCATCTTTTTTATTTTAATTTTATTACTTTCATTTTCTTGTATTCAAAACACACGTGGAGGCAAGGAGGAAATATTTGTTTTTTATTTTTGTGTTTTGTTTTGTATTTTGTAAATCAATATTGCAGATATTGAAAGTTATGTCGCACTATAAGATGTGGGTTGACCTGCACTCAGTTTGTAGGTTATAAACAAATTCTTCATAGGTCACAATCATATATGGTCATTTTCAATTTCATACGTACGTTATATAGTGATACGGAAACGCCAGAAATTGAGTGAAAATCAGACAAAATATCGGTAAAAACCCATTGTACACGACTTATTTGAGGTTATCAATAAATCGTGATTGGAGTAAGTATTTACGAATGATAATAATTACTTTTTCATCCCAGTTCTCCGTGATTTGAACCGTTACGCGGTCAAATAATCAATATTTGTGGGAGAAAATGTAAAATTACAACTTGGAGGAGCCATCTTGAAGCTGCCATTTTGTTTTTGAAAAAGACGCGATTAGTATGTTTTGCAACGATCAGCACTGCCCTTTTCAATGTCAAGAAAACGCAATTATTGGGAAAAAACGTCGAAAAAATTATTATTTTTTTCGAAAAAATGATCATAACTTTTTTCTCTGAAATTTCCGGGCGATTCTGACCACGGCATTTGAAAGAGGAGGTCCAAATCTATTGATTTTGACTTATTTCAATTTTTTTAAACCTATTTGGAACAAAAGTTACATCGTTGAAAGTTGTGTCCAAATTCCGGACTTTCGGGACGAAAAGGGTTAATAATAATGTAATTAAGTCAGCTATTATAAATTTTATTAAGAAATCATCAAAATATTAATAATATTAGCGTAATTTTTTAATAAGTGTACCATATAACGTGCATTTCAAAAAGAAAACAATTTTTTCCAATAAACACGAGCAACTGTGCTCCTGAAAAAACACTACTTTTAGAAAATTTGTTTTTGACGAATTGAGTTGTAATCGGTCTTCTAAGGAGAACTAGCGCTCCTTGAAATATATTAGCGGCATCTCATAGCTCTCACGGAAAACACAATCATTATTAGAAAAACACAGTTTTAACAATTTTGAGTTTTGTTGAAAAACAAGGTTTAATCGTGTTCGACAAATTGAAAACTCAAGCGAAGACACGCTGTGAAAACCGAGCGCTTATTTGTGTTTTGTTTGGAAAATGGTAAAAATATAATTTCTATTCCTGGTGCCCTAAAAAAAGGATTAAATAATTAGTGAATTATGATGACGCATATAATCGATTTATGACTGTTGTTTGTAGTGCGTACAAAATTCTTTTTATATCGGTCAACCGAATTGGACCGGTCTAAAAACCTACGTAAAAGTGAAGGAATTCTAAAACTACCAGACTATTTGAATTTTGGATTATTAAAACGTAAAAGTAGATCTAGTGTTGTAAAACTGTGCCAATGCAAATTCTGCCAAATAGGAAGATGATCAGGACCTGCAAATTTTCAAAATGTTCCAAAATTATCATCGCAAGGAAGAAAGAAAAAGAGGCACCTGTCCGAAATGTCGAGCAAGGCTGAACGCGAATGCAACGAAAGATCATGTATGTTCTAAATTGTCGAAATGTACAAAAAATCTTAAAGATAGCATTGTTAATGATTTATCATTAAAAGAAAAAGAGCAGGTCGTAAGTAAGTTATTGAAAGTTATTTATACTAGTGACATTGATCGGACCAAAAATACTAAAAAACTAAAAGATGGCGATACACTTTCGATATCTCAAGATTCTTAAAGAATTAAGCTAATATTATTGATATTTTGATGATTTCATAATAAATTTATAACAGCTTACTTAATTCTAAAATTATTAATTAATTTATAACCTTCGAGAATACTTTTCTTAAAAACAGTTCGGGGTATTTGGCTGAAATTTCGTTTACTTACTATTTAACACTTCTAGAATCACATGGAAAAAGAAA
This sequence comes from Trichopria drosophilae, assembly GCA_030407085.1. Classification (NCBI taxonomy): domain Eukaryota; kingdom Metazoa; phylum Arthropoda; class Insecta; order Hymenoptera; family Diapriidae; genus Trichopria; species Trichopria drosophilae. The sequence goes on along the minus strand of CM059585.1, from coordinate 116,453,603 downwards.
ATTTGAGGTGCCATGTTTTTGCATTCAATTCCATTTCAGGAACACCGTGTACCCAATCATGTTTATATGTCTATTGTTGCATTAATTTTATTTCGCTGTAAACCCGATATATAATTGAGAAATTCTAACTCTATACAGAGATATTTTCAATTTTAATACAGTCGCACGTCTAGCCGAGTCGTCTTATTGGTGCTTTATCCCCATGTACTATTTCTCTGCAGTTTTCCGTTCATTTAATACTTCCTGATTTATTAGTATTGACATCACCGGGAAAAGAAGGAAACTCTATAAAAGAATAGGTTATGTTTAATGCGGTGTCAGTGTTACTTTCTGCTGCTGAAAATGCAGTTGAACTTAAAGTTTTCCATTTTAAACACCTGCTGAATGTAACTAATTTTAACCACTTGAACAGTAATGGATTATTATAAGTACATAAAAGGAAATGCGGAATGTGGTAATAAATGTTATATATTTAATTTACAATAATTTTCACAATTTGAATGGAATTGCATGATACCTTAAGTAGACAGGTATCCCATGGGTTTTGGGTAGATGAATGTGTATCCAATGAGGTCGACTCCAACATGGAAGCAGTAAATTTGATCTATTTTTTAAACTTGATAAACTTATTCTAGTATCAGTAAATACCGTTAAATACATGCAGAGTGAGGATTATTACATATTTTGAATCTCTGATTATGAACTTGATATGAAAATTATACAATTGATCTATATCCATGCACGACTCCTCTAATGCGAACTAAAAGTTCTTTTCTAGTTTATGAAGCCCAAAAGCACATTAAAGATATTTCGGATATTATATATAAAATTAAACTTAAAATTACTTTAAAAGATAATAAATAATAGTAGGTATAAATAAATAAAATATATGATAAATAAAACATGACACATATTTTTAATGTTATTCATATTTTTAAGACGAGTCAGTTCATTATGTTGTATGATTTCATTATAAGAAACTACTAATTTTATACAACAATATAATAAGCTACTAGTGGTATACGCTTACCTATTTTTTTACCCTCCGGCCGTAAAACTCGATTTCTCGGCCTACAAACTTCACAGTCGTCAAAGATCGATAATTGCGCCCTTGGCGCATAATGTAATATTATGTAAAATTTCACATTTTAATAATTTGTTTTCCCTTTTTTGCATACAAATATTTTCATATATTTTATATAATTTGTTGTCAGTGTGATATTTTGTTGTTTTTTATATTATTTGGCTCAATACAATAATTATAAAATAGTTATTTATTATTATTATTATTATTATTATTATTATTATAGTTAAGGAAAATTTTATATTTATGCACAATGTATATTTGAATATACATGATCATCACATTATTGTGTAGTTTAAATTATTACTTCGAGCAAAAATATAGGCTCCAATTTTGTACTGCTCAATAAAAACCCATTCGCTTAATAAACGTTTAAATGTGGATTAAATATGTGAGATAGCTGTGGTTTATTTAACTTTTAAATAAGGTTAAAACCTAAAAAAAGGTTTTGATGCATAAATTTTTACATGCGTTTTCAATGATTTCCGTAAACATGCAATGGTTTAATAACCATTTAATTTATTGTTGAGAATATAATCTTATTCTAGCTGTAATTAATTAAACGTTGTAAATTTTATTAACATATTCGCTAAACGTATTTTAAAACGATTTATAAATACGGTTTATAAACGGAGTATTTTTGAGTAAATTTGAACTTAATTGATGTACATTTACTAATGTAAAATATTGCACAATTATTGTACGCATTTTATGAACGAGATTTTATAGCATTTTAAAAACGATTTTTCACTGTTTAAAACGTATGTTGTGTTACATGCACTTATTGCAAATGTATATTATACGACTGTTTAGTTTAATAAACGTGATATCACAAAACGTTCACAATATATTCTGTTTTTGAACGGGACTTACATGGAACATACAGTATAGTCCCGGTATAATTGCATCTCCCTATATTTTCTCCCTACATCGCTCTCTTTTTCCCCCACCTGCGGGTGGGCCTCAGGAAGGGCCTGCTGTGACGTCACGAACATAGCTCGATTGAGGAAAGTGGGAGAAGCGGCCTTCTTTTGACAGATATAAGGAGACGGATGGGGAAGGGGAGGAACCGAGCGGACAAATATACCGGGACTCTACTGTACGTATATTAAACGATAGTGTTTAGTGTCATTTAAAACATTACCATTTTAAAAGTGGTATAAGTTCAACGCGTTATTAACGTATGTCCCAAACGAATATTAAACTTGATTATGCACACGTTTTATAATCGGAATTTTTTACATTTAAAACACGTTTCAAATAATATACAAGTCTTATAAACATATATGATAAACGTACTTTGAACAGTTTAATAAACTAGTTACCATAATAAACGTTTATATCATAGGCCTAAAATACTTTTAAACCAAACTTGTAATAAACGTATATTAAACGATAGTATTTTCATTATTATAAGGATCAGGTTGTAATATTGGTATTTTTATAATTATTTAGTTAAAAACCATCGAAGAATGAACCTATATATAACAATATAATTATTTTCTCGTTTGCGCTATTTAAATGTCTCTCGAAAAATGATGTTATTAGTGTTTAGAGCTAATATCCAAAATTTACTATTTGCTATATAAATTGGTAATTCTAATTCAATTTTTCGGTTTCTTCCAACCATGCGGTTTATTATTACTATACTCGTTTTTTGATTGTTTTGTTCAAAATCATCTTGAAATCTACCGTGTTAAAAAATATTTAACACCTGAGCACATGATGCAAATCGTGAATAACATAACAAAACCAGACTGCCCTGGAGTTTACTCACCCATTATGATGATGTGATTTTATATTATCGGATCGATTATAATATAAATATTATTTTTATAGTAAACAAATATTATTATTTGATATACATTTCAACTTTGCATAATTGTCTTATTCCTTCAAAATAACTAGCATATTTCAAAGGATTTGGCCATGCATAAAAATCGCTCGACCAGACTGTGGATATTATTGTACTTTTTATATCGTAACCCGCTGCGCAACCGGTTTGTCCTGCGTGGAATCATCACTGCTTATTCACGAGTGTCATGAATATACTAACACGCTAATAAAAATCATTGTATTATAAAACCAAATGTATATCGCTCTTCATTACGATATGACATTTATCGTCTCATTACGGAAATGGCCGTAGCTATTTGTTGCCGTTTGACAAGACATTCGAAATTTTTGTGATCAAAATGTGAAGGGTTCTATTTTATCAAAATAATAGACGTTTTAAGCGGAACATACGCTTTAATCAAACGTCAGTCCTCAAGCTATATATGTAGGGATTACAAAATGACGAATATCAAAATATACGAGGAAAATTCAGGTATATGTTACGCCGTAGCCTGAAATCGTCACAGCCTGAGCAAAGCTCTTTTTCTTTTTTTGCTCGGCAAACGTCCTTTGCGTTCTTGCGAGTAGTCCCTTCCGTTGGAAAAGCGTGCACGAATTCGTATCCGTGGTGCTGTTACAGCCGCAATATATTTTGCAAATCTTTTCCTATTTATCACTCTGAGCACGCGTTACGAATCCACGTGTGCGAAAACGCTTGTCTTTTTCATGACGCGAAACGCTTCTGCAATTCGGCTCGATTATTTTACGAAACCGCGAAAAATCGTTGACAATGGTCAATAGAAATTTTGTAATTGGTCCTGCGAACATATTTAATTTTAACGCATAAAATTACGGGTAGGTGCATGGCGTGAAATTTCATTATACCATTTATCGTTGCTCGTTTACCACAATTTTGAATGAATTAAAATATTTTATTGAGCCGATGAACAATATATTAAAACTAGAATTTATATGCGCAATACGTTATTGGACAGTATTGTCATCCAAGAGCTTTCAACATTAAATACGTTTTGTTAACAAGTGAATGTATTTCAACTGCTTTCAAAATATAAAAATGGATAAATGGTATTCGTTTTATAGTTGTAAAACTTGTTATGGATTCAGTCGTACACAACGCAAATCATAGAGTACGTTTTGTGATTCGTTATTTACAAAAAAAAATGGTGATACTAGTAATTCCAATTCTATTTAGTTTTTTGTTTATTCGATTCTTAATAATTCTTAAGAAACATAATCAGCAGCAGGTCCACGAAAAATTAGTAAGACGTCATCTTGGAATGTAGATATTTCGTGTATCGAGGTAAATTCCAATCAGATAGATTCATTCCTATCCTAAAAAGTTTCGGAAATTTTGGTTGGCTAGTCTGTCATTTTAGAATATGTCGCTACTTTCCGGGGATTAAAAGAACTATGTAACAAAGGATAGCTGTTCTCTTTCTTAAAATATAATTAATTGTCAGATTTCCAACCCTTAATGTTTGTCTTTGGTGCTGGGATCAGAATCAATTTCTTCAGTGAGGATTTCAATATACATCTAAAACTATAACTATTTTAAAGTATAAATCTTATTCCTAAACTTACGAGAGTTGCAGATCCTCTTAAGAGATGGCCCCATACTTCAAGGTCAGTAAAGCAACTCTGTGCAGCTGTGGCTTGCCTTTTGGCATTAGTGTATCTTCATTTTCTTTTGTATCATTTTGTGTTTATATTTTGTATTGCCAATAAAGACGATTATAATTATTATTATTATTACTTGACAGTTGTGTAGGAAATGTAGGTACAGCAGAAACCTACACCAAGTGCAGCCATGGTTATACTTCCGTTAGATAAACAGCAGTACGAAACGTAAACAAACAAAGCGTTTCGTTTTACGAACAGAGAGCTGTTGCTTGGAAATCGTTTTCAAAACATTGTTCCCGAGACGAGGATCGAACTCACAACCTACGGAAGTCCAGAGGGCTGATCCACGAAGCCAACAGTTTGTAACAATTATTTTTTAAAACATGCAAATTCTTCTTTTTATAATGACAATTTGAAGTGTGCCTTTGAGAACTGATCAACTGATTGAAGAAAAATGCTGGAAATATTTAGTTCTATACCAAAAAAAGAACTGAAAAGTTAAAAATAAAAATGAGAAGCACACACAGAAAATTTGTCAATAGATCTTTAATTTTGGATGAGTTCAAAGTAAAAATCACATTATTATTTTGATAATTTAGTTTTTTTAATTTTTTTATTTTAAAGAATCCAGGTTGAGAAAATGTCATCATAATACATATTTTGTCAATTGTTTTAAGTAGCGCAAATTGAAGTTTATGCAGGATAATACATGTTGACAGCTAATTAATAATATTTAGCACAATTAAATATTTTTATAAATTTTGTTAAGAAATTGGCAATAAGATAATTTGACATATAAGATGCGTATGAAGAAATACAAAAATTAAAAGACCTAAAATCACAATAAATTGTATGAACACAAGGTACGTAAGAAACTATTTCTCGATTATATTTCGTGTTTACAGTGCATATGAAATTCGATATGTCAATATTACTGAATTGAAATTGGGTGGACATTATATTGTACACTTATTTTTTACAGTTTTTAGTAGAAAAAAAATTACAGACGTAAAGAAAGTTTTTAAGGCAAAGAAATGCTGAAAAAGAAATTAATGTATATTGGTCAAGTTATTGTTAAAATTTTATGTGGTTGTTCACTATTATAAAACTTGTTTTGCTAAACAAACATTGATAGTAAATATGTTATGTAGAATTTTACATTTTTTAAAGGCAGAAAACAAAAGTCTTCTTATAAATTTATGTCTTTTCGGTTGAAACCTGGAATTATTTCCATTACATTTTTAATATCAAAAATATTAATAAAAAAAATAAATTTTAAATCTTCATTTTTTCGTTGACTTAAAACTCGCAATTTTTATTTTGGAAGACATTTAAATGTAAATTTTGACTACTGCGGTCGAAAGACCATACTCAAAAACATTAGACTAGGTCACTTTCATGTCAATATTGATCTAGTTTCCTGTTAATCCGATTACGCCCAAGACATAAAATGTTCGAAATAGCAGATTCCAAATATGGCGGACATAAATTTGAAATTGCGATCGATTGTTAAGAAAATTAGGGTAGGAGATTTTTTAAGTCTTACGTCAGCGAATCTGTTGTCGAAAATTAAAGTTTTAGATATAAAATGAATATACGTAATGATATAATTCACGTCATGAAAAATTCATAATTATCGAATATTATGACGATAAAACTATACATTTCAATTGTTTTAAATTGATCGAATAAACCATGAGTAGGGAGATCGAAATAAAATATACATCAAATCAGTTCCTCATTTCTGAATAGTCATTAATATAGTTTTAGGAGTAATTAAAAATGTTACTTATGTACAAACAGTTTTATTGTTGTGATATAAAGTAAGAAAGAAATAATTCGGACACAGCTCGAGATGTCACTCCTTTCCTTCCTTGTTTTGTATCTCGACCGTGAAGCAATCTTTCTTCACGTTTCTGTAACACCCAACATGCTATCTATTACGTCACGTATGGTGGTCGGTGACTTCTTGGGTGATCGTACCTATCATGAATTTCAAAACTTTGAATACTACAAATATGCTGAAACCACATGATTAAACATTACTTCAAAATTCTCCAAAAACATTCAGAAAATGTAACATATTATCTGAGCAGAGCTTAGGCTTTTTGATCTCAGCCTTCATCATGTCTCCAATATATATCACGGAAATTTTTGCCAGTTGGCATAAGATAAATTATATATTAAGTAATATATTAAGATATTATAATATATATATATAAATATTAAAATATATTTTAAAAATAGCTACAAATACATGAGAAACTGGTCTGCACCAGTGTTTGTATGACAACATAATGTTTAATTGTTAAAATCATAATAATGATGAAATGGTAATGTTGCGAGGACTCGAGCTGTTAAGTTGAGATGCGATATGGCAATCGATAGGTCCCGAGGTCAAGTCCTTGCGCGGCATATCAAATTTTTTGTTTGGTCCCCAATTTTTTTCGTTTTTAGCTGAAAACAAAATGTTAAAAATCATAAAACTCGTCATTACTTATATATTATAAAAAATGAATGTCAATCACCAAATTTCAATTGTCTTAAAACCGAATTCGCTAAGATTAAAAATTTAATACAAATAGAGTACATGACAGAACCGAGATAAAATCCACTGTAACGATTCTTCAGTGAAACTTTAAGTTACATAATACCGAAATAACATCAATTCTTCATGGATAATAATTTAGACAGCTATTATATAGTATTTTAGATATTTCAATTTTATACAATATCCAGAATCACAAAAATGCATCAACTCTCTTATGAAACATTTTTTGATATCGCGCTATTGTAGTTATGCATATATATTTAGAAAAAGTTGCTTGAGCACGTAGGAAGTAAAATCCATCGTAGCTCGGTCGCAATCTTCCGACGAATCGTCGTCTTTTCTCCGGAAACGTTTTCTCGCGACGGGAATATTCTCTGACGGAATTTTCTGAGACGTGATCGTATGCACGCATGGGGGTGCACGACTCCCCAGGCTCAAGACTTTAGAAGGAGGGTACGAATTGGTCATTGATGCAGTCGTTTAGTTGAAAGATCTATTTTCGTCTTTAATTAAAAAATAATACGTTCTTTTTCTTGAGTTTACCCTTTACTCGCTTGAAATATGATTTTTTCATTAAAAAGGTACAATTTTAATTAATTTAAGTGAAAAGCTCCTTCTTTTCTTACCAGAGGAATATCGTCATAAATCTCTCAAAGTTTTAATTGTAAAATGTAAACAAACTTTCATATTTCGAAGCATGGGAATCTTGTTGATCGACGGCAGTATTTATTTTGAAATTTCTTATTCATTTATTATTGTCTTTTATTGTCTTATTCATTCGGGTTCACAGGGATGACACTGGCCGCTTTGCGTGGTTGTATTCTAGCGGTCTAGAAATGAAGTCACATGGGGGCGCGTCAAGCGCCTTGCGCCTCCCACCGCAGAACCGTTTTATATTTCCTCGCAATATGAACAGCTCGGATGAGAGAAACGGGAAGGTAGGTAAGAGGTATTGAGAAAGGTGATTGGAGCGACATCGGGCAGATTAGCTCATCCCTTCAATACTTGCTTCAAAACAGATGACGCCATTTTTCATAATGTAGCCAGTACCAGTTCTATGGACGGGTTGTTGCAAAAACGCCATAAAGTTGATGTATCTGATATAGATGTCAGCCTGCATAAAAACTTTTTCCATCAATCTGTTAATCATTTTCTTGAAAATAGTATATAAATTTTCTAGAAAACATTGAAGAAGTATTGTCGTCATATTGTTTGTAGGAGGACGATAAAATTTCACACCACCGGGATATAAGCTCGTGTGTAACCATGAGCATCTCGGCCGAAATTCAGATACGATCACACGCTTGCGACATTTTCCCCGGTAATTTTTCCTTCTCGTGTCATAAATATATGTAAATTCGCAGTTTCCCGGCTGTCGGAAAAAAGGCTGCTCTTCGTGGTGCGACTGTCGGATCGAGCAACCCCCACGGGGTAACGGGGGCCGAAGGGGTTATGGGGCGAGGGGGAGGGGGTGGTGGTCCCGCCACGGTCGTCAAACCTTAATACATTTACAGCTCGCCCGCTCACAAGCTTCCCGCCATATCCGTGGCAGATCTCTCTATAGAACGTGTCACGTTTGCGCATGCGATCATCGCGCTCGCGCGTTCCCTCACTGCGTTTCTGTATCTAAGTAGAAGAAAGATGGCTCGGGTCGCCGTCCCCAGCGGCTAACCCCGTGATATATCGTTTACGTGTCTCGGCGTGCATACGTCGTTTGGGACACATGCCTTCTCTCCTTTCCGTACCAACGCGCTTACGGTACGTACCAACCTCGCACCCCACCTACCAACTTGCCCATCGTTCGCGAGATGTTCGAGAGAATCTCCGGTTTACGAATTCACAGGACGCCGCCAACCGACGGGAACAACCTGGGACGATTCCTCCGACGGTCAGCGATATTTTAAGGTAATTTTCAAGCGTTGTTGGCATGTTCAGTTGACAATTTGCCGACAAATCGTCTGTAACTGACTCGTTTTAACAATATCGATGTAGTCCTGATGCCCTGAATGAGGATCCATTATTTCGATGGGATTTAATAGGTGTTTATTTTTGGAATAAAATGTTAAATTATCTTTAGTTAGTTATCGCCCATACCGAAGACTGGAAATTTTCATAGATTTTTAGGCCATGAGCCGAATTTGTATATTTGACCTCATTATTAGGGGGTTGAAGTAATTTCACGTATATTTATATAGTTCACGAATATCCTCGTGATATTCAGTAATTGTTATTTGTTTACATCCTGAAGACATTCTGTCATGATTTTCAAGTGTTGTTCCGCATGTTCGGCTCGCAGGGACCTATTATTTCGAAGATATCTATTGATATTTGATTTTGGATTTATCAATATCAGGTAATTTCATGTGAACATGAACCTTTACTGTACATGAAATTTCTGATGATGTTCATTTTATCCTCCACCCAGAGAACCACCAAAAAACACTGAATTGTCTACTCTTTTCATCCTTAGAATATTACGTCGGGTTATCTTGAGGACAACAACTTCATCAGAATACTTCGCCAAGTTACAATTTACAGCAAGATGTTGTTAAACCATCGATGGATATTTTTATGCGGAGCTGAATAACTTATTAGGAAACTTCAGAAACGACGCTGTCGTATTATAGCCCTCGAAGACAGCCGAATCCATACAATTAGAGAAATCAAATTTCATCGATTTTGGAAAAATCTGCTCATTCCAAAAATTTGCCATGCAAGATAAAATTCCTCCAGTTAAACAGTAAAATAAATTAACAAATAAATGTATATTCGCGCCAGCGCACTATTTTTACCAATCTCTTCTTTCCGCCGTTCCCTGCTTGCAGATCAACTTATTTGGTTCGTAATATTGGGAACTCATTACTATTAATACTGAAAGATTAGAAAAGAGGTACCTCCTAGGTTCGCTCTTACCCCAACCCACAATATCCTCCCTCAGACACCAAAAATTGAGCGAACGAACTTTTCTGGTACTTAGTAAACATGTTTTTGTGTTTTTATCAACTTTAGGATATATAAATTGTCCATTGTTCCTTTACAAATTACATATTTATTTACACCATTATTAAGGTCGTTACTTTACTAGATGTCAGTAACTTTTTGAAAACTTATTTTTTGTGGTCACTTTATTGGCAGATTCTGAACGATCTATTATTCCAAATATGTCATAAATGATTATTCAGAATATTTCCGCGTACCTAATAAAAGAGTACATATACCTGGAAATGATTGAAAGAAGTGCTTCCTTTTCGACGAAACGTTAAAGGGTTAAAAAGATCAACCTAGAAACCCTTTATTCAACGTCTAATATCCTGAGATCGGTCAGTTCCACGAAACCACATTACAAGCATTGCCTTAAACGTCAACTAGGAAAAATTATCAACTCCGCACTACTTGGAAACATTACTAAATTTGCCTTTCTCTGTAATACGTACTTTCGGGAACGAATGCATTCCATTTATTCAGACGAGCTAAGATTCCGAGTCCTTAGCTCTCGCAGAAGTATAGCCATAATCTGAAATATATTGGAGCCTTGTGTTTGTTCACATCTCGTTGGCCAGCATGATAAATCGGCAAAGCGTAGGCCTTCGTTCGAGGACATTAGTCAAAGCCGAGTAATGTCGTGCGCGATAATGCCCTGCTGATATCGCAAGATGCTCGTGTGTACTCGTGTTTCCTCGTGGAGGGCGCCTCGCGAACTCGAAATCGGAAGGTTGTGGCAATTCGCATTATTACCATTTGAAACAATATTCATTATCAATTATAATTTGACGTTTCTCAATTAAAATTAATAATATACCTAAATTATCTGCGAGATAATTATTTAAAGTCTGGATACTTTGAGGACTTGAATTTTTCAGAAGATAATACAATCATTCTGGTGCTCTTTATTATAGCAGAATGGCGTAGCGTACAAGTACGTCCCAACATATTACACCACGAGTATTGAGACCTTGCATGTATTGTTACCTATTTTATAATTGTCCATATGAACGTCTACCGTAGAAGGTACTCCGCTATAAAAGTTGTCCGGTAATATTTGGCAGGTGATAACTTGGCGACGTTCGAGGTCTTCAAACGGACCACTTCATATATAACAAACGATGAAGCATCTTAGACGGCGAATCCAGATGATGAAGTATCAAAGATGAAGAAGTGGCCCACACGATGATGTGTTCAGACGATGAGGTGTCCTAGTGGCTAAAGCGTTTAGCCGAAGAAATTATCAACTGATGAAGTTTTCAGACGATGAAGAATCTACATGATGAAGTACTCCATTTAATGAAGTATTATTTAACAGACGGTTTGGTGTCCTAGTAGATGAAGTATATAGAACATGAAGTATTAAGACCGGGAAGTATCCAGCTGCTGAAGTGACCAGAGGGCGAAGTGTCGTAGTCGCTGAAGTGTTCAAACGACGAAGTGTCGAAAGAGGGAAAATATCTAGACGATGAAGCAACGCACATGGTGAAGTATCATAGTCGATAAATTGTCCAGGTAATGAAGTGCTCCAGATGACTAAGTACCCTATTCGATGAAGTGTATAGTTGATGAAGTATTACAACGTCCAAATATCCAGATGATGAAGTGCCCTATTCAATGAAGTATTTAGACCAAGAGGTGTCTTAATGAATGAAGTATATAGTGGATGAAGTGTTACGACGAAGCAGTATCCAGATGAAACAGTCGAAATAGGGAAAGTATATTGACAATCTCGCGTCCCAGTTGGATAAATGCCCTACACCATGAAGTATGGCAGCCGATGAAGTATCTGAACGATGAATTACTGGAAACAATGAAGTATATAGACTATGAAGTGCAGCAGACGATGAAGCGTTCCAGGTGATGAAGTATGCAGACGGACATATAGTTTGCTATGAAATGTTCATGAAGCTCATGGATCAATGCACAATTTTCAAAATCAAATTTACTAGCCGAAGATAATGGACTCTCCCATTCAGTATTCTTAAAGATGCACTTGGCTCAGCAAAAATACCAGTTATCGTAGCTCTCTTTAAAATTGATATCGGCAACTATTTCTCTCGTTCATTCATCACGACAAAAATGTCATTACGCACATGTTGGTGATAACATCTATTTGCCATTAGCAGGAAAAAGACCACCTTGCTAATCGAACAGAAATAACAGAATTCCACGAGTCGGACATCTCGCGGGGTTAAGGTACGAAGGTGTGAAGCTCTGGAAGAGACCCAATAGCGTCTTCGCCCTTCCCCTGTCCCTCTACCGACCACCGTAATGCACTTATAAATCAGGTTCAGCCGCAGACCACCATAAAGCATTGCTATGTTTCGATGTCCGAAGGCATTCCTCGGGCGGGTTCGCGTTTCATTCACTCACACTTCCCGTACCTCTGTCCTCGTGAGTGCGATATACAGGTACATCTTCGGCACATCTCCATGCGTGAGAGAATTTGTCGCCCTGCGGTAATGGTTTATTTGTCACTCGCGGGCGCGCGCGCACGTTCGCGAGATATGTTCGTTTCCGAGAGCGAAGACACTATATTATGCGATTCTATATTGAACGAGTCGAACGAGATAATGATCCCCCGCGTCCGTTCCTTTTGCTTTTGTTTCATTTCTTCGGACCACGATGCTCGGGAAAATGCCAACGATTGCGGACCGCTGACAAATGGGATCTTTCAGGTAAAATATGTTGGGTGTTTAGCAGCCATTCGGTTTAGTTTCAGTCAACGGACTTACAGAATTCTCGTGATTTCCTTCGATTTTTACTTTTTAATTATTTCCTGTTTTAGATAGGTTTGAATAAAAAAATTTAACGAGTTGATAAATACAACGCAATGGGGATTTTTCATAGCATTCATAGCTCTGATCGTATTTCGAGAAAACATATGGGCTCGTCTCTACATCGTTTGTTTTCGCATATAAGCCTAACCATCTCCCCTTTATCGCGAGCTCGCGTCACGTAAGTTAATCCAAATGGTATTTCCGCATTGGTCTGTGCTCTTACCACCCAGTTCCTTAAACTAGGAATGGTGATATATATAAGTACCGGAGTGACATTTGTTTGATTGTTTCGATTATTTTAATGAATTTTGTAAATTAGCTCATGAGAGAATATTTGTTCCGCTATAATTATAATTGATATGTAAAATCCACAGTCTAATTGGAAGAAGGACATAAGGTTGGATTCTTGTTTCTTCAAGATTCAAATTTAAATATATAAAATCAAACAAATAAATAAAATCAATACGGCTGACATTTAGATATTTGACGAGTCGAGTGATCTGGATCCTTCTAAAGGGTGGGAAATCATGTTCCAGGTCGTCTGGACCACCCTTAAATAGTGTATACCTGTATCTACTCAATGCCAAATGAATAAGGTAACTCATTTCGAAAATTTCCAGAAATTTAGCTAATCTGACTCCTTTGATGTATGGATACTTTATTCGAAACTCTTTAGTATATTACGTGCGATCGTTCTCGCAGATAAATAATTAATATAGTTACTTATAGCAACAAGGCAAATAGAAAATCGAGATGCTGTACTTTTTTTAAATCTTGGAATGTCCAATGACAGTTGCATAAATTATCGGTGCTGTAACGTAAGAAGTTCAATGTGTGACAAACGATCGGCGATAACGATTTTACCGATCGTTTAATCGTTCGACGTTGTAGCAGTATATAACTTCGTTTCGATAAGGATTCCGCCTGTCTATTGGTCACTATTACTTGCATTACGATAAAGTGGCATGCGATGTTATTAACATCGTCGCATTTGGCTCCATGTCCTTTGTGAACCGCTTTAAGGTGTTCGGACTTCTCAGTCTCCGAACCACCCCGAGTCGCATCGAGAATAACACTTGCCTAACCGGTTCGTTATCGCGGTGATTGTGAGCTCATTAATTGTTAAAAGGATCGGAGGACAAATTGGCCGATAAGACGCTTAATAACATTTTCCAGATGGCAGCTGAAGGTCCGAGCGAACCCTTTCAAGCGTTCCTTGCTTTCCTCCTTAATTACATACCGTCCATGTAAAATAGGATAAACGGTGCGCTTAAACACCCATGATCACTAAAGGCGTGTCTGAATTTGTAAGTTTTTACCACATTGGACAGAATCAAAATTTAGTCGTATTGGTTAAAATTAATTACAAATAAATACATTAACCTACTTTGTAACAGACTCCACTTTTGAAACCACCTTTTGTCAGGTTTTTCTCCTTAAAATCGGTTTTTTATTTATTTATTTCGTTGTTAATTTCCCGCATAACTCCGCCTCTTATTTAACGAAATTATTATGAGTGTTTTAGTGTCACAGTGTATTTCCAAAGGACCACCTTTTAACTGCTTAAAATTATTTTATCTCTGTTCGAGCTACATTCTTTAATAATTTAAAACATTATTAATTATAAATAATAATATACCAAAAAAATCGTTTTTTTTTCAAAAGAAATCATTTGTGAAAAAATTCCCACCATCAACGTATATGGAAAAGATATTATTTATTCAAGTCGGTGATTATCATTCCGCAATTAGATTTTAGAAATTTAAAATGGCGGATCAAAAATTGAATAATTGATTCGAATTATACAAAACTCTGCATTTGGGGGTTTCCGAGGTAGCGAATTTTGAAATTCAAAAGCACAAATCCAATATGGCGGTCTAAACCCAAGAACATTACTGAAATTAATGTTTGTGCTTTTAAGGTTGCTGATGTCGAATCTAAACTCAACTTTATGACATTGATAATTACAACTCCAATAGGGCGAAACAACGAATAAAGTATTATTGAAATTAGACAAAACACTGATCATGTATTCGAATTCTAAAATTTAAAATTAAAAATGGTGGTTTAACACCCTACATGTTTTTGATATTAAAGAAAATGTCATTATGACTTAACGCACATGTCATGCACAGTAAGATTCCAAACGAATTTTAATAATTAAATTTTATTAAATTAGTAATATTTAAAAATTCAATTTAATTAGTGGAACCATCGAAATAAAGAACTCAACCTCATTCCTTCGGATTCAGAATAAAACAAGACCACCATAAAAGTGACGCACAGTATCATGGCAAGAACCACACGACACATTTGTCAAATTTTTACTTGAAATACTAAAGTACAAAGAAAGCGACATTCATAAGTGGAGAGCAATTGTCAACTGTGTCATCAAAAGAAATATTGAGAAAAGGAATAGTGCGAGCAAGAACGTGGTCCGCCGCGAGTGTAATGAACAACCCTATGGCGGTACCGCACGCAGTTTCTTCATTGGTAATTCCGTACTTTTACCAGACCGCAATTCGTGGCTTGCTTTAACGTACCGACAAAGTCTCCGGATTAATTGCAATTATCCTACGAAGACGAATATCAATTAAACTTGTGGTGAACGTCGAGCGAATGGTCGACAATTTTCCAAAGAACCCTATTAAACGAACGTCAACATTTTTTAGATGTGTCGTACTAACTTTTAGACGTAAAGATTGTATTTTATTTTATGACGGTTACCTACAGTTCTTACGGATTTATCTAATAGTCATCTGGTTTCTTTGTTTGGATCAATTTATTATGGATTATGGATAAAACCATTCTTTTAACAATAACCGTATAAATTGAACCTTTGTTTCCAAAACGGGCTGAAAACTGAAATGGAGAAACTAATATGTACAATTTTTTTTTATCATCAACATCTGTCTAGTAAATATAGTGGAAACACTTCCAGTACCTGCACGGACAGAAAAGCGGCACTGTCCGGCTCTCATATTTAATGAGTGGGACACCGACTTGGTGGTGCATTGAAGTGCCCAGTGCGGGTTAGACTCAGGTACAGCTGTGGAGCCGCAACTGTACCACCCTGTAGATTTGTGGTTTTTCTGACACAAAATGAGGAAACTTTTTGGTTTTTTGGTCACAATTGCGTATACGCCCCAACCCGCCAAATCTAGTCAGAAACTAACCTTATTTGTGACTAAAACTTATGTTCAGTGGGTTGTATAAAGTGGTCACAACGTCAATATTTATGAGCAATTCTCCACAAGGAAAACATTGATGTCGGACTGTCTTTGGTGGGAAATTTCTGATGTTATTAATAACTTCAGTGTTGATTAGCACGTCAAGATCATCCTCCTTGAGACATTTGATGTTTCCACACTATATTACAATAAAATATAGACTCTCTCGATGTTTTGGCAAGCACAGTACTGACGACAGTCCCGGGATCAATAGGGGGGCATCGTGTGCGGCAATCGCCCCATAAATCCGTCGATCCTCGTTAGATCGATAGCACTATCCGGCGCGTGTACGCAATAGGCTGTCTCAGTCCCACCAACGATAGGGGACGAACCCGCAAAGTCCTTTAGCACGATCCGTCGCGTTTCTACCCACTCGCGATAAGTCGGCGCCGTGTTGCGACTCAATCCTGCATTCTCTTCCTTATAAATCTTTGTCCTCGACATAAATCAGCATGCCTCCAACAGTGTCTGATACCAGGAGAAAGAGGAGAATTCTTCGATCCCCCTTCAAAGAGGAAGACACACGGATACCACTTAGAGAGGATCGCCTTCTACCGGGACCTAGTGCTATATGTCACTTTGCGCCCGCTTGCCATCGACGTGCATTGCTTCTCACTCCCTCTTGAGCATGGAAATATATTTGTGATGTTGTTGCAAAAAATTAGGGTTCGCGTACATCGTCAACTCTTTTAAATTTAATTTGTATTCAACTGAAAGTTGTTTTCTTGTGGATATTCAGTGAAAACGGTTTCACGTAACGGTATATCAAGAGAAACATTTCTAAGGACGCTGTCACCGAAAGTGGTCAGAGATATTAACAATTATGTTCAATGTTTACTTTCAAATTTTCTATTAATACTGCAGAATTGAATTGAAATAGTATCGCGGTTCCTTAATTGAAAAACTGACCTCAATTTTAAAGTCTAGCAATTGTTTCTTAAATTTTGATTAGAAATTAAGCAGTATGTGGTCAGTTAACACTTTAACGTCGATAAGTCCTAAATGTCGACATGGGTTTCAATAGCGTACAATTATCAGAAACGAAGATGGAAATTGCCGAAAGATCCATGTCAAACTATTTTACGGTAGTTCCTTCGAATGTCGTTGGACAATTTGGAAAAAAATAAGTCCAACCCCCTTTTTTCAAATTTTGTTTTATGTGCAATCTTTTCAATCGTAATGAATTTTAGCTGTCATATAAGGTATCAGAAATGAAGATATTATTATTTCATGTTCATGCACCTATAAGCACGACATTTTTCGAAATATTACGAATGACAAGTAAATTTAAAAAAAAATGCTACCCTCCGGAGTTTTTGGGGCTCATTACGAATAGGAAATCGGATTCCAAACATTCAAAATGATGGGCCGTAGATATGCAAACATTCTAGTCAAACTGAAAGTCAGAATAACAATTTTTGAATATTAGAAAAACCTCAAATCGTTGGATCTTTGATAACAGATATGTATTGATAATTTGCGAGATATATTTTATAACATTATTGACAGGATTTTATAATTCTACTATTTACAACGATTAAAATCATGACACATTATTTGACTAATTCATTGACTATATCCTTGTTTAAATGTATTGATTTTTAAAAAGAAATCAATTATTTAGAACAAAAAAGGGTGTAACGATTTTTTAAACTGTGTGCATAGAGTTTGTCTACAAGTGTCCTGGAATAAAATAAAAATAGAAAATTCAATGTGCTTTTCAACTTTGATTTAAATGCCTTAATCACACCGTGTGTACTATACAATAAATAGTTGGAATACGACATGAGGCTATTTTCCAAATTAAGAGGTGATAATAAATAAAACAAAGAAAAAGCTCTTTGGA
This sequence comes from Trichopria drosophilae, assembly GCA_030407085.1. Lineage (NCBI taxonomy): Eukaryota > Metazoa > Arthropoda > Insecta > Hymenoptera > Diapriidae > Trichopria > Trichopria drosophilae. The sequence continues at coordinate 116,435,650 of CM059585.1, read as the reverse complement.
AAGCAGACAACGAATTTAACTATAAAATTTATTGACGTAGACGAACCAAACATTTGATATTCAAACTTACTGATATTCAAATAACATTTTTTAAAGTATTCGGAATGATTTAAAAATATTCAGAACATGTTTAAAATAGCTTTCAGTAATATGCCTAAACACGACCCAAGATACAATAGCTAAGAAATTGATTGTCAGACTATTATAGCTATAACATTAATTTTAAATAAAAAAAAAATAATACAAATATCTGATAGAAATAAGTATTAGATTAATGTGCATAAAGCAATCAATGAGCATATAATGTATCTGTCGGTTAAGATTCAACAAGGAAGGACTTTTCAGTATAGTAATATTTAATTCTTATAGAATCGCGAGACAACGATGTCATTGATGTTTGGAAGGTCATAGAAAGATTTTATTTTATTTATTTAAAATTAGATTTTCAATAAATATTTGTAAAAATTTAGTGTTACTCAGATTAATTTTAAAGATTGTAAAGAGCAAAAGACACAAAAAATATGGCATTTAATTTAAATAAATTCTTTTACTGATAAAAACAAATGTAAACTTATATGTATTATATGATTTTTCCATACGTTTATTTATTTTTCGGAGAATTTTTATATCCCAAAAATGTATAATAATTTTTGGGATTTGAAGAAATGTTAGTACAATATATAAAAATGATATTTTGGGATATTTAAAATTCGATTTTACGCTCTCGTTTGTGGGCGTAAAATAGAGTTTTACGCCTCCGGGTGCGTAAAATCAAAATAAGTTTTTTATGTCAATTATTGATAAATTTGAATTACCTACCTATTTTAAAATAAAATTGGATTCAAATAATTTTTTTAAGTCAATTTTCAATAAATTTGAATTACCTAGTTATTTTAAATTAAGAAATAGATTCAAAATAAATTCTCAGTAATATACAAGAGTGGCATATAAACGAAAATACCAAGAATTCATGTCTCAGTAAAGTTGTTTACATTCGCCGCAGTAAACAAAGTGTACGTCGCTATACCGCAAATTTTGTATTTTAAATTTTGATTATCATTTATTTCCTTTCTAGGTATAAGGATTTATTTTCTCTTAGGGTGGAGGGGGGGGGTGGAGGTTGTTCAAAAGCGCCTAAAATGCTATTTACACTGAAACAAAATATATTATAAAATACATTATTTTTATTTTATTATTTACTTTTTAGTGCATACTTTTAAAATCGGAGGGGGGGGGGCTCCCCCCCACCGATTTCCCCCGGTCCCCTCCTAAACCCTTGATGTCTTATTTATTCGAAATTTTGTTAATGAACTTTACACTGCCGTCGTTAAAAAAGTTTACGCCCGCTGGGCAAAAAATAATGTTCGTATTACAGGCGTAATATTTATCGCCCGCGACTGATGGCGCAAACTTTCAGAAAATTCATAAAACTTTCGTAAAATTTCATTTTACGCCCTTAATAGGAAGACTACCATTACGTTACGTAGTTCCAACCACCTTATTATTACGTTTGTTCTAAATAATATTAATTTAATTAAATGTTAATTCTAATTTGTTATATTAACGATTTTTTTTAGATTTTGTGTCATAAGTAAAACTATTTATCCGGTCAGTACCATATTTTACCTTATAATTCTTGAATATTTTATAAGAATTGTTGATAATTTTATTTTTTTTCATAATATTATATATCACTATACATTTCTGTTTACTCAATTATAAATAATGAATTGGTATTCTTGTAATTTTTAATCATAAAAGTTTGGGAATCGTCCAGATTTTGCGATTTCGTCAGGTATCCCGGTCGAAGCCCAGTCGAAACCTAGACGAATAACCTGAATGTATCCCGAATCGGTGGACATCGTATAGGTTTGTCTTTCTTCATTGATGTATTATAAGAAACACGATTTTTTTTGTTTTTTGTTTAATAACAAATATTTTTAGCACTTCAACAATGAATTGTGCAGAATTATTCATCAATCAACTTTCAACAGCAATGCAGTTTGTAGATGATGACATGTCAAGTCACAATACAGAGATAAACTTTTCCAAGTTTACCAAATAAAATGCAGTATTCGCAACTAGTACGAAGCAAAGCTGTGTACGCTCCTGGCGGTAACAAAATGAACTAATAATGGTGAGTACTGATTTGGTTCTTTCCAAGGTCCAACCAAATTACATTATTTTTATTTTTAGTTTACATGAAACACTTGATCAGATTTCAATTGTTTTAACCGACTGGATTACTGGTAGAAGCATGTTTCTTTTCGCCCCAGTTTTCAGCATGGCTGACCCGGCTGAAACCAAAACTGAAACCTGTTTCTTTTTTTTCAGTATATAATTATTATCATTACTTTTAATGAATACTGGTCTATAGATGGCGCCATACTCACATTTATCGATGATATAGAAATCTGCAGAAACACAATTTTTGTTGTTTTCTGTTTACTAAAAAACATTTTCATCACTGAATTTGAGTACTTAGACTTATTCATCAATCAACCTTAAACAGCAATACAGTTTATAGATGATGACATGTCAAGTCACAATACAGAGATAAACTTTTCCAAGTATACCAGATAACATGCAGTGTCTGTAACAAGTATGAAGCAAAGCCGAGCACGCTCCTGGCGGTAACAAAATTAACTAACCATGTTGAATACTGATTGGGTTCTGTCCACCAAGTACATTGCCAACGGACAAATAATATTAAGGGTGCAAATAAACAATTTTACTCGTAGGAAGAAGCTGCTTAAAAACAACAGCTACCCAGTCGGGATTCGAACTCGCGATCACGAATATTGTTTCGATAAATTTTTATTATCCACAGTTATTATTAAAAAGTGCATGTTATAAAAGCTTTGTCTTATACGTGGCATTAGACACAACAGGAATCTAGGCTAGGTCTAATTATTAAAGACTAGAATTTAACTTCTTTTACGGTGAAAATCTATCGACCGCTATTAACTTCTGTGGTATTTACAGCTACATTTCATTGTCGGAAAGTTCAACTTGGCAGTTTGTAAGTTAAAATAACTTTAGAAATAGTGTCCAAAATTCATTAACTAAAATCCTTAATTTTGAAGAAAAGCAGATTAAACATTAATGGATTCCACGGTATTCAATACTGATGGCAGAAGAAATTGTCCAACTTTTGGCGACATTTGGGGGTTAAAATAATGGTTGAAAAAGAGCTTTTGGTAGTCTATAAGTCTCTTTATTTCTTCGTTCTTGCCCGGCGTCGAGACGAGAGGAGCAGTCCCGTACACTCGATGTTATTTACGGCTGCTGATTTATCGAATGAAAGGAAGCGGCAGCAGCTTAACTCGTACTCGACCCCCGCGACAATATAAGAAAAGAGTCCCTTTCCTATTGCTCGTCGATCTTTCAAATAAACCACCCCACAGCCGCGAGCCGATTTTCCATTTGTGTTCTCCCCATTGTTGTCTTATCGTCCAGCTAGGTCATTCCAAACAACTAAATTAACAAACAAAATTAATAAGTCTCCAAAAATTGGATTCCGATTTTTTCCAGAAAAGTCTGTTTTCATCTAAATAAACCTTCTGGAAATTAATCAGGAAACATTATTTAGCTGTTTTTAGCAGAAACAGTTAAGGACTGACAACCAATACATTTAGCCGTAGATGCAGACTTTCTTAAGAGTCTTTGCAAACGCATCGTTGCCAATACTTACTCTTTAGGCGTACTAGTTAACTATCTTCAGTGTACTCGAGGTAGGTGAATCATTTTTGCCACACTCAGGGTGTAAAATAGAGGAATTGGTCAGATTTACTTACCAATTTTATGCCACCTATAACTAATTGGACAAGGCTGTTCATCATCCCACACGACACAAACAAATAAACAATCACAAATACTACATATAATCTATACCATCATTGTCTTATTTTGATTCAAAACTATATTTATGACGCGTCTACCAAGGAAAAACCGTTCACGGTACCGACATCAGTCGGATAAGAGTTTTTAATTTTTATCTGCGCCTAGCAAAGTTTCTTGAATTTTCATTGTGGAAATAAATAGAAAAAGTTGCCGAACAGGGATTCGAACTCACGACCTAAGGAACGGTCAGTCGACTAAGCGAGCCTGCTAACCATCGCATTCCCCTTATTTTGCAGTAATAAAACAATGAATTGAGGAACTTTTGAGAAAAATTCTGATCTATTCTGGAAGCGAAACTTGTTCAATATATTTTAAGTGAAATGACCTGTTTTTGTTTTCTTTAGCACCATCATATAATTTGAGCATTTAAGCTGTATAGCGTGATATTCTACGACGAAATTTATTTTGCAGAGAAAAAACCTCATCGAAGCCAATGTATCCACAAAAATCGAACCGTAACATGTTTTATGGTTTCCTTCACTGGCAAAACAATAGTGAAAATCATTTTTCGTTTAAGGGAATTGCGGTGGAGGAAATGAAGATTGCATAAAACAATGTTTGTGCCCTTTAGTCGGTGATGTCTCTGCGTAGGTCGATTTGCGATACCGCGAGAGTCTACGTGGCCTTTGAGCGGTAGAACGTAAAAATAATTTTGAAACCGCACGCGCTGATATATGAGATGGAGAAAAAAAACTGCCCGTACGAGGATGCGTGACTGAGGTGCTCGTAAAGTTTGTGCGGCGGCCCTTATGACCGCGTACAAGCCTCCCGGCTTGCTCTGAAAGATCGGAGGAATATAAAAAAAAAACGAGGAACGTCCCTCGTTCCGTATTTCAAAACCAGCACGCGCTTCTTGTGATAACCGTGTCGGAAAGAGAGGAAGCATATGATAATTAAACTATTAGCCAAATTTGGAACACCAAATTTTAGCAATATTTATTACAATCACGTTTTTTGGTATACAAAATAAAAGAAGAGAAAGAGGTGGGGACAGAGTTAAATTATTTTAAAAAGACATCAAAATAAAAATAAACTTAATGAATACCATAAACAATTAAATAAAATAATAAATTATTCGCATAAATAAATGATAATATTATTTTATTAAATACAATTATAGAAAAAGAGCTTGAAAATGAAACGAGACATACCAAAAATTACTTGATCTTTTTTTTATAAGTCGATGAAAAGTTACCTACAAAGCATACATTTTGGTGATTCAGATCAGGTGATCTTCCGTCGCACTGCTATCTTATAAAACACCTTAGCATTATTGTTTTTTTTTAATATCTCATTTCCCGTTCGTAGTACGTGAAAAATAGTTATGAGCAAAATTATTCCTATTTAATTATCTGCTCCTTTTAATAATTTATAATTATATGGTGAAACGGAATTGAGCTTACCTTATATATCTTTTTAGAACCATCTAGGATCAATATCATATTTTTTGGTACCAGAGCCGTAAAATTCGATTTTACGGCCTGTTTTTAGTCCGTAAAATCAAATTTTACGGACTTATATCCGTAAAATAAACATTTTCTAATAATATCGAATTTCTAAATACTATTGACTAAAAGACGAATCTGTTCTTTAAAAGCCAGTACTATTTTGATATCGGGGGGGCGAAGCCCCCCCGAACCCCCCCGTTTCCCGCCCCACCCCACCGCTCGCTCAAACTCACATCGAAGAACATTTTACTACGACTTACTTAGAATGTATGTGTGTGTGTGTGTGTGTGCGTGTGCGTGTGCGGTTCTTGCTTTATTATGAACTTATCTTCGAACATACCTTCCACTTGCGTCCTGAATAATGTAGCTCATTGTACATCCAAATAGTCCCCTTCCCCTTTTCCAAATAGGTTACGAATTTTACGGCTATGGTACCAAAAAATAATGTTCGTCACACGGCCGTAAGATTTTACGGCCCGAATGCGATAGCAGCGTACGAGGACCGGCGAAGCGGGTTTTACGGCCTAGTGACGAAAAATACTATTATTCAAAAACAGATTAGTACATTACGGTACAAGTGCGTGAAGTGGATGCTTGAAACGAGTGAGAGAATCAGCACTTTTTATGTGTATCGTATGATATTTGTTGCTTACATCGTGAGAAAAATGTTTCAAATTGGACACTAAAATCAGTGTGCATAAAGCGCCTACTTTGTACACTTGTATCGTAATGTACTATTATTGTACATGATTTCATGTCAATGTGGTATAAACAGAAGAAGAAGATAGCGATAGACATTTATGATATGGTCAATGCCAGTGTTGTTATTTTAATCAGTACAAGGAATTAAAGTAGCACACAATAAACTCGATTATAAAAAAGTGACATTCCATTAAAAAAATATAATTTATTTAAATAATTTCACAAAGTCCACACAAACATAAAAACAAATTAAAAATGTGTCAACAATCATCATGTCCTGGGAAAAGCGGAGAGTAAGATGTGAAATTAAAAGAATAAACATCAAAATATATTATGTATTTTTTTTTATCAGAATTAGATAGGATAGAAGGGACAATATTTGGATGTTATAAATTGTATATTAACAGATCATTTTTTAAATTGATACTCTAACTTACTAGTTTAAGTTAGAAATTTCGAGTTAATTTGGAAATTATCGCGTTGTTATTCCTCATCTACTTGATTTGGAATATATTTGACTTATGGCAATATCAAATACATCTCTAAAATCCGGACTGTTTTTTTAGACAATGTTACTACTATTTTTCTTTAAACCAATTCCTCGATGATAGTTATCTTGAAAAAGACGAAACCTAACTAAACATTTTCGATTTTCGGTTTTTAAATTTGTTCTTCAATTTTTAATAAAAATGATTGCTGAAAGTCTATTGTATTGTTTTACTTGTACATGATACCAATGCACGAAATAATTACTCAGGAGTGAAAAGAGTACTTGGCCGTTACAATTCTGAATTAATACTATTTTTATACCATTTTTATTTTGTTGCATGCACAACATTTTGTTTGTAGTTTTCGTTTTTAAATTACTCTCATTTTCTAAAACCTAACATTTCCAGAATTTTAAATTTTGAAAATTGTAGATTAGAAATTGTAGGTAACAATTTTCTTTACAAATTATTACAAAAGTGGTTATGGTTTAAAATTTGTAAATAAATTGATCAAAAATAGAATTGGCAGATTGAAAAAAATAGAGATATAATCACATCATAAATAAATCACAAGTAAAGGTACGTCCGACTTCTCAAACACTATAGTGATTCCATCTATTAATAAATGAGATGTGATGATATACGTTTCCCAAAAATTAAATATCTCGATTATCAACAAAGTTTTCAACACTTTGGGATAGATTTTAAAATAAAAAATTTACAAAATGGGTACGTTAAATAAATCAAATGAAACCCAAAACAGTAATTAAAGCGAATGTCCGGCAATATACAACAATGAAACAACTACAATCAAATGAACATCATTATCATCAACAACACCAACAACAACAACCGCAACGCCGACTTCTATTTAAACAGTTAACTATCAAAACAGTTCAGCAGGAATAACTTAAATACAACAAGGACTATCACAACAACAACAACAAAGACTGCAACAAGAACATTAATGCTACAATGGCAACGAATAACAACAACCATAACGACTTCAAGAATAACGACAATAATAACAACATCAAGATCAATTACAGCAGAAACAGCATGAACAACATCGACAATCACAACATTCACTTCAGCAATACTAACATAAACACAATAACAATAATTATAACAACCAGAATAGGCACAATAACATCGGCAACGTCAATAACGGCAGCAAAAGTATCAACAACAACGACAACCGCACCGGTGATCATAATAGTCACTTCAACAACAAAAACATAAACACAACAAATCTAAATACAACAACCACATAATAACAATAATGATAATAACCGCCAGTGTAAGTCGTTCAATTGCAAAGTTGAAATGAATCCAATGCAGGCTGAAAAAAGAAGAAAGACAAATTATCGATATCATCGTGACAGTTACTTTTATACTGCACAAAAAACTAAAAAATACTTCTTTTATCTTAATACGACACAATATTTTTTATAAAAAAAGAAATATACAGTTTTTAACCTAAAATATATTTTTTTTTGTACAAAAATGACTCAATAAAATATATTAAGTGTTTGCAAAGTACTAAGCAAACTGTCCAGTTTCTTAATTGATAAATTAATTATGAGGTATGAGGCTATTTCATCGTCTATAGAACAAAAACTGAAAATGATCATTTTTATAACTTCGACTCCCAGCACATGTTAGCAGAAGCATTATTATATACCATAAAGGATATTATTATTACTATTTTCTTCTTTCATCGTAAAATTTATAATTAATAAAAACTTAATTTCTTCTTAACTGCTTTATCAAATTAAATAGAAAGACTTGTATTCTTGAGACAGATAGTCTAATTATTATAGAAAATAAAAATTTATATGTCGTTTTTTTTATAGAAAATTAAAAGTTAAAAATTAAAAATTAAAAATTAAAAATTAAAAATTAAAAATTAAAAATTAAAAATTAAACTTAAAATCATTTTTGATGCAAACATTTTTTGTGTGATTTGTATTTTTGATAATAATCATAATCTGTTCCATGAAGACAAGTTTTTCTTTTAAATTAATTGTAGTTGTTCATTATTTAATTTGGTGTTTGTATGAAGGCACATTGGTGCCGTTAATTGTATGAAATACATAAATAAACTATAAATAAAAAACTAAAAAAACGTATTTTTCAGCTTTTTTGTTCGACTGTCCCATAATCTAGCATGGGTCGACTAGAAATTAGATCTAAGTTTGTCAGATTTAAGTTAAACCATGACAAACTCAAAAAAAGGTTGATATTTAAAATCGGTCTCGTCGATCGTGAGACAACAAAAATGGGACGTACGTACATGTAAGATCACTGACACCAACCTTTTTATTGCATTTTTTAGTTCTGTAGGGTCTGAAACATCGACGTTTTATGAAAAACTGCAGGATAATATTCTTGAAGAGGCGACAAAATGCAGTACCATTATCCAGGCCGTTTTGTCTGAATCGGAGAAAAATATAAAAGATATAAAAAATATTTCTGTACTTTTTCTTTCAGAAATTCTTTAAATACCTAGAACTCAAAATTTACGTTCAGTCTTATTGAATAAATTTTTTCTTGAAGGGGTGGCTATGAGATTTTTCCATATAGAAATGATTTTATAGCCAGGTATCCGAAATCTATCGATTTCTTCATCTGAAAGAAAGTGTTTTGTGCAATAAAGATTTGTGATAGCTGGAATTGAAAAGGGGCTGAACTGAGAACCTCTGCGAATGCGAAAAAGCCATAAAATTTGTAGCCTCGATATTAGCGCGGTCAACGTACATATTCCAGTGGTCAATCCCGAATGCCAGAAAGATAGGGTCCGGTATCGTAACGCTCCGTAGCATTTCTATATCACCCTTTATTTCACCCTTAGTTTTACTTTCTTCATCGTAAAATGTCATCCGAAATATATAGAGATTCGTTATCATTTTATGATATTTTACAATCAATGTAAAAAATTGAAATAAGAAACATGTATAAATAAAAGTAAAGATCTTAATTTGTTACTTTTACGAAAAATTAAATCAGGAACTTCTGTACTTTTATAGCTTATGTTGGGTCTACCTGTCTGTGTTCAAAATAAAGTGGTGTTTTGTTTTACCCAAATAAATGGGCGGTCATTATTAACGACTACTTAAGAAATTAAAACACTTCGACCCTTCACTTATCTCGTAACGAAGAAACTCATCGCGCTTGTTCTTCCGCATGATTTCGCGAATTTGGCAAATCGCCGTTCGGGGAATGCCCACAATGGTGAAAGAGGAATTTTATTCCCTCATGGAAGGAATACCGTTTACAGTCCACTAGCTTCGGAAACGATAAAAGTAAGTGGTATAGATTCTCACGGGCAATTGTTCGACGCTGGCCGTTGCCCTTGATTGCAATTGCAGAAATCCTTAAATTAGGCTATAGAACTCGAAATAACAAGAAAAATTCTATATCAGAGTCAAATTTTCACTAACCGTTTTTAATATCAATTTAAATATCGGTAATTTGCGTATTAGCGGATTAGAACACATTTTAGCACCAATATTTCTAACTTAAGATTATTTAAAAAATTTAAGAAAATTTCAATCCAATAGATGTAGAATGTGTAAGGTTCCATTTAATCTACATTATTTATTTATATTGTAAATGTGATCTTGTTTTTTGGATAACAAAATTGTTCCAAAAATAATCAATTCCATCTACCATTATATAAATGCTAACATCTACGAATGATTGACTCTCGTGGAAAAATGGTAGAATAGATATTTTAATACCGCCTTGATCCTGTCCTGGTCACATTGCCTGTATGTACATCTGAGTGTCCTTAAAAATGTAATGTTTTATCTGATCAGGTCCTGATCTATCTTCGAGATATGAGGCCATGATCACGTTTCTTCCAGGTTCCATTAAAATTATTTTCAATTGAGAGTAAGACAATGTTTTTAAATTTATAATATTAATCATTAATAATCCTTACTAACCGTAAATACAATTGAAATAATAACTGTGAACATCAGTTTGGTGATCAGGTATTAATAACAAATGTTGGTATGCCATACTGAAACTGAATAGAGAAATGATGAGACATCAGGCATGAACTAATAATTCTCTCCTGACTGGTTCTGGATCATGATCTGATCAGGTATAAATCAGGCCTACTGGATGCGTCCTGATCGATATTCCGGCAGCCTGATGTGAATTCATAAAACCGTAATCATTTTTAAGGCAAAAATAGTAATTAAATCTTTACACATATTTATAATTGCTGAGTTAATAACTGTGAATACCATTTTAGTGATCAGACACTAATGATGAACGGCTCATACTGTATGCTTTATTGAATCTTTATTTTGCAATGATTACGTATCAACAGGAATATCTGAAGAGGTATGCCTTAGTGATTCTTGATCATGTCTGATCGCGTATTAATGATGGCTACTAGATACTTGATGAATATACATGCATCCTGAACAGACTTCCAGTAAAGTACACTCGGGTACAAATTTATTAAGACCCCTACTATAGGGCTTAATAACCAGAGCTATACTTTAAGCATGTCCTTAATAACTACTTAACCTGGTTCAAATGCCCGATAAAGAGTTAGTCACTCAATATTATTTGATTGTGTAGTAAATTAGTACATTAACGTCGGATGTGAATTATAATGTGCATAGTTCTCAATAGTAGCTTTAGTCATAGGTACCCGATACGAGAACCACTAAGCTGGAAATTTACTCGTCCTGGTACAATAATGAAAGTGAAAATTATCGAAACAATACTTATTATGAAAGCAGTCGCGATTCTTTTTGAAAAAGCATCTTAGACGCAGAATCTGAAAGTACCTCCACGTTCAAGAAAAATCATTCTGCAAAATATTGGATGGCACACGACTGGTCGCGTGGGGAGGCGGGAAAACCCAGTACGAGGGGTGCGTTCAATTACAGTTGGCCAGCCTGAAACGCAGGGGTGGTTAATGCCAGAGGTATACATACCTACTTACAAACCGGCACTTTCTTTTTATGGCCGTACCAACGAACGAACAGTCGCTACAAAACAGTTTCTCGCTAATTGGTATCGAACTATTATTCTCTTTCATTAACGAGAATGCCGAAACGACTGTACAAGGATATCGACTTCGCTTTACGTGCCCTTCGAAGGCTACTTACTTTTTCCCTGCGTGAACACTTAACTGAGATACTTCCCTTCGTCTTACTAGGGTATTAAATTTTCCGTTGTTCTATGTCGATGTGGATTATTGCATCTACGAAACTGCTTATGACGTTTTCAATGGTTGGAAAAAATGTGGGAATTTATTTTCCATTACTTTTCTTGTATCTTATATCTATTATTTTGTAATTGTTATTTTTTTTAATAATGAATTGTAAAACTGGATAGCAGCTACGTCGCCTCAGACAAAATGTATTCAGGATAAGTATTTTGGCTCTTGATTACCAATATGATAATTAAATTTAGCGGTTAGATATATTCACGCCGCCATATTGAGAAATACAATAAAAAATCACAACTCTTCCTAATAATATTTGGGTAGTTCTACAGAGGACGAACCTGAAGCTCATTATGGCATGAGATTTTGTTCGCATTTGAGTACTGGAAAGTATATTAAGTTCAAGTTACCATCATTATCTAAGTTTTTCCAATCTCGGACGTGATTGACACTGATGGAAACACAAAAGGACACAAATTAACTTTTTTATTTTGTGTCCGCCATCTTCGATGTGCAAATTTTACAATTCTGTTTTTCTTCGTAATTTCCATATATGGTTATTGTAGGATAAGATTGAAGCTTTAATTGCAGCATAGGATGAAGTTTCATACACGTCAGGTGTCTGAGAAAAGTAGGGATTCAAAACACGGTAGACATTTTTGTTATGTTTTTATCAAAATCTACTAATCCATTTATCATTTAGTTTCGGTTCTATGAAAGTGTGAGAAAATTGTACATATTGAAGTTACCCTCGGCAAACGCTCCAAGTTTCTTGGAGTATGAATTTCACTTTTGTAAAGTATGTTTGCGGAAATCACTCCAATAAGAGTGAATTTAAGCGAATTCGACTTCAATACGAGTTGATATGTTCGCTCTCTTCAGAAGAGTAAAAGTGAAATGAAAAATGTACTTGAGACGTAAGTTGCTTAGCCACCGTTAGGAGCGCTCGTGACTCTTGCGGTTCTATTTTGCTCTCGTTATGGAAACGTATTTCTATTTTGTATATTAGTCGACATGAAGGAAAATTTTAACACCTCTTATTTTATTTCTCAAATATTTAATATTATTGCCCGCGGAATTTATCTATTTAGCACGTTGCAGCTTCTTGCTAGAATGGAATTTGAAATTCGAATGCCAAGAATTTTTTCTTTTACGAATAAATTAAACGCACTCCATTAGAGTACTGTATTAATTCTTAGAATGGTGTGAAACAATGTCACACTTTGTAAAAGTGAATTTTCAATCTAATCAAAGTTGCTCAGTTTTCATTTCCGTTTGGAGTAAACATTCATTCCATTGGAGTGACTTTGTACTGTAACGAATTTAGAGAGAGAATTTCGATCTATAGTTGCACAATGTATTAAAACTCATTTGTACTGATGTGTAACTTATTCAGTTTTTGACCTCTCTGAATACGAATCAAATGCAAGGCTATTTAACTTTGAGAATATAATAGAGCAAACTGGTTATTTAAATAAAAGATAATAGATTGTTGACAATCTCCTACAAAAGATGAAAGCAGTGATAAATAATTTGTTATCTATTTTTGACATTACTTTATTCATTATTAACTGCATAATATTCCGTTTGTTTATTTTTATTTTTATTTTCACACACATCACTCGCATCGAAAATTACTTTATTCTCATCACTAAACAAGGATGAAATGTTTGGAAAACTGAGAATTTTCTTTCCTGAAACCATCCACGCCAAACTCAAAAATCAACAGTGAAAAGAATATTATAACATTGGCAAATGGTTTCTTTCTGTCATACAAGCTTCTTTTAGCGTTGCAAATGCTTATTATACATTCAGCGACACACTCAAGCATGAAATTAAAAACATCACTTAGATTTGTTTAAGTTTGAACTCTCAGGATACCAACGTAATAAATCCAGTTTTTACGGATTGAACAAAAGGATATTTAATTTAATGCTTTATTTCTACATGTCCGTAAGGATGGATATAAGTTTTGCTTTGCGTAAAAATACGACTTTACACAAATTCTCCATAAAGATTAGTACAAAGAGACTTCAAAGAACTGAAAAATCATAAAGAAAAACTAAAATGACTTATGAAATGTAATAATACAAAATTTACAATAATAAGAATTTCACAAAATTACAAAATAACAAATTATGTATATATCTCTAATAAATTATTTACGATAAAATTGTAATATTTCATTAATTCTGGTATAGAATTTATTGAATAATACAAGAAGTTATTGAATAATACAAGAATTTATTATCTCAAAAATAGGTAATAAAAAAATGTTGAAGAATTTAGGGCTACGTAATATAAATTAGTTGAACAACTATAGCTATAAAAAACTCACTGACAACACCATGTAATCTCTTCTTTAAATTTTTCGAGTAAATAAATGTACTGACATTTTTAGATATTAAATTTTAATCGTTTTATTGAATACCTTAAAGCCCTCATTGATACAAAATTCAGTAATGGGATTAAAAAAGTATGAACCAAATGTCATGAGCTTATACTTTGACACGTTTATGGACATTTATTAAAAATTAAGCAGGTTTCTTCATTTCATAACCAAAATATGAATAGTAATTGGCATCGAAAAGGAAAATTAATTAACAGATTGATTCCATGGGAATTATTGTCAATATAATTTTTAACAGTCCATCTTAAAAACATGAATCTTCGTGGTTGGTTGGTGCAAGTGACCTGACTACTGGTTCAGAGGAAAACAGTGTTGATGTCGTATGTAAACATGTTATCAAACGACAGACATTTCTGATTCCCTCGAGAACTTATTTTGATTTAGTTTAAAATTTGTTGGAAACATTCGAAATTTCAAAGAAGCTGTAATCAAATTATGGTAAAGGGTAAATTGTACTTGGGTTTGATTTGGTTCGATCTTCCAAAAAATGCAAGACCAGGACTAAGACTGCAAGACGAACGTTGTTTTGATCATCACTATGATTTTCCATACACATGTTTTTTAAGCACCGTTGGTCTAGAGGACGAAGCTTGCAATACTCATGTACAATTATAAGATTTTGTTTAACATTATTGCGACCAAAAAAGGGTCTTCATTTGTTGCCATAGTATCTTTTGGTTATCCTCATTATGTTCGGAATTTACGGCTCTTTGTAATACGCACTTAAAGAGTGGAAGAGGGTCAAAAAGTACGAGGAGTAGGGGACCCTCAGACGATACTAGCGTCACTGAGCGTATTAACTCTTTCGCCTCAATAAGGTTGCACGAAACATTCGCGTGTACCACCTCTATGATCTGGAGGTACAACATGATACCTCGTGATATACCTACCTCAAATTTCAGTATTATATGCAGATAGTCATAGGATAATGGTTCCTCCATTGTTGGTTGGATCTAATAGTAGCAATCACTTCTCCACAACAAATATCGCTTAGTACTTGACTTTTTTCTAGATTGAACTAAATATATTATGTAGGCTACTATCTTTCTATCTAACGGAAGAAACCCTAACTAAATGCGTGTGTGCTGAATATGTAACTATCTAAGATCTCAACATTAACCATTCTAGACAAAAATATATCAAACAGATATTAACCTTTCACGGACGGGGATTTTTACGTTGCAATTCGACTTGTTTTTACACAATATTTGTGCATAATATAAAAGACTATGTCACGTGGAGTGTCTGGCAAAATTGGGGGTCGATATATGGTGCAGTCCCGACTGGAACGTAAAGTCCAATGTTAAAAATTTAATTTGGCAAGTTACGAGTGCTTCTCTACTTATTTGGATGCACTGAATACGAACAAAGTAATGAAAAATGTTCAGGAAACATTTTCGACCTTGAAAACCGCATTTTAAGGTCAAATTCGAAGTTGAATGTAAAATTATGATTTGGCGAGTTAGGAGCGCTTTTAGACATATTTGGATGCGCTGAATTTGGAAAAAGTATCAGAAAATTGCAAGAAACCTATCACGAGACATTATTTGACCGAAAAATGGAATATAAAGCAGAGGATCTTTAGACCAATAATCTTTCAAGCCAAGTTTTCGAATATGGCCCTTTATATGGACCAGTCCCGTCCTTAAAATGTTATCATCAAACAATTGCATGTCATATTCTCGAAGTAAGGGCTATTTAAATGAGCCGTTAGCCCAGTAGATTTTTTTCGATTGGCTGTTCTTCGCCACCCATTAAGGAACCCGAGTATGAAATAGTTTGTATTGGATACCGGGGAATGTTGAAAGATCAAAGAAACATCGGCAAACGGGTATGTTTGCAGTGATGAGAACCTCTGGAGCCACCAATGAAAGTGATTCGGCAGACTAGGAGCCAGCGCGTGTCCCAAAGGTTGTATTAGGATGCTGGCCGGCGTATACGCTTAATCGAAGGATGCCAGATCCTTTGACCAGTGGGGTGGTTGTCTGATACGATGTTGTTTCATAGGCCGTTAGCCCGAAGCTCGTTCGATCGTCGTCGTCGCTCCTTTCGGATTCCCGCGACCCTAATCACACGAAACGAATTACGGCCAACGTCGCTCTGTACCAATTCCCATTTCGAGTAAAACCGAACGAAAATTGCTTTTATTTTCTATGCCTGGCTTTTATATGCCATCCGTAACGATTCCTTGCCTCGACCAATTATCCTGCTGGCGACAATTACGGAATTTACTCGAATTGCCTATTTTCTGAGGTAAACCAATAGCAACAGGATTATTGGCTAGGCAATGGCCAGACGATCTCGAACCGATTCTATTCTTAAGACGTCTCATTTCGGATACACAAAATGTAATTTGGTAGTAAATTATCTTCATCGAAACATCACTGTAATGACTTCTTTGGTTATCTTGACCATACTATATTGATAATGTCCCTTCCATACAATGGTCACACCAACCATTCTATGGCGGCTGTGATCATATCTGCTGAAAGGGTTTCCATATGCAAAGTTCTCCTTACAATAGCCTTGGTCGACCTATCAATATTTTAATCCACCATACTTCTTTGGTTGGTATGTCCAAATTTGTTTTTTCCATGTAAATACTTACTACATGACAGTTTTGCTTCTATGGCTCCCTAAGAAGTAAGTGCCATTTCGACCAAGACAAAGTCAAAATGACTTATTCAAGTAAAACTGACCATTCAAACTAACTAAGCGATCACTTATTTTTTCAGTGATGAACATCCCTCGCGCATAATTTCAAACTATTTTCGTAGACTAGCAACAAACGCGGTTTCTTTGCATTTGGTTTAAAAAATGTGACGTGTCGGGGACATATTCGCCTTTGAATTCGTAATCTGCGGGGGAAACACTACGCAAGAAAGGACGAATGGTTTTTGCGTAAACCCATTTGCTTGAATTAAAGAAATTTCGTTTCCAGTACTGAATAATGATAGCGGGCGCAAAAAATAAAATGAATTACCAGCTTGTAATATTGCGGCGAAACTCTCGAATGCGAACGCATCGGAGTAAAATATTTCCAAGAAGAAACAAGAATAACGGGGGAAAACGGTAGGAAAATTGCGACGCTCTTCGCCATTCGGAGGAATGTGTATGCTCGTAGGGTAGTAACTCGCGATCAGGTGGTTCGCACACTTCCAAACATAAATCACCGCGGCACGCGATGATCGAAAAATATTGCAAGTATATATCAGAGACGTCGCCACCCCCGCTTCATATCTAGATATTTCTCTCTTTGTTTCATTGCTAACTCTCACTATCATTCCCTCTCACTTTCCCCTTCGGTATGCGTAATTTGTGCTCCTTTTCCCTCTCATGTTTTCGAGAAACATTCTCTCTCAGTCATTCTGTCATACTATGATGCTCTCACTCCCCCTCGTGTTCTTCCCGGAGGCGAGAGAGAGTTATTCGAGGGAGCTACGTCTATACCTCAGGACAGTGATATGTGAGTGGAGCAATATCAATAATTTTCACATTTCCCCACCGTATATTTTTCGATATCTCCAACCACCCACGAGAGTCTTTTTTCTTCGCGCCGAAAGAGTCTGCGAATCTCGCCGACACGCGCCTCTTTCGATTGGAGCTTCCGCCTCATTTTCACATGATGCATCACCTTCGAAAGGTAATTTTGATAATGCGTTTTGTGACATTTTTATACCAGATTATGCAGAGAGGATAAATTATGAAAATAATAAAACGAGATTACTCAATTTTTGCGGTACACCTGAAAGCTCCAAATAATGAAAATAGTCAAAAACCTGTTTGGCTTTACATTTCACGTCATTATTGGGACAACTGTTGGACACGCACCTAACAGCCTCAAAAGTATGTTCCTCTCTGTGACATCTTTTAAATTACATCTGTTTGACATCATATTTTTACTCAATTTTGAACGACATCATAGAGACGACTTCTAGAAGACTTCTTCAAAGAGTAAACTTCAGAACTTCGGTAGTTCAAACCAGGAAGTCTACCGAACGTTGAAGCCCGCGTCATTTTTACTGGTGAAAGTTTATAGAAAAACAATGTTGTTTGATGATACTATTGATATTGGATACGTTGTAGGGGTCTTTAAAAATATTAATCGAAGTTAGAAAACTGAAGATGTCTTCATTTTTTGAATGTTCACAGATGTGGTAAATAATTCTCGTATTTAATTATTGGTGTGCTTTTAAAATATAAAGATTTGTCTAAACAGTTATTCTACACTTACTAACTTCAAGTTCATGTTTTATCTTCTTTTGTAAGCACATTCTTGGTCGCGCACAATCGACGAAGAATTAAGTAAAAGTACATCTTTTAGAAAAATATATGACACATTTTCTATTCTCTTTTTTTGGTTCATCTGAATATAGTTTTATTATGTTATATTTTCCTAGTTCAGCACTAGACTATGCAACTAAAGATTAGTTATGTCTACGATTTCCTCGTTTAGTACAAGTACAAATTTAATATTTTCACGTAATAAATTATGCATCATCTTTTATAATGTTATTTATTTAATCTTTACAGATATATTTATAGTATATTTAATTATATTGATGATTTTAAAGGCACAAAAAGTAACATGCAAATGGATAAACTCATCAGTGATTCAAAGTTTAAAGGTTCTTGTAATTTGCCCATATGGAACATAACAAGTTTTTATTTTATATCCTTGAAAATTATTGAAGATTATTTGTGCTTATATGTTTGCATAAATTATTAACAAGAAAATCTCTTTTGCCACAAAATAAATTTAAATGTGACTAATTTTGTTTTCGAGAAACATTCTCTCTCAGTCATACTGTTATAGTATGATGCTCTCACTCCCCCTCGTGTATCTAATAAGATTAACAGTTCTACTCAGTAGTGTTCTTATATTTAGTTCGGAATAATTCATATTTCAATTTTTTGATATCTAAAGTAGTAAACCGGTTTATAAAATGATTTTCAATTCGACCTGTTATTTTTATTATAAATAGAAAATTATTTTGTCTTTCCTCTCCCCCTGTTGTTACAACTCTTTTCGACAAGCTAAGTATCATTTCTGGAGTTTTTTCCCGGAAAAGTGAGGTTAAATGTGACTAATATTTTGTCTCATTTACCCTCACTTTTCCGGGATAAAACTTTTTATACTAAAATTTTAACTAAAATTTTTGATACTTTTAACCCCAAATTATATGTTTTAAATTGGTATTGATATTTATCGGTCAGTATTAATAATAACCTGTAAGATTTTTTATTTACATTATTCTATTAAAATTAATTCCACTAAATTTTCCATTTTTTTATAACCGAAGTTACTTTTATAGGTTATTATTAAGACTGACGGTTAAATATCAATACCAAATTAAAAGATATAATTTATAAAACGGTCGAGAAAAATAATAAAATGAATACGATTTAACCCCAAATTGCTAACAAACAAGAGCCAATCCAGTAGTTTCAAAGTCATAATCCGATTGTACGAACAAAATCCTATAACAATCGGCTGTAACATCTTAGGCAACATGTAGGTGTTGACATTTTGTCGGGCTCTGTTATTCACACTTTTGACCTATGTTAACGACTTATCGATCGCATCGCAACTTGTTCCATATAACCAAAATTGAATATAATTAGTAATGCGTTATAATTTTGCGTTATTCCATAATAAATTTAGGAAATTAGACAAAGAACTAAACTAATATTAATAACCACAAATAGAGGCTATGCCAGTATTCAAAACATCTCTAGATTATGACCGATTCTGCAGCAAACGCAATCCATCAAACCAGGAATTGCAACCATTAATTAGATGGCTTAAAAACCTGCTCGAAATTTGCGGAAACGTGGCTGGTATCAGACCGGAAGTAGGTCGAGTGTAAAGATCGAGCATCAGGAAATAATTATATTAGCGTCCAATAAGACGGGTCGCGATTTATGTAGTGTTAAATATGTGGTCAGCAATGCATCCGTAGAGAAGGGACCCTCCAAGCCGGGATCTTCGCTTAATTGGAAAGCTAGGGAGTTTCCGAACAGTTTAACTGGCCTTCGGTGTGCTTTCCAATACCCACGGTCATCGTAATGTTACGAGCTGGTCCCTCGGTATTATCGCGAACTGGACAGAGGCCATGATCCCTTCTTCTCTGTTGCCCCGAACGACCTTTAGGAAATAGATCTCTGGCCTGCCTGTAGTGGATTCTATTCATCGTCTAGACGTTCATATGGGATGTGTTACAGAAACTGGCCTTTTATCCACTTAATGGATAACATTCCCAATCATAACGCTTTATGAAATACAATTTTTTTATTTTTATCACTTTCGTTTTCTATTTCTTACCAACATTAGTTTTTAATCTACCATTATGTCCATCTAACTAAAAACTCACAAAAATATTTTTGTTAATAAGAACCTTCTTATATCATCCTCCGACATTTTAAATAAACAACGAATTTTGAAGATATCTAACAATTTTATACTCCGAAAGCATTCTTATATTTTGAGGTGTTTTTAAGAAGTGATAAGAGGTATAAATTGTCATCAAATGTCTGCCATTCAGTGACAGTTTTCGTTTTATCTCTATAATTTACTCCGTTTGATTTAGATAAAAAATCTAAGAAATACGAAATGATTGAAAATTATAGCTATCTTTTCCATAACCAGTATAATGTCTAGTACAATCATATCAGCCATTAAGGTAATTAAATTTCGTAGCTTCCGTCGAGATTTCCGTTATCGCTTCTCGCCTAATCGTGAAACTAGGACCAGGCTCGAAATCTCTCGTGCGACACGAGGCCATTTTCTTACCATATTTACAATCATAACCATAAGCGAGTTCACCCTAAGTAAACTTCAAGAACCTCCGGCAAAGCTGTGAATAGGACACCTGTTTTCGAGCTCGAAGATGATCAAACATGATCCTTTCCCACAATCATCGCTATTAAAGACGTACGCCTGAAATTCCAAACTGTTTTCTTAACTCTACTTTCGTATGATTATGAATAGATTTTTACGAATTCTGTTATATTGAAATTTAGATTACTTTATGCATGGGAATTCATTAAGCAAAAGATTGTTTGATATAAATGTAAGACGTTAAAGGACGTTATTATATATCCCCGTGTATTTAGTACCCAAATACAAACACAACCTAATTATACTTACGAGGGTTGTTAATAATATGATATATCTCTTGCACACAGAGAAAAAATTCAGAAAATAGACTTTTTGGGGTGGAGTTTTAACTGTTCTAGTTTTTTCTTTATTCATACTCTGCGTGTATAGTCGTGATTACTAGTTTAATTAATTAAAACGGGACAAAGCTGTTATCAGTTAACTAATTGAAATAGTTGATTTACACAATCAAAATAGATGTTCCAACTATTTCTGCTGGCTATAGAATAACAAACTGGATATAGTCACAGCAACTAAAAAAGTTCTGAGGCATATACACCCAACATTTTTGGCTAAATTTACTATTTTTTTAGTTGATTTAACAATTTATTTTTTTCCGTGTACAACACAAATGTTCAAAATACATTATTAAGGGGAAAGATCAGTTTCAAAAAATGACCACCAACAATACGGTATATTGCAAACAGTGCAATGACTGCAATGCTTCGTATGTCGGCGAAACAAAACGACAATTGAAAATCAGAATTAATGAACACAAAAACAATATAAATACACCTTCACAAAATACTTCCGTAATTACCACAATACCTAGATTGAAACATACACACGACTTTAAATGGGACAGTACAAAAATTCTAGATGTAGAAACAAAATTTTACAATAGAAGAATGCCGTTGAAGAGTTGTTTCGCTTATCCGAAACATACTAGGATATTATTGATCGTTTGAAAAATTGTTTTTCATCACACTGGGACGAAAGCAGCAAGCGGGAGGAAAGTTACTTCTTTTCCTCCCTGTCATGAAGAAAAATCGTATACTTCCCATCGGGAAGTAAAAAAGAATGTCTCAGACTGCGTGTAATTTTTACCCGAGGTGAAGCCGAGGGTGAAAAACATGTAGTCTGAGGCATTCTTTATCTTACCTCCCTCGTTGAGTAATATACTATTTCGCAAACGAATGAACAAGATACAAATAAATAGGACACCCATTCAAGATACAGATATTTCTCCTGAAGAAGATCGCAAAACGATCGAAACGTAGAGATTTCGTTTTCATATGTAATATTCAATGACCGTCGTTGTTTACATGTTATTGTTTTGGTTTTTGCTTCTAACCGGTCAACAACTCTATGCTTTAAGATAACAGTTTTGTACTTGGGATATAATTATATTGCAAATGTTAATAAATGTAAATAACAAGCACAGATTTTGTTTTAATTTAAGTAATAGGATTCTTACATTTTAACTCAATGAAACGTACATTACCGTATATTACATTTTTTAAACAATATTTTTAGTAAGAATATTCAACGGTTACAATAAAAAATTACTACACAAATTTATGCAAAATAATATCAACATTTTCGACTCTGAATTCCAGCTATCTTCAGAGTAAATGTAATATGAACACAGTAAGAATGTAATAAATAAAGTATCAAAAAATTTATGAATTTATTCATTTTTAAAGTAATTTTGTTTAGAACCAATTTCTAAACATAATAAAAAGGATCAAAATTAATTCAAATTAATGATCATTTCATGTGTTAAATTATATGCAATCTATGATATTATTTTTAGAGGTGAGCATATTTCGCTCATATCTATGTACACAAAAATAAGAAATTATACAAGGAAAAACAATTTGTTTTCTTCTGATTGCCTGTGTTCGTCGATAAACCACTTTTAAGAAACATGTGACGCGTCGATTCATGAATTTCCCATGGAAAAACAAATAAAATAAAAACGAATTGCTGTCTGTAAGCAGCCATTTATCTCGGTTTCGAAAGCTAGTACATTTGATTAATTTATATTTTATATTTTTTATTCCACCAGAATAAAAAATGAATGTCAAAAAATGTGAAATAACAGATTAGATTGCTCAAAAAATATCAAAATTATAATATTTTATTCGAGTTCTGCTAGAAATTGCCCTGTATTCTCAATTGTAATAGAAATTGTTGAAAGTTTATACTTTTAATATTGGATGAAAAATTATTTACTAACTTTGCGTATTTATGAAACTTATTAAGAAATATACAAAAACTTGAATTGACAAACTGAAAGTTTCATTACAACGATATATTAGTAAGCAATTCGCCTGACATTTCCCATGTACAAAATAAGAAGTAATGTAAAGTTTAATTTTTCATTCCTTATAATTTTTTTTATTTATTGACTTCTATGACAGATATGAAAAAATGGTAATTATAGAGTTTTCAGATAGAAATTCTAAATTGGTATCAGATTTTATAACCATTTAAATTATTAAAACCATATGAATATCACTTTGTAGAGAAAAAAGGTAAACCACGCATTTTTTAAATACTTAACGTAACTCAATTCTATCTCGAAAGAACTTGTATCAATATATGAACAACCAACTGTAGAATGTCTAAATTTGTGGATTGGTTAATTTCATTTTTGTTATTCTCATATTATGTTAATTTTAACCCTTTGAGACCCACATTTAAAAGAATATACTAATTATTTCAAAGCGTACGGTACACACAGTTTTCGGGGTCACTGATTCCGAATCCGATGTCAGTTTTTCGAAATTCAAAATGGGGGATCTAATATGGTGAAGAATATTTTGAGAAATCCAGAGAAATTGTTATTCAAAATGCCAAGATGAAGATGTCGGACAATATTTGGAAAAATCGAATGAAACTTGTGAAATTCGTAAATTTTCCGTGTTTTCCGCTTACATACTCTAGGAAGCCCCATTTCTATAACGCGAGCAAAAATTGTCTAGAAATTTGAAAACGTACTTATTGACAAGAAAGCGAGCTTTGTAGATATTTGTCATTAAGCTTTATGTGTGATTTTTCTACAGATGTTAATAACATGTTATATATACTTATATAGTTACACATAAGTATAAATAGTCATATATAATTCAATAAATAATAATCAATCATACAGCTAGCTTCCCTCAATTTATTTTATCAACATATATGTATAAAGTAACCATTTTTAGTTTACTATACAATAATTCTGGAAATAATTGACTTTCGAATTTCGGGAAACTGACATCGGATTCGTCATTAGCGACCCCGAAAACATAAGCAACGATAATTAAAACAACTTGTTTACTGCCGAATTTCTTTGGAATTGAATTAATCATACAAAAAGTGACATTTTTAAGCGCAAATTTGTTTTAACAACAATAAATGCAAACAACAACAATAACAAAAAATAAAATTACTAGAGGTACTGCACTATTGACAAATATAAACCCTTATCACAATAAAAATGCAAAAAAAATTTGAATATTATATATAAATAGGAAAATATGACCAAAATAAGAAGGCTGAATCTGACGCCACTATAGTGGCGTCTGGGACTCAAAGGGTTAATTGCGTATAAGCAAAATTTTTAAAATTAGAAATAGTATATTTCGTAACAAGTGCGGAAAATGCGATTTCCCGCACGCGTAATGATCACACTGACACGAGTGCCTGACGAAGCCAGGCACGAGTGCTGTGTGAATCATACGAGTGGGGGAAACGTCCGCACGTGTAACGAACGATTTTTTTTGTAATAAGTGTGCGGAAAATGTGGCCACTACACGTAACATTTAAAATTTGTTATAGCATGCGTAAAGTACGTTCTTATGAATGATGGGGAGATGAAGGGGGGGGGGGGGTCGATGCGCGAAAGCGGGTTCAGGGGGGCTCCGCCCTCCAGATATGAACATACTTATGATTTTACAGGTACAAAAACTTTCTTATATTTTTTATCATAGCATATCGTTTTCCTATATCAGTGTACAGTGTGATTTCCCAAACCGGGATGTGGAAAATATAAAAATTAAATTTTCCACATCCCGGTTTGGGAAATCGCATTTTCCGCACTGAAATCTGTTCGGAAAACACATTTTCCGAACCCGTATTACAAAAAATATATACCAAACTTAAAATATATTTATTTCGAGTTTTTCAAAGATATGTTCCTTAAAAACAATATCGTTTACGTTTATTATACGTAAGTTTGGTTTAAAAATGACATACGCGGGATTATCAGTGACTCTCGTGTAATATACATTTATTATATTCGTTAAGGGGTTACATGGGTTTTGTGACGCAAAATAAGGTCGTTTTTCTCGATTTTTTTTTGAAGGTATAACATTAGTATTTTTTTTTCTTTTTACACATATATGTATATAATGTGAAGATCATATACAAAAATTTTCAATAAAAAATATTGAAAATTCAGCCGTTGACAGAGCCGGAAGTAACGTCAGCTTAAAAAAAGTGTCCTCGCGGTAGTCACTCTAACTTGAGTAAATTTTATCTAAAATCAAAAAACCAAAATTTTTCTATTAGTATGTGAGTATAGCTACTGCTTGAACGAGGGATTTTAAAAAAAATTGAAACTTGAATTTTTTTGGCGTTCTTTGCAATTTATTTGCATTTTTGCTCTAAATTTAGCCACATATTACCCTGTAAACTGAATTGTAAGTGATGAAAATAAAAATCCTTCGTTCAAGTAGTAGTAAAACATGTTTAAAAGATGTCTGTAAAATTTCAAGCGATCGGTTCATAAATTTTCGAGATATCTTGACTACCGACTTGAAAAACCCGGTTTTGAGAAAAACGCGTTTTAAGTTTGTCCCGGTCGAGTCGAGTTGACCGTAACTACGAACTTCGAATGCTTATATCTCTGGCAATTTAGCTCGGATCGGTTTGAAATTTTCACACAATATTCCTAATGAGTTGTACAATCGAATAAAAAAATAAAAAAAAATCGACTTTTTTCAAGCCACAAAACCCATGTAACTCCTTAACGACACATGCATATTATACAAAACGCTTTTTAAATGTCAAAAGTTGTATATGAAATACTATAAATAGCATAAGTTCAAACTACGTTTAATACACACATTATGACATACGTTAATAAAACGTCGAACCTACACCACTTTTAAAAAGAAAATATTTTCAACGCTCATTATCCGTTTACTACACCAAACACTTTTTTTAAACGTAAGCTGGTTTAAAAGTAGTGTGGGCTTACAGTGATAATGCTTCTCGGTAACCCATGTATAAAATAGTCACATGATATACGTTAATAATACATGTTTAAAATACGTGAGTGTAATACGACACCTGATATAAAGTTTATTTTATATATTAAAATAAATATATAAAATATAATAAAATATGTTAAAAATATTAAAATAAATATTAAAAATAGTTTTTGAAACGCCATGAAAGTATGTGTGTGAAAAATGCGCTTATTTATTTGTTACCTTCAATTTGATAACAATATTTCTGGATTTTCGATAAATATTTATTAAAATCATGATTTTTTTTTCTGAATAAAGTATTTTTTATTTCGTTAACCATAATTTAAACGTTTTCTAAACGATCAGGTTTTTATTTTTTGCTCCCTGTTTTTCCCTAGTAACGACACCCTTTATCTTTAAACTTTCAGTTCGCATTAGACATTTCGTGGATTTGTCGCATTTATAAAGCTAAGATTTGCTTGATTGAAATCGTTCAATTTCGTAGATAAACTATAGCAGTATACGTTTTAGATAATTAGCTTTTAATATATTATTCAACTACTTCTATTTGTCTAAGCAGTTAATATGAACTTTACATATATATGTATAACCTTATTCCGGAATTTTTTTTTTTTATAAAATCAATACATGCATTTAGTGAATCGTTTGATTTGAAGAAATATTCACAGTGTATATTTTGTCGAAGCGAAAGGACTGGATGAACGACAGGGTTGAATGACCATGAGAACGACCAATTAAATGCAAATGTTTTTGTTTATGGCTTCGGTGGGACGAACAGACATTTACCGATGCCCCGCATTAGCCTACGCATCGACGTGTTCCGGTCTGGGACACGAAATGAAATTGTGGGCGAAAGATAACGCGACGCGGTTTTAAATCAAGTCGACACGCTTGTGCATTCTCATGCTCATTTCCAGTATTTTTCAACGAGTGCAGTATGTTCATTGGGCTTTCAATATTCGTTGTGCATTACACCTGACCTTTCTCAATTATCAAATGACACCTGTCAAAATGTGTGATGTCTTCCTTAAAATTCTTATTTTGTATTCCTATTTCCCATTGCTTGCGGTTTTTTAATTTTTGTTAAGAATATAGTAGCATAAAAATGACTCTTCCAACTTCAATTGGGAAAAACATTCAAGGAAAAAGAAATTATTAGGTATAGCCAACACTACATTTGGTATATATTTGATAGTGATAGTCATGACCAATATTTGTAAAACTACTGTATACTACCCCACTAAATGAAAATTCATGACGATGTTGTCTTTTGATTAAAATCAGTGGAGAAACAAAAAAAAATCAATGGAGAAACCAAGAAAATCAACGGAGAAACCCAGAAAATCAGTGGAGAAATAAAAAAATCAGTGGAGAAACCCAGAAAATCAACGGAGAAATAAAAAAAAATCAATAGAGAAATTAAAAAAAAATCAAGGGGAAACTAGGAAAATCAACGGAGAAACCCAGAAAATCAATGGAGAAATACAAAAAAATCAACGGAGAAATAAAAAAATCAATGGAGAAACCAAAAAAATCAATGGAGAAACTAAGAAAATCAACGGAGAAACCCAGAAAATCAGTGGAGAAACAAAAAAAATCAATGGAGAAACCAATAAAATCAATGGAGAAACCAATAAAATCAATGGAGAAATAAAAAAATCAGTGGAGAAATTAAAAAAATCAACGGAGAAATAAAAAAAAAATCAATGGAGAAACTAGGAAAATCAACGGAGAAACCCAGAAAATCAATGAAGAAATAACAAAAATCAATGGAGAAATCAAGAAAATCAACGGAGAACCCCAGAAAATCAATGGAGAAACCAAGAAAATCAATGGAGAAACCAAGAAAATCAATGGAGAAACCAAAAAAACAATGGAGAAACTAATTCCAAATGAATCCTCAACGAATTTCAATTAGAAAATAAGTAAAAGAATTTTCGTTTACTGAGATTTCGACTTCTATATTATTATTTGTGCTCAGAAAAATTCAGTAATTCCTACTCTGAACTTCTCTCTAAGATGTCTATCCTTTCCTACATGACAGTGATTTCATAATTCATATCTTCACAAGAAATGGCTTCCGTATTTCACAAAGACCACATTCATATTTCCGGTGGCTGGTGAGCAATAAGCACTTAGCGCCTCGGTAAAATCAATTAGAACCGCTCTTCGAAATACTCGGCAAGAAACGCATCGGTGCTTCGAACGCCTTGTTTTACTGCCGAACTCCCCCACCTATTATTCTGCAAACATCATCTCTTCTTCGGATTTCCAACATCCCGCCAGCAATCACGATTTATAGATCGTTTTATTGCTCCTCGAACTACTCGACCATCCATTATGCTAAACAGGCTTCGCTGCATTTGAGAGTTATTGTATATGAGCGGGAGCATGTCGCTGATTTCGATGCACTCGAACGGAAACTGAGGGTTATCTGCGTTCAATTTACCCGACACCTTCCTTTTCTTTCGTTCCATTCGAATAAACTATGACCGGCCATTTTGCATCATTGGGTGGAATACGAAATATGGATCCAATTAAACTGGTTTAGTCGAATTTGCAGTAAATGTTGATGGGCGCTAATTTAGAATTATCTAGAGCATTTGGTATAGATCATTCGTATACGATTGCATGATAATGAAAATTAGAAATTTGATTTAAAATAGTATTGCTGATTTCGTAAACCTACTTTTTACTTTGGTCGGGGTCATCGCTCTTGTCCAATCAAACACCGGTTTACATATAGTATGCATAAAGATTATAAAATGCTGGTGGAAT
The DNA here is from genome assembly GCA_030407085.1 of Trichopria drosophilae. Classification (NCBI taxonomy): domain Eukaryota; kingdom Metazoa; phylum Arthropoda; class Insecta; order Hymenoptera; family Diapriidae; genus Trichopria; species Trichopria drosophilae. Next base: position 116,406,580 of record CM059585.1, on the reverse strand, counting down.
TTCAGGTCTAAATACAGATCTACAAAATTGAATCTCAAATAGTTAGTCGGGAGTATGATAATTAGCTCCCATATTGGTGTGCAACAAATTCGAAAAGAAAGTGCCAGCCTTAATCAGCGGGGATTGTTACGGCTACTAATCATTTATTCTTCCAACGATTTGTAATTTTAATGTAGAACAAGTGTTTCATGTTTGAATTTGTTGACATGGGCACTTTTCATAAGATTGTAAATAAAACTAATGTACTTATTAAGCACACTACTCAAACTATTAACGATGGAAACCAATCGAAAAATCGGCGAATCAAATCAAAGATTTGTGTAATTAAATTAATTAACTTTTATGCTGTTAGTTTTTTGTCTGTTGGTTTTTCGAGTGGTGGTATTTTAACTGTTGGTTTTTCTACTTATAGGTTTTTCGGTATCGGTTTTTCCACACTCGAACCCTTATCGATTAACATATTGTCCTGTATGGTGTGAAAACCTATTCTTAAAGAATGAGAATTTGCTCTTTCATAATGCTCAACGTTTGACTCCATAAAGAATGAATTCTCAGTACATGAAGTTTGGAGAATAAGTCCATCGAACTGTAAACAGTGGAGCAGATATACAAATTTCTAAATTATTTGTATTTTATGATAAGGTCAGTAGAATTTTCCGGATTTTCCATATGGATATGATATCTGAAATGTTAACGAGATACTTGTAACAGCTATTTTAAAATTTAATACATCCATTCTTTTTATTTCTCGTAATGTATATCCATATGATTGAAATTATTGTATTTATAAAAATGTAAGAACTGTCATTAGGTTTAACCTCGAAAGGTCTGAAAATCACTTTGGAGTTTATTCACTACAATCAAAGTGTACAAACTATACATATCCAGAAAACTAAAAACTAATAATGCGTATGGAGGAAATAAATAGAGATAGTCTACATTGTTCGAGATAAATCGACAGATATCATGGAAGATAAATCGATTTTATGAAGGTTCGGAAATGATAGCAAAAGATATCAAAAATACCGAAAGATCGATAGAGATCGAAAACCAGCAATAAAAATGGAGTGCGACCAATAAAGGTCTGGAATGATCGATAGAGATTGAGAGGTATCAAAATAAAGCAGTAGAGATCAATAGAGATGATCTGCTCAATGGAGATCGGGAGAGATTAATATAGAAAATATAAAAAGACCGAGATAAGTAGAGAGCAATCGGTAGAGATCGAGAAATATCGATAAAAATTGACAATAATCAGAAGAGATCGATACAGATAATTAGAAAAGAGGAACAATCGATTACAGTGATCGGAAATTCACACAGACTCAGAAGAATTGACAGAGATCGAAAAAGGTTGGAACCGATCGATAGAAATCGAGTCATAAATAGACAAAGTTAAAGGCAGCTGGAGAGAGATCCGGAAAAATCGTAAAAAATCGAATGATAAAGATCGAAATACATCCAAAGAGTTCTATAGACATGAATAAACGTCAAGTGCAGAAACAGATCTGTTAAAATTGTGAAAAATTGGAAAACATTGTGTTAGCGTAATAGCTGTGATTAGGGAATATTAGAGATAAGAAAAGATCAGAAAGTCGTAAGATAATGACATAAATTCGAAGAGATAGACCGAAAATCAATAGAGACCACGAAATATTGACAAAGATACAGGAAGATGAATATCAATCTGGAAACGTGAAGAGAGCTAAAAGTCAAAATAGCTGAATCAAAATCCAGTTAGATCAATAGAGATCGGGAAAGATCGTGAGACATCTATAGTGATTCATAAAGATCAAAGGAGATCGAATGAGATCGGCAGGGATCATATAGTATGATGAACGATTGCAAAAGAGTGATCGGTAGAAATAGAGAATGATGGCTACATCTTGAGCTCATGTGATAGCGATTCAGATCATTGCACATTAGAAAAGATTGAATCAATCGAGACAAATTAAATTCTGAGTAATTGACAAAGATCGATAAAGATCGGGAGAAATCAATTATTGAGATCAGTAGAGGTCTAGAAATGTAATTAAAATACTCGCCTCAAAAGATGTAGATAGAACTCATTGGAGACGACGGAAGACCGTCGGATATTACACCGATCCAAACAGACTCCATAAAAATCGAAATGAATTGAGAGAGATCAATGAATTTTGGGAGAGATTAATAGAGATCAAGAAAGATTGGAACCAGAGACAAAGATAGATCTGGAGAAATTCAGAGAGATCTATAGATACAGATCGTGATTTATAATGAATTGGATCGGTAAAGATCATAAAAGATTGATAAAAATGACATAAACATAAACGATATTATTGGAGACAAAGAATATTACTGATGTTAAAAGCTGAATTTTTGTCTGCTCTTTCGAGATCTTCAGAAGCTGTCTTATCAAAACATAGACGTAACCTCATATTTATTCCTATAATGTTTGATTCGTCAATTTTGGTTTTTCCTCAATTCTAATTTTACCAAACAAAACCACTATAAATTTGACCCGTTCCAAAAACCTTTTTAAAATCTCCAGATAAAAAATATTATGAACTTCCATCAGCTGTCAATTACAATGTAGGGCTTCTGACATATTTTTGATTTTGTGAAATAGTCATGTACGTCCGATTTAATATATCACACGTTTCGGTTATTTGTGATAAAAAGCTGCGAAACAATATTTTTTCCGGCAGCTTATCTTTCGACAAAGGCGACATACAAACATCAATTCCGTGCATGAAATCTGTCAAAATGAATTTCTCTTGGAAGACCGAAGCCGCCTGCGGAAACGTGACGCTCCCGTCATTTTTCTTCCCGCGGCGAATGCGATCTTGATATGAAATATCGTTGTATTATTGCTTGGGTATACGTCGCATCGCGTCTCGACGATGAGAAAACCCCCTCGTCTTTGTCGAGTAAATGTCTTTTTTTGCTATTGTTTTATTTCTGTTAGTAAGTAAGCTAAGCAGCGTAAATTTACCTTGATTATTGGAGATAAGGATTCCGTGGGCAATTAATGACGAAGTCCTAAGATGTTTAAATTGAAAGACAAAAAGGAGCCCCTCCATCTGTCAAAATAGAAACACTCCTTCTTATACTGTTGCTTATCATTAAGCATACAGGAAGTGAAGCGAAATTTTGTGCTCACTCGAAAATCTTAGAAATGAATGTCGCGAGTTGAGTTACTCGTGCAATTGCGTTAAATCCACACAATTCTGGTAGAAATATACGGAAATGCGTAGCGAGTGGATAGAAACAAGAAGTAGAAAGGGTGGCTTACGAGTTGAGTTTCTTGCCTAGCGAGAGAGAACTTTGAAATCAATCAGAGCATTCGTGAAAATTAATATCTCCGTCTGCGAAATCCACTTGCTTCTTAATCAGGTTATCTTTAGACTCGTGCGAATGTCTGCCGCGTTAAAATCACGTGCGACGCCCTATACATTGTGCTTCCCCCTGGTGCGTGGTTCTCTTTTCCAAACCGAACGGATGGCTCTGTCTCTTTGGATTCTACTTCTCATTTTATGACGTAGAAATTTTATACTATGTTACTTTGATATGTCATCTTTAAAATATTCATGACTAAGAATACACTGACGAATTGTAACAAATGAATTTGATATAACTCAAAATTTCATTTTGATGTTTTAATAGTATATTACTCACCAAGGGAGACAAAATAAACAATGCCTCAGAGTGCGTGTAATTTTTACCGGAGGTGAAGCCGAGGGTGAGAAACATGCAGTCTGAGGTATTCTTTTTTACTTCCCGAGGGAAGTATACGATTTTTCTTCATGACAGGGAGGAAAGTTGCTGTTTTAGTCCTAGTGTGATGAAAAATTTATTGCCATGGATTCGCGGTCCATAAACTAATTTCACATATCAGTTTACACAGAAATGTTGCTAAGAGACAACGTGAGCACTTTAGATTACACTAAATAGTATATTTTGAGAAAGAATAAATTATCCAGATGTCAGTAAAACACTGTAAGATCCGTATACATTTTTTTAATTTCGTGAAGTTCTTGATTTCATAACCTTAACGTTGGAATACATCAAAACGGCCCAACGATACAAAACACGTTTAATTATAAGGTTCCATATATCTATCTATTTTATTTGTTTAATAATATTAGAAATGCACAGAATCGTTTTACTTTTGTAATATAAAACTACAGTGAATATTTAAAGTTTTTAGATGTTTAGATTTAGCAACCATGCTAAGTTTCCACGCCACGCTGCTTTGAGGCGCGACGATCGTCTTTCTCGAAAATGGGTAAACCTCCATGAATGTTACAAAATAGTGGTATTGGTGCTGTGCGATATTTAAGTACATTATAAGTGTACATTTCTTTTTAAACATGTTTTAATGATAAAGTTACTGGAGATTTGTCAGAAACTAAAAATCTTTTGCAAAATTTAATAATTTTATGATATGTTCGAAATCATTGTATATTTATACATTTAATTAGGTTATTGTAAAAGCTATTAGATAATTTTATGTATTCTTATTAAGATTTAAATTAGTTATTAAACATATAGGGGTTTGCTTCAACTAAGCACTAATTAGATTTAAGAACTTTCTTGCTTGATACTTATTACCCGAAAGATACTCACGCGATGTTTTCGAGCCCATTACGGAAAACCCCACGAGATAATAAAAATGGATATATCGTTTACTAATTATAGCAATTAGTTATATAATGTTCAATAATGTTCTAGTTTAAATTAAACTAACACAACACTAGAAAAACATATTTGTAACATCCACAAATATAAGTATATCTCTGTAATTTAAATATAGGTACACACGGTTTTAATTCTCTTTTAAGGAGTATGCTGAAAATTAATTTTATTGCTTTCAATGTATAAAATAATTCAAAATGTCTTCACATACTCATATTTAAACTTTATCACACTTGGTGTAATGGAGGCACAGAAAAATTTAAACAAAAAAATGATGTTTTAAAAGACTTAAAAATAATAATTCATGGGATTAAAAAAGGCAAAAATATCTGAATGTTACAATTTTCAAGTATGCTGCAATGCATCTGAAAACTAGTTTTATTAAATTTTGATGTACTACCACAAAAATAACTTCCCTGGATATGCCTATTTTTTCATGTTCTAGTAAGGTCTTTCCACCATAAAAAGTTCCCTTATTTCATCCCACTGGAAAAGTTGTTACTGCAGACAATATTAAAGCCAATTTTTATCCTAAAGTCTGCGATGTGCTCTTTTCAAATCTGAGGTTCATTTTTTGGCGCATAGAGTAGATTTTTCAATATGGCCACCTAATGACAAAAACAAAGGAATTTTTTCGTTTATAAACAATCTTTAATTTTCATGCGACGAGTAGGAATGATAGTTCAGTGCGAACTCAATTTTTAACAGTGTGCTTATCAGGTTGGGGTATATTTTTAAAATTTTTTCCAAATAGTAAAAATAATTTTGATGGCCTTATCTGCTTCGTTATTATTTGATTCCGCCGTGAACACTATATCCAGTGTCGCATATTTTTGTTTACGACCTTTGTTTACATTTTTATATGGTGATCGTAATACCAGATATTTTAAATGTTTTGCTAGGCAATAAAATTTTATTTATTTAACGTCTAAGAGATTTGACTAACTCAATAAAAAATATAAGATACTGACTATGTATCCGCTACCGTATACAAATCGATAATGTCTTTCTGTAAGTGCGCATGTTGTCGGCACGTGTTTACCTTGTGTATATTGCAAACATTTTAAATTTTTAAATTCGGACTCAGAATCTTTATTATTACGCCAATAATACAACATATTCAATTTTATCCAATATTTTCCAAACCGGATATCGCTAACGAGGTGCGTCCAGTATGTTTGTATTACCGTTTAGAAATTTAAAATGGTAAACTCAAATTCGTAAGTATTAAACGATAATACATATAAATTCTTTATTTTATGAGTTTTAATTCAGCATAGATGATACACCATTTTTAATTTTATAATCGCGATGTCAGATGTCGTAGTCTTTGCTCCAAAAAACATATAAAAAAAGATGTATTTGTAAAGATGCATCTACTATTGCGCTGCCATTTTGAATTTTGTATTCTAAAAAATTCATTATCAAAACAGAATCTTACGTTTGTATGCATTACTTCTAGATACGTTACAAAAACAAAACAATTTTCTCAATTAAAACCGCTATTGTGAATCCTCCATTTTGAATTTTGGAATTACGCCTTTTGGTCTTGCAAGTAACACTAGGGAAGTGATAATCACCGATTTTTTTTGAAACTGCGTATACAAGTACTTCTGTAAAAAGTATTTAACACGTGTTTTTTTGTTTTTCCCCGAAAACCATTTTTGGGGTGGAAATCACCCTTGAATGTTTGTAGAAATGGCCCTTGAATGTCTTTAGGGTTGAATAATAGTCTGTTAAAAATTATTTGTAGCATGTCTGTCAATATTGAGATATTGACGTTTTGAGGTCGCTGATGAAGAATTTGAAGTCAGATTTCGAAAATTCAAAATGGCGGATCCAACATGGCGGTCGAAATTTTATTGATTTTGATGAATGTAATGAAAATTGATATCTTTATGTTTTTGCGATCGCTGATGACGATTCTAAAGTCAGGTTTTGAAAATTCAAAATGGCGGAACCAATATGGCGGACGAATTTTTACTATTTTTCAGGAATTTTGTGAAACATGGTTGGCTAGGGATTGTAGGCATTACTGATTATCTACATGATGTTAGAGTTTGTGAAATTGTAGATTAAGAATAGCCGTTGTTCAACTATTTACTTCATGATATAACACTAATGCAGTTTATAATTGTTACGTATCCGGAAACTTGTTGACCGTGTTGCAACGGTTATTCTTAATCTACAATTTCACAAACTCTAACATCATGTTGATAATCAGTAATGTAAAAAATCCCTAGCCAACCATGTTTCACAAAATTCCTGAAAAATAGTAAAAATTCGTCCGCCATATTGGTTCCGCCATTTTGAATTTTCAAAACCTGACTTTAGAATCGTCATCAGCGACCGCAAAAACATAAATATCCCAATTTTCATTACATTCATAAAAATTAATAAAAATTTGACCGCCATATTGGATCCGCCATTTTAAATTTTTAAAATCTGTCAATATCCCAAAATTGACAGACATGCTACAAATAATTTTTAACAGACTATTATTCAACCCAAAAGACATTCAAGGCCATTTCTATAAACATTCAAGGGCGATTTCTATCCCAAAAATGGTTTTTGGGGAAAAACAAAAAAACACGTGTTAAATACTTTTTAAAGAAGTACTTGTATACACAGTTTCAAAAAAGTCGGTTATTATCACTTCCCTAGTGTTACTTGTTAGTACAAGTCATTATTCCACCCGATCAACGGTTTCAATGAGATCAATGAGATTGAACAACATATTCGTATGAAAATATAAGATTCATTGGAATAAAAAAACAATTTCCCGAGTTTTTTGTGTGTTCGGAGGTCATGTTGAAAAATCTGATGGTCGTGCCAACAAATAAACCTGAAATTCGTAAACAGCATGCTAAGAAAGTATAGGATGAATACTGGCATCAGTGCCGACTAGTATTTTTTCCAACGTAATGAAATAAGGAAATGTTTTATCGAATTTTAGGTTTTAATGGGTTAAACGGACGTGAATGTTTGTTTCGTAGAATTATTAATTATTTATAAGGCCTGTGAGTTCTTTAATTACCTGTTAACGATATTTTACGTAATGTTACATGAATTTAATAAATTACCGTATTTAAAAGATCCGTTTCAAGATTTTTGAAAATATTTGAATTCAGGAGATTGGAAAACATCTGATAGGTTTAAACAAAAATTCTAAAAATGGTAACATGAACATCGAAACATGAAACTATGAGTATTATTATGGAATTAATTTATATAATAAATAATTAAATATTGCATTGCAAGAAAGAAGTCTAGTGATTGTAATAAAAAAAAGTTGTGTAATGAAACAGATATTTTTACAATCACTTAGTCATTTTCTAGAATATAATGTGATGTTTTTATTCTATTAGGTTAAAAGATGCCATTTTCAAGTTTATCAAAGTAAAGGAGACTGTACTGCGTAATAATTTCTATAACGTAAATGGATGCCTCCAGTAATGCATACTGGTTACTTGACACTGAATTAGATGCTACGAATTGAAATGTGAGATTTCTTGCAAATACATATGTTATTCTTCAACAGAATATTATCAAGGTAATACACATATATCACTTTAACACATATATCATCTTTCTTGAATAATCTCTTCATGTTAAAGATATTTTCAAAATCATTTAATACCTTAATCTTCGACAAAATTCCATAAGAACAATACACTGAAAAACGTTTTTTAATACCAGTTATAAGCCTTTGTCTATTTTATTTATTAGTGAATAAAATATTTATCATTTAAATGTACTTATTAAGGGATATGTCCTCTATAAATTCATTTATTTTGTAGGTTATGTAAATGGCGATGAGGATACATTGTGCTGAAGAGGACTACTGCCAATTTGAATTAACCTTATAATTCCTAACTCAAATATGTTAATGAATAGCGACAACAAATTATTTTAATCGACAAATGGTTGCACAGACAAAAAATTGTTTACAGCATGGCGGATCCTAAATGCCACAATGACAATTTTTTCTGTTTAAAATTAACTAATTTTTTTCTTGAAAACAATACTCTTTACAGAAAATTTTCTTCGAATAAAAATATTGGCTAAAGGATGTCTTCAAAATTTCTGAAATTTTGTTGGACAATACTACATCCAGTTCGATAGAAAATGAACTTCTAATGGTGTATTAACTAACGAATGAAGATCTATAGGCCCAAAAACTAGTTTGTCCACCCTCCTACTTTAATCATGATCGATTTATTAATAAAAATTGTTCTTTATGCTAAAAATAATAATGATAAGTGGAGTTACGTATAAAAGATCCGAAATATTAAATCAGTTCGTAATGAATACATTAATATACAATACTCTCAAAGTAGTGGAACATGAATAGGAAAATGAATAACACAGGGTCACCTTTATCACGATAAATCATCAAAACAAACGTGTAGATAATAATATCATATTGAAATATGAAATATAATGAATGACGAATTAATGCCAACGATGAAGGTAACGAAATCGATGAGAATATATCTCAACGATTGGATTGACTCTCGAGGGATTGTTTGATGCAATGACCAGTGATCGATCTCTGTCTCGCTGATCGCTTTTCTCGGCAACCGAATTTATTTTCACCCTCTGAAACATCAATGAATCATACTGCTCGATAACAAACTAATCTCCGCAGATTTATGATCGACGTATCCTGCTTATGAAATATCTAATACACGGAACGAATCGTCAGCAGCTAGTGCCGCACTTATTACACCATTTAATATTGACGTCAAACCTGTCTTCTAGACTATAACCAAACGGAAATCGTGAAATATATATTACATTATATCAAATCAATTTTATCAGTATATTTTCATTCATAACGATATCATTCGCTCTATGACAATGGAACAATTGATCGACATTGAGTATCCTGAAATATTTCATGAATACGAATGTAGGTTATGTGACAATTAGTCGCTGTAATATAGAAGTGAATTATCTGGTGTGCTATAATACATGATTAAGTCATCAGACATATACCGCTGAACTAATACAACTTAATATTTTTTGTTATATAGCGCAGTCCGCGTGTAACCGTCCAATTACAAATATTAGTAAGTACAGAGGATATTTCTATTTATATAACAGAAAATTGTAATAATAATGAAGAATAACGAAAAATATAATTTCTGTAAGCTGTCTTGAATCATATTAATACTATAACTCTTACTGAACTGGTTAGAGCATACCGATACAACGACGAAACCTGCGACCCAACAGTTAGAATTGGTAAAATAAGTGTCGGATATAAACTTATTATTGTGAAAGGATTTTTAAAAAACCTAGTCGAGTACCTGATAAATGCCAGATTTCGATACGCCTAATTGAAAATAGCAGTCAAATTCGTAAAATTAAATTTATTATTAAATTAAATTTATTATTACATAAAATGCCTAGATCTTTCATAGTAGAGGTTGAAGGAAGCATTTTTATTGAAGGAGGATTTATCATTATCGACATACATTTATCGATATTGAGTTCACTATATTGAACACCACGCAACATGACTAGCAATATCATTTTGTAGTTGAATTCGTGTTATCGTCAGTAAATAAAAAGATTTTAGCAAATTTAATTGCATACAAATTTTGTCATTAATGAATAAAATAACACAGGGCTCGGATGGGAACCCTGATGTATACCAGATGAAGCACTGTAGGCTTCAGACTCAATTCACTCTCTGCTTTTGATTTAAGACGAATGAAATTATTTGGTCTTATTAGGAGCCACCAACTGGAAGTATCTTTAATTTGTAACACAAAATCTAGTGATCGACATTGTCACAAGCATTAGCAAAATCTAATATTCAGGCAATTTGAGAACATCCTCCGGGTGGCATTGACATAATCAGAGAACAATAATTAATCTGTAGTTGAGGATCTCATAAAACCATGTTGATAAGAAGAAATGAATGGCTGGATAAGTTACGCGTAACATCATAAAAAATGTTTGGAAATATTCGTCACATAAATAAATTCTCTTGTTTTCCCTACAGTTCCTGCTTTCTTTAATAAACATATTTTTAAATGATAGCTAACATACACTAAATACATAATATAGGAGTTACTAATTTAAAAAAAATCTGATCGCGTTGAACCGTTTTCCATCAGCTCTCTCACTATCACTTATTTTTCATCGAATAAAAAGTTCTGTGGTAAAAAAAGTTTCCCCACTGTCGGGAGCAATCTTTCAATGTTGGGTCGAAAAGTTCAAGTTTTAAGCTTTCATTTTAGCCCTACTAGAAATGTCGTATCACATTGCATTTTTGTTTTATTGTGACTCAAAAAATGCTAAAAAGATCTTTTTTGGTCACTTCTCGACATTTATGAAACTGATATTTTTTCCACTATTTTCATATTTCTTATGACCTAAACAATTAATAAATAAAAATTTGAAATAAACAAATCTCGACCTTTTTGTTGTAACCCAATGTAATTAAAAGAATAGTATTTAGAACGAACAAGTTATGAAATCAAGTTGTTGCCTAAAATGTTATTAGATATCCGAAAAGTTAAAAACCAAAATGGAATATCCTTTTCGAAACTAATATTATAAAAATGAAGCCAGTAAAGAATAACCTGTCTATTGGAAAATACACTAGAATTTGAAACATAAATAATACGATGTAACCAATATTACGTTAGCCAGTTTATTCAGCACTAATATTACATCCAACATCTTTTCATTTTCTTCATCGTACGTTATTTTCAGTAAAAAATAACAAAATATTATTGTTAATTGTTAATACGAGATTTGACGTTGAAAATGTAACATAAAATAAATGCATTCCTTTTATCGAAATAATGTTTGTGATAGTTACGTTTAGTTTGAAACGTTTTTAGTTATTTCCTTTTTAGTTTCTCTATACCTTTGCTCTTTACATTTATATACCGCATATTTTAAACATTATTTAATCTTAATTTCATCAAATCTATAAATTAAAAAAGGAAATATACATACATTGAAGGGATTCATTCTATTACTAAGATACTAAGTAATTGCGTTTAAATTTTGTATTTTTGATAGTTAATAGCTCAAGAAATTAAAAATATTTCAACAATATTTCAATCAATAGTTGCACATAATTTATAATTTATAGATAAATGACTACTTTAGCTAATTAAAATATCTTGTTACCGTCGATTTATAAATAACTGTGATTATTATAACTTCTAGATACCACCGATTAAAAGTTAGAAATATTCTATTTCCTTTGGTAAGCGGATATAATACGTTTAAATATTACTAGTTAAATTACACATTTGTTGTACGCATTTTACATATATACTTGATTTTATGATATTTCAAAATTGTTTTTTAAAGTTTGAAATATTCTTATACGATTTTTTAATATACATGCTACTACAAAATGGTATATTGTAAATCTATACTAGCTTTAAACCAAACTTACGTATAATAAACGTATATTAAACGATACTGTCTTTTCGTGGATTAATGAAACGGTTCAAATTCAGGTTTCGTTTAGTACACGAGCAAACGAACGTTTGAAATATTTTCGTTTTAAAAGTGGTATGGCTTCGACGTTTTATAAACGTCTATCATAAAAAAATATTAAACTAATTCACGAACTAAAGTATGCACATGTCTTATAACCGGTGTATATTTAAGTACATTTAAACGTTTTTCATACAGGTATATTTATATACAATATTACACCTTTATTTAACGACCTTTGAACGTATGTTATTTATAATACTTCTTACAAGATTTGTAGACATAATAAATACGTTTAGTATAATATGCACGTAATATAAATGTATATGAAAAACATCAGTACACTACTTCGATAACTAATAATTTTTTGTAATAATCAAATAACTAAAACACAAATAATTTCTCATAAAACTCAAATGTTTGAAGAACACTTCTTTCAATATATTCCACCTTTACTTTTAAATATTAATGATAATCTTAATAATTTTGCTAATGAATACGTACGACTAATGAAAAGTAACCCATTTTCCTGATACCTTAGTCTTCTTTTTTTGATTCTCGCATTCCAGCCTGTCAACAATGTTGACGTCAATAAAAATCCATCATCCTTAAGACAGTGAAAACCGCAAGTTGCTTAGAAGTCGTAATGAACACAAATCATGAACCGATCTTTCTACTGTGCGGGAAATGTGAAAATCACATGTTTGGAATAATTTCCAATATAACCGATTTCAGTAAGGAAGCAATGGCCTATCTGTTCGAGAAATTTCACGTGTCTCGCGGCATAGTAATACCGTGAAGTCTATTTCAAAGTGTCACGGGAAATGGCTCCTATATCATTCGGTCTCGCGAGATCCACTTCGAAATTCCAATTTCGCAGAAACGGGGATATATAGGTGAGGGCACTTTGTCAAACTGTGCGCATATTCGTACAACTTTTTCCTTCTTTCCCATACCTTTTCTATTTAGAATCGCATCTCATTTGTAACTCATGGCTCACTAACAAATATTAGGCGCCGAAAACACTGCTATTTCTCTAAAAAATACCGTGAATTAAAATTTTTACATTTCTATTTTATATATTTTTAATTTTATAAGTTTTGACCGTCACTTTTCACACACAAAAAGTTGGCAAAATGACTGTCGATTTATATGATATTCTGCCATGCTCCTACACAACACATGGGGATGTCCTCTCATGCTCCTCAGAACGTCCGTTTTTATCGACCTGTGAGCTTTCTCAAGGCTCATCAATAGTATCAAAATTTTATAATTATCGTTATCATGATTTTTGCCGCATTATTTCATTACTAATATTTCAGGAATTATCTCTATGAAATAATGTTATTTAGATGAAAATCATACCGTGCCCTTTTCCTTGGAAATCTTGTTTAGAATAAAATCTACATTTTTCATTTAGAAAATTCAAAAATTGAGATTACGTCCGCTTTTTTGGAGTATACATTTTGAATGGCGAAAATATAAATAACTACAAACTTGTAATCAGCTATACGTATACTAAATTTCAAATTAATTTGCACACATTGCGCAGAAAGTAACACAAAGTATTAAAAGGAAACTCGTCTTCCAACGAATCTCGGACTATAGATCATCGACATTAATCATAATCACTGTAAATGTAGCAAGAGGTAATTATTCGATACACTCGTTCACAACAATAAGAATGGAATAATATATGAGACTGCTGTCCTTAATGATCTAATATGACGCCAGTATCATTAAAATAATTATCAAATGATATCCGCTACCAGTGATAAGAATAATTAAATCCGGCATTTAGTACGCCAGTCAGCTTCTAATTTGGACGACTCTCTGCTAGAGCGTCAGAAATACAATTTCCTCGATGTTTTTAACGTCGGCAATGTCGCTTAAATGATGGAGAGAAGTTTTTAATAAAGTTTGAAATAATCGCACCCACTTCTCCCGCGTGCGACTTAACGATCTGCCAATAAGCCAAGCGTAAAGATCGTCGCGCGTGAAGTCTCTGGATAAGTAGCTTCTTCGCGTCTCAGCTCGCTCATCCTCGATCTTTTTGCGGAAGCCGGCGACAATCATTATATATCTAATTAATTATAATGAGTCAGGACTAGATCGCTCAACATCACCTACACATCTTAACCGTTTCGCGAACGCCTTTCGTTCATTAGTGCGCAGTCAATGTACCGGACGCTTGGTTCCGACTGCTATGTCGCCGTAGCGAAATAAATACCACTCGAGCTATGGGAAATACCAGTAGTTTATGCCGATATGCAACTCGTAGGTTCACAGGATAAACTGATGTTCCCGGTCAAATGCCTTGCGAATCCCACGTCAGAGCTGCCTCGATCGTCATTAGGGATGACGAGAAAAACAAATGTCAAAATTATAGTGTTTGTCTTCAAGGACTAAGTCCTTGTGTAGTTCGAAAAAAATATGTCCGCTGCATTGTTCTCAGTAAGACAAACAATTTGAAATGAATGAAAAGACCCAACCAATCAAGGTCATCTTCCATACATCACATGTCACCATTACTTAGGTAATTACGGTCCTAAACAGAAAACTCTAGGAATAGAATGATGACTTCTTAAGAATGGAATGATGGTCACTGGATCCGAATAGTTTGATTGCTTTTAAACCAGCAGAATTAGGTTTTTGCATTATTCCAACGCTGATTCTTGAGATATTTAGTATATGTTTGCGGAATTCACAGTGCGAATCAACTCGATGCATTTTAAAAAAGATGAATGGGCTAGAACCAGAATTCTGATTGCTGGATCTGAAGACGGTTAGGTTGCTGTTTACTGAATCTGCATGGTTGATCGCAGGGCCTACGCAGTTTTAATACTGACTGGCCGTGGTATTTAAACGAGTTTTCTTGAAAGAATTAGAATGTTGCAACCGAATAGGTTATGTTTGCGAAATGCGCACTGAGTATTGAGTAGACAAAACACATTCTAGGAAGATTGAAATTGCTACCACCAGAATCATTGTTAAGAAAACTGGAGAGTTTGGTTAACTCTGAATCAACCAAAAGTTCAGTTTCAAAACCAAACTAGGTTTAACCAAATCGGTTGGATCAAAAATTAAAATGACAATCCAAGATTAATGAAAATCTCATAGCATACCTTCAACATATGAACATAAAAATTTCATACCCTGCCTTTAACCCCATGTATGTTAAATTGTAAAGTCGAATCCTGAAGATGCATTTCGGGAATTCCCTCTTGGCAATTGGTAAAAACGAGGATACGGGACTTTTACGCGGTGGCGAAACCGCGAGTCAAGTGGCCTCGTTAGTGCTTTGGGAAAGAGATATCGGTCCGAGGGATTCGATGCAGCATCCCTTTTATCCCGCCCAATCGTTCGAGAAACATCGGCCTGGCCCGACGTTACAAGCGCACAAATCTCTCCTCGTGTCGGTCGTATACCCTCGCCACGGGTGATTTAGCGGCTTTTTCGAGAGCCCATGGACTCTTTTATATCAAATGCGGACTCCATTCGACTTCATGACTAGCCTCTGGCGGTAGGGAGCTTTCCACCAGTGGATCGGAAATAGAATTTATGATCACCTTACATCTGAACTTAACATCGATATTTGCAAAGTTCTGAACAATTTGATATCATGAACATTCTACACGTAATTTATGACGATAATTTTTCGAAAAAGTTTTCAATTCAAAGTTTAAAAAAGGTCTAGTTACCAAGAGTCTATTGAGTAACGATCGATCGTAGGATTTCTAAGCTATTCAGTTTCATCAGCAGCGATAGATATAAACCAAAATTCTCAATTATTACGCCGGAATGGGAAGAAAATTGACAGTGATTAACCGAAACAAATGGACTCGAAGAGCGCAGAACGTGTTTCCATTTAGCACCTAAGTGAAAAGTTCGAGCACTCAGTCACGCCCTTTAGAGAGATATTATTCGGGACCTTTTAGAAACGTCTATCGAAGGGTTATAATGGAATATCCTTTTCGACATATTCCGTAAAAGGGTTTAGGTGGAGGCTACCCGCACGATTTCTGGACGGGATTTTAAGAGCGTCTATAGTCGCACATGCGAGCCAAAGAATACGTAATGGCAATGAGGACGATCGAGCACGTTTCCTCCTCGACATATAGCGGCTTTCAAGGGTCATTTCACTCGATTCGCATGAAGTAATCTCTCCTTCCTTACGGAAATATGAAGTGTCCTTAGAGAATTTACGTATCTTTCGTCCGCCATATTGCTTATTGACTTTCTTCAAGAACCGTGAAGGCGATGATTGTCGTCTTGCTATTATCGTTTTCCTATAAACAATATTTCATGCCAATTTTTCGAAAATGGCGTTTATGTGATACGAAAGAAATCCGCATGATGTATTGTGCTGTATACCTATAACCAATAGTAAAGGTCAAGGTTATGATCCAGAATAATTCAGTTGGAAAACGATATAGTTATTGCTAGATACGGTACTACATTAGAACTGTGGTAACCTTCTTCTGTTTAAGAGAAGGTTCTCCTCAAGCTACAAAAAGTGCAATTTTTATGTATAAATATTACCAGGTAAATTTTGTAGGCCCTCTGAAAAAAGGGCCGCCTAAAAAACGGTGAACCGTTTATTCCATAGGACTCATCTGAACAAAAAAACATTTGATACAATTAATCTAAAAAAAAATATTTTTCTGAAATATAAAGATGTTCATTGAGTCGATAGCTGTATATGTTGTTCCATCTTGAATATAAATTTACGTATTTTTTCTTGGAACATTGAGTTAATCATAAAAATGAAAATAAAAACATTAATTACTACCTTAATACGGGTTCGGATTTGAACCACATATAAAGGAAGAAAATATAAACATATTCAGGTTTTATGGCGTCTTGGTCTCATATTATGAGAGCTGCGAAAATATTAGTACTTAATTTTCTTTGACTACTTCTCACATACATTTTGTTTAACAAAATTTCCTCTCGATTCCTGTATCGTTTTCAGTTCAAACAAATAATTCTTAACATTAACAATTATACTAGGTATCTCTACATTCTTTTATATCTTTCTGTATTATATTATTTAAAAAGTGAAAAATGATACTACTTTCCTAGTAACTTTTATCGTAAGTTTAATAATATTTGCATCTCATTAAAGTTGAGTTTGTTAGTTTCTGTAAATAAAATAATTATAAAACTAGTATTGGCGTGGTGCCTCGCGCGCTTCGCTTGTTAAGATACTTCGACCTTGTGAAGCATCGGTTATTCCTTAATACTCTTCCAGTTATATTATCGAGAAATATTGTATTTAGAGAAAGAGTGCTATTAGGAGAACATTCCATAAATAACTCAAGTCAGAAAGAAGGGGCGTGGAGGAGGGGGTTCCTTGAATGTATAAAAAGTGAAACTGAGTATTTTCAAAACTTCAACCCTCGACATATATCAGCCGAAATATTAATAAATAACATTTTAACTCTCCGGGCGCGAAGCTTGATTTCACGCCCTAGGGCGAAACCATAGGGCTCGAATTATGGAATAATAAAAATATCATTTTAATTGTTGCAGTGTCGACGAAGTTGTAGTCCTCCACCATTCTCCATACCTACGGTCAGGGTCGAAATAATTAATATAAAAACAACTACATCAAATAGAGTATTTTTACTAACACGAGTAGTTCGAAAAAAAATTTTACATAATGAAGGTAAGTACATAGGTAAAACTAGTATAGGAATAACATTAAATTAATCATGATTTCTTTACACTCTTGAAAAATATAACAAATCAAAATGAACAAAAAGTTTAATAAATAATTTGATACACAATTAAAATTGAATGCTGAAAGATGAATGCTACTAACCAATAATGCATTAAAAATGTTAACAACTCCGGCAACATATCTACCATTTTCGAAAAAGATATTATCGGTAACAAAATAATACAGCGAAATGTCATCATAGGAATAATTCAAAGAAATATCACAAGGACATTGAAATATCCTACGTTATAAATATTACTAAACAATATAAATGGACACAGAGAAAATGTTTCTTCAAAATTTTACCATTCCAGATGGTAGTTTTTAAATATTAGGAGAAAATTGCCATTTTTTCTAAAATTATTATAAGTTCCTGTAATTTGTTATTTAGAGAGTAAAAATTATAATTTTTACAATAAATAATGTTTTTCGACAAGAAAAAAAAATTCTTTTAAATGTCAAACCTTCTTAAGTATGTGTAAAAAATTCAGCAAGATCCAATTTCTAAGAAATACAATTTTAAAACCTTTTATACATTAAAATGGCATTAATTCTAAAAAAAATATACCATTGGATATTTTTCACCGAAACTTGACAATATTTTATATATTGATACTTCACTTTAATGAAGATTAGTTAAAATATGTCAACCTTGGACAGATACGAGGTCGACTGCACCAATTTTCTGTGCTTAATTTCACCTACATATATAGAATATTGAGATTTTATAATTCTTTCAAAAACATATCCTGTCTCATAATTCTCCAACTTTCCTAGTTATATAAAACACACTGGCCCTAAAAATCCAAAAATACTTTTGCAGTAACATATATCAGGTATGTATCAGATTGTTATTTTTAAAGTTGTGCTGCAGGGGGATACATGAACATAACCGATTAAAGGTTTGTTGAGGTGAAAATGAAATATTGTAAAAGGAGTTCTAATCTATTCTAAATATACTGTATCAAGTCGTCGGAATAGTACTCGATGTGTTAAGGGTGAACTTTATTTTCAACGAGCGGGACGTTTGGCACTTGAGCGAAACTAATATAACAATCTCCCTCGTTAGGGATCAATATTTTGCACGTAATATATACAATATTTTTTAAAAGACCCCTGGTAGAAATTCCGGCTGTCTTATTGGGCATTTATTGTACAATATTCTTAGACAATTTTTGGACATAAATGTAAGATTTTGTTGGCTATTTATTGGACAGTTTTATTAGACAATTTTTGCACAATTTTATTGCTTATGTATTGTATGAATTGAAAAACAGATAAAAGAAAATAGAAATTTTATCACATATTTCGGGGATCTCGGACACCATTGTATTTATTTATCTCTACGTTTACATCATCACATATAGACATAGAAATTGTAAAACAGAAGCGCCACGCCATATAAATACAAATATGTATACGCAGTAGCGAAACGATCACTAAATGCTGCAGTTGAAGGTTGCTTATATACTGAATACATTGGACTCATGTACTTTCGAGAAAGTTTTGTAGCCGTAAAACCCGCAAAACCAAACGGTGATCCACCTATAGTATAGCGTTCGGTCGGTAACTTATCGCCTGAAATCAAACAATATCTTACCGACGAAAACGCAAATCGAATGATAACTAGAACTTGAATATGTTTTTGTCTTTTAATTTGACTAGATAATATAGAAGGACGAAGCGACCTTCAAGTTCGATTTTCTTATTCGGTTCATTGTTGTGTTCAGGCATATATTCGCCGTATTTCTGTGGAGAATACAAGCCGGTAATGTCAATAATTCATTATAGGTTATGTCGCTTTGTTTTCATAGAGGTTTGTAATTGAAGCATTTTCGACATGCAATGAATAAAGCATAAAACTCGTCTGCGCTTGATTTTCATTCGAACGACTTTTAGATATATTCAGATATCTTCTTATTCAATTTTGATCAATATCCGTGATTGCTGAACTTTAAAACAGAAATTAATATCACATTGAAAATCATCGCCTCGAAGATAACGCAAAATATTAAGTTTCGCTGGACATTATACGTACGATTTTGTTCAAAACGAAAAATACGCGAGTGATATAATATTCATCTGCAAATATTAAGTAATGTTTAGGTTACATCTAAGATTTGGTGTTTAAAAAACTTTTCTTGAATAATATTTGGATAAAAATATCGCACAATTATTGCACATATTTCTTGTCCAAGAATTAGACAATTTTGTAAGATTTTCTTGTTTAAGATATGTTTTGCTTAAAATTGTCCAATTCTTGAGTATTTTATGGACACTTTTATTGTATACATGTTTTATGTTCAATAATTGTACAATAATTGGTTTCAATTTCTACTAGGGACCCTTTGAAGGAATTGGTTATTCGTACTTACTACTTCGATGTAGAGGTATGTATAAAACATTTAAAGATTCGAAATAATGAAAAAATTCAACCAAAATTTCTATAAAAGTAGCTATAAAATAATAATAAATTAGGTATCGAAGTAATTTCCGATATTGGATCAAGAGGTGCATACAGGGCTTTGTGATTAGCTGAAAACATACGCGGAAATTTTATTTTCTCCTACATCGATGGCCATTCATTTGACAAAAACGTTCTAAAACAGTGAATATTGCGAATTTTGAAGAATAAAATTCACCAATCAAAAGATCATGGCAAATCTAAGAATCAGTTAAATCGAATTTTTATACAGTACATTTTTAACAGTATCTTAAGTTTTAAATCGATCTGAGGTAAGGATTTTTTTGTTTTGATGTCCTGTTTTTTATGTTCCTAACTCTCAGTCCTCCACAATTTTGGTTTTAGATTTTACTAAAGCCTAACTCACTCCATCAAGTGGTTACACGGCAATCCTTCCACCAGATCGGTTTTGGCACATAGGTTACGAGTTTTCTCATTTTTTACTGGGCAATAGTATAATAGTTGACAATAACCGAATACCATTTGATATCTTAGCCATAATTTACGGAGTTTCGCAAAACTATAATCGTGAGATTATCTTGGATTTTATTGTTATTAATATCCTTTCTTCTCTTACCTTGTCGTAACATAACAATAATTTAAGCGATGATGTTCAGCTCCACCCAGGTACTTAACTGAAACAATTCGTCAGCTGAATCACGACATTTCAGTTCTTGTGGTACTGAGACTCTTACTTCCATGAAGCCAGCCCCCTAGAGGAAATTCTTCCGGATGTCATAACTTTAGTTGGAACTGGAATTTTTCGACGAGGAAGAATCGAAAACATGCTTTTTATTTACTCCGATAAAAAATGTAAAATGTAGAACCTTTTTGGTTTTGCAGAGCACGGCCGGGGGTGCAGTAGCACGATTTAGTTACAAACCAATTTAATTTATTCCCTGCGATTAGTGGTTAGACTAGAAATGTCAATGGTAGTTTTTTAGGCGTAGCAAATTAGGAGCATTTTTGGATACTCTTCCGTCCAAAAAAATGAAGTTGTGACATCCGGAAGCATTTCCCTTTGCGGGTTGTCTAGAAAGCGGTGAGACTATGGCCTAACTCAACATAAATTAAAAAATACGCTCTTTCTTTCTAAAGACAAGTAACTATATTCCCTATAACACTTGATGTTACTGACCCTTCACTGAATTATTATTCTAAATCGTTATGGATTAAAGCCATTCGTTTCTGAAATGCTTTTCCCTCATCACTTCGACATTAATCATCCACTGACATTTTCTGATCAGCACTCTGCAATCATTGAACATCTCTGCAATAACATCACACAGAAGTAAATAACTTTAAAGGGGTCAATGATTTGCTTGTTTATATATGCAGCTACTTATGTTTATCTTTCTACTGTTATTTTATCAGTGCCTTGAGGATTAGATTACAGTGGTTACTAACCCAGTGGGCTACGAAACTATGGTCGGGGCTTTTGCAGACCTGCAATGATAATGATCGAACTATTAGGTAAATACTACCAACATAAAATATAAATGCTTGGTTTCATTTTTCCATATACATATAATCCAATGCAAGGAAATATTCGGTAGATCACGACAGGTCATTGACCTCATATGACGAACCGTGCATAAAACACGCACTCGTAGTAAGTCAATTGACTGCTCACGGAAAGAAAAAACATCTATAAAAGATGAAAAGCCGCATTTCGCATCGACGATTCCTCGCCTCGTTCGTTCAAATATTCGTCTACTTAACGGGAATTAAACGGTAGGTAATCCGCGTTCAACAGCGTCTGACGAATTTATCGAAGCTCGCGCTGTAGTTGGCGCTGAAGATTTGCTCTTCCGATTGAACGTCGCCGCAACGACGTCGACGACGTTTGAAAATGGAGGGAACGACTTTTGACGCAAGAACGATCAAAGTAGACGAGACGACTAATCGGCAAAGGATGCTCCCTTATGGATTTCTTATTCCCATTCAATTTGGAACCATCGACGTGAACATGATTTGCGGTAGAGATTGGAGAAAATTCGTTGCTCGATTCACGGTACCGTCGATCTCAACGTCTGCTTAATTCAAATAATTGATGATGAGCACGACCAATATCAACATTTCAATCAACTTAAATTTGTTCTCACTTGGAAGTATATTTTTTTGAACCCTGAATGTAGTTCCTTTAATAATAGTTGGTGGGTGTGTTTACATACCCACGTAACATATTTAATTAAGTGAACACAAATAAAACAAAGGACAATTTATCTCGGAATGAAAAATACAAAATATTAGGCAATCTACCATGTAGACCTGTCAAATTAATTTACAACCTAACAACTACGATTTCATCTCCATTCCAATAGCTTGCAAATCCCTACGAAAAGGGTCATAATCGAAAAATGATGCGAACCAAAGTACAGATTTTTCGGTTCAAGCGTAAGACCTGCATTTCATGAACTTATGAAATTGCGAGCGAGCGATGCACGAAACTTTGCATATGCCAAGCGCCGCTAAGGGCCAGAAGGAACCGAATAACTGCGTTTAGTATGCAAGTCCATTGCCAGCGGGCGCATCCCCGAATGCACATTACGTCAGATTGCATGCTTCCGAATTCCGCGAGACAATGCATATAATCGCAACCCCGTTGCATATCGGGATTCCAATTCGAACGCTCTGCAACCCCAGTAATCCACGGCTACGCATCATCCTGCCTATCGCGCATAAAAATCCTCTACTTTTTTCTTGCGTCGTCGACCGTTCGTTAAAAACATATCCTGGTGAATGTTGTCTGTTCAAATTACACGTGAAATTTTCTCAATATTTCAATGATTTATTCGTCATCCGATGTCTCTTTAATTAAGTATTCTCCAATAATGGTCAGTCTAGAAGTTGGACGCTAATTGTGCTCCACTATTTTTTATTGGTCTGTAATGAAAATAAATATCTGGTTTATTAGACCCAACTCCTATAAGTACTCCACGTGAAAGAACTTCCAACACAAGTTGGCATTGTCTAGCGGTTTGGATTTAATTCAAAATGCGATATTCCAATTACGTCCAATTCCATTAATTTAAATGCTCTATACGAAAAACGTATACCAAACTTTGTATATATATTCTATATCGCACCTGGAATTCGATGCAATATACGATATATTTGCAAGTCGAAACAGTCGCGCGACATATCTCGCACGACTGCTTTTGAAACAGTGCATATGCTGTACGCACGGATATCGCAAATTCGTGGGAAAGAGAAGGAGACACTACCATACCTAAACGAGAGAAAAGGAAGGAGAGAAGCTAGCGTAAGTGAAAGAGTGAGATGGGAAGAGAGAAAACGGAGTTCGTGCACCATCAGTTTGGTACGAGCTGCGATAAAGTTCGAGTCGCGCGGATGGAATCGTAAATCGCAAATCAGAGATCGGAGATAGACGAGAATACTCCAAACGAACTGCGATCCGCAATTTAGGATATGGACAAAATCAAAATCTGTTTCTTCATTCTATTCATCTCACTGTTCTGGAATTCATGTTATCTTCCTAAAATACTATTATAACCATGTTGGAAATGATGCTGGAGTTAGAGGATGCGGTTATAAAAAACAGGCTTGTGATATTTAAGAGATCTTATAATTTTGTATCCCTGTTTAAAATATTAAAGGAATGTATAATGAGTACTAATTAAAATATGATTTCCAAGAGTAACCTAGTTAGAACACCAAATGCAAGGTGCAGGATGTAAGATGAATCAGTGCGGGAGCGGCATGTTGCGTCGCAATGGTATAGGCTAATATCTACTCGGCGCCATATTGCTGATTAACATATGCATCCAATACTCCTGGCTCGTTCAAATGCAAACACGTCAAGCCGGGAGCTATTCCTACGTAACGTTGTATAAAGCTCTGATTCAAACGGCATATTAAAGGTTGACTCATCTTTCTGCTAGGCTCAACGAAATGTCTCTATCATTTTATATTTCCTTTTCGGTATCTCTCTATTTATTTCTCTCTCTTTATCTCCTTTTAGGTTTTGCTTTTCCATGAAGCATGCTGCGAATACGGGGATTCGAACGAAGCGATCCTTGCAAACGATCGGCGAGGTGGTTTGTATCTACTAATGCCTGCAGCCTAGAGGCCGACCCAACTGTTGCTGCACCCACTGACCCGACCTCAAACTTTTGGAATTACTCAACGGGAACGTGGAAATTATTTCTTTCATGTAGGAAACATAAAATTCCTTTTGCTTTATTATGAAAATAAATCAATGGGAATAGTAAATGATGTTGTTAGTTTAAAAATGAAATGAATATATCTAGTAATTTAACTAAAGGTCAATTCCAGATCAGCAACTCCAGATATTTAATTTTCCTCATTATAACGATTTTTCTGGTTTGATTCATTATTTTACAATCAACTCAAAAATACTAGAAATTGAGCTATAGATACACTTAGCTAGATATTCGTAATAAAATAAAGCAACAGAAACATATTAATAATGAATTCCATTAACCTAATGAACAAACCAAGTTTTATATTTCGATCACGGGACAACCACCCTTTTATCAATACACGATTTGACCACGGAAAATGTCGAGCCGTCGGACAGTTCGAAGTCTCGTTCTAATCAAATTTTTGCTAAAATCCGAACCAGCATGAACTTGCGTACCCGAGCTGGAAAAAACGCTAGTAATAACTGTATCCACAAATTATTACATTCCTCACTTAAAAATGGAATTCACGTGGCGAATACCCACCGCGTACAAAGTGCCGAGAACAAAGCGAAGCATTGCATTATAAGCGTACAGCAATTAGGCGACCATGGGACAGATAATAACCCTCGTATCGAAATCGTCATCTCTTTTCTTTGCGACTGTGTCACGCAGCCCGGTTTTGTGACGGTGGGATCTCTGTCGGCGAACGGAGCTGCGTATTTTGTTCTCGCACCCCGTTTGAACCAACTTCGTAGCTTTAGCTTTGACGCCCCTGATAATCCAAGCGCACGGAACGAGAACGTGAGTGAGAGAGAGAGGGGAAAGGTACCTGAATACAGTATCCTCGAGAGTGAGAGAAAGGAAAAACGAGTGACCCTATATGATAAGAGAGAGTGAGGGATAGAGAGGAAAATCGGAGGTCCAGGATTGGGCGAATAGAAGCGAAACGAGAGATGAAAAGAGAAAGGAAAGTGCGGAAAAGAGAGAAGGAAAGCGGGAGGAAAGGCAAATGAACGAGTCGCGCCATGAAAGGAACTCGTACAGAATCCGGGAAACCCCATACGGGGATGGCGGGGGTTCCCCGCGACACGGGCCGGCCACCGACTAATTGGAATTCGTCCGTGGCAGTCGAAGCAAGCCTTTCTATAATTGAGACGCGGCCAGACCGGCAAAAAAATCTAAAAGGGACGAGAGAGGATACGCGCTGTCTCCCGCCGAGGAAAATTTCATCATTCCTCATTCGCGAGGTCCGGAAAAAATGCGGAGACGACAGGGATCTAGGGGTAGGGTGTTGACGAATTTTGGTAGCGACTCGAATATGAGAAAGGAGACCGTCTCGTGTTACGTCCTGCCTTTTTGCCTCGGAAATATTTGCTCGCATATTCCTCCTTAGACGCGAGCGTACGTGTGTTTACAACGTTGTAATTATTCTCTTTCGCTATTAAACAAGTTCCAGTTTCTGTTTTTTATTTTTTTAAAGAAAGCACAAGAGGCGGTACTTTACTTGGAAAATGTCTGAATGTGAAATTGAAGCGTGTAATACATATGTAACATTTTGATGAAAATTTTTCTGGAGATTATATGTTCTTCTTTGTTAAAAGAAACGCTAATTATACCTGTGTCGTATTTATATGATTTATATAATTCAAGCGAGTTGTGGTTTTCCTTCAAACGGATCTTTTAAGGTTACATTTTACTGTGATTTCTGCTAAAGTAGATATAGGGAAATCTCCAAAGGTGCTGTCGATTCTTCGAGTTCAGAGATGAGAAATTAGGCTTTTCCTTACTGGCTAGTTTTCTCGCACCTGCATTTTGTCATATTTTTCCAACTGGCGAACCTCCCGCGTGACGGAAATCCTTTATATTCGCGTTACCTTTTTCTTCCTTTCCGCGGACCCCTCAGTGCGAGAACGCAGCGCGAGAGGAGTAATTGTAAAATTAATTAAGAGTCCGGGAAAATAATTAATTTTTCTAATAAGTCTTGCCGCGTTGTTATATTTTCCCGGGGCACGACTCGCCAGTCGCGCCCCAAGGGTTGAAATAATTTCATAAGGGTTTCATGGTGGGGATTGGCCAACAGGGTACGGGGTTATGAAGGGGAAAGAGGGATATCGAGAGACGGTCGAAAAAGGGAGTGGGCGGTGGTGGCTTGAGAACCGCACCTACATTCGCGAAAACGTATCCCCTTTTCCGCTTTCCTCCTTTCTGACCGCGTCCGCACCGCAACAAAGACCGCCACCCTTGTCTCGTATCTATCCCCGAGCACCCACGCTCGCTACCTTCGCCCGTTTCACGCAAACGTGCGTTTCCGCCGTGAAAATTTCACATATCGGCTTCTTTAAACAAATCCCGGCCTGTGCTTTCTCCCGTCCCGAACTGGAAGTACAACGAAATTCGCTTCGACGAGCGAACGTGATAAATTAATACCAAGGGCAGTGGAGGAGAGGGGGCTAGAGAAAATACGAAATCGCTGGCTTTTTATATCCGAGGTAAAAGTCTCGGTTCATCCGATGACTCGGGGAACGTTACCGATGTTGAAATATTTGAGGTTTAATGCGAGGTTGGAGGAAGAAAATAACATTTTAGTTCTTTTTTCGTAAATCCAGTGATATTATTAAAATCCTTTGTACTAAATCCTTCTCGGTGTATTCGTTATTGCATATTTTCTTGCACATAAATCTTAATTTTTATTACCCTATCATTTCAAATTCTATTATTGACAAATCTCAAATCACTTATATTGCCAATATATCATAATGACAACATGACTATTAGAGTCTAATGCCCTAGTAAACTTCAGGAAATCTAGCCAAGCAAACCGACCACATAAAATAAAAGATTAAAAAAGGCATCTTTAAACCATTCAGGAGAAAAGGGACTGATGGAAATATAAAAACGTCCACTGCAACCCAAGCAAAGACCACTCGCCGGCGTACAATCGCTTGGCTTGTGAGTTCCATTACAATTTAAGTTTCTTTTGTTTTATTTTTTTTTTAATTTTGTTTTATATTATTTTACTGAACTCATATGGGACTAAATCGCGACGGGATCTACAGTTTGAGGGTGGAATTCAAACCACCTGAGCTTTGGCGTTATTAGACACTTATAAACAAATACAGAGGTGTCCCGATGACAAATGGCAGAGGTCGGGATCGAACCAGGATTTTCTGATTACGAAGTCGATACTCTACCAACTGAGCCACCGTCGCTCTTACAATTTAAGTTGACAATAGTAAATAATGTTAAAGTAATATTAAAATACAATATTTTATGGCGTAATATCAGGAATAGCAGTTCTTTCGATTAAAAAAAAAGGACCAACTTTAGCAATATCGACTATAACTGATTAAGTTTGCAATGCACTGCATGATGGTGAAACATAAGGAATTTCCATTTCACAAGAGAAAAAAGACCGTGTCTCCAGTGAAACTCACGATATAGGTCAAAAACAGTGTTGCCTATACGTAGAAAATATATACTATTCCAATATCATGTTTTAGCAATCATGTTTTGTATTCTCTTTCCACATCAGGTTTTACTGATGAATTCAAAGTCTCCTCAATACCAACAGGTAAGGCCACCAAAATAAAGAACTAGGCAATTGAGAAAAATGAACTCTTGCTGGTGTGCAAACGTTTAGTTATAGAGTTCCACTGCAATTTAAGTTAATAATTTTAAAATACACTATTTTATGGTGCAACATCAGAAATTCCAATCCTTCCGTTTAAAATAAAACAGGACCCACTTTGGAAATGTCATAAGTTCGACTGTAGCTGTTGAAGTTAGCAATCAGCTACTTGATGGTGTAACTTCAGGAATTCTAATTTTCTTGTCTGGAGAAAAAAGCCCTTGTTCTCCAATAGTGAAACTTACCATGCCGGTCAACAGCAGTCTTGTTTGATGTCAGAATGAGAAAACAAAATACTATTTCAATGTCTTAGCAATCATGTTCTATATTGTTCGTACATCAGCTTTTGCTGAAAAGTCTCCTAAATTTTATATACGCATCAACATCTCAATATGCAGGTCTCTGTCCATACCCTAGCGATTCCCAACAATACACGTAATAAATGGAAACGCGGTTTTAGTGTTACGTGCAATTGCAAAGTCACCTATTTCCGTACCTTGTGTACACTTAAATGTCTAACGCATTTACTAACGACTTTAATTTCATATACACGTAAGAATGAGAGAACGAATGCCTACTAAAATGAGACAAAGCAAGAACGGAACGGTGTATTTTGCGCGCGGTCGAGTCGCAGTAACGTTTGGTCAGCCGGAGAACATAAAAGCTTTCTAGAAATTAATTCTCTTGGTTCCGAGACCGCGGCTCGCGTCCAGGAATACCTACGTAGGAAAGGTCGGTAGGCGTTAGGTACGTGTCCGTTTTATTATTGAATGGTTTTCATCCAGACTCCGAATCAACTCCGCAATTGGTTTATTATAATTTCATTGTACTTTCATTACTTGGGTTAATTTGTTCGCTTCGTATGCTTTTATGGTTCGAAAATGGTTTCCAGTTCTTCAGATATTTGAACGAAATGTTCAAAATATGATGTGCCCAAGATATCAAAATATCTAAAAATTCAGATTTTACTCGAGAAATACTTTGATGCGATAATTGTAAAAAATGACGTAAGTAATTTGAATTAACTAGCAGCATCGACCCACTATCAAAGGTAAAATGACCAATCTTCCAGGCCTCGAGTTGCCTTTAGCTGGGTTCAGTTTTCCCTTTACCCTCACCTACACCAGACGCGTTCTTTAACGTCGTTATCTACGTAAAACGCACCAAGCGACACCGTGATTTCTGACGCCGAGATAGGAGGGAATAGGTGGCCCTTTTGATTGACTGTTTGAACGATTTTTACTCGGTCGCTCCAACGCCGTCGAGCTGACATTGATTATCGCTTATTGAATTTGTTCACGAGCGCACGAACCGCCCCTGTCCAAAGTCTGTCTTGAATGCGATCGACGGGAACTCCAGTGCGCCCTTCAACCTCGGTACCGGGACTTTGAATACTTTACGACCGCGTATCAAACGACGTGCGTACCCGAACACACTTGTATCGAGTTTGAACTTCCTATACCCATTTTTGTACTAAGTAATCCAATAAATAATCGCGCTCGAAATTCGTTCGCGAATTAGCATCGATTTTTAATAAAACCAGCCGAATTTGAGTACGGTCTCTCTATAGGTTGGCGTCCAATAAAAAAACTTACTGCCATGGGTAATGAACCCTGACATTCGACGTGGTATGTTCTAAAATGTTCATATCTGAATGTGAAGGGATCCAGCAATCGATCAACTTTTTCATTTCTTTTTCTAGAGTCCTATTTGACAGACCGATCAGGAATTAATTCTGTTTTGTAAATAATGCCTTTTGTACCAATAATTATCTAAATTCTTTGACATTGTTATTGAAATACATATTTTCATGTTTTGATAAAATTATGCAGTCCTCTTATAAGTTTGCGAGACTCCAACAATTCACTTTTCAAAGTATCTCAATTTCCAAGTTTCTGCTTCTTGCAGATCGAGACGGCAACCAATCGTCCGAAATGGTCTCAATTGGACTGAGAAATCGACCTCCCGACGACACCTAGCACGTAGGAGACGATATTTTCGTTCTTTTCCTACTCGCTACAGCTACTGCTCTACTACCCCTTTGGAGTATAAATATTTTCTCTTTCTTTCTCTTACTTTCTAGTTTCCGAAATACCCCTCTCTTTCTTTCTATCTTTCGCACTTACTCACTCGTTGGCTCTCTCGATGCACTCCCGTCAGTTTTTCCCAAGAGAGCCACTGTATGGCTACATCCATAGGTATACTGGCCCTGGAGAAATATTTTGTCTGGGCAAAGAGGTAACCGTCTATGTCTCGTATTCTCTTCTCATCTTCCTTCAACCTACGTTTCGTTTCCCTTGCAACCTGCAACCCGTATCCTATATGCTCACGTTTATGCTTACATGTCTCATCCAAGCGATGTACGTCATTCGCAATGCTTTTTTGAATTATTAAGCGACTTTGTAGGATCAGATACGGATCCCTGGATCGTACTCGTATCAACGAACCTTTGCTATGATACTCTTCAATATTAGGGTTTACATCTACCCAAAAGGAGCTTCGCTTAAACCATTGCGGTTCTATGTGAGATATTGTGATGAATGTCGTGGTTAAGGATGAACCTCGTAAGAGTTGGAAGGATATCATAATAAAGAATTACTTTTTAAATTGACATATAGGCTACGTACAATTCTGCCAGTTTTTCCAGTACTTGCCGAACTACTTGACGGTGACAAAAATAAAACATATTAATTACTCGTTTAAAATTCATGACGGACGTTTAACGCAGCTTGTAATAAAAATAAAAAAGTATTCCCAGAAGGGAGTCCTCCTGCGATTAATGCACGTCAGTCGATAAAACGCAATTGTCACATCCTTGTCGGTGACTTTAATATTTTCTTGTCTTATGTAATCGGAATTGTGTTTTCAAAACCCAGGGATCTAGGCAATATATTGTAATACCCACAGTTTATTGCGCATTTCGAACCATTCCCAAATTTGCTCTGAGCCTACACAGAAAAAAAATAAGTCTTAAAATTGTTACATCTTAAATTCATCATCAGTAGACGGCTCATTTAAGCTCGAAATTGCGATAATTTTCTTAAATTCATTCAGTGTTTTGGCTTAAAGTCTTACTATCAGTGAGCAAAACTGACTGTTAGACAATATTTTGGCTTAAAATAAGATTTATCGAGCTTATCGCATCTAAGTTAGATGCATCTTATTTCAAACCAAAATGTAGGGTGAACGTCAGTTTTGTTGTATGAAAGTAAGACTTTAAGCCTAAATATTGATTGAATTCATGAAAATTAAAGCAATTTTGGGCTGAAATTAAGCCTCACCTAATCATGAATTTAAGATGTAACAATTTTAAGACTTATTCTTTTCTGTATACATAGTGATATCTTATTCTTCCACATTTCATTCCATATGAGTTTGTCAACTCTCTTATCATTTGTGCTTCGTAAGCTTCAGTTCTCACTTCTCCCCCAGGCACTCCTTTTCCAGATAAAAAAGCATTGAGCTGTACTTTAAGTGTCGTACGAGTAAGTATTATTATCTTTTATATGTCTTTAGCTCCTAGCCTGTTACAATAAAACAATATTTGAATATCCAACTTAGCAAATTCCACATTTACTCGGCTACATCATAACCCTGAACTAAGTACGATACCTATTTTAACCCTACAGCGCACGAGTTTTCGCCGTAAAGGTAATTTCCAACCAAATTCAAGTTTCCTATGGATCAATTTCAATAAATGCTGGTACATTAAGATTTTTGGTGTCGCTGATTACGAATCTGAAGGTACAATTTCCAGATTCAAAATGTCGTATTTAATATAGAGGACTTCTTTTTTAAAAACCATTGAAATTCTATAAAATTTGATATCTCGGTATATTTGAGATTGCTGATAACGAATCTGATGTTCAAATTCCAAAATTTAAAATAGTGGATACGATATCACGGACAAATGTTTCAAAATTCATTTAAATTTCATAAAAAATGACATCTTCTTCTTATAGCAGATAACTATTCTCAAGTTTACATTTAAAATATAAAAAATACAATAAAATTAAAAAAATATTAAAAAATATAATCAGTAAAAAACAACAAAAAATTAAAAAATGTTAAAAACACAAACAAAATTACAAAAACTGAAAAAAATATAAAGGAAGAAAACAATTATTAATAAAAAAAATTTATACAAAAATATAAAAAAAAGGGAAAAAGTATAAAAACAAAAAAAAGAGATTCAAACTATGGAGCCTCCACGAGACACATCCTGGGGGTACTTCAAAAAGTTATGAACAACAAATCTTAGTCGTCATATTAAAATTCAATAATTTTCACAAAAGTTAGTCCAAAAACTACCAGGTAAAAAATACCAGGATTTTTTTTATAACTCAAATATTTTTTACAGCCAGTGTAATTCATTGGACCCGCCACTTGTAATTCTGTAACTTTACGTTCAGAATCATTATCGCGGTTTCCAAAAACCTTAGATAGCAATTTTTGTAAAGATTCAAAAATTTCTTAGGAATTAACCCGCTATATTGGATCCTTCATACAAGATCAACATCTCGAATATTGAACTTTTAACATGTATAATCAAGCGATCCCTTTGTAATACGTAGTTTCATGACTGATGATTTTTCATAAAAATGGTCTTGAACGCCGCCTTACAAGTATATAAATTGATGAGCTTCTTTCTATTGTTATCATTTATATAAATTAATAAATTTCTAAAGTGGACCAATATGATATTTACGCTATAAACTCTAGGTAAGGCTATGGTATGTCCAACCAGCCAAGGTAGGACTCAAGGTAGGACTTCTCAAACCAGGACGTGATTGACACTGATTGGGACACAAAAACCCGCATGTGGTAATTTTCTTCCATATTGAATCCGTCATTTTGAATGTTGACAAAATTACATCAAATTTATAATCAGTAATACTAAAAATCCTTTGAGTCGAATTGGATGACCTTAGAACAACCTAATGAGTTTACGTCCACCATTTTATACAATTCTATTTTTTCTGCGTCAATTGCATACATGGTTTTTGTAGGGTAAGATTCCAGTTTTAACTCAAGCACAGGCTTGAGTCTCAAGCAAGTCAGGTATCTGAGAAACGTAGAGATCAAAATACCGAAATACGCAATTTTAGAACCCGAGATCGTGGTCAGCGTACACAATTACATCAGAACCCACTCTGACATTTAAAAAAACATATAGATCTGCATTACTGTAGAAAAGGATTTTGAACAGGAGGTTTTTAATGAAAGAAGGTTTCAAAACTAGAGATTTTATTTGTATGGAATGTACAATTCGGAGTCATTAGTCAGAGTGGATTTGGAATTCGGAAGCACTGTTGGAATGGTATTTTAAATGCGTGGACCATAGAAGATTATGTCATCAGGGATTTCTATCAATCACTCAGAAACTGCATCTTACATGCGTCTATGTTATTGAGTATCATTTTAGATTGTATGAAAGTGATAGTAGCGTCATGATGGTACAAAATAATACATTTATTTTGACTACATCCACGAAAGAAATATTACCATAAATGATCAATACATCAATCATATTCGTGACGATATATGGACAGACAAGGTCATTTTCATCTTGGGCAGCGGTAGTCGATGTATTACATCGTTGCGAATACAAATTCTGCGGCTAATGAACAGCGAGTGAAGCGGAGCTCAAAAGGACCGTAAAAAAAATAGCCGGACTCGATCAACGAGACCGTTGGGCGAGCTTTTCCAGCAATTTGTGCGGCAATATGCAATGATATTAAAATTAATGGGCTAACCTTCGGTAAAAAGGTCGGCTCTGGGTGGTTTTGGAGGATGAAAGGCATAAGAGGACGGAATGCCAAAACGCGACCACCGACGGGAAAGAGACGACGAACGAGGCTCGCGAGAGTGAGTAAGAGTCGGTTCACTCGTAATAATCTGTGCTAATTCAGCTACTGGAATACGGTAACTGTATCGTTAATATTCTGAACCCGGTTAATAATGGATGTTGATGCGCCATTTGGGCCGATGAGATTTCGGGGCGGAGGATTCGAGGCCGAACTGGACCGCGGACGCGTTTCCGTATAGGTGCTCGGGGCGAGGGTCTGGCAGTTCGCGGCTCCGGACCTTCCTAACGCTCGTTTATAAATATTATATAGACATTTGTTATCCGACCTCTCGTCTGGATGAAAATCGCGCTTTTAACCGTTTCCAGATTAATTTTGCTTTGGACTCTGAATCAAATTTGACCCAATCATTTTTGGCGCCCAACGGTAGGACCAAGAAGTTGTAGAGAGTGAAAGGCTGTTTTATTTTATGTCTCTTAACGGCTCATCAAATGGAAGTAAGTACCTTTATGGAAATTAAGGTAATGTAAACCATCATGAATTGGTAATACGAAATTACTACATTTTTTTTTTATCGAAATAGAAGTGGAAAATGTGAAAATGACGAATTGCTTATTCGTTAATCTACCTTCTATTAAGAACAAAAAATGTAGGGTCGAAAATAAAATATAATCCTAATAAAGAGAATATTACTGATCCGCAATATTTTTATATTTTATTTGAAAATGCAGGATACCAAAATTAGTATACTTTGATACATGTGTGATAAATGCCATTTTACACACCGTCGTTTAACATGCGATTAGATAGGCCAGGTTCGTAAAAGTGGATTCTTGCCCAACAATATTGTTCGACACAAAACCATCTCGAAATATTTATTTATATTGCAAGGGCGCAAAATTCTCTTTTACGCCCGCAGGTGATCAGCGTGCCGGAGGGCACGGGAGTGTCCATGGGGCTAAAAGTTTATTATTTATAACAATTATTATTAAAGAACATCTCTTCAACATTTAAGTATTCACTATCAAGCGTTCATATTCTGACATCCCACTTAGGAAATTTCAGTAATTAATATTTTGTTAGTTATTTATGGATCAATTATCTCAAGTAAAATAAAGAATAAATCATAAAAAAACTAAGTTTTACAATTTTTAATATGATTAAAAATTAAGAAAATAATTGATTTACACAAATGAAAATAAATGTATTCCAATATCCAGATTGAAAGTGACGGAAATCTGTACATTTCAAAGAAAGGCAAAGTGAAATTTTACCTATATCGTCTCATGGGATCCGTCGTTCCCAGCGTCCAATCTCGATCCGTAGACTTCGAAATCGCACCATTGATATCGAACAAGACGGCGGTACATCAGGTTTATGGACCGTCGCAGAGGTCTTGTACGAGGTTCTCAATAACCTCGCGCCTTTCTCTCCCTCTTTCACGTCATTTTACATGTCCTTTAAAGTAGAATTTCCATATTTCTCAACGGGGCAGAAATCGGGAAATTGCCCATTGGGGGCTTCGTCATTGGAAAAAGAAAAAATTATTTCCGGTATATTCCCTACTCTATATGGAGAGTATGTTAACGAAATGTGATAAAAAGTGTTTTAAACTTCATTTATTTTGTTTATGAAAATTGTTAAGTCTATAAATACTTATCACATATTCATTTTGTCGGTTATTGCTTTTGTGCCATTTATTTTTTTTATGAGTTTCTAAACAATTAAATTGTATCAGATCACAAAATAAATAATTGTTTTATATTTATATTAATAAATCATTTCATTTAGCCTAATTAAATGCAAGGAATTTGA
The DNA here is from genome assembly GCA_030407085.1 of Trichopria drosophilae. NCBI lineage: Eukaryota > Metazoa > Arthropoda > Insecta > Hymenoptera > Diapriidae > Trichopria > Trichopria drosophilae. The sequence goes on along the minus strand of CM059585.1, from coordinate 116,370,819 downwards.
ATCGTCGTGTTATTTAATTTTTCAAAATATTACGTTTTTATTCTGATACTTCTTAAATAGTCTGCTCTATTATTAAGACATTAATATATTCTTTATTTCACGAAAACGTAAAGATACCGAATGATTTAATGACAACTCTTAACGCTCAAGAGGACACAAAGTTCACCAAGATTTTCGGAATATTTCTTGACATTAAAAACCGATTCAATAAATTTTAGATAAAATATTTTCGACGTAAAATTGATCGAGCTTTCCGAATCTGCTGTTAAAAGATCAATCGAGCCTATTTCAAAATAGTTATGCTTGGTTTTTCAAAAAAGAATCACATTTTTCACTGAGAAACATTTTTTATTCGGCATTTTCACATTGGAAATGGTTAGAGAGATCACTGATCGGTGAAAATATCGTGTACTCAATCCTTTAACTTTAAAATGTGCATGATAGCATTTTGAAAATAAAGTTGGAATCTGTCAAAATGGCGACTCAAACAGGAAAAGAATGGCGAAAAGCTCCTGAATTTTTATTCGAAAATGATAGGCTTTCGGAAAAAATGTCGCAAAATAAAAAGTTTTTAGAATTGATCAAAGAATAAGCTCCAATTTTTGCAGAATTTTTAAAACACTTGTCTTCATTTTCAAAATCGCAAAATTTTGAAAAAATATGAAAAGTCGTAGAAAAATTGTGACAAAATTTCGAGGTTTTCTCTTTGATTTGTTCTAAGCACTTTTTGTTTCGCAACATTTTTTGAGAAAGTCTATCATTTTCAAATAATAAAATTCCTGTTTTCCGACGTTTTGAAAAATTCAGAAATTTTTTATTTGGAAACGATAGTTTCGCAAAAAAACGTGACGGAACAAAAAAGTTCTTAGAATCGATCAAAGAAAACCTCGAAATTTTTTCACAATTTTTCTACGACTTTTCATATTTTTTCAAAATTTTGCGATTTTGAAAATGAAGACAAGTGTTTTAAAAATTCTGCAAAAATTGGAGCTTATTCTTTGATCAATTCTAAACACTTCTTATTTTTTCCGAAAGCCTATCATTTTCGAATAAAAAATTCAGGAGCTTTTCGCCGTTCTTTTCGTTTTTGAGCCACCATTTTTGCAGTTTCCAACTTTATTTTCAAAATGCTATCATGCACATTTCAAAGTTAAAGGTTCGAGGACAGAATATTTTTACCGATCAGTGATCTCCCTATTCGTTTCCAATGTGAAAATGCCGATTAAAAAATATTTGTTAGTGAATTTTTTGTGAAAAACCAAGCATAACTTTTTTGGAATGGGCTCGATTGATTTTTTAACAGCAATCAAAATGTTTTGTCCTACATTTTGTGAATTGGTATTTAATGTGAAGAAATTTTCCGAAAATCTTGGTGAAATTTGTGTCCTCTTGGACCTTAATGGGTTAATCCAACTCTTCAAAAACGTAATATTAGTAATCCGTTACCCAGCATCCTTTACACTTTAATTATTGCGTAACGAATGGTATATGTTATCTCCGCCGTATACAATGACGTAAAGAAAAATTTCCATTTCCTTAAATAAAGAAATAGTTGAATTTAATAATCCGTGAGATACTAAAAATAACCGTGATGAAGGGTTAATAAATAGTCGAAACAATGACTAAGGGCAGATAATGACCCGAGTATTTTTTGGCGTTTTAGCTACTCGTCTTAAAAAGGAGATGATCGAGAGGGGTCATATTATTAAATAGGCGTATCGACTACCCTATTCGGAAAAAGGGCAACCCTTGAAATTCGTAAGTCCGAAGTCGCGTCCCGCTGCGCGATTCCGAAGAGAGCGAAAGCGAGTTCAGATTTATTTCCCCGGGAGCCTCGGGGAACGTTTTCCCCTCCTGTACTACCCCTTCCCCTCCCGTAACTTCGGCTTCTCAGCCAGTAGCGGCTACACACTACCCAGCCGCCTTCGTCGCCACTACCGCGAGACCTTTATTGACCCTTTATACATCTATTTGTTATGCCACGGTCCTTTGTGCGCGACTGCGGAGGAGGCTGCACGGGAGACGACGTACGTACTTGTCGACTCTCCCCAGGCTGTATTTGACCAGTATTATAAAAATCAACCGACCGATTTCCTACGTGAAATACGGTCCCTTGAGAGAAGGCTGAATATTTTATCACTGTCCGTTTTGTACGTGCTTTCATAAGATATCCCGTGCTGCCCTTCGATTCCTCGTCCGCCATCCGTCCGTTATTGTACCGCTTAGAAAATTGAATACCCATTGTCAATTCTTTCCTTAATATGATTGTAATAATGATGACATGCGCCGTAATTAATTTCCTTACTGGCTAGGTAGATCAAACAAATTTTAATTTTATAAAATGTTATAGTTGGAGCTAAGAAGTTTTATTACATCCTTTAAATATACGTGGGTGTTCGATGAAATCGATAAAGTACAATTTTAATAAATTTTATATCCTTAAAATCAATCCAGCGCTTTCCATTTTTAAATTAGATCTAATCGATCTGTCGTGGCTACTTTCTTGAGGCCGGTGAACTAAACCGCATGGCGGCAGGTCGAGCACCTTGTGCCTCCCACCAGAATACCGATGCACGCACGTTTCCCCTTCTCTTCTTCTTTCTACTTAAACCGTGCCGTATGAATGCACGACAGAAAATTATGACGGCAGGAGAAACTAGCCAGTGGAAATAGGAGAAACAGAGCTTTGGGAAGGCCCTGAGCCTCCATTTAGAATTGATGAAGCCGAATTTCAGATTCGTAATCAGTGACCCCAAAAACCTCCAAATAACACGGTTCAAGCAAAATCAACAAACTTAGTGAAATTGGTAAACCTTCGGATGAGACCCATCCTCGCGAAAAAAATCGAAACAAAAGTTTTTTAATGTATTTTTGCCTCCTAATTACGAATATGACAATAAAAATTGGCGGTCGGAAGACATAAAGCCGCCATCTTACAAAAATAGCCAAAAAATGTGTTTTTTTTTTATTTTTTGCAATTATCTCGAAAAATAATAATCTGACAAAAAAATGATTCCAATAAAACTTGTAGAGCATAAAATTCTCTACAAAAAAGGTTGTATACATTTTTTTCGTAGTATTAACGTTAAGCTCGCAAATGAGTGCTGAACATGCTCGTAACGAGATTCGTGGCACGTTTAGGACATATTATATAGTGGTATATAGTCCGATGGTTATAGCGGCACCGAATGCCACGTGGGTTTGACTGTCGCTCATATGTGCTTGGTTCGAGGTTAGGCTAGTATAAAAAGGAGGGTCTGGGGGCGGAGCCTCCCAGCACGCAAGCACCTCTTAGGAATGCATGAACCTAGGTATAGAACCTTTATTATACAGAATTTTATGCGCTACAAGTTTTGCTTGAAACATTTTTTTGTCAGATTAGTATTTTTCAAATAAATATAAAAAACTAAAAAAAAAACACATTTTTTGGCTTTTTTTTAAGATGGCGGCTTTATTTCTTCCGACCGCCCATTTTTATTATCATATTCGTAATCAGGAGGCCAAATTCGTTAAAATAGTCTTGTCCCAAAATTTTTCTCGAGGATGTGCCTCTTCCGAAGGTTTACCGTAAAATTCCTCCGCCACATTGAATTTGCCATTTATAATTTCGGGAAATGGATTTCTGATTCGTAATCGAAATGACAAATGGGTTAATATATGAGTCAAAAGAACTCCAAACTTGATAGGCACAAGGATCCTAAAGCAGTTTATAATATCTCAAGGCAACCTTCGTGCACAAACTCCGTAAACCATACTTACTAGGCAAACTGCAGGTCGATTGTGATTTTGTTAATATCTTTCTAACCTTTCTAGCACACATCTTTCTGATGAACCATTTTCATCTTTTTTTGGGGTCTCTGATCACGAATCGGAACGTAACTTTTATAAATTCTACATCTGATAAACTGAAATTTAAAAATCTGCATTCAGATTCTTAATAAGCAACCCAAAAATCTCCGAGTACCCAGTTTCATCTCGAAATAATTGAACATTTCCTAGCGACTGAATTATTTTCTATCAAAATGACGGTTTTTAGTTGTTTATTTGTTTCTAAAATATAATGTTAAATATATGTTGACTTCATAAACAAATCAACGTATGTTGCAAATCCATAAAATAAAGGAGGAGGCATTCTATTATTTCCTTTTTTCCAGTACTATTACCGGTAAAATTATACCACTTATAATACAACTGCTTATATTTTATAGCCCGACTGTATATTCGCAGAGAATTGATAAAATATCGAATTTCGGCTCCATGTTAGCCAACAGTCCAAAAGTTGGAGCGTAAATACTGTTGTTCTATGTTACTATTCAGAACGTGTGGTTGTGGTAGGTTTATTAAAAAATAGGAAGATTTGGAAACTTGCCGTTTGTTTTCTAATTCCGGATTAATAATCGTGAGTTTGGTTACTTACGTCCAAACTTTTGGATTGTTGGCCAAAGTGAAATTTGGTATTTCAGCGTAACACCACATTTCACATACATACATATACTATCCACTTCTCTTCAGCTACAAGGTAGTCTAGAAGAAAGAAACTCGGACATGTAATTTGACCAATCAGTTCCTCCCGACATATACCCTAAAAGTCCATGAAAAATTCCATGATTCATTTATGCAAGTCGCTATTATATACTAATTTATTTAATCATAACTTGTCAATTAGTAATATGTACTTCATTTACAAATCGTAATTTATCGTTGTTATTTCAAAATCAATTCATATCCTTATTTGTTAGCGTACAGCTTATTGTTTTCAGATAGTGCAGAGACATCCAAAGAATAACATTAAATCAATCAATGACAACAATAACAAACCATTTATTTTACAATTGACAGTAATACAAACATTCGAATAAACCTTTGGGTACATTAATATGCCAATCAAAGTGAAATTTGTAAAAACCAAATCTCTAAATTGACATGGAATGACTGTTAACAGAGCATTTAAGTGAAAGTAGCAGGCGAGTAACGATCAGGAGAAACCGATCGACCTCCCAGTTGAGGTATTAATTTCATCCGTCAGTTTTAATTAGGGGGATTAAAGCGACAATGTTCTGAGTTGTCTGGGGTCTTCGGCGCATCTATTCTAATTGCGTTCGAGGCACACGCGCTGCTACTAATCTCGCGCAGGAATTATAGACGGTGACGGTAGCTAATTGTCCATCTATATCTGGCCGACGTTGGTACGTTTGAATGGCCCCTTGTATGCAACCCGTATATACATTGTATTGTGCTCGGTACGGTACCGTAGGACTGACAGACGGTTGGTCAGACTCTAGGATTGCTCTCTGTCTTTCTCAGTCTCCTCCACCATCTCGCTCCCTCGCTCCGCCAAGCTTCGGTGCATAATGGCCAAGCGGCGCGTGTGCATTCCTAATAATGAAGACAACGATAAATCAACGAGCAGAATACGCCCGCGGATGTGCGCCGAATATCCTATGCATAATATCGCGTCATTATCTCAGATTTGAGAGCCGCTACAGGCTGCAAGTACCAAGATTCGAGATGTGCCTACAACTGCTGCCACCCACGAGATTCATCTCTGCAGAGTGGTGCGGCCTGGCGCCGCGCACTCGTCGATCTATTTTCATGACGTCTGTTTGTTTACTCTCTTCCTTTTGAGCGGTAGACATTCACGGCCCCTTTATCAGCGATTTCAGTATATTTACAGATACCTACTGACTCGAAGGGAACATTTATAAACTCCAGACTCTATAAGATCGACTGAATAAAGAATTTTTGAAAAACATTTCTAATATATCACTATAACGTTTATCGCTACAAAATTGTTAAATGAATTACTGCAAAAAGGACAGAGAACGAAACACTTCATTTCCCCGGATAGTTTCGAAAAAGTGATGTTTATTGCTGTCGCGTAACAGTGGGCAATATCGGCGGGAGTTAGTTTCGAGCGAGTTGACTCAGCGGGCAATGACGGATCACGTTTTCACGATGATTGGTTGCTCAATACCGGTTGACTCTGGCCAGAACATTTGTTCGGCGTGGTGGCTCGTGACGTTGACCATCGATCGGTGAACATAACCATCCTCCCGTCCCGATAAACTGCATCCCTCGTTCAACCATTACCCTGACTGATGGTCCGTCATCCACTTACCCTCAACCTTTTGTGCGAAATCGAATCCAGTGCATTTGAATGCAGTGCAGGTGTTTTAATCATCTGCAAATAAACTTTAGTCAATTACTCTGGCCTTGATACCGTTGTTGATATGTTATTGAAGCGTGTAAATTTAGTTAACATTTAAATGATTTTTATGTCATTACATGTATGAATTAAAACTATGATGTTACTTATCACAATACGTCCGTGAAATGGCTCAGTTCCCATAAACAGTCATGTAGCCAGGCTTTTAAAACCAAAATAGAATATTCCTAAAAACCATAACCGGCATTAATTTCCTAGCCAACAATATGCGTATTCCATCTAAATTAAACTGGAATATTATAAAATTATGTCGTACAAGCAATGCGATGTAAAGGATATTCTTCACAGAATTGAGATAAAGAAAACTTATGACGAAGAAACAAATGAATACAAGTCAAAAAACCGCAGTGTCAAATCGTATGAGACTTTGAGAACAGTAAGAACATATATGTTTTCCAAGTTTCTGATCCTATCATATGATATGAAATAACGTGCTCTTATAACAAACTCCAAGAACATCAATGTGTGATCAATACAAAATTAGTCACGGCCGAATATTGAATTATGTTAGGGAATCTAGTATATTGGTAGATGCCTCAATAAGGGACAAAATATCCCTAAAAGATAATTAAAACATGAATCTGTAGACAATTTAGGAAGTTATTGTGAATAAGTTTCTAGTTGAATTTTCTTGATGTCTACCTAAGCAAATGATAAAACTATTAACACATATCCATGACACGTGTCGTGAAGATTTCATCATTTCAGAAAAATGTTATTTGCCCTACAAGTCGATTACCTTTTTCCAAACTATTTAGGACTCAGAGAGACATAGAATGAGGTACCACAAAACCATAAAACCGCAACAATAAATGACTAATGAAAATCTGTGAAAAATAAATCGCTGATTGGACGACCACTCTTCTTCCAGTACCATCTTCATGTCTTCCTCTAAAAGGTCCATTTAGTCTGACACCATTTACGCTATTTACATTTTTTGAGGATAAAGTCAACGTGATCTTATGATAAAACAGCCGTAGACACAATATATCAATCCGCAGGCTTTGCAGTACTTTCTCATAGTACAATTTCGGAGAAGTGATTTCTCTACCTTCGAGATCTAGATTAATTAAATGTTTTGATTCTCAGAAAGGAACTTGAAACCCTTCAAGGATCATAACAACCGTCATTTTTCTTGAAATAAAATCACCTTATTGGATCGGTAAGTTAAGTTTAAATTCAGAATTTGTTTTATATTCATGTTGGTTATTTCTCTCCTCCTTAAAATTGATACACGAAAACTTCAGAAACCGTGTAAACTGATAGCACAAACAATGGTCACGAACTTGATCTGAGGCATACCTATTTCCGAAATTGGCAAATCATTCAGTTCAAGTCCTTAAATGTCCCTGCCCTAGTCGACATTTTAACAGTTTTTCTAGCTAGATAGGTATAAAATTATGGTTGCTCAGGCCCCAACACGTAGGATTTCTGACCAGGAAGGAGGTACGCCCAGATGATCTGTTCGGTACCTGTCCACATCCAATCTGTCCCCGGTCTTGCATTAGTTGAAAAAGAACTTGTCAGAGGAAACGTAAAATAGTTAACAGGGGTAAACAGAATGCTCAGCAATAGTGGGAAGACGAATCTTGAAAGGGTCTCACAAAAAAAATCAACCCAGCCTTACCATTTTAGGGGGATTTGACGAAAATGGGAAAAACTTATACATTCACTAAAAAGGAAAATATTCCATCACCAAATACCAAAATCCCTCAAAATTGGTATTACTGCCCTAACTTGAGCAAGCTGCATGTGGGAGCTGGAGGAAAAGTTAATGGACCAACCACAACATTTAAGTTTCTTCGACGGCAATTCAAATACCTATACAACCTTGTTCAAAGTTTCCTTTACTTCTACATTATCTTTCCCATCATACCGAATGTAAAATTTTACATAATTGTTATTGACCATAACATGATTCACCTACGGAAACTGCCACTTTCCTAATTTTCTTCGATCCCAAAACCACGGGAAATCCAAACAATTACCATGGAGAGTATCACCTTTCATAGAAATCAAGTTTGAACAAAATCTGCGGTACAGCATATATCAACTTCCGCATTGACTACAACCTGATTTACAATATATTATGTCACAAATCATTTCCACCCAGACAACTTACAAAAGAATACCTCAAGCGTCGAAGGCGCTAGCAGCCGACGTCTGATTGTGTTTATGCGGTATCCTCGCTTCCGCGGTATAAAATGGCTAGAAACCCGAACCCGAGGATGTGGCCAAAGGATGACGACGACGGAATCCGGTCGCAAGGCAAAGAAACATAGCAGCTCCATCGTGGAAAAATGAGATGACTGGTAGATATCGTGGTTACTCGCAGTGTCTCGCACGCGTTTCGTATCTTCTTCTCTCTATAACGCCGGATTGTTTTACCCTTTGATCGCACGATGGGCTCTGTCGAGCAGCAAAGAAAAGCTTCGCCGATCCCCTTTGTACGACGCGCCAAAAGCACGCGTGTGTGCGCGCGCACGCATGGGACTGGGGCTCGTCTTTCTTCCTTTATATCTCCAGCGGCTCTTAGCGGAACGAGCTGCTTGAGTAACTCGCCACCTACTCCAAGTACCTATATACGTGTCCTTTCCTCTCCATTTCCAGGCGCGATGCGCCTTTTCAGCGATTCCTGTATACACTGATGTGCACATCGCCCTTATATTCCATGCTGCTCGAAACTGAATCAGAGACGCATGCACGCGACGGAAGCCAGCATATTAGGTCTCTGCAGGCAAAGTAAGGTAAACAGAAAGCTACAAAAATTGTCGACGAAACTCTTGACGGAATGTGTAATTTTAATTAAAGTCTTCCCGAGTAAAAAAATAAGTCTCCCATTAATATCGCATCAAATCCAGCATCTATAAGCTTGCGGAAGTATCGCTAAAAGGCAAATGCAATACTGGATGCGAGACTTGATGACCCACCAATCAGAGAGTATTGCGGATATAAAATTAAAATTTAGTTTTTTTAATTTTAAACAATTTTATATCTTTATAAATTGTATATAATCGTAAATAAATTTAAAAAAATTAGTTGCCTTCCTTTGGGATTCAAACCCGGGTTCGTCCCTTAGCTTGTCAGTCGCGGACCTAACCACTTGACCACGTTTGACATTATATCCCTGTTAGAAATTTTGACTGGGTTCTTGCCAGATACTTGCCAGGCTATCCTGGGCACTGGTCAGGCTAGGGACAGGGAACGTAACTTCGCGTCAGGTAGACCAGTATCTATGCAGGTCTGTGCAGCACCTGTACATTCCCTGAACAAGCCCATATGACAGCCAAGTTTAGAGGTAAAACAACCTGAATAAAACACATCTGTAGGACGCCTGACCGGATTACTACAGGTTCTGCACAGATTTCCTGGCCCGAAACTGGCCAATGACCAGGACAGCCTGATTTCAATTTCTACCAGGGACTCGGTACAAAATGACAAACACTTATAATCCGTATCGATTTTCTGTTTCGAATTCTTTTATATAGTATGCAATGTGAAGGTTGGCTGAGCGATTAGGTCGATGATGACAACATACGAACCCGGGTTCGAATCCCAGCCGGGGTAGCTGTTTTTTTAATTAATTTGCAATAGCTTAAAAGATAAATTACTTGAGTTTATTAATCGATTAATTTTTTTTATTTTAATTGGATATTTGCAATACTGCTGCGATACTTTCGTGATACCAGTAATACTTTTCGATTCATGAGCCATCAAGTATAGCATCAAGTATCGCATTTGCCATTAAGCGATACTTTCGCGAGATTATATATGCGAGAGTTGAAGCAATACTTTTGCGAGAGACGTATGTTTTTACTTGGTTTATCATTCCCTGGTTGGAGCGTGAACTACTTGTGTTTGATAATAACTTTGTCTAATTACATTTTTTTATACTTTGAAATTGTTTGGTTTTAGTATTTTGGGTACATCGTCAGAAAAGCTGCATTCTCAAAATAGACATATTGACTGGTTTTTTCCGTCGTATTTTTTCCTCTTAATTACAATTATGTTGATAGAAATTGGTGCTCGACCATAGCATATCTTCACTGCTGTTTTGGTGAAACAAACGAAAGCTCTTCTTCCTTGTAATATTTTTTTATTTTAATTAATTTTAATTAAAAAATATTTTAATTTAAATTTTTAATTTAAAGGTTTTATTTTAAAAAATGTAAATCTGCAAAAAAATGATTCTGACAAAAATTGTATAGTATATTATTGCCTCCAAAAAAGTTTAGATAAATATTTTTCGTATCTTCAAAACTAACCGCGCGATGTTAAAGGCAACAACTTTATCTGTTATATGTTAAGAAAATTTGCTTAATTAATATCCGCGTGACATCATAGAATGAGTAATATACAGTTAAAGTATTCTAATTGACTTTTTTGAAGCTAGTCTACCCCACACTTGTCAATGCCTGTCTCAATGAGGTGTATGCATTCTTGTACCCCCCCCCCCCCCATGCATCCCCGTTGGTTCTATCAAAACCTATAAACAAATAGGTATTGGTATTATTATGAAATAGAATATTCTGTCGAATCTCTCATGTTACAAAAATAAGAAAATCCGACACTCTTAAAACAGTCTTGAGTACTTTGGGCGCAAGCTGAATCCACTTGCGGCAAATTAAAAACCAATTACAACAAGTAGAATAATACTCTTGGTCATGTAACTAGAGGATTTGCATTTGCGGCAAGAGGATTTCGCTTGCGTCAAAGAGACGTTCTAAGAATGGAAATTCCTGTCAACATTTTGACGCTCTTTGTCGTCATCCTCAGGACTATTAAAAACGAAAACATCAAAGTATTCGTTTCGATACATGGGATCATTATACAATTATATCATTGTCACAAATTATTTCTCGTCGCCACTTCTTAGAATGACGATGCTCAGATTTACAATTCAAAAAATTCATCCAAAAAAATGTGGGTTTATTATACCAGTCAGTAACAATAGTCTGATTTTTTAAATTCTTATTCATATGCAAATTGTAGTCTTTGAGGGTTTGTGTTAAACACTGTCAATATTTCTTCTAACCTGCCATAGCTATAATAAAACAATGGAGTAAACGAACATTTTTTCTGCATATATATTTTCCAGGTCATCCATCACTATATATCCGTTAAAATAGGAGACATAAGCCGAGTCCCTAATGTTTGCATATAAAAAGATCCATCTAAATGAAAATTGTATTTTTTTACTAAAAAATTGATAGAGATGATCAAATTGAATATCTGATGAGCATCTTATTTTGTTAAAACTACGTTTAATCCCTTCTACTACTAACTCCAATGGAATATTAGTAAACAAAGAAGTCACATCAAATGATAATAAAATATAATTTCTAGGAATACTAATGTCATTTACTTATTCTTTGAAAGTTATGCTATTCTTTATGTAAGAATTTGTTTTGGTGCTAATTTGCGTTGAGCAAACAATGGCATATTTTTTGTCAAAATAGTAATTTTGGTTACATTTTTTTTACAAAAGCGTATGTTTCAGTGTGCAATTTTAGGGAGGTTCATCTTTAATCTACTATACTTCGAATTATGTATGTATGTATGTATTTATTTACGTGCTCACAACTTTATACTTCGAATTATCTGAAAACAAATCCTTCATTTTTAACATAGTCACTTTTGTAATAAAATAAGCTATCATTCGTGTAAATCCATTATTATTTAAAAATTTGTTGAAACTTAGGTAATAAAGGTAATAAGAAGAGAATTTGAGACAGTGAAAAAAGTTTAATAAATTATCATTGACATTTCAATTTTTGTTCGAACAATATAATAAATTCTTCTTTCGATAACGTCATTAATAATAAAAACTAAATTCTGTGAAGCGTTATTAAATATTTTTCCCTAATATGAGCACAATATATGATATCTTGTGGAACAGCTACCTTAAAGGTCACTGTAAAAGCTCTTTCCGAGTACACTGTAAGCATCTTAAATAACTTTTAAATATGATGTTTAGGATGTAGATAGGGAATAATTATTTTGTCTTATTTATTTATTTATTATTTGATATTTTCTGTTACTTATATTCATAGTTTTCTTTGTGATATTAGTTGTTAATGTGATGACGGTTTTATTACCAAGTTATATTTATAAAAAAGTCATAATATGCTCAATCCATTCATTACACAGGCATACAAATTTTTGTGTGGTGAGGGCCAGACTACAGTTGGTCAAATTACAAACAAATTATAAACAAATCTGGATGCGCTAACGTTCAAGATGACATCCCAATGGCAACGAAAAAAAAACAAAACAGCAACTTGTTTATTTTTTGTCCTTCAAAATAATTTCAAACATTGTGAATGAAACTTCTGTTAATTTGTATTTATTTCGAATGTATTTCTTGTTTTCATATTTTCATTTATAAATATTCTATATAAATAAATGAAATGGTCATGCTCTAGCAGTATTCCCAGTTATCCGATTCACAAACCTAATTAAAAAAGAATGACGGATTTCGAAGATACGAATAAGATAAAAATGAGCTAAATTAGAAAACAGAATGTTTTTATATTCTAGTAAATTGTATGAATCGATGTCATGCAATCTTTTAAGTTAGTACGCTATTGCGTGATTATTTTGACCGTCAACCCAAAAAGCCTTAATTACAGTCCATTTTTTTCTCGTAATTCCTTATTTTTATTAACACCCACCCATATCTTACATTAAACTGTAACAGGTTAAAATTAAAATAACCTCAAAATATATTGAGTAGAAGTAACTTGAATGTAAATGCATCACACTGCGGAATCATGATACCCTAATTTTTTTTCTTTTTGTTTTAAGTTACAATCATTCTTTCGTACTATACAATTCTAATAACATAACTAAATTTTCTTTCGCGAATCGTATCTTGTAGAGTACCGAGGAAAAAAATATAGTTATTCAAGCATTTTGCAGAAGTAAAACAAAGGGTTACAGAAAATACTTAAATTAACTATTTCTGTAGTAAACGAAATGATAATACTATTCCATTTATGATTTCGAGATCGTTAAATATGAAATAAGTACATAACCTCGAATCTCTCGCAGTTTTAGAGTTAAATAGTAATCTGACATATTCGTGAATAAAAAAATGCATGCGATAAAATCCGATAAAGAAAAATAACATCTTATCATTAAATAAATAATTTAAAATTTTTCTACTGCATATAAACAATAAGAAAGTATCAGTTTTAGACAGTCAATATACAAATAAGAAGGTAAACAAAGGAGGAATTCGAAAATAAGGGCCACTTTAATGATATGACACGCATGTCATATGAAAACACGAATCTAAAAAAATAATTTTACTATTGGTAAAAATGAAAACAAAACCCTACCTATATATTACATTAAATTGCAACATTTTTTGCAGTACCAATATCTTATCATACTTAAAATAGTTGTGGTTTTATATTCGAAATTTTAAAATTAATATAAAATCAACAATAATTTTGTAGATTATTGATTCTACTATTATTCCATGCTACGCAACCACTTCTACTTTGTTTTGATGGTTTCATTTAGTCGCTGTTTCTCTCTGAGTGGGAGAAGAAAATATTTTCCCCAGCTATAATCAAGCATTTTCTTTCCTATCAAAAATAAAATGTAAATCGGTCTGTTAACATAATCATTCTTAAATGGTTCACAAGTGGTCATAAAATATCGGTTAAAGGCATTGTCATTAGCCTATCTCTTTAATTTCAAACTTTCATATTGACATAGCTGGCAGATTTTACCAAAAGGTGAATGCCGAACAGTGAGAATGTGATTTAACGATGAATAATTAGTATATACTTCCAAAGATAATTCGCTATGACAATATATTCAATACTCGATCTCGCATAATTGTTATTAAATCACTGATCGGCATTGTAACAGTAACCGTAATTGACTTATCACAAAATACAGATAAGCATATAGATGTAACAAGAGATCGATAAGCGTGTCATTACACATAACTAAGCGATATTAATTCGCCATCTACATATAACGTTCTGTGATACGCATTGATTACTAACTTTACTAATTATATAATTACGTGCGTCTAATACAATTTCTTCATTTTGCCGCGATGGCTGAGAAGTTGTTCGAAGGTGTAAATTAAATTAAATCTACATTATACACGAAGAGACTTTTTGTATGAAAAGAGCTATAATTTTATTTATATTATTTTTATATAAATATTTGATGCAAATAAATTCAGTAATTAATATACAACAAAAATAAATGTCTAGAACGGTTCATTCCAACGGCACCGACATAGACCTAGACTTATTTTATTGCACTTCTTTCAATAAAAGCACAGGTAAAAATATGTCAACATTTGAAAAGTGTAACATTCTAAATTGAACATTTATAATGTATGAACTTTAGTACATTATAGACACTACATGGTAAAATATAAGAAATGTTTAACTTTCATATGAAAAATGTGCGCAGCAGAAGGAAATTACTTAAGAAAATTACAATTTCCATAATTTAGTAAAATTTACCAAGTGGACAATGTTAGGACAGGAAGAAAGAATCAGAATTAGTAAAAAGAAAATTCCCGAATGTTAATATTACAAGAAAAAAATATTTTGTTTATTAATATGTTTATGTCTGTTAATAATTTATAAATGAAAAAAATCAGCATTATGCTGACATCATTACTTTCAGGACCCTCCATGAAATGATTAGCGAGGACTAAATCATTATTTTGAAAGCTAATAAATAGGTTCAACAAATGTTAGTGAGCTCCCTATTTTATTGTTTTTTTTTTAATTTTCTAACGTTTTGATTGATTTGCCTATTATAATAAATAAACACGAGGAATAAATAAACAGGAAGAATGACATAACAAAATTTTAACAATAAAAGTTTTTACATTTTCGAACGATGTTTTCATGATTATCATCGGAATTGCTAGCTAAGATTTTATGAAGAAACGTTATATGAAAAAAGGTCCTCAAAACATTATTTCTTTTTTGTTTCCCTTTATATAATTTATATAAAAACATCAAAAATATTTCAAAAATCCAATTAATTTAGAAACATCTTGATCAAATGCGCGTAACACAGTTTGTTTAAAATAAGATGAAACGCCACTAACATTGACTAAGAATTGTTCTAAATTCTGATATCTTAATGCACTTCATGTAAAGAACAACTTTATAGGAATTCAGCAGTTAAATTTCAGTTTGCCAACTCATTCTTTCAAATCGCTCGCAATATTGCTGCTTCTTGGATGTAAATACCCAGAATAATAAATACATATCTTAAAGCATCGAAATAATTATTTGCTGATTATGAACCTTTCTAATCTCGGCTGACTCTTTAAATCAGACTTTAGCGGTATTTCGCGTCGACAAATTCATAAAACTGAGTTTATATACGGCAACTCCATCCAGAATCAAAGTTTATGGTGACTTTTTTACGGCCACTTTAAAACGGCGAGTAATTCCCCCGCGCAAATCGGATAGCAAACACGAACATAAACCTATCTAAAATAATTTCTCGTTAAAATCACATCGAGACTCTCGTACGTTTCTCGATTTGATTGATTCAGTCAGCTTTTATACTCGGTCCAAATTAGGAGCTGGACGTAACGATCGGTTTTCGATTGGCTTCTATGCGCCTTCGTCGAGGCGTTGTCGAACTGGATGTCGAGATCTCAATTTAATAATTCCGTCATGCAACGACGATGACTGTTGCCCATAGATCATCATATTTGCGACTAATGAATGAGGTACGCACAGCTTCCACCCTGATGCGCGTTATCATCGATACGATCAATCCCACTCAATTAACCTGATCGTTGATTATTGCCATCTGCTACCCAGCAACTGTGAGTACGCATTCTGTTCATTAAAGGGAACCTCTGGTTTCGCTCTTAAATTCATGTAATCACGACAATGCTATGTCAATTGCTCTACAAAATCAAACAGTATCGAAATTTGAACGTTAATGCACCAAATTCTGAAGTTAAAAGAAATCAGTAAAAAATTTATGGAAACTTAACAAAATAGTGACTTTTCCAACATACAAAAGACATCAAGCAAAAATGACAATCTATGATGCATTATTATGACGAATTAGGATCATCGTAACCATCCGTTGGCACTTACACTGAAGACCAACGTCTAGAAATCAATTAGGTAATAAGAAATCAACTAGCACAATTTAGACAAAAATTGTACTTTTAGTCATTTATTATCACATTATTCTAATGCAAGATTGATTCATCAACATAAAATATTTTTTTTGCAGAAAGTGCAGCATTGTTTTCACAAAGAGAGATACGTTATTCAGTTGGATTATTGATCGTCTGATTTTTATATCTACATGGAAATATGGGCCATTGCTTCAGTAACATTCAGTTCAAAGACGTGAATATATTATACAAAAATAAAGCATTATGTTTCTATTATTGCAGCAGATGAAAACCAAATGGAATTTCCTATCCGGTGGACGTCCTATTTGTCACTAAGTTCAGATAAATATTGTTTGTAATTTATTTTGGAATTGGAATTCTGTCTAGGTTGCTATTGACTGGAAACTAATCAAGTCCGGTAATTAATCCGAGTAACATGTGGAAACTATCTGATTACGTCAGGATCTGATTGTGACTTAATGTGGACCTCTATAGGAGCATTTTCTTATTCCTGGAAAGGGAAACAAATTTAAATTTACTGTGGAATTTCTGTAATTTTTTTCCGTTTGAGAAGCTCATTAATATATAAGAATTTAGAACATGTCTTAGTCAATTCTAGTGACGTCTCCAACTTATTTAAAACAATATCCATTTGATTGTAATGCATAATGATGCATGTGTAAAAGGTAGTCAGAGAAGCTACGGTTCTATATAAATTTAATTTATATATATTTTTAATAGTTTTATACAGAATGTTAGGTGCTTAGGTTATGATGGTTTATGCTTCTGGAAAACATTAATCATTACCACTTTAAAATAGGGGGATCAATGTGTGGACTTAACTCTCAGAATCTAATCAGATTCTTATGAGGACTCCAAAAATGTCGCCAGATTGCGGTCCGAAGTATATCAAATTTAAGGTTGTGCTGTACAGGAAATTATATATATATATATATAAATAACAGCAAACTTAATGATGTATCCAAAATAGTTCAGTCAACATTTCCAACAATAGCCTGAGTAGACTTCATCCCGCTGTAATCGAAAACGGATTCAAGTATCAGAATTTGGATTCAGTATTACAAATTATAGCGATATTCCTCTGTTAATTCTTATTAAATACTGTTTGTTTTAGTTACAATGCTTTCTTTTTCAGTTATTGCGTTAGAACAACCTAACAAACTGACCGATTTTTGCTGTTTTTTTAAATTTCATTCTACTAAATAGGTTCTCCGTTTATTTAAATACTTTATGGTAGTATCTGCAACTTATGAAATACAGTTGTAAATCGAATATTAAACTGCCCAATAGTTGAAATTTAACATAACCTAACCTAACCTAAATTCAATAAGAATTTTTTGTTCAGAATACAGAAACTGGTTAAGTTGACAACTAGAAATAGAAGACACTTCAACTTACAGAAGAAATTTCAACGGTCATTTGAGATGAACAGTGCGGATATACCATTCTTTAAATACCGTAAATGTCACATGACATTTCCAGCTTTGCAATGTTGCAAACTTGTTTTCGCGGCATACGAGAAATCTCTTTGCGATGTTTTACAGAAGTTGCTACAACGGCACATAGTGGATGTAAATATAGTAGTAAATGGCAATAACATAATATAAAAAAATCAGACAATACAAAATTCAGACAAAAGTTTCAATGGAGTCCAATGGTAATAGTGAACTTGACCTTTATGGTGATTTTCAATGTCATATGGGAGTTAAAATGACATTTTTATATGAAAACCCTCTTATTTTTGTCATTCCGAATTTGATAAAAGCGATACATTTGAGGTATAAAATGATTATTTTGTGAAGGTCATTTCAAGGTCAAATACAGATCATATATGCAAACATTGTTGAAATATAGTGTCGATTAACATTCCGCGCTGTTAAAAAATGTTCAGATTACTTTCAGAAGTCTATTTGACTACTGAACATGAAGGACTTTCAAGGTGCTACTATTATCAAAGTAATTTAATGGTTTTCTCAAATATTATTCAATTTTTTCCAATTTTAATCCACACACTTTTAGCTATTTTCGCATATTTGACTCTAATTCGACCTTGAAAAGATTTTCACAAAATAATCACTTTACAAATAAAATGTCCCGATGTTTTTAAATCCGGACTAAAAAACAAGGGTTCCCATCCATATAACTGATATTGAAACATTGTTGAATATAAAGATATAAATGTATGTGTGTGTAATATATGTGTTTAATGTGTATTTACTAATAGATCAAATCTCCGAGATAGTTACAATGTTGTATCTTTATCTCCTTTAATGGCAAGAAGATCATTTTTTAAGTCAAAATTTTAAAAAACATTGCTTTCTTTAATTTTATGCTTTCATTTTGAAAACTGCAAATCACACAAAATATGTATAAAGCCTTTGTACACATTATAAAGTCCTATCTGCTTTCTTTGATACATGCTTTTGTGTGATTTGCATTTTTGGAAATAAAAAAAAACAAAACAAATTTTGTTATTATTTTGAAAATTACCTTGTCACCAATTTTCGTGAACATATGCATAATACCTAATGCATAATTTTTGGTTGCGCATTTTTTTTACATCAATCATTTCTATACATTTAATTTACATTTTTTCAGAAACGAAACTATAAGTGAGAACTCGGCAGTATTGGCTTCGAATAAAAGAGCCTTTATACTTTGAGATAGTTGTAGTTTCAGTTTTTTCAGACGTTCGATTAGTTCGTTCTTCATTTTTCATTTTCAGAATATGGACAAGGCGGATCGCTTATTATTGAGATTTTCTAAGTTTCTAACCGCTACTTGTACTTATATTTACAAGTTATAAATAGTGATGTATAAGTTCTAAACGATTGTATATAAAATGTAAACATCATTTTGAGTTTTTTTTAGATATAAATACGCTGTAGTAAAAACATCTCATGGAGCAAGCTTGGCCATTTTGATGGAGTTGACTGAACCATGCGATTATTTTTTTGCCAACATGATTTTGTTATTTCGAACCAGAAGTGAAAAATTGCCTAGCAAACTGTTGTACCGGAATCAGAGGCGACCTCTATCTGCACTAAGGAAGAACGGTCCAAAGTACAAACTGCTGATTTTATAGTTTTAAAGTAGTCCGCGAATAAGGTAGGAATTTACGCTAAAAAACATAAATTAAAAATGTCTGTCAATTTTTCAAAATTCGCGCTGTGTAAGGGTCATTTTAGTTTCTATATGCGGACTCTTACAGAATACCGAAAAAGTTAATTAAGAATTGGCCGAAAGTGATAGGAAATAAATAAAAATCGTATGTAGAATTCAGAATTATCCATGCAGAGCTCGAATTTGGACAATCTCATCGAGACTTTTTAAATTTTTTATTGTCAGCGTAAACTCCTACCTTGTCAGCGGAGCACTTTCGAACCGCCTTAAGGGGATCCTAAAGTAGTCCGACGGTAAGGTTAGGAATTTAACTTAAAAACTTTCCTAGAAAATACCAAAGAAATTAATTGAGAACTGACCGAGAATGTTAGAAATATTCGAAAAATCTCCTCTCAATTAATTGTACGTCAGACTTTAAATGCGGAAATGGTGCAAAATATTTTTATTCCTATTGACTAATTATCATCTTGATTAATTTCTCTTTGGTTTTTTCTAGACCGATATCTGTGGCCTCCAGGACTATGAGAGAGATCGTTACAAAATTTGAATGGTACTGGAGTTAGAAAATTTCTGCAAAATTGTACCTGTCGAAATTAATTTTGTAAACGGTAGAATGTTGTAATTCGACAACACAACGTAATGTTGTGACATGAAACTTAATAAAAAAAACATGCAACATAACTCGACTCGTAGTTACATTGCATATGACTATTCAATGCAACATCAGCGATTTATTTTGTGATGAGTGAAGTACTATTTTTCAAACACCAAAATTGTTTATGGAATTAAACGTAAAAAATGCCCGTCATTCCTCAAATAATTATATACGTGGAATAGAAAAACCCGGTGACCTTGGAAAATATCCAATGCCGACCCTTGAGTGTTACCTTCAAGGTTATTCCAGGGGAATTGTAATTTTTGCTTTCGCTTGATCTTGAGTACTAGTTGAAAGATTTTTCAAAATCAGTTTTCAATGAATCGATGGATCTTTTTCTAGATCTATTTCTCTGAAAGAGTTATTTTAATTTAAACAATCCCATTGCTCTCTAGTGTCAAATGGTAGAAATACAAGTAGTTATTTCTTGCCTTGCCGTGAATTATAGCTTAATTTCCAAAACGATTATAAAATCTTTAAAAAAAAACTCTTAAAATCAACACAAAACTCTTCTTAAATGATAATTCAAAGAGCCATTTGTGGAGACCACTATGTAGTTATCTTAAAATCTGAAACATCTCTTAAAGAGTTTTTGGGTGGCTGTTCTATTTAATGTTGTGCAATACTGTAATTTCTGGTATGCCATCGGTGTAACGATATATTTATTTTCCAAAATTAATAAATATAAAATTATGCAAAAAAGAATATAAAATTGTGCTCTTAAAGTGATTTTTAATGAAGATGCACCTATTTATTTATTGCAGACGTATGAGGTAAATACCACAGGCTTTCATTTTTGGATTCGATCACTACCTACAGTGTCTCTCTGGAAGAAACATAGATCTCAAAACTGGGGTTAGCTTTACCATAAAAGACTTCAAACATAAGTACCTCAAGAATAATATTTTAAGAATTTACAAGTGTCCTATTGCTAAAAATTCAAGGTGCCTAAGTGCCTATGCAGCAAGATAAATCTGAGTTCAAAATCATTACTAAAAGTGATCTAAAAGAAATTAGATGCGTCATTTTGTGAGCTTTTACTGAGTTTGCGTTTATAAAGATATTAAAATGATATGAAGTTCACACTAACCTCATAGTCGGGCATTTCTGACTTTTAGTACAGCACATTGTGAGGTCTTTCTGAACTAGTTTTTTTATTTTTGCTATCTTGACGGAGTCATCAGAAAGGTCTGAAGTACACCATGCCCATGACTATTGTATATTCCCCATGTAATTTTAAATGTAATTTTAAAAAATGATGAATTATTTTACTTTTATAAGTTGTCACTAGAAGGCGACTGTATTTTCGAAATTTAAAGAACGTCTGAAGACTAATAGAGACAGAAAAATCTATCAATTTAGTAGTGACCATATTCACGTTTACTTTTTTTTTTACCACATATTATATTACTGATATTGCAGTACATAATAAAATAGTATTTTTCGATACCAGGCCGTAAAATCTTATGGCCGTGTGTCGAACATTATTTTTCGGTACTGAAAGCTGAAAAAATTCGCGGACTGCATTTAGTCCGTATGGGTTATGTTTTTGACAGCGCAGATTCAGGTTACACGTGACCCGTAAAATTTTATTTTACGGACTAAAATTAGGCCGTAAAATCAAATTTTACGGCTATAGTGCCGAAAACAATATTGTTTATTTACTTTTAACAACGAGACCGTCAAAACGTGATTTATTATTTTTATATTAATCCGAATAATTATTTAAATAATTATTTATATTATCAATAAACTGAGATATAAATTACTTTGATATCAAGCAAAAGTATTATTTCACGCGAGCGAAAAAATATCCTACAAATTGATAGCGATACTCGATTAAAAAAGGCGAAAAGCAATCCAGCAATTAACGTCAATTGAGCGAAAGAGTAAGCAATGTAAGTGCGCTGGATTGCAGGAGAGAATCTGTTGAATCGACGATGTGACGTGAATTTAATTATCGAACCATCCCATTGCACATATCCATACTACTCGCTGATACATTCGCGCGGGGCTGGAGTGCAGTATCGAATCGCATCGGTCCGTTCTCGCATGTGGTGACGGCAGAAGGGCCTTTAATAAAAAGCCATCGCCGCAAGTGGAAAATCCGATAGAGCCGAAGTGTGCGCAAATATTTTCTCTTCGTTTTTTTCCCTCAAGGGGTGCGCCCGTGCACGCCAATGCGTCATATCGGATATCAGTCAGCCTGTATCGGCTCGAGGGACGTAATACCATTTGATATAGTCAATTTTATCATCCTGTCCTTTTCCGCAAAAAAATCCTCTTTTAATTCGTTCCGAATAACACGTACGGCGCATTCATCTGTTTTTCTACGAGTGCGATGCATTTCAATGTCATATTTCTCTTTCCTCTTTACCAGAAATTAAATCATCACTCTTGTTAAAGACTATGTTGCGTTTTCTCGATGACCTAGTTCTTTCTTGTAACTTCATAAACTTCTGCTAAGATTATTTCCTCAAGTTGCAGTCTGAAAATTATTTAACAATTGCATTGTTTTTTACCAAAATAATCAATTAGGTACATGAAATTACAATTTAATCAAGCTGAATTATTGAACATATGATCCATCGAATAACAATTTATTCATTCATAGTACAGTACAACCCCACCAATGGTCCCCCTCCAATTCATCCCTCTGGTAATGAGCGTATGCGTCATTGCCCTTCTCTCCTTCATGAGATACTTTTCAGGGTCGGTCTAAACTGCTGCAGCTTTTGAAGCTGAAAAGAGATCCCAGCAACTACAGTAGAATCCCAATATAAGAACCACCGTTATAAGAACCTAACGATTTAAGAACCGTTTTTCTAACGTTAGAGTGACGATAAACGTTCGAGATGTATCCCCTCCACACACCTTTCGCCGTACGCGGTATGCATGAAATGCAAGAAACAAAACAGTCCGGCCAAAGCATTCTGGCAAGGGAAGGGGAAGCTACACTTCCCCTCCTAAGGTTCGTATATCGTTGGTCGCAGGGGAAGCTCGGAACGGCAATAGTTCTTATATCGAGATTCTACTGTAATATGTTTTATGTATATTCATGTGCGCACGCCTGCTTTAGGTCACGTGGTAGTAAAATGGGCGGGGCGTATCATCTTCCAGCCGGGAGGGAGTAAGTCCCAGTATGTACAAACTGGAGGGGATGCACCGTGGTTTATTTTTCTCATCCAAGAGCCATAGAGACATTGACTCGTTTGTTCAGTTGATTTGTACCTGCTAATTAAATATTTAAATTGAAGATGAAATCCGACGATGCTATTAAAATGTGACGGAACACTAGAAGTTTGCATCATAAATATCAGAAGCAAATGGAAGACTAGCGCTAAATGGTAGTATTTGTCACGGTATTGCTGAAAAAACATAAAATAATAGTTGTTATGTTGGAATCTTTATTTTATTTACCTAAAAAACAGCATTTAAGAGCGTGTCTGTCACGTGAATAGCCAATGTTGTTGTCGTTTTTTTTTCTGTGATCGACAAGTAAGTATCGGTTGAATCGCATTCAAATCCAAGATACCATATAGATATCATCATTGCTGGTTGCAATAGTTCTTAAGTAATCCATGGAGTGATTAATAATTATATTGCTCGATGTCGTATAAGTATTGTCCAAGAAAATTATACTGCGTGAACTGCAAAAATTGCACTACCTTCAAATAAGGTTTCATCAATGACTTGAAATGAGAAGAAAGGATCTTAAAGTCCTGCTATTTCGATCTAAGACCTAATATTTATTTTGCAGGATTGGAACCGGACCATTGATTTAACGCAGCAAATGTTCAGCAGAGAGAATAATTTATTCTTAAGTAACTGATATACGATATTCGAAAATCCCTGGACTCCGATCAATTAGTTGTCGAAGATAAAATCCAGCGATGTATTTTTTATATTTGATGGGAACTATAAAGTGGTCAACTTTATAAAAATAAATACTCATCAGTTTTCTTTGTAGTAATTAATGCCACCTTTTTCATAGATAATAATTTAAAGGACTCCTCAGAATGGTATATTTTAGAGAACGGCATTTCATCACCTTAGATCTCGTGTTCCAAATTGTAAACCGTTATTTCCCCTTTATTTATATTTTTTTGTAAAAAATATGTATAACTTTTTTATTTGAATATTTGAAAAATGTTGACGTATATCGTTGCAAAAAGCGGATATTGACCAACCACAGGCATGAATAATGTCAGATTTGTCACATTGAGTTTAAAGGCTAAAATATAGGATCAAAGTTCAGGAAAAAACTTTGTACATTTAGACATTACAGGGTTAAACAAACTCAAAAATCTTAAAATTTTTCTCAAAGAAACAACGGGAGGGGAATACCTAAGGAAAACCTAATTGAAATTCCAAACGTTCGACAATAGTTTTCTGGTCGAATTCATGAAGAATTCCTTTTGCTCGCCGGAGTTTCGAGTAATCTGCAAAATTTATTCTTTTTATTATAGAGTTATATTGCACCAAAACATAACCCCAAAATTCCCTTCACTGATACCAGAAAAATCCGATCATGTCAATCATATTCCGAATTTTTAGTATTTTGAGTTTACGAATAAAATACTCGAGGAGAGAAGGGAACGAGCATGGAGCGTGTAGCTATCATGTTGCAGCTAACATCAGCATAATATAACGAGATTTCCGTCGCGCCCCGGAGATCCTCGGGTGTATCGAATATTTCGAGCGATATCCCCAGTCGGATGTGGCGGATCGAAGGTGATGTATCGGTATGACCATTGCAATAGAAACGCATAACTGTAGGCGCGATGCGATACCACATCCCGTTTCAATGCAGCTTTGTCCCCCTCACGGCGATACATGGAAACACACGGTGTTCAGCTGGTCGAACCCCACATGTCCGCGATGCAACACTGACCACATATCAATTCACTGCAAATGGACATCAATACTGGTAATTAATACATCGCGCCTCTCCGCCTATAACCGACTCCTCTCTGCATCGCTCCCCCATCTCTCACCCTTTCTGTCGACCCTTCACCCCCCTTTGGTTGCACGGCTTGCATCGGATGCGTGCGACGGATTTTAGCCACGAATTTGCATGTAAGTGATACCTTGTTGCCGGATCCGATTGACGGCTCTTCGAGCGAGAGGTCGAGAAGTCAGGCGCACGCAAATCGAACCTGCCCGGTTCATCATACATGATGGCTCTGCACGTCAAATCACTCGGGCTTAACTTCAATTTCTCCAATTATGAGGAATCAAATTCAAAGAAAGGGAAATTTTGATGCAGGTTTCTTTTATTGACTGTGGAAGGTATAATGTGTATTTCCCTCTTTGTTGTATCGGTCTATTAATTCTTTGATAATACACTACCGGCCAAAAGTTCATGAACGCTCTGAATTTTTTAACTCATCAAATAATGCGTTCTACCTTCGAATCCTTAACGATAATGATAAAACTCATTGGATGTCTTTTAAAGTACACAAATAAAGCTTTCAACTAGTGCATTTAGTTTTACTTCAGACGTTCTAATTTCGCAGTTGTCAAATTTTTAAAATGTTAAAATTTGGCTTTTTTTTCTTTCGACTTTTAACACTAACAAAAAGTCTAATAAATGTTTCTATATATTTTCAATTTTTGGCTAAATACTATAATTCAAGAGCTTTGACATAAAACTCTTGTAAAAAGTACATACGATTTTTTTTATCAAAGTTACTATTTTTTTGAGTTATCAACTTTTTGCCTTTTTCCAAAGAATTCTGCCAAAATGAGGTAAACTGACAATTTTCAAAAAATCATAACTCAGGAACAAAAAATCGTATCGACTTTTCACAAAAGCCATTTTAAAGCCATTGAATTATAGTATTTAGAAAAAAATTGACTATATGCAGAAACATTTTTTAGACTTCTTGTCAGTGTTTAAAGTCGAAAGAAAAAAATTGCAAATTTTAACATTTTTAAAATTTGACAACTACGAAACTATAACGTCTGAAGTAAAACTAAATACACCAATTGAAAGCTTTATTTGTGTACTTTAAAATACATCTTATGAGTTTTATCATTATCGTTAGCGATTCAGAGATAGAACGCATTATTTGATGATTTAAAAAATTCAGAGCGTCCACGAACTTTTGGCCGGTAGTGTACCTTTTAGACTATTGGGATCCACAGTTATTATATTATTATTATTTTCATTGTTTATATCTTTATTGCGCGGAAGGCTTTTAAAACAATGCCATGATAGGTTGTACAAAAATGACGGAAAGCGGGGATTTTTCAGAATAGATAACATATGATAATTCATTTTGAATTAAAATCGTAGCTGTTCCTTTTTTTTGCAGAATTGGAAAGGCAAGAATCTCGATCGATAAAATCTCGACGAGTCTTAAATTGTTTATAAGTCTACTACCAGTAATGGCAAAGATTTGCGAAAGACTTCTTCTGTATAGAATTAATCCGATAATTGATTCTAAGAAGAAAATTCCAGATCATCAATTCGGTTTCCGCAACCAGCATTCTACAATTGAACAAGTAAATAGACTAAACATAAAAATAAAAGAAGCTTTCGAAAACAAACAATACGGTGCTGGAGTATTCCTAGGTGTGGCTCAAGCTTTAGATAAAGTCTGGCACATAGGCCTGCTATTTAAACTTAAAAAAATATTCCCTTAAAATATATATAAAATTCTTGAATCATATCTAACAGATCGAACCTTCCAAGTCAAAATCAACCAGACAATTACAAACTGGCATATTATATTTGCTAGAGTACCTCAAGGCAGTGTGCTAGGGCCAATACTTTTTATTATGTACACTTCAGATTTACCCACAGAGAAAGGCATCACCTCGGCTACATATGCAGGTGATACGGGGATTTTTTTAAGCTATAGCATCCCTCAAATGGTTACCGAAAAACTTCAACAATACCTGAACATCGTAAACAATCGGTTCAAACAATCGAGAATAAAAATCAACGAAAACAAATCCACACATGTTACGTTTACACTTCGGAAACAAATATGCCCGCCTGTGGCCCTTAATGATAAAAACATACTTCAATGCAACGAAGTTAAATATCTTGGAATACGACTTGATCATCGACTGACATAGAGGACTCATATTTGGTCAAAAAGGAAACAATTAGACCTAAAATTAAAAAAAAATGTATTGGATACTAGAATATAAATCGAAGCTGTCCCTAGAAAAGAAACTTCTAATATATAAAACCATACTCAAACCATAGGTGTGGACCTACGGGATTCAACTGTGGGTATCTGCACCAGTTTCTAACATTGAAATACTGGAAAGATTCCAAACGAAAACATAAATTGTTAATACTCCATGGTTTCTTCCAAACGAACTAATCCGAAACGACCTAAAAATTCCAACAGGAAAGGAAGAAATCAAAATCCACTTTAAAAGATATAAGGACAGACTTAAAGGACACCCTAATAAACTTTCATGAAAGTTATATGTCACGAACCACTTTTGGACTACGCAGATACAAAGACATTGTC
The DNA here is from genome assembly GCA_030407085.1 of Trichopria drosophilae. Taxonomy (NCBI): domain Eukaryota; kingdom Metazoa; phylum Arthropoda; class Insecta; order Hymenoptera; family Diapriidae; genus Trichopria; species Trichopria drosophilae. The sequence continues at coordinate 116,343,160 of CM059585.1, read as the reverse complement.
ATTTAACAACTCCCCTACTCAGTTCGTCCTCTAAAGAGCATCGAACACATGCATAAATACACTTCAGCTAATCATGTAGTGTATTATTAATCATCGGGTCTTATACTATCAAGCTAATTAATCGATATAAAATTTACTTATTGGCAATGATAGATTGTAAATAACCTTGGAGATAATAAAAAAAATTGTTTAGTAGTAGGTAATTAGTTATTGTGCTCAATGTTTATATGTTTTATACATTAAAAAATTTTTGTTGAAAGTAGCAATTTCCAACATACAGTAGAGTCCCGGTATAATTGTCCACTCGGTTCCTCGCCTTCTCCCGTCTCCTTATATTTGTCAAAAAAAGGGGAGCGCCGATGCTTCTCCCACTCTCCTCAATCGCGCTATGCTCGTGACGTCACAGCAGGCCCTTCCTGAGGCCGCAGTCCGCAAAGTGGGGGAAAAAGAGAGCGGGGACAAACAAATATAACGGGACGGAAGCGGTCAAATACGTTGGGATGCAAATATAGCGAGATGCAATTATATCGGGATTTTTAAAGGAGTCCTCTTGAGTATTCTTGTCGCAAGTTAAATCCACTTGCGGCAAGTAGAAATCCTCTTACCGCAAGTGGAATAATCCTCTTCATCATATAACAAGAGGATCTTCACTTATGGCAAAAGGATTCCGCTTGCGGCAAGAGGACGTTTTAACAGTGATGGGTTACAATTTTAAACATATTTTTTGGTTCCGTTTTCCTTTCAGAGAATTAGGGGTTTCGGGTGTTTTTCTGTCTATTAATTACTGAAGCGGAAAATGTTTTAGAATAAGCAAATTTCAGTAAAAAATGATTGCAAATTCATTATCGGTGACCCTTAAGATTCTAATATACTGATTTTCAAGTTACTTCAAAGAATTTTTTAATGTTTGATAAAATTTTAATATAGAACATTTTGAACCTGGCACCCGTAAACAATAAATTTGAAAGAGTATCGATTGTACAACAAAATGTTTCTCTTATACCGCACAGGGGAAAAGTTACAGAAGGTATAACAAAAATGTCAGCCCACGATATTAAGATGAACTTTACTTGTATGTTATAATTATTTAACTTGTACAGTATTTTACTTCTCGAGTTTTCGTCAGTACCTGAAAAGAACAACAGTTGCAGTGGTTCCAAATTTTTGGAAAATTTCAGGGAATTAATACTCGACAAAATGTTCTTAGTTTATTTAAACACCACTAGCATGTTCTCTGGGCACAAATTGGTGTAGGAAATAATTCCATTTCAATTCGGCACAAAAAAAACTGCGAATTTCAGGCGGCTGCAATTTATTTGAGTAATGCGATTTAACGTGCGAAGGGTGGAGAACGCGTGCGCCGCGTGTGTATATGCGGAATGGGCCGATGAGAGTACGCGATAAATAAAAATACATCAAGTGCAACCTTTTACGCCGCAAATCGATATAAGCCATATATATATACTCATTCGGTACCGAGATTCGAGAGCTCTTCTCCCGAACGCACACCGGCTGTCGTAAATCTTGTTGTTCGGTTTTTTTGTCGAGCTCATTAAATTTCACCGATAGAATAACGATATTAATACCACAATTGAAAATATTAGCGTCGAGTGACGTTTGTTCGCTGATGCAATAGAGGGATTAAAGCTGGGCTTATAGCAAGTACTTTTTTCTTCTTTAAATACTGCAAGTGCAGTTTTTTGTCCGAACATAATATATTTCGTGTAAATGCGAAAAACCAATGAATTATGTTTGTCCTGCTTTCGATAAAAGTAGCTAAATAATCGCCAGGTTTTGCCTAATAAATTTCAAGAAGTTTGTAAATAACAAATGTAGCTAGAAAAGTAAGAATTTCGGGGATATAACCAACATATTACTGCACACCTCTTAACGAGGTCGTCCGGAGCTCGTTTGAGGGATGTCTGAAAGTGGTCTTACTTCCAACAATCTACAAAATAAAATCTTAAAGAAGTCTAGCTTATGACTTCTTAAGATATTAACCTCGAAGAGATCTTATGTTTTAGGTCTTAAATTGATCTCATTTTAGATTATTTTTATATTTATAAAGCTAACCACAGTATAGTCTCGTTGTATTTACCCATTCGGTTCCTCGCCTTCCCGCCTCGTTATTTTTACCAAAAAAGGGGGAGTACCGCTTCTCCCACTCCCCTCAGTCGCGTTATGTTCGTGACGTCACAGAAGACCCTTATTGAGACCCCAGCCCTCAAGGTGGGGGAGAAACAGTGCGGCGACAGGTAAATAAAATAAGACGAAACCGGGCAAATATACTGGGACCTAAATATAACGATACGTAATAATATATAGACTCTGTTAAAAAGTCTTTAGTTAGGAACTCTTTCATTAGACATCATATTTGAGAGGTCTCATGTAACTCTTAAAATGTACGCATAAGTCGTCTGAAAGAACACATTAAAAGTTCTTTCTCAGCCGTAGTGAAGACATTTTAATCTTTTTCAGACATCATAAAGAGCTCATAAAGACGTATTTAGTTGTATTCAGATTTGGGCAGTTTGTGTACAGTTTCTGGATGTAATTATTCAGAATATGTAAAAAACTAAGGTAATAATTTTTTTCCAACCTGAAAGAGATACGCTGAAAGAAATTATTGCAAGGCAGTGACGTAATTGTGTAAAAATATTAGAACTAATACGCACCTTAAAATGATTGGACTCAATTGACTGAAACTATGAATAAAGGCAGATGAAATAATTGTATTTTAAGAATAATATTTTGGTTGTTAAAAATAATTTACTTTTTTAAGCCAATTCAATATAAAAGTCCTCAAAACGACGTCCCCGATGAAAACTTATTTTATGTCAAACGTCCGGACTCTGTCACTCAAAAACTACGAGATTTTTCAAGAATGTGCTGAGAATGTTACATAATGGAATGTTTCAGATTTTGTGGTAATATTCTGCACTATTTTTATGCAGTTTTTCATCAATAAAGTTAACGAAAAGTTATAAATAAATTCTAGTATATTCCTTGATGAATTCTAAGCATTTTTCGATGTCACAATTTTTGTCCAAAAGTTCATATATTTCGACAAGTTGAAATACATCACATATGAAATTTAAGAGGAGTAAGCCATAAATTAACCCCTCGACTTTTAGATCTGACAAATATGTATGTATTGTAATTTAGTGACATTTTTTATTTAATATTATGTTGTATACAAACCCTCCCAATTAAAATCATTAAAATCTACTAAAAACTAATTTCACAATTTTAAATAGTTTTGAATGTAAAAATTTGTACATAGATTTGTTACCATTTTGAACAATCTCTCGTGAGGATTTCTTAATATGTCGTACATTTCAAGAAATAAAAATTATAAATAGTGGAAAAAATGTCTGGCTTATCCCTCCCTTTAATATTTTGTCAGTAACTGAAGGAACTATTACCGTAAAGAGAAAATATTTCTTCATAAACTTGGGATTTACGTCAACTAGTTTTAATTTTGTTATTATTCAAAACACAGTCGTAAGCAATTTTTATTTTATGTTATTTATCATTTTCCTATATTTTATTAGTTCTTCAGGATAGTAGGCCTTATAAGTCAATAATTTTATAGTTCAAGTTTTAGCCAAAAAACATTCCGAACCTATTTAAAATTACGTTCTATTTAAAATGGATACTATTTCGGGAAAATTGGACAATTATTGTTCATTTATTTACTAGTGTGACATTTCGTCTAAGTAGAAAGTTGTGCGAAAATTACAGAAACAATTTGTCGAGTTATTTTTATTTTTGAAAAGTTTTATTCTAATACATGTCCGATTTTTAGATAATTTCTATTTTCTATTACTATATCTTTGTACCAAAATAATATATAAAACTATAATTTTAAAAACTTAACTAATTAGACTTATACTTTAATTATTTACAATATTCAATGTTTAATATCCAATTATACTCTATTATTGAAGTAAGATAATTAGTAACTACTGAGCCAGAGAACAAAGACAAAAAGAGAACATCTGCCATAAAATGTTAGTTATGAATTAGAACATTGAAATTCTAATAGTGTTAAAAGTTTAATACCTATCATTTTAATACAGTACTAGCTACTCATAAGAACTAAAAAATAAACCCATCCTGTTATTTAATAGAAGCGTATAAAGTGAGCAAAAAAATTATTAATGGAATGATAAAAAAGGTGGAAGTGATTGTTACACATTATACTAGGATAATTAACAATGAGAAAAGTTGTTGTTCACTCTGCAAGTTAATTTTACAGTTCAGAATATGATAAAATATACCATACAAAAACTATATCTACTATGATCAGAGGTTTTGGTTTAAACCATTTATTGGGTCTATTTTAGCATTCATCAATGTTTAAAGAGACCATGTAACTGAAAAACTGTGGTAGATTTGACATTTTGTACTCTACTGCATATTTAACCATCCGGAAATAGTAAATGTAACAACGTTCTTATCTTATTTACTTCACAAATCATTATTTTCACTATTTTTTGAATTCCCGTGTTTTAATTTTGCAACAAAATTTTAGGTAAACTACATTTTTCTCTCAGTATATAATAGCAACATATATATTACTACAACGTTATTAATTAGTTTTTTAATTGATGCAAGTCATGATAAGAGATCAAATGTTCTATCGTCGACAGGTATTCTATTCTAAAGTATTTTCGGGCATACGCTTTTCAAAACTGGACTTAGTTTTTGTTTTCTAGATGCCATTTTTTTATATATTCGGTGAAACTGAAAAATATAGAAAAAATACAAAAACTTTTCGGTCTTTCGATAATCGATCCCGGTTAAGCTGCCCCTCTGGATCTGATGGATTAATTGGACGTATACATGAGTAAAATATTTGCATTTGTGAAATTCAATATGGTAGACATCTAAAATAGTTTTTAATATATTCCAATATGGCGGCGTCATAAAATGAAATATCGCGTTAAAAATATCAAGTTTCATTTTCTTTTTCATATTAACAAAGATGTCACATTATTCGTAGGTATCTTAGAACTCAGAATATCAATTCGAATCAAAATTTGAACATTGAAAATGACGTATTTATTATCACGGACAATTGTTTACATATATGTCACACAAATGAAGCCGTCTCATTAATTTTGAACGTATATAAACAAAAAAGTCAACTTTTTGATGTTATGCTTCCTCCTAATTGAATTTCACAAATATAAAAATTTCACTCATTTATACGTTCAATTAGTCCACCAAATTCAAAGGGGCAGGTTATTTGGGATCGATTATCGAAAGAGAGAAAAAGATTTATAAAAAAGGTTTTTATTTTTTCCGTATTATTCAGTTTCAAACCATCCCATTAGAAACCGGTTCATTGAAAACAAAAACTATAGCCAGGTTTGAAAAAGGCATACCCGAAAATATTAGAATACCCATCAACGATAAAATATTTCATCGCTTACAATGCAAATTATGAATGAAGTAAATTTCCTGGCCGCTTCGAAAGAAACGGGTTAATAAATAGTTTCTATTAGTGACTATTGATAGCAAATTTCCTAACACTAAAATAACAATATAGTCATTACTGACGTGAAATAACGAATATTAATGTTCAGGTAATATATACACCACTAATACATATAAAATGTTATTTAATTATTCATCAAAATGTCAATTACTAACCAATAGTAGTTAAATACAATTAATGCAGCATACTTCATAAAACAACAGACACTAAAGTATTTATATCATTTTTAATTTCTTATTTAAATAAAACTACGACTTGGAAGTTTCAGAATATAGGATAGAATGATATTAAGGCTAGTTTTTTCTTTCTATACAAAATATATTAGAAAAGATATATTTTCTCGTCATAATACCTTAATTGTATAGTTTATATCATGCGAATATAACAAAGTTAAAGAAATGTTACAACTTTCAGTTTCAGATTCATCATTCCGTAAAGTTTAATTTGAGTTCAAAACTGTATTTAAATTTTCTTAATTTCAGTAAAGGTTTAGGCTTAAAATCTTAGTTTCAAACTAGAAACGTTAAGTTTATGCGATACGTTGGCTTAATATGAGATTTTCCTAGCTCTTGGCATGTAAGTAGAAAAAGTATTACTTCAAACTTGCATTTTACCTAACAGATAGTTTCAATTTTAAATGCCGAATAGGTATAAATAAGATACTCTCAATTAATGCAATTTTCTCTTAGGAATTATTATTATATAGTAATTTTTTAGAAAAATATGAATTTTACAATAATAATCCGTCTAGATATAGTACAGTAACAAATATAATAAATGTAGTTTTGGTATTTTATGTATGTTTACATCTTATACGCATATAAGCTACAATTTATCAAAATACGAGTAACATTTTGTGATTATTTTTTTTTGTCAGTTTATCGAATGAATTAAATTAAATTAATTTTGTGATATTTACTTCGTAGTAAATAATTTAACGTTTTAATAATTATAAGCCCTGATGTTTTTAATACTACAGTTTCCAATAATTCTTATTTCATTTTTATGCAACTAAGTGACGTTTTCAAATAATGGACATTTTACTAATTGTTAATATCACTCCTGATGTAAAAGCTTTCTGCAAACCTGCAGTTTTGCAAACGAAATTTTAAAAAATGCTGAAAAAACTATCCTGGTAGAAAGTAAGTCCACTTTTTGGACATTTTTCTTCTGTCTAGTTTTGTGATTTCCCCGTGTTAAAGGTATAGGAAAGCTGATCAATGTAAGAAAAAAGTGGACACATTTACATCAGGGTATACAACGAGGTGAAAAATTAGACCTAAAAATTTATCTTAGTTCAGACTGCAAAGGTTTCAAAAAAGATTTGCGATGACGAAATTATTATTATCTAAATGATTTCAGTAAATAATCAAATAAGTTCTAGCAATCAGTATATTAATAGTAGTTACATATTTCCTCTTTATCGGTGGTGTGGAAAGGATATATCAATCAAAGTTTAGAAAAAAATTCGGAATATTTTTTACTGTAAAACAAAAAGTAACAACAAATTTGAAAATAACTCGACAGTTTTACCGCATAGGTTATGTTTAGAATTAGTGTGCCAAATTTCCGAAAAATCGATTCAGTAGATCTTAAACAGCCGTCACCGACTTTGATAACGTGAAGTGTAGGGAAAACGCTTTTAAGTTTTGAACAATACCGAAATGACTCGGAAGCTTCGATCGTAAAAATTCCACATCTCCGTTTGTTTTGCTCAGATCGACTTCAAATTTGGACACAATATTCTTGAAAAGTTGTACATTCATATAAAAAAAATAAAACAAAAAAGCTAAAAAAAAAGTTCAAGACCGACCCCTCCCCCCCTTAATGTCACAAAATTGTTGTAATTTTTCAAAGTAATTTCCGGTAATGGAGAATATTGTATGCTCGAGTGGATGTAATGCAAATTTCGTTACAAGTATTCAGATTTTTTTTAATTTGTAAAGAAGGATATTGTTTGATTTCCACAATAATGGTTCTCTTTTTTTTCGAGAACCAGAAATCAATCCAAGAAGCTGAATACGTACTTTTCCAATTTTAGGTGGAAATGCAACTCAGCACTTTCCAGCTGTACAAAGGTAGTGCCAGCCCCGTGGCTATCACAAGGAAATTGTTATTTTATTGTCTACCTAAGATTAAATTGTCTAATAGAATATTAAATACGTTCGGATGCTTACAAGCGCATTTTATTTACAAATATCAGTGATGCCAAGCCATTTACGATACAAATATTCATTAATCAGTAGCTGAAGAAAAACACTTATGGTGTACTTCAAAGTCAGCGAAGCTTTAATCCAAACTTAGTTTTCATGGACTTGGTTTAGACTAGACACGGAGACAACTTGGCTACCATCGAAGGGGAAAAATGACATCAACGATGAATCTGCGACGCCTCCCAAGACGATCGTAGAGCGCGGGTGCTCCTCGATGCAGAAACGGTCGTTAAGATTTATGGACGGCGAGGCATGGTCCCCGGGTCTTTAGCCGCTTATTAGCATGCGGTATATCATGGTAGCCGGACCGCCACGCTAGGGTATGCGACAATAATTAGATAGATACGAGACGTAGACATAGCTACCGGGGAGGGCAAGAGTATCTGTCTATATGACATATAATTGCTTTAGGACTTTTGTAAAGCCACGCACATATACAATAAAAAATGTGAAGTTCTGACAAGAGCCATAGGATGTAATATCGATCTGTTTTGCTAAAGTATCCAATATAAACATCAAACAAACGAAAGCCATGTTTCAGCTCTGACTATATATGGCTGGCACAATCGAATTTTTCGTGTAACCATATTGAGGTAAAGAATTAATCTGCTTAGTAACGCTAGTAACGTCTGGGGACCTCCTACCCCACGTACTGCTTACCCCTTCTCTTTAGGCGTTTCCCGCTTCAAATGCGAAGGACGGCAGATTCAGAAGGTATAGTGGGGGGGGGGGGGGGGAGTCCGAAGAAACTAGCGCAATCACGCACTTTTTTTCATCCCTAACTTTTGGTTTTAATAAAGTTACAAGAGGTGCCATAGCTGTACAAAAATCACTATTCGATTGTTTACCGCAATTAGGAGAATCTCATTGAACCACTTAAGTAATGAAAGTAGACGTACACCCATTTCACAATTTTCGCTATAATGCAGTAATTATGTCAGTAGGTCACAATGTGGAGGACCAGTATCTTTAAAGTCAAATTTTGTTCAGTATATCACAGTTAGAGAAATAGTACAGTTTTTGGAACCCTATGGGAACTTTCATCATTTTTTGTGTTTGTTCTGGAGTTTAAACCCCTGAACTGCTATTGTAGTCAACGTATTTCCCGAACGCAACAGAATTTTTGAAACAACTGGTCGACGTGTTTCACGTGTCATGGTGTCATAGACAAGAGTGAGGAACCTGGTTGCGGTTATCGCGATATTCAAGAGCTTTCTCTGTCGAGCTCGATGAAACGCTTGCGCGGAAAATCAGAGACAGCTGCCGTTAGGGGTGGAGATCTTACCGCAGTGACGTGCGGTCGAATCGTTCCGACGAAATGACGGATCCTGCGAGTGACATTCAATATTATGTTTCGCGGCTGCCGGTACGGCCATGAGCTCTCCGGGAACGTTGCTTCGTCAGACGCGAAACGGAAACCTAATGGACAGAAATTTGGATAATTAGCCCTCGGTAAGTGATACCGAGATCATGTACGATTGAATTTCGGTAAGGAGATTACGGACGTGCAATTTCCAGTACTCTAGAATCCAACTGCTATTCAGGCCAAACATTGAAATATCTATTTGATTATATTGCTATTTAAACATTACCACTCCATATATCTTTTAACTACAAAGAAAGGATAAAAGAAATAATATAAAGTCTTTTAGAAATACAGAATTTTTAAAAATATTTTAAAAAATTGAATGCCGAAATTGGAAAATTATATAATAGTCTACATCCGAAGTCCAAAAAGAACGTTCAGGAATTGAAAAAAAAAGTTCTACAGAATATGTTGCCTATTTACATTTTAAGCTGTGCCAGAAATGTAATTGTCCAACAACTAGTTGACTATTTAAAAAACTGTACATTCAGAGCCCTGAAAGAAAGTATCGGATTTGAACAAAGAATTGAGATATGTTCAGAGTTTAATAAAATGTTACACCTGGCTCTATTCCAAATTGTGCCAAAAATACCCTAGGTCAACAACTAGCTCAAAATTAAGAAATACATACATATAGAGTGACAAAAGAAACAAGTGGAATTGAAAAAAGAATAGAGAGCCATACAGAGTTTAACGGAATGTAACACCCAATTACAGCCAAGTTGAGGCAGAAACATCATTGACCAACAACTATAGTTCACAATATAAAATATCATCCCGGGTCCCCAAAGAAAATACTGGACTTGAAAAAAGAACACAGATATGTACCGAGTTGCCTTAATCGTTGTACCTAGTTTCATTTCCAGTAGTGCCAGAAATCCCTTAGGTCAACAACTATCATAGAATTTATAAAACTGTACATAGAGGCCCCAAAAGAAAGTACCTGACTTGGAAAAAGTTTAGAGACCCATACAGAATTCACCAGAATGTAACGTTGTTTACAATTGAGTTGAACCAGAAACATAATAAACATTACTCAATTTATTCAAAATGAAATTCTGGTCACAGTTAGGTAATGCTTTCTCTCTGAATGGAACTTACAGAATATCCCAAATTAAAATTTTGATCTTATAAAATACTTTCAAGATATCAACATAAATAAGCTACAATTGTCTTCAATGCTTTAATCATACCCACTTAACAGATTGAATAAAAATTTGATTATTTTCAAAACATTTACCTATCTGTCGACGTAATATAGAGGTGTCATAAAATCGTTCAAACACTTAACCCGTGTTCCACCCTCCTTCAAATTCCAATCACCATGTCAGTAATTACACTAGGCTCAACTCCAAGTATGCAGTCTCAAAGCATGTAGTCTCGGGGAGATGCCGGGAACTCGGTGCAGTAATCGGGGCGATCGGACAATTGAATCATTAATCGATTTGATTGATCGCATCCGTGTATGTTGACGGTTGCACATGTTGAATAGGCGGTCAGTATCGCTGGTGGTGGTCGCCGGTATGTCCGGAGGATTCATACCTAACCGGTCGTCTGCGCACAAACACGCGGGGAATGATCACGTAAACAGACCAGCACGTGATGCACGGATGCTCGAACGAAGAGATGGCCGGAGGAGGTTCGAACTCGGTAGGTTACCACCGACCCGGGCACACGTGTACACCCGACTGCCGTTTGTCATCGCGACTAATTTGCCACGTTCTGAGATACGGTGACGCCTCTGACGCGGTCATTATTAAGATGAGAATTAGTAACAATTTGCGCCGGATTCGACCTGGGTCTGAGCGCTTTATGGCTGCATCGGATTAGCCATCCAGGACCTTCGCCGCGTTAATCAATATTATCCACGATGACGTTCGTTCCCTGTCCAGATGAGGAGAACATATCGAACTGCTTGAACTATCAATAGATATTGGCAATGTCAATGTTGCGATCATAACTGATGATCCTCGTAATTGGATACGGGTTTCGATTATCTTCCATCTGATACAAGGATTCAATTAGCCTATGTACATGCTAATACAGCTTTTGAAAAGAGAATATATTCTGGTATTTCGACAAAATGAAATAATCTATTTTAGATGCATAAACATTATCATTCGCTCAGGATGAACTAGAATAGAAAGTAAATAAGAAAAACCGTTATTACTGTGGTTAAACAAATTTGAATTTTATATTTTTTCCCGATTAAAGATCACTGTATAAAGAAACGGTGTCTCAGCTATGGGACTTATTGAACAAATAATATATCAAGTCGATATTCCCCGGACAATTCCAAGGGGTAAGCATTATATTGCGGCTTGTCTCGCTTGAGAAACTTTGCGTTGTGGTCGGCTCAACCGCGTTCTGACGCCATTCAAGAAGGGTGAATATCGCGATATTCACAGAACGGGGTGGACGTAGGATGAAAAAGGGACGAGCAACGGAGCGCTGGACCTTCGACTGCCTCTGTTCTTTAGGTCCGAGACTATGCAAAGAAATTCCAGAACTGCCAATTCATGAGGAGGGAAAAACCAAACTCTAAATCAACGTTTGTGAGGAATCAATGATCTCTATACTATTTTCCACTGGGTTATTCCATTCAGTTCTCTTTAAAGTTTATTTAAAGCATTTCCTTTTTCATGTTGAAAATAGCCAATGACCCAAGCCATGAGTGATATTCTAGGTAATTATTTTTTAATGTTGTCATGTCATCAGCATATTGCATAACGGGTATTCTGGAATAGCCTATGAAATATAAAATGCATATATCTCTTTAAAACTTCAATCATATCGTAATGGGTAGTAATGCTTACTAGTATTCCTTTCCAATAAACCCATAAAGACTTTGAAGATGACTATCACCCGGATTGTTCATCAGGTAAATTGCATTCCATTTCAGCGACTGGATACTTCAACACATGACCTTTAATCGGCGGGACACATAGACGCTTCATTATTGCGACATCTTATGACATAACACATGTTCATCCCGGGATATCTTCCAAAGATCTCTCCAAGACAAAAATCATTTATACATCCTCAGGAACTCCTTAGGACATCCCGAGATGAATTGTATTTTGTGGAGTACTTCATCATTATGGATCACCATCTTTGCGAAATTTACACCTGACAAACTCACCCAATAATGTCTAGGGTGTCCGATAATGACACGGAGTCTTGATGATTAACTATCCAGATGATTAAACGTCCAGAGAATAAAGTGTCCAAATGATGAAATGTCCAGATCACAGCATGGACGACTACGATAGATACTTACATTATGACATACCCCCTCCCCCCAAAAAAAACCTTAAAGCATAATTGCATATAAGCAAATGAAAGATGCGCGTTTCATCAACTAAACATAAAGAGATGTACTAATTGATACTGGATGTAATCAAACGTTTGCAAAACAAAAAAGAAAGTGATATTTGAGAATCCCTGCAGCTTGCACACATTACCACTTGGAGTCCATGCAACCTATCGAAATAACGATGTAGCCCGATGGTTAATTCATGTCCACTTTAAGTGACCGAAGGTAAATTTCGAATCGCCGAGGGGTCGGGAGAACATCAGAATTTGCTCTGGTAGGAAATTGAAGGAGGACATGAATGAAAAGTAGAAAAGCAAGGGAGAGAAATCTACAGCCGACGTCCGGGTTTCGCGATTCTCGTGCAGGAACCGGCCACGCCGCGCGACGTTGCACAATACGCTACCAACCCTCCACGGCTTCCCTACAACTGGACACTGTATTGTCTACTCTGAATAGGGTCTTGCAAGATTTATTTCGTATATTTCACTTGCCGTTTCAATAGCGATGACGGGCAAGCATACGTCGGACTCTGAGGAACATTGACAACTGGTCTTTCCGCATAGCAATATGTAGATCTCGAGAAGAAAGGCCCCTCTATACCTAAACTTGAGACAATGTTAATGTTGTGATGTAAAACTGTTTCTATTGTTTTATCTTTCAACACATTATTCGAAATGTCACCGTGGTAGAAAAACTGACTCAACTCTAGAGTAGTCCCCACGTTTCATGCGTGGAGCTGATTAGTCATGCTAGCATGCGCCACTCTAGCAATATCAAACTGACATAGTACGTCCATGGGGCGTAAAATAGCCCATTTATGTTCCATACCTGGATCATGCATGGGCATTTTTTACGATTCTGAACATTTTCATTTCATAACCCGTTTGGAGTTAGATGTCGAAACATTACACCGCGGCAAGGGCTTGAAACTCTCGACACCATGAAAGGCCACAAAAAAATTACTGAACATGAAGTATTTCTCGCTCCAACAAAATTAGTATGATAAATGACAAAGGGACCCCTCTTCCTGTAAAAACCAACACCAGTTCTTTAACAAACCGAAGACAATAAAGTGCTTATCGCATCCACAAATTACAAATAATTATTTTTTAAGCCCGACCTTTAATCAGGAATGGCTTGCTTTCGGAAAACGACCAGCTTTATCTACCCGATGAGATTCTTGTCAATTAATTAATGGCGTCTTCTTATACCGCTGTTGCGAGCGCCACCCCCGTCGTCTTTATTGCACTTGAACCCTTTTTTCACAAACTTCTTTCGTTCTCGGTCGGGGGCGGCTGAACCTCACTTAGTCCCACGAGGATAAAACCCACTTACAGGCTTTTCGATAGCGCGCGTCTGGAAGAAAATTTGTCTCCGGTAAATCGTTCGATTTTTTGTCCTACTACCGACCATGAAGTGTTCGCTTAATTCCCAAATAGCCAGCTTCCTTCTATCCAGTTGAACAAAATAACAGTAGTAGAGTATTGTTTGCAGCCAAGTCAAAAAGTATTGGTGGATTTAAAAAAAGGTCTTTATTTAATTATTTTCTACTTTTTGAGTTATTAAAATTAAAAATGACTATAGTATACATAGAAAAATAATTCTTTGGAGAAAGTATAGTTAAACCAAGAAAAGTGACCGATAGATATACGTGTAATATTGGTTTCCTTATCACTGCGCGTGTGAAGAAATGGAATTACGAAAACGACCTAAAATTCCTGAATGTATTGTATCATTTTTTGTGTTTTTTTTTCACCAAGAAAAACAGTTAACTCCATATATGGAAAACTGGAGAAAACGCTTCACATTTACGTTTAGGGTTATGTAAATGTATTTCTTTTTTAAATAATTCTAAAATATAATTATTATAACTAAATATAATTAAATTGTATGTCTTCTTATGTCACGCTTTCAACCTGTTCCCCCTCCCTCCTTCCGTAGTAAAGTTATAAGTATAGTAAATCTACTACTCGGGAAACCTGCCAAACATTTTATATGTATAATTTCAAACCTACCAGCTTGCGCGAAAGAGGGAGAAATCAGCGACCCTGATGTATTGCACTTGAATGTCTAATAGGCCAAGAATTGCAGCATTCGGGAATGTTTTACATAACCAAGATGAAATTGAAGTAAGCTTTGGTAATCAACGGAAATTTGTATATAACAAAAAGAGGTTTTAACAATTTTTTTAACCGTTAACAGTTTGACTTTTAAAAATGAATCGAATTTTATAACTTCAGCAATCTCCAGTTTTATTTCTTCAGGCAAGACTGTCTATTTTGACTAATGTCAATTTTTTTAACGTCAGAAGTTATCACATAAAAAGGGTTAATTAACCCTGTTTATTTTATCACTCTAGTTTAGACACTTTATGATCTTATATATACGGTAGGTGCAACTGAATTTGTTGATAACATTTTTTATTAGTTGATATAAATGAAAAGAACACTCTCTTTACAGATTGGTACCTATACTGATTGATAAAAACTCCTTTTCTGACAATTATTTTAATTTTCATTTAAATCATACTTCGAATTACACAATCGGTGGTAGCTACGGACTTCATAGAATTAAATGAATTGTAAAATATCAAATTTCGAAAAAAATTAAAACATTGTTAGTAACACACTTAATGATAACTTTTATCCAGCCTATCACGTCATTGCGTGTTTTAGGAAGTTTTGAAAAATATGTATAATACACTACATACTAAAGCAGATATCACATATTGATATAATTACGATTGTCCCATAATTAATAATTCATACAATACAAGCATTAGAGAAAAGATAAGCAATTCTGTCAAATCGTGTGAAGTTAGAACAATTTTTAAACCGACTAATACTATTGGTGCAATAAAACCTTTTAAAGATAAATTTGACAATCTACATCAAAAAATTTATGCGCAGAAGAAACTAGCATAGTATTAAAAAATAGAATGTATGAACACAAAGAAACATTTATAACGATGGAAACAAATGCACATGTTTAACAATTCACAAAATAAATAATGATCGCATAACTAATAAAAAAATTAAAATTCTGTCGATGTATCACTATAAATATACTTTACCGAAAATTTAAAGATTTTAATATAGACATCACCAAAAATCCGAGTATAAATTATATCATGTCAAATTTTTTACCATGATATGAGTCTACAACTTTTCAGTCTTTCTGACACCATTTAATATGCGTTTACTTCTAAGTAATTCTTTTATAACATTTTTAAATTATTTTATTAAATCTTAAATTTTTGTGTGAGATGTTAATGCATACCTGGTATACCTTTTTTTCAAGTGAATAGTTGAAATATCTTCCCACTTGGAAGTCATTAGCCTCATTTTACAAAAAAAAAACGACCGCAAAATTACATCAATATTTATTGAATCCGGCATTTGGAATTTTTTTAATGTGACTTCAGATGCGTGATAAGTGACCTACAAAATTTTTACATGCTTAAGGGGAGATGCTAGTCAAAATCGACCAAAAAAAATTTTTTTTTATTACCTTATTTCCATCCTTAAGGTCTTAAAAATGTATAGGCGAAAGGATATTTCCCTATCTAATTTATTTTACGAGTTATATCGTATAGACGATAGATCGCGTCGGCCGAAAAACAGGTGTTATAGACAAACTTTAAAAAATCATGAAATTACGCACATTTTCGGGCCTCTGGGTTAGAACCTGCCCTGAATGGACTAAAAATAATAAATTTTTCAAAAGAAGCCTGCACTAGGGCCTAACCCATCAAGTCCCAAATTTCGTAAATTTTCAATTAATTTTCTCCCATTTTTACACCGCAGCGCACGTAACATTTCATGCTCTTCCATAATATGGCCACAGAATTGATTAAAAGTCAATGCTTAAAAAGTTACAAACAATTTTTTTACAAAAAATGCGTTAGATTTGTACTGCAAAAAAAAAGATTTTAGTTCTAACATTTTTATAAGACACCGGTGGTATTCTCATCCGATTCCCCATATAAAGATGAAAGTATCCAAAATGGTAGTTCACACAAAAAACTCATCGAAAAGTTCGGAAATTTTTTATTTGAAAGTTATATGTTATTGAAATATGGTTTTTACAACTGATGAAGGATATGCTGAAATTTTTTTCATTTTTTTTTTTCAAATTTTATATATGCTCTTACATAACACTTGTAATGCTTTTTGAAGTCTTGAATTTTTTAAACTTGTATTCGGTTTTTTCTAAACACACTAAGTATAAAACTTTACTGAATTTAATTTTGGTATCTAATTTTTCAGAAATGTAATTTGTAATAAATTTGGACAAGGGCTGCAACCTGCAGCAGGAACTTCAACCATATTATTCAATTAATACCATAAACGCGAGAGAATTTCTTTGGAGGTATTTTCACAAAAATATAATTTTAAGCCAGGAAAAATATTTTTTCAATATAAGTACTAAATAGTGAATAAGTTCTTGAATTACCTATTAGTGCGGTACGCTTCGATTCCTACTCAGAAAAATTTTGTTTAACTATTCTTAAAATTTAAATAACAGCAAATCCTGTAACAAACCTAATCCAATAAAAAAGCGATCGTTTAATAAACGTTTGAATGTGAATTAAACGTGTGGGTTTCTGACAGGTCGTGTATTTGACTTTTAACGCTTTACATGCATCTGATTTTATGACAACGATTTTTACAACGAACGTATATCATAAACGTATATCTTAAACGGATATTCTACATTTTACCATTAAACATTCACATTGTAAATCTATACTACTTACGTATATTATATAACACAATATTCATATTCATCTTTCGTTTAGTAAATGGATAATGACCGTTTATGTTTTCGGTTTAAAAGTAGTATAGGTTCAACGTTTAATGAACGTATGTCATAAACGAATATTAAACTAAATTAAACACACGCTTCATAACAGGGGTATCTTTTAACAAACATAAATATTATCAATTTTTCATACACGCAAATTTATATAAATATTATACCTTTATTTAACGCACTTTAACTTTGTACTACTTATGGTACATCATAAACGGTTTATTGAGATTTAAAATGCGTTTCGTATAATATGCACGTATTATAAATGTCATGATAAATATATGCCAAAAAAGAGTTGAATAAACGCGTTACTAATAAATGTTGATATCATGATATACCTAAACCGTTTTTAAAACAAACTTACGTTTAATAGACGTATATTAAACCATAGTATTTTTAACGAAGAATTTCGTAGTACCTGGAATACGAATGCTATATTATCTGACAATATTCCAATTATATTGGAGAGAAATCATGCAATGTATGGGTAATTTTTTAAGGAGAAGTACCATCAAGTTTACAAGTACTTTACAAGTTTATTTTGTAAATATTCTGCAGTAGACATGAAATTTTGTTGATAACCTCAATTTCAGAATAGTTTGATAATATTTACTGTAAAAATATTTACCACTACCGCTTACTAAAAACGACAAAAATATAAAAATACACAAAAAACGAATTTTTTGTCAATATCCAAGGTTATATATAAAATAAGCTAAAAAAAATCTTTTAAAAACTGTTTCTCCTAACAAAAGATAGAATCACCGAAAGAACGATATTCGAACGAGGCTAAGTTCGACGAGTCGCGGTTTTTTCTTCCCCAGCTGCTTCCGTAGCATTAGACTCCTTATTTATGGACTTTCATTAAGATAAAAGACGATGGCAAAAGGGTGAGAGAGGGTTTTCTTGCCCGACGCCACCATCGTCAAATACCGTACAATTATTTTCCACGACGTTTTTTTTTCTTGATGCCCGGCACCAGTAGCCGTGAAGCGTCATTCGAACCCTTCCTTGGGATTTTAAAGGCTCTGCGCGGGTGAACCGATGCAAATAAAAGCGTCAAATAAATTTCGATACCGATCTCCATTCGCGCGTGCGATAATGGAGGAGGGCTCAACCCTTTCTTTTTTGCAAGTCAAGATCCTCCCGTGGGGCATTTCGCGTCGGTCTCGCAAGACTCTCTTTATTCATTCCGGATTAAACTCTCGAACACTTGCCGATCCGTCAGTCGTGAAAAAAAGGACGATCCGCCAGGGAGAAGTCGCCCGAGACTCCATTAATTACCATTGAAAAGTAAATGGTAATTAATGGTAATGAATGGGCTTTTCTCACTTCGGTGCTACTTCGTGCCATGATGAACGATGATCTTTCATTCCGATATCTCCTCGGAATTTGTACGAGCATTCGTAATGCCTGTGGTTTTTTCCGGCTTGTCCTGCTTTCTTTTTAACAAATCGGCTTTTGTATTCCTCTCTATTGGTATTTTTGTTGGTTAATTACAATTTCTTTTCATAATAATAAGTTGAAATTTGGTGCGTTTTATCCGTCAACGCAATTGGTGATGATCGCATCAATCTAACATTTCAACATGGTTGAATAATTTTCCAAGCGCCAACTGTCGGAATCATTTCGATTCTGAACGAACAGACGTGAAACGAACGATATCTAAACGAATAGATTCACTCGAAAATATGTGAAAAATTCAGAAATAATAACGGGGAACTTGGAAGAACATCCGGTAGATACCAGGGTACGATCTTGGGACCTTTCGATTTCCGGTCGAATGCTCTAACCATTATTTTTTCTGAATTTTTTACATATTTTCGGGTTCTTCATACTTTTCATATAATTAACATCTCCAATCGACATTTTTAACATTTTTCTTTAACAATGTTTCTTTAAAAAGGTCGTCTGCTCGGGAATCGAAATGATTTCGACAGATGGCGCTTGGAAAATATTTCAACCATGTTGAAGTGTTTGATTGATGCAATAACCAATTGCGTTGCCGGGAAGAACCCACCAAATTTTAACTTGTTATTTTATTTGTACAATATCATCCTGCGAAAAATTCGATTTATTTGTAATTTCTTTTCATATTTTTCCATTGCAGAAACATTTTCTTTCATCGATTTCAAATGATAATTTTGGGACAGACTTCTAGGATAGAGAAAATTGTCTTTTTTTTGTCTGAAGTGGTAAAATTATCAAGAAATACAGAATCAGAAATGAATTTACTGTCAGATAGGGCTATTTCAGAAAGCAAACTTTAAAATGGCGGATACAAAATGGCAATAATAAATGTTGTGTTACAGTGTCAGGTTCATTAAACTTTGAATTAACCCATTAACGCTCAGACGGACGGGTTTTCAGTATCAGTTTGAACATCCATAATTTGTATATTACCTTTAGAAAAATATGAGCTCCACTGTTTCTAACAAAAAAGTTATACACGTTTTTCTGTTAAAAAACATGGTTTTTTACATTTTGTTTTGCAGTAAAACATCACTTTCACCTCGAAATTGCGGTGGGAAACATATCTAAGTTGAAAATATCGCGTCCATGGATTCCCAGAATTAAAATGTACCATATCAAAATTCATAATTCAAGATGGCAGTTTTCAAAATGGCGCCTGGAAGCTCAAAATTCTTTTTAAAACTTAACAATTTTTTTTCTTGAAAACTATAGACTTTAGAGAAAATGTTCTAAGAACAACAATGCTTTGGAATGAGTCAAAGAATACTCTTTAATTTTATCAGCATGCAGTAATACACTGCTAGATTTTTCTAAAATTCGGAAAATCGAAATTTTGAAAAAAATCATTTAAAAAAGCTGAAAAAATTTGAGTAGCCTCTTTAAATAGTTCGAAGATATTTTTGTTCTAAGGAAATTTTCTGTAAAGTTTATAGTTTTCATGAAATTAATTATTAAACTTTTCTATATTTCAAGACCAATAATTTATTTTTTTGGAAACTATAGGCTTTAGAGAAAATTTTCTTACAATAAAAATACCTTAGAACTATTCAAAGAACCTACTCAAATTTTTAAAATAACTTATTTCAAAATTTCGATTTTTCGAATTTTTGAAAAATCAAGCAGTGCATTATTGCATGCTCATAAAATTTCAGAGTATTCTTTGTCTCATTCCAAAGCATTGTTGTTCTTAGATAATTTTCTTTAAAGTCTATAGTTTTTACGAAAAAACTAGTTAAGTTTTAAAAAGAATTTTGCGTTTCTAGGCGCCATTTTAAAAACTGCCATCTTGAATTATGAATTCAGATATGGTACGTTTTAATCCGGTGGGTCCATGGACGCGATATTTTCAACTTGGATATGTTCCCAACGCCATTTCGAGGTGAAAGTGATGTTATACTGAAAAACAAAATGTAGAAAAACATTTTTTTAATAGAAAAACGTGTATAACTTTTTTGCGGTTCATTTTATCGAAATTTTATTGAAAGATTCTGAAAGAGCATACAATTTACGTTATAAACAGCGGAGCTAAAATTTTCCTAAAGACATTTATATACAACCCAACGGGCACGAAGAACTCAAATGTTTCTTAAACGTTTTTAGAATGTTCCAGAAACGTTCCTAAAACGTTATATGTCTGCAACTTTTACGGAACGTTTTATAAATGTTTCATCCATGTTGCAGACATTAAACGTTTTAGGAACGTTTCTGGAACATTCTAAAAATGTTTTAGGAACGTTTCTGGAACATTCTAAAAACGTTTTAGAAACATTTGGGTTCTTCGTGCCCGTTGGGAAATTATCGATGTTCAAACTAATGCTGAAAATTCATCCCTCTGAGCGTTAATGGATTAAATGCAAAATGTCGACAAATAATTGTCTTACAAGAGCAAAACTACTATTCTGGAATGCTAAAAATGAAAAAAAAAAATAAAAAAAAAATAGTGGCCGATTTGACATGGAATGCCTTTAACGTAAAAGTGACCAATTACGCCAGAGTGTCTTTTCAAAGTAAACTAACCTACAAAAGTATAAATGAAAGAATCCTTACACTGATTCAGAAATTCGTGCACCACGCGTTGGTTTAATCATACGAGGCCAGCAAGCGCATGCATTTTTCTCGGCGGCTATTGCACGCGCTCTCTCACACAAATAGAAACTTACGCACACACACTAGGTTAGGAACAATGTAGATTTTAATAGCCTTAAAACAGCCATTGAAGCGCCATATACGACGCATTGAATTTTAATATCTTCGGAGAACGGTCTCGGGAACGTAGATAATAGACAGCGAGTCCGGCACGTAGCGAGGCTAGAAATTCCGTGCCGGGGGTCGAAATGCAGGAATAGAAATTGAATGCCCGTGGACGTAGCCGGGGGTTGTGCGGGGGCTGCCTCGCCCGCCACGTCAAGCGTATCTTCCAACGAACACCGGTCACTACTGTCGTATATATACGTCGCCTCTATACGGAAGCTTTCTCGCACGCTCCTAGCCGCGTTACGTATACGACATTATACAATCGTAGAATGGAGGCGAAAGGGAGCCCCGCGGATACGCGGCTTCATTGTCCTGTGAACTTCGCAACAACTTTGCGCGTGGTAAGGGTTTTCGACCATCCCCCAGCCCCAATCCCCCAGCCCCCATCCCCCAGTGCCCGACGGTCCTCGTCTTTCGACGTTTCTTCCCCGTCGACGCTCCGGGCGCGACGTTGTCGGCATTGTTCTCTGGCGGAAGTTCGCCGATTCTTTCCGTTTCCCTTTTCGACATCCAGGAACAATCTCGTAAGGAACGAGAAAAAATTTCCAAGTCGCGGGTATGACCCGAAATCGGAGATGCGCCGCGGGATCGGAGCTTGCGGAGGACGCGAAAGTTTTGTCTGCGCGACTCCAGTTGCCAAGAATTCCACTAGGAGGCAGCAGCGCACGGAGAGGCATTCGATCGATCCAGTTTCTAATGAATTTTCAAAAATGATGGAAAGGGAATTTTTAGGAATGAGGAATATTACCTCGATAACTATTTACAACGAAATGAGTATAATCTATCGTTTTTTTATTTTAAGGATATGTTAACAAATATTTTCCTGAAACATTTTTTAAACTTTTCTGCTGTCAGGCCATCGGAACATTGGCAGGTTTTTTAATTCACAAAAAGACATCTTTAAGATGATCGTATTGTTATATAGAATCGAAAATTTCAGTGTTATCTCCTTTACGTCTTGTAACTTTCATTAACCCTTTAAGAGCAAATGTACACAAATTTAACGTAAAATTTGACAGTACTTTTTAGTAGTTTTTTCACTTATTGTTATTTGCCGCATTGGAATACGTCAGATATTTGGGCTAGAAACTAGTGCAAAAAATTAAATTTCAAAATGGCGGCTCAAAATGGCGGCTCAAAATGGCTGCTAAATTCAATTTTTTCCAAAATCATAGTAGCGTGTATTCAGTCGACTGAACGGAATGAAATCACTTTTTTGGGGTTGCGAGATTCTAAATTTGAAGTTAGTATCAAAAAATTCAAAATACTGGATTCAATATAGTAAACGTATTTATTAAATACTTCATTTTTGGTTCTGGGCGATTTTGGTGTCGCGCATTACGGATCGTGGATCCGCCATTTTGAATTTTTGAAAACTAACATCAGGTTTGATCTCAACGACCACAAAAACCACCGGGTACCAAGTTTGAAGTGATTTTATTCGGTTCACTCCATGGAATACATTATGATTTTAAAAAAAAATTCGACTTTAGTAAGCATTTTCGACCCGTCATTTTAAAATTTAATTTTTAACAATAGTCTATCTTCTAGCCCAAACATTTTTGACGCGATATTTGTAAATATCTAAGGTATTCTAACGTGGGCAATAATAAAAAAAAAACGATAATCGAAATTTTATTTACATTTTTTCATACACCATTCGAAAGAGCAGTATGTGGGCAATAAAAAACGTCAATTCTAAAATGTTTTTCACTACGTTTTAGTACTAAAAAGAACTCTTAAACTTTACGTTAAATTTGTGTATATTTGGTCCAAAAAGAGTTAAATAGTTTTGCCATATTGTCTATCATTATATTTGGAACCAAATGTTATCCTTTCAATTTACTTGTTTCATTAAAACTGATAGTAATGAATTTTTATTAATTAGTTTCTTGAAATTCAGTAAATTATTATTATCCTCTGATTTTTCTGCCCTTCGTTCCGTGTATTCAATCCAGTCTTATTTTCTATACGGGTAGATCCATGTTTGGTCTAAACTAGTTAGCAGACTCTAAAGTAGTTAGTGTATTATTTAATTTCATTGGAGTAAAATGTACTTCAAGAGAGTATCTTTCCTACTCCTTCGGAACGCATTTTACATTCATCAGTAAACCTTTTAGTCCATTAGTATACACTTCCTTTAAAAGATATGATAATATATAAGTTCTTTTTATTTTCCATTTATTATCAACTAATCTATTCAATTGTAGTGTTTTTTGACTTTCTAATTGATTCATTAGTTCCAAAAATGTTTCTTTCCGCCCGGAGATTTTGATATTTGTTTCACAATTGAAGGAAAAATATAAATAAATTTGTTTTTGGGATAACTAATGCTGTCATGTTTTCTTTGTGATTTATTCTATTAATTTGTTTTCGCAATAAAACCTCTATCGTTGAATATACGCATATTATATGTACTTTTGGTCTAATAATGGTTTAGGTATATGATAAAAACGTGTATTAGAAACAAGTTTATCACACAAACGTTTAATGCACGTTTATTACATACGTTTATAATATGTTTACGACATATAAAACGTCGTTGAAACGACAAAAATCATTTTTAAATTACTATAAATAGCATAAGTTGAAAGTGCTATTAATTAAGGCGTAATATTGTATGTGTAAAAAACCGTGTGAAAGACGTTTAAATTTTCTAAAATTTACTCCATTATTTTTAAAACGTGAACATAATTCAATTTAATATTTGTTTTTAAAATACGCTTATGAAACATAGAACTTTTCAACCGAAAATATGTTAAACGTCCATTGCCCGTTACGAAATAGCAATAGGAACGGTTTAATTAATACCAATAAAGATACTATTGTTAAATAGACGTTTATTACACGTAAGTATTTTAAAAATAGTACAGGTGTACTAAAATAGTGCAATGTGACGGTTTGTTATAAAATACGCGTATTGGTTTACTAAGGCAAACAGTAGTGTATACCGTTTAGTTAATGTAAAATTTAAAAATAAATAAAATACCATATTTCTACGTAAGATTGGTTTTAAAAATAATTTAGGGGTACCATGGGGATGGTTTGTGGAAGCTTGGTCATTAAACGTATAAGATACGTTTATAATTTGTGTATGTAACACGATATGTGTTTTTGCAAGATCGGTTTTGAAATGTAATAAAATCATGCAACTCTTTTTATTCTAAAAATAGACTATTTATAAAGCGAATTTAAAATCCGTTTAACAATGACCTTAATAATACTTGTCAGTATACAGTCACCCTCAGAACAGCCTTGTTTCATTTATTCATTTATTAAGAGCTACAACAGATATATTTATATTAAATGAAAATGTATAAGCTGTGAAATAAAAAATGTAAGTACCTACCACGCCCTGTCAAAATTTCGTTTTTGAATAGAGAGTACACATATCCCTAAATAAATTTAACAATTCGATAAAACTAAAATCATACGTCCAGCTTTTGGATAAATAATTTAAATTTATTTTAAAATCAAGTTTTTTTATTACGGTAATCATGAGTTAAACGGTTATTAGACAATTAAATGTTTAATCAAATAATCGTTTCGAACGCGTTAAAAAATTTCAATACGTTTTTTAAACGGACACCAGCACGTTATTTCCACGTGCTCTGTGAGCATTAAATATGCCAAATTCAAACGTTTATTAGGCGACTGGATCAGGGTTGGGTTATTCATTAACCTACATATTATTCAATTTGTTGAAAATATCAATGCGATTGATCCTATTTTTGGCTTGATTTTTACTCTTGCAATTAAAAAACAATGCTAAATTCGAATCGTAAAACATTATCTTCACCCTGATAGAAAATGTGACAAGTTTCAGGCAATTTTTTCTGCTCCCCCCTCATAGAGCATATACTTTTAAAGAGGTCGTCCAGAGTTCATTCCAAAGGTATCTCCAAAAACACTTTTTGAAGATATCTTATTACGATAGTCTATAAATCGATCTTTTAAAGCAAGCTCAAAGAATTAAGGTACACAAATAGAATCTACAATTCTCAAATATGTGCTTTTTATTTCTATTATTTATTTTATATTGAATCTCAATGTTCTCTAACTATAAATCTTTTCTGAAACTTCATATTTGAGAGGTTTTATACAGTTCTTAAAAGGCTCTTAAAAATATGTTGTTTGCAATTTGAACATACATAAGCATAATTTCAAAAGATGAAGTTCATAAATTCAGTGCTCTTTTGTTTGCGGTTTACCATCAATGCAGCAACGTTATTGCTGGTAAAACAAATTCACAAATAATGAAACATAACATTTTATCCATTATTTAGTTTAAAATGCGCCATATTAGTTTTCGGGACCTTTAAAATGCAATTCTGACTATACCGTTCGAAAGACCTAAAAAAATGGTAGAATAGATAGATTTAACCTTTTTACAATTATTTAGAATTGCGCTTATATCGAACTTACAGGGTTAAAACAATCTTTAATAAAAATGACCTATTTTTAAACATTGGCCTTAGTTATATTACTTCCATTTCGGTGCAACAACCGAATCCACAAATTATCAAGAATCATTTTGTATTTTAGCTTCAGACTCAAAGTTCTAAAACTTGTCTTCGATTGAATGTTGCAATTGAAATTCAATATTTTATCAGTGGCCACAGGGAAGTATCTGTGAAAACTGGTTTTATCTATATTAATTGACCTCCCAAGTGACGGTGGTGGCTGATGTTGCAACAAACTTAGCTGATCGTTGATCACTGTAACTATTTTGGAACTATTCGAATAGGTTTGTGCACTTTGCTTCTTATTTAAGAATCACACGGAGATAAGTAATAAAATATAATTGAATGATCAAACGAGCCCACCGAAGGTTATAAATTATATGAAAAGTCTCGTTCGAAGATGATAATTATTGTAGTCATGCTTGTCTTGCCAAAATTCACAACGTTTAATGTTTAGATTTAAAATATTTTGGCGCCTTTCGCCATGTTATCCCTTGCGTGACACTCCACTAACTTCATATTGTTTTGTTTGATAAATATGTTGAATTATCACTATTTGTCCAGAAGATGATAACGGGTACCCACAAATTTTTCTATTTATTTATTTATTTATTTATTAGGGGAAGGGAGGGATATTATCATCTTCGAACGAGACTTTTCATATAATTATATTGCAAGTCTCGTTCTCAATGATAATTATTGTAGTGTTTTAGAGTATGTGATAATTCATAACAGAAAATTTATAATATTGCTTAAACATTTTATTGAACTTGAAGCTTATGGAATAATTACAAGGAATAGCGTTGAAATAAAAACTATTACTTCAATATCGCCCGTGCGAATTGGTCATTGGTTGATTGGATGGGTCTATTATAAAACTTACAGAAAGTCTGCGATCTTGGTGCCCAACCAGCAGTACGTCTTATAGTGTCGATATCCACTCCTCGCTTATGAGCAGCAGATACCGACGCATGTCTTGTACTGTATGCCGTAAATTGGTTCATATCAATACCTGCTTTAACTAATAAATTCTTTACCCAATGGCCAATTGTCTGTGCGCTTACAGCTTCATCGTCGCAATAAATAAATTTTTAGTTTTTTGGCTCCGCAAACCTTTGGTTATTTCAAGATATTCTAACACTAAAGAAGCCACACACAAACCGGGTTTTTGTTTGAAAAAGGGTAGGATCAAGTCAGGGTTGTTAGATCCTACTCTTGAAGTCTTGATAAGATCGGTGATTTTGATACTAATGCCAGATTCAGATCTGAAAATATTATCGACATTGATTAAAGACAATGTCTGAAGTCTCTGAGCAGTCGTCAGCGCTAATAGTGTAACCACTTTTTCACTGGCTTCTTTTAATTTTAACTCCTTAAGGGTTTTAAGATTTTCCAAATAACGCAATACAGGCGTAATGACCCACGTTGTCGAGTATCTTGGTTTCGTTGGATTTTCTCTAAATACACCCTTCATGAAACGAGATATTAGACCATCTAAATTTATATTATCACCTGAGATCAAGGAAATAGCTGCCCGGGAAGTGTTTAAAGTACCATACTTTTGACCATCTTTCAATCTTAAATTAAGGAAATCAATGATGTCCGATGTCTTTGGATTGAAGGTATCTACATTTTTCATGTGAGTATAGTTCCACCAATGTTTGAGCTGACATTCATATTGCTTGAGCGTTGTTGATGCAATGGAATTGACTAATATATCAACAGAATCTTCATTAATTCCTTTTCTCAAATAAGCTGACCTGATAACTTTCCTACCACCAATGAAAGGTGGGATGATAATGGATTGCTCTCGTTGCTACAAGGAGATATTAATAAATATTTGTCACGATGAAGCGTAATTGGAGATCGGGTAAGAAGAGAGGTAAATAATGGGTACCATGGTTGTGTGGGCCAAAATGGTACCACCAGTACCCCTTCTGATTTTTCATTGATAATTTTTCTTAAGGTTTGTAGAATAAGTGCGAATGGAGGAAAAGCGTAAAAACGTTCATCCTTCCAAGAGACTGTGAATGCATCTACTAATTCAGCTTGAGGGTCAGGGAAACGAGAATAAAACTTTTTACATTTATTATTTAATCGAGATGCGAATAAATCAACTGTAAACGGTCCAAAAGTTTCCTCAATTTGCTTAAAATAGAAGTGAGAAATTTCCCATTCTGTATCTATGTTAGTAATACGAGATGCTCTGTCTGCTTCGACATTTTCTGCTGAACGAATATACGAGGCTTTCACCCACAATTTCCTCTCTTCGCACCAACTCCAAATTTTTCTCGATAATTCACTCAGATGAGGGTACTGTACACCTCCAGATCGATTAACATAAGCTATTGCAGTAGAACTATCCAAACGCAACAATAATTCGCATTCAAATAGGTTTGAAGCAAAACATTTAAGTGCGAAAAAAGCAGCTAATAACTCGAGATAATTTATATGATTTTTCTTCTCTTCCTCGTTCCAAAATCCGTGGGAATTTTATTACAATGACAGCCCCAGCCTGTCCGAGACGAATCAGAAAATATTTCCATAACAAATTTATTAATTCTTATTGGATTTGAACCAATGGCTGCATTTTTTATCCACCAATCTAAATCTTCAATCATATTACCATTTATATACATCTTTCCCTCATAATTTCCACCATTAAATTTTAGCATTAAAAACTTTTGTCTCTCTAGTCTCTTGCAGTGAATAAAACTGTAAGCAACAGCAGGGCAAGCTGCTGTTAAAATTCCTAGAAATGATGCAAATGTACGAATTTTAAAAGCAACGCCTAGCTTGAATTCACCTGCCATTTCTATTATTTGTTTTTTCTTTTTATCAGGCAATTTTAAAGAATAGTCTATAGAATTAATAATGAAACCAAGATATTTACATGATTGACTAGCGATCAAGAAACTCTTCTCGAAATTTATAATGAAACCTAATTGTTCGAGAAATAATATAGTATCTTTTAAATTATTCTCACACATGCTTTTTGATTTATTTATAAATAAAAAATCATCTAAATAAAGGATTACCGTCATTCCTTTCAGTCTTAATTCATTAACAATGGGTTTCATTATCTTAGTAAAAGCATAAGGACTTGTGGTTAGCCCAAATGGCAGGCAGCAGAACTGATATAGTTTACCGCAAAATTCGAGTCTAAGAAATTTTTTGTGATTTTCATGAATGGGTACTACGAAATACGCATCTTTCAGGTCTATCGTGCCCATGTAATCTCCCATTGATAGAAGATTTAAAGCAGATTTTATGTCTTCCAATTTGAAATGAGGAGAATTAATAAATTTATTCAAGGCTTTCAAATTGAAAATAAAGCGATTAGTCCCATCAGATTTTGAAATTAAGAAATATGATGAAATAAATTCACCTTCTTCATGTAAACACTCTTCAACAGCTCCTAATGATAATAATTTATCAATTTCGTATTGAAATTCCATTAATTCAATCGAAGAAAAATTTCTACATTTAGGAGGAGCTTTTTGAAATGGAATTTCAGAAAAAGGGAGACGATATCCTTTTACATAACTTAAAATATGTTTATCAGAACTTAATTTTTTCCAATTTTTTAATTAAAAACGTAAGCGTCCCGCTGGCTTATCTACCTGTATTACTTCTTTAATGAAGATTGGTTCATCGTCAGAGAGCTCGTCTTCGAGGGATTGTGTGAAGGAGCTTTCGGTGGAACCCTTTTCGATCGGAAAAAGCGAGGTTTTTGTTGATGACCCACCTGACGATAATTGGCAGGTGGGTATTTCAAGTTTCCCTGGAATCTGATTTTTTGAGGCGCTTTTTGTTGTGGTTTGTCTTTTATTTCCGCAGAAGCTTTCTCTATTTCCTTTGCATCTTTAATCTTTTCCTTGAGGTTATTTCCGTATAACCACTCATTTGAAACCAACGAATCTACCGTAGATTTCATATTTTTATTAAAATGCGGAGTAATGAAAGATTTTCGAGCTACTGATTGCTGATAATAAACATCAGTAAGGATTTGTACAGCGTGGCTCAATAAATCCGTGAAGACAACTTCATCGACCTCCTCTTTTGGAGGATCTACCAGCAAAGATACTGCAGCACCTAAAGAAGCGAGAGCTGTACCAACACAGTTTTGTGTTTCTACAAAATGATTGTCTCGTTTCTTTGCAATGTCCGAAAGCAATGGAATAATCTCTGGATTAACTTTTGGGGCTTCCACAAAGAATTCACCACTGCGATTATATAATTCAAGAATCTCTTTCTTATTCTTCTCAGGTAAACCTTCTTTGGTCCATTTTGACCAAATATTTATCAATCCTGAGTGATATTTAACCTCTTTAAATTTTGATTGCACTAAATCTATACCAAGTGCTTTTAGAACAGTCTCACTAGCTGAAGGATCATCAGGCTCAGAAATTGAATGCTCTGTTAACTCCAGTCCTTGAGAATTTTCAACATTTGTCATGGACCGGGAATATTATTTGACTGGATCTCAGTTTCTCCATTCTCTTCTTTTTCCTTTTCTGTAATTGAAAGGAAAAAGAATGAAGAAAATAGTCTGCAAAATTGTAACACTTGTTGTGTATATTGTGATTTGATATCACAATACCCAATAAGTCGTGTAGACTCTCAAATTTCGTATGGAACTTTGAGTTATAATTATTTAGAGCCTTTAGGCGGAGAAACAACAAACTCGTATAGAGGTTTGCTTACCGATTACAACAGGTACAACAGTATTGCCTGCTTGAGGCGTGGAATTAAAAGTTGTATGCGAAACAGTAGCTGATGCCTGTTCTTTTTGAACATCCAGCCATGACGTAACCAAATTTGTGAGGTTATCCAACTGTTTCTCCATTTTATCAATTCTGGAACTGTCCGACGATCTTTTCTTGTGATGACGGTCATCTCTAGATCTTGATCTAGAACGTTTCTTCTTGTGACTCGGCATCTTTTATTGTTTGATGAGTATTTATTTAATCTTTAACGGAGCGACGAAAAAACGTTATGATTTTTTGACACAACGAAACAATATGCAGTTAGTGGAGTGTCACGCAAGGGATAACATGGCGAAAGGCGCTAAAATATTTTAAATCTAAACATTAAACGTTGTGAATTTTGGCAAGACAAGCATGACTACAATAATTATCATTGAGAACGAGACTTGCAATATAATTGCATCTGAAATTAGCTACGAACATAACTACAAATGTAGTTTGCACTGTTGTCGCTGTTGTAAAAACTGTAGATTATCTCGAAAGATGTTGACAAAAAAATAATAAAAAAATTAATTTTAACGAATAAAGTTGTTATGAGTGATTGAAAAATTTCTTATTTAGTTAATTTTTAGAAACAAAACGTAAAGTGCAAGAAATCTAAAATGTGAAAGATACATAAGTAACATTTTCGGAATGTACATGCTATAAATTGCATGAAACTGAAATAAGAGGTAATAGAAACCAAACCTAAAGATGAATTTAAAAATGTATTACTGTAGGTTCAGGAAAGGAAACTGGACCATGTCACTATATCACGAAAACAACCAAGACAAACGCATAAAGTCGTAAGAATGGTGTACTATAACCGTTTACAACAAAATTAATATTTACATATTCAACTTCAAACGATAAGTTAAGACGACTGTGCTAATTGATAATAGAGTCTACAATATTCTACACATAAGTAATTAGAGGTTTATGCAAGAACGTGTTCGGCGTTCTGGATAAAGTCTCGTCCGGTCCTTACGAGAGGGCGAAGGTGGCGGACGACAGTTTAGGGGCGTAAGACGGGCTGACCTCGGGTCGCAACCCCCATTTATACTCTATTACCACTACATTAGTCTACACCGTAGGGATTTATGATACTGTCCCTAAAATCCTACTTTGACGTAAGCTGTCATAAACTTATGAAATCACATACGAATACATCCTATTAGACGGCGGACGCACCAGCATTTAATTCATGAGATCTTCATGAAACGTTACGAATTACCTTTACGTAATTAAGGTGAAATAATTTAGTCGTCACGGAAGTTCAAGGAGACCGAATTGCGTCCGTGTTTATTTAATTCACAGTCGTACCCTAACTCTCTTAGAATTTCAACTGAATCTAAGGCCGAAGAATTCGAAATAATTACTAGTGCCGTTAATAAATGTATAACTGTGGGAAAATCCATGCAATCATGAAAATTATAAAAAAAATTAATTTTGTCAGCTTCCGATCCAACATTTTTCTGATGTGCTTGGATCTAATTTGGTTTAATATTACTTGTGGGAAATAAACCGAAAGGGTTGTAAATATCCAACGTGTTGGGTTATCAGAACCGAATGTTTCGATTGTATGTACCTGATAAGTTTGTTTGTCGGACCGAAACATTTTACGAAAAGAAAAATTTGACATTTTGGTGTGCTTGAGCCTAATTTGGTATGATATTAATTGTTATATATGAACCGGAATGGTTTTAAATACCAAATGCGTTTGGTTATCAAAACCGAATGTTAAGGATGTAAGTATCAATCGAGTTTGGTTATCAGAACCAAGCGATTAGATTGGTACTAATAAGTTTGGTTGTCAGAATGGAATACTACGGTTACACTTAAATTGCAGATAATATTTATTCTATTTAGAAAACTACAGTGAAATCCATGAAAGTATTAAAATAGTATGCGTGGACCTAAATTGGTTTAATATTAATTCTGAGAAATAAACCAAAACCTTTGTGAATATCGATTTCGATTGGTTATCGGTACCGAATGCGACGGTTGTCAGTATGTAGTTATATAAGAACTAAAGCCATTAGGTTGGACCTAATATGTTTGGTTGTCGGAACGGAATACATTGTTTGCGATAAATTGCCAATGCAGTTAATAAATGTAACAGTATCAGAAAATTCAAGATATTATTAACATTATAATAAAAGAAAAATGTGTTACTGTCTGATCGAACCGCTTGTACTTAATTCGGTTACATATTAATTAACTGAACTGCACTGGAATGGTTGTAAGTACCGAACGAGTTTGGTCAGTAGTATAAACCCACTTTGGTTATCTGAATCAATAACGCTACGATTACAAGTACCTGCCCAGTTTGATTATCAGAAAAGAATAGTTCGGTTATGCTAAATTATCAAAGCAATTAATAAATGCAGATCTTTTTTATATAAATTTTCAAAATTATATAAAATAAATATTTTTTATTTTCTTATCGAAACGATACGGTTGGATCCAGTTTGTTTACATGTTGATTATGAAAGCAAAACGATAAGGGTTGTGCCAAACGAGTTTGATTATCAAAACCGTATAGTACGGTTGCAGTAACCGAACACTTCGGTTGCGATAAAGTGCGTGTGTACTTTACATTGTTGTTTATAACGTGTATATTATAAATCAAACCGTACTCGTTCCCAGGTGGAAAAGTCTGTAATTTGCCGGACCTGACGAACGACACGGTACAGCGGCGGTAATAAGTCATGTACAACACCAGTACTGGTGGCCAGTACTGCCTTTATACCGATTTTGAAGTTTTCCCGACGATCGGCACAATACCG
Organism: Trichopria drosophilae; assembly: GCA_030407085.1. Classification (NCBI taxonomy): domain Eukaryota; kingdom Metazoa; phylum Arthropoda; class Insecta; order Hymenoptera; family Diapriidae; genus Trichopria; species Trichopria drosophilae. The sequence goes on along the minus strand of CM059585.1, from coordinate 116,309,717 downwards.
GCAATGTACTGGGATTGTACTGATACTAGGTAAATGGAATGAAATATTATATAATTTTGAATCTTGAATTGTCGGCAGCAAATAAAGTTCTGCCATGACATAATCGTATTTATAAAAAATAAGAAATTGAAAAAATGTTAAACTGCACAAAATTTAATAGATATTAATAACAGTGATTTTTAAACAGATTATCTACCTTCTAATTAATAAATATTGTTAATTACAGATAGAAAATTATTACAGTTACATAAATATAATTTAATTTTCATCCTGTATTAAGTAATATCTTTTTCTTTCTCCCTCACGCATTACATATACATTTTCCGCAATCTTATATAATAGAATTTTCATCTTCACTACGACTATGTCATAAGAACTAGAGTAGCAAATAGTGAAATAATGCAGGAGGGTCAGTTATTTCTTTACATCGATATTGGGACTCCAGGGTAGCGTAAAATACCAGTACCATGCCAGTAAAATATATGGTACTGTGCCAGTACAGTCGCAGTACTGGAGGTCAGTACCCAGCCGGTGTTACCTTCCAGTACAATACCGGTATTATGCCGGTGCTTTGCCGATATAACGCCAGTACCACGCCAGTACAGTAAATGTTTAGCCAGTACTGACGCGGAACTGCGCCGGTAGTCAATTTCCACCTGGGTTCAGGGTCTACATTTAGTGAATTCGGTTGTGCAAACAACAAGCAACCACTTTTTATAGTATGTTCAGAATTTTTATGTCAACGTTATGCATTTAATGAAACGTAAAATTTATGCAATTTACAATAAAATTTGTTGATGAGAAAAATCGTGTGTGCACCGAAAAAGTAAACTTGATTTGAACACCATAATATCGAAATTTTATTTTATTTTCATGCGTTTATTGAAATAAAAATAAAAGATAGAATAAAAAAACATGGCATTTCACATCGAATTTAATATTTATTGAGCGTGTAACTGATAACATTAATCTTATAATTTTCGCTATTGTGCTACTTTATTAATTGTTTTTTATAAACCATCAGTATTGTATTTATTCTTTTATTACATTTTTCGATATGAATTCTTTTCACTCCTGTTGCACAGCATTTATCATCGTTTAATCCATTAAATCTATTAATATCCTTCGTTTGTATCATTTATTATACTCATAATAAATCGTTAATTATAATTATTTCATAATAAGTACACGTTGAATGTTTCACCTATATTTACCTCGTATTACACGGAATTCAATTATACCAACATTAATGATGTTTATTTTGTTCGATTCATTATCTAAAAAGTAAGTTAACATAAAATTAGGTATACCAGCAAAACTAGTGTTTGGTAATTATTTACATTGTAATCTATTTCTAACGAAATTACATAAATTACAATAAGATATTCTCATATAAACTTATAATACGTATGTAATAAAAAAGTCAAAATAATTTAAAATAGAGCTGAAATAATTATCTAAAATTTTTTACGTAAAGGTCCTTCTAAACGACATTTTAGAGATAACTAATATAGTCTTATAAATTTGTAAAAGATATCTGAAGGTGATACATAAGACGTCTAATACATATCTTTTAGATATCTGTGACGGATTGAAAGATGTCTTTTAGACATCTTGAAAACATCTTTTTGCTGGTTGGGTATTAACCTGTTTATTCATTGATTTTCTTTAAACAGTTTTTGTCTGACAAAAAATTTCATATTTTTCGTTTGTTATTGTTTTGAAATTCTGGATCTATACACTCCATACCTGCATATCAGTCAAGTTATTAATAATTACATTTTTTTGTTAACCCGTGACATTAACCTATTTCGAAAGGCTTTTAAATTATAATGTTTATAATCGATAACTTACTGCAGCTGTTCTACAGGACAAAAGCCCACCTTAATTAATATTTTTAACAAATTTAAATAAATATTAACTGTTTTATATAGTATAAAATAATGCCCATTTCAGATCCGTTATCGTTTTGCATTAAGTTCATTTACTAGTTAACAACAATCGGACATCTTTCTCTGTCATTGAAAGGATTGCTAAAATTCAGAATATATTATCTCATAGTATCTAAAACAATATTACGAGAGAGCTGTTTCTGTATCGAAGACAAAGCTGGAACAATCTTTTCCAATTCTTTTCTATGAAAATTTTAAATATATCCTAAGTATTCCTAGGAAATATCTATTAATACACCTGTAGTAAATTTTACTTTTTTTGTTGTTTATATACAAAAATATCTATTTCTTTTTATTTTACATCCAATCAGGGTTTAATAATAGCTTCGAAATAGCCTCGAAAGGGGAAATAAATCTCTCATAATCTAAGATACTTACTAACTGAAACATGTAGAAACTGTAGTAAATTTTAGATAAATTGTAATACCTTCTGCTACTTATGCTTTTTAATATTAGTTCTATTTATAGAATATTTTTTTAAATTATTCCGAACAGTAAATACATGAAATTAATGGTATACATATATTGGCCAGAATGATTAGTTACACATACATATATACAGTACTCTCTAAATTTCCTGGAGTGAAATATTCACTCTAATTCTGGAGTGAGGCTTATGTTCACTCTAACTGGAGTGATAATTCACTCTTTAGGAGTGAGGTCCGTCACTATAAATGAAAGAGTGAACAAATTCACTTCAAAAATTAAAGTGAATATTCACTCCAAGTTTAGGGTGAGATATCACTATAAAAAGAGTGATATTTCCCTCTATTTTCAGCGAAGTAATGTTCAAGAAATTGACATTTTCTTCTCTAGAATTTTTTTGACGAGATAACGACTTTTAGAATTTGATTCTGTATCGTTAAAAAAAGAAGCTTTTCGTTGATCGTTTCAAAATATTGGTTAACCTAGCCCAATTTGGAGAGTAAATAATAAATACATATATGTAATTGTTACTATACTGCGTGTAATATTTAAAAGATTTACACATAACCTTACTGACAAACATAATGGACAACGTATTGCTTGAGATATCCAGACAAAAATTACCACCGGTAAGTATAGTAAATAATCTGTGACTAAGAGTCAACATTTATAATTCATGTTTTCTTTTTACAAAAAAAAATTTTAATTCTTAATCTTATATTGCATTACTTTAAAATGATTATTAATATATTGCTATATATAATATATTAACGTGTTTTTCAGGTCTATTATTATTAGTATGTTGGAAACGATTTCTATTGTTCAAAACGGAATAGGCAGAAATAGTAACGATTTGCTCTCTGACTATATATACCTATATAAGTCGGCGTGATGGTCGTGCGGGCTAAGGCGTCAGTCTTAGAACTGAACGTCGCGAAGGTCCCGAGTTCGAATCCCCGTCCGTGCAATTTTCTCTGCTTATGTCCAGTGTGGAATAACCGGGGAACTTTGCTGGGCGAAGGTTCGAATTTGGGACCGCTGCCGACCCCCGTCGGCAGTTATCGGTACCGTCAGCGTCTTATCCGCGGACGGTACGTCGTGGGTCTTATCTCGGATAAAGATGGGATAAGCCCCGCGTCGTACTCGCTAAGGCACAGACCGCCGAATTTGCTGGTGGTACCGATATTGGGGAGGGGGGACTGGCTCTGGGTGGGTGTTGTGTTGTCCTGTTCCGTCATGTATAATGTATATGTGTTGTCCATCCTATACCTCTCCACCCGAGAGCCGACCCGCGAATAGACATCTAAGTCATTAAAGCGGGGGACAATTCCAAATCCTTTATCCTTTTTTATATATACCTATATATATATATTCATAGTACTTAGGATCTAACAATTTTACAGAGTGACTTTTTACTCCAATTAAAGTGAATTTTATTTTTAATGGCAATGACCTCGCACTCCAATTTAATGTTTTTTCACTTCAATTGAAGTGACATTTTACTCCTAGTATATAACAGTGACTTCCCTCTCCAATTAAACTGACTCTTCGCTCCAACTATAGTGACATTTCACACCAAATTGAAGTCTTCATTCGCACCAAGTGAAGTGAACTTCCACTCCAATGGAAGTGAGCTTTCACTCCAATTCGAGTAATAACTTCACTTTAATGTGAGTGAATAATTCACTTTATCATTGGAGTGCAAAATTCGCTCTTACGGAGAGTGAGAATTCACTCCAAGGGTAGTGGCTCGTTTTTCACTCTTCTTTAGAGTGAAATTTCACTCTTCTGGAGTGAAATTTCACTCCAAGAAATTTAGAGAGTAAGACCTCGCTAATTCGATACTTCACTCCTTCGACAATGCCGTACCTCGCTTGAACGACAATGGGCGGTAAATTTTCTCCCCTTCTCTCCACACTTCTCCCTCCTTAACCACATGCATCCGGCGCGTCACGCTCATGTAATGAAATGAGCCAATCACTTCAGCGGACGTGGTTAAAACTGGTTAAAACTATGTTGAGCAAGCAAGGTTGTACTGAACCTATATATTAGAGGCAATGTTTAAACATATTAAATATTTATGCACTTCAAATTATATGTATATTTACACAGTGAATAATATTGTTGAATTAGTTATAGTTATGGCTGCTACACCTTTTTGCTTTCGGTTTAACAATGCACGTGTATATTGAAGGGTTACTGAAATCTGTTTGAAAAATTTCTATTCACTCATTTGTTCGCTATTTCATAACATTAACCCGAAACAACAAATTTCTTTGCATCAAATATAAATTAATATGAAGTATCGAATTGATTTTATAAAAAACTGATCATACCATCTTCTTAATTAAGACTATCTGCACATGATTCGTAAGGCGGAACGCTTTTGCAGGCAGCGTCTCACTCCGGAATCGCATGGCCGATGTAAATTACCGCCACGACCGACACGACTCCTGCTTTTATCTTCTTATCAGTTGACTATTTCAGCTGTTATTTTTTCCGCTGAGAAACCTTCGCGTTGGTTCTTCGGCGCGATACGACGCACGGAATGTCACGCTGGAAACAAAATTAGCCGCCTTAAACGAGAACATTTTTAATTATCCCTTATCGAAAAGTAATCTTTTCCTCCGCTCTGTTTCACTAGAGAGGGCTCGGAAATATACGCGGGGGCAGATCCAAGATCGTAATTTATCATATTTCATCTACAGATTCGCTTGCGATTTTAAAACCGAGATTATCCTGAAACATTAAACGCGGTACGATTGAACTAAAGTACATGGACGATAATTGTCTTGCAAATTTTTCCATGTCAGGTGATACGCTAAACAGTTTTGTACAAGAAACATTCCAAAACGAAATCATATACAGATTTTAAAAAAACTAGTCTGTCAAAATTGTTTCTATAACTTTGAAAATTACACTTCTGGGCAAAGTTGATGGGAGTAAAGGGAAATAATGAAATCGAGAAAACATATTTAATTGGTAGAAGTAATGGAAGATCGGGAAGAGAAACAGAGTAAGAGAAAAGAGAAAGAGAGACAGGGAGAGATATAATATAAGCGTTCTTTATTATATTCATAATATCTGTATTTTACAATGCATCGTATGCGAATATTTTATGTATACGCTTTTAAAATATGCCTATATAGGAACACATGAAAAATATACATTTATAAAAGCCAAATTCTTCTGAACTTTCGAAAAACACAACACTGTGGCAAGGACCACACAAGGCGGCGGAATACCCAGATAAAAAGTAAAGCAAATAATCCATGAGCTATATTATGTATGTACAAATACAAATTTTTCTATATGGATGTTCGAGAATTTTTCATGAACAGGCTGTTATATATTTTACAAAATGTTTATATAATATTTATCACTTGTTTTTTGTTATTTATATAATTTTATAACATAACATGGTTCATAATGTGTGAATGAATACATAGAAAATCAAAGAAACAAAGAAACAAAGAAACAAAGAAACAAAGAAACAAAGAAACAAAGAAACAAAGAAACAAAGAAACAAAGAAACAAAGAAACAAAGAAACAAAGAAACAAAGAAACAAAGAAACAAAGAAACAAAGAAACAAAGAAACAAAGAAACAAAGAAACAAAGAAACAAAGAAACAAAGAAACAAAGAAACAAAGAAACAAAGAAACAAAGAAACAAAGAAACAAAGAAACAAAGAAACAAAGAAACAAAGAAACAAAGAAACAAAGATAAAAAGATACAAAGATACAAAGAAACAAAGAAACAAAGAAACGAAGACACGAAGAAACAAAGAAACCAAAAAACAATTACAAAATGACCTTCAGATGTAGCAAGCATCTATTGCTGGTCTATATTGAATATCTAGTATTAAGTCAAGGTATCCTGTTTTTTATGAACAGATTTTGGACAATGTCGCTGTTCTCTTAGTTTCTCCAACATCTACTTTCCCACATATGTAGAGAATCTTATAGATCCTTGCTGATATCACGACTGGTCTTGCATTTTTTTCTACGTCATTAGGATGAACCTAAACTGTTGATGTCATTTGGTGTCAATAACATTGAAGATAATATCTTTGACAAGACAAAAGAACACTGCTTCACACAGAGGTCAAAGAGTGTCACTGAAATAAATAACCAAAATAGTTTTTGGACTAAAGTCGTCAAAATAAGTTGTTAGGTTTCGCGGACACACGCAAAAATGACCGTTAACATTTAATTTGTGGAAAAAGCTACCTTGTTGCGAAACTAAATAAAAAAAACTTTCTCTCAACGATATGCAGAAAAAATGCCCCAGTTAAAGAGCAAAGAAAAAAAATGGTAAATTCAATCAAGACGGAAAAATCAACTACTTGCTGAAACGCGATAAATTCTCTGCTAAAATAGCCGGAACACGTTCGTGAAATTTTCTTTAACAAGGAAACCTCACGCAGAAATTCATCCTAAACATCGCGAGGAAGAATATTAAAACAGCGGCCGGGTTTATGGCCGGTGGGCCGTCGATGATAGGATAAATAATTCAGCTTGTTTCGCGGGTGGCTTATTAGTTCCAAGGAGCTGTAAAAAAAACTTATTACCCCTCCATTTACCCCCTTGCAGGCTGATTTGGCTACATTTTCCAAGGGTGGAAAGAGTACGTGTTCGGGGTATTCCATCGCGAAAATCGTCGATCCATTGCACAGGGATATTGAAAGGCGCTGATGGAACGCCATTAACTATTCACGAGATCCACGATCCCTTTTTATTCGACCAATATATGCGCAACGATAACGGCTATATAAGTTACCAGGCAGTTCGCGTGTTCCGGAACTTTATCGAATAATGACAGGAGATAGGGGAACCTCGATTGTTCGACTTTCTTTATTTATGTCGATAATTGATTTCAGTCGCGTTCCAAAATACTCTACTTGATTCGAAACGTTTTTCTAACATTTGGGATAATCGCTGGCGATTTTATCTATTCAGATAGGCGGGAGGCCAATCATTTTTTATTCAATAGAAAGTTTCGCAAGGGAAGTGATTCAACGATGTAACCTCCATTCCTTGCTTCCATTCTTCAATGCGATTCGTGAGTTTCAATCGTTAAATTGGGTGATTTACTGTTGGTACATTCTTTAATGGTTCAATGGACGTATCCGAATTCAGTTATTTGAGTAATCCTTATTATTTATTAATGCTCTACATACTGAAATTTACTAGATTGGCATTAATAATTAATTTCACTTAATTCGTTCTGTTTGGTAATTTTATAGGGTTGTTTATTTCACATTTTGAATGTTTTACCTCGTTTTTTTTTGTCGCGAATACTTTGGTAGGGAATCATTTACAGTATAGTTTTTAATAGGTTCAAAATTATTTCTACTCAGAGAAGCTTACTCTTCAAGACCTATTCAGAAAAAAAAGCTAAGTTTCAATGAAGATGCTCACTTTCGAAAGAGTAAAATCAAGCCGTTTAAGGACAGAATGCTCATTCTTGAATTTGTAAAATTGCACTGGTTAGGAATGGTAGCATAGCATCCTATCTACAGCGGGTGCTCTGCTATTCCTGAAAGTAACACATGGCACGGTGCTTTTTAAACCGATTTAACCTAAAGGTTCTGGCACCTGGGATTTTCTTGCTGATTTCGATTCCAGATCATTAATACCTCATTTTTCGATAAAAATGAAAATCTTCTGGGGAGCCGTTTTTTTAAAATGTCGATTTAAAAATTCAAAATGACGAAAATTCAAATTTTTTCAAGAAATATTCATTTGAGAAATAATTTCGTCAGATGGAATTTAAAATGAAAACAAAATCAGAAAGAAAACAAGTCTGGTAAAGCTAAAGTCTTCTTTTTTCCACTTTTCACTTTATAAAAACTTCTCTTACCTGAACTGCATAAAGCTCCTGGTATAACATCATTGTCAACGTAATTTTTAAAAAAATGTTGGATATCATTTTTTAACTGATTTTTTATAGGATACATATGTTTTTTTTTTGTAAACATAGTAGGCACACTTTAAGTCGATTTTCATCATGTGTAAGAGCTCGACTTTTAAACATTTTCACTATTCAGCTCACAATAACAGGTTTAATATAATTAATAAGGTTATAATGATAGTTTTTATTTTAAAACTTTTCATGACAACTGTTAAGATTATGGCTACCAATTGTTTTGATCAAAATTTAAAGCATACCAACCTTGGCAATAATAAAGTACTATATTGTCACACAGAGTAAAAAACTAGTCAAAAGTGTGAAAAAACTTAACAATACACGTATAAAATTGGTTTTCTCAAGTTTTTCTCCTAAACTATCAATTGTAGAGAAAATTGATACAGACAAAAAAAAATTCTTTCTTTAATGTCTACAAATTTAATTTTATGAGATTTTTTCTCAAATGAATATTTCTTCCAGAAAAGTTGACTTTTCGTCATTTTGAATTTTTAAATCGACATTTTTCAAAAACGGCTCCACAAAAGATTTTTGTTTTTGTCGAAAAACGATGTATTAATGATCTGGAATTGAAATTAACAAGAAAATCCTAAATGCCAAAACCTTCAGGTTAAATCGTTTAAAATAGTTTAAAAAGCACCGTGATGGGTTTCTTACTTTGGAACCAGTGAAATTTGGTATTTAAAAGAGAAATTTTCGAATTAGTAAAATTCAAGTCTTTTTAAAAGAAAGCTCATTTGTGAAGTACTCATTGCTAGTCGAGAAAAGTCAAAATGTATTCCTAAAAGAGTGGCAATGCACCTATTACGAGTGGTCTATTATTATTTGGGAATGAAGCCCAATCATGATACTTTTATTTTTGTTTAATTAAAAGCATTCAACATTTTTTCTGGATTATTTTTCTTAAACGAAAAAGAATCTATAACAATACATATTTGAACTGTTATTCTATTAACGTTTTAACCCATTCCGTTTTATAAAATCCAATGTAATTTGTAGGGTCCGTATATTCATTTCGCATAGAAACGATGCCAGGATGTACGTAGCTCTTTTGCTCAGTGCTTCAACCATAGTCTGAGATTGATCGAGGTACTTAACATTGTCATTGTAGACCAATTGGTTTGGTGAACACTCGTTACCATGAACAAGAAAGCTGCAATTCACCAAAAGAATTTTCAACAGGGCTATGACTTAAACGAGCCGAGTTACCCTAATTGTATTTGGGAGCTGACCGGGCTTATCACGATTCCCTGAATGGGCCTGGTATAATTTGAGATACTGACGAGACCAAGGTCAGAACCTATCAGATTACGCTAGTATTATTCGGATCAAATCCAGATAATTCATTAATCGGGTTAACCAGGTTGAATTCCTGTTTGGCCCTATTTCTACTCGGGTTAAATCAGACCAGTTTTATGGTGCATTATGTATATTTTTCATTTATACTACTGAATATTCATAAATTTGAAACACAAACGAAATTCAGTATATGATTCTACCCTAAATCAACCATGAAATTATGTTCAACACTCCCATTGTACGGTAATATTATGTACAAGTTCAGGTACGATTATTCACGATCATATAAGATGATTTTTCTGAGCTTCACGAGGCACTGAGAATAAATAAGATGCGTATAAATAAGAAAAGGAAGAAAAGGTAGCTGCATTCGGGATGGCACCCGTGGGATTTCGCGTTCGAATCCCATTACCGGACTCGCGCCCGTTAAATAGGTCTCGCATCGTCAACCGGAAAATATACACACAAGCCAACTTTTTCCCTTTCTTTTATATTTTTTTTTTCTGGCTCCTCTTATATTCTACTCGCAATGTGTAGACAGCGTTTCTTATTTGCCGCACGATGGGAATCGATGCGTTCCATTAAGACGCTCGGGCCAAATCGCATTAGGCCGAGAAATTGGCTGTCGGTACTCGCCGTTTCTCATCTCTTTCCTGCACTATTCAAATCTTCGCATGGTTATGGTATTCTGCCTGTGGTACGTAAAATTCAGAAAAAGACTTTCTTCTAAAATTACATGTATAATACTGGCATATAATGGTCTCTGTTACCCTTGCCGCATGGAATAAGGTGTCGCAGCGGAGGGAATCTTAATAACTCCTGCAATAGTTCTGAGGGGACGTTTGAAAAAATTACAAGTAGCAAACATTCTATTTATTTTCAGTTTTAATTTTAATTTTTAATCAAATTATAATTTTTCCGGTCCTTTCAATAATTTTGTCCTACAATGACAATTCCATTTGTACTATTTGTCACATGTATCCGATTCATCAATATATTTTATTTCTATTTAATCCATTTTTTATTTTGTGAACATTGCCTTTTAACAATAGTGAATTTATTAATTCTGGAATTCTGAGTACTATAGTTGTCCTTTCGATTTCCTTAAATCTACATCCTAGTTTCTGACTTAACTAACAAATATCGTAAGCTATTATTGTCAATGAACAGATTACCTCATCCAAGTTACCTGTAAAATCCGAGGTACTTTAGGACCCCTATTTTTTTTCAATATTGATATTTTGCAATCATGAATGACCTTGCAACGTTCCTATACTACACCAAACACGTGATCTTCACTGGCAACGAACAAATCTTCTTGATTTTCTACTACAAAAGTTGCTGAGAAGTTTTGCGAATAGATGCGAGAGTTATTCATTAACTGTGTCACTGACTATGGCAACTCCTATTTTATAAAAATTTTCGATGAATATAATATGTTGCATATCAAAAAGTGATCAATAGCACCATAATGCTGGTCAAATCTACTCAAAATCTGCACAGGCATAAATTATCGGCGACGTAGTACAAAAACTATCGATATGGGACCGATTAGATCAAATTAGCCCTTAATCCATGGTCGTTTGACTCCAAGGTCGTTTTCCACCAAGAGAAAATTAAAATTGTACTTTATAAATTGCACAACCGTAAGCATTTTCAAGGGGCAGGACATATTGGACCCAGTTAGTGGGAGGAAAAAGCTTTAAAATAGCCGTCGGAACTAAGGGTTCAAACTATTTTATAATGACATTTTAGGACAAAAATATTAGGTATATCAAAATCTTTGAGAGCTACTTACTACAAACACTTTATAACGGACTTATGTAATTATTTATCAATCACTGGAGGATATAATGAAATTGGTTAATGCATTTGCATATAGTCAAACCACCGTCACGAATATCCTTTTTTGAATATTCCCGTTATCGAATATACAGACGTTACCGGAATAACTGCCCCTCCTTCGGATTCTCACTTCGAACCCCTTTCGAAGTTTTGACGTTATTGGGCATGCCCAATGAAAGAATACAGAGTCCAAAGAGGGACAAAAAGTTGGGAGTTGATATTTTCTTCTCTAATATTTGTCAACAGCAATTTATATGTCCCGCATTGTCCCGACCACATTCATTAACATTCATGGACTGTAATTATTGTGTTGGTCGATTTTAATCTTTAGATATCTGTAACTTACGGTTTTTCATCCCAAAACCGAGTTGTCCAGTTTTTCGCCTCACGTTTGATATGTCCGGTTCTTCATACTAGCCAACGTAATTGTATGAAAGGTTTCCTTTACCAATCACAGATTTTGAAAATTAGGTAGAGAATGATTCCCCTTCCTTTTTTTAAACTAAATTGATGTCCTCTGGGTTTCTCACTTTTTTATAGATTGTCGTCAGTCTTGAAGATATAATTATAACGACGAAGAGATTTTTAGTTTTCTTTCGGTGCACATACATAAATCGGTTTAATCGAATAAATTACAATCAATCTTCATCGTGGAAATACTAAATTCTAAAATTATAAAACAAGGTCTGGACCTTAACTCGTATGACAGCATTAATATTAATATGAATTCCTCTGCTAACGCTATTAGATTATTCAACCTTCGAATTATCTATTTCAATGAATACATGCTTGTTCATTTTTCCTTTAAAGGTTTCCCATCTTGATTAGTCGAATAATTTGAAGATTTTGAAAACCGCTAAGAAATGAAACAAAATTCACCCACTCACAAATCAAGCGCAACTTTTTAATTAATTTTGAGTTATAAAATCGATATTGAAGAAATAGAATGAAATTATAACGACACAAACAGTAGCGATTCCAATTTCGAGCGTGCACTTCCACTCGGTGTGCATCTCTGACATGTGCATTAAAGTTATGCAGAGGTACTTACTTGAAAATATTTATGTCGTCTGCTTCGGCCGAACGTCTATTTTTCGTGTTTTTCTACGGTCGTGTCTCGTCTCTCTACTTTTCTTCTTTCTCTTCCCTCTCACCCCCGTCAGAGAGCACGGGGCGGAACGAAGAACGAACACGGCGAAACGAAAATAAAATGTAAGTGGAAATTTATCGCCCCGGGCGATAGGAGACGTTTCCGTACTTTTAAATATTTTATAAACTTTCTTCTTGCCTCCGTCCATGGTGGTTCCCAGGAGCGCTACCGCTCAGGGGGGAGACACACTTGCCGAGCGGGGGTTATGGGGGTGGTTCAGAAGGGGTGACCGGGGGGTTATGAAAGAAAGAAATCGCGAAGTAGAATAAGGGGGGGTTTCCGGCGATTTTTTTCACCCACCGACCGACGAAGCTTATACATATAGATATCGTAATGTTATTAAAACTTCTAAATGGCTATGGATCGCTTCGCGAGTTGCTACCTGCCTTCCCATCACACTCCTTCACCCCTGAGCGTTTCGTCGCTTTGGGCATTTTTTCTTCTTTTTTTTCTCGCTTTAGCCTTTCTACTCGCTTCGCGAAAAGAGAGAAGCGGTTGCAGACGACATCGTTAAGTCCCGGCGCCTGGTATACGGCAAACCCCGAAGCACCGTGTCGTGAGAAAAAGGATTCTGGTAGGCGTGCAGGTGTCCTCTTTAAGGGGTGCAAGTAAACGCTACTTCATACAAGCGAGAACATTGCTAATTAAATGTGACGGGGTGGTGAAAGAATCATTGCCATGTTAGTTATTCATCATGAAAAACTATAGAGTACACGAGGAACTAGTTGATCTACGAAAAAATATGGTATCGATGTCAAATCTAAATAATATATTGATCGTCAGAAAATATTGGCAATATTACTTTACATTATATCATTTAATTTATTATTGATATTTATCGGTCAATAATAATGATAAGCTGTAAGAATAACTTAAGGTTACATACAAAATATATATATCAAAAAAAGGAAAATGGAAAAAGGAGTGAAATTAATTAAAAGGGATAGAAAGAAGTTAAAGAGGATAATGTAAAATAGACGGATTTATAATTATTGACGTTTCAACCAAGATTCCGGTCATCTTCAGACAGAGGTGAACGCGTGCATCACTCATATTTATGTGAACTGGGAAACATAGGCTTATTAATGTGTGCGTGTGTTGTACCCAGAAATATGTGACCGAACTGTTTTGAATTTATATTTCTATGGAAAATTTTGCATTGTTTAATACAATAAGGAATTATAAACTTCGGGTAGATTTGATTTTTCGAAGTGGATGTTTACCATGTTCTTTTCTTCTTTTTTAATAAAGAGAATTTGCAATATTGATTTGTCTCTTCCCATTTCTTTCTGTAGCAAGAATCCTAGTTTTTTGAAAATTTAAAATTTGTGAATCTTTTATGTTGGAACTTTTCTCCAGGACTTTGGCTACTATAGATTCAGAGTCTCTAGTCGAAGCAATGAAACATATAAAAATATGACGAAATTATAAAATAATTTCATTTGATGTTGTATCCATGTTTACGAATATCTCTAACGATTTAGTAATAAAAAGCATCCAAAAGAAGTGGAACGAAATTAAAAAACATATATCTCTGGAAGAAATAGATTTCATAACAGCCACAAGTGCATGTTCAGATTCCACATACTTTAAATTTAATTACACTGTTTACAAACAAACTTACGGAATGCCAATGGGTTCGCCTCTTTCTCCCGTCCCAGCTAATTTGGTAATTGAATACACAACAAACAAAATTTTAAAGAAATTATCATTTAAACCATTTTGTACAGATATGTTGATGACATACTCACATGCATCCCAGAAGGCTCTGAAAATGACAACTTGAATAAGTTTATTAACTACGATAGAAACATTAGACTTAAGTTGAACCTTGGAAATTGAAAAAAATCGAGAAATTAATTATATTGATGTCAAGATTTTAATTATGCCAGATGGCAGATTAAAACTAGACTGGTTTCATAAAAAAAAAATGTTTCGGTAGATACATCCACTATATGTCTACGCATCCAAACTCTTACAAAACCGGTATGATTTACGGACCACGCCGTAAAACTATCCTCACCTGAATTTCATGATAAAAACCTTAATTTAGTTAAAAAAATAAATATTATATAATGAATAACCATCTGAAATGATTAACCAGTGCTTTAAAAAAAGATTAAGTCACATAAATTCAAACAATAGTAACAGCAACAATAAGAGCAACGATCAAATAACAAAAACAATAAGTTTTCCTTATATCAAAGGCCTAAGTGAAAAAATGGCATAAGTCATCAAAATAGTTTCTGCTCCTTCTAACACTAATATAGCACAGCTAAGACCAGGAGAAGAAACATTACCGATGGAAAAGTCTTTTAAGAGTAGACTTTTCCAGTATTTGTGGGACGCTGATACGTCCGGCCGCGATGTATTACAGGCATTTTATTCTTAATCTGTGCAATATGAGCTACCCGTAAATGTTTAATTATTATTATATAGGCGCGATATTATAATTTTAAGTATTTTTTAGTTAACTAAGGTACCTGCGGAGTGTTATTAAAATACTACATATATTATTCAATACAAAATTAAGCGGCACATATGGAGATATTACTCATTGGAATTAGATGCAACAATTTAGCCATGTATATACATATTATTGTAAGCACTTTGTAACGAATTGATGGTTGACTTAAGGGATTTATAATCCTGTGTCATTAATAATAAACTAAACTAAACTAAACTAAAAAACAAAGCGATGTCTTATACAAAATACCATGTACGCATGCATTGTGATAAGTCATATATAGGACAAGCGTGCAGACCTCTAGAGGTCAGACTGAAAGAGCATAAAAAGAATTTTTTAACAAGTGACACTGAACAACACACCGGCTTGTTTTTTTTATTTACAATAAAGAAACGAAGCAATATCGAAAATTTCTTTATTAAAAAAGAAGAAAAGAAGCGGGTAAACTTATATTTGCATAGAAATTTAAATTCAAAACAGTTCGGTCACATTTTTCTCTTTACATTATACATTTAACAAAATAAAATCCCATCCGAAGAACTATTTCCTCCTCCTGACTCGATCCTTACTGAAACAACAAGGATTCCTACGTAGAATAACGCGATTGTCTCTCTATTATAAAATAGGAGTTTTTTTTTGCTGAAGTGTGTAGAAAGTTGCTGAACCAGCAAGGAGTCTCTGTTAAACTACCAATATAGACAAAGGTAGATTCATAAATGTTGTCCAGGTCAATCCAAGTAGGGTCGATTCTTAAATTAATCCATTTCGTACCTAAAGTCCGAAATTTGGGCGCAACCATCACTTTTGTTTCCAATGCCGTTAAAAAATTTGAAATAAGTCAACATCTATTATGTTGTTTTGAACTTCCTCTTTCGTATCCCGTAGTCAGCATCAGCAATGTCATAATGTGTAAATATAGAAATGAAAACTATAGTTGCAATATTGGACGCGATAAGATCAAACTAAAAGAAGTGTCTTGAGATGGGAAACCTACTATTTCGCAGAAATGACACACGGGAAAGAAAAGATCAATTCACTTTCAAGTTCAAGTTTGTCACGTTAGATGTTGTGTTTATAGAAATATATTTTCAAATTTATATTGTTAAATGTGAATTTAAAAAAGACGTTCGTAAAACAAACTTCAAGTGAATGATATTTTCAACACCGGTAATGTTATCTTGGTTATTCCACTAAAATGTTTCCAAATATATTATTCTTAATGATCGCTGATTATTTAAGTTGACAACGAAAGCGAATCTACTGTCAGTTTCAAAATTCTTAAAAACGATGAATATATTACAATAACATAATACAATCCAATGAAACGAAATATTAGATATATATGTATTTACAGGGATATAAACGTAGTTAATCCGATTACATATTGCCGGATTATTTATTACGTTAGTTGAGTGTTTTATCTTTCGACGTTTATATAGGTAAGACTGGACGTAATGGAGATTTTGATATGTATGGACGGTCGTGGAAGCTGCTTAGTACAGAGGTTTCATATCTACAAGGCGTAGTGGTTTTTGGTACCCACCTAATACCGGACTCGTGGCTTTCCTCGAGATACACAAAACAATATCTAACGATGTTCGAGGGATTTCCGACCTCATGGAATTTTGGTTTAACTAACAGTCTTTGTAGTATATTTTGCCCATTTCAAGGTATTTTGGTTTTCCAATCATATTATAATTATTATGTTGAATAAGTTTATCATGTCCACAATTTTAGAGTTATTCAATTCTTTGCAATTATTGTTAAAAATTATATCATGAATGAATCAATAATATAATTTAACTTAAGATTATCTAAATTTATGGAGATATGTCAATCATCTCTCAGAAGTATCGTCTTCAATTTAAACTTTGAATGGAAATTACAAATGTATTTGAAATAGCCTATATAAAATTTAAGACATGAAATATAACGAATACTAGACCTATGTTTCCTAGATACGTTGATTTGCTAAATCCAAATCCTAGGTCTAAATCAGGGACCCGTAAAGTTATCACGCCTATACATTGTCAGCATAGGATAACGAAACGAAATATTTCGTTTCCTTTTCGGTATCCCTTGTATTTTTGGTATAGTTTTAATTTCGTTACTTTCGTTACGAGTGCCTGGCCTAATTGACCACCAATTTTTTTTAAATCATAAAAAACAGCCTGGAAAACAGAAAATTCGACTGTAAATACATTCAGCGTTATGCATACGTGTGGAAGCCCTCTGAAAATCATTGCAATATCTATCTTATAGGTATTTTGAAGTGCTCAATCTAAATCTCCAGACAAAATTGACCATCTATGCACTGTTTCATTTAAAATTTCGAAAAACCATTATTATTTATTGCCACAAACTATTTATGCATATCTGTATAATAGAAAATACATAAAGAATATAAATAAATAAATTTTGAAATCGCCTTTAAATAAGTAAATAACTAATAACTTATCAAATATCTAAAATTTGATGTTTAGGAGCTCCAACTGAAAGTAAATATTACTTAACTTAACGTGCATCAACAATTTAACGCTTTATGTTTTTTGTATAAATTTTATATTTATGCGGCTATACCATTCACAATGAAGACTAAAACACTGTATTTAAGGAGAGTCGAAAATGCATTTAAGATTATAAAATCTAATTTTTTTCAACTAATATCAGTAGTAGTCTTTCACCCAGAGAATAAACTAATTATTTAAAAATGTATGGACCCCGTCGTTTTCGATGTCACTGATTACGAATCCCGTGTCAGTTTTTCGAAATCCAAAGTGGTGGATTAAAAATGCGAACAATATTTAGAAAAATTGATAAAAACTTGAGAAAGTTAGTAGTCAGGGGTCTTCGAGGACCCTGGTTGCGATTCTGATGTTTTTTCAAAATTCTAATAGGTAAATTCAAAACAACGGATAATATTTGTAAAGAATGAGCAAAGTTGACGAAAATCAGTGCTAGAAGAAGCGAAATATATTCTATCTTCTATAATAATTATTAAAGTAAGCTATTTTATACGTATTCGTAAAATCGGGATAACAATAAATGTTCTCACGGATGGTAATATATTAAGTATTTAATTTAATTAAAATAGTACACGATGCGGCTTAACCACTTCTAATGGTGAGATTTTTCTAGCTACACTGAGATAAATTATTTACTAATAGTTAATGGAAGCTAATTTCAAGACTCTTACATTATCTGTAAAGTTATAACGGTAACTGTAAAGTAAAAAACGCGAGGTAACTTTGATTAAAAAATTACACTTTATTTGGAACATGAAGAGGTTTCCGTTAAATTTGGTGAAAAATACTAGATTATGCAACAAGGACGCAATTATCGATCTCCGACCAGTGGGAAGTTTGTGGCTCGAGAAAAAAATTAAAAAAAAAAACACGTTTTTTAGCTATATCGAAATTTTATAGGTTATGTAAAAAACTATGTAAACAAAAGTTGTAGATTATTTTAATATTTTAAGTTTACCAGGTTTCTAATCTCAGATTTTGTTTACTTTTTAACAATTTTTTTACTGATTAGCAATTTTTTTTTAAAGGTTTCGACAAAATATTTAAATTTCAGTCGCGTGATTTCTACAAAATTCCATATGCATGCCACTGACTATTAAAAGTGGTTCAGCCACACTCTGAGAATTATGCCGCAACAATATTATACTTATACAATTTCTTTTACTGACAATCAAACTGAAATATATAGTTAAATGTCCTTCATATTGGATTTGTCACTTCGAATTTCGAACAACTGACAATATTCATAAGCTTTACAAAATTTTTCAAATGTTACCGTTACATTGAATTTACCGTTTTGAATTTTGAAAGACTAATGCTGGATCCATACTCAGCGATCTCGGAAACTCACCAGTAGTGATTTTTATAAGTTTGACTCACCGTTTCCAAATATTGTCGGCCATATTGAACACGGCCTTTGGAATTTCGGTAAATTCGATACCCTCGACGCCCGATTTGTAATCTTAACATAACCTTAAACATATAAAAAAAATGAATAAAAAACTACCTACTTGCTAGTTCTGCCTGCATTCCGACAATCACTGCTAACGTCGGTACTAAATGGATGCTGAGATAGTAGGTCATTACCGATTCAATGTGGAATATCAGTTATAACAACTAGTACTAAGTCAGTATTTTGCTGGTGGTGAATTCCGGTGTACTTCCGATATTTTTACTATGGGCAGCAATAATTTAATACTAATAAAGCACTTGAGTCACTACTGTATCAGTACTGACTTATTTCGGGACTCAACAATGATTGAACGCTAAAAATAGTACTGTATTCAGACAGTACTGACATATTCTGACAAGGAGACTTTATTTCCTGCCGACAGCACTGCTGTTAGTCAGTATTGGGTTAGTACTGATTTTCTGCGGTAGTCAGTACTGATTTTATACTGAATATAGTACTGGCTATCTGTACTGAGTTAGTACTGGCCTTATTTCTTACTGATGCAAATACTGGCAGCTAGTATTGTATTAGTACTAATTTGTTCCATCAGTACTCATTTAATAGCAAATAGTAACTCGAAATCTGTACTGGATCAGAAATTTGTCCAGGCTTCCTGAAAACTTATCAGGGACTGATCAGGCAGCAATCAGGCGCGCCGGATAAGGTGTGCCTTATCACTTTCGGATGAGACCTGAACAGGTAACAGTCAGGCGCGCCTGATGATGTGCCTGATCACTTCCTCATCAGGCCCTGACCAGGATGCAATGATTGGCATGGGCCAAATCAGATTTTCAACCATATTATTTATTTATTATTTTTAACAACAAATTTACAACTTTTAACTCTGCATATTTTCGGTTCAATTTTTCCCTTAGATTTGATAAAAACAGCCGGATTTCGTGTAAAACCACTGTTGCCGAAGTTGTTTCGTTACAAAATTTTATAAACTATTATTTTTTATTAAACAAAAACAAAAACATACGGATATTTGATTTTTGGCGGGTATTATATTAACGATAGTTAGTTTGACGATACCTGAATTGTGCTAGGCATTAGCCATAATGGGTTAATAGAAGACACCATTTTTTGTAAGATGCTGCAATTGCGAGCGTGGCGTAGTGGTTAAGGCGCCAGCATAGTAAGCGAGAGACCCGCGTTCGATTCCCGGTCGGGGTAGGATTTTTTTCTTATTTATCTGCGAGCGTTGAAAAATGCAAATATGGGATGCGAGCTATAAAATTATAATATAAAATATAGGCAATATAAAACTTTTAAATGTTTAAAAATTAAATAAAAATTAATATAATCATTCGAATGACATTTTGTGAAATAATATATATAATTTTATTTAATTATTGTTTAAACGAACTTTAGAGGTACCCTATCAGCCCCTTATAAAGACCTGATCAAGACCTTATCAAGCCCTGAACAGGGCCGGATATCGGGATGTCTGATCCGTCCCGGACTAATAAAATCGTTACGTTCTTGATCAGACCCTGATAGTATAGCCTGAGAAGGGCCTGAAATATATTCAGGCAGCCTGAACAGGACATGATCAGGGCCGTATCAAAATTTCTACTCGGGTGGTTCACTGCTAGCACAGACTCGTTACTGTTAATCTGTACTGACCGCCAGTACTGGGTTAATAGTACATTGCCGGAGTTTTACTCCCTCAATTTCTACCTGGGACATTAACTATTTTCCTTCTTTTATGTAACTGTATTACATATTATACATTTCAATTTTGTTTCTAAAACTTTGTTGTGTTCGCTGATCACTAATCTTCAACTCAGAAACACAGTTATATATTTTTAAATGTTTAATAGATACAGCATTAAACAACGAGTTTAACTAGATTTTTTTCATATGCATTTAAAAATTTAAAAACTTTACGATATGAAGGTGAGTTCGGGGATTTTTGGACCTCTAGGCAAATAACAATTAAAAGTTGAATGATCCGAATGAAACGCGCGAGCGAATTGCAGAAAATTACGATTTGTTAGTAATGAATGACGTACAACCACTTTTCAAGTAGTTCGTCCAGTTCATTTATCGTGAATGCGTTCGGGCGAAAAGCCGAGAGATTGAACTTTGCTAAATTCAACGGAAAAATTAATATTTCAGGATGGCGAGAAAGCGAACTCGTTAAATCGGACGCGATAATTTTGCGCCAGAAATCGTGGCTCGAAAGCCGTGGTTACGCGCGAGCTTTTGATTTATTCTAATTGCAATTTCGATAATGGTTCGCAGCTCTTACATTCCCATTATCGAACTCGCACGAGGAATACAATCGTATTCGAATTAACGTAACATAATGCGCGTACGTCGGACCCGCGGGCCTCTGCTATTATTAGCTAATTTGCCGTTAAATCTTTGCTGACCGCTGAAATATCGTCTCTAGGACTTCTGCTCAAACCAAATTTCGAAGAAATACCTCCAATTGAAATTTTCAAAAGTATAATTATGTTAGAAATTCCGTAAACTTTGAAAGGACGAGAATCAATACGGCCATTCTTTAGGCCCCCCTCAAATAGGGCATTGCTATGAAAAATTATTATAATCATTTTTCGATTAAAACAGACAATGGAAATCAAATTAATATACAAATTTGAAAAATACATGGGACTTTCTTAAAAACGGTTGTAAGACATATATTAAGATGAAAACTTGTCAAAATGGTCGCTTTTTAGTATAAACCTCTATGACAAACATTTGAAATGGCGATACAAAATGACAGTACCAAATGTCGAGAAAAATTATTAAAATTCAATCCGTACAGTAGTGAATTCAACCGGAATAGCAAAGAGAAAGTGTGCTTCTTTTTCATAAAATTCCCGAAAAACGAACAGATAGGATCACAATTTACCCACGCGAAAGTATTCGTGCCTAAACTAAACTACGCATCAAAACCAATTTCTTTAAGTGGATGAAAAAGAACAATGGATAGAAACTAACAGCTTACTTAAAGGACGTACGAGCCCGTTGCGCACGACTTAGCCACGAAAACCACAATTCCACCATCGCGCCTACAGGCAGGACAGTAACCTAAGACGCCTCACAACTTTCTTCATGGCTCGCGTGATAGAAACCGATGTTGATGGAACGAGATACTCATCCTGATACCCCACGAAAACCAAAAGAATCATTCAATGCATAGATAATGAAATTCAAATATAAACAATATTTTGAGTTGCTGTGAAATCTTTCATTCCTTAACGTAATAAGTGTTCAAAATACGAGTTCATAAATAGGGAAAGATTTATTTAATTTTGGTATTCATTTAAATAAGGAATTTCAGAAATTTTAGGAAAGTGAACATCAGTCCATCTCAGAACCCAAGAGTTGGGTATGGTCCAGTATGGATAGCTAAAGTCTAGTCGCTACGGTTAGTAGGTGCTTCATCTCCTATATCCAATTACCCCAACCTCGGACTCCCGACGGGAACTTCCGGCGACAATACTCTTGGCTCGATCTTGTCTGTCTCTTTCCCCCTTCACACCCTCGTGTCTTGACCCACTATCGCCATCTTCCAGAATACCTCACCGTGGGGTGCTCAACTTGTCTATGGTATCGCGGGATCGAGCACCCGTTCGTGACGGAGGATAGTAAACCGATGAGACTGGGGACGATGGAAGGTGACCTGCTTGTTCCTGACGAAAAGCGACCTGACAGGAAACCTAAGGGTACCTACGAGCCACCGTGGTACCCCTCAAAGACGCGATTCACGATATTGCTCTAGCTTCCGCTTTGCGCTACATTGTGACCGGGAATTGCCCAGGATCTACGATTCTTCCCCTTTGATGGTCCTTCCACATGGACTGCCCACTACTACAAATCGAAAATGCCGCTGCAACTTGGGGTCATCGTAGTTTATTGTCGCCTTCAACTTTAGTCAACGTAGAAGAGATTATTTTGAAACTTCTGTTTTTTGTTTCAAGGTACACAATTTCGAAATGGGAATTTAAGTTAGAATTCATAGATCAATAAAAGTTTCTTCTAGTTTTCTGCTGGAATTTTGTTATTTATTTGTCTTTCGTTACGTCTTTTTTAACGGCCGTCAATCTATAGCTTTAATACACAACAGTAAATTGTTTTTTAGATTTAATTGTAACTATTATACGGAAACAAAATATTTGTTCACATATCATTATATTTAATATGAGAACTTACAAGGAACGTTATCAAAGTGTTGATCGAAAATAAACAATTCTTGTACGGTTCGAAGTGACTCTACAAGTATAAGTTACTTCTAGAGCATTTTGCTTGAAGCGGCTGCAGAGATGGCGTTAATCGCAAATAAAATTAAATTAGATTTTAATATTTTTCTACTAGTACTGTCATTTTACTGATCACCAATACATTTCAATCCATCGAAGATGTCTGGGAAGATGATATGGTCAGTTATTACTAATAAGGTTATACATTTAAAAAATTAGAAAGTAGGAAGATCCAAATAAATAATGGATTTATCCACACTTGTAACAAAACATACATTTCGGCACATGTGCAAAAAAAATGTTTTTTGGGCGAACGTGTTTGCGGCACTCGCCCTCGGCTCGTGCCACAACCCTCACATTCTTTCGAAAACACTTTTTCCCACTTGTATCGAAAACTACTATTTTTTACCCGTAAAGGAACTTGTGTTCATAACAACATTACAGTTACTCAAAAGGTGAAATGACTATGGATATGTCCATATGTAACCATAAAGTACCGTTAATCGCACAATTCATCGAGCTGAAATTAAGCTATTGGGAATTGGAGAACATATATGCAATCCTGCCCAACCGACCCAATAATCCCGACATAGATTCCAAAATTTACACTAGAAATGTCTTGGAAGATCATCCTTTTTTTATTTTAACCCATTCTATTGAACAAAACTGTTGAAACAAAAGGTCGGTCATCAGGTACAAAGCAGTTTCAGAACAACCCAACTCCGAAATTGGATTTCCTAAAAGTAAACTGGGAAGAGAAGATGGACCTACGTCCCAAATTGGAACACAAATAAAAAGTTAGAAAAGGTCCAATTTATAAGATCATAGCAAACAAAAAGAGCGATGGTGATTCGCTTAAACAATTTGTTTAAGTGCTGACAAAACGTAATTAAATAAAGAGGAAACGACCGCGTTTAATAGAATGTGTACCACTGAATTTTGTGGCCGGCCGCAAGAATTTCCAGACGGCCGGTGCTGGTTTATCAATCCACCCCTTCGTGGACGGTCGCGTCACGTGCAAGTGCGAGAGAGACGATAGAGGAGAAGCCTGCTTTAAAGCTGGGGAGGAGTAGCGGTACTTGATCTTAGAGGAAGGACCACCGCTGTGGGCAGCTCAAACTCCGACGACCTCCGTTGGTGGTTTTACCTCGCACGAGAAGGAGTTAAAGGCAACTCGAGTCCCGCCACTCGGTTAAGCATCGTTTAATGGGCGCGACTAACGTCGCCTTCTAATTTCCCCCTATAATTCATACTTCGGACCTACGATCTCCGATAATTACTCAATTCGAGTGATGATTACAGTTTGAACTATTTTGGATATGTAATTATTATATTAGTGAAGACTCAATCGTCCATTTAATACGTCATTTGGAAAATTCGACACAATACATGGGTTCTATAATAGATCATTTAGTCTAAAGCAAATTGTCTTTCATCACATCTTAAATTCAGCGCACATAGCATATACTGACGATTTAGTTTTTATAACCAAAGAAGTAAAGTAAAATTCAATATTTTAGATGGAAGATGCAGGGTCGCTTCTGGAAGACTACTCTCAATTACTATTCGTCAGCCATGTACAAATCAACAGATAAATTCAACGACCCAAAGATCTTTGCCAAGAAGAAGGGACATAGTCAAGGAATTCCACATAGCAAGTGTAGTTAAGAACATCAGTCCAGTCAAAATCAATAATTTGGAAGTCAAATACAGTTCATCAGTCGATTGCAGTTCGTTAATGGAGTGCAGTTTGTTAATGGAGTAAAGGTCGTCAAATAACTCAATTCAAATAATTCAGTTCAACAGTCCAAAGTAGTTACTGAATAACCACTGACAACTGCATTTCCTTAGTCAAGGCAGATTCAATAGTTTATTTCAACAGTGCAGTTCAATTTTCTTATAATGACGATCGAGCATAGTCCACCAATCAAGTTCAACTCATCAGTCAAGTACATTTTTTCAGTTAAGTTAAATACAATATTAGAGCTCAATGGTCCTGAATAATCTTCGAAAAATAACGTTTCAGTATATCACACAACTACCCACAGAAAGAGTGATGTGGAGTTGATCAGTCAAGTTAAAATCAATAATTCAGCTCAAGGGACATAAGATGTTTTCGAAGAACAATAGTAAAGTATCATACAATTCGTCAGTTAAATAGAATTCCTCAGTAAAGTATCGTTAGTCAGTCAAGCACGGGTCGTCAGTCAAGTACAATTTGTCAGTCAAATTCAATTCAATATATAGTTGAATTCTAAGTGCCAGAGAAATTTTCGAAGATTGAAGGTGAAATTAAGTTCAACAGTAAAGTATAATTTGTTAGTCAAGTTCAAATCAATAAGTAATTTAGTTCCAAAGTTCAGAGAATTTTCCACAGAAAAGCAGTCACGTGGAGTTCAACAGTCAAGTAAAAATCAATAATTCAGTTCAAGAGTGAAAAGAAGTATCCAAAGAATAAGATTCATAAAGGTCCTCAGTAAAGTACTGTTCGTTAGTCAAGTATTAGTTGTCAGTCAAGTATTAGTCGTCAGTCAAGTACAGTTCGTCAGACAAGTATAGATCGTCAGTCAAGTACAGTTGGTCTGTCAACTACAGTTCGTCAGTCAAGTAATGTTGATCAGCCAAATGCGATTTATCAATCAAGTTAGATTCAAAGTATGGTTGACTTTTAAGTGCCAGAGAAATGTCCGAAGAAAGATAAACAAGTTCATTTCGTCATTCAAGTACTACTTATTAGTCATAATAAAATCAATAGGTAATTCAGTTTATAGATTCAGAGAATTTTTCGTAGAACGACAGTCCATTAAGAAGTCAGTCAAAACAAAAGTTCATGAATTAAGTCAAAATCAATAATTCAGATCAAGAGTCAAAAGAAGTATGCAAAGAACAATAATAAAGTATCGTGCAATTCGCCAGTCAAATAAAGTTCCTTGATTAAATACCGTTCATGACTTAAATTCAGTGCGTCAGTCAAGTACAATTTGTCAGTCATATAGAGCTCCTTAGTCAAGTACCATTCGTCAGTCAAATTGAATTTAGTAGTTTAGTTCAAGGTAAAGCAATTTGCAAAGAAAAATAATCAAGTAGACTTCGTCAGTGAAGAACAATTAACCAGTTAAGTCAAAATGAATAGTTCAGTTCAGGGTCCTAATAAGTTTCCACAGAATAGCATTGAAAAACAGTTCATCCTTTAAGACAAAATAAATAGTTAACGTCAATGGTCTAAAAAAATTTTCCAAAAACGAAGGTCCAGTGCAGTCATCGATCCAGAGCAGTGTCAGAAGGACAACGTTGAAGTACAGTTCTTCAGTCGAGTAAAATTTAATATTACCAAAATAGAAAAGTCAATTCAGAATACACAATCTATACTACCAAGAGAGTTTTTTACGTCCGAGATGGGATGATGGAACGTCAATGTGGAGTATCATCTGGCAGTATATCGGATAGAAAGATGAGACTTCCTGCAAAGTGTCTGTAATTATAAAAAAGAATTGATACTGAAATAACCACCGAGCGTGAACAAGAGAGAACAAGAAAATCGACGTTGGTGTTAATTGGTCGAACGTTGACGATCGCCTTCCTATAAAAAGGTGGGCTGTCAGTCGTCAACGGGCCATTTGTCGGGGACAGACACGCCGCTTCAGCATCATCGCCACGACGATTCCGATCCCCGACGTTTGGTCGTGTCCCCTACGTGCCTCCCGCTCTCCTTGTATCGAGGTTGGGTTCGTCGCCTTTTTTCTACGTCAGATGTCATCGCGTATTGTTCATAGTATATGGCGGCAGTGACGGTATGGCTTGAAAAAACGGCGCTCGTTAGCTCCGTGAGAAATTAATTATTTGCCCGGCATCGCGGCGTCGGTGGCTGTTGGGGGCGGCAGACGTACACCGACCGCCACCACTTCGCCCCTTCTTCGTGCCTCCACCCCCAATCTGCCCCCGTACGGAGTAATGGTGAAAAATGTCTGGATTGTACAGGATTACGCGGAAGATGGGCCAATGGAGTGGGGCACGCCGGAAAAGAATAAGAAGAAACGTATCGGTGTGGTTCGTTACACTTAAATTGGAAGGAATGACGGAGTGTCCTCGTTATTCACTGCGAATAATATAGGAAAAGAAACTGCGCCGAGAAGCGAGAATGAGACCGTGGGATAAAGAAAAGACGGTCCTTCTCCTTCCTTTTTTTTATCTGATCTTACTCGTCGCCGAAACGAAATATCCCGGGCGAACGTCCTCCGCGACCATCCGGCTGCTTTGTCTTCGACATGCTTTTAAAATGCTGATCATAATTCCTGCGGGAATATCGGGAGGTTCCCTCTGCACTAAGCTTGTCTTTTGCAAGATATTTAATGAAACCCAATCATAAATTATTCTGCTAACGTTCCTACATTATCATTCGTTGCGTATCAATGCTATTGAAACAAGTATAATCGGGGAAACTTACGTACGAGATATAAATTACAACCTTTTTACATGTTAGCAAGAGTACTCTTTATTCGAGACTCAAGAATGAATAGAAACTCACAATTCGAAACAGCGCTTAGTCTTTTCTGAATCCAGCGAGAACTGATTAACTGCAACGGGGTATAGAGTTCTCCATAGAATCCCATCAATTTTCATCATGGAACTTTGTGGGAACCTCATGGGTATTTCCAGCATGGTAGTAGATTCAAACTAGTATTACCAGTTGAATAACAGCACCACCAGAAAAGCGGGGTAAATTTTCAGCAATTAGACACTAAAGGACTAGATAAATACGTGCGATTGGAAATATTACCACTGTGTTTCTTCCATCATCATTAGCGCATTGCTTGCTGTCGTACATACTATCACAGATGTAGTTCGTTAACACTAGGTTAAACTAAGCGCATTTTTTAGCTTATCAGCTTTAATGTATGTGGTTGAGATTAACCCGTTTCATCCTAAAATGAGAAAAGCAGGACAACTTCAACTCAGTTCCTCCAGTAAAAAATTTCTTTTACTTCGACCCAGACCAAGTCTGGACTCTTTTAAAACCCCTGCTAAAGTTATTTATTAATATTTCGGTTGACATATGGTGAGGGTCGAAGTTTTGAAAATACTCATTTTCACTTTTTACACATTTAAGGAACCCTCTCACCGCTCCCCCCTTCTTTCCTACCTAAGTTACATAGGGAATGTTCTCCATAAACGCCACTCTTTCTTTTAGTTGCTGGTTATGTTACATTGGAAATTTTCTCGTAAGCGCAAATTTTCACTCAAAAATCTACAATACGAACTCGTTTTATATTATAACTAAAAGCTGTTAGTACAAGAATGAGCATTAAGGAATAACAAACTCGTCACAGGGTCGAAGTTGCTGAGCGAGCGAAAAATCACGCCAATACTAGTTTTTTGTTATTTTTTTTTTTGTTTTTAACTATACCCGATATATATGGTATAAAGCGAACCTGGATGTGAATAATACAACTGTAGTTTGCTTTTGCTTATGTAAACTAATTAGATAAATTTCTGAATATTTGACCTATTTTCCAAAAAATATTATTACTATAATAAAAATTTTCCAAAAAGTGGGCTTAAGTATAATAATAAGTTTATTAACTTATGATAAAATCATTATAATATTTTATGAAATGTTTTATTACTCACTATTAAATACAAAATGCTAAAGTGGACTTTTGTCCGCTTTTAGGGGCCATAGTTTCCTGGAATAAATCAACACTTTACCGGTGGACTTGTTCCTAGTGACCTTTTTTTCAGGTACTCTCCATATTTTACGTGTTTTAATTCTAGAAATCATCAATTTTAATTTTCAAAAACTAATGTTTGTGATTATTAATGATATTAAAAATCAGTGTCCTCATAAAAAGTTTTATACCCATTTGATCTTTTTTTGAAAAAGTAGTCCGCCATATTGGATGCACGATTTTGAATTTTTAAAACCCCTGCAAAATTTACCGTGTAATAAGTTTCAGGCACGTTGGATTCATTTTTTAAAGTGCCGCACTCCATATTGGATCCACCATTTGGATTGACTTCGAAGTTCTAGGTCGTGAGTTCTATCCTTGCAAGGTAAACAATTTTTCTTTTTCATTTTCCAGCACCAGTTGGCATTGGGTACATAATCTATTCCCGTCAGGATTGAAGGGATCGCTCAACGCTAAAAATTTGGTTCAATTTCTGATTTATCATAAAATAACCAACTGTCTTGATTGACCTCATTCTTGTATATAGACCAAGTTTAATTACATTTCTCGTGACAAGTTTTCGTTAAAATGTCTTTAAATTCAAAGTGGACTATCAAAACCATCCCAACATTTTTTTGTCAACACCAAATCCAAAAATAACAAGCAAGTTTATCTCTGATATGGTCGATTTTGATTTCTCATTTAAGACCTCTTCGAAATTGATCTCGATAAATCGTCTTTTCAGGATTTAGTAGGTTAAAATGTAAAAAGATTGACAATAATGCGTTCAAAAATATCCCATTCAACGGAACCAAATAATTGAATCCCCTTCTGAGAATAAGCACCAGAATACAATTTTCAGGGTTTATCCGCTTGCCCATTGATACATTGAACGTTGGCAAATATTAGATTAGGCTAAGGGGAAGCACGCCGACTCGTCGATTTCTTGCGCCCTAAAATTCTAAGTTGGTCGGTCACGGTGTGCCGATTCGGGAACAACTGCGACGAGAGAAACAGCGGTTCGAGTGCCATAAGTCGTGCGGCGAGACGGAAGCATGGGGGTGAAACCGACCGACGGTCACTTGGATTTGTGTGGTGTGAACGCAGGGCGGACCAGTAAATCCACCCTTTCGCGGTCTCTTAGCGAACTCGGGCCATAGATCCTCCAAACTATCGCGCAACAATCCTCCCCTTCGAGTCTACGACACCCTTCGGTGCTTTGGCATCCACCGAGGACCGACTTACGTGCGATTTGCTCCTTGTCTCAAAATACTGCCCGAGTACTCCAGACTTCAGAACCAATATCAGTCGACGTCAATTTTCCTTACGACTAAACAAATCACTGCAACTAGAATTTCGAATTAGCGGTGAAGATGGTGAACATAACTTTATACAATAGAGTCCATGCTGCTCTTTTTATAGCAGCTCAGGGTGCAGGGTGTACTCCAATTCTCCAGCTAATAGAAACTTCTTACCAAATCAGATCTGGACCAGATCAATGCTAGAGTGGACAGGTGTCGTTTTCATCCGATCCCTTGTCTATGTGACGAAACCGACTATGTCCCGTCAACGTTGCCTCCATGACTTTAAGATTGACCCTTACCAGGTTCCTCGTGCATTTTGTTTCCTTACATAGCTAACGAGCCTTTTAGGCTGCTTAAGACCTGCCCGGTTCTAGCAGTGGTCCATCCAGTCCATCCCTCTCTACAACAATAAAAAATAATGCTTTAATATCAAAGCTAATTATCAAATCTCATCTTATGCAGTACATGACAGAACAGGCCATATACCGCCAGCATTCCAACCATCATTTTAAGTCTTTCCTAATGAGGTCATGTATTTTGTTTTTTCACATGCAAAACTAATGAGCATTATGTAGTCTATCCATCCTATCAACAATAGTAATTTAATATTAGATCTAACCCAATAATCTAAAAAGGAATACTGTACAATGTTTTGATAATTCATTAAATCAAATTTCAATTGGTTCGTTTTCAATCTCGTTGAGGGGCGTAAAACGAAGACAGCTGGTAATTTCAGTTGAAGAATCTCACTCGAAGAATTTTCGAATAAGGAAGGATGCTCTCTTTCACCCTTACTATTCTTTGATACATCGAGCCTGCATCAAGAGATTCTTTCTTTGAGGATCTAATGGGTGCGTAAGAATTTCTCATTCCGCGCAAGACACCGTTCGAGCAAAAAAAAAAGGCGAAGCTACCAAGCAACGAGTAAATGAGAAAGAAAGTAACGGAGCGCGGTGAGGTGCGGAAGGGAACACAGCAAGGAATACTTAATGGCGCGTGGCGATATTAAAATGGCATAAAAATGAGCTGTAATTTGTATCTGGGTTCAAAAGTTATCCCCGAACTGCGTCATCAGCGTTCTAACCCTCGGTGACGTCGCCTATCGTTATTATTATTCATATCATGACGAACCGTCGCGCACTTAATACGCTGAAAAATCATCGCATTTCCGTAGGAATTGTGGCACTTTGCCTCATCAAGCGAACGACGGAATATCGAATTTACATTTGGGTCATACTAATAAAACATGGGTTCAGAGTTAAGATATTCTCGTACGTCATTAAGAGCGCATCGATTAGGCATCCTCTAGTCAAGTTTCTTGCCACTTCGGACCGAATTGCTACTTAATGATCGATGGATTTTATTGAAATGTAGGTTATAAACACGAAGCTTTTTAAAGGCTTGAAGAACGAACGCATTCGAAAAGTGCTTTCGGCAATAAGGATTCGAAAACACAACACACTTGAGCAATAGCTCGCGAACTGAAGTTACGAGCAAAGAGGAAAAAGTGTTACGACTGTATACCGTGCAAATGCCCCTAAAACGGATTCGTGCCAAGGGTTCGTTACTTTTCGAGCGTTTTCGACATAATGCCTTCTCCGATAACGCGGCATTAGCTTTACCCCCTCACTCCTCGGCGCATCGTGAAGCAGAAAACGCGTCTCATCTCCACATTCGTCCTTGCCATTCCTACGACACTGCAGCGTCCTTCCGCTCGAAAGAAGCCTCGGATAAAAATATCATTTGAATACTCAACGTGGATACAAGTAGCTAAGATAAAAATAGTGGGGGGATCGAAAGCGTCTAAAAAGTGGGAGGTAGAGAGACCTCGGCGTCATTTATAACGCGTGACAATAAAGTTCTCTGGCTGGTAGTAATCTTTATGACGCGATACATGTCGCACAACTCTGCTCTCTTTTACGATATGCTAAGCGCACCGCAAAAGAAGATTCAAATTTTTATTCCGTGACAACGCCGAAGCGTAATGCTTCGCCGAAGCCGAATAACGGAAAGTATTTTCTGGCTGCTTAAGTTCTGGATTAATGATGCTTCACCTAGGAACTACCGACATAATGTCGTAGGATATAGAGTGGAAACGCAAATGTTCTACAGATCTTTTCCACTGGATACTATACTTTTCAAATATGATATGTATACATCGCGACATCATTGATAAAGAAAGCGTCTATTTTAAAACAAAACCAAGGGTTTCTGTGCTAGTATAACTCTGGGCCCATCATTAAGTTCGATTAGCCATCATAAGCGCTATAATTTTATGAGTGTAAAGTACAGGCTTTTCCTAATGCTTTAATGACATTTTAGCCATGGGCCGATTTTAACACGGATAAGGTCGCAACCATAGTCGAAACAAGGCATACTAAGTGAAACAAGGTATCACCCTTAGTATAATAAGACGAGCTCTAGCAATATCCATAAGCTGAAGTAAACAAATTTTATTGTTCAATCACAAAATTGAAGGTATGGATAGAGAGCAATAACTGATGTTAATATTGATTACCTCCTCGCCATGTATGTTATGGAATAAGTCACCTTTCTTATTACACTAGGTCATCATACACCCAAAGCCAATCCCTCCTCATAGACATTTGACCCCTTATAGAAATTGCATTGAGGGTCATGGATAACTGCAGAAACCCCAGAACGACATAGTCACCTAGATCTTGTATTATCAAATGGGGAGCTCTAATAATAAAATAGCGCTCTCCAGCTGATCACTATCCAAGTTGTAATACTCACCGAATGCTTAACTTGGAATAGCACTGTGTTGATCCACCAGGCTACTGCAGTTGGTTCATTTTATGAGCATAAAATTTGTTGACTAATTCATTATGTAACCCACACAGCACACTGTTCTGGGGACGTCCTCAGGAGCTCCTCAGGACGTCCAAATGTCCGCTTTTACCATCCTGTTAAAGTACCCAGGACATCCTCAGGACACAGGACGCCTTGAGGACTTTAATACGAGGATAAAGCGGACATTTGGACGTCCTGAGGAGCTCCTGAGGACGTCCTCAGGACAGTGTGCTGTGTGGGAAATAACAAGACGAAAAAATATTGATTTATCAGCAGACAGCAAGACTAGTCTATAGCTAAATTCGGAAAAACATAAAATTATCAGAAATGTCAGACCTCTACTTCCCTATTTCTCGTTCTTACAGTTTTAAAAATTCTGGAATACTGCAATTGGTTGAGGAAACTTTCAGCTCTTTCCCACCATGCGCTTTGGTATACCTTATCAGTTATAGTATAGACTAATCCAATAACTGATTGGAATATTAAAATAAAACTACTGATGTAAGACTGCTTATGAAATCGCCCATCTTCATTTAGTAGAGTCCACAGCTATCAACTAGTATGTTTTCCTAAACATGTAGTGGTACACATCCAAACGAAAAACCATCACATTATTACCTGATCCAAGTAATGGAAATCTCGAAAACGGCCGTAAAACAGCTTATTTTTACGAAATTAGCTAAAATGTTAATAAGCTACACTCTTCCAAGTTGAATAACGAGATGTACTAAAATGGACAGAAGTACGATAGGCCGAGTTATCCGTAACATACGTTCTTGTTTATAGCGTGGCGATGTTAGGATGGAAGGGCTGCTTCCTGGATTAGCTTTCATTAATCCGCTAACCCTAGATCCGCTGTTCCAACCGCCTCGTATATAGCTCGCCTCACACTACTCGCGTGTATTTAACTTGGTGCGAGGGGGGATATATATTATAAATCGTAATATACATAGCGCACCACAGCCGAATATCTACTGTGCACCGCAGATTCTCTTATATGCGCGAACGGCGAGCCTAGAAACTTGAATATTTCAGAAGGTACGCGAACATTAAAGCCTCCCTTCTTATGCACTGCTTATTAATCTCTGACACTCCCGCAATACCAATTTACCCAGCGAAAGATATACGGCCGTTCATGACCGATGTGCAAATGTAACAAAGAATCTTGGGCAAATGTTATTTATAACAAAGAAGTTTACCGAGCGAATCGCTGCTAGGCTCGTGTTATACTGCGAATGCTTATTACTTCGCCATATTAACTTAATAGCAATGTGGAGTATTGTAATATACGTAAAAAATCTAGTAACGTAAACCTAGCGTGAGCACTTTTTTAACACATATTTTAAAGCTCATTTATTGCTCTTTATTTAAAGGAAATATTAATTGGTCTCGTTAGATTTACCACAAGATGGCAACGCCAAGAAAACGAAATAAATTGCATAAAGGCGCGTCGAGCACCCCGTGCCACCCACCACAGTCGCTATTGTAGCACCTTTTCCCCTTCCAGTCCCTTTGCCTCTTAAACCGCGTAGTATGAATAGTTTGTGACAGGAAAATGGGCGATATGGTCTTAGAAGAGTAGAGACTTAGAGCTGCTTCGGGTGACATCGCACGTATTAGTTAATCATTTTATTGCTCTAGTGTTCAAGGAGTTACTGCTACTGGGTCTGGTATTATTAAATTGGTTAAGGTGCCATCTTAATAGTTTATATAAATTCAAACAAAAAACAGTTCCTTTTTGATAAATAGATAAGAAACGTCTTGAAATTAGATATTAAACTACTGCATCTAAAATGCAACAATTATCTATATTATAAAAGGCAAGAGTTAAAATACACCCGTTAGGATAAAATTTAACTCAAAGGGAC
The DNA here is from genome assembly GCA_030407085.1 of Trichopria drosophilae. Lineage (NCBI taxonomy): Eukaryota > Metazoa > Arthropoda > Insecta > Hymenoptera > Diapriidae > Trichopria > Trichopria drosophilae. The sequence continues at coordinate 116,274,802 of CM059585.1, read as the reverse complement.
AGAAACGGTCGAATACCTAAATCAACCATAAAAAAATCCATTCTAGGAAAAACACAACGATAACTTTTAATTATACTTGATGAACGACGCGTCAAGGTATTACAATATTCTGATATTCCAAGCGCGAACGATCTTAACGACTGAACCCAAAGGGGTAGCAATAAAGATCCCCTACCCACCCCATCTGCCGATCGTAGTTATAAATTAACGATCCTACGAATAGGGTAGATGCGCGAATAGTGGCGTGTGCCGGGGCCAGCAGGAAAGGACCTCGGGGGGAGGAGGTTTGAGGGCAAAAGAGAACGACGACCAACGTCGCGGTGGGTGTAGGGGTAAGAGAGAAATATCATCGAATAATGAATATTCATGCTGATGAGTTGCGGGAGCGAAACGAGAGATGGAAAGGACGACGAAGCTGCGCCAACGTCGAGGTGGCATGTTGTAAAGTTGCCCCGTGGAGGATCGCATCGACTGCCATATTTTGTACGATGTATTTCCCTGGCTTCCCCCCTCAAGGTTTTCCTTTTCAACGAGCCCTACGATATCTCTGCTTTCGGCTCGGAAAATTCGTCCCGGGCAAGTGATCTGGGCAATGGGGAACAATGAAATTGGAATCATTTTATTTCCAACAGTTATCTTCCTCATCGGACAATCCGGCGAATCTTTGAGGATGGATTTTTTGTTGAACCAACAGAGTAATTGCTTTTGTTCCACCTTATCAGAAAAAAACGGGTTTCTACAAAAATTTAATTAAAATATTGATCGAAACTTTAATTAAAAACGAAAGGGTAATTAATATGCAGTAATAAGTTCTTTTTACAAGCGTTGAACAACCGGTGTACATCTAATTACACTTATTGTCGGAGAGAGTCACAGGAAGAAGAAGCGACCGAGAATCAAGACAACCCTTCAGGGCAACCCTCCTGTCGTAAACCCGCCCTCAACCCGAAGGACGCATTATAAAAATGCATTATATACACACCGCGAGATATAAATATAAATTAGTCCTCCCGAGCTCAGAGCACGTCTGGTAAGCTCGAGCAATAGCTAATGAAACCACGTCTCCGGTCCAAAGAAAGGGTTCAACTTCGTTTACTACGAATGCATTGATTAAGGCAAAAGTCTCGCGATATTCTAACTTTTCGTCAGGCAAACACATTTAAATAATTCTTCTATAAATTTACCACTGTTTTAAATATTATAGACTACAATTCAAAATAAAAAAGAATAAATATGCTAAATTTCGTGAGAAAACTAAGCATTGAAATGTCTCATTATTATATCATATTTATCAAGAAAAAGCCCATTGCCAAAATATGTACTCCGACGACATCCTTATGGGAATTTAAATCTTCTATGTGTATACGCAATAAAGAAAGTTTTCTCGGCTCTTCGAGTTCTTGTCGGTTTACGATATTTCCCCAAACCGTATTTTCCATCCTAAATTGAATTTTGTCTTCGGCGGTATTTTTTGATTTTATATCGCTCGGTTACGAGGCGCAAAATCATTCGCGGAATAAATATCGTCTTCGTCGTATAGCGCCGCCCGACTTTATTAATACGTTCAGAAAGGGGAGGTTTACCGGATGGCAGTAATGTATTCCGACCCGAGCCATTGCCGATACTAATAAACATATTAATCGTTTGATTATTCCAACGAGGCGTCATAGAGACCCGCTGTTTTATGCCTCGCGCTTCAAAATTTCCTCGACGGAATTTCCCCACAGTTCCTTCCTTCCATTCCTCATCCGAAAAAGCCTCTGATCCACGGGCAATCACCTCTGGTGATTTTTCGATTTGGAAGATCTTTGAAATTTTCAAAATAATTTAAAGTGGTTATGTTTAGGCTATTTTTGAAATCTTATATATCCGCATTAGTCGACTTTCTTAGGTCATGAATTTGAATATATACTGGTATACTTTTCCTTAAATTGTTTGAGTTTGCGTTTTTGAAAATATTTTTATTTTCAAGAAAAGTGACGAGCTTTGACCATTGTACCGAAAAATTGCTTGCACTTTTATGCACACCTCGGACAAATTGAAGAGAAACTATAAAAAACTAAATAGTAGGTCCAGACACCCCAAAAATCTCATGTTGTGCCTAAAAATCCGGTTTTTAATAATCTGGTCAACATGGTTTTGTTGTTGGAAAGCTGTGGGTCATTTCCGACGTAATTTTGTGCGTAGAATCAGAATCCGAAGTCGGAAGTGTCCCACCACATCAGGATTCTGGGATATTTGAGGTTATATACTCGAAAAACGCGTTTTTTTTAACATGTAAAGAAGACAAAACATTTTTAGGAGTTTTTTCTTTCGTTGGATAAATGTGGTGCTACTCTTTTTCTTTAATCTGGGATGCGCAGAATTCCATTACGACTTTTCTTCACCAAGATACGCCAATTTGAAATTACGATATACATGTAAGCAAATTTACCTTGAAAGGCTCTTGGCGAACAAGTTCAAGGACAAATTCAATGTCATGAAACCTATATAAATATAAACAACTATATAAAATATGGATACCAGTAACTAAAACCACGTTTCAGTATTGTGACTGTTTTTTTTGATAACGTTAATGAAATATATCTCGTAATTTCAAAATGGCCGTAACTTTGTAAGAAAAAATCTTAGGTGATCTTATAAAACCTCATTTTGAAGGGTCAAGGTAGTACAAAAAGATGCAAATAGTAAAGAAGACCAAAAAAATTATTGCGTCCTGTACGTAACCCCAAACATAGCAAAATAGCGCTTTTTCGAGTACATGACCTCAAATATCTCAAAATTCCTGACGTGATGGACCATTTCTGACTTCGAGTTTGGATTCTACCCATACAATAACGTAATGACCTACAGCTTCCCAACAATACCCAAGACCCTCTTTTTTTGTAGACCTGTGATATGAATTGTTATTGATCAATTTACAGTTATATTATTACAGTTATAAATTGGATACAAATTACTGCAGTTACGAGTGATGATTATTCAGATAAACTTACAAAAAAAAAAGATTTTTTTTAGCCATAAAATGAGATTATGGGGTGTCTCAAAAAATCTTAATATATCATTTTTCATAAGTACTAGATCTACAACTTGTAATAGATAACCATAAAAGGCTTATTTGTTGCCCGAACCAAGGTTTATAGCTTACAAAGTTTCAAAATTATTTTGGTAGATTTTTCACGTATTTTTTTGTGAAATAATTTATATTATATTATATATATATTTTTTACCACGTTTGTTATCTCATTCAATGTTTTATTAAAATTTTCTGTTTTGTTCGTATTTCATGAGGATCTACTTCGATGCTATAGTATTATTCAAGTAACATTCAAGATTATTCATAACATTGCTGCGGGTTTTTTCACAATATAAGGTTCCTATTAACCTATTGTTTGTTCGAAATCACTCCTATTCGATTAAAAATTATTTTTTGTTCAAATACAGTGCTGGAAATTCCCGTTTTCCGTACAGATAAATGTACAAAAATGTATGATTAAGATTTAGTTTCAAACATTGCGGTAATGTCCATTGTGGCACAGAAACCAGTAGGGTAATGAATATTATTGCACGTTTTTTGCAAAACTCTGACTCTTGTGGAATTAAATCACTCGCCTCCGGCACGTGCTTTGAATCTCACACTCATTTAGTTCTCACCAATTTACCGCACTTGTATAATAATTTACTATTATTGTTTCGAAATATATATCAACGATACAATCCTGTTATGAACAAAATTATTTTTGGACCCTGCTTCCGATCCGCCATATTTACCTTCTTCATGATGTTTAGTACAACAATTATTCGGTCCAATTATTACGCATACTAGAACTCGTAGATATTCTTGTTTTTTTTACTGTGGGATTCATTGAGGAAGAACGTGTGGAAAAATAATCTTTATGATGATGTAAAAAGTTTGTTGAAATCACTTAAATAATTTCTGTAAACTAAAGTTGCAACCGCACTTGGCGACGAAAGGCCCAACTACGTCAGAGAGTAGTTAGCAACCTCCAGTCCACATTGTATTACAATTTAATAATTTTAAGGAATATTGCCTGAAAGTTTAGTAATTTTATAACAATATTACATCATTTTTTTTGCATAACACCGTTTTGTAAAATTTTGAATTAGTTAAATCTGGTCATAAATTCGAAATCAGTGCATTAGTTACCACAAAAAACGATGAATATTTAATATTTTGAAATCGCCATACTGTGTCCACCACTTGAATTTAACAATTTGCGGGGCTCTAATTCGGAAACGATTCACTAATAAAAGGATGCATTATCGGAAAAGCATACATCTACGGCAGACATGATTGATGGCTATGGACACGTTTTTATCTTACAGGCGTGGATCTAATAGGGACACGATTCATGACTAGAGACACGTGGTTATTTTATGTGTGTAGATCAAATGCTGACAAAATTCATAAGTAAACGACATTAATGTAGAAGCGACAGTCCAATGTAGGCACAATTCAAAAATATTTACACGTTTTTTTCTTAGAGGCATTGGTCTAATAGGGTCAAAATTCATGATTACAGACACGTTTTTATCTTACAGGTGTGGATCTGAAGCTGCCACGATTCATGACTAAGGAAACGATATTATCGGAGAAGTGTGGATCTAATATATGTATGCTTCACGATTTTAGATACGTTTTTATCTTACAGGTATAGATCGAATGCTAACACGATTCACGCCTAAGTAAACGATATTATCGGAGAAATGTGAATCCAATGTAGACACGATTCACGACTATGTACACGCTTTTATCTTATAGGCATTGATTTAATATGGACACGATTCATGACTACAGACACGTTTTTATCTTACAGGTGTGGATCTAATGCTAACACGATTCATGACCAAAGAAATATCATTATTGCAGAATCGGGAATCCAATGTAGACAAGATCTACGAATATTTACACGCTTTTATCTTAGAGGCGTTGATCTAATAGAGACCTAATTCATGATCATAGACACGTTTTTATCTTGCAGGTGTGGATCTAATGCTGACACGATTCATGACTAAGGAAACGATATTATTAGAGAAGTGAGGATCTAATATATGCATGCTTCACGATTTTAGACACGTTTTTATCTTACAGGTATAGATCGAATGCTAACACGATTCACGCCTAAGGAAACGATATTATCGGAGAAATGTGAATCCAATGTAGACACGATTCACGACTATGTACACGCTTTTATCTTATAGGCGTCGATTTAACAGGGACACGATTCATGACTATAAACACGTTTTTATCTTACGGGTGTGGATCTAATGCTAACACGATTCATGACCAAAGAAATATCATTATTGCAGAATCGGGAATTCAATGTAGACACGATCTACGAATATTTACACGCTTTTATCATACAGGCGTTGATCTAATAGGGACACGATTCATGATTATAGACACGTTTTTATCTTACAGATGTGAATCTAGTACTGACACGATTCATGACTAAGGATACGATAATATCGAAGAAGTATGGATCTAATGTATACATGTTTCACGATTATAGACACGTTTTTACTACACAGGTGCGGATCTGATGTTGACAGGATTCATGTGTAAGGAAACGATATTATCGGAGAAATGTGAATTCAATATAGACACGATTCAGGGCTATGTACACGCTAATATCTCACAGGTGTGAATCTAATCGGGACGCCATTCATGCCTGAGGAAATATTGCTATTAGGTCCAAACCTAGAATATAAAAGCGTATCCAAACGTATGTATCTTGTCCCTATTCGATTCGTGCATGTAAGTAAAAATGTGTACATAGTTCTGAATCGTATCCGCATTAGGTCTAGGTCTTTCTAATAAAACTATCGCAAGTTAAAAAGGTTTCTATAGTCGTGACGCATGTCCACACTACATCGGCGCGTGTCTACATTAAGTCCATGCCTGTAAAATAATGTCGGCAATAACACGGTTTAATTTAAGTAGTGATTACAAAAGTGGATCGTGTCTCTAAGCAGAATAGTAGTAGATGAGAAAATAATATGTCCAAACTATAACATTGGCATGTTAAAACCCCAACCTTAGTGCAGATGGTTTAATTGAAACCGAAAATAAAATAACCTGGACAATCCTCAATTTCACGTCTGCAGAACAGAAAAATAAAACGCTAAAAAGCATCAAATCTGTTCAATTCTATGACGACTGCATACAACTTGTCTTTTATAGTCTACCTAGAATCGTGAAACGTTAACGCATGTTTCATTCATTTCCAATTACCCGTTAGGAAAGTGGCAAACGAAGATTTAAAATTCGCACATCCTTTTCGGCGCGCAGCCACGAATATTTCAAAGCTGCACCAGTGGAGTGCCCGAAAGGATGCAAAAACCATAGAGGTTGCGTCGTTTTCATTATCATTACCGAAACCGAGCTGACTGTGTATAACTCAGAATTATGCGTTTATACGTAATAATGCACCCGGCGATGGTATCCGCGGCTCGAAAACGCCCGTACAATGCGCCCGCTGCTCTATACGAGCACGTACGAGGCTTATGGACAGACATTCGCATCAGACAGACAGAGAAAACGGACATACGAGATTCGCAATGGCGAATGAGAGACTGCAAGATCCCTCGTGGATCAAAAACGGGCGTTGGAGAGGGTGGAGGCAATCGGGCAGAGGGTCGAAGAGGTACGCGAGGAGCAACTGCAGGGCGAATTCCCACCTTACCAATCCTATTATTAACAATTAGCTCTAAACTACTCTTTGCATATAAAATCGTGGACGCACTCGGCTCGTAACCGTGGAATGGAAATATACATACTGTATGTTTACGGCCGTCGAATATATGACGTCGTCGCGCGAAAACGGCAATGCGGCATCGCGATGACCGGGACTAACGGGAGCAATCGTCGCGAATGCAATAACCGTTGAGGGAATCGCGACCGATTTTTTGAAACTTTAAACGCGCGATCGTCCGAATGATAAACTGCACGCCACGAATTGCATGCATTCGTCCCAGCGCGTTCGGCCGGGTACATCCAAATGGATGCTGTTGCCGATTTCGACACTGTTATTACTTTTGACTTAAATCTATGGAAACCATGATATTAATTTATTTATAGTCGAAACAAATTTATGATATAAGTTTTTTTAGAAGTATGCCACTTGACAATATTTATTCCGAAACATCGTTTATTTCTTCAAGAAACTCGAGAAACCAGAAGTTGATTAACTGATCATCCAAAATTCCATAACTTTTGTTTATCAAACTCGCGAAATTTTTTCAAAAATGTTATGGAACCAGACAAGAAAATAGCAGTCAGCTCCCCAAACACCAAACAGATCAATTCAGTTAAAAAAATGTTCAATCGGAATTGCATTCGTATATTGATTCGTAATCAGTAACCAAAGTATATGAATTTTCAACAAATTTCATGAATTTTTGAAACTGACTCTCCGCCATTTTTGAATTTGTCGAATCTTGTAACCGAGTTATAATAATGACTTGAAACACAAAATAATAACAATTTTCATAAAATTCCGTAACTATTGTGGATATAATGACAAAATGTTTTAAGAAAAATGTAAATTTTGCTGAATTTGGGGAGGAGTAAAACATACAAATTTTTTCTTAAAATTCAAGTATTCCCACATTATCGGACATTCATAGTCTGATATGAACTCCATGATATTTAAATGATGGAGAAAGATGTTAGATAAAAATAATTTGGCGCTATATTGGATTTCTGGTTGGGTTAATTTTAATTTGGACCAGGTAATCTTTGACCTTTTAAGGGTCACGTTATTCAGCTGTCCAAATTTTTTATTATAGATAATCTAAGGATTTTTCGAGATCGCTTACTACAATTCTCAGGTCAAAATGCAATATTTCAACATTCAAAATGGCAGTTACAATTTGAAATATTGATTGAATTTTACAAAATGTAGTACTCTATGAGTTTTTTGGTCGATCACGATATTGTGATCACATTCTCAAAATTCAAAATGGCGCACGACTATGGTATACAAATGTTTTAAATACGAATCAAAATATATTTATAATGTGCAGCAACATTTTTCCTCTCTTTTTCAAATACAAATGATTGAATCCATTTCAAATCATGCAGAGAGATAGAACTCATATCGTAGAATTAGAAGCAACCAGTTTCAACTAGTTCGACTTATTTTCCCACATTTAGTCCGCCATATTTGTGCCGTCATTTTGATTTTCGAAATATTTATTACAAATTCGTGATCAGCGACCCGAAAATACCCCTAGCAACCACTATCAACCGATTCGACACATTTTTCGACTTTTAGTTCGCCATATTGTATCCGGCATTTTGAATTTTGAAATGTTGAATGCAGATTCATAATTAGCGACCCTAAAACCCCTTAGTAATTAGTTTGATTTGCTTCTTCCGTACGATAATGCGCAGGTTTCTTCAAAACGCATTTAGGTTACAGAAAACAAATTCTCACGGCTCTATAAGGTTCGGGCACAGAATAATATTACATGGAATAAATACTGTAGAACTACACAAAAATTTACAGAAAAAATGGGGTTTTTGAGAAAATTGAATACTAAGTTTTCTCTAAAAATCGTCGCCATATTGTTAATTGTTAACTTTTCGAAATTTTGTTAGAATACGAAATTGTCTATTAAAGCCAAAAGAAGAAAATGGAATATTAGCATTTGGAGAGAAAATATGTTAATTTTTAATTTTCTGTCCTGTAATTTTTTCATATTTTCAGTCTGGACTTTAAAACAAATTATTTTAAAAAACAGTAAAATACGTGTCGCTTTATTTTCGCTCAAGAATAACATACTTCATCGCCAATTAATTCCACGATATGAGTTCTAACTCTCTACATGATTTGAAATGGATTCCATCAAATGTTAGGCTTTGAGACATAATTTTGGATCCTTTCATCTTTACAACCTTTATTCTCAAAATATGCGCAATTCGAAGTTCATGATTTAACAGGATTTTTTAAATGATGTGAAAACCGAGAAAAAAATGAGAAAAAATGAAATAATTTTACAAAAAATCGTGTTCAAGGAAATTTTACTTTAATGTCAGATAAATTTTACTTATAGATCCAATATTTTACGGCTTGTCCAAAAGTCCGAATCACGCGTCCGTCATTAGTATAACCTCAACCAACCCTGTCGATAATGTAACTTCCTTATCTAAAAAAGGTGAATTAAACACAAACAAAACATATTTTGTTATTATACATTACGTTTTAAACATTTTGTTTTTTATCAGAATAAACCTTTTTTTAACACCAAAAAAACTTCCGTTGATTCGATAAAAAATTGTGAAAAACGAAAATCGTAAACATATAAGAAATATGAGATATCGGCATATTTTCTAAGAGAACAATCACGCCCTTTCAAATTTAAATATTTCAAACTTTATTATTTTCCAAATCATAGAGTAAATACGATTCCTCTCAGTGCCTTCCGTTTCCCTTCGCGACTTGATATCCTGAACTGGCAAAACTGCCGTACATCATAAAAGTATCTTCAGTCTCTTTCCCTCCCTCTTTAACCGATTTCCGTTCGTCACCGTATGTCCGTAGTATTTATAGGCAAATCGACTCGGCTTTTATGGTCGTGAGTGAACAATAAAAAAAAAAGCCAGAATTACCATACTGCGTTCGTCGCCGTCGCCGGATATGGCGAAATTCTATACGCGGGGGCAAAGAAGAGCCTTCGACGTCGTTTTTTGATAGGGACAACAAGGGATCGATGCTTATCTCGTGTGCGAGCGACGATATTCCTCCTCCTTTACGTTTTTATCACGTCTAAAGAATGTTTTTATACTTTGGTACTCGGGGAATAAATGTACGGGAAGAATTATGTATCGTATCCGATTGCTACTTTCTGTTTCGGTTTTTCATCCCTGGTAATCGTTTTATGTGTTTAAAGGGTCTCTGCTATATCTTAAAACAATGGATTTTATCAGAATATTAAATAAAAGTATTAAGAATCTATTAACTAGATTTTAATATAAATAAAACAAACAAAATATGAAAAAAATAGACATTTCAAGGGATAAATGGAGATATGTTTATATTGAACCCTCTTAAATTATTGGAGGCATTGCGCAGTCCTAGAAAGAGTAATTATTAATATTCACTTCTCTACAATAGATCAAACATATAATGTTCAAGTTGAATCTATCCCCTATATTGAATTTTTAGTTATAATAATGAGTTATTATAATAATTTGACAAATAATTTGTATGCAAATGTAATTTTTGAAAATAAATGAGTAAAACAGAAAACAGTAATCAGAAGGCTCTAGTGATTCTACTATTTTAGCCTTCTATATGCTTAGTTCAACCCTTTGTCATATATGGCATTTTTTCCAAAACACCCTACACTCAAGTGCCTTAAAATAATACTACTACTTACCAGCTTTCGCAGTAGTATGACGCTCTTTTCGTTCGACATACTGGACGCACAACACTCCAGAATAAAACAAATTTTTTGTTAAAATATAGCCCAAAATCAAATTAACATCATAGAATCCTGTTTATGAAATATTTTATTGGTATGTACTTTTTACGCAACGATTTGATCAAACACGAATTAATCCTGCCAATGAGAAAAAAAGAGAAAATTCAAAAATAATTGAAATTAAAAGGCGTTGAAATTGAATGCTTTGGTTTTACTAATTATATATTTTTTTTTAAATACGTATTTTTTTATTCTATATATAAATACTTACTAATTTTAATGTTTATTCTACAATATAAATTTCCTCAAATCAATTAAATATTACTCTTCCTAGTTTTATAAAGTATTTAATTATACCACTTTTTATTAGTATATGAACTGACGCTTCTATAGATAAATTCTTACATTTATTTTAGTATTTTAATATAAAATCGAGGATCAAGTTGTATTAATTCATTGGAGTAGTAAATAAGTATTTATTTTATCTGCACCTAATTAATAAAGCAACTACGAAAATATAAAATATGCAGGCAGATAGCAATGTTTTGTCATCACCGAGAACATTTAAGTATTTCGGCGAAACATGAATTGCAATATAAAACATTGAAAGTTTTAGTTCAGAGACCATTACAATATAATTATGAATGTTAGATTATTAATCATGACATACCTACCATTGTAGCCCTAGTGCAGTAATTAGAATAAAAGCGATACCACGAAAATTAAATCATGTATCCGTTAATTAAGAACTAGTAAGGAGTATTTTATTGCATTAGGACCTGATTAGGTAAGTATTAGCCCAATAAGCTCTGATCAGGGCCGCAATGAAATTTTATTCATGCTTGTGTGCTTGCATGCAACGATCAGTGATCTTCGAAAGATTTCCTCTTTCGCAGGTTATGTGCTCATGAAAGTCTATCATGGACGAACTATTCAACATTGAAGATGAAACCCATAACGTAATAGGAATGAAACATTCTTGATAATAACAAGAATTGGTGGTGAACCACTAATCTACTGCTAAAATTTGTCCATTCCGGAAATGTAATCTACTTAACAGAATAATGAAAACATTATTTATCCTAATAAAATGCGTTTGTGTTGCGTAGTGGAATTATAACCAGGTTAACCTTTCATTTGAATGAATTACGTTTCATATCTGTCAATTGCTCATTGGATTTTAAATAATTGCACAAAATCACGAATTCGTTTGAAAAGCGCAAGTACGCGTTGAACCGCAACTGGCCATTAATTCAGCATTCGTTTAATGCGCAATCTATGAGTAGATCTCGGCGCCAATTGCCATTGTTCCTCTTGTAACAATCCTCTATCGTACTGACTAATAATAACAGCGATAAACAAAATAAGTACGACCGCACGCGAAATATTCGCCTTTCACGTATATTCGAAACGATACGCTAACGAAAGCGCAATTTAACGACCGTCGCGATTTAACGACCCCGTACGCGTTGCGCCTTGCCACTGTCGCGATAAAGCACAATTAAATTTCCAACGAATCAAAGCATTTTGCAACTTCCGTCGCTATGAAATCGGCTATTTCTTGCAATTACCGCGCAACTCCGAAGGGAAAGAAGGTGAAATAACGAGGCGATGTAAAACTCGAAACAATAAATTACTCTCGAATCGAGTGCAGCCACCTTCTCTGCAACCGCATGTTTGCGACGTACGTCGTCGAGGGTGTGCTTTCGTGCCATGGTCATGGAATCGAATACGGCTTTCGTCGAACGCTCTTGACTCGAGTGGCTTTCGGTCGTTCGATTGTTCTTTTCTACTGCATAGAAGAAAAGTCCTCAAAATTATACTTTGCATTTTGCGCAAAACGATACTGTTCCCAAAATATGTCAGGATACAAGTAACAAAAGAAGCTGTAACGAGCACTTCATACAATTGGAACCATTGAAGGAAGAAAAGATGGTCATCGAATAAAAGAGGGTCGTCTGAAATGTCACAAGCCTCTCAAGAGGAAGCGATCATATTCAAGAACCTCCAGGATTGATTCTAGGATAGGCAAAAAATGTATCTTTCATTTAATGCATAAGCTTATATATGCAGTCTTACGCGGAATGAAACTCTCTGATATCCACAAAAGAGTACCTGGTCAGACTCAGGTAAATACTTTATAAGTATCGCAATAGGATTTACTAAACAGTCTATGACTAGACTACAATAACCCTAGTAAAAATATTCACAGTTCTCCTAACCAGAAACTGCCTAAGCAATCCCATGCAGAAATATTGTCCTGGCCAGGCTTTGTCCCGATGCATGATTTGCTTAGAGCATGCTCAAAGTGCTGTTCAGCATGCGTGTCTTGAAGTTTATGGCCAGGCTAAGAGCAAACTTTATCAGGCCCTTTTCGTGTTTCTGACTAGGTTCTGCTTCACCATTACCTGAGCAATTCTCAGCTAGAAGAACTGTCAATGTTTGTAATAGAGACCGCGCACACGACGGAACAGGTTAGGAGCTGATCAAGTCTCCCATGGCCTGAACAGAAACCCATTGAGCTAGAACGTCAAGGTCAATGCTGAGCAGGTTTATGATTATGCATGATTCAGATGCGCTGTGCTTGGCAAGATCCAGTTTACCCGTATCTTATCTTGGCTGAAGGCCTAAGTAGGAGGAATGTCAAAATTTTTACCAGGATTGTTTTTTAAGTCCAATAGTACACGGTTTCTTACCAAGCTGGAGGCAGGCCCGAACAAGCCCTATTCCGCACTCGGCCAGATCCTGCTGTCCGCGGAGCTAAATTGGTCCAGCAGAAACTGCCCAAGAGAAATGTGAATACATCAATCATCATAAGCTTAGCTAACAATGATGTCTCTTTATTTCCTAAATAAAGTAATACTGGTCGTCCTTTCTGTTTCGGTAAACAACTGAATATTTGATCAATTGGAAATCGAAGGCGGGTCTAGATAAGAAGACCAGAACTCAATTTGGGTACCACAAAATGTCAAACTAAGGATTCTACAGGAAAGCAACTTCTAAAACGACCTTAAATCAAAGCACTTGACTACCATCAGTATAAATGGCTACATCGATTGCAGCAACTTTAGAGCACGGTAACAAGGACGGAGAAAAAAGCAGAATCCGCAGGGCACTTTCGCACCTCGACGATATAACCGAATCTCATTTCAGTCGAACGCCCACGTGTCGAGTGGCTTTCTACTGTTTATACTTTTTATTCTTCTTTTTGAGATTTCCCTCTTCAGGCCTCGCTAGCGCCAGGAGAGAAAGCGGCTCTTCGCTCGCGGATTTGCAGGCCGTAAAGCCTGGCGGAACGGACACAAAGGAACGCCAGTGTTAACTCCCTAGGAGAGCGAAGGGTGCGAGGGTAATGCAATGCCGGAATATATCACAAATTAAGCGGGAGAGAGAGCCGCGGAGTGCTTCTCGTCGTCGTCGACGTCGCAGTCGTCCTTGCTTTTATTAGAATTATCTTTGTCACTTTCCCAAGTTTATATTTACTCCTCCATGGCGAACCTCTTAAAGCCCGAGTCATCCCCCGCCACGATCTCTCCAACAGCCCCATCCCCGATGAAGCCAGGCCGGTGCCCACCTTTCGCCCTCTCGCGTATATTCTGACGTGCTCGCGGAAAATGAGGACCCCGCACCCACCGTCGTGCTTATTATCTTTATGAGCGGGAAGATGAAATTAAACTGAATGTTCTTGGGCATCCCTGAAATGTAATAATATTCATTACAATGCTAATGTCATGTGAGACTTTAGGAAAGTTGGAAAGAGAAGAAACTTGTTTCGAGTTATCGGGTCGTCTTGTCGTTCTTCGCTGTAACTGATGATTACGGTTTATCGACTACTGATTATCTGCATATTGATGAATGATGTTCAAATCTTAAGAACAGTAACTCAACTAACTACTTAATTAAGATTATAATAAAAAAAAAATTTACTAAGTTTCCAGATTGAAAATACAATCAGGAGAAGGAACTTAATATGCGAAGCGAGAAATGATACATACAGTAGCCCCGCCCTAAGTTATAGCGCCCAACGTTCTATGTCTATCCTAAGTTATACATTTTCCTTGTCCAAAGTTACACCGGCCTCTTCCGCTCCTTCCTCCACCACACTCGCTTCGCGACACTCACACACAGAGACACCCATTGGACGGATATAAACAAAGTTACGGAAGTGGGGATAGTGAGAGGCTATAACTTTGGATAAACTTCTGCCATCTTGAAAGAACCAACCGTATAACTTAGGATGGGGTCTACAGTAAAAGCATCGATTGAGTTCTATAACTAACTAATACACTCAAATAGAATAATAAATAAGTATAAATGATTACCGAATTCAGCCTCGTAAGAACGGGCAATGCTCTTTTAGTTTTAAGATACATCGGCCCAAATGAGTCACAATTTCCCGATTATTAATTAGGAACGCATCGCGTATTTTTGCAATAAATTGGAAGAACCACGGGGCTTATAGTTCTTATGCTACTCTATGTTGACTTATGTTATCTATTCTGAGTATTGTTTCGAGAAGATGATTTAAGCCGTACCATGTCGCTTCTCACTCCACTGCAGCTTTATTCCTTTTACCCCCTGTTGCATATTTCTTCAGTCACAAACCGTTAAAGAGGAAGAGAGAATCGCTATTCAGGTGGGAGGCACAAGGTGCTTGTTGCGCCGCTATGCGGTTTAGTTCGTCGGCTACCAGAAAGCGATCCAGAAACATCAGTCAGTGGAAAGAAGCCATATTTGAATTTTCTAGAAAAATACCTAGGAATAGGAAAAATGAAAGACCTAACCTAGAATTATTGCTCAATACACATTATTAGGTATTTTGGAGTTGTTAGTGAGACAAGGGTTAATAAACGAATTCCTTTCTTTCCTTCATTCTTATCCAACCATCCGAACCGTATTCCGAACCATCTAAACTAGCTTTTAGTCATTGCATATTCGTAAATAAAAAAATTAAAATAAATATTTCCAAATTTTTTGGAAATTTGTTTGTAAGTTTGGGATGATATTGGATATCCTAATGGCTGCAACTCACATTTCGATCTCAGAATCTTGAAGAGCGACCTGGAAATAGTAACACATGTTTTTTTAACGGGCAATATTGATTGAAATTGAAGTGAAAAATTAGCTTTTTAGCCTTGTTGAAAGCGGCTTTTAGCTCCACGATTTTAACATATTTTCGAGGATTTTCGGAAAAAACAGTATGTGAACATTTACTGTTCGTGAATTAGTTCACAAATATGACTTCAAATATAATGGCTGAATTCTGACTTGTTGAATATGATTTATCGCTGAAGTAGTTTTCACTTTCTACTTAAAAAAGTTTCCAAGTAAATATTTATTAGGATAATCACAAGTAAATGATTTTCTTGCATTAAGAAAATACGTTTTTATTTTTTACACATGTTTCTTTCCTTTAGTAAATGTAACTCACTTTAAAATAACATTTTCTTACGTCCACTAAATATTGCAATATATACTTGCAACTATTCATATAAATATTTATTTGAAATTAAAATTTGTTTTCTGTGCCAGAGAATTAGTAGTGTATGGTACAAGATTTAATTAGTGAAGTAATCAATAAAGGATCTTTTGTAATGCTATTACATTCAAAATATAAATTATGTCAGATATCGCTAATTTTTTAAATAAATGTTTGAACTTTATCATAACCGCAACTTTAACAAGCACTTTTTGTTTCAGGTCATTAAAAAGTTTTGACGCCGATCGCAGCTGTCACTCGTCTTTATAGCAAAGCGCGATATTGGCCAGTGATACCCCTTTTTCAACACCACACAAACGCCATGCTGCGATGGTTTATTCGCAAGATTGGAAAAGGATGATCTTACAAAATATTGAAACCAAATGTTTAGAAATCCACCTATGTTGAGAAACTATGAATTTATTGTATACTTTTAAATAAAGAAATACATTCAAAATTATTAATTTATTGTCACGATAATAAATGAAAAAACATTTTGTAACGTTTCGAGGAAAATAGGAATCGGAAAATTTTAAAAAATGTTGTTATTATAATCGCTGTAACTCATAAACAAATTCAGCTATATGCAACATTAACCTCTTTTTAACGTCAACAAGACGAACCCTACGTCCCATTAATTTTTAAGTCTAAGTTTGCGCGTTAGGTTAGGTTAGGTTAGGTTAGGTTAGGTTAGGTTTTTTTAGTTTTTAATTTCAAAATGCATGTGATCAAAATTTTTGAAATATCAGCAATTTGATTATATGAAGAAAACATCAACATCGTCATTCGACTTTTCTGTCGTCACATAATCTTACATTTTTGTCAGATGTTACAATATTATCATCCGAGAATATCATATACATCATCATAATTATGAAATATCCTCAAGGCCACAGTCATCATCATGTGACCTGATTAACATCAGTGATAGGGTAATGTAACATCATAATCGTTAACATTTCAGCCAAGCGATATGGATGTAGGAAGCAGAGCACTCTAGTGGCCACAAATTATTTTCGTATTATATGAATACCGTTAATAATGAAACTTACAAAGTATTAAAATATTTATTTTGTTAATTTTTGTCATTTTTGCCAGAATGTACCTTCAAGTGTTTTCCAAGTTTGTGAATTTGTATGATTTAGTGCAGACCCACTAAATCAACCTGGCTAAAAAACATCGAAGGCGACGCGTGAAAGTGACACGTGAGGTGCTAAAGGAGTCGAAGGTAATCGTCGAGGTTGCAATGAGGCAGACGTATTTAATCAAGGGATCACCACTCAGCGGCATCTAAATAAACCAAACCAACGTTGAACGAAGGATGTTGGAGATTTCAGCAAGCGCGTCAAGAGGGTGATGATAAGGGTGTGCGCGAGCGAGGCGAAGACAAGGTTACTCAAGAAGGGTTGAATTATTCGCCACCCCGTTTTCCTATTATCAGCGGATACTTAATAACTCCGGTTTGTGGTGCCACCGACTAAGACCGCCAACTTTTCAGATTCGGCGTAATGTAACGTTTAACGCCTTAACTGCCTTAGAAGCAATTGCTCGAAAATCCGATTATAAAAACAAACTACTTGGTTTCAATCCACTGTTCGATCTATATAACATTCGTCAAGCATGAAATAATTGTGCATTAAAAAAAGTATGGTTAAAATTAGGAAAAATCTGGTTATTTTAACTAGAAAGTACTATTAAACGGGCCATTGCTATTTTTGTAGCTGAAATAACTGGAAATTGTAGTTACCATTTTTCCAGGAATTTTAATCATTTTTTTTAATAAGCTTCACAAGATTTTCTGTTAATAATAACAATATCTTTTTAGAAAGTATTCTTCATGTTCAAAGAATTGAATATATTGATTAATTTTAAAATAATTTTTTTCATTAAATATTCAGATTCAATTACATGTTAGATGCGAAAAAATAATAACATCATACATATCGACGCAGATCTGAAGCTTAATAGCTTTATACTACAATAATAATACTCTGCGACTGGAGGCTGCAGCTCCTACCTTCTCCATGATCTTGAAGTATGGTGCCATCTAAGAAGCAAATTATACGAATGATTATAATGTGCAAAAATTTGTGTAAATGAGCGATTCCACCTGCTAAGTAGTAATAAACCATTAAGATTCACGAAACATCTCTCTTTATTCATATGTTATGTTTATTATACTTTACTAGTTACAACAATCAAATACAATTAATTGCCTTATGATGATTGAATTAAACTTTGGAAATCATAAACTCGTCTTTAACAAGGCCGAGCATTTAAGCAGTAGTCAAAAGTCCCGGGATCGAGTCCCAGCACATCAAATTACTCAAATTCGGTCTGCAATTTTTGTTTGTAATAAATGATTTTATAAAATTAAAAAAAAAATATCCATTATTCTCTACTGTCACAATTAAAAAAATGGTTTCCGACAAAATTTTAAATGAATCATGTAGACGAGTACCTGATGTACTCACTTGAAAACATTTGTGTCTATTCCATCTTCGTTTATGATAATGCATATATTATATTATATTTGACTAATAGCTCGTGCTGAAATCTTTAATTCGTATACCTACCTATTGAAATTTTATTTTATTTTATAAATGGCAATAATATTGTCACAACACGAATTGTTAAAATATTATATCAGACAATCAAAAAAGTGTAATTGTGCAGAAAACGTCAAATATAAGTCTCAATGGACACTAATAAAATATTTATCGATACTGTGTAACATCTCAAATTGAATATGTATCAAAAATATTTATTAATTAACTCAACATATTAGGAATTATATAGTACATTTTTTACGAACCCACAATAAAAACAAAAACTAATATAGCATTAAGAACAGAAAAGAAAAGAGAAATTAAGGAGACCTCATTTTTCGTTACGAATAATTTACGAATCTTTTCAAATCTAATAAATGCTATCAGTTGACTGTGTCGTAGACTGTAGACTAAATCTTTAGAATTTGAAAATTACGTGCAGAAAATATCGATAAAATTAATGAAATTCATTTCGTACCATTTCTCTCACATTGAACTCTGAAATTTAAGTTTAACTTGATTAGCGATAAACGAAATCCGTTATTCAATCAATACTGTATTAGATGAGACGATAAATGAATCATAAGTAATAATTATGCATCAGTTTCTCAAACGGTCTATTGGCATTGTAGTTTGATTACTGTTTAATTACTCTGATATTACGCTATTGATTGTCCTAATTTTTTGGTATTAAAGTAGTAATAATTACATTTATATTTTAAACTATTTCGTTATGACTCAATTTTGATTAAACGCTGAATTGAAGCTTTATTTAATGAGCTATCTATATTATATTAATATTTCGAGGGATATAATAATTTCATGTTCAAGTCATGATTGTAATGATGAAGATTGTATCTCCAAAACAATGCGAATCCTAAGAAAATAATAATTACTATACAATAAATATGTTTACTTACGTACGAAAAAATCTATGGCTATATTCCACACTCTAATGATTGTTTTCAACTTCTCCTCTGGTCCCAATATGTGATAAGTTGGAGAGGTCCCACTGTATAACTAATCTATCAAAAACTGCAATACATATTTTTCATGCACGATTAAGAATTTAGGCCATCATCACATAGTTTAAAATTCTTTACAAAATTATGCGATGCATAGCATTTTTTGAAATTGGCATGACGTAAACCGCCAACGCCGAAGGTGTTAAATAACCACACGTTACGTACTTGACTGCAAAAAGACTTTGCCAAATTTATCCGCGGTTAACAGACAGAAAACCCAAAATTCAATGCATAAAATGGGCTTACTCAATGAGCGATGAGCACCGCTCGAATTTATGTGTTGTTTGCGTCTGGCAATAAGAAAGTTCCATTTTTTTTATCGACCTTGAAATGTAAATAAACATATTGTAATAATCCATTTCTGAATATTATTAAAATTCAGACCTCTATCTTATCCGGTATCGCCCACTGCACTTTCTTTACGCAATATAAATACCTTTCTTGAAATGTATTATAAGACAATTTTTGTTTCCTTAATATGCATGTCTCAAGGGTATTTAGTTATAATTTAAGATAAAAAGAATAAAAAATAAAAAAGTTATGATTTTTTAAGTGAAACAGATCATTCTTTTAAATAATGTTACAAATTTTTGACACTTTTTTGTACATACAAGCTTTCCCTTCACAGTTAGAGTATGCTCTTGAATTTTCAAATTAATAAAATTAAATGCGTCTGAGAAATCATCGGTTTTGGCGTTTGGGGTCCAGCGCACTGTGATACGAACATTTGAAATCTGAGCTATGGTATGGAAGGGTTAAAAAGTTAAAATCACATATTGTCTCTTAAAATTTTAAAATGACTGCGACGCACCTGAAACCGTTTATTTCTTCAAATAAATCAAAAGATGGATCTATAATCTCCTCCGCCACTATATTGACCTGCTTACCAGGTTCGGAGTCCTCATAAAACTGAAGGTCCATGTAGGGTTAAAGAAAACGAAAAAACAAAGCAAATACAAGAAGTACCCAGATAGAAAAACGAAGAACTCAATCACAAGAAAATGCTGGATTCTGGTAGTTAACCTTCCTAGTCAAATAATAGATTAGAAATATGTTTAAAATATTTAATATGCTTTGAATGCTTTCTGTTATAAAGTTGTTGGCAAACAGGAAAGTATCTATCGCTGGTATGCAATTGGTTGAAACAGCCATAGGGAAAACGATAGCAGTGGCTTTTTTGGGTAGATCAGGAAGGATCTTATTCGAATGAACGTGTACCAGAACTTACTTACTGCTCTTGATCAAGCGCATTACCATCTTCTGTAATCCTTTCTTCAACATCCCTATATTGAGTAATTAATCTCGTTAATTTATTACAGATTCATATACTTTCCTACGTCTAGAATCCTGGACTAGAATTTCATATTTCTCACACGGGTAGAAATATTTCGCAATTGCAGCCAATATTTGTCTAATCCAGCAAAATATGTTTCGTAATATATGAACTGGGAATATTTGGTTAGTTTAGGCAATATCATTTGCTGTATTTTCTACTGTTTTAACTGGCATAGCTAATATTTCGCCGTGTTTGCAAATCAGAATAGCGATGTCTCTTCCAGCAAATGTTATTTCACTGAAATGGCCATCACATTTCTTTCCGTGCTATAAAATAATTGATCGACTGTATCGGCCTGTGATTTTTTGCAATTTTCCTTGACTCTCAATGAACACAAGAGCTCAAGTTGCTCCGCCAAGTGCATTCAGAAGATACTATGAATTTGGCGGATGATGCCGTGTCACATCTTGTAATATCCAACATTCCTCTTTGTAAGATATGTGAATCCAATCTTATACACCCTATAATCAACCCACGAAAACGTGAAACAGTCATAAAAGAAATTCTTATCCTTGTTCCAAGCCTATAAGAATGGACACATTGATGGACATTATATGACTTAAAAAACAATCACCTGACGAATGATGAAGGAAGAGACGCATCCATGACATAAACGTGTTTGCTTGGTGTCACGTGCTCTAGAGCACATCCACGATATTATATACAAACAATCAAGACCAAGTTCGTCTGCAACCGAACCGCAGTGTGTCGCTCACGCGTGAAATTTTCGAATTCAAGTACAGGAGTGCGTTCGTTAAAGTCAATCGGCACGAGTCTGCGCCTGGCGCAAGGTAGTAAATGCAGAAGCTCCGTACGCGATATTACATTTTCTGCACACTTCAGAAACACGCGAGGTCGAGTAGTTATATTAGATAGAAGTAGGAACGTAGAGAAAGAGAGGAAGGGTGGCCTGGAAGATAGAAGGAAAGACGACGAGAGCTCCGGTAGCAACTGCCGTCTTTCACTCGGTAGCTACTGAAACCTCGCGCAACCAAGAATCTCGCTAATTAGATATATAAAGCTAATTGTAATAAGGTGGAGTCGGGTGTATGTGCGAGAAGAGCTTTGCCCTTTCTTCCCGCCCCGCAGGAGTAGTCCTCCCGACAGCAAATTTGCTTGCCATTTGACACTTATCCGCATCACTTTGAAATGAAAACGGGACTTCGCGTTCCCATCGTGCGGCGAAACTCTTCCCTAACCCGGTTTAATCAGCCAACTTTTATTCAAAGTTATGTTACGGAGTATTTTTACTGTTTACCTCCTCGACTTTGAAAGGCTGCCGGAGTACAGTGCACTTCTGACCTGGAGTAACAGTTGGAGACACAAGTTCTCCATTCTTGGAACTTCTTAAAAACGTAATGGTGATGGATAGTAATGAAGTCTATATTTATGGAAGCAATCTTGAACGACTTGTTACTTCATTCCTTTGGACATGTTGATACCATTTGTTCAAATCAGTTAGCCCAGCATAGCCTACCATTGCATTCATACGAAAAGGAATGGTCCGTATATAGGAAACTGGCCAGACATTGAATTTGTGGATATGCTATAATTATCAACTTACAATTATTCTAAGGATGATGACCTTGACCTTCCGTGACAATCAGGATTCAAATCGCGCGACATTATGGTTATCCCATATGTGAAGTCGCTGTCAAACCGGGGCCCGATGATGGCAAAACTGTAGAAAATGAAACGCTAGACTGGTCAAAATCCGGCCAGCCTTCCCTATGTCTGACCAGGAAATGACAGGAATTATAATGCTCTGCCGACCGGATTCTGACCAGGATAATCTGGTACAGGCTAGCTTCCGGCATCTGCCCGACATCAACCGCCCAGTAGTGTCTACCTGTATTTCCCTGATGCTTGGTGCGACATTCCTAAGTTTCAGTAGTATGTTGCCAGAGTCGGTTTTCAATCAAAGCTGAGCCAAAGATCGGCAATACTGTATATAAAAAAAATTTGCCAGACATTACCCGATACATGGACTCTTCTATGCATATTGGCGGCCCTAAGTTTCTACCTCATACCTGGCAGATAGTACCAGTATATTACCAAAGTCGGTTTAGGCTCAACGGTGGACAACGATCGAAGGTGCTATACATCAGATGAATTTGACAGGTACGGCCTCAACGTTCTATGCGGAACTTTGGCCATGTATTGCTTGCGGTATCAGCTATCCATGATGATCCAGCATTCCTAAGAGATGGTCCAAAATCGGCAGCCAAGGCTCAATTATCAGCACTGAGATAAGAATGGTTTTTAAACTCAGTACCAGTAATGGGCAGATAAGAGTTTCTATCATTTTCCTATCAATCTCTTTTAGGATTAAATTCGTTAAATCTCCAAAATTCCCAATGACGGATACAATATCATCGACGACGTTTTGAAAATCGAATGAACAACAATGAAACTTGGAAGGTGATTTGGAAGGTTGCCATTTTGTGGTTTGGTGACTTATGGATCCAAGATATAGCAGGATTTTCAGTTCATTTTTTATGATATTTCTAAGATAAGTTCAATACACGTTAAGCCGACAATTACTTGAAAAAGAAGCGTAACCACAAAAATCTTATGCGAGTAGAATCTTAGGGGTTGAACAAATAAAATGTAATATGCAAAATTCGTATTTAAATTCATTTTATTATCAAAAAGTATGCGGCCATATATCGGCACATACAATTCGCCCTCGACGGATAACTAACCGCATCGGATCTGGAAGTTTTTAAGCATGGTCGACGATTTACGATTGAAAATCATGAATATTTCCTATTTTTTATGACTTTGAGTTAACTTCCTACACTTTTCTTTGTTGCAGTTTTGCTTACGAACCTCAACTTTCTGAAGCAAGCTACGTCAAATCAAACATGGAGATCCCATAACCATTATGTCTCCTAACCTCTTGCTGCAATCTTTTGATGTTTGTATTAACACTAAAATGTCCGTGTTATCTAATTATACATTATTAACTTTCCGTTATATTTTACTGGAATTGCATGTTATTAATTTTAATACTTTAAAAAGCTTTTAATTACTAGTTGCTATTGACAGAGACATGAATGATCAGTTACTGGGCCAACTCATTTTCAGCCTGGTTATGTATTATTCACATTTAACTCTCCGCGATGAAAACTAATAGTTTATTAATATTTTCATGTGCAATAGGAATGTTTTAATATGTGTAAAACATTTTCTGTTGTAAACAAACGTTTACATGAATTGTATTTCGCATAATTCTTAAGCCTCTTAAGATCAGGTACCGGGACATTTACCTTAAATGGTCAATTCTTATTATTTATTATAAACTTTCGAAGAGTCAAATTCAAACAGAATGTCATTAACATACCTGAAAGAGTTACTTTATAAGTGACCGATATTGAGTAAAACTTGAATTTTTAACAAACTCCGACATATCAAACGTAAAATTTTGAATTTTTCTGAATGATGACAAACCGGTGAACTTCGAGAACCACTCCAAAAATAGGAGTGCACGGTAGACTATTAATATTTATGCGTTTGAGCTGTCCGAACAATGATTAAAGAAATGCGATTAATCATTTAAAATTTGTATGAGTCATGGTTTATAAATTTAGCAAATGTATTACTAAGGCATTTGACTGGGCCCATCAACGACTTAAACACTGATAAAAAGATTTATTTGTCATAAAGAAGGCTTATTTAAATACGCTGTTAACTATTGTTTAACTATTAACTAAAGTTGTTTACTGTTAATAAATGGTTTCTTCCAGCGTATTTAAATAAGCCTTCTTTACGACAAATAAATCTTTTTATCAGTGAACAATTACAAAGTTTCATATGATATAACTAAACGAGCAACATTTTTTAATAGTTGAATCTATTATACGAGCCATTCCTAATCGAAATATGATGAAGTAATAAATGTCAGCTTGTATAAATTTAAACAAATTAGCTCAACTGAGAAAATGGGTAATTCTATTCATTCCTATTCAAGGAAACCTTCGTCATAACCATTTCTATCAATACTGGCTTCAAGGTGCTACATACATTTATACGATTCCCACGAAGCTCTTAAAGGAGAATCTTCCATTAACATCATTACTGGGTTTCTTCAATGAATTCAGTGGAGAAATCGTTAATGGATTTCAACATTCACTGCAATGCATTGGCGAATTTGCATTGATAACTATATTTATGCAAATATTTTGAACTTGCTGCAATGATTCATTAAAATTTTATTTCATTTCATCTATATTAAGTCTATTAAGTTACGAATATTTCATTGAACGTAATTTTTTTGTGTTATAATATCAATGTTTAGAAAATATTATAATAACAACGAAAGTCTGTAATGTTTATGTTTAATTAGTTAAGAAAATTGAAAGATTTGGCAAAAATAGTTTAATGTACTCAGATTCTTTCTTACTTATTGCCATAAATGTAAAAGTTGGTGTTCACAGTTTCGATTTGCATAAAATCATTTGGATAAAATGCTCTTTTTCATACAAGAATTTTTCATCGTTAGCGTTGTCAGACAGTATTTGGCACGATGTAACGGACACCCTTGAAAATCTAATGTGTCGAACAATCACCGTATGGTGGCGCGCATGTATTGTGCGCAATTTATATGTAATCATTCTCGCAAGTAGTGAAATGTGTATATATAAGTAATGCGCGTTCTCTATAGAATCTACCGAAATTTATTAAAAAATGTTTCTTTAAAAATACATAAGTGATGTAATTTTAAGGATTCGGTTGCCTACAGGTAATTATGCTTCCATTATTGTACAGCAAATTGTCATTGCTAACATTTTAGAGTATATTGCAGAACTTTTTAGGTAAACTTTTTCAACTGTATGGCATCTAAAAGGTTGCCACTTAATTATACGAAGAAGTAATGATCTTATCGCTAAGAGGCAAATATCTTTATTTGTACATCCCAAAATTCATCGCATAATAGACGCCAGAATTTTCACTGTCAACATCTTGTAAATAAAAATAAGTAAAAATCATATTTTCGAACATATTTGGTATTTTTCAAAAATCGTTGAAGGTAGCGTTTTTAACCCTTTTCGTCCCAAAAGTCCGGAATCTGGACACAACTTTCAACGATGTAACTTTTGTTCCAAACAACGTTAACAAAAATTGAAATAAGTCAAAATCGATAGATTTAGACCTCTTCTTTCAAATGCCATGGTCAGAATCAGCCGGAAATTACAGAGAAGAAAGTTATGAAAATTTTTTCGAAAAAAATACTGATTTTTTCAACGTTTTTTCCCAATAATTGCGTTTTTTGACATTAAAAAGGGCAGTGCTGATCATTGCAAAACGTACTAATCGCGTCTTTTTGCTTAGACCATTCTTCTCCCGTCGGATTTTTTTCAAAAAACAAAATGGCGGCTTTAAGATAGCGTCTCCAAGTTGTAATTTTACATTTTCTCCCACAAATATTGATTATTTGACCGCGTAACGGTTCAAATCACGGAGAACTGGGATGGAAAAATAATTACTATCATTTGTGAATACTTAGTCCTATCATGATTCATTCATAACCTCAAATTAGTCGTGTACAATGGGTTACTACCGATATTTTGTCTGATTTTCACTCAATTTGCAGGTCGCAGGTCAATCCACATCTTATAGTGTAACATAACTTTCAATATCTGCTATATTGATTTACAAAATACAAAACAAAACACAAAAATAAAAAACAAATATTTCCTCATTGCCTCCACGTGTTTTGAATACAAAAAAAAATGAAAGTAATAAAATTAAAATTAAAAAAAAATGAAGAAAAGTATTTTAAAAATAAAAAAAAGTCGAACTGTACTAAATTTTTAGGTTATAAGCCGATAATTAATAGGTCATAAGGGTATATGGTCATTTTTAATTTCACACATAAGTAATATTACGGAAACGTCGAGAATTGCGTGAAAATTAGACAAGTAATCGGTATAAACCCATTGTGTCTAATTAATTTGAGGTTATGAGGTTATGAATAAATCATGATGAGACTAGCTATTCACAAATGATAATAATTACTTTTTCATTGCAATTCTCCATGATTTGAGCCGTTACACGTTCAAATAATCGATATTTGTGCGAGAAAATTCAAACTTACAACTTACAGACGCCATCTTGAAACCGCCATTTTGTTTTTTGAAAAAAATCCGACGGAGAAGAATGGTCTGAGCAAAAAGACACGATTAGTATGTTTTGCAACGATCAGCACTGCCCTTTTCAATGTCAAAAAACGCAATTATTGGGAAAAAAAGTCGAAAAAACCAGTATTTTTTTCGAAAAAATGATCATAACTTTTTTCTCTCTTATTTTCGGCTGATTCTGACCACGGCATTTGAAAGAGGAGATCCAAATCTATCGATTTTGTCTTATTACAATTTTTGTTAACGCTGTTTGGAACAAAAGTTACATCGTTGAAACTTGTGTCCAAATTCTGGACTTTTGGGACGAAAAGGGTTAATTTATATTTTGGACCTGAAATTGTACTTTATCGGTTGACCTTAGAAGCTTTTTAGTCACTTACATGTATCTCACGTGGGTTTTCTATACAATCATCGTAGCAACGACTTAAAAATGTCAGAGCGAAGGATCTTGTACGTTCTTCAATACAACCACAAAGAAATATCCTCAAGATCAACTATCTCAATAATTTTCTTTAATCATTTCACTTCTTTTCTTGTTAAAATTCGAATTCCAAGGTTTTGTGTGAAACTAAATATTAAAAAATAGTGAAAAATGCAGTAAAATAATTCCAGCAGTGCATATGCCGTACCCAAGTGTAACGTACGTGCACTAAAAAATTTCTCAAACGCCGTCAAAGAAACTAACGAATTCTAAACGGCAATAAAACGCGCAGCTTGGAAATTTTGCAGATTCTGCATCGCGACTCTCCGCGTAATGAATAAAATTTAGCGGAATCGCGAACAGAGAATGTGTGCTACACGAGTCATAACCTAGACGGAGACATACGTGGTCCTCGAGATGGTTGCCGGGCGTACCCGACGAGCCGTACATTTTTAACTCAACTAAAATAATTATACTTTGAGAACAGCGGTGCTTTGACATGGCGTGGGTAAAGCGACGAAAAAAAAAATCACGACGTATGTGTCGCTCATCCGGCCGGCAAAATAGCCAGTACGAGGAGAAAATGTAATCTCACTCCTCGCTCGTTCACCGGTTCACGCGCTACTGCAACTCCAGACACAGAAAGGGATTCGTCTAAATAATAACGAAGCACCGGCGAGATCTATTTTCTTTTATAAAATATAGCGAGGATGATAAAATCTTAGCACACGAGGAGGAATACGCATGAATTACCGCCAGCCGGAATAATGAGTGCATCTTGCGTTAAAGAATGATTGTGTTGGGTAGTGTAATGCAATATACGTGTAAGACTTTCATAATTTCAAGCACAAATTATTACATTTTTCTTCAAATACCGAGAGACTGCACTCCTCTTGCATTAAAAAGTAAAAGTACAAAAATGGACGGTTTTGGAGATGCTGTTAAAAAACAGAACCTAAAATTAAGAAGGACGGCATGTTTCGAAGCGTTCTCCAGGGGCCATTTTATCGCATCTGTATTTTATGATGACAAATACTGCAGCTATTCATTTTATTACTCGAAAATTTCATTAATCATAGAAATAATGT
The DNA here is from genome assembly GCA_030407085.1 of Trichopria drosophilae. NCBI lineage: Eukaryota > Metazoa > Arthropoda > Insecta > Hymenoptera > Diapriidae > Trichopria > Trichopria drosophilae. The sequence continues at coordinate 116,246,309 of CM059585.1, read as the reverse complement.
GGGTATGAAATGACAGAACTGTCTGTTGAAAGGAAACACCGAGATCGAAAAAGGTGCGCTTTCAACGCTGCCTTGAAACGCCTAGTCAAGTGTACCTCGGATAGAAGCAAGTTTGAGATGTTGCCAGAGGATACGTTCGAATGCACTGCAAAGGTGCATAAAAGCGGCGGAATGTCACCTTTCTGTATATTCCCTCGCGAAATACAACAGGTGACCTAATTTCTAGCATTAGCGCACACTCGTACCAAATTCACTGCATTAATATCGTTTTTGATATTAATATATCTTCTAATACTACTTCATTTCTTACGATTTGAGTGTAAATTTTGTGTTCAAATTCATCAGATTGTTCAAGAATGTGTCTTTGATAATACTAATAAATCGATTGACTGTGACACCTAATCAACATCGGGATAATTTAAACCTTCTGGTCATTGATGGAAGTAATGCAAATTATATCATCTGTTGAACAGCCTTCAAAACCCATGGTGAAATAATTTAACCATTTTCACGTTTAACTTTTGAAACTTTAACGAATAGAGATAGATAATAGTGGTATCTTAACTTTCATTAGAATGAAGAAGATTTAGTCAGTAGCTGCAATAATTGCGCAAGAAAATACAATGACAGAATTGAAGAGGTTTAAGTTAAATGGCGAACACCTGACTTCTACATGACGCTGAACTTAGTAGCCAATTTGCAGCTGCTAATTTAAAGAAAATCAAAAGCGCCTTATTGTAATTAGTCCAGTTGGTATTAATAAGTAATTTTCAATCGAATGTAAAATAAATCCTCGACATTTTTAAATCGGCACCTACAAATTGGCTCCTAGCTTCAGCGTCATGAGTTTTCCAGGCAAATATCAAGTCATTGGCAGCACAAGGAAACAGAAACGGATCCATAATTTTCTCTAACAATAACCAAACTCAAATTAGGTCAACCCTATGATTACAGAGACTCATCAAATGATAATAAACATACGTGACATTAATTTTGTTTCATAAATTGTAAGAAACTATACAACAATATGCAAGGGATCAGTGCAGATAAGTTTATTATCAAGTATCATATTAGTAACCAAGGAACCCCAAATGCACTGGAATTTTACCTCCAATTCAGCGTTTATTTTTCACACGAAACAAATATGAATAAAAATCGAGAGTGCCTGAATTTTATCGTTTCAAGGTCACTCTTTGGAATGGCGATGAGAAAATTTAGTAAAAATTGCAATTATCCGTATTGTTTGCCAAATTATGTAAAAAAATGTAATTTTTAGATGGAATTTTTTTTTATTCTCATACGATTTATTTGTAAATGCATTTCCATTAACTTAAAATGTGTCATAAACGTGCACTCGATCTGTGCCCTGATGGAATCAAATATATTACATTTTGTTAATAGCTTATTAATATATAATACAACGAAATATTTGTGAGCATTTAAAAATGCAGTAAATCGGGCGTGAACGTAACATAAAATGATGAAATTAAAGTTTCGAGACCTGATTGGTCAGAGGGCGTGTGGGTGCATTCAACAATACACAAATCTTCGACTTCGTGCCAACCCGATGCGGGACATATGTGATTTCCTGGAAGTTTGTTCTGACCAGTATCTTGGCTTTTGCTCAACATTGAATTAGTCTGTGTTCAACCCAAACTTAGTGTGTCTCTAAGAAAAAGTTTTGACTGAGCACAAACTTGATTTTAGCTTGCGCGCGAATAGTTTTAATTTTTCCTTTTATGAAAACCACCAGTCAATCAAATATGTGGATTGGTTCATTAATCAGGTAATTTTTAACAGCTTAATCAACCAAAAACCGGTAGGTTCATTTCATAAATAGGGTGTACTTCCACTGAAAAAAATGATTTAGCTCTGCAAACGTATCTAAAATAAATTTATGTTGAGAACAAACTTCGAGATTTTGGTTGTGCATAAACCTGACTTGCGTAAAGCCTAAACATTTGTTTCCATCTGGTACCATTTGTACTTATTTCAGTTGTTGGGATTGTTACGGATCTCTGGCCTGCCCGATATTTTCTTACGAAATATGGTTGGGATTTAGTAATTATTTTTTACTCTAATCATATTGCTTGGTATGTCCAGTGTCCAATGCAAAAAAGTAATTTATAGCTATATTAAGGACACTATTATTGTTTTTTTTTATTCTTGTAGTGAATATTCGCATGGTTTCTATAATAGTACTTTTCGATCCATGGCCGTAAAGTGGAATTTACGCACTGAGTAACGACTGGGCGCTTCGGGACCGGTCCGAGGGCTAGCGATGGCTTCTAGGCCGTAAAATGTTACTTTGCCGCTTACAAATAATCCGTAAAAGGCACACTTAACGGTCACGGATGAAGAAAATGTACTTTTCCAAATGAGCAGGGAACCTAGCAAAGTTCCAATAAACGCAAACGGTGTATTAGGAAACTTCATTTGGATTCATGACTTCTTGGTGTCTAGTCGATAAAAAAATATCCTGCATGAATGACCAATCTATACACCCTAACTTAACCTAATAAAACAATACAGAAATATTATTCGACCAACTGTCGACAGGAAAGACCTATTCAGTGGCGATATTTTAAATAAAGTTTTTCAACAAGTCGAAACGTTGGGACCGTGTTGTTATTATACAAATAAAGTAGTGGCCGTTCTATTCAAGAAATTTATGTAGTATAATTTTTTGTCTTATGTTTTTAAAGTCAGGATGATTTTTAATCGTGAGATTTTTTATTTGTGGGGAGTCTTTTTCTCGCTGTGATCTTGAAACGTGCTACCCTTATCTCTTTATAAGGATGCAATTAGATTACGTTTGGTACCCCCCACCACTTTCACAGTAATAATATATTCACTCATATATAACTCCTACGATCTGATCTTCCCTACGCCTTGGAGGAATGGCAGGTTTTTCAATTGAATGTAAGGAAGGCGAGACGTGTACGCGATGCGAGTAACAAGTGATGTAAACAGGTGTTAGCTAGCGGGGGTGGATTCGTTTTTTATACATCATGAAGGAAGCCGCGATGCTGCAGCCACTCGTCGAGTCGAGGGCTCGTAAGACTGTGCCCTTGTAATACGTAGATATAACGCACGATGTTCAATGTAGACTATAATACGAAAAGTACCGCTCAACATCGGTAGAGAAAAAATAAAGAGAAACGATACTTGTTTCGAAATTAAGAACGTTGGATACGCGCTTTGCCCTTTTTCCCTTTTCTCGGCTTGATTATGCGCTTTGAAAATGGCGCTGGCAAGACGGGGAAATGGTTAAAAGAGGTTGAATGCGGGTTCCTTTTTGCGAATTTCAATAGGGTTATATTAAGCGTATGGCGCTACGATACACAGAGGACATAAAACGTAATGCAAATGTTAAGGCTATTAATTTTCACGTGTACAACATGGGGGAGATGCCAGGAACCTCTCGACGGTGGTCTCCGAAATTTGCCCTTCAAATTTGAATAGTATTTATTTAGTCGTAATTATAATTCAAAACAACGTAATTTATGTTTCTTTTATACAGTTGACGTGACCATTGTGGCTACAACAAAACAATATGATTCATTAAATATGATTCTTCAAATTCACAGGTGAGATGTTTTTAGTATTTTAATATTTCATTAATTTTAATAGTTTTGTTACTGAAAAGCCTTTCGAATGAGTGTCTTGATTTACTATTTTTGAATGCCTCCATTCGTGTAATTATTTTTATTGTATTATTTTTATGACTATATGTAATTGACTGAATTTGTTACTGAACCTGTAATTATTTTTTGTATTTATTTTGTACTTATTTTTTTGTTTATGCAGAATAAATATTCTGAAGAAGACTGCATTCGGCAGTCGAAACGTTAGATTAAATTTATTTATTTTTACCATCTGGTCCATACTCCGGTTTCAAAGAAACACAATCAAGAGATTTTTCAAGCTAATTTTCAAGCTATTTTAAAGCTTTTTCCTCCCACTACCCGGGTCAAATATGTGCTGCCTTGAAAAGTACAATTTGAATTTTCTCTGGGTCGAAAACGAACCTGGAGTCGGGATTAACAGTTAAGAAAAAAACGGAGAAAAAATTATTGACTTTTATCATTGATTCTTTAAATGTATTATTTATTCCGAAGTCATATAAGGATATCACGATTTTGTTGCTAAAATAGTAACCATAGATAATTTTAAAATCATCTAATTTGTATTCTATTATAACAATTAAATAGTTTTGCTGCGTACCAAAAACTGAAGATAACACAACCAAAAGAATGGTACTTATTATCAAACCTCAGAGGCACTATTTTTTACCGTAAGGCAGTTTCTAAATACATGGATTTTTCAATATCCAAAATGGCCTCTACAATATGGGGTGTAATTTTTTAAAAATAATTCAATTTTTATTTTCTTAACGAAATTATTGCATTTTCTTAAAACTTATTATTAAAATGGTCTTTGACAATGATATTGAAGTTAACATTTGAAGATTTAAAATGACGGATCCACTTTCCAAGGAAACATTTTTGTGTGCATTCTTTTTCTGCTTCTTTTAGAGAATTTCAACACAATATGAAAATATTAACGTAGTTGCGAATAGTTAAATTTCTCGTACATATTGTAATGGAAAATTACAATACCTGTATTGAAAACTTTGATAAATTTTATTAAAAATGTCCAATTAATAATAGAATTCTGGTACAAATGAAAATCTCTGCTTTCACAAGAAAAACATTCCAATAACATTAACTATTTATATCCGGCTAGATTAGCTAAGATTAGATTAGGTATAATTACTTTAGGAAAGATACTGTGATTTTCAAATGTAAATTCTATTTTGTAGAAAAATAATTGTATTGTTAACAAAGCACAGTATGACACATTTAGTCTCAATTTTGAAATTGGAAATGTGCCATCGTTTTCAGTCGAAAGAAACTCTTCTAGAAAAATTCGATTATCAATAGAATTTTCACTTTCCAATAAAAGATACGTATTATTCTAAAAAAAATGCAATTTTTTTTTTTTTTATTTATTAATTAACGGGCGGAATCGCCCTTTTTACTTAATTTTTGCCATATTGTTTTTTAATCTTGAGAATTTTGCGAGAGCTGCAGATCGAAGATGGCGCCATACTTCACATTTGTGTATGAAATGTAGGACTGCAGAAACCTACGCCAAGTACAGCAGCGGTCATGAGTGCGATTTCCGCCAGATAAACAATATTTTCGAAACGTAAACAAACAACGTGGCTCGTCTTGCCAACAGCGAGCTGCTGCTTGAAAACGAAATCGAAAAATTGTTCACCGGACGGGGATCGAACTCACGACCTACGACCTCGTAGTCCAGTGCGTTAACCGCCTGGAAATAATAAAAATCCAAATAATGATATGGTTAACTAATGTGCCTTTTACTGTAAGATATTGTGATCTATATTTCAATCAGGTATTTCGCAAGAAAATTGAAATTTACATATCCTACTATTATCGAGGTTGCTCTTCAAGATTCTGATTTCGAACTTGAGTTTTAGCCGTTAGGAATTTCAATATGGCGCCCAATTTGAAAAAAAAAATGTTCAAAAATTAGGAAAAATTTATACTAACAATAACTATCCCAATAATGTGATTATAATCAAACTGGTAAGAAAAGTGAAGAAAATATTTGAATTTTTAGAAAACGTTTTGCTTCTCTAGCCGACTCTCCTTTAACGCCCACAAAATGGGGCGGGAATAATAAATCCCGTTAACATTTCTATGATAAATTTATTGCTGGACGATATAACTAAAAAACTGTGACCTTTTTTAAAAATTGCTAACAACAAAACGATCTTAGATATCATCGAAGAATTTCCAGCTTTTGAAAACGATAATTTGAGAAACTTTTTATTTCAGTTTTTTTTAAATTTTCCAATATTTACGAAAAAATATTGAAAAACTGTTGGTACATTCTATGACAAAATATTTGTTGCTAGCAATTTCCTCCCGAGGTTTATAGTTTCAAACATTATAGTTTAGGAATTTATCCTTGCAACTAATGAACTTTTCGAAAAAATCACAAAGAACAAAGAATGTTTAGAATTCATCAATGAAAAATTCCAAAATATTCCTCTACAAATTATAAGAAAACGTTTTCTTTTTCAAAAAATGACATAAAAAGTGAGTTTTTACATAAATGGCAATGGAATATTTTTCAGATGCAATGGCCGATTCAAAATGGTATCGTAAGAAAATAAATGTATTCAAAATGATTAATTCCTTGAAAAAGAGATCAGAGAAAGTTTTCTTTTAGTAATAAAATGATGATATAAATAATTGCTGGTTATGTACAAACATTATAATAATTTTGATTTCCTACATTCAAAATGGCGTATCTGTAACAGCTACCGTATGTAAATTTCGTAAAGTTATTGCATCTGTTTCAATGTTAAACAATTATATGTCGGATAATTATGAAAATTATACATATTCAGATCTGAAAAGAGCAAAATGGCGGATGAAATGTGGCCGCCGGTAAACATCAACAATATGAACTAAAAAAACTTAATCTTCTCGATACCAAGGAATTATTCATTTTGAATAAATGTTTCATTCCGTGGACATGGATTATAAGAGAGTATTATCCAAAAACCAAAGGGTAGTGAAAGTCAATTTCTATTCAGTAATGCTGTGGTCAGACTTTAGCACATATGACATATTATGAAATATCCTGATCTGATCCGGAGGCAAATATTATCGACGGGAATAGACAATTTTCAATGGATATTGTGTTATACGATTCGTTTTGAAGCATATTATTAAATCTGGAGAGTTTGCCTACAGACAGATGTGCTCATTTTTTAGAATTGTTAATTACGGCCGTGCCATTGAAAATGTAAACATTGATTGAACAGTTTCGGTCGATGCTCCTGCTGATTGGATCGAAGCATACAGTCAAATTCATGAAATTCCAACTATTTTTTTCGCAGCATAATTGAGTGCCCGGATGTAAAAACGCCTTAGCCGTTCGGTCTGACTCATTGTAAGTAGTAACAGCCAGTTTAGCAGTTTTTATGCATTTATCTTGTTTTGCTTGATAGATAGAAATGTGCCGCCTGTGACAAAGTTGTAGGTATTGAAAATATCTTTAATTTGAGCCATTATTTGTTCCGATTCGATGAAAATTGTGTCCAGGAGAGCCTTCGGAAATCGCGTTTTTCCCACGCCCCACCGACGAGCTGTGGCGACCGTCAAGTTATTTTGGCGAAAAAAACCAACATCCGAAGGCTCCCCTGGACACAATTTTCATCGAATCGGAACGATTGACAACTCAAATTAAATATATTTTCAATACCTACAACTTTGTCAGTGGCGGCACATTGTTATCTAGAAAGCAAAACAAGATAAATGCAAAAAACTGTGATACTGGCTGTTACTACTTACGATGAGTCAGACCGAGCGGCTAAGGCGTTTTTGCATCCGGGCACTCGATTGTTACCGATTTATTGCACATCTGCGCTAAGTACTATCCATCAGAAGCATTGAATTTACACATGGTTAGACTCAAAACATTATCAAAGTTTGAAGACGACCAATTACTTTTTATGCTCATACAAACATAGCTCTATGTATTTCAATCAGCATCATTTGAATCTATTTAACCAAAAACACGAAGTTACGAGTCCAGAAGACACGAACTGATACCAATGGTTCAGTGCTTTTATTTTGATTAGAGCAACTAATAAATTGAAATAACTGCACCTAGAATTTTTAATATTTGATAAATTTCCCATCTTGGTGAACAACGAAGTTTGCATACGTGCTCATCCAGCTACAACGAGAGAATACTGCATCACTGGTGGGACAGATGGTTTAAAAAGTTTGTCAAAGACGCGACTTCGCGTTCTTAATTTCAAAAGCCGTGAGCGACGATAATTGATACGAATGGCGCGAGACGCGAACAGAGCCGCAACCCTTTAACCGCGTTCCCTGCCCTATAAATTAATATAGTATCCTAAACTTTATTACAAGTTTAATGAAAATAATTATTAAATATTATGCACGGTAATGTCAACCGGCACGGTGGCCCGTCGCGCTCGCGAAGAGTAAAGGCGAAGAAGACGAGGGGGCACGAGGGGGCGAGAGAGAAAGAGAGAAGCTGTTGTCTCTGAAGAATTAAATTATGGCCGGCAGTACGTTCTCATTGCGGCGTAAACCGTGACGCGACTGACGAAACAGCATTATCTCTTGCGAGCACTGGTCTCTTCTTTGTTTTCTCTCCTTTTGCATACCCGCACTTTTCCTCCCCGCCAGCCAACCACCGTTGGGAAAAGGGGGCGCGTCGATAATGTATCGCGTTTTCATGACGTCGCGCATCGCAAAAGTTGCCTTGTGTAATATTTGCAAAATACGTGACTCTGACAACGCTTTCCGACTGAGCAGTACCCAGTTGTCTACTGTGAAATTTCGTTGCATTTGCGTCGTAATATCTTCATTTGGACGACACCCGTATTTCTTCATGCAATGCAAATTGCCCGATACGACTGGTGCTACTCGTCGAATCATTTCCAACTTTTCTGATTCAAATCTCTTGAACATACGCACATTCTTATTATTATACCTCAATGGCCTAACCTCTTTACTTAAAACTCCTCTTCATTTAAAAAGCCTTTCCCCAAAAGAGAAAAAGTTCCAAAACAACTGTAACCCTACCACTCATAGTTTCGCAAAATAATCATTCGGATGAGACCTAGGTACATCTCGGTTATCATTGGCGGACGCTTGGAATTGGGTAGAAAATTTCATTGCCTCGTTTGGCTTCTTCCCGCGTATAGAAGCGCGAGTACGAGTTACCGGAATAACGGGGACTACTCGCACTCGTACGGAGGCATTTAGACCTTTTCGCCGACTCATCAGCTTTGTGCTTTGCCGTAGCACCGAACATGCATAGCCGCGTGCGGCGGTAATAACGCACCCGGCACCGACCTCAAAAACATGAATTTTCACTTGAACTTTCCGTTAACTGCTCACCCTACGTAGGTATAAGAATAAAGTTAATTTTTAATTATGACACCCAAAAAAAACGGCCCTTGTGCTTTGCACCTCAATCGAGAAGTTGCTGCGTTAAGACATTCAGCATCTCCATACCTCTAGAAAATTTTAAAAAGGCTGAGTTACCGTTATAAAAAGAACATCAGATCGATTTATAACATGCTTAATATCGAGACCATGGTGTAATGATACAAGGTGAAGCATTCCCATAGATGAGCAATAGACCGAAAATAGTGGGAGTGCGGTGAACCAATACGAAATTACCATGTGTACAAGACAAGTACGCCGATAGGATAGGAGTTATTGCTTCAAATATTGGCCAATTTTCATTGGCATATTAGTGCTTCAATTTACTTCTAACGCGAAATACTTCACCCCCTCTTGTCTTAAACTGTCTTACACCATGATCGAGAGTGTACTGGTGTGACCAAAAAGAAACTAACGTATAACCGCTGTATCAAGCGATTTTTCAGCGATGAATCCAGCACTTCCTGGTGACTGAGCGCTTTGCTTCGGTATCATGTATTTGGGTTGTTTATTGTTGTTTTTGTTACCGTGGATAGATCTACAGTCTATACCATTGCTGGTACACTCTTAACTAGACAAAACATTGTTTCAACTATTGGATTGTATTGCTCTTGGTCTTCAAGTATTTATTTCTGCTCCGCAGACATCCTAAATATTGCATAAATTTTTTGTTGGTTTCATGACAGGACTTTAGGCATGTCATCGTTAGAGACACCAGTTACCAGAGAAGCTATTGACGTTTAGGAGTCACCAATTAAAAAAAAAACGAGCATACTTTTATCTTCTCTCTTTTATTCCATCAGAGACATCTGGATGGTAGATAAAACAATTTGTTCAGAATGACAGATAGAAAAGGATCAAAGATTAACTAATGATATAGCGATAGTGTCATCATCCGTAGTTATCGACATCGCCATTAGTTGCCAAAGCTCAAAAAGTAAACGACGGGCACAATGGAGGACTCCATCGAGGTACAGGTGTAAGTAAACGAAAGAACTCCTTGACTGATATGCCAGGAGAGGTTTAGGGAAATGATCCCATGTAACGGGAACATATTGAGGATTGCGATGGAACTCCTTATAGGTGCCACCTCCATCATCAACAAACTAAGACAAGTTTCATAAAGAGCAAACAATGCAGATTTTGGCAGGAGGGCTACGATACATCAGCTAATATGCTTATGAATTGAACCGTATCAACGATGGAGATTTCCCTATATAAATATGAATCAGGTAACCTCATTGGAATTCCCACAGATACTTCAATTCGTCAAAGCGCAGTAAATAGAGGAACACAATAGATCTCGTAGGGCAGCGAGCTCTTTAACCCCGTTTGAGTATATTTCGATATAAAATTACAGGGAAGTATGGCTTCAAACGGAAATACGCCTGGAAAGTTTCAGAAAACAAGTAAATATGAAAAAGAGGAACAAATTATCGTACAAAATAAAGAAAGCCAATTCCTTGATAACGGTACTTTTGAAAATTCTTGAGCGTTTATGAACAACACACAAAGACCCCTGAGTATACAACCCCTTGATGATTAACCTTTTTTCTTCCTTGGTGAAGCAGAAGTGGAAAAATTATTCTTCAGGATCACAAATGATCTAATTCAATCATCTTGATGAATGAAATGATTGAAAGTGTGATTCCTACCTATACAATATTAAATTCTTTGGTTCCCACTGCTAGACTTTTGTTTTGTGTTGGCTATCATCCCATTAATATATTATCAGATTACATATATTTAATTTATGTCAGAAAACTGGAAATTTGGTCGCGCAAGCACATGAACAGAGAGCACGCGAATTATTCGCGTGCGCGAATAAATGCCGGCAGTTGCTTCGGTTCATTCCGGCTGGCGCGGTGTCGGCCACGCTGGTGTAAACACGAAACAACATTATGAAAGGGTGACATGCCAACGCTGTCCAACTCGACGATGCGCCACCTCTCTTCTATGCCTGGCTTTTCTCCTTCACTCTACGTCCTCTAATTTAAACATATATCGCAAGTCGCGTAGTCGTAGTCACCCACCTGAGCGGTTCACTCAGATTTACACTCTCGCAGCTACAACGATTTTTTTTATTTTGTACTGAACATTTTTTCACGTTGGTTTTCACCTTTTATTTCATGCACCGAGGCAGCGCTGATGTCTGGTTAGCTGAGCGCGAGATCTCCGCGAAGCTTCAGCTGTCTTGTGCGACTGTAATAGACCGCCGGGAACACCTGATGTTTTCAGAATCGCATAAACAGCTTGTAGACACGGTCGCATTTACGAAGCTATGGTTTATTTTTGCATGGGCTTGTATAATGAAACTATGACAAGTAGCTGAATAACAAGAAACGATGATGACAGAGAAAGACCAAGAGTTCAGATGGAATCGTGATTTCAGATTACATTTCTAACAATTCCCTTTATGTCAAAATTATGTTTTTTAATTACAAAAATGAAACTGACCCTGTAGGTAGTCAGAAACAATAACTCTGGTTTTTATGAAATATAATTAGCAATCAAAATCGAACAATGTGTTCATGGTCATGGACATAGCAAATAGACTGCATTAAAAACCCAAAATGGCAGATCATCGACAAATTTTAATTAAAATTTCTCCTCTGTCTACATCGAAACAGGTGTTAATTACAAATCCACCCTTAGCTGGAAGGGTACCCACATTACTGGATTCGTGGTGCACTAGAAGACTGGAGTCAGCATCCGGATGTGCATCGGAAGACGGCCAACATCGGATGTTTTCGTTCGCCATCCTGAGCCTCTTAAATACGACACCACCGACCCCAGTCTGCACATCGCAACGTTGGGCAAAAAGGAATAATACTGAATACCGGCATTTAACTTGTCTGTGAGGCAAAGGCGAGATGGGTGGAGATAAACTGAGAGATAAACGGGGGAGGATGATAGAGAGAAACAGGTAGTTTACGGCATTTAAAATACAGCCGTGAAATATACGTCGCATTACCACAAATGCATTTGATGCTACGGGCGAGATCGTACGTACAGTGCGTTCCTGTTCGCTTCGCAGTTTCCTGTCTGATTACGACGCTAAATTGTAAAATATAGACTGAAGCGTAAACGTTTTCTCGGAAAGGGGTCGTGTTCTTGCAATTAAGCGGTACTTATACGAAACGTCTTGTTTTTTGAGACTACATCGCTGAAAACACAACTTGACAAATGTTATTTACTTATAGGATCTCCAGTAATTTAAAGTTACATTAGCAGTGTATAAGCATGGAAAACAAAATAATTGAATTTTCTCAAATAAATAGACCCTTTATAATTTACATACGAGTTGATAATTTCCCTAATGATCAGTTTCTGCTTTGTGTTCATTTCTTGTTGATCTCAGGATGAATTATGATATCTAATAGATCATTGAGTTAGCTAATTAGATTTTCTTCTTGATCCCTTCTCTCAGACTATTCTCTAATCAGTTAATTCTCGAGAAACCGAAGGATTTTACCAATTGGATAACTTCTTATTGATAATTCATCAGTCAATTCGTCAGTTTTATGATAAACGATTATGAAATTTAATATTGGGAAAAGCCTAAATATCTTCAATCTTTTTGACATTTCCAATAACATAAACACGAGGAAAAGCAATTAGTTTCTACTGGACTAAAGGACCAGCGAAGAAATGTAATTGGCTAACTGGCAAACAAAGATGTCTTATTGGCTATTGAGTTTCCTTTCATATAACGACTATCCTAATACACTGAAGTATGATCAGAGCTGATATCTTGAAGTACCAAAAGTACGAATTCTAAGCCCACTTTTTAATATGGATAAAGTAAAATTGAGAATTTTATCACCCATCTAGAAATAATATGAAGCAATATAATAATTCACTCCCATCCCTATAATTATTGAGGGCTGAAAATAATAACATACCATAAATTCATTTGGGTTATAAGTGAATGGCTATGAGCGGTGGTCACTCAGTTGGTAGAGTATCGGCTCGTAATCAGAAAAATCACGGTTCGATCCCGGCCTCTGCCGACTGTCATCGGGACCCCTCTATATTTGTTTATAAGTGTCTAATAACGTCGGAGCTCAGGTGGTTCGGATTCCACCTTCATAAACTATAGGTCCCGTCGCGATTTAGTCCCATATGGGTTCAGAAAAGTCGACATAAAGTAATATAAAAAAAATGAATGACTCCACCAAAGTCTTTCATGTTAGCGAGGAAATAAAAAAAATTCAATCGTATATGATGGACTGATCCATCGCTCCTCCTTTAGCACTTGTTTAGGCCAAAGGTATCGGATGAAGGTAAATAGGCGAAGCAGAAGCTCAATAAGTGGGAAAGTTTCAGTAACGTGATGTCGAAAATGACGCCGAAACCGTGCGATACTTCTATGAAACGGAGAGAAGAACTGTCTGGGGCAAAAGGGAGCTTCGAAGTTTGGTGAGTGCGCGATACCGACGTTAGTTCGCCGGATAATAAGGTGTCGTCTCATCTAATAGGGTCGGCAGAGCCGCGGCTTGGAAGAGTGTATCGCCATGTATAATAGCAATTATGTGTTATTAACAAGCCTCCGGGGTGCCGAGGGGATGTGATGGCTGCCTCTTGTCTAATTAACTGAGTTTACCGCGACACCTGCCCCCGCGTCTTCCCGTCTTCCACAGCTCAACCGGTAACTTAAGATTTACGCTGGGAAGAAAGGGTTTACCAGGCTCCTTTCCACTAGCGTAGTCATCGCGGGTTTCCCTTTCCCCCAACATGGTTCAATTTCATGGGATACATTTTTTAAATCCTCCAATTAACAGAGGAACGATGTAGGAATCTTACTCATTAACATAACCTCTCGGTATATTGCATTCCACTAAATGGCCGTTTTTTAATTTAGGATATGTAAGTTCTTGTCCAAGACTATCCATTACATATGATTACAACTGGATGATAGCTTAGACCCGTGTTCAGCAAAAGGACTGGTGATAACAGTTAGCTATTTACGAATTTTAAGGTACTCAATCTCATCTGCTGGACATATAGGAACCATAAAATTAGAAAGACCTCAGGAACCTGATCCACAAGTTCTTCAAAGAACGTAGTGCGGACATCTCGTTTTAGAAAATATACCATCCATTGGGTCCTATTTATCTTTTTAGGACGCTTTCTCATTTTCAGACTAAATCCTATGCATATCAGTTTTATAATTCCGAATATATGCACCCACAATAGGACCCTAAAATGTTCAAGTACTTTCCCAGCTTTTATCATTGCAAAGAATTGGAAGGTAATATTAAACGGATGTACTCTCTAACAATATGTTTGACATCCTCCAATCCTTGATGAAAACAAATATTAGTTTATTTCAATTCTCAGATATATATTTTTAGCTATTTCAGAAATGTTCACAATAGAATGATTATAGTTTCTCTTTTGAAATGGATGATTTCTTGTCCACATACATTCTCCTCTGAAACTGCCTGCTTCATTTTGAAACGAAGTCTATCCGAACGTAATTTCGTTTCATTTAGTATTCATGGATATATTTTCCATTGTAATATCGGCACTCTTTCATTTCTCCTGTTCTAGCGTTCATTTATACGCACCGTAATGTACGTAATGTGGAGACGTAAGTGCTCATACATTTATATGCAAAAATGATACTTCTCGATCCGCGTCAAAGAGCGACTCCCTTACGACTTTAAAGTTTAAAAGCCGAAACTCGTTACGTTACCCGGCAGTTCGACGAATGCCGATAAATCAGGCAGTGTTACGAACAACACCGTCGAGGGACGGAGACAGCAAAGTGAGGTTAGAATACATCCCCCAGGAACGAAACCCCAGTGCGACTCCCGCACCTCCCCATTCAAGCTTTCCCCGACTCATTAAATACTCCGTGCCCTTATCCTGGAAGAGACGTTACCTATATATGCGTATAAAGCGTCTGTGGTATACACAGGGAATATATGCAGATATATGTTTCCAAACATCGATATATGCACCTATTTTTATGTAATAGAAAGAATGAATCGGAGGGTGAGAGATTCAACGAAGGCGCCATGACTGCCTCGTTACACACCAAGTGCGTATTGCGTTAGTTCGTCAGTGACAATGGCAGAAAGGCTCCTATAGAATCCAATGTATAATCATGTGCGATCGATACGAGGGTGCCGCGAATTGTCGAAAAAGATAATCGACAGTAAGTAACGTTATCTTTTCTGGTCGCTCGTTATCGATTTATCATTCACTGATGTGTTGCTCATAACGCATAATTTGATTTAATTTGACATTACATCACATTTCTACAATTTGAATAGGAAAATATTCATCATTTATTTCAACTGTCTGTATATTTAATTATTTTTCTTATAATTAATTCTTCTTTTATTCTAGTAATTTCTCCTCAAGTCTTTCCCCACTATTTTCCGATAAGCGAACATAATAATTTCGATGTTAATATCGATATTTCGTAATACATTGAAACCTCTCGAGCTGGTCCATTTCCAGTTGGTCCCTCTCAAATTGATCTCTATATTTCTCGGTCTCGGCCTTACATTCAGTATTTCGCGACCTCTACACGGGACGCGAAATAGTATTTTTCGATACAAGGCCGTAAAACCAGATTTTATGGCTCAAATGCAATACCAGAGTACGAGGACCAGCGAAGCCGGTTTGAGTATCGCTGGATCGCATGATGCCGTAAAGTCTTGCGGCCGTGTATCGAACATTATTTGTTGAAAGCTGTAAAAATTCGATTTCGCGGACTACATTTAGTCCGTATATAGTGCGCCGGATTTTACGGCTAAAGTACCGAAAATTCATTTCGCGGCCTGAGGACAAGGAAATAATTTATAGACTTAACTCATATTTATATATCTATTCACAAAAATGAATAAAAATAAATATTTATCGGGTCCAATGACACACACTTGCCCGCCCAATGTTTACATTTTTGAATATTCGAAAAATTAGCTTTTTAAATGCGAAATGAGTCGTGCAAGGGGAAAATTGGAAAAAGAGAAGTGGGCGCCATCTGTAAATACTCGACTAATTAGAATAAGAAAAGCCCTTCTGTATCTACCTATTGGTTGAAATATTGAGTGCTTCTGTCATTTTTCAACGTAACATTCTTTATTTTTCTTACGGTTGAATTGTTTTGTTATTAAACATTTAATGTCTGGTTTACTGAAGCAAACGTGACTGCAAATTTGAATGATTTCCCACTTTAAAGTCCAGTTATAATTACTAATAACAGCCGACAGTGCATATTTCACATACAGCGATTAAAAATATTGATATGATCATAATAAGAGGTGTAAGAAATATTTAATTAGTTAAAATTTAACGAATTTAAGACAGCATGTTTGAATAATTTACATACAAGAAGTTTGATTTATTGCGCTAAACATCAAGTGATATGGTAGTTACGTCAGTTCATTTATTTATTTACTAAAATTTATGATTTTGTGTCATACAAGTAAGAAAACACATATACGAAGAAAATTATTTGCAAATTGATTAATTAAAAAGGTCCGTAAATTTATAAATATTTATGTCAATTCTACTATTTTCTTACGTAATTTTTATTAGTAGTAAAAATTCCTCCTATATATTTGGATCAGTTTAAAGGAAGGTCTTCCAGGTACGATAAAATCGGTGTAGTTACTCCTTCTGCCACTAGCGCGGACGTGATCTTCCGGTGTTTCGCGCTATTAGAGAGATTGCTTTCCATTTAAAATATGAATCAAACGTATGCCAACTTCGCAATTTTTGTACCTCAAAAGAAAGTGAAAATAAAATGATTTTCACTCTTTTTCTATCATAATTAGAACCATACCTATATCAAATATTTTTTATGTATATCCTTTATACGAAATATTAGGTTTAGGATAGTGAGTCTTAAGTTTTTCACTGGTATAATGAGTTATTGCTTATTTTTATCTATTACTTCTTATATTTATTATATATTTGTTTAAAGAAAAATTCCACATCTTTTGGAAAGAATTTGTAAAATGTAACCTTATAAGTATGAAAGGGTTTAGAACCCATTGTTGGAAATCTTCTTGACCACTTGTAAATAATTAAAACTATAAATTCTTTAAAAGAATTATGTGGAAAATAAAATAATAACGAAGAAATATATTAGTACAATACATATGTTTAAATTTAAATTTAAGTGAAAGTTCTATTCATGTATATATCATGGATGTCTGCCACACATTTGTATGTGTGCACTATTGTGTATTTAAATGCCCAAGTAAAATTTCTTCGTTTATTTTATGACATTTCGTACAACTTCATCGGATTAATGATAAAAGTTAGTGTAAGTGAAAAAACCTTCACGAGACTCATCTTCAATCACTGCATCTGAGGGATTGCAAAAATGTTTTTTGTTGTTCAATTCCTTGGTAAGTCTCTATAATGTTTTAACATAGGTACTTTTCCCAATTTGGCTTAGAGTCATCGTAATAACTTTTATAGGGACAAACTTACACAAGTTGTAACCGGATTAGATTACATCCACGAAATTGATATATAAACTCCATCAGAACTAAACAGATTGCAAGTCAAATGCTTCTTCTCGTTAAACAATTTTTGTTTTCAATTTTATAATTAATATGTTTTATTATTTATAGAATACAAAATATTGAAGAAGGCTTACATCTGCAGCCGAAACCTCTATATTATTTATTTAAAAAATAACACGCTTTTTTTATTTATGGGCCGTTCCATCAAGAACTCTACATAATTCTTTTAAAGAATTTATAGTTTTAATGTAACCTTATATTCGTAAACTGCAACCCACGTAGCACCGGGTAACAAACTTCAATAAAGTCAATCACTTTTTAAAAATTCTTCCGCATAATTCGATCTGCCATTTTGAATTTAAAAATTCGGAAGCAAAATGGAAAAGAATAAAACATATAAATTATATGGTATGTTTCGCTATCGCAATAAACTCTATGAATGTCTCTTACGCTCATTTTTGCGAGTTTGTTGTGTTTTGTGGTGCTAAACTGGAGCCGCCATTTTGAGTTTTCCAAAAGGGCCACTCACCATAAAAAGAGGTAGGAGGTAGGGTTATATTTTAATTTTTGACGCAATAGAATTAATATAATTCAATTTCAAAAATGACAGTAGGGCGGCTGTCAGTTTAACTCGTTAAAACCCCCGTAAAATCGCATAGACGGAAAGCTGGATGTCGCATTAGATATAGGAAGTGAAACTTTCATAAAATACTGCGGCAATGAGGTAAAAGCCGCCGCCTTCTACTCTGTCGCATCAAACATATTCAAATACGCAATAACGTAATATGATTTATTTACCGATACTGTATAGGAGGAAGGTTCGCTCTGGCAATGTATGAATATTAACGCATCCCCCTGCCCTTTCGTCGCGCGCGACGTCATATATGCGTGCGGGCGCGTACGCATGCAAATCCAAACCCCACACCCTTCGATCAACAGACACACAGTCGTGAGTCAAAGAACTCGGGCGATAAGTGTATTGGGCGTCTTCCCCGCAAAAACCGCACTGTTATAAGGTAGCTATAGGGGGCGAAGAGAACGCGACGACCAATATTCCAAATATCTAATATGCTTTTGTACTCTCCGCGTCCTAGGGTGCGGTAAAAGAGGAGAAACGAGTTCTTTCGCGGTCGTTCCCGAGTGTATTGCCAATATGAATATGGCCCAGGAACGATACAAACCTCGACTCGATCCTGTGAAAAGATTTTCATAACAATAGCAGGTGTTCGATAAGTTGGATAAAAGCAGTTGGTAACAATTATCTGGAGTGGTATCACTGCGAGCAGCTCATGCGTTTTCAATCATTCCTTTGTTGATTTCACCATCCATCAATCTCTCAACGTTCATTTAGTTGTTCGGAAATAATATTGTCACTCAATTTTTGTCCCGTTCATTTTATACTTCGATATCGTCAATACAACTCTGAGAGAAATTGTATATATTATAGAAAATGAGTAAAATTACTAATCTGCAATAGGAATTTGAGGGCAGACTTGCAGAACAGTAATATTTTAAAACGTGCCCGCTAAAGACGAATCTATTGTCCAATTTCACTGATCACGTTTGGTTTTTAAACCTCTGATCCGAAATATTAAAAAATATCCTATTTAATTTATGGTTAGGATATCTAAAAAATCTGAATGCGGATCAGAAAACCTACAAATCAAAAAGCCTACCGGTAAAAAAGCCGTTAATAGCTCGTAAATATACTACATATCACGTAATGACACCAACATTAACATTTAAAATTCTTATATTAACTACACGGAAAGAAAGAAACACGACCGAGTCCTGTCTACGCAGCACTGGTTACTGCGTGGCCGGTTCGCAAATACTTTTTATTTCAACTCACTATAACTCAATCAATTTTGAGAATTTTGAAACGAATAAAAAATGAAATTGTTCATTACAGTTTCCCAGATCTAGCGCAGAAAGAAAAAATTATATATCTTAATAAATAAAAAAGTTATTAATTTTTTAATGCAGAACTGCGAAATTTGTGTTTTTATACATTCAGGCGCTTCGTTTATCGAGCGAATTTCAAGCATCCGAAAACTTTCAGCGGGATAGTTGTTCATTAAGGTATGAACAAATTTCCTGGAAAGTTTCATCTCCATTGCATTAATAGTTTAAAAGTAATGAATGTTTAATGTTGGTTGTGGCCTTGCGCGCATCGCCGTGGCACACATGACGCGCTGGCCGTCGGCCGCTACCTATTTTAAACATTCATTAATTTTAAAACTATTAATGAAATTGAGATGAAACTTTCCAGAAAATTTGTTCATACCTTAATGAACAACTTTCTCGCTGAAAGTTTACGGATGCTTGAAATTCGTTCGATAAACGAAGCGCCTGAATGTATAAAAACACAAATTTCGCAGTTCTGCATTAAAAAATTAATAACTTTTTTATTTATTAAGATATATAATTTTTTCTTTCTGCACTAGATCTGGGAAACTGTAATGAACAATTTCATTTTTTATTCGTTTCAAAATTCTCAAAATTGACTGAGTTATAGCGAGTTGAAATAAAAAGTATTTGCGAACCGGCCACGCAGTAACCAGTGCTGCGTAGACAGGACTCGGTCGTGTTTCTTTCTTTCCGTGTATTAACATAACAGATTTAACCGAATCTGAGATTACGGTAACTTCACGACAAAGTGCCTTACCTTGCGATCAAAATCTAAAGTCTGTTAGCTTTATTATAAAGCACTAAATTAACCGTAAACAAACATTTCTTTCGGGGCACCCTATGAACAAAGAGAAATAGAGTGTCCAGTCATTGTTTGTTTACATCTCGTCATCGAATCGCTGGAAGGCGTTGTTGACACAACATTGTCTATCTAAACCAATCCTAAAGTTTTATGAAAATATTTTTTCTAAAATATACTAATTTTAATAGCTATTTGAATGTTTACAAATAAAGACTATTATTAATTTAGTTTCCGAAAAAAGACACATTAAATGTACATTCACTTGATAACGCAGGCATCTTTGTGTACAGACAAGTGTACTACGTGACGCGTGAATCTATTTCTACCTGTTTCGTACTAATTTTTAATATTTCCTTATCACGTGAAGGACAAAGGGCTTACTATTAACAATCCAGTGCCCGTATTCTGTAAGTCGGTATTACGAATAACGTCGACGTTATGACAATTCCAACCAACCACGGTCCAGGATATTGTCGTTATCGACAGTAACGTCGACGTTATTCGTAATAACGACTTACGGAATACGGGCACAGTTAACATTACACAGAAACACAAAATAATTTTTTTGGAGATAACTTGAATCCGCGGTAATAGATTTCGTTGAATTCATTTTTGGCAGAATCCATTTCAAATCCTGCAGACCAACTAACATCAAGTTGTAGAATTAGCTGTCCCTAAATTATGTTCGACAACTCAATAAATTTATAACATTTTTTATACAGAATTCTGCGTAGAATATGATGGCATTTTTTATTTTTCAAAAAAATCAATTTTTCCATTAGACGAACGCCATATTGAATTTCGGAAATCTGACCACATATTCGTAATCAGTGACCCCGAAAATATTTAAAAATATTATCTTCTTGGGTGGATTGCCCAGAGCTTCCGGTCTGGAGAAAAATAAAAAAAAATTTCTAAAAAAAAATTCTCCTTTCTGTAAATCTGGTTTGCCGGCGTCAAACTTATTCAAAATTATTCGTCATATTTATAAAAAATTATAGTAAAAATTTAAGAGAAAAAAAAGGGGGGCTTTGAAGAAAATGTAATTTGTTTACTTTTAGTAAATCGCCCCTCATTTTGTTAATTTGCAGCTTTTTTTCAATTTAAACGGATTTTGAAGAAGAGAAAGCCTCCGAAAATACAAAAAAAAACAAAATTTATTACATTAATTAGAAAAAAATTAAGGGCAAAACAATGTTGTTTTAGTGCTTTTTTAAAGTTTTACATTTCAAAGTTCAATTCCACATAAATTCGTTAAACAAAGTTTTTATGAGAAATACAAAAATACGAGTCCCTTTATTTTTCATGGAGAATAACATATTTTATTTATCCACGTCAAAGTTTTCAGATACCCTAACCTGAAATAGCAAAAGACAATATTTTTCTTAAAATCCTAATGTTTTATCTAAAATTTAACGAGATTTTGTTTCACCGATCAAAAATCGATACGATACGTTATCTTCAATTCAAGTTATCCCAAAAAAACAAATTTTTCTGGTCCCGTGTAATTATTACTATTCCAGAAAAAGAATTTTTTTTAATACTATACTAATACAGGATGCATCGTGATAGAATAACATAATTTTATGTTCACTCGTTATTTTTTATTTCATGTATTTTCTTTCTTATATTTCTCATTTCTAATGAACTGCATTTAGTTTTATTTACCCATTTGATTAAGTTTAGATATTAATTGTATTTTTTAATATTATAAATAAAAGTTAATGTTATAAATCTCGAGCATATATTAAGCGCCATATAATGGGTTCGCAACAAAATAATTGAAAATAAAAATTTAAAATAAAATATTTCACACACCCTGCTAAAGAAACCAAACCTAACCTACTCTAACCAAACCTATATGGAATCAATATTCAATCATACTTAAAAAGTATGTACCAAGAATGCTGTTGTAGATTAGCATAACAAAATGAATAACAACGTAAGCACGCATCAAACCAGAATTGGTCATTTTTTAGTGATATACTTAATGAATAACAGGAAACCGAGATGTTATGGAAACAAATGAAAGCAAGAAGACTAGTTACTCTAAAACGAAGAAAAAATTACAAAAATTAAGGTGAAATTATTTAACATCATTAGTTTCTGCATAACAACGCAAAATGTATTAAAATTTAATTCTATTTTTGCAATTTGTTGCATCGTATTATGACGTTATTATAAAATTTGATAATATTAAAATAAATAGTAAATAAATGAATTATGTAATTAAATTATTCTTGATTATGTCTTCTTAATTATTTTGACATGTATTATTTTATTCGAAAAATATTATGACGCCCATATTATTTTGTCGTGATACCCATAGTAAGGTCAGTTGATATTCTACATAAACTGACATATTTCATAAGCTAAGAAAACTGTATTTCCTATACAAAAATTATTCATTATTTAAAAACTACACTAAAAATGCCACTAGTAGTTTTCCTTACTTTTTGATCCTTGAAAACAGATACATTTATATTATCCTCAAAGTTATGCTATTTCAAAATTGTTTTTTATTAATGATGTATGACAAAAATTTTGCCGTGTATATTTCTTTGCCAAGAATATAAACAGTTAAATCCAAATACTTTTAATATATCTTTTGACGATATTAAGGAAAAACACTAATATAACGCCGATATGAGGCCGTCCACAAATTAAGTAACACAATTTACAGGAGGAGAGGAACAGCCTTATATGAGAAGTAAAAGGGGATTGACTTAAAAATATGAAATAATTAATATTGTTTATTTTGATGCAATTACTGGACATTTACCTAGAAACTTTGGTGTTACTCCACATTTCGTGTCTCATAATTTTGGAATATTAGTAACAAAATTTCAACCATTATTGGATTACTATACCAGTTCGTTTCTATCTAAATATAATCTCTTTTTGCCGAATAGTATAAGTCAAAGAAATAAGACGACACAAAAGAGCAAAGCAGTTATAAGATGCAAATCATTCTCCTCGGAGTTGCGAATGCGGTAACACTCGAGCTTGCATCCAAATTCGCATATTCGAATTCTCAACCCCTCGCATTGCTGATTTATCGACTTCCTTATTTATTCCAATTCACGCCAAAGTCAAACACGCTTATTTCCCTTTACAGCGGAGCAATCGAAAGTTTTGTTCGAGTGGGATTCAAACTAACTCGATTCATTCGCGATATCAGGAACGCCAAGCGTAAAATTGACAAATTAAAGGCAAACGAATGTAGTTGGTAAGTCAATGGAATTAATGACGTTGTTGGAAAGTCTACAAAGTTCCTATTCAGTAGCATTTGTTCGGTTGTCAATTATCTATTAGGTGATTCAATTTTTCATATCTTTGAACCATGCAAGTTAAATTACACAATCGTGCCATAAGGAAAAATGTGGGGTGTGATTTATAAATTCACTTGGTTGATATGCAAGAATGACCGTCGTCCTTTGTTTTATTTCATCAACATATTTTCCCTTACAATTCACAGATAATTTTGGTCCATGCAGTCAATAGCCTTTGCAATAAAAGTCCTCACTATTCGATATACATACTTTTAGCTATGGTTTCAAACTGTATTTATTCCTAGCGTTTGATTCCATCAAATAAACAAACATGACTAACGATTGGACATTTGTGCTCTGTTGTAGTAGGTAAATATTCTAACCAATACGTACTAACCATCCAAGAACTCTTCACTTGTAACCTATCATCCAATTCATGAATATCACGTGGTCGGGCCAGAACCCCCATTGATCAACAACTTCCAATTTTTTCATAAGAGACGATGCAACATTTCGTTTTAAACGTATCGAAAACAACATTTCGATGGTCTCAAGGGACGATCGGCCTCAGGAATATTAACCAACTACACCAGACGCAGAATCGGTTTGCTTTTCCGAGCAATTGCATCCTAATTATCGCCGTCAACTGTAATAACTCGCGTTAATCTCGGGCGATTTAGTGCGGCTGACGCTTCGCGACAATCTCTAACATTCGCCCTCTCGCTGTTTCGCCATTTTCTTTCTCTGTCGAATGCATTCGCTCCTCTGATATTCGACAAATGCTTTCTCTCTTCCTCCCTTGCGCATCGGCCACGTAAAGTTTAAATTGAATTGAGCCGGTGGCTCCGCACCGCGCGACACGGGCGCACTGCGGCGCTAGTTCTCGAAACTATCTACATTCTACACATACAAATACATGCATTATCATACGTGCATCGTATACCTACGTAGAGAATGTATCCGAGCGAAGTGTATCAACATCATCCAATCGGAATTTGATATTCGGTATTAGGTATTTATTCATTGAACCGTGCACCAGGATAGTAGCTTTCAGATATTACTGGAAGTAATGAAAACGAGATATGTCGCAAAACTATCCGTTAATTTAACACAAAACTCAATTCGTCTTATCAGCTGCCGCACACTATGTTAAAACTTTCGTCAACACAACATGCGTTGGATGTTTAAAGTAAATTGTTTGCGTTACCTTACACGGTCGGATCGAATTATGTTTAAGTCATTAGAATTTAATTATACTGTCAGTGTCTACTTTTTTATCACGACTAAATAATATAAGCTGGAAATACAAAGAATATAACGTGTTTTTCTTTGTATTTGTTCTAACAACTCCCAAAACCATCCCATCAATTTTATAATATCCATGGCGACAAGTCTAATTACAGCTATCTAACTTCTACCAAACTGAAAGGAGACATGGATGTTGAATCCTGCTGTCAATTGTACCTAATAATAAGTTTTTTTTCTGTATTATTAATGAAATTAACTAAAACATGATAATGCACTAATTACATGTATAATCCATTTTTCTATGGTTTGAGTGAACGCTCTGAAATAATATTTCTAAGGAATATCTCGAACAGCTTAAAGTGCTCTGAAACTCCTTTGTTATTATCCGCTAGTTATACTGACTACTGTAACAAGAGAATGCGCATGCGTCGACAAGTGCGCGCAACAGCTGATGCCCAAGTGAAATTCTGCGCATGCACAACATCGGCGGTGGTGGGGAACAAATTAGAGGTGAAAGACTAATATTGAAGAAAGCCTCCCTAGTAGAGATTTGGCTGGTTGAACTAGCCATTATCTTATTGTTCGGTAGAATCTCGATAGAAATATACACGAATTCTAGATGAAAACCCAATCGATTCGACAAAATGAGCAAGTGTAAATGTAAACAATTTTTCTTTCGAAATGAAGCTTTGTTCCTTACAACAGCTTTGTAAACAATGGCAACAGCATGTGCAGGCGAATCAGCTGAGAGGAAGCCGCCATATTGGGCGTTCGATAAAGAGGTATTCGAGATTCTCGAATCAAACAGAGGTCGATAAGTTGTAGGAGCTTGTCGCACTCTTGTTAAACTATATTAGCTGTCTCAATGTCTCGCGTCTCGATAGACTTACGCCAGAATTCATGTCATTTTTAGTAGTATTTCTACCCATATTATAGTTTCTAGTCAGATCATCAAAATCTAGGATAATTCTGGATAGTTCTTTTGAGCGAATTGGTAGGCTGACAATATTAGGAAGGCTGATATTGGAAGGACCTACTTTGATCGTTGTCGGATATTAACGTTAAGGAGAGAAATATAAACATGAGAATTTAGAGAATATATAATTGACCGAAGTATTTATAAAAAGCATGGAGTATAAATACGGTATATCAATAGCATGATTCATTGATTTATAAAGAATTTGAGTAATAAGGTAACGAAATTGGTTTAAGTAAATTACGGAATTTGCATTTGTTGCATTCTATCCGGTTTATTAACAAATATTATTTCACTATCATATTTATACTTGGTGGCGGAGATCACAAAAATACGACTATCCATTTATATATAAAATATGAATATTAATGTTCATACACTGGACATTTACAGTCTTTTCTGAATGTATTACTGAAAACATTTTACCTAGGGTCAACAGACAACATCCTTTCAAAGACACGACACAAAGTAATCGATGTCTAAACACCCAGTATTCGGTATGCAGAGCATCACGAGCCCAGAATACTGAGCAAATAAATAGGCACTTGTATAGCAATGTTTGGGTACGGGATCGTATCCGAAGACCATCGACTGGAGAACGGCGCTCTCTGTTTATGGGACAAGTAGTGTTACTAGAGATACAGACGAACCGGCAACGAGAAAGGCTAATTCGACCCTTACACCACCAATCGCCAATATATATACAAATACACATACACACATATATATGCAGGTTTCGATGTCTCTTATAGAGGGGGTGGTGGGACGTGTTTGGATGAGGGGGTGTATAAGACCGTTAGGTTGCTCACTCTCTCGGTTCGTCGGACAGAGGGGTGTATATCGAGGGCCGTCTGGATATCGGAGAATGTTTCTTGCACGCGGTTCTCGCTTATCGGGAATGTATAGTATGTAAGCGCGCGTAGATGTGCTAGCTTATACAGGCGTGGGTTGGTCAGGTCGTTAGCAAGTTGTCGAGATTAAATGCCTTCCAGCCGTATTAGAAGCTACAACGCTAGCTTGATTAGGCTACCACCCCTTGATAGGTGCCGCGAACTTAACCACTTACTATCCGTGAAGCAATCATGTGATTGGCAAATTTTTTTAAATTAATAATGACAAGAATAGTTTGAGAATCAAAATAATTTTGACATTTTTTGGAATACATTTATTCAGTGTACATCCGGGCAATAATGAAAGATTAGCGTGAGCTTAAAATCTCGGAAATAGCATCATACCGGTCGGTTAGACTGTACTTGCGAAAAATAAAAATTGATTTTGAACTTTATTTTACCCGTTGACGCTATCAACAGAGACGTGTCATGATTATATTTTTAATAATTTTTCATCATTTCTTCTCCTCTAAAATAGGAGGGGATATTATATTTCTTCGACTTTAAAATCTTAAGAGATAGACATTTTCGGAAGGCATATTTTTAAGGCAAGTATAAAAGCCAAACGTTTTCATTGGAAATAACAATAACGAAAAATAAGGTATCTAAAGATACCGAAATGATATTTTCAATCTCTAAAAATACCATAAATTTTCCTCCACTAAAAATAAGAATAATCAAACGCTTTCAAGGATCAAACGCGTCATTCTAGAAGATCTGCTAAATGTTGCAGGCAAAACCGAAAGGAGATCCGAAATTGTCACTTCTCCGTCAAAGCGGTACTTAATTAGCTAATTAGCAGGATTTCGAAACGGCGATACGCTGGGATAAATGAGCTGCTTTAAAATAATTGAGACTTAAAAAACGACTTATTCAATGCCGAGAACCAAAGAGTTTCGATGAGCCGAGCAGAAATATGAACGGCCGTATTTATTATAAATCAGGCCGTTCTGGAAAACCTGCCAACGATCGTGAATTTCCGTTTTAATGGAGCTCGATCTGAAAAAGCGACATCCTTTTATCAACATAGAATTTAAAATACCACCAATCGGATTACGGAAATTTGCGTTAGACTCGGTTGTCGGTGGTCGTTCTAAACTTATCTCGTGCTTACTGCGAATATCTTTTTCGTCAGGACTGATGAATCGGGAGCGACATGTCTGAAGATTGGGCTGACTTAATCTTTCACATGATCTTTCCTAAACGGTATTTGTGACGTTGAAATGACTGAACGCCCTTCAAGTTCTTGGAGTTATTAGAAATAGTATCGCAGTAAAATGAAAATTGTCGTCTCCAAAATAGATCGTACAAAAAAAGTCTTCAAATCCATGAATACATTTTTACTCTATTAAAACCTTGTTTAGTAATTTAGGAAAAATTGTTTACAGTCGAACCTCCGTTATCGAATACACCTAATGTAAGGCATTTAAATATCCATTCATGAATATTCGAGGATAAGAAGTATATCCCCACATTTAATAATAATTTTAATTACAACATGAGAAATACCTGTACAGCTGTGTGACATCAAATTTATTAATTAGTTTAAAAGTATAACATTTTGATAAAAAACATGTCTTTAAAATCTTATAATTTTATACAATCGAAGTCGATATTATGGGAGAATTTGTCTTGAGGACGTCAAACTAAACCGCATAGCGGCGCGTCGAGTGTTTTGTACCTCCCACCACATTGCCGATTATCACTCCACTTCCCCTTCAATCCTCTCTAATAATAATTAGAATTCACTCTGCAACTGACCCAAGACACTGTTTGAAAAATAAGTATTTTTAATTTTTTTGTTGCTTTTTTCTACTTGAAGAGCATACTCAAAACATGATTAACTCTTTGAAACATACTTTTTTTTTAACACGAAAAACAGCTAAATTTTTTACACGCAAGTTTTATAAACTGCTGATTAGGATTGTGACCTTAAATTTTAAAAATTCAAAATGTATGACTGTATAAGGCGAGTGTTTGCATTTTGGTCCTGTATCATAAAATTGCCATTTTGAATTTTGAAAATTTCACGACAGATTCGTAATCAACGACCGCAAAAATACCTGAGTAACAAATTTTTAATTTAGGAAGCAAAACAATTTCTTTTTAGCAGATATTTTCCTTCCAAAAAACAATATGTTTTATTGTTTGCTTATGAGTATCAAAAAATAAACATAACAATAATGAAAAATAATTCATTTTGCATCTATAAACATCAACATCTTGATGAAATAAAGTAGTAAAAATTTGCAACAGAATCATATGTTAATTACTTCAAAAATAAAAAAAACTTATTTAAAAAAGATGTCAATCCAGATCGACTCTGTGTTGATTAGCATTAAAAATATGGTAATTAATTAGAAATATCTCTATTTTTATTTAGGAAAATGAGGAATGAAACTTTATGAAAATCAGGATTCTGAAAAGTTATAGAATTGAGATATGTCGTACTGATTTTCTGAATAAGAAAACCTTATATGGTCAAATTTACTTAGAAAACTTGTTTCACCTGTTTTGAAGCAAATTTCAGAGGGATGAACTAATCCGAACGATGTCGCCCCAAGCACCTTGTGCTCCCTTCTCCACATTGCTCCGTTTCCCTCTCTCGCTCTCGACCGTTTCCCCCGTCGCTAATCGAGCATATTGCTCTGTTTAAAAGGTAATGAGGAGACAAGTGGAAATCGCGCGAAAATCAGCACTTTGATGCGAGTCACCCGACGCTCGAAGCACCACTCTGCGGTGTAGTTCGCGGGCCTCGAAAAAACAACCTCTTAAAATAAGTCACTATCATCCCCGTATTTATAAGATTTTGAAGAATATTTTTCCATCTTATAGTGGTATTTTCGGAAAATTAATATATTTCATAATAGAATAGCAGAAAATTAATTTTAGATATTTTATGAATGCAAAACGTTTACATTTTTGCTCTGGCTTCCCCTCAAAGAATAGGGACGAATATGTTATTTTCCGAAGTTTTTTAGAGGCCGAATCGGAGCTGCCCTCCTTAACGGAAGGCAACCGTCGATAAAAACGGTATGCAGATTAGATATCGCGTATCCAAATCGAGGGAGAAAGAAAAACGACGCGTTTACGGCACGAAAAGGAGGACACGTGTGGTGCGTCGCGCCGTTCCCCTATGTATATTACTCGCTCGCGAACATCGCGAAAGAAACAACGAGTAGTAAACAAGCCGATATAGCCGGGCCTCGTATCCAATATTGAGATTGCTGTCTTTTGCTGGAATATGCTAATACCGTAATACATACGAATGTCCCCATAAACTATAGAATTTTCATAAAACCCATACAAATGATCTGATATCGGGAACGTGCCCATTCTCGACTCCAAATACAATCTGCTTTCCTAGACGCGATTGGACGATTTCGCAATTTCAAAGACAGATCTTTGATTTTGACCGGAATGAAAAGGATATAAATAACAGGAATTTTTTATATAATATGACAGGAAAAAGGATAACATACTGGAACCTGATCATGTCCTGATCTGGGTACATTCAGGAGTACCTGATCAGGAACGCCTTACTGGAGCCTGGTCAGGCCCTGGTACATATTTAGGCTGCCTGAATAAATATCCGCTCGTGAATTTTCCAGGTAGTTTTTCAAAAAAACATCGAAATATTTTTATCGGGATGGAATGATTTGGATTTATGCTGGAAATGATCGAATAAAACTTGGGTAATCGAAATGAAAGATTATTCTGGTTAATAACTGCTTTTATATTCAACTTTAAAATTTCTCTTTTGTCTAGAGACATTACATATTTGTTTGATGATGTCATTAAATATTACAGCTCTATTAGTAGAAACTTTTGAAAAAAAACTACGTTTCATACAGTCACAATCTAAAGTGGACAAAATTATATCGCTGTTCACACTAAAACACATTATAACATCCCTAAACACCACAAAATGCTAAATCAAATTTTCGTAAATCAAAATGACATACGGCGAACGTCCTTAATAAAATACCATCGATAAATTCACGAGAACTACATCAATTTCGCTAGAAATTGCAGAGCTTTCACAGAAGATTCGTTTTCAACGTATAAATGATAAAAACGGTGACCGGCATGCGGAGGGTGGATGTTTCTCCGAAGGAAACATGGTTTCGATATTGTATAAAGCGAAAAAAAATCCTCGAGTAATAGAATTATCCGACTCGAGAGGCTCGTAAGAGTATTCCCAAAGCCGATAGCCATTTTTCTCGGTCAAGGGGCGAATTGGCTAAAACGCACGCGTTTACCCGAAGACAGATTGTGGAGAGCAACTCTTGCGGTC
Organism: Trichopria drosophilae; assembly: GCA_030407085.1. NCBI lineage: Eukaryota > Metazoa > Arthropoda > Insecta > Hymenoptera > Diapriidae > Trichopria > Trichopria drosophilae. The sequence goes on along the minus strand of CM059585.1, from coordinate 116,215,386 downwards.
GCATTCCCTTGCGCTTTCACGCAATGCACTGATCGACGTGCCAACTTTTACCAAATTTTCCGGTCGGCTTGATTTTCACGAAATTATTTATGGCTGGAGTTTTCCGTATAATCTAATTGTTTCGAAGTAGGAAAAATTCTGTGCTTTTAAATATTAGGGCAAGTGATACTCAATAATTTTTCGTAGCAATCTTTAGGTAATGCACCAAGCTTTTTTGTTGTATTTATTCTGGAATTATTGAATTATCTTAAAGCATGATGGAATTTTCGTAAATTGTTGGTCGTAGTCCATTCAAAAAAGGTTAAAAGGGTGAACAAACATTTTACAACCCTATAAGCAACCAATAAAATTGCAGCGTCCAATGTCACGTGATACAAGATGTGTAAATTTCAAATTATCCTGATCTTAAATATAAGTGTACAAGTGAACCCCTAAGTATTAGTTGGAGATCATTTACTAGGATGCATTGATTGGTGATTTCAACACATGAAAAACTTTGACCCTGGTTTTTGTTTGCAACTAATCTATTAGAAAATACTCGACAATTTGTGATAGTGTAACTGGACATCAGTAATGGTATCCAAGGAAGATCACAAGTGTCGTCATAATGGCTTTAAAAAGTATGCACTCTTCCAATGAACACACTCCTACAATTACAACCAAACAACCAACAACAACAACAACCGTTTTCAGGAAGATTGATTTTCCGAAAACCTTCGATGCTACCGCAGAAATTTGGAAAGCCGACAGACGAGCGGGCAGGATAATGAAAACGCAACTCGAACATCCACGGGATATGGAGGCGAGCGATACATTCTGGAAGATTGTTTTCTCTCGTCAGGTAGCCACATACGTCACGGGGATTCCCAGGAGTAGACGAGGGCCTCCTCTCTCTCCGGCTCATGGAATATACCCGGCATAGATCACAACTCGCGAAGGCCGTGGGAGTCCCACGGCGAATCGTGGCGAATCAACTTCCGTCATTGCCCGCCATCCCGAACCTAATGCCCGGCATTTCTCTTCGGTCTCCGAAGGACCCCTCCTGCCTTCTCATCGTCTGGCACTGACCACCCCCCAGGAGCAGCGGTCGAGCCACCTTCTCCACGAACCCCCAAAATCCTATTCTATCTCTCCCCTACTCTCTCTCACTCATAAGGATTTGACAATTTTCCATATCGTCGATCAATTAAGTCAATTTGAATTTCTATGCAAAGATTTACGTGCTCACAGGGACCGACGAAATTGAGGTTTCGACGAGAGCAATTCTAAAAATGGCTTCCGTCGATGAGATCAGTTGGCATATACGTGAGTTTCGTGGCTATTTTATAGATTAGCATTTTCATGACACCATCAAATCCTAAAGTTCGTGCTAACGAATTACGAAACATTTTATATTGAAATTTGATCCCTACCAAAATAAAAATTACAACTTTCGACCAATAAATTATGACTTTTATGACTGAAGCTTAATCGAGAAAATCATATGTGTAATCTCAAAAAAACTTAAAAATAGTATAATAAATTACCAAATAGAAAAGAAATAAGTATACATACACGGTCATTGACTTAATAAGAAAAACAAAAACAAAAATAAAAACAAAAGATATGTTATGAATTCAAAATTAAAAGTAGGTGATTGTTAAAAAAAAAAAAAAAAAAAAAAAAGTAGGTGATAAAATAAAAAATAATTTTAAACAAAAGAAGGGACAAAAAATGAGTTATTTGAATATTTTGGTAAAAATTAAGTAAATTTTCGGCCAGGAATTATAGCAATCCGGGGATTGCTTCATTTAACAAAACTATCTAACCTTTTTTGAAGAGGGCCATAATTCCTGACCGAAAATTTACTTAATTTTTACCAAAATTTTCAAACATCTCATTTTTTGTCCCTTCTTTTGTTTAAAATTATTCTTTATTTTATCACCCACTTTTAATTTTGAATTCATAATATACATTTTGTTTTTGTTTTCGTTTTTGTTATTAAGTCAATGCCCGTGTATTTATACTTATTTCTTTTCTATTTTTCTCCAGTCAATAAACTCTTAATTAAAATTACCAAATGTTGACAAAAAAAACTGTAGCACTTTGAAGACCAAAAGTATAAATATATACGTTCCATAAATACCATTGTTCCAACTTCTTTGTTTCGAAATGTGCGTTTCTATTATTACAAACTATAAAATATCCACTTTTTATCCAAAATCATGATTTTTAACGCTTTTTATTTTTTATCGTTATTTTATCATCATTTATCACAATAGAATATCTCTTTAGTATAAATATCGCATCTCAAATGTCTAAGATTTAACACGAGGACTCGTGGTTTAAACAATTTCAAGATGGCAAACTCAAAATGGTGACTTAAGTGTCTTCAAAATTATATAAATATACAATTAGTTTTCAAAATATCCAAAACTCTTTGCCATTCAAAATCCATTTTTAAACTTTGAAAAATCTTTATTGGTCACTGAGATATCGCCTATTGAATTTTCTGCGTTTGGCAAATTCGACGATATTCAGAAACTGAGCAGAATCAGATAAAGCTTCAGAAAATTCAATAGGCGATGTCTCAGTGACCAATAAAAATGTTTCTAAGTTTAAAAACGGATTTTGAAAAACAAAAACCGTACTTTGAGATACCGCTACGATCGTTTTGAAACAAAAATCTTGAAGTGACAGCACCTCAAATGTACCAAAAAACGTACTTTTCCATTTTTAGGTTAAAATATCTCGAAACCCTGACGTATAAGGGCTATTCTGAGGTCGGATACGAATTCAGCGCGTCAAATACCTTTGGAAAATATGTTCTGGTACTTGGTTCTGCAATTTTCTCAAATTTTGTCAGCCTGTAAAATCATTGAAAAACGGTATTATAAAAAATTCCCCTATATCGAATGTTACAGTATGCACTAAAGGGGCCTTCATCTTTCGTATACTGATTTTTTTCAGGTAAAATTGTAATAACCAATGTTTTAGCATCCACTATTACTTTCATATCATTACAAGCTATGTTTACAGGATTAGTTTATTATTTTTTAGGGTGTGTAAAGTAATGAAAAATTCATTGCAAAAATTTGAAACAATTTGTTACCGAAAATTTTAAAAGTTCATACGTTTACGATGCAAACCGTTAAAAAAACTTCAAACCTCCCATACTCCAATACTTTTTGCGATATATTTTCCTCCACAAAAATTCATTATAAAATTTCACAAGCGTTATTTTTATGCAATTTTCGAACTTAAACAAAAATGCGTTTTAAAAATTTTTGATAATTGATAGGCTCAAATATTTTCTAAAAATGTAAAAAATTGAGTAAGTTCATTTGAAATCGAATGACAAATTTTTTTATATGAAAATTGTGACGTATATCTTTAAAATGTCAAAGTCTATAAGTTTTCGGATTAAAAAACCCTTTATAGTAATTTTGAAACGAGCCACCCTAGACACTTTTGGAAGAAAATGATCGTATAAAAAATCCTAATTGAATCGCACTGCCGTTTTCTGCAGGATGAAAGCTTACGTAAGATCCGGATGTATCGGATCTTCATTAAATCTTGTAAAGCCAAGACTCGACGACATTCTGTTCCGCTAACGAGACACGAGTCGCAACACGAGGCCAACAACATCCACGTTGCCTTCGGCTTTCCCCGTCGTTGTCTTCGTAAATATTAACGAAGAATGGAAACGTGGAAAAGTGGTCGCTCGGCTCGAGGAGCCTAATATCAAAAACAAATTTCCCTTATAAAAGGCGAGCCTGCACAAAAGTGAGGCATTACTTCGTTCATCTTGCAGGAGTTCTCGCTAATGGCGTCGTTATTCTAAAATACCGCGATCGTATATTTTTCCGGCGCTTGAAAGCTGGCAGCGCAAAACCGCATCTAGCGCCTCGAAAAAGTGACTCCAATCTTTCCGAAGTGGGAATCGAACTCTTCTCGTAAACACAAATTTTATGAATAATACTCTTTTTCATTTTGAGTGACTCTTTCTGAACGATGTTTTTTAATGAATATTCGGTTTACCATGCAAATATTTCGATTAAATTTCCTAATCGCTTCACTTGACTCAATTCCTCCAGCAGTCACAAGAAATTTCACTGGAAATGGATATATTACTTTCTACAATGTATAAAATTCAAAAACAGTAATACGAAAGAGACCAGAGATAACAATTGGAGTATTATAACCACTTAACAAGGGCAATTGCATTTCAAATGAATGCAAAAGTATATTTCTTCGAATATTTCTTGAAATTATTCGAAAACGTTCGAGAATAAAATACGTCCCCTCTTTTACAAACGTTTTCGAGAGCGGAAAACGTCAGTAATAAAAAATAGTTCGCCTCGTCTTCTCTAAACAGCGAATGTCGCGGCGTAAACGATCCCCCGACTCTAAATCATGTAAGGATTACACCGGCATATACGAGTGGGAAGAATAAGACTTGGGACGGGAAAAGTCGAAAAAAATGGGGAGAAAGCTCGCGTCTCGTATTTTGGGCAACATTTAAATTCTCATACGCGAATAAATAGCAAAAATTTCACGCGCGATAAAATATAGATTTTCCGCACGGACCCCGCAGTGAAGCGAAGGGTAGGATGCGGTCGTAAAATCATTGATATGAAAATATGGCGACCCCCTAAGAGAGACGTTCCTCAATAGAGAGAAAGAGGAAATTCTCTCGTCCCGGACGTACGAGGGTATTCAGCCGAACAACCAGGGGCACCAATGCGAAAAAGAAATCTTTTGTTTTACCGCAACGATCGTTTCTTCCACTTTTTTTATCGTTTCCTAAACTTTACGCTCGAAGATTATCTCCCGCTTTGACGTGCCGGGACGAGGAGGAACGATAGAATAAAAGTTCGCGTTTTTAAATCGCCGAACTTTCCGTCAGGCACGGAATGTCTCTCTACTTGTGCCATTAGCGAAAACACGAAGCGAATTTATAACTTTCGCTACTGTTGTTCGGTTTCCGTCACCGATGCGGTAATTTTGTGATACGCCATCGTTCCATATTCTCAAGATATTTTTTTTTTCAAGAATGCAAACCAATTGTCCCTGTAGTTTTGTTCTCTACGAATGACCTGGCTATGCCATGCAGGAGAAAGACAAACAAATTTATTTATCCCAGGACCATTTTCTATTTTTTCCAAAAACGACGTTGCTCACCTACTACAGCACATCCTACTAGAGCACGCCGGTTTCAATGAGCCTAGTTCGGTTCACCAAAATGAATGGTCAGGTCTCAGTAACAAACCGTTTCAGTTGGGAGTAAATAATATCTTTGATGACTGGAACGAAATAGTCAGATCCTGTCATATTGGTTGGAGCTAGTTTGGTTTGGGAACTAAACAATTATGTATGAAACCTAAAACCGGTTCGGTTATATGTACAACATTAGCTTGATTGTTATATCCAATTGGTTGTAATAATGTACCTACATATTTCAAAAACCAAACGCGTACGGCTACAGCAACCTATTTTTGCGACCCAACTCTTTCAGGCACCACAGTCAACCAGTTGAGAGTTATTTGATGTAAACCAAAATTGTTCGGTGTCAAGAACCCAACTTTGTAAACCGAACTCGGTTAGACATCGCAACTAGTCAGTTTGGTTACGTGTAACAAGTAAATACATTTCTTAAAATATTTTTGGTTAATATAAGATATCTTTCTTGGATTTTTCTTCCCTCTGGTATTTCGCCGTCAAGTGTTTCGCATTTAGATAAGTCAAACTATAAATTAGACGGATCGCTGGTAGCTCGCGAAGAAAAGTTTTCGACGGCTGAATATGTTTAACCGCCACAAGGAGACCTGTCTTCTCCGACTAATTCTGGCTAACGGAATTCTTATTCGGATACACAAAAAGTTAAAGTAGTATTCCTGCCCTTTGAAAACTGTTTCGATATTTTTTTAATGTAACATTTCTAAAATAGGTTTATAATTTTGCGTTCAATCTCGTTCTAAAACATTAGCAAAGTCTCGTTTAAAACAATAATTGCACGTCTTATTTTCGACATATTTTAAATAAAAAAGCTTTTAATATTACATCTTTTACTCTATTTTCCTACATCTATTCGTGAACTTCGAGTCTCCGTCTTGTAATTTGAACCGTCATTTTAAAAATTTGATTTCAACGAATCAATTTACGTCTTCATTTTTTAGTACCTGGAGGTGAATGGACTAAAAACTCGATGTAAAATGTATGCAGCTGGAAAGCCAATAAAAGTGGCGGTCATTTCACGAAAAATTCATTTTGCAATTTTTGCATGAAAGAAAAGTATTCACGAAACGATTATTAATTTTTCAAACTTATGTAGCAATGATGTTAGTTATCTTATTTCCTTATCTAACCTTACGTTTCATTCAGACAAATGCGTTTAAATTTTTCATTTCGATCGAGGTGACTGAAACATAACTGCTAGTTCAGGACGAATATAGGGAAGTGAGCTAATAAGCGGCCGTGATTAATCCGCAGACTGTTTTATGATTATTTGACTTCAATTCATGACTTTCCTATCCGCGATTCGTCCATACCTTTGCGAAACGGCAAAGACAGGCTGGTTGATTTAGGATTTGAGGCCGCAATCGAGCGAGCGGGACGCTCCGACGGAATACTAATCAAAGATACACAAATTCTAAGGCTAATACTTCAAATCCCCTTTAGCTCGGAATCTAAAATTGAATTATTGGATTAAATGGTGGCCACCCTTTGCCCGTCTTCGTCGAGAAATCTATTCCACGTACGTCAGGAATTTTCTCTGCGAAATTGGTTGGACTCACGGATCAGAAATATTATAAGATAATATTTCTTTTTATAGTCTATTTATTATAGTCAATTCCTAGTCTGTTATTATTCATACAAAAATGTGATTTGGCACCAAGCAAAATTGATTTCCATTTTATGTTATGCACTAGATACCATCGCGTCATAAATTAATTTTTTTAAAACTACAGAAATCAGAAAACTAAACCAACAAATCCTATCCAGTAGTCAGACGTAACACCCACTTAGAAATACCGTAATTGAAGTGTTGACACTAATGTTAAATTGGTTTTCGTATAATCTAATCCAGAAGGAATTAACTAATACAGAATTCTTCATATCAAATCAAAGTCCCAACAACTAGTCAATAGTAACTACTATCTACGAATACTGGGACTTAAATGAATTGACGAATACTAACTGACTTGTTACTCTTACTAATTTTGACTTATTGTCAGTTAGAAGACATTGAATTTTGTTCAATGTCATGTACGGGAAAGTATCGTCTAATCTAAAAATGATTATCAACCAAAAGACTTCTCGAAAACAAACCACCAAATCCCATCCAGTAGTTAGTCGTAGCTCCCATCTGGAAATATTGTAACTGGTTGTAACTAAGGGGTTATAAATTTGTTGTAATTGACTTCTTTTATATGTTATTCACCTGGATAACATGATTTAATAAAATATGTTCAGTAACAAAAAAAATTCGCGAAGTCAAACCACCAACCCCACCTAGTACATGAAGTACACATAGCTCCCATCTAGGAAGACTTGAGTGTGTTCCCACACAGCACACTCTCCTGAGGACGTCCTCAGGAGCTACTCAGTACGTCCAAATGTCCGCTTTTATTGTCCTATTAACGTCCTGTGTCCTGAGGATGTCCTGTGGACGTTAACAGGATGGTAAAAGAGGACATTTGGACGTCCTGAGGAGCTCCTGAGGACGTCCCCAGGACAGTGTGCTATGTGGAATGTAATTAAGTGCCATCTAAAAATTTAACAAATAAAAACATCTCAAAAAGAAATCAACAAATGTCATCAAGCATTCAATGGTCCCTCCCATCTAGGAAAACTGACATTTAGGTTTCCAATAAGAGAAAGTCGGCTTACTTACATAACAATCCCATGAAGTAGGGCAATCGTGGCTCCCATCTAGGAAGACTTCAATTGGTTGCCAAGAAGGGGAAATGGACTTCCTTTATTTATCACTCACTTGATAACACAATCTAAACTTACCATTTTTAACAACCAAAGAATTTTTAGAAACCAAACAAGCAAATCTCATCCAATAGTCAAGCGTAACTCCCTTCTAGAGATGCTTCAATTGTCACGAGGAGGCAATATATGTTCTTTGTAATATTCACTGGATAGCATCATCTTATCAAAGAATTTTCACTAACCAACAATTTTCGAAACCAAACCACCAAATCGCATCCAATAGTCAACAGCTCCGACCTAACAAGACTACGGCAATTTGTCATTAACATGAAATTGATTTCCATTTCATGGCCAAACATGCATTACGGTATTATACCAAAATTAAACTGGAAAAGAGTCAAATTTCAAATATTACCCGACGTTACTCGGTAGACGGTGAAGATCTACAGCATTTACCCCGGTTTAAGGTTTTAGATTCGTCTCGTAGACCCTTATGCGGTGAAGGCGATCGCCCCTTCTCGTTCTCTTTTTGGCCCCTTTGTCTTTCTCTCTCACTTTCTCTTTGAAAATAGGTACACGCGACCAGCAGCCCTTATCCGCTCGACTTTATACTTTAAATCCGGCCTATAAATATCAAGCGCGAGAGCACATGGGCGTACGTCCTTCGGATTTGGGGCTGGTTTCCGAAAGATTGGCTCGCGGTATCCTCCGTGGGAATCGCTCGCCGTCTCACGTCGATATATCAGAGGATGAAGAGTGGAAAGAAGCCCCTTAAACTTGTACACTTGCGAAACGATTCGTCATCCGCGGTATTTCTTACCGAAAAACATACCAATGGGATACGCATATTTATTGAGTCGACCACTCCCGATAATCCCGTTACGAATGACTTCGTCCCTTTTATTTCCGCATTTTACTTTCATCAAATGGCACGAAACGACAGTCATAAAATAATTATGCCAAATAAATTTTTATTTTATTTGCTATTAACAGAAGTAATGTAGTCAAATGATATTTTCACTTCAGTTCATTATTTTCGTTTAAAAAGAATCTATTCAATTAAAATATATTGTTGGAAAAGTTTTTGAATCAGGAATACTTTTCTCAAGGTTGCAAATGTATTGATAAAAACCTGTAAAAGTTAGAACCATTTTAATACAAATTTAGTGGGGGTTGAACCGTATCTGATATTCACGATATGTGTCCATTTATAGTACATTTCTTTAGAAAATTTACCTGGCTTCATATTTTGAACATTTCCATAAATGAAATGGTGTAAAGAAGTGATGCGAGTGTATGCATTGTCGTAAGATAGTGATCTGATCACGAGGTAGGCGCCGACCGATTTTTCTGTCCCTTTCTTGAGGTCGACGAACTAAACCGCATAGCGGCACGGCGAGCATGTCGTGCCCCCCACCCCAACGCCGAGTCTCCCTCCCTCTTAAACCGCGTTATATGATCTTAACTGGGCAGCCATACGCACAGACATAGCACATATTAATCGCCAGAGTTAAAAGGACAAGAGCTTCAGGGAAACAGATCAGTAGGGAGTGGGAGATACAAGATGCTTGAGGCGACATCGTGCAAATTACTTCATCCTTTCAAACTTGAAAAATGTTTTATTCAACATAGTGAACGCGATATATAAAATAAATTAGATAAAACTACTCATTCATAATCCATCACTAGCATTCTTTTAACAGCTTAAATTTGGTTTTAACCTTGCGGATTCACTGTGTAGGTATTAAACATTAAATTAAAAAAATAATTACTCATTCTATCTTCCAAATGATGTCTTATTGACTGAAAATATAAAAATAACTAAAAAAGTAGTATAAATTCATTGGAATACTATTTTTATTACACAATTTCTTTGTTTTACTTGATATGTCAAACTCCGATTTTATATTTACTGAAAAGTGTGGGGCCTGTAACTGGTAATTTTACCTTAATCGTTGTGAAAAACAAAAACAAACATTCCATGATTGAGAAAAAGGGTTCCAAGATAATCACTGAGGTGATGATATGTAAGCATACAAAATAAATCGTACGTGCTTCGAGAACAAACCAGTACTCACGTTCGCTCAATCCTGTCTTACGAGGGACTCCACTTGAAAAAGCATACATTTTTATCAATAAAATTACCATTTTTTTACAATACTGGAAACTAATTTATTTATTTTGGCAATGTTACGCATAATCTGAAATAAATAATAAGACAACTTGTTATTAGCAATTCTTATACAATAATTTTATGAGTATTGTTGACTGAGGATGTCTTGTAACGAGTTTATTAAATTTTTCAATTCTCACAGAGAATTCTCAATATCAATTAACACAACACCAGGTGCCATCAATTTCTTCACATTTGAAATATTCTTGTATTCATCATCAACGTCAGCTGCACGGAAAATAATTTTAGTAGAAAAATCACATTCGCGTTTTCTTAGATCCCGTCGTCACTAAGCAAACGGCCGGTCTGTAAATTTATCAAGCAAAACCTTTTCTGACACTAAATGCGTATTCGTATTTTGCAGTCCAAAAAAGTGATGCATGGATCACGAGTGGAATTAAAAAAATGCATTGAATTGTTTCTTTTCTTGAACTATTTCAGCAACCATTTTTGGCCATGTCAGAACTAGCGTGAGGTTAGGTTAGGTTAGGAAAACACGTAACAGAATCGAAAACAAAACATTAAATTCGGTGAAATTTATTTAGAATAGTTCGCTGCGATTACTGCACGATAAAGGATTATGTAAAGTTCGGCATGTTTGTAATTTCAGATGAATTAGAGTTACAAAGGCATTGTAGGTTATAAATACTTGAAACTCCTATATTTCGATGAAGAAATTTTGAGGTTTGTAAGAGCTCCATATTGTCGAAGCGGTAAACAGCGGAACTATAAAACTTATACAGTAGTCCTCACCTTAAATTATACTATCAAAAGTTAGGACATCGTCCTAAGTTATACGTTTGCCTTGTTCAAAGCTATACTCGCGTATTTACTTTGTCTCCCCACCACATCGTTTTGCTGCGCTTCACTACGTTATTCGGCAGAGATCGGCAAAGATTGAAATGCTTCGGTTATTCCAGAAGTGGGGGTAATCAGGAAACGTAATGGGCAGGACAGTCTGAACGAACGGAACGTATACTTTGAACAGGGATTGCTGTTTGTATAATTAAAAACATAATCATGGCAAAATCTCCGTGAAAGGATCAGTTGAGAACCCCCTTAAGGGTATGAAAAGTAATTGCATATATAACTTCCTGGGCGGTTCCAGGTTCGAATCTCCGCCTGGATCGACATTTTTTTTCATTTCAATTTGTCGGGTGTCGAAAAATTATTTAAAAAATCAAATGTACGCGTGAAAGTACTTGAAAAAGTAGTATACGGTAAGAATGCGGATTGGTGACAACTCACTCGTGAGGGATTACATCACCCACTTTGTATCGCCATCTACTATACTGTTTATCATTCTGTACGCGTCATAATTTAAGAATACATGTTTGAATGTCAGGAAATAGTAAACAGACAAGCATTATCTACTTTGACATGAAAAATAGTTAATTCGACTGTTTTTGTCTCTTTAAATAATTATTTTTCATACTTCCAAACATTACAAAACATTAAAACCCAAAAATTGCTTCTAAACTCATTTCCCAAAATTTCAACGATTACGCATCAATACTCGTTCAGCGGATAAGTTGCTACGCGGCGAAGTATTCCTATTGGGATTTCGGAAATCCCATTACGAACTATATACTTGCACAAGCAGCCTGCAACGCGGGGAATATGGTACCAATAGGACGACCTCGAGTCTCTACGATCCTCCGGCGAGATCCTAGCATGAATATGTAAATCCTTATTTCCAGATCAAGTGCACTCCAAACCAAAAACCAACTTAGAGAACCGAAGTCATTTCTGCTTTCTATTTCGTCGTCGAATTGATTTATTAATCCGTCAAGCCGCAGGTATTACGGTCGACCTGATAAGATTGAAAACCTCGGTTATACGTTGCAAATAGATATCTGGGTCGGATGTAATTTTCGCCGGATAATTAAGATCGGAAATATTTTTAAAATCTCGACATTTACAAAAGTAATCCGATTGTTATTTTTATAAATATCCAGGGATGGTAATGACCACGAGAATCTTATTTCACTATTTTTATTTGTGAAGTTTTGAGTGTAAAAACTATTTATTGTATCGACTTTCTAAACTTTTGTATTTGTGATAAAATGTTCATTTTTATGGACGTTTGCACATCTAAATGTAATGTTTCACTTTTTTGTTTTTATTGATGTTTGACTCCCTTCCCTGGATTATTTCGCTGTATAATTGAGATTACACGTCGGTGTTACACTTGCCTGACTTATAAAGGTCTGTATTATATATTATCATATTTTAAGCATCTTTATAACTAATAAGGCCCTGATCAAGGTCTGAACCAGGCCTACGGGCCTAACCAGGGCCTTAATGAATTTCTACTCGGAAAGTCATTATTACTATTAACATACAGAATATCTAATCTTTTAGCTCAGAATTGTTTTCAAAATTCCAAAATAAGAAATGACCAATTCAATATGTCGGACCAAAATTCGAAACTTTATTTCATTTTATTGAAACTCAGTAGTAGGGGGTTTTCGGGGTTGTTGATTATGAATTTGTCTGATTTTCAAAATCCAAAATGGCGGATCCAATGTGGCGCGATAGTGGATCCGTCATTTTAAATTTTGATAAGCCAACAGCATATTCGTAGTTAGCGGTTTCAAAAACTCTCGTGTATGAAATTTTTAACTTTCCCATTTTCAATTCTTTCGAGAAATCGAATTTAATCGACAAAAACACAATTTGTTCGACTATGCACGTCGATAACTTTGTTACTTTTCGTCTTTTTTTTGAGTACTTTTACGTCCTGTAAGGTGGTTAGACCTCAGAATATCATATGTTGGGGAAAAATATTTAATAACATTTCCAAGAATTTAATTTTCATTATTAATAATATAGTTGAAAAGTGAAAGCATTATTCTTCTTGAAAAAAAAATTGTTATTAATTCAAATTTTTTCTTCTCCGCTGTTAAGAATTTTTTTAAAATGAATGGATTTTAACGAATGACGGTGTATTTTTTCGATAAAAAGATTCTCTTTAACTTTACTGCATAATTTTTTTAAGATTCTTTGACTGGTCACGAAAATTACTCAAAATTCGTTAAAAGTAATGTTTCTTTTTTAAAATAAATAAAGAAAACTTATCTTTTTCTTTGCAAATTTCAAAATACCTACGGTAAAGTTGTAGAAAATCTTTTTCTCGAAAAAATAAGCCGTCATTCGTTATAATCCGTTCATTTTTTTAAATTTTTTAAACAGCGGAGAAGAAAAAATTTGAAAAAATAACAAAAGTGGCTTAACAAATTATTTTTGTACATTTAAATTTTTGTTTTTCAAGAAAATGCTTTCACTTTTCAACAATATCATTAATAATGAAAATTAAATTCTTCGAAAGGTTATTAAATATTTTTCGTCAACATATGATATTCTGGGGTCTAACTACCTTATATACTATCTTATAGTTGAAATGTATTTTCAGTGCCATCATTTTCCTCATGCATTTTAATCCCCAAAACTGAAAAATCCTGTTCAAAAATTTTGTGTGTGGGTTTCCAAGTCACGTATTTTTCAGTTATATGCTTTCTCTGAAGTATCACATTTTGCGCTATATCTGGAATTAAAAAAATAACACTGGAGTTCTTAGGTAAAAAGGTACTTCCGTACTTTGACATTTGAGTCCTCAACGAGCCATACGCAACATATCGAAACGTTTCCTCGATCTTTTTAGTAGTTTAAATATTACGGGCTACAATAAGTATGAAATATCAATTATTTTAACAAAGTAAAGATGACAAATTTACTCTAGTGCCCTCAGAAAAATAGGAAACGTAAAGATATTACTGATGAAAGTAGTAAATGTAAACTTTCAATTAGTAAATATCGTAAAAACTGCGTGCAAGAATTCAAATGTTCCTTTGTTGTCGTGATCTCCCCCCATTTAGTGCTATTATGGTGTTTAATACAATGAATTTATAGACTGAGATTAAGAGGATTTAAGGCCTGTGTATAAGCATAGGATTAAATCCACTTTTGCCTTCAGCCTGTCAATTTACAATATAATTTGAAAATGGATATTTTTTGCTGTTTTAACATAATTTCTAATTATTTCTGATTTAAATTTCGGATTTGATTGAAGTTTCACTTTTGTCAATATTTAATTTTCAAAAACAATACATTACTAAAAAATCATGTGTGTCCGTATTATTTGTTGATAAACGATATAAAATTTGTTCTGTACATTCAAGAGAAAAAACGGAAGAGATTTAACATTTTCATTTTGGTACTTGCTCATAACTATAATAACATTTTTCCCTGTCATCACATGATTATGTTCAATTATACAAAAAATTTTTGTGTTTAAATCTATTGAATCATTTGTTTTTAATTTGCAGCTTCTAGACTTAGATTTAGAATCAGTGACCCCGAAAGCTGCAAGAAGGTAGACTTATGTTAAACACATTTTATCAAACTCGGAAGCCAAATAGCATTTTTCTTCACACCGGGAGGAAAGCAGCAACTTTCCTCCCGCAAGCGGAAGGAAAGATGCCGCTTATCCTCCCGGCCATAAAGAAAAATCGTATACTTCCCTCGGGAAGTAAAAAAGAATGTCTCAGGCTGCGTGTAATTTTTACCCGAGGTGAAGCCGAGGGTGAGAAACAGGCAGTCTGAAGCATTCTTTATTTTACCTCCGTCGTTGAGTAATATACTATTCTCTGCCTAGGGAGCAAAATACATGTATCCGGGAGCAAAATGTGTTTCTCGTACTCTGAACGCAAATCACTGTTTTGCTCCTTTTATCGAGGGAGCGAAATAGCACGCTTTCGCATGAAAATAATAATATGTCCAACAAAAAAGAATAGGTGTTTATAGACTAATGCCAATTGATTCCCTTTTTCGCTCGGACGTCAAACTAGCACTCATCTGTTAATACCTATTTTGCTCCCTAGTTGCACAATGTACTATTATTCAATAGAAAAACATACCCTTGTTTCCGTTATCAATCATAAAATAAAAATTGGAGTAAAATTTAGAAAAGTAGTTATGTAATCCTTAAAATAAACTTCATTACTCTAGAACTTGTGTAGCCTCATCCGGTACCTATTGACCTATATTATACCTTTAAAAACTAAAGAAGCAAAGGCTTTTGTATTTTATCCACTTATGCTTGAGAAGTGCCCACGTGGGAGAAAGTGTATCATAGATCAAAGATCAAATTAAACATTTTCGATAAGTTGAAAATGGATCAATGCAGCATAGCGAAGTTTCGCCCTAGGGCGCGAAGTCAAGAATAGCTCCTGGAGCTTTAGAAACAGAAATGTCAACACCTTATCTCACGAAAAACATTCATTATCTGTAAATGCTCTTATACATAATACAAAAAATACTGGCAATTATAAAAAAAAAGCCTAAACAAATAACAAAATGAAATTTTGCCCTTTAAATCTTTCCATTTCTCATAAACACTCAAACACAATCAATTATTAATCTATCAAAGTATACTTGCGTAATTAAAAGTCAGTCTCACTCTAAAAGCCGTTGCCAAAGGAAGGAAGCAAATTCAAACGTTTCAGCAGATTGATTTCAAACGGCAATCCCCCACTAAAAAGAGCGTCCGAAAAAGAAAAATCAGAATATCGGCAACATCCCTTATTACATAAGGCATTGGGAAATACGAGCAATTTTGGTATTTTATTTCCTTCTCTGAAAGGCAGAAGAGCGTTTTGTCGGCTAGTCGCTCAACAGGGCCTATACCGCATTTATACGCATATCGAGGATAGGGCGGCGATAACCGCGACGAGTCTCGGTGACAAATCTACCCCGGTCCTTTTCATCGAACCTCGGGGGTTAAAGTGAGACAGAAAAGATACCGGACATCGGTGGTACGAGTTTTATCTCCGGGGTAGAACATTGCCTCCCCTTTGCGCCCTGAGTCCTGAAAAGTTTTAATACCTCTCTCGCGGCTTGAGGGCCAAGCAGGATGCGTAAAAGACAAAGAGGGAGGCCAAGCAAGGCAGGATATTTCGGATGATTGGTATTGTCGGAAGAGAGAGAGATAGTTGCCGACCGTGAGATTGGTTATGCGCGGGTGGAGGCGCCGGGGCCAAGGGGGGAAGAAAGGGAGCAGTATATTCAAATGGGGTGGCCATTAGAGTTATGTTAGAATATATTGATTATTGGGGGGATCAAAGGGTAGGGGATGACGCCGTTGCAAATTCGAGGGAGGAAGACGGAGGAGGGTCGAGAGAAACAAGCCAAGCTTTGCGTAAATTTCGATTCCTAAACTCCACTTGGAATTTTGCATATGGAATTGTTGGCGATAACACTAAGCCGCGGTCTTGTCCTTTGAGATTTTAAGAAAATTACATTCGACGAATTACGATTGGAGATGCTCACTGGATTTCCAATATTATTTTTTATTCCAGTCTAGTAATTTTCAATCATTCTATTAGATAAAAAATGAGTATGTAAGGTTGAAACCTTTTTTCAATATCACGAATAAAATTTTATGCAGATTTTTTTTACTATTGTCGAACAAGAATTGAAAAGGAGGACTTGTGACCTACAAAGATGTTAAATTCTCTTCCAACACGAGACGAAATTTCCAAAAGAGAGAGAAAAAAGGAAAGGGACGGGGCTAATCATTTCAATAATTCAATCATTAACGATTCCATCGTTGATCATCAGCCTCCTCAAGAGGGTTCAGTAGGATCCGAAACGTTGAGGTCAACCTTTTTTTCTTTTCTCTCTTATTAAGTATTTTTTTCGTATTGAGAGAGAATTTAACATCACTGTAAGTCATAAGCCCTTCTTCTTATTTTTTTTCAATATATTTGGTTTGCAATTCGGTCCGAAAGTTATAATATTCTTCATCCGTTTTTCTTTATATTTTTGTTCTCTCCCTCTCAGGAACCTCTGATACGCAAGAGTTATTATTTTAATTGTCTGGCGTTAGGACATCCTATGAGTCGTCGTAGGCGACCGTTCTGAAAGGGGTATACGTTTCGTATATTGTCTTTCTGGTTAACTTTTATTTTCTGTTTAAAAAAATTGTTTATTAAGCCCATAAGTTCTGAGCAATTGTGTAGTATTCATGACTTGGAGTATTTTTTAAGAAAGCTTCAATGACACTTAAGCCTTTCAGCGAGAGGAACTTTTTGTGGTAACTCCTGTTTATATATCAATACGTAATAACATTTTTAAACTAATAGTAATGTATCTAATCACTTCTGCACTACTTTTGCAATTATTATGAAGTTTACATTGTCATTAAATAAAAATGGTGAAAAAGCTTTTCTTTACTTTTAAACTCATTTTTAATGCAAAAATATTATTAAAAAACTATTTCTTTCTGCATAATGCTCTTTCCAAAACGCATATTCTTCATGAATTTCTAAAAAAATATAAAGTTTAATACAAATGTTAAGACTGAATTAGGTTTCACTATATTAAGAATGCACTTTCACTCCATTGAATTTAGAAAGGGTCCACGAACGGAAGAAACAATAGTACAGTGCATTTCACTAAATTAGGACTAAATTTTAATTTTAACGAACTTATTCGAGGAGTTCAAGAGAAACTAATAAATAATACATTGTTAAATGCAACAAAAGTAAATATACTCTCTAAATTTCTTAAAGTGAAATTTCACTTTCATTGGAGTGAAAATTAAGCCTCTCTAGTGAAGGAGTGAATTCTTATCCGACAGAGCGAGATTTCACTGCAGATATAGTGAGTTTTCACTATTTAAAAGTGGGAAATAATTTTTAGATAAATAATTGGCAATACTTAGATATAACATGATCGAACTCTAACTATAATAATAAGTTTATCTTTTTAAACATTTCGTTAATATATATGTACTCCTCCGACACGATAATATTATATTTTCGTATTTGACATTTCTACTAATCTCGCACTAATTCTTTTTGGTAAGTAATATAAATAGAGCCTTCGATTAATTTTTATTTACTTAATTAATTAAGCGTAGTATCATTGTTCTTTTCTTGGTTTTCATTTTAGGAATGGACATATAACTAAAAAAAAAATATAAAAAAATATATTTATTTCTAAACATGCGGACAAACATTTTTTGTCGCTGAAAGTTGAACGTTATTTTGTAAATTAGGCATATAATATAAAGTAAAAAGTAAATAAATATATATTTATATGTATAATTAAAAGTGTTAGAAGCAACAAAAATTAGAGCTGAAGCAGGTATCACGCAGATAAATTTCTGTTACAAATTAAATACAAATTATTGTTTATCAGTATCTAATAATAAGAAAACAATCCATCTCTTTTATCATCCTTACGACAATGCTTCAATACGATTACAGCAAACCAAATTAGGTCCACCTGTGAATAGAAGAATACTGCTTCCACTTTGTCAAAATATAACTAAACAAAATAATCTGAAATAACTTATTACCAGATAAAATGGTGAGAGTCCTCTTAAGCTTTATTTTAGATATTTAATATAAATACAGGATAATTTCACTGGCTTCGCTACTGCATTCTGAAGAGGACTCTCATTAGAGTCGAAACGTCACAATTTTATTCATGTTTTTTCATCTCTCCCTTATATTTTTATATTAATTTTAAATTCCGATAAAAATTGAGGTCTTATAACATACAAAAAACTAAGGAGACGAAAAAACCTCGACTTTTCGAACTTTTACGGGTCTCTCTTCGATGAATGTCGTTAAATACCATTGTCAGTAAATCAACAATAATCATCACAAGCATTTATATTCATTTATTGTTAGAATTAATTAATTAATAATGATACACTCAATAAAGACAACAAGCCTATTTTACCACCTTATCAGCATCCGTTATGCCCTCCTAACCTGGAGTACACTTCCGCGTAAATTTTTCGTCGAGTAACTCCCACTTAAGCGATGGTTACCTATGTTTGCAGTATATCCATCTATGTGCATATAAAGTCTATTCAGAAATCGACAGTAGTAAAAAATTTCTTTATTACAGCTAACAAGAAGTGACATTCAACAGACAGACCCCTCCCCTATTTCAAGTCGAAGACGAGTTCCGAACGAGGAAATATTCACGCGATGAAAATCAAGACAATGAAGTGTGAATACAGTGATATACGATGAAGTATACCAGGTCCCATCAAATAGAATTGGATTAGATTATCCTGTTATTTTTCTAATTCTTGTCCCGAATGTCATTGTAATCCACTTAAAATAAAATCGTATATAATACTACAATATCTAATAAAGTCTTTAAATTTATATTTAATATTGTCGATCCATATCATAACTTGAATCATATTATTCAAATAACATCATCTCTTACGGTACAAAATCTTTTAATTAGCAGACATTTTTTGTCGATGGTTTCCTAGAATTGCACTGGATTCTACTAAGACGACCAGGATGGAATCTTAAATAGCATTTCTTGATCAGATTCCAATAATTGAAGTGTAACAAGATTAACTTGTTCATTAAGTAACCTGTTGTAATGCAAAAAAATTGAAATGACTATTTACTGCGAGCCGAGATCGAAGTATTTAAGACCCTTTTCTAGAAGACAATATAATATCCACAACCAAGTCATAGACTCTTGGCATAGTTCAGCATGAAATATGATATGTACATATTGCTAGTAATGACCATAATATAGAGTACAGTACTGACTCTGATTAACATTGGTCAATCTAAGGATTACTTTAAGATCTAAGCTTCTCTTTCTTCGTATTAACGAAGTAGCAGATGTAAAGTTATTATAACAGATTCTTACTGGCTTCGGTTCTTTATCCAACATTACCAACCCCTAGTGCTTGTATTAACTCTTTGTATACACGCTATATCAACTAATCCTCGTCTTAGTACGTTACTGTATCATAATCTTCATTACTTCGAAGAAATCTAAACATTGGTAAAGTTTTAAGGAGATCACGTCTCTTCTTTTAGCATGGTTACAATAATTTATGTTACAGAATTTCCCCAAAAATATTTAAAGAAAATTTAGACCTGCTAATAATTTCACCAGATCAACTGTCGAATTCACGATTCATTCAGCTTGACAAACACGTTTAAATAAAGCTATCTTCACTTATTTACTGGCAAAGTGTACACCATAGTTTGAAAGAAATCCATCCTGGTTCGTAACCCATATTGAATTTCATCAACCCCCTGTCGCGAGGTCATCACATAGATCTGTACCTAATTAAAAAAAAAAGTGAAAACAGATGTACGTTCGAGCCAAAAAAGGATAAAAAAACTGATCAGAATATCAATATACACTTTTTTATCCAAGTCTCAAAAAAACTAAAAGTAGTAGATCAGACCCTAGTGTTGTAATGACCCCACTCACCCTTAGAACCATGCGACATGAGATCAGAAAAGTACTGAACCAATCGTTGACAAAGCGATTGCTAGACTACAGGCGCATTTTTGTGCACCCGTCGGAGTCGTCGAAGATAAAAGCCGGGATGTTATCGGGTATTAGCCCAGCACCCGGGTTTTCGGGGACGCGAAAGGACCCCGAAGGAAGGACGGATGGATGGACGGACGGAAGGAAGGGTTGCTCCTCTACCAAAGGAATAAAAGGGAGCAGCGGAGGAGTACAATCGATGAAAAGGGTTGGACGTCAAACCCCTTCGTGTCGCGATCTTTCCCTCCCCCCTCGCCATAAACCCGCGCCCGGCGTCGCCATCGCCGCTGCCAACAACCCGCCGCCGTCACCTCCACCCCCGACGTCACCCCTTTCCTACGCTCGCCGAGACTACCTAACGCCACCCCCCTGACTTCCCTGGCAGGCTGTAACTCACCGCCACACGGTAGCGCCCTTGCCGCGTACACATTTACATAAATTATTGATCCCTAAAACACCAACCGTGGCCAATGCCACTGCCATCAACGTGTGCGCGAAGGGAGGATGTACGTAAGAAGGGGCGCGAGGGATATAGCCACCGAACGGTTGCGTGAGCCTACACGCGTATCGAAAGTCAACCTGGTACGACCAACGACGTCTTCTTGTTTTCCCAATCTTTGATCTCTACCGCAAAACTACGTCTTTCGACAAAATTGGCAGTAGTAGAGGTGTTCCTTACCAATTTTCTTACCAGTACCAATCAGCTGGCATGGTATTGCATTCCCAATTCAAACATTCTTATTGATTGCACCAACAGAACTCATGAGCCTACATGCGTATCGAAAGTCAGTCTGGTCTGACCAACGACGCCTTCTTGTTTCACAATCTTTGATCTCCACCGCAAAACTACGTCTTTCATCAATTGACAGCAGTTGGAGTTCTGGAGTTTGTTACCAATTTTCTTACCAGTACCGATCAGCTGACAAGGTGCCTTATACTCAATGTAAACAAACGTTCTTATTGATTAGGCCAACATGACTCACCGAACACGGCAGTATCACAAGGTCATTAATGGTTTACAAACTTAAACCCACATGGAGTGACATTCTGTTAACTCCATGAAGGATAGAAAATTTAACATTACAGATTAACACATACCAACGGTCTTTTAGTTTCTTTGATCAACGCTAGGTGCGACTTTTACAACTGTGTATGGATCCCGGTATGCAAAGAGACCCCGAAGTAAATTATGGATAAATATTCAGAAACTTTTAAATTTTACGTCACAAAAATACGATATGCTTCCATGCCTAGCAGTTTCTTGAAAGTGATATACTATTAGAGTTGTCTTCATGTGGGAATCGACTCATGGCCTACATTCCTGCATTCTCGGACAAATGCGAGTAAGGCGCCATCTGGAAGACCTGCAGCTCCCGCAGTTGAACTCACCTGTCACCGGAGAAGCGCCTTAAGAGCTTTTGGGACACCTCGGTCGTACCTTATTCTACCTGGATCATACCTTTCTCTCTCCCTCAATAAAAAACATAAAATAATTAGTTCCTTTAAAATTCCTCTAAACAAGTGGTTATATTTTGCATTTAAATGAGTTGTCAATTCCGAATCTTATCCGTAATGAAATCGTGGAAAGGCTTTTTAAGGACGCTCTCTAAATATGACTTAGTTAAACAGTACTAATGAAAGAGTAAAGAGTCAGCTACAAAATTAGTAATGATTTTTACTAATATAGAGTAATTTAGATCACTAATTCAATACTCAAATTGTACTAATTTCAGATAAGTAATTTTGAATATCTTTATAACTAAAATTAATTACTTAAATTTGACTGACGAATTTATAGTTTCTTATCGTAATCTAAAAGTAGCAAAATTGGATTACGGATGTACTTAAAAGAATGTCTCTTCCTAACCTAGTTTAAACATTCAGATTAACATTATAAATAGTGTTGCCCAAAAACATTCCAACGAGCACTCAAATATGACTAGAATCATAACTAGAAAAGAACCTTTGATGAAAACAAAACGTTATTTTATTCGAGAGCATACAAAAAGATATTAGGATACGTAGTCCACTTCACTGGTGGAAAGTAAAAAAAGGGACTGCATAACTACTTGTAGAACTATTTTTACCTACTTCCGTTTCATAAAAATAATAAATGATGACCTGGAAGGAGTAGCTGATTTGATATGATGTTTTATAAAATACAAAAAGCATTGATATTGATGAGGTATTTTTTTCTAGGGATCAGTGCTGCAATATAGATCCCCGGTCTGGATTGGTGTTATTCATAATGCAAATTATGTAAGAGTGAGATAATTAAAGGTCATTTCGTATAACTTTTTTTTCTTTTCTATCTAGGGATCAACATCAGAACGGTGAAATGATCTGCAAATGTGTACGAGAAAACAAATAGGTTCTTCCACCTCACGTTTAAATTCCTCATCTCTTTTTTTATTCACTTTATTTGTTTGTTGTTTTTCAGGTTCCTATATTCAGCACAAGGTCATAATGTTCACATTCATTGTACTCCAGTTCTACGCTAAAACTTCAAATGACTAGAAAATCACTAGAAATTTTTTTTTGAATCTCATGTTCAAAGACTAAAGATGCGGTAAAAAAGGGAATGTTAAAAAAGTACTCCAAATTGGACTGCATTTGACCAGAAACACAACCAGAAAAAAACCTCTGTATTTTGTGACCTTCATATCCCAACCTTAACAATCGAAAGTCTAAATCTAGGCTAATCCAAACTAGTTTGGTTGACAAATAAATATACATTGTTGCGCTTCGTGCATTGTATGTAGATTTGACTTTATTAAAAAATAAACATTATCACTTTCATTGAAAATAAAATGCACCATAATAAATTTCGGAAGAACAATGTAAAGCAATTGTCTCGACTGTCTGGATAACGCGGTTACCGTAACCGAGAACAATTTTACATTCAAAATGCATTATTATTATTTAATGTCTCAAAATCACACACAGCAAACGTCGCGAAAGGCCAAAGTGGTAACAAATGAAATCATAACTCTCGCGTACTCTTCGCATTATTCGATGGAGTAACGAGATATTTCTGGCAATATTGACGAAGCACTTTGTCTCCGTTTCAACTCGCGCTTACACGCTCCCCGGAACTTGACGTGCACGCACCATTATTTAAAGCGAATCCGCGATGCTTGGAAGTGAATTCCGGTTCGCTCGAGTTGCACTTTGGGAAATAAAATAGATGAAAAAAGAAGAAACGAGTAAAACGAGAAATAATGATGCACCCTCGGTAAATCGTCGCTCATCCGGATGTGCGTCATCGACGGTACTAACGCGCTCGCGTTATTCGCGAGTTCGCGCGACGTCGGCATGTAATATTTTTTTCGGAAAAAGGCATATAGTCGTATAGAAATAATGGCGTTAGTGACTGGCGGCCCACCTGTGAGCCTATCTGTTTTCTGTTGGGATGAAAGAGGACAGTCGATAAGGGGAAATGGCGACAAGCTTCGTATCATCAAAATATAGATATTGATAAAAGCTCAGCTTGCAAGGGGCGATGATGGTGGTGGAATCCCTTAATCGTATGACGGGGATCAATGTATTACTGAGTTATCACTTCTTCTTTATCATCTAATGTTCTGCAGACATACCTTTGGAGGATGTTTCATAAAAAATTACTTGAATATCCTCATCAGCCAGCATTTTCCTCATAATCTTCAAGAGCTTTTTGATTTTTGTTACAAGCCACAGCTAACATATATTAATATTGCTAATTAGAGTTTGATTAAGAGAAATTCCAATAACGGGCTATAAATAATTCGTACTTGACATGGGGATGATATCAGTGACAATTTTTTCGATTCACATTTCTTTTTTGTCACGTGCCACATGGGAGTGAGACGGAGCGAGACTCATATCATTAAAATAGAGATATTGACAAAAGCATGGTATATATAAGGGGTGCGGATGGCACAGAAAGCCTCGAGGGCGTCTCACAGATCAATGGGAATATTGAACAATTGTCTCTGGCTACGGCTGAAACGAGCGGCCAAGACAATCAGCCCTCTGCGAACAATGCGTAGCTTAATGACGTAGCGGCACGGCGTTTTCCTCCTCTCTTCACTCGCACCCTTTATACGTTGTTCCTCTCGCTCTTCCTCCGATACCCTCTTCCGCTAAATGCCACCCAGCTCGTCGGCGGTGTAATAAATTGTAATTGATTTATTAATTTACTCATATTTACTTAAGGATTTATGAGCAATTCTTCCGTCAATCACTTCACGCAATCTTTGATTCGAGGATAATATAAATGTTTATATTGTTTGATTTCACCGTTAGTTGCTCTATTTACAGTTATTTGATGACACCATTTGATTAGCTAAAAGTAAGATTTGGTTTTAAATCCACTCTTGTATACTGAACTTAGTTTGGAATGAATTATTCTCACGTCCAGTTTTTTATTACAGATATGTAATAGAAATGGAATTCTTAATTTAACTAGTTGTATTTTGACCGTTTTATGATTGACATTCACGGAAAAAATATTTAATAAATGTAACTCAATGGAGAGTCTGCTAATGGGAACTAAATCTTTTATAGTTTTTAACTTAACTCTCATTAATTTGAGTTAATAGACAATTGCTACCGTTTCAAAGTTCGAATCAGACCCTAATCAGCTATCAAATTGATCTCTGGTCATAATCCAACAATACCCCGTCAAATACCCATGCTGGTTGCTTTGATGTTCTAGTACACTTGATTACAAAACAACTCCTATTCACAGGTACTAATTTCTGAGGCACATTGAGTAGGTCCTCCCTGTTGAAGATCTCGTTAAAAGCAATAAGACGATTTTAAATTCCCACCACATGGAATGTGCCATAAAGAATGAGGAACGTGCTGGTCACACGTGGATTACCTTGCTCGCTTTGTAAAATGTTTACGAATGCCCATTCGTGCGATTGTTTTCTGTGGCGTTTCCATTGTTTGGAAATTCTAAGACTTGAAAGGTGTGACCTTGCAACCGCTACCAGTCTCGGTCTGTAGTGGTTTGCACCATAATCTGATTACATGTGGACATGTGTTATTTACTTCGGGGATGACGTAAATAGTAAATCTGAACAATAGGATAACTTAGCCTTTGAAGGTCCGGAAAGCCGATGTATTGGCTCAAAAACATAATGCTAGGGTACCTCTTTATCCTTAAGTAAATTGATGCGCTAAGTTCGTATCTGAAGTTGGTTTGACCTTATCATTTCAGAGTGAAGGTCAATGAAGGTCATTTGAAGATCAAACCTAGCAATGTGGTTTGAATCATTGCATAAGATATATCTTTATGTTTTTGGAGTCACTGAATTCTGGTTTTACATCATTTTGACCTCAAATAAAAAGGGAGATGAACATTTCTCCAAGGTCAGGTTGAGAATATACCCAGGGATTTGGTTTTTTTGAGAACGCTCGACACAGAATTTTCTCTTAGATACTCTTAGATATAATTTTTGTTCGAATATTATATGATACTTTCTGCATTTCACCTTGAAGTGACCTTGTTTGACCTGGAATGACCGTGACCTTGACCAGTTGGATGCAGCACATCTCAAAACCTGAGAATATGATTTTATTCCTATTTTACCGAACTACAAATTTTTCATGACCCTCCAGGGCCGGAGAGCTGATATATCGGCTCGGTCCATGATAGGAACATTGTACATAGTTGATAGTTGATAGAAGACATGAATTTGGGCACTTGCAAAGGAGGTTTCGAAACCTCAAAACCCGGCCCTTTAAAGGTTAATAAGGAGAGATAAAAGAAGAAACCGCGTATTATATACTTTTTAGCTTATTCAGAAATCATTTAGGAGGCATCACCATTCTCTGCATATATCATATTCAAAACCCTTAGATGGGCAAAGTTTAGAAACGTTTTGGAGAAACTTCAATTCCAAACCCATTTTTCCAAATTGTCTTGCGATTGGGAGCCATTCACAAATTAGAATTAGGTCCATCAGTCACATTCTTTTATTCCGACAATAAACCAGATTTCAACATATTCAAAGCAATGAGTTTATTCTGTTATCAAGAACAAAGAATGACCGATTTGAGAAATTCGACGCATCGTCGAAAGAGCAGGAGTTACTCGAGGAACCAAACGCGACCGAATGCTGGGACGAAACCGCATGGTCATAATTAACGGACATAAATTATCAATCCGAACATCGGTTAGCGGTACGAGCTGGTAGCACACGGGCGCGTCTGTGGCACGAGAAACGCGAGCGGCTGCGTATGGTCGTAGAGAATGGGCAAAGGGTAGCGGAGGGCAGGCTAGGTGAAGGGCGAGAGAACCAAGTGATTGATATAGAGATGCGGTCGCTACAGACCAACTGCTAGTGCTGACTCTGTGACGTACGTCTCTACGACTATTGTGAGCCGTCACTATCGTGCGACTGCTGTGCATCCCGTCGTAACTACCGCGAGATTGACGGGAAAGGCGTCAACGTCTCGCCTCACGAACACACCCACACACCCAAGAAACATTCTCAAAGCTTTCATGGTTCGATAAATTCTCCAACGTCCCATTATCAAGAGTGGAATTGTCTATATTATCCTAAGAATTCCGACAATCCAGTATAATTCAATAAACGAATTATGCAAAGTATCCACGTATGCATAAGCTGATGGCGATTAAAGATTATCGGCCTACTTTGTACAAGACCTGTTCGTGGATTCTACTGAACCGTAAAATACATTAGACTCATGAGCAAGTTGCGCAGAAATGAGAAGAAAAGAGCAGTGTGTGTGGATTATAGAATAGGAATATGAGAATTAAAACCGTCGAAGGAATTAAAGCGCGTAACCGTGGCGAGGATCTCTGAACTGCGTCTGTCCGTCCATCCTACAGCGCGCTTGGATATCGAGGATCGGATCTGGACCCACTCTTCCTCTTCCCTCATTCCCATTCCCTATGGTTCCCTCCTCGTTCTCCGCCTTTTCCATCCTCCTCGCAAGTCATGCGAGGCGCTTTGACCCTCCGCTTCGTATACCCCCAGAGAGTCCGGCGGCTTTTCATATTTCATTAAGGCGCGGTGGCTGCGACCATTTTGCATCCTGCACGTGCTCACTCTCGCGTCCAGGCTCTGTAATTCCTTCACTGGCTATTCCACTTCCTCCGCTTCGAAAAAGACGCGTATATATACGGACGCTGTAATTTTTCCGAGTCTGCCGGAAATGCGTAATTTTATCGGATGTAATGTATAAAGCGGAAACGTTTCGTTGCCCTCTGCGAGATATTCCTTTTTTAATCAGGCATTAAGCTTTTTTATTTGCGGTACTGACTTTGAACATCTCTCTGGACGAATAGGGGGAATTCATATTTTCAGTGTTATGTTTGATGCTAAACTTAACTTTGAATTACGAAAATGAAGAATGCGAAGCTCGTCCTTAGAACAATTGATCGTTCCTTAAAGTGTTCAGATATTTTTGGAGTTTTTATTTTAAACCTTGGTTGTAAGGGTTCTAGGAATGACAATTACCCTAAAAGATTCACACTGAATCCATTATTCTTCTCGCTAAGGTGTTATGTGCAATAGTACCCTTGAAACTATCTCCTTCAACTAGATCAATGTCATTTGGGGTAAATTGAAGGGCATTGCGTGCTTGTAAATCACAGAAATATTTAATCTCACTAGGTAATACAACATTATACGCAGAACTTGGTAGCCGATAAGTGTCAGTCAGAAATGTCAACGATCCCGAAGCAACAAGGACAGAAAAGATTCTAGACACCAGACTAAATTTCGAGTTTCCTTTAAGGGAGAAAATACCTTCAAGAAGATGAACTCTGCAAACGCATTACAAACATTTAACGTCTTCTCAGAACAACTCGGCAGTGGTGCCAAGATCATTATTACGTTAGTAATTTGTTAGGTTAGGTTAGGTTAGGTTAGGTTAGGTTAGGTTAGGTTAGGTTAGGAGAGATATTTCGAAAAATACTTTTTTGTAATTTTTGTTAATGCATGTACAGAGGCGTTGACATATGTATAATTCGCAAATGTTGTGTTGAGTTGAAGAGATATTTGAAGTTATTATTATTAAAGTTATTTTTGTTGGAGTTATTTTTCGGAAGTTATTTTTGCAAAGTTATTTAGTCATGTAGCCAAAATCAAGTGGGGAAACCACTAAATTTCTGTTTAAAATACATCTGGTTGGTACCCCACATGGTTGTAAGGTACAGGGATAAATAATCTTATTATGTAAAACGATATTTAGACTACTTGATAGCCGGCATGGTCAGTCAGAATTATTAAGAAACTAAGAGAAAACGCAATGGGAAAGGTAGCTTAAATCGGTAAGGAGACTACTTTTCGAATGTTGAACTTTTATAATGCACTACACACATTGTTAGAACACCTGAAAGTCATTCTAGTGTACGGCGGGTAGGGTATCTTAAAGGAAATTGGAAGGGGCGGTAGTATCATGGTTATGATACTAAGGTACAAATTGTTAGGTAATATGATATATTTACAATACTTGGTAGTCGACATATGATTAGTCGTGTCAACAAACAATAAACAGAAGCAACAAAAAGATTGTAGATATTAGAATAAGTATGTCCTTGAAGGAAATGGTTAGGAACCATGTTTTCCCAAAATCGAACTGTCAGAATGATTTACAACATTCTATACCTGGAAGACATTCTGGTAGGCATTCTTTCGGTAAATTGAAGGACGTTCCATAAGTTTAGCGTTTGTAGATGTAGACTCTTGTACAATAGAGGATATAAAATCTTAGTATCTGATATGACATACTTAGATGGTGACAGACTATCATTTCTCTGTCTAAAATTCCCACGAGAAAATCACCTATAATACCAACATTCCTAGAAACTTCAGGGACAGTCGCTCATGAACAAAAGTCAAACGGATATTTAGGCGAGTTTCCTAGTTGTTGGGTTACGCGAGTACTTTCGATAGGCCCGGAGGCTAAATCCTCTTTAGGACGAATATCGGGATAGATCAATATCCTTTCATAAAGTTACTGCAGGAATTATGGTATGGAATCATTAGGGCACCTCGGTAGGTGACACTTGACATGTCCTTTATTGCACTAATGAACTTTATACCAAGGGCGAAACACAGCAAAAGCTTTTTTACAGCCTGACCCATTTTTCAGTCTGAGTTCCACGTTTCCTTGAGGGGTGTAGGTTATTGTCCAAAGGTTGCACTCTGAGAATGCTTTAGAAACTTTTCACACCTTCTCAAAACACCAAGGAATTAGGATGATTGGCGCCTCTAATATATTGATTACACATTTTAGTTAAATCATGTTAGATATACTTCGACAACTTGGTAAATAATCGATGCTATGTCAAAGTTATCAACAAACCAAGAGCAACAATGACTGAAAAGTTATCTATATAAAGTCATGAAATCTGAGTAAATGTCCATTTTTCTTAAATGAGGAGAAGGTTACTTATCGAAAGTTAAACTCTCAGAAAGCATTAAAATCGTTTCATACCCTTTCAAAACATCAGGACAGTCCAGCATATATAGCCGAGGCTAAATATCCTACATTACTAGCAACGTTTTATTTTTTGTAACTGAAGATTCAAATTTTTCCAAACCATCATGTAATGAATGAAATAAATTTGCGTTTATCTAATGTGACCTCCCTTACCTTTGTTCCGAGCTCTTTCATCTTGGATCTCTGGTAAATCATCGCGCACCTTCGAAAGACTCAGGCTTTCGCGTGGTGGACTTTGGTGAATTTATTCCGGAAATACGTCCCCAGTCTGGAAGGATAAATATATTCCGGTTTTTGCATGGATTAGTAATGGGAGCTCTCTCGGGATGGACGCTCTTTCAGGGGATGCTTGGGGCCAACGCCGGTAAGGGGTGAAGCTTCTCTCCTCGTCAATTCCAGCTTCCATCCTCGTGTTACCCTCTTGGAGGTGGTCGTATTATCGACGAAGCGTACGATCGCGAAGTGACCGCAAAAAGCTGCTCCCTTATGCTTTGGATTTCGGACTCTGATGTCACGATCTACGATAGTCCTTTTGGGCTACAATATCGCCTTACGCTGACAATTACACGCGTTATTAATCGTAAGGTCATTTGTTTTTGCCACCTATTTGAGTGTTGGATGTATACTTTACTATTAATGGCATACATTTTACATTTTCCTTCATTTTCGTTGTTGGCAATAAAATCGTTGCAGCCAGCGAGTATGTAATCAGATTATCAACTTCCTGACGATACTAATGTTTAAAAATAGTTTCTACATCGATATTCCTAGTTTAAACGCTATTTTATACACACTGAAAAATAACATTGAACCGATTCAACTAACTAAATGGGTAGTTACCCAATGAGCATTAAATATTTATATGTACTTAGTTCAGCCGCAACTAAGTTTAAGTCGGATCGACTAAACTCAGTTAATTTCTCTGTATCTACAATAACTACTAAATATATAGGTTTATTAATGAGCAACTATCAATCATTAGTTAAATTACATGAATCGTTTTTTCATGCAAATAGTTTCTAAGTTTCTGACCTCTTGTTAAGATAGTAAGTTGTAAAAAGGGGATCGATTGTGTATGACCAAGATCAGGTTGGGTCTACATACTTTCCAAAATTAAAAGAGGTAGGCGAGGAGAAATGTTTTAATTTAACCTTACGGGAAAACAGGAATAGTGGGTTTTACTATGTAAATAGTAGGAGCTAGCGCAACTAAGTTTTTCAGTAGACTTTAATATTTAAATAGTAGACTCGACTATCTAATTTGTCGATGTTACTATTTAAATAGTAAAATTAATTAAAAGCGATAACTGTGTCTTAACCTACTATTAAGTTAGTAGCTCCAACTATTTCGTGTTTTCCATGCATGTTAAGTAGATTTTCATATATTATATACGTAAATCACCTATTTTCAACAAAAAATTCGATTGCAATTGTATGCGTATCATACGAATACTATGAAACTTGCTACGTGCTGTAGACTTTTAAAATATCTTGACGATTCCAACATTTCTACAATTACATTTGAATAAAGTTGAAAAAAATCCTGGAAAATGATTCCGGTTACCATAAAACCGTTATGAATGATGAAATGCCGATCTTAATACGTGCATTTAAAAAATTATATAAGCTATTGTTAAAAGTGTTATAATCATTTTTATATCACTATAAAACTCCAAACTTTTTATGATTTCTATTACAAGGAACTAATAACTTAGAATGTATTTATTTATGTATGTGACGATTTTAAATCGGTCATTATTTAAGTCAACAATATTCAAATATACAGTTTATATTGTATTTCGAGAAGATATAATTCATTTCTTTTAAAAAATAACCGTTTTCATATATGGTGCGGAAAGTCTTATTTTCCGCACGGAAAATGTAACAAAAATGGTCTGTTAGCATTCAATTAGACATCGTGAGGAGCTAATATATAAATTTAGTTGTTCTCTGAAACACAAAAAATAAAAAGAATCGCGCAAAAGGTAATATATATAATATATAATAGCCTATATAATGCATTGTATGTTCTATATTTTTTTGTAATAAATCAGTTTTAATTAAACAAAATTATTGCCGTATTTCGTATTTTGATAACGAATTCCCAATCTGCGACCACGAAAACACATTAATACCGAATTTGCACTAAATAAACTAAGTTGTCGTATTTTGATCCGCCATATTCGATTCGCTATTTTGAATTTTATAATCAGCTATCATAAATTTACATCTCCGTGATATAATAATCATATTATCATTCGTATCTCAAATATTGTGAAAATTAAATGGTCTTAATAGGTAACTACTGCATATTATGCGACCCCATTAATAGAATCATACTCAGGAAAGGTTCCTTGACATAATGTACAATACCGATTTTACATTTCATTCCCAAAAAAAAACTTTTATAGTTTAAAAAAAAACGCAAAGTATAACATTTTCACCCATGTATACTTTTTTTTACCATTCGATACATTGTGCTTTCACGATATGATTCAACAATCAATACTCAAACACCAGGCTACTGACACTGTCATATCTCAGTTAAATATAGTGCAGATTGCACAAGTTGACATGGCGAGACAATTCTGTATGGGTAATCATTTTAGAATCATGTCCATGACATCCCCCTATTTTCCCTCTCGTTTCGTTCTCTTCAAGTATCTATTCCACACATGTAACACGATACAGGGGAGAATGTAAAATGATAATATAAGTGTTATCAATTGTATTAGTTTGTGATTATTTGAATGTGGGAATAGAATAATAATTATTTTCACATATTATTTGCGCGAATATAATGAAAAGCTAAATTTTAAAATTGGGGCATCTTCCCTGGTAATTTAATATATCTGGCCGAAAATACACGGAAAGACTAGGTTAAGAAAAATTACTAAATCAAATGTAAAGTAGCTGTGTCACGTATTTTAATACACACTTTATTGCAAAACTGGTACACTTTAATGTTATTACAGCAAATTTTAATATATTTTTCCATATTCCAAAAAATACTATTCCAACCTACAAATTTTCCAGTTTGTTATGGCACTTTTAAAATAAGTGGGAAAATATATTTTAATATGGGAATTGAGATACACTAGATGACGCATATGTTATGATTAAATGTGTTTACTAATTGAATGAGCAACCCACTTTTCATATAGAAATTAGTATTTTTCAACTAATTAGCATTTACAGATTATTTCATATTTAAATATGAGGTATTTCAAAACGAAAGAAAGTATAAAATCTGCAAAACATATAAAAACAATAGAAATACATTAAAAATGTTTTCATTCGAAGGAATTTCATATAACAAGGAAATTTGCAACCTTTTCCAAACTCTTTATATTAATGTCTCATGATGATATGGCATACTAAGTCGGATAGAGATACTCTACTGTCATTTTAAAAAATTATCAGAAGAATAGTAATATCAAAATATTCAAACACGATTCAAAGGAGCACAAATTAATTAATTGTACAGAAATTTTACTTTTCTGTTACAAAAATCATCAAAAAGTATTTTAGTGGAACATTAATGGTATATGTACCAAACTAGCACATACAATTCAGCGTGATGGTACTAGCAACAAAAAAAAATCAAAATGATCATGTCCATGATGAAGTTTAGGAAAAATTTGGATTTTTATCGATTTCAATTTTTAAATGACACCTAAACGCTAAAAATTAGTTAAAAAGGAAAAGTGAGTGTGTGACATATTGTAACGAGCGTGGAACAAAATTATTAGGCTAGATAAGCAAAAAGTAAACCGATCGTAGATGAAACGATTCAGTTACCTTGATATTGATATAATACCAAGTAAGTACACAATCACAAGGGGATAATTCAGTAAAACGTGTTGTTAGTATTATTGTAATCCGTGTTTTGAAAAATCTCATAAATCAAACTAAAACCCCTTATTTTTACAACAAAAAATTAAAAATGAAACAGAGAGTACAAAAATAACATAAAAGAAGGCAAAAACAAAAAAATCAAATTGAATTAAAAAAATTAAAAAATAATTCTCCAAAACGTTGATTTTGAAGAATCAGAGGCAAAGGGACTACTGAAAAATCTGAATAATTATAGAAAAAAAATCACAAATTGCAATTTGCTCTCAAAAAACGAAAACACCAAAAGTTGTTTTGCGGAGAATAATTGTGCGAAGCTTTCGTTACTAAAGTAATCTCGTAAATAAATTAAAATTCATATTCAAGGAACTCAGTTCTCCAAACCAGGGATCTAGTTCGGCTGTGTTAAAAAACAGTACCACTTAATAATATCAACCAAAATTCTGATCGTGACAACAGACACTTATTTGTAGGATGTTAAGCACGGGTTACATTTGAAACGATTTGTCAATTTAGATTGTTATTCGTTGGTCGTTGGTCGTCTTGATGTGCTCTCAAAAAAACCCCTCCCAACCGAACTAGTTTACTTCAACTTAACTTTCACAAACGAATTTGTTTAGGTTACAAAAACAACCAGTTAGGTCAAGTCAATAGCAACCAAACTATGTACACAGTTAACTACAAGCATATTTCTCGTAACCAAACTCTTTTTTAATTGCATTAAGTAAACAAATTTATGATCTGTCGTTGGTGTTGTAAATCTTCCATCAACCAAACAGGTTTGTTTCAACAGAACTTTTACAACCAGACGTATTTAATCGTCATAAACTCCCAGTTCGGTCGAATCAAAAGCAACCACTCGAATAGTTCTAACAACTAGAATGTATATGTAATGATTCTACCCACCCAACCCTTTTTTAATACATTAAGTATAAAAATACAGTAAAAACTATCTTTTATGTACAGAGACAAATGATATGCATCGTGCGATTTGATTCACCGATGATCTTTGCAAGTCGACACCAAGTCGTTGTCCTATCAACCAAACCGATTCGGTCCAATCCAAATTTTGAACAAGAGTCGTTTATTCACCCAAAACAGCTAATTCCGTTGAGTTACTAGCAACCAAAGTATGATACCCAACAACCAGAGTTCTTTTTCTACACAGAAAAAAATAAGTCTCAAACTTGTTACATCTTAAATTCATCATTAGTTGAGGCTTAATTTTAGCCCAAAACTACGTTCTTTTTCTTAAATTCAGTCAATATTTAGGTCTTACTGTCAGACAACAAAACTGACTTTCTGCCGATTTTTCGGTTTGAAATAAGATTCGTCTAACTTAGATGCCATAAGCTCGATAAATCTTATTTTAAGGCAAAATGTCATCTAAAAGTCAGTTTTGCTCACTGAAAGTAAGCCAAAACACTGACTGAATTTAAGAAAATTAACGCAAACTCGGGCTTAAATTAAGCCTCACATGATGATGAATTTAAGATGCAATTTTAAGACTTATTTTTTTCAGAGTAGCATTCGAACCTATCCTTTAATGTATTAAGAATAAGCTTATACTTGAAGCGAATCTGTTATTTAGATTACCATTCGTAATTTCTTTGTACGGTATGACGGGTAAATTGTGCGAGCCGTTGGTCCGTCATCTTTACAAGATGTCAGAAAATGAATAGCCTTTGAACCAAACGGATACGGTTCAACCGAACTCATCAAACCAAACCCGTTTATTTACTATTAATTTGGTTGAACAAACAGCAACCAAATTTCATTGCTCCGACATCCAAAACTCTAAATACAAAACCCAAAACAATTTTTGACTGGGAAAATCTGAATCATCAATCTGTTGCACGTAACCGGCCCACGTGTCGCGCGCAGTATTACTCAGGGTGCATATAACCCTTTCATTGGAAATTTCGCTATAAAATTTGCTCGTCAACAGTACTTGCCCAAAGACGAAAACAAAAAGGTTTTCACGCAAGTCGCGGATTCCTGTGCAGGGTGTGGCTGGTGGAGAAGGGTTGATATGCTTATATCTACTCATGGAAAGAGGATGCCCCTATATATACCTATATTTATCCCTAGAAATATTGTACACGAGCTTACATACGTGTCCTTACGAAGGTGTAGGGCGTGCGTGTGTGTAACATCGCGAACCCGTCGCGCCGGGAGACGAGCTCCGGGAGAGGATGAAGCTGAATAAGGGTCGAAAGGATATAACGAATATGACGTCAATTTTAAGGCAGGGTCGCGAGAGAAGCAATCAGCGGCCGTGTAGGGATCGGACGTTGCGACAGAGAAAGCCCCTTCCAAGTCACCCTCGGACTTTGAACTTTGACGGCCGATGCGAGCCGTCACAAAGCACTGGTCTCTTCTTCACATTTTTTAGGGTTTGTTATACAAGAGGGAACCGCCTCTAAATATATGAAAATATTGTGATTTATTACTTAATTTTAATAAAATTTCATTTTTTCCGTTCGATTGTTTTCACATCGATGATCAACGGATCAAGTGATAAGAAGAACAGGACTTAAAATATGATTACAAGGTGTATATTTTGCATACTTTTATATTTAAATATTCTTTTTCTTCCTTTCAAGGTTCCTAATGAAACCTGACCTCAGATTTTGAGAATTCAAAATGTCGGATTCAATACGATCGATTGAAATGTAAAGACTAAGTTTAATGAAATGAACGTGCATATTCGGAAGGCTTCAGAGTCGCTGATTCTAAATCGGCTCACAAATGTTAAAACTTTAAAATGGCGGTTTGAAAATATCAACAGAGAAATTCGTTAAAAATGGCGAAATAACGCTTCTATGGACCAGAAATCAACATTTTAGATTTTTCGACATTAAACGTCGAATTTTTGTTACCATTCTTTCTCAAATTTTTATTCACACATGTGATGCATAGGAGCAGCCGTCATTGTACGCTGTTTGTAAGTAAATTTGACCGTTAGTCGGAAAAATAGGCTGCTCGTTAAAATTAGGATTTTTTACATTTTTAAACCGTTTTTTTTAACGTATTACGGATTCCATAGCGGGAGTACGGATACAGCTACAATCGATATTATAATATTACATAAAATTAAATTAAGTCTAGATTTACGATTAATTTTTTTCGAATAAATTATAAAAATCAGTTCTGTTGACGTGAAAAAAACTTTCTAGAAAAATAATCTTACATAATAAAGGGGCAAAAAATCTTTCAGGCATTTTGAGCATTTATTCACAGATTAAATAATGAGGTTGTCCCACCAGTAAGAATCAATTCTGATAGGGATGTTTCCCGCAGAATCTAAATATGTACCACAAAATATTCATGTGAACCTAGTTTTTTACCAAAATGAAGGTCCAAATTGTAAAAAAAATCGCGCCCTAAAACACGTTTTTTTACCCCTTTGACCTTTAATTTCGGCAATAAATATGTCCAATATTTTTAAGTCATTTTTCTATTCAGAAAAAATCCTAGCAGAACTAACTCTTACTGGTAGGACAACAGAATTTATTTGGACTATGAATAAATGCTCAAAAATGCCTAGAACCGAATTATTTACCCTTTTGACCTTCAATACCTGAAAAAGTAGAGCCCATGGGCTATTTTGGTGGCCGTATTTGTATTCTGGAGCAAAAATCCTATCGGAATCGACTGTTACTTATAGGATACCAACTTTTTTAAGTTTTCTTAAGAATTTCTAGTTATTTCAATCACAAAAATAGTAAATCAAATTAACAGTACTTTAGGGTTAAAATGACCCGATTTTTATTATTTTAAGCATTTTTTTATATTGTACATCACAGTTAATTAATTAAGTTAACAGAGCTTAATAGTAAATAATGTAAAGACTTTCAAAGGTCTGAAAAAGTAAAAACTTTCAAAAGTAAAAATTCACAATAAATTATTTTCAGTTACATTTCGCATAATTCCTCGCAAATCTCTCAAAGTAAATACGAAAAGAATAAAATTTATACGATATAGCGAAATATTTTTTACAACAACGTTTAAACTTTCATGTTTTTTATTTTTTTAAATTTTAATAATTCACAAACCAAAAATTATATTCTCATTATTTATGTATCCTGTGATGTGAAGTTTTTGTTTTAAGATTTTTTATTAAACGCCGGTTTTAGGTTAAGTAATTATCATCACAATTAATAATGAATTAAGGTGTTAATATTTTTATATAAATATCCACACTTTGGCCATTTATTCCATGTCCGAGCTTCCTAGTGCTTCGATCCACTGTGAGACGGTCATTTATAAATGACTGTTTTAGGATTTCTTTTATTTGTCTTGTAAGCCTTATTTACATACATTTGAATATGTACGTATATTTGCATGCCTTTGTTTCTTATCTAATTATTTTACAAATGATTTCTTTCTTTCTTACTTTTCTTATCTATAAAAATTTTAAAGTATATAGGAAATTGCATTCTGATAATACATTTTCTAACTGAAAGCTTTTCTTACATACAGTGTTGATATATGAATAAATCTTAGATGAACACTGAATTTTATTGGGAAAGTGCAAAAGACTCCATTGTTTGGAAGATATTTTATGTTTACAATATACTATGTGTTTCAGTATTTCAGGTTTGTTACACAAAAGTAAATTAAAAATAGCTTATCTAATTTGACAGATCGAGGAGTACAATTAAAGCAATAACGGTCGTTTGCAAAAATGGCAGTTTTTATTTATAATGATTTAAAATGTGTTTTTTTGTAGTTTAAACATTTGATGCATTTTATACGCACATTTTCAGTCTGAACGTGTCTCGCAGTTCTATCGCACGTATTTTCTTCGTTTTTAATATATTATTAAGTGTATCACTTTTAGAAATGCTAAAAATGCCGTAGTAGAAAATGTGCCATAAAATTAATGATGTGACAATTAATTTTTCTCGCCTTTGGCGTATTTTTTGCTGTCGAGTATAATTTTCATGCTGATAGTAAAATGTGTACGATGTATATAGATATTTAGAAGATTCAATAACTTTCATGTAGTATTTATATACTAACATTTAAGTAATCAACAAATAAGATCTATTTAATAAACCATTATTTTGTAGTAATTTTATTGACTTTCTTGGTTGCTTTATTAAATTACAAACGAATTATTAAAGAAAAAGATCGATAAGCTTCGTTTTAATTATTTGACTTTTGTGTTTAGTAAGTACAATATTAATCGATTAAATTAACTTTTTATTACTAATATTTTTAAACATACATGAAAGTAAATTTCCTAAATTTAATACGATGAACTCTGCACACATTAAAAGTCTTAAAATTGTTACATCTCAAATTCAACACTGTAAAGGGATTAATTTCAGTCTAAAATTGAACTAATTTTCTTAAATTAAGTCAATATTTGCGCTTAAAGTCTTACTTTCAGGCAGCAAAGTTTAATTTTAGTCGAGATTTAGGCTTAAAGAAAAACTTTTTGAGCTTGTCACATCTAAGTTAGAGAATTCTTATTTCGATCCTGAATATTGACTAAAAGTAAGTTTTTAAAAGAAGCTAAAAACAGGGTTTTGAACGCAAATATTGATTTAATTTAAGAAATTTAGCACAATTTTAGGCTAAATTTAAGCCTTTTACAGTGCTTAATTTGAGATGTAACAATTTTAAGACTTTTTTTTCTGTGTATAATAAAAACTGACAATTCTGGGACATTAATTCATATATAACTCATTATATATAACTATCACTAATTATAATCTTATAAATAAAATTAATGAATAATTTTCTTTGATTATTTAACAATATAGACAATAATATTGAAATTCAATTTTATTTATATTAACAATTTTGTTTCACATCAATAGTAGAGAAAGTAGGAGATTTATTCGGGTAAAAAATGGAACGTCTAATTTCTTTCAATTAATAATTTTCTCTGTTTAAAAAATAATTTAAATAATTAACTCCTAAAATTTAGTAAAACACTAAAAACATTCTATATAGTTTTATTTTTTCAACTCTTTCTTTTTAATGAATAGTATTTCCAATGAATGACAATGTATTATTTTTGTTTCAATTCCATCGATTGATATAGTTTTAATTTTTTCTTTAGGAATATAATAATTATGATATATTTAGTCTGAGAATATCCTAATCTTTTGCAATTATTAATTAAATGTATGTATCTAAAATATAATTTTTTTTTCAAATTCTATTTTAAAATAATACAAAAAACGTTGAATTATTAAAAAATAATAATAACAATTAAATCACAAATCTTAAAAGATTGATGAACGTAATTTTCTAAAATATAATTTTATGACAGTTACTACGTAAATGTGACAAATTTGCTACGCAAAAAATAAAAGTTTCTTACATATTAAAATATGTTAACATAAATTATTGTTTGCGTTAATTGCTCGTTTATGGGTAAAGAATAATTTCATTTACACATACATATTTAATATGTTCGCGGAATATATTTAATTATAAATTATATACCGGAAGCGTTCATTTACTTCGAATAAAATTAGTTTTAATTAATTATATTCAACTTTCACCGTTTTAAAATTTCCTTACTATTTATGACGTATGCTGTTATAACATTATTAAAGTAAAAGTTAATTTAATTAAACTTTTTTAACGATGAATTGATTTCTTTTCTCTTTTGTTTTTTGAACTAATAATACATCGCTACTTTATCAGAAAGATTTCAGTTTTAATAAGAGAACTCAAATTCCAAATCGTTAATCAATAAACCGTTTTTATGTTTCATACATTATTTTTAATTCAAAGGAATTGTTTGAAATTAAATTTGAACAATAGTTTTTTGATATTGCTATTTGTAAGACACGATTTTTTTAAAAGTTACAAAAAAGTTTAATATCACTAGTGGATAATAGAGTCCCTTCATTAATGGAAGTTGTGCAAAGTTAAGCACGCTAAATAAATAAACAAAAACTTAATTTACTATTAAGAAAAGTGATTTTACTAGTGATTTATTGATCTAAAAAGTAATCTTTCTTTCATGACTCGTATAATATTACTAACGTAATTATCTGAAAAACAAAGAATAACAGTACAAATTGAGAATTGATTTTCTAACGTTTTCTATTATTTCATAACTTAGTCATTTTCGAAATAACGAATTCTTTAAGTAGTGTCGAATAAATACTTACCGTGTTACGAAAGTAGTAACAAAGCAATCTTCATGAAAACATTAATTAAAAAACGTCGGTCGATGGTGATTTACAACTGTAATAAAAGTGATCATAAAGTATTGTTTTTTGACAAATTCATAATACACAGAATGTTCGGTCATTTTCAACTATCAGACAACAACAGAGTATGTTTCGAAGTCTCTCCGCAAGGTGGTGTATTAAGCGTTACGTTGAAATGTTTGTATTATTATGATATACAATATTATACTCGCAAGTGATGAAGGCATAGTTGGGCCGTGCATAAACACTTGATTTTAAATAACGTGCATGTATTAAGTTTTCGACTGAAATATAATAATAATAGTCAATAAATTATAATAATACTAATTTTAATTAATATAATAAATTTAATAAAGGTGAAGATAGAAACTGTTGCTTTGTTTTAGATTTTCGACAACAAGGACCATTAAAGTGGAAAAATTCGATGCGACGGGATTTGAACCCAGGATATTTCGATTGCCGATCGCAAAAGTAATTTCGAGATCGAATTATAATTGACTGTTTACTATTTTCATTTGAAACTTACATTGAAACAAAAATAAATAATATCAGAATTTCAGTGCCATCTATAATTTAGTAATGAGAAACGCAGTTTTTAACACAGTTTTATTTATGCACGGTAAGATGCCGGTTTTTCATAATCGCTAATATTGTTTTCGTTTACATTAAACTACAAAATAAATCGTATAGCGTGTACTAATTTATTCATATTTCAGAAGCACTATGAAAAATTACTTGTAAAATTTTACTAACATATTACATATTTTATTCGGTTGTCTCTCAAGAATAGTAAACATTTCGAACCAATCTAGGCCTATATAAAATCCGAAATGCCATGAAAAATTGTTAAAGACGTAACTTCTGCAACAATAGATAACAATACTACCGAATGATGTTGCACTAGGAAATGGAAAATTAAACTTTGATTTGTTAAAGTTAAATAAAGTTTCTGATCTAATCGGTTTTGTCAGTCTATGTGGACTGTTCAAGACGCATGAGGGGCCAACCACAGATATTTAATACGTCAGTGATCAAGCTATTGGACCCTTCGGGTAATGTATTTGAATACTCGTAGGGTCCGACTACAAAACATTCATTTGATATTATCGTTGCAAAATATCATTTCCAATATCCCACATCACTTCTTATTATATTATATTCTAAAATGGCTGATACTGATTACTATCTCCAATAACAGTGTTTAATACCTACACTGCAAACATTTTAGAATGCAGATGATATCATAGTGTATGTCAGGATCAATTATGAATAGACCGCTAATCTTCTTTTATCAATTATATTTTCTATTCAAAATAATGTAATACTACACATAATACATCACAGAGATTATTTACATATATTGTATATATTATTAGTATCCTGAAAATATTAGCCTTTACAATTAAAAATAACAATGTTGTGCAAGCAAACTGGGGTAAATCTACATTGAAATAAAAGTGAGAAGCAAATCACAAATGCCGTGTAATATAGGAAGTACAATACATTTTGATAAAAACTTGTCTCTAAGCTGTCTTTAAGAACTGATGTATGATGCTATACAATATTAGAAATGATATAGGTAAAAATGAAAAGAGTGTGCTATATTTGCGTTTGAGTATACATATAATGATAAACTTCAAAATGTGGCCAAAACGGAGAAGAAAAAAAAAACAAATTAAGTAGATTATCAGAACAATAGCCGTTCGGTTACAAGTACAGAACTAATTCGGTTGCCACAACCAATCGGTTCGGTTATACAAACCAAACCATTTCAGATATATTTCTAAAAGAATTTGGTTATGAAAACCAAACTATCTCTGTTAAAAGTAACAAATAAATTTAGTTGCCAAACGAAATGGTCCAATTACAGAAACAAAACTATTTTGATTATTTGTAGCATTCCAATTTAGTTAGTCCAAAACGGAACCAGTTCGGTTAAAAATAACAAATAAATTAAGTTACTAGAACCAAATAATCCATTGATAGAAACCAAACTATTTCGGTTAGTAGTACCAAACCATTTTGGTTATCAAAACCAAACGGTTATGTTACAGAAACCAAATCAGTTAGGTTAAAAGCACCAATCAAATTTGGTTAGCACAATCATATAATGTGATTATGAAAACCAAACCACTTCGGTTAAAAATACCAAACAAATTAAGTTACTAGAACCAAATAATCAATTTGTAGAAACCAAACCATTTCGGTTACTAGTACTAAACCAATTTTGTTATCAGAACCAAACATTTTGATTGTGCTAATGCTCATACGTACACAGCTGTGGTATTTTTTTTAGTAATGCAATTTATCGTTCGACTTCGGAATAAACCAAACCAATATACATGATGAAATATCAATAACTATTGAATAATAAGGAAATGAAACTATTTAAAATTTCGATCGTCGTTGGTTGTTTTGTGTACCGACCAACACTTCGCAGATTATTCTAATGCCAAATGGGTTTGATTGCCGTTATCTATTTCAACTAAATATGGTAAGACACCCTGAACAGATGAAACCATTGACAGTGTGGTATACATCCACTATGCATGGTTTATTAGTCATTTTCGAAAATCTTTATATGTTCAATTCAGCGTATATTTCTTGAACCAAACCTGTCATATAACTTATCCAACCGAATTCGGTTTGGTACCTCAACCAAGTTCATTAAGTCAACAATAACCAAACTATTCAGCAACCAGTATTCTGATTATAGCAACCAAACCCATTCCTAAATGTAAATTGACAAAGAACCAAATATTTCAAATGTAATTTTGCACTTTGCACAGATATTTTTCATAACTTTGTTAATATTTTCAACTAAATCCACGAATTGAATCCGAACCCATTATAACTAATTAATCTACACGGACAGGTGAGTAAGGCACGGACGGTTAATCCTCCATGAGTCCTTCAGTTCTTTAAAAATAGATCATCATCGTAAAAACAAAGAGGCGACGATATTATCTCGAGTCTGAAAGATTCGAGAAGGGAATCACGGATCGAGACATCGACTCGCCAGGAACAATACCGGCGTAATTCATAATTGAATACCGCCAAGCCGGATGGCGGAAAGCTGTGGGCGATAAAAGCATCGCCGCTGCATATCCTATCCACGGCATCTCACACGAAAGCTTCAAAAACCCATACATCCACGTTCCGGTTCATTCAGAGACGCACACTGGTTAACTTTCCGTCGTCCACTCGTCCACAATCGCATCTTTTGCGACGCACCTACATGTAGGGTATGGTCGAAAGTATGGGTATGGAAACGCTTAAGTGGTGCATTGGAATCGCTCAAACCACGTTCTATATCTTGCTCTCTTATCTTTCTCTTTCTCGACCACCCCCTCGTTTCGCATTTCCATCGGAGCGAACGACGACAGCCTATTGTTTCAACGTATTAGTCATTCGACGTATCGCAAAGTGTGTTGGAAGCGAACTCGGCCGCCACCCACTTTCGCCCACTTTACTCTGCCCTACCCCTGGCAAATCCCTTCCGAACCTATTCCTCCAACTTCACC
Source organism: Trichopria drosophilae (assembly GCA_030407085.1). NCBI lineage: Eukaryota > Metazoa > Arthropoda > Insecta > Hymenoptera > Diapriidae > Trichopria > Trichopria drosophilae. The sequence continues at coordinate 116,170,928 of CM059585.1, read as the reverse complement.
CCTCGTTGCCGTTTCATCCCTACCTTCTTTCGACCATTCCGCGGACTATCTGTAGACTTTGGGATTCCGCCACCGGGCGTCACTACCGGACGGACATTGAATTTTCCAACTTACTTGGGAAATTCCAAAAGTTTGATCTGCGAAATAATTTCATATTTACTCTCTTTATAGAATAAATAATATATATTTTATAAATAATAGTGCACATATTTTCATATAATTTATATCATAATTTGTTCGTAGATTACTGGTTTGAAGATCGTCAGCATTCTGTTTTAATTTTATGGATCTTCATTATCCATCCATTTATATTTATTCAATAAGTAGTTTGCTGTCTACAACCATAATTCTCCTTGTTCGAACTGGATAGTTTAGTTCCCAGTGCTTCAACAGAACTAGCCTGCTCGTGGTGTCTACATGAGAATTAGGCACCTAAAAACAGTTTGGATTGCGAAACCGGTTTTGTTTGAAAAATAAACAAATGGGTTCCAAATCGCCATCATAACTACACTTACAAGTAAACCTACCCAAGTATCACCGATTTTTCTGCAATTTTAATATGTTGTAGTACACGAAAAACTAAGACACGGGTATTGTTCTATATCTGCCGAAAAACGTTTTTAGGGGGTGAAACAGCACCCTCAAAATAGGGGTTAAAATGAAAAAATTGCGATATCATGAAAACCAGCGAATCGATTTGAATAGTTTTTGGTGTAAAAGCTTCTTTCTACAGAATTCGAAGATAGATGTAGGTATTTTGAAGGGTGAGTGAAAATTAGGGGGTAAACTACCCCTAAAACTTGTTTCAAAAAGGTCGAAATTGATTTTTTACAGAAAAAGAATGTCCATTTTAGGGGTAGTTTACCCCTAATTTTCACTCACCCTTCAAAATACCTACATCTATCTTCGAATTCTGTAGAAAGAAGCTTTTACACCAAAAACTATTCAAATCGATTCGCTGGATTTCATGATATCATAATTTTTCCATGTTAACCCCTATTTGGGGGGGGGGGGCTGTTTCACCTCCTAAAAACGTTTTTCGGCAGATATAAAAAAACATGTGTCTCTTAGTTTTTCGTGTACTACAACATATCAAAATTGCAGAAAAATCGGTGAGTGACACTTGGGTAGGTTTACTTGTTAGAAATTACACTCAGTTTAGACAAATTAATTCCATTATTTTATTTAAAATGGTTCGCAATTACAATAATCGAAGATATTGGATTTGATTTCTTTCCGTAGCCATATAAAAGAATCCAATTCGCTTGGTACAATATACAATGTTACTGCTATAAACAAATGTGTATACATTTAGATCATCGTAACTAAACCATTAGATTATGTCAACCGCTCATATTACTTCCTATAACCAAATTCATTTATTGTTTCCAACAACCGAAGGTTTAATTATAAGAACCGTACCTGGTCGTTTATCACAACCAAACGATTGGTTGTGCGAAACCAAACCAGGTCCAGCTACTCTTCTTTGATAAAAACATAAAATTGGTTTATTTCAGTATACATTAAGTTTCGTATTTAGATTGTCCTAAACAAGCTATTAGATTATCGAAACCGAATATTTTACGCCTGGTAAATAAATTCATTTGGTACTAATTAGTGTTGTGTCTAACAACAGAAAGTTTAATTATATGAACCAACTTCGTTCGGTACTAATAACCGAATCTGGTCGTTTATCACATCCAAACGATTGCTTGTACGAAACCAAACCAGGTCCAGCTACTCTTCATTGATAAGAAAATAAAATTGGTTTATTTCGGTATAAATTAGGTTACATATTTGGATTTTTATTCACTATCAAACTCGGTTCATTTTTCTTGTACCTTACGGTTTGACTTTTCTAAATACCCATAACATTACTCTGTTTCACCCTTTGAGATAAAAATTTCGAAAATTGGATTAAGTTATTTTCTTCGAAAAAGTCGAAATCCATGAATTAGCAACAAGGATAAATAGCACCATTCTTAAGCTTACGAAAAATATTGCTCTACAACCACGAAAGGGTTCGAAAGGGGAAGGGGGTGGTGCAAGGCGAAGAGAGAGACGGTGCAAAGCCATCAAGTGCTTTTTGCGCCTCCGTACAGGCAAGGGCTTCGATTTTACTGCGAACGCGCTCGTTACGTGGCTTAAACGCTGAAAGCTCACCTCGTTTGCCATAAGGGCTGCATCTTCCCCCCCCCCCCCACCAAAACACCCCTTTTCATCTTCACCCTTTCCCTCGATCTCACTCACACCCCCCTCAGCTCTTGGCGATCTTCGCTTCGGAAATGTTCGATAGCAGGAGAGTGTCGTCGTTTACGCTAATGGCATGTGATTATCAGCAAATCGTGTTCGCTAAAAGCAGAAGAGTGACGGCTCATGCTCTACCCTATAATAAGTAATTATAGATGATAACGACGATATCAACGCTTAATAGCAATCCATACAGATTTCCTGATCTTTCGGAGTGTATGTTGCTAACTGTTCGAATAGAAATATTTAAACATTTTGTAATGAAAATTGGAATGCTTGTGTTAGTACTCAGAGATTTGACACTTCCAGAGATTTATTGAACGTCGTAATGCATTTAGGTAATTCTATGCGAAAAGAGAATGAAATTGATAAAACTGAATAAAAACCAGTAAATTCAACTTGATAAATTCGCGATGAGACCGTAAAACATAAATTTTAGGTCATAAGCGAGCAAGCCTATGTATAATGTTATCATTTCTCTAATCAAACGATTCTTCTTCTATTATCACCGCTAGGTGCAATATCAACTTCTGAAGCTACGTTTGTCTCCCGGCATTCAAATGGTTCAAGAATTAGTATATAAAAAATGTCTTCATTACGTAGCAGTCTTTATATTGGTTACTATATAGTAGATATCAGATACATACTTTTCTATTGAAGCAATCATGTTCAACGTCTACTTGATTATGGTTTTCAGGACCGCTAATTGTAAATTTCATTCCAGAAATTAGAAATTCAAAGTGGCGGATCCAATACCTGATACTGATTCTAAAAAATTATGATTCGAACTAAAAATAAAGATAATCATTCACCAAAGCATTAAATGTGTATTGATTTTACCTTCAGTTCTTTCCATGGAAAATTAAATTTGCATACACGCGTAACAAAACGTTCCCTAGACACTGTATTACGACATTGTAGATTTATTGCGGTTTGTTTTACAACTAATTATCGGTAGTACAAGAAACACGGCTGCACGAAATAAGAATTTTGAAATTCATGTCGATAATAACTGTATCGTGCCACAACGGTGCAATATACTTCTCGTATAGCCGACAGTTTTTTAAGTCTTATAATTATCAACCGGACGTGTAAACGGAACAAGACTTCCACGAAAGATTGAAGACGAGGAAGTTGTGACAAGATTTCAAATAATTAAATCGATTATGACACTGATTTACGTGAATGCTGAAATAATTGCAATTATTCCATAAACAAATATTTATCTTTGATAAATAAAAGACACAAGGTGAACATTTTAAATTTATTATACAATTCTGCAAACGATTAAAATTAAAATTTCATGTTTTTCAATATCACACTTTTTTCGATACCTTGTCGCACTTTCTAAATAATTGTTGTTTTCAAGATGATTTTGAATAAACATCCATCTTTGAATAATAAACTTGAATAATGTACAGTCTCCTCCCTTAAGTTATCTCCCGTTATGTTAAATCTCCTTTTAAGCCAGAAATTTTTCTCTAAGTTGTATTCAGCATAACCCCCTCCCTTTCCAATTTCCTTTATTCCACTCTAGTATCTACGTAGGTACGGAGAATAAAAAATAAATAGTGGGAGTTGGAAAAATCCGCAGGAGGGGGTGCCGCCATCTTTATTACACTGACGAAAATAAAGGAGGGGGTTGCGGTTTAGTGGGCCATTTATCTTTCCACGCTAAGAACCTTTTTCTTTGAATAATTTTCATATTGTTTTTAACATAATATCCTTTAGAAAATAAAAAACATACATTGTCATGTAATGATAATAGCACTTGTATAAAATATTACTTAGAGATTTTCGTGAATGATAAAGGGATCATATCTTCATATTCCTGATTACTAGCTGAAGTCTTGATAAATCTCGAAATGAAATATAACATTATGACAGCGTTCTAGTCACACTACTGACGATTCAAACTGTAGCGGCATCTATGAGAAACATCAAGAGTTCGGTACCACACGACGGGTCAGTATGGGATTACTTCACCCTATAGAAAAATATTTCTAAAACGTATTAAATAAATGTCATTTTTTCATACATTTTTTCCAAAGCTTCAATTTTCAATTATAGATTTATTTAGTTACTCTTTAACTTACAGGGCACGTGAATTTCTATTTCAATTCATGGTATTTGAACATTCTAACGTAGAGTTACATTAAATGCAATTCAAATTTAAACAATTTGTAAGAGTGCATCAAAGGATAGCTCCTTGTAAAGAAAACTTATTACACAATATTTTCAGTCTTCATTTTTAAAATACCCTCAAAAACTTATTTAACAAAAGAATAGAGCCGTAACTTATTATAAATGCAGTTTCAATATTACATAAACTTTATTATTTCACGTAACCATATTTTTCGTTTGTTGCTTGAAATACTTTTGTATTTTGTGTCAATACGCCTTGGGCGGACGTAAAATAACCATAAAAATTCCTACAGATTTTTTTTCGTTTTTTCAACTTTCTTTCCTCTTCAATTTTTCTTTCTCTAAACATCTAAATGAATCATTTTTTTCCACCAAAGCTTAAAAATGTGATACTATATAAAAACATCCATTAACTTTTCTATACGATTTCAAAAATCTGATTAGACTTTAAAAATATGAACAATTGCAGTTTAGATTTTATTTTATTTTTATATAAATCCTTTTAATAGATTATAAAGACTATTTTTTAATGTTTCTTCAAACTATTCTTTACTACTCCTAAATGGTACTAATAGTACAAATACGTTTTTGCCAGATTTCTGACTATTTTTCTAATTTTCTAAATATTCATTTAAAATAATGCTGAACGTTCCAAATGGATTTCTAATCGTAAGAAGCACCGAAAAATCGGAAGTACCGGAAATATCTGACCGGAAGTAAAAAATGTCTAGCAAAGTTCGACGACGTCGAATATCCGTAACGATATAACGAGGGTAATGACGCTCGTCACGCTCATCGAGATCGATTCCAATTCGGCCTCAGAAATGTGGTCAAACATTGGTGTGTACAAATATATACACGCCAAGAAATATTGCTTTCTCCTGGGCTCTCGAGGTGTTCGTTTGACGTTATACGATAACCAGATATCGTGTTTATTGCCTATATACCCGCGATCGCCATCAGGGAATTTCGTTTCGTGCAGAGTTTCGATCTGATCTTATTCTCTCTCATACCTAACTGTATTGAAAACCCTGCACAATACATGTAATAAGATACGGAATAATATTTGCCTTTACTGCAAAATAAAATCAAATGGTAACCACTAAACAAAAATTAATAATTATTTCCTTTAAAATGACATTTAAATTTTTACTAAACTTAAACTTCGACTTTCTTTTTGTTTTCTCCGTTTTTTTTCATAACTATGCAATATTGAAATATTTTTCAATAAGGAAACGTCTTTATTGACAAGTACTTTTGCGTGAGTTCAAATTTCCCGCCGGAGTTTTAAGTAGAATGATGCGTGGAATTACGCATACAGTAGAAACATTCCGTTTGTGTCAGACAATACTATTTAAAAATGTTGTCATTTATTATACATAAAAATTAGATTTACGAGCACAAGACGACCAGGAAATAAATAAACATTGAATGATGATAACAATTTTCGTTCAAAAAAGACAGGAAAATGAACTGCAGAAGGGGTCTAGATTTATTAAAAAATAAATCATAATCTGCGGTCGAATTATTCACGTTCACATGCAACTCGGCAAAAGTTAAGAATCCTCGTTGTACCGTGATCGACTAGAAAGTTCGAGCTCACGCCATTCGTTGATCAATGGGTAAAAACTCCACACGATAGCCTTGCTGCATGCGTTGATTCGCTTCTTCATTACGGGGCTAAAATAGAATCGACAATGCGACCTCGCAACAAGGCTGTGCTTAGTTCCAACTCTTGTAATCGATTTGCCGTGATTTTGACGTCATGATTTCATCTCTTTTTTGTTTCAGTCAGTTCCTCGAATTTTTTCTTATGCTCCACTTAATTTGCTCCTGTAAAGACAAAATTTCGACAAAACATTTCAGAAATGTCATATTTTTTATCTGCTATTTCTTATCCAATCAGATATTTTGCAAATTTCGAAATGGCGTAGATTTTTTTTCACAAATGTGGTGTTCCCTACGCCATTGCATACCCGAATGGGGATACCTCTTAAAATGAAGGTGTCCTGCTAAGCAAATTATGTAACGGCCCTTTGGAATGGTGAAGATCTTGATAAAATTATTTGTGATTCGATTATTATAATATCAATGTATAATATGATGATTTAGTTGAACTAAGATGTGATAAATCATCGCTTCATCCTTATAAATTTATATGTTTGCAATCCCTTCCACCAGTTGTTAACGATTTTATCGCATAACAATCGAAGATATGAAGAATTAGGATGAAAAAGTGGTGATGAACAGTACCTAACCACAAAATGGTTCATTTCTAACCTCAAATTTATCAGATATCACCTATTTTAACAGACATTTTTCGTATTTTTCATTTTCTAATTTCGTATTTTCCATTTTTTATGAAAGGTGAATTTGTAATTGTTCATCATCGATGATCGATACAATCATTTTTTTAAGATTTCTTTTTTTCTACTGTTTACTGGACATTCTACCAAAACTTCTACAATAATACTCCATTTAAATTTCACTGTTGAGGATTAAAGATACATCAGAAAAGATCAATGCAATATTTTTAATTGAATTTGATTGGGTCGACTTAAAATGTCATGCTAAAATCGTTAGGGCGTTATTGCATGAAGTAAATTGGTTGGAAAGTAGTATAAAGTAGTTGAGTTCGGACCAGTAGTAATAGGACCTTTTAAGTCCGGCGGGGAGCAAAGTGTGACCACGAACATAAGGTCTTCGAAAGTTATGCCAACGATGCGATGCGCCTGCAGGACAAGATTGAGGACCAACCGCGTGGAGAGTTATACTTCCGAGGTCAGCCCGCAAACTCGTAAACAGTGTAGACTCCCGTGCAAACCCTACCGGTTTGTTATTCAAACGATTAAACGACCCGGTATGATATCAAACCCAAATTTAGCCGTTAACGCGCGCGATAACTTGACTGACACGAACTTAAAATTTTGATTTGATTATGAAGTTTATTGATGTTTGATAATCATTTTCAAGCAATATATCTAATTAATTATCGTCAAAATCAATCTCTACGAATTTTCGTCAAATCGGACCATTTAAAATTAAGCATCAAAGGAAAGTAAGGAATAAATTCAAGAAATTATATATATATTGTGATTAATTAAGATTTGTCATAATAATAATATTGTTTCTAAACAAACAGTAAAAGACATCTTTCACAACTCTCTAAAAAGTTTCAACATTTTTTGGACCTCTTAAATACTACTCAAAAATACCTCTTAAATAATTGGGAGCTCTCCGAAAATATCATTTCTCACACTCATAGCGCAAAATGCTATTTTGCTCCCTATATTGCGGGAATAAAATATCGCATTCTCTCTCTAGGGAGCAAAATGAATTTAGCCAGGAGCAAAATAAGTTTCTCTCACTCTTTTCCCAAAACACTATTTTGTTGCCTATATCGCGGGAACAAAATGGCACGTTCTCGTATGAGAAAATAATATGTACAACAAGGGAGAACAGGTGTTTGCAAACTCATTCGAATCGCCGACCTTGCTTCCTTGGGCGTCAAACTCGCCCTCGTCGGCAAACACCTATTTCGCTCGCTAGTTGCCCAATGTATATTACCTAGTTTATCCAGAAGAAACTCAGATCACTGAGGAACGCAATAGAAAAAAAACCAAAGTGATTCGAAATAAGATAAATTTATGATCTTAAGCATAAGACCTATTAGAATTCTTTAAGGGACGTTATAACAGACTCCTTGAGGTATCTGCAGCTCAAGTAGTTTTCTCCTTTAACATTTTAGTTAAAATGAAAAACCTTTTTTTTGTGTTATAAATAAACATTTTTTCATAAAATTATTGAAAGCAATTCAAATTAATTTATAGAAATAAATTCTCAACACACATAGATTCTATAATTCTCCATATTCATAAAAAGAAAAAAGTTTTATGATAAAAATAATGTCGTAAATCGTGTAAAAATAACTAAAATACGTCGGCTGTGGAATACATTCTTCTATCTGTATATCAGAACATGCCAAGAAATAAGAACGTTGAAAAGTACGTAATAATTACTTCTCGTGTTTATCCGTGCGTTTTACTACCGGTGTTCAAATTTTATGAGGCCTGTCTGCACCGTGTTCGAGAAAATTAACTTGAAAAGGGCACTTGGAGAAAAGCGATTTCCTTAATGAAATAACTAAGTAAAATCATTTTCCATATTTATGAATTAGAGAAAATAATTAATTCTATTGTAAGTGTCCCTTCTTCGGTAAGTAAAATAGTAAAACAACAGTACTTATTTAAAATGTTCGTAGTATTTTATTTTTCAACATTCGACGAAAAGAAAGTTTTTTTTTTTCAACAATTCGATATTTTACAATGAATTTTCGTTGCATCAGCTGCTCCAGGGAGAGGAAAACTTTCGTAGGTTCTACTATATGTTAACGTACGAATGAACTGTGACCAAGCTCGACGACGATGGACAGAAAAAAATAAAGAGAAACAAAAATCTGTAGTGAAGCAATTATTAATGGAGGAGCATGCAAACGGTTGCCAGAAACTTTCGGCACGCAAATAAGCCATATTCCTTTGCTTTCCCGTGCATATTTCAACTTTGGCCAACATTACTCCGGCTACCTTTACCTCGTCCAGATTTAAATCCATCTTTGGCACCGAATCCTGCTCTTTTAGAATCCTAACCACGGATTTAACATTTTCTACTTCTGCGATAATGAAATGACGTAAAATGAACCAAGTAAGGAATAAAGATACGTGTACTTGTACGATTACTTAGACTTTTTTAAATTACAATGCTGTGCAAAGTAAAAACGTACAGGAACGGTATTTATAAATAAAATACTTTTAATTTAATAAATTTGTAATAGACCTCACGACCAGAAATCTTTTCAGGCTGTCTTAATACTGATCAGCATTTGATCAACATTCAGTAAGCTGTACATTATCAGTTCTTTGATGGTTAATAATTAAATTAGTGTCCACTTTCCGAAGATAACATCAAATAACATACCCGAGCAGAAATCATTTCAGGCTACCTGACTCTTGATCAGGTCCTGATCCAGTAGTAACAAGGGATGTCTTATTAGGTGCACCTGATTATTTCCTGATCAGGCCCGGATCAGACTCGAGTACATTTGGAGTATCTCAAAATACTAAAAAAGAATAATTTAAAAAAAAATGTTACTATCCAACACTACAATTGTTATTACTACAAAAGTAAATTTCTTTCTCGTCCCCTGATTACGTGGACATATGTTCTTATTTTATAAATGAAAATCGTAGTAATTTTCTACCGAAAACTACCATACCAAAAACGCTGGTACATTAATTTCAACGCAATGAAAGAAAAAGCATAAAACGCTCTTTTAAAGTCCATTTACACCCAATCGTGAAAGTAACTTATCACTCATCCTATCCAAACAATTTAAAGAAATCGCTGTGCAAACACTCTGCCAACACTTGGAAAAGGGTTAAAATCCCAGAGCTGCCATAATGCCATCGATTTCTTGAGAATCGACACGGAGCAGTTTATTCGCGGCACACAAAATCGCAGAAAACCGAAGAAAACCGAAGAACCGGGTCGGTGATTTCTCGGATTTCGCCGGGTTCCTACTATTTGTTCGACAGTGCGGTATGAGGGGTGAAATCTGTTTCTTTACACAGTGAAGAATATCAATTGTTAGAAATACAAAGGGTGAGAGAGAAAGAGAGAGAGTCGGGGGTGAGTCGCGCGAAGGCGCTGCTGACTGCCTTGAGGAGAAGGGTCTTCTGGTGCCGACGGGGGTGGCGGTGTAGGCGGAACACCCCTGTACAAACCAAATTCTTAAGAGAATTTAACCGTTTGAATAGCTGGCAAATCCATTGCAAATGTTTACAAAGGATTTCGTACGTAATATCGTACTTTTCTCTCTTCGCGTTTCACCTCCTTGATTCATCGTTTTGACTTATCTCTCTCGACTCTTGTATTTCCTATCAACCTATTTCCATTCCTATTATGGTACCTTAATCACTGGTTAGTAGCCAATTTTTACTTTATATGACTTGCATTAGTGATATATTCAAAATCTAAACAATCTGACTAATAGTAAGCAATGTTTCCATCAAATAATTATCAATCTATTTATTACAATTAATTCTTGTCTTCAATTACGAACTCTTCCCTTTCAACACATCAAATGATCATTTCCAATTCCCTAAGCAATTGGAGAATCCTTTTTTTCTTCCCTACCTAGCTTACATTGCTTATATTGTAGATTGATAATTTCAAGAAAAATCTCCAATGTGATTCAATCAATACCTATACATTCTGACCATGCAACTCCAAAGTTAGAAGTAGATGATACAGAGAGTCTAGGTCGATTATGACTTGAACATCAATCACAACTAGTTCACATTTGCACTCTACAATTAATTAATAAACTCCTCCATTTTAATAATACCTAATGGTCATGACCAGTTTCCTAACCAGTTGGAAAATCAATTTTTTGTCTGAAATGCCTTTTATTGAACTCCAGCTGAGCAGTGGATCAAAGAGCTTTACTTATGTTGGAAATGTATCATTCCGACAAAACTCTCCAATGAGATTCTATCAATAACTGTACATTCTAACCAAAGAACCCCGGAGTTAGAAGTAGATGATGAAAAGAGTCCCGCCTGATGAAGAGATGATTAACGATTTCAACCAGTTCGCACTCTTCAACTCATCAAATGGTCATTTTCCTATTTCATAAGCAGTTCGAAAAATTTTTGTTTTTCTTCCCTTGTGGAGTTGATCAGAGATCATGAGACGCTTATGTTGGAAATTGCTCATTTCCACCAACATCTCCAATGGAATTTAACCAACATCTGTACATCCTGACTATTCAACCCCAAGTTAGAAGTTGATAATGACCAATCACGACTAGCTTACATTTAAATATTAATTGGTCATTTCTAATTTTCTAGCCAGTTGGAGAATCTTTTCTGTCCGTTTGAAATGTCTTATATTGAGCTCCATCTGAGCAGTTGATCAAATACCACCATTCACTTATGTTGGAGATTAATCGTTTCGACAAAAACCTCCAGTAGGATTTAATCACTACTTGTACATTCCGACCATAGTAATGTCTTCCACCTACGCACACATCAAACCATGATCCATGATCACCACAAAATCAAATGGTCATATTCAATTTTCTAACCAGTTAGAAAATGCCTTTGGAGATTCTTGTAATCTATCTGAGCAGTTGATTAAACAAAAATATCTCCTTGTATTCAATGAATACCTTTACATTCTGACAATATAGCCTCCAAGTTAGGAATATATGATGAAGGGAGACTATGTTGATCAAGATTTGATCACCATGCTAAATCACTAATAAAACAACTATTGATTAAATTCCGGCATACTGTTGAAGGTGACATGAAAAGTTGGAGGAACGACTGCAGCGCTGACGCGTGAACAGGGAAATCAAGGAAGTTTTCGACATTAAAATCGGGATTAGAAACAGGCCGGATTACCTAGCGGCAGCGGTTGCTTATCGAAGGACGTCGCGTGCGCGCGTCTCGATGGGGTGGTTACGTTTTACGAGGTTCCTTCGAGCAGCAGGAGTACCGAGAAGGCAGGAGGTTCTCGCGAAAGAGAAAGGGACCTAGCCTCGTTACGAGCGAACCTGTTAGAATAAAGTGTGATTAGGACGATAGTTATGGCGTTTTGTATTATAATTCCGCGAGGGTTAGCTTCGCTGCTTCGCCCTCCGAGGAGCCGTTAAAGCCTCTCCAAGTTTTCGACGAGTGTAAGGTATCTTCTTAGGATTGTTATTCACGCTTGAAGAAAGCGCGATCACGTGCTTTAATACCTGTTGTTCGTTCACAGTCTTGGATATAATTGGAAGTTGCAACGCTCCAGGACGATAAGCACACAAGTGAAAGTCGAATATGGTTTTCCTCATTGATCCATAATATTTTACGATCCTGACTGATGGATATAATCTCCAAAGGCCATCAAATTTTTATTGCCTTCTAAAGCTTTTTCCAATATTCTGTATCGTCGATCACTCCAGGGATTTACTACATCATGGTCCGTTAATTTCGCAGACATGGATCGGTACTTGACAATGTAGTAAATTCAGGAACATCGCACGCAACTAGTTTGCAACATTTATTCCAATTGTCCAAGAGAACCGGGCGTTCGAATTCTCAGCTGAATCTTCGCTAGGGTTTAATCGGCCGACCGAGGGTACGATGCGGGTTGGGTAACGAACTCCAATCGAAGTTTGGCGAAAGTTAATCGATTGATCTTGGGGAGTCCCGCGGGAATCGGATCCAAAGTAGGAAAGCGAAGACCGGTTGATAGCTGGCTACTGCCCGTATTTGATTGTTTAATTAGTAAGATGACCCGTCATTTCCCGGTGGAGCATCTCGACCGGGACCAGCGGGATAGAGCGAGAGGATGCCAGATTTCGACAACGACGTAGAAACCCTCGAAGGAGGGCAGCAAAGAACAAGACCGAACGCGAAATGGAGATAAGGATACCTGAAGGGAGAAGGGCGAGCGAGAAAGAGAGCTACTCAGCAACTCCAAACAGACGAGCGGGCTGGATTTCTGGTGTATAGGGGTATTAATCCCTACCCTCAATTACCCTTTGTCTTGGGCACAGCTTGGTCCACTTGTTAAGACACCGCCACTGTTTGTCTTAGAGGGTGGGCACCTTTCCTCTCCCTCTTTCTCTTGCCACTGAAGGAGTATTTCTGGAGGTAAGGTTGTTTCGTCGGAGCGTACTTTATACGCGAGTCTCTAACCAGAGACGAACTGCTACGGGAAGACTACTGATCGTTGCGGTCCCGTATTCCTGCAGACTGATTCGTCGCAATCTAACTGCTACGATTTGCTGCATGTTGTAATAAAGTAGGTCTTGCAGAGGATACGTAACTGTAGTCCACCTTTACTTCCCAAAGATTTATATCCAGAAATTTTTATCTCCACCAACTGACCAAGCAACCATGTGGTATTATCGTTAGATTACCTTATTTTTAAACAAAGTCCATCTGACGAAATCACATCCCAAGTTTCTACAGGTAAAATCTCAAGAACCCGTGTTTTCGGATGTTATGGGGAGGAATAATTGTGTTTCGGAGATAAGGAAATTCCAGGACGAGCACACAATCTCAGAGAATCCAAGCCGCAGTACGACATGACGAATGCGTCAGGGCGAACGGATTCGTATACGTCGTGCACGTCGAAAGGAGCAAATTCCGAATTGAATAACGTTGTAATATCGAATTCCACCATTCTTGCCCCTACTCGAGAAGAGCAATCCCTCTCACCCTTATCATATAGACGCATATTATTGGAATGTGGAATCCTTACTCGGTTCGTCGCTTACAGTCAACGGAATGCAAATCGTGGTCTACCGATTACACGTGCAGAAGGAAAGAGGACATATATCGACATACCTGGCAAAATTCGAAAACATTTACTTCAAAGGACTTCAAAAACATGTTAATAAATGCTGGCATATATTTGGAATTAGCTATTGGACACTGGACCTGTTATTATTGTAGCGTCTACTTGATCTAATTTTTTGATCTGAAGTAGGTCCTTTCATGGGCATGAGATGCAGATAGAGTCAACCGAAAACATGTGATTGAAGATAACCTATCAATCAGGTACCAATCTTAGGTTAGGAAGACTCCACCATACTTTGCATAGTCATTTGTTTTTCTAAAGTATAATTTATGAATTGGACGTCATTTGATGTTGGATTTGGTGTATTGAAATATAAAAAGCTCGACATTTGAATCGATAATGATATTTCGCGCTTTCGACGATAGGTCAACCCACGTGTTTGCCATTTTAATCGCCTAGCAACGATACGGCACAGTCGATATATTAATTATTGAGCGGAAGGGCTGTAATATAATACGTAGCCGCGCACAAGGGGTTCGATGTCGGAGGCGAGGCGCTTAGATACACGGCACAAGATAATCGTCCTTTTATAAATTTAACATTTTCTATGTATCAACGAGCCCGATCGCATCATTATTGCGTGCATTCGATTCCAACACATTATTACACATTATTGCCCTTCTGCCAGTACTCGAGCTGCGCTGCAATAATAACGTGATCCATCGACATCCTTGGGAGTTTAATGGCTGCATCGCGACTATGTATCGCGTTTTATCAGCATGCTTTCCCTCGTTGGTTCGAAACCACTTGTAGATGTTTCGATTAGTTGATGCGATCGATTAAATTAATTTCCTCATGTCAGGATACAATATGTCACAAACAAAATTATTGATCAGTAGTCTCTACAAATATGTTTATTTATTATTTGTTCATTTTAAAAGCACAAATTAGCTATACTGATGTCACTTATTCATTAATCGCCCAAAAATATAGGCTATAAATATTAAAAAATAATTTAAATTTTAAATGTAGTACAGATCTCTATTCCCTGCCAAGTTGGATATTTGTCATGAGTAATTCGATAAAGGTCGGGGAAAATATCTGAAGAAATTGAGCTGGATTTTCTGCACTTTCAAAATGTTAAAATGATAACTTAAAAAAAGAATTGAATTGTGGAAACTTTAATTTTTAGTATAATAATGTCATCTACAAACAATAGAGATATTCTGCAGTTCAGAGTAAAAGTACGTTGCGAAATTTATAAGCATAATTAAATTAAAGCAGATATAACTTCTATGGTGAAATAGCATTAAAAAAGTACCGATATTAGATTAAATGATATGCGAAGTAAATACAAACCTGGAGTTGTAATGGAATGTCCAGGCATTTGAGTTTAACTTCAGGAATTTTCATACATTTGATTATTACACACAAGATCCTTTACAGTAGCCGTAAACGCATTCTGTAAAAATTTGTATTTTTAAACTACTAAAACATTTTTTAATTGAACGTTAATATTCGGTCGACGTAGTTAATAATTTTAATTAAATGCAAAGTAATTTGAAAATAGGAAAAATGAAATTGTCTTAATCAATACAAGCTATCAATTATACTTTCAAATAAAAGTTTCTTAAAATAAAATACAGGCTATTACTGGAGTACGTAATCCATTTTAAGAAAGTTGAATTTAAAAAAATAACGTATCCTTAGCGCGGAAAACAAAATTAAGTGACTATGAATGAGTGCCATATGACTCGAGGAGAAAAATAATAGAAAGATGGGTGAAGTTACTGGGATGTCGCTCTGTCTTACTCAATTTACATAGGATGCAAACGTACCTGTTAAGTTATATCTGCTTGGAGAAAAAGACGGAAGGCGAAAAAGAAACATCTCGACCCTTGGTACTGCGCAGCAAAAATTCATCTATGTAATAGTAATCAGACATAAACTTAGTTTAGAAAGAAGATGTTACATCATTTATACATTCACACAATTTGAAATAAGTAAAAAGTAGAGTTACAGGTAATGAAAACTAACTATGACAGCTGACTTGTATAAACTATTCAAACAATAATCGCTGACAGGTTTCATTACATCAGTAATAATGCCATTTTGATTGTTGTAAATTTGAAATATAATAAAAAATATAATTTAATACACTTATATTATACTTTTTTTAAGGATAAACTATTTATCATATTTTTAGTAGTGATTTGTTTAATTTTATTTTCAGGAAAAATTGACAGATTTTAATCAACATAAAATTCGAGAATATTTCTTTTTATAGGACCAAAATAGTTATATTTAAGACCAATTTTATGAAATTCAATTTACAATAATATTGTAATAATATTGTAACAATGTATTAAATGCATATACTTTAACGTATTATTATTAAAATTCCTGTAACTCAATTTCAATTAATTTTAGCACTTGAAATTAGCTTGGTTCAATAAATGCAATTCAATAACAATTATTCAGAAAGATCAATTGAAGCCCTTTAAGGTTTTCTTTGGGTAAGTAGTTAAAAATGTGTACGTACACATTTTTAAAATTCAAAATTGTGGATCCAATATTTCGGACAAATTTTTTAAATATCAATCGATTCTTCTAAAATTTCATATCTAGGACTTCTTTCGGTCACTAATTACGATTCTAAGAACACATTATCAAAATTCAAAATAGCGGATCGAATATGGCAAACAGATCTTTTAAATATTTATCGAATTATATGAAATTTGGTATGTACCGGTCCTTATAATCTCTGAACAAGATTCGGATATTTTCTACTGAATAATACGAAATAAAATAATAATATTACGACGTTATGTTTTTCAAGTTGTAATAATATATTACAAAAAGATTATACAAAGGACTAGTCACAGCCTTATATGGTAGCTATTTCATAGACTCAACAATGACTAACAATATAATAAATGAAATCTAATAAATTAGTAAGAAACTTATTAAACTCATTGAAATAATTAAGTAATTAGATTAATTAATATCAATTTCGTTTAATGTACACGTTATTTAAGCTGCAAATGTAAAAAGTGTATAATTTTTTGGATTCTGTACAAATTAAATCTTGTTTAATTCTTCACGCGAAATTAACATAATTCTGCCATTAACTCATAATTATAAAATAAAAATATTATTATTGTCCAATATTCTTCAATAATGATTACATGGAAAGATTTCTTATCAAATGTTTTACTATTCCATATAGGCATTTTCTAGGATTGACGTCCAATAAGCGAAAATTACATAAAAGATTCATTAAATATTAATAATATCAATAAATAATTATTGCGCATAAGAAAAAGCACAAAGGGCACAGTACTAATGCTGTTTTATAACCTAACCCGAATAAAGTTAACCCCGGTCAGTCTGTAAAACAGCCTTGCTGTGGCTCGCCCTTTGGCATTTTTGTATTATTTATATCCTGTATTCGTTTTGTAATTGCCAATAAAGACGTGATTATTATTATTAATACAAAATGTATAAAAGCAATTGTTATTTGTCAAACTGACTTTAAAACGGAAATACTATGCTAGTCAATAACTAGTCACTTATATATTTAAAAACTGATGAATTAATAAACAAAAAAATTCTTCGATTAATAAATATTTCTGTCATGTTCAAATATTTTTCTTGTATAAAAATTCTTTATTTAAGAAGTAGAGAAATGTATCCTAGGATATTTGTTCAGACGCAAGTCTAACGAAATGTCTAAAACTCCTATATTTTAGCTAAAACTATTTCGAAGACTACTTTAAATAAATCTAAATCATATGTTAGCACTACTTTTAAATTTAAAAATCAGTTGCATAACATAATAATTCCCGACGACCACAGGCTCCTATCGATCTTAGTTTACCAACATTTCTAGCGAACTAGTAATTAACAGCATAAGAAAGCTCTTACTATTTCTAGAAAAACGACTGTCCCTGTAAATAAAATTATTAAAACCACTGAATTTTGTTAGATAACACAGCACATCAAAATTTTGTTTTATAGGATTTTCCCGAATCAAAATATGGCCGCCAAACTAACCAATTGGCTTTAGTATTTCAGGTACTGAAGGTCGAAGGGGTAAAAAATTCGATTTTAGGCATTTTTCAGCATTTATTCACAGAACAAAAAATGCTACTGTCCCACCAGTGAGAATCAATTTTGATAGGATGTTTTCCGCAGAATCCAAATATGTACGCTATCATGTTGTATTGGGCCTACTTTTTGCCCAAATTAAAGGTCAAAGAGGTAAAAACTTTGATTTGGGACATGGTTTCTGTTTTTCTCCAAAAGTAGCCACGATGATAATAAATTTGAAGTAATTCGAATTTCAAACAGTTTGTCGAACATATTGGATCCGCCATTTACATTTTTTTATTTTTTCCGTCGTATTCTATATTATATATTCGAAACAAGTCCAAAAGCACGACTTTTTACCCCTTCATTTTGGTCAAATTGGCTAAAATGTGGCCCCTTCAACTGTTATGCAACGAGTACCATTTTTTAACACTCCGGGAGTAGAACTCGATTTTTCGCCCTACAACGAAACCTTCGGGCGCAAGTTATCGAACTCCACGCCAGTCGTATTAAAAAATATCGTCTGCAACATGGACAAAATATTGATCTGCGACGAGTGTGATTGTTACCCTCGCTTCGCTCGTGCGGCAAACTTCGTACTTGTCGAAGATCGCTAATTGCGCCCTTGTTACATAATATACCATTATACATGTCTTTTCCGTGCATAAAGTAAAAGCGAGTGTATGAAGTTTACTTTACATTTAGAATAATTTTCTTATATAGAATTTTACCTAATAACTAATGAAATGTAGATTTGAATGCGTTGATTAGAATAGTTAGAATATTCATTATTTAATGGATAGACAAATTCCTAATCGCGCATCAAAGAAGAAAAAGCTGCAGAAATCAGCACTTTCAAGATTCGCAACCAGCAATATAACTAAAGAAGTAAAATTTCTGGAAATATTAGAAATCTGCATCGTAACTTACATGCAAATAGGAACGCCGCCTTTATAGAGTAATTGCAGTCTTATAACTTACTCACTACGTAGAAGTACGTCTTAAGTTCGCCTACCTAAAGACAGAACTATTGATTATTGCTTGTTATCTCGGTGAAAGATTGCAGCGTTAGAAGCGTAAAACGGGAATATTCGTGCAATTGCACGTGCACTCCATTCATTTCTCTCCTACTCCTCCTCCTCATTTCTTTGTCTCGTGATCCCTCTCGTTCCCTGTTTCACTTTTCGACCCTGGGTCTGGCATTCTCCATCGCAACCCTTTTTAGTACACACGTCTTTATATTTGTCTCTTTTCCCTTTGTTTTGCTTCATTTGTCATGCTCCTTCACCCGCACTCTGAACCCCGTGGTCGGCTATTGCTATCTCTGTCTTTTGACCGAAATGCTAGGCGTGCATACATCACTCACCACTGAGATAAGACTCGGATGGATCGTTACGCTGGCCAGCGTATGATTAATAATTACTCGCACGAGCCTTTATCAGATGCGAGACGACGCTACAGTTACCTCGATAACGAGTAATCAAAGCAGTCCAACCATCCAGTCTGATTTATCTAATGATGCGTGCCCTACGATCTGGCGACGCCTCCGCAAGACTTCGAAAAGCGTTCCCCAAATTAATTTCGACCATTAAACGCTGCACCCGTGCATTTTATCGATTCACCTGTCGTTCCCGAACACCACCTCAAAAGAAGTGCACCGAGAACACAGCAATCGGACGCCGGTCGGTTCGGCCCACTCTCCGCCTTCTCACCCTTGTAAATGCAAATTTCTTTAATAACAACCAGACTATATTTCAAATTAATCCGTGGTTCGCGCTCCACCAGCGTATATAATCGTTGGCAACTCACATGGAGTTCCAGTCACGCACCACTTCAGGGATACATGTTCTTACAAGGAAATGAAGAAATGTGGAAAATTCACGTCGAACTTCTATCGGTGGGTTTGGAGGAATGAAGGAAATGACCAATTGCACTGAGCAAGAGTTTGTAGAACTTGAATTTGGTCAATACGATTTCTAATAAATCAACGAAAGAATTGGCAGGTTTGGAATTTGGGAAGGAAGAGGAGTCTACAGGGCGTCACAATGATGAATAATGATGTCCCATAATAAGAGAATCAAAGAGTCAAGCTAGATTAACCCATGTGGATTTAATAGAGATAAAATCCAGATTAACTGAAGATTGCCGTGTATTGTCAATGTTCTGGACCAAGAACATAGTTTGGTCAACAGGGCTCGACTGATCAATTAACTACCTAGATCAAGTGCTGCAAAACATTTCATAGATGAGAACCCGTCGGAGAAACTACTTAACAAATAGGTATAAAGATATTTGTATACTACTATAAGTGAGCTAAGGGAGCCTGCAAGGATTAGCTAAGGGAAAAATTATACCTCAGGCGTGCAAGAGCAATAATAGAAGATTTAGTGAGGTTTTTATTTCTAAACCTAGGAAGGGGGACAATTTAACTGGATCCAAACATAAATATATTATTGTTATTACATTTGATCCTTCACCTCACCAATAAAATAGATTCAAAAGTTACTATTTGCAGTTTCCAAGTCAAATTTGATTTGAACTTGACCATTCACTTCTTTATCCCATCATAACCATTTCCCCATGAATAAAGAAGACTACTATTGCAATGAGAAGCATGGTTAGGTTGAACTGCTAACAGGAGGAAACGGGAATGCACTTTGTATATTTGGCATGTCCTCTATGGACTTCCGAATCATAATTCATTCGGCAAAACACTACAGGACGATATATGCTTTTGAATATTTTCATGAAACCACAGTAGACAATTAAAACGATCCTACCTACTTCATCATAGCGACATTAGCAATGAAGTAACGTTTTTTTCAGGAAGTAAATATACTCAAACATCAAAGACTTACCGAACGTAGTGTTCACATACCAAAATTTGTTTCGTCTACTTTATACTCGAATTAAATTACCTTTCCATGTATATCCGTTTTCGCGATTTAGCCGCCATTACCCACACACAATCGCAGTTTTTGTTCCCTTCTGTTTGTTTTTCGAAATAATAAGTGTTTGTCGAAGGGAGAATTCCACAGATCGCGCTTTCCCGTATATTCCGAGTAGGTTTGCGTAAACCTCGCGGGCTGCCACCCGGTCCTGTCTGTTGTGGGGTAGGCATTTAATTAGGCACTCAGAGAAGCCGTCTTCGTCTTTCGCGAGGCGTGGGATTTCACAGCTTGAGTCAACGCCGAACCAGGCCCCATCTCGAAGACACTTCCGATCCTCTTCGGAACCCCTCTTTCCCAAGTTGTGCTTCTACATATAAATGCCAACTACTACAAATGCACGTATGTGAGACGAGAGACGGCCACGTGTGCTTTCGAGAAGATGGATCTCGAGCTTTTTGGGTAACCGACGTCACCGCGGTCGCTAATCCGAGGAATCACGGCGAAAGCAACGCTGCGAGCAATCCTGCCAATTAGCACCTTGGGATTTCGAGGAGGTGTAGAATTTCTATTGTTTGATAAGTGCTATGATAAGTAGGGATAGTATTAATCACAACTTTTCAATATACCTTTTGAAATTCCATTTTCATCCATTAGTTGTAGTTGTATTTGAATGGTTGCTGATGTTTTTTAATTGGCTTTTATAAGGGTTTTAATGATATATTACATAAATATAAGTTCACTCAATGAAGATGCATTATATTGCTGGGAAGTTCTACCATACAATAATCTGGTGAATAAAGTGAATTTCATTTTGAAAATGCAGGGATTATATCGCAGGGTTGACACAAGCGAATTTTTCGTGCAACCTTATTGAGGCCGAAGAATTAATTCGCTCAGTAACGCCAGTATCGTCTGGGAGCCCCTACTCCTCTTAAGTTCGTCCCTCCTACTTTCACTCAATCCACTTCAGATGCGAATACTGATGAGTCGTAATTTCGAAAAGTTGAGGGCGAGGGGGGGGGGGCATCTAAAAATATTAGCGCAATCTGGCGAATTAATTCATCCCCAATTTTTGGTCTCTGTACGAGTACATTCATGTGGATAATGCCAGCACTGTGAGTTTAATGCATATTCAGGTTAGATATATACCTGATTCCAGTAGCAATTATTATTCAACTGCATCAACTACCAAGTATTATATTTTTGTCTGCATTAGCGACAGGTACTTATACATTTAGGTAATAACAATGTTTCTGAAGCATTTAAATAACTGTTCGGTTCATCCGTGGCAATCAATGAACAAGTCCTTCAATAAAAATTCCTTCATTATTATTATAAAAGTTTCCAATGACTGAGATGAAGAAACCTCAAATTTGTCTTTAATATACACATCCAAGCTGTCACGTAAAATACAAGCTTAATGATGGACTGGATCCACGATAAGATTCTAGTCCGAATTACAATTCAGTAATATTTTAACCGCCAAGGAATGAAGAAACGGGAGCATCTTTAACAAACTGAAGGAGGGTATGCTGATGGGAGACGGGAGCTGCGTTGAAGCCACACGCAGACTCCAAAAGAACCGATAAGAAGTTACGCGCCCGATGCCAAGGGTCGCCTTACGGTAAATCAAAGAAGCACGTTAAATTATTGACTCGCATTAAATTAAAAAGCATAGGTATTCAGGATCTCCGTGACGCTCTTCCTCTCGTAGCTATGTTATCGCTCTATCGTGGACTCCCCATCTCCTCAGAATGCCTTTGTGCCCTGAAATTTACTCGGACCGGGGTGTGAGTACTTCCCATCAATTTCTACCACTCCCGAAACAATATCTCGCGAACGTTAGAAATCGAGGGGTTCTACGATTCGCCAGGTCGTATTATAAAATATTGACGCGCAACGAGAAAGCGAGCCCGACGACGGATATCCACGATGAACGTCTTCGTCGGTCGACTAACAAAGATAAAGAGACTTCTTAATAATGCATCCCTCGATTTTCGAGTTTTCCGGAATTTCGAACCCGTCGTTCTCAGGCTTCTTAGCTTAACTAAAGGTAACGAAAATTCTCGGGATACGATTGATCATTGTGTTTGAACAAGGCTGATGCTTAAATTGCGCAAATTGCTGTGAAATATCTTCTTAAGTCTTGGATATAAGTCTTCGGAAAATGAGTTTTATGTGATTTTCATGACATTGTTAAATGCCTATAACATGTGCATGTTTTTACACATGCATAAATGCAAAATAAGAAGTAACTGTTTCAATGGCTCAACTCAGGTATAGAGTCTAAAATTCTATAAGTTAAATTAAGATTAGAACCCAATTATATAGCTCACTGCATAAATAAGCAGTGGGGGCCATTTTTACATGAAATATTAGCAGATAGGCTTCAGGGCTCAGGCTGTAACGCACTAGACTGCGAAGTCGTGGGTCGTGAGTTCGATCCCCGTACGGTGAACAATTTTTCATGAACGCTGCTGTACTTGGTCGACGTTTCTGCAATCCTGCATTTCATACACAAATGGGAAGTATGGCGCCATCTTCTTAAGTAGTCGATATGCAGCTCTCAATTAATAATATGGCAACAATTGTATAAAAGGGCAATTCCGCCCATTAAATAATAAAAAATAAGGAAAAGAAAATAAAGAAAACAAAATAAAACAAAAAAAAGATAGACGTCATATATGAGAGAAATGACAATATGATGTATCAAACTCTCACCGTTTGGTGGCACATGAGTATCCCGTGAAACACGCGGGTTGCGTATATTATTCCCGCAAGTGATCAAAGAATTGGTCCTTTATTAGGTATTCAAGTTTTAAGATCATTTTAAAAATTCAATAAGTAAGAAAAAATAAAAAAATAGTTAAAAATTAAAAAAAAAAAAAAAAGCGCTTTAATAGTCTAACTTTCAACCTTCACGACGTGAAGCGCGTGAGAAGGTTTCATAAAAATAACAGAAGCTATGGAAAATGTTGACATCAATTACAGTATTTAATTCTTTTCTATACATGTAATATATATTTTTTAACTCCTGATTATAAAAGTTATATAAGCAGATTCAATGAGGTTTTAAAACTTAAGTCCTCAATATTAAATTTGCCATCTTCAATTTTAAAATTTAATGTAAGATTCGTATTTTGTGACCCCAAAAACATCGGTGTAACAAGCTTTAGCCAAATCTGAAAACTTGTACACTTTTGGCCAAAATATTAAGATTTCTCAATTTAACATTTATAAATATTTTATTATTAGTATTTTTTAATACATTATTGGACACTGTTCAAAATACTTTCAATAAATGTTTCATAATCCTCCATAATTTCCGAGTTATAAAACTTTGAAAATGTTTGTAAATTTTTGGACTATCGAGTATGAACTACAGTTCAACGACAACGTTGGATCTGAGACAGCATTTTTTAAATTATTTTCCCTTTTCTTCGTGATGATTGGTACAAAAATGATAGAGTCCTACCTGGTGTTTTCGAAAAAGAGGCCCAAATACAATGTGTATTGTAAGTTGCCACTAATTTCTATTACATCCATGGTTTCCTATTATTTTTGATATGCTATAATCCAATATCAAAACAAAAATTAGCGCAAATGCGATTTACAGGATAAAAACGTTAAAATTCCATAAAAATTACGAAGTTTCATAACTCTTCTCGTTTACTTCGTAAAATATTGAAACTTATTAAACAAGAAAACGTATTAAATATAAAATATGTATTCTGAGCAAATCTACAAATTTTATTAGTAACATTTTTCGACATTTCCACTTTTTTTGTCAGTAAGAATTTTTATCGATTTTTGCCGATTTTAACTAGGATTTGTACCAATTTTTACTACGATATTCGTGTTCAGCGCATCGAATTACGTAAGAACGTTTTCCTTCTTTCAAGGTATTGATTTTTCAAAACAAATCAATATAGAACAAAAATGGCTCTAACGAATTTTAAATATTTTTGCAAAGCGATTTTCTACAAGTGTCCAGGAATTGAATTAAAAAACAAAATTCCATGTGATTTTTACCTATGATTTAAATAACATTTAATCACACCGTGATTAGTCAGAGAAATCATTCTGCAATAATTACAATAATTACGAAGTTTAATATATTTTTAATATACGATATATATTATAGATCTTAAAATACATGTATGCATTAAATCTGGGGAAAACAGTCATTGACTTCTTCAAAAACTGTGTACATTTCGAGAATGTAAACAAAGTACTTAATATTAACGTAAACAAAATGTTGAAATGTATACAAATTATTTAAAGTAAATAAAATATTTAATTTTCGGACGGCAGGTCAGGGACCCCTTTCAAAATTAAAATTAAAAGAAACTTATTTCTCCGGAAACAATGAACAATATTTGAACCATGTATTATGGCAATGCCTATTGTATGAGCATAAGATTTAAGCATAGTTATTACAATACCATTGGAATGGTTATCATTATACTTAAATAAAAAATGTGTTGTTTAAATTTGAGATTGTGAATGTATGATAATTTATGTATTGTATATGTAAATACTAAATAATTGTATATAAAAATTTTAATGTAAATTTCATGAGAGACTATACCCGATTAGTATCTAATTGTTCTACTAAACAAATTAGTTTAAAAGTCGTTCATACAATTGGAACATATACAATTGTATCCTGTTTATGGAGGTCAATGAACTAAACCGCTTAGCGGCGCTTGGCGCGTCTTGAGCCCCCCACCACAGTGCCGATTATCGAGCATTACATTTCCGTTCTCCCTTTCTCTTAAACCGCGCACCATGGGCAGTTTGTAATAGGAGAAATGGAATATTGGATTAGGGGAAGTGGGTTCCTGGAAAGTGAAAGGAATAGATTAGCAGAGAGGGGGAACTTGCTTCAAAGCGGGCGACACAAGTTTCCATAGCGTAACATGTGCAGTGCCTGCCCGTAATCCCAGAATACTGGTATACTACGATATAATTAAGATCTTCATTTCCGTAAACGCATTTACATGTCAGATGATTTAGAACATTTTTACTGAACAGTGATCTTGTTGGTAATGGTTCCTAGATGTTGCAAAACGTTTGATTTTCATTTTAAAATTTCAATTGTCATGGAAAGAATTATTTATTGATACAGAAAACGACGATGTCGATAACATCTTCATTTCCAAAAGGAAAACACTCCGAAATCGAATTTGTTCTTCGCAGTTGCATTCGCGTTCAATCAGCAGTGGACTTTCCGAATGCATTCGTGCTGGAGCTTTTCGTCTTTTGTGAGCGAAGGGTTCAGTTTTTAAAGGCTGGTTTCGGCAAAAACACTCGGCCAATAGCGGAAGAAGCAAGATGAAAAGGGTGGGAAATTTCCGAGTAAGCGAGACAGAGAAAGCCAGTCCGCGGCTGATTTCGATTGAATAATTTATGTTTCATTACGGGCCGAGGCTTATAGGCGCCTTGCAAACGCCATTCTGTACATTCAGAAAGGCCTGTGCACACAGACTCCGAGAATCTGCTACTGCCGTGCCTTTCACATATTTCCTATAGGCTTTCAAGCTCGTTGAAAAGAATTTTGTATCGAGGGTATTGAGGTCGTCCAACCGATATGGCCTTCTAAATGTAATTCTTGCTTCATTTCCGTTCGGAGCGGCTCGCAAAAAGTACTTAATACTTCAAGAATCGTAACAATTTTTTATGTTGGGCATAATTATTTTTGCATTTTTAAGAGATGTATTATTGATTTTTATCTTCCTCGAACACAGTTAGTTAGAAACCATTGAAAGCGCGGAAACGCAAGGTTATGCCATCAATTCAAATTCAGCGCTTGCAGCAAGACGTGGCCTTCCACTAAATTGAAAGAAAACTACAGTGACAGCGATTCTTAGTGAATTTAACTACTTTTCAACATTTTACCATACTTCAATATTTCCTATAGTTCAGTAATGGGGATGTAAAATCTCAATGGTCAAATTCATGACTCCATGTTATTATAAGCGAAATCAGAACAATACAATGTTTACGTTTAATTTAGTGAAAGAACAGCAGTGACCAAAAATTTATATCCGATTATTTATTTAAATAATCAATATATTACAAACATGATAAAATTCGCAGTTAAAAGTAATTACTCGCAAATTCAGCAGTAAGCGAAACTTTTAAAATCGCCGAAAACTGTCGAGCACGTACTTCCCAAATATGCCGAAAAATATTGCTCGCGCTACTGGATTACGATAAAAATGATGCGATTACCGTCGATTATTCCGTACCTCGGCTCGGTAAAAAAAAAGAAAAGAAAAGAAAAAAGATGGCGCTCGGAAATCGCGGGAATAGGAAGCGCCGATATGAGATTCAGCGAAAGTGGATAATTGAAGAAAGTCAATTTAGCCCATGGAATTTGTCGCGTTTAAGCCCTTTAGGGACATGGCGCGGTCTGGGCTGCATTTACCGAAGGGGTTTTGGGCGTACGTGTGGTAGCGCCAGGACGAGGGCGAAAAAGCGCGGAACGTAACTCGGGACGCGCGAGCTTATAGATTTTTATGCAAATTCCAGAGATATCCGATCTCCACCGACGATAACGCACGAAACATGCACATTGTGACCATACGTGCTTACCTGGAAAACGACCCTTCGATCCCGGTCGTGGCCGAGGTAGGGCCGATCGGCCGATATCCCGCGAAAGTCCGCTCTCATTGGTCACGTGTCGTACAGAACCTCACTCCCGTCCTCGTTACTACCGATGATCGAACAAGTACGAAAAGTGACAAAGAGCGATTCTGTAAAATAGTTATGAAATTATTTTCCGTCATCGCTTATACTGAGGTTTCAGAAAATATCGAACCATTTTTTTAAGAAACTCGTTTATACACGAAAAGATCCAACACAGCAAAACGCCACCATACGGAATTTTATCAAAGATTATGGGTGTAATCGTCGGTAATGTAGTACTGTCGGTAAAGACAGCTCCTGGCGTCATTGCTATGTCCAACATTTGTTTGTACAATAGTACATTAAAAAAAAAGTAGACTAGACAAAATAGAAGAGTCGCTGAATCACTTACAAGTAAAGTTCCTCGCAAGAGAGTTAAGACTACGGAGATGACACTGACCGTTTTTTCGCGGTCCCTATCTTGAGGCCCACGAACTAAACCGGCTAGCAGCGCGATGGGCGCTTTGTGCCTCCCACCAAAGTATCGATTCTCCCTACTTCTTAAACCGCGTAATATTAATGGATTATGACACGAGAAACGGATGAGAGGAAAGGAAAAAAATAGAATAGCAAGGAGTAGAGGGAGGGGGGGGGAGGACGCGGAGCTTGGAGCGACATCGTGCGGAGTCCTTCATTCCTTCGAAACCTGCCTGAAAAAAGTGTGACACACAAGTTTGCATAGCGTACCGTATCCCGTACCATATGTGCACTAGTCCATATCCTAAGTTATACCGTCCAAAGTTATATGCTTATCCAAAGTTATACATTTGGCTTGTCCAAGATTATACCACTCTCTTCCACTTCTTCTCCCACCACGTTGTTTCGCTGAGCCACACTCGCTTCGCGACACTCTCACACAGAAGCACTCATTGCATGGATATAAACAGTGTTACGAAGTGGGGATAATGAGGAGCTATAACTTTGGAGAATCTGCCGCCATTTTGAAAGAACCGACCGGTATAACTTAGGATGGGGGCTACTGTAAATAGTTATTGAAAATTATGTATATTCATCAACGGACTAATACTGTCATACTAGAATATAGCCTCTCCACTCGCAATTATTTTTCAAAAGGATTTTGTGTAAACCAATCACAAAAAACATGCTCGTGTTTGAACTCATACTAAACGGGTACTGAGCGATTTGTGTTCGGCAGGTGCGACCAGAACTGTTGAATAAAATTTTGTAAATCAATTTTCACTTAGTTGAAAAAGTTTAACGAACTTTGTTCACTCCTGTTCTCTGGTGGTTGATAGTGGTTTCCATTTCGTATATTTCAAAATTCCAAGAATGATTTTAGCAAGGCATTTCATATGTTTATATGTTACTTAAGGAGGAGGGAGAGAGGGAGGTTGAGATTAATTCAACGAAAAACGATTATCTTTTAGAAATTTTTTGACAATACACATAATTTAGAGTATTTAGTACAATTTTCAAATAATCGTGCAATTTTTGCACAATATTGTCTTAAATG
This sequence comes from Trichopria drosophilae, assembly GCA_030407085.1. Taxonomy (NCBI): domain Eukaryota; kingdom Metazoa; phylum Arthropoda; class Insecta; order Hymenoptera; family Diapriidae; genus Trichopria; species Trichopria drosophilae. The sequence continues at coordinate 116,142,032 of CM059585.1, read as the reverse complement.
TTCATAATATTCGTAAATAATTCTTGGTTTAGACGGTCACCATACAAAAAATACAATAAAGAAAAAGAAAATTTGTTTAAATCGTCGACAGAGGAAAACAGAACTTGTAATTAATTAATAACTTTTAAGCAAATATATGTAACAGTAGAAAAGGTTCGTTTGGAGACGATTCATACTCCAATATATTTTTTTACAACTTGTTTTTTACTCACTCTTCGTGTTTTCCATCGAAAACCATTGTGGATTTTTTTTCTTTATTGTATTTTTTGTGTGGTGACCATCTAAACCAAGATTTATTTATGAATTTATTATGAAAATTGAATTGAAAGCAAGCGGTCGAGAAATAATATTTGTTGCTTATGCAACTGTTTACGACATTGTCTTGTTATTGCAATTTAATTGATTATTTTTCGCGACTGGATTTCAGCCAATTAGAGCGCGATATTCAAAGGGTTCTATGGTCATTTGTTTAAAATTATACTGGAAATTCCACGGCAGCTCCTGGAAATTGCATTCGAAAATTGCATACTCGCTACTCATTTATTAAAACTTCTAAATTCATATATTCGTCTCTCCTCTCTGCTCAGCTGTAACCTCAAATACCGGTCACAAAAATAATCCGCCGTATACCCCTCGACCTTCAAAATTAATCGCAATATTTCCCTCTAACTTTCCTGCGAACAAATAAATATGTTAAGTTTTGCAGAATCGGGATCTTTAACCTGCAAAACTTGACATATTCACTTGTTTGCACCAAAGCTATCGGGAAATATTCCGATAATTTTGAAGGTCTCGGGATATTACAACTGAAAATTGAGTGAATGACAGTGGTTTTTCCAATGCTCAATTTTTGTTACACTCGGAAACCAAGTTAGTGATTTTAGCTAAACTGATATTAACTACATTCTGATATCCCCCCCCCCCCCGTACATAAAATAATTATTTATATTTTGAAAACAGTATGAAAAATTTAGTGATATTTCACAAAAAAACTTTCAACTTTCTTCCAATATCTAGTACCGTATCCTGCCATACGATAGCGCCCGTATATAAATGCATTAGACACGCCTACTACAGATTGTACGTAGTCGAGCCTTAATCATCTCCTGCGAATATGTAAATAACACAATTATTAATAAAACCTTGCGAAAGTAAAGAACGCGATGAAAATAAGAAATAAAGGCCGAAAAGGAGAATTGAAAAACGGACTAACGAGTACGTGATGAATGCCGATTACGGCACGAGTGCGGGAAGTACGACGGTCCACTTTAATTAAATATATGTGCTTTTTAAATCACTCAAGCACATGTACGAATCTCCGCGTGCGAGAAACGATCGCGTTAGCTAAAAGTATTCATAACGAAGAAAAATATATTGCCGGGGCAAGTGTGGCCCGAACACGCGACTCTCCGCGAGAAGACCCTCGTACCTCCATAGATTTTCATCGCCGTTACATTCGCGTTATAGTCTCTGTTTTATGCACGAGCGTAAATTAGCGGCAATAATGCATGGGCCCGTATCGTAGAAACGCAAGAAAAAATATTAAGTGGGAATGCGAGCGCGTATCGAAAGTAATTACGACCACTGCTTGTTCGTGTTGCGAGATTTTATTTTCTTGATTTACGAAAAATCGTGTGTAATAAAGGTATTATGTCACTTGGTTGCATACTAAATACCTATAAAGAGATCGCTTTTACACACGACGCGTAGTTGAAATAAAGGCCAGTAGTCACTTATGCGCCTTGAAAAACATTCTCCCATCATGAACGGAACCTAACGGTATGATCATGTGTGTGCACAGCGTCGATAAGCGTCACATGAGAAACTGTCTTGGTAATCTTACCAACTAATGGTAAATTTACCGCATGACAGAACTTTTACCATCTGATGGTAATTCGGAGACGGGCATTTATTATACGAAAATTTACAATAAATTCTAATAAAAATTAGCAGAATTTTGTTCAATAATTACTATAAACACAGATATTCTCTTGAAATATGAAACATTACTACTAATGTAAAGGAACAGACGACACGCAGAAAATGGCCTCTACTAGTTGCAGAAAACATTCTGTGTTCAAAATACTTTTCAAGCAATGCATTTATAGCAAAACGGGTTACACAAAAGTTTTAGGAAGACCTTGAACGTCAGCGCAAGGTCAACTTAGGTTTTTAAATAGAAACTTACCTTTTTGACCAAAGGAATCGGGATGATTTGCTTAAAATGTTTCTGAAAAACATTGTGCCAATATCATTTCGATATTTCATGCTTAAAGTATTCGAAATTGGGAGTTGGAGATTTTATTTTTTTCTGGAGACCCTTTTACGAACATTTCGGCATTTATTTTAAAAATATCCAGTGATCATCTCTCTTTTCCCCCCCCCCCCCCCCCCCCCCTCTCCTCTCACCCTTTTCGTCCCTCTCTCTCCCTCTATTTATTTACAAGTGTGGGGCAGTGCCACACTTTCAAAAATATACTTAATGTAGGCCGCCACACTTGTGCCACACTTGTAAAAATATACCAAGTGTCGACGGCCACTCTTATGCCACACTTGTAAAAATATACTTAATGTCGAACGCCACTCTTATTCCACACTTTTGCCGTATTTAGAGCAATCCCTGTATCTTGTGTGGCATATGTGTGGCTCCGTCTACTGCGCCACACATTCGCCACATAACAGTATCCACACTTTTGCCACACTTGTGCCACACTAACTTTATTTATTCGGGTTAACGAACCAATCAGCACGACTCGTGATGCAAGTGAATGAAGTTTAGTGGCTATCGTAGAATTGAACGAATATTCGCTATAAAATAAACGTAACTTGTTATAAGACTTTTGAAATAAACATACTGTCATTGTAGTATCCATTATATCCATTTATACGAAAAAAAGTATGAGTTTCCATTAAAAAATCTATTCAGCCCTCAAGGTCATGATGAAGGTCTGACGCATATTCTTCCGTTTTTCCTCTTCTGGTAAAAGAGACGTAATTTCCACCTGGAAATAAGTCAAGATCAAGATCCTGGCCAAATTTAATATCAGAATTGAGAGAATCAACAAGTTTGAAATGCAGTCGACCAAAGTTTTTAAGTCATTTGAATAATTACGAAATCAATAACAGCTTTTCAATATTCAAAATGGCGTATTTAATATAGTAGACAAATTTGTAAAGAACTAATTCAGTTCGTTTGAAATTTATTCTCCAGAGGTTTTTGGTACCGCTAATTTATATTAAATTGCGAAGAAATGCTTCCAGAATTTTTACAGAATTAAAAAAAAAATTAGAGGTCGCGCTCTCCCCTTCTGTACAAAAATCAATAAAATTCTAAATTTAATTTTTTTAACATGTGAAAATGTCAACATTTTTTTTTATATCAACTGGAAACTTCGTCAGCGTTATGAACAAGGAACGTGACATTTTTATGGCTTAAATAAATAATATTCTAAATAATATACAGCAATAAATATAAAAAAAAACAAGTACAAAAATATTTCCATCAATCCAAGTTATGTAATAATGCGTATCTGCTGAAAGACATCTAAAACATACTGGAAATCGCCATCTTAGATCCGCCCTTTTCAAATTTCAATTTCTTAGCTCACATTTACGTGCTGCAACCGACCGATAACTTGTACATAATATTTAATTGTGTCATAATTACATTACCGTCGAAAAATCAGCCGATTAAAAATTTGTTTACTTGTTTTCTTGATAAAAATTTGTAAAAATTTGTAAAATGTTCTTGATTTTGGCACAAAAGGGAATAGCGCCACCTCAAAATATTTTGTTTAAAAATCCGTAAAAATTTTGGAAGCATTTTTTCTATGTGGAAAATATTTGGAGGGTAAAACTTAAAAAAAAATCATAATTTTTGGCTGTATTGTCTAAATGGCGGCCAAGATATGACCGAGCCACAAATTTCTGACGTCATATTCGTACTCAAGGGTCAAAAATACATCGAAATCAGGTTGTACTTTCTCGTAGATGAACAAAATGCCTATAAATCAGAATAATTATAATTTTTGGCAGTTTTTTTTTTAATGGCGGTCAAGATAAGACCGAGCGACAATTTATGATATTACATACGTAACCAGAAGGCAAAATTACATCGAAAACAAGTTGAACTTTTTGGATTTCGAACAGCTGTATCATCCGAAGGTTTACCAAATATTTTTGTTTGTAAAAATATTAAATTTATAATTTTATTAATTTTTGGACAAAAATCCATTGAGGATTTATTGCAACACTTTTTTATGTTACGATTAGTTAAAAAGTAGGTATATTTACTTAAAAGTGCATATTGAAGTGTGCTGAAAATAATTGACATGATGACAACTGCAACTACCGCTGGGTAGTTACGAGAGAAGTAGTAAACGGTAATACTTTTTTAGTTAGACAAACCATGTTGATTTTGAGTTAATAGTTTTGAGTTAGTTAGTCATTGAATTTATTCTAAAATTGTCAGCACTTACTCGGGGAAAAATTTTTGGAGGTTATCGTATATAATTATTCATTTTCAAGCATTAATTTTGAGCTGTAATGAAATGTGTAATATATGCACAAGGCGTTATGAGGCATCATTGACACGACACGAACAACAAATGTCGTACATTAATAGTAAAAAAATTTCATTCATTTCTGGAGAACCATTCATATTCTTTTAGTAATTTTTCTGAAGATAAAAAATATTCATATCTGAAAAATACACATTTCACAGGCGTTTGTGTTAACTTTACACCAATTGACAATATCTAATCTCAAATATGGATCTTTCATCACTTGTAGAAGCTTTTTCGTGATCATTACGGACTAAATTTGGATATAAACATTAAAAATTATATATTATAATGTACGTATATGGGCAAATCCACAGAACTTTTGACTTTCATGTTATTTTAAGATTCACGTAAAGAAGCTGTACAGAAATATTTATAAAACATTACTATTTACTAAAAAGGATATTCTTTTCAAGGTACAGTTATTTGTTTTGCATGATAGTTGATTAAAAAGCCAAAGGAAACACAAAAGCTCATAAAATTTGAATAAACTGCTGCGTGCAAATCGTATTTTTTTAAATATTTTGTTCTGTAACTTTTGGAACGTGTATTCTTTTCATTTGAAAATCATGTCGTTGATTATTGGCACTTTATAAAAGCCAAAGATACTTGAAAAATAAGTGTGCCTATCGCCTTAATAAGAATGACATACGTCCAAAGTCGCGTGCAGAAGATTTATGGAAAATGGAATTTCGTTAATTTCTAACAATAACTTTTGGAACAAACAATGTTATGGCTCCATACTTTGGGAATTTTTAATTGATGATATAATAAGTGACGTATTCCAAGGAATAAGGTGTGCCTTGTCTTATCTCAATTCTGTGCCTATTACAACCTATAGCCTTCGTGCGTAACTATTGTTGAAAAATTACACTTTCATCAGGCACACGAACTGTACACAATTAAATGCCTCGATTATTGGCGTAATTTATTGTTTTAGGTGTCATAATAATACTCTGAACTTGTTCCAGAAATACAATACGATGCTCAGGGGTAAAACAAGACATGAAATTATCTCTTTGACACAGACTCCTTTCTTTACACGGAAAAATGCTGAAATTTGTTAATCGCGGGTTTTATTGGTCACTGATCATAAATACGTTGACATATATTAAAAATTGAAGATGGTAGATACAATATGGCGGACTAAATTCCTAAAAATTTGCTTGAACCAGCTGAAACTGTGTATTCGGGGTCGCTCATCGGTCGAGATTCCCTATAGCTTTGCTCCAGAAATAATGAAAATGTCACTTTGGGTAACTTTGTTTTTCATCTCCCTTGCTTCATTTTTTCGGGTTAAAAATGTATAAATATGGTACTATTGACAACTTACGTTATACCTATTTAAAGTTTTTTTTTTCAGGATTGCCGGGATTGTAATGCCTTAAATCGACTTAAATAAATGTTTGCTTCTAAAATTTGTATATTATGAACCTAAAAGCAAACAGAAAGAAAACCCTCGAATACCCAATTTGAGCTTGTGTGAGTAACTTCTTACAAATTCGGTCTTCCATATTGAATTCGCCATCTTGAATTCTGAATATCTGTTGACGGATTCGTAACCAGTAATTTAAAAAAACCCGAGTAAGAAATTTCATCTGTTTTCCGCGTACAGAAATATGTTTGGTTCGAAGATATAATTTTAGGTCTCGTTTTAGCTGACTGCACTGGAACAATTCTTTAAAAGTCGTAACGTGTCGTTTTTTCTACATTTTATATGTTTAGGAGTGGCCTCAGGTTGATTTTAAATATGTGCCATCGAAAAAAAAAATGTTTTTCTTAAAGCGGAAAGTTAAAAGTTCTGTGAATTTAACCATATACAAAGATAGGATTTTTCCCCATTCTATAAATTACTTATACTTATGCATCATGCATGCATCATGCATGCCAAGGTCCAAAAATATTTTTCCCGAGTAGTTCAATTAGTTTTTCAATTTCATTGAGCTAACTAAACGTTTTTAGTTGTTTTAACTACCCTACTGTGGTTATTACACCGGATAACATTCAGATGAATAAGACTTTACTAACAATAGTTATAAATTAGTAAATTTTACTACAAATGTTTGTTAGTATCAGGTATTTTACCAAAATATTAATGGCATTAACAATTGAGTAATGTATAATCAAGTTTGGCAGTTCTTGCTCAAATAGATGTTTAAAATTGTTGAAATATTTTTTTTTCGGTATAATATTTTTTATACGTATATTTACATACAAATCATTATGTGAATAATACTTTACCTTCAATATAATACTAATTGATCAAATTATTTGTTTGATTATGTATAGAAATGATTATATTTTTAAAAATTGTTGTAATTTTATACTAAATTTGCAAAGAAAATTATTTTATTTTAGTTAAATATTCAAGTTAAAACTTGAAATTTCTCGGTGCATAATTACAGGCTAAGCAACAGCGGCACCAACGGCGAATCACAGTTACCCCTTTCGTATTGAGAAGCTTGCAGCTACGTCGTTTTCCAGTCGATAATAAGGCTGTGCTAAAAGCAGCAAACCTCGTCTTACCGGTACATCTGCCGTACCGACATCATTTCGATTACACTCTGCAGAAAGTAAAATCAATGCATGGTACAGTATAGTACTTACGTATTGCAGCATGGAGATAATACATCAGGATACTAAATTCTATTTTTAGTAAAATAATTAAAATACCAGCTCTATCTAATAATACATATTAGAATTGTTAATCTTCATTCTATTTCCTGTACTTAGATCCTTTTATGTATAAATTGGAAGTTTAATTTTTTTTATACAACATATTTCACAATATAATCTAACATTGTTATATTTTCTCCTTTGAGCCATGAATTTTTCTAAACATTGAATTTTTATTACCATTCTTTGTTTCATTCGCAATTTTGAATTTTTAAACAGATTTCATTCCGTACAATCATGATTCTGTCACTCGACGAAGTTATATTATTTTAAAGAGTTGATCGATGCTTCGAGTCAAGGTATTACAAAAAAATAACTAACTCAGTTATTTAACGTTTCGACAGCGTACGTTGTCCTCATCAGAACTATAATATATTTTAAATTTATTAATTCACAATTACAACAGAAAATAATTTTAAAAAAAACACACTTACTGTTAAAACATTTTGTTTACATTTTTTGTAAGAAGTCAAATGTTAATAAATAAATAAATAATTAATAAATAATGGTAAGAAAACGAAAAACATGAAAATGCACGAGTGGTATCTGTCAATTTTCCTACACATTGACGACGAGGGGATTAACTAATGTACACTGAATGAAATTTAAAAGGCCGATAATACAATATAGACATATACATACACAATTAGTTATAACATGACAATATAAATACATAAATACATAGTGTATGTAAAACTATTATGCTCAAACGAATATTTTGCAATGAACTTTCTATCATTTAGACGTACAATTAGTTTTCAACTTATGCAATAAATTTATATAAGGAGCATGTAAATTAATTGCATCTTCTTTCTTATTGAGCGAGTTTTTTTGGAGACGCATGTGGATCATTTCTGATATTAATCTTTTGTTCCAATTTTTATCAACATCCAGAATTTTGACATTATCCCAGTCAAAATCATGGTTCGTAGAAAGACGATGTTCCGTAATAACCGAATGGTTGGTTCTCTTAATGTTGTTTTTGTGTTTCAAAATTCTGGTGTTTAGCTTACGTTTCGATTCCCCCACATATGTTGCATTACACTCTTCACGGGATAATTTATAAACTGTATTATTTTTATACATATGATTCGTTTTACTCTTTCCTTTCCTTATTAAGTTGCTGAAATTGTTATTTGTTGTGGGTAAGATGGTTAAACCATGTAGTCGTAGATCTTTTTTTGTTTTTTCAAAGAATTTGTCTACATAAGGTACCGGTATATATATACCTTCATTATGGAGAACGTCTTGTTGATCAGTTTGTTCTTTCTGTATGTTATTTATTCTTTTTTTAATATACTGATTTATAAATTCTAAAGGATAATCATTATTAATTAGGATGTCTTTAACTAGATTAATATTCTTCATATGGAATCTCTTGTGTGATAATCGTATGGCTTTGTCTGTCAAATTGGATACCATGGCTATTTTCTGTGATGTGGGATGTGTTGAACGAAAGTTAAGAATTCTTCCCGAAAAGGTGTCTTTCTGGTACCAATCTGTAATTATCCTATTATTGTCTCTAATTAATTTTAAGTCCAAGAAGCTTATTGATCCATTTTTCTCAATCTCTGAGGTAAATTGTAATTTGTTATGGTAAGAATTGAAAATTATCAGTATCTCTTCTACCTTATTCTTTGGAATTACATCATCTACATATCTATAGAACAGTAACGAATTAAAAGAAAGCCTTCTGAGACACTCACTTTCCAAATCGTCCATAACTAAATCTGCAAGGATTGGTAGAAAGGAAAACTCCTAATACTAAGTTTTGTATATTTTATATGAATTTTGCTGAATTCGTTCACCATATTGGATCCACAATTTTGAAAAAAAAACATGTTCAGTTTGAAATTCATATCACATAATAGTTAACGACAAATGAACTTTTAAAACAGTAATTCAATTTTAATCCTGATTGGTTATTAAAACCCGTTTTACAATAGGATAAGGAAAGTTTAACATTGATTTATGCGTGATTTCTACGCATATTATAAAGGTAACGAGACAAAAACTTAGAGTAACAAAAAATTGATATCAAGTGGCACACTGGTAGTCGTATGTGGCTTAAAGAATTAATATTGTTTAATACAATTAATTATAACTTCATTTATATTATTCGATATATTTTTATGTTCATTTCTGAATAGGCAAATCCAGAAAACTTTTAATATTTCATTTCCAAACTTATTTTTTATGTTTGTATATCTTTAAAAAAGTAAGAAAAATGCTATACCATTCATTTTTCCATACTTTTATCTTTAAAATGTAATAATATGAAATAATTAAACAATAAAAAATCCTTTAGAACTTGGAACTTTTGATTTAATGGAAAATAATAGCTCGTCTTCTTTTTTACAATTTTTTTTCCTCGGAAGTATGAGAAAGACGGAAAAAGAGTACACTAAGAATGTTTATGATTATTGTTTGATAAACAACGGTAGGCATAAAATTTAAAGATAACAGCTTTTGTTCAAAATGTTCAACGACATATTTTTCATTAAATAACAAAAATGAATAGTGTGTAAAAATAGCATGTTAAACAAGTTACGTAACAAATTTATTAAAATTTGTTTGGGTAAATTGCACGTAGAACGTCTAAACTGTCTCTTTCCTTCGAATGTGTTTAATTTTGAACATTTATTATCTGTTATATTGCGTTCATTTTATTTTCTATTTCTTAAGGGGAGTCTGTTGGGGACCTGATGGGGCACCTTTGCGGAACGTCATTTCGTACGGATTTTAGTACACAAGATCGACATTTTAGCTAAAAGAAAACTTGAAAAAGTTATTGGATAAATAATAAAAATCCATTTTGGGGGATTTTTTGATCTCTTAGTGACAGGTACACCCTAAAATCGAGTGTTTTTTCTTATTTCGATAGTAGTGAATCATTATCGAATAATTTCAAAAAGTGGAAGCATCGCAAGGTGGAAATTTGGTTTCATTGCAAACTTGCAAAGTTAAATGGATTGTACACTTTTTGTAGGGTTAAAATGATATCAAAATGACTCTAAATGATAGTGTTTCTCAATGTAATCATACACTTCTAAAAATAAGATGACATGTGCAATGTTAACGCCCACTAATACATTAAACTTCTTGAGTTTATAACTAAAATGTATCTTAATGTGCAGGAGCATAAGTCTTAGAGTAATTTTGCATTATGTTTCATGTGCTAGCAAATTAAATTTACTGTACGTGCCCAGTAAACGAAAATTCATGGAAGGTCGATTGAAATTTATCCATGACATCATGTCTGAATTAGATTTCTTAACTTCTTGAATGAATTTCAATCAAAAAATAAATTTCAATTACTTTTAAAGGTTAATAGTTTGTAGAAAGTTGAAATAGAAAAGTTTAAAAAGTGAAATAGAAAAAGTGTCATCGTTAATGAATTTCAATAGAAAATTGCAAATAGAACAGTTAGAGCTTGAATTAATTCCAATGGAAAAATAGGTATCTTCGCTTCAAATGAATTCATTTCAATAAATTTAAATTGTAAAAAAGGAAAACATGAAGCATATCTAAGTATTTTCTCATTGAAATTCATTCCAGACGGTGAAAAAATCTATTCAGTTTCGTTTGCTGGGTGTTCATTCAATTTCAATATCATTTAAGAACGTATGTGACCATGAAATTTAAACAAACACAAAAAACATATTTGCCAGATGTATGAGCAAGAGGCCCTCCTTATTTTATAAACTAGGAAATAACTATTATCAAATCATAAAATTAGTATCATGTTACAAAATTCTGTCTATAGTGGATACAATTAAATGGATTAAAACTGCTCGCATATTTGTCCAAAAATTACCTAATAACTATTCAACAAAATTATTCAAAATATGTATGAAATAAATGTGATTTAGAGAAAAGCGCATGTCAAATAGAGCGAACTGTTTACAATCGTTAGGAATGTTGTTTATGGTTCACGGTTGTTATTCTTTTCATTGCCTGCGGTTCTTGGAAAAATTGTACCTTGCTATTACATTAAAAGTCAATAATCAGTAATTCGCGAATATTCGTCTGATGCTGATCGCTTTTTTGCATTGTGTAAGTTTGGTAATAAGATAACTCCGTCCGTTTATAACTATATTGTTTTCTGTCGCTATTGCTCATAGAATGGGATTAAATTATATTCAGCATTTCATGAAAATTGTGACGAAAGCCTATATGTGCCTGTGCTGAGCATATAAACTCCTACGAAGTAACTTATGAAAATGTTAATGAAAATAATAACAACAGCAGTGATGATAACGATGATGATAGTGACAATGAGGTTGATGATGATGATGACGATTATACTCGTATTAAAGCTGCTGAACGAAGTTGAATCTTTTTCCTAATAATAGTCATGCTCAAAAAACGTCCAAAACTACACAAAATTGATAAAAACAGAACAGAAGCTGCATAAAAAGTATTAACAAGTTATCGTAAAAAAGAAACATTTAGGTTGTTCGTGTTAAATATTCTGAGAACTGTTTTGCAGAAACTGTCCCCAGTTTACTTAAGAAAAGGTATCAATAAACAAACCATGATTTTGTTACATTTTATTCGGAAAACTGGCAGTACAAGTTTTTTTGCCAAAAAGTGGCCAATGTTTAAACCTATAATTTCTACAAAATCTACTGTACATTACATTAATTTTCGTAGTGATTTTTTTGCATTGAATTTTCCATTCAGTGACATGGATGAAAATGAATGTATCACGATTAACTTAAAAAATATTTGTTTTAGGTAAAAATAGGTACAAAAAAAATAGTAGTACATTTTTCTTTTTTTATTTGACTTTGGAGGATTCATATTCGACGAGAATATATATAGTAAAGAATAAGAAATAATTTTATGAAGAAGTGGAAATATTTTACTTGCATGAAGTAGACACTTTTCTCGATTTTTTTACAATATAACTGTTCGTTGTAAACACATAAGACGAAAATTGAAGATAATTGAATTATTTACAATTTCACTTTTAATCGGACCTCATATAATTAGTATTTTCGAAAATATTACAAATGAAGTAATTTTTAGCTTAGAGACGTAATAAAAATAGTGAAAAGAATGGAAAATAATAGCTTAATTAAAAAATTTCGTTATAATGTAGTAGAAATATTATTAAATTAACATTTCTTTATGGTTCCAAACGAGTTTCTTTAGGTTTAAATTATTATTCGTGATATTATTAAAAAAAAAAAGTTTTTCGTCCCTCTTTTCAAAATGGCGGTGTTCTGGTATTTTAAAGTTAATACAATTACCTTTAATTTAATCGTTATTTATTTAATCCCCTGCGGACAATATTTCGCTAGGCATAAATCTTTTCAAAATTAGTCGAATTACGGGTATTACATTTTTGTCGCTTTATATTCAAATCGGGTGCATTCAAAAATTATAAGATGATGAAGTATAAGTTGAAATAAAATACACTAAGAGATATTATTTAGTAATAGATAATATAATTTCAATGCTCTTACATTTACTTAAACACATAAGACGAATATTGAAGATAATTGAATTATTTATAACAGTGACTATAAAGTTAATAATGATGAAGATACCAATATCCTTGCAATGTTATTTTATATTAATTGATGTATTTTATTATTAAACAATCAATTTTATTCAACTTCTTGATGGCAATATTTTGTACGAGATTGTCTTTGAAACATGGTTTTATGTTAATTATTTGCAATTTTTGTAACAAACCATGACATTACATTACTGCGAAAAAACTGAATATGATATATTCATATATCAACGATCCTATAGAGAAACAGCATTTGAAATGAAAGTGCTTTACAAAAAATGAGATTGTGATATTACTTTTCTTGTGCAATTTCGTTAAAAACAGATTTACTTCGGTTTTTTAGGTAGATTTTTGTCGTGTACCGTGTATTCATGTCCTTTTTCTAAAAATGTATACCTGAACACCGCCATTTTGAAAATATGGACGATCAACGCTTATTGAGTAGTTTCAAATTTAGGAACTATTTTCCCAGAAGAAGAATACTTACACTGAAAACAATTATTTATAGTTAATTCAATTAAATGATGAGTTGCCTAGTGGGGAATCAATCTTTAGTAGTTTTTATATTTACATTTCATTAATCTAACTGTAATTTAGTTAGGTTAATCTAATTCTCATTTGGTTGCCTGAAAACTATGCAGCTATAAAAACTATATACAATAGGCCCGGTCCTAAGTTATGTGGCCGGTTGTTTCAAAATGGCGGAAGATACTCCAAAGTTATAGCCTCTCACTATTCCCACTTTCGTATCTTTTTTTATATCCGTGCAATGGGTGCTTCTTTGTGTGAGAATGTGGCGGGGGACGAAGAGGAAGAGACTAGGCTAACTTAGGACAAGGAAAAACTATAACTTAAGATGGACATATAAGTCCTCCTGGGAAACTTATTTTAAAGTTAAATTTGCAAAATACTTTTCTGAGTGTATTTTAATTACCCCAAAAGTAGCTAAACGAAATTATTAATGGTAATGCCTAACAAACTATTCTCATTCCAAACATTTCAAATTAATTAAATATAAACTAAAAATTGTAAATTTTCACAGTCTGCAGAACACTGGTGGCTATCGGATGGTAAAATAGTCCTTCGCATTGAAGTTACAAAGTAGAGCAGCCCATTTTGAATACATACAGAATTTAGGCTATAAGGATTAGAAAAATTGTAAAACAAGCGATTCATGATCTACAACCACAAATCAATCTAAAACCAAATTTTATAAAATCGATGGACAATTTTAAAATGTTGTCCAACATTATGAATTTAGAAAATCGGAGAAAGGATTCATAGTCTCGAATTCCAAAAACACGTCAATACAAAATTTTATAAAAATCAATCGTAATTTTCAAATTTCTGTCCGCCATTTGGAATCCACTATTTTTTCATTTTGAAATCGGACAACGGATTCGTAATCTGTAATACCAAAAACCCTTTCATGTACAATGTCATAAAAATCGTTGAAATTTTTCCATTTTAGTCCGCCATATTTGATTCGTCATTTTGAATTTTAAAAATTGGACAATGGATTCATAATCTGTGATCCCTAAAACATTTTGATGTAAAATTTTATAAAAAGCTAAGAATATTTTTTAATTTTAGTCCGCAATTTTGGATCCGACATTTTGAATTTTTAATTTTGACAACGAATTAGTAATCTGCGACCCAAAAACACCTCCTACGCTGATTTTCATAAAAAGTTGTTCATTTACAAAAACGGTACATACAGAAAGGTAAAATTTTCGTCATGATGGGTCCGTATTGCAGCCGCCATTTTGAATTTTTGATTGGACGCCACATCTTCATAAAGTACAAGTCATTATGCCACAGTATCCAGAAACACGATTCGATTTGATAAAGCTTTCATATAGAAAAATAACTTTTTAAAAAAGTTTTTAAGTGTTTTCCGAGTGTTTTCATCTTTAAGACGCCATATGGAAAAAGGGCTAAGTTACTGAGAAAATGGAGGTCAGATTCGAAAAGAACACGCTAGAAAACTATAAGAGGTGTCGCACAGTTTCACTGACTCGATCTATGAAAACTATGAACATGAAAAACTGTGACAATTTATGGTACTCCCGACGTCATCGGGTTAACTACATTTTAATCAGTTCAACTAAATGCAGCGTAAAAATAACTAAATATTTAGTTGCCACTGTGCAGTTGTCTAAACTAATTTTTTTTTCAGTGTATGTTTAATAAACTGCGAGAGATTTGAATTCTACTCCTGTTTATTTTCCTTCATTGCCGAAAACTCAATCGAGGTCCTACTGTTTTTCAATATTATACACTTAAGATTCCTAATATATAGGAAACTTTCAAGCATATCGATACCAAAACGAGTCGAGAAACATTATTCAAATTGCGGTCGAGACGAGACTCTTTGTAAAGAGAATCTTGGCGGTACTGAACTTCTTGAGGAGAGTCTCATATCTATATTTCGAAGATTTGAAATGCAACTGTTAAAATAAAATGTAAGTAATTGATATGAAAATCGTGGTTTTACGCGTTAGTTTACTTATTCCTTCAGTACTTAATAAATATTCTATTATCACGCATGGGCAGTGATAATTTCTATGAGGTTGGTTTAGCAGTTCAAATAAAGGTACTTATTAGGATTGATTTAATCCTGAAGTATAATTAAGAATTTTAAGCAATAAGTGCAGGTTGAGTCATTAATTTTCCAAAAAATATTTACTTTATTATAATTATTTTCAAACACACTCAGTGTCGTGCACTTGCATGATATAAATAAATATATATTGCTGATAATATTATATACATTATTTAAACCTCCCATATTTAAAATATAAATTTTTGTGTATAACTCTAATATGAAAAAATTCACTATTATATTTGTTAATTTAATAATATATTTTAAGTAAATATGATATGCAACGATTATAAGTTCGTGTACGTAAAAATATTTGTTTGGATTATTCTTTATTAATAAATTTAAATGTACCAATGTAAATAAAATAGATAATCATTAGAAAGTGTAATAATTATTATAACCCGATGGAAATATCACCACTATTTAATAGCAGTGCTTCAAAGCATAATGTAATCGTTAAAATGAAACTTTCTTTCAACAATGATATCCATCCATTTCGTGTTTTTTTGTTTAAAGGACAATAACACTTTCTCCCTTCAACAATGTCATTATTAGTGAAAAAATTAAATTCTTCGGAACGTTATTACGTAATTTTCCCAAACATACTATACCTCGGGTTCTAACAACCTCAAGGTTATATAACTGTAAAAATATAGTTTTATTATGTTAATTTATCTGAAAACGATGCAGTACAGATATTCCAAAATGTTTAAAACTTATATTGAATATTCTGAAAATCCAAAAAAAGATTTTAGAAACATCTTGTTATATCTCTTTTAACCTCTTAACTGCCGATGACTACGATCTTGAAAAATTCCTGAAAATTGTAGTTTTAAATATTTTAAATCTTCTATTTTAAACAATAAATTCAAAAACGGACACCGACATTTTATGCATTATACCCCAGACTATTTAGAAACAATTTTATTTTAAATTTGTATAGATTATTGACTTCGTTAGATTCATTAATATTTCCGGGTCAAAATCTTCGTCATCGGCTGCAGTTAAGGGGTTAAGAGAAGGATTTAGGTAAATTTAATTATTACTCATTAACGTTTTTTTTATTGTTGTCACAAATAACGATATAAACCTTAATAAAACCGTTTAAAAATATGAAGAAATGATAATTTAATAATATCGAAGCAGGACGTTTTGGCGCTGGCCGTTTTGGCGCCAGGATATTTTGGCCCCGACGAGTTTTGACTGGTTAGATTAGGTAATTTTCGTCACGTAACTAACATAATTGATTCTCGAGACAAACACTAGGGTCAAATAGTCTGGTGCCAAAAACATCCGGAGCCAAAACGACGAATCCAAAACGTCCTGTCGTCAACGGTTACCGAGCTGTTTGTTTCTTGACCAAAGCCAGAATATTAAAGTTACTCAATTTGTTCTACGTTTCACCTCAGTTAAAGAAAAACTAATCGTTAAACGTGACTCTACTATGATATTCACGTTTAAATGAATGATTTAACTTTTCTAACAATAATTTTCGATTTCCTATTTCAGTAATTTTGTTGTGAGCAATAAAGAAAATTGATAATTTTCTGGCATTCTGTCTTTCAAAACAGATTTATATAATTTAATCGGTATCTAATTTAGTAAAAATGCGAAATTATAAACAACAAAATAACATTTAAACCTGCACGGTGTAAAAAAAAAACTTGAACTTCTCAATTTTGCGATCTCCTTCTGGTCGTCCCTTTAAAAAACTGAAATAAAATGTCCCCTCATCTAATTTGATGGCACAGTAACGAGTGAATAAGTAGCGACACCGTATCGCAGCTACCCCTTTTTGCAAATTTAATCTCTTCTCAGTTCCCTTAGCAAGAATTTTAACGGGAGTTTCTCGTGTCTCTGACGCATCGACGAAGCTTCGTTTAAACTACGTTATAGATTACGGGCACTAAGGCAATACTAATTATGATCATTATGCAAATGGCTCGCACGACACAATGGAATACGCAGTTACCTTTACTTTCATGTGGACTTCCGAGTTCCTTCCGGAATTCAAGGTACGCGACGAAATGTATTGCCTCTATTACTGCAAAACCTTACACGCCGGTGAAACACCAGAAAATTGCGCACGAATACATAAGCAATCCATTAATTTATGATAATGTACGAATGTCAACAATTCGTGTACCTTTTCTATCTACCGATCTCGTAATTATCTGCTATTTAATTCATATGCGTCGTGATCTTTCTTTAGACCAGGCTAACATTTCTGACAATTTTCTTTTACGTGTAAATCAGCTTACGTGTTTGAAATCTTAGTTTGGAATATTTGCATGCATTTACTAGAGATTATAATTTTATTATCCACAAGAAATGTGCTCTAAAAAAAGAATGTATTTGATCTAATGAAGGCCGCTTAATCGTTATCAAATGAAACTGTATATTAAGATTATATCTATAACAAAAAACTGTTCTTATAGATGGAACTCAAAGAACGCTTCCACTTGCAAGAAAAATTTGTAAGCCACAGAATATGCGTTTAATTGGCCACTGATGCGCCACCACACGGTATGTGTTCGCATCAATTATTCAGTCGAACCACGTGGTGATGCGTAGCAATGACAATATTTACTTATCTGTTCGCACCAAAACACACGATATCGTATCAAGTACCTTGTCCTTCCCCCACTCCCTTGTAGATCTGTTATTTCCCCCCTCTACCCTCAGTTCTCCTTTCAAAAACCGTTCAGATTGTGCAGTTTAGAGGAAATGGATAATGGAAGGGAAAACGCAAGATAATAAGCACTATCGTGGGGAGCACAAAACGTTCGGCGCGCTGTTACACATTTTAGGTCATCCGCCTTAAGACAGTATCCACGAAAAATCAATCAGTGTCATCCTCATGTAATCTAAATTCTATGACGATCAATGCAAATGTATAGGATGCGAGCATCATTTCTGTAATTCTAGTAATTTGTTTACTGAAATGGTAAATACAATTCCAAAAACTTTGCAGTTTTTAAGGACTGGTTATACTAAAAAAAATGTTTTGGTTAAAGAAATACTAACAAGTGATGTAATGATTAATTACATTTTCCATAAATATTTGATCAATAACAAAATATTACAAAAATCTCTTAAAATGATATGTTGGATGTATCAGAACGGCAATTGATCAGATAGCATTCCCACCTGGTCCTTATATTTTCCAGGACAGGACACAGCTTGAAGTTGGCGACTGGAGCTCCGGCCATTCCTGGATGACCCTGAATCGAGCGACACGCTAACAAGACAAAAACCTGGGAGAACACATTTTAACGTCACAATTAAAAATATTATACATACATTACACTGGGAGGTAGCGAACGAACATGCGGTAAGGTATGCACGTACGGTGCCGTTGGTATAAAGCGGATGCTCATCTTTCTCCGGTGGACCTCCCGTACACGTAAAATGTGCACACACTATTGCGATCGCAACACGCGGGCGATACGAGCCCTATTATGCTCTGCGTGCCTCCAATCTTTTTCACCCCCTCGAGAGGGAAGGCATTCGCCCGCGTGTGTTTCCTATTTTTCACTTCTTTTGCGGACCGTGCAAAATTTAACTCTCTTTGTCCAAGGTCGTGCCTTCGAAAAAAGAATCGGAAGAGACCAGAGAACGAAAGAAATATTGCAATATGGAAACCTGACTACATATTTACATTTACATTTTTATTGATATCAAGCAGAAATATGTCTGTCAGGAAGTAAATTTATTAGAGCAAGTACTAAAAAAATATTTGTTCTTGTAGCCAATTCTTCAAGATGCAACTTCGATTTATACTAAGAGCGACATTTCACTATAGAATTGAATAACTCGGAAACTATCCGCTATTGAGTTTTGGGCCCATTAGGATTTTTTTATCAGGGCCAATTTAACTACAAATCCACTGAAACCCATTTCTCCCCCCCCCCCTCCCTGTCTGTGGTAGTTTTAGTAACACTTTCTTGCTCACTAAAAATAATCACTTTATTAAATTTTTACGAAATATTTCTAGTCAATGAATCGAGTTTCTAGTGGGTAGCTGAACATCTTTTAATTTTCATACGTATAAAAATGCCATTATAATATCTATTTGGTCACAAGCTCACGACCGAATCCTCTGCTAATATCCGACGAACTAAGAGTCCATTTTACCAAATTCGGAAGGGGATCTGTTAAGAAAATGCACAGTACAGAGTAACCCCTCGAGTTTCTTACACTTGTACTTGCTCCCCCTCTCGCACTCTACAGCGATATAACCCGCCTACTTTATTGTCACGTGATGGAACAGGCCCAAAAGGCTTGAAGCAGCAGCACCGCCGGCCCTGAAATCGGTCATGGTGGGGTGGAAAGCACCGCCCAGACTGTCAATTAGAGAGGGGGCAGTGGGAGAGGGAGTACGTGGTAGAGGGCCAACGCACGTGGTTGCACTACATTACCAAACTTGATCCTTAACATCCTTTCAACTTTAGTCCTCACTTACCGTACCTTGATTACAATTTTAGGTAGATAAAATGTGGTTGAGAAAACAGTAGGACCTCGTGGATAATCGAAAAAATGTAAGTTCCCTCCATTTTAATTAAAGAAGATTTTTGTACATATACAATTTTGAATTTCAGGTTAATGGCGTGGTCCGAAATGATTGATTCAAACACAGAGGGATTAATTCCTCGGAATCGATAATATCTTCTGTTAATTATATAAAGAATATAAAAATACCAACAAGTAAAGTGTTTAAATTAGTATTCTGATATAACCTTTAATAAATGTTGAAATAATTTAAGATGAAATAACACTATTTCAGATAATATGTGGTTTATTTTGAACTTCGGTACATGAGAAGATTAGAGTACCAAAACTATGAGTTATTCTTATTGATTTGTATAATTCTGCCTAAACTTCTCTGAATCCACAAGAAAGTAATCAGACATGTTTATATAAAAAAAATGTGCAATACAGAATTTCCTTTCGAATTTTTTCCTAGATATCACTATTTCGTAGCAAAAATTCCTGACATCCTTGAACGTCGGTCGTTGACATGTTCATTTTCTAAGGACGCGACTATAATTATTAATGATTTGAACGAATGTCGACCTTCGTGCTCCTTGCAATTCATTAATTCGAGAAAGCACCGACAAAACGTCACCGACGATGACAAATGACTATGTCAAGGGTCGATCGACTATTGGCATGCCCTGCATGCTCAGGAAGCGCGAGTGTGCGGGCGGACCGCGATATAAATTAATCGCGATCCCTGGGGTCGTATCGTACGTGAATACAAAACATTAATAGACAGATTGTTACATTGCTGCAGACGAACACAAATGGTACGTGCTGGACGATCGATTTATATCATCGGATCGCTTGACAAACGGCTCTTTCCCATTTGCCGCCCTACAAAAGTAGGCGGACGTGAGTAAATTACGATAACTTCATGCGCTATTTATTTACAGGAAGTCGAAATTATATCTTGAGTTATTAAATAGAAGCAATTCCTTTATGGGGTTTATCAAAGAGTCAACATTTCCGTGTCCATGATATCAAATATTCCGTTTGGAGGGTTTGATTTAGGTAAATAAAATTTATTAGAGGTGCATTCAATTATCCAAATGAAATCCACTGAAAACCTGACCGTGCTGCGGATTCGATGACGATAATAACATGCCCAAATGGTAATTTTGGAAAAAGCATTTTCCTAACGTTCTCCAAAATTTTTTACAGGTTTTCTTATCAATACAAACTTCTTTGTCGCTTAAAAGTCGACATTGCCTATGTGCTAGTGGGAGTATTAGAGCTCTTATTACAAAGCAATGAGTTATTGGCCTTAAAGTAACAATATAGTAGTAAACAATTATTCAATAAATACATCAGCCAATGCTGTTCGTGCTCTATCCAAGAATTAAAGATTAATTCAACATGCTCATAATTACTGCGGTATTAATAAAGAACTACTCATCACACCAGGTAAATAATACTGTCTTTTTCAGACGAGAATTATGGCCAATTGATTATAATCCAATATAATGCATGGGAAAGTTATTGAAGAAGCAAATATATCCAAAATGGTAATTGATTGTCAACATTCGCTGTAGATATCAGCAAAGAAAACCAAAATAATCATTGAATAGGTTCCAAGACTGTCAGGAATTAAAAGATAATGAAGCTCCCATTTCTAGGACCAATGCCATTCTTAGGCCTATGAATAATATCATTGGGAATACAAAGCAACAAATTAATAAAGATGAGATGAATTGCTGGCAGAACCTTCTAGCAGTTCTGAATGCATTGTTAGCTTCTGATGTTAGAAAATATACACAAGAAACCTTAATGGGGCCCCGCTTAAGAGATGATGGCAGTTCTTACGGGACACGATTTCTTCAATCACTTACTCCAGAAGATAGGCTTAGACGGAGATATATGTCGCTTGTCAGGATCACATTATGGGCGACGTCCAACGTTGATAAGACTTTGATGTAGTATTTTTAGTAATTGGTATAAAAAAACACCTTGCACCTTGAGATTCTATATAAGAGTCTTTACATGGCACTTACAGCTTCAAAGGTACGACACAAATTATATAAAATCTTTTCTACATTCTGATTCTAAATTCTAAATTCTCATTCCAATGGAAAATGAGTCCAATCAACAAATTAAGTGCTATGTCCGAAACCTTTCAACATTCTGTTCACGGGAAACCAGTACTGACCAATAACTAGAGACCAACTGCATCAAAACGGACTTCCCCATCCAGAGGATTGACAAAAGCGAACTTCTTAGAGGGACCATTCGGATGTCTAGTGGCATTTGTGGAAAAACAACACAACGTCTAGTATTTTTGAATCTTGTTGTCTGAATTTTTTGTTGACGACGCGGAAATGAAGCATAGAAAAACTAGTCATAAACTGGATTCACTTTCTTTGGAAATAAATGAGGATTTATTAGGGACTTTAATAGGGTCAGAAAAAAACCTATTCCCAGTTTCTGACCAATTTAGATTTTCTCTATAATAGAACCAGTGGAATCCAAAAAACCTATCCAGAAATTGGCTTCTGTTTCAATTAATTTTTGAGATCTAATCAATAGTCTTATTAGCTTGCAACTTTCATTCTCAGGAATTGGCAATATAAAAGCAAACAAATACCCATTACAGGGCTATTGATGACTGCTCCAGAAAGGCCCTTCTTTAATCACTGGACTAAAAAATAAAATAGGCGCAGCAATCTCGAGTAAGAAAACACCGTAGTGCGAAATCCGGAGCACCAGGATAAGCGCATCAAATGAATTTTTCGTCGAAGAAACGAAATGAAAGAAGAATACGGGCTCCTCAAGTCGTCGGTTCGTCATACCAGGATGCACAATACAGGCGCCTTGTATACATGTCGCCCGGGACGAATTTAGAATTTTCCTACATTTTGCATGTGATTCGCGCACAATGCGGCCCATCGGAAGCCGTCTTCTACCACTTCCGCTATCTGACTGTCTGTCTGTCCGTTTCCCGCGATTTTCCTCTGGCGCTGAACCTAGGAAACGCCGCATTCGCCCGCATATTTATCTACAGTTCTCGTTCGAGGAAAAGAGAGGCTGGGGCTGACTTTTTGTTCACCCGAAGAACGAACGTCCTATGCTATGACGTGTCGTGACGCTTTAGACGCCAGCCTTCTTGACGTGCCCGTCTTATTCCCTAGCAAGGATCAACAAAGAGATAATTCGACAGGAAAGAAGAATTTATGCTGCTTTGCAAACATACGATTTTATCTTATACACATGTTTTCAATACCAATTTTTCCGACTTTTCAGGGTGTTATGTCAGGTGTAAGAAAGAAATGTCGTAAGTAAGGTGTCCTGAAGGCTGTCCCGAAGATGTCCTTGAAATATCCCGAGGACATGTTGAGTATAAAAATAAGAGATCTGGATGTCATCAGGAGTGGGACCTCCGCAAGACATCCTAATGACGTTTCTGTGTTCAGTGGGGTATAGCGTCCTGCTCTTGTTTTATACAAAAAGTATGTAAATATGGCCCAATTCTAAAACTCTACGAGTCTGCAACAATATCTTACGAAGACCCCGAATAATGTCGGAACAGTATGGTATAATAAATAAATATAGGATATTGGCCTTAAAACGAGCATACTCCGTGAATTCCATTGTATTTACTTATTTTTACATACAAATGGAATTTTTCTAATGCACACTTTATGATAATTATCAAAACAAATCAAATTTGGCGAGCTGACCTACAATAGCAATTGATGGTAATTACATTATTTAAACATTTCAACAACTCTAAAATATTTTCAAGTGCCCTCTGTCAAAATTATTTAGATTCCCGAACAGCGGGCTTTTTGGAAAAAACATTTTTCAGTGAAAATGTTAAAAATACTAATTTAAAATAAAAAATACGGATAACCGAAAATGGGTGAAAATTTCAGCAAAAATAACAGAGAACAGTTTATAAAAATGCAAAAAAAAGATAGGACTAGAAAATAGAGAGAAAAAGCGTTGGTAAAGAGAAATGATAAAAAAGACTTCAATATTGTCGTTATTCGATATGAGAGAGAATAACAATTATATGTAAATAAAACCAAAAGTTTCACTAGATGGCGGTAGCATTGAAGAGGGGCATTTTCATGCTGCAGCTTTCGACAGTTAATTCCGCTATTAACCTCAATTGAAGTTGCATGGCATATTCTACATTTCTGCACACAGGTTGATAACAAAATCAAAACTTTAATCACACTGTTTCCAATAATATCAGTACCCCGAGAAACATGCTGATAATGAAAATAAAAAAAATCGATAAATATTTAACATTTTTGGTCCGCCATATTGAATTCGTCATCTTGAACAAAAGGTAACATCAGGATCAAGACCAGAGACTCCGAAAACACATGGGTAATAAGTTTTATTCCAGCCAATTTACTTTCGGGTTCGATTTAGTACAATTTTGAAATACGAACAAATATTTTCCCATATCTACCGCCATTTTGTTAATAAGACTTTTACATAAAAAAGCAAGTTTCAAATATATTTTAACACATTAGAAATACGTTTTGACATTACTTTTGATGAAATACGAAAAAAAGCTTGTGTTTTTTTACATTTTTGTAAAAAAAAACTGAAAAATGAAACTTGAATTTGGATTTTGAACATTTTTAAACCAAAAAGGTTCTATTTTTAGAAAATTTCTCCGCCATATTGTAGCCATTATTGTAAATTTTCAAAATATATCATCAGATTCGTAATCAGCGATTCCGAAAACCTCCGAGTAACAAATTTCAAGCGGTTTTATAAACGTTTTATGCATAAATTGATGGAACACAATGTCATACTTCAAGACTAAGATTTTGCAAAAATTGTGAAAACTACCATCTTTGTGGATTGATATATTTTCTTTTACACAGCGATTATGAAAATGGACGACGCCGTCATATTCAGTACACCTTAAACTGTCTAGGTATGGATTTGGTTTTAGTTTATATAAATTCCAGAATTTATTAGTCTACTTTATATCATAACAAAGATTTGCCTTTTTCTGGCAGTCTGGAAAAAGTCCAAAATGACAAAGATCTTCGTCATTGGCAGTCAAGATATTTAAATACTACTTATATCAGATTTAGTAAGTACACCACCGATATCAGAGTTAACAATACCGATATTTTTATATTTCCATTTCCTTCTCCTAAATTAAAAAGAAAATAAAGGCGAGAGGAAACAAAAGAAACTAAATGAAGACTAATCCGATTCTGTTTGTTAAAAATAAATTGTTAGGCCCTATTCCCATAAATTAAAAATTATTATTGGTAGTTTCAAAATTTGTCCTTTATAAATAAAATATTATTGTACTTACCGTGCACTAGAAAAAAATTCCTGAAAATATCAGACCTCATTTATATTTCGTATACATTTTAGTTTCGAATTTCTCGACATCATTTCAAGAGGAGAAGCGCACACTACCGTCAACGTTAACACTATATATAAATCACAGGCCTTAATGAAAATGTGTTCGTATCTGGTGCCGCGTTCATCCGGTTCCTTTCTTTTCTAATTTAATGAATTAAAAAATACACCCGACTTTACATCTGACATAGTTCGTAATAAATAAATTGTCATTCGCACCATGTTTGGAGAATACATATTTTTTCATGCACACTGACTTGAAGTATACCTGGTGCAACGCGAAACATTCTTTTTAACATTATGCGTGACAATTCACGACGCAAATGAGTTTTCCTTCCACCATATACTATTTCCTCATATTTTGTTGAAATCCTTCCCCTTCAAAATCTCTTTTCATCACTGTAAATAATCTGACAATATTTCGAAATTGACCAAGCTCCTCAAATGAATTACTTGTATTGTACGGCATCGGTAGTGTTCTATAAAAAGGAAAAAAGTCACCTGCGTCAAAATTGAATACATCCAGATCACGTGAAAAACGAACAAAGGGATGCTGAGAGCTGAAAATGAATGGTAGGAGAAATCCGATGGATAAATTGAGCACACCCGGAAGCGGGGCAATCTGTGGGATCCCGATGGATGGATACACATACGCAGTGGACGTAAGATCATTTATAACTCGCGAAAGGATGGAACCGCAAAATGTTCGGACATCCGAAGGATCTCGCGAAAAGTACCAGCCGGCTGAGGACAGAAGACTGATGAAGGCACACCCTTTTGCGAGCCTACGCATCTGCGTTATTTCACTTGTCAAGAATCTATTTCGATATTTTCGAAATGTCCCAGATCTACGTCTAGATCACACATCTTTTCATTAATCACGAATTTCATAAATAGATATTGCGTCGCTTCAGCTACATAAAATTTATTACATACCAATTTCAAAATGATTTGCTTCAGACTGTATTCTTAACATCTGCCGGAATATGTTTTTGAAATCGCTGAACCCGAATCTGTTGTTTGTTTACGTTTACAGTGTTTATGAGGACAGTTTTATGGATTCATGACCTTGCTGTAATTGTAGGTTTCTGCAGTTCCTACATTTCCTACGCAAATTTAAAGTAAGGCGCCATCTTTTATGACAATCTACAGCTCTCTCAAATTTAAGAATTCAATAGCAGACCAATATTTTAAAAAAATGTATCGTTATCTTATATTTTATATATACGGGTTATCGAGATCACGGAATACTAATCCGCTATCTAATTTTGAAAATTCAAAATGGAGGATTCAATATGGCCGACTGAAATTTAAAAAAAATGGTAACTGTTTCGCATTTGGTATATAGAGGTTTTGAGGTTACCGAACATGTATCTCTATCTAATTCTAAAAATTCAAAATGGCAGTACAAAATATCGAATCTGTGCATAAATATATACATTCAATATTACTCGAATAATGGTACATACCGCGATTTTACAAAAGTCTTCACATAATATAATACCACATGTCTTGTAACAATGCCTAACATATTCAGAATGAGAATCTGAGAAAATGACTAAAGGCCCTTAGGATGTCAGTAATTTCATGGAAAACAACAAAAGATAATTTCGTTAACACCCGTTCCGTGCAGCTATTCGAGGTCTCGGTGATGGCGTTCTGAATCGTGGAGGAACTTCGATAAGCGAGATTTATCGCCGAAGTGTAGAAACGGCATATCAGACTTCACGATACCGCGAAAGGGTGGGCGCCATACAGATGTCCGTTTTAAGTCGTAGGTACTAATTAACAGCAGCGATTCTCAAGACGCCGAGAAGCTTCCTGGGGTTGGAAGGGAAAGGGGGTAGGATGTAAGGCTGAAAGTGCCGGTTAGAAAGGAGCCAAGGAGAAGGGAGGCCTCTAGAAGGAAGTCTTAAGACCGCGTGTTCTCCCCAGGGAGTCAAGTGTTGGGAGAATTAACAGCAACCCCTGGCGATCTCCCGACTCTCTCTCTTTGCTATCTCCCTAATAATAAACTGGTAATTCCCAATGCTGCTATAAGTTACTCCCTTTCAACACCACAATGACCTATGAGTGCCAACGACGCATCCGTGTACAACGGGTGTACACGATTCGATTTTCTTGGATTTCAGGTGCATATGCCTATGTAGTCATATCTTCAAACTTGCTGGTAACACCATTTTACCACTGCAAAATCCGGGCATACAACCGCAAATCACGTTTTCCGGCAAATCATGGGCTACGAAAATTCAGGATAGAAATTTGGTACTTTTCGACCTTGCTGCTTAACAGTCATTTCATTATAATTTCATTTTTCTGCCCACTTTAGAATTTAATTTAATTTACCTTAGTTATTTAAACTGATTTTAAGCCTCATCTGCAGAAATAAATAAAAGTAAAAATCGTAACGCTTAGAGTACACACTTGGTTATTCTCGTGTGATGTCGCGACATTGCGGAAGATATTGATTGTGGGGACCCTGGCCAGATGAGGAGAAGAAATGTTGAGGTCCGTCGCTAGGTGCGTTGGGAACTTCAAACTGCGTATGCCCGTCAAGTTTTAGTAGAACCTCAATATAAGAACCATCTCCGTTCCGACCCTGCCCTCCGAGTATCGATGTAAGAACCTTTAGAGGAGAATTAAAGCTTCCCCTGCTCTTGTCTGGATGCTTTGGCTAGCCCGTTCTGTTCCGTGCATTTTGTACGACACATATCAGTGAAAGCTGTCTGGCGGGATACATCTGGAAAATGAATAGTCACTGTAACGATCAAAAAAGTGTTTTTGTATGGATCGCTCCTTATATCGGAAGGTTGTTATAACGAGGTTGTACTCTATACTGTCTGGAAAGTTCAAATCTGGTAGTTTTTAGCAAGTGCGTATGGGGCGTAAGAAAATCGATAGCGTATTCAACCTTCTTTAGCACAACCAGTAATTTTAACAAAAAAAAATCGTTTTTATGACTCTTTCTCAAAATGCACAAAAATTATTTTTCTGCTACCGCTAACTAATTATAATGTCTCAATTAATAAACAATATATTATTTTCAGATCATCCGTTAAATTTATGTAAGACCTCCAAAATACAATGCTCTGAACTGAAAGGCTATGTAATATAGAGGTAAACTGAAGAAGGGCCAAGATAGCGAATGGTAAATAGAGATGGTTAGAAACCAGGGAAAGGGGATGTAAACTTCCTCGAACGGACTTCGAACTTTCAACTCGAATGTAGCACTGATTTATTGGCATGAATTATACACCGATATAACAAGAGACCGCATTGAAACTTGACATTCACTACAAATACAATGCCGAGCCGTATAATCCCTAGGATTTAATTTCGTGTTAATTAGAACTAATGAAAAGTTATTTCAAATAAGACTTGTGGAAAAGAAACGTAATTGGATCACGCCCCCCTTCCTCCTTTATTGGGAAAAGTTACTAGTATTAATCCACGAGTGCAATAACAATTGTTACCAGCCTGACATCTAGACTAAAAGAAAATAAACGAAAAGTTAAAGAAACTTTTCAAAAATTTACTGTGGTAGCGCATCGATTATTTCCAACTGTAAGTTTTGTGTTCACTTTCTTTCGAAAATAACCCCATTGATCTATAATGTCTGGCATAAAATATATAATTTAATATGATTTATATGATATTTCATAATCCTGTCCTAAGTTATACGTACCGACCCTTGAAAATAATAGACTCGGAAGGTAGCCTTACGTTATGTTCCCGTACTACCCCCACTCCCGACACGTTCGTCGCGAGTGCGTGTTTCACCGAAGCGTTTTAAGGTTTGCCGATGATTGCCGAATATAATGTGGGTGTGGCGCGAAGAGTAGCGAGACGATGTGGTGGGGAGAAGACAAAGAAAGTAGTCGAATTTGTTATTCTTTATGGTTTTCACAATGAAAATGAAATTTTTGACCCTTCGGCCGTAAAACTCGATTTCTCGGCTTAGGGCGAAACCTTCGGCAGCGAATTATCGAGTCCTACGACAAGTGGATAAAAAAATACATTATTTGTCACGAGCGAAATAACGATCTCCGTCGAGTGTGATCTCACTTCGCTCGGGCGACAAACTTCACAATCGTCGAAGATTGATAATTGTGCCCTTGGCAGAGAATGCTAACTACTATATTATGATTTACATTGAAAGCAAATGCCACTAATGGGAGGTATATTTCAAACGAAAGTTTACGCACATTATCATTTATAACACTATTCAAGGTTTTCAGAAATGAATATTTTTTTAAAATTACACGATGTCTGACCCAACCGAATAAGAAAAATGAATATACCGAAGGAAACTTTCTTGAAAAAAAGGAAATCTAATTAAACTGTAGCGATTCCACAGACGAATACATCAACAAATGTAAACATGCATATATGTTATCTAAGAATTTACGAGTCTGCAGACGTTCGCTGTCGTCTCGCGATTGTCCCCGCAGGACTTCGCCCAAACTTTGAAAATGTTTAGCACGCTCGCTCTATAGATCAGGAACAAAGGGGGGTCTGGGGGCAGGGGCGAAGGGGGCGGCGGGTCCTCTGTAAAACAGTGACCGGTAAATTCCGGCGCCGCTAGTGTCTCTTGTAATTAAACGCACAATTTAAACAGGCCGTTAACGTCGACATTCCCAAACCCACGTAGCACTCCCAGTTCCTTCTCGCGACGTGCAAAATTTTCCGGCTGACGTTGATGATATTCAATATCTACCGGCTACGTGTTTACATGGTGACCAATTTTCTGGGTTAATGAACGATGGCCTTGCAGTGATGCAGATTTTACTCACTTTTCATGTCCTTATGTGGAGAAATAAGCAACATTTTCCATGCATGGTTATTTATCGATTAAATTTCTAAATTAAATTATTTCCAAATTTATTCAAATTTGTGGGTTCATTTGATGGGAAATATTCTATACAACAAATTTGTAATATCGAAAAATGATTTACAAAATTTGTAACATGCATAATTGCTCAAAATTTTTTTTTAATTTTTTTATAGGTGGAAGATAATATATTTTAATCCATTAGTATACTGAGAAAAATGTACTTATCCAGTAGAATAATTATATCCCGTAAAATATCGTGTTTCACGTGTTATGAAAACCAAAATTTATATTGCACTAGCCTACTGATTTTTTCCTTTGACAATCAAGGTATCATTTCCACAGATTTTTTGTTTGGTCCTGAAAACAAAGGCATCTTCAGAAATTGTGTATCATGTATCGTTTTCAAGAAGACTGAGGTCATAATTGTCGAAATTTGACTTTTTGGCCCATTTCGATTTTTTTGTAAAACCAGAGAATTATTTATTATTAATAAACATTTCTTCGTTATTTCGAAAGTGTTTGATGACCGCTTTTTGACATTATTGTGAACAAAAAAAGTCAATAAAACACTGTGGATGGTCCTAATTATATTGAGATTTTTGGGGTTGTTCGTCACAAATTTGATCAAATTTCATGAAAGAACGCAAAATCATGCAATAAACTTACTTTCTGTTGAGAATGAAAGTCAAAAATCAACTAAAAAATTTGAATCTACCGTATTTAATGGATGAAACTGCCAATGTGTACAATTTCCCCAATTGCAGTAGAACCTCATATACTAGTGAACCTCACACTAGAGAACAACACTAGTAAAGGTCTCGCATTACTGAACACTTTTCCCTAGTGTGAACCTCACACTAGTAAACCATCAACTTATTTATTTTATATGTCTGTATATGTAGGTAGACATACATAGAATCCCAGTATATTTACTCCCTCGGTTCCACGCCTTCCCCTCCCGTCTCGTTATATTTGCCAAAAGGAAAAAGACTTCCTCATGCCTCAGTCCGCAGGGTGGGGGAAAAAGAGGACATCAAAAGGTAAATATAACGAGTGGGAACCAGGTGAATATAATGGCACGTAAATTATACCGGAATTCTACTGTATTTATTTTATATATCAAAGCTCTTGAATGAGACCTCTTTTTTAAGATCTTTTCAAGACGTCTGTTTGCTGTTTGGGCAATCACTATCGAACATAAATATAGCAAGATGGAATTATACCGGGACTCTACTGTACATACCCTAAAGTTCTGTCTTTATTTAGTAAAATTTGACAAAGTTACACAAGTAAAAACATAATAAAATCGGCTAAAAAACAAATGTGCTTTTGCATTTCAAATCACGCAATTTTCACAGTTGACTCAATTTAATCTGTAAATCTCAATTGCGTTAAAAGAACTAAACAAAGAGTGAAAGTCAGCCATTAATGATCAATTTTTTTATATTTTATTACTAAAGTGAATTAACAAAACACGAAAACTGGGTTGGTAGTTTTTTCTTCTTCGATATAGTAAAAATCGTTACTAATTCAATTAGAGGTAATATTTCACTCCAGAATTAAAGAATAAAAATATAAAAAAGCAGTTACTTATAATTACGTAATTTCCAACAATTACTTAAATTACATAAAATAATATTTTACATGAATAACAATTTTTTTTTGAAATTGTAACATTTCAAAGATGGTAATTTTGAGGCTTGCAGAATGAGAAAATTATTTCTGGTACGAATTATTATTGGTAACTTTGATTGCCTGAATATTAAATATTGAAAGAACTTATAATCATTTTTGTCAGAAAGAATGACAATTATTCTTATTTTGCAAGTTTGTTACAAAATTATCATCTGGAATGGTAAAATTTCATTTTCTAATACAACGAAATGCCCATGAATAGAATCCATAAAGAATTCAAAGTAAATACAAGATTTGTGTGATTATTATAAGTTATTTTTGAAGTTAAACTATCTGTGCCGATCGTTGAAATGGAATTGTGTTTTTTAAATCAAGTCTGAATTCCAATTCCAGAAAAGAGTACAGTAAATTATGCGTTTGTTAATTATGTACATCAACACGCAGATGAAAATAGTGGGTTGGAGTAGGCTTTAGCAATCGAACATCTGTGAGCCAGGTGATGGATAGATCACCTAGGGAATTTCTCTGATCGAATCTACTGCCCTCTATATACGTTCGTTGCATATAGACTGATGTTAATGAGCACGGTTCGTTAAATTAACCATACACCTTAATGGACATTTTCGTATTTGAAACTGTTATGTCTCATTATCATATGTGACTAAATGGCTACATTTGAAGCATAATCAAATAACGATATGACTGTGATGATATGTAATTATTTTTGTTACGTAGCTAAATCATTTTTTGGAACGATAGTGATAGAAATAATAATTTAACAATTGTAACAAATTTTGGCTATAAGCGAATATTATATTCAAATATTTTTATTTGCTCAACTGTATTTCAATATATTAGCTGCACAAATAATTACGAATATAGTTATAAAATGAGTTACACAAAGAATTAATTTGACTATAAATATCAAAATAAAAGTTAAGATTTCATTATATATCTGGGTAAATTTGTATAAAAGTATTACAATTAACTAAATCAATTAGAGTTACTTACATAAAATAGCAGTTTTGTTTACTACTACTATAGTTGAATTTTTTCGATAGATTCGTTTTAGTTTGATCTGACTACAATAATTAAGGCTACATGAATCATAAATCATTAAGCACTATTTTCCACCGATCTTGAAGTATTACCAATTTATTAGTCAGTTTATTTTTTGACCAAAATATTTCCTATTAACAAGTGATTGCCCAAACAGCAAAAAGACATCTTGAAAAAATGCAGGTTTTACAAAATAGGTCTTATTTGAGAGCTTTCACATATAAAATAAATACTGTAGAGTCCCGGAATAATTTACGTCCCAGCATATTTTTCCGATTCCGTCTCGTTATAGTTACCTGTCGCGGTTCTTTTTTTCCCCCACCTTACGGTCTGGAGCCTCACTCCCCTTCCAGAATCGGCGCTCCCCTTCTTCTTTTTTTTTTTTTATTATTAATTAACAGGCGGAATCGCCCTTTTTCACTTAATTGTTGCCGAATTTTTGAATTCTAAGATTTTGCGAGAGCTGCAGATCGACTTAGAAAGATGGCACCATACTTCAAATTTGTGTATGAAATGTAGGACTACAGAAACCTACACCAAGTACAGCGGCGGTCATGAGTCGATTTCCGCCAGATAAACAATACTTTCGAAACGTAAACACAAACAACGTGGCTCGTCTTACCAACAGCGATATTATTTTTTCTGCCGACAAATTAGATAACTTCCAAGTAAATACTCGTGCATCATCAAATGAAATGAAAAAATTAACAAATTTTTTACGTTCTAATGCTGGCAAACATTCTGTTCCTGCGTATTATAATACAAAACACGTTGCTGAACAGTCACAAAAATTAGAGCACGTATACAGAGATGGTATGTTTGACTTCGACATTGAAAAGGAAAAATTTAAAGTAAAAAGACCCGTTGTTTGGGCAGACGCTGAGGATCTTTTAGCTGCTGTTCTAGAAAAGCGAAATCAGAGTGGTAATAATACTCTTATTAAAGTTATGGCAGATGGAGGACAAGGTTTTTTTAAAATCTGCGTGTCAATAATCCCAGAGAATTATTCACCTGATTTAGATTGCATTGTCGATGATTCCGAATCAGAATCCGAGTTCAGTCCTTCAATAAAAAAAAGAAGTCGGTATTCTGAAGGCGGAACTAGTGGCAGAAAAGGAAAATTAACAGGTGTACATCGATTAATTATGCTTTGTATTGTACCTGCTATTAAAGAAACATATGACAACATTAAACTACTGTTCGATCTAACCAATATTAATAATATTCCGTTTAAGTTTGTTTCGGACTTCAAAGTTGTCCTTATAGTTAATGGTCAGCAAACGGCAACTTCGATGTACCCCAGTCCCTACTGTTTCGTAATACTAAGCGATCTTAGACTTGATGACGAAGAATCTAATGACGTTAACAATAAAAATGAGAGCAACGAAGAATCATCTTGTTTAGAAAAATGTAAAGAAAAATGTATGAAACTAAAAACGTATGGAGATTTACGAATCGATTATAAAAAGTTTGTATCCTTGGGACAAAAAAAAAGTACGCAATGGAATGCCACAGTACTGTTAATTTACCTCTTTTTAATGAAGATGATAAAATATATGTAATTGAGAAATGTATAGTTCCTGAATTACATATACTTCAAGGTTTCGTTAATCATCTCTTTTGGCACGGTTTGGTACCACTTCTTGGCAGAGAAAAAGCCCTTTTATGGCCTAAGAAGCTGAAATTGGTGCCTAAAAATTATCAAGGGGAAATATTTGAAGGAAACGCATGCCGCAAACTTTTGCAAGAATCGGACAGGTTGAATAGTCCTGAAATTTATGGAAGCAATGGTTTTCTTCAGATAGTTCCATTTATATCAGTTTTTAAAGCCATGAACAATGTGGTTCAAGACTGTTTTTCAACGTCAGAAGTAAATTATAATAATTTGGATAAGCACATCCGTGAATTAAATACAATGTACAAAAGTACAGGAGTTTCCGAAACTTTAAAAATGCACACAGTTTTGAACCACTTACAGCATTGCTTACATTTTTTGGGTAAGAAAGGGTTTGGATTTTGGTCGGAACAAGCTGGCGAATCCGTCCATAGAGAGTTTTTGAAATTTTGGGAGCGTCACAGAATCAATTTGATGACAGATCCCACCTATTCGACAAGGTTAAAAAGAGCTGTTGTTGAATTTTCCTCGCGACATATTTAACTAATAAAGTATTATAAATACTTCGCAAAAGATTATATAAAGTTATCAAATTAAAAAAGTTTTAAATTTCAATTTTGTTTCTAAATAATACCAAATGGAAAAAAAGATTAAAATAACCAAAAACAAAAAAAAAAATACAAAAAATATATAAAAAAATACAAAAAAAAATGGAACCATACTACCACCACGTCCTCGTCGTTGGTTCTGGGTTACGCAGCGAGTGGTTAATTAATCAATTAAAACAATAAATAGTAATCATAAATCTTATGTTTTCCGAAAATAGTAATTTTACATTTTCTCAAAAACGGGATCAGTTACGATTTAAGTACGAACGGTTTTGTGATCTTGAATGACATACCAATCCTGCCCTGATAGAAGTTTTCATCGCCATTTTTGTTTAACCAAAAGATGCTTGTCCAATGGGTTAACCGCCTGAGCCACGAAGCCGATTAATTTGTGGGTTCATTTGAAAAATAAATCTTTTGGTAAATACAACGAGACGGGAGGGGAAGGCGAGGCACCGAGTGGGTAGATATACCGGGACTCTACTGTAATAAATGAAAAGCAAATTTCTGAAAATTATAGATTCTATTTTTGTACCTTAATTATTAATTTATATACTTTTTACCTGAATTCCTTTTTACCGTTTGTATATTTATATATTGGATGGTAATTATATTCAATAGAATGGGGATCACACAACAGTGATACAGAACTGTAATAACACTTGCTACATATCGTGAAGGCATTTATGATGTTATTGCAGCTTATAATCTATCAGTCTGCATGTGAAGTAAATATTGCGCGATCTCATTTTTGGATTCAATAGCCACCTAGTGTCTCTGAAAGAAACGCAGATCTCAACGCTGGGAATCCCTTTCCTAAAAGAAACGTGGTGCCAAACGAGATAGATTTAAGATGACAAACATAAGATCTCTTTGACATACAATTTTAAAAAGTCCTAATTAACACATCTTTAAGAGCTCATTAATCTATAAAGATTGTCATAATCAATAAAGATTATCATAATTCAGGCCTCTGTAGAAGGTCTTTTTGGAAATATCTTTGGACTGAGATTTGGACGACCCCTTTAAAGGGCCTGCGCTGTATGTGTGGGTGTAATTTTGCTACTACAAAGCAGGTAAAAAATTCAGAAGTTATGCATAAAAAGGTATTTATATCAGAAATATAGTTAAAACGCATAATAAAGCTAAGGTGTCTAATTTTTGTAATAATTTAGTAGTTTTTGTTTAATTTAATACCAACCACTGCTAATAATTTTGTAATCGTTGTTTTATTCAAAGTCAGAATTAGAAAAAATATGTACAAACCTCTCCTTCAACATTTTCTAAATTTATTTAGTAAACTCGACACTAATTTATGTCATTATGCATATATTTAATAAATTTAATTAAATTATGAATTACCCAGCAAATTATTTCATAGTTTTTATAGCTGGATACCTTTCATATAACGAAGTAAACTCAAATTGAATTAACTAGTTAGTTAGATTAACGAAACCGTTTAGTTAAATTTACTAAATATTTTTCTCAGTGTGCATAACTTATATTATCTTATTAAATTAACTATTTCTGTACTAAGTAGGTCAATAGTATATTTCGAATTACTATTTCTCGATAGTGAAATATGCAATAAAGTACATTACCTCAAATCCATCATAGTTTTACAATTACATAGTTACTTTTGATATTTTTGATTATTGTAAGACAGCCGTAAAAAAAATTAATAACCTGTTGTCATAGTAAAAATAGCTATTAAACGATATATTTTACAATATTCTAAATTATAAAATTAACATACGGTTTATAATAGCTTTTCCCGATTTTAATTCAACTATTATTGCATGTTACTACCACGTCAACCTTTTTAATAGTTTCATTAATCATTTTTCCCTCTGTGAAGGTAAAAATTATTTCTTACGTAATACTATGACCTAGATGGCGCTGAAGTCCAAAAGCGATGTCGCCTAAAGATTTACTATGAAGCAGAATAGCTTATAACTGAATATAAATCGTGGTATCGTTTGTATCTACTAAAATTGGAGGTTAAGCTTAGGTTTACTTGCAAGAATAAGTAAGATCAATTGGATCGTCGCTTAAACTTCAGTCTTACATGATTATGGATTAATGAGAGATTAATGAGGTGCACATAACGTGCTCTGAAAATACTTATATAATTATTCACTTCCGGTAAATTTTAAAATGTCTGCATTTCAATGTTGTGGGAAAAATGTCATGGAGGCATTGGAAGATCAATACACAAATATAATAAACAA
The DNA here is from genome assembly GCA_030407085.1 of Trichopria drosophilae. Lineage (NCBI taxonomy): Eukaryota > Metazoa > Arthropoda > Insecta > Hymenoptera > Diapriidae > Trichopria > Trichopria drosophilae. Next base: position 116,104,801 of record CM059585.1, on the reverse strand, counting down.
ATTTCTTTCGTTAAAGGTGAAGAAAATAGTTGCAGTATTAAGATATATTTTTCAATATTAGAAAACTAACCTCGTGATCACAAAATGGCGACTAAGTGAAAAATGGCTATTTAAAACACAACAAAAATTTTTTTGATGACAACTACAAACTCTAGAAAAAAAATGTACTAGAACAAACATTTCTTAGATGTAAAAGAATATTGTCAGAAGGTGTTGATATAATTTTTTATTTTTTGAAAATTCGAAAAATTGAAATGTTGAAAAAATCATTTAAAACATCTTTAACCAATTATAAGATATTTTTTTTAGATTTCCCCTAAAATTTATGGAGTTTGAGAAAAATATGATTAATCTTTTCAAGATTTCGAGAATAATAATTTATTTTGTCGAAAACTATAGACTTTAAAAAAAATTTCATTACAACAAAAATTTTAGGATTGGTCAAAGAATACTATAAACATTTTTCTGATTTTTAATCGACTTTTTCCATTTTGAAAATAAAATAAATACCAATACATTCTAAAACAAATTGTGCATATTCTTTGACACATTCTCACGCAATTTTTTCTAAAGTTTATAGTTTACATACAAAAATTTGTTAACTTTTAATAAGAAATTTCTCACTGCCACGCAATCGCCATTTTGTGATCTCGATCTTATTTTGTTAATATTTAAAAAATATATCTTGATACTACAATTATTTTCTTCACTTTTAGTGACAGAATTTTGTGACAGAAAATATTCTTTCGGTGAAAAAAGAATGTTTAATTATTCAAAAGCATACCCGTTTTTTACGTTTTTGTTGATATTTAAATCATATATTTATTGTTCTAATTGCGATAGCTCAATTTCAATAGCGTCTTTGAAGAGAGCGACCTTGACAATAGTAAGATGCAGACTTTTCAATTTTGTTGAAGTTCAATTTTCTTGATTGAAAGTGAAGTGCAAAAAGCGTCCATTCTGACGTTAATGGGTTTTACTAAATAATTTCAAGCAATTTTAAAAAATAGGCATATTCAAGAATTCATTCAGCAACCACAGTCTTCAGCATAAAGGCCAACAGACAGATTTTTGAGTTTGTGACATTTCTTCAAACAAAAACATAGTATACAATAGAAAATCTTCGAACCTAACTAATACACCGATTTGTATATTTATAAAAACTATATTGAATTTTTATTAATATTGTATTACATTATAATCTACGAGATACATATACTAATTTGTTATGAAGCAATTTTAATTTTGTAAAACTAAAACCTTTTCAAAAATAATAAAATTACCGAAAAACAGATTAAAAAACACATATTTTTTTACTTGAAAATATTTTTTTTAACATTATATTGAATTCAATCGACAATATTCCAAATTCTTACACTTTCTAAAGCTCATAAAATTAATACATCTAAATAACACAAAAATGTGAAACTATGCATATATGTATATTTACACGAATGACAAATATGAATGCGCTGGAGAATTAAGCTTCGATCGGCAAGCAGCCTCCGTGGCGCAATTGGCTAGCGCGTTCGGCTGTTAACCGAAAGGTTGGTGGTTCGAGCCCACCCGGGGGCGATTTTTTTTTTAATTTTTTTTAACAAAACTAAATCTTTACTCACTTAACAACAATTAATTTTTTTTATTTTTTTTTATTTTTTAAATAGCATAATTATTATACATAATGATATTTCCACGTAAAAAAACGAGATGAAATTTTGTTTACTTAAAAAACAATAAAATATTATTCAAACAGTTCATCACAATTACCGATACACATGTAAATGAAATCTTCGTTGGTTTTTAAATGAAAAAGCTCTTTTTCAAATCTTTATGCTTCGGTTCATAGAATGACGTGTGTGATTTTTTAAACGAGTGCGACAAATATCATTTCACAAAATTGTAAAAAAAATTAATTTGGACTGTTTTATTTATTTGTCGGAACGAATATTTTTTAACATTAAACAAAGTGGATAATGAAGAAAATACATTTATTAAATATGTTGCTTAGTCATAATCTAATATATATTTGTGAAAAAAAATATTATTATTGAATTTTTAATTGTTTTATTTAATTTGTAAAGCGCAGAAATCAATATAACCTATAAATAAAATAGAGTTTGGTTCTGAAGTAATTAATTGCAGTTGATAATTACAGAATATTTATGGTTAATATCGGTCAATTGACGAATAAAAAAAAGCGTTAACAATAATATTTAAATAAATCTGAACCTACTGAACTTGGTTCTACAACATCAAAATAAAGGTGTAAACGCCAGCAAAAATGTTTGTTCTATTGCCATATATCATGTGAAAAAATTACTTTATTAACAAGAAAACTTAATGAAAATATAGTGTTCCCTCAAAAGAAAGCATACGACTGTAAAATACCTATTTTTTCAAATTGAATACTTTTTTTATTTAAAATACATACATTTCGTCCCAGATGTCTGCGTGGACTCGATAAAAATTTTTGTTATAAAATTTAATAATAAAATGTGGGAGAAACCCAATAAGCAAACAAACATTTTTAAATATTCTAAAAGAATACTTCTTGAGTGCTTTTCTGAAAGAAAAATTCTAGAAGAATTCTTTGCGCATGCTTAAAAGTATAACGAATGTCCGCTATGGTTATTGAATAAAGAGTTACATAAGAATTCTTTTTTTAAACGTATTTAGTAAAAGGTTCTTCAAAGCCAATAATAAAATTTTTATAAAGAAATCTTTTACGCACTAGCAAGAATGTTCAATTAGTATCGAAACATTTAAGAATTCCTAAAAAATTCTTTTGAAATGTTTTTTTTTGTAAATAATTTTCTTGTAATAAGTTAATACAACTACTTAATGAAACTTATATGAAAATGTATTAAAATACGCTATCATTGACCTAACGCATTTCCGTATACAATATTGACTTTTATTATTATATTACAGCCGACTTCGCAAGTGGTAAGATTACTTATAACATGCCATGCAGAAGGAGTTGCTTTTATATGGAACCTTTATCACTCACGAGAATGATTGTGTATGATAATATACAGAGGGCATGTGTTGAAAGCACTTTATACACCACCATGCGGTGGGCACTCGAAACATCCACTGTTGATGACGGACTGTTCAAGATGGTCGCATATATAATGTGTATCATGAATTTTTTAAGAAAGAATGCTTTAGGACTACTTTTATTATAACCGTGAAACACTTTACCTTTGACCGATCGTGTTTCAATTCATACATTTTTTCATAAAGATTACTTCTTCACTACTTTTGGAATACTTTAAGAAGAGAGAGATTACTTAAACAATTCTTTATTTCAAAAGTGTGCTTATTGAGAAGTGAACATAACCCCAATCGGAAATTTACTAAAAATTAATGACGAAATTAACTGCGTTCGCCGTTTTATATAGAAATAATCATTATTCTTAACAAATGATAACATGATCGGTGTTTTTACTGCAAGTTGTAGACGAGTGTACTAATTCGAATATGAAATATCAAATGAATAACTAACATTGTGTAATATCGCAAATGAATTCGACAATCGGCACAACGAAATTTCCAATTAAATTTATGAATTAAATCATTAAATATCTTTCTTTTGTTTAAAACCTTCACTTAACCCATTAACCTCAAGTAGGACACTTTTTTCGCTTCAATTTCAATAAAGAATTTCATATGAAGGTCCAAGTTCAAATAAATTAAAAGGTACATGTCTTACTATTTTCGTAGTCGCTCTTTTCAATGCTGTTGTCAAAATTGAGCTATCTTAATTAGAAAATTAAATATGTTGATTTAAATGTCAAAATAACGCGAAAAATCGAGTGTTCTTTTTTATAAAACATGTTTTCTCATCGAAAGAATATTTGTCGTCAGAAAATTTCTTCATTAAACGTGGACCCAATAGTTACAGTATCAACATAAATTTTTTATATATTTAAAAACTAACATGGTGACCACAAAATGGCGGCTCCAATGACAAATTTTTAATTAAAACTTAACAATTGTTTTTCTTGAAAACTATAGACTTCAGAAAAAATTTTCTAAGAATAAATACGTTTTAGAATGAGTCAAAAAATACTCTCAAATTTTTTCAGATTTTTTGGACGACTTTTTTAAAAATTTCGATTTTTCGAATTTTCGAAAAATAAAAAATTTTAACAATATATTCTGAAAAAATTTGAGAGGATTTTTTGACTCATTCTAAAACGTATTAATCTTAGAAAATTTTTTCTGAAGTCTATAGTTTTCAAGAAAAACTATTGTTAAGTTTTACTTAGAAATTTGTTATTGGAGTCGCCATTTTGTGATCACCATGTTAGTTTTTAAATATTAAAAAAATTTCTCTTAATACTATAACTATTGGGTCCACGTTTAATGAAGAAATTTTCTGACGACAAATATTCTTTCGATGAGAAAAAATGTTTTATAAAAAAGAACACTCGATTTTTCGCGTTATTTTGACATTTAAATCGCCATATTTAATTTTCTAATTAAGATAGCTCAATTTTGACAACAGTACTGAAAAGAGCGACCTCGAAAATAGTAAGACATGTACCTTTCAATTTATTTGAAGTTGGATTTTCATATGAAATTTTTGATTGAAAATTAAGTGAAAAAAAGTGTTCTTCTTGACGTTAAAGGGTTAAAACATGTACGACAAAGTTCGGCATAATTCAAACTCGAGCACGCGCGAACCTCGGAAACTTTCGGAACATTGCGATTTCCAAGATGGCCGCCGCAATCGATACCTCGCACTCGATGTCGAGTTTCGAGAATGTAAATACATACGGTAAACACCAGCATCCAACTTGCTGTTTATATTTATCACCGGTGCGCGAAAAAGTGAAAACATGACGTCTACTATAGATCCCCTTGGTTTAAATGAAATGACACTATTTAAAGAACTAAAAAATAGTTTACCACAAAGTGCTAAGGAAACGAGGAACATCCTAGAAATTCGTGAGGACATTCTTTTCGTCTGGCACGCAGAAAAATTCTGCATTCACAGTATGATCATGACGTCTGGCCGCGGGAAAGAAGAAGACATTCCACATCAGGTCAGTCAATTGTTTTGGAATGTCTTCGTTGTTTAATTTTCAAAAAATGAATTTCAAAGTTCCGCGTGAAGATGACTCGTTTTTTTCTATTTTCAGTCATGATTTTTAAATTTTTACGTTTGAGGTTGATGTAACTTAACCTAACCTTTCAGAATTTGAAGTTTCCCACCTGATGATTTATTTCCCTCCAAATAATTGTATATTTTTTAAAATTTTTTATATGTTTTCAGAATTATACTTATTACAAGCAGTGTGTATTTTAATAATTGATGTTGGTAATTCTTTTCATTTATAATTGTTTCGATAATGTGACATGCAACAGTCTATCGATTTAAATTACATTATTTGTAAATAATTGTATGAACAATATGTAGTATAATTACTGAGACATTTAGAATGATATATATTAGAAGTAGTATTAATAAACGAATAAAAATTAGAGCGATTAATGAGCGGTATAACAATCATTATTCCAGTATTAGTCTTTTCGACATAAATTAATTTTTTAAATTCGTAATTAAAATTAATGAAAATGAGTCAAGAACTTGGGGGTAAATTTTAAACTTAGTGTTGAAGCATTCGTGTAAAATGTTATGTGGTAACACGAATGTGTACTGAATAATAAAACGACAGTCACGATAGTCTCTTTCACCTTTTTTATATAATCGAAGTACTTTTAGTAAAGGGTACATATAATTTTTTTATACCTTCATGAAATGAAAAAGTTAGGATATTTTCTATTTGCTAAAGTAAAAACAAAAAAAGGAAAGAATTCCTCTTCAACTACGATTATAGAAATAGAAAAGACAAGAAGAATGATAGTTTCGATTTATATTAAATGTAAATATGTTTGAAATATTTTGTTCGTTTTCTGTTAATAATTATCTTACAAGTAACACTACTCAAGCGTGACAAGCCGATTGGACTGCAAGTTGGTATCTTTTTAGAACTCCGAAAAATAATCGATACGTATTTTTTTTATCGGCAAAGAAAAGGGTTTAATCCGTTTCGTCCTGAAATGCCCTAAATTTTGACTTCTTTTCATCAGGTGCTTTCTCATAGAGAAAGTCTCTCAATCGTTTTAATATAACCATACCTATTGTATTTTTTCTCGAACTTTCTAAATCCGGTTTCAGATTGACCATATCTGCCCCCATTTTTTTCCTATGGCGGTTTAAACATAAAAAAATCGTGAATTTTGAAAAAATTTGTTCAAATAATGGTATTTTTGAACATGAAACCGTGTTCGAATCAAGCTAAATCTCTATATCTGGTGGAGTAAATAGTTATACTAAAAGGTAGGATGGTTATTAATTCACCATTCAAAATGGCGGCCGCAAAATGGCGGACCTCAGTGAACATTTTGTTGAAAAATTTCTGGACGCTTTAACTGAAAAATTATGAGCTTGTTTTAAAAAATGCTAAGAATAAAAAATTATTAGAATTTGCCGAGAAATATAGTGGATTTTTTTCAGACTTTTTAAATGAATTTATGAAAAATTTGTTTCAAAATTCTTTTCAAAATTGTAATTTTTTTTTCGAAAAATTCTGAACAAAATTTAGTGCATTCTCTGATGAATTCTAAGAGCTTTTATTCTATGCATTATTTCCCAAAAGTTGATAGTTTTCGAAAAAGAAAAATCTTAAACAATAATATTTGAAATTCATTTCTTCGAAAACTATCAACTTTTGGAAAGAATTGCAAAGAAAAAAAAAACTCTTAGAATTTATCAGAGAATGCACTGAATTTTGTTCAGAATTTTTCGTAAATAAATTACAATTTTGAAAAAAATGTTGAAAAAAAATTTCTCAAAACTTCATTTAAAAAATCTGAAAAAATTCCACTATATATTCTTAATGAATTCTTAGAACTTTTCATTCTCAATATTTTTTTGAAGAAGCTCGTAGCTTTTTAGTTAGATCGTCCAGAAATTTTTCAACAAAATTTTGACTGAGGTCCGCCATTTTGAAGCCGCCATTTTGAATGGAGAATTAATAACCGTCCTATCTTTTAGTATAACTAATTACTCCACCAGATACAGAGACTTAGCTTATTACGAACACGGTTTCCTGTTCAAAAATACGATTATTTGAAGAAATTTTTTCAAAATTCACAATTTTTTTATGTTTAAACCGCCATAGTAAAAAAATGGCAGCAGATATGGTAAATCTGAAACCGTATTTAGAAAGTTCAAGAAACAATACAATAGGTATGGTTATATCAAAACGATTGAGTGATTTTTCCCCTAAGAAAGCACCTGATGATAAGAAGTCAAAATTTACGGCATTTCAGGACGACACGGTTTAAGGGTTCAAACTGATCCCTGAATTACTCTAAAATCCCTAAAATGTATAATGATGATGCTGCTCGCAAATATGAAGGAAAACTTATTTCCATAAAAGTTGGTGTCTGAGGATTTTTTTGGTCGCTAATTTCGAATCTGAGGTCATATTTAAAAAACTTGAAATGGCGGAACCAAAGTGGCAGATCAAATTTTACAAAGGCTTTTCGTTTTTTATATACAAAATAATTCCAAAATGACTCCAAAAATCTCTATATAGTACTTTTTACGAAAAAAAGTTTTATAAAATTTGGCCCACGATTTTCGATGCTGCATTTTGAATATAGAAAATTTTACTTCAGAATCAAAATCAGCGAACAAAAAAAATCCTCAGACAGCAACTTTTATGGAAACGAGTTTTACTTTACATGTGCTTGCATATTATACATTTTAGGGGATTTCGAGCAATTCAGGGATCAGTTTTATCGGTTATTTTTCGGAGTTTGAAAATATGCCAATTTGCAGACCCATCAGCGTGTCACACTTAGGTATTGTTATTTGTTAGTCTCATTTAAGAAGCTTACATACATAATTCAATAGTAACATCTGACATCTCAATTGTTTTATTAAATAATTATTAATTTTTTTTATAATAAAAGATATCGAAATAAATGACATAATACAGTTGGTATTTACCCCTTGAGTATGAGGGTACCGTCTATTGACGTACATTCTAAAGTAGGCTTCCAGTGTGAGGTACCTCTATAGACGTACATTAAAAAAAATTGGTAAAAAGCACAAAAAACAAGTAGATTTACATCACACACATATTCTTCTTAATATAACTTGTGCATATTATGTTCTCTGAATAGGGAATGTTCAAAAATCTTGTTTCTATTTCGGGTAGTGTTGCTCTTATCTAGTGTTAAAAACATTAAAAAAATGTAATGTATGATAGTTTATTATAATAATAATAAATTTATTCAGTTTATAATGTATACATCATTTATATATATTTACAGAGACTAGATAAACTATTTCACATTTATTAAATTATCTGTAAATGTGAATATATTATAGTAACTCAGGACATGAAATGTTAACTTAACTTATTTTAAAATAAGTTATGTTAAAATAAACTTATTTTTGAAACAATTTCAACACATAACAGGTTTCAACAGAATCCAAGGATTTCAAAAAAAATATGTTCGCCATATTGGATCTGCCATTTTGAATTTTTAAAAATAGACTTCATATTCATAATCAGCGATCCTGAAAACCCAAGTGTACCCAATCTCAAATTCTTAACATTTTTTACCCACATTTCAGATGTTTCTCCTCACAGCGAAGGGGTTAAATGCAATTATATAATATTTAACATATAAAGTTACAAAATTCTAAATATATTCTTCCAAGCATGCCGAGGAAGGCACAAATTTCTGTTTACAGCTTTTGACCAAATTAATGTTAAGACGCTTATGAAATTGAAAATTGTATCGCAAACTGAAATAGAACAATATCAATTTTCAGAGTGCTTGACACATATGGTTCACTTAACCCATTAACGCCTGAAATGGCATTTTTTATACTTCATTATCAATCAAGTATTTCATATCAAAATCGAAGTTGAAAACAATTGAAAGGTACATATCCTATTGTTTTCGAGGTCGCTCTTCAAGATTCCGAGGTCAAAATTGAGTTTCAGCCATCAGGAATTCCAATATGGCGCCGAACTTTTTAAAAAATTCCAAAAAATTGGGAATTATTTATTCCTATCAATTTTTTTCGAGCTATTAGAATATTGGGATTCTATTGAAACTCTGAACAAAGGTGAACTAAATACTTCAATTTTAAGGAAAAATTTTACTTTTATACCGCACATCATTGTAACGACCTCAAAATGGCGTCAACAATGACAATTTCTTTGAAAAATTTCTGAACGTTCTAACTCAAAAACTACATGCTGTTATAAAAAATGCTAAGAATGAAAAGTTCTTAGAATTAATCGAGAAATATAGTAGAATTTTTTCAGATTTTTGTGATGACATTTTGAGAAATTTTTTTTCAAAATTTTTTTCAAAATCATAATTTATTTATGAAAAATTCTGAAAAAAATTTGGTGTATTCACTTATGAATTCTACGAGTTTTTTGTTTGAATTTTTTCCATAAGTTAATAGTTTTTGGGGGGAAAAAATCCTAAACTATAATATTTGAAATTCATTTCCTCGAAAACTATCAACTTTTCGAAAGAATTGCAAAGAACAAATAACTCTTAGAATTGATCAGAGAATACACTAAATTTTTTCCCGAATTTTTTGTAAATAAATTACAATTTTGAAAAAAATGTTGAAAAAAAATGTCTCAAAATGCCGTCAAAAAATTTTGAAAAAATTCCACTATTTCGCTGGATGAATTTTAAGAACTTTTCATTCTGGGCATTTTTTTTTAAAGTTCGTAGTTTTTGAGTTAGAGCGTCCAGAAATTTCTCAAAGACATTTTCATTGTTGACGCCATTTAGAGGTCGTTAGAATGATGTAGGGTATAAAAGTAAAATTTTTCCTTAAAATTGAAGTATTTTGTTGACCTTTGTTCAGAGTTTCAATAAAATCCCAATATTCTAATAGCTCGAAAAAAATTTATAAGTATAAAAAATTCCTAATTTTTGGGAAATTTTTTTCATATTCGGCGTCATATTGGAATTTCTGATGGCTAAAACTCAATTTTGACCTCGGAATCTTGAAGAGCGACCTCGAAAACAATAGGATACGCACCTCTCAATTGTTTTCAACTTTGATTTTGATACGAAATACTTGATTGAAAATGAAGTATAAAAATTGTCATTTCAGGCGTTAATGGGTTAATTACCATTTAAAGCATCAACATGATACACATATCAATTTTGACGATAAACCACTGACTTGTCTTTTACAAGTTTGAACCACTGCATGGCCAAATCCCAGGTGCATCTAACATGAATAAAAAAAGAAAATAAAAAAAATTAAACCAAGAAAGATTGCAGCCCTCTATTTCATTCCGATGGCACCGTAGGATCAGCAGGTACATTAATGTCTCACCGTACTTGGTCCATGCAAAAGGGCAAAAGTTGGCGAGGGGATAATTTATAGGAAATAGGTTGTTCGACTACGCTCCCGAGTAATTTAATTAAAATAAATGTCCACGCGCGGAGTCGTACCACACCGGTGAATAAAATGCAAATTCAGTCCCTTTTCTATGGAATCTACATGACCGAACGTCCTACAGGTCAGGACGGGCGTGTGTATCAAGACGAGGACGGGGTCGCCTGTGTGGATCCTACATCCGTTCGCTCGGTGATTCGATAAGGGAGGATTAAGCGAGGGTGATGCTTGGCCAATCTTTTTCAACTTTTCCCTCGCTTTCGATTTTCCTCTTCTTCCGGTGCGTTTTTACGACGTTTTTACGACGTTTTTTTATCAAGTGACAGAAATAGAGACATTATTATTCCTTATCAATAATATTTTACGTACAATTCTCGTTAGACGATTAATAAAATGATCTATTTTATAAGTCACATGACAATATAACCTCAAAATGGCACTTGTATTATAACGTAACCTGAAAATAGGGTCTTAAACTTTTTATTGTGTTCCTTGCAATTGTAAATAATTCGTTATGACCATATCTTACACAATTGTTATTAGAAAACAACACATGTAAGTTTTTAATAATTTGTTTGCTTATTCTAATGTTTTCCTTCGCCTACTTTAATATTTTCCCGCACGCGTTTTCCCCACCACGCCTATCACCTTACTTCGAAGTACAGTAGTCCCCGCCCTATGTTATATCGTCCAAAGTTATACCACTCTCTTCCTCTCCTTCCCCCACCACATTGTTTCGCTGAGCCACACTCGCTTCACGACGCACACACACACAGAAGTACTCATTGCACGGATATAATACAGAGTTACGGAAGTGGGGATAGTGAGGGGCTATAACTTTGGATAAACGTCCGCCATTTTGAAAGAACCGACGGTATAACTTAGGATGGGGACTACTGTACAGTAGAACCAACGTACAGTGGAGACGTGGGGACAGGCAAATTTTTTCTTACCCGTGTATAGTGGACAAAAGAGAGGAAGAATTTTACCCTCTCCAAGCCTACGGCTCTTTTGCCAGCTTTTAAAGGCCAGGTGCATGTATACAGCACACAAACACATATGATTCGCACTGTAAAGAGCTGGGTGTAGGAAGGAAAGCTTCAACTCCACTAGTCATAGGTTCGAACGCTCCACTAAAGATGAGTTCGTAGGCCCACTATACGTAGGTTCTATTGTACGGTCGAGCCCCTCTTATATGGCATGGTCGGGAATTCCACTTTCAGATAACGGGCCTCTTGAGGGGAGGAAACGCTTCCCCCACTCCTGAGAGTCAATACGATTACATCGCGCATGCGCTATGAGTGAACAGCTATGTGAAACCTCGTGTAGAGCATAAAGTGGGGGAAGGTAAGAGAGGAGAAATGCCATAAGAATGAAACTTGTCCAGGCCATATAAGAGGGGTTCGACTGTACGTACATATTATGTCGGAATACAATCGAACCCTCGTTAACGAATAACCTGTTTTCAAATATTTCCGTTATCGAATATGCCGACGTTGCCGTTAACGAATAATTTCCCCTCCGTTGGTATTCCCACGTCAAATCCCTGTAGGAGTTTTGACGATATCGCGCATTCGCGGTGAAAGAATACAGGCTCCAACGGGGAAAAAAAGTTGGAGGAGGGAACTCGATATTTTCTCCTCAAACATTCGTTAACAGAAATGTAAATGCCCCGCGCTGTCTCGATCATATTCGTTAACGGGGGTTCGACCCTATGTACCTGCGTATGTGAGAGAAAAATTGAAGCAGCAAATGTGACTAGTGGGGGAGAGGAGAACATTAGAATAACAGAAGGCCGCCAGTTTGTCTGGCTGGGCAAATTAGAATAAGAAAAGATTGTAGAATAAAAAATTCCAAATAATTCATTACGAATTAGAAACCACTAAATATAGTTTTCGATGAATACTTTTTAAAACGTTTAGTCGCAAAGAGCATTTGAAAACATGATCAAATCCTTCATCTACGTGTGCTATTTTGTTATTACAGTGCGTAAAATTTGCATTCAATGAAATAAAAAACTCTATATGTAAAATCGTATTAGATGCATATATATTGATTGATAAAGTCATATATTTTTATTTTTCCGGTTGGTAAATTAATCGTTTAGCAAATCTATCTATCCTCCAAGTTTTCTTTCTTTAGTGTTATTTTAACCTATTTTCCATATTTTAAAATCATCATCCTGAATCCTTTTATAAGTTAGATGCAAAGGGCACTTTTTATCGCCTGCGGATGAACATTTAAGTTGAGCGCACGGGTTATTGAACACCGTTGAGCTTCACAATTTTTTATGGGAAAATGCGTTACACTTCGCACGTTTTCCGTTTTTACTTCTTTTATTTCGTCCGCTTGCGAGAGAGCACCCGCTGCGGTATTGCCATCATTCGCGTCTTCCGTTTATTTCCGGTCGAAGATTATTATCGACGCACACAATGGGGCGTTATATCGTCCCTTCGATCGAATCTCGTTACTGTTCACGAGCGACGAATAAAAAAGCCCTTAGCGTCACGCATGCATGTAAAATGTCCGCGAATGTTTTTCGCGGAATAGAAAATTTAAACACGTCAAATAGGTTAACTGTCCACTTAGAAATTGTTGACTCCCAAGGACTCGTAGAAGCAGAGGAACAGCTTTTCTTTGTTTGCGACTTTAAAATAGTTTAATCCTTAGCGTCACAAAATACTAAACAATTTGTGTGATATTCAGTCATGTTGGTTATGAGTTTGCGGTCAGGTTTACGAAATTCAAAATGGCGGCCGCCTTATCTGAAGTTCCCAAATTGAACAAAAGGCGAACTTTAAGAACGGCGTCCGACCACTTAGGAACCAACAAAACAAATATAATAAATGAATTGATGGGAAATTGTTACACGAGTAGAAATTTATTAGGGCCCTGATCAGGGCCTGAACAAATTTCTACTCAGGTAACCACATAACTTTAACAACAACATTTTCATCATAAGTCTTACACTTATTATCATGATTACAATTCATTTCAGTAATACATATTTTTTAGATCCAAACTGCTAAAGGCACGCTTGATATAAAATCGGCAAATTTTGTGGTGCAGAAGCGTCTTTTGTCTGGATCTCAGGGTGCAGATGGTACGTCGGCACTTCCGATCGTCATTCCTGATAGCTATTTCGAATAACCTTAAAGAAGAAAAAGTAATTCCCGGTGGACAAGACGAATGTTGTAATCTCGGCGATAGGGAAACGTCTAGTGCAAACGGGCTCGACGTAAATTTGCGAATTAAAGAACTTATTCCATTTGGGCAGCCAAAGGGGTGTGAATGCTTTCGAGCTCGTATTATCTGGGCTACCATGGTCGCAAGGGGTGTGGGAGGACGAGAAGAATCGCAAAAGTGGGAGAGAGGGCGCGTTTAGACGTTCGTGCCGGTGGTAACAAAGATAACTCTATGCAATAAAAATGATTCAAAGTTTCCCGCGGCGGATGGCGGTTCCGATGGCGGAGCGGTTGACAATGGCGCGTCTTTGTCTCCTGCACCCGGCTCTCCTCCCACGTACCCAGCGACACCTATCTTCCGGTTTAAAGTCCCACCGTGCGCGCCAGAGAGGAACCTCGCTAACTTTTATTATTTACGACTGATATTGCAGCAGCCGCGCCGACGACTCTCCTCGCACGTTTCACGACTCCCGTCGAGGACGACCTATCCCCTAGTTTTTCTTCTCGTCTCGTCCACGGTTTCAAGTGTATCGACGTTTATTACGCCCCGAACACTGCTTTTTTTCTAAAGCTCAGCCTTAGTGTATTTATGCGACGTTCGTAAAAGCATTGTGTTTTATGGACACAAAGGTTTATGCCAAATCACATCCGTTTTGGTACGCATTTGTTTTTTATCGCTTTTCCTGTTGAGCCATTCTCAACATGAATTACTACAGCTATTAGAATGTTAGACTACGCGAATCCCTACAAGAGAATGGATACATGATGTACGGAATGCTCCGAACACAATTTTCAAGTTGACTCTAGGTAGATAGAATACCAATGGTATTGTTCAGTACAACTAACTAATTAGTAGGACCATGGTATAATAAGAAGGGAGCAAGGCGCATGCTAGAGAAGGGAGGAAAATCGAGAGCGACCAACCACAATTCTGTAAGATTTTTCAGGCTACTGTATTGTTTGTGAATTCTCGGAATCGAGAAAACTTATTGTGTTGTGATTGGCTGTGCACAGCCCATCCTCTTAATTGCTATACCTTTCTGATTATACCATGAGTAGGACCAACGAATTTCTTATTGCATGAAACGGTAACATTTAGGTAGGTACTAGCGATACATGATTAGCTGTAGGTTGAAAAATAGTAATGCTATTTGAATCTTCGCAGGGCTGAAATCCGCCATCATTCTTTAACCGCATCAGATTCGGAATTGTTTGTGAATGCTCGGGTCCTTTCGGCCTTCTTCATTTTGTATTTCCTATTTATCTTCCTATTTACACAGCTTAAAAACGGTATGTAACTGTATATTATACATATATATGAGCGAATACTAGCTTCTATTAATAAATTCATTCGCTAGACTAACGAAAGTAATCAAACATTTTTATCATTCCATTAAATCCCAAAAAAACCGTGGTTCGATCCCGGCCTCTGCCATCTGTCATCGGGAGACCTAAGTATTTGTTTATCAGTGCCTAATAACGCCAAAGCTCAGGTGGTTCGGATTCCACCTTCATAAACTGTAGGTCCCGTCGCGATTTAGTCCCATTATGGGTTCAGAAAAGTCGGTGTAAAATAATATAAAAAAAAAGTCTCAAATGGATGAATTTTTTAAAATCCAATATGGGAGATCGGATATATCAGTTGAGCTTTTAAAGAATCCTTTAATTTGTACAAAACTTGGTTGGTATGCATGAAAAGGTTTTATGTCAGGTTACTGTTTGTGAATCAAACGCCAACTATTAAAACTAAAATGCTCATGATCTAAGAAATTAGAAAGAGACATCAGGGTGTGCAGAATAGTCACATGTTGACACACTATTGTTGGTCACTAAAAAGAGGCCGGTTTTTTGGGGTGGCTGGTCACAAATCTCGTTGAATTCAAAAGCAGATCCACAGACATCTTTTTTATTTTTCTATTATAAATAAGTAATAAATAATAGATGTAAATTGCCCTACAATAACCAAAAAATGGGTTATTTTTTCCCGCTCTTTTACCTGTAAAATCAGAAACTCGAATGTACGCCCCATGTCCTCAAATTCGACATTTTAATTTCATAACGAAAAGGAAGAGAGAAATCCTATACGACGTTTCATTGCAGAGATACCCGACAGCCTGATAATATTTAAATTAAAAATACCACAGGATACCGCGTCCAGCGGAGAGAGTAATCAGGATCTTGGACCTAATGGGAAAGTGTCTCCTGGACTCTGGGTTGGTGCAGTCGCTTTTTAGTTCTTGACCTAAGCCCAATGATAAGTGACAGAGACCGCTATTGTGAAAGGAAAGGCTCCAAATAAGACAGAAAGAGATGCAGGCTTGTACACCGCGACGAAAAAAGTATTAATGTAATAAGCGAAATCCGCTCGGTGATAATTAAAAAGTAATTTCAACCCTTTCTCTTGTCTTGTTTCTCAGCGAAATCCACAGTGCGCTAACGTTGAGATTCAAACTGTGGACAAACATAGCTTCACGGTACTTAAGTGTGTTTACTAAGTATCAGCCCTCATAATTTGAATCGATTAATTCCAAAATTAACGAGGAGTTATTTAGAAATTTAAATTTCTTAAAACATGCTTCGCTGGATTTGAAGTTATTAAAATGTATAGGAATGTTTCGCAATTCATTGCTTGAATCAAGAGTCTTCCCACAAGTGAAGGTTAGAGTTAATTTGTCATGGCACCCACCACCTGCTTACAAATTCCTAACACAAAAGGCGTTTGTATTTTTCTAAGTTTATTGAGATTGTGGAATAGCGACAGGAAAACTCGTTCAATTGGCATTCAACATTCCTACAATAAGCATCGATAATGAAACATAAATCAGTTCAAGCATGGTTCTCTTTTCTTGTACACGTCAGACATCAACGGCTGATATACTGGAACCCGCAATGTACGATAAGCAACTAGGTTCTAATTTCCTTCTGCTCGTAACTGAACTTGAGGTATAGAATCATATAATCATTTCAAATTAAATTTACATTCAATCGGAACATTTCCTCACCTGTAGAGAATGAAATGAGGGATAGATATTCGTTGATGTCAAAGACATTCACAAAAACCAATAAGCTTGTAGTAAGTGTTAAAGGCAACCTTACAACATTCGATTCAGTAAGCGTAAAATGGTCTTTTTGCCAGTGCGCATGCTCATCTTCATCGCGACTGACGACTTTTTTAAAAAGTGGGGGCAAAGAAAGAGTAAGCAGTTGGACTGCGGCGGACATTTTGGTTGGGACCTAACATATGTAATAGGACGGGAACCACTGAATACGTAAAACATGTGTTTAGAACTGTTTGACGGACGAAAAAAATGTATGGAGTTATCATAATTTGCTGCTAGTTCTCTCCTACATATATTGTAACAAATTGTTCTAGACCATGAAATCGGAATTAGTCCCATTTTTCATCGGCACTGGGCTTTGGATGAATAAAGGTTTGGAAGTTCTCAGTGTACAAACTTACGTGTAAGAGGTTTCGTGGCTGCCATTTATTCAGATTTCTAGTCCTCAATGTCTTATTTTGTATGATTTAGGGTATTGCCAAGTCGTAGATGGTTAGAGTTCTCTTGGTACCAAGCACGTGGGATCAGGTTGGTTCCACTCTGGCGACAGCGTTGATCTTCAGATGAACCGAAAACAAGTTTTGGTGGTGTCCAGAAATAGGTGTTTGATCTATGCCGCATTTCTCCCTATAGTGATAAAGGTACTGATAGCTTCCGTTCCTTATCCCTTGAAGACGAAAAACATTCCATGAGATCCAGAGATCCATCATCGTCACAGCTAAGAAAAATATTTCGACCTTTGTTAATCCGGATACTGGTGGTCTTGGTTCAGTTGGTCTTCGATAATATACAAGTGTAGATAATAGTATAAATATATCTGGAAGAAGTGGCAGAATGTATCAGCGTAACTAATCACTCATCTTCCGGCTATTGCATCCAACAATTACATTACATCAGGGTATATTAAATACAAATAGCCCAGCTGCCATGCAATTATCAACTACGTCGAAGGTACTACATTTGGAACGCTCCTGTAAAAATCCTGTAAATCAGTTATCTCGCCCGTCGGAAGGTAGAAACTCGGCTGCAAGTCTGGACAAACGAGTGCGCCGGTAATAAAATTTACGAGAAGTGTTTTACATCGCTACCGTCACTGCGAATGAAGTGTTGGGTCGGGGAAAGCGGGTGAGTGCAAAAGAGAGCACGATTATGGGGAGTAGCGACAGTGTGCAGTCGCGGCGAATTCAGTAAGTGGCGAACAATGGCTTTTGTGGTAGACATTGGCCCTCGGCATTCGTATTTCGTTCCCCCGGTGGTTAGATACATTTTCGTCCCTCACCATTCGCCCTTTTGCACCCGCAGCTCTCTCAACGCATGAAGCCGGCAGCGGGTAGGTGCCGAAAAAAAGAGAAAGTACACCGAATGGTAAAACGACGCGAGCAGCCATTCTTCTGATAAAGTGATTAATACACTCCCATTTAAACGCATCGTAGGTGCTTGGCTTAAAATGAAATCCCGAATAAACGGAATAATAAAAACGATTACAGTAGTTCACAGGCAATTTGATGAGCGTGATTGTGGACAAACGACGGGGGAAAGGATTTTGAGCAACCTTAAGTTAAAAAAGAACAGGCATTTTCATCCCCTTTAATTACTTTTTAAATCTTTAAGGTGGATAAGGTGGAGACAGGCGAAACAAGACAGATCTGGCATCGTCGTCCGTGCCTGCACTCAATAATAGGTCATTGACCTACTATTGAATTTGTACTAAGGTTCGGGAGGAATTTGGAAAATCCTGATCGAAATGGTCGCCATTTATGATATAATGTTAAATATTTTGAAATTCAATAAAGGTACGAGCTGTTCGAAAACGGTCACTATCCAAGTTGTAGACTCCACGGAGGATGTTTAACTTGAAAGCATGCTCTGCTGATCCACTAGCAACTGTTGTCAAGAAACTTCATATAGTCAGTATTTTATAATGTTGTAATGAAAATCACGATTGGTTTCTGGGGTTTGGATATGTTGTGCAAGGTTTTGCTCATTGGCTGCCTTGAAGGTTTTTTATCATCTGCTGATCATGTACACGTTTTCATCACCCAAATTTGACACCCAGTCTCTTCCACGCATTAAGGAATCTTAATTGTCAGACACCACACAACATTATGACCAGTTAAAAAAAAGTCATATACCTGTAATATTTCATATTACTATAGCGCATTTACGTGTATGATTTTTGCAAGAAAGTAATTGAAGCCGAACTCTGCTTTTACCTGTTTTGCAGCATCTGGCGGTTTTCATTTTAAAATATGATAAGGAGGAGATATTGCCGGTTTCAAAGGGGAGTACAATGTCATCTCATTGTTGGCGGTCTAATGCATTTCCTTTACAGTTTTAATGGGCATTCATAACTAAGTTTAATAACAGTGGCAGTGTGAGAGGAGTCGGCGCGAGTGGTTACATATCTAATAATTCCAGAGACCGTTACTACCACGGCGACACCTCGTACCGGAAGTTGTCCCACGTGCACGGATTTCACTCGCGACGTCTCACGGTTACTTTAAGCAACCTCCGCTGCTACCTAATGACAAATCGCGCGCAATTCATCCCGAAATTTCTTGACGAGTAAAAGCCCTTACAGTAACAACGAGTCGGGAGATTAAATTTTCACAGCCCTTCTTGAAACCCGAAAAGCGACCAGGATTATCGTTTATGCATATCACCGAGGTCATTTGCGTCTTCTCGCGCTTATTTTCTCACCCTTCTTTCAAAGAACTTCCAAAGTAAGTTCGGAATAAAGTTTTATTTAGTGTTAATAACCTAAATCAGTATATACGTACATTTCGAGATAACTGAAATACTTTCACATTTTACTTAATATTTGCACTTTATTGCAGGTGATAAAAGGAAAGAACAGGACGTCATGAAATAACAGTTCGATAATTCTCCCAGTTGTGTTCTCGCGGTAAACTTTCACGAGGAAACTTGGAACGATATCTTACTTCAGAAAACACTCCGATTGTCTTCCGAGTGAGGAGTGTAGCGTCGTTACTAGGCTAATTAACATTACAACTACCTTCACCGATTTCTGGCCTTACTGGAGCAGCACCCTCTCGCTTTTCGTCTATCAAACATTCCTTAGACCATCTCTTTCCCTCTACTAGGGTTCTTGCGGTAGGTAGTCCGCGGGTAATTTAAGTGTGCCGCCGAAGATGCAAGTTTCGCCCCGCGATGCCGAGCATTATCATGGTAATTTGTTAGGAATAAACATAATAATTCCGTGCTACAAACACAAGACCGAGTCTACCGGTACTGCGACGGGCGATGAAAATCGTAGCGATAGTATGTACACACTAGGAACCACCTTCCAGAGAGGCGATGGCAGGTCTGAGACTCTCAAGTTAAAGGCGTAAGATCCTTGGTGTTTTGGACAGTGTCCATTGTCTCAGGATTATTTATTGGAGACGGCGCCGCTCGTACGAAGACCAGCGTTAAGACGTCGTTTATACAGCATAACGCTGCGAATTTATACCATCTCGCACAACGCGAGAGAGAAACCGGCCATTATTCGACGATGCGCCGCGATCCCTTGTCTTCGCTTGGTGTATTCCCTTCCGAAACTCTACTCAAGTTTTCGACTCCTGATAGCGTCCACTTATCTCTTCAGATTAGGCGCGAAGCTTTGCTTATGCAAGCAATTTTAATGCTTTTCACGCCAGAGTTTAATAGTTTCGGTACTAAAACCCCCGGATGTCTGGCGAAGTGATTTGCAACACACAAATTAACTGGATTTCATCTGGAGATCTGCTGGAAAATTAAATTGATACATCTTCGTTATAGTCCTCTACAAATCTATTGGTGAAGAAATTACGGAATTCTCCCGTGCCATTTTTATGCGATTGATGGTATCAAAGTAAGTGCGTTTTCAGGTTTTTAAATATATCTCTTGGATGTTCTACTGGATAATCTCGCTGGGTAAGCCCAGAGTTTATATTACAATCGTTGACCCAAATTTGTATGATGTTCACATGAGATTGATGACATTGAAGAACATGTTTAACAATAGGTAACAATAAAACTTAACTGCAGAAATGTTTATTATCAGTATTTCAGACAATTTAAGGGGTGATTTTATTTATTTTCCTTTATTTTCCTTTATTTAAATAAAGCCCTTACACGACAAAATAAAATACAGAATGATGACAGCTGAAAAGTACACTCAAGTAAAATATAAACATACTATCGAAGATATTAAAAATGTGTATAAACAATACAAAAACAAACTTAGAACTATCAGACTTCATAAAACAAAAAAAAACTAATCACCGTAGGGATAGTAAATCAAATATTCTGGACTTAAACGATGTTATAGTGAAAGTTTCTGGATAGGATGAGGGTTACGAATATTATGATTAAGTGTACGAAGATGAAAAAAACTTCATATACAATTACAATTTAAGAAATTGTTCAAGACTTTAAAAATAGTTAGGTAATCGAAGTATCTATGATGTCTCGAAATCTCGAAAATACTGTATCTATCCACTAGAGGTCCATAATCGTGAATAGTGAAACTCATCGGTCTACAGTCTTTGAAAGCTAGATACCTCAACATCTTATGTTGGACGGAGTTTAAGACATTTTCAATAAAAGAAGTACTAGGGGTCCATATTACTGAATCATAATTCAATATCGGTAGTACTAAAGTTTTATATAATAAGGTAATGGAACCAATTGACTTCAATTGCTTTTGGGACAAAATTTGCTGTAATTTTTAATGTCCGATAGTAAAAATGCTAAGAACTTACAGTAATGTTTACCATGAATAATGTCCACTCTACAAGTTTGGCCCAAACTTACCATCTGAAATGGTAATATCACTTGTTTGAAAAGTTTTTTGATCTTCTATTCAGAGTTGCTCCAATCTGATAATAAGAATGAAATGACGACATCAATAAACATAAATATTGTCGTTGGTTTCAATGATTTTAATTTTTGGTACGCAATGTAAGGATTGAATAACTTAATAAACTAAATATATCGAAGCGTAACATATATTACGTCAATCTGATGTTTACAGTCGAAAAACACATTTACGCGAAATTAAGTGAACCGCAATTCCTGCTGGACTTTTCAGGGGGCGAACATGAAACAATGGAAACACATAAGGTCATAGGGCGGAGGGAGGGTGTCGCAAAAAGTCGTAAAGGCGCTTTACAACGGTACACCGCTGAAACCGACAAAGTTACCGTGGCTGGCACTACACACGGCTCTTACCGTTCGTTCGCTTTTATTGAGAAAATGGAAGCCGCTCGCTCAGCCTTTATTAGAAATTCGCAATGCTTCTGAACTTTTTCAATACCAATTTCCACGTTACTACGGTCCTCGTAAAATGCAACGGAATGGGGTTTATTCCAAATCTAAAATGGTAACCCACAACGTTACTACGTTCTGCATTCTCTCTTCAAGTGTAGAAACATTTCCCAAACACTATAAACAAAATAATTGGAAATCTCCTTACAAATTTATGGGAATATAACGATATTTTAAAATGTATCAGTTGTCTATTAAAATATTGTTCGAATTGAACATTTCAATTTCTGCAGAAAGTTTGGCTAAAGTGAATAATTTGGTTTACAATATAAGGTTCGCCATGAAATGGTCGATAGCGTAAATAATGCCACTCATCGGGTATATAAAATGGCGATGTGACACGGAGAAAAATAACCGGCTAAATCAGCCGAAAAATCCGCAGATTCTACCAATTTTATCCTATAGGGATAGCTGTTGGAATTCCGTTAGGGATAGCCGATAATTTCAGCTAAATTTACTGAAAAAGTCCGCAAATTTAGCGGAACAAATCTGCTAATGTAGCGGGAATTTAGATCTAAGCGCGAATTGAGTAGGGTTAAGGCTACATTAGCGGAATCAAAACAGCTAAAATTGCAGATATTTTCGGCAATTCCAGCCGAAAATTTTAGCTGATATGAATCAGCTAATCCAGCGGAGTCATTTTTCTCCGTGGACGGATAATTCGTCTACGCAATTTGTTCTTCTGAACAATTTTCAATCGAAGGATGTTTCAACAGTTTTCAATGTTTCTCAATAATGATATGAATCATCAACTCTTATATTTACTTCAGTGAAATTGTTATTTTCAACGTCCAGCGTTTTACAAATTTTAAGAAGAAAAATGAAGGCAACTGAATCGGAATTTTGGAAGAAATATGGGCGGATCTTGAGGATGCTATGCGTATTTTCATGCCCCTTGGCAGTAAATCCAGAAACGGTTTTACGGCCCTACGGGAGATAATGCGCAATCATTTCGGAATGGAAATTAAAATCAGATGATGAATCCTAACGATGCCGTTTATTATTTTAATTTTCCCGCGCGAAGACTACCGGGTGCGCCTCCTACACCGCCACCTCGTTTGGTGGAAGCTGCCGCTGGTTACTCGAGTTCGAGACACTAAATTACGTTCCTATTAGCCGTATAATTATAAGATGGCCCCAGTAATTTCCGTTTATTCCGACTTCGTCTTGCCGAACGGGCTTTTCC
This sequence comes from Trichopria drosophilae, assembly GCA_030407085.1. Lineage (NCBI taxonomy): Eukaryota > Metazoa > Arthropoda > Insecta > Hymenoptera > Diapriidae > Trichopria > Trichopria drosophilae. The sequence goes on along the minus strand of CM059585.1, from coordinate 116,081,587 downwards.
GTTTCACGAATGCACTTTTAACCGCTGGATATTTCGTTCTACATATTTTCCGGGAAAAATGAGATGAAGACATTAAGGGAGATCGGTTGTTTTTCGCGCCCTCCAATTTCACTGGTACTCTCAGCTAAGAAAATCTAATTTGTTTCAAAAGTGCTTTTAAAGTTATCATCGACGATAATATCGACATCGTAACGATCTATGGAAATGTTTTAAAATGAAAACAAAGCTATCGACATTAAGAATTCTTGGAAATAAATGCAATGTATCCCCTTAATGTTCGGTAATGTGACTGCTTGAAACGTATTACAGTCGTGTTACAAAGTAACGAGAAAAATGATGCGAAAATAAAAAGAATTTAAGATATTTTCAATTTCGATAATGGCAAATTCGACTGTTACGACAGCGAAACCCATCACTTAAGATTTCATGGGTGAAAGCCAGTAGACGCAATATATTGGAAGTACCGTAAAGACATTTATACACGCAGTTCCTGCGGTTATTGTAATGTAACTATAACTTTTTATATCTATCGTAAGATAAAACGTCACAATCAAATGCCGCTTCTACTGGATCGAAATTTAGCACTTCCTTGTTCTGTCTGTTTTATTCTCAAAGTAAATTGAGCTTCTTTCAAACCTTTCGTATGCTACTAAAAATGGCTCTATAATATGTGCTATTATTCCTTATTAAGGGTATAGTCTCATGTTCGGACTTCAAAAATTAATCAGCGGCCCTATAACCCCTGAGTAACCTGTTTTCTCATAATGATATTTTTGTGGAACTTTTTTTTTTATATTATTTTACGTAGACTTTTCTGAACCCACATGGGACTAAATCGCGACGGGACCTACAGTTTATGAAGGTGGAGTCCGAACCACTTGAGCTTTGGCGTTATTAGACACTTATAAACAAATATACAGGTGTCCCGATGACAGATGGCAGGGTTTTGTGGCACTTGTTAGCTAATAAAATTTGTAACATCTCTTCTATATTCCAAAGAAATCTAAGAACGTGTAGACTGCTTCCCATACGTGTATTTGTATAAAACACAACACAACTTTATTTACAGATTGGTTCGCTATCTAGCGTTTCTCCAACAAGCTCATAGATGGCAACATTGTTATTCACTTTTAGTAACCTTTTCCAACCACTACTAGAACTTTCATTTTATTTTTTGCAGTTTTTATTCATTCTTCTTCAGTCCTCTTTCCACATCCTTATGATTATTAGATGTGTGACAGCTTCCTTTTTCACCAGAACACATCTTAAGTTATATAAGATTCCTTCTATCAAAGAGGCGGGAAGCGTTTCGAGATTTGCCGATCCTGGCCGAATAAAAAGGGTTTTTTTTCGAAAGAAAGCGGTTTTTTTTTCTATATGAATTATGTCTCTATATGAGACTCATAGTTATATACGAATATGGTTTTTAGATTTAAAAAGGTGTTTTTTAAATTTATAATACTAAATGTTTAACTGTAGAATGTTCCCCTCAAAACTAGAAATAGTCTAGACATTTATAAAATAACAACATAATTAAATACACGCGTGTAGGGTACAGCTACCATATCCCTGCTGAAGAGCGTAACTGGTAGCCAAGTGCGAAACGCTTTTTAATGAAATAGATTTTGTTTATTTTTTATTATGTGGAGTTTTCTATTCACTTTATCAATAGTAAAATATATTTTTCTGGCCTTATCTGCTCCGTTATTTTAGAATATCGTCACTTTGGTTCGGATTTGAACGACGCTTTGTTTACATTGTAATGTTTACGTTCCCTTTGTTTCCATCTAGTAAATGCGCCGTAATACCAAGAAATAGATATTAAATTATTTTATAATCGGCAAAGAAGTTTTAATGTCTCTATATGAGACTCATACCCGAGTAGAAATTTATTGGGGCCCTGATCAGGGCCTGACCAAAAGCGTTACACCCTGATCAAGGCCTGAACAAATTTCTGCTCGGGTAGTTTTTTCTAAAGTGTGTCGGGAAACGTAGTAAAGCGATTTTGTGGGGGAAGGGACTACTATAACTTTGGACGTTATAGCTGCCCACGGTGACAACTGCACTTCAAAGTAATTTAAATAATCATAATCAAGTGGAAATTGAGGATCTCATGTACGGGTCAAAAAAATACAGGATAGCTTTTTTTGGTGGGTACGAAACACATGAGATAGAACGGGGAGGACTACATTAAAACATCTAAGAAACGACAAGACGAAAAGGTTACCCTGAATAAATGTATACGATTTCTCTGAGCAGACGATGGTGTTCAAATCCAAAAGCGATGTGGCATTGAGATTCGTTTTAAGGAAAAAATACTTGTCATCCTATATAGTTCATGATCTTTTTTTGCACATTGTTATTTATATTAAACTCCATTCGGCAAGCAGTATTCCAAGAAACATACATTTTACAATACTGTCATTCAATTGTAATAACCTTTCCAAACCAATATTGGAAATTTCCAATTATTTTTTGCAATGTGATTACTGACGGAAAGTTAAGTGATTATATTAAACGCTAAATTAAAAATTCATTTTCGAGCGTTTTACTCGAAATATATCCGTAGAAGGGTAGTGTCCGTACGCGTTTTTTCCGCCACTACATATTCGTGCCTTCAACATCGAATCTCGTTGCTTTCGCTCTTACATCCGGTCCAACTGGGAAATGGGACGACGCAATTATTTTTTTTTTTTAACTCGCGTACCCCTTCCGCTCCAAGCCACCTCCTTCCCCGCCCCATAGCCGACTTCCTCGTCTCCGGCGTGCCCGCGGAGTAGGTAATTAAAAAGCCTGGAGTAGGTAAATATCCGAGTGGCATACTACCGCCACGCTGCCGAGGAGCGGAATAGGTCGCGTCTACCGCCTTATAAAAACGGGGGTGGATGCTTAAAAACGGCCGGCCGACTACGCTATTTTTCGAGTTAATTTGAATTTCGTAATTACCTCAGGCAACCGGTTCTGAAAAGAGAGAGACACAGAACGAATGAGATAAAGATAGAGTGAGAGAGGGGGAGGGTGCAGGAAGCGAGTCTCGAAAGGATACAAAAAGGTCCAAGCTCCCTCGAATACTCTCGAGAATTCTTTGGGATCCCTTTTTTCCGAGGCGCCGCGAAAGTATTTGAACGGCAGAAAAATGTATTTTTACAGTTATTAAGAGGCTCGAGATTTTCATTGGGGATGCCTTGTATTTTTCTCATCGACCACCAGGCGACGATTCGTTCGACTCTGTCTAGAAGCAATCGGGACGATGAATACATTTAGCTTGGCGAGGGGTCCTCTAGGCTTTACGGTAATTACCATGTATTTTTCACCAAGCAACCCTCCAAGCTGATTGATATTTTGTATTCAACGAGCCAGATATCAGTTTTTCTTTCTCGATCCAATCTAAGAAAGTAGTTTATTAGCTGTATTTGTTATTTTTAGACAACTTTATCGATTAAGCTGACTGGTATTTATGAGATGGATGGGACATAGGTTAAATAAAGTGATGCCTCCATTATAAACCAGTCGTAGGAAGAAAAAGAAAATGGAAGGGGATACACTTTCCAAGGTCCCCGAATGCTTCCGATTACGTCCGGTTTAAACGTAGCTTTAATTAAATCAATCATATTCGCGGCCAATTAGAATATGTTCGATTGCCTTATGAAAACTTCAATGATCAGACAAATTCGGAGACGACCATCTAGATGAGGCTAGAGTGAGAGATTTTTTTTTGTTCATATTATTTTACGTCGACTTTTCTAAACCCATATGGGGCTAAATCGCGACGGAACTTACAGTTTATGAAGGTGGAATCCGAACCCCCTGAACTTTGGCGTTATTAGATACTTATAAACAAATACAGAGGTGTCCCGAGTGGGAGAATTGATTGAATAAATAAATGAATACTTGAACAAGAGTTTACTTGATTTCTTTTCGGAATTCACGTAGTAAGAGTATCTTAAACGATTGAAACAAAAAGTAGGAAGGCGATGAGCTGTTGAGAAAAAGAGCGGACACCTTATAAACTCACGCCCCATTTCGTGTAAGGTTCATCTTTAATTTCCTCGCGTTTTTTGCCCGCTACTCGACACTCCTTTAAATTCAACTCCAGCATCCCCTTTTCTTCTTCTTGCCACCCTCGATCCTCGTGACCAACCCTCCGCTGTCCCGTTCGCTCATTTCTCCGCTTGTCTTACGGCGATTAAACAGACTCACGGGGCCTTCGTTTAATCCTCTCTTCCCCCCTTGTCGTCCTTGTCTTTCTGATTGTCTTACTCCTTTGCACCTAGACATTGTAGTATCCGGTCGTCGAAACTGCACCCGAGTTCCTCCAGTTCTTTTCTCTCTTCGTTCCACGCAGTCACATTCTTAATATCGTCTTTTTAAGATTTTTTTAAGCGCCATTAGGGAAACTATATTGCCGCTCTCTTAGACGAAAGCACTCCGGTAGGGTCTCCTTGCGACGTCAACGTATATATACACCGGGATCATTGCGAGGCTTTGGGCACGCGCTCTTTCACTGCGCTCCCTCAAATTGTACTAATAAATTGTCTTTATTCTTATCGCACCTCGTTATCGTCCGTTCATAGGATGACTAGTACTTTTCCAGATGATTTCCGAAAATCGACGAGAGATAAAAGAAATTGTCCTTCTGCTTTACACCTTATATTGAAATGTTTATCGGAATCATACAACTGAAGTTGAACTGTTTCAACGAAATTACTTCGACCCAGACCATAGGTCTGGCGAAGTATTGAATTTGGTCAGTTCCCGCCAAAAAATTACCCTATAGTTTTTCATCAAATATCGACGTTTCAGACCCTAAGGAACCCAAAGCAACAATAAAAAAATTGGTGTCCGTTAGGTTGTATGTCCGTCCGTCCGTCCGTCCGTGGGCAAAATTTTGTATACTCGATATCTCGTGACTGGCAGAACGAATTTAAAAAGTACAAACGGATTTGGGTTTCTCTTGGCCAAACTTAGATCTGATTAGTTTTTGGAGATAATGCATACTAGATTATGGGGAGGTTTAACAAAAAAACGCTCAAAAAACACGTTTTTTCCATTTTTTAACAAAAAATACAAATCGTACAAAAAAATGTTCTAAACAAAAAATATAGAACATCGAATTCTCTACAAAAAAGGTTGTATTCATTTCTTTGTAAAATCAACGATAATGCCGTAAAAAACGGAAACCGAAGTATCCCACATATAAAAAAATTTATTTCCTGCAACCCGACCTGTCAAAAACTCGACTAAACCGCGTTTTTTAACGAAAAATACGATATTGAAACGGTATCCAAAATTCTTTAAAAATTTTAATTTTAAACAAAATTTTAGACTAAATGCAGTGCATGAAATGGCAGTTCCCGGCCATGTAACGAATTTCAGTATTTTTTTTTTTTGGTATCCGTCAACCGTAACAGTATAGTAAGTTGCATTTGCTGTTACAGAAAATTCCATGAATTAAAAAGTGAATAAATAAATAAATGAACAAATTTACTTACAATGCGTAGTCGTTTTCTTGCGAAAAGGTAATTTTTAAATACATTTTTAAGCATTATATTTCTTTATAATATAAACTTTATATTAGTTTTGAATTGATATTTTCTAGAAATTTTGTGTATTTTAATCTACAAGTATAATCACATACGTTTAATGTAATCAAGTGTAAACACATTTCGTTAAACACCTCATAAAAATATCAGAATTTTGCTCGTAAAGTCCAGGATTCAAATTAGGCTTCAACCACTATTTTGTTTTGAGTTATATTTATTTCTTTATGTGTCCGGTGCTATCAACTTGAACTATTATCAATATAATTTATGTAAGACGTTTAAGGAACACTTAATTTAATAAATTTCGATAATTTCTAAAGATCGATAAAATAATAATATTTGAGGCGTTAATATTAAGTTTTTTTATATCATGTAAAAAATCAAAAAAAAATTACTTTATCGTAAATATCATACCAAGTATGTTTTATCAATTGAAGGATACGTTTCCATGTAGACATAAAATTACAAGACTATACTTCTTCAGTCTTCAAATATATCCAATATGTCCCGAAGGAAGTCTCTAGAATACGAACACTTGGTTTAAGATGTTTCTCAACCTTCTAAATACAGCTAAGGAGAGTGGGAGAAGCCGCGCTCCTCTTTTTTTTGTAAATATAACGAGACGGGAGGGGAAGGCGAGGAACCAAGTGGGTAAATATACCGAGACTCTGCTGTATATGGATCTACAAAACATTTCACTTTCGTGTTTTTTGGTCCAGAACATAGGGAATCCAGCACGTTCAATCTCCGAAATTCGAAAGAATTGTTTTTTTTTGTAAAAGATGATCTTTTGAAAAAGATAATGGGATCCCTTTTTTTTGGTAGCCAAATACCTAAAAAATCTGAATTTTAGCAAAATTGTTTCCACTTTTTCAACTTTCTCGAAACATTAATATCTCTTTTACCTTACATCTGGACTTAAATATTTTTGTCATCCTAGATCATCTTTTCTGTTGAGAAATCAAGCAAAATATACAGAACCCAACCAATTTAATTTTAAGAGCATCTCAGTATGCAAATCTTATGAATCATTTTTAGTAGTTGATGAAACGAAATTCAATTTAAAGAACCGCTCTAATGTTTACAGATCAAATCAAACTTGGAAACTAATCATTTTTTATCCAGTTTGAGTGTATCATTTGAAGATATAGTTAGACTAAAACAATTGATCTAGTAGACTTAAATAATAAGATAGAATAGATAAACCAATGAAGAATATTGGTACCAAGAAAGAAAGAAATTACTTCATTATGAAAATTTCCAAACTTATTATACGATTTTTTTAAATGGACGTAGGTTTATTTGAGTTACTGGGTTCCAAAAGATGCCTTTTGCTATCGTCTTTATTTTTATTTCCAACAGAATTACTCCTATTGTTAATGCTCCATGATTGAACGCATAAGGACATTAAAGTCGATAAAGGCTCGATTAAAAAAATCCATCATATAACTTAACTAACATAATTGAACATAATAATAGAATAATAAGTTGGAAAGATACTTTTTCTTTAAATCGTCTTTTTATCTACGTCGAAAGAGAAAATCTCACCGCATTTCCTTAAATTAAAAGACTTGCCGAGAAACAAATCTTGAATGTCAGCCTCTTGTCAAGCTTTTCCTTCGACTTTTCCTTTTACCCCCACGACCTTCTTAGTCTCCTTTTGTTATTTTCTGCCGCAAAACTCCGGAACGTGCAAATGGCATCGACTCACCTTTAGTGAAAGCGCTTAATAATGTCTAAATAAATGATATGCTCAAAGTTATTTTAAGTTTCCGCCTCCGCTTGAATTATAAGATAAATACCAATGAAATATTACGTCTATTATATCTTTTTCATTTTTGAATTACATTTAAAGCATGTTCAGTAATAATGTTTTATTAATTTTTTGTTAGATAATCCAATTTTGAAATTGTATACAAGGTTGTCACATCATCTTCATCATATGGAACTAAAGTATGGAGAACAGGGTAAGGAGACTGTGTATTTTATCTACAATCTGTCCCTACGGGGATATTGCCACCCGTTTAGGAATCGTATCGGGAGTTCATACAACTACGTTATGGCACACTCTGGAATACATTCAATATCTCCAATCTTCTTATTTCTCATTTCATTTTTCAGAATTCTGCACGTTCAACTACTTCTTGAATTTTCATCGAAGGAAAAAAACTAGAAGACTAATGAAATCTTCAGAATTGCTTGTGGATTAAAAACAAAATGTGACACAAATTTCCTTATCAAAAGTTAGTAAAAAAAAGTGCAGCATTAAAGTTGCACGCCCAATTTCGTGGCTTTTTGGCATTAAATAGAACAAGGCAAAACTGATAGAAAGCCAGCCAAGCATAATTAGAGGCACACGGTAATACGGCTCGAGCAGTCTTTTGCAATTAGACTTCATAATTTTTATTAGTGCCCGACTAACGCGGGCGACCACCGCCTAAGCGTATGCATAATGCCATGAATATTTTCGTCGTAACTCTGCCAACTTGTCTCCCAAGGAATTAACCCTTAAATTAGCAGTTAGCTCAGACGCAAAGTCCCTGCGACTCGCGCTAAGTTCAAGCCCTGGCAGTCTTTCCCTCGACCCCGCTTTCCCTGTGTATTTCTCCATCTCCTTCTCTTATCTGCGTCATTCGAGGTTCACATTCTCTCTGTTTTTCTTGCCATTTGTCCGGAAACTTTTCTCATCCTTTTCATGACTGAATGAGTAATTCGCGAAATTTCCTCTACATCCACGTTTCAATCTATCGCGGAACCCTTTCTGGTTGCGGTGACAGGAAGACAGAGATTTCAATGCCGAAGGAAGATCGAACGCCTTGACCGGGTACCGTTTGACTGCATCCGTTTGAATCAGAATGGATCAGAATATTGTAAAATTTGATTCTGGTCTTATTTTTTAGCAGTTTCAGTTATTGATCTCGGTATCAATCATACTGTTTTGCCATGATTCTCTCTTCCAATTTATATCCAGATGATGGCGAAACACAATTATCAAATAGGATTTATTATGGAAGTTGTGCGAAAATTACTTAAGTGACTAATTGAATGCTCTCATGGGCCATTGCGTCTAGGCCACTGCATCAATTCCATGGTGAATTCACTGTTTGATTTGAACGATGTTTGAGCCTATTTCATAAGTGATCCTGATATTCAATTTTAGTCAAAATATCTTATTCAGTCCAAATGAGCCATACATATATTTAATGGACACTGCAATCGCATCAACTATCCAATCAGATCAAATCCTGACCAGATTCCAAAAAGTGCGAGACTTAATCTCTAGTTACCACCAGAACATAAATAACAATGCTGGTTATGTTACCCACGTCTGATAATTTAAAAGATTTCCATCTCATCATGGGTCATAACAAAAGAATAATGTCCACAAAATAGATGGATAATCTTGAGACCCAACACATGGAAGCAAACTGGATTGTTTGATCACCTGGGAAAGTTTAAAACACCTTTTAGGTGTTAGTTCTCATAATACTGTAACTAAATTTATCCATCATCCTTCAAGGGCCTTCCAGTGTTCATAATCACCTTAATTACCTACCTCAGGTATTTAGCAAACACATACGATTTGATCACAGACTTAGGACTCGTTTGACTCAGATTACTTATAGAGTTTGAACGATTTATAAAGGTGTAGTATTCTCATTTCAAGGCATTCATTAAGTTGTCACATCCATACTTGCATATATTTGAATGTGTAATCTCCAAGACAACGTAAAAATTAAGTTTTAAATTGGCTGCAATGTATGAGGTGGCAGATTCAGCGCCATCCGTTAGGGGATTATCATTTGCTCATCAAACTACCGTCAAACATTTCAGCGTTTTCACTTCGGGCCCTGACGTTGGCCTCTAGCGTCTACTGGGCATATATAAATGACAGGATTTGACCATCCAACAGGCTTCCAGCACCTTCAACATCAATGTTGATATTGGCAGATTTTCAAGCAAGTTACAAAAAGAGGTATTCCAAAGGATAGCCTAATCCGAATCTGAAGGTTTGCAATAAAGAAAATTGTAGGACCTTAGGACCTAAGCTTCGAAATTACAAAATGTTCGAGTTATCACCAGAAAAAGGGGGTATTTGGCATACTGCACAGCAAAGTCTTGCATAGAAATATGACGCGGTCCGCGCATACCAGCGGCAACTCGACCAGTGGAACTTATTAGAGTCGTGCTCCAAGTTTCCCGGGAAGCTCGCGCGAGCTGGGCGAGCGAGGTTCTCGGGCTTATTTAAGCCGGTTTCCTAAGTGCGCATACTAAATATGATAATATTGCAACGGCAAAAAACGTCAGTGGTATTTAGCCGCCCTAATTACGGGATCGTGACTCGTTTGCGAACGGTTCATTTTGTTGCTCTTCAGCTTCTGCCATTCTCCTATACTACTCCTCGACTTTCGTCGCTCGTTTCACTCATTCGCCTCGTAGATTTAGGGAAACGTGATGCATTATACGTGATATACTTAATATATTTCTTCTTTTTTTCTGAAGTTTACTTTCTAGAATAATAGCTATTATATTCCAAAATCTGCGTAGTTCAAAATGGAATCTGGACTCTAATTTCAAGTGGATCAGATTAGTGCTCAGTGCCGGCAGATTTACCAACATAACCAAGTAAATACAGATGGGTTGCATAAGACCTGAAAATTAAAGGTCGTTACCGAAAAGCATCAGAACATCCAAGTCAGCAGTGGGGACCTTAATTTCTTACGAATGCAGAAGAAGCCGTGCATCTCGATGATCGGGCGAGGATTATGAGACCGTGGGAAATGGATGGAAGGGGATGCTGCACGAGCGAGTCGACTCGGAGGGAAAAGCGGGTTTTCCGAGGAGGCAAGGGGGTTGAGAAAATAGACGTGGCCCCTTTCGCGGGGCGGCCGGACCGGCGCGATGGACTCGGTGGGTGGTTCCCGTTCGAATCCCGGGATGCCCTATTCGCATGCCCAACCCAATCTACCCCTTTCTCGCCCAGGTGATTCTCCATCTCATTCCCCCACGTGTTCCGATCTCCTTCTCTATCTATGCACCACGTACATCCGTCTCCTCGTGCAAGGGTATGGTCTTCCCGGGTAGGAACACAAGTAAAACAGTTTCGTGGACAAATCGTATTTCTTTTCATCTGGGCGTTTGTGTGAGATGCAAAACGAAAATTGAATTGTGTGTATGGAAAAATTTTTCAAATATAGCAGTTCTACTAGAATATGCAAATTTTAGAAAATATAGAATATGGTCAGTTTATCTCGAAACAAATTTTCTTTCAAACGTCATTGTTCATCATATTTTTGTTTTTTTCTTCCTCATTTATATTTTCAATCTTAATTTTGAACATCCGCCATTCAAGGTCTCTGGTACCACTGAATTACGCATTTGCTAGGAAACTACGGACACATCTGTCATGCTATGTCACTGGAAAGAGTTCGGATTCGATGGTACTAAGAATTTTTTGTGGATTTCTTAACTCGTATCTAAATATCAAATACGAGAATTGCATGCATATAATTAGTGATGGTTTCATAGACTCTATCATGATTGCAACCAGTCTTACAATAAATCATGTATATCCACTTTGGTCAAGATGGTTGGTATTATCAACGATAACCAAAATTAACTTGGGATATTCAATTTCTTTAAGATATTCTTTATAAATAGAATTTTAAACTGCTTTGGGTGTTACTAAATATTACAGAATTCTATTGTCAATATATCATAGCTCTTGTAAATTAACTCTTGGGTGGGGGAGGGGGGGGGCAGCAGTGACTTCGAGGTGAAATATTAAAAACAAATTCATCTTTTCAATTTCTTAAGCTTAATTCTTATCCATTATATTAAAGTATTGCATATAGAAATGTGTCTTATAGAAAAACCCAACCAAAGGGTCTACATTCTTTATATACATATTACAATCAGCATGTTATTGACGGCATAGTTCCGTTACTTACTCCACATCCACAAAAAATAAACATAGTACGTGTATCAGCTGTAACTGTTAAATGTTCGGTAGTGTGAAAAAAAACTGGCATAAGTTATCTTAATGTTGACATCGATAAAATATTTCTGAGGAATGATCATGGGGTGTGAAATGTTTACGCGGAGTTAAATGTATTTCTCGGAAATAGCGGTCACTGTGAAAATTGTAAACAAACGGTAAAATAGAAAATAAGGGGAAGTCGATGCTACTGTAAGGTATCGCTTTGTCTTTGTTTGCAAAATAAACATTACCCGTCATTACCGAGATCCATGTATTTATTATTTGATACTACTTAATGCGCCGTTGTGAAAATCTATCACACTGAATAATTCAAGGCTAATGAATAACACCGATTTAAGCATGGACTTTTAGCAATGTATTGAGAGTATTCTCATAAAATGGTTGTGTTGCAAATATTAATTTATATGATTATTCTATAATCACTAGGAAGAAATGAACCTATAAAGAACAAAAAAATTTGATCTTATTTATAATAACCTGGAAACGAGCTATTATCGGATTGTGTCGCGGTTTGCATCCGACTTGCTACAAGAATCTTACTCAGGAATTTTGGACGTCACCGATTATGAATTCGAAGCTAGAATATTGAAAATTAAAATGGCGGGTCCAATATGACCGAACAAAATTTTTTAATTCATTCCGAGATAGATAAAACTCTTTGTTTAGGGATTTTCGTGGCCGCTGATTAATAAATTTCAAGACTTGAGATTCAAAATGGCAGATCCACTATGCCGTATAAAAAGTTATAAATTAGTTCAAATTAGACAAATTTCTATATTTAAACGGGTTTCGCGGTCGATGCTTACGCGATTTCTTTTGTTTTTTTTGCTTGTGTCTCCCCAATGAAACATTATAAAAAATTTCATGTGAACAGTAAGCATGATTACGTTTTTTTCAATATCAGAAACAATTTGAACTTTAGATCATCATCAATTTTAATTTTAAAATTATGAATTTGAATACGTGATCGGCGTTTTATATAATATCAAAAACATTTGATATGTTGGTTCGCCATATTAGTTCTACCATTTTCAATATCATAATGTTGAGTGCGTATTCGTAATCAATGACTTTCAAACCCGTGAAACACAAAGATTCATCTGTTTTCAGTAATTTTTTACTTCTGGACCGCCCATATTGGATCAGCCATTTTAAATTTCATTATTCTGATTTTGGATTCGTAATCAGCTACACGAAAAACTTGTAAATGACAGAGTTCTCGTACATATAATGTGGAGATTTTTCCACAAATGATTTCATTGGGGAAAAAACATCAATTTTTGACATATTATTATTTATAACTAACTAATGTTTAGTCTTGTGGAAATTAAAAAATAAAGCTACCAAATAGATTAATAAATTGCTTTTTAAAATAAAAAAACAGTCGAAAGGTGTGGGGAATACTGGCGGAACGGGGTTAAAGAAGTCCCACTTATGACTTGTGAAAATATTAATTTCTAAAAGGTTTTATGGTTGAGTTCTTTCAGTTTATCTCATTTGAGCTTAATTTGTTTTGGTTTGCGATCAAGTTTCGATATCCGAGTTTCTTCTACCAACTCTATATGATACTCGAATCAAAAAGTTCAGTAGCGCCTCATTAAAAATAGAAAAATGGAATATGTAATGCTAAGGATTTCTTAAGAATATTTGAATGATTTTGCAGGGGTATTTAAATCGACCCATAAATCTACCTAAAAATACTTTCTAATCATTATTTAATACACTTTAAAGTGTTCAAAACTTTTAAAAGAGTTCTTAAAGCCGCCTTTTTGCTATTTGTGGTCTCTCGCGTCTATTCAACTGAAAGGCAAAATATATCGGTTTTTCACTCTGTTGTACCTCTGCTACACTGTTAAATAAAAAACTCAATGCTGATATAATTTGTCAAAATACTATTTTGCTGTTAATAGTATATTTTCTCCCCTGTTAGGGAAAGTGTTACTTTTCTCCCGCAATATAGGGAGTAAAATAGCATTCTCCGCTCAGAATATAAGAAAAATATTTTTTTCATCGTTTAATATGATGAATATAATATTCAGTTTTTTTTAGTCAAATCGAAATATAAATGATTCTATATGAAATATAGGTAGTGTAATATAAATATGACCGTATAAACACAAAGAAAGTAAATTAACGATAAATTAAATATTTATAACTTCTTAGCTCTCGAAGTCCTCTTCAGATAGCGGATATTAGCAATTTGATGGAAAAACGTCTGTAAAAAAATGTAAATTACCAAAATGTTTAGTAACTTTTGAAATAGATTACTTTAGAAATAGTATTAACATTATACAATAAATGACTCGCTTGTTTTTAAATTCCTACTATATTAGAAATATGATTTTGATTTCATCAAAAGTTGACTTTCTGATGTATAACTTTGCGAATTTTCACATATTTTAATCGTACCTGTCAGTAATTAAACCAATGGTAAAAAGATAAAAAAAGTGAGACCACAATATTTAAAGTTTTTATATTTTAAATATTGATATTTGGAAAATTATAATTTACAATTTTTAAAATATTTAGTTACGTTTTTAATACATTCAGAAATATCTAGTTACAAAATTGGAGGAAAAATTGCAATAATATTTTGAGGCAATTCCCTTTTTAATTTTTGAAAGAAAATAAGTCTATTTTTGAAACCCAGTGATTTTTATAATTATAGAAGTAATTTGGAAACTTCGAGAAGTGAATATTAAAAGGAAGTTTTTACCAAGAATAGCAGAAAGTTTTATCAGTTGTAATGCAAGGACCGACAATAAGGATTCTTATGAAATATAATATTCTATTACAGCGTGAATTGTAAGTTTTACAACGGGAATCATTTCGTAGCTTTTTGTTTCAACATGTCCTTTACGCTTATTAAAATGTCTTAACGTCCTTTATGTCTCATGTTTACGAGCGTGGCTTAGAAAATGTAATATAAATCTGTTGAAGACACTAGATGCTGCATTTTACAAAACTTGTTTCAGTTACATTTTGAAATATAGAATTAGAATTAGTAATCAATTCTATAAAAAAAATATAATAAAACGAAACAGGATTTTGATGTGAATTTTTTTACATTGTAAACCTAATATTTTCATTCATTGCCTATTGCGAAGGCAGCATTACATTTTCCTACGTCTAAAAAATTTGGTCATATGGATTTTCAAAAAAAACGTAGTTGTGCCTTTTTCTCATACCACCACAGAATTATCCTTTATCATTAGATATTAACATAGTTTTAATATAGTTTTTGTAATAAAACTTATAATGGGAAACGAAATGTTTTTTTGGTCATTTTAAATTTTTATACATGAGGAAGTTTTTACCAAAGAGAATTTTGCAACACCATATGTAAATAAAAAGAAAGCAATTCATAAAGTTATGATTAAAAAACATTCCGAAACAAACGTTAATTGAAATAAACATGAAATGGAAAATTAAATAACCAATCACATAAATACAATTTTACACTCTTAAATGGCTGAATCTTACTGACAACAGACAATTCTTAATTTTCGCTTCAATTAATAAATCTAGAGAGCAGATTCTCCGATTCTTGCTATACGACAGTCGGAATTCCAATGTTAAATATTTTATTTCTTAACTTCGAATAATGATTGGATAGAATCTAAGAGCATATAATCTGAAATCCGACGTTACACTTAGAATAAATTGTTATAAAACATTCTTTTTTACAACTTTGAGTCAGCTAATTGTGTCTTACATAAATTTATCACAATAATTAAATACAAATTTTACAAACATTTTTTTTCTAGTTTTAAGTAAATGTATTTTGGGTTTTCAGCTTCATGTCGTTGACTCTAAAATCTTTAAAGTGAAAAGTCCGAAATAACTGTATAAAAGTGAAATGCCACTGTCCAAATATGCCGATTTAACCGATTTAACCGATTTAACTAATAATAAAATAAAATGAAATCTTCTGTTCTTAATTTAACAGTTTGACTAATGTATTGTTAATGGAAACAGCAGTGAAATAAGTGATTTTATTTTCGACGTGTTAATTTAGTCTAGAACATGAATATTTCAATTTATATATTTTGTTTTTCATAAAATGATGGGATAAAATGTTAAAAAATTCAAAACCGCGTTGACTTAATAAAAACACTAATTGTGTTGTCATTTTTTGGGGTTTTCAGTAGTTGTAAGACACAACGAACACGCTAAAACTGTTGTGAGTTTTAAAACTCAAAATTGAATGGTCGAGTCTTGTGTTAATATGAAATCTAAATGAATGTACAGTCCTTTGGAATAGATAAGCTTCTTCTAATTGAGAGTGATTTAACTAATATACTCTCTAAGTTTCTCTAACTATTTCAGAGTAAAGCTGCTGTTTTTTATTGGCTGAGCAAAGTATATACATAATCATCAAAGAAGAGTATTTATTTAAATATTCCCTTATTGAAAACAGAAATTATTTTGTTAAGATATAGACAAGCAACTATTTAGTTATTTAAAAACCTATCATCAATCACTAAAATATCATTAACAATTTCTAAAATGCAATTAATAACATGTACTCATCGAAAGCATGTGTACACATTCCCGGGACAGATGTAATTGATTCCGACAACCAAAATGCTTTGCAGTTAAAGAAGAATTTTTGTCTCTGGAGCAATATATCTTAACCCGTTCCACATTTGCTTTTTAATTAATGCTATAACTTACAAACTTTGTATGTTTACTTTTACTACAACGGATACCGTAAAGTGTTATATCATTGTTCCTTCCCCTTTTCAAATTTATCGTCCAGTACATTAGAAGTACTATGTTTTTAATGTGTGTTTGGCATATTAATTTATAATTCATAATTCTCAGACAGTGATATAGCAAGAAAGGGGGAAACATTATCGTTAAATTATATACATTTTTAATTTTCTCAACAAATTTCTCTAGTTAGTTTTATCTGTTTTGAGTTAAGAATTCTTAATTTATGTTTCTCGTAAATTTAGTGATAGCTTATTATGTAAAAAATCGTGTACAAAACGTTATGAAGAACTTTGCATTTTGGGTGCTAAAAATATAAACTTTCGCTTTCGAACTCATCATTTTTGTGTTCTGACATTTCAATATATTTTTAGGACGCACGATGCATTGCTGCCTTAGTTTCTTTAAATTTATGAATACTTTTAAGTGCTACAGATACTGCGGCCGGGGAACAAAGTTCCGAAAAGGCCAATATTTCGATATAGCATGGCTCCAGTGTGATTTTCTTCACTTTGTCTTTGAAATTGGCAAAAAGAAACAAATTAAAATACCTTGGACTCATGCAATATCGAAATTTTAGCCTTTCGGGGTTTTGATTTTCGGAATTTTGTTCCCTGGCCGATTCTGCTCTATTCTTCACTGTGCTCAACAGATCAAAAGTACCAAACATAAATGAACATATCCCCAAAAAATGACGGAAATTCTGCCAGATATGGCCCCAATTACAGGGAACATCTTATGCGAATTTCTTACCCTAGACTATACACTGGAGAACGGGCTTCTGGGATCTTGCAAGTAAAGATGCAGCCGAAAAGGAGGTGACGTTAAGTTACAATGTCGTCACAGGTAGACATGAGTAGCTAGATGCATAGGAAGTCTCTGGTGGAATTTGCACCAAGGCATGTGATGCAGCTAGAACGGTTATGCATTTATTAGATAGGTAGGACGAACCTCGAAGTCCGACTCGTACAAATGCCGTTCTGGTGGAGGAACAGGTCACCACCTCCAGGGAAGGAAAGCGAGAATCATCCCCGCATTCTTTCATTTCTCTGAATTTCCCCACTCGCGATGTATTTGTCCAGATCTTTCTCGCTCTATCCCTGTGTCTCTCTCGTGTCGTACCACCTTCTCCTTTGGGTTCTTTCCGCTTCCGTGTTCCACTGCTCCGACAGAAACGTAATGATTTTATTTTAAGGGCGTGTATAATTATGAATCCGCATCCTGTCGAGGCTCCACCTCCCTTGAGAGGAAACGCCGCTTCCCGCGCGAAGGTGGTGCGCCCGGTAAAGTGCAAGGGGGTGGAACGCCGTAGCTGGTAGCCGAGGGGGCACAGGAAGGACGCAATGCCGGTGACTAGAAGCCCTCTTTCGGTCTTAATTGCGTCATACATTATCCATGTGGTACGTAGATTTGTAATTACTTATTTTTGCTCGCAACCACCCATTCGCTCGGAGGCTTCTAATATCTTTGGCAGACCGGCTGTACGCATTTAATTAAGTGCGTAACGAGTCTCCAGTAGTCTCTCCAGACATATCGCGACTTCATTCGAGCGAATCTGCACGGGTTACTAACTACTTTTCCAACTCTTGATACCTGATTTTTAATTGCGTATGTTAAACAGGCAACGGGGTTGTGTTGTCTGTTTATCCGGGACCAGTGGTCATTTTTACCGCTATTCGGATGCAAGATGTCATTTTCATGAAAATATTGATTAGGAAAGGTTGGAAGGTGAGATGGAAATTGTTCTGACGTGATCCCAAGAAGAAACAATAAACTAAAAACATCTTGTATAAAATACCGAAACTAAATAAATATCACATTTTTGAAGAATGTACCTCGTTAAATTTTTACAAGGGTTACGCATTTTCTTCGTAATTTATACGCTGCTGAACAACATAAAACATTGAAATGCGTAAAGTGCTTCGATTCGAGTACCAAGAGCCAGCGACAACTTTGTGGATTCCAAATTATCATTGCTTCAAAGTCCATTTTTTCACCGAGACAGGATGCGCAAACTCTCGACAGTATTGTGTTTGCGTCTTGAGGTAAATTTGCGACACGCGCGGAAGAGTTGTCGTTAAAAGTAAAACAGGAAGAAAAGCGACGAGTATAAAGGCACTTGCTTCCTCGAAGTAAGCCGAATGTAGGGAAAGCCACGAAAGGACTGAAGGATCCGTCGAGTCGAAAATCGCACTCTTTTCAAGCCGAAGAAGCTACTGAATGCGGGAGCCGCTTACGCACCCCGACGGCGGTGCAACCGACCTAACACCAAGAGAGAAAGAAGGACACCATCCCGATTTCTGCGGCTTTACATTCAGTCACTCACCCAACGGTTAAGGCATAGCTAACCTGGAAAGCAACGATGTATAACCCGTTGTGAGTGGGTGCAAACCTCCGATGCAAAACGTAGCGCGCTTTTGAGGTTAACCGTGGATCCGCTCGGATTAATTTAACTGCGGCATCAAGCACTATACTCCGGTGAGAAACCGAGGATCTCGTTACGTTCGCATTACTCAGCTGTTGATCGCGTTTCTTCCGGGTTCCTGGGTCCTGGTTTGCGTGGACACCACTTGGTCCCACTGCCGATTTCATCATATTTGGCAGTAAATAACAAGATTTCGTGCTGGTCAAATGCAAGAGAAAGGGAGGTATATGTGTCCATTTTGATTAACCTCTTTATTTTATGAATTAACCGCTCTCCAATCGCCTTCCTGTGAAATCCTGTAGACATGAAATATACTTAGACCATCCATGGCCTGCATAATTGGCGTTATGTTTTTGCTGACCCGAGAATCTTGGAACCATGGTGCAAGACAACTTACAGTGGATTCTAGACCACTCCTATTGGCTAAGTCAATATTGGTTCAAACTTTATCTATTATTTTTTAGAACTATACGGAATAAGATCTAACCACATCCAATAATTATACCAAGCTCTAAACTATTATCAATCTCGCAAAACTCGTATAGGAATTACTCCGGAATCAACTGTGGCCATCCTACTCTTTAACTCCTTTTTACAATAAGTTGAAATTTATAGGCGACTGGTTTTAACTGCAAACGATGATCTAATAGAGTTGAATTCATGATTGATGCCATTGGAGATCGCGATGTAGGTGAACGTATTAAAACATATAACTCCGAGCTTGAATGATTCCAATTCCAACACTTCGATAGTTTGGGTAGGATAACTGATGTTTCAATTCCTCTAATATTTTCTCCTCATATACGATAAATTCTTCTGTAGATTCACATATTATAATCCGAATAAGTAAGACAACATTTTATTGTACATTACAATGCCATTAGGAAATGTTGTTGGGAATAATCAAACGCCGAACATAGGAGGCAAAAATCGGTCCTCAAAGAATAGAAACCCAACGCGCAAGCTCGTTGAAAGTAAGTATCAGTAATTGGTAGGGCATTGTTTTCAACACGTCGAGGTAAAAAAAGGTCGTTGATCGCCATACGAAATACGGGCCGCGAGGGGCGTCGGTGCGGTTTTAGAGAGTTCGCTGGTGTAAATGCCAAGTGAACAGTTCGAGTGAACAGCCCTTGACGGTTAACGCGGAGGCCCTCGACCTTTATAATCCCGGAATAATTACCGCCCACGTACAGGTCGACGCGAACGACTGTTTCGCTATACGCGACACCGTCCACGAGAGATTAATTGTTATTAATTATTTTCCCGTTGTCGGATAATTGCGTCATCGTAGACACCGAAGCATTCGCCTCGGTACAATAAGAACGACCGCAAGGTCCTTGCACACCCCTACCGGAACTCGCTGCTTGAAGAGTGCAGAGCCGCGGACTGTGCCAAGAACGAATGCGGACCTCCTCTGCCACTATAGGCTTAACTTCCCTCGAGGATTCTTCCGTCACTGCACTTCACACACTCGAGTGGTCTCTTTTTAACATGGCGTTTCAGTAGTTCAACCGAGGTTCTTAATCCTGAAAAATGGGCGGCCAGAAATTTGTCTTTCGATGTTGGTCGATGTAATTATTTGAATGTCTTGATAACAGGAGTACATTTATTTATTGTTCGATATTCTGATCTTGAGCGGATAGAAGAAGAAATTAGTACGAAGAGTAAGGCAATACTAGCGACTCTGAGCGAACTAATTATTTGGTTTCAATACGGTATACGAAAATTTGTGGCCGAGTATAAGATTTTCCGGGTTCACCATATCAATAAGCGTAAATGCTATCTTGCTTTAATGGGATGGTCCATATAAATACCAGGAATACAAAAATGCAAGAAACTACGAGAAGGAGGTCCCGAGCGAAGAATTTGCTTAAATTTGCGGAGGTGGAACGATTGGGGTGGACGCAGCGGTTTTACGAAGGCCGAGACGTAGAAAAGGCGCGATGAGCATGAGAGCACACGTAAACGCAGGGATATCGTACGGTCGACACAACCTAAAATTTGCGGAGCGGAGCGTACCATAAGAGTTAAGAGTAAGAGAGACAAAGATAAAGAGACAGAATGGAGGAAAGGGTTGACCGAGGCTGTCCGCAATTAAAATAATTCCCTTTCTGCTTGCAGCCAGGCGGAAAGAACTTAGCAGCGCCCTCGCGGTGCCCCGTACGTGGCGAATCCGCCCCCGGCCCCTTCTTTCTGTCTCACCCCAGTACACCAGCGTTGACCACCCTCGGACGTCCCGGAGACCGCCGCCGTGGATCCCTTGTAAGCATAGCTATTTTAATTGTCCTCTACTCTCTCGCTCTCTCTATCTCCATCCAGAATGGCCTTTCGCTGGACGTGCAGAATGAACGCGTAGTGGCCATCCTACTCTCCGCTAATGTCCGACCGCTTGGAGTATGCGACTCCGTTATGCTTCGCTCTCAAGAGTCGCGATTGGAGGACTGATTGCAAGGCGTTGCGGAAATTCGCAATTTACTGTCTGAAGAAATTAGCAAAATGCTTACATTAACGTGTTGTAATTGCCGCTTTTTCATTCGGTCGATTAATTTTTTGCTCGTTTTTAAACATTCATATATAACGGCACCGCAACCATACACGAAAGTGCCCTTTAAAGGCGTCAAATACATTTATAAATATTTCTATTTCTCTAATAGCCTTTTAGAGGAAAATATGTGCTTATGTTCGGTTCCTTGTTTGTAGCCTCCTAGATGTAAATATTAAATGATAATCCGCTACACCAATGGACGAATAACCAATTATGTTCGTTCTATTTCTTGAATCTCTTTGCGGATCGTGTATTGGAATCACTAATGCGTTACGTTACTATCAAGCCGCTGAAGAGCAATCCTCTAGCTAGAATAAGTGGACTCTAACCTGTGGCCACAAATTCATGTTTCATAGTCCCTCAAGAGATGGTAGGAGATCATAAGATCTTAAATCCAATCATCCTGAAACAAATTAGTGAGGTCCAGGTCACTCAAAAGGGATCTACTTACTTAGCCTGTTAAGTGCGACCACGCAAGAACCTAAGAAAAGTTATCAATGGAACAAAATATTGAGTTCTAACTATGTAAGACGTTTGGAATCCCAATACAAGCAGGAATCGCGGATGAGCAATAGCCTCAACAAAATAGGAAAGTGTGGTGATAATTTTCAATCTATACAAAATATAATTATCCCTAACGATCTGAATATTCTTGAACACTTTCGCAACGTCGATAAATGGTCGATTCATCATCGTCTTCATCTTCGTTAGTCTTCTGTAATGGAAGGAGAGGAAAAACACATTTATTCGTATTTGGGATCGAAGGGTGATACATTTCAAGCGAGAAGGGTCTGACTTATTTATCCAGATAAATAATAGGAAATAAAAACTGCCATTGCCTGGCTTGGGCTAAAGTATCCAACCGGTGGAGTCTGCGAAATGCGAGAAAAGACAGAGGTGACTCGTAACAAATGCACGCCACTCGATCTAAATTGAGTTAGAGAGTCTACCCATCGTTCTTTCTCTTTCTATCTTGCCTATTCTTTCTCGCACATTCGCTCTGTCACCCCCTTTATCCGATTCATTCTCTCTGGCTTGGGTGCCCTCGTCCCCAATTTCGGTCATCTCTGTCCTTCATTCTCTCCGCGGGCCTTCGGCAATATCCGACCTGCTGCACCCTCCAAAGCGAAATACACTTCGTCCTAGAGATATCCACGCGAGACGCCTTGTAAGGTACGTACTCGTCTTGCCGTGCTTTTTCTCTGATCCTCGGTTGGAAGTGGGGATAGATAGATTTTTCTCCGCGGACTTAATCTAAGCCTAGAGTATAAAAGTGACAATGGCTAAGTTTCCGCTCGTTTTCATGGTAAATCCCCGGAAGACAGGAAATTCGATTCAAGATGGAAACTCGGAACCTGAAGAAATTGTTCATTACTTGATTAAAATGGTTTTCATATATTTAAATGATATATAAAGGTATACGAACATGTCATTGAAAGTCGACATTTCTGTGGAACCTTGCTGACGTTGATGGCGTAGCAAAGAAAATAGCGAAAAATCATGTCACCCGAACGTAAAAACTCCTAAATGCATTCGCAATGTCTCCCCAAAATGAACAATAAAATGGTTAAAAATTTCTCTCTTCACCTTGCACACATTCACTTCATAGTCAATGACAATCCATAACTGTGCAATATTGCAAAAGGAACCAAACTATCACGTGATCCGATTCAAGGAAAACAACAATGAAGGTCACGTCTGACCAACGACTGATAAATTATGAATCAATTGACAACCCAGTTTCCATTACGATACATTCATGTAACCCGATCTTTGGAAGACTATTTTATGTCCTAAATACCAATATCTTCTTATTTACCGCAAGTACATCGCAACAATTTGTCAAAGTATGCAATTTGCTGAAGACATCATAAATCAATAACGGGTAATATTAAAGTACATGTCACTATCATAAGTTTCACTTATTGCATAATTGTCTTCGATTCAATACCAGAGACACGATAATAAGTATGTATTAACTCGGTTCACCCCAGTCATCGCCTCGCGATTAATCATTTGTTTAATAAAACAAGAGAAGCGAACCACGCCTCCAGCTTTTGCCGAAAGACCTTAACGGTTGATAGGTTCGAATTCCGTGCATAGTCGGAGACGGACCTGTGCGATCCATGACGAAATGACGCGTCCCCTTTGGCTAAACATAATGCCTATTACGCATTTCCTCCCTCGCATTCACAGACCAGTCTCGTCGCGTCCCTACGGTCTTGATTAATGACACTTTCGCTTCTGTATCTAGTTTCACCTTTTCGCTTGTACTTTCTCACCCATGCGATATATTTTATCAATTATTCATAGTTTTCTCATTAATTCTCATCCTTATTTGAATATTTTCGTTATGAATCTGATTATTGATATCTAAAACTTGATTGTTTTTATAGAAGAAATATCAATTGTGATATTAATTAAATTGTCTAATCAATAAAGTTGGTCTTTCAGAAGATACACTTCAGTATTTTTGGTTCAAAAATCGATTTTTGTTTTCAACCTTTTATCTGAAGTCAGGTACTACCCTCGTACCAAGAGGAAGTGAAGGACTGGCCATGTGATTACTGGTGAGTAATGTCCAATTCCTAACAAGACGTGAATATGTCTAATTGAAATTGGCATCTGCAGATATAGAGAAGCATACGTTCCTTTACAGGCCCGTGAGTGCCTCCCAAAGTGCATGGAAACAAAAAAATGACCTTAAAAATGAATTGGACATTCAGGAAAGTGAACTATTAGAAATAAGAGAACTAATTTGAGGAAGGATGCACCGTTGATGAAAGAAATAAAGCAATAGCAAAGATAGCACGTGTGAAATGACAGTCCAAACCCTAAGTACAAACCAGAAAATTACATTTCAGATGAAACCTATAATACCCTGTTTGTTGAATAATTGGAATGGAAACTTGCAGTTTGGCCAGAATCGTCAGAGCCAGAAGAAGATAGAGGTTGGGTGTTCGACAGAATCTATGATTCCAAGCGAACAGTGGTCTTTGTATAGTAATAGAGCTTTGCTAAGGTAGAAAATGGTACTATCATCTACCTTAAAGATGGATTTGACATCATACCAAAAAAAATATATCAGGTTTACGAAGGATCCATAATTAACTTCTTCCTTTAGCAGGATAACCAAATTTAAAAAGTGCATTTAAATCTTAAACTGCAATGTACTCGAAAGGAGACATGCTTAACATACTAAATCTTCTTAGGTTAGAGTAGTGAATTTCCGTGTTTGGCTAATTTAACGACTGTCACGAAGAAATTGCGGAGAATCAGACTATCGCCCCGAGGATCGAAGGAGCGACGCGCATAGAGAATAGGTGAGCCATCTCTCCACGAAAACTTCCTCTTTTCTATTCCGCTCTCTCGCGTAGGGGTCGTAAGAAACTGCATTGTGATTCCGGTCGTCTGCCAAGCCGCTAACGATGCTCCAACGGCGTAAAGAGCGTTTCCACTAGCGCCATCTCGTTCTATGCTACTTTCTTAGCCAATACTCTACAATTAGCTTATCCTGTTAAACCCCGGTCTGCCCCGGTTCCTTTCCTGCATTCGTTAAAATTAACCTCCGACGCTGCCGGCGCGACAATTTCTGACGGTGCAGAGGCCGTAAATGTCTACCCCTCGTTCAATTTGCTTTCGAAACACGGGATGGCCCATTCATTATCTTCATAGCTTATTTACTTGGACTCGGTACTCATGGTTCGATTTTTTATGGTTTGCGGTTCCGGTTAAAACTCAAAATTTCTTAGTAAAATAGTACTTATAGTCCTCAAAAGAAACAGTAACTTATATTTCTGAATTAATCATGCGTAGGGCTGTCGCCAATGTGTGTCCAATCAATTAATACTCCAAACATAGACGTTACGGTTGTATAAATAGACAGTTCTGAACCTTTAACCAATTTGTTTGTACCATCTATATTTGTATGTCGAACACCGCCCAGATAGATGATTGAACAGGATACGCACCCATCATATACAAACCACAGGGTTAACATTTAAGCAAGTCTTTCGTGTAACCTTATTGAGGACAAAGAATGAATCCGCTCAGTGTCGCCAGTATCGTATGAGTGCTCCCCACTCATCGTACTGCTTTTCCCTCTTATACTCTCCCTATTTCAAAAGACACCAGCGCAACCATGCAGATTAGTTCATCACTACTTCTTAGGTGTCAATAAGGTTACACAAAATGTCATTGCTGTACGTGGGCAGTGCCAGACTCATGTTGCAAAATAACATTTCATGTTTGTTCACCAATATCGAACATTTCTATTAGTTATTAATAATTTTTAGGTAAACATCAGCCTAATGAGGTCGGGACAACTAATCTCAAATCCACACAAAGCATTGGTCTTTACAACAGATAATGTGGTGCAACTATTTTCTGTATTAATAAAATTATTTCTCAAACTTTTCATCTCTTTTCGTTATGTTGCAATAAAATCAGATTCATTGAACAATTTCAAATTATTTTGTATACCTCATTACCCAGAAGTGATAACGAGTTTCAGAATTGTAATGTAGGACGTTTCGAACGTCTTCTTCGATAGTTCATATTTCTGGATTTTTATGAGTTAATATTGAAATTGTGTTGTTTCCATTAAAGTTTGAAAACAAAAAAAATTGTATCATAATACGAAATGAAATATTGCTTTTTTCCTAGCAGTAGAGGAAAATTCTGATATGCCGTTCCACATTTGTTCCATCTACCCGCGCGGATTCGGAATGACGATGGCCTGCCAAATCCCCGCAGAGCTTTACAGAGCGGCTGGCTTCTGTATATATGGCGCTATTATCAAAATGGACTCGTTTTTCTTTTCGCACCTCGGAGCTCATCGCCCTCGTCGCCGTTACCGTTCACCTTTTTTTCGGCCACTCTTTTCCACTAATGGCAATGCGCGTTGAATGACATTAACCGAAACGAATGAAAACAAGCATTTTGGTGAAAATTGTTATCTTTAAACGCTACGATTTTATGACGTAAGTAATGTTACGTTATGACAAATATAATAAAATATGAAGAATATAAAAAGGAATGTTCAAAGGCAAACAGATCTCGCATTTCAAAAGGACAAAATTGTTGATAACGTAGTAAACATGAAAAAAGATTTTAAAAAATACATCATTTCCGTTCTATCAGAGCTATCAGAGCAGTAGATATAAAGTAGATAATTATTTCTTATTCCTTGCAGCCATTTATTTGAAAAATGTCTCGATGAATAATATGTTAAATTGTATTGAATGGTGTTTCAATTCGTGACCGCTTGCTTATTTCTTTAACCATCTGATCTGGTCAATCCCCATCTCATAAAGTATTCTAGCCGTATTCACGACGGATCCCACAGGAATCTTGCCTTGCGGACCCTCTGACCTAACGACCTTGACTCTGTTCCAGTCTCTTTTTTCTAGACTCATAAGTTTTCATAAATCCTAACTTGATTGTGCCATTTATCAATTATTACCGGGGATCTTTTTGGAAGTCTGGTACAAAGATATCAATATCTTGTAATAAATGATAGAAATAAAAATGGAATTGAATTCAGCAACATTGTAAATAAAATTTGTAGTAATGTATTTTTTGTTGGTATTTTTAAATGCTGATTAGAAATATGACAAGAAAAATTAGAGGTCCTACCAATGAAGTTACATTACAAAAATCATTTTCGCAAAAAAGATGGGCAGTAAAACATTTCCAACGAACAATAGCAATAAATTCTATATTAAACCAGTTGCACGGATTTTTCTTCGTAATATCAACAAGAACTCAGTAAACAGTTTTAATTTCAAAATCGATTAGGCGTGTATCATGGCACCTTATCATCAGACGGAAACGGACTACGAAGTTGTTGGTCATGAGTTCCATTTCCGTCCGGACAACAATTTTTCGATTTTGTTTTCAGGCAGCAGCGAGCTAATACGAGCCACATAACAACTTTTGTTTTTAAAGTAGCGAGCCCAGGGGCCGTTTCCCCTCTCCCTCTTTTTCCGTAGGATGCTGAACGCCCTTTGACTATGCTATATAATTCCGTATTTCACCGTTTTTCGATATCGTAAGTACAACCCTATATTTTTAGCACTTTTTCTATAACATCCACCACTCGTGTAATTAAAAAAAAAACAAGGATTAAACAAAAATTGCCCCGACAAGAATGCCGCTTTAACAATTAAGTAAAGTTATGAAGTCGGGAATAACAGACCAAACGTTAGTTTCTATCAAACTTATTGTTTTGGATTAGATATATGTATACTAAAATGATAAGTAAACACAACAGAAACTAAATTCATGAATTACAGAGTTTAAAGCGTTTACGAATTTGCTTGCTTATTGTTTTTAAATATCATGGAAGTCACGTTATGTACACGTGCATATCGTTTCGTACAAGGTATGCAAGCCGTCTCTGTTCGGCAGCCCGATATCGAGAAAGGATCACCTGTTGCTCGTGAAACGATGGGGTTGGAAAACGAGGGTTATACAGTTCGAAGGCCATTCAGGAATTCAGAAAGGGGGTTTAAAGGACGACCCTCAATCGGCACTCCAGTGGCCGGCGAGCGTTTTCCATTGGTATACCCTTGTCCACTTTGCGCGACGTCCGAGAGTGCGATTTAAAAAGAAAAAAGCAGTATTACCCTCGTCGACTCTACCAGAAATCTATAAGATTTCATTTCGCCCCTTCAAGATATCTACCATTCCCATTTTACACGCAACATTTTTTATTTGGACCTTCGGTCACAACTGCCACTTGTTGTCACTGATGTGGTCGAAATTGGTTTTGAGTAATCCTCACTTTCAGGAAAAATGATTATAAATAGTAAAACCATGAGCGCTATTTGCTTTACCATTTTATAAACACAAGGAAATATGATAAATATTAGGTTTCTTTTAGGTCTCAATTATGTTAAATAAAATTAACCCTTCGAACACTGTTCTGACGGAAAATTACCTATATAATATGGCAGTCCATTTTGTAAAATATCTACAGATTCCTGGAATTTGCTTTATAAGGGTGTCGGTCGCTGATAAAAAGAATTAGTAATTAGAAAATATATTCTATTACCTAATTCCTAATTTCTAATTCATGAGTAGCGACCCCAAAAAATCTCGAATAAATAATGTCGGTGGTTTTCCACCTGAAAAAAAATTGCATAATATTTTTGGTTCGACGATTATTCGATAAACTTGAGGGACATTCTTCGGAAAGTTTCTTGGTATATCTGAAAAGAGAATATTTCCGGCAGAAGTCAAGGGATCAGAAGTTTCTAATCCGACAAAAGAACGATTCTTTTCGTTTCTTTCAAAGCTTATCGGATATGATTAAATTTGAGAACGTCGACGAAACATTGGAAATATATATAACATATTGAATATAAGAGTTCTTCCTGTATAATGTACCATTATTAAACAAAAAATATAAAACGGTTTTTCACATTAAAACCTTAAGGGGACCCACAACAGTTGACATCGGGAAATTTATCGCTATCCTATTCATCATCGTTACTACGACTATAGCTAAAGTCATCACCAGACTTTAGCGATTTTATTCCCATAAATCAAAGCACAAGAATCGCGACATCGCGAATTGCCTGGCTGAAAAGGCAAAGTCGCGGTTTCGTTCCCCGACTTTAATTCCTTCGACCCTTTGGACCCTTCGAGGCCGCTACGCATCGTCACCCTCATCTCCGCCTTAATATTTTCATCTGTAATTCCAGTCGTTTGATTTTACCCCAAGCAGGCGTTCGCGGAAGGGTTGTGTTTCTGACGTGAACCGATGAGAAATCTCGGTCTACCTTCCCCACCAATCAATGTCTTGACTTTGCTCGGCGTAACAATGCTTGGAAATTTGACTCTCTACGGATCGGTGAACGTAAAAACGACTTTCGAATGGTAATTCTGATTCCTTTTTCACTGATTGGCTTCTTTTTCCTGAATATTAAAGAACTTCCTCTAACGAGGCGAAAATTATGTAAAAAACGTTTCCGAAGTATTCTGGAAGATTTCAGAACTTTCAAACCCAAATTAGATATTAAGTATATACCAACTACATTCTCCTGACCAGGTTTTGCCAAATATTTACACCAAGACATCGGAAAATAACCATATCCAATAATCATAATTTGGACTCAACCTGAAGACGATAGTAGAAAACGTTTTGAGGGATGGTCAATCATGAAAATATGTCAATAATAAAAACAGTCACACAAAACAGTTAAAGAATTTCAGAGATTAGGAATACTACTAGAATTACAATATTTCTATTAAATGGATTAGAAATGCATTAAGGAGGGAGTGGTCTCATCCCGTCTGTCGGTAGGATACCGAATGTCCCCACCCTCCGTGTTTCTCGTAGATGTCGCTGCTCGCCGAGTTTAGAATAGTGTGACTACAACGCACTGCCGTAACGCAATATCTGGTTTTACTTACAAATTACCATGAGAATTGGAAATAGCAAGTGACCGCCAAAAATTTGGGACGATTGCAGACTTTATCAAATAATGTGGAATGTAGACAATTACAGAATAAAACACCAAAAAAGGCATCATTCATTTGCCTGATCGGCAATGGACCTCTCACTCCTACCCTACCATGGGACTGGCACTACAGGACTACGTTCCAGTTCTTAACGCTATTGAAACCAAAAAAAGTGGGGATGAATTAATCCGCATGATTGCGCTAGTACCTGTTGACTAACCCCCCACCATAATTTACGGCATTTCTATATTCGCACCTTCAGTGGCAAGAGCGAGAGTAGGAGGGGCAAGCAATACGAGGAGTAGGGGATCACAAACGATACTGGCATCAATGAGCCGATTAATTATTTGTCCGCAATAACGCTACATGAAAAATAGGCTTGTGTCTGCCTTGTAACCCTTACATACGAGGATGACGGGGATAACATCGCCGCAAGAGCAATATACCTACAGCCTTCACGTAATAATCAAGACACACATGCAATTAGACAATAATAAGATTGTTCGCGGTGCTGAAATTGCTAGGACTGTCGGCGTTTCGCGCCTCCAAATACAAACGAACTACGTAATTTGGTAAATTCAATTGAAACGTCCGACACATTTTACGCTTATCTACTCGGTGGATCGCATCCTCGGTAGGTGTATACATTCGAGCGGTTGGTTATCAGCGCCCAGGTATTCAGCATCCTATTCCGTAGCGTCCCCGAGAATTCCCATTCGGGTGGTGAATTTCAGTGTCGTTTCTCTCGCGCGTGAACTCTACGGCATAATTTCCGCAGGATCGCCAGGAGCAGAGGACCGCTGTCTCCCGACACTGGTAATTGTATCGTAGATCGTCGCTAGAGGTAGCGGCGCCTGCTTGCGACCCGCGCCCTCTACCCCATGGCATGATTAAAACTTGATTGCGTTAGCTTCCACCTCGCGCGCGATTCTTATGCGTGACCCCGAACCCATAAGATACATCCGAGACGCGCACCTGACAGCAGTCCCGGAATGCCTGAGTGCAGCTTATCGCCGAAAGGACGCCCATTGCTGGGAGATTAGTTAGCATTCGTGACTAATGCATGCAAGTTCCAGGTTGACTTCAAAGATTGGTTTAAGTTGTTGTTCCTGGCAAATTTCATGCTGAAAATCAATAAACTATGGACGGTGATATGGTCACCCTTTTTATTAGTTACGTCAATAGCCAATGGTCAGAAAATTATTCATTTCGGTGACTTTTAGTATGGTATTCATTTAAAAAGTATAATTAAGGTAAATTGACAAATTCATTTACGTCCGACCTCTTCTTGAAGATAAAAACTCCAAGAAAGTCATCGCATTTAGATTCGCATTTAAAGATTTAGAAAAAGAATTTAATATTTTTCATGCTAACTAAGGTCTTATATCAAGGTGATCTGAAAATCTCTCTTGGAGGGGTTCGGAATGAAAACGACAAGAATCGATGCCAGAACAGGAAGTGATTTATATCGCAGAAAGGGTCGCCAGTTTCGATACTGGCATGTTATTAATATTTTAATGCAGCTGCCATCCATAGCCAGCGGACATATCTTTGCGGCGGGCACGCAAAATCGAGATCTCAATAATTATGTCAGTAACAGACGGGTGAGACCTGCTCTTGATTCATAGCGCGCACCATGCCCAACCGTTTCCGAACAACGTGCACAAGAGAGAGGAGAACGTCTTCAGATAATCGGATTTCAATTAAACCATTAGCGAAAGGGGAGTAGAGGAAGCGCGCGAGTTTCAGGCACCTAATGCGGAGGAAAATCGAACCGGAACGCCAACCAACGACCAAGAAAACGACCGACTTCACGCTGGATTAAGGTGGGATTGCAATTGTTACGGATCGGAATTACATTTACTTGGTGGCTTTCAAAATGGATTATGTAATTGGATGATGAATTTTTCGTTAATAAAAAGAGGAAACACCCTAAATGAACTTTTTTTTTACCATCATGGATGGAATATTTCCTTTACTGATCTTAAAGTGGTCAAGGATGACAGCATTGTTTATGTAGAAGTTTGGGCAGCATTCAGATAGTGTTAGAGCATAAGGTCCCGATAGTGTTTAAAACAATGAT
Source organism: Trichopria drosophilae (assembly GCA_030407085.1). Taxonomy (NCBI): domain Eukaryota; kingdom Metazoa; phylum Arthropoda; class Insecta; order Hymenoptera; family Diapriidae; genus Trichopria; species Trichopria drosophilae. The sequence goes on along the minus strand of CM059585.1, from coordinate 116,049,805 downwards.
TGGTTATTTTACCCCAAATATGACTGGTTTACGTCCAATGGTAAATACTAGAAGCATACATCAAATGAAGTAATGAATGGTGAGCAACCTGGATCAGCTGAACTCCTGTATATAGGAAACAAATTCCTTGGATTCTGTCAGCGATGTAATACTAATTTCGCATCTCCACAAAAATACTTGGAACAGCATATATGAATACATACAAAGACTGATATATAAATTTCGGAATGTAAGTAGTCATAGCATTATCAGAAATTGTTTTGTCATAATAAGTATCTCAACGTCGGTATTAACGAAGACTCCGCCAACGATAATGCAAATGCCAAAGCCCAGTGACATTGAAGTACGACAGAGTTTTCCATTTATCCGGCTTACGTCCACATCTCGTGCCACGAAACCAAGCGACTTACACACACATATATACATGGTGGAATTATACCGACAGTGAGGAGACTATCGATACGACCCCTAACTTTCGCATGCAGGTATCACAGCACGTATACATGTATATAATATGAGAATCGGATGCGGCATTACGCATGATGTATGATACTCCACGGATCACCCTCGGGAAGTAAAACGACACGATCCACTCGTATACTGTCTTTCTCCTTGGCATCATAGACGTCGTCGTCCTTTCCCCATAGTTGCTGGAATTTCGTGCCTCAAATATTGATGCCGGGCAGAGGTCCTGCCACTAGCTCGTTTCCATCGGATGGTAGATGGCCCTCGAGTCGCTCGTCTCTCGTCTCCGTTGCTTTCGCACCGCCATTATTTTTCTTTACTTTATCGAGCCCAATCGACATTCCGGACTTCTCTTCCCCAGGACAAGGGAAATCGCTTTTCCCGACATCTTTTGTACGTCGAGCTCGGAAAATATTTACTTTTCGTGACAACCAAAATTCTTTTGGTTATTCGTTTAGACTCCTATACTTACGGAGAAGCGGGCTACGTTATTAGGTATCTTGTGAATTTGTCGAGATATATTGAAGGGCAATTTGGATGGGGAGATCCTTAATAGAGGAGTTTAATCGGTTTAATTTCCTTAATTAATTTCATTTTATTCTTCGAGGGCTTCATTATACTGAGCTACAAGGTTAAAGAATAGAGGAGATATCAAATTCAAGAATCACATGGAGATAGTTTCTTGCATCCGCATGCACCAATCGCAGAAGTAGGTAAAAAACGGTATTCTCTTCAGCATTACTGCACATGATAGGTAAAAAGTCAATTTGAGTGAAGTTACTCATAACATCACAAATGAAATGTTTAAGGTAAAAGGATACCTAAAATAACTTCGATCGGGGAACCCAATAAAATTCCCTTAGTGACCAGAACTCGATATAATGAATTAGTTATGAAACAACAAAATCATTTTCCTACAGGACCTCAAATTGGATATCGCAAACATGTCGCATTTTCTAACCATGATGTTCTGATACCCAATAAATATCGATGTGAATTCGATGTAGTATATTAATTTAATGAATCCATAAAATAATTTATGGACTGGACTTAAAAGTGGAACCCAAAAAAAGTTGTTCCAACCATTATGCTCTGATAACAAATCACTTCTAGGATTCCATCATCTAAATTGGTTTAGTGTTGGTGAAGGTTTATTCACTCAACAGCAATTTTAAAACTACTTAGGAGAGAGAGAGATCTACATGGCAAACAATTGCTGCAGATAACTGATTAATTTGCAACGATATCCTCGGTTCTCACAATTATTCTTTTGTTCCATCTAGTCTATGGTATGGAGCGGACAGCACTGAGCATATTGGATCGACCCACAGATGACTCATCATACCTAAATTATTTTCTCCGATGTAATTTTGTAATTTAGCCACCTAAATATGACAAATTTAGGAATAAGCTTTATTCAAATTCTTCTGCCGAACTTCAGCATAAAGCAAATGCGAAAGAAACACGTCGTGTGCGTTGATATTCGTACCCATCACTTCTGAAGGCCGCTGAAGAAAGAAATGTAATAACCGTTCACCCCGGCAATGACATTCGCGCATTCGTGCGAGATTTTGCAGGCCGAAGACGTAGGAAAAGCGGTAACCATTCTGATATCTAGAGCTGCAGCCAGAGAGAGCTGTGATACATCGGTACGTCTATATTTCACACATACACAAGTAGACACCCGCGACCGAATAAATTGTGAATATGATAATGCGAGCTCACAATCCGATTCGGTATTTCAACAGCGTTCCTCCGATTGCCCAACCATTTGTTCGGGAAGCTCTTCTTTCCGCGCGACAGCCTGATGAATGGGAGATATTCTCTTTCTGCCTATTTTTTATCCCCACCCTCGACTGTCGGTTTATAAATTCATTTTATTTGTTCCAAGATTACAATTTTTTGGTTAGGATAGTAATTTCATTAGCTAAGGTTGGATAATATAAATCGTTATAAGGTGATAGCTTCACCCCATTCCGATGATAAATCCAGTCTCGTCTAATTCTTCGTGAAAAATGAATTGATGCAATCCTTCTCATCCATTTATAACGATAATACATGCACATCCAATGAAGTCTTTTTGAAGTTCGCATCATTAAAATACACTGACAATTCATAAATTACTTTAAAATATCCGGAAGTTACAACATACGAAAAGTCAGCACCTCATCATGGTGAAAAATACGTCAACAGGTCCTTTACGGGAAGACGCGCAAGTCGCAAATCGAAGGAAACGATTTCAGCTTCTTACTCAAGGGGCATAAAGCGTTTGGGTTATGGCTCAAAAAAGTCCATTAAACGTTCGGCGATGGCTGGGAAATCGCCATTAGGCCGCGACAAGACGGCGGCATTTTCCAAGCCATAAAGATCCGATATTGCAAGAATAATTCAGGATAATTTAAATTGATGTATCAATCTCTTCCGTCCTCATCCGGTTCCCCGCGAAGATCGAACGCATTTCCCATTCTGAAATGCGCGAGAAAACAAGGATATAAATTATGTACAGATAGGTGCTATAATTTAAATTGCTCCGCGGTTCGAACGCGCACACGCCTCGTAAAATTCAAATCAACCGCCGTTACGCGTTCTACGAATCGTTACTTTACACCGCGGGAAAATTGCTATTCGCGGGTTCGTCCTTATTCACTCCGCGATTTGACGAATTGCATCTAATATATGGAATGGAAGTAATAATAAGTAATGCCGTGATGTAACAACGTGCTTCTGAAGGGAGCAATTTTTTCTTCAAAAGAGGTGTACCGGGAATTCTTTGGAAATATTGCATTCCATTTTTAGAAAACGTACAAAATAAGAAAGTAATATTACCGCAGATCCTAACTAAATTAAATTGATACCACTTATATATAATCCATAAATATAGAAAAAGGGATGCGATAAAGAAAAAAAAAATTTAAGGTTCCGTGATGTTCGTGGTCTTGTAATATTTGACGTACTCTGCATTATGCAGATGGCGGCACTGATTACGCTAGTGCAATTATTCCGTATCGCAACGCGGCGCTAGTGTACATTCTTTCATCCGAATGCATACGGCAGCTGTCGAACATTTCCGATTATGGAGACGGCGCATCGCGGTACACTTTGCATGCATCGACAAATGAGGCGGGGTATAATCGGGAGCTTTCGTACGCTTTCGGATCGGACGGTGTATACTAGCTCCGCCTTGTGGATTGCTGGAATTGCTTTTGAAGCATCAATTCTAATGAATGGCTATTATTTATCAAAATGATTTAGTTAAGGATGTTCGCAGCGGTAACGTCCGTCCAAAAGTTAGTCCGCGCTCCGTGTTCACGTGACCCCTTCTACACACGCGCGCCGTTATGTTCACGTCCACAAGCACAAGCCTGCGCCGGGGACATGGCAGCGATCTGGCAACGTCGGTACACAACTACTAGTCTCGTCGGTACACTCAGCGTCAAAAACATAGTGACGGATAGACATTAATATTTAATTATTTCAGAAACGGTACGGCTGGGACTCTTCATTTTTTATATAGATATTTGTCATAAAATGTTTTCTTACATTCTACTTTTTCATAAATATACCCAGAACCGTTTTATCGCAATAATTAGAAACACGCTCTCGAGAGCCAAAGTAACGAAATCGCAGATAAAAATGGAAACTTTGGTACGGCTGAAATTTCTGGAATTTTAACAGAACACGTATAACACAAAAAGGAAGCTATATTCATGAGTGTACCTAGAAAACGGAAACGGTCATTCAGAAACATCATTGTTATCAAATATACCAGCTTTAATTTGTGTTGCCTCATGTTGTATACGAATTTTCAACGACTGTATGGAGGTGGAAAAAAGTATCGCTATTAACAATGCGCGACAAATCAAACGAACACACTCGCCGAAGCTGAGTTATTGACTTTGACACTTGGACCCCTTTTGAACTTACGAAGGCGAGTCACACACTCGGCGGCGCATTAGTCACGGATCGCGAACAAACGGAATACATCCAAAGCCAGGAGTGGATGAGAAAGTGCGAACAGCGATAGGGAAGCGCGAGACGATAACGCGTATCACGTATCGAGTGACTTTCTCCGACCGAAAATGCCCTTTGTCATCAACCAATTTGTACTTTTCCGACAGTTCAGTCGCTTGCGATATTTGTTCCGTTCGCGTCACCGAGTTTGAGGAAAAGCCGCCGTAACCACTTTGTGGGTGAACCTCACTTACTTCTGCGAGAAAACATGAAATTGTTATTTTTGGCTTTATAACAAATATAAAAGATACTTATTTTGTTTAATAAATAAATATTTCCAGCTTTTATGATATTTATAAACATTTCATCAAATTGGAGGTTTTAGGAAATTTTACAGCAATTTCGATAAAGTATTAAGAAAAAGTAGGCTTGCTCACGGTAGGTGTATTTGAAATCTATTAAAATGCCGGACATGTAGACAAATTAATTATAAAAGATATTACATTGCTGCATGGCAATGGAAAAAAACATAACGGAAATATATTATTTACCAAAAGTTTTCTCAGCAATTACGTTGATGTGTTATTTTTAGATGGTTTTCATGCATGTATATGTCTCGAAATGGCTTTAACTCAATTATTTACGAATTCGACATGATAATAAGTCCTCTGAACAATCGCAATTAAGGTACAATAAATTATATATGTACTGCAGAAGGCAGTTCTTACACATGAAATTCCGAACGCACTTACCACTTGCGAGAAATTGGGCGTAATAATACATTTGATGAAGCGTCCGACTCAACGCGCCACCACGCAGTGAGCGTTTGAACTAATTTGTTCAACGTACTTGAATTTAAGCACGTGGTAACCCGTTGCGTAAATAATAATATCTATATTCCTGTTCGCCCCAAAACTTCATCAAACAGAGATTACAGCACATAAAATCAGACAGTTTTGTAATAATTCTATAGTTATTTAAAAAAAAATGTTTTTTCCCACACCATATAGCAGAACACATAAGGGAAATTGTTGTTACTTAAATACCTTTTAAACGAATTTTCTTTGAAATATAGGAAATCGAAATACACAAGTTAATTTAAACTAGACAATTTCTTGGGAGTAAATTTATTATAATCTAATTTTTGAATAATTTTATTATACTTCAATGTATACGTCTTATAAAATCCACGAAACTTTTGATTTTTGTGAGGATGGGTGGTTTCATAATACCAATTCAAAAAATATTCAAAATTCAATAATACAATGTAGTAAAATATTAGAATTTATGTTTAAATTGAGAAACAGCATCGTTTAAAATCGATTTGATGTAATTTAAATCCTCCAAGAAGTACTCCATCGATTCATTTCGGAAATAATTCAAAATTTTGAAAAAATGTATGTAACAAATTTCTCAAAATATCAGAAAAAAATCTGAAAATATTCCACTACATTCCACAATGAATTCTAAAAAATTGACATCTTAGGATTATTTATTTATTTATTTATTATTAATCAAAAAGGCTCTTACTGCGGACGGAAAAGGAGGAGGACGCCATTTTGAGGTCGATACAGTGATGTGTGGTAAAAAACTAAATTTTTTTTTCTTATAATTCACATATCTTGATCACCTTTGTACATAGTTTCAATAGAATCCCAATATTCTCTAATAGCTTGAAAAACATTAAGAAGAATAAATATTTCCCAATTTTTTGTCAATTTCTTTCAAGTTTGGCGCCGGCTCTACGTCTTTATTTCACGCGACAAAATATCACATGGACAAATAACCATAAACAATAATATCACTATGTTTATTTTTATAGTAAAGGCATATGTGTGACCTAAAAATACCCTAACCTAACCTAAGTGTGGCTGCACAGAGAAATTTTGTTAGCGGAAAATAAATCTGTAAACATATGTGGAAATCGTAAACAAAATATTATAGATTTTCAAAATATCATTTTAACAATATGATCTTTTAGACATCATAATACATAAATATATGATATTTTGCAATACTGTCAATGAAAATATAAATTAAGGTCATTTAAATATGAGCAAGTAATACAAATATTAATTTTTTAATCAAGAAAATATTTAAATGTGTGATATTTTGACGATGTGATATTTTATCGATGTGATAATTTGACGTGTGATCAAATATCCGTGATATTTTCTCGTGTGATCATTTATCCGTGAAATAAAGACGTGCTACCTTGGCGCCATATTGGAATTATTGATGGCTAAAACACAATTTTGACCTAGGAATTTTAGGGAGCGACCTTGATATTAGTATTACATGTACCTTTAAATTGTTTTCAACTTATATTTTAATACAAAATACTTGATTGATATTGAAACAAGCAAAAGCGTCCATTGGGCGTTATTGTCTTAAGTGACCAATAAAACCAAACTTATTAAAGTAGATATAACGAAATAAGGACTAATTCCTTGTTTCCAAGTTTCAGTTTAATAGAAAGTGGTTATATTCATACACGAGACTAAATAAAGTTTCTTTGTTGTATACTTGTGGCCTTTTTAAAATACAAAAGCATACCGACACGTTTATGATAGACAAATTTCAAAAAATGTAAAATACAACATAAAAATGAAAAAATGACGTTATTCACATCTAAAGAACAATATTCAACGCCACATTTATAAGCTTTTGTTTAAAAAGAAACTTAAGAAGAATAGTGAGTAATTTCATTTGATACACGTAAATAAATTGTAGTAGTAAGTAATTTCTTATCATCTACAAGGCAATTTTTAATGCAAAACGTTTTTCACGGTGGAGGAAAGTGATAAATACACTGTCACTACATTTTTACTCAATTTAAAAAATTTTAAACAGAAAATTAAAGTTTTAATTTTAAATAGAAAATTACTATGCAACTTTTAACATAATTCCGAAGATGAATCAGCGAGCCAATATTGAATTAGTTACGTTGATCGCCACCAGGTGCATAAGAAATTCTATTATAACAAATTATTTATTTAAATTAAAAGAAGTTTTTTAAATTAAAGTAAATATATCTACTCAAGATTTGCATCGTTGAAGTACAAAGAAAATATGGCAATTAATTGTTATTAGTTTATTAAATTTTTATTCATGTCTGATCGTATCGTTTATGTTTGTGACATTATACGTCAGTATTTATCATCATTCCAGTATTAATCAATAATAAGAAAAAAAATACAACAAAAATTTGTCCAATTTTCCTTAAATTTCCACGATGCGCACATGAAGTATATGTAAATATTTACTTGATTATATACATTTTTGTGTGTATGAAATTCTGAAAATACTTCTTTATTACGCTATTTTCGTCTAAGGTAGCTAGACCCTAAACATCTACTATTCAAGAAGTTTTTGAAACTTTCAGCAAAACTAATTTGAATAACAATGCGTATGTCTGTTAAATTGGAACAATTTTGACCGTTTAGTTCCCGCGATATAATCAATCAAAAATCGCATGTTTTTACATAGATCAGTACGGTAGCCATGATGAAAGTTGTCGAAAAAATGCCGATTCGATACAAATTTTCTTATAGCATAAAACCTACTGTCAAGATCTTTACGAAAAACTAGTCTGAAGTAATTGAAGTAATGAGGAATCACATATTTGAAAGTCGTAAACATTGACCGTTTAATAAAAAAGTTCGGCTTGATCAAAAATCCAACTTCTGAAATTTCTCGGGATTTGTCATACGATACAGAATAGACGGCAACGTCGCAATTATGAGATCATTCTTTGTTTTTGCGCGCGAGTATTTGAATATACATACGTACTTTTATTGATGAGTTTAGCATGAAAACCACTGTAGATAACGTAATATAAATAAAATACACATACGCGTATTCATAAAATATGTAATAGATATGCAGACATTTTCGTTTTCTGTATACGACCACATTAAATAAAATACGAAAACAAACTCTGTTTCGATCCACAGCGGAGTATGTACATACCTGTGTTTAAATCGCGCTTTGCTGATAAAATGCGACGTTGCCACTATTTCTGTACTACGTTATTCACTAGGTTAATTTTTTCTTTCCATTAATTTAATTTAGTATGTATTTGATATTTGAATGACATAAGACTAATTATTTATTTATAATTAGATTTTACATATTGGTATTGAGGTTATGTTTTTACACTTTATAGTTACATCGTTTTTGACTTGCACAGTTGGGGTCTAGCTACCTTAAAGATTAAAAATATATTTTAATTACACAAAAATAATATGAAAGTTTAGAGAAATTTTTTGTATGTACGTGTTCACTTGCAGTGTCTCACACACGAAGAAGCAATATCTCCAACATGGAATATAATGATTTTCGAAATTTATTATTGTCGCATATTGAAGTAATTAACTTGTCACAAGTTAATAACGTTTTATATAGAAATCGGTTATTGCTAAAATATAGATGTATCTCGCAATAATATTAAATTATAATACATCACCATTAATAATATATCGAGCAAAAGAAGAGACGGAAACACCGATGCAGGTTGTCGCCCGTAATAAATAGCAGCCATTTATAATTTCTCCGATGCTTTTTGCGATCGGCTATAAATTACCCATCGTGATATTTCTTATTGTTAGCGCCGGAAAGCTAGCGAGTGTATTTGAGGGCTTTGCGATCGATCGCACTCGACAGCCGGTTTCGTGGTCGTTAATCAAAAACACTCCACATACCCAAACAGCTGATCGTACTCGTAGTAAGTTTTTGAATTGAGCTCCTGTCATAACAGGGGTCTACGTCAGCATTTTATGAATATTTCATAAAACATAATCCAAAAAAGATTCACTTTTTTATTTTCTAATTTATTAAAATTAATATAAATCATCTTGTGTGAAATAGTTGCCGAAAATACAAAATCAGGATTTTGTAGGTACTTTGAATAACTTGTATAGCATTTTAGTAATTCAGGCTTTCACAAATTATCTGTTTTTGGTATTCTTTTCATGTCCGCAGCTACATTCAGGATCTCTTATGAATTCATTATGAGCCAATGTTACTCCATATTGATAATTATTTACACGTGATCTTATTTTTGTTGTGCCCTTTTTTTTATTTCACCTTTTAGTACTCCCACCCTTCAAAATTAGTCATCTACGATTTTTCGCAAAAAGTTACGGCCACTTTAAATTGTGACATTCATCCCTTATGAAATTCCCGTCTTAAATGAACAATATCAATTTTCTGACTTCATCTTCGTACTTAGCGAACATTTTCAATGTCTCAAATGAGATTTATAAGTCTTAAACCAAAAACATTAAGAAAAAAAATTACATAATTTTCCTTATTCATTAAAATCGTAGTGATTTATAAATTTTAATTGAAGTATTTCATAATTAAATTGTGCTATCAAATGTTTAGTCAAAGAAGGAGGCCTCTCTACATTATGTTAATTAATAACAGGGGCCAAAAATGTGGTACATTTAACATCTCATCTTCCTGCCATATAAATAACAAAATTATTTGCAAATTATAACGCCACATTAAATGTTTCATTTTAAAATGAATTTTGTGATTTTTACGTAAATTATCATCAAATTGCGAATCATGAAACTGGTAACAAATAACTGAAACATAAAATAAATACAAGAATGAATCCAGTGCGCCACCTTGTGGCAGTCTCAAAAAATAACATGCATTATATCGTATCATGGGAAATGAGTGATTTTTAAATTAATACTGACATTTATGACTGACAATTAATAATTTAAATCGACTCGTATTAGGGGATAGTCGTCGAGCTCCGCCTCTGACTTATACTCGTTTTCGCTCCTATGCTGCGAAGTTTCCTTCCACACGTTGTGTATCAAACGTATGTAATAACGTAACAAATGGCCACTTTATGTGCAGGCTGATGTCGGAGCATTCCTGGGCTCAAGCATTACTGTTAATGTCTGACGTCACTCTTGCAACCCTCCACCACTCATGCGCCAAAATTCTTATTCATCCGTGAACACCTAAATCAGCGAGTTGTACGTCCAGCATGTGACTTTCAAGTTTTAACATTGTTCAAATGATTGGTAATCATATTTTTTATTTCTCGATTAACCCTCCTGTGCACAAGCTCGATTCCAAACTACGTTGTTTACATTACATATGGGGGAAAAAACCTCGTGCTTAGGAGGATTAAGCTACCTGTCAATCGCCGGTCAAAGAACTTTGCATACCAAGTATGCACTTCGATCTAGTCCCCCGGATCCTCGGAAAAAATTCTGGAGAGGTTCGAACATACGCAAAAATCGATCAACGGGGTACGTATATGGGGCAAAATTAAAGACCCCATATCTCGGGCTGTGGGAATTTCGCCCAACTTTTTTTTGTCCTGCCCGAGATATGGGGTCTTTAATTTTGCCCCATACACGTACAACGTTGATCGATTTTTGTGTATGTTCGAACCGCTCAAGAATTTTTTCCGAGGATACAGGGGACTAGATCGAAGTGCAGATGTCTTCCTTAGGGATACATAAATAGCTCATGAAAAAAAAAGTTGGGCGAAATTCCCACAGCCCGAGATATGGGGTCTTTAATTTTGCCCCATACACGTACAACGTTGATCGATTTTTGCGTATGTTCGAACCTCTCCAGAATTTTTTCCGAGGATCCGGGGGACTAGATCGAAGTGCAGATCTCTTCGTTAGGGATACATTAGTAGCTTATGAAAAAAGAAAGTGTGTGAAATTCACCCGTATCGATTTTTCTCATACACTCCATATACCCTTTCTTTCATAATTCTTAAATTACTTTTATCGCTATTTAATCGCTTGTAAATATTTTTTTGCGCGTCAGAACGACTTTATTCGTGATTAGATGTTATTTTCTACCTATTTAGAGCACTATGAAAAAACAAAAAAAAAAAAAAAAAAAAAAAAAAAAAAAAAATTTCGATCAATAATCGATCAAAACTTCAACATGCTTTAATTCACGTTTAAAACAATATGATACCGAATAAAAAAACTGATGATCATTATTTTTTCTAGAATCCGATTTATATATTTTTATGACGACTAGCTGAATAACTGCTACTGAGAGTAATTCAAAGTTCTCTTAAGAACGAACATCAAATATCCTGTAATAAAAATATAATGTGAAAAATCAGTGCAGAAAATTTGTTTCAAAAAATTTTCTCGCGGACAAAGTTACGAGACCACCCCTCGTGGTTTCGTGGTGGCTTTAAGGTTCTTCGTTACTTACGAGAACTTACGAGATACTTCTCGCAAAGCTCCGGAATCGCGGCGGTGGTTTTAACGCCTGCTGCGCCGAGATTCTCGTTTCAATTCATCGGACTCATCCTATACGACAAGTACTTTGGAGTATCGAAGTTCTTTCGGAATTATTTTTATGAACTTTTCCCCACATAAGCTTACAATTTTACCAAAAGACAAGAGCCATTTTGCAAAGAAGAAACTGCTGACCTTACGGTTCAAGCCACTGAAATTTAGTAAAGACAAGATAATCACCGTTTCATTTTTAATTCTAAAATTAGTCTTATTTTTGGTATTTTTGATATCAAACCTTGAATTTATGCTGTTTTCAGATAACGGTGTTAAGAACAAGTCTCTTATTTATTCCTTCTCCTCATGCCTTATAGGTTCTGATTAAGAACTCGGAAGTACAAATTACAATAATCAAAATGGCCGATTCAATACGGCGGTTCAAAAATCCAAATAAGTTCTTCAACGAACCAATCGTACCAATCAAACTTCCAATCTTTAGATGACAATAAATCGAGGTCTCCGTAAGTTTTTGAAATCCCTAAAAATGAATTGGAAGTCAGAATGGCCAAATTAAAATTGAATGGCGGACACCACAAAATGATAACTTTCGCATGTTCATAGCAATTCCAGAAAAATCAACGGATATCTGTTTTTGAGGACGGCGGTTACGAATCTGAAGTCATCACTGAAAAATTCTAAATTACCAATTAGCAACTTCAAAGACCTTTACATAGTTTTTGTGAAGTTTTCGATTGGAGATACAACGCTGACTTCTTGATGTTCGCCATTTCGCATCAGTCAGACTAAATTTTACAATTCTGACGTTGCATGCCTTTTTAATGGCGTCAAAAATGTTCGGAAGATACCTATCGTAATGAGAAAAATGCATTTTTCGAAAGTGATAAAATGAAATGGTCCTTTAATATAGCAGACTTTTAAACCATGGTTCGTTCAAAACGAATTTTTTTCGTTCCTTCGCAGACTTCCTTTTATTACCAGCCATCAAAATAGCTGCCCGACTCTTGTTATGCTTTAGGTATTACATTAGGAAAAAGCAACTTGTACTTATTTGCATTAAACGACTTCGTAACGTCCGAAATGCGATGCGGAGCAATTATTTATTCAAAACTCCAGTAAATTTAAAGTTGGGCGCGAATGCTCGCCAGTCACAAATCTATTTTTTAGATTAAAAGTAATTCGAGATAAGAAAGTTACTTGAGAGACAAGGACAACTTTTCGACGAGAACTCGACGGGAAGTCTCCCCCGTTCGAGCTGGTAGTGGGGCGATGGGGGTCGGAGAGGGGAGGCAAGCAGGTAGGTACTTGTTTCGTGGATGAGATTTAGTTTGATAATAAGATTCGCCCTTCGCATGAAGAAGACACGAGAAATAGACAAAGAAAGAGTCTACCAGACAAATGGCAAAAGAGTGAGAAAGGGACAGGAAGAGCAAGAGAGTAGAAAGAAACGAGCATCCAGACCAAGTACGAGTTCTGCGATACGACATTCGCGCTGCGGTTTTAACTCTTGGCTATATCCGCAGTTATGAAACTGCCGGATTCAGGGAAGTCAGCGAGTACTGCGTCTGTCTCTGCATCTTCTTTACTTCATGCTTAACGAATCTTCTTCTCTGCCCCGAATAAAGATAACAAAATTTTGATTATTCAAAAAACTTAATAATCGTTTCTCGATAGTAGTTTAAGGAACGTGTACAAAGGTACCAATAATGATAGGTGGACAGTTTTATAGTTCGCGATTGTAGTACAATAATTGGTCTACTGATCATGATATTAGCCTTAAATATCTAGGGTAATAGGAGCGGAGCTTTCCAGATAACTGTTTGACTTTCGGAATGGGAAAGCTCACAGGATTGGATTTCTGACTGGGCCTACGGAAATCTGACTGTTGACAACACTTGCGAGTATCTATTAATTCCGTCATTGTCACCAGGTTACTTATTTGTACATGCAAGTGTCCCTCATCTAGACCCATCAGGAACGCAACTATCCTGTATACGGGCACTGACGAGGAGAGAGCGCTTCCCCCACTCCATAGCGTGCTATGCTCGACGAGCGCTCATCGCGCATGCGCTCTAGCTCATTTATATTGGCGCAAATAGCGCGCAAAAAAGATGAATTGGATAGTATAAGAGTACTAAAGACAAGGGGCGGTGAATAAAGAAAATGACTATATATAGAATAATCGCAACTATTGGATTAATACTTTGAGCTACCGACCATACATTGATTGCGGAAACTAATTAATAGCGAGAATAACCAAGGATCTAATTGCACTATCCATTTTATCAATTGTCCAAACCAATTTCTAGTCTGGAAATCAGATTAGTTGTCCCAACTAAGGCATTTCGATAGATACATAAAAATTCTTGTAATTTATGTAAATGTTCCACTCGTAATTAGAGATGCAATTAGTGACTACGAAATTGCATTAAAACATATTTATCGCAATTCGATCAACTTTCGTACACCTCCGACGCTTCCTCTAAATTTTAAAGGGTTTTTTGCGGTCCGCAATTTTTGGCGGGCACCCTCATTTTCCTCTCCTTGCACGATTGGCTCTTCGTTCGTTAGGGCGAAAGAGGTGAGAGGCTGTGGGCGACTCGGGGAAAATACAAAGCTCGGTGAACGCGATGCGCATCGGACTTGTACATTCCGCATGGAGTTTAAGAGCCGGGAGCTGCGGCGAATAAAAGGGAAATATATGGAAGGAAAGATCTAATTTGTTCTTGTCCGAGGCTGCTTTCGCGGGGGTCGAAATTAATATTCATAAGCGTCCAGAGAGGTCCCGAGGGCGGGGTCAACTTACATGTATCTTTCGCCACTGACCCGAACTCGGTCGCACCGCCCGCCTTCCAGCGACCGCGATAACGGTTGGAAATGAAAATACTGACCGCAGGTTTCGACCCGGTACCCCCCACACCCATGCTACGCGAGAGGTTCTTCGCCGCTTTGTTCTGTCATTTTTTTTTAAAGACTTTATTTGCTGCACGGTATTTCTCCGCTTTTCCGTTCTCGCTTTTTCTTATTACGAGACACTTTTTCAAATGAATATATTGAGTTTGTGAAGATTTTACATCATATGTTGTACATATCGTAAAGCCTTTTTTTCGGAACGCTAGCCAATTTTCACGAAATAATTTTTTAAGAAAAGAGACATTCAAATTTTTACATATCACCTGGAAAAAAGAACAAAATGATTTCATAAAAAGATACCATATTTAAAATGTGTCCTTTTCAGCTATCACATCTTCATGGCAGTGGAGACGACTTTACAGTGTGGAAAATTTAACTTCCGTACCAATGATTGAGACCAAGATCTCTGTTTCTCCCCTTAATGTTCAATTATTTGTATACGTATAAACAGGTTCAATTACAAAAACGGCCAAAGTTTTAATTCGTCTTCCGAAAGCCCATAACGAAATTACGGGGCGCGGATTCGAAAGTAAGATTAGCTCGTAAACATTAATCCAGGAGAAACGGGGTTGGCGGCCGAAAACGCTTCGATAGCGATTCTGATAGGGGGCTAGGACGAGAGGAAAATGCGTACGGCAGGTTTTTCCCCGTCATCTTCCTCCTCATGCTTTCCCTGAAAGCGGGCACGGGACCGCGGACCAACTTTAACTTGCCTCGCAATAATAAAATGATATAGGAGGCGAAATATGCATTTAAATTATCGCCCCGCGATAATAATTTGCATACCACTGCGGACGCCCATTCGTTCTCCCTCTCTTTCTCTCAGCGCGCGAAGATATACATAAAATCGCCATAACATTGTAAATTATAACTGATACGGCTTATACCTCGTATATATAGCAGTGAAAACGGGCCACCTCCGTTACCGACGATTAAGAGATGCGAAATTAACCCGGGCATCTTTTGGCTAGATCACTTTTAAACTCCGGACTAATGTTGAGAAAATGCTGGAACTTCAGTTTTCTCATAGTCTTCATATTTTCCACCAGCACTGGACGTGAACAATTGATAAGGGGAGAGAAATCCCTATGACCGGGTTGATTTCTCTGACCTACACCAACCACGCGTATAAATCGTTACGTAACATGTCATTAAAATAAGTATAACCTCGTAACAGGTGTGCAAACTCATAACTATCCTTTCCTGTGTGACGAATAAGAAATGTTCAAGGATGTATCATACTTAAGATTCCCTGTTCAAAGCTGCTGTAAATGATAGGCAAGGTTAAAATGGTGGATAATAGATGGCGGATGACCTTCCACGTCTCGGGATGCACATATAAGCTGCAGACGTAAAGACATAATACACGCAAGAATGGTAGATGACACAAGGACGTTAGGCAAATAATGCAAAGCCAACTCGCGTTTCTACCGGGGCTCTTACGAGGCGTATAATGCCCCGAGATACATTCTAAAGTTTGCGCAAATTATACCGATGTCCCGCAAGCTTAGCTTTAATCATGTTCTGAGATTTTTAAAACGAATCTCATCATATGGTTTTCCCGAAGTTATCCTATGAAAGGTTATTAATGAATCTCTACATTCATTAATTTCGTAATGTGTAATATACATGACAACGTCGTATTTGCCACCTTGCGTACGCGAACAACTTTAAAGTCAAACGTATAAGTTGGAAACTAATAAGCAAACAAGGCAGCATGACAACGTGTGAGCAGCGCAAGTATTCTGGACTTGGAAGGGACCGATGAGAGGAAAAGTGACGCAGTTTCCCCATGTACCTTATGGAAACGGGACACCGATTACGCGACGTTGATCGTCTACGAGCTTTGGCTAAATTGGTTGACTTGGAAAGACTACTTGGCCCTGTTCGCTGCATGACCACTCTCCTCGTGCGATGCACCATCGCATATTGTCTTAATTAGCAGTTCTCGGTTGAAGTTCGATTAGCAAGGCAGAATTTAAAAAAGTCCCACCCTTGTTTTATATAATGTACTTACAACTATAATGTGAAAACCAGATCAGTATCTCTGGTTTGAAATGACAAATGGTATCTTCCTGATTGACTAAGCGCACTAATAAAACAATTTTTTGACTAAATTATGCAATCCACACTGTTGTTTACAGAAGTTAGGTTCACGCTACGTTGTCTCGAACGATGCAGCGGTCGACCATGCGGCGGTGTAAATTTGCGTTGAACGAAATGAGGCGCTATGGGGCATTCCAGTCCGAAGTTAATAGCTTTCCAACGATTAACTGTATCCGGGCCCGTCTCTCTCGATCCCTCTCTTTCTCTCTCTCTAGCTCTCCTATTCACTCTCTCGATCCTCCTTTCGGTTCCTCGCATCCTCTTTTGTCGACGGCACACGCTCGATTCACCCTCTTTCTCCCCAGCGTTCACAAGCTCGCACTATCCCCTAATAATGTATGTTCCAAAGGTCGCGAAATAACTGACTTCCTATTCGGTGCTGCAGCAAGGGTGCCAAAATAACTAAAAGTATTCCCGTATTTATTGCTCCACTGCGATTTAATACTGTTCGGTAAAATAATTCAATTTGTCAATTTTCAAACCGATAAAATTGAGGAAATTTGTTTAACACAAATCTAATTGTGGGGTTTTATGGCAGGAAGATGCCAGTGTCACTACACCACACGGTAAGTCAATAGTTTCCAGGCGCGAGGAAGGTGCAGACCAAGCGCCAAGGGTTATAGGGCATAATTTAGTGGACAGTTTGATATACAAACAATCTTTAATGAGATTCTTGGTGTTCATTAATAACGCATTACAGGCCGGCTCGTTCACGCCGACGTCGGCACTCGCGCGAACGAGACACCCCTTTATATTCGAGCTTTCGAGCCGGTCTGCCTGTACCCCCTTGCACCACCCATTACGAACGACGCCCGACGTATCACACGTATTGCCGGTATGGAGACAAATACACATGAAGGCGGATTCATATAACACACCATACCGCCGTCGAGGCGATCGTTTCGAATTCCGAAACAGCCCGACGGTGTCGCGAGATCCAACCGATGAAATTCGAAATTAAACTTCGGGCTTTATTTACGACTGGGGATTACAAATTTTGCGCAATGAAGCCACGTGTCCTCACCGCTTGAAGGAGTTTCTTCGTGTTAACCGGTTACAATTAAAGTCAACATATAAACCATTTGTTCCAAATTACTTCTTTTATTTAATGAATACGCAGAATGAAGAATTTCAAAAAACCCCTTTCTAAAAAAAATAAGATGCCGAGAATCGTCGCCCCTGCTCGGGGTGAACTATTCGGAAGGACCTGTAAAGCACCCAATGCCTCTTGCGGATTAATGACCCATCCCCCCTCCCTCCTCTCACCTTGGCGTAAATAAGGGTTACATATTATAACATAGCAAAGCATAGACGGTGCTAGCTCCGTATTTTTAGCCTTTCATTCATGAGTATCCCCCGACCACCTGATCGAAGACCGTCGTAAAATGTCGCATCCTTTGTTTCCTTTTTTCATGTAAATGGGGAAATTTCGAGACCTGGGAGAACGTAATTGGCAGTAAAATACTTCTGTAGGTGGGCGGAAAAGAGTAGAGGACATAGGTCACGGCACGAATTATGTATTTAGTGCAACCAAAAATGTCCCAATTGGCCTGCCGAGGTTCACTGTCGTCGACGGCGGTGCGACGTCGGTCGGTCCTCCAAGCCTTCGTCGCAACATCCTCGCTACGTAAAATACGTTATTAAAGTACATTAGCCCGGCTCAAATCATACTAAACGACGTAACTTACTTTGCCGCAATATTTCACGGTCGCTTTATGAATCCCAGGGTATGTACAACCCGCGTATTCGGGGAATAAAAGGCTCCGGTCACTTCGCGCGGCCGCGCGACGTTTCGGGTTTGAATTACTGCATTAGCCGACACTTTGACCAACGACAGTTCTTTTCTTTTACGCGCCCACTCTCCCCCGTCTTCCGTTTCCCGTGCGGTAGCGAGGTCCTCGCCTTTGATTGCGTTCCGCGATAAAAAATTTGCCACTGACCTTTTTTTGGGATGATCTTTTGTATCTATTCAACATTCCTTTTCAAATTTTGAATTTGATGTTTGTTTTTCCATAAGAGAACGCAAGATGAGGATGTAAGCGACACCCAGGCTATCCAATTGATGAAAAAAGATAGATCAGTTGTCAAAACGAGATCATATGAGACACTGTCTACTCTAATTGGCTTGGGGTATTATGAGACCATCTTCATGTTTGGATGTTAAACATGGTGTTTTTAAAGTATCATGATACGCAACGTACACTTTAAATGTTATTATACTTTGTTCCAGCCAGAGCGTTATATCTCTGCTTGTAGGAACTGTTTTGAGCTCTGAAGTAAACTAAATACATAGTCAGATATAACCCATACAACACAATCCGTCCTAAGACATCCTGAGGGGCTACTGAGGACGTCCAGATATCACATTTTTAACATGGAGAACTCCTCAGTTGTTCATTAATATATCCTGGGTTATGTTTACGTTGGATCGAAAGAGTTCCTGATTAACGGACGTCAGTATGCCTATGTCATTCCTCGTCGGATAGTAGACCAATTTCTTGATTGACAATTGCTCTAACCCGTCGGTCGCTGTTGAATAAGTTAATGTTTTGCAGAAAACGTTCATGAAGTGACGTGTTGTTTTCATGGTCATGTTCTGTCGCCGGCGAATGTAGTCCAAATGATAGCTAGTGCACATAGCCTAACAGGCGTTGTATGAATCGAACATTTTTGATGTTAGAACTGATACTTCAGATAATATGAATTTATGAACTTACCAGAAAATATTTGGGAGCTTCCATTCCTTTTTATTTCATAATATTATTTTACGTTGACTTTTGTGAACCCACATGGGACTAAATCGCGACGGGACCTACAGTTTATGAAGGTGGAATCCGAACCACCTGAGCTTTGGCGTTATTAGACACTTATAATGTGATGCTGTACTTGATGTGGGTTTCTGCAGTTTCCTACATTCTCGACAAATGTGAGTATGGCGCCATCTAAGACGACCTGCAGCTCTCGCAAGGATACTCACCTGTACCCGGACAAGCTCCCTGGGAGCTTTTGGGACACCTCGATCGAGGCGGAAGGTAGAGAATAAAAAAAAAAAAAAAAATAAAAAAAAAAAAAATAAACAAATACTGAGGTGTCCCGGTGACAGATGGCAGAGGCCGGGATCGAACGAGGGTTTTGTGATTGCGAAGCCGATACTCTACCAACTGAGCCACCCGCTCTAAGCTTCCATTCCATTGGTAACAACGTAAAATCGAACAAAGCCAAATTCGTGGATAGATTTTGGTTATACTTCCTAAGAAAGTCTGATAATTAGATTGACACTACATATTTAGCTAAAGCTGCATAATAACCGTTATTTATACGCCACCTCTTATAAAGATTCTATTTTATGTGAAAAGGATCTTAATAATACTAGTAATTAAGGTAAGACGAGGAGTTTAAAATTATTTTAACGGCGTCTTTACGACACATTAGCGCTGAATAATATCGCGATATCGCAATTGAATGCACGTATATAGAGCAATTTCGCATTCCATTCCTCCTCATGCCGAAGTAGATACGTCGGACGCCGACGTCCATAGTCGTGCCGCGTGCGTGCGACGATATAGAATTTTAATATAGTGCTTTACGAGCGCGATTGTCCGCCATTTTACGGTCGCTACGGGGCAGTCATTTGAATTCTTAGATCTGCATACTTGCACGGAATTGCGGACGCAAATAGGAAGAGAACGCGCGTACGGGACCGTGAGCGACCCTAACCCCATCTGCCATTCGAATATCTCGACGCCGCGTCGGTCGCGCACGGTCGTATTATACGACTTAATAAAATAATAACGGACAGCCTTGGTCACGGAAGCGCCGATTGCCCGCGAGCCTCGTAAAAGGGCCGAAAGAGGGAAACACAAGCGCGAGAGAGCCGTTCGCGACCGAGTCCCATTTCATTACCATAGAATGCGAGTTTTCTTCGATACCCAGGGCTCGCGCCGAATTATTAATCCATTCGTCATCATATACCGGCTGAAATTCATGCGTCAAATTTCCTCAATTTCTTCCACTCGACGTCCGTTGTCCCCAAAAATTTAGTGAGATCCTTTTATGAACTCCCTGAAACCCCTAATGGGAGTTTACCAATTTATGGCTAAGACATTTTTTCTTAACGATTCCATTTATTGCCATATTGCAGTTGGTAAAATGGATAATGGTTCTTGACGGTTTGTTATTCAATTTCGTGCGTATAGCGAAATTAAGTCTACTAAAGTTATAATAGAAATTCGAAATGGCGGTTGCAAAATAACGGACGCTATCACTACTTAGTTTCGAATTTCGCCAATTAAAAATGCAATTGGATGTGCTAATCTTCGTATAAAATAAGAAGTACAGACGTATGAGCTAATCGTACATTATGACAGCGTTCCAGTCACACGATTATCAAATCAGACGACAGCGCCGTCTACAAGAAATACGGGGAGATCGATGTGGTACTACTTTCCCCTACGCAAGACTGACAAGAAGAAGTATAATTGAAGCCGTTAATGTCAATTGTCTTAATTTTTCAAACTTATGAACTGTGGTCCATTTAATTTTGAGTCTCATTCAGAACACATCATTTAAATGGCGATAAACAAAAAAAGTGGGAAAGATTATTTTTTTCGCATGAAAAGAGTATTTGACAATTCAAAGTTGATCAAGGTGATCAAGATGTGGTTCGGATTCCACCTTCATAAGCTGTAGGTCCCGTCACGATTTAGTCCCATATGGGTTCAGAAAAGTCGACGTAAAATAATATTGAAAAAAAAATTGTACAACTATGATTTGTATAACATTGACAAAACGGTCATAAAATAGTCTACAATATAGAATCTGATATCCAAATTTAGAAATAAACAACATTCAAAATGACGATTCCAATATGGCCGATAAAAATTGTAAAGTCGTTATATTTTCCTACGGAATTCGATCTAATTATACTCTCAATATTTGTTAATTTTGCAAAGTATATGCCATTAAACCTTTACAGCATAAATTATTATGTTTATAACAAATTACGATACAATTTAATAAAAAAATGGAACAAATTATAAATAATACTATATAGAATCAGAACTGATAAAACGTTATTCTACCTATTTCCGCTTAATTTTCATCGTGTAAAACACATCTCTCTCCCCTATAATATGTCACTCAAAATTCTTGTGGGTTACACGAGTAAAATAAAGGGGACCCCACTGCTGTTCCCCTATAAGAGGTAGTGTTACTTTTCAAGAGGGGGTGAAGTTCGGCAAGACAAAACATCCTATAAGGTGTTCCAATCACGTGTTCAGAAATGATAACAGAATACGTTTAACTACGTCCAGACAACGTAATTATGAACCGAACGTCACAGTCGGACGTTGTAAGTTGTTTTCTAATATAAATACAGTAGAGTCCCGGTATAATTGCATCTCGCTATATTTGCATCCCGACATATTTGTCCGCTTCCGTCCGGTTATATTTGTCTCTCACCGTTATTTTTCCCCCCACTTTTCGGGCTGCGACCTCAATAAGGGACTGCTGTAACGTCACGAGCATAGCGCGATTGAGGAGAGTGGGAGGACCGGCGCTCCCTTCTTTTGACAAATATAAGGAGACGGGAGGGGAAGGCGAGGAACCGCGCGTACAAATATACCGGGACTCTACTGTACATGGGAAACTAAATAACGAATATAGTAGCCTCTCCCAAATTTAGCCACTCGGTTCCTCTGAATATTAGCCTTTCCCTCGAAAGCTGTATTCCACCTGTCCTGCACATCCCGTTGATGCATGCGCGTTCTCCCATTAAATGTGCGAACTGGTTTCATAAAAATTCATGATTTATTTAAAAATGTTATCTTCTATATTGCCAACAAGTTTTGGACTCAACGACCACAGAAAAACCTACAAGATCGCACTTCCTGAATTTTTGCCATTTTTGTACCTTTCTTGTTTACTGTACAAAGAAGCAAAAATAATAGATGAAACAAGACCGATTTTTTCAATACTTTTCAATAACGCGAATCAAACTTTGTTCCAGTCCAATGAAAAAGTGTTTTCATATAATCCAACCAGGAACATCGGTGTAGAACATTTTCTTTACGGCGTCCTCATCGAGTGGCATTTTATTTTCCCCTTGGGCGGCCAATGTCTGCCCTAACGAACGGAGCGAATATTCGTGGAAGAAAACTTCGTAAAAAAAACCAATACATTAATCGTGCTTCGTTCAGTTTTCTAATTTTTCGTCGAGTCGTTATATCCGAGGCGAAGCACTGTCATAAGCCTTCAACCCCGCAAGGTCTACGGATCGAAGCTCCTTCATATCGCAAGGAGCTTCACCCCAAAAACACCAGAGGAGCATACCGAATAATTACCCGGTCGAAACCGCGAACCTCCTTTTTCCGCCCTTGTTTTCTCGAATACGTTGGTAAGTAATGAGCACGTAAATACGTTCCTCTTATCTCGTCGCTTTTTTTCACGATTATTATTTCCGTCGAGATGGGTGAATTTCGGTAAATGCGAGGAAGCTGCTGGTTGGAATTTTCGAGAGCCCGGAAACGAGATGTGACGAAGAGGGGAAAAGACTTTTCGCGATCGTTGTCATTCAATTTCTTATAAAAATAATAACAAGGCAGCTGAAACGTTTAGGTTGATGAAACAATAAATTGATACACATGATTATTATTCATTTTTCATTATACTTATTGTCACATCGCACATTCCATAGAAATTGAATCATAATAATTTTTTATTTTATGTTCTCTCGGTGAAAATTAAAAGGCTTAAAAAACAAATAACAAAATAATAGGGAAGGGTCTCAGGGTTGCCACCCTTGAGCATTTCTGCTCGAAACTCTTCATAAAACCAACCTATTGTTGGTGATGAGGGTGATGATGACAATGATAGCGATGATGCCATTGATTGGGTTGATGTCGAATAAGATAGATGAAGTCAAATGCTAATCACGACGATGATGATACTGCTGATGCCGATTGTGATTACTTCGAATATTGATGATAACGATGAATATGGTGATGAGAATGATGACGTCGAATGTCGATGATGATAATTTTCGCTAAATTCCTAATTAATTTCCTTCGCATTCGTTAAATGGTCGTATAAAACGATTAGAATTACCCTTACAGAGCCTGAATTTTGACAAATTGATTCAGACATTTTTCATTTTCGATTTCTGGAATAAATTCCTATCTTAGCAGCGGAACACTTTAAAACCGCCTAAGTTCATCACAAAGTTATTAATTTCATCAAATGCCATCTGACGATGAATTCGTTATTTTTAAAACACCAAATTAGAAAAAGTTGCTTGATCAAGATGAAATTGGGTACTCGGAAGTTTTCGAGGTCGCTGATTCCGAATAAGATCTCAGATTTTCAAAATTCATAATGGCGGATCCAAGATGGCGGACCAAATTAGGAAAAAGTTGCTTGATCGAGATGAAACTGGGTATTCGGAGGGTTTTTGGTCTCGCTGATTACTAATATAGCGTCGGATTTCCAATATTCAAAATGTCGGATCTAAGATGAAAATTTTAAGGCCTGAATAAAGATTGGACGTCCAAGGACGTCTGACGTCTATGACACACAAAATGTTTCGATTTCAACTTATAAATCAGTTAGTCGCAAATAAATTACCTGCAAGTGAAGGAAGAAAAAGAAAAGCACCTTCTACAAATACAATGAAGCCTGAAGTATCTTCTTTCGAGAGAAGAAAGTGTCAAGCAGCTCACATGCTTGTAATTGTTGCCTCAACAAGACGTTGCGCTCATTGCAGTAGGAAAGATAAACCTATGAGGACAAGGTTTATAGGCGAAACTTGCAATGTACCATTATGTAACGGCACCAAAAGATTAAAAGATAAATATCAAAAAATATGTTTAAAAAAGTATCAAAAAATAGTAAGAAAAAAACAAAAAAGGTATAAAAAAAATTTTAAAAAAGTGGAACTGCAAGCTTACTACGTTTTATTCTTCCTCGTCATTAACTCTGAGGTGTGCCAAGGGTAAGCAGTCAAAGTCGGCAATATCTAATCTACAATTTTTTATCTAAATTTTAGTATTTTTTTTCAAAATCTTTAAAAATAGTTTTAGCAAATTTTGAATCTGCCATCTCAGAGTTTTCAAAATTCAAAACGTATTACATATACGTTTTTCGGGGCCCCAAAAATTTCAGAATAAACGTTTCCAGGCATAAATACGTTATTTTTAAAATTGTTGTACTGCCATTTCGAATTCGCCATTTTGAATTTTGGAAATCTGTCCACGGATTCGTCATCAGCGACCATAAAAACCCCTTACTCAAAATTGCCATGAAAATCGAAATTGAAATAAGTTGGAAAACGATTGTTTTCTAATAAAACTGCATTTTTTTAGTGTTTGTTTATTTATAACGTTTTACAACAAATGAAATTTGAATATTAGTAGTATAATATTGTAGGCAAATACCTTAGCTGCTAGAAAAACCAACCAATATTTTTAAATACCTCAAAATTGAATTTTTATAAATGAAATTATCTGGCAGAAAAGCCCAATAAACGAAAAAGTATACGGAATCGATATTTTGCATTCTGTTTCTTTCTAGTGGCGTATTGATTATTCGAGATTCTTGTTCGAATGTACAGTATTTCATACGACCTGTAATACCATGAATTGAATTCATTCGATCTTATACGATATCGTATTTAACGCATTACAAAAATTGATTTGTTGCGTCTTAGAATAGCTTTAAATTCTGTCAATTTAATCGAAGAATTGATTATATCGTTTTCCATATTTCATAATTTTCGAAGAAATGTTCTATTTTCTAGTTTTGAGTTTAAATCATTCGATAATCCAAAGTAATCGTTTCTTTGAGGTTATGTGCGTTAATGTATCGCGTATAATAATCGTATACACTCGCATTCGTAACTGAAAGAGTGGGAAAGAAACAGACTTATTTCGTATTAAATCGTACACAGATTTTTCATATACTTTTTCGTTTGTTGGGAGGTGGTCTCTGAGAGTGTTAACCGAAACTGATGAATATAACCTCAAACTTACCACTTAAGCTTATATATTCGGTTTAAAACGCCTAATATCGTATTAAACTTGGTAAAATTTCATTCCAAAACAAAACCAACTCGAATGTAAGCAGGAAATTACTGAAAATTTTGCACACGATTGTTTATTTTGTTGATATAAAAGAAAAATCCATCAGGTTATGTAACGCTTTAATTCTTATTGAACATAACCTTAAAATTGTTGCCAAAATCGGATGCTAAACATTACTCATGTACCCAACAAACGAAACTGGATTTGTTTTTCGATAAATTTGTCAAATAAAAATGAATCCTGTTAATGTTTTGAATCAATGTAATTATTAAGTGTCAATATCAAATTTTTTATTGCCAAAAAGTTGAATTTTTAAACCTTTTATTTTTATATTTCGTGGTTGACATAACAACCCATATTTGTTGATATCTCATCGCCAAGTTAACGTACGGGAAAAATAAAAAAAGAAAATTTAAGTGGAGACTTTCAACTTCTCAGTCGCGGTGGTTTCATTTCTATATATACATTTATCTACGAACTATGCTTGATTTACTAAAGTCATTTTTTCGTATTATTTTTTTCTTTTTCAATCCGCTCCCTTTTTTTTTTAATATTACTGCAGGAGAAAAGTACAACGTGTGATCGAAAGGTAATCCTTTCAGCTTTAATTTGTATCTTCGGGATTTTGTCTAATATTTTTTTACAAATACTTATTCAATTTTGAACAAAATAATGTAATTTTTTTTTAATCTGCTATATCTCGGAAAATTGACGTGATATAAAAAATGTTTAAGGAACAAAAAGTTTCATTTTTTAATTATCTATTGGCTGAAATTTTTAGAAGGAAATTTTTTTTTACCGTATTTTGTCGACTTTAACATTTTTTGTGTAACAATCATTTTCGGATGCAAAGTTGCATTTAAACTAAGCTCAGTTTGCGATAGAATAATTCATGTACAATGAACTTTATTTTAACATACATACAAAATATAAACATTTGTATTCATGTATATATATGTACATATTTATTAAATTTTGCTTTCTTCAAAAAAACCGCCACGCGCTTTTATCACTGCTTTACAAACTCGAGGCATTCTTTCAATTAACTTATGTAACGTTGTTGTTGTTGTTGTTGTTGTTGTTCATTTATAAACCCTGTACATGAATTATTCTATCGCAAACTGAGCATAGTTTAAATGCAACTTTGCATCCGCAAATGATCGTTACACAAAAAATGTTTAAAGTCGGCAAAATAGGGTAAAAAAAAATTTCCTTCTAAAAATTTGAAAAAATGTCAGCCAATAGATAATTAAAAAATGAAACTTTTTGTTCCTTAAACATTTTTTATATCACGTCAGTTTTCCGAAATATAGCAGATTTTTAAAAAATGACATTATTTTGTTCAAAATTGAATAAGTATTTGTAAAAAAATATTAGACAAAATCCCGAAGATGCAAATTAAAGCTGAAAGGATTACCTTTTGATCACACGTTGTACTTTTCTCCTGCAATCATATTAAAAAAAATGGGAGCGGATTGAAAAAAAAAAAATAATACGAAAAAATGACTTTAGTAAATCAAGCATAGTTCGTAGATAAATGTATATATAGAAATGAAACTACAGCGACTGAGAAGTTGAAAGTCTCCTCTTTAATTCCCTTTTTTTATTTTTCCCGTACGTTAACTTGGCGATGAGATATCAACATTTTAATTTAACCAAAATTCCGCAAGGGTGAGCTCATACTTTTGAGCGGTACTGTATATTTATTTCTTAGTTATGTACGAGAGTCCGAATATCCAAGAACTGACATTTTAAGTTAATATATACTTACAAGTACCTCAAGAAAAATCATTTCTGAATTTTGGACCTACAATTGAGTTACATCTTATATTTTCGACATTCAATTAAATAAAAATATATTTTATTAACATTGGTAATACTGCGAGATCTCGGTGTGAAAATGAAGCACTTTACTTCTTCTAAATATCGATTTATGATCACACTGACATAGTCGTATTGACATCATCATTTTATAGTTATGTAATCTTAACTCATTAACGCCTGAAATGACAATTTTTATACTTCATTTTCAATCAAGTATTTCGTATCAAAATCAAACAATTGAGAGGTACGTATCCTACTGTTTTCGAGGTCGCTCTTCAAGATTCCGAGGTCAAAATTGAGTTTCAGCCATCAGAAATTCCAATATGGCGCCGAATATGAAAAAATTTTCCAAAAAATTGGGAATTTTTTATACTTATCAATTTTTTTCGAGCTATTAGAATATTGGGATTCTATTGAAACTCTGAACAAAGGTGAACAAAATACGTCAATTTTAAAGAAAAATTTTACTTTTATACCCGACATCATTCTAACGACCTCAAAATGGCGTCAACAATGAAAATGTCTTTGAGAAATTTCTGGACGCTGGAACTCAAAAACTACAAACTTTTAAAAAAAAATGCCCAGAATGAAAAGTTCTTAAAATTCATCAAGCGATATAGTGGAATTTTTTCAAAATTTTTTGATGACATTTTGAAAAATTTTTTTTCAACATTTTTTTCAACATTGTAATTTATTTACAAAAAATTCTGAAAAAAATTTAGTGTATTCTCTGATGAATTCTAAGAGTTATTTGTTCTTTGCAATTTTTTCGAAAAGTTGATAGTTTTCGAGGAAATGAATTTCAAATATTATAGTTTAGGATTTCCCCCCCCCCCCAAACTATTAACTTTTGGAAAAAATTGCAAAGAACAAAAAACTCGTAGAATTCATTAGTGAATACACCAAATTTTTTTCAGAATTTTTCATAAATAAATTATTATTTTAAAAAAAAATGTTGAAAAAAAATTTCTCAAAATGTCATCACAAAAATCTGAAATTCCACTATATTTCTCGATTAATTCTAAGAACTTTTCATTCTTAGCATTTTTTTATAACAGCATGTAGTTTTTGAGTTAGAACGTTCAGAAATTTTTCAAAGAAATTTTCATTGTTGACGCCATTTTGAGGTCGTTACACTGATGTGGGGTATAAAAGTAAAATTTTTCCTTAAAATTGAAGTATTTTGTTCACCTTTGTTCAGAGTTTCAATAGAATCCCAATATTCTAATAGCTCAAAAAAAATTGATAGGAATAAATAATTCCCAATTTTTTTGAATTTTTTTAAAAGTTCGGCGCCATATTGGAATTCCTGATAGCTGAAACTCAATTTCGACCTCGGAATCTTGAAGAGAGACCTCGAAAACAATAGGATATGTACCTTTCAATTGTTTTCAACTTCGATTTTGATATGAAATACTCGATTGATAATGAAGTATAAAAAATGCAATTTCAGGCGTTAATGGGTTAATAAGTAACATGACCATTACATTTCGTTTATTATATTAAACAATGTAATGATTAAACCGTAAAATATCATTTCGTGCACATAAACAAATAATTTTTCTTACCAGAAAGTTCAGCTTCTTTTTAGTAGTAAATGATTTTTGATTAATAAAGGAGATATACGATCATTTAAAGCTGTAATCCATCTGCAGCCTTTCTGCAAACTTACAGAAATTGTGTTTCGATTCTTTATTCTTTTAAATAATTTGCAAAGGTTTTAAGAAGCAAAAAAGTGAAGAAATATTAAGAACTTAACACAATTACTGTAAAAATTTATAAAAATTAAGATAGCAACATTTAATATTTCCTCTTACATGATAAAGATATAAAACACAGAAATATTCTAAAAAAGTAGTACAATTTTTTTTTTATTACACCTACACTTAACAACTATTTTGGTAATATAGAGAAGAAAATGTTTCACAAATTAAATATTCTTTATTGACATTAACTTAGAAGATAATACAAAATCATACAAAAGTATGTTACAGGAATGCATTTGCAAGTACATCACTAACACGAAAACTTGTAAATTTGTACAACATTTAACAACTGACGGGTTTACTTTTTACAAGCACTATTTACTTGTCTAATAAGTACATTTCATACAGTGACTTGTCTTCTGTTGAAGTGAACTTGGGTACAAAATTAATTTTAACGATTTCAGAAATCCCTTCCTTTAGCTCTGGTTGTTTGTAATTTTTTCTGAAAACAAAGGTATAAATTATAATCTCTATTAAAAATGTTTATTTAACATATATATTTAGTACAACTTACGCATAACTATTTATAATAATATCACTGATTTTTTCATGACTAGAGTCCGTCAGAATTCGAAACTTGAAAATAGAAAAGAGATTATATAGAATAGTAAAAAAACATTTTTATATACAGTAGGGTCTCCCTTATTGCATATTTTTCAAAATGGCAGCCGTCTCTCTTATTTTCTACTTCCCCTTTACCCCCCACTCTTAGTGGTCGATGGTCAACCACGGTTCGAGATTCGCTCAGCCGCGAAGGTTAGGTTAGGACGCAATGGAGGAGGGAAGCCGACCAAAGGGGAATATATTCAATAAGGGAGAACCTACTGTATCTGTAAAACTAAAACTTGTTCAATATTATTCTACTCTCATCTTACCACATTGTTATGTTTAACATGTTCAGTCTTTAAAGCCATAACGAAGCATCTTACAGGAACTTTATGCTTCTTAGCTATCTCAATATATCTCTGCCTGGATACTGGATCAGGATTTGTGTTATCTATAACAATGCTTTGACCTCGACCTAACATCTCGTCAGCCTTCGATACACATTTTTGCCAGCTACGTGTCATATCTCTGTTTATATAAGAATAATTCGAAAGGTACGCTTTCGCAAAATGTGATTTTCCTGAACCAGGACTGCCAACCATAATTATAACCTGCAGAAAATTTATATTTTTTACATATTCCAAAAGAAAAACCTAAATTTATTCTATTTACAATCTGGTACCTCTTGATTTGGTGAAGTGATATTCGCATCTGGATTATCTAACAAATTCGTATTCGCATTTATTGCATCTTTGGGATTAAAGATTGGCGGATTGTAAGAAGCAGTTTTATGCCCGAGAAAATGTTCTTCTGGTGTATAAAACGTTAAATTTAAATTAGAAGCAAATAATCTATCAGCTAACGAATGGTCCTTTTTTAATTTGAAACTAGGATTCGCAGGCCGACCAGCAGCATCACCAACGTAAAATGAATCTGATTTATTAACAGGAACATTTTGATTTTTCTAAAAGGCAATTATTAGCATCAATTTGATATTTTATGTAATATTAATTGTAATTAACAAATTTGTTATTGTTACTTTCGTTACTAAGAAATTCCACATTCCTGTTCGTGGTTTTCTGTACATATCTTGACCAGCAGCAATAAATACCTTAATTTTATCAATTACATATTATTACAGAGTTTCAATTTTTTTATTGAATATTTATGTATAAAAATAGTTAGTACCTGTATCGGAATACCTAATCGTTTTACAATTCTTTCGATTTTAATTTTAAACTCTTTAACGCTTGTTTTTCCAGTATGCAAACCAGCTTGATTAGAAAAAATCACTATTTTGTAATTGTCTGCATATAATTTTTTTAATTTTCCAGGTACTTCGGAATACAAAATTTGCCAGTCGTTATAATCTTTGGGAAATTGTAATCCTGACTGAGTCTTAATAAGAGTTCTATCCATGTCATATGCCGCTATCTTAAAAATGTATCGTTATTACCCAAGTTTTAGTTTCTTAAAATATTATATTTAATTTCTTACTTTTGATCTACCCTGTACTCCTTTACTAGTAAATACAAACAATTTTTTGTTATCAAAATCTTCCCAAATATCAGTGTCCGTTACATCACTGCTACAATTATTAATATTGTCAGTACGAGTTACATCTTTACTACAACCAGGACTCGACAAGTCATTTCCATTATTCTCACATGCTTCCATTAATTCATCTTCGTCCTGATCAGAATGATCAACTTCTGTCTTTGATCTTTTCGAATTAGAATTAGATAACAAATGCTCGTCACATTCAGTATCTGTTGAATGCATTCGTTTTTTCACTTTTACATGAGCAGATTCCGTTTCAGGCGGGGGATTGAACTCGAAACGATATGCATGTTTGCCATACAGCATTTCGAGCCGATCACCATGCCCCGCAACAACTTTAACGCCTTTCTCAGTCTTGAATCCATTTAAGCCACAAGACCGAGATCCTATCTGTTCTACAAATACCTTCTTGTCCGCATAGCTCGCATATAGCCGAACTGATAAGACAATTAAAAATAGAATTGACGTCATCGTATAAATGTATTAAATATTATAAAAAAGAAATGATTCGAAAGGATTTAAGGTTAGATTTCTAATAAAAGTTCAAACAAATAAGTGACAACCAAAGAATTAGCTGTCAGAATTAAGACTAAAATTCCTGAAATTGTTCAGAATTTTGTGTACATTTTTCGTTAGAGCAATGAAACTAACCTTGACGACGAGAACATTGCGTGTCGGTGATTTTTGTATCCAAACTTCTGCCGACAAAAATTGGTAGATTGTCTGGTAAAAGTACAGACGCAAGGGATGAATCTTCGCTATATATATAACAAGTTTTCGTATCGGTGCTCATTGTTGAATTAAAAAAAATCAATCAAAGTATCTTACGGAGTGAAAGCAACTTTTCTCGCGACACTTTCAAACCTAAACGTGAAACATTTTTTAATTCGTAAAAAATGCACGTAAATCGGAGTCGGACGTAAACGACGTCCCCGCGTTTTCAGAGCCGGGTCGGCCATTATTTTTAAACAGCTGATTCGAGTCACGTGACTTTATTCAAACACTTTTCGTGAATTACATGTACATAATAAAACAACTAATAAAATGTAATAAAAAACAATAATATTAAATGGATTTCTATTAGGTACAATTTTAACACAGAAAAATTTGTTGTAAATTTTATTAGATTTTAGAAATATGAAAATCGTTTATGGTAAACGAAAAGGGATTAAGGGCTTTTATCTTTTATTCTTTTAGTGAACATTCGGAATTGGCAATTTTCCAATTCCTCTATAGGAATTCACGCGTGAGACATGTGAATTCCGTAGAATTCTGATACCCAACTTTTTATTCCGCGCATTTCCATTGAATTCCCTAACCTAACCTAAAATAATATGGATTCGTTGGAACTGTCAAGAATTAAAATTATAATTTTTTATTTCGCGCAATTCCATTCAATTCCCTAACCTAACCTATAATGTTTACATCAATATTCTCAGGAATTCCTTGGAATTCGTGGAAATTGCAAATTTAACTTTTCTATTCCAGTGAATTCCATCCAATACCTTCAATAAAGGGATTCAACGGAATTCAAAATTCCAATCCCTTTCCATTTGCTGGGTGGTTTTGTCTGAGAAATTTCTCCTTCAGACAGTTTTAAATAACTTCCAAGTTAAATTACTTGAGAATTTAAGAAATACACTAAAATAATTATATATATACATCTATAAAATTTAATTGGTATTTACTAATAAAGATTTTATTGAATTTAAGGTAGTTAGACCCCAGAATATCATACGATGACGAAAAATCTTTAATAACGTTTCCAAGAATTTAATTTTCATTATTAATAATATTGTTGAAAGCATTATTCTTCTTGAAAATAAAAAATTGAAATGTGCGAAAATAATTTGTTAAGCCACTTTTGTTATTTTTTCAAATTTGTCCTTCTCCACTGTTAGAAATTTTTTAAAAATGAAAGGATTTTAACGAATCACGGCTTATTTTTTCGAGAAAAAGATATTCTCTACAACTTTACCGCAGGTATTTTGAAATTTCCGAAGCCAATGATAAATTATCTCTACCCTGCGAAAAATTTTAGGTAGGATTCTCGTGAGAATCACATTAGAATTTGAAACAAGTACCTTGTGAATTTCATATAAATGTCATATAGTACTTGTACTATGTTACGGAAACACTATTCGACAATATTTGCGATTTGTCTGAAAATTGACCTGATTGTGATGAGATTTTTATGTAATTTCCATAAAATTTCAACTCAAAATATTCATGATTGTATGCTCATAAAACTACCTATTAAATTATTTTCTTTCATGTAATAAAACTTTACATATTCCGTACGATACTTGTATGAATATTAGATGTATATATTGTATATTTACGACAACTACAAAACACTTGTTTCAATTTCTCATGAGATTCTCATACGAATCCTACTTAAAACTTTTCGCAGGGTATTTATTTTAAAAAAGAACTACTACTTTTAACGAATTTTGAGTAATTTGGATGATCAGATAAAGAATCTTAAAAAAATTATGCAGTAAAGTTAAAGAGAATCTTTTTCTTGAAAAAATAAGTCGTGATTCGTTAAAATCCGTTCATTTTTACAAAATTCTTAACAGCGGAGAAGAAAAAATTTGAATCAATAACAAAAGTGGCTTAATAAATTATTTTTGCACATTTCAATTTTTTTTTCAAGAAGAATAATGCTTTCATTTTTCAACAATATTATTAATAATGAATATTAAACTCTTGGAAACGTTATTAAATATTTATCGTCAACCTATGATATTCTGGGGTCTAACCACCTTAAGAAGTATTTAAAGTAAGTTTTAATGCATATTGTTTCTTAATTTTCGATCAATGACAAATAGTTTAATTTAATTTACTAATTAATATGTCGACGTTAACAGTAAGTCAAAGTTTCATTTGTTAAACTGATGGTTACTCCGCAAACACAAATCCGTGTTTAAAATGCAGGCCAAAATAAAGTTTTAACGTAGTTACATTATTCTCGTTTACCAAGACACACTGACTCCTATTTATATTTATTCAATATTAATTATGAGAAAAGAAATTATTAATTATAGTATTTAAAGTAAATGTTGAATATCTTCATATGTTGGAATAAATCAGATCATCACAATACAAATTTTAAAATATCCCATTGAGAATTTCAAATAGAGATTTTTATTTGTTTTTAAAAATTTAATCCAATAAATCAATGTAATTGATTGTAATAATACTTTATAGGTTTTTGAAATTTTCAATACTGCTGAATGCTATTTCTTAATCCTTGTAAAAGTTTTAGAAAGTACAAAATGCAGAGGATTTGAATGCTTCTGAAATCTTCGCTACTGAGTTATACATATCACAATCGATAAGTATCCTAGTAAACGAAAGAAGCATTGCGAATAAATTGATATATCGAGTATTAAAAAATAATTTTTTTTTTATTTTTAATTCTTTATGCAATTTAATTTTACTTTTTTTTTGTTTTGGTAACCACTGGTATACTACAGTCAATTACCGTATGAAAAGTAATGCCATATTTTAGAACCTACAATGTATTGTTATATCGTCGTTCTAGTTTTTAATCATCGTTCAGGTTTTCCACGTGCAAAGCTATTATATTTTGAACTTGTTTTATGTACCAGTGTAATATATTTCATATTAGAATATGTAATTAATACTGTTTTCAAAATAAAGCAAACAAGCAGTTACTTCAATATTCTGTATCTGTTTTCGATGACATAAAAATTCAGGCCAGAAACTTCCATTCGTCATGAGTTTATCAATCGACATAAGATTTTAAGTCTGAAATTTTCTGTCGACAAGAATTTTACTATCGACTAAAGATTTTAGATCTAAAATTTTTTTTGGACATAAGTTTATCAATCGATGTAAGATTTTAGGTCCGAAATTTTCTTTCGACAAGAATTTTACTACCGACTAAAGATGTTAAGTCTAAAACTTTCTTTCGACATAAGTTTATCAATCGATGTATGATTTTAGGTCTGAAATTTTCTTTCGACAAGAATTTTACTACCGTCTAAAGATGTTAGGACTACAACTTTCTTTCGACAAAAGTTTGTCAGTGACATAAGATTTTAGATCTGAATAATAAATAAATAAATACAACCGTATGAATACAATTTCGCAAAATATGAATGGTATTTCATATGCTGGTTTACGTGTAGCACATTCGAAAGTATTCAAAAGTATTTACATCAAAGATATAATATAATATGAGAATTTAAAGAGTTTCATGAGAAAATTAAATGTTAAAGAAGCGAAAAAGAATTAAGAAGCGTTGAAAATATAAAATATTATAAAATATATTGATAATAATTGAGCGATTCATGTCTGAATTTCATTTGTAAGACATCGTCAATCTTTCTGTATTCCCATAGGGGATATTTAATTTTTTTTAATTCATACAATTCGAAATAATTAACGAATTATCATTCTAAGATTCTGAAATGGAATTTAAAATCTGAATATTTTTTAAGTAATTTTCTTTCACTGTGAATTCTTATAATTTGTCAATGAAGACACTTTATTCCAACATTTTCTAATATATGGATGTTTGAATAACATTGATTGTTTTGAATACATATTCAAAAGTTTAATGATGTCTTATGTTTATATCCTATGTTTAAAAAAACATCTATAAGAAATTTAATATCTCAATCGTCAAAATATGCTTCAATATTTCACAGTAAAATTTTAAAATAAAACACATTGACAAGGTGGACAAATAATTAGATGAAATATATTACACAAAATTAATTGTAGCAAATGTCAGATTACATACATAGGATAGACGAAAAGATATACTCTTATACAAAAACGTCAGAATAATGGGAAAAGCAACATTGGATAAACTACTTTGATCTAACACATATTAACGAAAAGTCATATTTTGAAGTTTTTTAAATTCAAAATTTTAGATATTGAGAGTTATATATTGAACAAAATAAAAATAGTATAGAATTTTGCATAAATATGCAAAATCTAAGTACTTTTTATAATGCTTTAATAATGACGACTATAACTTCACAAATAGTTAATATTTTAGTACTGTCTCTTATAAATTTTATATACATTTGTATATACGTAAATAACTGACGATACTACTCTTTCTTACAAATTTGGTTTACATTTGTGCAGTGCTCAACTAAATATACTTTGGTAAATTATTTACAGTCATTATAATATTATATTTTAATTTACAAATGATTTCTACGTTTTAATAGATGCCTCTGAAGAGGTACCAAGGTCGAAATGTTGGGCGTGTATTATCTTAATTGCAAAATTATATGAATTTGTCATAATATAAGACTTAAACAAAAAAGTTAACAGAAAATTAAGTTTCGAAGTTGATGTTATTTTAAACAATTATAATACATGTGTTTGACTTTTTCAATATAAATTTGTAGTATTACATGTGTATATACATTTTTCAATATTTAGTGCTTGAAGTTAGTACATTTCATTCGTATGAACTTAGAATTCGAGGTATTTTCATTTAATTAATGTATTTAAGTCCATGTTCTTTTCTAACTATAAATTAATATGTATTTATTGCATAAGGGTTTAAGTATTGCAAACAATCGATTTTTAAATGCAACTACCTGAGAATACATCTTTAAAATTTCGAATATATGAGCCTTGAAAGAGAAGAATTCGTTACGTAAACGAAATGAAATTGGAACTTTAAACGTGTTTTTTTCGAAATTACATTTTGAATTTGGTAGCCAAAAGGACTCGAAAACTACTGAACCGATCTTTTTGAAACTTTGCAGGCTTATTCAGTACCCAAAAATGTACTGTTTAATCGTTCGATTTTTTAGACCAACGGCCGCTATAGCAACAGCAACTTTGACATTCCGCCATTTTGTGAAAAATGCATATTTTTAAAATCCTTTGATCAAACAATTTATGCTGTTATTTAACTACAAATCCCTCGACATTTTTCGTTTCAGAAGATCCAGTTCGTTGCAATATTGGTCACAGCAAAAATATAAAAATAAAAATATTCCTAGAAAAATATTTTGTTTGACGGCCATTTGTAACTCAACTATTCAATATTTTTCAATAACAAAATTACTGAAAGGTGTAATGTATGTCCTAGCAACATAAAGGGATTGACATTTTGAATTCCATTGAATCCCTTTATTGAAGTTACATATTAGGTGGAATTCACTAGGATGGAAAGGGAAATGTTCAATCCACACGAATTCCAACGATTCTTTGAGAATTGGAATATATACATTATAGGTTACAGAATTGAATAGAATTGCGCAGAATAAAAAATTACACTTTTAATTCCTAACAATTCTAACCAATGCATATTATTTTAGGTTGAGTTAAGAAACTAAAATTTCGACAAGTTCTATATCAGAATTCAACGGAGTTTAAGGAAATTCACATGCAAGACATGTGATTTCCGAAAAAAAGAATTGGAAAATTGACAATTCCGAATATTCAATAAAAGTTTTGTAGTTTTCTTTTAAAAAATTCATGAAAATGACATGTATATTAACTTAGGATTTCGCGGATTTCGATGAAGTTATGCACTCATGGTTATAACAACTATTGCATTAAGTTACAAAAAGACAACTATTTATGATGAAACTCATGCTAAAAATGATAAGATATATAAATATCTCATAAGTGTCTTTCTGTGGAAAATAATCTACTAATTATTTTAAAACTATAGAGAGGTTGTACTGAGTTGTGATTTAGAAAGATCTCAATGTTGGAGCTGAATAAAATAAACTGCATAAAATAATACGCATTTTGCATTTGAAAACATGAACAAAACATAAATACCAGGCATTAAAAAATGATAACATAAGTGAATACAAACATTGCCTGTCATCAACATAACGATTTTCAGAAAAATTCGAATAATATTAGTATATAGTTCAATCCGACATTGTCAGGAAAATTCATTTTATTTTTAGGTTGGTTACCCTAACAGCGTGACTCATAGCAAATCGAATTGAATGATTTTCACAGACAGATAGCATTCGTCGCAATTCAAAGTAAATGCGTCCCTACATTGAGTGTTTACAAAATAGAAATGATTTTCTCAAAGGATAGCGTTCTTAGCAATTTGTTTCTTCATATTTTCTTATTATTTTGATAGGAAAGAAATAAACGAATAAAAATTGTATTCGTTCGAATTCGGTCTCCTTTTCTGGGAGTTCATTATAGTATAATCCAGAGACGTTGCATTATTAGGAAACTCGTGTTAGACATTTGCACTTGTGACTCCTCAATAGTGGTGGAAAACCGCAAAGGTTGAAAAAGCAATAAGCATTTGACGATAACGAAATATCATCGCACCAGTGCGAAGATGGACATATTCTTATTCTCAAACAACGGCAGTGTCACCGAAAATTATTCCTGATTTTCCTTGACTGTCTCGTCTTCATCAGGTCCCCTTCCATTCTAGAATTTAAGTAATCGTGCGATTCTCGGGTGCGAAACGTCCCGTCGCATCTCGAAGACAAATAAAGTTTGAACGTTTAAAAAGTTCCCTTCATTAAGAACTCGAGAACGATTCCCCAGGGCCGCGAAAGGGGCGTACCGATGCGCGCGGGGGGCTGAAGACATCAAGGGCTGCTAGGAACAAATTTATTAGCGAGTCACCAACAAAAGTCGACCGACTCATTTCGCTCGCGCCCTCCATTCACTTTGGAGGTCCGAGATAAAAAAAAAATAAAAGAAGTACGGGTAGCTAAGACAATGAGGGAGAAAGAAACAGAGGTCGCGAAGACGTCTTATTAATCCCGACGAGAGAAAAGAAGACGCGGAACACTTTGGAGAAATTAAAAGAACACGGAGTGTAATGCGAATACATCCATTTCGCGCCCTCGCGCTCGAGAACCGTGCGAACCATTACCGTTTTCGCTTCGTGCCAGGGACTAAGTACCCGACGGATAGACATCTTGAGCCTTGTCACGCTCTTTAAAATCCAAAGTGTATTCCCGAGCCTTGGTTTGCCTTCATTTTTAATGTCGAAGACCCTACTCGCGAGGCACGGTGGCGAACGCGAGATCCAGCTTGCTTTGCACGAAAATGGAGTTCGTGTTAAAAGAAAGGGAATTAATGGCGTCACAGGAAAACTTAGAAGCCATGATGAAAATCTGCGTCACCGCAAAGACTATATATACAGAGAAGCTTTCGATTTTTGGTCAGTATAGATGTAAACGACCTTGTTGGACCACTACATAGGTCTGGACAACTAGTTAATTGGTAAGGTAACTGTGAAGTTCAGACAACGATGTACATAATTGAGATAGCCAATGTCTTATTTTGATACACTCAAGTATTTTGTAAAGATATCTAGTCTATCCCTGTAACGAAGACGTTATTTAACTACTAAGTTTCTTTTCCTGCTTCAAGACCGCTGGGACTTTTGGATCAAGCATGCGTTAGTTTAGTTTGCTGATGTACAAATTATCTGAAGACGGAACAAGAACAACCAGGATGCACCATGTCAGGATGTTTGAAGCATGGATTGGTCAAAAGGCAATAATTAAAAACCATTTGACGTCTTATACAGTTGAGGTTTATTATACAACAATTCATCTGCCATCCAGATATGAATTGACTGGTCGAAAGTCAACACCAAATATCTGATGACTTGGCCAAACATAGTGATAGGTCCTTTGACCTAAGCTGCGTAACTTGGTATCCCACACAAAGTCCAGACACAAATGGCACTAACTGGCCATTATCAGTGACCGAGCATGAGTACAGTTCAAAACATTATAAGATGATCGCCTGAATGACGTACAGTAGAAACCATTACTTGTGGGCGACACAAACCCATGAGTATTGAACTTTATAGCTTCTTACCTCTATGTCACCCCATCGCAGATCTATGTATTTGTTTGTCTATAGGTATATGAAATCGTAGATCACCAGGTGAAGGAATGCTTGGGAGAGATAGAAAATCTAGTCCTGATGACTCTTCTAGTCATAGGTTCTACTACAGTTGAACTGTCTGTATATCCACTAACTAGGCAGTTGAATATTGATGGAACGCTAGGAATTTTAGATTCTGGGTCTAGTGACTTAGGCAATCGAAACCATTGTTTTCTAAACAGCCCCAATAAATGCATCCTAGCGCTTAATAAAAACAATAATAGATTATGAAATGAAAGACAGCATCCAAGACTAAGTTCGCCTACTTCGATCGTTTTCGAAGTTAGTTTCGAAACTCGAAACTCGATCGCCTTTCTCATCGTCCTCGCTGACGCGGAATTCCCCACGAAATGAAATATCTGGCCGGGGGAACAAGAGCACCTGCAGCCAGATATTCGAGACAATAAAAAATCAAAATGGAAAACAAACGAGGGAGCTGCGTGAGCGCACGAGATCGTATTAAAAAGTTTTTTAATCGATAGGCGATGCACGAGCAACGAGATTCCGGAGAGCCTTCGCGAGGAAACGTAAAAGATGATGAGAGTGCGAGTTGGAGAGAAAGATGGAGGCATAAAGGGCCGGAAAACGAGATGGGAATCAGGAGAAAAAGAGAAGGAGGGTCGGCGAATCGAGTCGCGATCGGGCGAAAAATTCTTCCGACGCACCGGTTTACCGAACCGGGTAATAATGAATTTATAATTTGAAAGATAGCGGGGTCTTTTTTGCGTCTACGAAGATACGACAATTCCGCGCGCTCGCCGCAGCTGCGCCGCGAGCTACGTTATAACGAGATCCGTCATTTTTCCTCATCGGGGAACAAAAATTGTCGACGCGAAATCTTCGGATTGGATATTTTTGTTTTCTGCGAGATTCGCCTGATACGTAATTGTATTACAGAAAAATTGCGTTATTAGTTGGAGAAATTGAAGTATTGCAGATGTCGGCTGGCGTAATTACCGAACCTTTAACAACGTTTAGTAGATATTTGAAGTTACGGGAATGAGGAATATTTTTCTTGGCAACTTAGCCTATATCTATTACCAAGTCAATTTTACGTGATATTATGACAATATTTTACCAATTTTTAATGTAGTTCAATTAATTAACTTATATGCATTATTAAATCATCTTAATTTTTTTTGTTTACAGACATTTCAACCTTCTGACCCACCACTATTTGAC
This sequence comes from Trichopria drosophilae, assembly GCA_030407085.1. Classification (NCBI taxonomy): domain Eukaryota; kingdom Metazoa; phylum Arthropoda; class Insecta; order Hymenoptera; family Diapriidae; genus Trichopria; species Trichopria drosophilae. The sequence continues at coordinate 116,008,255 of CM059585.1, read as the reverse complement.
GTATCCCACTTAGTGATCAACGAAACTGTTTCGCAATTGGCACTTTGGGGAAATCTTGGAATCGCCGTTGTTTCGCTTCCGAAACGATGGGGCAGAGATGGAAAATTTGAAGGAGGCAAACCAGTTATCAGCTGCTTGTAAGTATAAAATCTTGAAGTAGACATAGGTTTCGGTGTTTCATCGTAATTGCTGACTTGAATCATGAATAGCTTAATTCCTTGCATCAGGAGTCATGCATACATCTTGTTACTTCGTAAAATATTACATGAAATTAATTGAGCCGAAAAATTGAAACGTCATCACGCGCCAAGGAATAATCCGACTGAGGTACTCCCGAAAATATCTGGAGCCTCGTGCTTCGATTCCATAATGGCTTTTATCTCTAACACAGTAAAATCATCCGAAAGATTAGATCACGTTACGTTATGTAAAGACGAAGGCGGCTGGTTGGCTAATGTGGCGAGATAGTGGTACGGCGGCATGTGTTGTTGATGAGGCGTTTAGTATTCAGCGGTGCGTTTCTGGTTCGCGCGCGAAAGGAACTTTTGAAAACTAAAGGAGTAAAGCCACCTTAATTCCATAAGAGGGAGGTGAATCCGCATAAGGAGGCTTCGAGCGTCATCGCAACACCCACTTAATTACCGGATATTAGGAGTCGCCGTGGAGAAACGATGGGCGACGAAAGAGCTGACGACTAAATCTGCAAATGGCGCATTTAGCTCGCGAAATATTGCACCGGGAGTCATCGTTGAAGAAACCGCCATTTCGTCGCTTGATCATGGGGCGAATAGTTTTCGACTGAGACGAAAATATCAGTGGTAATGCTGTTAACGTGCAACTGAACTCAGCAAGTTGCAGGCAATAGCGAATATCCTTCGAAAAGTTAAACATCGACAAATATTTTATAATGGGGTAATAATTTTCTGCCTTTTGATAGCAAACATGTGAGGATGGACATTGAAGTCGCCATCTTGAACAAAATTCGTATTTTTTATATTTTTATTTTAAAACATTTCCAACAAAAAAGATATAGTCAAATTTATAATTAATCTTAACCTATAAAGGACAGGGATTTGGGATTCTTGGTGTACTTCAAAAAATCATAAAAAGGTAGCTTATAAGTAAAAAATACTCTGGGTACAGAGTTGACTTCCTTGGCTTCTTCATACAAGTGTTCCCGTCTCAAGAGGTAAGGCCAATCTTCAATTTTCAATGAAGAAATTCATGACCCAAAATACTCTTGATCACTTACCGAATTCTATACAATAGAATCTCGATATCAGAAATGTAGCTGTTCCGAGATTCCCCGCCGACCATCAATATAAGAACTTTAGGAGGGGAAGTGCAGGTTCCCCTTCCTAGCCTCAACTCTTTGGCCGGACCATTCCGTTTCGATTGTTTCATGCATCCCATGTACGGCGATAGGTGTGTGGAGGGGGTACATCTCGAACAGTCACTATAACGATAGAAAAAGGATTCTTATATCGATAGGTTCTTATAACGGTGGTTCTTATATCGAGATTCTACTGTATTAAGGACCGAACAAATACGTTTGGAGAAAAATCCTACGCTTCTTATTTCTTCTTTATTTCTTTATTAATACGAACTTGGGGAACAATTTCGAGCTGCTTTCATTAGTAACAAATTAAATATTCTTCAGTAATTTCTTCTGCAAGTTGTATTCTTATTTAACCGAAATATACTAGGACATTTGGCTTTTGACGTACTTTTCTTTATCTTCAGTGCATGTGCTTTGCAATTAAAATTAAAGTAATAAACAAGGCGGGGGTGGGGTAGTTGGAATTACGAGAGCAGAAACGAAGCTTCCCAGTGGGATAAAGCTCGCGATTAATAAACATATTTCGTATGTGGTAAGTAGCAAAGTTTTAAGGGCTGAGATTATTTAGAAGCTAGAGTTTTTGTCTGTTTGAGAAGCAGAAGAAGAAGCGCGAGCGCGAACCTAGCATTTCGCACTGTGGCAGGAAGCTCGAATTTATACGATCGCACGTACTACACGGGAACAGACGCGAGGAATACGCCGAGTGGGAAACGCGAGTAGTTGTAAGCAAGTTGCGGCCATTAGAACGAATCTCGGGGATTTAGGGCCTTCCACCGTCTAGGAGATGCACCATACGACGAGTGCAAACTCCTCCGGTCTCTGCTTCGTCTGGTACCTTTTGTATTTACTTTCACACATATTTTTGCACAAATTGAAACGTTGGGCATGTTTTGTAATTGAGTTTGTTTTAATGTCGATCATTGAACCTATTGCAAACTCATGGATCATGTATTTTACCTCCTGAATCTAAATATGACAAGAAAGTTGGCGGTTAGACATTTTGAAGATGCGATCCTGAAAAAAAAACTTTTAAAATTTAAATTTATGCGTTTTTTACGTAGATTTTCTGATATTAAAAAGTTTTGATATTTTTATTTAAGTCCAATATAAATAGTAAAGACGTAATTGCAATTTTGGTTAATAGGTTAAACTAGCAATAATAAAGTCAAATATCACGTGAATTCAATTATTTACGGTACTAGTATGTTTTGAGGTTAGGTTACTATAAAATTGAAGGGGGTCTAGAGGGCGGAGCCCTGCCCCCTCCCTTCCAGGACGGACTAATTTCTGACTGACCGTTCAACTAGACTGTAGCATCTGACTCCGCCCCCTAGACTCCTCCCTTTTTTGCTACGCTAATCTCCATTCAGATGCATAATAGCTAGTTATTGACCCTGGCAGAGATTTGGCTGGTTGAGCTAGCCGTTATCCTAGCTGCTGGCTAGATCTGTTCGGTAGAATCTCGGTAGAAATATACACAAATTCTAGATGAAAACCCGCTAGACCAGTAACATATATTTAAAGTGACATAAAGCAATAATTGCAAACTGAAAATATCATATCAAGTTTGTATAATAGGTAAGAATCAATGGATTCGGCAAAACGAGCAGATGTAAATGTAAACAATTTTTCTTTCGAAATGAAGATTTGATATTTACAGCAGCTTTATAAACAATCTCGACAGCATGTGCGCGTGAATCAGCTGAGAGCGAGCCGCCATATTGGAAGTTCGATCAAGAGGTATTCGAGATTCTTGAATCGAGTCGAGGTCGATAAGTTGTAGGAGCTTGTCGCACTCATGTTAAACGATATCGGTCGATTTCGACTAGAATTCCTGTCATTTTTCGTAGGATTTCTGTCCATATTATAGACTAGTTTCTACCCAGATCATAAGAATCTAGGATAATTCTGGCTAGATTCTCGCCAACATCTTTACCAGGGTGAACCTGTACGATATATTAATCTCTTACAATTACCGCAGTTTAGATAAGTGTACCCCAACACGAGATCGTTACGGACTAAACTGTAGACGGCATGACTATCATCCTCATATTCACTCTCATTTTACGTCATTTTTATTAATTTTAAGAAGAAAATATACTAAGCCTTTTTTCATAGAGAAATTGATGATCTGTCTTTTTTGTTGGAAAAGTATTTTCGTCGAATTTGACATTTTCAAAATAAATACAAGCTGTAAACAAACTACAAAAAAATACTATCTACATGGTCTGATGATTGGTTTCCTAAAGATACAAATTATTTCAGTGTCTGATCACTTATATTTTGTTAAGGTATATAGTCTGCGGATTATATATGGCGAACAATTATATTCCAAATTTACATCCAAATATGATCAGATGTGACTGCAGTATTGATTGCCAAATTATGTATTGGTTTTTGTAAAAACAGATATCACATTATCGAAAGACGTTATCGAAGACGGATAACGTAGTTTTGCTCACATTAAAAAATTAAATTTAAGATTAATAATATTTTCAACTGAACATTTAAATTATTCCAATACAATATCGGATATTTTGTTTGTAAAGTGTTTTAAAATGTATTTTAAAGTTCGGGGAGTCGAGGCGTTCGACGAATTCGTCGAACAACATTCGACGACGATATTCAAAGAATTCTGAGAAGAATTTACAGACTGAGGATGTAAACAAACAGAAACTCTATTGACCATTTCCTGAAAATATTTTTCGAAACGTTATATGTTAATAAAGGCCGTACTTTTAGTTTTCGAAATTACTGATTACGAATCTGAACTAAAAATGAAACAAAAATTACCGAACCGATATACGTTCCAGATTGTATACAATTACTCACGTTACAAAATTTGAATATTAAAAATGGAGGATTCCAGCTATCAAACTCATTACATAGGAGTTCTGGGGGTCAGTTATTAACAAAATTTCAATTTAAAAATTTGAAAAACTGAAATGGCATCTCCAATGTGGCGGACCAGAATGTGAAAACTTATTTAAAAACATAAACATCGCGCAGTGACATATGCAGAATGCTAACGATTATTGATTCATAAAGCTAAAGAAACTTGAATATTATTAGTGTATATATTATTAGTGTTAGTGTATATTTATACAAATGCGATATTAAATACAAACAATAAACAGTTTTTCAACCAAAGTGTGACAATGGCTCCCTCTACTTTATTGACATTGAGCATTGTGCTCTACAAGAAGTCTGATGTGTTACACTACGAGGTTTATTTGAACTTTATATCACTATGAATTTGAGCTCAGGAATTGATGCATCAGATTTCTTTAAGAGCATTTGGAGAGCATTCTGAACTAACTTTTATTTTGCTACCTGGGAAAAAATAACTGGCTTATTGTAGTATACTATTTCCCAGACAATTGTCGCTTAACTAGACGTCAGGATATCTTAAAATTCCTTTAACTCGATTAAGTTCCAAAAATGACAATTCTGCGAGAACGTAGCGCATTTTCTTCAACTTTACATCACTTAAATTCTACTCCGGCTTATACTTACTTAAAATTGTCTTCGCAAGAAAGGGTTCGGTAAATATTTGAACAAAAATTTGAAATTTGATGCGAAGTTCGAAAGATAATGGAAGGGTGCAAAAGGCAAGACGAAAAGCAGCGTGGAAGGGGGGCCGGCAATGGGTGGTAGGCTATGGAGTAGCATGGATTAAGCAAATGGCGGCAATAATGGCGATTATTCGGATTATGATATCAGAGAGCCAAGTGGGTTCGCCGGTACACTTGCTGCCGGAGCAGCAGCCACTAACTGCCGCGCCACCAAATCCAGACTTCAAGACACCGGATTAAAACTATTACCACTTGGCCCCGTTCGTTCTCCGAGTCTTTCCTGCTCGTCTATTATAGTGTTTATTCTTTCAAACCTTTCGTTTTTCCTCCTATTTTGAAAATTGCTGATTTGAGGTTATGATAATTTTGTGACTCTTTCATTGTTGCCATGTCTTTGCATTTCATCGAATTTTTGCAGATTATACATAATTTCTTTGTTGAAATAATCTATAATAATAACAGGGTCATGTTCAGAAACGCTTTCCAAAATGTGCTAAGGTAAAAATGTTTTTAGAACGGTACGAACCTATAAATACAGGTCTCTATTGCATAATACGTTCTTCGATTTAGTTTTTTTAAATCTCCACAATCGACTTGTGTGATATATAGAGGACGCTTTTCGAGAGATTGTTAGGACTAAAAATATCGTTTATCAGCTGTATTCTGAAGTCAAGTTTTTAATTTAAGCGATCCAGCCAAAAATCGAAAGCTCTAAAGAAATACAATAGGGCTGTTTTACGATGTCACGTTTACATACTGGGAATTGTTTTTTTACCTTACTTGGCACCGAATTATTCAAGATCTCTCAGAAAATAAAAACGAACAATTCCACCAACGACGTAGAAAGCGCAGGAATGGCATTAGGTTTACGACTCGGACCCCCACCTCCACCCGGACGTGGCGGTTTCGACGACGATGTCGTCGACGCGTAGGAGATGTGGTGGGGGATCGGGGGCGGGGGGAGGGGTACTAGGACCACGGGAAGGTGAGAATTATTCATAAACCGTAGGCCGGCTCTCGAGCCGCTTTTCGCGTTGTTGCAGACGGCAGAATTTCGCCGAATATTACCAACGGAGATCCTCGCATAATAAACACATAACGGTAATCCTTAAAACAATAATTAGCTTCGCTTATAAGCCACCCCTCGCTCGCCCTCTTATTCCTGAAACTCGTGATGTAGCTATTCATCGTCGAATAAATATCGCAATGAAACTTATTTTATGTGACGGAAATGCAGTTAAGGGTATTTCCTGCTTCTTTTCAGAAAAGTGGAGTTGCCTATACTGAATGTAAGACGAGTAATACTTCTGATTTCTGGGATTTTTTCGATTTTGGGCGCCATCTATCATGTTCTATATACTTTATTGTTATGATTACTACTGTCCAAAATTAGTCTTCAGGCGAACGTTTGACATAATAAGTTGAATGAGTTTAGAAAATATTTATTGAGTTTTACGAAATTCCGATACTTTCTACGATTGGGAAAGGAAAAAAATGTAGGCAATAAAACGTGTTTCATATCATACCACTTCTTAATATAATTGTAGATATTAATATTTCAATTTGTTTTGTTCTTCACTGGAAGTACATGACTCACTCACGCATAGCACAGTGTATTGGCTGCACCGTTTCTATAACACACCCAACCTACGTTACCATGTTAAGGGAGGGAGGGGGGGGGGTCGGCGAAAAAGTATCTGTATAAAAAATGTATGTATAATAATCTTAAAACTTTCTATGGAGGGAGGGGGGTAAAGAAATGTCAAAAAAAGGTCTATGTAGTTTATGGATGGTCCCTAAGAGCGCATGTACAATAAAATATGTATTGATGTAATTCAAAAGTTTTAATTTTTTGTCTAGTCAACGCTACCATATATTTTCATACATATCGAAACACAAATTGACATGAAAAGACATGTCTTAAATGACGAGGAGGATTTCTTGAGAACATCAAGAGATATTTTACGTCCGAAAGGAAAATAATTCTCACATTGATGCTTAATACAAATACATATGTGGAAATTCATATTCACTTCCATGACTACTATAATCTACACCGCATTTATTATTCGGCGTTACTTTTAATTTGATCTTTATTAGAGGAAGCAAACGAGAGCACGTAAATGTCCCGCATTTTCCATTAAAACCAAATTCCACCCACCAGTCCACACCAGGGAGCTTTTTATTCAATCATTTTTTGTCAACGTGGCAATGCTCTGAACGCAATATACATATGTTTGAACGAGCACTATATATGCATATCTGTTCCATCATTCATCAATTTCCGTCCAAATACTGCCGTTATACGCGTGCGATGCCGCGCGATAAAAAACCAATCGATGAACAGCGTGCCACAAAATCGGGGAGGCGACACTCGTTTTTCTCTTTTTTTATTTATAGGCCCTTTCATCGGGACACCCGTTTGCATTTAACGAACGAATGGACGCCACAATTCCGGGGTATCGGATGTGACCGTGTTGGCTCAACAATAAAACTGTCGAGCAGAAAAACCGCGACACGGGGGTTGAAAATGTTCGAATATCGGGGAACTCGAAATATCGCCGATGTCAAAATGAAAGAGGGATGCGATTTTTCCTGATAGTTAATGCTGCTTGTGCAATTGTCATTAATTACATTTTGTACGGTGCTTAAACGTGTATTAATTGCGTGCTTTAATCATATTTTGTAAGGCCGCTAATTAGTTTAAGGGGAATAACCAGAATGTCATTTTCAAAAAAATTGATTTATTGTTGCATTTGTCAATCGTTCAAGAATAATATAAAATTAACAATTTTATTCAAAATCGCTTTTTTCAATTTTGATATTGTTCTAACTCGAAAAGTAAACGGAGGAAAGATGGTGACACTCGCAACCAAAGTATAACGGCTAAGGTTTTACACCAAATATGTCTACCGATATTTGCTTACTTATTCAGTTAAATTTCTTAGCAGACTTAATCATATTCGGCGATAACTTTTCACGTATGCCAACTATCTAGCTAAGATTTTAAAATGCCCATAAGTTTCTAAGGTAATATTGTAGGTGATCGATTAAGAATGTTCAAGGGTGACAGTACTATCAAATGGTTAAAATATTTACATCTTACTTAAATTACATCTTGTACATAACCTGAAAAGTAGCAAAAACGCACTTTCGAGTACATAATCTGAAATATCTAAAAATCGTTGTGATGGCCCGATTCTGACCTTCGATTCGGATTCGACGCATAAAAACATTGAAACTGATCCATATCTCCTCAACAATAGCCAAGACATGCTTTTTTGTAGATTTCTTTTATGAATGTGAGAAGGAAAATACGTTATTAAAAAACAAGGAAACTCATCAACAGGCGTCTATAATTTTCGCATGTTTGACTGTTAGTATGAATTTCGAAATGCTACGATCACATTTGTGATCGACGACTTCAAAAACCCCGACTAAACTGCTAAAATTGCGGAATTAAATGGGTATCATATTTAACATCAATGCGGAGTATATATGTCCACACCCCACCGTTATTAACATTTCGGTGTGGAATTGTGCGATTTATTTCCGCGACTGAAGGTCATCAATAATAAACACCTCGATTCTAGGTAATGACGGTTAACGTTCACTTTGTAAACATATACTTATGCTAACGCGTACATCATATTGATCTTTATTTTCTATTTTTCCATTTGTTTACATTTAGACGGCGAACTTTGAAATATTCTTACCGTGTTTATATCTAGAATAATTTTAAATATAATAGAGTGTAACTGCAAAGTGAAAATAGATCCATCTGTTCATTGATCAAGCGAAAAGTATTATATTCAAAATATTTGTTAAACTCCTCAGAAATAGTATCTGTCGTAAACAGGGTCTGTTTAATTGATATATGTCTTATATTTTGCTTTTGTTTTTGATATATTTCCTCATGTTTGTGTTACAAGAAATATCGTGGTGCGAACAATATTTTTCGATTCCGTAGATGTGAAAATGGTTATTTTTACAAATTATGACTTAGTAAAATCCTTATCTAATACTTGGATAATGAAATGGCCAATGTATGCCGTAATATGGTAATTTTACACCAGGTGAATCGAAAAATACGTTAAAGATAATTGCATATACAATGGCTCGTCAAATGTTCGGGAATTTTCGCGACTATTCGGCTGGAGCAGATAATGTTACGTCATAGCGTAACTAGATATAACAATGAAATAATCTTTTATAACTATTCTATATTACATTTAGTATATAGAAATATACGAAGATTTATTAATTATATTATCATAGTTAGGATTTCGAAAGATAGTTAAAAATAAAATATTATTGTAATTTAATAATTAATTAAGATTAATTATATCAATGAAAATGTTACGATTGCGACCTGTACAAATATGAATAATGTTAAAATTAAGATTTATATATTCGATATTCAGAAATATTCAGAAATTTGAGATTAACAATCAAATTCCATTCACACGGACTTGTATTGCAACACAAAATCCCATTCTAACAGCAAGTTCCCATCCGCTCAATATCGATTTTTATCCCTACTCAAGTTGAAACCAATGTTGTAAAAGACAAACGAAAAAAGACAGTTAGGCCATTTCCAGATTCAGACTCACAAGCTGTCAGCTTTATATTTAATATACTTCATCATTTCTGCAATTATCATCCAACATTCAATCGTCAGATTGACTTTCGACTTTCCAGTTCAAAACAATGTCAATTCAAAACCAGTGATAAAATAAATAGTGTAACAATAAAACTGTTAAATCAAAATCAAGAGAATCTTCATTCTTTCAACAATTTTAAATATCATTCGACGTCCAATCATCAGATTAACTTTTGACTTTCCAATTCAAACAGTGTTAAATAAATCTTTCAGTATTTATGTCAACTTTAAAAAAAAATAATAAACCTTTAAAATTTTTTTATCTTTAGTCAACATTACAATTTATATGATAAAATCATTCTTTTCAAATATAAGGTTTATCAATTTTACTTTTCTATATTAAAATATATAAATTTTACTGCTTCTAAATGTAATTGTATAATAAATTTTAATAAAAACAAAATAAATATATATATATATATATATACAGGGTCATCGAAAAGTATCGGACCCCTCTAATATCTTCAGTTAGAATGCACTTAGGAGAAAATTTCCAATAGCAAAGTTGTATGGTTTCAAGCGGGGAGTAAGATGATGACCTTGGCTTTGACCTTGACCATGTCCTTCAAGGTCATTTCAAGGTCAATCTTATTTTGTTAAATAGAACCCCCTACATTTTATTGCATATTCTTATAGCTTATCTCGAGAGCTTTCCAAAACACTATAATAAAATATTTTTTTATTAAGTACTTTGTGAGTTATAAAGGTTTGAAGTTAACAATTTGTTAAGTGGTGTGCGAGTCCGACCAGTTAAGGCAAGAGTGGTGTGCGAGTCCGACCAGTTAATTGGTCTCATTATTCCGCGCACAAAAGTATTAAGGTTATGATTACTGAAAAGTAAATAATATTTTACAAGATATTCTACATTTTGTGTCAAAAAATTGTTAACTTCAAATGACCCTGTATATATATATATATAAAAAAGAAGAAAAAATGTAATAAAAATGTATCTATAAATACTGTTTCTTATTGCGCTGACCCCTCTGATTTTAATTTAATTAGTTATTGCGATAAATCGTATCAATAATACAGCAAATAATCGATTATAAGTAAACATCTTACTAAAAACTTAAAATTAACTTAAAAAAGATTGTTGACGTACAGTCGACTGGTTGTCGGATATCCGTCGAATATAAATGAACTATAAAGTGCCTTAAAGTCATTTTTTATTTCTTTGTGTACAGGGATTTGGGAAAGCTTTCGGTTCGATTTTATGTCACTGTGGCGCTACTAATCAGGGGTTACACCACGGAGCATAAAATCACAGATTGACAGGACATTTTTACCATCCACTTAATAATTTTATAATTTACACCTGTAGAATCGCAATGTTAAAGTATTAATATTACGACACGTTTCCTATTTTTACTAGGAAAATGTAATGGTGTATGTATTCTTGTATATTTCCTTCCAATTGTAAAATTACTGCGTACATCGTGGGCTCGAAAAATTACCTATGTACAATGTAGTGAAAGTACACAGTCTAGTATTTTTCCTATGCTCGACGTTGTAAATTTACAAGGCGGCGGTAAAACCCTAACCTCACTTCGGTAAAATACCAACGCTCAATGTAGTGATATTACCAAACTTTCATGAATGAAATTTACCACTGCTGTGTAAATTTCATTTTCATTTTTTACAGTGTAGTTTGGAAGAGTATACTCGTCCTTGTGCACAGGCGGGTTAAGTATCTGAAAATAGTAAACGGAACAATGTTTTTGTTTTGTTTTGCTATGGAAGTTGTTAATTTAACCATTTTTTATAATCACATTTTACTTTTATAAAATGGTTCCATTAACCTTTTTCGTTCTCTCTGTATGGGAAGTGCCCAGCTCCGGCAATCGGCAATGTTCGACCACGACCGTGACCGTTCGGTTTACTCGATGTATACTAGCGCTGCTATGTCCAGTACGAATACATAACTGTAAACTGGAAGGGAGCTCTCATGTGTACTACAAAAAGGAACTTCGTACTCCTATCGGCGTACCTGTCTTGTGCCAATGGTAATTTCGCATTGGTTCACCGCGCTCTCACTATTTTTTATCTATTGCGCATCTATGAGAACGCTTCATCTTGTATCATTACATCGTGGTCATAATGCCAATTCAGTGGATAACTGATGTAAAGCCATATATTATAATACATTCGCTTCAAAGAAATTACGATTTGTAATTGGATATAGCATTTCAAAACCTGTTAAACATATTTATATATTACAAATTTCGATTTATCCTTTCATAACGACCAAAAAACATGCCGAAATACGCTTTTTTTGGTTTTACTGTGTCCCTTAATCGAGATAAAATCAATTCCAGGTCATCCATTCTGGTACACCACGTATTCTTTATTTTATGGACGTCGCCTTGGTCATTTTGAACGTTAATTCCCATATAAATTAAGATTAAGAGCTCGGGGCAATTAATTTTGGGGGAAAAAATGGGCCTCGTTAGAAAATCCGAGCTCGCGGCATAAACAATTTTTCCATTTTTGTCAGAAATATGAAAGAGGCAAGCCTATCACTCACGAGCGCACAAAAGTACGCGATGCATTCGGTCTGATGAATTACAACGCAACAAGAGCTCGCCGGTGCTCTTGCAGATATTCGTGCCCGGGAATATTTTGCGCCTATCTGCCCGACTACTCCACCTCTGGTTTTTCTCTCCTCGTCGCGTACGGGCCGAACGCTCGCAGCACGACGCGTTTATTTAAAAAATGATTTAACCTAATGGTTTTACATATGTAATCCCGATATAAACCCCGGCTAATCTCGGGGAACCACGCGCGGTTGACTCGTATATTCGCCCCGGTAATCCATACTTGGCCCTCTTTGTCTCTCCAGCTCTCTGAGGCTAGTTCGGTCTCTTTCATATACTTTTCTTTTTTCTCTCTCCAGCTTCCTATATTCATGATCTTTGTCTCACCTATCGTTTTTTTCTGTCGCTCCTCTCTTCGTCGGTTGATTTTTTGTCTTGCTCCGATTCGCCCTCGCGCTTTCCGTAACCCCTGATGCAGTCCATTTTCGCACTAACCTGGCACACACTCGAATCTCACACCCCCCATCGAACTGTCCTCCATCTCTTTGTTTTTATCTTTCCTCTCCTGTACCTCGTTGTCCCTCGTTTTTTCGATGAGCAAGCTGCAGGGCGAAAATCACCGCGCATCACGCTCGGTGAATGTTTGCGGAGTGGAGGCGATGGAAAACATCGAATCCGGGGGTGTGAGATCGGAGCCACACGCTCGCGCTCGGGACGAACCACCAACGCCAGGTATTAACCTCTTCCTCTCGACAAGCTAGGGAAAAAAAGTGTTCATTGTCCTACATACGTAAATAAAATCGACTCCCGAGGTTTACCGACTCAACAGCCTCGGGGAATGAGAATCGGTGCCGTGAAATTAAGCGTAATGGTGCTGATGCTCTCGCATAATGCAAATTTTATTCCCTTTCAACTGATAATAATGCACTGGCTTTATTCCATGGCGATATAGTTTTCTATTAATGTATAGTGTGAATTTTTAGCCGAAATCTAAACCAGTCACAATGGAAAAATGAAATATCTGATAAAATAACAAATCATATTAGAGCAAGAAATATATTCAAAACAAAAAGACAGATCTGTCAAAAAATGAGCAATACATATCATTGAATAAGGTAGCCCAATAACACAGGTCTACAAAAAAGAGGGTCTTGGATGTTGTTGGGAAGCTGGGAGTCATTTCCGACGTAATTGTATGCGTAGAAGCCAAACTCGAAGACAGAATTGGTCCATCACGTCAGGTTTTTGAGATATTTGAGGTCATGTACTCGAAAAACGCGTGATTTTGCTATGTTTGAGGTTACGTACAGAACGCAACAATTTTTGTTTGGCCTTCTGTACTATTTGCATCTTTTAGTACTACCCTTACCCTTCAAAATGAGGTTTTATTTGATCACCTAAGATTTTTCTTACAAAGTTACGGTCTTAGAGCGGCAGTGGCTCAGTTGGTAGAGTGTCGGCTTCATAATCAGAAAACCCTGGTTCGATCCCGGCCTCTGTCATCTGTCATCGAGACACCTTTGTATTTGTATATAAGTGTCTAATAACGCAAAGTTCAGGTGGTTCGGATTCCACCTTCATAAACTGTAGATTCCGTCGCGATTTAGTCCTATATGGGTTCAGAAAAGTCGACGTAAAATAATATTAAAAAAAAAGTTACGGCCATTTTGAAATTACGAGATATATTCCATTGACGTTTTCAAAAAAAAAAACAGTCAGAATACTGAAACGTGATTTTATTTATTAGTATCCATATTTTACATACTAGTTTATATTTATATAGGTGCCATGACATTGAGCTTGACCTTGAACTTGTTCTCCAAGAGCATTTCAAGGTAAATTTGTTTACATGCATATCGTAATTTCAAATTGTCGTATCTTGGTGAAGAAAAGTCGTAATGGAATTCTGCGCATCTCGTATTAAAGAAAATGAGTAGTACCACATGATCCAACGAAAGGAGAAGTTCCTAAAAATGTTGTGTCTTCTGTACGTGACCTCAAAAATAGCAAAAAAAAAACGCATTTTTCGAATAAATAACCACAAATATCTCAAAATCCTGACGTGATGGGCCACTTCTGACTTCGGATCCTGATTCTACACACAAAATTACGTCGGACATGACCCACAGCTTCCTAACAACAAAACCATGTTGACTTGTGTAATAAAGAACTCATTTTAAGGCTGTATTATTCATAACTCCGCTCGATGATGGATCACATTCTTTTTTACAGGAGATAGTATGATATACCTTCCATATAATATACAATTTATGTGACAAAGTGTATTAACAATAAAATACACTTTCATACTGTATTTTTCATTTTTTGAAATATTTTACGAGTTCAAATATAATTCTGTAAAACTTTCTTTTCCGATATTTTCATAAGTGAAAAAGATTCTTTGAATTTTCTTGATAATCAGAATGACAGGTTTTTTAAAAAAAATAACAGTAGTTAACGTTCCGACCTGCGATTAAGGTCCTCTTCGGAAGTCTTTATTCTGTTTAAAACAAAAAATATAACATCAATTTAGAAAAAATGTACCAAAAGTGGTTTACATTTGTCGTGATGGAACGGAAATGTATACAATTTTTTTCGAAATGAGATGCGCAAATTTATAAATATTTTTGAATTTATTTCAAGTTCGTTGTTGAGAATAGAAGAGAACATTGAAGTTGAGTTATCAGCTGTAAAAAATGAATTTCGAAAATTTCTTCAGCTTTTAAGTAAAAATGAACAAAAAAACTTGCGAGGAATGAAATTAGGTGAGAAAGTTTAATGTGTGTATTATTTTTTTCAAAAACAGTATCATCTCTTACCTTCGAAAAAAGTTTTCAGAAATCCAAGTACTTCATAATTATTAAATTGAAAATTGGAAAAAATCCTATGACTGTACACACTGTAAAAGAAATTTCAAAATTCGAAATGAGTAAAAAAGTATTCAGTAAGATGCACTGCAATAATTAAAAAAGATATAAAATAACTACTTTTTGGAAATTGAACCGTGATGTTGAAGGCTCGATTATATATTGAAAAGCTGTTGGAAATTTTCGAAAGCGAAAGTAATACGATCAAAGTAAACCGACCTTGTATTGTTATTGTTTATGGTTGTGAGTTTAAAAGAGAACATTAAATTTGAGGCGAATTAGATTTTTCGAAACGAATATTAACGGTAACAGGATTATTTTTTAGAAAGTAATTTTCCATATGTTTACGTTTATGTTTATTTCTTTCAATTAAAATAATTCTAACATTTTGTAAGTCGAAAGAATGGTCATTATTAATTCTATGTAAAGTTAAGCCTGTGTATTTATTCTCATCTCCTTCGATATTCTTTTTGTGTTCTTTAATTCTATTTTTTAGCAGTCTGCCTGTTTCTCCTATATATACTACATTATGTAATCCTTACATTTAGTCTCATAAATTAAATCTTTTTGATGGAATTTATCTAATTTATCTTTAAAAGGTTTGATTTCTCCTATATTGGTATTAGTTGGTTTGTATACAATTCTGACGTTTTGATCTAAAAAGTTGTTCTTCATTTGTTCAACCTTTTTTGTTCCACACATTTTTTTTCAGACTTATATTTTTGAAGATAAATGCAAAATATAATATTATGTAATTAAAATTTCGGTAACACTGTCGCTGTACTAAAAATTTGAAATTAAAATTTTAACGTTTTCATGGCATCATATGCCATCTTCAGAATACAAATTATATCATAAAAAAAGTGAACAAAAATAACCATGCATCGTTGGCTTAACGTCGACATTTTTTATTAACATAACATCTATTTACTTACTGCAAATTACATCTCAGATTAAATGAACGCTATATGGTTGTTTTTATTCATTTTTTTATGGTATAATTTTTATTCTGAAAATCATCATAATAGAATTAAAAATAGCGTATTTTTTTTTCAAAATGGCAGCCAAGGTTTTGCCGAACACCACAGTTTCTATTATTATATTCTTGATCAGGAGGCGAAAATACATTCAAAAAGTGAATAATTCGAAGGTCCACCTACAAATGTTAGGCAATATTAACTTTTAGAAAATCTTTGTTTAATTGGGTTGTAGTTAAAAACAGATTATATACGGAAAAAATTTCATAAGAAGAAGAATTAAACATATAAATACTAGCTTACGTTATTTAAATTCTCATAAATATTATGCTGATGTCAAAATTTCTGTTTTTACAAATGTTCTTTAAACGAATATTAGTAACTATTTTTTTAAAACTTATACGAATCATAACACTAAGGTTTGTGACACTAATATTTTATTTGTTATTTAGATATCTGTCTACTTCAGTCTTAATAATAATCGAAGTCAGTTCTCTACTTTGGAGTTTGTTTCTTTGGTAACTCTGCATTCTATTGTGCTGTTCTGCTTAAAAAAATAACAATTGAAGCGTTTGAAGGAATAAACACGTTTCTCGAGAAATGCCCGTTTACCTAAAAATGTATATTTTTAATCTGCTTATCGAAATGTACAAGTCATGAAAGTTTGAAGTCATT
Source organism: Trichopria drosophilae (assembly GCA_030407085.1). NCBI lineage: Eukaryota > Metazoa > Arthropoda > Insecta > Hymenoptera > Diapriidae > Trichopria > Trichopria drosophilae. The sequence continues at coordinate 115,991,625 of CM059585.1, read as the reverse complement.
GCAATTGGCTGCAGAATCATTGATTTAAGCAAAAAAGGCATATTTCAAGAAACGCACTTTTTCCTTAAAACCAACATTTTTTATAAATGACGTACATATATTTAACCTTCCTTAAAATACGTTCTTACAGAAACAAAGTAAACAAACTAGAAGCTTTGTTTACATTCTGGTTCTGAGCAATAAAAATAAAATATGAATGTCAACAGCTCGTTTAGGTTATTTATTGAAGAACATATTTCGTATCAGTATGGGTTATTTATGGTATAGAAAACATAATCAGTCCTTAAGACAAAAAAAGTAGATGCAGGAATTCTTTGTGTCGCAACTGTAAAAAACTGATAAATTCGGGTCTATCGTACACAACTCTAAATGGAGAATTGTTTTCGACCAGTTTCCTGAAAGTTACAGGGCACTCTGTACATTCAAGTCCTTTAAATTTTCACATGATTTTGCAGTTTCAGTTAATCAGTTACTTTTAGGTTTAAGGTGAAAGCTTTCTTTTAAACCCTATGAGAGCGTTCTATGCCCCCACATTTTGTTTTTACAGGCCGTCAAAAAGAAGTATGAAAACCTATTTTTAATACGTTAACTTCCTTTTTTAAGGGACTGAATTTTCTTTTTTATATTTTCTTGTTTATAAACAAACCTCAACATTCAATAAACACTTTTAAAATTGTTATTTAATATTAAATTACATACAACGATATTAATTTTTCTTATTTTGTCCTTTATAGTTCATCAATAAAGTATGAAATGTTATGTTCAGCAATATAAGTTTTATCTGAAATAACTAATTTTAAACGTTGAGTTTATGTTGTGCTGTCGATAGTCATTAACAGATATTTGTAAAAATGACAATATTTAATAAATTAATACAACATTAATCCTTGAAATGGAATAATCAATCAAGTTATTTTTTTTCATTACTTATGTCTTCTATTTCGTGTTATATTTTCACAAAATAAAATTTGTATGCAACCGAAAAAATGTATTTGTCTTATACCTGTTTTTCAATAAAAAACAAAAGTTTTTAATAAACATTCGAGGTCACAATTGTTAATTTATTATTTTCGTTGAAATCACAGAAGAAAACGATACTAAAGAATAATTAACTACTCTTCTCGATGTCGGATAAAATTGAACTAGAAGCTGAAATACGAGTCTCATCGGTGACTTTATTAAGAATGAAAGATCCAGCCAGAAACTCTCCTGAAAATCATTTAGGACCGAATGCAGGGATCGCGGTGGGTGTAAAGCTTTTACAGGCAACGATTAGGTCATATCTTCTTGTCAAAGCACCCTAACAGTGATTCGCCTTGCCGAAAGTGCCGTATACAAAATCCTGCGCAAACTCTGGCTCGATCTCGGGAGATATTGACTCAAAATGAACTTCGAAATAGCGACAAAAGCGTTTTCGTCCTAACTTATCGATTTAGTCTCATTTTTTAAACTATGTCCAGTAAATAGACGGCTGTGTGGAATGATATTTTATACTTCAAGTGCTTAAAATGCAGACTCAAAACGTTAAAAATACGTAAAATCACATATTTTAAAAAACCGAATAATTGAAAAACAGGATTTTTTACTACATAACAACTCGTATGTACAACATGGAATTCTGTACAAAATAAAAACATATCAAATTATAACTCCCCCTGCGAATTTCTCGGGCTTTTTACTAATTTTGTTGTCCAAAATTTAAAAAAAAAACAGTATATTGAAATTCAATTTACGATAATCATGATAACTTATTTCTCTACCGCATTAGCCACACTTTTTTAGGTTGCAATTTCAAAAGAGAAATGTTGAATTTCGCAAATTTTATTTGCAAAAAGTTAAAATTTTAAAAATTTTAATTAAAACAAAAATTCAAATTTCATGCGTACTAGTTTGAAAGATTGAATGAATACTTCTACAACGTTTTTTATATTTATGAAATATTTCCATTTTTTTATTAATTTTACAATATCTCACTGTATGTGTGAGTAAAATGGAATGACTATATAGTTCTAAGATAAGAATAATCGCCTTATAACCTAGAAACCCGACAAATCCCGATTGGTATATTCAAAAAATGATTTCGGGTCCTTGAGGTCTCATTGGAAGGTTATTTCAAGGTCAAAAACATTTGACCAAGAGATTAATTTTGCAGGTCACATGAAGGTTATATCAGTTTAACCCCCGGATTATTTATTAAACACATTTCGAATTTAGTCATTAAACATTTTCAGAATATGCAGGTACATTTTGAAATGTCTTTTTTTTTTAATGTCTGGTTTTTGAATGTCTGTTTTTGTAAATGCCTAGTTTTTGAATGTCGGGCTTTTGAGGTGCACCCCTAGAAATTAAGTGCAAGCCGACAATTTAATTATGTGCTTGAATGATTAATTGTTTGGATCAAAATATACAGGGAGAAAGTTGTCTCAAAATTGTTATTTTTGAAAAAGTTAAAAATTATCCGCAAAAATGATTAATAAATGCAAGCAAATTTTATTTAAATAAAACAATCGATCTTCAGCACCTTCGATGTCTGGTAAAAAAGGTAACGAAACATATCTAGGAAGCGACGTAACTTCACCCTCCCACGCAATTTCGACTCGACTCGAGTTTACGCAGACTTACGGGGGTTACTTCTCGCCGGTTAGCTCGTAAACTCCCGATTGCCGTCCACGCGGGAATACCACCGGTGAAAAAAGTTGCCACGATGAAAAGAGACGAAAACTGCCGGTAGAGAAAGGTAAGACAAGCAGGACAAGAGAGTAAAGCGCGATGGTCCAATCTTCCCACCCCAGGCTATCGCCATTTCGCGGCCCAATCTCGCCACGAATTTTATCATAAATTTTGGGAAAATTAAACTTCGAGGTCCCGAACTCTTTTTATGGATCGGTCGAATAACGCTGAGCTCATGATTTTTGTCGCATATGGATTTTTATGGCGTATGACGCTAGACGTCCGTATTGGCATAAATTCTTTCTCATATACGATCGAACCGGAACTATTTTGAATTAATGCGATAATAACCACTGAAGAAGTGAGAAGACAATAAACCGAATGTCGCATTCAATCTAGCGTCGCGCAAAATTCAGTATTAGAGCGGGGAAAATGGCTTTAAAAAATTGTATCTCTCAACCCAACGTGAAAAATTGCGCCGAGTAATTTCATTTTCCGGAACTACCGGAGTTTCGTCTTTTACTTACATATATCCATGAATTTTATACACAGTTCGAGATTTTATCACCAAACTCTAGAAACGCGAAAATGTGTACGGAACAGCGAGTGCAAAATGCGGAGGCAACGTGAATTCCTTGCAGGGGCTTCTAATCAAAGAATTCTGGAGAGCCGGCCACGCTAGAGGAACGCATTTAAATACGCGAGACGCGTCGTCCGTAACGAAATAAAAGCCGAGGCCGCCGAAAGAGAGACATCTGTCGGTTCTTTTAATTACCGCGGTACGTGTACACCCGCGACGACTGTTCCTACATTCGTCCGTTCATTCGTTCGTCCTGACGTTCCGTCAACGACGACGATCTGCCTGGGAATCCTTTGTTTGCCATTTTTACTGCCTTTCGTTATGCGCAACGTTAAAGTAGCCTTTTTTGGTTTGTTTATTGTCCTCGAAGATTTTTTGTTATACTTACGTGGTGGTAATTAAATGTAAATCGCAGCTCAAAAATTATGTTGGCTTTGATGGGTTTGTGGTGGTTTTTATTTGACGCTATATTATGCTGATCATCGATTGTATCTAAATTAATAATACATCGTTGAGCTTTTCACCAGAAAATAAGCTTCGAATAATAATCCTCCACAATACTTCCAAGTTGGAGGACTTAAAACTGTTTTTAACTGCACGGAGACTGACACTATACCCTTTCAGCTATTAGATTTCTTGTACCCCTGTGGAGGCCAAAAAGTAGGGATGAACTAATACGCATGGTTGCGTTCGTATCGCCTGGTTGTCCCCACTACTTGCAACCGAAGCGGTAAGAGCGAGAGTAGGAGGGGCAAACAGTATGAGGAGTAGGGGGTTCCCAGACTACACTAGCGTCACGGAGCGGATCAATTCCTTTCAATTCCTTGACATCTGATAGCACAAGAAAGGTACACTTGTGCCAGCCCTGTGAGCAGGTGCAACATTTTGGAAGTGAGAAGAACACCAGAGTCAATATGGATGCAAGGATCTATCAGTTCGTTGAGTCTCTGATTGTCACAATTGCAATCGAATGTCATCTCAGATCGAAATAAATATATTCTATTTCCGTTGAATCTGAAACAGAAAAGTCTCGGAAACAAACAAAAGGATTTCAACGAATAAAAGAACACTGAAAATCAAATCTTCTGCTAAGCGTTAAAATCTAAGAATTTCTCCCAATCGGTTGATGACAATGAAGCCGACTTTTGTATAATTTTATTAAAATTACTACCGAAGAATTTAACAGCTTTCAACCTTATTACATGCAATTCATGTCAACGTGCTGTTCATTTCAAATCCCGTGTGGAAATTCCCTCAGATTTTTCATAATTCTGACCAAAATCTGACTGCTTTTACCCCACTTAGGGATTCTAATTACAATCTGACAAGATTCTGACTGAATTTACCGAGTTATATTTAGGTTAGGTTCATAAAATTTTATAGTAAGTGCGTGGTCGGACAAAGCAGGAATCCGATCGGAATTTGGTCGGAGAAGCAGGATTCTGATCGGAATCCGGTAGGATTATCCTGGTCAGAATCCGGTCGGCAGAGCGTTACAATTCATGTGGTTTCCTGGTCAGACATAGGCTGGCCGGATTCTGACCAGACTAGCGTTACATTTTCTACATGGGATGTGCAAATGCACAATGTGAAAATACATACAAGCTATTTCATGCTTATTCCTTTTGAGAACGACATGAGTGGAGAAAATTGGAAGATAAATTAAAATGATGTTCTGTTTGTACTAATGGTGGTCAGGTGTCACAGTTTTCAAATTTTACAGATAAAAAACATAACCTGTCTCACAATTATTGACGTTTTCTGAATAATAAGTTATGTTATGTTTATAACTTACTGAGTATGTGGGTAGATGATTCGGGTATAATATAAGAGCTAATACCTAATAACAAATTCGATTGATTTACGTTTTACCTCCTAATAAAACAATCCATTTGCTTTTCGCTGTTAGCTCTATAATATCCTAACCGTATTTCCAGTTTCTGGAACACAGAATATGATTTTGACATGACTAATGGGATTCGAATCAATTATTGTATGATCCACTGGTTGTGGCGTGTGAATCATCACACCCGATGGCTTGTTTACGTTACCTGATGTTGGTTGTTTTCACGAGAAATGTATGCAGCATTTTTCGATTCCGCCCAGCAGAACTTTTTTATGGAATAACTGTCAATGGAGTAGGGTTTATTCCAAGGTACTATAGTAGAGTTAGGGTGCGGTAGAAAAGTAATTGTGTTTCACATTTTACTATTTCCTATATAAACCTAACCTCAATTCGTAAGACAATAGGAGTGCAACTTTCTTGTCGTTGCACATTCGATCCTCACGTGCTCAAGGTACAGGAACGTAAATATCGCCGATCTTACGGCGTGCCGCTCTCTCCTTGTTTGACGCTCCGGAAGGGTGGAAGTTTGCATCCCGCCACCGGCGTTCGAGCTAGAGAGACGTGGCCCCCATAAAATCGGGATGTTGCGCAAAATATAACTATAACGACTACGGGTGCTGTCTGACGCTCCTGTCGTAATTCATCGCACTCTTGCTGTTGGCTTTGCCTTCCTCCGCGACACCTGCGTCGGCAACTAAGCCCGTTAATTCTTGCGACGGTGCGTTACTCTCCATCGCCTCGACGGTGGCAGCATTCGAGGGCAAGGAGGCGTCGACGCTTCCTGCGCGACGATAACTCGGGTCCTTGCTTACATCTACCCCGTTCCATACCGAAGCGACGTCGTCTAGGTCCTACATTACCCTCCGGACACCCGGGTTGAACCCCGAGTCCCGGAGGTATTTACAGGCACTACCGGCAATTTTACAGGCTTTGCTCTAACTCTCCCGCGCCAATTCCGATCTTAAACCATTGCCCTCTTTAGGCAACATCGTACGTTACTGATGTCAGGATTCGAGTTGCAGTAAATGTTTTGATTCATGATCTGCTTGTGTGGATCAACATGCAAGTAATACTGCAATATTTAGTGGATCTACCTGCTCTGTCTTTTTCACTGACTTGGACGCAACTACTGAGGACCTCGAGCTAACTGCTGTGATTATCTCATGATATTGTTGTGAGTTTGAATTTATGGAAATGCTAATTGGAAGCTATATTGATGGAATTGAGTGTAATAATATTCGTGGATTGGAAATGGATGAGCAAGAAATTGTACTTGGTTGCTAAGTTGTGATGATGGTATGTTCCGATAGTGCCACGCGAGTTTGAAAGATGTTAATGTAAAGTGCACCACGTGTGAAAACTTCGATGATGTTTTGAATGGGTTATGAAAACATCGATTCTAGTAAAGTGTACAGGGGGGAGAATGTTACGGACGGAATCGATGTTTTATCGACTGCGGTACCCGGCGTTGGTTTTTTCCCAGAAAGGTGGTTTTCCCTACGCCCTTGCACACCCGAATGGGGGTATCTCTTAAAATGAAGATGTCCTGTTAGGATAATTATGTAAAGGCCCTTCGAAATGGTGGCGACCTCGATAAAATTATTTATGCGACTTGGAAGTTTGGAAATCATAGAGGACGTCTGCGCTGATGGAATCAGTGTTTGGTATCAGAGCATTCCTACTTATTGTCCTGTAATCGCTTTCAGTAACTTGAGGCCATTTATCACCATAATATAGGAATTTTTCTACTGCTGTAATAAAATGTTATTCTGTTCACAAATAGGCTCTTTAGTGTATAAGGTTGGAAAGGAAGTCTATACTTATGCTGATACTACCTATGTGACTCTACGGAAACATATGTCACTTCTTTTGAGGCAAGTTTCCAAGCGATTAACTAATCTGTAGGATGTCGTCCCAAGCACCTGGCACCCCCACTTCTTACTAATTTTATCTCTACACTCACCTGAAGCTCTATTCCCCTTCCCCCACTGTCCATTTCTACTGCCACAAGTCTTTTAATAGTATGAGGGACTGGAAGGGGGAACTTCGCGACAACCGGGACTGTGGTGGGAGGGGTATAAGTTGCTCGACGCGACGCTATGCGGAGTAGCACTTCAACCTCAAATGAGCAACTACGAAAAATCCGTCAGTTCCAGATAGTTATGAAAGAATCAACTCACTTTAAAAAGCTGCATCTGAGTCCAAATTTGCATTTCCGTAAGGTACGGTTAGCAAAAAAAAATATTCGATAAAAAAAAATACGAACGGTTTCTTATCTCCAGACCATATTGTTTTTTTATGCGGGTTCCTTGTTAGTTTTTACTAACTTATTTTATTATTTCTGATCATAGTACTAATAGTTAAATATGTAATAAAGAAAATATATAAACTCATACTTATATGAAGTGTAGTAACCCATTTTGTAAATGAAAATTCTTTACAAGGTTTCCGCATTATTTAATCTACGTGATTCATTCGCAATTTTTTCGGAATCGAAGTTGCGCGTCACTCGCAGGTGGGCTAACGAATTATGCCTAATCTATGCATCGGATTATCATAATGTCCCTCGTTATATCGCGGATATAGCCTGGAGCGTCTCATCGTTGCGACATCATCTTCGTTGTACCTTTATAGGACTGCCTCTAATTTCAAAATTGTAATTTCAATATATAATGCAGTCTTAATAACACGACATTTTTCTCTTTTACAAAATTTCGATGAACCAAATTGTCCTTACGTTATCTAAAATTTAAGAACTTTACTTAATAAATAAATTCATACAGTTACGAGCACATCATTGTAAACAGTCGACCGATTCAAAATAGGATTTTTTGCGGAAGTCTTGTAAGATTTATCAAAAACATTCAGCAAATGTCTTTTAAAATCTTATTTTATGTTGCTCCTTTTGATACAAAATGCCTCTCTAACTCCTGCAGCACTCCGAACAAATGGGCTAACCTTGCAAAACTGAATACATCGATTGAAAACAAAAATCATAAATTTCAATGTTCCAGTGAAAGGCGAATATAATGAGTAGATGATAAAAATGTGAACGATGAGTTAGGGAAAGGGACGATTATCCCGGTTATCACAGGCCATTTACCGCCGGTATGTACCCTACATTTCTAATTACTCTCCGACGAGTTCTCGTTCTATCGTTTTTTCTCGTTCACCACCTCCTTGTGTCGGGCGAGGACGTAGCAACGGTTGTAATAAAATTTCGCTCGAACGAATATTAAGAGAGGGACGAGAAAAAGACAGCCACTCGAGGAGGGAGACAGTGGAGAAAATTACGAGTCATGCGGTTAAGAGAGAGGGCGCGAGCGTCGGACAAAAGGGAAGTTCGTGAAAAGAGACGGAAGTCGGAAAAGTTTTCCTTCCGCGGGAAAAGTCCAAGTGGTAGCTAGAATATATATTAGCTCAGTCGAGTGTGCATACACGCGTTATCGCGAGAATTAAAGAAAACCAAAAATACGAAAGTTATTCAATTGCAAAGTTCCAGAGCGAGCGCCTCGGCGGAAACGACCGAAGTGCTCCGAGAGCTGGGTCAAACGCCGTAATTTAAGTTTATCGAGTCACTGTCCTCCTATCACCGACCCTCTCGTTACTCGAGCTTATTTATATCACTTTTGTTAAAAAAAAATGTATGAAAAGTCCAGAGAGAGGGGGAGAATAGTGTCCGACATGAATTTCCTGCTCGGTACTACAGGCCACAATTTTTTCTCGCTGTTTCAATATTTTTATTTGATTTATTTATTGTGGTGTACAGATAATTTCTCATTCGTGATGTACTGACGCGAAGCGCGAAACTGCGTGCATGAATTTCTAATGGCTTCGCGTTATTTTTATCCGTTTTATTAAGCTTTTTGTGAATATGCACAGTTAACGGCTGCGGACTTTCCAAACATTGAAAAGCTTTGAAAGGTTCAAAATTCGCTTTATAATAGTTTGATGAAAATGTTTTAAATAATGACTGGGTTGGAATTCTGTTGAATATTACTTTCAATGAGAATCCATTGTTCAATTTTGTTAATATTAGGGTCATTAATTTCTATATCGAAAAAAATAGTGTTGTATTTGTGGCTTTTCTATAAAACCTTGAATAATGTGTGCTAAATGGTAAATTCTAAACTGGCAATGTGTAAACAATTAATGTAGCATTATTAATGTATATCTTGCCAAAGAAGTATGGCTAAGTACACGAAAAAAGTTAGCTGATACATTTTAGCAAATCACCGCTAAGGACTGATGATGCTAAAGACACAAATATGGTTCATAATTTCTGATCGTCTCACTGATACAACGTAGTCCTATCACTGTTTTTTGAGGCTAGAAAAATAATTTTACAAGAAATTTTACCGAATTGATTTGGAGGGTGTACTTCCGAAAACGTCGCGTTGAAATTCATAATCAGAAACCTCAAACACCCCCGAGTAACGACTTTCAAACGAATTTTTCAAACATTTTCAAAATTCGTCCGCCATATTAGATTTGCTGTTTTGAATATTCCCAATTTAACGTTAGATTTGTAATCAGCGACCCCAAAACCCCGGAGTAACAATCTGCCATATTGGATACGCCACATTGAATTTTCAAAGTATGACTCGCAAGCAACAAACCAAGAAGCCCAGTTAGTTTGGTACAGATACGTCAATCTGATCTTGTAAACAGTCTATGTGTATGCACGTATTACATACGTAAGGGGTCAATGGGCTAAGATAATTTAGGGGAAGCAGTAGAAATCCCATTTTAGCCGTCGGATTTTACTTTTCAAATGTCGCAGCAAAATTTTGAACGTTATTGATTAAACCAACACAATTTGAAATAACAATGGTTCTCCGTGACGAAGATGACAAGACATTGGCTCTTTTGTCGATGTAAAACCCGTTTTAACCATTATTAAGGAGGAAAATCGTTGGCACAGTCTCGACACAACGTGGAAAATTCGTTTTAGTGCCACGGTAATTTCACGTTCCCTTTAAATAAGTTTCTAATCGAAATAACCGCGATTGAAAGGATCAGTAAGTCTGGAGCGGAGAGCGAACGAATGCGAGTCGTTGAGCCGCAAACGAGCGCCGGGTACCCGCCGCGAGCGGTTTAACATTAATGGATTTATAATCTAATGAATTTTTAGGTTAGCCTCCGTTCCTTTGGCGGGAAGGAGCGAGGAAGGGGAGGATGAGGTACGGGAAAGGACTGGGAAACCCCGAACTGATATATTTTCGCGGGGATTTATGTAACTGTACGAATTCAGAGAAGGACGCGTTGGGCAAAAAATAGACGGGGGCGAAAAAAGGAGATGGAAGAAAGGATGGATAATGGGGGCCAGGACGGGGCCAGGGCGGGGGGAAATCAGTCGTTAATCTCCCGCCACCGTAGCTCCCGTGAAATCGAGCCATCGCATCGCCTCCTCGCGCCGCTTTCGCACACTAGACTGACCACGAATCTCGGTTTTTCAGGAATCTAAATTCTAATTACGACTTTCTCCCTGAATCTCTTAATTTTATCCAGCGCCCATCCTTATCCAAAAACTTTTGGTAAATCATGTTGCTTGGCGATAGTACATAATGTAATTCAATTTTAACTTTCTTATTAATTTCTAGGCCATGGAAAATTTCTTGTAGTCGCTTACACAGCATCAAAATATGGTGTGCCGTTAACTATTATTTGTATATTTATTAAGTAGGTAGGGGACTCGTACAGGTGTCAGTCCATAGGTCTCCTATTACGAAAAATAAAAAAAAAAAACAAAATCCTTTTGGAGTATTTCTTCATTCTGTATTTCAGAAACCGAGGAGAGCTGATGGAAATAAACATTACAAACGTAGAATACGAATTTTATACAAAGCATTCTTAAAGAAGGGCAGGAAGGCAAGAAATTTATATATCTAATGACCAACTGTTTTTGGAGCAACGCTAACATTTCATTGTACAACGCTAACTATGGGTTTGTCGAATACTCATCATATGTAGCCCTGGTTCCATCCCGGTCTCTGCCACCTGTCATCGGGACACCTCTGTATTTGTTTATAAGTCTCTAATAACGTCGAAGCTCAGGTGGTTCGGATTCCACCTTCATAAACTGTAGGTCCCGTCGCGATTTAGTCCCATTTGGGTTCACAAAAGTCGACGTAAAATAATGTAAAAAAGAAATGTCAATTGTCATACAAAAATCACTGTTTACCATTGAACTGTAATAATAGACATTCAAATCTGTCGAATTTCATCCATCGGTTGTTGTGATTCAAGCAAGGAATGGATGATGACAGTAAGAAAAAGTTGGAAGGTAATGCGATAAATAAGTCCATATGCTGTAGGCCAATACGCTGATAATAAAAACAACTAAAAATCAGATTGCTACCAACTCAGGATTCCGTAAATTGCGTAAACCTAGTAACATTACGTAAAATTAATCTTACTCATTACGTTAGAGGAACAATGTACTATCCTGATACAGTTGTTTTTGAAAATTTTAGGTTGATTCTGATATTTACCAGCTACAATATTTACTGTATCATTATCGTTCCAGACGTAAAACAGTGGGTAACATTACCCATTCTACAAACCATTACTTATATCAGTTACGCTGCCTAGATACTCCAGTAAATGCTGTTTCATATTTGTTATAAATATAAAAATACGCCGTAATAAAATAATTAAAATGATCAACAAAAAAATCCTTTTGGCGAAAATGCACCCTTATATCAGGAAAAAAAGAGCACGCTTAATTTAGAGAATAATAGAAAGGTAACGGAAAAGAGATTTCAATACATTTCAGTATCAATTTTAGTAACTGGAGGTAATCCCTTTTTCAATTGATCACGTTGCTCTCTTTTTCGTGAGTATTCATAAAGTGGACATTCCGTTAATTGCCTAATCCCGACGCAATATTCCAAGGGAGCGGAACAATAGTCTCGCATTCCCTCCCGAGAGGCCGGAAGCCTTGGCGGTGGCGATCGCCTGCATCGTCACGTTACGGAAAAGAAGGGGTTGTACCATGGACGAGTCTGAAATGAAAAAATTTCAAAGCCCCGTACGTACACGGCCCGGCTTTTTCCTACAAATTGCGGAAAGGAGGAAAATAGAAAGAGCGAGACCGAGCGACAAAGGAATAAGAAAATGACCGACGCAAAATTTTCCATCTCTCTCCACCTTTCCCGGGGTTAATATATTTGTGGGGGAAAATTATTTTTAATTTCAGGCAAAGAGGGGGTGACGAGGAGTTTCCTCGACAAAGCTGCCGGTCGAGTGCACGCGCGGAGGCGACCGTGTAAGAATTTCTTAATTAGATTCGAGCAGCCGCCAGGTGGCTTTCTTTTGTTTCGCGAAATATTACGTATAAGCCGCGATGGTTCATGAACCTCCTACTCGAGTGGAGGCGCTTTGAACTGGCCACGCGCGCGATAAAAAAAAGAAGAGACGAGGGGTGGGATTTTGAAACAAAAAAAGAAGGTCGGGATCCTCTTCCACCTTTTTGGTCGAAAAGTAAGAGAGAAAGAGTATAACCGAGGAAAAATCGCATTTCTTCCGGCAAGCCGAGACACACGCGTGGAGTAACACACCGACCCCGTTGGGCTTTGACGGGCCTTCGAGTTCCTCGGTATTAAATAATTCCAGAAGGACGGTCGTACTTTTCTGAGGGAAAGAGCAAGGCCCTACGAAACAGCCCGCGAGCGCTAATGAAAAGCAACGCGTGTGTCTATTCAACGAAGCCGAAACGTAAGGGCCGCTTTATGTGGCATCGCGAAACTCCTTTACCTTTGTCCAATTTATTATTCTCCCTGGAAATTACGTCTACCAACCAGTATGAGCTTGGAGAAGAACCGCGCTGCGGCGAAACGCAAATTTTATTGTCCGAGGGATGCACTTGCCTTGCATGCATGCATGCATGACCTGTGCAATGTCGGCGTATTCGAACGTACTTCTCTATGTCGAACGAGAACTCGAGGATTTTGCTGTAACTGGAATACGACGTGCGTTGCTACCTGAAGATCTTCAATTAGCTCAGATGTTGCATAAGATCTATGGAAACTAGAATCTCATTGCCTGTCATCTTGTCCACTACTAAATTCACAGGAACGCGATAAAAATTTGGCCCATCCCGTCTGGTGTTTGAAATCCTCCAACTGCGAATTGTAAAAAGACTAATTATATATTTAGAATCGATCACAGGACTGGCACTAAACAATTTTTATAATTCTTTAAGGGGAGACTGTGACGGCATTTTCAGCTATATGAAGGAGTTAATTTAAAAATTCGACAAAAATGTTTTTAAACTAGTTTTTTACGAGGAATTCAATGGTCATAAAATAAAATAGGTCAAAACCATTTTTGACCACTTTTTAAATTCTATTTTTTGAAAAAGTTGAAATATTTCAAAACCCATCCGTAATTTTTTAGAAAATATATTTTTATATCTATAAAAAAATTGCCAACTTAAAATTTCCAATTTTACTATTTTTGAAGCATTTTTTTCGTAAAGAGAATTAATTTTCTCCCTGAAAAGGGTTATTTTTAGCATTCTTAATGATATAAAAACACCTTAAAAATAATTTAGAAACTTTTCATTACATTTTCGAAATTAAAAAGTAATATAGAAATAAGAAAATTGCATGAATGTAAATAATAGTATATTATAGTACTAGGGCGTAATTATCGATATTCGATAACATTGGAACTCCTATAAACAAAATGGTAAACAAAATTTCTTATACATTGCAAATTAAAAAATCGACCTTTATTTACTTATTTTCACTGCATAGGTTTTCGACAAAATTTTACCCATCTTCGAAAGACTATCAGCAGAAAAATTGTTGGAGCGTTGCAAAGAGTGCAGAACACAAAATTCAAACGAATGTTTACACAGCCTTATTTGGAACAAGTGTCCAAAGGAAAAATTTGTATCGAAGCAACGTTTGCAAATATCAGTTGCTGGGTCTGTTGCGGAATATAATAATGGATTCCACAAAACTGCTGAAGCATTTTTTGAGACAAACAATTTGAGCTTTGGAAAAGCTAGTAGCAAAATCGCTCGTCGTCGGGACCAAAGGCGCTTAAGAAAGGGCACCATTAAAAATAACAAAATATTTCAAAGAACGAGAAAAGCTAAAAAAATTACAAAGAGAAAATTAGAGCTTTCCCTAAAACACTCTGAAGGTGAAACATATAAAGCTGGTGGATTCTAATGTCAATAAATACAGTTTTTCGTATAGTAATTCAATAAATAATTTATAAGGTACAAAATATCTTGAAAAGTTTTAAAATTATTATTACGGTGTTTTTATATTATTAAGAATGCTAAAAATAACCCTTTTCAGGGAAAAAATTAATTCTTTTTATGAAAAAAATGCTTCAAAAATAGTGAAATTGGAAATTTTAAGTTGGCAATTTTTTTATAGATATAAAAATATATTTTCTAAAAAATTACGGATGGGTTTTGAAATATTTCAACTTTTTCAAAAAATAGAATTTAAAAAGTGGTCAAAAATAGTTTTGACCTATTTTATATTATGACCATTGAATTCCTCTTAAAAAACTACTTTAAAAACATTTTTGTCGAATTTTTAAATTAACTCCTTCATATAGCTGAAAATGCCGTCACAGACTCCCCTTAAAGGGTCGCATTCTTTAACCCTTTGAAGCATACATTTTTCTTTACACGGAAAATGGCTAAAAATTGTTACTCGGGGGTTTTCCAGGTCGCTGATTAGGAATCTGAACTCAGATTTTCAAAATTTAATATGGCCGTTCCAAAATGGCGGACCGTAATGTTGAAAAGTTACTAGATTGATATGAAACTGGACACCCCTGGGGTTTTTGGGGTCGCTGATTACGAATATGGTATTAGATGGCAAACCAATAACAACTTTAGTTATGTTCGACCAACAATTTAGAACTAAATGATGAATACCTGTAAATTTTAGTCACGAATTATGAAATTTTAACATTCTGGTCCACCATTTTGGATCCGCCATATTCAATTTTCAAAATCTGTAGTCATCAGCGACCACGGAAACCCCCGTGTATTCACTTTCAACCCGATCAAGAAACTTTTTACATTTTGGTCGGCCATCTTGGATTGGCCATTTCGAAGTTTTAAAATCTGTCGTCAGATTCGTAATCAGCGTCCCTAAGAACTCTATTATACTAAATTTCAAACAATTATATCTTAATAACTGTTTTTATACATTCTTGTATCACTATAGTAACGTAAAATAGCTAAAACACCGATCTAATTGCAATAACTGCAATTTAAATGAGCAAAAATAAAAGAAACGGAGGTGGTAACGTGGGTTACCACCGTGCTTCTAAGGGTTAAGTGGAACTAAACCGCACAGTGGCGCGTCGGACACCTTGTGCCTCCCACCATGTTACCGATTATATAGTTTTCCCCTCCCATTCACCATTCATTTTTAAGCGAACAATATAGCTAGTGAGAGGGTGAGAGGCGGAATAGATCAGCTGGAAATGGGTTCAACAATACGGGTTTGAATAAAAAATAAACATGAATTATTCGTCTTCCCTAACGCTAATTAAATGAGAATCTTTAAGCTTCATGTAGTCTATTAATCTTGATTTTAACAATTTCTTGCGGAGACAAACAAATTGTGTCATATAAATACAATTTATCTGTTCATTTTGCAATATTATAGATAACATATAGCTACCTCGAGATTTTCTAAACACGCCTTTGTAGTTAATAATAATGTCGGTTCGAAAAAAAAATTAGTAACCGAGAGTTGAGGTAGTAATGATTTATATTAATAAAGAGCCAAAACTGCTAATTTGTTAGTCAAGATTTGCCAATTTTAAATTAGTCATTGTAATTTTGGATAACTGTTACTAAAAGGAATTCGTTAAATTTTACTTACGAATTAGTAGTTATTTACTCATTATTAAACTGAAAAAAAAACATTATATAAATATGTACTTGCCGGTTAGCTCCCAAATATTTAGTCACATTAGCTACATATTAGTTCTGTTCTTGCAACTGACGTATGATATTGAACGAACATTTAGTAAATTCTAAATGAACTAGCAATAACAGGCACCCACGTATTTAGTCAGTATTACGAATTTTTGTAATCAATGTTGTAAAATGATTGGTGATTAAATTAGTGGCCGACTTTTCACTCCGTTGCTAGTAGCTTTTAGATTCAAATTTAGAGAATATAATTAACTGTAATCATTGAATACACATTTTCATCCTTTTTTAATTGAATAAACAGTGCATTAAGAATTTCTTTATTTTTGTTACAACCCCGTTCAAAATAATACATCACCTTTCAGAAAAAATACTCTAAATACGAAAATATTCGAAAATTTCGTTTATGAAGATGTTCGAACGGGCAGGTCCCTTCGTTTTGACGCAAACATAAATTTCAAATGATCCGAGCAACGCAAAGAAAAAAAAAGAAGATGCATTTCGCTCGCTGTAACGAAAAAAATCGGTTATAAATAATCCTCGAAAACTGTCACACGCAACGTCCTAAAAAAACACTAGCGCGAAAAGGTTCGACCACGAACGAACGAACGAATGCCATGCGGAAATAAATAATCAAATGATCCATCCCCGGCCTTAAAAGCCATGAAAATGGCCACATCGGTGCGAAGGCGAAGAACGCGTTGTATACGGGAAACGCGCGCGTGCTGCAACCGCGGAGGCTGACGAGAGATATAAATTTTGATAATTCCGAAATTGTGACGGAACGAAGAAAAATTCGCGAACGCGCCTTGAAAAGTGGGAATAAATCGCATTGCCTTTGTCAACAGGCCCGGACCAAAACCCGGCCGCTTCTATCTGCACTTTTACGCAGGACCCCCCTTGCAACCGCAGCCCCCAACGACACCTCCCTTATAAAAACGATAGCGCCAGAGCCGCATTTTCGACTGGGTACGCGTGTGCATACATTTTTATCAATTATTAAGAACTCCCCCTACCCCCCATTGTCCCTCCGGCTCTATTTTGTGCAGTCCACGTGCGAATCGTGCTTTCTCGTTTCAGCTTGTGCAACGACGACGTCGGCACTCGTTGCAGCAGTGGCAGGGACATTAATAACTGCTCCATCCCCTTCTTCGACCCCGTTCGACCCCCTCTTGGACAGGGTAATAATAAAATATACGAAACGCAACTACCACCGTCGCGGCTTTGGCCCTCCGACTCGGCGACACGTCGCGGTGTTCGCCACCCCCGGATCCTCCACCCCCGACACCCATCGTCGGCGAAACCCGGCCACCCCCGGAGGGTAGGTTATACTTCAGCCTTTGTCGCTTCTCCGCAAACGGATAATACGCGCGGATACCGCGATAAGATGAATGACTGAGATTTTTCAAAATAACGTTTTTACGACTCGTCCGCTTTTCAGGCACTATCCGCTAGGCGAGTTAGTCGATGTACGGTGGCAAAATGCACACATCGTCGGGTCATGGAGGTGTTCACTCGAATCATTTGTAATGCGAGACTGGAATTATTCTCAATGAATGAAATTGGCGGAGACTGGGCGATATTGTGGGAATTTTTTAAATTTAGTTGTCGAGAGAGAGAATTCAAGCTTTCAGCGTTATTCTGGTAGGTTAAGCGCTCTTGTGAATGGCCGAAAACGTTTAGGAGAAGCTTTTGGTTGTAACCAAAGATGGTAAATACTGAAATGCTCATTCAAAGGTTGTCAGTGACTATTTGAACGTTATCCGACTCTGCAGTCATCATTATAACCGTTATCTGCTTGATGCCTCTTGTAAAAAAATAATGTATCCCTTTAAAACTGTTAACGGATAACACAGGACCACAAAAAAAAATTGTTTCGGGATAACTTGAATCAGAAATAGTGAATCTTGGCCGCTGAAAACGAACCCGTTATTTGATTTGGCCCATCACGTCAGGATTTTGAGATATCTGATCAGAAAAATATTCAAAAATATACTTGTTGGCAATTTAAGGTTAGGATATGTGAAAAATCTGAAACAATGAGTTAACTTGAACAAAGAATTCGTTTTTAGCGATCAAAAATCTATAAGATCCGCCACTTCTAATTCCAATTGTGTAAACAAAAAAATGTTGCCGTGTTGTGCTATTTTTTTCGAGAAGTATCTTCAGTGATAAATTACACTGGACCTCAAAACAATTTTTTAGGGGAGATAACTTGAATCAGAGGTACTGGATTTTAAGACGCTGAAAATAAATTAGTTGTCCAATTTCACCCGTGACGTCAGATATTTTACATATCCTAACCTCAAATTGTTAAAAAGGATACTTTTAGTTAGTTTTCGGAACAGATATCTTGAAATCCTGACATGATGGGTCAATTTGGGTAACAAATTCGTTGTCAGCGGCCAAAAATCTATACGATTCACTACCTCTGATTCAAGTTATCTCCCCTAAAAACTTGTTTTGCGGTCCTGTGTAATAAACCACTGAAGGTACTTCTCGAAAAAAATAGCACAACACGACAACATTTATTTTTTTACGCAACTTGAATTAGAATTGGAGGATCTTATAGATTTTTGGTCGCGAAAAATGAATTCTTTGTTCAAGTTAACTCATTGTTTCAGATTTTTTACATCCTAACCTTAAATTGCCAACAAGTATATTTTTGAATATTTTTCGGATCAGATATCTCAAAATCCTGACGGGATGGGCCAAATCAAATAACGGGTTCGTTTTCAGCGGCCAAAAATCTATAAGATCCACTATTTCTCATTCAAGTTATCGCGAAACAATTTTTTGTGTGGTCCTGTGTAATTGATGAAAAATTATCTAATATCAACATTCAGAGTTACAGAAAAGCTGGGGGATGCAATACCACATCCCCATTTTACGTGCACACCGAAGTGTTTAAAGAGATTTTGTTTCTTTGAATAAGTAGTGTTTAAATGATGGCACAAACAAGATTTGGAAGGATGACTAATGTTTGTAGCAATGGTTGTTTTTTTTAAGTTGCTGATATTTGGTATATAGGGATTTCTGATGACGATTACGAATCCGGTATCCGATTTTCAACATTAGTGATGACGAATTCAAACAAATGTTAAAAAAACTGGTGAATTTATGTTTTACTTGCCTACATATAACGGCATTGAAGGAAACAAAATTATTGACACTTTCTCCGCAATTAGTACATTGTGCAACTAGGAAGCAAAACAGCATTTTGCGCTTAGAGTATGAGGACATTCCTTTTACCGACTGCAAACATACCTCTAGTGAAGATGCATTTAAAAACGAATCAATGAAAAAGTGCCGCAAAAAAAATGAAATAACTTGAAAAAAACTTGGAAAAAAAATGACTAACGAAAAAATGACCTATGCGGTCATTTAC
The DNA here is from genome assembly GCA_030407085.1 of Trichopria drosophilae. Taxonomy (NCBI): domain Eukaryota; kingdom Metazoa; phylum Arthropoda; class Insecta; order Hymenoptera; family Diapriidae; genus Trichopria; species Trichopria drosophilae. The sequence goes on along the minus strand of CM059585.1, from coordinate 115,972,217 downwards.
GGCCATTCAATTAAATTTCAATCAAAAATTTCATATGAAAATCCAAGTTCAAATAAATTGAAAGGTACATGTCTTACTATTTTCGAGGTCGCTCTTTTCAGTGCTGTTGTCAAAATTGAGCTATCTTAATTAGATAATTAAATATGGCGATTTAAAAGTTAAAATAACGCGAAAAATCGAGTGTTCTTTTTTATAAAACATTTTTTTCTCATCGAAAGAATATTTATCGTCAGAAAATTTCTTCATTAAACGTGGACCCAATAGTTATAATATTAAGATACATATTTTTAATATTTAAAAACTAACATGGTGATCACAAAATGGCGACTCCAATGACAAATTTCTAATTAAAACATAACAATTGTTTTTCTTGAAAACTATAGACTTCAGAAAAAATTTTCTAAGAATAAATACGTTTTAGAATGAGTCAAAAAATCCTCTCAAAATTTTTCAGAATGTATTGTTACAATTTTTTATTTTTCGAATATTCGAAAAATCGAAATTTTTAAAAAAGTCGCCAAAGAAATCTGAAAAAATTTGAGAGTGTTCTTTGATCAATTCGAAGACATTTTTGTTCTAAGGAAATTTTTTCTAAAGTCTACAGTTTTCAAGAAAAAAAATTATTAAACTTTTCTAAATTTCAAGACTAGTAATTTTTTTTCTTGAAAACTGTAGACTTTAGAAAAAATTTCCTTAGTACAATTGTAAAAAATGTCTTCGAATTGGTCAAAGAATACTGTCAAATTTTTTCAGATTTTTTGAACTATTTTTTTTTAAATTTCGATTTTTCGAATTTTTGAAAAATAAAAAATTTTAACAATATATTCTGGAAAAATTTGAGAACATTTTTTGACTCATTCTAAAACGTATTTATTCTTAGAAAATTTTGTCTGAAGTCTATAGTTTTCAAGAAAAACAATTGTTAAGTTTTAATTAGAAATTTGTCATTGGAGTTGCCATTTTGTGATCACCATGTTAGTTTTTAAATTTTTTAAAAATTTATCTTGATACTGTAACTATTGGGTCCACGTTTAATGAAGAAATTTTCTGTCGACAAATATTCTTTCGACGAGAAAAAAATGTTTTATAAAAAAGAACACTCGATTTTTCGCGTTATTTTGACATTTAAATCAACATATTTAATTTTCTAATTAAGATAGCTCAAGTTTGACAACAGCATTGAAAAGAGCGACCTCGAAAATAGTAAGACATGTACCTTTCAATTTATTTTAACTTTGATTTTCATATGAAATTCTTTATTGAAATTGAAGCGAAAAAAGTGTCCTGCTTGACGTTAATGGGTTAAAGCCACTCCAATCATATTTTTCTGGGGCAAACAAAAGCCAAGAATATTTTACTAATTATGACAACTTATTTATCCCTGGTTTTATATTTTAAATATCTCGTATAAAAATATTTCTTATATTTAGTATCCTCAAGAACGTTTTCATCAAAAGTTAGAAAAAACAACGTTTTAGTCTTATTAGTACCCGTCATATAAATATAAATACATTATTATATATATAATCCAATGCGACCCATCGTACGGGCTTGCTCCAGATCACGTGACAATAAAATGGACTGGCCATATCGCTGTACATCGCGAGAGGAAGCAAGTCCCAGTGTAGGCCAACTCCAGGGGTTGCATTCCCAGTAAACGAAAATGGATTCATTTTAATGTTTTTGAATATGTTCCTTAATCCCTGATTGAATTTGCTTCGATTGGACATGTTTAATTTTTTATTACTTTATTTATGGATTCGCAAGGATCTCAAAAAATCAACTTGAATCACTCGGGAGGAATTGGCTTGGATTGATCATATTTTATTTTTGGTTCTATTATTTTTAGATTCGCAGGAATTGGAAAAAATTTATTCGAATCCCTCCTCAGTAATTCGCATGGATTGGGAAACGTTTTAATTTCGGTAATATTATTTTTGGAGTCGCTGTGATTAAAAAAATCGAAATTACGTACTCAAAGGCATTAAAATCAATCCATTTAAATCTATCGCCAATCCATTTCCGTTTACTGGGTTGTAACGATATGATTGATGTTTTAAGGTTGATCGTATGTATTATTGCGCGAGAATCCTATAAACGCAGTAAGGTTAATTTTTATTCAGCGGAAGCACTAAATATTATTAAAGAATTCATGTTGCATATGAAATTACGCGTCCCAACGTGTTTATGACACAGTAATAATACAAAGAAAGTAACAAAGCTGGCTATAATCGCGTAGGAATACCATCGGGAATAATAAGAACATATTATCTGATTACTCAATTACAATATTTTGAGAATGGCGGTGAATTTTTCCGCACGCCCCTTTTTTCCTCTCGCGCTCAGAAGGCAAAGGGAAAACTAGGAGAATTATAATTACCGGTATTTTATTTAAAATTCCACGTACACCGCGATTATCTCGCGGTCACACACCGTATGCGGAATTTAAATCGTTCTCTCGTCGTAAGGTATAATGCGGAGGAAAATGAGAGGCGAGTCGCGCCACACGCTACATCTGCCCCTTATACGAGCGGGGGCGGCAAAGGGGCCAGGGGGCGGGAACGAGGGATAACATTTGTAAAAGCAGCGTTTGTCTTCTTGATGCTGTTCTTTTTCGAAAATTACACGGCCCTTTTTTCTTGCCGCGCTGCAAGCTGCACAAGCTGCCGCCGCAAGCTCGCGTCCAGGAAATCCGCGAGAGTATCTCTGCAGAGCGCGCGAACAAATTTAAATTGTTCTTTCGAATTTTGTGATGATTTTAATTAAAATTTCTCAACGGCATACCCATTATGAACGTTAAAATGCTCGTTATTGCATTCCCGGTTACATTTTCGAATTAATGACGCTGCGTGCGGACAATTGTTATCGCACGCGAAGGGTTAATCGCTGTTTTCAACTTTCGTATGAGGAGAGGTCGTATAATTGGGTGCAACATTATTCCCGACCGCGAATAGTGTCTTTGTAATCTGCGTGTAATGGAATTATTCCCAACATCGTTTTTGACCATTTTTCCACTGTCTTAAGTGTGGTTGTTTTGTTAGAATTGTCTTTATTGTTGTATTGTAGTCGTTTGTCATGAATTATTACACTGACTCACTTAAGGGATATGAAACAACTCAAAAAACCCCCACCACAAGTTAGAGAAATCCGTGTAAAGTAAAAAAAATATGTCGACACAATTTTGTAATCCCATCACTTTCTCATCCCATTTATTTATTTTTTCGATCATTACACACTCAAATAATTGATAATTGTTTGAAAACAAGAAATATTACAACTTCCAGTCGCCATCTTGGAGCTGCCATTTTGTCAGAAAAGAAAAAAATTATCGCGAAATGAAAGGACTTTAAAGAACAAATTCTTTAAAACTTTGTCTTCTTATATTTGTCAGGATCGATGATGTTTATCTGAAACTAGAATTTGGAATTTCAAAATGGCGGATCCAATATGTCAAGATTGACAAATTTTTAAATGTCGGAACTAATAAAGTAGAGATACACGTCGAAAGTGGATTCATTAACGAAAGTGGTCACTTTTTAGTTCTCTCATTATAAGTCTGGAATTTGAACTTAAAATGACGTAACATTTTGCTAAATACAGATGATAGACATACATTTAAAGCTAGAAAGAAACCATTTTGATCTTAGCGATTCTCGATTCGGAGTTATCAAATAATCAATATTTATACGATGAAATAAAATATTAAAACTTTCAGGCGCTATCTTGAAGCTGCCATTTTGTTTAGAAAAAATGATGGAAGAAGAAAAATCCGACAAAAAATTCTTTACAACTTTGGTCTTCGTATAGTTTTCAGGATCGGTGATTGCGAATCTGAGACCAGAATATGGAATTTCAAAATGGCGAATCGAATAGAGCAGAATTGAAAATTTAAAAATAATGTCGGAACTAATAAAGCGACTATAAACGTAACACAGGCGGTTACATTAACAAAATTGTCACTTACAAGTTGTCTGGAAAATCTGGAATATGAATTGAAAATGGCGTATAAAATACACATTGTATATCAGAAAATATCCAGAAAACAATATTTACCTCTTGGTTACTAGTATCTGTTTTGAAAAATGATTAATTTTCACAAAATATTTCACATCATGTCATACATACTTATTGTATTATTTATGTACGTTTCAAGTTCAGAACAGTGAGTAAAGTTGTTTAAAATTTAAATTTTCAGAAGCCACAATTTAAATTGCTGCGGTTCCCAGCTGTCCACGAAAGAAGTGCGGAAAGCTCGTTGGCATCCAGGTTCAACACGAGATTCACATCTAGTGGTTTTGACGTCAGATAATGTCTTCCGGTACGTAAATTCTCATGAAATTTATTCAATTTTATGATATATTTTTTTTTTAATTTTATCATTTATACAAATACACAAGCATCTGAATTTTAAAGATAACCAAACTTTATTTTGTAAACATTACTTTGTAGAATTTCTGAATATAAAAAATATTCTATTTCATTTTCTGTACCTACTTTTTGTTATTATTAGTTGCTCGTGTGTACTTGTTTTTTTTTATTTTTACAGTTAAAAAGATATTTTTAAAGGTCAAATATTGGTCCACTGGAACTATTAAAAACTGAGACTTCGATCATTATTATATGAGACGGTGATGCCATTTAATTTATTTTAAAATGCATAGATTGTACGAATGTAATACGGATTCGAAGCCCAAACTACTAAAAACTTGGAAAGTTGGGCCCAGTGTTCATTCTCCCTCGAAGATTCCAAATTTTGCATCTCTTGGTGATACGGCAGTCGATTTTGATTTTGCTACACCCACGGCCAAACTCGAAACTAATAAGAAAGTAAGTTTTAATTAGACAATGTTTTAAAAAATATCATAAAATATTGTTTCAGTGTTCGATTATTTTGAGGAAACAATGTAAAAGCAATATACATTTTGTTTCAATTCAATGCTGTAAAATATAATAATTATATTTAATAAGAAATGTCACAAAATTAAACATATATTTTTAACTCTTAACATGAAAATTAGAACATAATAAAGAAATTAATATCAATGCAGAATGAAAAGAATGTGAAAAAGGGCCCTAATGTATCAGTGTATTTCCTCAATATTATCCATAATATTTGACACGATCATCAACATTTTGTATTTATTTATATTTTATTATGTTCAGGACTTAATCTTGATTTTTCATCATTGGAATATAAACTTATGTCGGCTACTAATTCCGACATTTTCCTTTAACCCATTAAGGCCTAAACGGACACATTTTGAGCACCAGTTTAAACGTCGATAATTTGCATATAAAAGCATTTGGAAAAATTGTACTCCTACTATTTCTGGCGTAAAATTGTATGCTCTTTCAGAATCTTTCAATAAAATGAAAAGCAAAAAAGTTATACACGTTTGTTTGTAAAAAAAACATGGTTTTTAAACATTTATTTTTCATTCTAACATCACTTTCACCTCGAAATTGGTTTGGGAAACATGTCTAAGGTGAACATATCGCGTCCATGGATCCTTAGGATTAAAACGTACCGTGGTCTAATTTGAATTTCAAGATGTCGACTCCCAAAATGGCGCCTAGAAGCTCAAAAATCTTTTTAAAACTTAACAAATTTTTTTCTTAAAAACTGTAGACTTTAGAGAAAATTTGCTAAGAACAAAAATGTCTTAGAATTGGTTAAAGAAGCTTCTCAAATTTGTTCAGATTTTTTAAATAACTTTTTTAAAAATTTCGATTTTTTTAATTTTCAAAAAACCAAAAAGTGTATCAATACATTGTGATAAAATTTGAGAAGGTTCTTTAACCAATTCTAAGATATTTTTGTTCTTAGCAAATTTTCTCTAAAGTCTATAGCTTTCGAGAAAAAAAAATTGTTAAATTTTACAAAGATTTTTCAGCTTCTAGGCGCCATTTTGGAAGTTGCCATCTTGAAATTCAAATTAGAACACGGTACGTTTTAATCCTAAGGGTCCATGGACGCGATATTTTCACCTTAAACGTGTTTTCTAAACCAATTTCGAGGTGAAAGTGATGTTAGAATGAAAAATAAATGTTTAAAAACCATGTTTTTTTAACAATCAAACGTGTATAACTTTTTTGCTTTTCATTTTATCGAAATTTTATTGAAAGATTCGGAAAGAGCATATAATTTTACGTTAGATATAGTGGGAGTAAAATTTTTCCAAATGCTTTTATATGCAAATTATCGACGTTTAAACTGATGTTAATACATGGGTCATTAAGTGTCGGACCTGTCGCGTAGATGGTGCTGATAGTGTCATGTTGCTTTTGTTTTTTCGGTAGTAACAACATCCAAAACAAACGATTGGATGACACAATCAAATAGAAAATGGCAGATTTTGCCAAAAAAAGCCCGGATTTCACTGATCTTCAGAAACAATAGGGAATATGGTTGACGATTCCAATTACTTCCTATTCCAAAATTCATTCACAGACTTTATATCAAAAGATAATCTACAAGACGATATTTAACTTGGATTATGTAGTAACTGAAGCTTATTTTGAATCAATAAACAACTCATTCTTTAGGATAAGCATCGAAAAACGTTGAAACGATACTATTATCACGGATGGTGCTGACGAATAAAGTCCAATTTTGCAAAAGATATGTTTGAACTAGTTATTTTCGGGACATAATGATCCATGCCTTCATAGTTGTATTTGGAAGAAAAATGGTTGGTTTTACTTGTCTTCCAGTTATCTTGTCAGCCAGTCTACAATTTGTTCGAAATACATTATAATTTCTCCTTTATAATATTTCTGAAGGATCCACCACATCTTTTTAAGTTACTCATGCGTAATCAGCATCATGAAATTAACGTTTTGAATCGACATTTTCCGGCAATTTTAAAATCTGATTCTTTGTTTTGTAAGTAATGTAAGGTTCTCTAAGTTAGAACCACAATTCGTTAGTTGGGCCGACCAATACCAAACTATGTTTAGAAAGTAAGTGCGACTAACGCCTTTTTTCTGTATTATTACTGTCTTATTCCAGAATTGAAATTTTGTTTTAATTTAGAACGATAAGGTCTCGTGGAACGACATCGAATGGCCGATTTTGGTATTGCGTGGAAATGGAGAAGTACTCATCGTGCGAGGCAACGTTTTAGTTGGCGAGTGAGTATTTATCCAAAAAATTTTGAATATGAGGTTATGTGCATTTCCAGAAAAACTGTAATTTTTATGTAACTTCGTGTTTCTGATGAAAGAGCTGTCATTTTCACAGTATAACACAATATTCAATTAAAATAACCTATTTATCCAAAATATAAATACTGATATTATTGTCTTAAAGCATATTTGGGAAATTAATAATATTTAAATCGTTGCAGATCTTGAAGCTATTGAATTCTATCACGAATTTAATTAAAATTACATTACTCGCGTAAATGTCAAGATTATTTATTATTTTTAGTTTTATTATTTATCCGCTACATTTTGATGTTCAAACATTCAATGGTGGATAGCACAGTTAGTCTGCACTTTTTGCATTAGTAATTTTTCAGAGATTGAGACTCATAACGATTGTTTAGCTTATTATGTCGAATTATTCATGTTCTAGCACTTGTGAGAACGACACAGTATGCGTGTGTTCAATGCCATACATGTGCGCCACCACTCGGTGAGCGTTCGACACATTACGTCTCTTGAATCTAAGATTCTACGAAGATCGTTCAGTTAAAAACGCGGCACTTACTGTTTTTCAGTAATTTTTGAAAGATTTCTACTCCGCGTTATTTTAATGCCGGCTTTTAACCTAAAACATTCATTTTCTACTTTTATTTGGACAAAAAAATGACAGTTTTTTATATTGCCCTTATATTTAATAATGTGTTTATTAGTAGACAATAGCAATTTGATGAGCTCAATTAACGTCAGGTTTTTGTATGTTGACTTAGTTTCGCAAAGCCTGTCGTACTAGGCTCCCTCGCCATGTATCCTGCCTCTGTTGACAATTACGGCGTGGAGTCTTGCTCGATCATGTGCTTACCGACTACGCCGCCTATAGTAATTATCGCCGCGTGCACAGGGCGAATTTATCATGCTATTCTGCTCCGAGAGAATCTTGAAGACGACGAAAAGAAGGTGAGAATTTACGATCAACAACTTTGAAATTGATCCTTATGCTAAGAAATATAATGAATGTGTTAATTTAATTTTAATCCAAATTCAGGTAGACATATCACAGAAGTCATCGTTTTTTTTCTTCGAAAAAAATTCGAATACGGAGTCAGATTTGTAGTGTTTTTGAAATTTTAAGAAATTTGAGGTTATCTACCTGGGGGAACATTATCTCGACCAGTTAATGCTCATTATAAAAGTTTTTTCTATCCCTACAATTCATCTCATATTTATTTCGTTTTTGTTTCATCTGATAAGTTTATTTTATAAGTTACATTATAATTTGTTATACATAAATACTTATTTAAAGCACCGTAATTTTGAAAAGGGTCCACAATACTGCCGAAACGGTGTTATTTTTAATTTTAACCAGGTTTAATGGATATTCTAATTTTTAAGAAAATTATTTACTTCAAGGACTATATTCATGAACAAGAAGATTTTCCTTGTTTTTATTTAATTTATAAATCGAAAGGAATTCCACTACTGAGAGTAAAAAAATTTAAGAAATTAATCAAGTGGTTTGTTTTTTTCATGGCCACAGTATGGTTCAAACTATAGCCTTCATGCTCCGGAGGATGCTTTGTATGTATTTGAGTGTGTAGAATTGGAATTGGGACTATTTTACACGGACGAGGATAAAAAGTATAGTTGCCCCATTCTTTTACACCCAGACAAATCAAATAGATCAAGGTTAGAGTTTATTTTTTAAGCTACACGTCGTCATATTATTGTCGTTTAATTATTTATGTGTGGTAATTTCTCAGGAGATAATAGAGAAAACTACAACTAATTATCAGAAATTAATAGAATGATGCTAGTAGAAACTATTACCAAGTACAAAACCATGGAATAGGAAAATAATAAGTACTTTAGTTAAGTTTAATATTTTAATGGTTTTAATAACTAATAGCGAAGCTTATATATTTAAATGAAAACTAGCAAACTTAACATATTTTTTAAATTTATTTTATTCCTGTTTGAGGTAGTAATGAAGCCACAAGTATAAAAGTAGGAATTGAAGTAAATATCTACTAAAATTTGTAATAATATACAGGTTCTATAATAGTAAAGTCCTGACGAAAAAAACTGCAGTCTTAACCAGTTTTATTTACCTTATTATACGTTTTTAATTAATTAACTGTCGCAATTAAGTGGATGCACGAATGTAGGTACATAGATGACAGGTAATGAAAAAAGTAATTTCTCTAAGAAATGTGTACTTTACAATCGTATTTACTTTCTGTAATTTAATTATTATTTCTGTGCTAAGGCTGTAAAATATATTAACTACAGCATATTACCACTAGTAAAGTTTGTAAGAGTAACGATTTAAAATCTTGAAAGTGTAAACTCACTGTACAACAGTGAAATCTCAGTTTTAGGTACAGTATCACTCTCCTTAAAGTGAAATTTTGTACAAAGAAATATTTTACTGTAAATGTCACTGTCTATTATCCCATTCGGTAATCGCAAACAACGAGTGGTACTGGTATGTTCAATTCAGAACGCAAATTTCTTATATACGTAATTAATCGTATTTCACCGCTTGCGAGAATAATACTGCATAGGGTGTTCGATAAGATACATATGCGCCACCAAGCGGCGAGTGTTCAATACATCAGCTTCTCTAGTCTTTCCGTCAAATTATCTGACTAAAGTCAGCTGAAAATGGCTGCACTCAAAAGTGAAAATTTCACTTTAATATTTTACATCTGCAGTTTTCAACATCTGTATGTTATGTATTACCGATATTGCAAAACTTCGAAATCAATCATTTCTTATGGAGAACTTATCGAACTTTATGAATCTGTCATTAATATTTCAACAAAAATCTGAATCTAAATCGGTACGTTCGATTATTTACAAAAAAGTCGAGTTTTCGTATCAAACATTTTCAGAAAAAAATCCGTGGACCCCAAAATTTAATATATATGGATAGTAAAATGTTTCAATAGAGATATATCCAATGGGTGTCATTAGTTCTGCTGTTAGTTATAATTATTAGCGCTAGAGGGATATTCGCTTTCAAATATTAAATTCAATAGTTAGTAAACACAAAATGTTACATAAAAAAAGATCATTTGTTTATTTACATATTGTATCATACAGAACCAAGAAATATCATAAAATATCAGTACTAATTTACTTAATACGTATAGTATAATCTCGATTATTAACGAGCATGTTACTTATATGTATATTACTAAGAATTTTGAAAATTTTCATAATTATGTTGAGTATTCGTGTCCATCTGAATTTATTAAACAACGTTATCTATAGTTTATAGTATTATTTGCAATGGTGACATGACGAAATATCAATTTAACGATTCGTGCACATCAGAGAAATTACCACATATAGATTCTACATTATATGACACAACGAAATACTGGTAATATGTAATTGTAATATGATTAATTACACGAAAATTTAAATTTTAGATATTTTTGTTCGCACAATGCTGGAATTCATATCGTAAATATGACCATGGTTTCCCAATTGGATGACTTTATCTCTGCAAATGAAGGTTAGTTTTTTACCTACTTAATAACATTTTCGATAAATCATTTAGCATGTATCAATGTAAGAATGTTCATATCAAATTAAACTTTAATGGGTCGAATTATGCTTCTGGTTGAGAGTCAACATAAAAATGGATTTCAACAACCATAAATTCTACATCCTATACGTTTTCTATTAGCGTAAGAAATATTGTAGAAAAGTTTTTAAATTAAGTATTAAATAAATCTGAAAATTAAGTTGCAATCGATTAAGATCAACGTTCAGCAAAAGCAATGTAAAATGTATGAAAAAATATTAAAAAGTATAATTAAGCATTGGACAAATGTCTACTTGATACCTGTACAAATTATAAAATATAAGCCCGTGAAAAAATGGATTATATATAATTATATATAAATTTAGATGCAATTATATATAATAATATATAATTATATATTTTTATATACGATTATATATAATTATATACAATTTTTGATACAATTAGATCCAATTATATATTATTATATATAATTATATATAATTATATATGGATTTTGGCCGTATATAATTATATATAATCGTATATAAACATATATAATTATATATTACCATATATAATTGTATATAATTGACGGCTTTGTATATAATTATATACGGCCAAAACCCATATATAATTATATATAATTATATATAATTGGATCTGATTGTATCAAAAATTGTATATAATTGTATATAATCGTATATAAACATATATAATTATATATTATTATATATAATTGGATCTAATTGTATCAAAAATTATATATAATTATATATAATCCATTTTTTCCCGGGAGATGAGCAATTTCTATTGTAGGCAAATCATTAATAATCATTAATAAATGTGTCGAATTAAATAACTTCATACCGTCGAAAATTTATTTATTAATAGTTAAAATATGTTAATGGAATTATCAAACCATTTGTTAATATTAAAAATCCGATTTTAATATTTAATAAATTATTAATAAACAAAATTTATTTGACATATTTATATAAATCTGTTTATTTCAGTATTATTTAGAACCATTAATTAAATACGTTGCATATAAAAGCGAATGAAATTGTTTAAATATGATAAGTTAGAAATATCTACATGTAAAACATTCTCCTACTTGATTATTTTTCAGGTTTTCATAATTGTTTTTGCGTTTCTTTATGTATTTGTTTTCTTTTGTTCTATGTTTTAAAGATTTTAATGAATACATTTTAAATAATCTATAAAAACGCAATTTTAAAAGATTTATTTCAATTAGTTAAATTATTAAGTACGAGTGTCATTAAGGTTTTTTTTTGGGTCTACATCGGGCAATAGTATTAAAAATGGTTTCTCCTTGTCTCCTATGTCTAGCGATCCTCCAAAGTCGTTTTTCGATATGTCAACTATAAATAGAAACACAGTAACGCAAAAAAGGTAAAAATGTATGGGATTGTAATGACTTATTGAATAGCCCCGACAAGGATGTCAGAATGATCATTTTTTGCTATGACAAAAATTCAAAATGACAGATCCAATATGGCGGATGAATTTAAAAAAAAAATGTATTGAGAACCAGTAATTTACGAATAATAACTACTACTGCTTAATTTTTAAGATATCTACATGGTTTTGAGAATTAACCCGTTTCGTCCTGAAATGCCGTAAATTTTGACTTTCTGAAAAATCACTCAATCGTTTTGATATAACCATACCTATTGTATTTTTTCTCGAACTTTCTAAATCCGGTTTCAGATTGACCATATCTGCCGCCATTTTTTTTACTATGGCGGTTTAAACATAAAAAAATTGTGAATTTTGAACAAATTTCTTGAAATGATTGTATATTTGAACAGGAAACCGTGTTTGGAACCAGCTAAGTCTCTGTATCTGGTGGAGTAATTAGTTACACTAAAAGGTAGGATGGTTATTAATTCTCCATTCAAAATAGCGGCTTCAAAATGGCGGTCAAAATTTTGTTGAAAAATTTCTGGACGATCTAACTCAAAAGCTACGAGCTTTTTAAAAAAAATGTTGATAATAAAAAGTTCTTAGAATTCATTGAGAAATATAGTGGAATTTTTTCAGATTTTTTAAATGAAGTTTTGAGAAATTTTTTTTCAAAATTTTTTTCAAATTTGTAATTTATTTACGAAAAATTCTGAACAAAATTTAGTGCATTCTCTGATGAATTATAAGAGTTTTTTTGTTCTTTGCAATTTTTTCCAAAAGTTGATAGTTTTCGAGGAAATGAATTTCAAATATTACAGTTTAAAATTTTTCTTTCTCAAAAACTATCAACTTTTGGCAAAAAATGCATAGAATAAAAAACTCTTAGAATTCATCAGTGAATGCACTAAATTTTGTTCAGAATTTTTCGAAAACAAAATTACAATTTTGAAAAGAATTTTGAAAAAAAATTTTCAAAAATTCATTTAAAAAATCTGAAAAAATCCACTATATTTCTCGGCGAATTCTAAGAATTTTTTATTCTTAGCATTTTTTAAAACAAGCTCATAATTGTTCAGTTAGAGCGTCCAGACATTTTTCAACAAAATGTTCACTGAGGTCCGCCATTTTGAATCCGCCATTTTGAATGGTGAATTAATGACCATCCTATCTTTTAGTATAACTATTTACTCCACCAGATACAGAGATTCAGCTTGATTCGAACACGGTTTCCTGTTCAAAAATACGATTATTTGAACAAATTTTTTTCAAAATTCACGATTTTTTTATGTTTAAACCGCCATAGTAAAAAAATGGCGGCGGATATGGTCAATCTGAAAACGATTGAGTGACTTTCTCCATGAGAAATCAAAATTTAGGGCATTTCAGGACGAAACGGTTAATAAATGGTTAAAATCGTCACATGTAATACGCAGGTTTTTACAATAATAATAATGCATCTTTAATATTATTTACTTTTGATTGTTCTAAATGGAAGAAAAACGTCTTCTTCATAGCGTTACTAATTTATTTAGTTCAATGTGAATCTGATATCATTTACTCAAAATTCAAAATAGCGGATCCAATTTGACAGTCGGCTTTTTTAAAAATTAACAGATTCGTATGAAACTTTTTACTCCGGGATTTTTGGTGACGAATCTGATGTCAGTTTCTCAAAAGTCCAAATGGTGGATCCAAAATGGCGGACATACGAATTTAACTAAGATTTTTGTTATTTTGGTTGATAAAACTAAACATATGATGTCCTTAGTAATAATAAAAAATTTAAACGTAAACAAATGAAGTATTTAAACCATAACATTTTTTCGAAAGAATTTTGTTAAGAGTACGAAATACTAAAACGTCACTTGACACATCCTATATTTTTTAAGACGCTGATTGCGAATCCGTAGTCATTTTTCCGAAATTTAAAATGGGTCATCCAATATGACAGTAAAAAATATCATAAAATTCCGGTTTTCGCATTTTGATCCGCCATTTTGAATCCGTTATATTGAATTTTCACATTCCAAGTGTACATTCGTAATTAGCAATTTCAAACACTTTGGAATAACAAATTTCGCATAAATCACAAAAATGTGTGCATATAAAGGTTTATTGAGTGAAGATTCTCACTTTTAACGAGTAAACATTTCACTCCTAAAGAGTGATGTAGAGAAATTAAAGAAACTAAAAGAAATTTAGAGAATTTATAAGGCACATTTTATCCATTATTGTGTCTTATAAATAGTATGGTTTTAAAATCATTTTCACGCTTGTAAATGTAGACAATTTAGACCTTCATCTTCCGGCATTGGACAAACAATCAAATTCCGAATACCTCATAACGACTCGCACAAAATACACAGGGGAAAATGAGGATACCCCAGTCTTAGGTTTCGGATTGCTGGAGGAACCGTGCCTCATCATTGCTTTGCTACATACTGGGATTGTAGTGAATCGTTCTATCGTAGACTTTTATTGTTTACCGAAAATTACACTGCCTAATCAAGAATTACCCAGTTTCAGCAAAGAGGTAAAAACGCTTACCTCAAATAATTTCCTTTATTATAGTTTTAGTTTCATAATAATCTTTAATTTGATATTTAACAAGGATCATTCGGATCTTTACAACACAAGTTCGGATCTGTAAATAGAAAATAAATTATAAGAAATTTGCCACAATAAATGGTACAGCTTAACTAATACAATTTATTTTTATCGATAATTATTTATCGATTTAAGGTGAGGAGAGAGCCATTCGATTTCACTATTCAACAATTATTGAAACACGAATCTTCTCAACCTTTAACTATAACGGGTCAGTCGGGAGTAAATCATACGCCACGAGAATATCTTGAGGTACGTAAGGTTAAATAGGATTTAAATTCTAAATGATTTCAGAAAATAATTTATAAAAATGGGCATAAAGATAATATAAGAAAGAAATGTGCGTATTTCTTTTATGATGTTCAGATACTGGACCGAACTACAACTCTGTTTCGAAAACATTTGGTACGACACGACCAGGTTCGCGAGGAATTCAGTAAGAAAGTTCGGGCGTTGAAGGTTCTAAAGAATCATCAACTGAAAGAACTTGCGAGTTTGATCGAAGAAAAGAAAGACCTTCAACAGACAGCTGAACATCTGGCAGAACGATACGAAGATATCAAAGATAAGCAAGAAGAACTTGCTAGAAGGTACGAATTAATTTTATTCAGAAGATGGTTTCACTTTTTATCATCTTTCAATAATTTAAAAGTCAGATGCTTTTAAAATCATTACACTGGGAGAAAAATTAGTAAAATCTGAACTTAAACACAACCGTACTCACAATAACTCAGAACAAATAATTTTAAAGAACAAAAATAGAAAAATAGTATTCTTACCAGGTAATAACTACCAAAAACAAACTGGAGTAATTGCTAACACCAAAATATTCTCAGAATATTACAATCGCTAAAAAATATGTTAGTTAAAATATTTAGAATATTCCCATTGGGAAAGTTACTAGCAGATAAGAAATCTACAAAAGTTGGAGAATTATTTTTATATTATTTAACGTGCGCGCCAAAATCTAAAAAAAAACACTTACCCAGACGAGGAATTGAACCCTTCTTTGTCGCATTAATATACATATTTATTAAATTTATTGTACATTTTTTATTGTACAATTAATTTACATATATTAAATATCCGTCGCCACCATATTTAAGATATAAATTATCATTTCACTAAACAAATTGTATACATTTTACTAAATAAATTTTGAGAATGTCAACTTGACTATCTCGACATTGTAAATATTACTACTTTTTTTTCTCTCAGTGATATTATTAAGAAATAAATATCCAAAGAAAGAGAGGTATATTATATTGTTTTGTAAGGGCGGAGGCATCACTAAGATTCGTCAACCTTAAGGCACCTTTTATGACACCTGTTGAGCGATCAGAAGCAGAAGGTATTAAAAAAATGTCGCAAAATGTGAAAGATCTGGCCGCTCGTCTAGAGAAATTCAAAAAGAAGGTGTCAACGACGCAAACGACGAATGATGCACAAAACGATTTGACAGAATCACAACTTATTCTCAGCGATTCTCAAGTAGATACCATCTCGAGTACTCTCATGCAGATGTAAGTTTTCTTTTTCGTTTTAGGGAAAAATGTAACGTGAATTTAATTTGTTTATGTTTAATATTATATGATATGGCATAATTTCAGATCGGAAGTCTTGGCGGATTTAACCACACGCGTGAAAACTCTTCAGAATCAAGTTGAGTTATGATTAAGGGTGTAATATAGGTACAAAGATGAAAAATAAATAATTTTTCGATTTTTAGTTAATGTTTCTTAATTGCTCCTCTCTTCAAAATATATTACAATATCCTTGTTACATTATCTTTTGTTAGATTGAATCAGATAATTAGACGTTTGACATAAAAAATCTACAAGAAAACTGTTTTAAGGTTATAAAGTCTGAAATTTGACCAATCTTGTACATAACCTAAGAAAATATCTTTTTTTTTGAGGTTAACTCATAAGTTTCATACGGTAAGTACAAATAGAAACAAAGAAGAAATTTTACTGTCGAAATCAAGTTGGTAAATAATAATCAAGTTATAAATTAAATAATTAACAATTTACGTAATCTTCAACTTATCTTCATAGCTTGAAACTATATTTCAATTACAGGACAATTTTCGGCAGTTCGAAAGATCATAATTTTTCGGATTAAGACAAACCATTTTTCTAAATAATAAGATTCAAATAAATTTAGATAATTTTATTTCTAACGTTTTATTTCAGAAAATAAGCAGCATTAATTTTTATGGTCGTAAAAGAGTACATTTTCTTTTGCTTCTGTAAAAAATGTGTCCTACAGTTTCCTATGCAAACCTCTATAACGTAATTTAAATTGTTTCATTCGAAACTAATTATTCTCCGTCATGTAAAACTACTGTGTGGCACTTTCCTACATTTACTTGGTATTCAAAAAATTTGTTGTTTATCAGTTGTATTATGTAATAGTTTGCCAAGATTCGTTCGTAAATTATCAACGCAATTGACATAAATAAGTTCTAAAGGAAAATAGTTTAAATCCCATTAATATCTCGCTTACAATAGGATATTTCGTAAGATTATTAAACATTTTTTAAACCGAAAATGAAAACAAATATCTTTATTGCATGAAGTTGCCAGTAAAGATGAGTGAAAAATATGAAAAGTTTGACAAAGAACTTGAAATTTTTACAGTAAATACTTAAGCATATTAACTAGATTCTCTTAAAATCTAAGCGGCCCTAGCTACATGGAACTTGAGAAATAAATTTTTAAAGTTCACAGCAAAAAATAATGAGTAGATTGTACCCAGAACTTAAGTAAAATTTACCGTAAAAGTTGAGTAACCATTGTTGATACAAATAATTAAAAGAACAATCCTAATTTTTTGCAGTTTATCTGGAATTTATCTTTTAAATGCTTGATTAACGCCAATGATGTATTAAAATCTTTTCCAAGTAAACAAATTCAGATAATTTTTATATTTAACCCTTTAACGCTGAGAAGTCCTGAAATTCTACTTCAACGTCTTAACCCATTAAGTCCTGAATGGACGTTTTTTCACTACAATTTTCAACGGTTGTATTTAGTGTGAAAAAAGGCTCTAAAAAATTTGAAAGAAGACATATCTGACGTAAAATTAACTGAACTTTCAGAATCTGTTATTACATTTTTCAGAAAATGCAACCGTGAAAAACTATATTCGATTTTTTCAAAAAAATCATGCATTTTTCAAATGAATTTTTTTTTCATTTCGTCTTTTCACATTGAAATTGTTTCAGAATTCCTCTAAACGGTAAAGAAATCGTGTCCTCGAGACTTAAACTTTAAGATGTGCCTATGTCCATTTTGAAAATAAAGGTAAAAGCATCCAAAATGGCGGCCCAAACACGAAAAAATTAGCGAAAAATTCAGGAATTTTTTATTCAAAGACGATCGACTTTAGGAAAAAATGTTACAGAACAAAAAGTTCTTACAATTATTCAAAGAATACGCTGAATTTTGTTCAGAATTTTTTAAACACTTTTTTCATTTTTCAAAATCCCAAAATTTTGACAAATCGAAAAAGTCGTCAAAAAATTCTAAAAAAATTTTCGGGCATTCTTTGATTAATTGCAAGAAATTTTTCTTCCGTAACATTTTCTCCTAAAGTCTACCATTTTCAAATAAAAAATTCCTGAACTTCTCGACAATTTTTTTCGAATTTTTTTCGAAATTTTTCTCGACAAGACTTTGGGCCGCCATTTTGGATGCTTTTACCTTTATTTTCAAAATGGACATAGGCACATCTTAAAGTTTAAGTCTCGAGGACACGATTTCTTTACCGTTTAGAGGAATTCTGAAACAATTTCAATGTGAAAAGACGAAATGAAAAAAAAATTCATTTGAAAAATGCATGATTTTTTTGAAAAAATCGAATATAGTTTTTCACGGTTGCATTTTCTGAAAAATGTAATAACAGATTCTGAAAGTTCAGTTAATTTTACGTCAGATATGTCTTCTTTCAAATTTTTTAGAGCCTTTTTTTACACTAAATACAACCGTTGAAAATTGTAGTGAAAAAACGTCCATTCAGGACTTAATGGGTTAAGTATATAAATTGTACAACTAATTTTTTATTTTTTTCTAAACTATCGTATCTAGACGTTTAAGAGGTCGCTCTTTTCGATTATCGGGTTCAGAACATTTAAAAATAAGTATTTTCACTAGATTTTTAATGTTTTTTCTAAAAATATCGTTTTTTACGACATTTTTCCTCAATGAATCCAAATTTTTTAAAAATTCTGCTCTTCCACCAGCTTCTAATCGGTAGACCCGATAGTTGTACTAAAGAGTTGTGGAGGAAAACAATTTTTTTTAAAAGCTTGACGCATCCAAAATGGCGGCCGCAATGAGAATTTCTTTCTTAAACGTGACAAATTTTTATCTCGGAAACTATAGACTTTAGAGACATTTTTCTTAGAACAAAAATGTCTTAGAATTGGCCAAAGAATAGCTTCAAATTTTGTTAGAATGTTTTGATGCAATCTTTGGTTTTTCAAAAATTCAAAAAATCGAAATTTTGAAACGTCATTTAAAAAATTTGAGAGTATTCTTTAACTAATTCTAAGTCAAATATGTTCTAAAAAATTTTTCTCTAAAGTCTATAGTTTTGGAAGAAAAAATGATTAAAAAAATGTTAAAGAATACTCTCAAATTTTTTCATTTTTTAAATAACGTTTCAACATTTTTTGAATTTTTGAGAAACCAAAAATTGCATCAAAACATTCTAAAAAAATTTGAGGGTATTCTTTGGCCAATTCTAAGACATTTTTGTTCTGAGAAAAATTTCTCTAAAGTCTATAGTTTCCGAAATAAAAATTTGTCACGTTTAAAAAAAAAATTGTCATTGCGGCCGACATTTTTGATGCGCCAAGCTTAAAAAAATTTTTTTCCTCCACAACTCTTTAGTACAATTATCGGGTCCACCGATTACGTGCATTAGAAGCCGGCGGAAGCGCAGAATTTTTAAAAAATTTGGATTCATTGAGGAAAAATGTCGTAAAAAAACGATATTTTTAGAAAAAACATTAAAAATCTAGTGAAAATACTCATTTTTAAATGTTCTAAACCCGATATTCGAGAAGAGCGACCTTTAAAACGTCTAGATAAGTTAGTTTAGAAAAAAACAAAAAATTATTTGTACAATTTATATACTTAAGAAGTTGAAGTAGAATTTCAGGACTTCTCGGCGTTAATGGGTTAATATAACTGGTGTCAGTTTTCTTGCGAGTGCTGTTATAGAATATCTAGCCTAGTTTTTCGTTAATCCATAATGACACGTCATTTAAAATCTTATTACTTAAAGGATACAGTACTATTTATTTATAATTTTTCAATAAATTTTGCTTTTAAATGAGACTCGGTAAATTTTACATAACTAAGTTCGGCAAATTCTACTCATGATTTTTTTCTGTATTGGCAATTTTTACATGTGAATCCTATTCAATACGTCCACGGAAGGGTCATTTTAATAAACTGGCGAAAAACTACTTTGCAGATCTTTACGAAAAACTGCTACAACGTAGAAAATAACGCTAGAAACATTGTAAAAAAATTTGAAGAGGTTTAGCCCGTTTGTTAGATGTTTAATGATAAATTTTGCAATTTTACATAAATTTCAAATTGACAACACAAAATATAACCCTGAGGCGCAAGTCAAATAGTAAAATTAGAAAGTTATTATTGTCTTAACCCTTTAAGTCCCAAATGTACACAATTTGCACATGGATTTCAGCATCGTTTTATGTATAAAATAAAAATTTTAAAAAAATGGAAACATCTATATCTGACTAGTTTTGAGGTCGCTCTTTCGATTGGCGCTACTGAAATTTTCGAAAAATGACGTTTAACACAATTTTTTTACAAAAATACAGAAAAAAACGCGATTTTTTAGTTACAAATTTTTTTTAAAATGCATTTTTAACTATGATACCGGTTTCAGATCACCTTCTAATCTGTCAGAAACGTGTTCCCGATTGTTTTACTTCAAAATTATACATTCACATATTTTGATTTATTTTGTTTTTCGTTTCAAAATGGCGTCTGAACATTGAAAATTTTTGAAAGTGAAGAAAATGCTGTTATTTCGGATTGCTAGGTTTTTTTTTGTAGTAAATCGTACAAATAAGTTATTACGAGTTTTGTATGACCTATTTTGATTTACGGAAGCAGTAATATCCTATAAAATCTAATTTCAAGATGGCGACTGTCACAAAAACCATTTATATAACCCAAAAAGAATAATGTTGACTTGAAAATCTGAGTGGAATACGATAGTATTTTTCCTATTTCAGAAATGTGAAATTTTACATAACGGGTCAGCCATATTGGATCCGCCATTTTTAATTTCGGTAAACTGACTCAAGATTTGAGTTTAGTGATGACTGAAACCTATGAGATGGTAATTAGCAAATTTCACACCAATTTTGGTTGTCTCGAAATACACGTATTTCTACTGAGCACATGACAGTCGCCATCTTGAAATTGGATTTTATGGGATATTACTGTTTCCGTAAATCAAAATAGGTCGTACAAAACTCGTAATAACTTATTTGTACGATTTTACTACAAAGAAAAGCAGATCCGAAATAATAGCATTTTCTTCACTTTCAAAAATTTTCAACGTTCAGACGCCATTTTGAAACGAAAAACAAAATAAATCAAAATATGTGAATGTATAATTTTGAAGTAAAACAAGTTCTGAACAAAAACAGTTTCTGAGTTCATTGTTTACTTTGTATTGAACCGTGTAGCAATATTTTATACTTATACTTTTAATTATTTTTTACATCAAATACATCTCAATAGTTTTTACTCCATAGTCCACGATCCACTACGATTCACATTTAAAACAAGGTAAGAACAAAAATTATCAACATATTTTACTCCATTTCACTAATAACTGTCGTAATGGTTTATACATTATAAAAAAAAATTGTTTAGAAAAAGTTATACTTAATATAAATGAAAAATCAGTTTTTTATTAAAACAAAATTTGATGGGTAAATAATATAATAATTCTTTATATTCACAATCTCCAAAAATGTTACTTACAATTTTATTCTTTTTTATTAAACAAAAATATTTATTTAATTTTAAAAAATTTTGTTAAACCTTCAAAATGAGAATAAAAGATCAAAATGTTCCTTTTTTCTGACACAATTCATAAATAAAAAAAAAAGTTCATTTGTTCATTATTTCATTAGATAAACTTCTGTACCATTTTACATTTCTTCGTACAACTTATACCATTTTGTTATTTATTATTTATTATTACATATAATTTTTTAGACTAAAATAAATTCTGAAGAGATCCAAAATTATAGGTCGAAACGTAAATACATAATCTTTATGGGTTTTTATTTAATTAGCTAGTAAATCAACACTTCCGTATTCCAAAAAAAAAGAAATATACCAATGAAAAAACCTTTTACTTAAGGAACTGCTTAAAACGGAAAAGAAGAGTTAATACAATGTGTAGCAATGTTGTTATTGTTCCCCTCTTGCGCCTGAATTATCCCGGACTAAACAGTGTCAGTTTTCGGAAATTGAATATGGCGAATCCAATATGACGGATCAATTTTGTAAAAGTGCCCCGATTTACCTGAAAATCAGTACTCGGAGTTTTCGGCGTTGCTGATTCCAAATCTAACATCAGATTATCGAAATTACAAATGGCGGATCCAATATTACTGACCAATTTTGTAAAGATGACTTAAATAATATGTGATCTAATCGTACCCGTCGACTTTTTATATTATAAAAGAATACCATTTTTATAATGGGAAGAAAAAATACGTGCGCGATCCGTGAGAGCATCTGGTGGTAGATTTCGTAATAACTCTCGTACTGTCGAATATTACATATAATATTTAACCACTTTTGGCACTATAAATTACTATTGCCTTCTGATAGGTACTAGTAACTAGCAGACATAACTAGCAATGCCACTATTAGTATCAATAGTTAATACTTTGGAATGTGTACACCACTTAGAAATGCAATATTTATTAATCGTATACCTCTATAATGGTAAAAAACAAAATTTACATATAATTACAGCCACGTGAGCTTACTTTTTCGTTGTTTAAAGCATCTTACGAAAACTAAATTGAAAATAGCGGTTAAAACGTCAATGGGACTAAAAATTACATTTTGAAAGTATGTAAAACATTTTTTTTATAATTATCGAACTTCGCATTGTGAGTTTATTGAACGATTACATGCAATATTACCCGTTTTTGGAGAATCACCCATACATAATATTATGAAATCTTTTATAATTATGGTATTATTTACATCACAAATATCACACAATATTCTTTGCTGTATAATAATATAAAATTTTTTTAATTTTTTGCGCATACTTTACACGTACTTATATCAAAAGATATTGTTCAACACATGTGCAAACATTATTTGTGAACAAATGTAGTTTCGAGAAAAAATTTGTTCGCAATTGTATTATTGTATTGAAAACAATTTTCATTGCTTAAAAAGATATGATTGAAAAGATTTGATTCATCTTGAATTCTAACAAAATTTTAAAATATTTTTTTTTTCAAGAAAAATGTGTTGACTGAAATTCGGTTTTTGTCCTTTTTTATGTTTTTTAAAGAACTACAGACTGTATATATTTTATCAAATTCATAAAACAAATCTTTCAATATATAGGTTATGTTTTCGAACATACTTTAGTATTCTACCAGTTCTCGACGTTTTCGACGTACGTTACCGGTAATCTACATGTCGTTGAAGTTTGGAACGTTCTTTGAACGAAATTTTTTTTTACAGAAGTTATTTAGATTTAGGTTTAAAATGAATATATGAATGAAGAAAATATTGTTTAGATGATAAGTGCCTAAACAACGAAAAAAGTAAAAAATATTTTTTTTTAGGAATTCAGGATTAAGTTTACATAGAATCAATACTGGACACAATTTTGACTTTAACAATACACAAATTTTAGCTATTGAAAGAAACACAAATAAAAGAAAACATTTAGAAAACTTTTTTATTAAACAATATAATAATACTGTAAATATTAGATTTGAAATTTCTCAATTACCTGAATTGTATCTTCCGTTACTGCATATGTAAATTTTAAAATCTGTGGTCGTTTCCTATATGTATATATATGTGTCTTTATATGTAATTCTACTCATCGTTGTATATGTTTATTTGTAAAAAAATTACATTGACAATATATTTAATATTTCAGTTGCAAATAAGAACTCAGACAACTCAGTTCTAAATTTCAATTTTCAAGCAACAATTTTCAACTTTTTATTCGTTTGTTTTTAAATGTTCACTATTGGATTTAATTTGAAGTTGTTACATAATTTTTAGGTAAGAAACATACTTTTTATTTTTTGTCAATGTTTGTCTTCTCGTTATAAGTGTATAAATAATATTTTTAATTGTTTTTTTATTTACAATTATTACTTATTTTTTTCATATTTTTTGTTTTTGTATAATTTATTTTATAATGTCACCTAATATTTTTTGATGTATAATTTTTTTTAATATTATGTTTTGTTAATGTAAATAAATTTTTTTTTTGTATTATTTTACAGAATAAATTTCTGATGAGGGCTACGAAAAGCTAGCCGAAACGTAATTTTTGAAGTTTTTTGTTTATTTATTTCCATTTTCCGTGATGATGACAAAGAAATACATGTTTTATTGAAAATATTTATTTAAAATATATCGGAAAAAGAAGCTTTATGAACAGTGTTTTTTACACAATTTTTAATTATTTAGATTTTGGTTTAAAATGAATATATAAATAAAGAAAATATTGTTTAGATGATTTAATCAGTGCCTAAACAACGAAAAACGTAAAAAATATTTTTTTTTAGGAATTCAGGATGTTACCTGACTTAAATTCTTCCCTTATTGATGAATAGATATAAAAAGATGTAATATCGAATTTTTCTGCGCATATTTATTTCGCGGAAAGTACTTTTATCCTAAAAATGTATGCTCGCTTTTAGGTTAAGAGAGAGTACTTAGTACGAGTACATTATCAGGCCGTTTTTACTTTACCTGACAACAATCACTTTACTCTTTAAATGATAGTCTTAAAACGACGATATCGGTTCATTTTTATCAAAATTAAATGGGCGGAAAACACTTTATTACCTTATAAAGGTAAATTTCCTTATAATATAATATCAATATTTTGTTATTCCTGCGTTACCTGACAATTAATGCTGTATTATTTGAAATACTTTGCAAAAATCTATTCCTGGTACTTTTTCGGGGCCTGTAGAATTTGCGGAAAATGGTTTTAATCCATTTTGAAAATGATTGTCATGGTAGCCCTACTGAAAATTGTCATATGAGAATTTGTCTTATGACATCTTATGACATATCATATGAGGGTGCGGGTCGAAAAACCGACAAATTAAAAAGCCGACAAGTCAAAAACCCGACAGTCAAAAAAACGACAATCGAAAAGCCGACAGTTAAAAAAACGACACTTCAAAGATGACTGTCTTCTTGTCGATGTGTCTAATTTTTATGTGTCGGTTTTTTGACTGTCGGTTTTGGACTTGTCGGCTTTTTGATTTGTCGGGTTTTCGACCCACACCTTCATATGACATATGAAGTGCATTTATTTGTTTCTATAATCGGATATAAATATTCAACAGGCAATAAACAGCCAACCACCTTTATTTGTTTCGTATCCGACTTCTTCTCCTTCCCGGAAATTCTCAAACTCTGAAACGCGATTCTGTACTTTCTTTAAAAAATTAAAAAGTCATATGATATGTTATATGATCTCCCATATGATATGTCATATGATTTCTCATGTGATATGTCATTTGATGTTATATGATATGTCATATGATGCCATATAATATGTCATATGATATGTCACATGATTTGTCATATGATATACACATGGACGGGTGCGGGTCGAAAAACCGACAAAAAAACCGACAGTCAAAATACTCATATTCAAAAAGCCGACAGGCAAAAAACCGACACTTCAAAATGCCGACAGTAAAAAAACCCGAATTGTCATAATACCGACAGTCAAAAAACCGACTGGCAAAGAGCCGACAGACAAGCAGCCATACTTAAAAAAGCCGATAGTAGAAAAACCGGGTGTAGGTCGAAAAACCGACAAATCAAAAAGTCGACAAATCAAAAAGTCGACAGGTCAAAAAACCGACAGACAAAATATCGATATTCAAAAAGCCGACAGGCAAACAGTCGATACTTCAAATGCCGATAGACAAGCAGCCGACACGTCAAAAAGCCGAAAGACAAAAAACCAACGGTAGAAAAACCGAATTGTCATAATACCAACAGTCACATAACCGACACTTTGAAGAATAGACTGCCAAAAAGCCGACACATAAAAAAATAGACACATCGATTAGTCGGGTAGTCAATTTTTGAAGTGTCAGTTTTTTTACTGTCGGCTTTTCGATTGTCGGCTTTTTGGGAGTCAGCTCTTTAAAATGTCAGTTATTTGAATGTCGGTATCATGACATTTCAGTTTTTCAAATGTCGATTTTTTGCTTGTCGGTTTTTTGAATATCGGTATTATGTCATTCGGTTTTTCTACTATCGGCTTTTTTACGTATCGCTGCTTGTCTGTCGGTTTTTGAAATGTCGGATTTTTCACTGTCGGTTTTTTGACTGTCGGTATTATGACAATTCGAGTTCTTTTACTGTCGGCATTTTGAAGTGTCGGTTTTTTGCCTGTCAGCTTTTTGAATGTCGGTATTTTGACTGTCGGTTTTTTGACCTGTCGGCGTTTTGATTTGTCGGTTTTTCGACTAGCACCCCACATGGACATGATACACAGCTGACAATCGAGATAAGTGGGTCATGAACAAAATTGTTGTCACATTTAGACTAGAAAATTGTGTTCTGAAATTTGATATAAAATCTAAAGTCAATTCATATGTCTTATGATGCGTCATATGATGTCATAAGACAAATTCTCATATGACATGTCACATGATATATCATATGACAATTTTCAGTAGGGAGGTTATATGAAAATCCCGCATATTTTAAAGAACTTTTATATTTGTAATTGTCTAACCATCAAAACGTCTAATTGTCTACCTAAAGTTTTATACATATTATATAAATAAATAAAAATATTGACTAGGATGACTTCTTTTAGTTGGTTGAATTCAAAAGTTTATTCTCTAGCATGTGCGTATTCGTAAAAGCCTTCTTCGATTTTATGTGGTTTTTACGTAATTATATTGGTTAGTCCAACTAATTCAGTTCATTGCACGAACCATTTTTTTCTAATAAGCGAAATACACGAACTATCTGCAGATGGCAGACGCAATAACCAAGTATAATTTATTATATTGACTGCACCATTCAATTAAATAGTTTCACGAACAAAAAAAATATACAATAAATATATATACAAAATTTAGAGTTGCTTGTCGTAACCAAGTCCTTTTTTCCGTTCATAATAGAAGCTAAATACACAATTTTTAATTTTTCCCCTATTTACTTATACGACGTTCATAAAAATACGAAATTTTATTAGTAGATAATTCTTAATAAAATTAAAGTTAACTGAGTTCACAAAGAATCATTCCTCCTGCTGTTAGATGGATAGACAATTACCCAATGTATAAATTCTCTAAAATTGGCGGGACTGACAATCATTTTCAAAATGGATTAAAACCATTTTCCGCAAAGGCCCCGAAAAAGTACCAGGAATAGATTTTTGCAAAGTATTTCGAATAATATAACATTAATTGTCAGGTAACGCAGGAATAACGAAATATTGATATTATATTATAAGGAAATTTACTTTTATAAGGTAATAAAGTGTTTTCCGCGCATTTAATTTTGATAAAAATGAACCGATATCGTCGTTTTAAGACTATCATTTAAAGAGTAAAGTGATTGTTGTCAGGTAAAGTAAAAACGGCCTGATAATGTACTCGTACTAAGTACTCTCTCTTAACCTAAAAGCGAGCATACATTTTTAGGATAAAAGTACTTTCCGCGAAATAAATATGCGCAGAAAAATTCGATATTACATCTTTTTATATCTATTCATCAATAAGGGAAGAATTTAAGTCAGGTAACATCCTGAATTCCTAAAAAAAAATATTTTTTACGTTTTTCGTTGTTTAGGCACTGATTAAATCATCTAAACAATATTTTCTTTATTTATATATTCATTTTAAACCAAAATCTAAATAATTAAAAATTGTGTAAAAAACACTGTTCATAAAGCTTCTTTTTCCGATATATTTTAAATAAATATTTTCAATAAAACATGTATTTCTTTGTCATCATCACGGAAAATGGAAATAAATAAACAAAAAACTTCAAAAATTACGTTTCGGCTAGCTTTTCGTAGCCCTCATCAGAAATTTATTCTGTAAAATAATACAAAAAAAAAATTTATTTACATTAACAAAACATTAGGTGACATTATAAAATAAATTATACAAAAACAAAAAATATGAAAAAAATAAGTAATAATTGTAAATAAAAAAACAATTAAAAATATTATTTATACACTTATAACGAGAAGACAAACATTGACAAAAAATAAAAAGTATGTTTCTTACCTAAAAATTATGTAACAACTTCAAATTAAATCCAATAGTGAACATTTAAAAACAAACGAATAAAAAGTTGAAAATTGTTGCTTGAAAATTGAAATTTAGAACTGAGTTGTCTGAGTTCTTATTTGCAACTGAAATATTAAATATATTGTCAATGTAATTTTTTTACAAATAAACATATACAACGATGAGTAGAATTACATATAAAGACACGTATATATATATATATATAACCGACCACAGATTTTAAAATTTACATATGCAGTAACGGAAGATACAATTCAGGTAATTGAGAAATTTCAAATCTAATATTTACAGTATTATTATATTGTTTAATAAAAAAGTTTTCTAAATGTTTTCTTTTATTTGTGTTTCTTTCAATAGCTAAAATTTGTGTATTGTTAAAGTCAAAATTGTGTCCAGTATTGATTCTATGTAAACTTAATCCTGTTAATTGTGAATCATTTAATGTTATTTTTATGTTCTAGGATCCTATCTTTTAGTAATCTTCCCGTTTGTCCCATGTAAACAGAGTTGCAATTAGAGCATTTGATTAAATAAACAATGCAGCTTTGCTTCATATTGTCTAGTTTATCCTTATACGGTTTTATTCCTCCAATATTCGTGTTGAAAGGTTTGAAAACATTTCTGATATTTTTGTCTTTCATATTATATCTGATTTTTTCAGAAGCACCTTTGATGTATGGTATACTGGTTGTTTTGTTGTACTTAGGTTTATTTTTATTAAGGATGTAGAGTTATATGTTTTATGAATCCTCTTCTTAAGACAATCTTTGCTGATATCTTCATTATAATTGTTTTCTCTTAGAATCCGTTTAACTATGTTAATATTATTTTCTCGGAATTTGGTATGTGATAACATAATAGCTCTATCAATTAGTCCATGAAAAGCAAATATTACATGATTTATCCTTCAACGTTCGTAAATTCATGGAAGTTTTAAGTGAGAAACGTATTACACATTATGGTATTAAAAAAATAACATTTTAAAAGTACTAAATATTTGGAAAAAAACGAAACGTTACTTTTAGTAACTTTTAACGACGCTATCTGTTGGGATCACGCAACACTTGGTAATATTTTATTTTCGTATTATTAACAGTCGGTAACTTCAATACCTTGTGTACATATAAAAGTTTATATCAGTTACCGACTGGTATTACGAATCTGCCCAGTCGATAAATGTTCAATATGATCAGTCGATAAATGTGCAATGTTGAAATTTAAGGAACTCTAAAACAGTTTTTATTTAAATATTAGTTTTACACAGTTAGTTTAAATTAAATTGTATGTATTATTTTGATAAACTAATTAATGTCGATAACTATTATAAAATAGAATAGTTTCCAACTAGTGCCATCTAACAATGGACGACTTTACTAATAGCAGTTTAAAACGTAGCGGCAACACCTAATGTTTACAATAATTTTATGTTGAACAGCTGACTTTTACTTTTAAAATTTCATAAAAAATGGAGATTCTTGAATTAAAAGATATTCGTGCAATTCCCGACATAGTTCACACTTATTCGGACGCAATCAGAAACGAACAAACGCCTCTGATCATTGACAATGGTACATAACCTCCAATCTTTATACATTTTATTATATTTCACTGTAATTTAATGTTTCTAATATGTGTGAATGTTAATTAATATTTTAGGTTCCTACAATTGCAGAGTTGGCTGGGCAACTGAGAAACAACCACAATTAGTATTTAAAAACCTTATAGCAAAGCCACGTAAAGAGCGAGGCAAGAAGGACGGTGAGCTTCAAGTTGGTAACGACATCACAAATATTGAAGCTGTACGGTTTCAGTTGAAAACACAATTTGATAGAAATGTCGTAACCCATTACGAAGTTCAAGAACACATCTTCGATTATACATTCAGCCACATTGGAATCGACACGGAAGGTTCCGTTAATCATCCGATAATTTTAACAGAAGCGTATCTTAATCCAAATTATTGTAGAAACTGTAAGTATTTTATATATCTTAGATTAACTTTGAGCAATATTTAATTGTTTTACCACAACAGAACAAGTAATAATTCACTTCTTCCCTTAACTAAAACCAATTGTTCTACTACCTTCGGTGACATACTGTGTCTGTTCGTCTGCAGGATCACAAATCTAAAGATATTAAAATGTATGCTGTCATCAGTCAGTAGGAATGAAGTGTTGTGATATCTTTTTAATATTTAATTTTATTTTAAAACAATTAATAGTATTTTATTCGGTGACCCAAGTTAAGCTATTTGTTTGAAATAAAAGTTTGTAAAAAAACAATAAATGTTCCCAAAACGTCAGTTCTTTGGCATGTCATAAACCCAAAGACGTGTAATCAAATGCCTGTGTGTTAAACATTACCTTCAAATTAAGAAAACTTACTATTTTACAACAATCTGTGATGTATTAATTAATCCCCCCCCCCCCTAAATTCATAACATAATATTCTCGCCATTGTTTAACAAAAATCGGAAATTTTGAGTTCTGTTTTATTCGTCAGTCCTTTGTGTGTTGTTCAAATTGGAAATCCTCGCAAAATATCACGGATTCAAAGTCAAATCCTTGTTAAATTTCATTGTTGGTAGTGGCCCTCCCATTGTATTTTAACCATTCGAGTCAAGGAAGATGGCGGCTTTTCTCCTTAATTTAACACTTCCCCTCATCCCCATGACTGGCAGTATGAGAGAATATACACAGAGAGGACATATAGTGGCGTCCTTCACCTGTAAGCGCAAGCGAAAATAGCAGTCTGTACTCTTTTGAACCTGGACTGCTAATACAAGCGCATGACGAATGGTGGGGGAAATCACGAGGGGAAAAAGTTAAAATAACGGACGGAAAAAAGTTAAAATAAGGGGAGTACTACTGACGGATGCCATTACTGTCTCAGTTCTAGAGTTGTGTTTACTAGTGTTTACACACGTGCCGATCCAGCCAAAATGTCAGTACTGTAGTGAGTCGTTATTTTTTGGGAAGTTTATGTTATATTTTAATTTATACACAGATAACTACGATTTGTTAAAATGTAGCTTCTTGGTATTCGAAAATGTCAAAAGAAACATTAGTTTTAACCCTTAAATGCCACACGGGGTCCGGAAGACCCCAGACCTTTTTCAATGACAAACTTTCAATTGTTCCCACCAAAAATGGAATTCATAGTTTTCTCTGGTTATAGTTGCGGGTATGAACTACCTGTCTCCACACTTATCAGTAGCCAGTTCTGTCGCAGCGACTATTTCGAGCGCTTCAAAATTAAAGTGGGGTCCGGAGTACCCCCGTGTGTCATCAACGCGCTTTTTTTTGTAAATTGGAATAATATTTTTTGTCGTTTTTTAATAGTGTTTTACCAATTTTGAAGGTAAATATAATCATGCATGGTGGTCATAATTTTGTTGTCGTTTATTGGGTTTGTTTATATCCTTTTAAGATGGCCTATCCAAAGATCGCAAAACGAAAATGCAGTGTTTTTCCATTTTTTTTCTTTATATTATATTAATTTAAACATTTTCTCTATTTAAAACGAATTTTCAATAAAATTTAATAAGAATATGTACAGTTACAACGTTCATTATGATGTATTTCTTTCTCAGAATAAATCACACTTTACATTGCAAAATAAATACCTTTTTTTAAACAATTCAATATCATTTTAATTTTTCCTTACAGTGACATATCTCAAGAGTACTATACTCAATTTTTAAGTAGAAATATTAAATATTAAAAATATGGTACTAATTTGTTTCTGGAAACCCATATTTTCACTTTTTGCGCCCACTTTGTTTTGTATACAATATTGAAATTGAATTTTTAACAATGCAAGCTTTTTACACAGTTTCTAAAGTTTTGACCAACATTGAAAAAAATCTGCATAAATAAATATCAAAAAATAAAAAAGTTAACAGACATTTTTACGATGGGGTCTTGAATACCCCGTGTGTCATATATGAGATTTTACAGACGTGTGGCATTTAAGGGTTAATTATAACCTCAAATTCATGTCGTTTTCGCCAGTCCGTTGGCGTCAGTTCTTTGTGTGTTGTTCGATTTGGAAATCCTCGTAAAATATCACCGATTCAAAGTCAAATCCTTGTTAAATTTCATTGTTGGTAGTAACGTTAACTGCAGATGGCCCCTTTTGACGGATACCATTACTGTCTCAGTTCTAGAGTTGTGTTTACTAGTGTTTACACACGCGCCATATCCAGCCAAAATGTCAGTACCGTAGTGAGTCGTTATTTTTTGGGAAGTTTATGTTATATTTTAATTTATACACAGATAACTACGATTTGTTAAAATGTAGCTTCTCCGTATTCGAAAATGTGAAAAGAAACATTAGTTTTAGTTATAACCTCAAATTCATGTGGTTTTCGCCAGTCTGTTGGCGTCAGTTCTTTGTCTGTTATTGCGCCAGAGGATACAATAATAATTATGTTATATAATATATTATATAATAGACAAAACGTTGCCACGAGGTTATGGTCTGCCAAAAATTCATAAACAGGATGCACCTTTGAGGCCAATAATATCATTAGTAGGAACACCTACCTACCAAGTAGCAAAATTTATGTCAGATTTATTAAGCAAGAGTACAAATTACAAATAGTGGCCACCTAAAAACACTAATTGCAAACATAGTCATTCCAGAAAATTACATTTTAATTTCATTGGACGTAATTTCACTTTTTACAAATATTCCCCTGCAGCTGGTAAGAGATAGTGTGACAAGAAGATACAGTTTTATAAGAAATGTGACATTGGTTCCTTTGGACGACATTTTAAAGATAATAGACTTTGTATACGACACAACAATATTTCAGTTCAATGGAAAATTTTACAAACAAAAATACGGCACGCCCATGGGTTCACCAGTTTCCCCTATACAGTATAACCCCGCTGGACTGGCACCGCGCTGGATTGTCACCCCGCTGGATTGTCGGGATTCAGCCCCGCTGGCTTGGCATTTCTCGGAATCCCTTTACCGCCACCACGCCGCTCGTAGCCTCAGGGGCGTGTCTAGTTAGACATGCGCATCGGTTTGGAGTTACAGTAGGAAGCAGAGAGATTGTCTGTGATTGGTCATGAACGTCACGTGATTACGGCGTAGAGGTGTAAGCGATGCTTCCCCTATTGCCGACAGTCCAGCGGGGTTTGCGGGGAAGACACGGAACCGACCGTGACAATCCAGCGGGGTTCTACTGTATTTGCAAATTTAGTGATGGACGACTTGGAGAACGAATGTTTAAGGAAGTTATCATTTCAACCGACCTTTTACTATCGATACGTAGATGATATTATTACCTGCATACCGTGGGGAAAGTTAGAAGAAATGATTGAAACCTTTAATAACTACCACCCCAAACTCCAGTTCACTTACGAAATAGAACAAGATAATAAATTGCCCGTTTTAGACATTTTAATAAGAAGACGGGACCATAACATTTTACAGTTTGACTGGTTTTGTAAACAGATATATTCCGGAAGATTTTTAAATTTTAATTCATACCATCCCCACTCTCAAAAAATAGCAATAGTTGATAATCTGGTAGATAGAGCAATTAAAAATTCGGACTGACAATTTCATCATGACAACATTAACAAAATTTCACACTATTTAGAAGATAACGGATATCCAACAAAGATTATAAAAGGACTTATAAACAAACGCATTCAATCTTACACATTGACAGAATCCCAAAATACAGATGATAATAATAATACATTTTTTATAAGAATCAGGAGTTACGGAAAAAACTGAAAGTGTTCAATATAATAACGGTACCCAGTATACATCATAAAATAAATAACATTATAACGAAAGGCAAAGATAGGATACTTAGAATGGAGAAGAACAATTCGGTATATTTGATAAAATGTGAAGTTTGTAAAGCAACTTATGTGGGGGAAACAAAAAAACAAGAATTAACGAACATAAACAGAATATCCAACGACCTTCCCCCAAACTAGAACAGTAATAACGGACCATAGACTGGAACATAATCACGATTTTAATTGGCAGAACGTACAAATCTTAGATACAGAAGGAGATGTTTTTAGCGGACGACTTTCAGAGATGATACACATTAAATTACAGACAAACCCATTAAATAAAATAGAAGACACCTTAAATTTAAATAGAGAATATCAAGATTTAATCAATTCAATAAAAACGAAATTTTGTTCCCCCCCGCGCAGTTAATGAAGTATATATACACCTTCCCGAAGAGAAACAGGGCTAGTTTTACATTCAGACAGACTCTTGAAGAGGGACCCGAGCGGTCCGAAACGTCGAGTCGAAGTTTTAACATTTTTGTATATTTTTTATTTTATTAATTTTAATAAAGTGAGTTTTTAAAGTTTAAAAGATTGTTAGATTTGGTAGGCATAGCCCTTAAAATTTATATTTATTGAAGAATCAAGCCTATCTTAAACCACTATTTATATTATATAATTATTATTAATTTCACGTTAAATGGTAAATTTAGTATATTTTAGTTTTGTTTCAATTGTTCTTCGATTACTTAGAAAATGCGTACTGTTAAGTTAAACTACCTCATATTATTATAAGTTATAACAGTTATTTAAGTGATTTAATATTGAAAAGATATGTGCCATTGCTAGACAGTAAGAGAATTATTCTACGTTTTAATAAAGTGCATAACATTTCCTTTGAAGTTGTGTATATTTTATTAGTACTCTGTTATCCCCGTCAGTCCCCTGGCAGTCAAATAAAAAAAAATAAAATATCTCGGAATCTACTTAAAAAAATGACTGGCCCGTTTACAAGTAATATATTTATTAAGTAAGCTATCTTAAATACCTGAATTTGAAGAAGTTGGATTTAAAAAAATTGTAAAGAAAATATCCCTAAATGTTACCCAACAATTGTATATTCACCCATATATTAATGACTTGCCAAATATCTTGAAATATTGTAAGGTTTTAATATTCGCTGATGATGTAAAACTTTACTCCAAAATAACTAATCCCATGGATGCTTCTAAACTCCAATTGGTCCTTAATAACATAGTAAAATGGTCTCAGGAAAACGGATTAAACTTAAACTTTAACAAGTGTAAAACTATTATTTAGATATTTATTATGCCTTCACAATAATGTGCTAACATAGGACTTCCTTTATACAAAACTTGATTTCACATTTCATTCACCGCGGTTACACAACACGTGAATAAAACAAACATATCAATTACTTAATCATTTACACACACTCTCTCTCTCTCTCTTCTTACTAGTTCTATCATCTCCATCCATTCAATTCCCCTACCATCCTCATTTAATACATCCATACCTCTTTCTCCTTTCTCCTTCACACACTCGCAGTTGTTTCTTAAATGTTCGACATTCTTTCTCTCCCTCTCGCACAATCTGCACTTTCTCTCGTCCTCCTCCATCCAGTACCTATTCCCCCTCTCCTCGTTCCCGCATCTCCACCTCGCTATTTTCACCAATCTTTTCCCCTCATTTCTCTTACAGATTCGTACATACGTTGGTACCCAACTCACCCTTTCATAACTCACGCATGGCCTAGACGCTCTCACTTTCTCCCCTCTCTCTTGTTCATCCACTTCTATATCTCTTTCCCTCAAACGCTCCCATTCATTCAAAGCTTCCTCACTCATACCTCCTCTCCATAAATAATTCCCCCTCTCAACACTCTCTCTCGTCCATTCACTCCTATTATTCTCTCTTTCATCCTTCCTTTTCTCCAGCATGCATGTCAACCCGAACTCCCCACCTCCTCCTTTCTCCAGTTTTTCCTCAAACCTTCCCGCCCTCCATCCCATTTCCACCCTCAATTTATTTCTTTTCAACTCTTCTCTCACTATATACCCTGGTGTTACTCTTTTCAGCCCTAAAATCCACTTGAGGTATTTTTCTTGCAGCCCTTCCACCTCCTTCCATTCTTTGTATCCCCATATCTCCACTCCATAAAATAAAATCCCTTTCACTATACTGTCAAACAGTTTTAACCTCCACCTTACATCCCCTTTAAATTTCCTCTCTCCGTAGCTCCATACCCATCCCATTGCCACCCTAGCTTTTCTCACCCTTTCTCTCACATGTTCTTTTTCCCCTCCATGCCTAGTTACCACATACCCTAAATATTTGTATTCCTTCACTTCCTCTATTCTTTCTCTTCCCCACCACCAAAATCTTTCCTTCTCCCTTCCTCCCTTATTTTTAAAAACCATCACTTTTGACTTCTCCACACTCAATTCGAGCTTTTTTCCTTCCATATATCTTTTTACTCCCCTTATCATGTCCCTTAATCCTTCCTCTTCCTCTCCCAGCAACACAATATCATCCGCATATTCTATTGACCTTATCCGATCATTTCCTACCCTAATTCCTCCCCTTCCTAAGTGTAAAACTATTTCCTTTTTTAAATCTAATCACTACTTTAATTATGAGTACCATTTGGAAGATAAGGTTCTTAACAGAGTCGTGAGTATTAGTGACCTAGGAGTCACTATTGACTCTAACTTTTCATTTGGTACACATATCGAATTGACTGTCCCAGGGCTTTGAAGATGCTTGGCTTTATCAATCGATCTAGAAAAAATTTTAAGGATCCTTCAACTTATATAAAACTTTAGTTCTACCACACCTTATGTATTCCTCACAAATATGGACTCCACATAATGCTGTTGCTCATAAGGCCCTGGAGTTCAGTTAATCATATATTCCTTAGGAACTTGTCTTTTAAAGCTCAAAGGCCAATGCATAGATTCAACCATAATTTTCTACCAATTATGGCAAGATTTAACCTGTGGTCCATTCGTACACTCCATAATTATTCTGATCTACTTTTCCTGCTCAATATCCTACATAATATCATTCACTGTACTTTTCCAATCAACATCAAGAACACATTAAAAAATTTTAAAAAATACTGAATTTTACTCATCTTTTCATTCCAATCAACATCAAGAACACATTAAAAAATTTTAAAAATACTGAATTTTACTCATCTTTTCATTCCAATCAACATCAAGAACACATTAAAAAATTTAAAAAAAAACAAAGGATATTTTCACTTACGAAAACATATCAGA
Organism: Trichopria drosophilae; assembly: GCA_030407085.1. NCBI lineage: Eukaryota > Metazoa > Arthropoda > Insecta > Hymenoptera > Diapriidae > Trichopria > Trichopria drosophilae. The sequence continues at coordinate 115,934,831 of CM059585.1, read as the reverse complement.
TAGATTCAGGAATATGCTATCTGATTCTCTCACTTCTTTAAATGAAATCTCTGTATTTAAAACACAGAATTATTGCATAATGTTATCACTAATTTGAATCTAAATTAATTTATTATCGTTTTGTTATTTTACTATCTATTATTATCTTTTCGTTATACTGTTTGATTATATTACCTTTATTCTGTTACAAAGCGCATTTAACAATTTTGTTACCTCATAAATTTTTGTTACTGTTAAGGATTGAACTTTTTGGATCATATGTAGCCCGTCAAATTTACTTAAATAAATTGTTACATTTTTACAGTAATGGCAGAATTATTATTCGAATGTTACTGCGTACCATCCGTAGCTTACGGAGTTGACAGTCTCTTTTCGTACCAACATAACAATTGTCCGTCGGATGGACTCATAGTCAGTATCGGGTATCACACTACGCATATAATTCCAGTAATCGATGGTAAAGCAGATGCCATCAACACACGAAGAATAAACGTTGGCGGTTACCATGTAACGTCGTACATGCACCGCTTGTTGCAGTTGAAGTATCCTGTTCACGTAAATGCCATCAATCCGAGTCGAGCTGAAGTACGTTTATTCAGCACCAAAATTCTTTTCTTTCAAATATAACAATTTTTATTTTTTTAGGAACTGATTCATGATCATTCTGTTATCGCATTAGAATATGTACAAGAAATTTCTAAATGGGCCGATCCTGATCATTACGACATGAATGTCCTTCGGGTTCAGTTACCTTACATTGCTCCAGCAAGTACTCCTAGTTTAACGGTTGAGCAACAAAAGGAACGAAAGCGAGAATTGGCGAGGCGGCTAATGGAAATTAATGCAAGAAAACGCGAAGAAAGGGTAAACTCATTAAATTTTAGTCGGCAGCAGCAATTTACATAGTTGAAACAATTTTCAGCTAGCGGAGGATGAAGAACAGTTAAACCAACTCTTGGCTATACAAGATCTCTTGGACGAAGGCGAAACGGAAGAATTTGAAGAAGCATTAAAATCATATTCGCTTGCCAACGAAGCAGATTTGGTAAAAATGATCAATAATTTGCAAGCAAAGGTTGAGAAAACTCGACAGAAAATAGTCGCTGCCAATTCTCAAGAGGAAAATATTGTTGTGGAAGATCAGAAACCGAAACCAAAAACGAGTTTGCAGCCAAAGGATCAGCAAGATTTCGACGAATGGATTGCTGGAGTCAAAAAGAAAAGGTACTTTTGTTACTCCCGTCGTAACAGTGTATAATTAAAATTTTTGCAGGCAAGAGATTCTAGACAAACGAATGGCAAAGCGACAGAGACGTCAAGACATGGCAAAACGCAGAACAGCAGCCGCTCAAGAACGAATGAGAATTATTAGCCAGCTGGCGAAAAAAGAAAAACGCGATGATGATTTCGGAATGAGAGACGAAGATTGGGACGTTTACAAAGTCATCAATCGAGTAAGAATTCAAAATTAAACAATTAGAAAATAACTTAAACAAATTTAACCATCTCGATTGTTAAAAACTTAGGAAGGCGGTGATTCGGATTCCGAATTGGAGCAAGAAAAACTCTTGGAACTCGAAGATGTTCTACGACAACACGATCCAGAGTTCGAAGGTGCCGGATCCAGCGTACCTTTAGTGCCAGGTGAAACACATCAATTACACGTGGGCATCGAACGTCTCCGAGCACCAGAATTATTGTTTCAACCATCTATGATCGGTTTGGTAGAAGCTGGAATAGCCGAAACTATCGAATACGTCCTGAAGCTTTATACTCCGGAACAGCAGAATCGACTTGTCGGAAATGTTTTCTTAACTGGTGGGCCTGCGGCATTTCCTGGACTTTTGGAACGCTTGCAACGAGAGCTTAGAGAAATAAGGCCGTTCCAATCAAAATTTAAGGTAAGCATCGCTAAGAACTGTCGACTCGATGCTTGGAACGGCGCTAGAGATTTTGGATTGAGCGGGAGCTTACCTGAATATTTGGTCAGTCGACTGGAGTATCTTGAAAAGGGAGGAGAATACTTGAAGGAGCACTCGGCTAGCAATTATTATATTCAATCTCCAGATCCACTTCCAATCTTGCAAGTACCAGCGGTTTCCGAGCAGGTTGTCGTGGAAGATGCTATCGTCGACGTGGAAATTGAATAATTTTTGTTGTAAATGTTTCTTACGAAGTGTACATAAATTTGTATTTACGTATATTAATGAACTTTGATCTTCGATGAAGATATTGTAAGTATGTATGTATCATTTAGTTTTATTTAGTCAAAGACTGAAATATGACTTCGATTTCTTCTATTTTTGTGGTATATAATTCTACATCCATTTTCCAATTTCAATCACTGAAATTCCTTTTTTGATATTTCATATTTGGTTTGATTCCGAACCTTTAATGACAATAAGCTTTGATGAATCCGATTATTATAGATTAATTGGTTGGTAATTTTAACTAGTGTGGCAATTCAGTATTTTTACTATTGTAAAAAATATTAAAAATTTGTATTTTTGTCATAACTCAGCTTCCAATGAAATTCGAAATAAAAAAGTGAAAATACAATAAATAAAAAGAATTACTTTATTCTCATTGTTCCTTTTACTCGCAATTGATGTAAAATGAAAAAGTAGTACAGTAGAACCCCTGTAATTTTTCCTCTTATTTGAATTGTCCATCCCCTCTTCTTTGAATCGTTTCCCCTCAGGCCTTCCCCCACCACCGCTCGAACATCTCGATACAGTTTACAGTGTTTACACCATCAAAGTTGTACAGTGTAAATACCGTTTAACCCTTTTCGTCCCAAAAGTCCAGAATTTGGACACAAGTTTCAACGATGTAACTTTTGTTCCAAACAGCGTTAACAAAAATTGAAATAAAACAAAATCGATAGATTTGGACCTCCTCTTTCAAATGCCGTGGTCAGAAACAGCCGGAAATTACAGAGAAAAAAGTTATGATCATTTTTTCGAAAAAAATACTAGTTTTTTCGACATTTTTTCCTAATAATTGCGTTTTTTGACATTGATAAGGGCAGTACTCATCATTGCAAAATGTACTAATCGCGTCTTTTTGCTCAGACCATTCTTCTCCCGTCGGATTTTTTTCAAAAAACAAAATGGCGGCTTCAAAATGGCGTCTGGAAGTTGTAAGTTTGAATTTTCTCACACAAATATCGATTATTTGAACGTGTAACGGCTCAAATCATGGAGAATTGCAATGAAAAAGTAATTATTATCATTTGTGAATACCTAGTCTCATCATGATTTATTCATAACCTCAAATTAGTTAGACACAATGGGTTTATACCGATTATTTGTCGAATTTTCACACAATTTTCGACGTTTCCGTAACATTACTTATGTGTGAAATTAAAAATGACCTATTAATTATCGGGTTATAACCTAAAAATTTAGTACAGTTCGACTTTTTTTTATTTTTAATACTTTTCTTCATTTTTTTTTTATTTTAATTTTATTCCTTTCATTTTTTTTGTATTCAAAACACGTGGAGGCAATGAGGAAATATTTGTTTCTTAATTTTGTGTTTTGTTTTGTATTTTGTAAATCAATATTGCAGATATTGAAAGTTATGTTGCACTATAAGATGTGGATTGACCTGCGACCTGCAAAATGAGTGAAAATCAGGCAAAATATCGGTAGTAACCCATTGTACACGACTAATTTGAGGTTATGAATGAATCATGATAGGACTAGGTATTCGCAAATGATAATAATTACTTTTTCATCCCAGTTCTCCGTGATTTGAACCGTTACGCGGTCAAATAATCAATACTTGTGGGAGAAAATTTAAAATTACAACTTGGAGGCGCCATCTTGACGCTGCCATTTTGTTTTTTGAAAAAAATCCGACGCAAGAAGAATGGTCTGAGTAAAAAGACGCGATTAGTACGTTTTGCAATGATCAGCACTGCCCTTTTCAATGTCAAAAAACGCAATTATTGGGAAAAAACGTCGAAAAAATCAGTATATTTTTAGAAAAAATTATCATAACTTTTTTCTCTGTAATTTCTGGCTGATTCTGACCACGGCATTTGAAAGAAGAGGTCCAAATCTATCGATTTTGACTTATTCCAATTTTTGTTAACGTTGTTTGGGACAAAAGTTACATCGATGAAAGTTGTGTCCAAATTTCGGACTTTTGGGACGAAAAGGGTTAACCTAAATTTGCAAACATGTATAGTCGGTAGACTGATATGTAATGAAATTTCAAATTAATTTAAAATTTTGCATCAAACTCATGATTTACACCATACAAATTATTCGAGAATCTGCTAATTTCGTAAAATAAAAGTGCACATTTGAAGGTTAGGATGTTGTCAATTTTTAATGATGTGTACAGTAGGTCCCCTTTTATTTTAAGATTTCGAGTCAAGGAATATGGCGGCACCCCCTCTTATTTTAACGCTACTTCTCTTCCTCATCATCAGCAGCGTGAGAGAGAGAGGACATGAAAAAAAAGTTAAAATAGAAGGCGGCGAATCCTTAAGATAGAAGAGGAACTTAAAATAAGAGGGGTGCTACTGTATTTCAAGACCTCCACAAAAATTGAAAAGTCTTTCATTTGCAAAATAACAAACAAATCCAATATCAGCAGCTTAGTACTGAATTTGAGTGATTTGAAGCTTTCATTAATCATATTTGCAAATTTGGGTTAAATATTGTCTCCTACATTGATTTCGGTCTTAATCATAGTGAATTTGATAAAAATGATTGATACACAATTGTATGTAATAAAGTGCATAATGTAAATTTAAAATGTTTATTTCTACACTCGAATGCCGATATAAATTACCATAAATAAATGCGAAAGGTTGCAGTCTTTATTTATCACATAAAGGCTTGTGATCTCGTTACATTTTTATCCAAATTTAAAATTCTCTACACATTTTCAGATATATTATATATATATTTTATATAATTCAACTCTAAAATATATACGATGTCTAACAAAAATAAAGATGTCAGATATTATCATCCACTATTAAAGCGTTATGTATAGCAAGGGGATAAGGGGAAATTTCAAATAAAAGGAGTCGGCGCCATCTTGAAAACCATGACCAGTTAAAATAAGGGGGGTTCTACTGTACAAGAAAATATGTAAAAAAGTAATGTACAGTAAGACCTCTCTTATTCTAATTAGTAAAGTTTTTCGAGATGGCGCCGACCTCTCTTATTCTAATTTCCCCTTACCCCCAGTTACTTTGCTTACAAGCTTGTCATTCGTGGACAATATTTTTCGTTAACTTTTCGTGTGATAGTGGGAGAAGACTTGTGGGCGAACGATTAGAATAAGAAAGGCAATTAGAACAAGAGAGGTCCTACAGTAAAGTGAGGTTAGAAACTTCGCGGTATTTGAGCGTTTTGTGTCCATTATGTTGGCAGTAGTGAAATATATTGGCAGCAACGTTCATCGCAGTTGGTAATAACTGATATTATAGATCTAAATGCAAAATATAGGGATATTTGGTTTAAAATTATGGTAACTTTGGGTCTGTAAAGTTACCGCACGCTATAAGGCGTTTAAAAAGAAGCTCGCATAAATTCTTTCAATTGATTTGTGAATTTGGGATAAAATGACTTTTTGATAATGTTGAGAAATAGTCTAGGAAACGACGAAAAAATAGAGGGTAATCAGGAACAAATTGCAACAAGACCGATTTTTTCATTCCCCTATCCCCCACTACTTAGATTTGTAGTCTCATTTTTGTCTCTTTTTCTTTTGTTGCGCATGCGCCGTTATTTGTATTTAGAAAATCCACACGTCAGTGAGGAGGACGCGTGAGGGGAAATATTAAAGTAGGAGAAGAGAAAAAATTAGAATAAGGGAAGACATTAGAATAAGAGAAGGACTACTGTAATTACTACAAAAATAAGTTAAAAAACATATCCAAAATCGCCAAAAAACGGAATGGGGGAAAGCTGTTTTTTTTTTTGACAAAATAAGCCTAATTTTACTTAAAAATGGCTGTAACTTTTTAATGACGCATTACAGCGCAAAATATGCCAATCAAAAATTGTCGGAAATGAAATAATCTATAAAAAAGGTAAGTGCGATATTTTCTCTATCTGTCGTCATTTTTGAGATAATGGCTTGAAAAATTGCCATTTATTACAAAAATTGCAACTTATTACAATGTTGGTCAAAACGAGCTTTATTCTGTTTTTTGTAAGGTATTATCTCAAAAATGGCGACAGATAAAAAAAATATCGTTCTTACCTTTTTTATAGATTATTTCATTTCCTAAAACTTTTGTTTGACATATTTTTTATTTTAGTTACAGCCATTTTTAAGTAGTAGTAGTAGTAGTAGTAGTAGTTTATTACGTGCTCACCATTGTGATTACACGGACTTCCGAATCATTTTACAATTACAATACATAATTTCATTAACCTTTATTACCACTCATACATCTATTAATACAATTTACCTACTTAACACTCATACTTTCACACCACTTTAAATTTCTTTTACCCCCCTTTTTCCAATCTACTATTCATTTGCAAATTACATTCATACTTCTCATTCATACTACTTTCTCTCTGTGCACATTCATTCTCCTTTTCTACTTCATACTCATTTCTCTCCTTTCTATTTCTTTTACATCGCCTCACTATTTCGTATACATACATACATTTCATTCCCTTCTCTCATTTTCTCTCTCTCTTTCTTTCTTCATCCTCACTGCCTCTACCTTTTTCATCCATTCATATCCTCTTCCATCCTCATGCAACACATATTCCCTCTTTCCCCCTCCCCTTTCCGTTAACTCACAGTTATCCCTTATGTGTTCTATATCCTCCCTCTCTGTTCCACACACTCTGCACTTTCTCTCTTCTTCCTCCAGCCAATACATGTTCCCTCTTTCTTCATTTCCACATCTCCACCGTGCTATCAACTGAACTTTCTTCCCCTCTCTTTTTTTGGCCGTCCTTAGGTATTCCGGGATTCCTATGACTCTGGAGTAGTTTTTGCATGACCGTGATCTTCTAACCTCTTCTCCCCTTTGCTGCCAATCTACTTCTTTATCTCTTTCTCTCAATCGCTCCCATTTTTCCCCACCCCACCCATTTAGTGCATCTTCACTTACCCCCACCCTCCACAGATAGTCCATTCTCTCAGCACTTTCCCTTGTCCACTCCCCTTTTCGTCTTTCTCTTTCATCCTTCCTTCGTTCTATCATACTTTCTTTTCCTATTTCTCCTCCTTCTCCGTTTTGTAAACGCTCTTCAAACTTTCCCGCTCTCCACCCTGTTTCCACCCTTAATTTATCCCTTTTCAATTCCTCTCTTACTATATACCCTGGAGTGCTTCTATTCAACCCTAGAATCCATCTCAAATACTTTTCTTGTAACGCTTCTACTTCTTTCCATTCCTTATACCCCCATATCTCCACCCCATAATACAATATTCCTTTCACTATACTATCAAACAATTTCAGTCTCCATCTTATGTCCCCCTTAAACTTTCTCTCTCCATAACTCCATATCCATCCCATCGCTACTCTCGCTTTCCTAATCCTATCTCTTATATGCTCTTTTTCTCCCCCGTATCTTGTCACCCAATACCCTAAATATTTATACTCCTTCACTTCTTCTAGTCTCTCCTTCCCCCACCACCAATACCTTTCTTTTCCCCTCCCCCCCTTCTTTCTAAACACCATCACTTTCGATTTTTCTGGGCTCAGCTCTAATTTTTTTCCTTTCAAATACCGTCGCAATCCTCTTATCATCGCTCTTAGCCCTTCTTCTTCTTCCGCCACCACCACAATGTCATCAGCATACTCCAATGACCATACCTTCTCTCTTCCCACTCTTACAGCCATTTTTAAGTGAAATTAGGCATATTTTGTAAATGGAACAGCATTCCCACTCTGATTTTCGACGATTTTGGATATGTTTTTAACTCATTTTTTAGTAATTATCACGTAAAAATCAGTCCCGTTTGTAATTTGCTCCCGGTCAAACCGTTCGTTGCCTGGACGAAAGCACTCAAATAGTATACCACTGGCAAAACGACGTTTTGACGCGAATTATATACTAAAAGTAATTTTTGATGACAAATTAACCTCAAATAAGGGTGCATACATCGTACACTGTAAAAACTGTAAATGAAATTTACAATTTTGTTTTGATTTTCATGTCTAAAAATATGGTTATATTCCCACGTTAAACGTTGTAAATTTCCTACGAGAGGTTAGGAATTTCAGAACGATTTGTAAACTCCCTACACTGAAGGTGGTAATTTTACAACACGACGCGTTTTTACCAAGCTATAAGTAGGTAAAAATCCAGCCCATGTTGTACGTGGTCAATTTAGAATATGAAGGGAAAAACCAATGGCGTAGTAAAATTAATTTTTACATTAAAATTCCACAAATTTTAGTTTTATTTTGTTTTTAAATGTAAAACAGAGGAATATATTGTAAAATTCATTACAAGATGTATTTTAATATTTTAGAGGTTTTTAGAGCTATATTCTTTTGTCAACCCTTTTGACCAACGTCTAGCGTGCTAAAATTACAACGCGTTGTAAAATTCCTAACCTCCAAAAATAAAAACATAACGTTACCTTCGGTAATATTACAACGATTTGTAATTTTACCATATTCTACGTAAAGATAAATACAAAACCTTGTAAAGTTCCTAACTTCACGTAGGAATTTTACAACTTCGAACGTGGACATATTACAAAATTTGTATAAATGAAAATTACAACAGATTTGTAAAGTTCATTGTTATTTTTTACAGCGTAGGAAAATGGATAAAGGAATTTAAATTAAGAACGTATCGATCATAGCGGAAAGTGACGACAAATAAAAAATGAAGCGTAAATATTGTGATTATACAAAAATTTGAAGATTATTACTAATAAGTTATAAAGAACGTTCATTAACTATTAACAGATTGTAAAGAATGTTTAACATTAATGTTATTAAAGAATTTAAATTAATTGTTTACAGCCTTTCTGATGAATTTTGGGGCTTATATTCAAGTAAAACTTTTTTTTTTGTCATTTGATCCTCAAAAATCAGGGGGTAATTGTTTCCCTCCATAATTGTCGGCTTCCTAATTCCATCCGTAATTGTAGTTCCAAATATTCCGTAATAGGTTTCCCCTAACATGCGCACGAATGTTCTATTCCCAACAAACGAAAAAGAATTAAATACGTTTTATTTCGGTTTCTAGACCATTTTCATTGAAATTCTTTCCTTCTAATCCTATATAATACCTGAATAGAACATAAACATAACCTAAAAAACATTGACTAGCAGTTTTTTACATGAAACTACGAACTTAAATGTAATCAGTTTTACCAGAACTAAGTAATAATAAAACACTATACAAAATGTTGATGTAAATTTACCACGAAAACCGTAAGACACAAAAATCTCACTGATAATCGCAGGAAAGCGCCTCTGTAAGTTTATGCCAAATCGTTAAATTTGATGACCCAATAACCCCTGATCAATTTTAAAGTATGCCCATTTCGGAAATATGAGGGGTCAAAGTTGACCATGTCGAATAAAAAATGTACGTCAATTTCACATTTATTACAGATTTTTGGCTGCTGATTACGAATCAGAAGTCAGATTTGAAAAATTCAAAATGGCGGATCCAATATAGCGGACGACTTTTCTGTAAATCGATCCAATTTGCCTAAAAAATGTTAATCGGGATTGCTGATTACGAATCGGATGTTAGTTTTTCAAAATTCAAAACGGCAGGTCCAATATAATGGATGAGTTTTGAAAAATTTAATGCAATTCGCTTGAAAATCGTCAGCTTAAGGTTTTTGTAGTCGATGAAGTTGAATCTAACGGTGAATTGATATTGCAAAGGCACTAAGCTTCCTTTGTCGCCGCATTAAATCTCTTTTGACCCTACACCCAATCCTGGAAAATGTGACGTATCTATAACTATACCTAGGAAAAACCCACAACCAATGCAAAACAGAAGACTAAAGAAACTAGATAACATCTTACCTTTGTTGGTTGGATTATACGATCTTACCTGTGTTGGTTGATTTATTACATCTTACGTTTGTTCGTTGGATTATACTATCTTACCTTTGCAGGTTGATTTATTACATCTTGCCTTGGTTGGAGTATTGCATCTTGCCTTTAATAATACATTTTTTAAAATCTGACTTCAAATTCGTAATCAGTGATTCCAAAAGCCCCGAGTAATAATTTCTAGGCAAATTAGATAGATTTTCAAAAAAATCGTCCGCCTTATTGAATTTTTAAAATCTTACTTCAGATTCGTAATCAGCAGCCAAAAATCTATAAATAACCATATCGTCTGATTTTTAAAAAAATATTATTATTCGAGTATAAATGTGAAATTGATGTACATTTTTTATTAGACATGATCAACTTTGACCCCTCATATTTCCGAAACGAGGCTAATGCTCACTTTGCAATTTTGCATGGATTATTGGGTTGTAATATGAAACCAATTGGCATACAAAAGTTTTATTATTCGAGGTACGAAAAACGGGCATATTTTACAGGGGCTCTTTACCAAGAGCTGATAAAATATAACCTATCAATGTAAGATTAGGCTTGGAGCAATGTAATTTTAATATAAGATTAGGAGAATATTACATCAGTCAGAGTATTTTTACACTGACTGCACTGTAATATCGCACTAAACTATTGGGAGTTTACATAATTGCTGTAGTATTACAATTTTTAATTTTTCTATTTTAAGGGAAATTTACCACGATTATCACTGGTATTTTTGTGTCCAATGATTTTCATAGGAAAATTACACTTTTATTGTAATATTACTATGTTTATGGTAAAAATCCTCTAGAAATCATTGAGAAATTATGTATATTATGTTCCTGTCACTAAACTTTTTAAAGACGTATAATCTGGTAGTTTTTGAGTCCCAATATTCTAAAAATCTGTGGTAATCGCGTTTTACTAATCGTTACGCCACAAGTCTTCCCCCACCACACGCGAAAAGCGAATTTAATTTCAATATTACAAATATTGTCCACGAATTACAATCCCACATGTAAAGTGAGTGGTAGTAAAGGGAAAATTAGGACAAGAAAGACCGGCGCCGTTTTGAAAAACTTTACTAATAAAAAAAGAGGTCCTATTATAATAATTGAAATGTATTAAACGTAATTCAGACTACAGATTCTTTTTCTATTTTCAATTTCTTTAAATTTATTTTAAGGAGTTGGATACTTAAGAGAGGGGGGCCTGATTTTATATAGTAAGCTATTTAGCCGGAAACATAAGATAAATAGGATTTTGTAGGTTAAATTGAATGTGTACACTAATGAACTTTACAAATCTGTTGTAATTTTCATTCGTAAAAATACATATGGTGATTTGTCCATGTTCAACATTGCAAATTTCCTATGTGAATTTGGGAATTTCCTATGTGAGGTTAGGAATTTCACAACGTTTTGTAAATACCTATACGTTGAAAGTGGTAAAATTACAACATGACGTTTTCTCAACGTTGTACATGGGTAAAAATCGAGCCCATGCTGTACAAGGTAAATTTACCAAATATTGTAAAATTATGAATTCTTATGTAAACATTTAATTGTAGCTCACGTTTCATTTGAAGAATAGAAAAAATATACATATAAATTCATATTTTAAATTCTCTTAAATACATTTCAATACTGGTGGCCAAGAAAACGAATTAAAGAAATTGAAATTTTGAATTCTTTTTAATGCATTATCGTTTTTTTTTGTTGGATTCTCATCAATAAACTTCAGTAAATAATGCATGCCCGCCTGACTACTATGGATATTAACTTACCTTGTAAATGCCCATTTTTGTACAGAAAAGAACAAACAGTCTGTCCCCCTTATTGTCTAATGGTCGGGACGGACAGGAATGGTGAACTCTCTTATTGTCTCTCCCCACTCCCACTCATTTTTTACACATCCGGCTTACCGCCTTAGGAGTAATTATGCCTGTGCACAATATTTGTCCGGCCCCCTCTTAGTGATGTAGAAAAATGCTCCCAGAGAGCTTAAGGAGTGGGAGAAGCAAAAAGACAATAACGGAGTTTTCACAACGGACAATAATATGTATGATTGAAGATGGTATACGTCTGATTCTCGAAAAGTCGAATTTAGCTTTATCGTGTTGATAGTTTTTTTTTCAACTTATTATCGAATTTTTTTGCTCAATTCTTAGGTTATGCCTTGTTTAATAAAAATATTATGGTCCCCAACTTTTTCGAGTTTGAATTAAATATAAAGATAAAAAATTCAAATTCTCGACATTGTACATACATACATATTAGAAAATACACCATTTGCTCACAGGAATTATTCTGTCATGAAAAAATTGTATGTGATGATGAAGGAATGACGAAATGAAACAAAATTGCGAGAAACTTATAAACATAATCTTACTTTCTTACCAACTGTTTACAGTACTTTATTACTACCGGAAACATATACAAATATGCTTTGTTTATTAAATAAAAAAGTGCTTACCTTTTGATTACATTACATGAGGGAATGACTTTTAAAAATGTAATATTCCAAAAAGTTGTCAAATTAGTTTCAATAAAACATCTGTTCTTCAACCATCTGCTGTAGTGTATGTTGTTAGTTGCCAAATACAAAAAAACGTAGTGGAGCTTGATAAACCTTTAAATTTTGCACCAATGACACTGTTTTAAAACGGCTAAGGAATAATCGAATTTTTACGGAGAAAATTTGAATTATATTTAAAAATATTTCCAATCTCATTTTTTAAATAATAAACTCATGTAGATACACTCAATACTATCCTATATGGGCGAATCTCCAGAACCTTTAGATTTAGTGTTATTTACATTTTATCATCACTTAGACAGAGTAGTATAACTTTTAAAGTATGATATATATCAAAGTAATCCTTAAAGTATATCGTCCATATATTTTTATTAAGTTTCACCATAGAAACTCATTAATGAAAAACTTGTCAAAATGTCGCCTCCGTTGAATGTAATTTCCACATTTTTCTTCCGTTTAGTAAACATTATTTTTACAAACAACGCTACATTACTTTCGTATTGAAATATATTGTTCATGAAGGTTTGAAGAATTCAATGTTTTGTTTGTTAAATACATGCCCTTTGTAGTAAATGAGCTGTGAAAATATGTAGTCAAGTTTTCTTGTCAGATCCGAAATGCTCCATGGTAAGGCAAATCGCACAATGAAATTAGAATAAAACAATGTTTTTTTTTTATCGCACAGCAAAGTATTATTTCAGTGCATCTGTGCACGAAAGTCCACTAAGATTAGAATCCCTTTTCATTCATCTTTTCGAATTTATAATACCGAAATTACTTGCGAACAAATCCAATGTCGCCTCCACAATGCTTCGTGCAAAAAGTAAAAAATTCAAAAAGTAACATTTTCAAAAGACATATAAATGTGTTTATGAGGAAAATTCAAATGAATTTTGTGGATTTTCTTGGTTATGTCGGTCCATAAATGAAAAAATGTATAAAAAATTCCTTTAAAAACGTTTCGGTCACAAAATGTGTGCCTTCTTCAGTTTAATCTATACAAATTTGTACATTGGTATTAAAACAATAAATAAATTTAACAAATTTTGGAATTAGCCCAACAAATTACTTACATAGAAAAAAGTCGATGTTTTTTTTTGTTGACGGTTCGCATTACAATTTTTGCAAAGATTTTTTTGTACAAATCGACTTTTTTCTATGTAAGTAATTTGTTGGGCTAATTCCAAAATTTGTTAAATTTATTCATTGTTTTAATACCAATGTACAAATTTGTATAGATTAAACTGAAGAAGGCACACATTTTGTGACCGAAACGTTTTTAAAGGAATTTTTTATACATTTTTTCATTTATGGACCGACATAACCAAGAAAATCCACAAAATTCATTTGAATTTTCCTCATATTCTAACAAGCGGTCAAGAAATTAAACTCCAAAAATGGTTCCAAAGCCATTTTTTAGTGATATAAATGTGTTATTGAGACAGGTGCTTGTGCTTCTCAACTACGTTTATATTTACACTTTTATTTATAAAAATTCGCTTCAAACATTGCCCCAAATCGATAAATGTATAACCTGAACTGTCATCGTCTTATAAGTTCAAAATATTAACCGGCGAAATGGATCGATTGAAGGAACTAAAAATGGTTAAATGTACGAAGAAAACGAGAAGAATCCGAAAAAAAGTAGAGCTAAGAAATGAAAAGAAAAGAGATAAAAATGTACTTTGCAACGTTGCTATTCGCATTTTTACAACTGTTTGATTCTTTTATTTCAGACGTATCGTACATTTTAGTACTACAGTAGAAACCCGCTATAAGGAATTCACTCGCTACAAGGAAATGATTTTATTCAGTATAAGGAATAAGAGGCGTGGCGAACATCCCCACGTAACTCTATGTTTCCCCACTCCCGGAATCTCATTGGTTCCGAGCTTACCCCTCTGAAACTTGAGGGGAAATAGCGCAGATGGAAAGGGATTCCGTATAGCGAATATTCTGCATCAAAACATTTCCTTATAGCGGGTTTCTACTGTACTTAATATTAATATAATAGGCATTGGCACCCGCTTAAGCGTTGTTCATGAATAAATATCTATTTTTGAATGTATCAAGCAACGGTACCAAAAAAATCAGATTATTTTTCAAAAATGTCGACTTCAAAATTGAAAGGTTCTGGAGATTTGCCCATTAGATAACAAACAATAAGTAAGGACTTTTACGATTAAAGTTAATGATCCTCTTCGAATTTAGCTGTTGGTACATAGTGAGGGAATGATTTACAGGGTACTATCTTTTTATTTATCATATAAAAAATAAATAAATTTGTACATCTAATACAGTAGTTTAATTAATAAAAAAGATTTCGTAATCCTGGGTTGTAAAAATCATTAAGGACATCAATTTCGATTTTTTTTTTGAGAATCAGCCATGCATACTGTCGAAATGGTTAAATAAATAAACACAGAATGTTGGTCTATGGGTATCTACTTTATTACACAAGTGTTTCCGTTTGTTCATGACAAGACGAACAAACTACATTGTAGCTTGTCTGCCGATCGCAATATACATTTCCTCATCGCGCTCGATAAATTCAGAGACGACTATGCGACTACTTTTCTTGCTTTGAATTCTTGGAGAATATAATGACGTCCTCATGAAGGACCAGCGGCCTAAAAAAATGTGAAAGTGATCCCTCGCGCCAGCGTTTAGTCTGACTACAGCGACCTCAGCATAGCTCACCGACTTAGGTCCACAGCTTAATCTAACATCACAATATAATATACTGAAAATATCATTAGGGCCCATCGACCCTTAACATCTAGCATCGTTGAACCTTACGCTCTTCATCTTGTCAGAGGAACAGGCTGTAGTTAAATTATTCGCGACAAGGTTTAACATCGCAGCTGCATGACTTTTCATCGAATTATCTTATTCGAATTCGACAAAAAATCGACGGTTCTCCACCGACAGGAAGACCGCGTCGAATCGAAATCCATCGCAGCTGAGAAGTCGCCCTTTTCGAAAATGAACAGAATAAATAAAAATGTACTCTTTCATTCGTCGTTAGAGCTAAACACTCACTTAAAAACTGTCTGTTATCATGGCTCGTGTGGAACAATTCACTTCACTGTGCTCGTGGCACGTTATCACTTTGCAGCCTGAACTCTCTTCCACCAGATTTTTAACCCCTAACGAAATCATACACGACTGCATTTACAAAAATAATCGTCGAAGTTGCTCGCTCATTGTCCATTACTTAAAAGAGCTTCGGTTAGAAAGAAAAGATCAGAGAAAAAACGCGACAAAAAATTTGTTTTTTTCGACTAGCTTGAAGGCGTACAATCATCGAAATGGTCGCGGATGTAGAAAACGAAGAGATATAGCGCAATATGCGGCGAATAGAACAAGATTAGTAAAAAGAGACACGCGTATACAAGGTAGGATCGCTTCTCGACGCAGGAATTGTCAACCTTCCTCTACATGCGCATTGACTTAATACAACGAATCTTACAATTTAAATAATATTCTTTACATTTATCACAGTGTGAGGTCGCTGCAGGTCAAACGTCCGCCATTTTCTTTCCACCTTAATTTTTTTGTTCATCCTTCCCTTATTTTAATTT
This sequence comes from Trichopria drosophilae, assembly GCA_030407085.1. NCBI lineage: Eukaryota > Metazoa > Arthropoda > Insecta > Hymenoptera > Diapriidae > Trichopria > Trichopria drosophilae. The sequence continues at coordinate 115,918,685 of CM059585.1, read as the reverse complement.
AATCTTTCGCATTGCGATCGTGTGTCGTATTGTTGTGTCGTTAACCGTTCCTCGTGGACATACAGAATTATACGCAGTACAAGATCATCTTCCTGCCTTTTTTGTTCTTTTTCGTTTCGTTTTATCATAAAATTGAGGTAGAATCCAATTTGAAGAACAAGAGCATCGCGCGTTCTCTCTTCATTCTCTCTCTTTCACGATCACATTCACACACTCTTTCACTCTCTTTTTCACGCTCGCATCTTTTTTTTTTAATCCCTTTCTCTTTCTCTTCGTGAACGTACTAAAAGTGAGGGTCTACTTCCGCTAAGTTTTTAAAGCTTACGCTAATTAAAAGTATACGTAGCATTAATATATTGTTCGTTCTCGTAATAATAATAATTAATAATAATCAATATAATTATAGTAATCATGACAATAATAATTCATAATTAGTACAACAATGGTTAATGTTTTTCCGCAATAAATATATACATTTATATTTATATATTTATATATAGATATAGATATATATATTTATATAGTGGGTCGTGGGTTGTATTTATATCTTTATATATAAATTTATATATGCATCTATGTATAATTTATATATATATATATATATGTATATATATTTATATATAATTTGTATGCGGGAGGGTGGAGAGGGCAGATGGTAAGTGACAGCTATGTACAATACACACTTGCCTTAGTTGTACCATTGTTATATGTATAATAATATGTATCTATGGTCTCGTACAGTGATAATTCTTGAATTATCGTTTACACATAAAATAGCCTATGCAACATGTACATATATATACGCGTATATATATATGTATGTGTGTAATAACTAGTTATATGCAATATTTTTTTTTGTTCTTTACGTTTACAAGGATGTGTTTAGCCAGGATATGTCGGTGAAAAGTATATATATATATACGTGTTTTTTTTTTTATCAATTTCCCTATTCTTCGTTCGAGCCCCTTCGTTTCGTATTCGCGCTCCCTCGTTTATTTGTTCCATTTTATTTCTCGTAAACCCTGCAAAATTTGACGGTTCTATTAAAAAATCGATCGTTATTTTTCGTGCGATCAAACGCTCGAGTAGTCCCTTTCGTGCTCTTTTTTTTGCTATTTATATATTTATAGATACATTGGTCGCGCGATCTATGATCGAAGGGCGACGTCGGGCGGTTTGGATCGTTCGGCGCTTGCATCACACCGGAGATGATATTTTTGTATATATATAAAGCCGATGGTACGCCACCACTTCCCTAAGAAAACGTTCGCCGCTCTCCTCGATTATTACTCCTTGGTGTATTCTTGTGTGTGTAAACGCGAAAAGAAAAATTGCTCAGTTATCTTCAGATTGTTTGCTGTAAATTCTATTTTTATTGGAAAATGGTTTAAAACTCAGATATCATAGCGGAAATTACTGCCTTATCGACTGTTACCCGGAACTATTTACAGTGTAACTCCTCGAATTGTCCTACACTGGGATTCGTTCCCTCTCGCACTAGCCAGCGATATGCCCCGCCCATTTTACTATCACGTGATCTGATGGCCTTGCAAATCGCTCGTGGAGGGGAGAAAAGCACCGCCCACGCGGTCAGTTAGAGAGGGAGCCAACTCAAGGGGTTGCACTGTATTTAGAATGTTAAACAATAAAATATTTGTGTACTTTTTTGCAATTAATAAATTCGTTACCACTTCAAACTCAAAATTGTCAAAATGAGCAATTTCTCTTTCAACTAGTTTTTTTTAAACGTATATTGCAATTAAGGACATGTTTAAAATACCGTCGCGACTCGTTGATGAGGATTCGAAACCCTTTAAATGTTTCCCCCTGGAAGTTCGCAGATTCGATTTCACGAAAACAGTGGAACGAACTTAATTAATCAACTGTTCATAAATCGTTCCGATTTATTAAATATGTCAATCGTTAATTATTAAATTCGTTCGCATCTTCCCGAAATCAGCCCTTAAATGGGTATCGATATAACTTTCGCTCATGATTACACTTATGCATGTATACGCAAAAACGTATTTGTGTAAATGTGTACGTTTGCTGTGTGTGTGTTTTTTTTTATTCCTTTTATACTCCCTAGAAAAACCTCTCTACATATCTCTATTATACGCAGGCCTCTAAGACTTACGGTAGCACGGTAAAACCTCTATAAAAATAAGAACTATCCTACGTAAACGTATTACAAAAATAAATGGCATTGTACTCTGCTAAAGAAGCAAAATGGTACATATACAATGGCGCAAGGTCGAGCGACGCGAGCATTACAACAGTTTATATTGATTAATTCTCAGGTATGCGCGGTATATATACCTACATTATTTCTTGCGGTTGTACGGTATACTCGATTTTTGTCAATTTTTTTCGATTTTCACTCCACCCTGCATTTTTTTTTTGTTCCTATGATTCGGTATTTTGTTTTCCTTTTGGGTTTGCTTGTATTCGCGCTTCGCCCTCGAGATATTTCTGATTTTTTTTTTTTAATGCGGATCATTGATCTGTTTGGTATTTATCGGCTCCATGACCGGGTCCACTGATCGGTTTTTCGATTATTTACGTTGTATAATAATTGAATTGTAATCTACGTTAAATCATAATTATTGCAGTCAATGTCGGGTCAACCATTTTTATAAAAAAATTGAATATTCTTGTTATTACTACAAGCGCTTGCTACAAATGATATGGTATTTTTGAGGTTAACCTAAGAATGGCGCTAGTGTCGATGCACGAAGAGAAATAGATCGTAATGGGTACTAAAAATATTGCATTATTTTATCAGATATCTGTTATTATTGTTATATTATATACTCCGAGTCGTCTGATATAAGAAATGTAAATCCATTTCGACAACGGGAGCAATGGCGAGCTGCGAGCGCCGAGATCGCTCCTAGCGGCGTCTAAGGTACCTACGAGCCTGATAAACTTTCGTACCATCCATTTCTCTTCGTTTAAAGGAAAGTTTGCATTACATTTTAACTTTTTCATCACATTTCTTTTCTGTTTTATAGTTATTTCTCTAACACTAGCGCCAATTTTTTTCATTTAATTTTTTAAACAAACAAAAAATCGTAAAACCCGACGTCGCGTAACCGACATCCATTCAACAAAAACATTAACCCGAACGATTCGAATAGAAAAAACATTTTTATCTGCGGATTCCGATCTAAAAATGAAAAAGAAACACCGGGCGTGCAGATTTTTCCGCGTCTTAGTCGTCGTGCATCGTGCGTAACGTATATATAAATTTCTTATACATAAGTAGGGTGTCGTCCCATCGTTAATCGCGTCCTGCCGTCGTACAAAGCTATTCACAAACTTTTTTTTTTAGCGGAATAAAAGCTACTACAAAAAACGCGACTAATTCTAAAGCGGCTTTGAAGCCCCGCAGTTCCACCTTGGTGCGATCACGAGAACGGAGTGAGTTTGATCGATAGATCGCTCAAAGTGGGGGATCGAAGATGTAAAAAATTAACCGAAAGGACGTTTTAAAGTTGTCCAACAAGCCCACGACTTTAAGACAACTTTAAAACGCCGTTGGTCGATCTTTACCGCGATTTTTTTAATTTACCGATCAACCGGAGAACGCCCGCGACGATGCGCCGTGCTTCATTTATTTTTTAGCTTTCATTTTTTACTACGATTTTTACATTAATATTAGATCTGTAACGAAACTCGATAGGTTGTTAAAAAAATAGCTGCTTTAATCGTTCTGAATAGAACAATGTATAAATTAAAAATTTTAATAAATATATATTTTACCTACAATATAAGTTTGGAACAAGCCAAAAAATTATTTAAAAAAGGGACGAATTGTTTATTAAAATATACAATGAGAAAGTCACAAAAAATAAATTATTTTTCTACGTCTAATTAAATTATCATTAAAAAAATTGAAAGAGAGGGTCGTTAGTTAAAATAAATTCACACAATCATCATCTAGTTCGTCTCGAATTTTAACCTTCATAATACTTTCGCTATTCGTTTTTGGTACTAATATGATCCCACAGGAACATTTTTATGTTATTAATAAATTATGATTGTTAACGACTAAATAAAACAAAAATTCTACAAATTTATTCAAACAAAAATAAACGTACCCTGAAGTATTTACGAATTTGTTTAAAAATTTGAAAAATACAAAAATACGAACCCTAAAACCGTCTTAAATTTAGCAAACTTCCATTTCGAGCTGCCATTTTGAATTTCGAATCGTCAGAATTCCTCGACTAAGGAAAAATAGCGATTCAAACGTTTAAATTAAGAGACAAGCTAAAGTTAATGTCAAAATATACACTTGAAATTATTTATTTACAACTAAATTAAATATTTCAAAATGTAAACAATTTGGCATTAAATATAATTAATCCATGTGATTACAATGTCGTTCGTCGTTCCTCTTAAAATTACGCAATTAAACTATTAAGCATTGTTTTAATATATTATTCAAATTTTCTAAAAGGATATTTTTCAAAACGTATGAAAATTGTGGGTGCATTTTCGTGTACGAACTGTATATTCACAGCCAGTTTAACCAGCGTTTTGTCCAGTTTACGCAAGTACTATTTTTATCGATGTAACTTTTTGTGTAAGTCATAAATGAAATAGTTAATACGGATTTTAATCGAGGTGTAAATTAATAAACTGCGATTATCGCTACGTTTTCGGAGTAAAATAGGAAGGTTTATCGATCTTAACCGATGACCTCCGTAGAAGCCCGAAGTGACATTCAAATGGGGGCCATTTTTCAAAATCTACAGGTCACTAATAACGTACATAAAAAGACAAAAAGAAGTAGTCACTAAGTCTAAGCATTAGATTAAAACGAGAAATCTATGAAATTGACTATTTCGACTTCGAACGTTCAATCGAAATTTCAATTGTGGAATCACGGCGCGACGACGGGCGACCTCTAGTTTTCGGCTCGTAAATCCGTCGATCATTCCCCACCGATTATTACGACATCGAAGGAAGATTTTTTTTTTGTCTCCTGCGGCACCTCTTTGACGATATATTCTTAATTAATTCCCACCCGCATACTCGAGGAGGGATTTCGATTCCATCCCGGTATTTATCGCGCTACAATCTATTGTACGTAGATTCGATTAGAAAATAGCTGCTGCGCCTTGGTACTTAGTGCCTTAAATTATTTAACGCGTCTTCTGCGCAAGAATCGCGCTTAAATTTTTTTCTCCGTGTCTGTTCTTGTCTGTATTTTTCGTCGTCAGACGATTTTAACGGCTATTGTTTTTTTTTTTTATTTGTTTCCTTTTATTTACAACCTCGGCTCCGTCGGTGTTTTTCGTTCGGTTCGAACAGAATGGGTATACGACCGCGAAAAGCATCGCGCGACGTGTAAAAATGACGCGGTGCGGGGGATTCGTGAACTAAAATGAAATTTACCAAATTTATCGTATTGGTACAAAGTCTTTTCATTTTTATACGTCATCTAGAACGAAATCATACGTAAAATGGCACTTTTCGTACACTGTTACAAAAATATAGATTCCAATTTAAAATGAAAATTAACCAATTAAGTTTATTAATCATCTTCTTTTCTTTCAGAATAACAAAAAAAAAACGATTTTCTACGCCATTTAACGGTAAAATTATTATTTAGGATACACTGTATATGAGAACGCTTTGTTTCAAAATACTACTAACGCCATCTATCGAAGAAAATTAAAAAAGAAAAACATGACAAAATAATGGTCGTTTGGCATGAAAAGGGTTAAAAAAAGTTGACTAGTTTTGTATCCAGTCGAATTTAGTAGAAAAGACTTTCACCAAATTTTAGTAAATTTCATTCCAGCGTAACGAATATCTCACTACTAGTAGGGGCATCGAATGCGAGTTCGCGATGAGAAGCTTTATGAACTTTACATTTTAAATGGGAAGATCCTAAGTTTTATATCTAGAACAATGCAATAATATGTAGGAGGCTAAGAAAACGTCTAATATTACTACGTAGGATCTGCGCGTATATGTGCACGGAGGCTTTAATCACAGCATCGTAGTACAATGTCTCCTTAGAGCTGCTCAATGACTAGCCAATAAAAGATCAACCCAGTAAAAGACCAAGTGCCGCGAAACAAGAAATAACATTGAAAATCACTAAATATACATTTCCTAATAAATATTTAGTAACTTTTAATATTTATTCTTATTCTTTAATGTAATTTTCAATACTTAGTTCACTACTGGGATCATTTCCTCTCGGAGGCGCGCTTCCTATGTCGCTGTTGACTTGTCCTCGTCTCTTTCTTTACCTAAATGTTTATCGTCCTTCGACTAACGATAAAAACTTTAATTTTTAAATTAAATCCGTTACTTTTTACTAAATGTCATTTTATGCCAATAACGTTTTTTTTTTTTCAAACAAAAAGGATTTTTTTAAAATCTTTTTATACATTTTTTTATTTTCAGTAATTTATGATAATGTGTTATCAGTTTCAGAGAATTTTTAAAAACGATTTAAAAAATGTCTAAAATAAAAGTCGAATGTCTAAAATGGAGAATTCCATTGTACTCCTACACACTATCATAAATTATTAAAAATAATAAGAGTCGTGATATTTAACGGCAACAATTAAAAAAGGGTTATATATAAAAAAAGATGATTATAACAATAATAATAAAAGAGATAATTGAAAAGTTTTTTAAAAATAGGGGAGGGGGGGGGTTATATACGAACAAAATTAATAATGAATGAAAGGGGAAATTTAGCTTGACGTTTCGACCCGTATTAGGGTCATCTTCAGAATAAAATTATGAATGTTTCGGGTGCCGTATTTATAGGTAGTAGGGGAACAAAATAAACAACGAGAAAGTAAACAGAATAAATGAATAAAACAAAATAAAATTTAAGAAATTAATTTAATAGCGGATTATAAATATCACAGGTCTGCAAAATTCACTTCTTTTTTTTTGATATCAGAGTGACTTCCGACGTATTTTTGTACGCTGAACACGAATCTGAAAACGAAAAATGTTTATCACGTCATGATTTTGAGAAAATTGGGGGCAAAAACACCAAAAAACGTGTTGTTGGGTGTTTTTACCTCTAATTTTCTCAGATTCTGACGTGCAACAGATCTGAATTTGTGCTCAAAATAAAGCTTGATTCTTCCCCTACAAAAATCATATACGATACTTTTAAAAAAAATTTCATAGTTTTGAAACAAAAAAAAATGGTTTTAACCTTGCTATTCCTAGTGATTATGATGAAAATGCAAATTATTTAACTACATTGAGCAGAGCTCATACAAACCACTACAGTACTCCTTCCCTTATTCTAATGTCTTCCCTTATTCTAATGTTTTCTCTTCTCATATTCTAATATTTCCCCTTAAGTTTATTTCCTTTAAGTTTTATACTTCCCGTAAGTTTTAAGATTTTCTTCCCGTATGTTTTATTTTTCCCCTCACAGCCTCTCCCACCACCAGGTATTTAAATGTCGCCTGTAAATAAGCGCATGCGCGTAGCGTGCAAAGGACTACAGAAAACTATGGTAGTGGGGGTTAGGGGAAAGTTACTTAAGGGAAGAAGCCGCCATCTTGAAAGCTGAAATGTAAAACTTAAGGGGAGAACTGCTGTACAAATCTAAGTAGTGGGGGAGAGGGGAAAATTAGAATAAGGGAAGAAGGCCGCCATCTTGCCTGACTGGACAAATTAGAATAAGGGAAGAACTACTGTACTTGACTGTTTTCGGGGTTGGTGTTTAAGAATCCAGTGTCTTTTATAAAATTCAAAATGGCGGATCCAAGATGGCGGACGTAAAAATAAAAAATGTAAATTAACCTCGTGAAAATCAGTACTCGGGGTTTTTTTTTGAGTCGCTGATGACGAATCCAATGTTAGTTTCACAAAATTTAAAATAGCGAATCCAAAATGGCGGCCGCAAAATAAAAAAAATATACTTAGGATCTTAAAATCACCACTTCATGGTTTTTTTTTGTTCGCCATTAGTAATACCAGCGGTTGTTCGATTTTGTTTGCATTTTCATCATAATCACTAGAAATATCGAGGTTAAAACCATTTTTTTTCAAATTTTTTCATATTTTTGTGTTCAACGCACAAAAATACGTCGAAAATCACTCTGATATTTAAAAAAAAAATCCGTGCAGACCTGTGTATCAGGTAGATAGGATTTTTCAAATCTAATGTTGACAGTATTACTTTCTTCTTTTTTAATGAAAAAATTTTCCATGTGGCACCTTTTTCTCCAGTTCTTTTCCCTCGCAAGTATCTTGGTGTTATCATAATCGAAATCATGTCCTGTCTCATTTCTATGATGCGTTAGACCAGTATGTTGTTCTTTATTCAATGTTAAAAAGTTTCTTTTGTGTTCTTTAACTTTTCAATTATCTCTTTTATTATTATTATTATTATTATAATCATCTCCTTTTTTTATATATAACCCCCTTTTTTTAATTGTTGCCGTTAAATATCACGACTCTTATTATTTTTAATTATTAAAAGCGACCGAGAAACTATATTGTTTAAAAATATCATAAATTATATTTAAAAGCATGTATTATTTTCAAATTTCGCGAAACAATCTAGTACACTTAAAAATCTTCAAAAAGTTACATAACTACCATTAACGTCTGTTTGTTTTGTAACTGATATTTTTGTAAAATACAGTAAAAAAACAACTTGAGACACAAAATCACAATTTTTAGTGCAAGAGTTGCACTATTTCTTCGATCGTGTTCAATTCCACACCACAGTATGGCCTCGTCGAGTTATTATCAATCCGTTATTTATCTCATTGTATTTCGCAATATCGAAAGCCTCAGGCATACACGCGCAGCTTTACAGCAAAAACTCGAAAATTGCAAACAAAATAAATGCACATGGTGGTCTTACGTCACTGTCACCGATCGTAACATTATTTATTGACGAAAATAATGTTGAATTCGACATCGCTATGCGATGTTCTGAATAATGAATAAGCTACCATGTGCATTATGACTCTTGCGATACTTTGAATTTTTATTAAGTCATATATACAAATATTTAAGAGGGAAATAAATTTTGTACACATAAACCTAAAACTTTGACTTAACTTATCGATGTAATCAATAAGCTACAGTCGATACTTCAACACAATTGTTGAAAAAACTAATTTAAAACTTTAATTCGAGTATGAAAATAATTACACTTAAATCCTTTCGGATATCTTCAATCGCTAAGTGTCTTCGGTTATTTCGTAAACTCGAGTTTTTCTCGCGTAAGTCATGGTTCCCCCTGGACAATCGTTTGTCTTTCAATTTGATTCGTCGAAACAAAACACATAGTTTCGATTAAATTATGTACAATCGACAAATGAATTACGCTTCTAAACAATTAGAAACTTTAGATTTTCCATATCGATTGTTCATTTTCATCAATTTTTTTTATTTACGAAATAAATAACAGGAAATAACGCAACGTAATGAACGTCAAGTTAAAAAAAACTTACTTTAAAGTAAGTTGATAACTTAGTGCTGTTAAAATTTTGGCCCTGCGTCGCAGGTTCGTCTAAACTTTTAAACATCTAAGAATATTAGAGATAACAGCCCTGTTACGAACGCTCACAATACCTTTTGAGGTAAACAACGGCGAAAAGTAAGTACACTTACTTCTCGATACCGAGGGGAAAACAAGCTGCACTGCGCAGTGCGCTGAACGATCACAGAATAAAAGAAAGTAAAACTCTAAAGGTATGAATCGAGGCATGAAAATGAAAAGTGAGTCGAAGAGAAACCATGACACGTATGCTTGGGTCTCGCAGCATTAAAAATCACTGGTGATATTCAGCAAACTCACTTGTCGAGCAACTGGTCTTAATCTTTGTCTTAATCTTGTCATGTCGAAGAAATCTTGAGGAAATTCCAAGTAAAACAGTTCCTAAAATTTAAGATTAAGACAAGGACTAAAGAATTGTCGAGTATTAAGTGTTTTTTGGCAGATGCGCAAGCGAGACTGCCGAATGCGTCCATTATATGGACTTGAATTGATATTAGCGGCTTCAGCGTTGCTTAGCGGATATCAGCATGCGACAATAATAATAATGGTAGTGTTGCAATAACGATAGGGTGTCTACCAAACACCGTTGCTTTCGTTCCTTGTTTTGCTCTCGATTATCACATCGGAAAAGATTCAAACGGATAGTCAAACCCTCGTAGACGATAATTACTATCTATATCACAGATCCAAGTGACTAAACTTCTTTAAAAATATAATATAAATACGTGATGTTTGAAATAGTCGCGCTTGGAAAGAAGATAGAAACGAAACGAAATTGCTGTGCGACAATCGAAAGGAACTTCGGGTGCTTCAATCGCGCTGAACGATTTCGGAATACGAAATCGAAGAATTGGCGTACTGAGCGTACAGATAGAGAGTGGGATAGATGCCGTGCGGAGGAACAGCGCGGTGCAGCTCGGGAGAGGTTTGGATAAAGATCGGTTGGGATTCGGTAGTTTGGTAGACACTCTGCGGTATTGTGTGCTCGTGTGGCGAAGGTGAGTCGAGGGTGTACGGCGAAGGGACCGAGTTGGAACATACTACTTGCTGAGGCTGCGGGGCGCTGCCGTCTAAACACTAGTTGGTGGTCTGCGGATGCAGCAACGGAAGCGGAAGCTGCAGACTGTTCTGTTTGGCGAGGCTGACGATCTCTGCGGCGATGCCACCTTTGGCGGCTGCGAGTCCGTCGAGAGACGACGGACCCTCGTTGTAACGAAGTTCGCATACCGGGCTTTCGAAGCCCGGGTGCGGGCCCGGGGTACCACCGCCCGTGCTCTGCGGAGTAGGCGGATTGTGATTCGAGTTGTTCTGGCTCATGTCGCGGTGCACTCGGTTCTGGTGTCTTATCAGGTAGCTGTCGCGGACGAAGGTGCGACCGCAGATATTGCACTCGTACGTGGTACTGGCGGTGTGGGTGCGGATGTGTATGGCGAATTGACTTTTCGAGGTGAAGGTCAGCGAACAACTCTCGCAGACCAGCGGCTTCTCGGCGACGTGGCTCCAGCGGTGCGCGGTGACGTAGCTCTTGACTGCGAATCGCTTCTGACAGATGTCGCAGGCGTACGGTCGTTCGCCGGTGTGAACACGTTTGTGCGTGTTGAGACTGCTCTTCTGGGTGAATCTTTTGAGGCACAGTTCGCATTGAAAGGGCCGCTCGCCAGTGTGAGTCCGCATGTGCACTTCCAGATACGGCTTGCGGCAAAAACTGGCTTCGCAGACGGTGCAATGATAAGGCTTGTTACCCGAGTGGAGTTTCATGTGAACGTAATACGACGACGCGGACGACAGCACTTTGCCGCAGACCTTGCAGGGTTGCGGCTTTGATCTGGATCCTTCCTTGACCGTCTGCTGACCCGTCGACTGAGTCTCCGGCGACTCGACGTCCTGCTCTTGCACGTGCTGCGGAGGTTGGTTCAGTTGCTGCGGCTGCTGTTGCACCTGCTGGTGCTGCGGCGGGTGCGTCTGTTGCTGCTGGTGCTGCTGCATTCCCTGCGGAGGTTGAAGGTGACCTTCTTGCTGCGAGAGATCTTCGCGATCGTCGGATAGATTGACCATGGAGTTGGAACCGTCCGATCGACTGGAGGCAACCGAATAGAAACCCATCGGCTCGCTTTTGATCTGCTGCTCGAACATGGAAGTCATGACGTCCGCCTGCTGCAGCTGAGTCAGCTGCGGCGGCTGTTGTTGCTGCAGGGCCTGGGCTGCTTGCTGATGAGGGAGCAGAGTCAGATTGCGCTTGACAAACTGCTCATATCCCGTGTACCAATCCACCTGCATGACAGGACAAGAGAGAGACGAACGTTAGGGTGCGCGATTTCGTTCGCCAGGTTAGAGACGTCACGTTGACGTTTATTTCCGTGACAAGTGACAGAAGCGAGTCGTTCGATCAGCTGATTGCATAACTTTCGAGAGCTGTCGCGAGGCTGGGGCTCCGTAGCGCGGGCAGATCCGCGAGACTCCGGGGCGCCGTTCGTAACGGGCACCAGGAGTCGCCGCGGCGCCAGGCACCTCGGCTCCAGGGAACTACGAGCGGGAGCGATCGCGACGGCTCTCGGTTCGTGTCGCGACTGAACCGGAGTTCTCTTTTCGTCCTATACCGAGAGGATAAATCCGAGAAAAGGCGGGCTTCTTACTAACCTTTGCTACTATAGTGGTCCAGGCTCGCGGTGAAAAAAGCTACGTCGCATCGAACGCGCGCCTCGCCGCCTCTTCCGTCTCCTTCACGGCACGAAGCGAGACATTTGTTTAAATAAATCTCTGTTTTTCTCCAAGGCAAAATATAAGATGGCTGCTACTATATCGTTCGCCTCGCGCGCCGCACGAGCCCCCTACATAGATGGATAAAAAGTACTGATTTGACACGATCCTGCCATCTCGCTCGCACCAGTCTACCAAGAGGCGACGCGATTGGTCGAAGGACGAAGATCGCGGAGGCGAACCGACCATTCGGACGCCGGCTGCTTCCGCGCCCTCAAGGACACGCGACGGACGACCAGTTCGGCCTGTTTCTACTGCGGACGCCCCAGCTCCCTGCAATTCGAGATCTCGAATTCGCGTGACGTAACGTTATTCTCATAATTTACGATTTCTGGCAAACTTTATAAATGGGACTACTTAACAAATTAACGAAAGGCTGATTGTTACGACCGCTGACGCTTCCGCGTCCTTTCAAATTTTTACCTTACCGACGCGTTCGGTATCCTTATTTTGTTTCAGACTAAATTTACTACCTAATAATTGTAGTTTACGTAATTTTATAAGGGAATAAATAAACTTTTTTAGAGAGTCGAGGATTAATGGAAATTTGGATTTTTCGACATATTTTTAGAACGCAAAACAAATTCTGCGAAATCGAACTATAAGTTTTACTGGCTATCGGTAATGTAGTGACATACTTTATTGACGAATGAGATATGTCGGTTACCAACGTTTGGTGTTTCCGCCGTGAAATTCGGACATAACGGGAATATATAAAGACGTATCTATATTCGTTGGTATTATTATTGCATCGATTTGTTTCGGCTTCGAACAAAAATTAAATACATTTCTGTATTACCGGTAGTGTATTCGATAAGGACATTCGCTCCCCGAGGATTGATTACACAGGTCAACCTGGTTTAATTGTTAGAAAGCTAAGGGTCATTTCTAAAGTAATTTGCTGCATAGAATCCGAACCCGGGGTCAAAATTGGCCCTTCACGTCAGGATTTTGTGACATTTGAGGTTATGTACCCGAAAAACGGCGTTTTTTCCTACACTATAAAAAATGGAAATGTAAATTTACAACTTGTAGAGTTGGACACAATATTGCCCATGCTCAGGGTTGGGTAAGTAGTTTACCGAATGTAAACTACATTAGTTTTCGACATGTACAATACCTAGTAGACTACATCGCCTGTTTTCTACCTGATTGGAGGTAGATTACATGATTTTTTCAAAATACTTTTTTGTTTTTTTTTGTAAGTATCAATTTGTGGATTTGATTCTTATATAGAAACAAAATCGATTTTAAACACTTCGAAACACGCGGAGTACGTAAAACAGTAATAATAATCAATAAATTCAAAGTAATTTCCGTTAAAAAGTCATTTTCGAATACTGAAAAATTTAGAAGTACGTTAATTCAACGCATATTTCTTTGTTAAAGTAATATGAAAGAAAGTGGAAGTGCCTTAGAATCATCTTAAACAACCAATTATTTATAATACTTTCGTTTATAAGGCAACAGTTTGGATTTCGATAAAAAATTCGTTATTAAAACTCTAAATATGTTAAAACGTATATATATATATATAATTATTTTGTGCCAAAGAACTAAATCGTAGTACAAATTAGCACTTTAAGATTATTATATAAGATATATTTGATCAGATAGTTTCTATTAATCTTATATATTATATACAAGATTCATAGAAACATAAACTTTTCGAAAAAAAGTTTTTAGAACTTTTCTTAATTATTTATTTCATATTCTTCGAACTTTTGTTAATTAGTTATTTCATATTCTATAGGAAAATTATATTGCCATTATGTATTAATGGAGGGTAATTTATATGATGACAATAAATAAAGAACCCAAAAAATATTGTTATTGTCCACATTTTTATTATAAAATTCTTATTATAAACTTCTCGTCAAAAGATAAATCTTAATACCCAACCCTGGTATTGACTTGTCAAAGAAGGTATTCTACCGTAGCATGTAAAAAACCGGTAAACTACGTAGGGCCATGCTGCAAGTAGGACTTTTACGCAATATTATTGTAAATTTACATAGGCACCGTGAATATTACTTTTTTACCTTTGTAAATGTCAACTTGTAATTGTAAATTTACAATTGAAAGTGGATTTTACAGGTTACGGTAATATTACACCGTAGAGAAGTTTAAATTCTCCAAGAGAATAGTAAATTTACAACAAAATACATATAGGAAAAATTTTAGGTTATGTACTAAAGCGCCATATAGCCTTATGCGGGCAGGTGATTTGAACTCTACATTACGTGGTAAAATTTATGCACGTACTCCTGAACCAATTGTAGTGGCTTGTAATAATAATTTGTTATTTTAATAATTTATGAATTTAGATTTTATGATTTAATGTTTTCATTCAACAAAAGTTTTATCGACAAAAGATTATAGCTCTAAAACTTGCTTTCGATCAAAGTTTTTCTATCAACAAAAGAATTTAGATTTAATGTTTTCTTTCGACAAGAGTTTTACTATTGACAAAAAAAAAAAGATTATGGCTCTAAAATTGGCTTTCGATCAAAGTTTTACTATCAACAAAAGATTTTAGATTTAATGTTTTCTTTCGACAAAAGATTATAGCTCTAAAAACCTCTAAAATATTAAAATACAAATTTACAAATCGTTCTGAAATTCCTAACCTCCCGCGGGAAATTTACAACTTTTAACGTGGGAATATCACCATATTTTTAGGCAGGAAAATCACAACAAAATTGTAAATTTCATTTACATTTTTTACAGTGTACTTTTGCGGTTATGTACCGAGGGCAACAAATTTTTGTGGTCTTTCTCTCTAGTTACATCATTTAGTACAACTGTTACCCTTTAATTTAAGAGTTCAAGAAATCAATTTCGATTTTTGTTCGCAAAGTTATGGCTATTCGAAGTTACGAAATAGACCCCTTCGACGTCATTAGCATTTGCATTGTTTTTTGCAAATATGAATACGCCATATTGAAAATGCAAATTTTATAATTCCGAATTCGTATTCGTTCTCAGCGACCTCAAAAACTCCCAAGTGCAAATTTTCAAGAGAAATTACGCAGTAGAAAATTATTGTCTCAAAGGCTTAATGCAAATGCAAATGACATCAAAGAGATATATAGTTAGTTATATAGTTATAGTTTATTTACCCATATATGAATACATAAATTCTTAAGGGTGGAGTACACAATTTACCATAAGTACATAGAAGTATAAATAACAAAAAAAAAATAAGGTACGTTGCACACACGCAACCGGCACACTATAGTGTAACATTACACCAAATACAGTAGACGCTCGATATAAGAACCATCGCTATAAGAACCGATCGGTACAAGAACACTTTTTTGATCATTACAGTGCCTACGAACATTCGAGATATACCCCCTCCATACACTTTTCGCTGGCTAACCGTTCCGCGCATTCCGTCGAGTCCACCTATACATACATACATACGCACAAGAGAAGGGGAAGCATCCATTCCCCTCCAATGGTTCTTATATCGGCGCTTGGCGGGGAAGCTCGGAACGGACGTAGTTCTTATATCGAGTGTCTACTGTACACACAAACATACGCACACACACTCTTCAGTAGTGCCATACAGTAATTTACATAAAATAGAAAAAATATAAAACAGTTCAGAGATAATTGAATTTTTTAAATATTTCAGACCCGTTACATATTAAAAATCGAGCTGACTCAAAATTCTAAGACAAATTGTCTTCTGGTGAAGCACGAACTCACAAAGCCAAAAAGAATCTTGAGCACGCGAGGGTCAGCAGAATTAATCAGAAAGGCCACTATATTATCATCAGTACAATTTGACAATAGAGTGTTACGGCGGAGTAAGGATCTTGATGGGTTCGAAAGAGGGCAGTCTTAAAGTCTCTCTACAGCCCATGTTACAAACCGAGCACGGTTCATTTGGATTGTAGGCATAAAAATTATTTCCAATACAGAATGAACGCGAAAATATAGTGGCCGTTTCAAAGAGATATATTTCGTAATTTCAAATAGCCATAACTTTGCTAAAAAAAATCGTAATTGATCTCTTGAGCTTTCAAATGAAAGGGTAAAAGTTGTACTAAATGATGTAACTGAAGAGAACGACCACTAAATTTTTTTGCACTCTGTACATAACCTCAAAAGTAGGAAAAAACGCTGTTTTTCGGCTACATATTCTTAAATATCTCAAAATCCTGACGTGATGGGGCAATTCTGACTCCGGATTCGGATTCTACGCAGCAAATTACTTCGAAAATTACCCTTAGCTTTCCAACAACTCACATGACCCCGGTATTTGTAGACCTGTGTTATCCGCAGAAAGTATACGGAATCGATATTTTGCATTCTGTTTCTTTCTAGTGGCGTATTGATTATTCGAGATTCTTATTCGAATTCATACTATTTTATAAGACCTGTAATACCAGAATTGAATTTATTCGATCTTGTACGGCACCGAATTTAACGTATTACAAAAATTGATTAGTTGCGGCTTACAATTTAATCGAAGAATTGATTATATCGTTTTCTGTATTTCATAATTCTCAAAGAAATGTTTTGTTTTAGAGTTTTGAGTTCAAATCATTCGATAATCCAAAGTAATCGTCTCTTTGAGGTTATGTGCGTTTATCTATCGCGTATAATATCGTACACTCGCATTCGTAACTGAAAGAGTGTGGGAAAGAAACGGACTTATTTCGTATTAAATCGTACACAGATTTTTCGTATATTTTTTCGTTTGTTGGGAGTGTATTCTATAAGGACATTCGCTCCTCGAGGATTGATTATCCTCTTAAACCACCCTTTGAATCATTTTAACCCATTAACGCCCAAGAGGACACGATTTTTTTCCATTTTCAAGCGTCATTCTCATAAGGGAATCGATTGAATAATTTGATTACAACCACATATCCTTGTGTACTTTTTCGTGATCTATCGATTTCCGGGGTCAGAATTGCGATTAAGTGCTCGAGAAAAAAAATATGGCCAACTTTAGTGAAAAGTACAGAAATTTTCTGAATTTTTCTTTTAATATTTTTTTATTAGATCAGAAAGTGCTCTGACCCACTCCGGATTGTGGAGAAAGGTGAAGGCGATAGTTGTAGTTAACGATAGAATTTTGTTCAACGACCTCATTTCACCCTAACCTCTTCAAAATGGCGGACATTGTATAAAATCTCATAAAATTTGAGTTTTTTTACAGTCATAATGAGAAAATCGGGTTATCGTGCGTTCCTGTTGGTCCAGTCATTTTTCTAATCGGAAAAACACTGCACAATATGGTTGATCTAATTTTAAAATTTTAAAGATGGCGGATTCAAAATGGCTGCCACATTTTAAGAAACGATTACATTAAATTATCGTATGATTGGAACTCAAAATGTTGAAATGATCCATGTTTTCCAGAAATATGAAATAGGCAAAATCATATAACTAATTCTTCGGCAGAATGTAAAGCCATTCTTTGCCGCATATTGGTAGAAATGGAAGCAAATATGAAAACGATCACGGAATGTGAAATTAGACATTTGAGTAATGTGAAATGTACAAATAAGCGTCCAGGAAACGTACGAACACATTTCAAACAAATAATGAATTTAAAAAAAATGCCCCAGCGGAGAATGGAACCCTGGTCTTCCGCGTATCAATATCGAATCGTAACCGCTTTACCACGATCGTGGTTATAAAATATTGCATAAATAACGAATAGACGAAACTAGACCTGGATGAATCTAATGGATTATTACAAATTTTATAAATCTTTAAATCATCTGCATATAAAAGTATTTTAGAAAAACTGAAAACAGAGAGATATATCATTTATAAACATAATGAATAACAAAGGGCACAGATGAGACTCTTGGGGAACCTCCGAAGAGACACAGGTTGAGATTTCCAATCTTTTATTCGAACAATCTGAGTTCTACCTATCAAATGAAACTCCAAAAGGTTTTAATGATATTTCTAAATGAGACAATTTATTTAATAAAACCTACCTAGGGAGAACGGGATGGTTAAGTGGTTAGCGTGCTCGTCTAGTAATCTGAATATTCTCTAGGTCTCGAGTTCGAATCCACAAAACTCTCTATGCTCTTTTCTACATCGTAAAAATCTTCATACGTCCCTTCTTTTAGCTCTCTCCTGTACCTTCTCCTCGTTCTGTGCACTTCTCTCTTTTTTCCCTATATTCAACTCCCACCAAGGGCACCATCCTATCGCTTTTCTCTAATCCATTCTTTTCCACTCCGCGGCCCCATTTATTTATCTTGTCAGCTCCTCCCACCCCTCTTGAACACCTACCTCTTTCCATTCTACTTTCTCCGTTGCCTTTAGATTCCTCCTCAGACTCTTCTCTGACCAATCCTGAATCCTTTCCCCTTCCTCTCTTTCCTCTTCCCTTCTTTCATACCATTTCCCTAAGTCAATCAAAATTGGTTGGTGTTCTGACTCTCCCCTACACCCCATCCAACATCATCCAACCTCTTTCCTCTATCACCATACTCCCTCCTCCGCCCTTTATCGCCTCCCTCCATTTCTTTCAAACTCACCACTTCCCTACACCCTCTTTTCCCCTCCTATTCTCACCCCCTCCCCTTATCTGGTCAGGTCTCGAGTTCGAATCCCCGTCGATGCATGTTCTTCTGTTGTGAACTGGGCGAAGGTACGAATTCGGGGCCGCTGTCGACCTCTGTAAGCATTACGCATTACGTCGGAAAAACATGGGGTAATCTCAGTTTCGCAACTTGTTCACATTGTTCAGCTTTGTCAGATGACACATAAATACCTTGAGGCAACGCCCCGTTAATTCGTAAGAACCAAAACACATCCGCTGGTGAGATTAAGTTACATATGATTGCTCTAACTTAATCAGCTCTGTAAGAAAGCGATTCTTCCGGAACGCCACAAAAAATCAAATTATAAGACCTGGCGTGTCTATCGTAAAGCTCCATTAAGATACTGTTCCTAGAAGCAGCTTGTCTTTCGGGTTGAACATCAGCAACATTCTCCAAATTCAATACTCAATACACTACAATAGCTGACATATCGGATTCAACAGAATCAACTGATTGAACCATTTTAGAGATGTCACTAGATAATAAATCAATTGCAGATCTTATAGTCGTATTGCCAGTCTTTATGTCACCAATGCTATTCTCCAAATGATCTAATTTAGATGAAATTTTCAATATTTATTGCTCTGTACAAATCTTCATTGGTCTTCCCTGGAATCGTGGGAGGAAACGGAGGAGAATTCCCTTTCAGAATAGAGCCGGACGTCTGAACTTTCAAACTGGAAAGTTTTTGACATCCACTCGTACCATCCTTCAGATTATGCCTATTATAACCATATTTCGAAGGCCACAAAACTTCTTTCGAAATCTGTAATAGGTCGCCTAGAGGTACCACAAATAATACAATAAACAGAATTCCCCAGACCATTTTCTTCGTTTGAAGACAGTTATAAATGTCCCGATGTGAAAATATACTTAAGGGCCACGTGTAGAAGCCCACTTTTAGCCCAGTTTTCTTTGGATAAGAACGATGTTATTAAAAAATTGTGAAAAGTAAAACGAGTCTCATCTTTTCTCATAGAAGATTTGATAGGTAGCGCGTTCATTACAGGGGTTGCGAAAATACTCAAAAGTTACAAAGATACAAAATACAAAATTGGACTGATCTCAGTCGTGATCTGTGTTTCGCCAGAGGGATTTGTTTTAGAAGGCTCTGACAAAATTTAATATATTATTAAGTATGTAAATTTAAATTTTTTGTGTCGACAACAATTGTAAATGAATGTAAGCGGATGGAATTAACCATCGGCGGTGTACTGACCCAGTATTGATAGCCAGTACTGAAATTCATACAGTCGTTAGTACTGGCTCAGTAAATAAGTGGTCGCGACTGAAAGGTAATACCGAAATTCGGAGCAAGTCAGTACGGGCGGAGATATCTTCTTCTAGTACTAAAATTGGGAGTCAAGTAAGTACTGGCTGCGGCACCGGTTCAGTACTGGTCCCGTACTGGCATTCAGTAGTACTGTCCGAATATTCAGAACTACCGACAACAATTTATCGCCTACTCAGTACTCATCCGCTATTGACCGCCGGAGTTTCCAGATTTAATTTCGTTCTCCACCGACGCATTCTACTAGTTCAGACAACGAACGGTTTGACCCAAAACAAATTTTAATACGACCTACTTTTAAGTGATAATTACTAAAAAATAAGAGCTCAAGAGCTTGAAATAACTGTAAAAATAGCGGAGTTATTGGCCGGGGAACAAAGTTCCGATATTCAAAACCCCGAAAAGCTAAAATTTCGATATTGCGTGAGTACAAGGTATTTTAATTTGCTTTCTTTTTGCCAAATTTTCAAAGACAAAGTGAAGAAAATCACGTTGGAGTCATTGGAAATCGAAATTTTGGCTTTTCGGTGTGTTGATTCTCGGAACTTTATTCCCCGGCCGAGTTATTCTAAAAAAAAAACATTTTTTCTCAAATTCAAAGGCTCCCTCCAACCCTGTATGTCGGATAGGATTTTAGTACTAAACTCTGTTGCTCGGAAAGTTGTCAAGATTTACCCTCTGCAGTACGATCTGTGAGTTGCGAATGAGAAACAATATTTCTCAAAATTTTTCACAATTTTTTAAATCTTATAAATATATTCTAAATATTTTAGCCAAAATATTTCTTCAGTTTCTACCTGCTTGAAATTTGCTTCTGTTCAGAACATGTTATATTACAGGATAAGCTGAGAACGGCTGTAGAACGTCTCTGGAACATTGAAAATTTCCCCAGAATTTCCATAAAGCATTCTAGAAATGTCTCTAGAATATCCATAACAAGATCTCCAAAATATGAATGTCTTAAAATATTCAGATGATGTCATGGAGATATTTCACTTCTACAATGTGGAATGAACTTTGGAAAACTATAACTAGTTACCTGTAGAAAAGCAACTAGATTTCTCACCAAAAAATGGCAATAATCCAAAAATGGACCAAAACAAGTAGCCGATACTCATATTTATACATAGCGTCCAAAATATATAATGTTATGACAGACAAAAAAAAACTGGACTAGTAGAAGAAGCAATAAAACTCGCATCAACACATGGGGTGCAACAAGACCTTAAATTTGGATGGAAATTGCAACAAGTACTACTGGAACTATATAAGCAGCAACAATGGTTATTTCTTCATCTAAAAAGGGATGTTCGCCATCAATAGCAGTGCAATGACTACTTCGCTATTAAACTACCCGAAATAGATTAAGGATGAGCCGGAAGCTCAAGTCTCTAAAGCAAAAATATCTTGTACGATATTTTGTTACAAATTAAATTCATATTTGTAAATTAACGTAAAAATATTTACTTCTCATGACTGTGGCGAAATTAGAAATGTCCGAATTCAGCAATACAGGAATTAGTTCAAACAGATTTACATTATTCTAGATATAATTGTCAAAACTAACAATGAACCTTTTAAGCAGATAAATCCGTTTAATGATGTTCGTCATCCAATTCGTTTTCTCCGCGACTAACCAAAACTAAAATTTGACTAAAACTACCTATGCGTCTATGTGGATTTGCAATGAGACGGAACTTTTAAAAGAACAGATGAATTTATTCGAAATATGAATGAAACGAAAGTTCGCCTAAAGATCGTTTCAAGCTTTGAAATTTCTAGAAACTTATAGTAATAATTTATCTCGTTTAAAAATGCGTGACGCTTATTGATCCCTTTCCTTTAACGGGTATTTCGAGTCGTACGCTTTTGTCTGTATCCTTTTGTTTCATTTAAATGGGATGAAAGTCTTTCATCAGATTCACTTGAGATTCGAACTGGAGCGAGGGTTGAATAAAAGTGATGAAGAATGCAAATGAGAATTTTTTGATTGCGTATCAAATAGATTTATTCGAGAACCTGTACAATAATAGCAAAACGTAATTAAGAATAAAAATAATTAAAAGGATTCGAACAATGATAACATTACATGGAATACCTGTCGTCCCTGCAGAACAGAAATTATACAAGTTAAAAGCGAACCTTTTAAATTGTGAAAGAGAAGTTTCGTAGTTTATGTTTCTTGATGCATTTAATCCTACTAAACATATAATATTTTAAAAATTACAGCTTACCAATATTGTATTGTTATATTTATTAAGATACACAGCTTTTGTGTAGTACAAATTGTTAATTTTACAGTGTTTTTAAAATTTTACATTTGTAGAAAATTTTAAATAGACATTTCTGAAGAGTGCAACCTTTTATATTGGTGAAATGGATGGAATCTTGTAAATTGGAATCAAGAATCATAACATGAAAAAAACTGAAGCTGCTAAATTGTTCCTGGATGTCTTCAATCAAGAAAAAGTTTTATAAAGATGCCCTGTTTAATATTTCGCGGCATCTTATTATAGCTATTTTATAATACCAAATCAGATTCA
Source organism: Trichopria drosophilae (assembly GCA_030407085.1). Taxonomy (NCBI): domain Eukaryota; kingdom Metazoa; phylum Arthropoda; class Insecta; order Hymenoptera; family Diapriidae; genus Trichopria; species Trichopria drosophilae. The sequence continues at coordinate 115,895,987 of CM059585.1, read as the reverse complement.
AATAAAGTTCGAGCTGTTCTTTTTGAAGCTTTCCAAAAAAATCACAGTTTTTTAATTTCTGAACGATATGTTTTCTGACGCAAAATGAAATCTGCAAATTATAGGAACGATTTAATTCATTACGTATTTTACATTTTAAAGTACAGGAAGTTTGGGCTCCAGGACGTTTTAGCCCCGCCGTTTTGGCACCAGATGTTTTGGCCCCAAACTATTTGAACCCGGTTTTTTTGTGAGAATCTTTTTAGATTCTAAATTCGTATAATAACATAGGAGAATCAGATAAATAATATACCATAAATAAGAAACCAGAATTAATTTGTCTTCACAGTAGGCGTAAAGTACGCTTTTACGCGCACCTTTGCGGGCGTAAAGTTGAACTTTACACCCACTAGGTTTAAAGTGAAAAATCCGTGGAAATGTGCCTTTTGATATGAATAAAATGCAAGCAAACCATAATGAAAATGTCAACAATGCAATCGTTAATAATAACGACACATCTAAAACATTTACGTTCAAACTTCATTTCAATAATTGAATTAATTAATTATTAATATAAAAAAATACAGTATATTTTTAATACAATAAGAAATTATTTATTATGTAATTTAGTTCAAATTTAGTATTATAGATTAAATTCTATTCTAGTTTAAACATTTTTTTCTATTTTAATCTAAAATTTTGTTGTCAATAAACATAATAATAACGTTTAAAATTCAATTAAAAACACGAGTTGAAATTTATTTATTAAAGTTTACAACATTACAAGAAATTAATAAATATTTTTCTACTACTTTATTCTAAAACAAAATACACTTTTAAGCATGTATATTCTAGTGTCAGGGGGGGGGGGACTACCCCCTACTTGCTCCTGCCCTTCCGCTCTCCTACTGTTGTCTTATGCTTTTCCTAATATGGAAGCGTCTTTCCGCCTACATGTGACGAAAAATACTGTTCACACGTGGTACGAAAATAACTATTTTCATTAGTAAATAATGTTAGCCTAGTTCAATGGCTTGTGTTCGATATCCGGTCTAGAGAGAATGTCCTGCGAAAAATTTTAGGTAGAATTCTCATGGGAATCATATGATAAATTTTCTCATGAGAACTTGAAACAGGATTCTTATGATATTACAGGATTCTTGATATTATCTTGTGAGATTCTAGAATCGGCTGTGAAAAATGTTCCATCTATTTCAGAGCATGAGAAAGCTGTGAAACAAAAGCATATAGCATACCGTGATACAAAAACTAGAAATTTCTTTCTGTGTAGGATTCTGATGAGAATCCTTCCTAAAATTTTTAATAGCGTTAGCAGTGTTCATTGATGAAAAATCTTTAATTTATTTGTCTTGGAGTAAATATGTATACGGCTCATTTCATTTCATTTGTCATATTCGTGTCCCTTGCCATGAAATAGTACTTTTCGGTCCTAGGCCGTAAAGTTCAATTTTACTGGCAGAGCCGATCCGAGGATCGCACAATCTCCAAACCGAGGTCGTCAAATTTTACGACCGAGGACCGAACACTATTTTTTGATACACTGTTCGCAAAAGTACGCACTTCACCGACTGTTTGTAGTCCGTAAAGTGCAAAGATCAGTCCGTAAAATCGCACTTTACGGACTAAAAGGAGTAAAAAGTGTGTACTTTACGGACACGTGTATCAAAAAAATCTTTTTTTGTAAATTCGGTTGATATTTATTTGTTTATTTCGTAAAATACAATATTTATTAATAATTTTTCAACTCATATGTGTATAATGATGATTCGAAAACAAATGCCAGAGTCAAATGCAGGCAAAATGTCATGAGTGTCCCTTGTCCCCGTGACGCTAGTTTTCAGTTTTCAAATGCATGCAGTATCGTAATTCTACTATTTTAACAGCTGAACAAAATTTTATTGTAAAGTATAAAGCCCATATTTAAGGAAAATCAATAATTGCTAATCCTCTTTAATTGTTTGATTTTCCAAAAAAATAAAAAGCACGTGTCCCTCACTTTTAAATAATTTTATTTTGCATGGAGAATTTCATATTCGCATTAGCTTTGTAATTTATCACGTGAGCAGGAAATCTGCTTTATAATCTGATCAGCGTCAGAAAACAAACAAATCGATTAAAAAAGTCTGTCCTTCTTACAAATTTGTTAGTTTCTGAGCTTGGCAGTCAAAGCAAAAGAACTCCGATTGTAAGTTCGCTGTCATGAGTGTCCCTCCTTAAAAATGATGAGTAACTATTTTATAATAGTTTTTTATCCTCTTTAGAATGAATCTAACCGCGTCCTTGTAATCACAACCCGCTTTCCGATAGGAGACCAAAAGAGGCCGACGAATGAACGAACAAAAACAAAGAACATTGTGGCATAACGTTGATAACTTGATGCCATCATCAGCCAGCAGAAAATCGGTTAAACACTTCAAACGCCTTGAAAATCAGGAAGAAAAGAGTGGTCGAAGATGACATCGTTTGTCAAATTAAAAGCCCAAAGAATTGAAGAAACAACAAATTTTTGTTTATTTTAGAATATAATCAAATACAGAAATTATTAAATAAGGAATCTATAGTTAATAAAAAATATAACTTATGTAATATAAGATTAAAATTAATGTTATAATAAGCGTGAAATACGGCTGGAAAAGCGAATAGATATGCACGATATAATTATTTTTAACTTTTCCACTACCTCAACTACTGGAACATGGTCATAAAATATTCACAGACAGTAAACTATTCGTATCGGGACGAAAACATAAAGGCAGATTATTATTTTAACTTATTTTGTCTGCGTTTTGCGCCAATTTAAAAAATAATCGTTCATCAAACGCGACTCCATAATGAAATGTTTTGATCGAGTCTAATGATTGAAAAAGTAACAAAACAATGCCTGTTTATAGTTAAATTAGTAATTATTTTGCCAAAAATATGCAGGCAGAAATAGTTTTAAAAATTAACAATTTCTGCTGAAAAACAGCTTGCATGGAAAATATATTACTTTAACTTTACGACCATTACAAAGTTCGTATATTTAACATATTAAACTCTGCAAATAAATTGGTTCCAACTATTCAGCTTACACAAAAGTTAAAATGGGAAGTTTCCCTCCCATTTTAACTTTTGTGTAAGCTGAATATGACAAATTAAATGAAATGAGCCATACATATAGTCCAAAAGCAGTATTTTTAACAAGAATAAACGAATATGCTTGGATACATGTATAAACAGAAGAACACCGCCGCCATCAGCGATCTCGACTGACGTCAGAGATTATATCTCTTCTGACGTACCCGTAACGCGTTGCCGAGATCGCATATGTACCAAATAGAAACACATCGCTATAACGAGAATGAAAAAAGATGCGAACCGCGATTATTGCTATGTCCACCTATCGGCAGGAAAGAGAACTACTCCGCTTTAGCAGCGCAAGGAGACCTTGGGAGGGAAATAGTTTCTCTTCCCACCAAGAGGTGTCCGTGGCTCGCCCGGCTTTTGTTTCGGTCTCGTTATAGCGATGCGTTTCTATTTGGTACATATGCAATCTCGATAACGCGTTACGGGCACGTTAGTCGATATCGGTGATGGCAGTGGGTAATACTGTTTATACCCATGGCATATTCGTTGATTCTTCTAAAAAATACTGCTCTTTGTACTATACATGTTATATGTTTATTTCGAGATAAATAAATTAAAGAAATTTCCTTAGTTGACACTGTTAACTCTGCGAAAAAAATTTGGGAAGGATTTTCACTAGATTTCTATCGCATCATACGATTCTCATAACAGTTTCATAAGGATTCTGTTTAGTTTCAAATTCTCATGAGAAAATTTATTATGATTCTCATCAGAATCCTATATGGAAAGAAATTTCTGGCTTTTGTATCACGGTTATATGCTTTTGTTTCACAGCTTTCTCATGCCATGACGCACGTTTTGAGAGAAAAGGAAAGCCGAGAAACAAATGCTTAACGCAAAACCTAGAAATTTCTTTCCGTGCACTTAAAATTTTTTGCAGTGTGGTGAGACTTTTTTTAAGTCTTGGGTGATAACGAAAGCAATAGACCAACTTAAATCAATAATATAATATTTAATTACCACTTCATAACCTTAATTTCGTTCCATCTTTCACAAGTATTATAAGTCTTAAATTGGAGAGATTTGGGGATATTCATGGGAATTACACAATGATAGGATGCAGTACCTTTTGCGGTTTTGACTTACTTAAATTATGTCGATTGTTTCATCTTAATTTGCTCGTAATCATCTTGTGAAGACGTAAAATGTCAATTAAAATTCGAAATCCTCAAAATTTTTTTTTCTGTAAATTCTTTTCTTATGTCATTAAGAATATTTCTGCATAATTTCTAGACGATGTGGTTATTTATATTATTTTTATATGAATTTTTAAAGTCGTTAATAGTGAAAAAATCCGTACTTTTTTCATTTTAAGACAAAAAAGGTTCAGTGCATTTTTGTCGTATCTAACACGGTAATCGATATGGAAGCCTTAAAATGAAAAAAGTACTGATTTTTTCACTTTTAACGACTTTCAAAAATCGTATGAAAATAATATAAATAACCATATAGTCTAGAAATTAAACAGAAATATTCTTAATAACATAAAAGTATACCGATTTATAGAAAAAAAATGTTGTGAATTTCGAACTTTAATTGCCATTTTACGTCGTCACTCGCGATTTAAGTCGCGATCTGCCTGACAGTGGGTGGCTGTTTTAGCCAGACAATCGGGCCGGAGAGACATTCTACTTTTTTCCGTGTGATTGGCATTTATCATTTGATTTTTTATACTTATTGGTGGGATGTGTACCAAAAGGTGGAATAATTTGATAGCACTTGTTTGGTCATGTCAAGAAGTACAACTATATCTAGTCATATACATTCCCCGGCAATCACTTTTGCCATGCCAAAGCCGAAATTTATTAAACTTCAAAGTTTAATATCTTTGCGAAAAATTATCGTAGTTTAAAAAATCGAATGGCATTTCAAAGGTTATTGCAATAACTTTCATTTGAGCACAGAAAAAAAATCGAAAAGACGCAAAATTCAGATTTTTATCGATAAAAAACGAACAAGAAAAAATACGATATTTTTTATCTTTAGTTAATTGTTTGCCAATTCGAAACGAATAATAGTAGGGTAATGAAACTACCGGGGTTTTAAACGTATGGTTTTTACCTTTAAAATGATCGCTCGCCCATTTTTGTGCGACCTTTCTGACCGGAGTTATGACTATTTTTATAAAAAAACATGATTTTTTTTTTATTTTCTTATTATCTCAAAAACTAAGAGAGATAGAAAAAAATGTTGCATACAAAAAATACTCGTTTTTAGGTAGAAAATACCAAAATAAAGTCAAAATTTTAAAAATAAAAAAATTTGTTTTTTCATTTTTTTTTAGGTAAACATTTTTTTTTATTTCTCATTTTATAATACAGTTATAGTTAACATAGTTCTTTATTCAAAGTTATACATACGAACAAATTGCAGCATTACTTTTAAAAATGTACATATTATAGTGACACAACATATATGTGCAATAATTGTACTACATGTATGTACACCTAGAGACAAAATATCTGTCATCTTTTGTATCTATTTTCACATGTTAACCTGTATCTTTATCATTAAAATATTGATGTGTACATTTGTAAAAGTAACGCTACGTTTTGTTCGTATATATAACTTTGAATAAACATCTATATTACATAAAATGAGAAATTAAAAAAAATGTCTACCTAAAAAAATAAAAAAACAAATTTACATATATATTGATTAAAATATAGACATAATTACTTTATGGATAAGAAATTGAGATGTTTGCTGGTTATCATTCAATATAAAGTACAAAACTCACTAAAACCTAATGCCAGATTTGAACAACACCCCAGAGTTTTATATATTTGTTATTACAACTTCTGTAGAACGACCCATGTATTATATTATAATATAGATTATGTGCAGAGTTTAAACTTAACAATACCATTTCTGGAAAGGTTTAAAATGTAATTCAATAGGACAAAATAGTCGGTGCAAGAAAAATGATCGATTTTCTGAAAAATTTACAACAAAGTTTGAACAGTATTTACAAAAATCTACATGAAAAATTTTAGCACTGAGGAAGCATTGTAATATGAAGGCCCAAAAAAGCATTTCTATAATTTTTGTCTGGAAACTACTGCATATAATCGAACAAATGTTTCTCCCCTTATAATCCAATAGAATAAAAAAATATTTTGCAAAAAACGTTTATTTAGTCATTTATACAAAAAAATTCGAACGTAAAAAAACTGTTGACTGTTGGCGCAGGTGATTCCAGCTCTCTGGCGATCTAATGCAAAAAATGGAAAAGGGTATCAAGCTATGTTGTCGGCACTATATCTGGGACCTTAACTTTTTATTTTTTCTAAAATTTACAAAATGGCACTAGATGCAAAATTCCGGTTCAAGAAAAACGTGTTTAAATTTTTTCTAGTTGAGAACTTAAAAAAAAACTAGTGTTGGCATGGTGCCTCACTCGCTTCGCTCGCTCAGAAACTTCGACACAGTAGAGAGTCGGCTATTCCTTCATACTCGATCGTTTACTAACAGCTTTTTTAATTACAGACAGTAATTAGTAAAACACATTAAACATATAATATGCATCGAATAGTCTATTACAATACAAGTGCTTGAAGTAAGTGTTTTGCAACTTTTATTTATTAATACTTCGGCTGGCATGTCGTCGAGGTCGGAGTTTTGAAAATGCTCATAGGTCATAGGTCATAGTTTTCAATCATTTTCGATATTCATGCATATAAGAAACACTATATTGTTGTAACATATCTATCGAAGCCATTTGGACCTAAATACGATTGGACCCTCAAATATCGATATAATTTTATAATATAATTGAAAGCTGTTAGTAAACAAACGAGTGTTAAGGAATAGCCGACTCTCCACTTGTTCGTAGTTTCTGAGCTATCGAAGCGGGCGAGGCACCAACACTAGTTTTATTGTTGAATTGGGCTCCTTAGGGTCTGAAACGTCGACATTTGATGAAAAACTAAAGGGTAATTTTTATGTCCGAAGTGATCAAATTCAATACTTCGTCCAGACCTAAGATCTGGGTCGAAGTAATACCTCTTCAGCTAATCAGCAATATCCGTATTATACGTGATTCTTCTTTAGTCAAAGAGCTCATAAACTATCGAAAAATGCAAAAAAAAATGTTTATTGTCGCATAAATATATTGGTGAGACAAATATACAGTAGAACTTCACTTTATTATCCCACTCGGGGTTTTGCCTTTCACTTTGTTGTCTGAGAAATGCATTTCTTGCGCATCTTCCAACCGACGCAATAGGCACGACGCTGGAGTTACGAAAGAGAGAGGAAGAACTAACCTTACCTGCGCTAAATACGTGAAGGAAATCTCGCTAACAAAGTGAAGAACAATAAAGTGAAGTTCTACTATATTGTATTTTCTAAGACGACCTTTCGCACACATTTTGTTGAACAAACATATAAAACGGTCCACGTTAGTAAAATTACGTTATTCACCAAACAGTTCGAATTTTAATTTCTGAGTGATATGTTCTACTAAAGAATCGTAATGCGCACATTTTTCCTCAATGAAAATTATGGATAGTTTTTGCTTTTCCACATAATCGAAAAAAACGTAATATTTTTAACCAGACGAAAATTTAATATTTTTGTCGTTAATTCGTCATTACTTTTGTAATAATTAGAATTTCATTACAAAATTTTCAGGAAATATGCACTATATTCTCTATAAACGTAGGTGATTTATATTTATTTTCAATAACTCTCGGTCAATTTTTAATTAACTTTGGCATTCTATACTATTCCGTATGTAGAAAGTAGAATTGTCGTTACAAAGCCAGAATTTTGAATATTCAGATTTTTGGGTACATGAGTATATAACTTTGCAAAAATAACTTGAATAAAAATAACTATAATAATAATAACTTCAAATATCTCTTCAACTTAACACAACATTTGCGAATAATACATATCTCAACATGCATTAACAAAAATTACAAAAAGTATTTTTCGAAATACTCAGATCTTCTATAATATTGGTCGATTTTTGTAATCTCCAACTATATTAAGTAGGAGTTGATCATAATCACGATATTTTGCTATTTTATGTGGGGTGATATTTCTTCCTGCGCGATGTTGATCCAGTGTTTCCACCATACTTTGCTCCAATTTAATAGCATCTATCCATTTGCCAATTGAAGGATTTCAAATGGTTTTTTTTTGTTGATTTTGTTTTTTTTACTTAGAACAACATTTAATGGCATTTTGTTACACAAATACGATGCAAACAAGGTGTAACATATTATTAACGAATATTAAATTCAAATCGGTATTCATAATGATTGATGAAGCAAGTATAAACTGATCAAAATGTAAACATATGTTCACTCATTTCCATGAATTGCTTCAATAATTTATGAATAGTGATTAAGAATGTAATGAACAATGTTCATATTATATATGGGGCATTCCATGTGAAATCGACGATGAAAATGCGTCACCCTCTTAATTTTTGTTGCAAATTTTTTAGACTATAGTATTCATCGAAAAAATCTTTTTTGAATTTTTTTCGATTTTTATCTTTCCATGTTCACGAGTTATGAATTTAAAAAAAAAAATATCGAAAAATTGTCAACTGGCTGTAAATATATTTATAAATATATTTATAAGGAATAAAAATGGTAAACTATGGTGTTATATTTATAAATAAATAATCTTCAAGTGAGATTTAATTAATTCACATGAAAATACTGTATTTTAAAAATAATATCGAAAATACATTACGAATCCTAACTTTAATGTTATTCTTTATATTGATACGATTAAAAATTTTGTTTGAAATTATTAAAAAAATTAATTATTTAAAGTGATTAAGAATAACATGTATAAATTGGTCGAGCTATCAGATGGTCAAATGCAAAAAATGAAATTTTTGCGTTTCTCAAAAAAAAAAACAAATAAATTAAAATAAGATATGTTTCATATTTTATGTTTTATACGAGCAAATTCCAGAATATTTATCATATGATCAAAAATAACACCAAATAACACAAATATACGACAGAAGAATAGAAGTATATAACAGATAAAATATTTTTAAAATTAATTAATTACATAAATAAATCTTTCTTTCTTTTCTGACTCTTTCGTAAGTGAAATGTTCTTGAATTTTCTTGTATTTTATGTCAGATTTAATTGGTGTTAATAAATTAGAGAATTAACGTTTCGGTCATTTATTTTGACCCTCTTCAGAAGAGTATACAGGGTGATCCAAAAGTCCCGGAACAGCAAAATATCTCAGCGGGAGTGCATTTTCGAGGAAAATGTTTCAGACAAAAGTTTCAGGATTTTTCCCTGGCTATTTAATGGCGATATTGAATTTGACCTTGAACATGACCTTGAAGGTTATTTCAAGGTCAAGTTAATTTTTTTAAATGGGAACCCCTATTTTTTTTCATGGATTCTGAAAGAGCGGGAAATTCTACGTCCGAGTATGATATGATCGATTTTTCCGGCAAGGTCATTTCAAGGTGAAACTTAAAACTCCCGTAACGGCGAAATATCTCAGAGGGTGTGCATTTCTTTGGAAATTGTTTCAGACAAAAGTTTAAGGATTTTTCCTGGGATATTTAATGGTAGCACAGAATTTGACCTTGAACATGACCTTGAAGGTTATTTCAAGGTCAAGTTTGTTTTTTTTAATGGAAACTGCTATTTTTTTTCACGGATTCGGAGAGACTCGCCGTCACGGGAGTTTTAAGTTTCACCTTGAAATGACCTTGCCGAAAAAAACGGCCATAGCATATTCGGACGTAAAATTTTGTGCTCTTTCCGAATCCGTGAAAAAAAATAGGGGTTCCCATTTAAAAAAATTAACTTGACCTTGAAATAACCTTCAAGGTCAAATTCAATATCGCCATTAAATAGCCAGGGAAAAATCCTTAAACTTTTGTCTAAAACATTTTCCCCGAAAATGCACTCCCGCTGAGATATTTTGCTGTTCCGGGACTTTTGGATCACCCTGTATATTTCTATACAAAAAATACAAAATAATATAAATTACAATAAAAAAAATAAATATTTCTGAAAAACATAATCTTTTATTTTGGGTTTTAATTGAATTTTGAACTTGGATTTTATGTAATTGATTTTGTTTCTGCTTACCTGTAGGATTTATGCTATTGTTTTTGTTTTTGACATTATATGAGCCGGTTTTGAATTTTGGAACTGTGACACTGTAAAAAAATTATTTTTTTTTGAGTTTTCGCTCAGTAAGCAGAAAATTTTCATATAATGTCAAAAACAAAACCAATAGCATAAATCCTACACGTAAGCAGAAACAAAATCAATTACATAAAATCCAAGTTCAAAATTCAAATAAAGCCCAAAATAAAAGATTATGAAAAGTTTTTCAAAAATATTTATTTTTTTATTGTGATTTATATTATTTTGTATTTTTTGTATAGAAATATATACTATTCTGAAGAGGGTCAAAATAAATGACCGAAACGTTAATTGTCTAATTAACACCAATTAAATCTGACATAAAATATAATTAATTATATAATTATTTTTTTTAGTAGACAGAAACTCGTGCCCATAACAGGATTAGGCTTAAAATTCGTCATTTTTTTCAAAAAAATCAATAATGATTATCACCCAACGGGCACGAAAGTCCCGAATGTTTCTAAAACGTTTTTAGAACGTTCCAGAAACGTCCCTAAAACTTTAAATGTCTGCAACTTTTACGGAACGTTTTATAAACGTTTCATCCAGACATTTAACGTTTTAGGAACGTTTCTGGAACATTCTAGAAACGTTTTAGCAACATTTAGGTCCTTCGTGCCCGTTGGGCATCTTTAAAAATTCGATTTTATTCTAAAAATGCGAAATTTTTGACCAAATAATTGAGCAACAATTTTGTGTATAGTTTTCTAAAGAAACTACATAGTAAACTGAAGAAAATGGCGCTTCGAACGATTTTTTATCTATTTTTGTTGCTGAGTTATAGCCAGTTGAAAATTTTTTGATGTTTTTTTTTTAAAATAAATAACTCATGAACATGGAAAGATAAAAATCGAAAAAAATTCAAGAAAGATTTTTTCGATGAATACTATAGTGTAAAAAATTTGCAACAAAAATTAAGAGGGTGACGCATTTTCATCGTCGATTTCACATGGAACACCCCATATGTATTCAGAAATATTTGAAGTTATTTTTGTTAAAGTTATTTTCAAAAAGTTATTTTTGTTAATGTTATTTTTTCATTAGTTATTTTTCGGAGGTTATTATTGTTAAAAAGTCATTTAGTCGTGATACCAGATTTTTAATTTACGTTTTTTATCTTCATGATTACTGTTAAAATGATTGAGTTTCTTGGTTTTTATCGGTCACCATACAATTAGATGTTTAAGAAAAACATAAACCCGTAAATAAGTACAGTTACTAGGTTTAATTAAAAATTGAACGTTTCGTCCTTGGGGGCGCATAAGACTTGTCAATAAGGTTTTGCGCCTCCATCCTTAGACGTTCAAAAAAGTTACTAAATTTTGAATTTAACAATCTGTTTTTTAATGAAAAACTGTGCAACTTCATTACTCAAACCTCTTAACTATCTTTTTAATGCTTCGCTTGACAATGGAGTATTTCCATCAAAATGGAAGGCCACGTTTATCACTCCGATTTTCAAGAATGGGCTTAAGAGTATGATTGAAAATTATCGACCGATTGCAGTGATTAGCTGTATACCTAAACTTTTAGACTCCATCATAGCGTTGAAATTTGCAGAAGCTCTAAAAAACATAATCGTCGCTAATCAACATGGGTTTTGTAAAAACAAGTCCACTGTCACGAATTTATTACTGTTCTCAGATTTCGTTACTAACTCATTTGTGCATAATAACCAGGTAGACATCATCTATTTAGATTTCTCAAAAGCATTTGATTGTTTGAATCATTCGGTATTGTTGAGCAAGATTAATCGTTTGGGTTTCTCTGGTGTTTTCATGAGATGGATGAAATCATACTTAACAGGTAGGTCTCAGCGCGTAAAGATTAAAAACTTTATGTCGGAACCTTTTACGGTTCCATCAGGAGTCCCGCAAGGCTCACACTTGGGTCCCATTCTATTTATCTTGTTCATTAACGACATCTCAGATTGTATTCGATTTTCCAAATTTTTAATATACGCGGACGACATAAAACTTTTCACGAAAGTTTTATCACCCAGTGATGCATCAAATCTGCAAAGAGATTTGCACTCTGTGACTGAGTGGGCGAGTCAAAATGGACTAACTTTGAATACCGACAAATGTAAAGTACTGTCTTTCACTCGTCGGACAGAAAAATTTGAATTTTTATATAAATTGTCGGGAAAGTCACTCTCTAGGGTCAACCAACACATAGAGCTTGGTGTTCTAATGTGCTCTAATTTTACATTCAAAGGCCATCTAACTCTTGTTCGTTCGAAAGCTTCAAAGATGGTGGGATTCATAAGTAGAAGCACAAAAGATTTTCATAACCCGCTAACAATTGCTTATCTCGTTCGATCATTAGTTATTCCATACTTTCTGTACGCATCGCCTATTTGGACACCATATACGAACTCTGATTTCGAGATGCTCGAAAGTATTCAAAGACGAGCCCTCAGATACCTCTCTTTTAAGACCGATCATCCCATGACGCGTTTCGATCACAGTTTTGGCAGGCTATCTTTTGAATTCAAGTTTCCCACTATAAAATCGTTGCATAAATACTATGATATACTAATGGTTTTTCGCATTTTGAATAGTTCTTTGGATTCTAACTTACTTTCATTATTTCCTCTCAGAAACACCCCCTATCCAATACGTAACCAAAGAACATTATTAGAATTTACTGCCACTCAAAATTACTCTTTTAACTTCCCCACCACTCGTCTGAAACGTGCATGGAATGATCTTGATGCGTCAATCCGTACTTTAAATAGTTATAGAAGCTTTAAGAGGGAGGTGGCTATAATCTCCCGTAGTTTTTACACGTAGTGTCTACCAAAGATATTCGTTATTTATTGTAATCGCGTCGAGTAGTTTTAATAACTAGATGTCTATATTTTTATGTCTAATTTATACTATTATTTTATTTTTGATCGCCGTTTGCGTCTTGTCTTAGCTACTTATATATTGTATGACTATGTTTCTTTTACAAATGTCTGAATTACAACTGTATTAAGGGCCCTTTGGTCCGTAAATAAATAAATACAAATACAAATACAAATACAAATCTGTTAAATATCAAAAATTTTAGAATAGTCTCAAAATGCATCTGGATTTGGATGACACGTAGAAAAGAAGCAAAAAATATGAATGTTTCATCATATGAAGAACATATAACGTCGGACAAATTTTGAACGATATAAATTTCGTTCAAGACCAACCAGAAGTCAATAACGTCCATCATATGTACAAACAATAACAAATTTCACTTGCGAGAATACAATTTTAAAAAAAATGAAAATACACAAGCCGTGGAATTTTGTGTATACATATAATATAGATATAAAAATGAATTTTCTAAACGTTTGCAATTGAGACCAGATTTGTTTTCTATATTTGCAAAATTATTTAGAAAATGATAGTAAAAAGCAAGTATGTTCCACAAAAATGTGAAGATCTACTTGCCTTTCATAGGAAAAAACCAGAATGAATTAGTAAATTGTGGTAAATATTTCTTGAACTGGTTGGTCTTGAACGAAATTTATATCGTTCAAAATTTACCCGACGTTATATGTTCTTCATATGATGAAACATTCATATTTTTTGCTTCTTTTCTACATGTCATCCAAATCCGGAAGCATTTTCGAGACTATTCTAAAATTTTTGATATTTAACAGATTGTTAAATTCAAAATTTAGTAACTTTTTTAAACGTCTAAGGATGGAGGCGCAAAATGTTATTGACAAGTCCTATGCGCCCCCAAGGACGAAACGTTCAATTTTTAATTAAATCTAGTAACTGTACTTAGTTACAGGTTTATGTTTTTCTTAAACATCTAATTGTATGGTGACCGATAAAAACCAAGAAACTCAATCATTTTAATGTATTTTACTTCGGTCAAGAAATATTTACGACAATTTCTTACAAAGCCAGATTGTTAAAAAAATTGTAAAAATTGTTTAGTTCAATTTAAATCAGTAAATTTTAAAGTTCCGCTTCAACTTTTGTCGTTGAAATGCTACGGCTTCAGACACTTATCCAAAAAAAAAACTTTATAAGAATTATTTAAAAATTCTTATATGACTATTATAGTTCGTAAAGATGGTAAATGCAGAGAACTTCTGGTTTTTGATTCCAGAAGTATTTTTAGCCTACTTTTCGGAATTTCCGTATTCGAGGCTATTTTAATATTTATTTTTCAAATTAACTTTTAAAAATACAGATTGATGGTAATAAATATAGGAAAAATATGATAAATCCGAAAATGTGCAGAAAAATTTGAAAAAAGCTTTAGTGTTCTTTCGAGTTCCCCGCTTTTTTTCAAATTTTTCTGCACATTTTCGGATTTATCATATTTTTTCTATATTTATTTTTGAAATTAACTTTTAAAAATACAGATTAATGGTAATAAATATAGGAAAAATATTCAAAAATTTCAAAAATTAACTTTTAAAAATACAGATTGATGGTAATAAATACAGGAAAAATATGATAAATCCGAAAATGTGCAGAAAAATTTGAAAAAAAGCTTCCGTGTTCTTCCGAGTTCCCCGCTTTTTTTCAAATTTTTCTGCACATTTTCGGATTTATCCTATTTTTCCTGTATTTATTACCATCAATCTGTATTTTTAAAAGTTAATTTTTGAATATTTTTCCTATATTTATTACCATCAATCTGTATTTTTAAAAGTTAATTTTTGAAATTTGAAATTTTTGAAATTTTTCTGCACATTTTCGGATTTATCATATTTTTTCTGTATTTATTACCATCAATCTGTATTTTTAAAAGTTAATTTTTGAATATTTTTCCTATATTTATTACCATCAATCTGTATTTTTAAAAGTTAATTTCAAAAAATTTCAAATTTCAAAAATCAAATTTCAAACATTAACTTTTAAAAATACAGATTGATGGTAATAAATATAGGAAAAATATTCAAAAATTCAAAAATTTCAAAAATTAACTTTTATTACCATCAATCTGTATTTTTAAAAGTTAATTTTTGAAATTTTTGAAATTAACTTTTAAAAATACAGATTGATGGTAATAAAAGTTAATTTTTGAAATTTTTGAATATTTTTCCTATATTTATTACCATCAATCTGTATTTTTAAAAGTTAATTTTTGAAATTTTTGAAATTTGACATTTTTGAAATTTGAAATTTTTGAAATTCGAAATTTTTGAAATTAACTTTTAAAAATACAGATTGATGGTAATAAAAGTTAATTTTTGAATATTTTTCCTATATTTATTACCATCAATCTGTATTTTTAAAAGTTAATGTTTGAAATTTGATTTTTGAAATTTGAAATTTTTTGAAATTAACTTTTAAAAATACAGATTGATGGTAATAAATATAGGAAAAATATTCAAAAATTTCAAAAATTAACTTTTATTACCATCAATCTGTATTTTTAAAAGTTAATTTCAAAAATTTCGAATTTCAAAAATTTCAAATTTCAAAAATTTCAAATTTCAAAAATGTCAAATTTCAAAAAGTTAATTTTTGAAATTTGATTTTTGAAATTTGAAATTTTTGAAATTAACTTTTAAAAATACAGATTGATGGTAATAAATATAGGAAAAATATTCAAAAATTAACTTTTAAAAATACAGATTGATGGTAATAAATACAGAAAAAATATGATAAATCCGAAAATGTGCAGAAAAATTTGAAAAAAGCGGGGAACTCGGAAGAACACGGAAGCTTTTTTTCAAATTTTTCGGCACATTTTCGGATTTATCATATTTTTTCTATATTTATTACCATCAATCTGTATTTTTAAAAGTTAATTTCAAAAATAAATATTAAAATAGCCTCGAATACGGAAATTTCGAAAAGTAGGCTAAAAATACTTCTGGAATCAAAAACCAGAAGTTCTCTGTATTTACCATCTTTACGAACTATAATAGTCATATAAGAATTTTTAATTAATGTTAACGATTCATTTGCAGAAAAAAATAATGTATCATTTATATGAATTATTCCACGAGGCTGACTAAATATACTCTACAAAAATTGTTTCATGCAGTAATTGCAGCAAACTATTAGCAAAAATTATTATGATTTTTTACCTGAAAACGACGACGAATATTCTTCAACCTTTGAAAAACGCTCTTGATGATTTCCAGTAGTAAATTGTCGTTAAGATATTTACTTTTTCCTAAAAAAAGGATTATGACAAGGACAGATAACAGGAGGGGTAAGTCAGTAAAAGACAAGATAATATATTTTTTTAATCATAGTTATTATTATCGTTAATATCCATATAATTATCAATAGCTACAGTAAAACACAAAACAAAAAGATGATATCTGTACATTCTTCTTACGCGATTAACATAAAGTTTTGTATACCATTAGCCTAATATAGGAAGAAACTAAATCATAATATTCACAGATATATTACAAGTATAGAGGTGCGTAGGGCGCGTGCGTCGCGTGTCATTTCGAACGACGCCCTTTCTCTTTTCCTCTACTAACACCTGAAAAAAAATAAAAAAGTTCTACGCCACTACACGTCGGTGCGCGTCTTAAGAAAAAGAAAAAAACCCCCGAGTATAAAGAAAAAAATGTACAACATCTCTCACCCGTGGTTGTCGGCATCGAACCGCGATTCGAGACGAGTAACGCAAAGGACTCGCGAGAAAATCGTCCGTGGATCAGCGACGCGCACGCCCTCTCTCGTCCTCGTTATATACCTAGTTCATAACTGCAATATATGTATACGTCTCGATTCGCAATCGTTCGCGTAATTTTTTTTTTTCGCCGCTTTTAAACTTCTACACTGTACAATATGCACAACGCATCTTTTACACTGTACACGCACACGCTCCACAAGAATCTGCGCTGCCTTAATATATCTTAATTTTTATTTCTCGCGTCTACATGAGCCGGGGGCAATGGACAGGGCGCATTTCCAAAAAAAAAAAACACTCGTCGCTTCTCGTGTTTCGCGTATTTAGCGGCCGTCAATTTTGCACACGTGGCGTATCGCTCGTCGCGCCGTTCCGTCATAACCTCTCTGCCATCACGTCTTTCCACCTCCGATAAAGAAACGCCCCTCATTCACCCGAGACCTCCGCGCGGAGGTCTTCGACGTTTCTGCATCTTCGAATCACAGCCTATTAAAATTAAAAAAAAAAGAAACGTCGAAGGGAGAGCGTAGAAAGGAAAAAATATAGCACGATTGGAGTTTAAAATGAGAGTCTCGTTTCGATCAAGAAAACGAACATCCGTCGCTTAGCGAACGGCGCGACGAGCATCTCTCGCTTAGCGTGTACTTACCGCGACCCGTCCATTTCCCGTATCGTCTTTACATATCGTAATGTGTCTGGTTTCTTTTTTTTTTTACTCACTAGAGGCTCGCTAGTGCTGTATCTCCTTCGTTAAATCAGTAACTTGTATTTTTTTATTCATTAATGTTTACTTATACTAAAGCTAGATCGCGCGCCTCGTCGGAGAGCACGCGCGGGTTTGTATGATTTTTCTTTTATATCTTTGTCTTTAAGCGCATCGAATCATTTTTTTTCCCTAAAAAGTTCCCGACGATTTTTTTTTTTCATTATACATGATTTAGGGATAGGACAATTTTCCATATACAAGTAACGACGCGTCTGTGTGTGTACGTGTACGTCTCGGGGCTAAACGGTCATGAGATCGGCCATACTCGCGTCGTATGACTTTGAAAGTTCCTCCCCCCTCCCCCTTAACCGGTACTGCCTGTGTGTATGTGTGTGTATTCTTTTAAATCTTTTTTTTTTTAACCAACGTGCAATTCGATACGTTCTAACTAGCCGGTGTAAATAACTCTTTTTTTTTAACTCTTCCACATCTCCGTTAACGATAAAACCGATAGAGCGACGATAGTAGTTTTGATAGGTAGTATCGATAGTAGTAGTATAGTAGTAGAATAGTAGGAGTAGCGTAGTGATAAGTAATTAATTAATTAATGATAATAATGGTAATGATAGCAATAATAAGATTAATGATAAAGAATAATAATTATTATAAATTCTTGCCGTAATAATAATGTACATTATAGCGCTAGGTGGTAATAATATGTTACATCCTGCTAACGGGAAATGTATGATACACTAGGGATAGACACTACTTAAACGCTATTACGATTCTTAGTACTCTGCTTTAAACTCTCTTTTTTTCACTTCGTCGCTAGGGGCCTGTACGCGCGGTGCCGTGATCCTCGTTTTCCCTAAATCTTTGTCCTACTTTCCGTATGACATTTTTTTTTTTTTTTTCATTCAATCGACGCGGGAACGGCGGCAACGTCAGCGACGGCAGCAACTATTGTTTTATCGTTTATATAATATATATATACGTTTTTTTTGTATGTAGAGCATATTATATAAAAACACATCACATATCGCGCGCACCGACCGCGTGGCACAGCAGCGGTCGTCCTCTATGTTTTGTTTTGTTTTTATTGAACCCCCCTTTATGCAGATATACGTTAAATAATTAAAATCACAGTAGTTATGCCTTCGCTGGCTCGCTTAAATTTACACAGTGTCTTTACTTTATTTAACCATTTCTTTTTAATCAAGGTCTGATTAAAAAAAAAGTTTTTATTATTCATTAATAACGTCTACTTACGAAGATCAGGGGGCTTTCCGGGGGAGGTCGATATCGGGGATAGTGGGGATCAAATGCGATATATCTATATATACATACATACGTATATATATGATACGTATGGGTGTGTATACATTTATATCTCTATATATTTATATGTTTATATCTACATAATATAGTCGCGTACATGTCTTCTATTCGCGCTTAGCGAATTCGCGTCGTCGTGAGGGTTGGGGCGCTTGACGCTAGGTGGCTACACAGCGGTGGACGGAGTTGCGCCCTGACCCGCTTGTCGGAGGGACCAAGAGTAACGTCGATCACTCCCACAAACGTTGTCAGCGAACGGATTCGGCGTTAAATCAAAGTGTTTTTCTTTTTTTTTTTTTTTTTCATTCAAGCGCGCACTTGCGTCGAAACCGAGCTGAGGAGAAGCATGCGAGAGACGCGCGTGTCTAAGGGTCTCGCTAACCTCTTCTCGTTAAGAGTCGCATCCCCGTCGCTTGGTAGGGCCACCGAACGCTTTGCCCGGTATTTACTTTGATTGTCGTTAATTGTCGATCGATCGTCGTTGATCGATTGTGATCGAGGGTTTACAAAATCAGGTCGCGCTCACAAGACGCTTCGGGGTTCCGACTTCCGGCGGATATCAATTAGTAGTCGAGAATCTTGAGTGATGCTTTCAGACTGTTGCAATGACGATTACGAGGTGAGCGATTTCGGCCACTCGCACTAGCAAGTCCGGCGCCGTTCGCGCTAGATTCTCATTCGAAAAGTCGCAGGATGGAAAAATGTGAACGACGTACGCAGGCTGCAAGTAAAAAATTGTACATTGTAATATTTTGGGTATCGTAAAATATCATCTGTATTTCAAAAATATTCGGTTGTATTGTGTGTTTTAAGTCACTTTCTGAAGAAACTCAAGTGTCACATCTTATTTTTCTTTTCGTTAAATTTTTGTTCAAGTTTAAAACTTATTTCAATTATCTCATTAACCTAAAAATTATACATTCCGAATGTAGCTGATCACGAAGAAGACAACAATTTTGAAATTCAAAATGACGGATCCAATATGGAAGACCAACTTCAAAAATTATTTTTCGTAATAATTGTTTGTTATTTAAAAAGATATAGAGAAGGAATCGATCTATAGGTCGTAGAATATTCAAAATGGCGGCTTTCTTGAAGGCAGTCTTCCGAAACTGTCATACATTAGACTCTTTTAAGCTTTTCAGAGTACTAGAATGATTGCTATGTTATTGGATTCATTTATTACGAATTCTAGTTCAAATATTTGAAATTGAAAATGCCGGATTCAAAATGGCGAAGGAAAAATTCAAAACTTTGACAGTTTCGTTTCTAAAAGAGGTTCATTTATAGATATTAATGATGTTTTTTTTTAAACCGCGAATATCTGATTTCAAACATTCAAAATGGCGTATGAATTGTTAGAAATGTATCGTCCCCTACGAAAGTTGATACTCAGAGTTCTGAAATAATGTGGCTATAAATTTGGTTTACTTTCTGGTAGAATATCCAAAATGGCTGCTTTTTGCATGACAATTTTCTAGAAATTTAACTTTAATGAAGTTCTTTCACGTTTTCAGAGAAATAGAATATTTTTATAGGTTTTTTAACTGATTACGAATTCCAGTTTACGTCCTTCAAATCCAAAATGTCGGATCCAATATGGCGGATGAAAAAGAAGAAACTTATTCGGATTCTCACCGAGCCGTGGCTCAATAGTATCGAAAATCTTTTTTCCCGGTAGAAGGTTACCTGAATTCGATGTGCAAATTTCGAAAATTTAAAATGGCGTCTTTTTTGGCGGCAATATACAATGCTTTCGTACGTCGGAGTTATTTCCCGGTTTCAAAAGGACAGAATAGTTTTTATAAATTTATTGAGTCGCTATTTACGAGTCCCAACTACAAATTTTGAAATTCAAAATGTCGGATTCAATATAGCAGATGAATTATAAGATATGCATCAGACTCGTTTGAAATCGGTTCATCAGATCGTGGAATATTCAAAATGGCGGCTTTTTCGAGGCAGCCTGTCGAAACTTACTTCGAATATTTGAAAATCAAAATGACCGACGAATTATGCGATATGTATCGGATTACCTTAAAAACTGGTAAACATTAATTTTTCGTAATGTTTGTTTGTTTTCATATATTTATATGAAACAACGGAAGATACACGATTGTAAAAGTGCATAAAATGGCGAACTGGACTAAATCGATTATACCGTAGGTTAATTTGTTGGTGGAAAGTCCAAAATGGCGGATTTATTGAAGGAAATATTCGTAGATAGCAGTAAAAAAAAATATTTTCCAGATTTTAGACATATAGATTCGCGTTAAGATTTTTTGAGTCGCTACGTACGAGTCCGAACTAAAAATTTTGAAATTCAAAATGTCGGATCCATTATGACGGACAAAGAAAACTAGGCCATATTGACATTACGAAGAGTTAGATAGTTATTGAAAACAATTTTGTACAGTCGTAAAGATGTCAAAAACTCAAAATGGCGGATCCAATAAGACAGATGATTGAAAAGAATTGTAACGGTTTACTTTAAGGTAGGTAGAATGTCCAAAATGGCAATTTGTTTGGAGACGGTCAATTCTACGACGATTTTTGACATACGTTTTAAAAACAAACGTTTCAAACTGGGATTTAAAGGATTTTTGTTTATACTATTTGCTTTAGAATAACTCTAAACCCTGACGTATTAGAGATCGTCTTAAATCAGATTCGGATGCAGCACACCAAACACCATCAAGAAAGTATTTTTTTAACCTCCGTCTTAAACTCGCCATTTTGAATTTCTAAACGTTTTAGTGATCCCAGAATCGTGTACTTTTTTGTAATTGACGATGACATTTAAAAGAACATACTTGGAAATGCTAATAAATATACTTTTCATATAAATGTACGTTCAATAATATACGCAACGGAATTTGTACCAGACGGAATATGCAATTTTCACGTTAATGAATCTTTGTGGCAATAGAAATACTTCTTTTCTTACAAAAGTACGAGAAACGAAGATATATTGGACGATATTATAAAAAATCTAAAAGTAACTTACTTGTTGAGAACCTGGCGCGGCAAGATTGACAATGCCGGCAGCCTGCTTCTGTTGAAGGTATGTTATAAATCCGTTTTGTAAGTTTCTACTGTGCAGCAAAACGTCAGCATGATCGCGCCCGCATGGAAGAGCCAAGAGCACACAGTGCTCGTTGTCACACTAAACATAGACGTGATTTAACATTAATAATCAGTATCGCATTGTCACCAGATGAACCAAGCTCATCAAATTCTGCATTGAACTTACCTGCATCTTTCTGGCGACGCCTTCGACCTGCGTCTGCTCCATCCTCATTCTTTGGGCTATCCTAAGCGGTGGTGTTGAGCCGTCGCTGTTGCAAGGCAGACTGTCGGTGGCGATCGTTGGATTTCCATTGACAAAATGCATTTGCACTGCGGCTTGATCGTTTTTAAGAGCCAACAAACCTTGCCACATCACTGGGTATCGTCGCAGCAACGTCACCAAGGAATCCTGAGTGGAAAGTTGCCCAGAAATTTGGTTCGGATGCAGCGGCGCCGGCGGTGGCGGTGGAGGAGGTTGAGGTTGTGGCTGTGGTGGCGTCGACGCCGGTATCTGGATCTTCCTTGGGGCTCGATCCGGAGTGATCGCTCGATCATTGGACGCTTCGGTGCCAACCAACGGAAATGGAGCACGTAAATGCGCCGGTGGTGGTTCATAAAATGGATGAGGTACAGTGCTGCCAGCATTGTATGGCGGAGGTATTCTGGAACCACTGTTGAACATGTACACTTGAGCAACCTGCGGACTGTCCGTGGTCCTGTCCTGGGGTGTTCTCGTTCCCCGACGAAGTTCCAACGGTGGACTGTGACTATCGTCGCCGGCGGCCTCCTGCAACTTCGGATCTATCGGTAGATGGGGTGATCGCGTTCCTGGCACGTGGTAAGGCATACGTGGCGCCGTCAGCGCCTCCTGTTGGGCTCTTAGGTACTGGTATTGCAACATTTGCGGGTGCATATAGGGTGGAGGAAGTTCTCCAGGACGCGACATGCTTCCGTAATGGTTAACAACGTCGGCCTATAAAAGAAAATAAATACGAAAATTGTTATTAGTGGTGATGTAACAAATGTATTAAGAGCACGATCGTTATTCACATAAAGCACATGGGGAAATTGACAATACCAAGAAGGCCAACCCATGTGTTCTTTCGAAAACGAGAAAACTTTTGCCACAAGGGATGACCTTCTAGAAAATAAAATTGAAGCACAAAAAAAATAATGCATATGAAAAATTCGATTAAAAGACTATTTTAGTGTAAGCTAAGCGGTAAGTACCTGTGGGGCGTTAGCGTGATGATGGGCGGGCGGAGGCAACGGGGGGCTCTGGGAACGATGCGAAGGACCGAGTCCGTATTGACCCCCGGGCGACAGAGCTGGACCAGCGTTCCCATGCTAACCGAAACCAAGCACAGTTAGTTTTGCCAAGTGAGTTATTATTATCGCATAAGCGAGACGATTAACATTTAAAACAAGTACAGTTCTGTTAAAAAATCATTTAATGATAAAGTCCACAAACTGTTGTATTTTTCAAAAGCGTTTTTTAAAAAAGTTACGCTTATTTGTGAAGTAATTTCGTAAAGTTTGTGTCTTATTTAAACAATTAGCAACACGATTTTTAAACCTTTCAGTTAGATACATGTTTAGTTCTGTTTTTCATTTTCACGACCTTAAAACGGTTTAATTCATTGACAAAATTCAAACGTGCCCCAAATTATCGAAAGATTTGTGGGGTAGCTGAATTTCAATCTAGTGTTAGGTTCTCAATATTGAAAATGGCGGGTAAAAATATCGAAATAATCTTAAAAATTGATTATGTAATATGAATTCTGACAAGTAAAAAGTTCAAATTTCCGATCCGCTATATTGGACCCGTCATTTTGAATATTTAAAATCGTGAATCATTTTCGAATTCAGCAATCTCCAGACATTTTTATGAAGAGTTTCTAACGTTTCAAGTTTTTGATTCGCCATTTTGAAAAATGAAAATATTGAAATGCAGCGACCCCAAGAAATATTTACATGTAGTACTCGAAATTTACTGTCGAGTATCTTAATTGCATGACTAAAAGGTTTAAATGGAAAGTATTAAGACACAAACATCTATTACGTAACAAAACGTTTTGTATAATGTAAATCACAACAGACTTGTGGTATGCTAGCATCGTAATTGTGATATTTAAATTATATCATTAATAAATTTTTTCATTTACGTCTGTAGTATTTTTTATAAAAATAGTATTAATAAAACATTTTTTTTAATTTAGTAACTGTTATTACGATTTTTATAAATTGTTAATATTTCACTTGATAATTTTTTAGTGCCTAATATAATTATTGTTAATCACAATCTGTTAATAATTGCATGTATCAAAAAGTAAACAAAAATTATTTGTTATATTTAATTTAGTTTCACAATATTAGATAACAATTAACGATTTTTTTAATCTTAAATCAGAAAAAAAAAACATTTTAAAAAATGGGTTATTAAACAAATATTTTTTAAATGTGAAAAAATTAAAATAATTCTGTAAAAATAATTTTATTTTACCTAATATTAAATATTAAAATGTTAATTAAAAACTGGAAAATTAATTTAAAATCAGCATAAGATTTTTTAGTTTTTTATAGAAGTAAATTACACTTTTACAACGCATTGCGATATAAATTCAACGAGAAATAAAACGCCCACAATTTTTTTATTTCAACTTTAAGGAAATATTTCGTATAAAAATCAAAATTGAATAAAATTGAAAAGTACTTGTCATACTATATTCAAGGTCGCTCTTCAAGCCTCGGAGGTTAAAACTGAGTTTCAGCCATCACAAATTCCAATATGGCGTCAAATTTAACAAAAAATGCCATAAAAATGAAGAAATATTTATTCTTAGGAATTTGTGTCGAACTATTCGAATATTTGGAGTCTACTGAAATTATGTAGAACAGTGGACACAGTATTTCAATTTTATGATCATTTCTTTGGAAAAATTTTTGGAGGTTATGAATCGAAAACTAAGATTTTTTTAACAAAAAATACTAAGAACGAAACTTTCTTAGAAATCACCGAGGAGAACCTTGAATTTCTTCAAATTTTATAAACAATATTTTTAGAAATTTACAACAAGTTTTGAAAAAAAAATTGATATATTCTCCAATGAGTTCTAAGCATTTTTGCAATTTTTTCCATAAGTTAGTTCTCGAGATAAATAATAATTGAAATTCATTTAAAACAATTATGAATATTTCCAAAAAAATATAAATATTTCAAAAAAAAATATCAATTTTTGGAAAAAATTTCTAAAAGAACAAAAAAAATGTGCCTTATTGGAATTCCTGAGAGCTGATACTCAATTTTGATCTCGGAATCTTCAAGACCGGCCAAGAAAATAGTAAGATATGTACCTTTCGATTTTTGATCTTGATGTTAATACGAAATATTTTATTGAAATTGAAATAAAAGAAAAATCATTTCAGGCGTCAATGGAAAATTAAATTTCATTCTATTTTTTGGTAAAAAACTTTATATTTTTATCATTTTTCCTTATTTCTTTCGTGTTAAAAGATGATTTTTCCTATTTTGAATATTTTTATAATGTTTGTAATTTTATAAAAAGCAGAATATATCCGAACAATAATTAACAAAGATTATGTTAAAAAAATAATATGAATATTATTGGCGAGTTCTAGGAAAACACAATTTTTAAAATATTAATAACAATTTGATAGCATTAAAAAATATTTAAAGATATAGTAAAAATTAACGTTTAGGATAACGACTAATTTGGTTTAATTAAAAATATTATTAACTCATCGACTGAACTGATTTAAAAATAAATTGATTGTATTTTAGTTTAGAATTTTGTTAATGTCGAATTTACAACAAAATCTTATTACCACCAAAAATTTGAAAAAAAAAAAACATTGAGTAAACATAATGTAATTTATTTGTATTCCGCCGTTAAAGTATAGAGGAAAATAAATAAAAAATATGTAATTTCATTTTAAGAGCATATGAGTACAAAATGTATTTTTAAAAACTACTTGTTACTATATAGTTAGTAATTATTTTCCTCGGTTGTGCATTAACAAATCGACTTATTTACATTACCCAGTAGAAGTTACCAAACTATCCTAATTTCCCATCGAGATTTTTTAACGAAAAAGTCGACGAATATATTTTAAAGTACACAAATAACATTTTCATTCGGTATTTTCACTTTTACTTCGTACATTACTTAGTAGTGAAATTTTCAAGATGTATTTTGCAACTTTTTGCTTTTCTGGCTAATGACATTTTAAAAATTGATACTGATTGGTGCTAAAAAGAAACCTGGTCGGATCGACATTAACATTTTTCATCAAACTACCCACTACAATATAATACTAACGTAATTTACAGGCCTATATATAGAGCTGTCAAATTATCTGAAGTTAGATTCACATTCTAAATATTGTGAAAATATTGACCCATTTCCTGAATAAACATTTTTTCATTTCAGTTTTCTACAGTTGTATTTTTGGTAAAAAAAGGATCTAAAAATGTTGGCATATCTG
Source organism: Trichopria drosophilae (assembly GCA_030407085.1). NCBI lineage: Eukaryota > Metazoa > Arthropoda > Insecta > Hymenoptera > Diapriidae > Trichopria > Trichopria drosophilae. The sequence goes on along the minus strand of CM059585.1, from coordinate 115,869,484 downwards.
ACATAAAATTAACCGAACTTTCAGAGTATGTTATTAGATTTTTAAAAAACGTAAGCGAGATGAAAAGCATCCGTAAGCGTACAATAATCGCTCATTCAACTTACGACAGAAGTACCGAACGCTTCCTAAAATATCTGGAAGCGTTCACTAAGCGCAATTTTAGACATTAAAGTTTATTCTAAGCGTACGTTTAGAATTTTAAAAATAAATGTTATAGACACAATAAAAAAAATCCTACTTTTTGTTTCAAATATTCATATTATTTCCGAGCAGCGAATGCTTGAGGATTGATTCTCGGTTGATGAGCGGCTTTTTTAAATTTATTCCAAATGTACGCTTCAATATCTAAAATCACGCTTACCGTACGCTTTACGGTCACTTTTCACTAAGGACAAAGAGCACCTCCACGCGGTGCATTCCGGAAACGCATATTGCGGATAAATAATGTTGGATTTGCCCCCAACACATGCAAAATTATATTCATGACGAATGGTTTTGAACCATCCAAGAAGAAATTTTTACAATTTTTTGTTCTACAACATTTTTCCATGCGAGTTATGCTCGAGTTCAAAATTCATGAAAGTTTACACTGCTGGTGCAAATTTTGTGGGTCCATAAAATTTATGTTTCAGTTCCAATTGCACGATTGTAGTTTTTAGGAAACAAATATACTTCAGGGTAAAAATAAGGTTTGAAACAAAAATTTGATATAAAAAATTGTCTTTTTTAATTTTAACACGTGCCAATCGAAAGTTTTTGTCGATTTTTTGTTAATTGGTACTTAACAACTCTAGAAAACAATCTTGATTTTCCTAACCCAACTAATGTCAGTCATTTTAATCCAGTTTTATGTCAAATAATCTTTTTAAAACTGCCAAGAAATGAAAAATATAAAACAATATTATACGGAAATATTTCTAAACTCATATGTCCTTAAAATGTACCAAATTTCGAAACTAATAAAAATTCCTAAGAAAAATGTAAATAAAAAAAAGACACTTACCAATGATGCATCGAAACTGGGGATTGGAACGCCACGACCCTGGGGGCTCGGTTGCGGTACCATGATGCATCCGGACATCGATACCTCCACCTTTGGTGGATCCATATTACCGGACACCTGTTGACAAGTATTAGGTTCATCCGTTGGTTCATTTACATGTCTAATTTTGTAGATCTCTATCTCCCTGAATACCATAAATAGATCTTTTTTTTTTAATACCTGTGACTGAGGCTTTGAAGGGGTGGGACGCGAACATGTCGCTACGGAAGAGGATGGTTGCGGCGCGACATGATGCGCCTGGGTGGCGCTTGTCGGCGCTGCGCTCGCCACGGCTTGCAAAAGGTGAGCCTTTTGCGACATGGGATGTTGTTGTCCGTTTATGCCCTTCGTTATCGTTAACGAGGGCGACTGAAGGATCCGTTGGGAAGGAGCGGTTGTCATGGCCCCCATATGCACCGGCATCTTTGATTGTAAATTTACAATGTTCGGTGTTTGTTGTTGTTGCTGCTGCTGCTGTTGTTTTGCCGCTTGAAGGAGATGTTGTTTCGGATTTGGTGGTCCGCCAGCATTGTTTAAAACCGGTGACATCGGTTGACCCTGTTTTCCGTTTATAGCATTCAGTGGTTGCGCTTGAGGTTTTGGAAGCGGACTAATTGTCAAGTCCGGCGTTCTACCGGTTGGTATCTGCAGGTGCAGACTCTGCGCCGGTTTCAGGACGTTTTGCACGACAGTTTGACCCGGTACGTTGGGAGGCGTTGGTTTTGCAATGACGATAGGATGCTGCGCTTGAACGCTACTGAGTTTGCTGGCGTTCAGCACGTGCGCTTTCAAACTTGTCGGTTTCGATTGGGTTGTAGGTGGTGGATTGGTAACAACGCTTGTTGATGCGGTTGGTGTTGTTGAGATGATGGGACCAGTAGCCGCCTGGACGACGACCGTGGATGTTGACAGAACTGGATATTGCGGTTTCGTGATGACGCTGGGTTGTGTTACGAATTGACCGGCTTCTATTTTGGGCTCAACCTTGTCGGATATCACTGGCTCTGGTTGTCTTGGTAATGATCTGCAAATTTCGCTTGGCGTACTGGTAACAACACCCGTTGGCCTAACCTGGCCGGAAGTGGAAACTGGAATGTATTGTCCCTCCTCGGACTCTCTCATCGCTATGAGCATTCCGGTGACCGGATCGATCAAGGTCATCGGTTCGAGAGAGGTTGGTTTTTGGATTATCGTTGGTACCTTTACATCCTTCTTCTCATCGCTTTCTGTCGCGAAGCTATCATCCTTTGCGAAAACTTCTGGAGCTGACATATCTTTAATGCTCTTATCTTCACTGCTATCGTCGGTAGTATCAGAACCTCTCCTGGGTCCTCGTTTGTTGTTTCGAGGCGATTTTCTCGTTTCCGTCAAAGAAACAACCAATTGTGGCAACTGTTGACCGCTCCTTGGCGACGTGTTGTTATGCCTCGTGCTCCTTCTCGTCACTGCACCAGGAACACCTTTATTGTTGCTTCCACGAACAACGTCCTCGATGATGTCGTCCACCGTAGTTCTGCTGCCGTCTTTTTCAGCCAACCTTCTAGATTTTCTCGTGTTCAATGCCGGCGAAACAAATTCTTCGGCAGGAACTTCCTTGACTGCGGCAACAGGTGTCGATAGTTGAGAAATAGGACCGATAGCGTTAGGTCCAGGGGATTTTATGGTAAGAATCAAGCGCGGACGTCCTGCGTTGTCTTCTTCGCTATCATCGTGGAACTCATATACGTCTGCTGGTAATTTATTCTTCTCGGCGTGATGTTTTCCGCCACGTGCAGTTCTTCCGCCTCGCCTGTGAGCAACGCTGGCCACGCTTCTTCCACCACGTCTAGTTGTTACTCCTCCTCGGCTACCGCGTTTACCTTTAGCTCGTCCACGACGTCCTTTCGTTGATTCGATTTCACAGTTCTCAACTTCTTCGTATTGCTCTTCCACGATATAATTTTTCTTGTCTTCGTTGGAGTCAGCTTCGAACCAAGCGTCGCCCTCGCTCTTGCTGGTATCGATAGAATCGCCATTGGGTTCTTGACCCTGTTCCTCGTCTTCTCCATCATTGCCTTCTGCGTCGCAGAGAGCATCGACCTTCTTAATAACACTCTCGATGTTGACTTCTTTAGCAGACCAATAGTCATTATCTTCTTTGCCGTCACTTGGATCTTCCTTTGCTACGGCAAGCGCCAAAGGATCTATGCTCGGTGGTCTAAGCTCGTCTTTAAACTCTTCTACTACTTCGGTTTCGTTCTTTGCGACCGGTACATCAGGTTTGCTCTCAATTTCGATCTTAGGCGACGGAGGTTGCTCGATCTTAGGAGGAATCGGCTCAGGCGGTTTTTCTTCTTTTAGGTTAATGACACTTTCGAGTGGCTCTTCTTTCGTTTCAATCTTCATAACTGGTTCTGGAAGTTTCTCAGGCTCGATAACATTCATCTTGGTTATATCATCCTTCTTGATGATTTCACTTGCCCTCACCGGGGGTGTAAGTTGCATAGGCTGCGCGACCATCTGCGAGTGATTTTGAGAATCGAATTCTTTGGGCTCCTCGCGTTCTGGCTCTTTGAAATGACGGTCAATGTGCGCTTCGCTCATCGATAACGTAGGTGTCGTTGCGGTGGTAATTCGAGTTATTGTCGTTTGCGTCAGTGATACCACCGGTATATGCGGTCCTGGATGAGGTTTAGCCAAAAGAATTCCTTGAGGCGTCGGAGATAACTTCGGTGCAATAGATGGCACTGGATTTTTGTCGCTTGGTGGAGGCGTATGGTGGGTCCCGACAGGTATTACCGTCTTGATCAATGCCTGATTAGGTGTCGAAACAACTGGACCACCCACATGATGAACGACTGTTTTTACTCCGTGCGTGACGATGACTGGATTAGGTGTCGATGCTCTTGGAACTTGCGTTATCAAAAGCTGCATGTTGGACAAGTCTTGCTTTTGCCTTGGTGAGAGTAGGCTACCGTCTGGGCCAACCTGAACAGGGAATTGCTTCTGTCGTGGCGACTGTGCATTCATGTCAGTGGATTTGGCAAAGACAGGATTCGAAGTACTGGCGTTGATTTCGATTTTAGCCGTCTCTGGAATGTACGTTGGAGGCTGATTAGGCGATGGAATCTTCGGCGAAGTCGACGCTTTGTTAGTAGACTCTGGCAGCACTGAAGGTGACAGTTTCGGCTCATCCATTCGTTGGGTAGATTCATTCGGATTGACAGGGATGAGCGTCTCAATGACAGACTTTGCTCCAAGCGCCGTATCTCTGGAACTCTTGACCTGGATGCCTGGTGTCAATGGAGGGACGCTGGTTATGTAAGGTCGCGGAGGAATATTAAGCGACAGAGGCGGCAGACCACCTCTTGGATAGTTCGGAACCAATGCCCTCATGCCAGGTGCATGTTGTATGACAGGCTGCTGAGAAGCGGCGGTAGAATAAATGTGCTGTATAGGCGCTTCCGGTCGGTGAGCGGAAATTGGAACGCTGACGGGAATCCTGACTGGTGGCGGCTGCTGTTTATCCGGAATGTGAGGTGTCAAAGTCGGTGTTCGAGACCACTGGCCGTTCGGCGAAAGCGGTTGCGGTACCCTCGGTGACAACTGGGTAGATATCAATGGCGGCATTCTGGAAGGAACCAATGGCGGTAAAGGCGGTACTGGAATGAGATTTCCGGAAGACGTTGGACAAACAGAAGTGACGTTCTGCATTCTTGGAGTGATTTGCCGTATCGGTACCATCGGACTTTGCGGCGAAACCGGAAGTCTCTGGTAAAGTGGCTGCGAACTGACGGATACTGGTCTCGGTGTGATGGATGACATTTTCGATGGGTCGCAACTGACTACCGGAACGCTGCATGGTATGAGGACGTTCGACTTAAATGGTGACGTAGGAATAGATGGTGCTGGAGGCGGTGGCGTTCTCCTACTCAACGATTGTTCGGGTTCTGTTGCAGAAGAGTTCGGTTCGACAGCATCGACTTGTGGAGTCTTTGCAATCTCTCGTGGTTTCATATCTCCCATAGCCCACGAGTGAGCGATGACGGAAGTCGGTGGACTCTGGGATTTGACGACAGAAGCCGACGATGTGATCATCAAACGAACCTCCACCGGTTTTTCCGGACTCGGAACAGAGATCACTGGAGTCGTTGGTGTTTTTACTGGTGACTTGTAGAAGGATGGATCGTCCGGAGTCTTTGGTGGCTGATTGATGTCAAAGTTCTCGTACGCCGGATCCTCCTCGGTGTCGGTGTCAATTTGGAGATCGTGTTCGCTTTGTGGCGTATCCGGTTTCATGTCGGCCTCAACATCAGCCGTAACAGCGTTGAGACTTTCCACAGCTTGTTGTGTTTCTTCGATTTCTGCAGAATTGTGCGTTTGTTCTTGAGGTGCAACGCTTGAATTATCTGCTTCAGACTCTTCCTCGCCATCGTATGAATAATCTTCAGCGGATCTTGGAACACCGAACGTCTCTTCTAGCAAAGCAGCGACTGCATCCTCAGTTTCTTCTTGAGAAATTACCACTCTTGGTTTATCTTCGTTTTGCGTCGGTGGAGTCTCGGAAACGGAAACTTCTTGTTCTTCCCTGACATGCGCTTGCAACGCATCGTTCCTCTCCACCGGTTCGGATATGCTCTTGACGGCATTTTCGTGAATGCTTTCGTCTATATCGACGCCGAAACCTGGTATGAACTTTTCTTTCTTCTTTTCCAGTTTCGTGGGTTGAATATCAGCGACGACATCTGGCGGCGTGATTGGTGCTGTCATGCTCTGTGAAATCTTTGGAATGGGACTCATCACGGATTCTTTCGGTGTCGGCACGGTAGGCGACACCGATTTCGGAATGATCGGACTGCTGGCTCTTGGCGGACTCTGGTCGGAGCCTAGGTACGGAAGTGCGCCACCTTTATCGTGATGATGATGGTGATGATGGTGATGATGATGATAGTCCTTCCTTCCGCGTTCTTCCTTCGACTTCTTTCGTTTCTTCTTTTTCTCTTTGACCTTCTCGGGAACGGCACTGGGCGTGGACGGTTCGACACTGTCGTTGTCATCCGTGAACCGAAAGACGTCGTGGTCGTTGGACTCTGTACAGTTGGTGACAACCTTTGGAGGGTTTTCTGCGGTTAGGAGACTCTCCTCGATTTCGCGACCCGCCGCCGAGATATCGAAACTATTCTCATCTTGCGGTTGATGTCTGCGTTTCTTCTCTGACTTTCTCCGAACTCGATCGACGTCGGGACTACGCTCGACTTCGCTGTCCGTGTGATAGACGTGATTTTCAGATGGCGAATCCTGCGAAGTGCTACCCAACCGGTTGAAGAAACCGCTGTTCGTCGGATCATTTTCAATTTCATCAGAAAGCGGACCAAAGATATCTTCCATTCTTTGACTATCTCTAGCCTCTTGACGATTAAGTCTCTTTCGGCGAGCCTTGACTTTGTTCTCCGAGTTCCTTTCGTGGCGTTTGTCCTTCTTATTCCGTTGCTTCTTCTCGACACGCAATCGGTCTTCGGCACTTTCGCTGGTGTTAACGCTACTGGTGTTCATGTTACTAGACACCGTGACAAACGAGGTATCGGTTGATTCTGAAGTGTGATTCTCATTACTGCTGTTAACCTTGCTATTTTTATATTCATTCGAGTACTCGCTCTTATATTCGTTTTTGTATTCGTTCTTGTATTCATTTTTGTACTCGTTCTTGTACTCGTTTTTGTAATCGCTCTTGTAGTCGGACTCGCTCTCGTGTTTACCACCGTCCTCGCTAGACATGGAGTTCTTCTGCCGTTTAGCCTTCTTTTTATGCGATTTCTTCCGATCTCGATCGTGATGATTCACTGCGACCGGGATATTAGAGTGGAATGAGACCGGTATCCTTTCGTCGTCATCCGATGTTCTTGGCTCTTCTTTGACGGCAATCCTCACGTTGTTTACCATTATATTTACATTTTGATCTTCTAACGGATGTGGTTTCTCCTCGGTGTCCGCGAAACCAAGTTCCACGTCGCTCTCCACGAAGGGTTCGGACTTGATCTTGACTTTATTGTTGAAAGATTCTTCCTCCTCGCTTGTATCCGAATGGATACGCGACCTTGAGCCCTTCCGTGAAAGGGATTTAGGCCTCGTCGAGTCGGATTCTGAAGTGCCCTCATCCTCCGTAAGAGCCTTACTGCTAACTGAATCACCGTCCCAGGAAGTGCTTTGTTTCTTCTCTTCCCTTCTCGCCCTACTCTGTTTTAATTGCGAGAACTTGTCCTTTAACCTCACTTGGCGTTTTTCCTCCTCTAGCTTTTGCATGTTCTTGGTCGATCGCGCCTTCACTTTGTCATACATACTAATGTACGCCGGTTCGTCGTCAACGATGTCGAATATCGAATGTTTCTTTGGTTCGTCGCTGTCGGTGTCTGTCGCCGACGGGTTACGGATCCTGTGGAGCTCGTGACCCATGCTGCCCTCTTCGGCGTCGCTGTGGAGACTTACGTGATGTTGTTGCTGTTCTTCGCGAACGTGATGAACTTCCACGGAACATTGGATGTTCATCGGACTCGAGTTCCTTTTGGTGAGCTCCAATCTCGATAGGAATTCCTTGTCTGGCTCCAGCAGAGCCACACGCGGACTTCTCTCTCGAGGTTCCTTGGAATCTGTGGATCTTTCCGAACGACTCTTCTTGCTTCGCTGTTTCTCCTTTCCGCTGACATCCCGGTTGTTTTCTTTGCCTTCGCGACTCGATTCCCGTACCATCTCGAGATGAGATTGAGAATCTCTGTTGTCTCTGTCGCGCGTTTCTCTGCTGTCCCTGCTGTCCTGAGTGGACACGGAATCTTTGCTTTCACGACTGTCCCTGCTGTCGCGACTCGTCCTGTGGATCTCGCTCCGATGTTTACGATCTTCCGAGCGTCGATTTTGTTTCGAACGATCCTTACTGTCCCTGCGGTGTTCTGAGATTTTCATCCTCTTAATTTCATCGTCGGGTGGTCTGTCTTGAGAAGAACCTCTGCGCTTGATGCTGACTTGAGCCGAAACTGGGGTTACCTGCGCGTTTGAAGATAGCAGATGGTTGTCCATTGGTTGACGGCGTTCTTCGCGTTCGCGCTTTTCCTTTTCCTCGCGTTCCCGCCGCCTTTCTCGTTCCGCAGCTTTCTCTTTGTCGCGCCGTTCCTGTTCCTCGCGTTCCTTTCGCCTATCTCTTTCATGTTTCTCTCGATCTAACCGTTCCTTTTCTTCTTTATCCCGACGTTCCCTGTCTTGCCGTTCACGTTCCTCTTTTTCTTTCCTACGTTCTCTTTCGAGCCTTTCGCGTTCTTCGCGTTCTCGTTTCCGTTCCCGTTCGATTCGTTCCTTTTCTTCTTTCCGCCTTTCCCGTTCCAGTCGTTCTCGTTCCTCCTTTTCTCGCCTATCCTGTTCCTCGCGTTCTTTACGCAGTCTCTCCTTTTCTTGACGTTCACGTTCCAGCCTTAGTTCCCGTTCCTTCTTCTCACGTTCCTCGCGTTCCCGCCTGTCTCGTTCTTCACGCCTTTCTCGCTCTTCGCGCCTTTCGCGTTCTTCCCTTTCTTTTCGTTCTTGGCGCTCCTTTTCCTCGCGTTCTTTCCTTTCCTTTTCGAGTCGCTCCTTTTCACGTTTCTCACGGAGCTCTCGTTCGCGTTGTTCCGCTTCCTCTTTTTCTTTGCGGTCTCGCTCTTCGCGTTCTTTGCGTTCTTTTTCTTGGCGTTCTCTTTCCAGTCGTTCTCTTTCAAGACGGTCACGTTCTCGTCGCTCTTCTTCTCGCCTCTCACGTTCCTCTCGTTCTTTCCGTTCCTCTCGTTCTTTCCGTTCCTCTCGTTCTTTTCGTTCCTCTCGTTCCTTCCTTTCTTCCCGTTCTTTCCGTTCTTGGCGTTCGCGTTCGTCTCGTTCTTTCCGTTCTTGGCGCTCGCGTTCTTCTCGTTCTTTCCGTTCTTGACGCTCGCGTTCGTCTCGTTCGCGACGCTCCTGACGTTCGCGATCTTCCTTTTCCCGCCTTTCTTTTTCTTCTCGTTCTTTACGCTCTTGACGGCTTTCCTTGACTTCTCTGGACTCTTTATGCGTTTCTGTTTCGGAGGATTCTGTGGCATTCGACGTTCTTTCCTCTTTATCGTCCCGATCTTTCCGACTCCTTTCAGACTCGTCCTCCTTCCTAGATCTTCTGGAGGTCGACGAGGAAGATTCTTTCGACTTCCCGTGCCTGGAATCCCTGCTTTCTTTCGAATCACGGCTGGATTCTTTTCTGAGTCGAGAACGCGACGATTCAGAACTTGAAGACGATGACGAGGAGGTAGAAGAAGACGAGACAACGGTCGGTTGGCTGTGATGACTCGTCACCGACGTAGTTGGAGTCGTCACGCTCGTCGTTGTCATTATTGGCGTCGACGAAGCCGCTGTCGTCGTGGTCGTCGTAGAAGTGACGCATACCGTCGTGGACGCGGCTATCGTCGGAGCCGTCGTCGTCGACGTAACGGTGAGAGTCGCAGCGGGTATTGCCGCTCGACTTGTCGTACTCAAAGTATGTACGCTACCTAAGTTTCCTAAGCTTACGTTGCTGCTATGTAAACTACTGGCTGGAGATAAGCTAGTGGGCCCGGGCGGCGTGACTGACGGCAGCAAGTCCGAACTGGCCGTCTTGACGGACGCGCCGGGCGTAACGGGTGCGTTCGTCGGGTGCACGTTGTTGTGCGGCGCTGTCGTCCGCGGATCAGTCTTGAGCGTCGACGGCGCGATCGTCGAAGGTGAGGAAGCGCCGACGACTATGCCGGCCGACGTCGACGCAGCGTGGGCGGTAGCCGGCTGCGCCGGCGGGTGACTAGGAAAGGGATACTGCAGGCAAACTTTGCTCGCTCGAGCGCCGAGGCTCGCTCCGACACCTGCTACAGCGGCGCCGGTATTCACGGTGGTACCTGCGCTGCTGCCGATCACAGCGCCGACGCCGATTACACCCGTGAACTCCTTGGGTTCGTATTTCTCACTGAAGTTCTCGAGACGCTTTGAGTCTTCGTCGAAGACGCTGCGCTTGGCGAGTACGGACTTAACGATGTCCGATGGTTTGACCTCGTTCAGGTCAAGGTTGAGTAGTGTATGCCTAAAGCGGAAGCGCTCGGAGGCTGTCGCGTCGAGCCTTGCCAAGGTGTCGCCGCCCGCCGCACTGAGTGCTCGCGATCCCGTCCATTTCTCGTACTTCTCGTCCAGGGACCGGATGCGTTCCTCGAGGCTTGGCGACTGCGGCGGTGCCTCGCTATCCGAGCTGGTGGGACTTGGACTGATGTGTCGGGGAGGTGGAGAGGCTGGGGGCTGTGGCGCCGAACGCGGACTCGGCGCCGTTGTGGTTCCGCTGGGACACGGTGGGCTAGCGATTTTTCCCGAAACACTAGCGCCACTCCCGCTACCGTTGCCGCTTCGTGAACTATTACCACCCGTTCCGCTGGTGCTGCCACTAGCAACCGCGTTGCTATTACTCATCACCTGCGCAGCGAACCTGGGCAATGGCAATGAAAGCGGTCCCTCGTGATTTCGTTCGCGAAACCTCCGTGGCTCGCTGGGAATCAGGTTTTCGGGTCTCTCATCGACGAGAGGTGTCCCGGGCCTAGAGCCGTCGTGATGCTCGTGATGCCTGTGGAAAAAAAATAAAGAAATTTATTAGTATCGTATGTTTCACAATTATTATAATTAATGACTGAACCTTGAAGGAAGCATCCTCGAATTTCAGTATCAAGAATTATAATAAAATACAAAATAATAAGTTGTAATTTAATTCCGAATTCATCGAAGATCATACAAGAATCAAAATAAAAATGTTGGACCTGAAATAAAACGAAAAAAATCAACTTACCAGTAAAAAATTCTTTGATTCTATAAAATAGAAAATAAAGTATAAAAATATTTATTGACACTTACTGGTACAGGAAGTAAACAAATACAAAACAAAAGGTTTGTAAACAAAATGACAAACTGGGAGTAACCACGAAACAAAACAAAGGGAGCGGACAAATGAGTGAACGATCTCCTCCTTAGCCGAACTTTTTAAATAAAATAAAAATTACCTGCTGTTAGCGTCTCGACGTCGCTTGCAAGGCCCGGGTCCGCGACCTTCACAGCTCCCTCTCCTGGAGCCGTGATGTACGATGACTTTGCTGTCACTGACTCTCCTCATCTCCATTCCTTTCCTTCCTGAGTGCGAGGTGACGAGGAGCGATGCTATCTCGGGTTCGTCATCCTCGCACAGTATCGACGAAGATGAAGCCACGTCGAGCTTGGGCCTCTTCTTCGGGGCGAATCCGACCTCGTCGCCGCTACTGGGGCATTCCTCGAGTTGCTCCAAGAGGTGAACTCGTTCTTTCTGGAGGTGCCTGATGTCCGGCACAGGCGGCGGTAGGAGCGGCGGCGGAGGTGGAGGATCGACGCTCTGCACTACACTCTGGACGGTATGTCGTCTGGGCAACGGTGGTATATCATCGTCGTTTATTTTACCATCGACGAGACTGCTCTCGTAGTCATCGTGGCTTGCGCCACTGCCCTGGCTGTACTCATCGTAGCTACGGAACCTCCTCGGTGGATCTGCGTAGTCGCCGTCGTAGTACGGGTCGCTCTGATAGGAGCGTCGACTGCTGCGCGATATCGCGGTAGTATGCGCCGGACTTGCCCCGGGCGTGCTTCCGCCACCTGGAGTACGACTGTAACTCGCGGTCCTGGACCGAGGCGGCGTTTCGTACCTGGTAAACCTGCTGCTGGAATTTGGCACTGTTACAGCCGCATCGAAGCCACGGTCCCTCCTGCAATCAGTACACACTCGCAATCAGTACACTCGAAGTCTCAAATTCATTTCATTTCATTTTAAGCACAAACTTACACTGGAACGCGAAGCGTTCGCAACTACTGCAAATAGTTACATGCGTATATAAATCCCCCTAATTTCCCCCAGAATCTATTGTATAATTTACGACTAATTCTTTGGAAACGCATAAATAAACAAAGCGTCAATTGTTTCGATTACAATCATAAATAATAAACTTAATTTTCTTGGTAGAAATAATAAGTAAATTATTTAATAACATGCTTTCATCATAACAGTATAGTTCTTTGTTGCTTTTGGAATATAATAACGAAAATGTATGAAATTAAAAACGTCAAAAGTGAAACTTACGCTACGTCGAAGCTAGATGGTGGCACCGGCCTCGTGTCCCATGGTTTTTCTCCAGCGAACCCCTGTCTTTCGAGGTGTTCGTAAAACGACTCCTGACACTCGCGCGACGCAAAGTCGACCTGGAGTCGTCGACCGCGCATCGTCACTCCGCGCATTTCCTTAACGACACTTTGCGCGCAAGTAATCTGCTCGAAGAAGATGAGCGCGTGGCCGCGTTCTCTGTCGACCACCACTTGAGTGATGGCTCCGAATTGATGGAACTGCATGTTGATGTATTTTTCGGACACGCAATCTACAAAAAAAACATGTATTAGTCAAAGAAAAATGAATATTTTTTTTGGCAACTTCAGAATCAATAAAATAATAACCTCCAATGCCGTCAACCCAAACGCAGGACGTAGGCATGGACTTCCCGAAGCCCAGTTTTATTCGATTTGATCCAAGATGCTCGCCATCCATCGATCTCATGGCCTTGACGACGCTTGCGATGTCCGAGTACTGACAGAACGCGTAGCTCGAAACGGCACCCTGTTTTTTTATATCGATTTCCTGAAAGTCGACGAGAGGAATCTCATTATCTCGTTATCTTTGAAAAGCGACTTTATTTAACTGAAAAATAAAAAACTCACGATTATTTCGCCAAACGTTTCAAAGTGTTTCCTGAGTTCGGACGCGGTAACGTCTTTCTCCAGGTTACCGATGAATAGGGTCCGCGTCGCTTTAGGATGGTACTCGTCGAGTTCCGCCTCGTAAGGTCGGAACTCGTTATCGTCGACGTCGTAGCCCTGGTATGGTGCCACCTCGATCTTGCACCCGAAGAAGAGTTTGTCGTGTGACACTTCCAGGGCTTTCTCGACGTCCTCCGGCTTTTTGAAGCAGACGAGGGCGTAACGATCGCCAGCGGCACCGACGACCTTCACCCAGGTCACCTTGCCGTGCTTCTTGTACTCGTGGAAGAGGCCGTCCTTAAGGGAGGTGTCGCTACTCCGAGCGGGCAGGTTACGGACGCATATCGCTAACGGCCGCCTGTCATCGGTCACCGCCGAGCCCCCTGTCCGATGGGGCGAACTGCCCCCCGAACTACTGCCCGCGGAGCTGCTGCCTCCGGAACTTCCGCTCCGGCTGCTGCTACTACTTCCGCTCCGGCTGCTGCCGCTCGGCGAGCTACTTCCGCTTCGAGATTTTCTGCGTTGCTTTTTGTGTTGTCGCAGGGCTCCACTACTGTTGCTTCCGCTTATGCTTCCTAAAAAGTGGAAAATAGTTTTTCTTTCCGATGTGAAATTTAAGATAATTTTCTAAGCGTCTGATACATTCTTGTTGTACGCTTGGGCGCAATTTTGAATCCAGCTGCTCGTTAATAATCTAAATGTTACTTTGAATTTAAATAGAAGAAAATAGAAATAATCTCAATTAATCTTGAGACTAATTTAATTTATTTACAAGAAACTTAAACATTCTCGAGATTATATCATGACCGATATTGCACAGAAAATAAACATCAGTCTGGTCATAAAAACCACTTTTTCCTCGTTTAATAACACGTACACAGTTGGAATCAATAAAAAACCATAATTGAAACGACTATTTTCATTAATTCAAGGACTAGTAATGGATTTTAATATCGTATTAACGATGGAGGCATTAAAACAATTAAGTCAATGTTTTCTAATAAACTTGCCGCCTTCGCGACTAATCATGAGTAAGGGCACTTTAGAACTGCAGTTTGAAAATTTACAACGATACGTCGTAAACTAGGTGTGACGTAATGCGATGATACTTTTATTGTGGCAAAAGTCTGGAAAATGACAAGTTGCTCAGCGTCTTGGGTGTATTCGAGGTCAATAGACCTAAGCACCGACGCATTCGTAATTTGACAGAGTAACGTTTATATCTCGATGAATAAATTGAATGAATGAATTTTGTTGTTAGAACTTCGTCAATAAATAACAATGAATTACCATGGATGAAAATAAATAATGCGAATGAAATGCTCAAGAAGTGTGAATGAAAACACGAAAGAATCGATTTATTACTCAATAATGTCATTGATATGATGGATTCCAGGAAAGGACTTACGGTATTGCGGTAATAATAGATACATTGGTATATTTTGCGACTTTTATAAAAGGTCTTGACACGTACCAGAAATTATATGTTTCATTTATACTACGTTATTATTTTAAATTTGAAACCGAAGTCAGTTTTTATATAATACAAATGATGCTAATATTTTTTTTAATGAGTTAGCTTATTACAAAAATTAATAAATATAAGTTGGAGAGCAGAACGATAATTTAACAGAACCAAACGGTTCGTTTCGGTTGTAACGATTATAGCCTACAATTTCCTAACTAGACATTTCCTTATGTGATTTTATCGTTAGTTATCGTAGTAATATAACAAAAAAGTCGAAGTAACCAAACGGTTCACTTCAGTTCATTAGGTTTACGCAGTTAGAAGATTCGTTATTTAACATTTTATTAATAGTTTATTAGGAAGATCAACAAATATAATCAGTTGTGGAGCAGAAGATTCAATACAACCAAACGGTTCATTAAAGTTGTAATTTTCCTAGCTAGAAATTTCGATATGTGATATCTTATCATTCGTAAATCAGGAAGCTTCGTAAATATAGTACGATGAAGAACAAGTTTGAAAAAACAACCAAACGGTTCACTTCGGTTGGAAATTAAACTGTTCAATTGATTTGTACACATGAAAAGACCGTTACTTGACATGTTATTATTAATTTATAAGGAAGATGAACAAAGTAAGATGTAGACCACAACCAAGAATTAACAGAACCAAATAGTTAATTTCGGTTGTAATTTCCTTCAGGTTTTCGTAATTAGAAATTTCGGCATGTGACATCTTATAATTGATCAATCAGGAAGATCCACAACTATTATAAGATGGAGAACAATACTTAACAACCAAACGGTTTACTTCGGTTAGAATTTCATCAGGTTTCTTTCAGCTACATGTTTCCTTATTTGACATGTTATTTATCAAGAAGATCAACAAATATATTAAAATGAAGCGCATAATAAAGAGTAAAATAAGAACCAAACGGTTGCCTTCCGTTGGTTTCCCATGGTTCAGGTTCGCGTGATTAGACGTTTTGTTATTTGACATCGTACTCTTAGTTTATAAAAATGTTAAAAAATACAGTAAGGCGGTTATGATAACGAAGGCATAAAAGTAAACCAAACGGTTCACTTCGGGATGGAATTTCAGTATTTAATTCCTGTTTTACGCTAAAGATTTTTACTTAATGTAAGTTTATCAGGAAGATCAACAAATAAAGTAAGATGTAGAGCAAAACAAAGAGTTAACCAAACCAAACGGTTCTCTTCGTCTGGATTTCCATAGTTTACGTTCGCGTAATTTCGGTATGTGTCAGCTTACCTTTCGTTTGGCGAAAAGTTAATAAATTTAGTAAAATCAAGAGAGTAATGAAGGCTCGAAATTAAACCAAACGGTACACTTCAGGCTAGAATTTCAATATTTAATTCCTGTTTATGCAGTTAGAAGTTATCAATGTCAGTTTATCAGAAAGACGAACAAAAACAATACGATGGAGAGCGAAAGGAAAAGTAAAAAGAGAACCGAATGATTCACTTAGGTTAGAATTTCTATAGTCCAGGTTTCTATAATTTCTTGATTGGACATTTCATTATCAACATATCAACAATAAAAAAAAACATCAAGTTAGACGTCAGTATGAAAGATAACCAAACGGTTCTCTTGTTTGGTTATGAATACAATAATTTTCAGTTTACCGGATAGAGGTTCCCTTAGTCGACGTCGTATTATTAACCAATCAAAGAATTGAGAACATATACTAAGATGAGAAGCCAAACAAATAATTAATATAGAACAAAACGGTTCACTTCGGTTTGAATTTCTGTTGTTCATACTGACGCAATCAGAAGTTCAGTTCTTAGACACCTTATTAATAGTGTCGAGAAGATTATTAAATGTAGTAAAATAGAGAGTAAGACAAATGTTTCAAAGAGAAAACCAAACGGTTTATTTAGATCGCCATTTTCATAGTTTAGGTTTTTATAGTTAAAAGTTTCGGTATGTGACTTCTTATCGTTAGTTTGCCCGAAAGATGCACAAATATAGTAACACGAAACGCAAGTCTTAAAAAAAAACCAAACGGTTCAGTTCCGTTTGACTTTCAACGCTGCATTCAGGATTCGACGCTTTAAAATTTATTATTTTGCATCTAATTATTAGTTTGGCATCAATTATTGTAAATTGTGAAAAAAGGGAAGGGTTAACAGAGAACCAAACGGTTTAATTTGCTCACAAATTACACAGTTCAGGTTTGCGTATACCTTTTTAATGGTTTGTCAAGAAAATCAACAGATAGTCATGTGGAAAGCAAAGATGAAGATTTGAAACAAAAACCAAACGGTTCATTTTGGTTGGAATTTTCACAGTTCAGGTTTTTATAGTTAAAAGTTTCGGTACGTTACTTCTTATCGTTAGTTTGCCCGAAAGATGCACAAATATAGTAACATGAAACACAAGTCTTAAAAAAGAACCAAACGGTTCAGTTCCGTTTGAATTTCAATACTGCATTTAGGATTCGACGCTTTAAAATTTATTATTTTGCATCTAATTATTAGTTTGACATCAATTATTCTAAATTGTGAAAAAAGGAGAGGGTTAAAAGAGAACCAAACGGTTTACTAACACAAAAATTACACAGTTCAGGTTTGCGTATACCTTTTTAATGGTTTGTCAAGAAAATCAACAGATAGTCATGTGGAAAGCAAAGATGAAGATTTGAAACAAAAACCAAACGGTTCATTTTGGTTGGAATTTTCACAGTTCAGGTTCTTGGATGAATTAATAAATACAGTAAGATTAAGCCATTAACCAAGAGTCAGAAGACAACCAAATGGTTCATTTCGGTTGGAATGTCTATACTTCATGGTATGATAGTTACACATTTTATCGTTTGTTTCACACAAAGATCAACAAGTATACCAAGATAGAAAGAACTAAGAAAGGTTATAAGAGAACCAAACGGTTTATTTTGGTTAGAATTTCCAGAGTTTCGTTTTCCGCATTTAGATTTTCTTTACTTGACATCTTGTAACCAAAATATAGTAAAATGGAAAAATTAACGAATAATTAAAAGAGAACCAAACGGTTTACTTGTTCGGTTGCATTTAAAATATTGAGTATCAACATTCATACGCTTCTTTACACCAATCTTAGTTGGTCAACAAGATTAACGAGTCACCCAAACTCTTACAACCAAATTACGAGTTAGATTACGAGCAACCAAATCCTTACAACCAAAGGACTCGATGTATTCGTACCTGGTTCTTCCTGGTAAACTTCGACGGAGGCGGGGGACGGTGGTGGTGGTACGGAGCTGTACCTGGAGCTCGACTCGTAGCTGGACCAGGACGAGGACGGCAAGCTGGTGCGGTGCCGGTCTAGGTGAGGCGGGGGTTGCGGCACACCCGAATAGGGGCCCGTTCGCGGGTACAGCCGGTCCCTCGCCCTCGACGACGTCACGTGGTAGGAACTGCTCGGTGGCGGCCTACCCCGAGGTATGTAGCCCCCGGGCTCACCGCTGCCCGGGTCAACCGAGTGCCCGACGACGACGCCACTACCGCCGACGCCGACGCCGCCCACGCGGTTGCTCCTGCTCTCGCTGACGTAGAAACTGCTGTGCGAGCCTCGCGATTCGAAACTCCGGTCCTCGCTGACCCGATCGCTGCCGCCTCCGCCGCCACTTCCGCTGGGTCCGTGATCCTCTGAACTTCTGAAAAAACCAAATCATTTTTGATTAATGATCTTCATTTGACATTGTCTCATAATTGACATCCTGCTGAAGCAGGTTTAAATGTTGTAAGAGAACAAAATATACTATTATAAAAGATCAAAACACCCCGGGTTCAAGTCCGGGCGCGGAAATTTTTTTTTTAATAAAGAAATGATTTAAAAAATCG
This sequence comes from Trichopria drosophilae, assembly GCA_030407085.1. Classification (NCBI taxonomy): domain Eukaryota; kingdom Metazoa; phylum Arthropoda; class Insecta; order Hymenoptera; family Diapriidae; genus Trichopria; species Trichopria drosophilae. Next base: position 115,851,333 of record CM059585.1, on the reverse strand, counting down.
TCAAAAATTATTCGTCGTGTCTACGGGGCAATTAAACTTGTTTCTATTATTTTCTAATTATTCTTAGATGATGGGATGAAATTAAAATACTGGAATTCAATTCAAATAATTTATTTGAATATTCAAAATAACATTTGTACAAATATTGCAAATCGTAAGTAAACAGTAGGGAAAAAAATGGAATTACACGTTTGTGTTTTGGGTTTGCGGACTTGCCAAACATCAAATATTTGACTTCAATTTATTCCCGACCGAAAATAGTGCCTTAAATGATGTAAAATTAAGTTAACATCGACAGGCACGTGGAAGAACAGGTATACAAATATGGAATAGGAATACTAACGCGAAATATTCGGACATTGCGTGACGATGTGTATATTCTGCCTTTTGATGGTTCTGCGCATATTTAACCAAGAAATTAGCCTGGGGAGGATTTTAAACTGAACGGGTTATGAATATTCACCGATTTTTATATCTTGACTTTTGTATCTTTTTTTCGTATTAACTGGAAGGTTTTACATTTGGTGGACGCGAAATCCAAAAATACTTTTGAAAGTGATAAAAAATTGTGGTTTTAATATACTCTCCAAAAATGAATTAGCTAAAAATCTACTAATCTAAACTGAAAAGTGGGTTATTACCAATTAATCATTTTTTTAGTAATAATAGTAAAAATTACTGCTCTAAAAGTAAAAATAAAATTTTAGTTATTAGTTACTTTAGTTTATTAGTTTTCATATTTTAGTAAAGAAACAGTAGTTTTTCATTACTTATTAGTAAAAATGATGAGTAATTGAATATATTTTTGTCTTTTCATTAATATAGTTTGTAACTAATTTGAATTAGAATATGGAAATGTATCGTATCTAAAACGTTTTTAATAAACGAAATATTTTGTAGTATAAAAAATACCAAAAAACTTTCAAATTCAAAAACCTTCTTTAATGATTTTTTAACTTCAAAATGATGGATCCAATATGGCGGATTAAAATTTACAAAAGGCAACTCTCATAAAAGAATTACAATTTAGATAATAAATCCATTTTTAATATTTACAGTGTCAGAGGTCAAAATAACAAAACAAAATTTAACGCCATTTTAGATATTTTTAAAATAGTCGACAAATTTTTATACAATTTAGTATATCGTTCGAGAATAATCTTCCATGAACCAAAATTCAATCCCAAAATTGTAATCCCAACCTTGTAGAAAACAATTGTTAAAATGTTTGTCAATATACATAATAATAGTAACGAAATTAAAATAATGTTCATGATGAGACGGGACTTGTTTGTAAACAAAAACAAAACAAGGTTACCTGTTTATACTAATTACCATAGTCCCTTTGGGAATATCCCAGGGCGAATAAATAAATCTAAATTACTCCCTCCCACAATTTGGCAAAGAAATTCGTTATTTTTTGCTGAAAAATATTTTAGATGTAAATTTCTTACAAAAAATTGATGGTAATGGCATCCAATTCCACACACATCAGTCTTTTCGAGGCCTATTTTTTAACTGTATGTGATGTAATTTTGAAAATATAGGAGAAAGTATCCAAAATGGCGGCTCAGACACGAAAATATTGTTGAAATGTTCGGGAATTTTTTATTTGAAAATGCTAGACTCTTGGAAAAAATGTTCTTCAACAAAAAGTTCTTACAATTCATCAAGGAATATGCTGAAATTTTTCGAGATTTTTTCGATGATTTTTTGAGATTTTGAAAATTGTAAAAAAATTCGGAAAAAGTGTCATAGTATTCTTTGGTAAATTCCACGAACTTTTGCACGGCAACGTTTTTTCCAATACTATATAATTTTCAAATAATAATTCCAGGACTTTTTGACGATTTTTTCGTGTTTGAAAATTTTTTTAATAAAAAATAACGCAATTTTTTTTGTAAAAAATTCCCGAACATTTTTTTTGTAAAAAATAGTTTTTGTAAATAATAATTCCAGGACTTTTTGACGATTTTTTCGTGTTTGAACATTTTTTTAATAAAAATTACGCAAATTTTTACAAAAAAAATGTTCGGGCATTTTTTACAAAAAAAAAGTCCTGGCATTATTATTTGAAAATTATATAGTATTGGAAAAAACGTTGCCGTGCAAAAGTTCGTGGAATTTACCAAAGAATACTATGACACTTTTTCCGAATTTTTTTACAATTTTCAAAATCTCAAAAAATCATAGAGAAAATCTGAAAAAATTTCAGCGTATTCCTTGATGAATTGTAAGAACTTTTTGTTGAAGAACATTTTTTCCAGTAGTCTATCATTTTCAAATAAAAAATTCCCGAACATTTCAACAATATTTTCGTGTCTGAGCCGCCATTTTTTTTTGTAAAAAATTGTTTATAACTTGTTACGCATTGACAGCAGACAAATTCTGTGGCCACATTCTAAAAGAACATGAAATTCGCATCTTGCGACACCCAGAGCGAAGCGGTTGTTAAGGTACGGTTCAATTCCCAATAGGGCAGATTTTTTTTATTAACAAAATTTCGTAAAATCGTAAAATTATTCTTTTAGTCTTAAACTTGGCCAAATACGTTTAAGAAATGCTCACTTTTTTATTGTGATCAATATTTTTTACCCGAGTAGACAAAACAGACTAAAATAAGTGATGACGTAACAGGTCTATTTCTTAAGATTTTTATTAGTGTATATACCAAGTAAAATACCCGGAATTCTTTGAAATCCAGTTTATGCTGTTTCAATCGTTTTTTTATGTAGATCGATGCCATTGTCATGTCGGCGAAAAAACTTTTTATCTTTCGACAAGGAAAATAGGGTAAGATTTAAGCGCAGTTCTTCCTGACCACCGGGAAATCCGCGATTTATGTTCCCGTGGAGGTCGTATATACCCCGTGTATGGGTACACCCCAGGGTCTCGTTTGCTTTTCACACATCCCTTTGCCGATTTGCCCATTTTCGAGCCCTTCATCCTCCTTAAGCCGTCGCGTGTTTGCAACTTATGTTAGAAATGTCATGTCAAGATTGAAAACTTTATTGAATGATTCAGAGGATCAAAATATCAGTACAAATTATGTCGTACTAAAATTTTTCGATAATTTTGAAAAATGAATTGTTTTTAAAGAGGCTTTATTTCTTGAAAAACTTGTTGACTTTAAACATTTTTATTCACAAGTACTTAATTTGTTACTGAATTAAAAATACAAAAAAAAAAGGTAAAAAATTCAATACAAGAAACAAACATTAGCTGCAGATACTAAATAATTTTTTCTATGTACAGTTGGGTCCCGGTATATTTTCGTCTCGCTATATTTACTTCCCATCACATTTGCCCGGTTCCGTCTTGTTATATTTACCTGCCGCCGCTCTCTTTTTCCCCCACCTTGCGAGCTGGGACCTCAGGAAGGGCCTGCTGTTACATCACCAACATAACGAGACTGAGAGGAGTGGGAGAAGCGGTGCTCCCCTTCTTTTGGTAAATATAACGAGACGGGAGGGGAAGGCGAGGAACCGAGTAGGTAAATATCATTGATGTTAACTCGAATGATTTTAGTATTCGTTAATTTTTTAAATTTATCTTTAATATTTGATTCTTTTCTTTAATATCTTGATATGTTAAACAGAACTAGTTTTTCACTTAATGAACAGAATCCTTTTTCCTCCTGACTGAGGGAGAGGAAGTCAAAAAAAGAGTTTTAGGTAATCTCAAGGGAACTTAAGGGAACAAGTAATGAAAGAAAAATCTAGAGATGGTAAAGTTCCCAACGATTACTGAACTCTAACTCTACTCTTAAATACAATGCATTAAAAAATTCATTTTTCAAAGAGTTTTGATAAAAATATAGACATTTTAAATGGTACAGGGAGAAAAATAATTAACCGCAGCTACCAACTACTTTCTAAATCCCTTGAAGTGAACATTCACTGATAATAGAGTGAAATTGAGCCACAGTATTGAATAAAAGAATTCTCACTCTTAACGAGTCAAGACACTGCATGGGAAAACTCGCTCTGTCTGGAGTGAAAATTAACTCTTATTAGAGTGGGTCAATATTTTAACTCCATAAAGAGTAAACTCTTCATTAAATTCATTTTAGTAATGAGATAAAAAAAAATGTAATTACTAATTTGAACTGAGTACATCTTGACTGATTACTCTGTATTAGTGCAGTAGTCACTAATTTCGAATCAGTCACAAATTAGTATTGGAGGAGTAAAATATTGGACTATCATTTTTACCACTAATGGACTTTCATATATTAATTTTTACTAAACGTAGTAAAAAAATCCTAATTACAATAATTTGAATGCGTGATAATTTCAATTTAGTATAATTTGACTATTGAAATAATATTTCTTACCGTTATTAGTAAAAATCATTACTAATTGAATTGGTCAATGACTTTTTACTTAGTAAGTTTTAACTAATTCAGATTTAGAGAGTTCCAAACATATTTTCTGTCGGTCTATACCTATCATTTCTTAAATACTTATTCTCTAAATGTAAATTAGTTAAATCCTACTAAGTGAAAAATCTGTGACTAATTGAATTAGTAATGATTTTTGCTAATAAAGAGTAAAGAGTACTAAGCCATTAGTCAAGTTCGACTAAATTCAAATTGGTTTGCATTTATCCCTTACTACTAAGCTGAATTAGTCAAATTTTACTAATGAATTAGTAGCTGTTTTCATTCTGTATTAGTAAAAATTAATGCTGGTTTGTAACTTATTCAATATTAGAGAGTAGAGTATTAATAAAAAGTAAAAAATTGTGATTCATAAGTCAAGTGGTACTAATTTCAAATTAGTAATTGTAATTTTTCTCATCTCTTTACTGAAATGAATTAGTTAAAATTGAACAGAGAATTAGTAGTTTTTACTCGCGAATTAGTAGTTTTTTGTATGAATAAAAATGATTACTAATTCAATTAGTGACTGACATTTTACTCCTTCTTTTGTAATTTTTTATCATTCTACACACTTTCCTAACATAATTTTGGAAACTGTCTATTCTCATTGCTAACTTTATAAACGTGGTAACAAACTACAAACTAGAAATTTTATTTTAATTTTAATTTAGTTTTAGTTTTAAAGCTGACATAGTAGCTTTAAAACTAGTAATTCATTAGTCAATTTCCACTAACTTCAAATTAGTAATTGTATTTTTTAATACCATGTTACTAAAATGAATTAGTTACATTCCAATCAACAATTAGTAGTTTTTTCAATCTTTATTATTAAAAATGATTACTAATTCAATTAGTGGCCTACATTTTACTCCTTTAATATTTTCAGTTTATTCTGCTCATTTTACTAGCAGCATTTTGGAAACTATCCATTGTAATTACTAACTTTATAAATCTAGCAATAAACTATAGACGCTGGTAACTTGTAGATTTCCGTATCAACAAAATGTTTTGTTTTGATTGTGTAAATCGAGCGCGATTTAATAAATCGACGTTTCCTTTTATAACTAAATGTGTTTTTTAATAATTTACCTGTTATAATTGGAAAATTAAATGCTGTGATTTAAGTAGACCTAATTCTGAATTTTCCATGTAAAATGATGACAAAAATTTAAATATTTTTTTTTTGACACAACTGTGGGTGAGAAAAAACACGAAAAAACTTTTTTTTCACATTATTTGCATAATGAAAGATTATTTGTTTCAAAAAATGTACAGAAAATGTTTCTTCTTTCATAAATTTCAATATTTTTGATAATTCATTTTTGGTTTGTTTCTCAAATTCTTTATAATAATTAAAGGTGATTTTTCAAAATTTTATCTTTAAGATAAAATGTAGTGTCTATATTAGACAAAAAAAATTTGTTCAAAACATACAAAAATGCTGCAAAATGTGCAAAAAATGAATTTTCAAAGACACGGTTTTCAAAGTCTCTGTACATTTCTTTCGAGTGAAAATTCTGAGAAACCACTGTGACAAAGAGTGACTGTTCACACATTAGGAGTGAGAATTCGTGATTCTATTTGAGTAGTTTAGTTTTCACTCCTTAATGAATGAATTTTTACACCTTTAAAAATGAATTTTCATTCCTTAAAGAGTAAATTTTCACTTTAGAGAAATGTAGAGAATATAAGCAGATAAAAATGTTTATATTTAATATCATATTATAAATATAAATGTAATATTTACCGTTTTTTGTAAAGGTTTATCTGACATTTTTTGGACGTTACGTTATTAGTTTTTAAATATTTAAAAAATATATTTTAGTAATAGGAATATTTTCCTGACAAATTTGAAAAAAAAAACGCGATTTTTCACGTTTCTGCGTATTTAAAATCCCCATACATTAGAATCCCGGTATATTCTCCCCCTTCCCTCAGTCGCGTTATGTTCCTGACGTCACAGCAGACTCTTCCTCAGGCCCCAGCCAACAAGGTGGGGGAAATGGAGCGCCGACAGGTAAATATAGCGAGACGGAACCCGGAAAAAATGCTGGAATGTAAATATAGCGAGACGCAATTATACCGGGACTCTACTGTATTGAATTTTCTGAATGGCAGCCGCAACATAACCGAAATTGCAACTTTTGTAGCATTTTGCGTGTCTTTTTCACATTTTACCACTGACGATACTTTACATTAAGAAGTTTTGAAAAAATTATAGCACGATTCTTTTAAGTATTAACAACGATTCGTGAAATAAAAAAGGAGGCCACCTAGTAAATGAGGGAATACAGAATAATTTTTCTGTTTTTTTTTAAATATTTTATCCCCTCTACTATTGTTGTAATATTATTTTTCATTATTAGAGTTTACATAATACAAGGATTGATTTTGGACTAATTTTGGTTGCAGTTCAACGTTGCAAACTGCGAAATCATATATCGACAACAAAAGAGTAATTAATTTGAACCATACTTCATTAATATTCTCTCTAAATTTTCTTGGAGTGAAAATTCACTCTTTATGTTGTGAAAATTTATCCAGTCTAATGAAAGAGTGAATTCTTACCTTTACCAATGAAAATTCCCTTCTAGAGAATAAGAGTTCACTTATTTGCTAGAATGGCTCAATTTTTACTCCATAAAAAAGTGAATATCCACACCAAGAAATTTTGAGAGTTTTTTTTCAAAAAAAAACAACAATATGTAGCTAATTGTATGCAATCTTATCTCAGAAAAACAATTTTTGGGTACACGAAAGATAAATTTTGCCAATTTGCGAAATTGGTTGGTGTATATTTTCGCGAACTCATTTTTGTCGAGTGTTACTTGAGTGGTCTCCCTTTTTCGCCTACGAGGTGTGCTCTGGCACTCGAGGGTGGCTAAAGTGCGTGAAGTTGACAGAAAAAAAGAGACATCCTCAGTCGATACTCATTGTTGAGATTCTCCTTTTTGTCCTCTTCATCTCCCTGTCTAGATGTACCGACAGCATTGTCGGAACGTCTGGATAAGGGCACTCAGGATTTCGCACGTACCTTCTAGACGCTGGTGGGGACGCACCCCTCACATAAATTTCATTTCAAATGAAATTCTTGACAAAAACATTGAAAGACAAAATTAGTGGTTCGTAGACTCAAAAATATTATATTTAAGATTTTTCATGGATTTTTTGAGAATTTTTTAAATAAAATCTATTTGCCTTAAACAGATTTAAACTTTTAATCAAATTCATGTGAAAGATTAGGTATGGACTATTTTTTGGTTTTTAATTCGTCTCTAAATGCCAAAAAATCCGACAATTTTTATATTTTTTTTTGAAAAAAATGCAATAATTATGTTTTTTCATTAAGGTACAATATGGACCCAAACATTTAAATGGACATGGTAATATCAAAATTGAAAAAATTTGATAGACGTTTTGTTATTCAATAAAAGATTTTTGTCATTTTTCGTTATTTTGTAGGTACTCTTCCCATCGTGCACGAAGGACCCAAATGTTGCTAAAACATTTTTAGAATGTTCCATAAACGTTCCTAAAACGTTAAATGTCTGCAACATGGATGAAACGTTTATAAAACGCTCCGTAAAAGTTGCAGACATTTAACGTTTTAGGAACGTTTCTGGAACGTTCTAAAATCGTTTTAGAAACATTCGGGACTTTCGTGCCCGTTGGGTTTCTCATATTAAAATACATTTGATAGAATAAAAATAAAAAAAAAGATGAAAAAACTTCTTTTTAAAAAATGTCTTTTTAAAAAGAGATGTAATTTAATTACATTAAATTCCAAGATGGTGGCGTCAAAATGGAGTCATAATCACAATAACTAAACAATAGTCTATAAATTAATTTACTCCATGGTTTATATGTTCAATAAATGCAAATGTTATGTGAATTTGAAGGTAGACAAAATGGCAGATCCAATAAATAACTGACAACTATTTAGTTATTTTGACTCTGCCATCATAAATAAAATTTCTTCAAACAAATGCCAGTACATGGAAACTGTCCTGTATTATTACTAGTTTTGGATAATACGTAAAATCGCCTAAAAATTATCAAAAGTAAAAGAAAACGAAATATCTCCTAGTTTTTTATGTAAATTAAAAGAAATCATTCTGGATCTTCCATTTTCAATATTTTTGAAGCGTACGTAACATCGTATTTAGCTTCCCCATTGTCCCCCTACTAACAAATTTCATTATTTATCTTAAGTTTCAACCATTTCATAAACAAATTATTTAATGTCACTTTAATAGTAACTTTGACTCTGTCATCATAAAATTTCTTAAAAAAAATGTCAGTACATAAAAAAAGTTCTTTGTTATCATTAATTTTAGATAATACGTAAAATCGCCTAAAAATTATCAAACGTGAAAAAAAACATGAAATATTTCCGGATTTTTGTGAACCATTAAAAAAAAAAAGAAAATTTTATTTCAAACTTATTTCATTACTTTTTAATGCTCGAATTTTCTACAAATGTTTGTACATTTTTCCTTTTCAAATAAAATTTCCAAAGCAATACGCCAAAAATAATTATACTAAAAGATACTAAATTTCAAATTCCACGAGTTAACAATGTAAAAACATTAAACGGTTGATAAATGGCCAAAGTTCAATAGTTTCAGGAATTAATGTACCCCGAGCAATTTAGGTGTAACCGACAGGGGGAACATTAATTAAAATCGTAATAGGATATTTTATTGCGTCCAAAGTTGCCCGTATGAAAATAGCTTACTCTTCATATTAAACGGTTTCACGTTACAGCAGCAATTTTGTATTAATTAATTGCTGCAAATTACATGGATACAACTACAGTAATAATAAAGTGATGATAAATTGAATTTATGATTGAAATTTTATTTCGATTATATAATCAACAACAAAACACTGAATTTAATTAATTTCTATCAATTATTATATTTTTTTACTATCAACTAATTCATAAATCGTATGAATTTCTTTGATTCAACAAATTTTAGAAAATCGTGTTTTATTTTTTTAAAATAATACTTTATAACCAATAATTTATTAATAACATTTAACAATGATTATTTATAATTCATTTCATAGGTTTGATTGTTATTACTTGGCAATGGTTATAATAGAATATCAAATTTACAAATTCATTATACAATGGTTAACTATGACGTAGATATTAAATAATTGAATTCCATTTGAAATTGGCTAATGAACCAATATAAATTAATACATTATCTCATTGTAAGAACAAAGGCTATTACAATTACGTGAATTTAACGTAACCCGATATGTACACATTAAATATTTACGTAACTGGAGTATAAAAATTGTAAAAACTTTCATTTTATAAGAATGTTTTTCGATATCCTTTTGTTTTTCATTAATTAAGATACTCATAAAGATTTCAGTCAGTTAAGTGTACAATTTTAATATTAAAAATATTTTGAATTCTCATTTCAAGAGATAAAGATAAACTACTCGTTTAATTAGGCTAAATTAGTGACTAAATCAGGATTCTTTTACATAGAGTCTCGGTATAATTACGCCTCGGTATAATTGAGTCTCGCTATATTTACATCCCAGCACATTTTCCCGGTTCCGTCTCGTTATATTTACCTAGTGCCGTTCTTTTTCCCCCAAGTTGGGGCTGGGGTCTCAGGAACGGTCTGCAGTGACGTCACGAACATAACGCGACTGACTCCCACTCCCCTTCTTTTAGTAAATATATCGAGAGCGGAGAGGAAAGCGAGGAAGCGAGCGGGTAAATATACCGAGTCTTTACTGTATTATAATATTGTAAGGACAATGAACGTTTAAAATATTTTTGGTACAGGTACAGGTTCAACGTTTTATTAACGTATCTCAAAAATCGAATATTACACTGTATTATTTACATGTTTTATAAACGTCTTTGATCAAATTTAAACGTCTTTAATATACATATATTTATATACGATATTACATCTTTATTAAACGCTTTAAACTTATGAAATTTATGGTAATTTACTTCATAAACGTGTTTTTACGTTTTAAATACGTTTCGTATAATATACGCGTATTATAAACGTATATGATAAATGTCCATTAAACGAAAGTTTGCTAAAAGCGTTACCAATCAAAAAACGTTTATGTCATATACCTAAACCATTTTTAAACGAAACTTACGTTTAATAAACGTATATTAAACGTTTTTATAATAATTATAAATATTACTGTTGAAACTCCTTTTTTAATCACCCCTCCTTTTAGGTTTCTTTGCCCCAAATTTATTGGTCACTCTAGTATTTAATAATAATGTTAATGATTTTAAAAAATTGTTTATTACGATTCTAATAGACATTCATTCGACGTTATTTATCATTTTTTAAAAAATCCATCGCACAGCAGACATAGGTAATAAAAATCCAAGGTTAAAGATTGTATAAAATCATTTGTAGTGATGTCTAATGCAGTGACGTCATTTTCGATTGTATTTGCATAATTATAAACAGTATGTTTGTTGCAAAACCGCGAGCTGTTGTTTTTATGACTTTTCAAAACCGAGGTAAAACTACTCATTGTCATTAGAATAACTTTATTTAGAATTGACGTTTTTTATTGCCCAAACCCTGCTGCTCTGTCTATGGTGTATCTAAAAACGCCGCAAATTTGAAAGTAAAAGAAAGCTTTTATTTAATGAAAATCAGGAATTTCTTTATTTTTTATCATTTTCTACATTAAATTCCTCAGATATTTATAAATATAGCGTCAAAAAGTTTGGACTAGAAGGTAAAGCTATTGTAAACAATTAATTTTCAAAATGGCGGCTCCAAAATGGCTACCAATAGTCCATTTTTGTCAAAATCATAGTATCAATCATTCAATCTATTGCCCCGAATTTTGGGGTCGTTGAGTCCAAATCTGATTTTAGTTTTCAAAAATTCAAAATGGCGGATCCACAATCCGGAATCAACGACCCCAAAAACCACTAAGTACCAAGAATGAAATGATTTCGTTTAATCTTTATACTAATAAGTTAGTAAATAATATACTTTTTATAATAGTAAATATTTATATTTATCTCGATCCTGTAGTTCTCTTTTTATAGCTAATTGTAGAGAAAATTCACGAAAACTGGATAAAAACTAATGTAAAAAATGTTTATAACAAACATAAATCTTAATAATGAGAGATTAACTAAGTAACAAGTTGAAAACAAGAGATTTTTATTTATTTCCGAAAATTCTTGGTCAATTCCCATTTAATTTCTTTGGTATTTTCTAGGAAACCGTCTATAGTAATTAGAATTGCTTTTACAGAACCCAAATTTTGAAAAATAGATACAGACGTTTTTAATTTACGGTTTTTAGCGTAAATTCCTACCTTATCGGCACTTTCGAATCCCGAAAACGTTTTTGCAATCTTTTCCGTTGTTACTTTAGCTAATACAATACGTCTGGAATTAAATTTCGAGTATCTTTATAGGCAGTTGGTAAGTAAAGCTAAATTATATTTATTTTCTTTTTTTCTTTAGAATTATACAAAACTTTTACGTTTAAAATCAGTAGCAGTTGCAGTAATTTGTATAGTGGTAAGTGAATACTTAAAATAAGAAGATACTTTCTTAAAGTAAGTCAGATTTACTAACAAATACAAATTTTGTTGAAGTTTTCCTTATTATAAAGAAAAAAGTAAAAATGATTAAAAAGGGTACGTACATACGGTTTTAACTTGAATTTTTAATTGTTACAAAAAGATCTAAGAATTAATTAGATTCAATGCCGACATTCCAGTTTTTCAATCTCGTCACGTGTAAAAGTTTTTCAAAATTACCTCATAACTAGAAACGAAAAACTGGTTATTACTCTTGTCTGTCATTAAAATATCTTCTTAAACCTCTGTAATTTAATATCTCAGAAAACGCTATTAATAAGTTACTAGTACTTGATAAACAAACATCAATGTCCAGTTAAACGTTTTATAAAGTGAATGTTCCACTTGATTAAGAAGAAACATCCGTAATTAAAAATGGTGTAATAAATACTATTCTCTACATTACTAAAAAACTACATTACTAAAAAAAATAAAAATCAAGTAATTGTTGTGACTTACAAATAGTAAAAACTATTAATTCATTACTTGAGTTTCATAAATTATTTCGTCATTACATTTTTTACTAAACCGAATTAGTTACAGTTTACCAATGAACTAGTAATATGCCATACTTTAAAATTATTACTAATTTTAGTGGCCGATATTTCACCCCTTCAATAGTAGCTTTGACTAATTCAAAATTAGTAGCAAAGATAGTGGACTGCATTTTAAATATATCTACTTGTTAACGATAGTTATGCCGCTTCGGACACTAAGATAATAAGTCGGTACGACTACCTTTGCATCGGCATTCTAAGTAAAAGGTTTTTTAAAATCCTCCTAGGTTATCTTAGTACTTAGTTTCACTGTGCTCGTCGGACTATCACCGCTACTATGCGATTGCTTATCTCGTAGTTATCACCTGCATAAAATGTACTTTCGTACACGCAATTATCGTTATCCCTTTTTTATTAGCTAGTGCCATTAACCGCGATTACGGCAACGAGCTCTGAATTGTTTGTTATTTAGTATCGTCTTAGTCATTAGTGTCTTCTTGGAGTATGTGAACCTAATCGATTCTGGAATGTTCGGTGTATACATGCTAGATGCGTATGTGCGATATTTATAATGGAAAAAGTCACCAACATTATATATAATGTCCGTCTAGGAATTCCAACTAGAATTATTTCATAAAAATGTTCATTTGCTTAAGAAAAATAATTTAAAAAAAAAATTTACTAACTAAACTTTTCAATAATACTATATTAAATCGAAGGATTTTTATTGATAAGTAAATAATATGTAGTATAAAACAGTTCAGTAAAATATTTTGTCCTTTGTGCGACTATTTAGTTCCTTACACGCCGACAGGTGGTGCAACGTAACTTCTGAATAGTTACAAGTGACGAAATGGAGATTACCTTAGTGTAATCTATAAAATTGCATATACAGAAGAATTTACTATAGCCAAGTTCGTCTATAATAAATCTGCTGGTTCATGAACATTAATATACAGAATTCTATGTGTAATTTTTATATTTTACTAAAGTTACTGAACAAATTTGGTAAACATGACTGAGTTATTTTATATTAAGAAAACTAAATCTTCTAAATTAATATTCAATGAAACGACCTTTTTCACTCTACACCTTTAATCCGTTTGTTTTAAACGTTAGGTTAGGTTTAATCTTATACCGGCCGGACCCTCCTAATTGTCCAAAACCCTTCATTGCCTGTTGTTGTCTCCGTTATTGTCGTTTTGCACCTCCCACTCCTTCACATCTCTGTGGAGCATTTCGTCAACAGCGCAAAGGGAATACCGGACTTATGTCGTGCGCGCGCACAATTTATACTAGAAAGTGGGTTGGAGTGGGAACGGACAATACAGGAGTTTGAACTGTACTCCAAAGAATTAGAGAGGTCGTTGAACTCGTTGTTTACTTCTATAGTCTGTAATGGTACTTAAATAGTAACTTGGCTATTTATTAGTAATTTATTGCTTATAACAACGAAACAGAACTCTCTAAATTATTTGGAGTGAAAATTCACTTTCCATGGAGTGAACATTCAGCCACTGTAGTAGAAGCTCGAATTTTCACTCTTAACTAGTGAAAGCTCACTCTTTTAGAGTAAATATTCACTCTTAAAGTGCTACTGACTAGAGTGATTTAATTTTCATACTAAAAAAAGTAAAAATCATTCAACCCCCCCCCCCCTTCCGCATAATCAAAGGAATTGACACAAGATAAAATATTTGTAAACGACCCCTGATCTCCATGATTTTCAAAATACTACAGGGACCACCTAAAAATAGTTAACTAGTGACAAGATCTAATTACGTCATAGATCTCTTTTTCGCATAAAATGACGTAAGGAATTCTTATGCAAATTAGCAACATGGCACTTTAAGACACCCGGTATGTATATTTTCAGCGACAAGGACGTATTTAGATGTCTCGGCCGATAACGCTTATCGGTGCGCCACTTTCCACTTACGAGGCCTTCGTTAACTCGGCTTCTATGTACGAGTATGTATATACGTCCTCATTGAATGCGCGCGTGCTTTACGTAATGAAAATACTTTGGCCGAAAACGGATACCCGAAGAAATCGATAATGCTGCTGCCATAGCAGTGGCTGAAATGGACGCCCGCATTCCAATTTATGCCGCACTAACTGTCCAGGGGATCACCTCGTTATTCAAAAATGCAAGAAGTTCGTGAAAATGACGCATTTTTTCTTTTTCGAATATCCCCGTCGCAACACTCTCTTCTTGAAATGAGAATTCACTCTTAATGGAGTGAAAACGGAGCCAATCCTGAAAATTTACTATTTATGGAGTGAGGATTGAACTACCCCACTAAAAAGATGCATTCAGATTCTTGACGAGTGAAAACCCACTCTTTATAGTGTGAAAATTGACTCTTTCTCGAGTGAGGATTCAATCACTCTAGCAAATGAGTGAATTCTGGCTGTAGACGAGTGAAAACTGACTCTTTGTAGTGTGACAATTCACACTTTCTGGAGTGAGGATTGAATCACTCCAGAGAAACAACGAATTCTTATTCTTTACGAGTGAAAACCCACTCTCTACAGTGTGAAAATTGACTCTTTCTCGAGTGAGGATTGAATCACTCTAGCAAATGAGTGAATTCTGGCTGTAGACGAGTGAAAACTGACTATTTGTAGTGTGAAAATTCATACTTTCTGGAGTGAGGGTTGAACCACTCAAGAGAAACAACGAATTCTTTCTCTTTACGAGCGAAAACCCACTCGCTACAGTGTGAAAATTCACAATTTCTCGAGTGAGAATAGAATCACTCCAGAAAATAGGTGATTTTTTTTGTTAACGAGTGAAAACTCACTCTAGTAAATGAGTGAACACTGATACTTTGTAGTGTGAAAATTCACACTTTCCGGAGTGAGGGTTGAATCACTCCAGAGAAACAACGAATTGTTATTCTTTACGAGTGAAATCCCACTCTCTACAGTGTGAACTTTCACAGTTTCTGGAGTGAGGATTGAACCACTCCAGAAAAATAACGAATTCTTACTCTTTACGAGTGAAAACCCACTCTCTAGTGTGAAAATTCACAATTTCTCGAGTGGGGATTGAATCACTCTAGCAAATGAGTGAATTCTGGCTGTTGACGAGTGAAAACTGACTCTTTGTAGTGGGAAAATTCACACTATGTGGAGTGAGGATTGAATCACTCCAGTGAAATAACGAATTCTGACACTTTACGAGTGAAAATCCACTTTATACAATGTGAAAATTCACAATTTCTCGAGTGAAAATAGAATCACTCCAGAAAATAGGTGAATTTTTATTGTTAACGAGTGAAAACTCACTCTAGTAAATGAGCGAACACTGGTACCTTGTAGTGTGAAAATTCACACTTTCTGGAATGAGGATTGAACCATGCGAGTGAAACAACGAATTCTTACTCTTTACGAGTGAAAACCCATTCGCTACAGTGTGAAAATTCACAATTTCTCGAGTGAAAATAGAATCACTCCAGTAAATAGGTGAATTTTTATTGTTAACGAGTGAAGATTCACTCTAGTAAATGAGTGAACACTGATACTTTGTAGTGTGAAAATTCACACTTTCTGGAGTGAGTTTTGAACCACTCCAGAGAAACAACGAATTCTTACTTTTTACGAGTGAAAACCCACTCGCTACAGTGTGAAATTTCACACTTTCTGGAGTGAGGAATGAACCATTCCAGAGAAATAACCAATTGTTATTCTTGACGAGTGAAATCCCACTCTCTACAGTGTGAAAATTCACAATTTCTCGAGGGAGAATTGAATCACTCCAGCAAATGAGTGCAATTTTGATTCTTAAATGGGAGAAAACTGACGATTTAGTGTGAATATCCACACTGATTAATCATCCTATAAATTTAGTAAAATTAAAAAATACTGCAGAAATTTTATTAAATTTTAAATTGTAATTTAATTTATTTGGAAATTTGACAGATTTTTCGGACAATATCAACAAAAAAATAATCTCTCAAAAGTAATTTGAACCAGTATTTTTGGTATGTAAGTTTTGCACCATTGTTATAGCAGCTATTTCCAAACGTGGAACGATTCAAACTTTGAGCAATAATTTAAGAAAATCTTATTTATTCACGAAAGATAATTGCCTAAAGATATACCAGGAATGAATTAAGGCAAGTTCAGTATCATAGGCCATCGCAGCAACTTCTCATCTTACACAAATGTCAGTCGTTTCTCTTCTCCTCTAAGAAAGGTTCCCTTTTACGACAGGATTTTAAAATAATCGTGTTCATTGCTAACTAAAAAAATACATTTTTTAATAATATTATATATGTCCATATTTCTTGCCAATATGAAAAACTTTGAGGTTATAACAAATTTTTATGTTATTTTTCCAAATCGCAAACAAAAATTGACGAATAAATTTTCCTTCGACAACATTTTTTTTATTTAAAACTATACCCTGAAAAATTATTGCAAATTTTACCATTCTAGATGGTAATCTTGGGACAGACTATTAATAGTAAAAGTTACTAATTCACTAGTCTTTTAGGCTCAAATTAGTAATTACAATAAACAGTTTATTAGTGAAATAGATTAGTTAAGTATAATAAATGAAAAGTCGAGGACTAATTTAGTTAGTAATTATTTTTACTACTAAATAGTAAACGCTACGGATTCTTTAGTCAAATTGTACTATTGTCAAATTAGTAAATGCAATAAGCATTTTATTAGTAAAACAAATTAATTAAATTTGCCTCATGAAGGAATAAAAATTCGGCTACTAATAGAATTAGTATTTTTATTTACTACTTAAAGAGAAAACTACTAATTCAATAATCTAATTTTACTATTCTCAAATTAGTAATAGTAATAAACATCTTATTAGTAAAATGAATTAGTTAAATTTGACCAATAAATTAGCGAAAAGTCGGTGGCTACTTGAATTAGTAATTATTTTTACTACTAAGTAGCACAAGCTACTTATCAATTAATTTAAGTGTTCTAGTCTCAAATTAGTAATCGCAATAAATATCTTATTAGTAAAATGAATTGCGAAAATTTAACTAATGAAGGAATAATGTCGGAGACTAATTGAATTAGTAATTATTTTTATTACTAAATAGTAAAACTACTAATTCTTTATTCTAATTTTACCATTTTCGAGTTAGTAACCACATTAAACGTTATAGTTAAATTAATTATTTAAATTGGACTAATGAATCAAAGTCGGGGACTAATTTAGCTAGTATTGATTTTTACTACTAAATAGTGAAAACAAATAATTCAATCAATCTTCTCTCGACAAAAATTGTTTGGTTTCGTACTATACATTAGAAATTGTTGCAAATTTTACCAATCCAGATGGTAATTTTGGGGCAGACTTACAGAATAATAAAAATTGCTATTCTTTCGGATAAAAGTTACTAAAGTTCTTGAAAATTTTACTATTCAGGTGGTACAAATTACAATAAAGTCTCGTAATTTTTACAAGAAAAAAATGACAATCCCCAAAATTGCCACCTGAAATGGTAACATTTCCAGAAATTTTTCCTAGTGTATATTTTCTTTATGTCGTAATAAAATTAGTCTTCTGACATATATTTTTTTATTTTAATAAAAAATTAAAATTTTGCATGCATAATCACTGTCAACTTAATATCTGCATTCTAGTCACCGACAAATTTATACACGATTATACTTTTATCAGTATTTAAATAGACTCGAAAGTAAAACTGATATAAATCAAAACTCAAATGGAAATTTCTTACGAGGAAATGTTCTACGTCTACAAAAAGCCTTGTTGTAAATTATTGTGCACCAATATTTATTACACTCGCGAAAGTTCATATGCTGATATAACAAAAAATTTATGTAATCCAAAGTAGATTTTGATGGCTGTATTTTCTATTTGCATAGTGTTATTTCCCTCGTACATGTAATCATACCGTGACGTAATTGGAAATTCCACGTGAGAATTTTTCCCTTTGAATATCGTTATTTCTGGTGTTAAAAAAAAACAACGGAAACTATCTATTTTTACATAATTTTATGCGTACTTAAGTTGTATAAACATCGAATAATTCCATTCTGATAATTTTCTATTTAGAGCCGAAATATAATCACGGGTGTAAACGGTTCCGGAATAATAAAAAATTTTGCTGTTGACTCAATTTTTAGTATCAATCTTCGAAAATGTAGAAAAAGCCTAAACAAACAATTTGTGTAAAAATGTCAAAAAAATTATTGTCTACTTTATTTCCCAAAAATCTTGTTTACTAATTTCAAATTAGTAACTGCAATAAAGATCTTATTAGTAAAATTAATTAGTTAAATTTTAATAATGAATGAATGAAAAATCGGGGACTAGTTTAATTAGTAACTATTTTTAATAATAAGTATAAAAAGTTTGTAAATAATTAGTTTAAGTCCCCTACTTTCAAATTAGTAATAACGTTAAACATCTTATTAGTAAAATAAATTAATTAAATTTGATTAATGATTGAATGAAAAGTCAGGGACTAATTTAGTAATTTTATTTACTACAAATAGTAAAGTTACTAATTCATTAGTCTAAGTGTACTATTCTCGAATTAATGATAGCATAATCATTATTAGTAAAATGAATTGGTTAAATTTTACTAATGAAGGAGTAAAAAGTCGGTAACTGATTGAATTAGTAATTTTATTTACTACTAATAGTAAAAGCTACTATTTCATTAGTCTAATTTTACTATTCAAAAACTAGTAATTGCAATAAACTTGTTATTAGTGAAATGAATTAGTTAAATTTGACTAATTAATGAATGAAAAGTCGGAGACTAATTTAGTAATTTTATTTACTACTAATAGTACAATTTACTAATTCAATAATCTAATTGTTCTATTCTCAACCTCGCAATTTATTCTTGAAATGTTCAAGTAATCAATTTCTAGGATAATTTTTATCGAAAATACTTTTTCAATTTTCACTCTTGAGGAATGATAATTTTTGTGAATAACTACTCTTTAAAGACTCTTGGAGTGAAAATTCACTCTTTATGTGTGAATTCAGTGAATTATTAATCGTAAAGAGTGAGAATTCACGCTGTCAATAGAGTGGCTCAAATTTCACTCCGTTAAGAGTGAATTTTCATTCCTAGAAATTTAAAAAATTGAGTAGCCTAATTTTCACTCTATAAAGAGTGAACAGACTTTACAGTGAACATTTTTTCTTTGGTGAAACTTCACTCATTTTAGAGTGAAGTTTAATCACTTTAGTCTCTGAAATTATTGTAGTGAGAGTTTGTTTGAGTGAGTATTTACTACTTTCCTTGGAATAAGATTTCATTTTTTATGGATTAAAAATGGAGCTAAACTAGTAAAAGAGTGAATTAATGAGCGAAAATCCACTATTTGTGTGGTGAATTCTCACCCTTCTGTCACTAGAGCGTCTCAATTTTCACTCCGTTAAGAGTGAATTCTGGCTCCAAGTAATTTAGAGAGTTGAGTGGCTCAATTTTCACTCTATAAAGAGCAAAGGATTAATCTTTTAGAAAGTGCAATGCCTGGAATACGAATTCACTCCGTAACTAGTGAACTGTCAATGCAAGTAATGTAAAGTGTAGTGTGGATCAAATTTCACTCTATAAAGAGTGAACATGTATTGAAGTGAACATTATTTTGTGGTGACAATTTATTTGTTCTAGAGTCATTTTACTTTAAATTCTTCGATCGAGATTTTAGAGTGAAATTTGAGTCACTCTAGTGAAAGAGTACATAATCTCTATCTTAATGAGTGATCATTTATTCTTTCACTCGAATTGCTCAATTTTTATTCCACAATAAGTGAATTCCTACTCCAAATAATTTAGAGAGTAACGGTAAAAAAATATCGTGACCGGGCGAATTTCGAATCTTGCAAGCCGAATCGCTAATCGAATTCTTATCATTAGCGCATGGAATTTTTTCCCAACTGTCACGTGTATCGGAGGCATTAAGAGATTACAAAACGAAAATATGAAATCATTACTGGACGCGCAGACCAGTCACGTTCGATCGAAGAATCTCCATTCGTACACTTGGAAAATAGTCTCGTGTCGGTGCGAGATTCGCGCATTGCGCCACAACAATAAGATAAATCGCGCGTCGCGTTAACGATCTATAGATCAAAAAGGAACGCGGGTTAATTATCTTCGCCGCGATTTCTCATCCCGCAGGTGTCGGTCGCGTTTCTTTCTCTCGAAGAATGCCCCCGCCCCTTGGACCCCCAACTCCCCCACCACTCCTCTCGGAGACCAAAGTACCCCCCTTCCCTCTAAGTACCGCCGAGATTGCATTATAATAGTAAAATCTCGACGGAAAACGAAGGTCTCGCGCAATATAGCGAGGCGCATTGGTCACGCGAACGTTAACGACCTGCTATTGTGTCACGGATGTGGAGAACCGCGGCTGCTCTCTCGGCGGATCGTTCATTGAATAAGCCGGGACGTACGTGTACGATATACGTAACCTGGAACGCGGTCGCCAGCCACGTCAGAACAGCTCTTGGCGGCGATAAACCGAAGAAAATCGAGACACGACATCAGACAGCGATGTAAAGAGGTTGAGACTGTCAGTCTCAACTAGTTTTTAGAAAAGAAAATGGATTTTTAAATTTTCAAAATAACTGGGTGGGGAATATTAAAACAGGAGACCATACTACTCTCGGGTTCAAAATACTGTTAAAAAGAATGTAAACATTAACAAGAATCGAATTATGACCAAGTCGGTTGAGATTAGGTTGAGAAAAGAAAACATTTTACACATGTTGTTATTGACATATTAATTACTCCTTTCATACGGTCGTGTTGTTGTGTTTGTTGGCTGTTGGGTTCGTTAATTGGTTCGTTAGATCCTTCGTTTATTGGTTTGATGGTTTGTTAATTAGAACGTATGTTGATTGGTTGTTTCTTTTATTTGTTGACCGGTCCGTCCATTCCTTAGTTGGTTCATGGCTTCGTTAATTGGTTCGTTGATTTATTAGGTGGTTGGTTGTTTCATCAGCTGATTTCTTTGTTGATGAATTCGGTCGTTAGTTGTTTCTTTCGCTTGTTAGTTGGTTGCTTGGTTCAATATTTCCTACGGTTTTTCATTCGTTACTTGGTTCCTTCGTTCCTATTTTCTTTCATTCGTTTGTTGGTTCCTTCTCCGCAGTTAGCTGGTATGTTCGTTAGTTACTTTCTTGATTTGTTTGTTTTCCAATTAGTTTCTAAATTCGTTAATTGGTTCATTGGTTGGTCGGTTCTTTCACTTATCAATTCGTTGGTTCCATCGTTCGATATCTGGTTCATTAAATTGTTACTTAGTTGGTTTATTCATTAATTGCATCGTTCCTTGGTTGGTTTGTTATTTGGTGCCTTGAAATGTTCATTAGTTGGTTTGTTGGTTTGGTAATTACTTGGTATGTTTGTTCGTGGGTTCTTGCGTTTGTTACTTCGTTAGTCAGTTCCTTGGACCCTTAGCTCGTTACATGGTTCCTTCGATTGTTACTTGGTTCCTTCCATTGGTTCGTTAGTTGGTTAATTGATTAGTTTGTTAGTTCCTTAGCTTATTGTTTCTTCGATTTTGTTAGTTGATTCATTGGTTGATTGACTCCTTCGTTCATTGGTAGGTCCGTTGATTCATTAGTTCATTGATTCTCTTATTTATTAGTTAGTTCTCTCGTTGTTTATCTGATTCATTGATTCATTAGTTGTTTGGTTTGTTCATTAGTTAGATCGTTCCTTGATTGGTTTGTTATTTGGTGCGCTAATTGTGTCTTTGGTTCCTTCGAACGTTACTTGTTTCTTTCGCTCTTTCGTTCGTTAGTTGGTTCCTACGATCTTTGTTTGGTTTATTGTTTAAATGGTTGGTTTGTTCCTCAGTTTTCTAATTAGTTGTTATATTCGTTAGTTGGTTCCTGGATTTGTTGGTCCGTTCGTTTATTAATTAGTCGGTTCAATGATTAATTGTCTGTTTTTTTATTAGTTTGTTTGTTATTTGGTGCGGTCGGTCTTTACTTTCCTTCCTTCATTTTTTCCGGCTTTGGTTCATGTGTTCCTCAGTTGTTTCGTTCGATTGTTGGTTCATGGGTTTGTTAATTACTTGGTATGTTTGTTAGTTGCTTCATGGGTTTGTTGGTTTGCTCGTTTATTAGTTGGTTCGGTCTTTAGTTCTTTGATTCGTTAACCTAGTCATCCGTTCTACAGCAGGTTCCTTCACTAATTCCTTAGTTCGATCTTAATTGGTTGTTTTGTACTCGTGAGTTGGTTGGTTCATTGGTTGGTGTATTTGGTTCCTTCGTTGCAATGTTCGTTTTTTGGCCCGTTAGTACAGTAGTTAGTTCAATGGTGGATTGATTCTTTTGATTGTTAGTTCGTTAATTGATTCTTTGGCCACGTCGTTAATTTGTTGGTTTGTTATTTAGTTGATTCCTTCGACTTTCACGTTTGTTTTTTGGTTTCTTGGTTCGTTAGTTCGTTTGATGTTTTTTTTATTAATCCGTTCATAATCCATAATTCTTTATATGGTTGGTTTATTCGTTTATTTTTTGGTCCGGTGGTTCGTGCATTGATTGTTTTTGGTTCGTTAAATTGTTTGTTGCTTTCTTCGTTGGTGGTTCGTTGATTGGTTAATTAGTTGGTAAGTTCCTTAATTGGCTCATTGGTTGGTTGGTTTGTTAATTGTTAACGTATTCGTTAGTTGGTTAATTGGTACCTTCGATAAAAGTTTGCTTCGTTCCATTGTTAGTTTACTTCATTACTTCATTAATGGTAGTTGGTTCCTTCAGTCGTTCTTTTGTCCATTCTTTCCATAGTTAGTTTAATGGTTCCATCATTAATTCGTTGGTTCAGTCCTTTATTGGTTGGTTTGTTCGTTCGTTAGTTGGTTCGTTAGTTACTTCGTTAGTTCGTTCGTTACTTGGTCCATTCATTCGCTGGTTTCTTGGTTTATTCATTTGTTAGATCATTGGTTCGTTATTTGGTTAGTTTCTTGTTCGTTTTTTTCGTTCGTTGGTTTGTTGAGTCCGTTAGTTAATCCGTCTGTTTCCTCTGTTCGATAGTTGCTTCATTGGTTTCATGACGTTTCACTCATTCAACCAGCCCAATGCATTAATTGAATTGATTCATTAATTTTTGGGAATGGAACCATCCATTCACTCATTTGTTGATTTAGTTATCCATCCAGTGTCATATATTGATACTTAGTTATTGCATTATTTATTCAACTCTAGGAACACTAAACTTGACATTATTCTACAAACAGGATATAAATTGAAAATTTTACTTTTCAGATTTTAAAATTAAACAAAAATTGTTTGAATTAAAAATCATTGAAGTTTTCTATTTATAACTTCAAACAATTTACAAACAAATTGAGGTTTCTACATAGACAATGTGTACTAGATCCAGAATTAAAAAAAGCTGTAAATCATTTTTAAGTTCGGCTCCTCTAATTTTGAGAACAAGTCGATAACTGTTCTACTTTAGACCTACCTTAAGCAAATAGTTTCCGAAAAACTTGAATATAAATTGCGTTATTACGTTCGCCATAAAATAGCTCATGGCTGTAAGCTCAAAATTACCATGTAAGTAATTACATAATTGGTATTGATCAAGTACTCTATTTAAAATTTTCTATGTACATTACAAATCAATATACGTAGATAAAATAAATAAAAAAAAATGAAACAGAAGTTATTTTCATTCTAAAAACAATGACAAAAAACATTCGAGTTTTCGCGACTAAAAACAGTCTGGAATATTATTGATGAATGTAGAGGTTAATTGGTGAGTAATTAAATATAAAAAAAAGGGGAGGATACAAAACATTTTCTAATTGGTCGAGAATATTCTGAAAAACATTTCAACGTTGCGTATAGGAAAATCACCTACCGAAGTTTTTTGTCATTAATATGCGTCGTTTAGTCTAATACAATTTTTTTTCTAAATAAAAATCAATTTTATTTTTATTAATTTAAAAAAATATATTAAGTTGTTCTGCATCAATGTCTTTTCACTTTCAAGGAATTTTGATTAATCAATTCTTTCAACATTAGTAATTAATCAAAGAATAACAGATTTTAAGAAAATATTTGCTGTACATGACGTTATCGCTGTTTCGGTATGTTTGTTGACGTTTATTTAATTTTACTCGTGAAGCGTTTTTTGAAAAGGAAACTAATTTTTCAGGAAAATCCTCGTCCAAGTCAAACATATTCGACGTTGATTTCTGACGTGACGTTTATATTTTTTTTATTGATTCTTCAATCATCCCTTATTGATTCTCCAATTACCGTGGCTCAGTTCGTGTATATTTCATACACGACATTCGTGTCAATCTAATATTGTCGACGTTAAAAATAATGAAAACAAATATATAAATAACAACAATTGTGAGCGGGTGTATCGAATAGCAAAAATACTTTAGAAAAGTTAAAAAATTGGCATTCATTACATTTAGACTCTTTAATTTAAATGATTATAAAACTACTAATGCATAGTGAAAAATAAATCACAATTAGTCAGAGTTCAACACAATTCATGATTCAAACTAATAAAAAAGAGATAGATCATATTACAAAATGAACTTGAATGAGGAATGAATGAGTGGTTGAATATTTGAATTATTGATGAATTATTACGAATTGAATTACTGACTTAATTTACATTTCTGAATTAGAAATTTGTAACTGATTCTAGTTTAGAAAGTGTACACTAATCAATAAGCAAATGCACGTAATATTTCCTAAACGCTTTGGAAGTAACACCATAATCCATCGCTAGGGGGCGAACAGGACAGTTTTATGATCGCGCTATCAAAAAAAACATTTCCGTGCTCTAAGCCTTAAGTTACCAATGTAAGAATTTTTATATTTTTATTACACAACTGGCGGATACAAAATCATTATTTGAGACTTTTTGGTTTCATTAATATTAAAAATTAAAAATGAACTAAAATTTAAAAATGATTAAAGGAATAAAACATCAAATTCAAGATAGTAACGTTGTATTAGTGAACATATACTATAACTAAATAGGTTAAAACAATTAAAAAATTGCAAACAAATTGCACCGGCCTCGACACTTGATTAAATTTCATATACATAAAAATGAAGAAACTAGAAAAATAAGAACCTATAATTAAATCACAAAAAAATGCATCACAAATCTACTTTAATCGTAGACAAGATCGTAGCGTATACCCCAGTTCCTTAGTGAACTTTATTAATAATAAACGTATTAGCTAACTAGTCCCTATTTAAATAAAGTATAAATTTTCTTGTATATCCAAGGTATAATACAAGGTAATATTATGGCCCATAAAATTCTATACATACTTTAATTATCCTGCATTCGCTTCGATATTCAAATACGTTGAAATGCAGTATGTAAATTCGTGAGTGCAATTTGCAAGTAATGCATGTACGTGTAGCAGCGGGAGATATCGTTCGCATCAAAATCAGTTTTTCATTTCTATTAATAGTATACCACCTCTGATGAAATAAATATGCCAACGCTGCAAAAGCGATTCGTTTCGTCCAAAAAAATGTTGAACCGGCAAATGCCGCGCTTGAGTAATGAAACGAAAAAAATCGTCAGAAGCAGCTACTACCGACCGTTAGTCATTAAAAATATTTTGGCTATTTCTTAAAGATTGTAATAGATTCGATTTAATTTCATTAATACGAAACAATGCAGCATTTAGAATAAAACGTACAATAAATGTAGATAATTTTAATGCAATATTATATCTATATTTCTATTTTAGCTTTAAAATATTTTCACGTAATGGAATAAAACTTTGATGTACTTTTTATAAATCAAATTCGATATTAAACGTATTTCAACTTGTCCAAACTCGTTACATTAAACATATCTAAAAAAAAATTACTCTCTGTTCCGTATATTCGTTATTTTAGAAGAATTTAGAAACAACGGTTGCAGTCAAGTGGTTATGGCACTGAAATGCTATTCGGGAGACTAGGGTTCGATTCCCGGTCGAGGTAATTTTATTTTTTATTTTTTACTTTTTTTTCTTACAAAATAGCGGTTTCAATATGTCCGACCGCCAAATTTCATTATCATATTCGTAATCAGGAGGCAAAAATACATCGAAAACAAGTGACACATTTCATTTTTGAGGTGGGGCAGTTCTTCTGTAATTTTACCGATAAAATTATAAATATACAGCCTGACCCAAAAAACATATCAACATCCAACTTTCGACACAAGCTTTTCATGACAAAACCGAGTGTGTTTGTCATTATCCTTCCCTTCCTGAGCACGAGTTTTTCTTTTCCCATATGTAAACAATGTAGTTTGGGCGAGTATACTCGTCCTTGTGCACAGGCGGATTAAGTGGCAAAAAGCCAAAATTTGTAGTTTACGTTTGAGCTTAGGAGCTTTATGAAAACATAAAAAAATCTGCTGGAAAATACCCAACCCTATTATTTTCGGGTACGCTCTACACGATAGAATGGATTAAAAATTTCAAAAATTTGTTAGTTGTTAATTAACACTTTAAATAAAAATAAATTTTTTTTATGAACAATTTTTAATTAACCAAAAATTTGAGCGGGAAGGACATTTGTTTGTTACTGTCTCAAATATGCCCAAAATTGCATAAAATATCTAAACTTTTCTACCTGCTTTGGTTTTTTATCGTACGATTTTTTTTAACAAAATGAAAGAAACGAAAGTTAAAAATCAAACTTTCATTTTACTACTGTTTTTGGCGTTTTTTTATTGAAATCGTGTAAATTATTCAATTATTTCAGTAAAAATATACTTAAATATAATATTCTTTTTAAATTACTATAAAAAGGGTTAAACATGAAAAATAATGTTTTTAAGGTTTTAAAAACTCGTTTTTAGCGGTAACATAAACAAATGCAATAACCTAAATATTGGGGTGCGGGTCGAAAAACCGACAAATAAAAAGCCGACAGGTCAAAAAACCGACAGTCATAAAGCCGACAGTCAAAAAGCCGACACATGAAAAAATAGACACATCGTCAGGAGGACAGTCATTCTTTGAACTGTCGGTTTTTTTACTGTCGGCTTTTCGATTGTCGATTTTTCGACCTGTCGGCTTTTTGATTTGTCAGTTTTTCGACCCGCACCCAAATATTGACCCAAAATTGTGCAACCTCCATCGCGGCGATAACCCACGGGACTCAAATTTTGTGCCCTTGATATGAAAAATGTTGTAACTTTCTCCAATCGAAATTCTCAAAAATGTTCCTTTTATATACCCATAAGCAAATGAAATATGATATACGTGGATCGTTAGTATAAATATAAACTTAAAACAGTAGTGACTTAGCGACAATATATCTCTTACTTCAAATATGTCTTTATAAGCGCAAAAATTCGCGGAATCGCCCATGTTATTTGAAACCGAGATTCTTATTAAAAAATCGCAGTTGGGAATAACGTGCGTTACTTTCTTGAGGTATTCGCTTCGCAAACATACACAACTCGAATTACGCATTTGACATTTGTACGGAATACGGTGACACGAGCTTCGATAAGCTATCTCCGGCAAGCGCGACGGAGCTGCCCACTACGCAAGCGCGAGATTAATAAGCGCTACAGGGTCATACGTGATTACAAATTATAAAGTAAAAATCACAACGTATTTACATCGAAACGAGCAAAAGACAACGTGAGCGAGTATTGCGAAACGAAATATGTATATCTTTGAATTAGGTCGAAAAGGTCTATTAAAATTTTGTTCGCCAACGTTCCGTGCAAAAGAAATTCCCAACAAAAATGGAGCGGTGTGTTATTCATGCTTTTTCGAAAGGCATACGTGTTCATTATTTTTTCGAGAAATTTACATTTCAAAACACTGCTTAAGACGTTTAATGCGACACGTATCGTGGAAAATAATGTACGCGCATTCCTGGCCACGAATGTCTTGCGTTTCTCAAACCGTGAATCAGCGCAATCGTTAAGTTATCGTTTTTTTCATTATTGTTTTTTTCCCCCGACATCAAGTTCTTGCACGTTTTTAGAAGCGAATACCGCAGAAACAGATTCTAAGCCAGCTTACGCGAAGAGCATTATATGAACGCGGCAGTTGAGATGTACTAATGGATAAGTTTGATAGTCAACGCCATCTAGCAGTCAATTTTTAAATTCAATAAACTGAAAATATACAAAAAAATATTTTTATTTAAACGTGACGAAAACTTAAGGAAACATAGATTTTAAAAGAAATTTCCTTATGACGTTCCAGAAACAACATAAAATGCTTTTATCTCGTCCCACCTTAAAGACTTTTCCGTTTTTCACCATTATTCAGGAATAGAGCCAAAAACGTAGACGTATTTTTTGTCTGAAATCTTATCAGGACGTGGTGAAACGAGACTCCCGGTACGATGGCGATAATCGTAAAACGGAAAACTTCGACGTCGTTGGCGATTTGAGATTTTAATCAGTGTTCTCACGTGATGGCGCGATGGTCGTTGTTGATAAGTTATTTGCGCGCTCATTGTACATTTCCTAGAATAAGGTTCGACGGGTTCAAAAAAAAACATCGTTTGCTGGTTCAACTGTGGTCGCTCAATTTGCATACGCCGCTCTTTCGTAACATCTGGTGCCGTTCGACAAATGTTTGCTAAAGTCTACAGTACCAATCATCCGATTTCCGTTTTCAACAAGGGATTTTCTTACATCGTAGAGTCCTGGGTACGATCTGCATTTATGGAAGGAAGAGGATGAAGGAAAACTTACCTGCGTTTCAAGTCGTTGGTGCATGACCCGGCGTAAATCCAACCAATAGCTCGGCGAATCACTTTCCTGGAGGCTGCTCTCGAAAAGTAATCTTCCAACCGATGAAAACCTTGCTATATCCGCAATTGCGACACCACCACAATCATAATCCTCACTACAACATCATGAAACACTGTATTCCAGCACTGCATCCATTAACTCAGCGTTTCACAAGTAAATCCCATCTTCTGCATGAATCCCACGTTCGATGCACCTTTTTCCCGCGCACTCATTTCGCTGCACTGCGTATACTAATTTTTTTTATTCCACGTTTCTAGTGCCCATTCACGAGCACTGTCACAACACGTTGTTCAACAACCATTTGCTTGAATAAATCCAAGTCAACGTTCCGTTCTGCGTGCACCGTAGTCGTCTGTATCGAGCGTGTCAGCAGGCTTGGTCCGGATGCTGCGATTGGTTCCGCGCAGTTGGAAAACAATCGTCGCTATGCGGCAGGTGGTGGTGGAGGAAGTCGTGGATGAGGTTCACTAGAAGTAGGAGGAGGAAAGGACGAGGTGTTGCTAACGGGGGACTAAAAACGGAAATATATATATACGTTTAGAGTAGGAAATGCAGATCGTACGTAAATTTTACTCGAAAATGGGAGAGCAGACAACGTACCGTACGTTGTCGCCTCGGTCTGTAGAAATCGCACGTCCGTCCGGTGTTTCAATGTCGCTCGTTACCTGCAGCGCCGCTTCCGGTGACGTGCGATTTAATTCGCTCGACGTGACTCATTGCGAAACGATAACACTACGTGTTGTTTAGAGGTCTTCTCTCGAGCTATACCGCGTAATCTACCTGACGGAGTCCTAAGTCTCGCAGTCATCGCGCAAAGGTATTATCACTGACCTTATCTACCGAACGGTCTTCTTGTTGCCGACAAACAAGTATGTATGAATTCCCCGACGATCATGAGTTACGACTTGCGCGGTAACTGAACGCTATAATCAACCGATAGTTTCAACGCATTATGTTAGAAGCACAATAGGATTTTTTGTAATAGATGACTCCCATTTGGTTACAGGATACGATGGTTAACAAGAAACAACAGTTCAGAAAGTATAATATGTAAGACAGCTGGAAGCATCTGCATCTTCATTGTTATGACCAGCCCATGAGGCTGTCATTGACCAATCTTTTGTGTATACTTATTGAGGCCAAAAAAAGGATTAGACCGCTGAGTGACACCAGTATCCTCTGGAAGCCCCCTGCTCTTCCCGCATCAGATGCAAATAGAAAACAGCCGTAAATTCAGAACATTATGGGGGTAACCAAAAGGTACTAGCGAAACCATGCGGATTTGTTCATCCCCACATCATTTGTTAGGCAGCTTAAAGTACTTCTAGCTAAATATTGGAGATGGACTACGAGGTGGGTTATACTTTTTAGCAAGATTTTATTTACTGATTTTATATACAATAAATAGATAGAGATTGAGGTGATTCAAAGTAGGATCATAAATAATTATGACTCTTTGGTCCAGCTGTAGAGGTGATAAAAAAAGTTGTCTTCTTTACATGACAGTAAAGTACGTGGAATCCCTGGCAGATGCCAGTATTTAAAGTTAGGCTAGAAATTCTGAAATCGCCTCTGGATCAAACAAATTAAGACATATCGTAGTAATGATCTGGATATGTAGCAGAAATGACGATTGAAAATGTTTACGTGTAGCCACTTGAAGCATGTAACATTCTAACATAACACGTTTTACAACTAACGGCTAAACCCGATACCACGCAGTTGGACTCAGAAATTAAACGTCAACTTAATTAACGGATTAATGTAACGGAATAAAATAAAGTCAAAATGCATGAACGGACTAGCTTGTCGCGTTTTCTAACGGCCCATGACGTTCCGAATTCCCACTAATTGGCAGGGAAAAACGAGGACGCAGAGTGGAATATAAAGAAAAAAGAAACTTACCCGTGTGTGGGAAACCTGTGCTGAAGATGTTGAGGCTCGTAGTACTGGGTGGTGAGGGCGCGCTCGTCCAGAGTGTGCTCGGTCGCATGAGCCTTCGCTGCGGACTTGATATCCATGAACGCCACCGTCGCGGATGCGCCCCCGGAACTCGACGGACCACCACTCCCAGAGGAGCCGCTGCCACTTCCGGAAGCGGAACAGCCCTCGTTACCTTCGAGGAGGGAACTCCCGGAGCCTCCGTCCACGGGGCACTCCTCGCCCCGTGGCAGCAACTTGACGCTCTGCACGCGTCCATATCTGAAACATCCCATTATTGGCCTTCGGTCAGTATTTGCATAAATCGATATGTCGTTAACTTTGTAAAAATTCTAATCCGCTATTGAACAAGGGCTCTGGAATTAAGGGGAAACTCATTTGAATAAGGGAATTAACAGGCGGTAGATCGATACAACTTAATTCTAGTTCCTACATTTTTAAGTTTACTTGGAGCATATTCCTAATTGATATTGGTAGTTTTAAGTTTAATGCTTCATGTATGTAATCGCTGCAGTAGATCAGCCAACTACTGTCTATTAGTCCCCAACTCTAGGGATGAGGAGTCCAGAAGGCAATGTC
This sequence comes from Trichopria drosophilae, assembly GCA_030407085.1. Taxonomy (NCBI): domain Eukaryota; kingdom Metazoa; phylum Arthropoda; class Insecta; order Hymenoptera; family Diapriidae; genus Trichopria; species Trichopria drosophilae. The sequence goes on along the minus strand of CM059585.1, from coordinate 115,819,564 downwards.
CTTTCGTCATCCCGTATGTTGACGATGTATGCCAAACCATAATGTGTCCAAAAGATTAGAATGGAGTCAAACATAAAATGTCAGGTACAATCAACTATTTGGAGATAATTCTTCTTCAACAATGTGCATAGTTCAGAAAACAATGTCCTCCAGGTAAACCTTATGTCATTTCACATGTCAGCGACATATACCGAAACGTCTCTAAGAGATTATGGGTGTCAATCATGTGAAACGTTAGGTCCACCAATTATTTGGAACTTAGTGGTCTTCAACAATAGAAATTAAATGTTCAGAAGATACTTTCCTTCGGGAGAACCCTGTGGTCATCGTGGAGTGCGTATGACTAACCATAATGTGCCCAGGGGGTTAAAACCATGTCAAACATGAAATGTCAGGCACAATCAACTGTTTACAACTTATTTGGTCCTCACCAATGAAAAGAGTTCATTCAGGGGTTCCCTTTCTTTATTCTAGCCGTGGATGGCTTATCCTAATGCATAATATGTCCAGCATTGGCATCGAACCATTGAATGCGGACTACATTGACTCCGAAATAATCAAACTCCAAAACTGCAAAGATCTTTTCCCAATAAATCCAGGTCAAATAAAACAGAAACTTTTTTATTTAAAAAAAATGTATTAAACACCACGACCTCCATCCAACTTGACAAAAAAAAACCGTTTAATAAAATTTGTTTGAAAAAAAAACTACCTCGACGCTTTCCGGCCTTGTCCTTCGCCGCTGACTAACGTACACGCGATAAAAGCTTGTAATTTCATTAAAAATATACGCGCCTGTACGGTACAAAAATTGCATCGAAATGGCGAACGTACGATGCATCGGAATAGCACGTCGCTAAAAAAAGGAGAGAAAAACTGCAGTTTTCTATCGATTGAAACCGAGGGGCGACGTCGAACGTCGACTTGGCCTGAGTTTCCAACAGCACGTAAGTGTTGCAGGTAGTTGTACTGGGGTCGACCGCCGTAGTCGCATACAGCAGCGTATCGCGGTATACATATGGAAAACGTAATGAGCGCGGCTGCCTTTTTCAATCGTTCGGCCATTTCTACGGCAATTTCATCGAAGGACGTTGGCGTCTCATCGACCTGAATAGACAATCGGATCCGATAATTTCTTCCAGCCCACAATGCCGCGATGGATGGATCGCTATATGCAGTCATTGTTCCAGGCGATAGAATTGAATGGCATAAGGAGACCAACGAACACAAAAAAAGAGAAGAAAAATAGACAATAATATTCCATAAAACGATGCTTTCATAACTGCGCAAAATAACAAAGAAAGTAAAATTGTGACACGAGACAAATTTAACCTGCCTCAAGATTATCGATGAGTTGGCAATCGAAACCTCATGAATATTGAAAAATGGATGTAACGTCCGATCATTATTAACTGATTCTTAAGAAGTGTCTTATCTTATATTTAAATCGCACGATCCCGACGTTTTCATCCTTGCTAATAATTCAACTTTTATTTCATTCTATAAACTTACTTCAGTTTTGCGGTTAATATTGTACAAATTTTTTGAGGTCATCGATTGATGACATAAATGTTACAAAGTGCACAAAGCAGTGAAGGAATTTATTGCTGAGTAGAAAAAGTATGTACTCCTTTTTTCAAAGATACCCTTTTCTCTATTTCTTATATTTTTTGATGATCTTCATGTACATTTCGCTAGTGAATGCATTTATATGTTTTGTTATATCTTATGCGGGTAAGACAACGCTGTGCATACATAAGTGAATGCAGAAATAACGGATACAATATCCTTTTGTGGATTAGAATAACGTCATTCTAAAAAAAGTATGTCATTTGCAACATAGTTTGTCGTGACCTATGCAGCAGATTTCCTTTTGTTGTTGCAACTTTAGGGCAGCGACACACTAAATACATTGACATGTAAACACTCTCGTGTGACCTATCCAATATCAATTCGCTAGACATTAATGGCCGTGATGATCCGCAAGAAGTCCCAACTGATTTTCTCAGCATGCTCTAGGTTATTATTTCATTTTCCTTGCTCGATTATCTAAGGTAGAAAATATTTTTAAGACAACAATTCCAGTCCTTGACCTATGTAGGTTCTGGAACACGTAACCAGAGCTCGCCTCTGGCCCTTTCTGAAGGACTTTATCTTCTGAATCTTTTTCAGACCAAAAGTTAAGTGTAAGCTGGAATTACCCTGACTTTTTTTCTATGAGTCGAATCGAAATTCGATAATCGACCAAAAATAAAGTTTCAAACGGTTTGGTAACCCGATTCAAAGATTATTAATTAATATCGTTTGGGTTCGGTTTATAAATAACTCATCGTGACCTGTTATAAGAAGATCGAAGACATTCATCATTCGAGTAGAATATAAGATTTATATTATTTCATTGAAAGATAGCAAGTAGCTTCGAAAATCTTCCCACGCATGTTGAAAAAATGTTGACCAATAATTGCGACGTTGCTAGGCCTATTTGTAAAATCTCTCCGAGTGAGAAACGATTTCCTGCCACCATGAACGACGTCAGGGCCCGAGACATTTGCATCGGACGGCGCATTATACATCGAGCGGTCTCGTTTTCCTGCGCGGACGATTAGATCAAGGGTCGATTCATCCTACAGGAGAGCTGGAAAAAAGTCTTTGGAGGGGAAAAATAAAAATGACCACGAGAAATCCTGATGCGGCTCTCCCGGTATAGCTCGCTGCGTAAAACGCGAGACGTGCACGCAGAGTGTGGTCAAAGTTATAATATAAAATGCCCCTCGCCCCGCCTTCTTCCCTTCTCTCTCACAGCAACAAACGAGAAATCCGCCGATCTCCAAGGTTCGAGCCACGGGCATACGTGGTGGAGGAGGAGCGACTTGGCAACGTCGCTTTGCAGTTCCGCTTGTGGCAACGACAGCCAACAAGCAACGGCCAGGCCATCGGGATTTCGAAGTAAGAGAAGATCATTCGAGCTGAAAAGGAGACGTCGGACCAAGAAAGAGATAAAACTATAACCGCAAAATCCCAAGGTTTTGTCGAAATCACCGATCCTACACGAATATCCCCGAAGCCGCGGCGATCATTTGCGTATCCTCTTAGCAACAAAAATGAACGAATCTTATCAAGTCTGACACCGAAATTCTCTCGATTACTTTAGCATACGTGACTCACGCGTGATGCACGAACGTCTTAACTGCCGACACGTATGCAACAAACATGATGTCTCCGCCTACGCTTGTCGGACGAAGCTTCCTCGGATCCCGCCAAGATAAAAGCGTTCGCGGATGTTTTCGTCCCAAGCGAGGCCGCCATTCCCAGCCGAATGATCGATTGCGGTTATTAAGTGCTTAAATACTTGGGAGATAGCTCAATGTAATTTGATAACGGTGATTCCAACAAGCATGAATCTTTTAACGCAAACATCAACATCTGAAAGATGGGTTTTACCCGAAAAACCCTTCGACAGCGGGATTAACTCTTCTGGACCAACGTTCGCCGAATAAATTTAGATAAATAGGTGTTTGGTTACTTTGTATGAGTCTGAGATGAAGGAGTTGGCTACACGGATATATATTTAACATTCTGCATCGGTGTATCATCCAACTTATACATGTACAGCGAGAATTAGAGCTGCTGGGATGAGGAGGGGGTTAACCCCTTCGTACGAACATCGACATGAGAACGCACACAATTTCATACTTGTGGTGAGGGGGTCGAGGAGTGGAGAAGGGCATAGTCGGAAGATTGGCATCGTCGCAATACACAGTGGGAGAGTTTCACGCAAGCGCAAAGTCCACGGCAGCTGCGGCCGTTCCCTGGGAGTCTCTCGTTACTGCTCGCGCGGATCGCACGTATCTCCGTTTCAAAATCGAAAATATATAGGATTTTTTCCAAAAAACTATATTTTCAGCTCAATCTTCACTTCAGTGCCCACGACGAATAGATCAGGAAGATAAAGCTCTGAATCAACGACGCATTCTCATGGAAATACTTCCGAAGAAGTTTTTCGAAAATTTTCGAAACGAATTTCGGATTGAAAAAATGCGCAGATCAAAAGTAGCGAGGAATGTGAAATGTATGTTACGAACGTGTTACCGAGCAGCGACGCAGCGTCGAAACCCGTGACTGACGCCAGTATCGATTCGCTGATCAGCGGGATAGTAGCAGGGCGTGGTTCTCGTACCCGGGAGGAGAGCAAATTCGATCACCTCGATGAATACGTTCGCGATTCACAAGGATTTTACTAAAAAAGAAACTCAATTTCGAAGTTGAGGAAGCGCCATATTTCGACGAAACGGTCCAACTCAAACGTAATCCTAGAAATTCTGCATATGTCCAAAAATCTCCAAATTGGTAAAAATTAAGAAAAATATGATGGAACGCTGATTAAGGACACTTTTCGTAGAAGAGCAGCTCCTCATTTACCAGGTGTCCTTATACCGTCTGCAAACTGCGCAGTCTGCTGGTTCGCTCGAGTCTCCGCTTTCGGGCAGATATACCGCGCAATATCGTGCACATACGGACGCAACCAGCCGCGGGGAGGGTGCGGTGGTGAGGAGCATTCCCCTGTCGAGGGGAGAGGAGAAGCGAGGTTAGCGAGTAGCTAAAGAAAGAAGGACGGAGGTGGGGAGTCGGACAGTTCAACGAGGAGCGAGAGAGACAGAGCAAACGCGATAAAAGCGGAGAGAACCGAGTTAACAATTGAATGGACGAGAGAGGAAATGAGATCGGTATGAGAATAAAAGATGATTTCTATGAAAAATGAATAAAAGAACATTTCGCTGAAGAAAATAAACGACATTCCGAGAAATTTGAGAACCCTGAAACCAAGCAAAAGATTGATTTTTTTTTCACTGACGCTACAAAACATGCGCAAATAAGTAGGATAATGACCGTTTGATGATGTTCTAAAGACAAACAACGCCATCAAACACTATAGAAAATAAGCAAACTAACATTTCAGATTACCAGGTGTCATTAGTTCACCCTGATATTTGTCCGATAATCCCATTAGGGGACGACACATCTACCTCTAAAAACAAAATCGAAATGGAAAAGAATATTAAAGTTGACAGGAATGAGACGTAGGAAGATTGCTGTTGGACATCGAACACATTAGCCGTGTCTCCAACAGGAACGGATGAAAAGTGCAGGAGTGAAACGGAGACTGAAGAAAGAAGGAAACATCACGGCGGATCTCGTGCTCGGAATGACGGGGGAGCCAGGGGCTTAGAGGGGATCCAGAGAAGAAATATACGTATTCGAAGAGAACACGCATACTGTGAACGCCCTTAGCTTTGCATGCTCACGCACGCGTGAAAAGGAGCATGATGGGGAATCCGAAGTTGGGAAGAGGAGAAAAGCAGTGGGGAGATAGGGGAAACGCGAAGGAGTAACAAGTAGGGATGGTGGAGGAATCGGAGAAAGGAGGGCAGAGGGGTAGCTAAGAAGAGCAATACGTTGGATGGTTCGTTCGAAGCTCTCGCCAGCCATGCTGTTCTTCGTCCAGGAATTTTACAGAGAAGCTGTGAGATTCATAGGTCGCATATGGGAGCCTAAACTTGTTCGGCGAAACCTCGCCTTGCTCTTACAAGAGCATCAGTATGGGTCCCCATAAACCAGGGGAGTCTTTGGGTCAATCCCGCGATGTCGAAAGCCAAGAAAGATTCGCGGTTCGCTTGGGTCGGCATCGTCCTTCTTTTTTTGCCTGAGCATCTGTGCAGACCGTGTATCCGCCTCGTTGCATGCGATTCTATTTTCATGACTCAGGCACAAAAAAAAGACTTTTCAAACTCTCCTTTCGTACAGATTTCTGGAATGAACTATTATGGCTTTGAAAAAATTATTGCAAGAGTTCCTCTTGTTGAAACAGTTTTGGTTTGTAGAAGTGAACCACCCTGGGAATACTTGGGAATTCATCATAAAAATGTTGGACCATCTAAGCCCATAAAAAACAACGTAAATACAATAATCCTGACACCAACGCAAACAGCAATGGTACATGAAAGTGCTCAATTTAGGCCTTGAAAGCTTGGTACAATCTTCGGTTATGCGGAAGTATTGTCGTGCCTTCTTTCTCTTTTTTCTGCACTATGTAGATATCAGGTCGACATGATAGTTCCCTTAAAGTCAGAGGAGGAAAATGAAACCTTCCATACACTCAAAGCATTTAGATTCAACTATTGGTATCTGTTCTTATGCAAATTGGTAGTTTCGACATGCATATGTCGAATTACATATTCAGTGCGTAAATTGCAAACAAGTTCTTAAAGTTAACTATGAGGAAGAACGGGGAATGTTACCCTTCTTGTTCTACGAGCCAATGTAACACCAATGATCGGGGTGAGTTAGGTTCGTAAATACATAATTTCGCCGTACAATCTTTCACAATGAGCTTGCGTGTTTGATGATGAAGGGGAGCTACTTAACCTTTCAGCTTTATATACCTTTTATCAACAAGGCGTTACATCTGCGAATAAAAGTTTAAAGAACTCGATAAGACATGAATTGATACCCTCCATATTTTGTACCCTTTCATTCAAATATTAAATAAATCAGCGAATGCAATAAGTACTTTCTTAACAATAATGTCATTGTTCAAGGATCTTGAAGGACCAACTTTAGGACCATTGCTTATTGGCACGATAAGGCAGAAAACGAAATACAAGGGTAATTTTTTACTGTTGTGATTGATGGCTGCAAGCGAAGTCCTTTTCAGATCGGCACGTTCTATCATGCTACAATGCGTGGTGAAGGATGTCTTCAATCATTTGTACCCTTCCATTCAAACCCTTCGATAAATTACGTTTCGCAGCGTGTCAAACAAGAACGCAATTTACAGCGAAATTCACCAGCAATTCGGATTTTAAGTGTAAAATGTACAATGGTTCAATGATTAATGTGGAGTTGGTAAATACTTATGTGCCAGAAATACACTCGGAAAAAATGAACCACGATCAAAGCTACTTTTAGGGCGGAGGGTCAATATCGCTCGCATGTGGGACGGGAACATAAAAGATTGTACTTTTGCCTTCCCCTTGGATTAATTTCAGCCTAGTATATAATAATTTTGTCAAATAAAACGTAGAACCACGTGCATCTTTGTGTTATAACACATGTCAAATCTTTATTTCATTTCCATGGCGCGTAAAACGCAAAAAATGAACGCGAGCATTTGTCTTTCTGTTTGAAATGGTAGATCAATACAACGGCAGGCGCGGAGAGAACACGCTGAAAATGGTGGAGGAAATTAACGGAAAAGTAGACTGCACACAAACTAGTCATTGAAAATTGTAATGTAAAGCCCATAAACATTTGAGATGAAAAATACACAATAGATAAAAATGATCATCCCGCAACTTGATTGCCAATATGTAGAAACAGGCTTTGTTCTTCGACGACCTTTCTGTCTTTGTCTCTATCGTTTTCTTATTCCCCTAATCGGCCGTGTTCCGCATCGTGGTGTTGTTCAGCGAAACAAATAAAACTCATCATCCCAATGCAAAATGCTGATATCTGTAAGAGTCCATTTACATTCGCTGGACCTTATTGTACAGAAATCGGTAAAAGACTGCAATATTCCTTGAAGTTACTTCAAAGCATTCGCCTCATCCAAGGGTTTGAGACATCGGTGAAATACTGCGCATGTAAATGTCATGTTGGATTGAGACACTCTCCCTTCTTGATGGACTGTACATAAGGACTCCGAAGCTCTTATAACCCTACATCATCACGAACGAGCCATTATTGGGAGATCCTTATTGGTCGAGCGTCCCCTTCTTTTTCATGGCCATTGCTGAATCTCTGGAATGTTTCATTTTGTGTACTCCGGTAAAACCGTAGCTGCTGATACTACTCCAACCGGAAGTGAAGAAAATAAATGATAGAAACTTTAATTCCCGGATGATTCGAATTAGAAATGAATGTCACGCCCAGTACTGGCTCCAGAAAATACAGAATGTCAGTCAATGACTGACAAGATGTCGATACCTCATTTTTTGTCTGCTCTCGTAAAAACTTTAAACGTTTTAGATCTCTGGAAATAAGGCTCGGCAACGCTTTCACGATGAGCTTATTGCAGTTTCTCCAGTAGCCTCTTATTACTGCGATTTTATTATGATTTTTGCATCATTTTAATAATTGCGTGCTGCACGCGTGTTCAACCTGCATACTCTTCTAATCGTCTTCAATATTATGCCGTATCTAACTAATCTACAAAACCATTCTTTACATCTGTGAACTTTATTCAGCGTTTGCCGACAATTAAACAAAGGACCAGCCACTCGAAAACAGCGACAGACCTGAAATTTAAACCGTTTCACGGGCCAAGCTGTCTGCAAAACATAGGAAATAATCGATCTGGGCTTATCAATCATGCCTGACAAAGGTCCGGGAGTGACGGGATGATCGACGCGAACCCCCAAACGTCATCACTCAACTGCCCAACCATGGTTGCAAGAAATAGCAGCGATAAAGGGTATTTTAAAAATAAAGTTAGGACTAGACATCTGAACAATAAAAAATTATCCAAGTTAGGTAAAAGTGATCAGATACATTCCGCCCAACTTGAAAATAATTATTGGTCAATGTATCGTGTTTGAGAGAGATACTAGAAAGAAGGAGAGGGATTGCAAAACTCTTGTATATTATCTGCTTGGTCTCTGTCGGCTGCAATTCAGTGGAAACGTGGCAACGTTGCTATGAGTCAGCTCTCCGTTCTTTTTCGTACCCCACCGTATAGAAGGCGCATTCGACCCCCCTTTTCCGCGCCCCACAGCTGACGCCCTTCCCTCTCACGTGCATCCTCTGTCTTTCTCTCTATCTTGGCTTTTTTATATGTCCTTCTCACTCCAATGCACTTCAATCCCCGCTTTCTTTTCTCGCACAACTTGGAACAATCCGCAGAAGACAGAGCGGCGGAGCTGAAACCAGGCGAGCAAAGTGCTTGTCGAGAGAGAAGGATGGCTTCGGTCTTATTCTTTGGTCGTAGGCATTATGATTATCGCCATGATCGCCGTTATGGTTATCGCAATGGAGAACGGGGATCTGCGATGTGCTTCGTCTCGCGCATTGTCTTTCATTCCCGTTTCTTCGTCTTCGCATATCTATTTTTCCATGGCCGAGAAGGACAAAAGATCAGAAAACTGCAGTAGAGAAAGAGGATGGCAAGGGGGCAGAAGGGAACGAGGGATGGAGAACGCCGTACGGAACAGCTGTGTTTTGAACCGAGTCTTTGCATAGGAGGTAAACAATGCTGCCTTCAGGAACTGCATTCGTGAAAAATTGTAAATACGATATTAATCACTCGATGGAAATTCACCAAAGATAAGAGTTTTCAATTAAAATAACCGGAACTCGACAGACCATCAACGAAAAATGCACTAAATTGTCAAAAATATAAAAAAGGAATTGATGGAATTCCTTGGGAAGGTCCTTGGGGTGTGTTCCTTTGATCTAGTGTGTGCTGGACCATTTGTTCGATTCGTCGCTCGTGGCCAATGAACCGAAAGCACAAAAATCGAGTGCTAGTCCGACACCGACTGCATAGCTGCGAATTTATGCGCCGTCAATCGGAAAATCGAACATATAGAATGGCGCACAATAACTTCGGCGTTTCTGGTTTTGTTCAAAATCGATAGCACTGACGACGATTTTTAATTTTGCTTTGTAAAACATAAAAGACATTTTTAAGAGGTAAACGACTCGAATAAAAGATTTGTTTGATATTTCGAGAGGAATTGGACCGTAGGTGACGGATGGTTGCAACTTAGAGTCAGTTTTCAAAAAATCCATTCATTGAAATTAATAAATGTTTTATTTAGGCCATCAGGAATTTCAACATTTTTTAGAGGTCTTAGAATATTGGGATTTTATTGAAATTATGGTCCAAACAGAATAAAATATTTCAATTTTCTGAATGAATTTTGTTTTTATGTCCTACTTCATTGGAAAGACTTCAAAATGGCGTCACTTTGAATTTTTCGTTTGCAAAAGTTCTGAATGATGTGACTGTGAGAAATTATAAGCTTTTTAAATACTGGAATTGATTCACATTTTTTAATCGATATTTTTATTATTTAACAAATTTTTAGTTATCAGTGAAATAATTTACATTACAGGTTTTAATGTCATATCTAGCAGTATCTATTGTAGTGATCTTTTTTTAAATTCTACATTAACCAGATCTAGTAAATAAAATTAAATTTATCCAAACAAATCAAAATAACATGAATTTTCATCATTTTTTCATTCTACATATCCGCATACTATGAAAAAAATACGTAAAAACCCTAATGTTTTACTGTTTCAATTTTTTGTTTATAACTTGACAGAATTTCTACCGGAAAATGGACATCAACCTTTCATTTCCTCTTTTTATCACGATATAAAACGCTTTTAGCAGAATCAAAACGATCAGCTTTCTGTCCCAGATTCATAATAAGGTGTTATTAAATTGATATTTTCTGTTCTATCTAATTAATTGATTTCTGAAATTTATATCACCAATTATTAACTATTTTTTATTCCGCCTATTAAGTCTTATTAGTTGTATTAAAAAAAATAACTCCAGTCAGCACTATTCCGAGAAATTGATGATAATTTAGAATAATTTTTTTCAAACGTCGGTAGTAGGGTTAAGTGAAAATTATAGGTGTCCCCGGTGAAACTACGTTGAGTGCCCGGTAAATTATGGCGATCTTCGTGTTTGACTTTCCTGTAATTCGAAGCGCCCCACTTTTAAAAATCACCGAGAGCGATGATAGCATGACACGTGCTATATATAAAAAAATGTTTTAAACTCGAAATATTGAAATAATTAAAATTTTGCATTACAATCAACCTCACGAATTGTCGTTTCTATAAAATCCCAACATAAAACACCAAAGTGTTTGTAAATCAATACTAAAACATACTAAAATATCAATTTACTCAAAGCAAAGAAAATAAAAGAAATCTTGCATTAATATTCAGTATTAACGTTTCGTAATCAACGACACGTGGTAAAACGTTTGTGGGGGACCTTGGAAATCAAAGTTTGTCGACGACTTTGCGAGGTCCAAAACTCGTTTTCCATTTTTAATCGTATGAGACCAGTTTTCTAATGCTTTGGGGTCTCGAACAAAAAACGCCTTCTTGTTTTCGCTGAAATTACAGTCGGCTTCTTCCTGCGTATGCGGCTACTACCTACCTACACGCCCCGTCGATTTGTGTTTAGGACGAGATCCGTTTTCGTCGAGGAAAAATACCCAGATTCGAGTTTCAGTTTCGAAAAATACGTGAAACCGGATCTATAAAACGTTCGTTAAAAAAAATCGACTTTTAACCGCGTAATACTTGAAAGAATTATTGATGACTCACACCATTTCGACATTTTCAAAATGCCAATTTTTGTTTATAAAAAAACCCATTCTACTGGATTTTACCGGGTCTAAACTTTGTCTACAGTACAATAATAACAAACTGTCAACTGAAAGATCTTGAGTCCCTGCGAATCTCTGTTTTTTTTTTATTTAATAACAATAAATTGAAAAAATGGGACCTAATAATGAACGCCCCCACGAACACTTAAGGAAACGTACACAACCACAGATTCTACTGTACGAAAGTATAACCTTCACCGTGAAATTTAATTCTAGATCCTATCAAGATTTCCCTAAAAATGCCGATCCGAAAAGTCCTTGAGACCACTCGTCCATAAAAAGTGAATTTCTACAAGATAATTAGAACCCACGGAGCACACTCAATTCTAATCGAAGCATTTTATGACTATTCTTAGAACACAGATTGAACGAAACCGGACATTAGATCAGCGACAGAGTTGTTGCCTTTGACTCGAATTAGAGATGAATATAATTCGACTATTCCTACAGTGGCATGACAAATAAAGTCCGGGATGGACAAAAGGGAACCCTACTTAAGGTTGGACCTCCACCATCGTACATTGTCGTTAAAAAGAGAAGAGAGGATCTGTACTCTCCGCTCCCACCCTCTCCACTCTATCACTCCCCTCGTCGGGTCTTTGGAAGCGAGGTCGTTCGACGGTCAAATTCGTTCTTTTTAAGTGACACATCGTGCTCCTGCAATCAGCGGAAAATGGCCGCCTATTGGCAGCGCGTATCTCTGATGGCTCTTCTTAAATCTTCGCTACTTGGCCAATTGTCTCATCAATCACTCGCTTCCTTCTTCCCATCTCTTGCGTCATCTTTCTTCGTCAGTTTTTGAACGTCGCAAAAAAAGACACGTGAACTCTTACAATTTAAAAAGTGTTAAATAAAATAAAAAGAAGACTGATGTTATACTTAAATTGAAGATACAGGGACGTTGTTTCACCGATTGTGGAATTGCTTACCTGGAAACAAAGAGAAAAACATTTGTTAGAAATTATAAACTTTATGTATTGATTACGCAATTTTGATGTATTAATGTTAATTTATTCTAATGTTACAATGGTCAAAAAACAATGATTCAAATTCATCCGCAATTTATAAGTTTGCCTTGTCGCACGACAAGAAAGCAACTTCCTATTTCGCACGGTTTGAATGTGGTATCACTTCCTCTTGCGCGCAATTTCGACCACAAATCTAGCAGTTTGTAAGCGATGCCGCGAGCAACTATTAAAACCAAGGATAAGATAACAATCGAATTGCGCTTTTTACATGCGCCTTTTAAAGTAACGGGTGCTTTCTTAAGTCGTTGATCAGCATGGTGCCTTAAACAATGAGTAATTTGACCGCCGACTTAGGTAATCTTGAGTTACGTCGCGACAAATATCATCAGTCAGGTAAAAAGCAAAACTAAATGTCACGTGGGTTAGAGTAAAAGGAGAGGGGAGAAGCTCCGCCTACTTGCCCCCCCCCCTCCTGTGTTCAGCTTCAACGTGTCTGTGAGCCAATTTTTCTCGTCATTTTCGGAATAAGTTAGAAATGAACCTGATTTTTTTACAACCATCATGAACGAAAACAACGGTGTATTAGGCAAGATTCAAGACGCACATGAAGCACCTGAGCTCATAAAATTAGCCGGTTCCCGCATCGCGTCGTGTTTTGCTCTCTTTGCGAAAAGCCGTTTACCGCAGATAAGGCTGCGCATCATGCTGCATAGTAAAGCAGTTAGATTGCACTTGGCATCGTTAACCGATACGATTGGTGCTTATAACGGGTCTTCGGCGTGCGGCGTATATAAGTGCGCCGGGAAGTAACCTCAATAAGCAAATGCTGAAAACCATAAAACTTCAAACAATAAAAGCAAGGTGTCCAACCGAGGTGTGATGTTATCACGGCGTTCGTTTCTCGAACCTCGATAAAATTTGTATCCTCGATTTGCCCGTCGACATTCCTCCACAACCGATGACGCTTGCGTCTCCAACAAAAAAGGAAGAAAACGTTCTCCGCCAAGTATTTTATGAAGTGCTCCGTGAACTTCGTCAAATTAAATTAACGGCGAAATAATTTATCCGCTTTTAACGGCTTCCATGATTTTTCCGACCGAATGCCAAGAACGGCTTCGACTTTTCGAGTTCACTCGTCATTTTTTCAGTGAGATTTCCCCCACCACAATGGGTCCTGAGATAAATTCCCGCCTGGAACCGGTTGCTAGAGTGATTAAGCGCTACTTTTGTTGGCACGTGCACATCTTGGAAATAATGAACCGTAAAGATATCGCTTCGGCCTTTATTCGAATTCGACTCGAATTAGCGGTGTAACTCACCCCGTGGCGTTGGGGCTGGGGGCGATATCGCCCCAAGGCGCCCCTGAGCACCTATTCGAAAATTTACATGTAAGTCCTTTCCCCCTGCCAGTAATAATCGCCCGCGATAGTAACGGGGCTCTTGAGACACGTCGCCGGGAAGTTGTACGTGAGCTCGCAGCAATCTTTCGTGATTCTCGCTCGTCATCGAAGGAAAAGAATAACGGATTTCGCGAACGTGCCCAGATACGCTTGCTTATATCGGTTAATTATTTCGAAGCTGATGTACTGGCTTACGGAATAGCGAGTTAGCTGCGGAGCTAATTTAAAATTTTGCATTCATTTTGGATGTACATCGTCGTTATACAACTTGATTTCATGAATTACTTGTACTGGATCACAAGATGTAAACTGATCGAGCACCTTCCACAGCACCTGTTAGCCCTAAACTCTTTTCAGTTCAGTAGTTGCGTTACACATAGAATAATGCACCATATTATTTCGAAAACGTAAGAAGATGGGTGGGACCAAATCAACCATACATTGTGAACTGAACTGATCTGTAAAATAATTACACTAACCACATATTGGGACCTAAATTTACTATCATAACATTTCCAAAGCACGGACTCCACCATCGAAGAGCAACTCCAATTGAAAGTAGAGACGGTCCACGTAGGAAATTATTAGAATAACAACAGCTCAAAACTGAAACAGCATCCGGTATATTATACTTTGGATCTTCTCAATAGGAATCATGGGAAGTTCCAAAGTTACTGAAATCCTTTATTGGAATACACATTTATGATCATCATTATGTCCTCTGGGATCCTTTAGTACTGTCGAACTATGTATTATATCTTACTTAAGTTTGACTTAGACACCAACAGTAAAGGCCAATACCTAGTCATAAGGAATTATGAAAAGGACAGGACAGGTAGTATCATGGGTTGGCATCACGCTGTTGCTTTACGGCTTACTTGTCCTCTAAACGCGTGGGCCGTTACTAAAAAACCCGCGGTTGGAGGACGACTCCATACTTTTAGAGGACGACCCCATGCTTTTAGAGCGTAGAAAACATTACATGGACCTAGTATCCTATAACAACAAGTCCAATACCTGGCTTCTCGTTTTACTGGATCACATAAATAACATCCAGATGTACACTGAACGTCTGGAATTCTCCAGTAATGTGGAGTCATCTATTAGGTCCTAACTAGGCGTTAACAAAATCCCACAACTTGGACTCCATCATAGTAGGTCAATCCTAATACTAAGCAAAGAGAATGGTCAACATAACAACTATCAACTGGACCAAACAAAGGCGGACCATCATCAGGTATCTTATACTTTTGAATCCCAATATGCAATGACCCTGATAAGAAATTTCAAAAGTACTTAAGCTAGGATATACAAATCTGAATATTACTGGAGATCACTGCGCTGAATTACTTTTTCCTTATATTGATCAATCCGGATCAAAAGGGTTTCTCATTTACTATCGAACAATGCTACTGTCTAAAAACGAACCTTAAATAAGGATCAATGACTTTGTAGTGGTCCAATTTTGGACTAGACCTTCAACCGTATAGCATCGAGAACGTTTTCTCGCGTTTCAGTGTTTTCCCCACTGATTATCTTCCAATCATCCCATGGATTGGTTGTTTCGCACCCCTCGGCGAGGTGCGGGAAAATAATTGCCAATCCACGCGTGACCGAACATGTACTCGTTGGTCGAAAGGTGTCATTATTGCCTTGGGTCGCTAAAAATCGTGGAGCTTCGATCGTATGGTGTAGTACAGGATGGAAGAAAGTATTATGGCGAACGATAATGAGCCCTGGTGCGAATCGGGCGAGTCACGCAAAGCTGCATCTTCCATGGCGCGAAAGATCTCGGGCCCAAGTTAACGGGTTGCAAGCGCCGCTGCCGTCGGGTCTGGAGATTGCAATTTAGATTCAAGGGGGAAATTATACTAAACTCAGGCCACCGTTAAAAGGAAACAGAGGAGAAACGAAAAGCCTCCGCGATCGGAAAAGAATCTTTGCGATGTCGATCCGATCCATGCTCGAGATACCCCCTGCGACCGCGACGTCCATACGAATCCTCTTAGACCCTTTCTCTTTTCGCGGTGAAAATTTTATTAACGGATCTTGAATATATATATGTGAACTTTCTAAGTTTGAATTGCTGAGGAAAAACAATAGCGTGCCGTTCACCTGCCGATCCGAGATTGAAGAAAAGCCAACAACACAATGACGTTTTACTCAAACCTCTGATCTCGAGGCGTTGCATTTCACTATTACGAATCTCGTATCTCCACATCTGATGTAATTTAAATCCATGGTTACTCTGGTTACCGCTATAGATTTAGTTTTCACGCTGTCGTTATAAAACGCATATATCGTCGCTGCGGACAACACACGGAAGCAGATTCAGCTCCAGTCCAATCAAAACTTTCGAATATATTTCAACCGGCAATAACGAAAAGTACGTAGATCATCCAAGTTTGACTCCAACTTTCAATGTATCGGACTAAATTAGTTTCCTGCAATCTGACCAATGAATTTTCATAACCTCAATGTTGGACGTAAAATTTATTATTACCGACGTAAAAAATGTCGCGTTTCTTCTAAACAATGCCTGGAAAATTCCAACGACGAATAGCAGACCGAGAAACCCATCAAGAACAATGATGAAGATGGCGGATAATATTCCTCGAGATTAGCGTAATTCTGGGATAACGTCCGTACCGGCCATTTCGCGTACAATGAGAGTAACGAAATGAGCGCGAGAGAACGAGGGAGTAACGGCACTTCCTATATTACGGACGATCAACTCGACCGCGCCTATGTCTTCCAACTGCTTCTTTCTCTTTTTAAGATCCTCGACATTACAGGACAAACACACATACAGATCCCGACCAAGACAGACACAACCCTGGAGCAAAAAATTGCTAGTACGAAGGATGAAACGGGAAAGGGAGCGGAAGAGACTAAGATCGACGATGTCAAAAAAAAAGGACATGGACGGTGAAAGATGGATTAAGTGAAAGATGAAGAAAGAAACAAAAAATGAACAAGACGGAGAGAAAAATAGAATCAATAAAACGAAATGACGAGGATTACAGGGAGAAAGTCCGAGTTTCGATCAGTTCTTTGCTCAACAACGGTTCGTCACGAAATTCGTGCCAAGTCAATTGTCCGAGATGCGGATTCGTAATTACTTTGTAAATTACTTCGATTGTTGCGATTACGATACAATTATTCTCAGGTTCTGAAGAGAGACCCATCTCAGAGCGTGCTGGTCATTTCCGTTTATTTTCTCCATTTTTCTCGAGTTTCGATTGAAAACTAAATAAGAATTGAAATTGTCGGTTGATGTTTGTAAAAGAAATATTGATACACGAACCAATGATTCCAATTTTTCTTGCCTTTCATAATTCAATAACGACCACATGCAATGTTTTTTTCAAAATTTTCTTTCATGTTTTCTATTCAATTTGTTCCCAACCAGATCTTGTGGCCTACATTTTGTTGTATTTATGGGTCTAATTTTTATCTACTGCTTAACCCTTCGAGGTAGGCATACAAACAAACTACGAAATTGTTTTCAATCACCAATTACTGGTAAATAAAAGTAGTAATAGTAAGTTTAAATATAAGAATAATGAATCCATTCATAACAAGATGGCGGAATATTAAGTCTCCAGAACTGAAATTTATTTATTTGAAATAGGTGAGGAATGTAAAATCAGAATTTGAAATTTTAAAATGGCGGATTGAATATGCCAGAGGAGTTTTAATGATATTTTTCTACGATAGATGGTCAAAAAAACATTTTGTTCTGTATTTTATCATGTTTTTAAGAATATTTCGTATTTTTTAATTTTATAAAATTTTTTCGGTTTTGTAATTTCGTATGTTTCTTTCAATTTTGTAAAAAAGCAACAAAAATGGTTTTTAATTTCTAACTTTTATTGACGAATTTAAAATGGCCGATAATTTTGAGTGCCACAAGAATTACACTTTTTCTAACTTTAAAAATTTGAAGATTCAAAATCTAAATGCGATATTTAAATTTGAAATTTATAACTCAAATTAAAATTATTTATTTCCATTCATGTTTTTTATATCAAAAACGTAAATAAAAAAATTACAAACCATAATTAAACCTAAATTATAAATGTTCAGTTTCAAAACTCTAATAAAATGTCTTACATATGTTAATATAATAACTGATGATTCAAGATGAGCTTCATTACAAGTATTACAGCGTGAGCAATTAGTAGTAAAATAGTTTTAACTAGTTATATACGTGTAATTGGTAATTAAAATCCACTTTTATTACACGTTACAAGTGTAACGAACACTGATCTTAAGAAATTATTACTTTTTAAAAATGGTTACATTTATCTTACACCCAAACATATTTTTTTTATAAAACATTCACAAAAAACTATGATTTTTTTCGAAACAATAGTAATATTTCAGAAAATTCATTAACAAATGTAAAATATTTTTGTTAGCCATTAGTAAATTCAGAATATATTAGTAGTTAATTCATTTTTATTTTTCTGCGGGTTTAACATCCTCTTGTGAGATGAGTTTGTTCTAGAAACGCTAGGTGGCGCACAAACCCATAAATAAAGTCTCTCAATGTCTATAGTTTAAGTCCTGACCTAAAATAATGTTATTTTAGTATTTTTCACGATTTAAATAAAAAGCTTAAAATATTTTTGGTTCATTCTTATCTTTTTGGTTTGAATTTAATTCTGGTTATCATACTGATACAGGCCGGGGAATAAAGTTCCGAAAATCAAAACGCCGAAAGGATAAAATTTCGATATTGCGAGAGTCCAAGGTATTTTAATTTGCTTTCTTTTTGCCAAATTTTCCAAGACAAAGTCAAGAAAATCACGATGGAACCATGCTATATCGAAATTTTGGCCTTTCGGTATGTTGATTTTCGGAACTTTGTTCCCCGGCCCTGATACATTTTTTAACTGTAATCTTAGGATCAAATGTTAATGAATAAATCTCTAAGAACAATTTTTTTCCGAAAGCTGAAATTTATAAAAAAATTCTAATTGTAAAAACGAAATATTTCTGACGTAAACAGCGTGAACGCGGCTGTGCAATAATGATATGCACCTGCATCGTGATGGTGCATTTCAAACGAAGAGGCCATTACGTTATTCATGGTAAAGTGATCCTTTGTGACTCATCGAAACGAATCGATAAATTGCGATTAGAGATAAAATTATTGATAAAATTAGTTTTTAGGTGCGATTTGACCTGTGAATATTATTTTAGTATTATCGGATAGGACAATTTTTAAATTATTTGATCTTCACGTATTTTAAATTTTGTTTCTTCCGTTAGTTTCTTTTTAATTTTTAAAAACTGTCGAGACAGAAATTAAATGTCTTTAAAAATGGTAGACAAAACAAATGCTGCGATCTTTGTAAATTATATAAAATGTTGCAAACAAAAAGGTTGGTTAATACTTAAATATAACCTCAAATTTTAAGAATGATAACAAAAGAGAAAAATATAAAACCACCCAGCAATATTTTCAAAGTTGACCAAAATTTAAAAACAAAGGAAAAAATCTTATTGTTTCATTTCTACCTCAGACTAAAACAAAAACAAAGGACAAAAACAAAAAGAAAAAAGCTTGTTTTTTCGTTTCAGTTCCCCCTCCTTAATTTTCCCAATGCATCACAAAACGTACATCCATCGGCATTTCACTTTGAAATTACTTCACGGGCGGACGGCCGTCGTAACATCCGCTTACCCCTCGCAATAATTCACAATTAAAAAGGGTAGGATAAAAAAAGGAAAACAAGACGAAATCACTAAAGACAAAAGCCGCAGCGATAATACGATGCAATAATACGTAGGACTCGAGTACAACAATTAGTAGCATGTTTCCATGCAAAAAGGGATCGCCCTACATTCCCTCGACCCATTAAAAGCCTCCCTTGGGAAACCTCTGTTCCACTGAGTCTACCCCTCCTTAGCATTACTCCGTTGAAAAATTTGCAATTCGGATGTAAACGTAAAATCTAATTAATCCTCTTATTTAATATTCGAGAGTATGTATGCATTTTGGTGCATTTGTAGTCGTAGCGTCTTCTGGCCGGATGTGCATAAACCCGCACCTGTATACCGGCGAGTGCAAAAGAGACATGCCTCGCTAAGCGTGGAGAAATCGCCAAGGAATGGAAAAGAGACGTGGGAGTGGTGGGAGTTAGTGGCTTTAGAAAAAAAAATAGCCGGTTCCCACTGCAGAACGAGCCGTTGCATTAAGGACGACTTACATATACAAGAGCCCCCTCGTTGCAGTCTTCTTCGACGAAGTGGGGGGGCTGGGGGATTGGGGGAGTAAAAACTCCCTCATATTCCAAGTCCTCGAGTGCATTTTCCCCACGATGATGCCATGACCGGCTTTAAAATGCATCTACGCATCGGTCATTGGCTGCATTCGTTTCTTCGTCTCGTTCTTCGGGTTTGCTCCTTTTTTTTTTATTATCGATAAAATTGCGGATTTTAATTATAGATTGGCTGCGTTTTATTTGAAGGTGAATCGATACAGCCGCGTATAGGATGCGCGTACGTGTTTATGACAGCGTTGTTTTTTTTGTTTAGTTCCTCGCGGAACGATGTCGCTGTACGCGCTCGTACTCGCAAGTATTGGAAAGAAATGATTTTAAATGAGAATGGGTGTGTTTGATGTCCGAAGAAATGATTTTTCGATAATGTTTGTTATTGGTTTTCACTGGGTAGATGTTTTTTTTTCTTTATATGAGTATTCGCAGTAGGCGTCGATGATATACCAGTATTTTCTGCCGTGTTGAGATTCGCAATATGAATTCTTGTTTCGACATGACAGAATAAGTATTAATTGGAATAATATGAAAAAGTAGAGAAATATGAAACAGATATTTATTCATAAAAATGAAAGGGAATTTATTAACCACAAAATCAAAATTTTGAAGAAGAAAATTAATATAATACAAAAAATTTAAGAGACATTTTTTAAACATTTATTACAAATAATTAATGCGTTTTGTTACGTATATTAACTTATACAGATAAAATACCATTTTGGCAAAAAATAGTATGCCCTCAACAGATTTCGTTACTTCACGTCATACGGGTAGCTCATGAGACTTGATACTAACGATGCCTTACTTCATTTATGAGTTGGTGCGACATCTAGGACTTCTACTGTCAACTTGTATTTTAACACATTTATTTCATTTCTGTAATACTTCTATACTCTGGTATCTTTTATTATATTTAAGAAAGTTAAAATGTCCAAATGTATAACAGTCTGATATAAATTTCTAGAACTGCACTAATTGAAATCAGTTAAAAAAAGAATTTTAAAGATTTCCATGTTAATAATTAAGCAAATTTGAATAAATAAATGAATTCACTACAAGAACCACTTCGACTTGGCCATTTACATCAATTAATATATTTACTTCGTTCCATTTTAAATTAAAGCGAGTAACTTGGCGCCTTTCATATTGAAACTTTTGTATTGTAAAAGTTATTCGGTATTCTTATAAGTGAAAATCAATTTTTCTTTTTTTTATGGTTCTTAGAATTTATAAAGATCTTATAAATAACGAAGAATAAAATAACTTAGATAGGCGATTTTATTTATTTCCAAAATTTATTACAATTTTTCAAATGTTACTCCATATCAAATTTCAGGGTAATAAAACTGACGTATGCAGGAATCGTCTCTACAAACAATAAGAAAATGTATGGGCGGGACAGAAAGTGAGTCAAAAGTTGCGAAACGGAGATTTCATTTGCATTCAAATAAATCACTCTTCCAATTAGCAAACGAAGAACAATAAAAAGAATAAACTGTCTTTTTCCTTTAGTTCCACGAAACAAAATAATAAAAATAGAGAGGGAATGAGCTAAGAGTTTTTCCTATCTTAGAATGATAAAGTGACGCTTAAAATATTAAAATGGAATTTAACAGTTAAATTAACTGATATAATAAGACAACAAGCTTATTCAAGGATGTTTTCTTGCAAGGAACATATACCCAAAGAAAATCCATTTTAATAACGAGCCCGCCAGCGCTGCAGTTGTGATCACGACCTCATCTAGCGGCGGCAGGAGTAACTATATTGCGTACACGCTTTGCTAACTATTTTGCCTACATTTATTATTTTGTAAATTTTATATTCTTATCTTTTTCATTACATCTTTATAAAAAAATACCATCCATTGTGGCAAAATTTCCTACATTTGTTTAATTGACTTACGAGTTACGGTAATTGTTTTATTTACGAAAAATAAATCTGGACATCATTCCATATCGTACGGAAATTATGTTAGAAATGAATATAATAACAACCTTTGATATGAGTTTGTACTAGAAACACTAGGTGGCGCACAAATCCATGAATAAAGTCACACTATGTGTATACTATAGGGCACATATAACGAGCGATTTAATTTATGAAATTTGAATTATATTAATCTCGTATTTATAATACGCCACTATGTTTTTGGATTGCAGTGCCATCTAGTGTCTCAACAAAGAATTTCTATTACTTTATTTTAGTGTTTTTCAACGTGTACAGTGTAGTTTTTCTGGATTTTTATACATACTTAAAATTTTTTCGAAATTTCATGTTTTTGACGACACCATTTCTGTCCACTATATTCAAATTTCCACACATATAAAACCGGTAAATCCATTACAGTGGACGATTTTGAAGCGTAATAATATTCACGCATGGTAAGTGATCACGACTGATAAAGCTCGAATGAGCGAATTGATTGCAGATGTAAACATCCGCGCTTAGTCTCTCGGTAAGTATCCATATAGGTTGGATCGTAAAAATATTATTGTCGACGAATTAACTCCGTCGTCTAATCTACCGTATACATCGTCCCACGCATACATCTCGATGACGAATAAAGCAGCCGAAAAAAAAACGGTGCAGCAATAAAAACTTTCTCGTATTTCACACGAGGCATAATGCACAAGATATGCAAAAGCAAAGACGCTCGTATATAACAGTACTAAGGTGATAAAAAGTTGAAATCGGTAAATGGACGTAAATATACATTGGTACACGAATTACGGTTGACATCGTCATCGTTGTCGACTTGTTGCACATCGACGAAAAATCTATCGACTATAACGGTATATTATCCGGTAATTATATAGGAACGGGCTGTACAAGTGCTTGCGAATAACGTTATCTACCCCTAGTGGCATACGCAGGAATATATAGATATCTACTTGTTCTAACTGAAGATAACCCTTTGCTAAATCACTTCATAAATTATGGTCAAGTGCACACGAGCCTTCGTTGTTGCTTCCGGCAAACTCGAGGCATAGAATTTAAAAAATTCTCACACTGATACTAAAATTTTGTACATTTGATTACATTATCATGTATTATAAACCCAACTATAGGTATAACTAACTTTAAAATACGTATTTGAATATTTCTAATAAATATTTAGAGAAAAAGAAACGCAGCAAAATTTGCAACACGTATTGCAAACTGTACAGTACATTGTACGGCACAATATGCGGTATGTATGGTACAATTTTCAATGCTAATGTAAAATTTAGAGTAGATATTGCATCATTTAAAAATGTTTTGTATAATTTGCAATGCAACATTTACACTACGTATTGTAGCATTCACAGCGCGTATAGTCAAATTTGCAACACGTATTGCAAACTGAACAGTAGGTATACTAAAAATTACACTGTATTGTACAATACGTCATACATATGATACATTTTAAAATATGTACTGTAAAACTTACCATTCCTATTGCAACATTTTCAACATGTTTTGTAATATATGCAATACATACAGTATTATTTGCAATACGTATTGTACCGTTTATAGTCATATTTGCAACACGTATCATAACCTTTACAGTACGTGTTTGCAAGAACACGAAATATATTGTATCATTTGCAGTACCTCCAGTAACATTTATGCTATGTACTGTAGCATTTACAGTGCGTATGGTCAAATTTACAACACTTATTGTAAACTGAACAGCACGTATGATAAAATTGTATGGTATTGTACAATATGCCGCAAGTATGGTACCATTTACAATGTGTACATTGAGATTTCCAAGAGGTATTGGAATAATTCAGTTATATTTACACCACGTATTGCAGCATTTACAGCGCGTATGGTCTTTACAGCACGTATTGTAAACTGTATTGTACGCATAGTGAAAATTACATCATATTGAATAATATGTCGTATGTATGGTACCTTTTACAACATGTACGCTAAAATTCACAACATGTATTGCAACATTTCTAACATGTTTTGTATCATACGCAATACGTGTAGTAATATTTCCAACACCTATTGTACTTTACAGCACGTATTGCATTATTACGAAAGGTATTGTATCATTTGCAATACGCAAAGTAAAATTAACATGATATTGTGCAATATACAGTACGGATGGTAACATGTACAAACTCATCGTAATATTGGAATATGTATTGCGGCATATGCAATACCTGCAGTAATTTACACCATGTATTGCAGCATTTACAGCGCGTATTCAAAATTTACAACATGTATTATAAACTGTACAGTGTATATAAGTAAAAATTGAATTGTATTGTACAATATGACATATGCTACATTTTAAAATATGTACTGTACAATTTACTATACGTATTGCAACATTTCCAATATGTTTTGTATCATTCATTCAAATATAAACAATGTACATTTTAGAACAATTAATATATTTCAATACATATTAAAAAACCTTATGTAGATTTTAGAAATCTTAAACCAAATTCTTCTTCATTCAATCAAAAAAAAACAAGAAATCTTGAATATCGCAACGAAGATTTACAACGTCAAATTAAATGAATTTCATATCACACCATCAAATAAATATTCAACGGATATTCGAAGACAGAAATTAATTCTAGGAGGAAACGAAATTACTTGATTTCTTGCTAGTTTTTATATTTGATATCATCAATTATTGAAAATCGACATTTCCATCATATTCACGAAATTAATAGACATTCAATTAAGGAACGGAATTGTTTATTCATTAAAAAAGATTGCCGAGTTTCGGTATGCAGCAATAGTATTTGTTTCGATGAAGAAGTCGAATGTGATAATTAATTAACTTAATTAGTGAATTAAAACCTATCGTTTTTATCTGCAGAAATTATGTTTCGTATGCGCACATTTTCAAAAAATTGAACGTTTAAGTCATTTCAAAATTTCTAGAGCAATGCTAAAGAAAACTTGTATGCCAATGTAATATAGTCGGCAAGAGTAGTATAGTATTGCAAATATTTATGGTTTCTTCAATAGCAGATAGCCACGCAATATGAATTAAGTAATAAACGACAAATAACTTAAAAAAAAAACGCTTCTTTATATTTTTTACAATTAAAATAATTTAAAAATATATCCCTTGATGGATTCGAACCGGGAACTTTCGAGCGTTCCATATTTCTATTGAATTAAGTTGTTTAAATCATTCTATTTTATTTTGTTTTTCTATTTTTCCGGTTGGATTTACGGTTTTCAAAATATCGCCAGGAAAATCTCCTTGGAAAAATGGTTCGATATACTGACAATAACAAATGGGTAAGATAAGTAGAATACAATCGATATTGTCAAGAATCGATATGAACACGGATCCGTACAAGTTTTAAAATTAGATGTATCGATTCATTCGACATCTGATACGAGCATGATATATCGATAACAATCGCTACTTTCGACTTATCGAAATGGAAAATTTTACATCTATTCTATGGTATTCATTCCTATGGTACTTATAGACGGTCCGACCAATCGATATGTTTAATTAGCGACGACAATCGATACTTTCGACACATTGGACATATTTACAAGAAACGGAAAATTGGACATATCGACAGGAAAATGTTATTCTGCAATGCACTGTGGGATCTGTATACCAGTCTCTTTTTTTCGATATGAATGACATTCGTATCCTTCACGAATCGATATGTCGGATATATCCAGATAATCGAGAAAATCAAGATAATCGATATATTTACGTATTTATGAAATCCACGATTTTTCAGGATAATTTTGTTATAGTCAGGCATGCAAGATTAAAAACATGATGTCGACTTATGGTTCGATATATCGAAAATAATCGTTACATTTGATACATTAATTATTAATAACAGGAAATTGTACATTCGACATATTCGATTTATTCGATATTTATCATCTGGATACCATTACTATTGAGAGTTAGGATATTAAAATAAATCGAATATCGATTCAAAGGATTCGATATATCGATTCTTTTTGAACAATATAATTGTAAATAATATAAAATATAAAAAAATAAACAATATGTTAATTGTAAACGTTACACTTGTCATAAACATATGGATATGTTAACTACTATATCGAGCCTTTCGACTCATCGATATACGTCTGACATGCCGACATACTCGGTATGAAGTTTCGATACATCGATCCTCTCTGCCTATTTAATTGCAATATCGAAATGGCAATTTTGCTAACGACAATCTACCCCAATATAAAGAACAAGTGACATGTTTCTAGCGGCATATCGAAAAACATATCGATGCTTTAGATATGCCGATACATTCAATATGGAGTTTCGATGTATCGATGCACTCTACCGGCCTAATTGTCATAGTGCGTGGACTATTTTTCTATCGATAGTCGCGTAGGATATTAAAATAAACCAAAAATATCGTTTGATATATCAAAACGACCCATTACATTCGATATAATCGATATCAGTAAAAGTTGGTATGTTCGTTATGTTAACAAAGACATCGATACGTTCGATATATAGTATACAGTTCGATATAAAGTTACTGGCAAGAATAGATGCAATCTACGGATCGTATATATCGATATATTTGTACATCGTCAGTATATTAAAGATAGTATTTAATATGCGGTATGTAAACACAAATCAACATGTTGATATTTCCGATATATCGATAATGTCCACGCGTCGGATATATCGATAAGTCGACCACTTCGATATATCGAAAAGTATCAGTACATTCGATACAATCGATATGAATATCTTTGACACGTCACACACATCGAAATATGTATGTGTGCATTCCTCAGCACATCGACAACAATCGATACTTTCGTGATATCGATATATCCGTTATATCGATACTTTCGTGATATCGATATATCCGTGATATCGATACTTTTGTGATATCGATATAGCCTTTATATCGATACTTTCGTGATATCGATATATCCGTTATATCGATACCTTCGTGATATCGATATATCCGTTATATCGATACTTTCGTGATATCGATATATCCGTTATATCGATACTTTCGTGATATCGATATATCCGTTATATCGATACTTTCGTGATATCGTTATATCCGATATATCGATACTCTCGACATTGAGATTCGATATATTGATACAGTCTACCAGTCTACTTAATTGTCAATCAACAGGACATTTTTCCTATCGACAGTCGCGCAGGAAATAGCAGCTAATCGATATATCGGAATAGGGATCGATACTTTCGACATATCGATACAATCGACGTATACTTTCAATTTTATATTGCTATATAGAATTTATCGATACATAGTTAGCAATATGAAATCGATAGTCTCGTAGGACATAAAAACAAATCGACATATCATTCGATGTATCCAACATAATCGATTCTATTTACTCACAGACACCCTCTACGTATCGATATATCGCAACAACGCTCAACTACGACTTCCTCGAAATTGGTACGAGACCCGAATGATCGCAAATGCGAATTCTCGTTCGGGATCTCTCGAGCCGCACGCGCCGCGCAACGGTCCCGTGTCGCCCGGGGCGCAGAATTGCATTCGGCGGAATGGGCGCGTCGCGCGCGATATCCGCTCCCCGTGCAGCACGCACCGGCTTTGAAGGCGGGCGTCGCCGTTGCGTCGTCGTCGTCGTCGTTGCATCGTCACCAACGAGGTCGCGCCCGAGACTCGCTCGTCGGTGGAATTTCAATTCGCAGAATTTCGCGAAAGTGCACCTCGTCACCTGTCACGGCGGGCTGCGACACGGGCATCGACCTCGCCTCACCCCGATATATAACGCAAACGATGCACACACACACACGTGACAGCGAAAATATACGAATGCACATGTTTGGGCACCGCCCTCCGGCCCATGCTCGTAGACTTCGGCAACCGACGTCGTTGTATATAACCGCTGCAAAACGGACACACAAAATGCTAGCAAGTCTCGAAACGAACGTCCGCCGCGCCGTACAGTGGTAACTTTGGGTTCGGATGGACATTTTTTTTTCAAAAATACTAGCAAAGGGTTTAAATATGAACGAATCGTAACAATTTTTTTTAAATATTCGTCATAGATTATACTTCAAAGAGTCACTGAAAAAATTTCGAAATAAACAATTGTAAATTTGTAGAAGTGAATAACATTCGACATGTATTCTTTGCTTACAAGTTTATATTGACCTGTGTCTTTTTTCTAAATGCCATTTTACTTGGAAATTGTTATACGGAGTTTTTAAGGTCGCTGATTACGAATATGAGGATATAAAATAGAAATTCAAAATGGCGGACCTGATTTGAAAAAAATTATGCAAATCACAATGTAATGAGTATCTGGGAGTTTTCCGGGTTGCTGATTACGAAATTGAGGTTGTAATTAAAAAATTAAAAATAGCGGATCCAATATGGCGGACACAATTTGGAAACACACATTAAAATTGTAATAAAATGAGTATCTTGGGATTTTCGGTCGCTGATTACAAAATTGAGGTCACGAGATAGAAAAAAATCCCAAATATGTTCATTTTTTATGATTTATATCGGTTCTCTATATCTAATTCGCAATTTTTAGTATCTCATGACCTCAATTTCGTAATCAGCCAACCCGAAAACCCCCTTGACAGTGACTCGTTGGAGTACAATCTATGACGAGTATTTAAAAAAAAAATTGTTATGATCCGTTCACATTTAACCCTTTGCTAGTAATTTAAAAAAAAAATTTCCCTCCTAACCCAAAGTCACCACTGTGCGCCGTACGTAAATGTATATTGTATATGTATGTTTATTTACTGGAATTTTTGTGTAGAAATAACAAGATGTTTTTGGAATGAAAACTTTCAAAAACTGTTTTTTGAACAAATTTTTTTAAAATGGCGTTTTAAGAATTCTGAGTCCATGAATCCGATTTGTATAACAATACTAAATAGTCAAACATATTGAATAATAGTAACTAATAGAAAATTTGCATAATGTGAACTGAAAAACTTGAAAATAAGGTACAAAAATGCATAAGGAGAAATCCTGAAGAAGACCAACAAGAGGCTAAAACATATACAAATACACGAAATTGACTAAAAATCGGATTTTTATTTGATCATCCTTCCGAAATAAATCCAAATGAAGATATGGAGAAATTTTTACTTTTTTCTATTTTAAAGTGAACGATCTATTCTAATATTTACAAAATGGTAAATTACTATTTGAAGTAATACTAGAGACAGATAACTGACAAAAACACTAAAAAAATCACGTAATACTGAAAAATCGACGGATGGGACGAATACTGTCCCGCAAAAGAGTGCCACTGCACCACGGCGAAGCGTAACCGTCCCTTAGGAGAGCAGTAGCTTCCCGCCGTGGTACGCTTCGCGCTCCACTTTCTTTCTACGCACAATACGACAGAATTCAAATATGAAAATATACATCCTTTATATTTCATTGCATCCCACAAAGTTATCATAGACAAATTTTATTACTGTCACTCTTACAAATAAAAATGGATAATCTTTCAAATTCCACCAGAAGTCTTAATAATAGATTCTCGATCAAACTAATGAAAATACCCTCAAAATGAATTCAGTTTCAAGACCCTTAGGTCCCCCAGGCACAATTGAACCGAACAAATTTCCTGTATTCCACTTGATTGTTATAACTGTCGACGGATACGAAATAAAGTTACGCCGTCGGTTGTTTCGCCGAGGTGGTTCACGCGCAATTTCCACGCAGCTCACGTACGCGATAATCGACGATAACTTCGCCCGAGATTCCTCTCGAATCGACACGTTTCCGAGAAAACTCGAGGACTACAATGTGGAACGCACTTTTCGTAAATAGGATTTTGTATGAGGGGAACTCGATGATGTTACCTTCGACGAGTCGTTATTGTCTGACCCTTGTCGCTTCTTCTCAGCCATTTCATCAAATTCTCTATCATTTTCGACGCTGTAATTACAATCTTCTTCCTTTTACATGGACTATAGGAAGGTTTCGGAGGTCAAGTCCCATATTTCAGGAGAGGGAGACATTTTTATGATCATTTTTATATATTTAATTTCACAAATATATTTTTCTTTATACTGCTAAATGTTAATTTAAAAAAATGTTTTTTATTTCACGATCATTCTCAAATCTCCACTACTCTAACAATACACCAGCTCTCTTTCGAACAAAAGAACGTCTTCTTGAATTCGTAATTTACGATTCCGTAGAATAAAAGCACCGCTTTTTCACCCTCGGCGAAAGGTGGCTCTGTGGGGAGAGCGGTGCGTGCGCGAGTGGAAAAAACAGTTGTCTGATAAGGTCCCCCTACCCCTTGGAATCTGAGTGTTTCCCTGAGCCTTTTGCCATTATGTTGTCTGCTCGAAAGAGAAGAGACCTAGTATCCGAGGAGAATATCCGTGCTCGAAGACAGGTACCTGTCAGGTTCTCTCCCTTCCCGCTTATTACAGTGTCTGTTCTGATCCGAAGAAGACTGTACAATTCCCTCGCGCGTTCAGGACGTCTGAATGTCCGACGACCGGTTCTCCATTCTCGATCCGCGAGACGTGCGTATCCGTGATCCAGAAAAGGCTATTTTGCCGGTGACTTGGACACGCAAAAGTCAGACCTTTGTGTCGTACATCTCCGTTTCACCTTCTCCATCAGACGCAATTTCAAAATCCACGCAATTCGTTATCTGACTCGAGGAATCCTTCAATCATTTTAAAAAATCGGTTTAAGGAAATATACACAGAAAAGTCGGTTTCTAATAAGCAGTAAATCAAAATTTGCTGTCAAATGGCAAAATTACACAGGCCGACAAAATTTTAGAAAATTGCAGAACCAGAACATATTTTCCAAAGGTATTTGACGCGCTGAAATCGAATCCGACCTCAGAATAGCTTCTATACATCAGGTTTTTGAAATATTTTAAACTAAAAGTGCAAAAGGTACGTTTTTGGGGTACATTTGAGGTGCTGTAACTTCAACAGAGATTTTTGTTTAAAACGATCGTCACGATATCTCAAAGTACTGTTTTTTTGCCCTTCAAAATCAAACTTAGAAAAATCGTTATTGGTTACTGAGATATCGTCTGTTGAAGTTTCTAAGTTTGGCGAGTTAAGTCGATTTTTACAAAAGCTGTCAGACATTGAATCCGACATTTTGTATTTTGTTATTCTGACTTCAAATTCCTACTCAACAACACCGAACATCTTAAGAGCCATTCGAAATTTAGGTCTTTGTGGTTAATTTCTTTATATAAGCTTTATCTGATTCTGCTCAGTTTCTGAATAAAAACTCATCAAATTCAGAAAACTCAGAAATTTTAACAAACTATATCTCAGTAACCAATAACGATTTTTCTAAGTTTGAAAACGGATTTTGAAGGGCAAAAACAGTACGTTGAGATACCGTAATGATCGTTATGGAAAAAAAATCTGTCTTGAAGTTGCAGCACCTCAAATGTACCCAAAAAACGTACTTTTTGCACTTTTAGGTTAAAATATCTCAAAAACCTGACGTGTAGGGGCTATTCTGAGGTCGAATTCGAATTCAGCACGTCAAATACCTTCGGAAAAGTATGTTCTGCTTTTTGGTTCTAAAATTTGTCGGTCTGTGTTATACTCAATGTCAAAAACTCTATGATTAGTTCGTACGGCGATCGCTAGGTGGTGACGAAACCCGGTAACGAAGTAGTGCCCCACTCGATAAGCCTACAACAGCTCCGTGACGCGACGTTGCGAAATTATGAAATTTCATAAATGTTTACAGAAATTTTAAAATACATATGGACATTGAATTTAACAAAAATCGTTAAAATCCCTTTTCCCGCATTCTAAGCAGAATAATCCTTAAAAAATGTTGTTTCAAGGAAACGCATTAAAAAACAGTTCTGACGGGATAAACGAACGTACTAAATGGTCACAAATCGAATAACTCGCTTATCATCTATGTCAATTGTAAATAAAAACATTTCCTCGTGTTCCAAGTTTTCCTTACAGTTTTATCTTTGACGTACGCGTGATGACGGAATTAATAACTTCTAGTGTTTTTTTTTTAAATAATAGCAGTGTTGCCATATGTAAACACATCATTTGTTTACATAATTTCACGTGTATTACTTATTTTGTTTATTTCTTCTCTGTTTATATTTTCACTGTAAAACGGCAAACGTTCATGCCTGTTTTCGTCAATATTGCGATAGTTTATAAAAAATTGGTAACAAAATGTTACACAAACTATGTTTTTTATTGCAAACCTTTTAGTTAATTTTCAGTTTCATTGATATTTTTTCCCATCTATTCGAAAACCTTTCCACCTTTCTTACCTTGGAAAATAGTAGATTTCGTAAGTAGGGCGGAAATGTAACTATTACTACTTAAAATACAATTATCGGACGAAAAATAGTTATTAATTTTATACGGTACACAGAAGCAGTTGCTATTAAAATAGTACATTGTGCAACTAGAGAGCAAAATGTGTGTTTACAGACTCGTTCGAAATGTCAAAATCGAACTCGTCGACAAATACCGCTTATCCTTTTTTGCACGTATTATTGTCTCTTACAAGAGCGTGCTATTTTGCGCCCTAGGGAGAGAACGTGTCTTTTCTGCTCCCGCGATGTAGGAAGCAAAATAGATGTGCAAATTACGATTTCCGAAATGGTTTACAAAGAAATGAATCATTTTTTTGTGCGATAAAGAAAAAAAGTTCAATTTGCAATTCTATTTCTTATTCGAAGACGATTATTCTAAAAATCACGTGCTTTTAACAGCAAGACGACCGACGAAACGCCAACCTATACTTAACCAACATTCGCGAAACTCGACAGTCGTTAAGTTTAATGGTCGCACATATAAAGCCTCGCTTGGGTATATCGACACGTTGATTGGAAAAAATGTACGACGAGCAGTATCACTTTGTAAATTTCAGAAGCCTTTAAAACGGAAACTGATAAGAAGAAAAACAGGTTGCGAAACAGCAATTATACCGTAATCCCGTAAATAACCACGTCTAGAATAATTCTTGTCGAAAATGCTTTACACGCACTTTCAGTCCAATTTGATTAATTTCAAAGTTGACGGCTCCAGTTCCACTTTTTGTTTCTTTTTTACGTTTTTACGAACTAAGAACCGTTAAAAGTTGTCTAATCGTTTGCTAATTTTGTTTCCGTTTAGAGACATTTTAATAATGAATCTAACTCCAAGTTCTCCAGCTAACCTGTAAAAACGGAATTGGACTACTTGCAGGTCAAAATTATACAAAACTAAAAAAAACTGCAATGGCACAAGAAGATAACGTACAAGATTATGTTCTAACGTGCAACTCATTTCTTTAACGGGAGAGAATGCCATCAGGACTGTCGGCGCGGTGCCTAGTGACAGCACTAGCAACTATATTTCATCCACTATTTCGCTGACTCTTTTCTTCTGGCCATTATTGAAATATTAACAGTTCTACGAATTCTGATTTCTTGTTGGAATGAAAACTGATTTAATTTTCCTCTGTAAAATGTAATATTAATTTTTGTATGCAATAACGACAAAAAACGATCGACCGCATTTAGGTCCGATTCTGGAGGTAGAAAATGGAATGCATTGCTCAGGACGGTTCAAAATGGGACGATAGAGTTTGCAATTTCCCTGACGTTTGATTCAGAGTTGAATGCATTTCGATATTGGCGCAAGGTCTTGCATGACAGAACATCAAACGCAGTAACATACTTTTGAATTATGCCTTCCGTCGAATGTTCCATTTTACCGGAACGTTTGCCCGTGAATTTACAAAACGATATCGGCTTGTAAAACAAAAATTATTTGACTGATTCGAACATAACGTTCATGGTGTATTTTCGTATAGATTAATTAAATAAAAATGGCAAATAGCCAAGAAAAAAAGATTTGTTGAAATTAGTGAACGAATTTATAAAAAATTCTGCAATATAAAGGTTATGTACTAACCGCCGACTCATTTCTTTAACGGGAGGAAATTCAATCGGAAAAGGAGGCGCCTAGCGGCAACAATAATAACTACATTGTGATTTAAAAGTCGATATTGTATTTATCCCCGATGTTTCTCAGACCCCTTAAAAAATTTGTCACGTGAACATTTACGAGTGTGTTTGATTTTTTAAAGTCCCATGCCGTGCGGCATTGGTACAAAGGGAGAAAACACTGGTGACTGTTTCCTCCGCGTTGTCAAAACACATCGGGGCTTCTGCGTGTGACAGCTTGGCGTGGGATGGAAATAGAACCGCGTGCTCCAAATAGAACCCTAGGGGAAAACCTTTAAAACACCACCCAAGACGACATGACACGAGGGCGCGAATTTACGATTTCTTCTCCCTTTGTACAACGATCCGCTCCGTCATCTCGATTGTAATGAGTTCCAAACGCTCTCCGAAATTCCTATGAAAAACTTCAAAGATCTCAAAAATATTACCTTCTAAAAAAACAATGAGGCCTAAAAAGACTGCTCTAACAGTATATAACGGAGTTGGAAACGAGAAGCCCGCAACAAAGCAGTTAGGACTTAGCAAAAAATTAATGAATCTTCAGAAAAATGTTGGGGAAAACATCCAACAATTAATCTCGATCAACGTTTCTCATCATCCTGCACGAGGAGGAAGGAGGTGGTAAAAAAGTCGTTTCATACATTCGTTCCAGGTCGATGCCAATAATTTAGCTTGCGAATGGAAATGAAGGTCGACGAAAATTATATTTCTTTTGGCGTGTATGCAGAAATAAGGATGTCTTATATATAGAGACCGTTGACTTCACAATGTACGTAATATGAACCTCGTAAGTCAATCAAGCCGAGGGATTGCCAGTGAGTGGACGAGGATTCTATATGCCTGAGATGCAATGGCGTAGCAGGTACTGATCGGTTCATTGGTTTATACTGGTTTTGAAATCCTTGAATTATTAAATAAATAAAAGCGTTGAAAAAAAAAACAAGGAACGGCAAGGTATAGTTTTCATTCGTGGTAATTATATGTGTGAGTGCAGTAAAGTGCACGTATATACTTGACACTAATTCCAACATCGTTAGGAACTCGTAGTCGATAACATGATGTAAATTTAAATATATATATATATATTACGAAATTATTTTCCTAAGTATTACTCACTTTACGCGATTTAGATTAAAATAAAATAACTACTCAATAACAGAAAATAACGTTTGTTAACGAAATAGCCTATTTTTTTGTTAATAAAAGTGAAAATTAAAAATAAATAAATATTTTAAGTGCATTGTATTATGTAAACAACTATAATTTATACGTATTTATAAATGAATTATTAGAGTACTTGAATAAAAATAGAATTTTTTCAGAATTTTTTATCAGTTTTTCGTCTTTAAAAAAATATTGCTGCGCCGAGACTTGAACTCAGGACAGACTCGTTTATGTAATAATAGTTAAAACATTTTTTCTTCTGTTAGATACAACGTTAAGTAGGAAAATAAAATAGAATCTATTGTTATTTTATACTTAGAACGTGTCGATGTTGGATTAACGTAAGCGCCATCTAAAACTTGAAAGCCATTCTCAAGTCAATCCGAATATGCTTACCTGAAACAAAATATAAGTTTTTATTAGTAAAGACGTTCAGAAAAATATCGTATTGTAAAAACATTACTTGGTATTGCCGCTGTGTGGCGCACAAATTCAATAGCGAAGTCGCGTGTATATTTGTTTATTTGTAAAAGCAAATTCCATTACATTATCTTTAATTAACTCGACACATAAACTAAAGTCTATGATACTGTATTTATGGATTCATGCGCCACCTAGTGTTTCTCCTAGTAATTAATATCACAAAACATACTTTTTTTATATTTTATTTATTAAAATAGTTACTTTTGATATACATATGATAAACTTTAAAAATTTATATTGGAATTGTTCCATTTTGTTTTGCAGGGTACGAAACTATTATATCAGGCTTTCTCAATTCGTTATTCAGACATTAATCGTTATGCATTATGGATATAAACCAAAGACTCTTCTACTTTATTTATGGTTTCATGCGCCATCTAGTGTTTCTCCGTGGAAGTAAATGTGAAATTTGATGTTTTAATTCATTTAAACAATCTCTTTTCTGAAGATTTGTGCACTACGCGTTTTAATTTAAAACAAATTAAAAATCGACTAGATATTGGGGCAAAAAGCAATTTTCGGACGAAAATCGCACTTTCTTCCCCCCAGTGTATTGTACGTGCATCTCGTTAGTGCATCCCTCGGGAAAATAAACGACATGAAATTAAAATGCCTTCGGCGATAATCACTATCGCCGCAAATAAAAACGTGAGGCAACTTCCCCGGGCCAATACCAGAACTCGATACGCAAGAAACTCGAAGTCGTAACAAGTTCTAAGTAGAAAATAATTGGATTAACGTTTGTGAATAATTATTAACGTTGATGAGTTCGCCCTTTGGAAAATAATGATTCCTTTTCAATTTCCCCCGGCGACTACTGAGCAACAGTCGTATATAAGGCCGACTTATAGGCTGAGAGATATTATGTAAAAAGAGAAAGAGTGACCTGCTATCAACGTCTGTTTATATGAACGGTAACGAGGAATCTTGAAAATGTTCAAAAAATATTGTAAAATTATAATAAAAATTTGTAATTTTACAGCATTTTTTGAACATTTTTACATTCTAGCATCACTATATGAATTTCAATGCCTGTTGGAACCTTTACAAGTTAGGAACGGTATATACGTATTCTATTCGTGTATATATAAAAGCGCGAGGTATAAGGCTGACATAACGGTGCCATCGGTCGTTCGCCCACACTTGCGGAACGCGACCGGTCGTGTGGCACCGGTGATGTTCGCGGAATGTTCCTCCATGATGACATCATTTTTCAATTTCACACTCTCTAAAAAAACAGACATTTTTTAGTCGACAATACGTGTTCTCGAGGTTGATGACACCGCACAGAGAAGTGGATGGTAAAAAATATATTATCCGTTACCATCACGATGATAATGGTTACCACATACATTTTTTTTCTGAAAATGGAACTCAAAAATTAATTTTAATATTATGTCATTGATGTATTAAATATGGATCCACCATTTTAAATGTCACGTAGAAAATATCGTGAAAACAATATCTAATTTAGTCTGAAATATCATTTCGTTTTCTACACTTGGATAATCTTTTGTGACAAAACCATTAGTGTCATTACCATTAGACGTTCCAATTACGCGTCCCGATTAAAAGCTCATCTCGGTCTCTTCGGTGTAAGTCGTAAAATCTCGTAAACGACCGAACACACGTTACATGGACTTAAGAGATAGTCGGGTGAACCGAAGTGTTCTCCAGCGATCAGATGACATTAAAGAAACGTACATCTATTTGACTCTAACCATAAGTAATTTAATAAAATATTTACCTCTACTTACACCAGAGTGTCGTCATTTGTTACCCATTATTTGCACCCTCGGGCGCAAAATGAAATACGCCATTCAGAAATTGCTTGGCTTCATTTTATGGATATTAACATTCTATGACTCGCCCGCATGGAAATAATGTCTAACAAGAAATGAGGGATCAAGAAGAAAATCAATTTCTTTTTATGGCGTCTATCATCCAGTTTCTATATACTGGCTTGACTGGTTAATAGCAAAGATGCTAAATTTAAAGGATTGTATAAAAAAACTGTTTAGGAAAACTTGTTTTTCTTTGCGTTTTAGAAGCCAGGAAACTAACCAGTTGGATTACAGTTTTGCAAAGTGCTATAACTAAATCGATCGAAGCATGACCCTGGTAAAAACGACGATTCATTCTCTACTTTTTTTGTCCCTGTTATGTTGTATCGCATCTTTTTACCAGGAAATGTCAGGTTTTGTATTAATGGACTTGGTCATTTTCTTTAATCAGTCTTTCTTAAAAAAAGTATCCACTAACTAAATAGTAGAGGTCTTCAGAATCACGAAGAAGGTAATACTTTTCCACTGGATGTTTTACGCCAACGAAACACTTTTGTCAAATTCATAAAATTTAAAGGTGGATATGAATTCTGAAAAGTGGAAATTTCAATATCTGAATTCAAATTCATAGTCAGTGACCCAAAAACACCCTCACTTTCCTCGTGGTTAGATAATTTTTCATTTTGGTTCGGCCACATTAAATACGCCATATTGAATTTTCAAAATCCGAGATCAGATTCTAAATCAGCGACCTCAAAAACCTTCCAAGTTCCCTCAGGAAAGTATTGTCTCAGCGTTAGTTTCAGCAAAATTTTGTGAATTTCTAAAAATAATTTTGTTTGCTCCCCATCCGATGAAGATAACTAAAAAGTCATTTTGCGGAGGTTACAAGAGTGACATTTTTCGACATATTCCATTTCGTATTAAAACTAAGTCGCAGATTTACATCAATTCCAAAACGACAATCGGTACTTCTCGATCAGATTTTATAAAATCTGGTTTGTAGCAGTTACCTGCGACTTGGTAACTCGATGCTGCTTTTAATGGCATGAGCGATGGGATTAAGTATACTTACGTCAGAGAGTATTAACTTGAAAATTCCGTCTTAAGTTACAGGCTTTTGATGTAAATATATCTGCAATCTGAATAGATTAACAGTATTAGGAAGTAGTCTCAACACACATTTTAAAATTTCAGCCTCTGCTGCCTCTGGAGGTCACAAAAACATCTAAGAAGTGTTATGGACCGCAGGTTTTATTGCAGTATTGAAGCATTTTCATTGTTATAGGCAGTTGTTCCCAAAATTACTGGCCAAAAACTGACGTTTTCTGATACGATTCAGTGCTTTTGTGAATTTTTTATATCCAATTGATTTTTTATACAAATCATTCACTGGCATATAAATTTCGGATGATGAAGTGATCGATAATGAGCTGCTGAAACCAAAGATGTCTAAAAATTCATATCCTCCAATATGACTGGGTGCTTCAACAAACGTGTGCGCAGATAATGATGTGATAGATGATGA
Organism: Trichopria drosophilae; assembly: GCA_030407085.1. Classification (NCBI taxonomy): domain Eukaryota; kingdom Metazoa; phylum Arthropoda; class Insecta; order Hymenoptera; family Diapriidae; genus Trichopria; species Trichopria drosophilae. The sequence continues at coordinate 115,780,583 of CM059585.1, read as the reverse complement.
AATCTGCATTCTGGCGGTATATTGGGAACTATAGAACCTAAACAAGTCTTATATGAACTCTTGTAGCTTGTGAAACAGTTCATTGTCATTTTGAAGCACCAGAATCGTGGTTAGTAGTGCTTCAAGTTCTAGATGATCAATTGTCTGAACAATTAGATGTATATGATGTAAGGAAACAGATGGACTATTCAATTCATCACTCCAAAGTACTTGGTTGAAGTAACGATCCAATTGGTTACCTCAATCCATCGATTGAGGCTCTGAGTCCCAGACTATCACTTGATTGAACAACTAGGACTGTGTGACCTAAGGAAACAATTGGGTTAACCAATTACTCAGTTGTCAAAAATACTTGGTACCGTACCGATTGATAGTGTCTCAATCAATACTTAGTGCTCTAAGTTCCAGATGCTCAATTGTCTGAACAACTGATCTAAGGCTGTAACTTGTACAACAGTTTGTCACGATTTGAAACAAGTCCAAACACGATATTAGACCAATGCCTTAGACCAATTGCAGAATTCATAAGAATCTTAATTTTGATTAGATGGAAAGAGACTTTTCCATTCCCGAAATTGAATCACCCACCTACGTCTTCAATCGAGCTACTTCTTGTACCTTAGGTAAAAGTCGAAAATCCACTTTTCGAAAAGTGCATTAAAATTACCCGTCGTGAATTTTTCCTCTTTTTTTACAATTTCCGCGAAGAAAGGACCAAGGCAGAATAGAAAACCGATAATTGCAGGCTCGGTCGAAAGCGCTCGGTCGAAAGCGCGCGGTCAATAGAGCGAACGATTCATCGCGCTGGGGAGCTTTCGGATTAATAAGGCGAGGTGCTTCAATGTCGTCGTCGTCGTCCTCGGCAAGGAGAGGAGCGCCGAGGTGGAACGAGATATTTCTAAAGATCCTTACCGTGGATGAACATCTAGCCGCGAGAACTTGGTATACATATAAAATCGCATGAATGGGCGAGGGACGAACCAGTCGGTTATTAATTATTCATACGCTACGACGAGCGTCGACGTCGGGATTCGCGAGCTAGCGGAACAGCGTTACCGACGCTACGATGGCGGTCGTATTGCGCATTCGCAGTTTCCTATACAGAGCCAGTTTCCGCGCTCTATTTTCATTCCCGAGAATTCTTCCAGCGAACCGGTGACTTTTTTCCATTTATAGCGGTATTCGCGAAATTTGTTTGTCATTTGCGGGAGCGTTGCGTTCATTATTTAACTTATTGATCCACGGGATGGTTCAGTGACTCCAACAATCGTGTCTGCTCGAAAATAACCGGAAATGTTGCCGTTTTTAACCGCTTTTTATTTAGAAGCTCCTCGGGACATCCAAATATCCGATATTATCGCCCTGGTAACATCCTCGAGGGTACCTATGTCCTAAAGAGCGCCTAAGAATACACTTAGGCAGGTGATCTATGTGCCATGCAGCCATTTTTGTATCGAATGTAGAGGATTTATGGGATCCTATCAATTGGGAGCCACTTTCTTGAGCTAGGAAAGGAATCTTGACAAGGAAGACCCCAAAATACCCTTTCAATGAGTTCTATGTATATGGCCGAGTACTGCAACTGAACTGATGATCAAGGATAATAAATTCGGAACATACCAGTGCTTACCATGCTGGTGTTATGCTCTTGTAACGTAACTTTGAACATACCTTAAGCTAGCAACAGGTGGATTTTCGCAGCCTGAAAATCATTATTTCACCTAGAATTTTATTTGTATGACTTTCGAAACTTGCAACCTCCTTATTGCTTTCATCAGAAATGGAGTCCAGAACGCTTCGACCCTAAATATTACTATTCCATCTGAAGGATAATACCCTTCAGCAGGACTACGAAAGCATGCCTATCTTATTTTGTCTTAAAATTAAGGCATGGGACTGGATGTGCTTCGTCCCATTGTCGATATTTGTAGGTCCCTACAACCCTATCGAGCTCTATATAGGAAAAATAGTATTCTTGGACTGCCTTGGGTCTATAAAGTTTTCCCAGTAGTTGTTCTAGTCGTGATACATCAGTTTAGTGAATCTAATTTATGAATACCACAATTAGGTTCTGAGTCTAGGAAAGCACATCATCTACAATGGCAAGTACATTAGTCCTCTCTCAAGGATGAGGTGTTCCAACTCTCTTTAGCAGCGTAAAAAACTGAAGAACCCCAGAAAGAGGTCCTAAACGAATTTCTTTAATCAAAGGGACCAATGGCAAGGTAAGCGCTAATGAACATAAGTCATAATTAGCTAAATGGCTAGTATTTAGAGGATCAGCATTTCTCCCTGCGATTTTATGGGGATCGGTCACAGATGAGGTGTTACAAGTCTCTGTAGACACCAGAATAAAAAGAGTTGAAACACACAAAAAGAAGAAGTGAAAAGCGAGGAGGCCTTATACAATGTCCAGGTACAGACGAAAGAGATTCCTTCGAGGGACGATTGAAAAGAACGCAGCCGATGAAGCAGAAGCTGTAGAGGAAAATAGAGATTCGAATGTACCAGGAAAGAGCAAGAGACGAATGCGGAAGCTTTCGAAGCATGGTAGGGATGGGTCGATCTCTCTTGCAAGGGTGGCAACCGAGATAGTAACTCACTTACGCAGTGCGCATACTCCACGTTTTGCATTACCGCCTTCTAGAATTATCGGCATGTACCGCTTGGAAACTAAGCGTTACTAGCGTATTCGACCCTATTTATCGATGCGGATATCAAGTGCCGTAAAGCAACGAAAAGCGGGAAGCACTTATTATACCGTGCCGAATAATGGGACGGGAAAAGAAGACCTTCAATTTTGTGAACGGCACACTAATTCTGTCGCTTCCATTGTAGTACATTTCCTGCATGCGAATCTGGATTTAGAAATTAATGGCGACGTAGGAAAATATACGATATTTACAACGGGATACAAAATATATATTATGCTCTCGAGCATCCTCACTTATTGCAACATCGTTACCTGGCGTAGGTCAAAAAGTCCCTTGGCACACATGCCAATTTGGTTGAATACGAACGGTAAGTCTGAGGGTCTTGTATAAGTCTTTCTATACCCGCTGCATCCCTCATCCTTTCTCCACCACAAAAAACGCCATTACTTTTACGAATGAATGATCCTTTTGTGGTTTTCCTCAGGTAGAGGAGGATAATGTGACAACCGTCCTATAAGCCCATCAGATTTTACCTATTGAGTTTTGATCAAACGCAGAGAAGCTAATTTCCATAAATCGGTCTAAAATATTTGAATTTAATGATACAAAGGTAAGTTTTCTGCATTTTTGTACTTATGACTGTGGAGAGGTCTTTCTTCCTGAAGTCAACAACTCTAATTCCTGGCTGATGCCATAAAGTTCTCTGCTTGTCCTTCAATGACGTAATGGAGCACGTCGATTTAAGTGAACATCGAAGCTCGTGAATCAGAGTGTCCAGGAAAATCAATGACCTGAATGAAAAATGAGTAGACATTCCGAATGCAGAAAGAGCATCCTAGAAAGTAATCCCCAGACCACCCAAGTAATCCAAACACCACACTCGAAACGACTCTTGCAATGAACGAAAATACTCGTGCATCTCGATATCGATCGATTGTACCGCATTGAGTCCGTTTACAGCGTTAATTTTTAACTCCCTTAAAACATTCATGGACGTCCCGCCGTATCGTTCACCCGTGATCCGCCCATGAAAAATGCAAACCCTGAGGAATTTAATCTAGAACGAATCACGACGGGATGGACGTAGATTAAATATAGAATCGAACGTGAAACCCGGTCGGACGAGGGGATTCTATACAATTTCTAAGCGTGCGTGCTTTGCTCCTAGAGCAGTTTTCGGTTGAAGTCGCTCCCAAGATCTTTCACTCCCCGACATTTAAAATTGAAGCGAAGATTGGTTCAGGAGATACAAACACTGCTGTTAGAATATTAAATGGAACTCATCTTCCAGTATAAAATATTTCATTTAAAAACAAGCGCACAACATTAAAATCTAAAGCTTTAGTACCGCCATTATGAAGCTTATGGTATTTGTATGACGCAATGAGGGTAAGCCATCGTCGTTGGCATTGTTGCTACCGTCTTTCTACACTAAATCTGGGTGTTAGGTATTACCATAACTAATGAGACTGTGCATCTATTGGAGCTATGTACTGGCGTGCGATGTGTCTCACGTAATATTCGTTATGAATTTGGTCCCTTTTCCATTTTACACTAATTCACAAAGAAGCCTTTCTTGTTCGAGACATTTACAACATGAAAACTCAGAATCAATGAGAGATGATTAAACGTTAGAAGCATAGAAAGGACGGATTTTAAGGATTATAAACTACAAAGAAATTGATGAAGAAGGTAAACCTTCAAATAAGAGCTTAACGTTTGTAAAAACAATGATCTGATGAACGAATAGAAGAGAAATTTTACTTATAGTTCGGTAACAAAAAACAAACCAATTTTTTTCATTATCGGCCTTGAATCCTTCGATTCTTACACTAACGATTTTACCAAAAGACGTTTGGAAATATCTGTATTATGCTTAGCTTGCAAATGGATAATGGCTCCTGTAGAGTTTTCACCACGGAAACTAGGCCGTTGTTATACCTCGAAACGAACGCAATGACACCGTTCTCTCGTAACATCCGTACATTCCTAATGTTATGGATATTCATTTATCGCGGTTATATCTGCCCTTGGACATTTCAAGGGCAGAATGTGTAACGCGCACCTGCGGTCCGTTCCAGGCATGTTCCAATTCGGTAATGCGAAACGGTGACAATGTCTCAATGCCGATGGTGAGAATGAATTCGAACAATGATGATCGCTTTCCTTCGAAGGCCGAATTTAACTGATTCATTATCGACTAGTTGCGGATAATTAGTATAATGACTGTGGAATTTACTCGAATCGGAAGCGCTCGTTAACGCCGTGCAAAGTCGCCATTTGCATTAACGTTATTGTTACGTACCAATGTCGTTCTAAGGGTTACGTGGGCAGCGGTATTGTCATTACTAGTCCATGCATAAATCATCGATAGAACTTGACATTAGAGAAACTTCAGCTTTTAAATAGTGAAGAACATCAGAAATTTCCAGAACCAAACAACGCTGAATAGGAAAATAGAAGGGTAATCTCAAAAACACGGCATCTTATCATCCCAGAGTATTCCGAAAACAATTACACTCCGGGATTAGGTTCTTTTGGAATTCGATCGCTTAATGCCTAAATTTAATTAAAGCAAGACTTTCCTCGAGCTACTTTCGAAACTTCCCATCCCTAAATATTCTCCCCTAGGGCTTGGAATAATTTCCGAGTCCTGTTCTTGGTCGGTTGATTCGCCGCAACAACTGATTGGTCCCGCCCAAAACGCGAAAGCTCGTGGCCAAGCGGCATGGATATTTTGATACGCAAACAAATACAAGGTGGTCGCTCGAAAAAGTGATTCTGGGTTTAGTGAAAGGCCCGGCGATTGTTTGGAAAAGTTTTGACTGGGTTTGAACGGGGATGCGTTCGATCGAGCCGGTTCGGAGGTCAAAACTTGGGCAGCATCAACCGGGCGTGGGTGGTAAACCGAATTTGCACATGGCAACACTGCACGATATATCGACTAGTTCCCTTTATACCACAGAGGTCTACGACTCGCAAGTCTCTAGGGTCGAATAACACGAAATTCCCCATACTCTGCTGATTCAAGGCATTAAAGAAAACAAAGGAAAGGGTAGCCAAATATGAATATTGAAATCACTTACATGAATACCAAGTATATTGAATTATCATATTTTATATCCCTGAGACATGAATAGCACAGAAGAGCATAGTAACAATTGCTAGATTTTCGGACCGACTTATTAGTTTTCATCAGTTCCATTATATAGTGTCACTAATTACTCGTAGTTGTACCGTTATTGTTTACTATATGAGAAGAAACAAATGAACGCAACAGACGAACCTAGCCAATTCAGAAGGAAACAAACCAAAGGTTGAAAACAACTATTCCAAAATTCTATTAGAGAGTCTGACGTCAACAATTATGTCCTCAACATATACTCTTGACAGGTTACGGGTTTAAACATATTCTCCAATATTGCCATTTTCGATTCCTTCTCCTCCAGTGAATAATAATGTTGCAACTGTGCATGAACCCTCAAGCTCGTCCTGCAAATATCGCACTTTAGAAGTAACGAAGGAAGACCAAACACAATTAGTTATAACAACTAAACTCTACAAATCTACATAGCAAAATGGGATGACATGAAAATTTTGGACTCGAAGGTTCATTTTTCAGTATAAAAGACACTCATGAGTCTCATGATAGATCCTGCTACCTACTGCAGAAACTCAAGACACCGCCACATCCCTCATCGCCACTCATGACCAAAAGCTATATAATGGCAAACTCTTAAATGTTCAATAGCCATTTGGCAGTCGATCAATCAGCACATGGAAAGGACTCCGAGTCATCCAAGTGAAAGACAGTTATTTTCAGCATTCGGGTTCATCCTGCGCAATATCACTATATTCATAGTATCTTTTGTCTCTTCTCATGTTGTGAACGATAACGGTACAATTGCGGGTAAATATTAACGCTGAATGAAGGAGCTGATGAAATCCCATATACCGAGTCAGGGATCAAGAAAGTCCAATGTTTCTCGTGGAATCAACCAAAGAACATCAGAATCCCTGATCTCTAAAATCCATCGATCATCACATATTATAGAAATAATGAAAACAGACTAAATACAATTATTCGTATAAACCAAACTCTGACAACACAGCTACCCTTCCGGCTATTTGATAAACCTACCAATGACAACTTAGCCTGTACAGCAGCTCGTGTCATTAAACTAAATGGAAAGGCTTTACTTTTTACAAAGCCAACACCAACCCCCATGCGGTTCTTTCGATACAAATGCTCGACACGAGTGCTGAAGCCGAAAACTTACAAGGCTCCAAGTGGCACGTTCGATCCCACGGCTAAAAAAGCAAGGCAGACGGCTACTCGGACCGATAAGAAAGGGGAACACGAGGACAAATTTTGCTCGTTATTATGCGGAGTTGTCGGATAAAAAGCAATTGCCACCCATCGAAAGCAGCCCTCGTCTAAAATTCGATCCAATCCAGCCCAACCCTCCCTGACGAGAACCGCCCGGGCGGCGCTCACTAGAAATCCCTTTTCTCTAAGTCCTCTCCATCCCCGGCCACCCACCGCCCATTTAGCTCAGCCACTGCTTTTGCAATCTCCCTTCTGTGTAACAGACCATTCGACAGCGTTTCGTTTCCTTTTCTCGAGCTGACAATCCAGAATCTCGGTTCTCCTCGCGACAACTCTCTTCCCCTTTAAGCGCCTCTTTTCACCCCTTGGCCGAGGGTACATCAGCCACGTGTTCTGCGTGTGTCGGGGGTGGTTCGTCTATTATATAGAGGGAGAGAAAAAAAAATCCCCGACGGTACTACAACGTCCGACAGACAAGTCATCTAAACTCTAAAAGCACTTTAACCTTCGGTAATCTTGAAAACTGAAAAGCATTCTTTTCCGCCTTGCTTGCAAAATCGCGCGGAAAAGCAATTAAAGTTCAAATATTTGCCTACGTTCGTTTCTTTGCTTTTGAATTTCGAAAAAGAATCGGGAGTTGCGTCGATCCTGACTTGAAGAGGGTTAAACGAACAAGGAGTCTTGGGTTGGATATTTTGCGACGGGATATCTACTCTATCGCGGTGTGTTTATTTAGGCAGATCTTCTTCGCGAACGTTTTTCGAGTACCCTTTAAAGAGTCTGGCCTGAATTTTAAAATGATCGTATTTGGAGTCTTAATAAAATGTAAACAGTCCGACGCGCTCCGTTCCCAAGCAGCGTGTCCGTCATGCGCGCGCGTCAGGCTCTACTTGCAACTTACAAAAATGGCGGATCGGAAAATCCCGCATGAAGTTGAATTACCTTTTAAAATTTACAGCTCATATGAGGTAACGATTACACAGATCTACAACTTGGATATTGTTGGCATGCAGTGGATCATCCAAAATAATGTTGGTCTTATCTGTAGTCATGGACTCAAATCGCTCGTTTGCTATTTTCAAGGTTATGTACAGGATGCAACAATTGTTTTGACCACTTTATCTATTTGCATTATTTTGCGCTAATCTCGTAATTAAGGAAGAAAGATGTATCTGGATTTTAACTGGACATGACGTCATCCTCAAACTCTGTAGAACATTTACAGAACTCAAAGTTTATTAGATTAGCAGCTGTATTAGCTGACGTAATCGAAGAACAACGTGACATACTGAATAATTAAAATATTACTTCGGTACTCTTTGAACTAATTCTTTGTTCAATAAGAGATATTTACCAGCTTCAATTAAGTAGTGGAAGGTCAAATAAATTCAATTACATGTGATACGATGGTCCACTTGTACAAATAAACGGCGAAATACCCGATGTGTCATAGTCCACAAAAAACGTATTCGCGACGACAACATGCATAAAAAATTTATATCGCTTCTTGTCTCCCCTTATGCGAGAGCTTTTTACTATTGTTCGGTACATCAATTGGGATAGATATTGGATATGCGTGAACCATATAAAAACATTAACGACATATGGCTTGATAAACGTTTCGAGTGCACTCGACAGCATGAGTGAACCACCCGTACAAATCCTTATGCCCAGCAGGACGTCGGTAATCGCTTTTTTGGAGTACTGTAATATGCAGTCTTGGTGAAGTTGTCATCAAAAGATTTTCTCCGATCATCCATAGAATTTACGTTAGGAGGTTTAGATCTGTGTCTTATATTACGCGCATTGCTTGTTCAGAATTTGCTAAGAAAATGGCAAAAAATGTTCACAAATTTTCAAAAAGTTACTATTTTTTTTTAAATTGCCAAACATGGATGACGATAATTTTGGAAATTGAGATTATCAGTCGAGTTTCTCTCGTTTTTGTGGACATTCTTGTTTTTATTTTTAATACTTGACTTGTGATTTTTAAAATTATATTATATAAATTAATTAATTTCCATGTAGTTAAGAAATGGTTCTTCAAAATATTTGTCTAATAAAGCAGAGAAAAGAACTTCGAAATTACACAAAAAATGAAGGAGAAAATGAAGTCCGTTACACGACTTTTAAAATCAAGTATTAAGATTACTAATCGAAGATTCTGCAAAAATATAAAGTAATTTGTTTTTAGCAATTGAACCACGTCGCGTTTTTAGACAGTGATTGAGTCGTTCTACAGATCTTTATGTGCCTACTAAAAATAATAGACATCAATAATTTATACTCGAATCATTTGCATTTTACTTAGCATACAAGTTTCGCAACGACTTTTTACGTCTGAATCCAGAATTCAAGATTTAAACCAGTACATTAGAACTCGTAACTTGCAGTTATAACGACCCATATTTCATCATTATCCGATTTGCTCAAACAACCCACATCGAAACTAGCGGTATTTAGTGACCCATATATAGTAGTTTTTTCCATATCCTTTATTAAAATACGTACTGGAACGGGCGATGATTAAAAAAGAACTTGAACGCCAACGAGTTACTGTAAATACCAATTTTCTGCATACATTAAATGTCATGCCAATTTTCCTGAGGTAATTTCAAGTCTCAAAAACCAGATTAAATGCTAAACAAAGTCTAACAGCGAACAAAGCAGCACATGGGACTAGTTTTGTGCAAGTGACGGCCCTGGTGACTGACATCGAATTTTATCCATCGCACTGTCTAGCGGTTTTGTACAAACAATAGCCTGCGGTAACTGGCAACTGATTGATCAGTCAACTAGACTGAAATCGATTGATCGGTCATAGGGGCTGATTAGACGTGAAATCCAAGAACGAAACCAATTGGTCACTTGTTACCAGACCAGTATAACACGCTCTCACACAAAATCCTGCCACATTCTCCTTTCCGAGGTTGTTAAAATATAACCTGATGGTATCTCGATTTCTGAGTGGGAATGGTAATAGGAAAAGATCATGTTAGGAAACACAATTCAGAGATTTAACTCAATCGATTTCCTATTATCTACTCCTCGATCAACAACATTCAGATTTGGTAATTCTGCATTATTTTCAAAAATTTTGTAAGAGACGAGAATCAGTACTTGTCATTCGGCCCTGAGGTCTTTATAAGGTTCTGACGTGAAAATATCTATTTTAATTCAGACTATTCTGACTTTTCATAATGTAAACTTACGACCACCAATCTGTAGTAAGAGACCTTCCTCATTAATGGTCCAGGTCAATCACACCCTATTAGACAGTTTGCCCTCTTACACTTCGCACATGTCGCATAGCTTCCAAGGTAAACTCGGCTGCTGCACCAATTGAAGAGCCTGCTTCAGGCAATTGATTGACCTCAAACAATCGACAACCGGTTGTTGTAATGTTTTTAGGCGGTTCTAACCTTTGGTTAGGCAAATATAAGATCACCACACGACAATGAAAGAACTCCTGTTTCAGTTCAGACATGATGTGGATATCAAGAATGTGAACTCGACTGACTGCAAAAATTATTGACCTGCTCCATGTACCTTATAGTAACAAAAAGTCAAAGTTTTATTACATATCTTGGCGTACGAATTATCTCAAACAACCGACAACAGATCGACCCAATGTTTTAGACTATTCTAACCTTTCATAAGGCAAATTGAAGACCACCATAAGACAATGAATGAACTACCGCAATACTGATCCAAAGAGATCACGTCCGATTAGACTGTGCACTCTGCCGCATTTTACACATCATGTGAATACAAGGAAGGTGAACTCATTTACTGCGGAAATTGAAGAGACTGCTCTACGTAGACTGCAACAATTGCATACAACTAACCTCAAACAATCGACAACAGGCCGTCAGAATGTTTTTAGATTGTGCTAACCTTTTATAATGTAAATTTAAGACCATCACATGACAACGACAGAACTCTCGCAATAATTAATTCGGACTTTTACAGTTTTCCCTATCTCACTTGACACATTATGTAGGTACCAAATAGATTAACTCGTCTACCTCACCTATTGAATAACCTTCTCCATAGAGTTGATTGCAACAAAAGGTCAAACTTTTATTATACCCTGGCATACAACTGGCCTCAAACAATCGAACAGGTCAATCCAATGTTTTTAGTCTGTTCTAACCTTTCATAATGCAAACTTCAGACTACCTCACGACAATGTCAGACCTCCCTCAATAATGATCCAGACGGATGACGTCACATGTAGACGCTATTTCGCTCGACGTTGATGAAACGTGCCTGTGCCAAAGCTGCGTCGAACCTCCATGGCTCACTGTATATTCTACCAGACCCTTGTGGAAGCGACTATACGGCATCTACTCTTGACCGGGACGAATGCATTGCCCGTTGTCGTCGTCGCTGCAAAGTGGATTCCCATCCCGGGGTTAGGTGAGACGTGCCGTGGGGTGCGACGGATTGGTATTCTGCCAAGTAATTCTGGACCCGAGCGCGCAGGCTCGTCGTTCTATACGTCGGTGCAATCTGACTTTCTACGTGTGACTGGCACGACACATTCGGTGCATATGCCCATACCCATCTATCTATGTACAACGACAATTAGCGTAATATGCCTCGCTTGTGCTTAAAGTGCCCAAACGTCTGCCTCCATCTGTCTGTCCGGGTCTCTCCCGTTTGATCTCTGTCTCTTCTTCAAAATCTCCATACCCACACATTCGCCATGTCTACATACCCGCGATCGACCGGCTGCCGGGTATAAACTACCCAGCGTTGGTTATCTTGTACGAACAAAAGCGCCGACCGCGATACGTTTTTTCACTAGAAATTACTACCGGGTATCCTTAATAATGCTTGTTACCATTCCTTCGTGGTGAATGGCGGCTTGCTAATTACGGACGTTAGCAGCTCGCTCCGCTGAGGAAGGCGCGACAGTAAAAATTGCCGATACGTGTAATTACATCGAATTTGTGCGTGTGGACTATAAAGAAAAATGATCGTGCAACTTCGGCTGTCATCGAGAACATTTTTAATACGAGCAATTAGACCTTGTGGTTAAATTACTTTACGTACTTCTCTAGTATATAAAATAAAAGTATAAAAGACTGTACCTTTGAAATTTTCAAGGGAATAGAATTGATTAAAAATTCGCGAAATTTATTTCCCTAATTGTATAGTAAATAATTCTCAAGCGTAAAGACAAATATTATAGTTTCCGGATGATTCCAGTGGAAACCCGATCCTAGTTAAGTCTCGTGTTTTGCTTACCTGAAACAAAAAAGAAAAATTCAAAATTAAAACTTTATTATCAATATACTCGATGCATGAACTTAAGCTACGTAATGAGGCGATCATTATTGCATCAATGCCACTTTTAATACGCTGAAACGAATCGTTCCTCACATGTAAAAATGTTCAACCAATTATTTTTATCAATTACTGCGTTTGCTAACTGTAACTAATTGCACCCGTAAGCTTTTCCTATTAATTTTTGGATGCACCCTCGAGCCTTACGTACCGCGCGGAGGCGCCGTTGCGTTTTAACGCGATCTAGAGTAAAATAGCAACAGCCGTGGCAGCTCGCTCGCGCACGTTAGGAAAGGTCAGGTAACATTTTTAAATTGCACTCTTATGAAATGACTCAGCTGATTTCTTAGTTTTGACGTCAGAAGCACGTAACAAGAAACAAGGCTGTAATTCATAACGCCTCATAGTTTCCAAAGAGTTTCCTAATGAATAATGCATCGCCGCGCGAGATCCATTTGATCGTTTTTCTTATAATTGGCAACATTACGTAACAACATCAATCACCATTATCGAAAAAAAAACGTAACCTTCGACGAGCCGTTATACATAGGTCGACTCAAATTGCAGCAGCATTGTACCCAGTGTCGAGTTTTCGATGTTCCTTGAATGCTGGTTTCGTGTATCACCGCGAAACGAATCGCGTCGAATCGCTCGAGCATTAAAATGCGGCGAGATAAAAAACAGGATCCTTGGAACCGCCTTGTCGCTCTTCATTCAACGAAAAAGATTATTTACATTCTAAGATAACGCGCGCCAAATGATCCAGAGGCTGCACTCGGAAAAATAGTTTCATCGAACGCTGACTTTAAATTGTTAGACATTATGAACATTAATTAATCCTACGGATTCGCAATCGCTAAAAAAACGGAAAATTTAATAAAAAATCATTATTCTGTTAAAAAAACGATATTTTACGGTAGTAAGTACATTTTTTTATGTAAAAAAAAATAATCCCGTAAATGCTAGATATCTTTGCAGGGACAAATGTATCGCCTCTAAACCTCGCAGCCTTCTTCGACTCCATGCTGGCGAAATGACGGCATCATCGTAACAGATATGAAGTTAACCATAAAGAGAACAGGACTTGACCAATTCAATGTCTTTCAATACCAGTTCTTTGAATGCCCAGTCCAGAATATTTTCAATTTGAATAGCATTTCAGTTTTTATAACCCATAATTCGAACGATGAATTATTCTTGCAAGTTCTCCTTGAAGCGCTCGCAATACGAGCACCGATCAGCTCTTCCCTCGGCATCCTGTTCGACAGTCGTCGTTTCGACAAAATATATACCCGACATAATAATTTCAAAATTGCATGGGCTCCCATTACTGCAATCTCGATTTCTTTTACTCAGGATTAAAAATGATTACGAAATCAATTCGGAATTGGCGACTGGGAATGTCGCGTAACAGATTCCGGCCGCCGGAAGGTACCCGAGATGGCATTAACGATAATAGGAATGGAATAGGACGAAGATGGAGCGAAGGAGAGGACGTCTTACGCGTCGTTTTCGAAGCGTGAAGAAAACGTGATCGCCAGATCGTTACGCGTGGTTGAGAATCTTCTACGGGCTACAAAAAAAAAGGAGTAAGGTGGACGCGGAAAAACGAAGACAGTGTGCCAGCGATAAAAAGGTTAGGTGGCGAGGTAAAGCGAGACGGAAAGCCCAAAGAGAGAGCAAGAGATATTGTAGCGAATTGTTGGAAAGATACCAAATCGCAAGAAGGCATCGTCGACTAAAAAAAGAAAAAGAAAAGCGTGTAGTCGAGCGTAGAAATCAGCCTTGTGGAAAGGAAAGAAGGAGGAGACAACTCAACGGAAGAGGAATGATGGAGAGAGAAAGAAAAGGTATGAAAAAAACAACGGAAATAGAAGGAGGAAAAAGGCATCGGCTCTGTTCTTGCGGATCTGAGCCTGTAATAACCAACTATAACAGCGACTGCAAATGGCCGTAAACGAGAACCCAGGCTGTACTTATTTTCGACCTTAGTGCGAGAGTTTTCTAGTGGCCGCCTCTGATTTCCAGAAATGAAATTCACTCGCGACGTCTGGGGGTGCACTTAGTGTCGATGGATCGCGAATTAATAATTTGATTTTTTCAAAGTTGCTTGAGGCACTACCTGCATTGTTAATGTCGGAGTTTATTAAAATTGTTCTTAGGAGTGTCAACAGAACCCCAACCCAAACATTATAGTAGCTTCAACAGATAGTTTCGATAGAGCCGCATTGAGGTACAAAAAATAGAAATGTTGGATGATTATATGTTTCATCAAGGAAATACAGGCGTTTCATTGTATTCTTTGACTGTGGATGTTTGATGAAGCGTGCTTCAAATTATCCTATGAAGATCCTATGAAGATACTGTAATTGCCCTAATCATGATGCTAAACAGTTGAATGTTCCGTGAAGTTCTTTGACCGTTTTATTTGTGATTCATCTGCATTTGTAGAAGTTGCAGGCGTTTCGTTGGATTGTTTGACTGTTGATGTTTGGTGATGCATGCTTCAAACTATCATATGAAGCTTCTATAAATTGTCTTCATCAGATTAAAACGTTAGAATCAACGTCTACGCTTTCCACGAGACCAAATTGTAAATTTTGTAAAATATGTGAAAATTCTTGTTATATTTACAGAGTTACAGGTAATTTGTTAAAATGTTTGACCGTTCATATTTGACTAATCATGCTTCAAACTATACTCTGGAGATTTCATAAATTGCTTTCATCTGGATGATGGGTAATTGAAATTGCTCGAATGGGCTTCTGCAGCTTCCATTAGAACCTATTCAGTACATTGTTAACAATGTGAACATTATTGCTATACTCAGTGGGGAAGAAGTTTGATAATTTTACTTGTGCTTTATCTGCATTTGTAAAAGTTACAGGAGGTTTGTTTGACTGTTGATGTTACATGAAGCATACTTCCTGTGAACATACTACAAATCGCGTAAACATTGTTGTTAGGTCTGGCTGAAATGTAGAAAATTTGTCCCACAGGTTGATGTATGCTTCATCATTCTTTGTCAAAAATTTAGAGGTTTAACAAAACATTCTTTAAAACTATCCTGCCAAGACTAGGTGTTCCAATAACGGAAATTAGCAGTTAGAATTGTGCTTCACGAACATCCGTAATTATAATAGGATATCCTAATTCTATGGATATAGTAGAGCCTTCCAAAGAATTAACGAAAAATGGCCACATACCAAAATTTCTATTACCTTTGCCGATACATCTATTCTAGTCTAAGAAAAACATCTTCAACCTTCATTTTGTCCTTTGATAACAAACTTCCTATTTTATTAATCAAATATACATATTTGATACCATTTCAAAGCATCCAATATCAACTCTCTTATGTTCACATTTTTCCAACCGCATTTTTTGTTTCAAAGGTAAATACTACTCTCGCTACAGACGTGTGGCACAATTATACCATCGATGCATTCATCACCGTAAGTGCTTTAAATACGGCGCTATTGCGAAAAGGCACGTACGAGCCGTCTATAATCCAGATCCGACTTGCACCATCGATAATGTCCGACTATTAAACAATTTTCATATCTACGCGTCGGTTGCAAAAAACTCAGCAATATCGCCAGTTTTTAACGTTTCCACGAGAAACGAGTCATCGAGGGGAAAAACGTATTTAAACAGCCGGTCTGGCAGGAATAAGTGACAGAAGTGGTGGCAGAGGGAGAGACCATCGACCATAAGCATGAGTATGGCCGGAAAGGATGGAAGAACCAGTACAACGAGCTATGAAAGGCAACCGGCTTGTCATCGTGACTACCTAGAGTGAGTCTGGAGTCTAGACTGCATCGCTTCAAGAACGTGTGTTGGATGCCGTTGAATTCTTAATGTAAGAGTGTCTGCGAAGGCTGGCGAGAATTTCTGTCTCTGTAGCACTTGTAAATAAATCCTGTAGTTCGAAAAACGGTTGTGAGCAATATAAATTTTGAATTTCTTAAAATCCCGTTTGAAAAATGATGTTTGCAATTTCTGTCAACCAAGTTTCGAGAACCATATGTCCTTGGCCTCTTTTATTTTCCTAATATTTTCCAAATTAAAAAGTAACTAATATTTCGAAGATATAAATTCAGCACCTGCGATATTCAGCGAATTAGAGTAAAGCGAGCGAATAAAAAGTTGCGAATAGAGTCGCACCTGTGTCATTCTGCATTAGGAAGACGAGTGCACCTGCAGTGCAGGCTCTGAAGCGGAAGAACGACGATTTCTTACAGTGGATGATATTGCATTGCCTAGAATACGTAGTATTTAGTATTTTTTTCAGGAGTAACTTTACAAAACTCTGAATAAGCATCCGCCATATTGTTAAAGTTTCTCCATTACGATGATATCGAATTTACTCCTGTTCATTAAAAAAAGTACTTGAATATCCAAATTTAACATGTGAATCAAGAAATGCTGTAAACCTGAGAGCTGGCAACACTGCCGACGTAATAAGCCCCAACGCTACTGTGCGATTTCAAAACGACCGCTCGGTCAAGAGCGCAAATCCTGGCACATGGTAATGTACACGTGTACCCTCTCAGAGGCGCTTTGCGTCCCCAGGCCCCGAGAAATCGGTCCACTTTCATCTCTGGGAATGACCGACGTAAAAAAGAGACTGCACGAGATAGGTCGAAAAAAATCAAGGAGATTGCGAGAGAGAAACAAAGAAATATTACGCAACGAAGATACATTAACAAAACTGGAATTCCCCGAAGTTATGTCATAATCAAAAATATTTTTTCACAAACAAATTCAATCGATGTAGAACTATTTACAATAAAAAAATTGTCGGTGTTTTTCAATAACTCATGTCAGAACATAGTCAATCTCTTTTCAATAGATCCAGAAGGAATGTCTTAATCGAGTTGAAGACATGAACTGAAATAAACTTTTGACCTTAGGTCACAACTTGGTTGAAAGTAAATCCACCATCGCTCGTGTCGAGGAAAGGTGATGGACATTATGTTCGACCGTCTTGTTACTGCTTTATCGAATTATCCTTGGATACCTTCTATATAATTTCTCAAAGGTGTGGTTCTTGGTTTCTATCGGCCGTGTCACGAAACAAAATCGACGTATACAGTTAGAAAATAGGAACGAGAGGAATATCACATTCTGGGACTAACAAAAAGGGACGTATGTTTTCATCATCGAATAGAAGTCCTATATCATATTTCCTTTTGTGAACAAGTGCAACCTAACAGACAGTTATGGGATTTACTATACCATATTAGCTAATTCCTAAAGTCTATTAGCGTCCATAATCTAATTGTGCAGACGTGGTAGGGCATATATTTGTCCTAATGATGGAACGCCGAATGATGAAAGATATGGCTTAATTATTCAAAACAAAAGCATTACCTACTTCTGACACCATCGGCATTCAGCGTTTCAATATTTTACCTGATCCGGCATTTGGCAAAGTGAATGGAAAATCCTTGATTCCCTTCTGGAATCACTGAAAGTGATTAAATTCACGAACTTCTATCTGTGGAATAAATCGAAAAAGCCCTTCAAACATTCATGAACAATTCGAAATCGACGTTCCTCGTACTCAGACGTAACGGCTTACCACCGGTGTTCTGGGAACTCGAAATCATTTACGACCCACGAAATTATTGACAAGCCTGGAAAGGAATACGAAGCCACTAAGTTTCGTGGATTGGATCGGTGGAAATTCAAGAGAAACCCGTGAACCACGTTCGATTTCCAGCCACTCTTAGATCCCACGATTGGGGGGAAACCATTGGATGAAACTTTATCCACCCAATAGCGCATCCTCTCCCTCTCACCATCCAAAATTCAAAGCAACCCAGGTCAGAGTTTCGTTATAAAACTCGTAAATCTGTCCAATCTCGATGGAGCTTCACCCAGTCATGGGGAAAGGGTGCATAACGGTTGCATCTTGGTCGCTCAGTGTTGCACATACGTCAAGTTACCATAATTACGATTCTGACCTACATCCCGCATTTACCAGTAGTTACCCAGAGGTGAACACGCACGCATCATCAAAAAAGGCGCGAAGGAAATAGAGAATATGAAAGGAACGAATTGTCGAATTCAAAAGGTAAATATCTTTCTCGCTCTCTTTCGTTTCGTCTTATTTGCTCGTTCTTGAACTGGCCTGCTTGGGGACTCGAACAAGAGCGACCTCGTCAAGTCGATTTTTGATGATCCCAGCGAACAGGTTCGAACAGAAGTGGGGGACACAAGGCGACCTCGGACCAGAGGATTCTTCGCACGCTCGTACAATTTCTTCACCACGACACTGGCAAGGTTTCGTATCTTGCTTCACTGAGAGATCTCTTCGGTCCGAACCCGTCGTTATTGGCCCTTGGGAGATTTGCAGCCAGAGAGGAAGGCACTATGCTTCAATGGTGATTCGTATAAACTGCTCTTCGATAGCTTGGTCAACACTTCCATTTCCTTCATATTTTTATTTACGACTAAAAGTTTCTTGGGAACTTATTTCTTCCATGAAAAGTAGATCCATATTTATGGAAATCTGAATATTGGTCCTATTCAGTCCTAGGATGTTCAAGTTGCTAAATAAGAACCCAGACGAAACGTGGTAGGAACTTTGAACATGTCAAATCTGTTTCCCACGACAATTTATCATGAAAAAACAATTCTAAATGTATCTTATACATGAGACTCATGGATTTTCATGTATTTTTGACGAACCAAATCCAAATCCACCATTAGAATTGGATGACTCTGAAGGTCTGTTTGGCCCTAACTTCAAAAAATCCCTGAAAATCCGTGAAATGATCCAATTGTTTGTGGACGCTAATTAAAATCGCGAATCCAATATAGGGTCCCAAAAATTATTGGAGCCAAGGACTTGCGGTGGTTTTCAGGATTTCTTGAATACCACTTTAGTCATCAATTAATGTAAATAACTTCAAAGGATACTAGATGGCGTTCAAATCGATTTGTTTACCCCTAGCGGTGCATAAAGTAACTCTCCAAAAGTTGCTAGAATCATAACCGTGAGATTGCGATGACTCTTTGCCAGACACCCTGTTGAATGTTTTTGAAAATTTCACATGTCGGTTTCAATATGAAGGTAAAAAAGTAACAAAATGATAAAATGACGGGAAAAGTCCAAGTGTGCAACTGTTGTAAATCGTTTGTATCGCCGGCATTGAAGGTTCAAGTGACTCGTACATCAAACACTCATCAAACACTCGTCAAACAGTCTTAAACTGAACTATTTCTATACAGTGCTGAAAATAGAACCTCGCTTGCACCAACTTGCTTCAAATTTCAATAACAAAATAGGAAAATCCCTGGGAACGTCCAACTTTTTTGTGTTTTCGATTCCTGCCGTTGCACCCACAAATACGATGTACGCGTCAGAGGGAAGTGCGGAAAATTGCATCCAATCGTATGTACGTGTTACGACACACCATCGTCATCAGGTTGGGTTAGATGGCCGAAAGCTTACGTAATCGGAGCCGAGAGTAGCGCAGAGAGTGAATGAAGCTGGCCCGCGTCCATGAAGCAGCAAAAGAAGATCGTCGCGTGGTGGTTGGGGTCGAGCATTTCCTTCCACGATCGTATATGCCGCCACCTTCGAATCGATGGACAAATACGCAACGAAACTCATAAAATAGTCGGAGCACGTGCGCACACTTGCCACTGGCTTTATTGCAATTCGTAAATCGACAACAAGGAATTTCTAGAGTAACAGACACTGATTGCCCATCAAAATTATTTGATTAGCATATTTTTTGATTCGTTAAACTAAACAACATTCGCCATTTTGACAATTATTTAACGCATATAATTACTTTATGTCACACTAGTGTTGATTGCTTTTAGGTTAATCGAATCTCGCTCTTTTATGAATCAGCTGCTCCATTCGGCAAAATTAGACTCGATATGAATCATGAACATAACGAATTGGCTTTCTTCGCTGTACTAACGTTACAAAATATTTCTAAAACTGTTCAATATGTTGAAAAAATGAAATATCATAATAAAGATGTACCAGAATTCATTTAAACTTCAAAGTTCCTTCGAGGACCACTAGATGGCGCGCCAACCCATAAGTAATGCGCGTACCATTTCATTTAAATTACGATTGGATGCATCGAAGTAATGCCAATTATAAACAAACTTTAGAACATTAAAATATATAAATCTTCTTTTTTGAACTAGTCAGAATATCAGTTAAAATATACCAGATGTTGTTACGTGCAATTTGTTTGATAATCTGTTGTAACCAACAAACGAACTTTGGTCTTCTTATAGTTCGATCATAAAAATTACTTTCAAGCGCACTAGATGGCGTTCAAATCCAAAACTCATGTGGCACACAGTTGCGTTAAATGTAGACAAATTTCTTTTTAACATATGCTCCATAAGATTGACACTAGAATGAAATGCTACGGTACTTCATATATGAAATTGTGCGACAACTAGTGGTCCATAATGAAACCTTAATCACGTCTATTAAAATTGTCTTGAAAACTTAATATTTTGACTTCTTATTGTTTTAGTTATTAATAATAGGTACAAAATAACTATATAACAACGAAACCATTGTTTTATTTACAAAAGACACCAACAAATGCGTTTCCCGCACACGTAAATCGCGACGATTATCGGCAAACAAAACATCGCATCTACAAAAAAAATGAAACATTTGCGTCACATTTGCCTCCTTGTGCAACGATGAATCGACTTCCTCGACTTGAGTGAGCGAAACGCCGCCATCGTAACAACAATGGCGACACTTTATCCAACACGCGACTCCACGCCAAGCATAAAATCGTTCCCGAATGGAAAACAGTTCTCATCGGAAGGTTCTTCCATCTTGCATACTCGTTCCTCGCGTAATCTGAGATAGAAAGACGCGGTCGCGTGACCGAAGATTTCTTTTGCCTTAAAAAAAAAAAAAAATAATAAAAAAGAAAATAAGGGCTTCTATGTCGTCGAACCGATTCTGGTCTCGGATAAATCGTATCGAATTGCAGGTCGATTTTTGCGGCGCTTTTTGATATCCAACTTAAAATCGTGTCGCATTACGTAAAATACCAACCAAAACGAGCCGTCGAGCACAGAATCGTTTCGACAGACCAACGGATGGACGTCTTTGCGGATTTCGCCTGCCGATTGCGTAACTTGCGTTTTTCTCGATTCGGATTCAGAGTTGAAATCCTATTTCAATGTGCGATAAAATTGACTTCTCTATGAACGTTCATTGTGTAAGATACAAACACGACATCTATTGCAAAATGATTTACAAAATTTTTAACGGCGCGTAGTTCCTACTTTCTTGAAAAAAATGGCGATAAATATCTGATTAGGCTAATAACCATGTGCTCGTTATTGCATATTTTTGGAAATTCAATATGACGGCTACAATTCAAAATGGGGTAAACCTTCGGAAAACGGGCATCCTCGTAAGAAAATTGAAAGGACATTATTTTGATGTATTTTTGTCTACTGAAAACGAATATGGTGATAAAATTCGGCGCTCTGAAATATATTGGCCGCTTTTTAAAAAAAAGTCAAAAAACTTGATTTTTTTTAGTTTTTTTGCATTTATTTCAAACAAATACAACTATGATGAAAAAATGTTTCACACAAAGAATATAGAGCAGAAAATTCTTTACAAAAAAGGTTGTATACATTTTTTTCTTTAATACAATGCTATCGCTGCAAATGAGCGAAAATTTGAGAAAAAAATTGCAGTGAATTCTTGTTTTAATGATTCTGCACCAAACTGAATTAATTATGTTTTCCCCAATAACATAAAATATTTTCATTCTTTTTAGAAGTTTTTGAAAACATAAGGAATGGTGTTTTCGACAAAAAAGTGAAGCACCCAAATTCTTGTCAGATTTTTTTTTAAATTATTAGGGGTCGTTCAAGGTCAGTGTTTTAAGAAAAGGCTATTTTTAAATTGTACTGACTTCTTTTTTTCATAATTGTGCGCTAAACTCAATGAATTATGTTTTCTACAGTAATACGAAAAATTCTCATCCCTTTTAGATGTTTTTGAAAATTATTAGGGGTCTCTCAAGGTCAATTTTCGTTAAAAAATCTACATTTTCAATTGCATTGACTTCATTTTTTGATGATTGTGCACCAAACATAATGAATTATGTTTTCTACGATAACGTGAAACATTCTGATCCCTTTTAGATGTTTTCGAAAATTATTAGGGGTCACTCAAGGTCAGTTTTTTAAGAAATGTCTATTTTATAATTGCAGTGACTTCATTTACTGATGATTATGCAATGGTAGAAACGCGAGAAAATAACCGCACTTATTTTCTAGAGGAAATAAAAAAAATATTTTGTTTCTTTTAAAGAAATTTTTGGTATTTTTAAATAAACTTTATCTTTTGCAAATTTTGTAACTTGTACAAAAATGTATCAGATAACTCCCACATCCTTTGGAGACTGCAAGAACGTCGAGGATAAAAATCCACCGACGTGATTTCGCAAACAAAGGAGCAGTGTATACGGAAGCTGAAACTTCCGGCTTCGTTGTATAAAAGTGAGCTATAAGTTTTCTTTCTTTACTTCTGTGTCTCGCCTAGGATAAGTCGCGAGATAAACGAGTCGTGGCAACTTTTTCGAATCCGAAGCTCCAGAACTTGCACTGTTTAAAGCTTAATCGGGGGATTTGTATCTTCCTGGTGAACTGTTGCCTTGCAAAGGACGAATAATTATCGAGAATCTAAGTTGCCAAAAATGCAGCTAAGTCCTGATGCTGTTTCAAAGACACGAATGGATACAAACTTGGATAGTGACACACTTTTTTATACACTTTGTGATGATTAACTATTTTATGTGATGTAAACTTTGGCCATATTTTTTTCAAATTTTTACTGCCTGAATAGTAAAAATGTCAAAAACTCATAGTCAGGCGCCATTGCTAGGTTTTATCGTGGTCATAATATTTTGGCACGATGTTTTAACCACCAAAATGCGAAATTAATAAAAATGTAGAAAAAAAATGGTAATTTAAGTATACTTTGTGTACTTTTAAATTTAACTTGGTTTGGACTAAAAAACTTCTATAACAATTGCTTTTCATTTCGTATCAATACCAAGAAGTACGGTAAAACTTTAACATTTTAACAATTGATCCTTAAAGAATGAAAAAATCATTTAAATTATGAATCACATGACCAAACCAATGACATCCTCAGCTGTTAGTTTTGTTGTGCGGAAATAAGTAACGAAATTTTTCGAATTCGTATTTCCCGGAAATAACCGTCATTTAAATCGAAACATCCTGAATATATTTTCTAAAAAAAATAAAGCAGTGTAGAGTATAGAAACCACCCACTGCGGCGTCCATCCCTTATCAAAACATCGGAGATTTCCAGCATCGGATTTTATGTTCTTCCGTCGGGATACTCTCAAAGAGAGAGTTCGACGAAATCGTAATCGTAAAAACGTGGGACGTTAAAACGACTATATGCGTGTACTATAATAAACACGTGACATTTTCCGCCAATGTCCCTCCCAAATGTCCGGATTTCTCCGAAAATGGAATTGATAAAAATTATGACTAAACAAAAAATTTGGTCAAAAAAAAAAAAACGCCTCTCATCGTATACTGGTGGCGATAACGAACGGTCAACCTTGCCATCCGCTCACATACGATACACAGCATGTCGATTGAGTCCGAGGTCCGACTTGAACGGATACGCGTTGTCGATAACCGAAGCGGCCTTGCGCCATTGCGTGCATGCGTGTACATATGCTCACAGTTTTTTTTGAAAATCACCCAGTGGTAATTTTAGAACTCAATAACGGTAAAAAAAATCGGAGTGAAAAATGAGCAACTCTAGTGAAAGAGTGAGTTCACAGTCGTCAAGTCTCTTTTCACTCCGTAAAGAATGGAAATTCACTACTTCGCTGGAGTGACGCAATTCTTACTTATGGTATTTTAATTCCATACCGAATGGAGTGACAGTTGAGCCACTCCACCGAAAGTGTGAATTCTCACTCTTCAAGTATGATTTTTCACTCCATACAGAGTCACTTTTCACTCGATATGGAATGAGAATTTACTATTTCACTGGAGTGATTTAATTTTAAATCTGTAAAGATGTGCATTCACTCTCTACACAGTCAACATTAAGTTTCTACAGTGAAAGAGTGAATTGTCACTCTTTAAATGTGATTTCAACTCCATAAAGAGTGTCACATTAGAATGACTCAAATTGCAATCAATAAAGAATGAATTGTCACGAAATAGGGATTTCTCACTCTTTAAGAATGAATGTTTATTACATACAGAACACGCATTCACTCTGTATAGAGTGAACATTGAACTACACTACTGAAAGAAGGAATTGGCTATACATAGGGTAATAATTCAGTTTTAAAGTGTATAAGAGTATCAATTTGCATTTTAGTAACAATTCACTTTTTATGGAGTGAAAATTAGCCACTGCTGTGACAGAGTGAATTCTCACTCTTTAAGTGTGATTTTTCACTCCATACAGAGTCACTTTTCGCTCGATAAGGATTAAAATTCCCTATTTCACTAGAGTGTCTAAAATTTCAAACTATAAGAACTGAATTAAGTAAGTAACATTTTCCTTTTTCAAAAAAAATTCACTCTATATAAAGTGAACATTGAGCCGGCCTTATGAAAGAGCGAATTGTTGTTCTTTGAGTGTGAATTATATGGATTCGGTTTTTATTTTGTTCTTTATTTGGTAGGTTTGGTTGTCAATAAGAATTTTCATTCTTTGTAGAGTGAAAAATGTACCTATATGGAGTTAAAATTCACACTCAAAGAATAACAATTCGCTCTTTCATAAGGCCGGCTCAAATCAAATACAGTCGAACATTAATAAACCAAATTAATTTTAATGATACAACAAAGCCCTGGTAGAAATTCCGGCAGTCTTATTGGGCATTTATTGTACAATATTCTTAGGCAATTTTTGGACATAAATGTAAGATTTGTTGGCTATTTATTGGACAGTTTTATTAGACAATTTTTGCACAATTTTATTGCTTATATATTGTATGAATTGAAAAACAGACAAAAGAAAATAGAAATTTTAATACACATTTCGGGGATCTCGGACACCATTGTATTTATTTATCTCTACGTTTACATCATCACATTTACACATAGAAATTGTACAACAGAAGCGCCACACCATATAAATACAAATATGTATACGCAGTAGCGAAACGTTCACTAAATGCTGTAGTCGAAGGTTGCTTATATACTGAATACATTGGACTCATGTACTTTCGAGAAAGTTTTGTAGCCGCAAAACCCGCAAAACCAAAGGGTGATCCACCTATAGTATAGCATTCGGTCGGTAACTTATCGCCTGAAATCAAACAATATCTTACCGACGAAAACGCAAATCGAATGATAACTAGAACTTGAATATGTTTTTGTCTTTTAATCTGACTAGATAATATAGAAGGACGAAGCGACCTTCATGTTCGATTTTCTTATTCTGTTCATTGTTGTGTTCAGGCATATATTCGCCGTATTTCTATGGAGAATATAAGCCGGTAATGTTAATAATTCATTATAGGTTATGTCGCTTTGTTTTCATAGAGGTTTGTAATTGAAGCATTTTCGACATGCGATGAATAAAGCATAAAACTCGTCTGCTCTTGATTTTCATTCGAACAACTTTTAGATATATTCACATATCTTCTTATTCAATTTTGATCAATATCCGTGATTGCTGAACTTTAAAACAGAAATTAATAACACATTGAAAATCATCGCCTCGAAGATAACGCAAAATATTAAGTTTCGCTGGACATTATACGTACGATTTTTGTTCAAAACGAAAAATACGCGAGTGATATAATGTTCATCTGCAAATATTAAGTAATGTTTAGGTTACTTCTAAGACACTTTTCTTGGATAATAATTGGATAAAAATATCGCACAATTATTCCACATATTTCTTGTCCAAGAATTAGACAATTTTGTAAGATTTTCTTGTTTAAGATATGTTTTGCTTAAAATTGTCCAACACTTTTATTGTATACATGTTTTATGTTCAATAATTGTACAATAATTGGTTTCAATTTCTACCAGGGAGTGAGTTATGTTCTACACAATGTAATATCGTGTACTCCAAATCTACTTCCATTGAAGGACGTTACTCAATAAGTGCGCCCTACTTATTTCATGTAAAACCAAAACAGCACGTCGAACTAGTTATGTGTGTTCTATGAACAAAAAAAATGATTTTAAATATATCAATGCATTTTACAAAATATTCCCTCCACGTCTAAAATCGGATTCAAACTAGAAAATAACTCCTAACAATGTCTCTAATACCCCAGTAAAACTTTTGCGCATCTCCGCACTGAAGAGTCGCTTGCATTATGTGTTAATAAACAAAACACGCGTCAAAATGCTAAAAGAGAAAGCATCATCGAGGAATCTCGCGAGGGTCGAATAAGTGGAGCGAAAGACGCTAATGACGAATCTACACTCTCGCGAAACGTTAGCAAATAAGTTTTTTTGTGAATGGGCTACATTTGAATGGAAAGCAGGAATAACGAATGTCAATAAAGACGTGGCGGGAAATAAAGAAGATAAAAAATGTCATTAGCGAAACTCATGAAGTCGTTGAAAATCATTCCTTTATTGCTGCAATGCGTCGATCGGTATTGTTGCGAAGATGCACGTGCCATTTGACGACTTCAGGACATAACGAAGCATTGTCCTCATGACGGATAAAGAATCCAGGGGGCTGAAATCAATGTGGCTGCTGAGACGTGAAATTCGTTTTATAGTTGCTATTTCTTGGACGTCTGCCGATTTGACATTTATTTATGGTACGTGTATTTTATTGGTTACGTTAAATAATCGAATCTACATATAATGAGTCAATGTCTGAAGCAGAATCACGACTTTCGAATTATGTTTCTTTGTCTAGCCTGACACGATGGTTGGAAAGGGAAAAAAAGGGTAAAAAAATCAATAGTTGACATGGTTCCAATCGACGTACATTAGCATGTGTAGCTTCTAACATATTACAGGCGACAAGTAAGCACAATAGTAATAAAAATAATTCAAACTTAAAAAAATATTTTTTCTTGTCGATTATGACAGACGATCCACTGAGTACATGAATAGGGTATGACTTTCGGTTGTGTGGGTATTTGGGGTATGGGTGTCTTGGTGTGTGTGTGTGTAACTATGCAATAGTGCGCAGTAGCGCCGATGCTGTTGACCTTGCGTTAAAAGCGCCGTTGAATCGAAACGTACGTTAACTCCAGCCAGACGAGGTACAGCCCAGTACAACGTTCTGCAGTACAGTCACGTGATAATCAACTCATGAAAGAAAAATCATTCATAAATCGATATTTTCCCAACACGAAAAAAAAACTGCATTCCCGTGATTACCAAACCCTCAGGGAGTTTCCGCGAGGATCGAAAGAGATGAACCAATTAAACACCAAAAAAAGCCTACGAAACAATCCAATCAGATAGTATCGGGAATAACGAACGCGTACGTAACGTTTTTAATTAGCTGCTGAACTCACAATTGCAGAAACCCATTATATAATATCCGCCGAGTTTATTCGCCAGATTCGTTTCATAACCGACGTCGAGTGCACGCCGGTATTGCTGAACAACAATATCGGCAGCATTGCGAGTACGTTGTAAATATAACTTTGATTATATGCGTTCCACTTTTAAATCGTAACGGTTTGTTCATTTCCTTTGCGTAGGCTAACCGCACAAGGTTTGCGATGTGTTTTTTCGAAAAGAAAACCAGGCTGAACATTGTTGAAGGACTTGACTATTGTTTCTTCACTTGTTTTGGAAAATTGGGTTGGTACCCAACTGTGACATAAGCTTCTACATTAGTTAATATATTTCCAACAATCAAGAATGAAGTCCTCAACCGACCACAAATGACATCATCCTATGCCACCATAGATTCTGACCATGGAGTAACTCTCATAGAGAATCAAATTCCTAATCAAGATACCCGCATATCCCTCTTACGTCGTTTCAAAATCTAGTGTCAAAGTGGATTGAATAAAATCCCGTAGCCTAGGAGTCCTGGTGCCAGATAAATAATAGCCTAATCTGCAGTTTTCTTTGTCCTCTTTATCTGAAATATATATCAAGATTGGACCTCAACAAAACACATCCGCTAGTATTCCCTATAACTGATAGATAATCTAATTCATATCCAAATCACAGTCGGAAGTACATTAAAACACATCATCAATAGCCTATAAAATTACCTAACTCTTTCCATTTCCAAATATACATTAACTTTAGACCTACAAGCCCTTTCCAAACATGGATAGATAATCTAGCTCTAAATTTCGAGTTGGAAAAGTAAAGTATTCTTACTTGCAAATTTGTCTTACTCTATATCCAAATTAAGGTCTGAAGTATATTAGGCCTACAAGGACCTAACAATCCTCCCGTTGCCGAAATAGACAATATCTTCCGGCTTCAGTTTTCATGAATCTCATTTGAAAGAATGAAAATCCACAGATTGTTGATCCTTACCATGCTAGTCCAAAGTACATCGACTATACCCAACGGGCACGAAGGACCCAAATGTTGCTAAAACGTTTTTAGAATGTTCCAGAAACGTTCCTAAAACGTTAAATGTCTGCAACATGGATGAAACGTTTTCCAAACAACAAATTGTCAAACAACGCATCTTCCGTTGATAACTTAACTACAATATTTCAGTATATTTATAACTCCAGACACATTTGACGTCATTCTACAAGACTCCTAACCATTAAGGAATCATCATACCTAGCCCAACTCCCAGTTTTGGCACAGGAAGTTGCACATGGTATAAAACCATAATTTGTGGTTACTAACGGAGTCATAAAATGTATATTCTCCTGTCAACTTCAATTATGGATCTTTGACTTAAAGACCCCTAATATCGATCCGATAATAATCAAAACATAATTTTCTTTTCGTGGCAGACTTCAACAAGACACAAATTCAGCACCTGACATTTCTGACATTCCAAGTTCTCGGAGATAATTTGACAGGTATGAATCTTTCCAATCGTGCAACAATAAATGAAGAACTCCCATGACGGATGTAGTAGCTGTCCAAATCCCCAAACATATACCATTGCTATTGGCCCTACCCTCTCGTTTCCTGCCACCTTTATTTCACGGAGCGTTGCGCGTTTCCCATTTTTGCGAAACAAGATGCGACAGTGACGAGTTACGGGCAAAAAAAAATTGCATTGCGTGGGTCATACAATCATGAGAATAGAAAGTGTCATGCCCTGCTGCCAAGCCGACAATAGGCGCGGTGCTCGATGAGCATCACAATGACTTTCCCTGCCCCCGCGCACTCACTCCCGTTTCCTCATCGGCTTCCCCTCCAAAAACCCTTTTTTTCTTTTCCCTCGTTGGTTCATGCGCCATATTCTTTCCCCCAGCCTCCTTTCAAGCGATAACAAAAACGGCTCCGTGCAATTGTTCGGTGTTAGAGGATCCAAAGTGTGACATTCCGGCGGACGGCATTATCGCCGTGGGTGGAAGAATAGCGGCGTGACACTGCAAAAGCGAATTGCACCAGGGATGTCAGAGGGGAAACCGGAGAGAGAAAGATAGACGCATCTATCGTATGACATTTGCTGTACACCAGGGTCAGACGATACGAGTCCATCATTCCAACGAGACATTTGCAACCGTTCATCTACCGTATCGTCAAACGTCAATCATATTTTGCTGTCAGCCCTCCTCAATATTCCTCTCCCTCTTCTTCATTCCCTACATAATTATTTGTCATTCTCTTTCACGATACCGCTTCCATTTTTTTCGTCTCTCTTCAAATCCACCTGTCTGGGCGAACTCCAGGCAAATTATTCAACCTTTCGTCTCGCTCGTTCTTTCTATGCTGGACAGCTGAATTATTCACGACATGACGCCAAGGCTAAGTTATTATTTCATAATAATATAGAAACGAGTTGGTTTCGATACGCAATGAGGAAGCCCGAAAGAACTTGCTGGAAGAGCGATATAATTCCACGCCGATCTTTTCCGTATGGGCGTGTGATAAAACGGAGAGATAATAAATTACTGAATAATAATATATTCCGCGCACGCGGTGTAAGTTCCGTAGGTGAATTATGGGATAATGCGCCTATCAGGCCGAGTCACTAAGCCACTATCGTTTGATCCACGTGTTCTATGGCCTGTGCTCTATCTTTTAGCACTTTACTTTATAAAGATTTTATATTTCCTGATGTTTTGTAGCTGTAAAACAATTAAAAAAAGCTATAAATTCTAACTGTCCAGAATTTTTTTAAATATATGGAATTCTTGCTGTTTATTCAGTTGCGGAAGATTTTTTTTTATGTCGTTACCTGGACAAATATTTCTTTTAAAAAATGAATTTTCTAATTTTTTTCTTTCGCATGATTCTCTCTTGCGGGTATTGACGTACACCTCAACACTATTTTTCGACTCGGCTCTGAAGATTTGCTGTCCCTGGCTCAATGTCCAATATATTGCAATGAAACTAGTACAGTTCCCCGGTCACGAATTTTTTCTTTGATGGACAAAAATTTTAAAATCAATTGGTAAAATAGAGGCTTGGTGCAGGCGGTAGCGTACTGGACTACGAAGTCGTAGGTCGTGAGTTCGTTCCCCATTGGGGATCAATTTTTCCATTTTGTATTCAATCAGCAGCGAATTACACCTGGTGGTGATAGACCTAATTACTTTGGTATGAGGGAAAAATTACCCATTTTAAAAAAACTTTTCATACAAATTTTATAAAAATGTTATGTAATTGGATACTATTCCCGTTTTCTAAAATTATTATGCTCTACTAATAATAAAATGTTGGAATTTTATTACCACTTCCCCGACTATTTACTGAGCATTTCCAAGAGTGCAACAACAGTTTGATAATATAAAATATGTTATTACTAAATATTTTAATACAACATCAAAACTTTTTCAAACGCAACAAAATTGATATAAAAACGTCGTTTCTTTTCGATTGAAATCTTGAAACAATAAAATAAAAAAATATGAATTTGCGAATAAGTTACTTATAAAAATGATGACTTAATGTTGAAAATAAAAATTAAAATACGACTAAGAATTGTCGAGTTACATCTAGAAGTAATCTTTCATTTTAAAATATTGACTCCTATCGACAGTAATGGACAAAACAGAAACTCCTCCGAATCAATCAAATTCTTAACAAATAACTCAATTACTTTATAGACCCGAGATGATTAAGACGAATGACTGAGAAGATTTCTTACGAGTTTTCTATTCATGATGTATCTCGACGTTTATCGGCGTTGATAGTTGATATACGCTTACCTGCAACAAAAGAAAAAAATCATTAATTACAATTCTTAGACGTAAATCCAATAAAAATACAGTAAAATAGCAAGTATTAATTTTAATTATAATATTACTTCTAATATAAAAACAGGCTCGATTTCGAAGTAATCGTGATATGATTGGGCACGTTTACGTATTCTCGATTACATTTCTATGACTCATCGTGACGTGAAATTTTCCATGTATAGAATATTAATATTACAAGTTATCAGTGACGAAAACACTGCGTAACAGTTAGAAGCAGATATTAAATGATCTAAAATTTTAGAGGGCAAAATGAAGCTTGAAGTTAAAATTAATTGCATTAAACTAACTGTCTAAATCTGGGTTGATAGAATTTTTTATTATTTCGACAACTGAATCGAACCCATTAATTTTCTGGGTAAACTCATGAAATTTGGAATATAACTTCCTGTTTGTATTATACGTGTCCTGTTAAAATTTCAAAAAGCTCAACCGTACCGGATTCGAAATATTCGACTTTAAAGTTTCCATTTTTGTATTTGATTTGGTTACTTTGGCTCTCCAAAAGCATATTTTTAATTATTGCTAAAACAATTCTGGGTATATTGATGAAAAAGTAGAATATAAGAAAACATTTTATGACAAATATATATATAAAAAAATGAAGAGTCCCAGCCGTACCGTTTCGGAAATAATTAAGTATTAACCTCTATCCGTCACTATGTTTTTGACGCTGAGTGTACCGACGAGACTCGCAGTTGTGTACCGACGTTGCCAGATCGCTGCCCTCTCTCCGGCGCAGGCTTGTGCTTGTGCACATCAACATGACGGCGCGCGCGTGTGTGAAGGGGTCACGTGAACAGGGAGCGCGGACTAACTTTTGGACGGACGTTACCGCCGAGAACATCCTTAAATGTCGGAATGCCCGCTTCGTATTAAGCGTACTCGAAGTGTTCCGTAAGCGTGAATTAGGAAATTTTTAGTCCATCGTGCGCTACGTTTGTACCACGTCAATAAGTTGCTGATCGGAGCGTTAAACAATTATAAAAACACACAAAATGCTCAGAAATCCACTCACATTTGTTCACGCTTCAAACCCATTTCCCGAACATTTAAATTCACTCTTCCTGACAAAACTTTCAATACTCTTCCATCTCATTTATTAAGTTCAAAACTTTGTCCTATAAAACTCAAGCTCACGCTTAAAATATCTAAATTCACGCTTCGTTTGATCCTGAAGTGTATACGCAGGGTTGAGTAAGCGTGAATTTGTACACTTCCAAGTGTACCCGGACAGGAAATTGCTGATCGAAGTGTTATACGATTATAAAAACACACAAAATAGTCCTTGCATTCACGCTTCAAACACGTTTTACAAACATTACCGAGCCTTTTGTTGAGTACACAACCTGAACCGGAAGTTACTGAACGGAACGCTTCATTGCGCGCTTTCTGCACGCGTCACATTTGCGGGTCCCCTAAAAGCAAAAGCTGGGGCTACATAAAAATATTTCTATCTAATTTTGGACTCTTGTTTCACTATATTCTTTGGTAATTCATGTGTATTCTTTTTTTGTCATGAATTATATTGTTCGGCGTTCCGGCATACTGTTTTGCATTTTCGTACCGGTTCCGTTCGCACACCCTAATTACTACGAATCTCGCACGTCGGTCGCCCCCGGACCCCCTATTTGTAATTTTTTTTAATACCGCTGAACGTATGTACATTCATTAATTCGATTCCAGGTGTTGAACGGAAACAATACGCACTTATCGCCGGTCTCGTTCTGTTTGGCTTGCGACCCATTCCGTCATGGTTCCTCCTGTTCCTTCCTCGTCATTCTGTTCCCCCCTTGCACTCTTCTGTGTATACTTTAGGCCGTAACGAGGGATCGGCCACGTTAAAAAGGGGTGTTAAAAAAAGAAACAGTAACGTACATAGACGCAAGAAAGAGAAGCCGACACACAGACAGAAACACATACACAGTTTTGCAATATAGCGGCAACCTGCGGCCTGAATAATCGTTTCCGGTCCGATGCACCTGGTATCGCGCATGCGTCGCGAACCTTTTTCGTTATCAGCACCCTGACACTTCCAGTGCAACCAAGAACTGTTTTTGTATATGTATCTTCGTGTTTGTGTCTGTAAATGTTTGTGTTTGTTTGCGTTAAAGCAAAAGCTTTCCTGGCTCGGTAAACGCGTGTCTTTGACACTGCCGACTGGCCGTGACACACATTTTCCGCGTAAGAGAATCGCCGACGAGGGAGATGCTCCACACGGAATGTACGCTCTCTCGTCTCGATCAGTCCTATTTTACGAATAAATGATGCAAGTACCCTCCATTGAACTCTGTCTTTGAACACAGTTGAATATGCCTTTCCGACTAGAAAAACGTTGAACAAATTTAGATAAAGTTTGTTGAAATCAAAATGTAATATTTTTTACTGCAGACCGTTCCGAACTAAAATTGGACTACACTGTTAAAAATATTGACATTAAAATTAATATATATGTACACTAAATTTAATGTACATGATTATAAATTAATATACGCGTGTATTAACTTTCATAAAGTGCATGTAAAGGTTATGATTGTTCGTTTGTTATTGGTCACTGAGAAAACGCAAAACTCCGTTAAAACAACAATTGCGATTTGCTCTTTTCCGATTGGCCACTATGAAAAGCAAGAACGAAATTTTAATGAAAATGTACTTTTCTGACCAATCAGAAACCAACTATCGAAAAAATAAGAAAAAAATTTTTGGAATTCAAGAGGATCTAAATTATTACATGTGTTTTTTCTAGATTTTTTCATTTGTTATGCAAGTAGCTTATTTCAATCAGATAATACACTAGTATTTCCCTTATTCTAATTTGTACAGTCAGGCAAGATGACGGCCTTCTTCCCTTATTCTAATTTTCTCCTCGCCCCCACTGCTTAGACTTTTGTCTCTTTTTCTTTTGTTGCGCACGCGCTGTTATTTGTATTTATAGAAAATCCACACGTCCACACATGACAGTGGGAAGAACGTGTGAGGGGAAATATTAGAATAGGAGAAGAGAAAAAATTAGAATAAGGGAAGACATTAGAGTAAGGGAAATTAGAATAAGGGAAGGGCTACTGTAAGACGTTAATTTTTTCGTCTAGGGACATATATGTCACACAGGAATCTGTTGACTACACTGTAAAAAATTTCATGAAATTTAAGAGAAATTTATGAAGCCTAAATGTTACTAAATATTAAGAATTTGTCATGAAATTTAAGAAGTTTGTTCCTTAAATCATTTTCATGAACTTAAAACTGAATATGGAAGTTGCACCTCATTGGTCATAATTTTATATAGCAGCTCGATGAAGAAGGGACAACAGCCAATCGCGTTTCTATTCAAGCTTCTGTTCGTTGATTGGTTGATCGACCGTTCTTCCATTAAAGTCCGAATTTTACTTTCTGACAATTTAAGTTTAATAAAACTTTCGATCAACCAATCACTGAACACTCGAGTGTGATATATGTATATTAAATCTTTAATATTAATTTACTTGTGCCTATTAAAAATGTATTAAATTTAAGAACATTTTTAACAGTGTAGTTAAGCCCAAAAAATATTTTTAGGGTATTATTAAATTAAATTAATTAGACAAAAAAGTGTCCAGAGGTGGAATCGAACCGTAGCCGTACTATTTCGCTATTGAATGATTTTTGTTCTTCCTTTCAGTAGCTCTATTTTTTATAATGTTTCATTTACTGCAATTTACTGTAAAACCCACCAAAACTCTGGTTAATTTCACCACACAAATTTTGTTTCTATAATTACTTATCTGATTGAACCAACCAGAAAAAAAGAATGAGCAAATAGCATGATTTTCAAATTTGACAGATATCGGAAAGAAAGCAATGGGTTAAAAGCGAACGAATCGTGATTAAAGCGAAGTATAATGGACTCGCATGAAATGAGAGGATGAAACGATGTTTTTTTTTTCATCCAGTGGCAGTAAGTGACTAGTTTTCACATGGAAATACGCCTCTTCACGTAATTAATTGTCAGGAAATTGATTTCCAAAGAATCCATTTGTTCCTATTATTGGTATTTACTTATATATTTATTAGATTGTTGTACAATAGTAAGAAAGACTTTTTAACGCAAGTTAAAAATAATTGTTGAAAATTATTTACAAATTTTTATTAAAAGGAATTATTTGAAATTACGAAATTACATTACAATCACAGTAATGGTTAGTCGTTATAAATGTCTATCGATATCAAAATGGCGGGTACAAAACTGCCGATTACCATGAACGTTATGAAGGAATAATCTACAATGGCAGAGTTCGATTCCTGGTCGGGAGAAACTTTTTTTCCTAACCTCGTTCAATTTTCGTTTTAAATCGTCTAAAAAATCATTTTACTGTAAAAATCACCAGAACTCTGCTTAATTTCACAATTTCATCGAAAGTGCCAGAAAAAAGTGCAAAAAATTAAAAATAGTTCCATTTGTAAAACTCATATAAAACCTTTACGTCAATAAATAAAATTATTCATCGAATTAATGTGGAATAAAATTTTTCTAAATTTGCTCACTTTTTTAGCATTTTTTATTTTTAATATCACTTTACAGTAATAGCTTCTTAGTTCCCTGTTATATTATTTAGAGTCACGTGCTACGTGTCAAACGTCGTTGTTAATTATTAATCGCATGGTAACGCCGGGGAAACAGATGACATGAAAAAAGTATGATGCTCGCGACTTGACATAAATCGTACTCGGGAGCGGGTAAAAGTAAATTGTAATTTATAGTTTTGAAAATCAATAACCTACTTGAAGTTAGTTTAACACCGACGTTTACTTTCTGTTATCTTATAGACCGGTGTCTATACTGCTGATGAAAAGGGACGTAAACACTGGAAAAAACAGTTCTCAAATCGAGTCGTCGACGGTAAAAATAAGCGAACGTTGTCAATATAAGATGTTGTATTCATTTTTTAAACGCACTCTTTGTTCTCTTCATGTCTATTTTTTATACCTTCAGTCTACTTTTCATGGAGACTATAAATACTTCGAAATTCAACTTACTGTGTACGGAAATGTTTCGAAAATCGATACAAAAATATTTTACGCGACAAATTCGAAAATTTAAACAAATAATGACATGTGTCCCAAAAAAAATACTTCCAAGTGAATTTCAGAAATCCATTTCAGTATAAAAAATTATTTTTTTAATTTATTATTTATTGCATATTTGTTAAACAAATGTTTGTAAATATTACGATATGCTGTTAACAATGGACATTTTTTACAATTTTTTATTAAGGAAAAAAAAAAGAGAAAAGCGATGCGCCGCGCCGGGACTTGAACCCGGGACCTTTCAATTTCAATATTTTTTTCTGATATGTTTGCGTTGAGTTTGTCCCTTAAATTGATAATAACAAAAACCTTTTGATTTTTTTGTTTAAATTACTGAAAAAAGACAGCATCTTAAACAAAATCAGATATTTCTTAAAATGTTTAGAAAAAAGAAGATACAGATTTTTTGATATCGTCAACATTAAGCAAAAAATTTTGTTGTTCTTTAAAAAAGTGAGTTTGGTTATTTTTATAAATTACTCAAACATTTCAAATGCCCAAATACAGTTTCGAATCTCATCAAAATTCAGTACAACAACACGTCCGAGGGTCAAAAAGAAACGTGACCTCACCGTCATCTTGACCTCCTCTCTGCTTCAGGTACCATTATTCCCTCATTTCAAGACACATCACTTAAAAAAAAATCCACTGCAACTCCTACGTCCTATTTAAACGAATTCAAAACATGGAGGAGGAAGAAAAGGCAGCAGCAGCACGGATTCGCAGCGGAGTCGAACCATGTTCGGTTCAGCAGTCTCCGGAAGTGGAAAGGAGAAAAACAGAGAGCCCAGACGGGAACCAACCTAAAAAGATGGAGCGAGACGGAAGAAGGGGCTATATCTTATGAATATTTATCGGGTTGCCGGTAGCCGGTATGCGCCACATACGTGCATGCACGTTTCTTCGGTCGGTCGGTCGGTCGGCCATATAAAACTATATATATGTATACATACACACATACATGTGCATAAATGGGTTTTCCCTATCTGACGGGTATTTTGTAGACCTACGTACTTAAGCCGATGCCCACGAAGCAAACGCACATGTACCCTGGTTCGTAAATGTGTATGTGTGTGTCTGTGTGTTCGATCTGCCGTTCCGTTCCTCATTACTCGCCCGGCCACGCTGCCAGGCCTTATATCGCTTCTCCTAAATGAAACTCGACTAAAAAAATGATAAAAAATGATACAAAAAGTTCATACATAATTCAATTGTTAGCCAATCGAAAAACCTTTTCCTTTATTCCACGAGTTACATGTTCTATGTAACGATTTGCTATAGACATATATATCACTTCCACAAACTTCTAAACAAAAAATTATTCACAAAAAAATATCATTAAAAACTTTGGTTAGAAGCACCAAACAATTAAATCTTAGATTACATTTTATTTGACGTGATTAGAACCCTTAATAATGGTTTAACCATGTCACCTTAATTAAATATGCTTTGGAAACATGACAGTGTGCTTCATCAGGTCTGATGTGCACTTCAGTATGTATCTTGATGAAGCAAATTCGAACATGTACGAAACATCGGTACACAAAATTGGGAAACATGGAAAAGTCCAAAATTAAATATAAGCTTTCCGAATGTTGGTCTGTTTTTTAATCTGTTATTGTTTAAGATTTTAAAATTAAGTTGTACCTAAACGACATTATCAGAAAAGATATTTTGAGAAAATTTGTTCCTGTGTTTTATTCATCCGCAGGCTCGGAACGAATTAAATTTGAAATATCCAATATGTGTCGAAGATCACACTAACCCTGATGAAGCACTTTTCAACATTTGCGTAATGTCGACAAGAAAGCTCATTTCAGAAAAGTAACTCATTTCTTGCCGTGAAAATTTTATGTTTATCGAATGATTAGGCCACAACGAACAAGGAAGTAATAAAAGAAATATTGTTTATGTCGTCAGTTCCATAAAAATTGAGGTTCAATTGTAAACAATTTCTTGTTCATTGTGGCCTAAATATGCAATAAATACAAAAATGTTAAAATCAACAAACCTCGATCTTT
This sequence comes from Trichopria drosophilae, assembly GCA_030407085.1. Lineage (NCBI taxonomy): Eukaryota > Metazoa > Arthropoda > Insecta > Hymenoptera > Diapriidae > Trichopria > Trichopria drosophilae. The sequence goes on along the minus strand of CM059585.1, from coordinate 115,741,837 downwards.
TCTTGCAATTCATCTCTCTATCATCATCTACTCATGTATTATGTCATATCGAGTATTTTTACTGACATTTAGCAAATACTCTTATTTTCTTTATCAGAAACGTATTGGAGTACACATCAGACCTGATGAAGTACGCAATATTATTCATAGGACATTGAAATCAAAATTTCGGATCCGGCGGGCATTGAAAATAAAAAAAGTCTCTTAATCAACAAATAATAATCTTACAGAATTCAGTTCACCATTTCTAGTTTATCAACAAATATATTCTTTTGTTTAACTTAAAACACATAAAAAATTACCAACGACGGAAAAGGAAAGAAAATGGAAAGACTTTGCGGAGGAGAGACAGGCGTGTTCTTGGTGTCGTTGAACTGCGAAACGACAAGACCGCGCGTTGTCAGACTCGAAACCCGTAGGAAGAACTTGTTCGCTACCGAAGAATGATTTATTAAATACCCGAAGAAACCCGAAGAATGCATAACGATATTCCTAGCGTTGTTCTCGATTTTATTTGTCCACAGTATACATTTCATTGTACCTGGAATCTTAAGCAAATTTCAATTTCAAGTTTCGCTACTGCAGCAGCCGTACTGGTACTCGCGATACGGAACGAGTGGAACTCCTGCTCCAGGGAAAAAGAGATTGTTTACCGTTAAGAAATATCTACTGGAATATGACGAAACAAATATATCTTAACCGTAAAGTTATCTGTTCAGGCATTTTTTATTTCGGACAAAGTAAAATAATCGTACTTTTTACGGATTAGCTTGAAACGGGATTAAAACGCGTATTAAGCGAAAATTGGTTTCATGAAAATCATCGAAGTTGGCCTACCTTATTGATCGTAATTAAGAATATGGTACCTTTGGCCGAGTGGGTTAAGGTGTACGAAATGTAAGAAGTTGCCGGGCGGTCTCGGGTTCGAATCACCGTCGAGGTAGAAACTTTTTTTTGCTTGTCCATTTTTAAAATTTTGTAAACGTATTTTACACATACTTGCATAAAATATTGCTCAATGAACGCGCGAAAATGTTTTTTTTGTACCAATGTGAATACGGACCTTGTCTTCGACTTGAAGAAGTAACTTATCTACGTGTGTATGTTTATTTACCTCTGTTTCATCGAAACTGCTATGTAGAATAAGATAAACATTTCTTTTATTCTAAATTTGTTAAACAACCATGACAAATTTATAATTTTAACAAAAAATACTAAAGAAATATAAACAACATTTTCAAAATTTGTTTAAAAATGTGATTTGGTATTTCGTAGAAGAATAAATATTGACGTGAAATATACTGTAAGCTCGCAATATCCTTCGCAAGCGAATGCCAATCGTGGGAATTAATAAACCGTAAAATTACACCGGAATTTCGGAAACCTCGATGCAATATCGCGAGTTTCACCCAGATGACAGAATCAGTTAAAATCAAGCGTAAAATCATCGGAAATACACCTTGTTACCATAAAAAAATTATTAATTTACAAATAGAACTCGAACGTGGAAAAACTGGTCAAAATGGAAGAATTTGTTTATTGACATTGTTTATTTACGTGTAATGACAACAATTTTGAATTAATGTGAATTCGAAATTATCGGTTACCACCACAGATACTGTATCGCGGTTTGCGACGTTGCAGCCTCCGTTGCACGATTCGAACACAAAGAAAATGTCAAGAAATAAGAACAATGTAAAATATTAATAACTGAAAAATATTTTTTAAGTACGAAACGAGTTTTCTCTTCGTTTTTGTCTTCGCGTTATTGTGTGCTATTAAAAAATAAAAAAACTTTTCAAGAACCTCGTTCTTCACCCTGAGTTGTTGACGTCTGTTAAATTTGAAACGTCCGCAATCGAAATGACATTGTCATCTTACGTCCACTCTTAATCTCGAATAATACTCGTTCGCCTGTAAATTCCGCAGCCTTTTCACTTCCCGCCCTTGCTAGCCATTAAAAAAATGAAAAATCGCCGGAATAAATGACGCATTAAACGGAATGACTCGCATTTAATCGCCGGAAACTGCATTTCGGCGTAAAAGCATTCTGTGATATTTGCGACGTAATGCCAACGCAACAATGGAAAGCTGAAGCTACAATATATTTCTAACAGTCGATTCATAAAATTTATTGTACGCTGTCTAATAACTCTCAAGCATTTATCGTTAATTACGCAAATAAATACATCTTTTCTACACGGAAAGAAAGAAACACGACCGAGTCCTGTCTACGCAGCACTGGTTACTGCGTGGCCGGTTCGCAAATACTTTTTATTTCAACTCACTATAACTCAGTCAATTTTGAGAATTTTGAAACGAATAAAAAATGAAATTGTTCATTACAGTTTCCCAGATCTAGTGCAGAAAGAAAAAATGATATATCTTAATAAATAAAAAAGTTATTAATTTTTTAATGCAGAACTGCGAAATTTGTGTTTTTGTACATTCAGGCGCTTCGTTTATCGAGCGAATTTCAAGCATCCGAAAACTTTCAGCGGGATAGTTGTTTATTAAGGTATGAACAAATTTCCTGGAAAGTTTCATCTCCATTGCATTAATAGTTTAAAAGTAATGAATGTTTAATGTTGGTTGTGGCCTTGCGCGCATCGCCGTGGAACACATGACGCGCTGGCCGTCGGCCGCTACCTATTTTAAACATTCATTACTTTTAAACTATTAATGCAATGGAGATGAAACTTTCCAGGAAATTTGTTCATACCTTAATAAACAACTATCCCGCTGAAAGTTTTCGGATGCTTGAAATTCGTTCGATAAACGAAGCGCCTGAATGTATAAAAACACAAATTTCGCAGTTCTGCATTAAAAAATTAATAACTTTTTTATTTATTAAGATATATAATTTTTTCTTTCTGCGCTAGATCTGGGAAACTGTAATGAACAATTTCATTTTTTATTCGTTTCAAAATTCTCAAAATTGACTGAGTTATAGCGAGTTGAAATAAAAAGTATTTGCGAACCGGCCACGCAGTAACCAGTGCTGCGTAGACAGGACTCGGTCGTGTTTCTTTCTTTCCGTGTACTAAGCTTTGTACCATTTAATGGAATTTTCAATGTTTATCCATCATTTTCATATTTTCGACTAGTTCCGACTTTTGTCGTCCTTCCACGTAATTTTCAACCTTATTGTACATATTCGTTCATAGCCGATTGAATACGATCATTCTCGTAAATCTTCGTGTATAATCGTCAACTACATTCAATACTAATTAATACCCGACCATAGACGACGAGTTTCTGATTATGTTTTTGTTTACCTCGGATGAGCTTTCTTTCGCGCCAATTTTCATGCATTTCGTCAATACTGACTTATTAAACATCGTGTATTTCCGTCAACATTCGTCGATTATAAGAAATTTTGCTCAATTCCGAACAATTTTCTATCGTTTTTGGTCGTCTTTAATTTTCATTTGGTTGTAGTGAATGTTGGTTTCTAGTTTTTATATTTTCTTTGCTGACCGACAATATTCGTTCATTGTCTTCAATCTTCGTGTACAATCGTTGAATGTAATCAGCAGAAGTTATTACACGTCGAGTTTCTTATATTTTCGTTACCCGCACAAGACATTAGGCCTTTCAAACTAAGTTTTCATATATTTTCGTTCATATTAATTGATTTTTTAACTCTGTGTATTTCTGTCAATATTCGTCATCATTAATTACCCTCAATAATTCTCATCGAACTCCTTTCATTTTAATTTTTCCCTCATTTTCGACTTTTGTACTTTTTGCATTGTCTGACATTTTTCATAATAATTCTTTCGGTCATAATCGTCAAAAAATGAAGTCTTTCCTGTCACTTTTATAAATTCGTTCATCTTCGACAAATTTCGTTAATTGCCGCCGATCTTCGTGTGTTGTCGAGTTTCATCCGATGTCGTTGTTATCCATCCATTTTTGTTATGTGCTTCTATAAATTTTTGTTTTTTTAACTTGTTATAGGTCCTTCGGCAAACCTCGTGCATTTCCGCCCCATTCGTTAGTTTCCTTATTTATAGTTTTATATTTTTACGTTTTCGCTTATATTGGTTAAATTTCGTATATATTCGCCGGGTTTCGGGCATTTTCGATCCTTTTCGGACATTATCATTTGTTTTCGTTCATTTTCGTTCACTGTCGCATATTATTCGTTTGTTTAGGCATACTAACCCCCCCCCCCCAATATTTGCCTCCTCCGTCTTCTCTGTCCTTTTGTAACCCTTCCAATATTTGCCTAGTGAAAAAATGTTTCCCCCCTTCCGCCGACATACAGTTACCGAACGCGCATGCGTCGACCAGAAGAAATCAGTTTAACCTTACATCGCGCATGCGTAATGTCGCCACAGAATTACAGCTCCGTGAGAAGTGGTGGGGAACAGCAATCGAGGGGTAAGGCAAATATTGGGACGGGGCTAGTGGCAAATATTAGGGGGTAGCAAATATTGGGAGGGACTACTGTATTCCTATCTATCTACAACATTATTCGATAACTATCGTATATCATCGTATATATTCGTTCGTCTTCGTCAAATTTTCGTCCATGTTCGTCAATTTTCGTTCTTTCTCGATAATTCCATTCATTCGCTAATTCCCGTCGTATATTTTCGTTTCTTTCGACACTTTTCTTTACAGTTTCCATTTTTTAAAATTATTATGTATTACTCTTATTTGGATTCCGCCATTTTGCCCATATTTGTTGGCTTTCGTCATATCTTGGAGTTTAGCGACGCCATTTTTACCTCCTTCGTTTTAGCGCGCTTAGTTCTTGCCATAATTGTCAATTGCGAAGCAACGATCGCGTTGTCCATATCGTGGGTCTCTGTTCGAACTTTCTTAATGGCCACGTGTAGACAACGATTCCTGCCCATATCGAACGAGAAGAGCGTTGGCGGCGAAGGCGTTCGCGCGAGTTCGAGGCCACCCACGCATGCAAACACAATCCAACGTAGATTTCGCATATATATGCATATATTATATATCTGTGTGTGTGTGTGTGTGTGTGTGTGTGTGTGTGTGTGTGTGTGTGTGTGACTGTATGTGTGCTTGAATTTGCTCGCGCGCGCTTAGCGCCGATGACGTCTCAATTAGTCTTACTTAAAGTCTTTGACGATGAACGAACAAAATCGAACCGAGCCGAACGCGACCGATCTTGCGAGACGAGAGCATTCGGAAACTTCCAAGAATTTTCTGGTTTTTTTAATCTGGTTCAAAGACATCCTTGACTCTGGCCTTTCCGCTTGATAACGTGCCGCCATTTTATTGCTCGTAACGTAATTGTCTGATTCTTGAGAGCGCATTGTGCTCCAACTGTGGAGATCTCCTTGTTGCTCTTGTTCTCGACTTTATTTCGAGTTACGATGATTCAATGCGTTTAGAGTCGTTTACGACGTTTTTTCTCCTTTTCTTCTTCTGCTACCTTGGTAAAGGTTAAGATAATCACATCATTGCGCTGCTGCTACGAAAACGACTATTCTTTCAATTACGAGTTTAGCAAAAATGGTCTACAGACCTAAAATCATTTTTCTGACAAAAAAGACTGGTAAACACAAACAAGCGAGGTATAAATACGTATGTTTATTTTCGACACTTTCGGGTCCACAGGTCAACCTTTACCTAACCTAAGGTTTAAAATTGGGTACTGGTCTTTATTCTTTCAAAGGATACTCGACATGTATAGGTACGTACATGTGCCTCCATTTTCATCGATCCATTTCCTGATGAAACGTTGATGTAATGATACCGCGCAATCTTAAAATACACAGTATCGACGTTCTGTATAAATTTAGAGATAAACTTTCATGACACCAATTTCATAACTGAAAACATCTTCTATTTTTATCGCTCCTCAATTTCCTGAGATAGTCACAATATCGGGATTTTTTCGAAAGTTTGCGATATTTGCTTTGTTCCATTTCATCGTTCAATGTTGGATACGTTAAAAACTGTATGAAAATATTTTTTTTCGAAAACTGAAATATTTTAAATTCTTTATAATTAATTTTTCACATTTTAATGGAAACACAAAGATTTTCAAAATGGCTTCAATCTAACGTATTCTTCTTATCTTACAACAGCGAAGGGTTGCATGTAAGATATTCTTTAATATTCCTTTTGTAAGCTCGGAAAATGTAGTGATCAAACTTTTATGTCGTTTGTTGAATACTTTATAAGGCATCGCAACAACGTTGACCATTTTGTATTTATTCTACTGATGGAATTAAAAAGACAAAAAAATTCCAGGCTTGGAACAAACCTAACCAAAGGTTTGTGAATGGTTGAACAGTTTCAATGTAATTAACCTCACTAAGAATATTTTGGACAAGTATTTTTAAATTTCGTTAAAAGATACACAAATATTCTAAATTCAGCGAATAAGAAAAACAATGGTAATAATTTAATATTTACAAAATTAGAGGACATTTTTGGTTATTAATATTTTAGTAACTTTCACAAAAAAATATTTTTTCGTGCAAACACAAACCGTACTATAATAATAACTAAAAAGTCTAATAAGAATTGAAGAAACAATCTCGAAAATATACTTATTCGGTTATAATAAGTACGTAAACAATAGTTAGTATAATTGAAAATGACTAATCTTATCAGCCTTTATCATAATAACTATTTTCCTTCTTACTTGCATGTATTATTATTATTACGTCAATATTTTGTTATAAATATAACACAACATGGGATTATCGTGTACTATTCAAAACAGATCAAACATAAATAAATCTGAATGTATCGTAGAGGTGTATGAATACTTTTATTGCTAGATTCGTCACAGAAAATAAGAAAAGAATTAAGAATTGACTAGTAAAGTTCATATGTTTTAATATTTTATTTAATTAATTTGACGATGGGTATTAATCGCATTGAATTAGATAGAGAATTGAATTTTTGACAGTAAAGTATTTAAAAAAGGTAAAAATATGGAATATAAGTATTTTGTATATAAAATTACACTAAAGTAATAATTTTAAGACAATTTTTGTAACTTCCGACTAAAATACAACTGCTTTTAATATCAATTTAGTAATGAAAAATTTTTTCCCAAAAATTAGTGCACTACTAAATTCCTTAAATTGAAGATTATAAATTTTAATATAATAAATATTTAGTTTCGGTATTTATATTATTCAAAAATTCACAGTAACTCAACATTCAAATTCAAAAACATTTGTCAACCATTCGAAATAAGTTTAAACGTAATGGATTATTAATAAGATTCACGGAATTATAATTTTCTGAATGAAGTACATTCGTCAACACATTTTGCATTTATTAATATAATTTATAAATTTTTCTATGTGAATTCGAAAAGCGAAGTTATAATATTAATTAAAAAACAAAAATAAAATGTAAATCCTGTTTTTTTTCCAATCTGAAATAATTAAAAAAAAGGAACTAATGTGTTTAAAATTTTAGTAACCATGATAAACAGAATTATTCATAAATTAAACATTTATTTTGAATTTTTATTATTTAAAAAAAAACTAACTCGAAAAATTCGATGCGTCCCGGCAGGAATCGAACCCAGAACTTTTCGATTGCCCGGGAATTTTTTGTTAAAACATCTGCTTTAAACATTACAAACATTAATTTCGACACGGCGTCTAGTTGGGTAATGAGTTTCAGGTATTAAAAGAAATTCATAGAAAAGTATAAAAAAAAACAAGGTTTGGTATTTTTGAATTCCTTTTCGGTAAATTTTACTATGCAATTGTGAACTTTTAATAATACCGAAAGTAAAAATAGCAAAAATTCTAGTAATTGTGACTAAACTAATAACAAAAAAAATAAAAATCAATATTAAAATTAAAATAATACCATTTTACTATAATAAAAATATTGTATTAATTATTCTGTATATAAATATTTTCCATGTCTGGAATAGTAAATATTATTATTCAATTATGAAACATTGCTATTCTGCAAGTCTGTCCTCAAATCCCTATTGGAGAATAGTCATTTCCTATTTTTTAAAGATATCCTATAAAATTTCTTTCGGTATAGCCTTACTTCAAGAACATCAGAGAACACATTAAAAACTAAATATTACCAGAAGCTTCTCTCAATATTCAGAATACTCGCATAATTCAAGAATATTGTGAACAAATTCTCCAAAATACAGTCAAATTCTTTCTAACTTTAAATCGATATTTCCTGAACCTATTCAGAATATTCTAGGAATATTCTCAAAATACAAATATACAAGAAGAAGTCTCATGGGTTCAAGAACAGTCTCGAAAACACAAGCAAAACCCTCGCAGTAGTAAATCGATATTCCCAAAACCTTTTGAGAAAACTCCACCAGTGCTTCTAAATATTCTGAAAATGCAAAAAGAATTCTGCCTTCTCACGCTTTCGAAATTAACCCGTCACCACATCCCACGAAAACAGCGCCCTCGAAAGCAAACAAATTCGACAACAGTCGCAAAAAGGATGTCGATTAAAGATTCATTGGCTAGCATCTCCTCCCAGCATGAAAAGCCAGCGTGAATCGAGCAATCGCCCTTGGCTCCATCCTGGCTCCAAGACGGGTGGGCCGTCTCTTGGAGGCGAGACGTTGCGCCATATCAGACTCGCGTTTTGGTGGAATTTCAGCTTTAACCCCGAAGGTGCGGTTCTCAGTAAGGAAATAATAATGGCAAAAGGGGTTGGTTGGTTGCAATGGCTCGTGACGCAAAGCTATACGACGTTGCCGCGGCGGCGGTATACCCGCTGGAGGGGGGAGGAGCCTCGTCTCCCGGCGGGGAGGGGAGCAGGAGGATAACGATAAGGAGGTAAGGGAGGGGGACGTATTCTTCGCCATCCTCGTCGATGTCCGCGCGCGTCGTACTCGCTCTCCCTTCCACCGCCCCTCGACCCCGCATCGCCCTTCCCCTCACCGCTGACCCCCTCGCCCAGGTCCCCCCAATCAACCCACCCAATCATCTCCCCACCCCACCTTTCATGCCCGCCGCCGCGTCGTTGCGCTGCACGAGTCTCCGTGCGCTCCCCCTACCCCTTGGCCGCCCCACCCCACTTCCCTGTTTCTCGCTTCCCCTACCGAAACGGCGACGCTGCCGGGTGTTACATAATAGGCGCGCGCGCCGTTGCCAACTCCCCGCGACGTTGCCAGCTCTCGTTTTTTCGTTCGCGATACCCTGGGCTGACTCCGTCTATAGGCCGCCTTGCTTATGCACACACTCGCCACATATACGCGAAGCCTGGTCGCCTGAGCGAAACCAGAAGTGCAGCGCACGAAAATTCAACAAACCGAGTCTATATACATGTATGTAGGTGCATGTGCAACGTCGCCCTGCATTACGTTACCTTTGCGAACTTTTACAAATTTCACCTGAACGCGCCCACCCAGCGCCAACCAGCCAGCGCCTCGTATTTACGAGCGCGAAAAATCGATGAACGCATTACGTTACGTTTGCATTATCGTGGCCGAAACAAAAAAAAATATATATCTTTACACGGGACTTGTGTGTCGAAGGTCGTCGTATCGTTGCAAATAAATATTAGTCCGCCAGAAATTACAGTCTTACTTACACGTAACTACCTGTAAACATGGGCATTTACGATAGCCGAGTTTAGTTCTGGGATGTTTACGAATGTTATTAACTTAATAGGTTTATTGAGGAAACCTAAAAAAAATCGACTTTTAACCTAAAACTTCGTGCTGTAAACGCTATCTAGTAACTGGAAACTGGGTTTTTAGTTTGACATGAAATGCCATAAAAGTTCTGTTACGTTGAAATACATTTTTTTAATACGGAACCTTATTCTGGAATTTTTGCAAGTTATTTAATAAATTTGGAATCATTGTATACAGAAACAATCCGTTAATACCACTGTAATTTTAATTAATACAAATTCAGTTCACCCACTCGAAACTGGAACGAAAATATTTTTAACGTTTGTTTACGTATTCGTTTATTTACATCATCGCCCGCATATAAAATCGAGTTACAGTATACGAAACATATTTCTAATTACGTAATTCGCAATGAAAACAGCGACTTATTACATAGTTTACTATTATATAATAAACTACTGTTCATTTATCCTTATATAAATGATTTATGCGTCATTACTTCATTTCAGAGGACAGAGACATAACACTATAAAATGACATAAAAATAATAAAAAGATTGTGAAGAAAAAATGACAAAACTATCTCACAGTTAAACATTAAAAAATTATGTAAAATTAATAGCAAAAGGAAATAAATAAGAAAAAGACAAAACAATCTTAATATTATGTTAAAAATGCATATTGGAAAATATTAAATTTAATAAATTTAATACATTTTGTACACTATTTAACATTAATTCCAGTTATGCATGTTTGTAAATATTTTATACTATTTTTACACAATTTTCAATCTCGTCAATTGATAAGAAAAAATCTGGCCCCGCGGAGGAATCGAACCCATGCCTCTCGATGATTACGCGACGCCTTAACCTGTACGCTAACTTGGTTAAGAAATTATCGTCGTAATGATTTCAATATTGTGGAATTTGTCAGATAAATTAGTTAAACGTAGATAGAATAAATTAAGCATAATATATTAGAACTACGATTAATATGTAAATTTATTATTAATATACCATATTAATGAAATTAAAGCAATTTATATTGAACTTCATATATTTGAGTATATTAACAGTATATTAAATATATAACAATTTTAAAAGCGTATTTAGAGATAAAAATAATATCAATAAAAATTTCCGGGTTTAATTCTCGGGATTTCTATTGTTTTAAAATAAAAATGCAATAAAAAATGTGAAATGATGCATATGGAAGAAAAAGAATTTTAAAAACTTGAAAACTGCAGACTCGGAAAATAGAAAAATTTGAAGGATTATAAAGAAATATGGCGTGCGGCGCATGGGAAAACATTACGCAATGTCAACAATTACTCAAACAACAGTCAATTTTTCAAAAACAACAAGATGAAACGCTTGAGAAGGTATCCGTGGCAAATGAATGGGATTACCATAAATTACCATAAAACACCTTCCAAAGGGTCGTAAATCGTCGAAACCATAAACACTAGGCTAACAAGTTTCCTCGAATACCCCAAAAACATCTCGGTCTTTCTCGGAAAAACCTCAAAACATACTTCCGCCAACTTGACGAGATGTATTTTCAGAATCCTACAAATGTTCAAAAATCTATCAAAACACTTCTTGGAAATATTTTGTTTTTTTTTATATTTTTCATATTAACGGAACGGAAAATAGCCGTACAAAATTTTCCGCTCGTGTGTTGTGAAATAACTTGGAAAACATGTAAAATAATAAAAAAATGAATGCTTAAGAAATACCTAAACATATAACAACGATAAAAATATACGATAATATAAACAATGTGTATTTCGATACGAATTTTATGGAAATATAAATATTTCTATTTTACATTTAACAGATTTTTTGTATACAAAACAAAATAATTATGCATCGTGTTTTTTACCGTTATTGAGAAAACAGCGCCGCGTTGCGGTAAGTTTATAAAGTTGCGTTTTTAAAAATGTTTTACACACTTAAGAAAGAACTAATGTAAACTTTTTTTCTAAATTATATGCATTCGTTTAGTAATTGACATATTTTGAAGATTTTTTTCGATTTTTTTCAACAATTACGAATGAATTCTTATAAATATAGTTACAAAAACATTTCTAACGTTGTGAATGTTCAATATAATGTTAGGAAAATTACGTGTCGTATTTTTTTCTAATTTTACCTTTCGAGGGCAAAAACATGTCCTGCAGGAAAACTTTATACATTAAACATGAAAAATTGACTTTACTAAAAAATATTTTCTTTTCAAACTTACATTTTCATATGCCAAGGATTCTTTTACATAAACTCCCTCAAAATATTTTTGAATTTATTTTGGAGAAATTACCGGATGATTTCTTGAGACTATCCAGTGAATAAAACAAGACAAAAAAACTGTAGTAAAACATCATCGATTTATTAAATTAATAACATTCTTTTTATATTCGATAAATAATCACGACTATCCTTGAAATGTATTAATAGGAACTAAACATAACAAGTCTGAAATATCAGCAATACCTTCCATGCACATCAACCTTTAACGTTACCATAAGAATATCTCTTAAAGTTGCAACACCCAATTAGCCCCTCTTAAACAAAACGAGACATTATCCATAAAAATATGTTAAACTTTTTTAAGATGTTTTTACCCATTGATGACCGACAACATTTTGAAAAATCCACGAATGAGTTTCCGTCAAAAATGATTTATTTCTGACAGCTTTGACTGGAATATTCCGTAAGATAATCGTCCGATTAGTATCGTATTGTACTTCGGAAGATTCGTATATTTTCGAATTTTTAAGTTACGATTTTGAGGAACTTAAGGTGCTTTTGGGATGTGCGAAATGTACGTTCACCTTTAAGTCGTGCGTGGATCGTTACGAGGTACCGCCGTGCGGCCGCGCGCCGCCTCTTCGGAGCGGGCACGCCGTGCCGTAACCTGGAAAATGAATTCTCCGAGCTGAGAAATTACAATGTCTTCCTCTCGTATGGGTACTCCCAAATTGCTTTCCTCCTTGTGTGGCCAGCGGGAAGGGAAATCAGAGCCTCCACAGTGAAATATGCAATGTTTTCGGGTGGCCAATTTTGATCGATTTAGTCAAAATCAAACTTATTTTCCTGTGTAACTCTCAAAATACAAACACTAAATGAAAATAACGTCAATTTTACAACATCATAACGATTTGTTAGGTTAGGTACAAGAGAATTTTTCTCCACTATCAAGAAAGTAGCACCACATGGCGGTAAACGTCTGAAGTTATGTTTTTATTGCATATACTTTGTAGTCTATCGAAATTATGTAAATAGTAAACGATATTCGATGATTTTATTCGAATTTTTCTTGTAATCGATTTATTTTGAAAGGCAAAATTAAAAATATTGTCTGGCATAATTCACAAAATACCAACACTATATGAAAATAACGTTAATTTTACGATGCGTTACAAAGAAAGTTAAGTAACTACAAGAGTATTTTTCTCCACTATTGAGAAAACAGCGCCGCGTGGTGGAAAATTTCTGAAGTTGCTTCGTTAGAGTATAAGGTCTTTAAAAAAATATAAAAGTGAGTGTTTATTCCACCAGGAATTTCGTCCTGGCGTCCTGTAAACGATATATTTTGAAAACGTCTTTAATTACTTGTAATTCAATTTTTACCGATGCAGTCGAAAGTAAATTTCAAAGAAAATATCAAATAATTGAGTAATTTAGTCCACTACCGAGAAACCGCCGCCACGTTGCGGTGAATTTTTGAAGTTGCGTTTTTAGAGCGTAAATTTATTTGTTATATTAAAGTTAAGAACAATTATAATCATCAACAATGACATACCTAATTTTCCACAATTCTTTTGTATTAAATGTACTGTTATGATTTTAAAAAATGTTTTAAATTATTACTATAACTGTACTTCCCGGACATCCGTAATCGCGGTTATTGTTTGCCATCTACTAATAGACGATATAAAATTCTAAAAGTCACTTTCTAACGGTTTCGACTAGAGATAATAAACTTTCAACAATAAATCAACTCGAAATGGCGTCGTACGACAGAAGTCACGCCGAATCTATGTCACAGAAATTTTCATCGCAAAAACAAGTTTAAATCATAAAAATGTCTGTTTAGATCTAAGAATTTCTATGATTAAAATAAGTGATTATAGGAGACTTTATTTTGTATTTTTCTTATGCAAAAACATTTATTAACTATAAATTTGAAAAATAGGCGCTGTATTTTCTAAATTTGGGTAATGATCAGCAAGAAATAAGTTGTGTTCAATTTATGAATAATTTAAAAAGCATAAAACGTACACAGAAAAAATAAGTCTTAAAATTGTTTTATCTTAAATTCATCATTAGGTGAGGCTTAATTTCAACCCAAAATTGCGTTAATTTTCTTAAATTCAGTTAATATTTAGGCTTAAAGTCTTACTTCCAGACGATAAAACTGACTTTCAGTCGATATTTTGGTTTGAAATAAGATTCGTCCGACTTAGATGCCATAAGCTCGATAAATCTTATTTTAAGCCAAAATATCGTCTAAAAGTCAGTTTAGGTCACTGAAAGTAAGACTTTAAGCCAAAACACTGACTGAATTTAAGCAAATTAATGCAATTTCGGGCTTAACCCATTAACATTTTTTGCACTTCAATTTCAATTAAGTATTTCGAATGAAAATCAAACATCAACAACATTGAAAGGTATGTATCGTACTATTTTCAAGGTTGCTCTTTTCAATGGCGCTGTCAAAATTGAGCTATAGTAATTAGAAAATTAAATATAGCGATTTAAATGTAAAAAAACGCAAAAAATCGGTTATACTTTTGAAAAAAAAAAACATTTTTTTCTCATCGAAAGAGTATGTTCGGTCACAAAATTCTTTCACTAAACGTGAAGAAAATAGTTGTAGTATTAAAATATATTTTAAAATATTAACAAAATAACATCGCGATCACAAAATGGCGATGGCAGTGAGTAATTTCTTTTTAAAAGAATTTTTTTCATGAAAACTATAAACTCTAGACAAAATTTTCTACGAAATGTCTTAAAATATATCAAAGAGTATGCCCAAATCTTTTCAGAATATATTGATATCATTGTTGATTTTTTAAATTTTTAGAGAAACGAAATTTTTAAAAAAGACATTTAAAAAATCTGAAAAAATCTTAGTGTATTCTTTGACAAATTCTAAGATAATTTTGTTCTAAGGGAATTTGGTTTAAATCCTACAGTTTTCGACAAAAAAATTTATTATTCATATTAATAATCTTGTTTCTCAATAACTATAAACTTCAGAGAAAATCTTCTTAGAACAAAAATATTTTAGAATTAGTGAAAGATTACTCTGAATTTTTTGCAGATTATTTAAATTACTTTTTTAACCATTTCGATTTTCTTAATTTTCGAAAAATAAAAAATTATATCAAAACATTCTGAAAAAAATTGCGAATATTCTTCGACACATTCTAAGAAACGTTTGTTCTGACAACATTTTTTGTACAGTTAGAAGTTTTCATGAAGAAAATTTGTTTTAGAAAGAATAAAAAAAGTTTTAGAAATAAAATTCTCACTGCGGTCGCCATTTTGTGATCATGATGTTAGTTTTTAAATACTTAAAAAATATATCTCAATACTACAACTATTTTCTTCATCTTCAGCGAAAGAATTTTGTGTCGACAAATACTATTTCTATGAGAAAAAATGTTTTATAAAAAAGTATACCCGATTTTTCTCGTTTTTTGACGTTTAAATCGTTATATTTAATTTTGTAAATAAGATAGCTCAATTTTGACGATTCCATTGAAATTACCGATATCGAAAATAACAAAATGCATACATTTGAATTGGTTTGAACGTTAATTTTCATATGAAATACTTGATTGAAATTGAAGTAGGAAAGTTTTTCACTTAAATTTCAATCAAAAATTTCATATGAAAATCCAAGTTCAAATAAATTGAAAGGTACATGTCTTACTATTTTCGGGGTCGCTCTTTTCAGTGCTGTTGTCAAAATTGAGCTATCTTAATTAGAAAATTAAATATGACGATTTAAATGTCAGAATAACGCGAAAAATCGAGTGTTCTTTTTTATAAAACATTTTTTTCTCATCGAAAGAATATTTGTCGTCAGAAAATTTCTTCATTAAACGTGGACCCAATAGTTACAGTATCAAGATAAATTTTTTAAATATTAAAAAACTAACATGGTGATCACAAAATGGCGACTCCAATGACAAATTTCTAATTAAAACTTAACAATTGTTTTTCTTGAAAACTACGTTTTAGAATGAGTCAAAAAATGCTCTCAAATTTTTCCAGAATATATTCTTAAAATTTTTTATTTTTCGACCAATCGAAAAATCGAAATTTTTAAAAAAGTCGTCCAAAAAATCTGAAAAAATTTGAGAGTATTCTTTGACCAATTCAAAGACATTTTTGTTCTAAGGAAACTTTTCTGAAGTCTACATTTGTTGATAAAATGAAATTACTGACTGAAAATCAACGTAAATTTTGTAAATGCAAATCTCGAATTCGACCAAAACGCTCCCACAAAAAAAAAGCCCAGAAAATTTGTTTTTCCACGTTTTTCGTATCCTAAAAACGGTCAAAACCAGGATTCAAAAAACAGACTTCTAGTGGCTTCGAAAGACGCCGTCCATGTGACAAAGGATGAGCCCGAAGAGCCACGGAGAAGCGGATCTTGGCAAAAACGTGCAAGAAGAGAAATAGAAACGAGAAACATTCGGAAAGAGATGGAACGAACTAGAAAATAAAAAGAGATGGGAAAGCCATCGATCGTGCGAGACCGAACGATCGTAAACAAGCAGCATCTGTAGTATAGATGGAGAGAAATAGAAACAAAGGGGAACAATGGAAAGAGGGACCAAAAGAGGGAGAGCTGAAGAGAGAAAAAAGACGCAACGTGACACAATTAGGTCGAGGTGGGCCCCACATATTCCGATTGTTCCCCCTCGGGCCGCGAAGGGTAAGACCTTGAAGGGTACACGCACACGAACCATTCCCATGTAAAAGCAACAAAAAAAAACCACACACACAAAGGCAAGACCGCACGTGTACCCATACAGGCTCGTATAAAGGCACGCTGTGGCTGGCCCCGAGCCGTTGCGACGTTGTCGCTCTTCCCCAAGCGAGGCATTTTGGCAACGCTGGAAAAATTCTCCTTGTCTTTCGGATGCGTTCTTAACGTTTACGTGTATTTCGGTTACTCCTGGAAATGGAGGCGATTTCGAAGGGGTAACCGATCGCTGCCAAGACCCTTCCCTTTGTGCCCTACCCTGCCATTCGGTAATTGACTCTTGAAAAACAAACAGGATTTCAAGTAGCGTGTAATAACACTGGATTTCCGGTCGCTCCGAGGAATTCGTTCGCTTCCTCTTTCAAATCACGAAAGATTTTTGAAAAAATGATACTTTTTGCTTTTTCATCCTAGGTAATGAAGTAATTTTTTCACTTTTATATTTCCCACGATCGTAAATTTTACGAGTTTCGTGGCATTATGGGCAACTCATTGTCTTAGACATTAGCATAATTGGACAAAATGCCCAATTACGCCTAAGCACGTGGTCGTATTGTTCGACGGCGAAAATATTCAGTCGTAAAATATTTTGGTGCCACCGGGCGACCTTTTTTTTTTCTCGTTCGAAATTGACGGCGATGAATTGTAAAAAGCGAAACGGCACATCGATTCTTCGTATCCTTCGAATGTCTCCTGTATTATTGGGCCACCATTGTATTCGCGTTTTACATTTTTGCATTCTTCCGAGTATAGGTCACGTACTATTTTCTTCCTACGAAACATTTGTTACTTATACATAATACGTTTTTTAGTTCCATTCTCTTCATTCACGTAGGTACTTATTGTACTCGTGTACTTTTTGTGTTACGTTCTGTGACGAAAATGTGGAATACATGACAATGCCGATGGAACACGAATGGGAAAACAAACAACGGTGATGAAAGTAAAAAACGTTGCGAATAATGGAAGTAAGTGTTAAGTAATTAACGTGGGTATTCAAATGGAAATTAACGAAATATCCAAAAAAGAAAGACATTCGTCTCGAGATGGAGACAAATACATGTAACCGGCGCAAAAATAATCTTCATTTATATTCGGTAATAATCGGTGTACATAAATGATCACATACTTTTTCGGTGACCGGCACTGCAAAGACCATTGCCCTGCTCAGCAAACAAAAATTAAACAGGAGTATTACTGGTTTCAAGACATCGTCAGATTGGTAATAATGTTGTTCATATTCATGTAGTAGTTACCTATCACCTACATTGATGGTGATCAACACCACAAATATAGATTGCGCATCGCAAAGATGCTTTACGAACATCACCGTTACTGGTTCAATCATCCCGTCCGATATTATCATTAGGCCATCTAATGATTAAGGATCGTGTACCTTTGGTGATAATTGCTCTCTATATACGAGGTCATCTTATTTTTCGGTGATCGGCACCAGAAAAGCACTGCGCTAAATAGAACAAAGAAGCCGCAAAGACACCACATTACTTGGAATAATTTTGTTCAACGCAAGGTATTCACTACAGCCATCATTGTTTAATCATGGTGCTCATCTTGACACGGATATTTCCAGTGACAATGTTCTCTGTAAAACCTGTCACCTTCTTTTTCTGTGCTCGATACCAAAAATACACTTTGCGTTACACATCGAACATAGATGCTATAAAGACACCGATATTACTGGTCACAATCTTTTCAAAGCACGATATTTACTACAGCCAAGTTGTGTTTAATCGTGGTGCTTATCTTGACATGGTCATTTCCAGTGACAATGCTCTCTATATAACTGATCACCAAGTTTTTCGGTGACGGGCACGACAAATCTAATTAACCGCAAATTTCAAACAAAGGATGCAGACAATATGACTGGTTTCTATTGTCATCATGTAAGAATTTCACGAAAAATACGCAAAATAACGAAATTGTATCTAACGAACCCAAGTTCTAACGCAACAGGCCGAATGTTGCAATCTCAGGTAGAATTTCGCAGCTACCTACACCTATGCAGGTATGATACAAGCACTTGAGGATACGTTGGTGCGTGTACGGGGAAAACGAGAAACGATATGAATCTTGCGTGAGAGAGCGTGTCTCGAAATCAGCGTCAATAAGCGCAGGTGTCGCCGCCACCGTATTTCGCCGTCTCCAAGGCTGGCTGCTGTTGGTGATGTTGGCTATAAGGCAGTTCCACCAACGAAACAGCCTCTCTCCGGGCGTCGAATGCTCGTTGTAACAGTCTTACGTGAAATAAACACTGGCAAGAAATGCAACGGCCACATGTCCGTGGTGGGGATCTGGTGAATGAACGAAGGGAACGCGACGTGGACTTGGGTATATTTACTCCAACATCGACGCAGCCCGCTGTGCACGCCATTATTGTTGTCATTATCAACTTATATTAAGGCACGCTATTCTGATTATTAAAATTGTTCGTAAAGATTCAAAGATTAATATTACCCAACTTTCCGCCAGTTCCTTTCAATCCGCTGGTCTGGAACATCTATACGCTAACGCCGAAGAGTTGTAGAAGAATTATGAGATATCGACCGCAACCTATCGAACCTCGTTTGTTCAAAGCAGATAAATATACGAGTTAATTAATCTATAGGGAATGGCGTAAACTTATCGTTACTAAGTATATAGATAACAGTTGCAAGTCGGATATCCATCATCATGACACTGAAGGTACGAGCTTGTTCGTTAGCTTTCCATTAGCTAATTACTAGGTTGAAGGGGGGACTGAAATGCCAGGTGGCGTTGGTGCGAAAATAAAATTTGTGCGAACAAAACAATCGATTCTAATTATAGAAAGCCTAGGGAATCGAACCATCAGGCCATTTACGATATTCCACAGATGCTGCTGATCGTGCTCGTTTCAATAATGCTTTGTTATTATCCCAATGTAATCTAGTTGATGATAATTGATTGGGTCAGTCGCCATTATTATTAACGTTTGAACTGTCGATTGTTAATAATTATAAAGAATTTCCTCCTGTCCTTTTTATTGACAAGCCTTGATCGCTATCGGATTGAATGTTCACAGATCCATAAACAGATTCTACAGATTGTGCCCAGCCCCCTGGGAACTGGTCACGAACTAAGAAATCACTGGCCACGTCAGCTCAAAACATGGTATTAAAAAAACTGAAACATTTCGGGGAATCGAATCAATAAGTAATGCCTTGTACCGAACCCTTTTGTTGCCAAGGTAAAAGGAAGTGAAGCGATCAGCCCTAAATTTGGTTGAAATCCTTTTGATCCAATAATGCGTTTCGATCACCATTTCGCAATCCAAGATTGACCATTTTTACAAATCGGCTATTACCATCCAACCCTCGTGGAAACCCTCGTACCTCTAACGTCGCCATCGGACGATTCCCGTAGCATTACACAGATTGAAACATCGCATTAAATGCGCTCACGCATTTCCACAAACGCAGCGCCCCTAAAAAGGGTCTTATCTCCGTCAAAATAATCGAATGATCGTGTAGAAACAACGCCTTAATCGGGTCAAAACCCTCGAAATTATCCGAACAAAGGCGAAGACCCGATCGATAAAACGCCAGTAGGGAACATAGGAAGAAAGAGTTGCCTTTCCAGGGACCGTTCGAGGAGGGCCATCTTTGTCTCTAGATGGCGTGAAATGAATTGCGAAAGCCACATAGACAACCTAGTAGACCTAATCTTTCTCATAGTATGCGTAATGTTAATTCGTTGGCAAAGAATGCGGAAGGTCACTGTGCGAGGCAGTTCGATAAAAAGGACGGTGAATATATTAAACAGCTGCAGTCGCTTGGTCTCTGGCCTCCTTGTCACCAGAACTACCACTGGAGTAAGCGAGGCAGACAAAGACCCATGGACAGTCAGGACGACAGAGAAAGGGTAATAAAAGAAAGGGAGTAAATGCGGACACAGAAGCAAAGCTCGCGTGACTCGAATTGGACTCCTTGTTTCCGTCCCTGTCTCATTACAAGCCCTTCTCTGACAATTGGCCAGGATCAGTGTTGGAGAGAGACAGAGAACGACCAGTTCGGTGGAACTGAAAGGGTGAGGCTGTAGTCATCTTTGCCTTTGACCAACGACCGAGTGCTCTTTTTCTCGATGACTGCTGGCCAGCGATAAAGACTCGTCTAATAACGAAACTGGGTTGTTTGGGGTCCAAATGAACTCTTTTCTTTCTGAGACTCTGGAGGATTGGCCACGAAAGGACAATCTTTTCTTCCTGAAAATTCCTTTTCTGAAAGAGGCTTTAGGTTAGGTAAGGTTAGATATAGTATGGCACACCCATCACCTAATTTTGCTGTGATCGACTTTAAGAAATAGAGATTACGCCTAGATTGAAAACAAAGGTGCCGCAAAGACATGAGTGAATTATTTCAATCATCACCCAGTAAGATGTTCACACACGGTATTATAGCATTTAATCGTCTTAAAACGGTCATATACTTTTTTGATGACCATCACTGAAAGTATATTGTCTGATCATCTACTTTTTCGGTGATTGACCCTAGAAATATGCTTTACGCAACAAATTACTGATATAAATCATTGTCAAACGCGATGTTACTATGGCCA
This sequence comes from Trichopria drosophilae, assembly GCA_030407085.1. Classification (NCBI taxonomy): domain Eukaryota; kingdom Metazoa; phylum Arthropoda; class Insecta; order Hymenoptera; family Diapriidae; genus Trichopria; species Trichopria drosophilae. The sequence goes on along the minus strand of CM059585.1, from coordinate 115,720,648 downwards.
TCTTGAGGCCAACCATTATAGTTCTCACGTCACAGACATTTTCAGTGACATTTTCGCTATATATACGCGATCACTTAGTTTTTCAGTGACCGACACGGCGATTTCGAGTTACTTTTTCATTCGAGAAAATCTACCTCTCGATATATGAAATTTTACTTTTCTTTATTATGACTTTTTCGATTCATCGCAGCTTTCAAAGTAGAAGGACGACTACTTTTTTCTCTCCAAACAGTGAAATTGTAGCAAAAAGTTTTTACCTCGGAAAAAAGTAAGGAAATACCTATTCGGCATCTGTCCGCAAAAAAAATCAGGTCGTGCAACTGAAGGCAGGTAAACTTAGCTACGTGTGTGTTAGTATGTTGACAGAGTCTCTCGGGCAGGTCGACATTTTCAGGCGAACTCGCACACGGAAGCTCCTCGTCGGCGACGTCGACGTTCTTCTCTTCGTAAAGGAGTTGGTGAAAGTCAACGAATCGTTGTGTACACAAGATCTGAGAGTCAGCTTAGAACATACGCCTAAACCAAACAGGCATTTGGGAAGAGTAACTGCCAAACCTAGTTATTTTTAATCTTTTGCTCGAAAGTATAAAAATACATTTTTTTATTTATGAAATCAATATTTTTTACCTTTAAATTTCATTAAAATTACGTTGCATTTATCGTTATTTTGTTTTTATTGATTGTCAATCAATAACCTTTTCCCCTTCCCATCTTTTTACATGTTTATATTTTAACTTCCTCTGATACTATTTTTTTAAGTACCGCTTATTAATTACCGTTTGTATTTATTACCATGCCTTCGGTTTAGTAAGTAGTAAAGATAACACTCGTAAATAATAACAGTTCCATAACCTCATTCAACACAAATAATAAAAGAAAAATAAATTAAAAGCCGCCTGTTTTGAACTTCAGGACAATTTTATGGTAACAAATTAATTTGACGTACCAGTCGTAAAAATATTTACGCGAATCCTTTTGTGGTAATTGCATAGCCTTTTGTGGTAATTCCTTATGGCAAAGCGGTTATTATCCATGTATAGGCCAACGATGGGAACAAAGTGCACCTTATACACCCCACGAAAATAAAAATTAAAACTTGTGTCGTTTCGTGCGTAATGTGCTCTCCAGCACGATATACCAAACTTTATTCTTCCGTTCTTGTAAGTGCGTTTACGTCAAGAACAGATGCGGGCTTTTAAGAAACGCGTTAAATTTAGTAAATTACCATCCATCATACACGAATGACGCACGCATGCGTCATTCACTTTAGATTGGCCCACCTATTCGATGATGTGTATATATGCGTCAGCCCACGGTAACAACATTGGCGTTCCTATGATCCTATAGAAAGTAGCTGGGTTTTTCCAACGTTCTTTCCGCTCATAGACTAAAAATTCTCTTCCTCTTTTTTAAGAAATGATTATTGCGCTTCGAAAATTTTGTATTCAAAAGTACATGTTTTTTAATAAGTACTTTTTTGAAAATATTTTTTAATGAATTTAGCTAATTTTTTAATAGACCCCATAAAATAATAAAACGATGTTTTTATGTCAGTTAGTATGATAATTTGCACACTGACTCAACGACTAGTGAGGGAAATCGCATTTCCCGCAAGATGTACGAAATTCAATTAACAATCAAATATACAAGAGTACTTTAAAAAATAAAAGGCGTTCTACGTGATTTATAGCTATTTTAATGAAATTTGTCATCTGAGTTATTCGTCGATATTTTATCTGTTTATATCTTCTTTAATTTAAAACATATTTTATGCAAATGTAATTTGAATAGAGACTGATATAACCGTTAAAAAGCGTAAAACGTCATTTGTCTGATGTCCGTTGAAAATATTTCTTCGAGAAGGTCAACGAACGTTGTAATACCGTTCCTTTCACTGTTTGTCATTCTCCAAACAAATACTCTTTAATATTTTTTAATTTACAGAAAATTCTCACATTTTTATTAGAATTGAAAATTAATGGCAATATTGTTCATTAGAGATTGACAAATAATTCATAATTATATTATAAGTAGCATAATGAAGCAAACGAAACTTTTACTTTAAAAATAAGATTCTTTATACTAATTTAAATTATTTTTTAATTTTTTTGAAAAAAAAGATGAGGCCCGACCTCTAGTGTCTTAGTGCGCCGGGATTTGAACCCAGGACCTTTTGAATGCAGTAAACCATAAGTATCTTTAATTTTATTTAATGTGACACTATGAGAAATATTGAATTAAACATTGTTGCTTTAATTTTGTAGACTGATGTAACAACAAATATTTTGTTAATCTACGTTATCTTACATATGTATTGAAAATTTACATATTAAGAAATAAAATATTTATATTAAGAACAATTGTTTGATAACAGTATTTTAATATCCATTATATTACCGCATCAAATCTTTAGATATTGAGTATCGGAGATGCGTTCTTAAAAGTTAAGATATTAAAATACATTTATAATCTATATAATTCTATAAAAACTGGAGTATATTGTTCAATCTTTGTTCCTTTCACGTTTTCACATGTGTCATATGTATATTTCTTATTAGTAAGAATATAAATAAATTAATACCAAAAATTTAAGTAGTAAAGATTACTTAAATGTTGATAAAAGGTATTTAAATATAACTCTATATGAGTATAAATTTACGGTTACGATTTTTCCCAAAAATATTAAAATATCACAAATGGTTTTGAAATTAGAATGCGGTTGTGACACCAGCTTATCAATTAATTTTTACATCACGAAAATAGTGTATTTACTTTGTGTAAGAGAATTTTTAATATCTGTTATATTACGGGTTAACATCTAGGTCTTTCATGCCTTGAGATAAACACCTTTAATATCTCTGTGCTTATTATCTTAGTATATAAACAGATAATATGTATTTTAGTACCCAATATCAACTATGTTGTGGTTTAATATCTGTATCTTAATCAATAACATCTTATTTCTTCCGTGTACTTTAACAATTTTCAAAAGTAATCACGGCACAATATTTCACAAATTTCTGTATTTGAACGATTTCAACATATATACGTGTAACAACTATTATGTCAGTTCTTAATATCTGTATGTTAATTCTTATTATCTCGTTTTTTTCCGTTTACTTTTACCATTTTAAACAATTATAATCCGATCCCTTGAAGAAGTTTATATACTTGAATGATTTCAACCCATTTACAGATAATATCAATTATGTCATTGTGTAATATCTGTATGTTAATCCTTATTATCTCATTTTCTCCGTGTATTGTTAACACTTTAAACAATTATAATCCAATCTTTTAAGGAAGTTTCGCAACTTTATACACTTGAACGATTTTAATCCATTTACGGATAATATACATGATGTTATTGACTAATATCTGTATGTTAATCCTCAATACCTCTTTTTTCCATGTATTTTTGATATTTTCAAACGTTAAAAATAATGATTTCATTAAATTTCGTAAATTTCTATACGATTTCAACACATTTACAGATAATATATATTATGTTATTAGATAATATCTGTATGTTAGTACTTAATGTCTCATTTTCTCCGAGTAGTTTAAACATTTTCAAAAATTTTAAAACAATCCTTTGAGGAAGTTTCGCGAATTTTTATATTTGAACTATTTCAGGCCATTTATGAGTAATGTTTTTTGTTTATTACTTAAAATCTGTGTGTTAACCATTAATATCTCATTTTCTCCGCGTACTTTTATACGTTTTCAAACCAATCCTTGTATGATATTTTGTAAGTGTTTATATTTGAACTATTTCAGCCCATTTATGAGTAATGATTATTGTTTATTGGTTAATATCTATATGTTAATCATTAATATCTCGTTTTCTCCTCTTACTTTTACATATTTTCAAACTTATCCTTATATGATATTTTGTAAATGTTTATATTTGAATTATTTCAACCCATTTATGAGTAACGTTTATTGTTTATTGGCTAATATCTATATGTTAATCATTAATATCTCGTTTTCTCCTCTTACTTTTATATATTTTCAAACCAATCCTTGTATGATGTTTTGTAAATGTTTATATTTGAACGATTTCAACCCATTTATGAGTAATGTTTATTGTTTATTGGCTAATATCTATATGTTAATCATTAATATCTCGTTTTCTCCGCGTACTTTTACACATTTTCAAATCACTCATTGCATGACGTTTCGCAAATGTCTATATCTGAACTATTTCAACCCGTTTATGGGTGATATCAATTATGTTATTGTTTAATATCTGCATGTTAATCATTAATATCTCGATTTCTCTTTGGTCGTATAATATTTTCAACATTCGGAAACGAATCATAGCGCAAAATTTCGCAAATTTCTATATTTCAACGATTTGAACCCATTTAGACCGAAAACAAACAGGAATTCGCTGGTAACAAGAAACCATCGGCTTTAAAGTGGAAAAGGGAGGCTAGAGTCGTATATAGGAGTTGTTACGCAAAAGTCGGGTCCACAATGAGCTGAAAAATCGAGGCACCTTCCTACGTTCGTTTCAGAGAGTGACATAATGTGCCAGAAGGCAATGCGCGACAACCAACTGTACTCGCGAAAGTAACTGAGTGAGGGCATACGAGCAGATAATGGGTGCGACAGAGACGAACTCTTTGATACCGACTCGTCTTACGGTGTCGCGATATTCCGTTCTTCGTTCGAAATTTTAATATGAGAATCACGTAACTCCAAGAGCGATACCCTGTTTATTAAATCGCTACTTCAAACTCTTACGTAATTAAATCACCAGTTAATAACGAATTTTTGAAAAACTTTGCCTTTATTCTAATATTGAAATATATAAAGCAAAAAATAGTAGTGCCTTCGAAAATACATTTTATAAAATTTCATATTTTAACTTTCAAATCAATAATTTTATTTCGACATCGTAAAACATTCGCTGTTTGTCTAAAAATGGCTTATAAGCACATTAGTTAGAATGGAATTCCAAAGTAGAGTCAAACTACGTCTGAATTTCTGAAAAAGCTAATTAAAAATTCATCAATGCCATATTCGTTAATTGGGAATTTAAGACGTTGAAAGTTTGAATGAATAACTTTTTAAAAATGTATTAAAGCATAGAAGAATATGTAAGCATGCGTCACTTGCGGAAAGTCCAAAATAGTTACAAGATAGTAGAATCTAAACGGAAGTTGAGAAATTACAGAGGTACTAGAGTAAATAAAAATTCTATGCGACAAGGAAAACAAATATTTTGTAGTAGACTGTAAAGGCATTATTGTGAAACAAATGGAGTATTTGGCCTTCGTTTTAGTTATTTAGTGTAACGAATTTTAACGAAAAAATATTGTTTAAAGAATTTTGTTATATTTTTAAAAAATTATTTTATTTTTTAAACTTCTATTTTTATTTTATTTCCCATGTCTACTAACCCATTAGTCTACATTTCAGTTTAAGTAGATACACATAAATTTAAGTAAATACCATAAACTGAAGATAGAAATATCTTTTGCTGTTTTATTTTAAATAAGTATCCATTATAATATTTATTTTTGCATTCGATACTTTTTTAACAATAATTTATTTCTTAGATATCTTAATGTTTATTTCTTTTCTCAGCCATTTATTTCATTTTAACGTTACAGTTTTGCGTGAAAGGAAATAATTACTTGTTATTGAGAATCGATTTCCTGATGAAAACAGCGATTGCGTCATCGTTTCTCGGTTTATATTTTGTGTTTCGTTAGCATTTTTACTGCACAAACGTAAATTTAGCTATCGGTGTCATAAAGTTCGACACATTTAAAAAAAAACTAGAGTTTCCTAAAATTAAATAACTTTAGTAATCGATCGGACATTTAATAAGAAAAAACATTTTTTGTACACATCCGATGAATTTTCATAGTGCTTACGAAAAATATTTTTTTTACACACGTTCGATACATTGTATTTTATTAATTCTTTTCAACAAAATTGTCAATAACCTAAAAATTGCGTAATCAACATCAGGCTTGGAAAAACCACCACATTGTTGCTTCGAAACGTTTTTGACCACGTAACCACTTCTCGCGAAACTGCACAAGTGCGAGGCGACGTAATGTTCCTCCAGCTTTTTTTTATATATCTTCAAAAATTTCAATCATTACTTGTAAAAAGAAAGTCGAAAAGTTCCAAGGCAAAAAAAAAAGATGGAGTATAAAAAAAGTATCATGCACAACGGCGATCGACTCGCGAGCGAATGGACGACTCGTCGATTTCCTCTGGCTGAGGCCGAGTGTGGAGTCACGAGTTCCTCCCTCGAGGGCCGACGACGAGGACGCCCGCACTCGGCGGCCATTGCGCTAGAAGGAGTCGGAGATAGCCGAAGACTCCTCGTAAGAATGCGACGTTGCCGCCGCGTAGGTGTCACGTATGTATACGCTGCCGCGGCGCAGATAAGGCGGCGACGTTGCCGGATCGTGCCAGGTACAATGCATATCTCGTTCGAGAAAGAAGAACTCGTTGCCAGACGGCGAAACAGGGTCGTCGTATAAAATTTTGGCAACGGCCAGGAACGTGCGCAGGTGCTCGACTTGACTTTCAAATCGTTTGTTCGATCGAGACGACGGGGTCGTTCGCTCCTCAGCGACTGCCGGAATTCGCTTTGATGAACGCTACGATAAGTCTATTGACGTTTTATGCCTTTATTGTCGATTCCGTAAGAAACCCTCCGTTTTTCGACTCTTTCGAAACAATAGGGATAGATTTGTCGATGCCCTTACTAAAATGCATCCAAAATATTCTGAGAGATGCACGGTGCATCATCTACGGAGCGAATGGTCGTTAGACGTCTTATTCACTGTCGATGAATCGGTAGACATTGATTTAAGACGAGTCTCGTTTAAAATCATACCTCGTTCGGAACGATTAATTCAGTACCTTTTTCATTCACGTAAACGATCGATTTTCCGAGTCATTTGGGCATCGAAAATAACAATTGATGACACCAGCATGGGGCATGATAATAGAACAGGAAGCAGATAAGGAACTTTTTGTTTATAATCAATAAGTCATTAATTTAATTCATTTTTTGGAAGTAATTTCTTCATATTACAATATTCATTCATTGCCTTCTTTCTTTAGACACTAATTAAGTATCCATATGATTATTACTGAGGTCATTTAAGGGTCACGTCAAGATTTTGGATACGCTTGGAGCTTCAGGAGTTGCGAAAACTGCGAGTGCTACCACGGCGCCTATCGGCACATTGAGTAATTACATTTCGTAAGCAATAAATAAAAATGTACTTGTAATACAGACTTTGAGGGTTCATTACAAGCGTCAGTGGTCCATGACTAATCGCTCCGTCAAAAATTTCCCCACCATGTTTGAGATTGAGTTGGAGCTCGGTCGTTGCTTTCCCTCAAATCTGCCGTGAAATTTTCCGAGATTGCCAGGAACATTTTTCTTGGCAAGATGCGCGTGCGTCAATAAGAGCATCGTTTGTTATCCCTGTCGCGAAGGGCAGCATTCGCAACGCAATTAAGTTCACCCCGAGTTCGTGTATCGTCCTCGACGTCAGGGGAGTCGCTCTACCCGATTAAAGAGTCTCGTCTTTCGACCCTGATTCCGTTTACCCGCAGCATAGAAAAGGCGTTCTCTCTAATTTCGGCTATCACGAGCAAATAACGTTGAAAAACTTGGGGAAAAATACATCCCCCTAAGTTATTATCGAATGATGATTAAAACTTCCATTTCGGAATATTGCTTATGGAACTGTAACTTGGAAAGTTTTGTCGTTTAGCCTCCAGAAATGGGGATACTCGTAAAAATATTCATAAGAATGAAAAAATTAGTTTTTTACATTTATCTTCAAAAATTGGAGGCCGGTAGAAAAATGTTTCCAACAAAAAAGATAGAGCATAAAATTCTCTACTAAAAAGGTGATATACATTTTCTTCGTAATATTTACAGTAATGGCGAAAAAGCCGGTTAAAAAAGGTTAGGTTAGAAAGAAAGAAGGTCGAGAAGCTGCCCCCCTCCACCTTCCCAAAGCGCAAAGACCCTGTGATGTTATTGTTATATTCGTTATAAAAAGATGAAATAGTGCAATTGTTCCTTCCATTCGTCATCGAAATGACCTTAGAAAACTTAAGTCGGATTTGTCAGCCAATTGTCTCGAAGAGAATAAAATACCCGGTTTCTATGAATTGTTTATTTGGTCATAATTTGTCCTCTTTTATGTTTCAGCGATCCTTTTTGGCTATTTCGAATATTTAAAAAGAATAAAAATCGGATAAGAAATTTCAATAATGAATTGTTTCCTTCAGGCTTTCTCTTCTGAGTCAGGCTTCTAAAACATTCGGCGCCGTCAAAGACAAATACGTCTTGATTATATGCTTCAATTATAGGAAAACTTTTATCGCTATTGTTCCCTCACTTTTTTTAGCTACTGAACAGAGCGAGGAGTACGATTTACCGAGCGTAATACAACGTACAATTGGTAGGCAATGTCTCTGTTATACATTGGAAAAAAACAATTGGTTTTCCGAAATATCGACTGTATTTGTACTCGAGGAGAGTGATGAGGGAACGATTTACGAATCTTTACAAAGCCCTGTTCTGCGTAATGTTATCAGCGTTGTAAAGCGCCGAGATTTGGAGTCATTGTATTGAGGCAAATAAAAAACGAGATCGATTTGCGTGAATCACGAAACCGGAACGCGATTGCAATTCGGTTTAATTAATCGCACTTTCGACATTTATAGTTGCAGGCGCATTTTCGAGATTGTTCCGCAGCGTGCTTCGCGAGACCAATTGGATTTGTCTTTGTTACGAATGGAGATAGGTTATAATCAACGACGAGTTGAAGAACATTTAGAAAATTGTTCAAACGCGTCAAGTTTCGTTATATTTCATCAACAGAACTCTAAAATTTAAAACTTAATAAAGAAAACAAACAAGATTGGACCCAAATTTTACCGGTGCAAAGTTACGATTATAAATATTGATTAAATGACCGTGTAATGATCGATGACGCCAAGAATTTGACGAAAAATTGATGATTGATAATTGTGAATGTCTAACCTGAATATCCAACCCCCTGTTTTTAGGTTCTAAGAAGGTTATTTTGAGGTTATGTATATTCAATTAGTAATCACCTTTATTTTACTTCGATTGTTATTAGTCAAATAATCGATATTCCTGTGGGAACTCGCAAGAACCATCATAGAACAGCCATTTTGTTTGTTTTAAACAGGTGCCAAAAGAATTATTGATGAAAAGAAGATTATTGATGCCGTAGACCGGAAATTTGACGCTGTGTTATCGACAGGGTAGTTTGAACGAGTTTCTAAATTTAAAAAGTACACCGATAGCTTCTTTTATATTATAGTTAACCCTCCGCTGCGCACACGACGAATATACAGTAGTCCTCCCCTTATTTTAACTTCTTATTTTAACTGCATCCCTTATTTCAACTCTTTCCCCGGACTGCTGTTTGCGCTTGCGCGTACAGGTAAAAAAGGAGACCACTATATGTATTCTCTCTGTTTATATTCTCGCATACTGCCAGTCGTGGGGATGAGGGGAAGCATTAAATTAAGGGAAGACGATGCCATCTTCCTTGACTGTAAAGGTTAAAATATGAGGAGGACCACTGTATTCGTCCAAACTACAATGTTTCGATTTGGGAAAAGAAAACTGGTGTTCAGGAGGGTTAATGACCTTTCCTAGTAATATTTCCACTGAACATCCTAAAAGTAATGCTGGATCTTAAAATGGACAACTTACAACAGATCTCCATATTGTGTCAGTGTCCCAGCCACGACATTGTTCCCCGTGAATATTCCAATCAATATTAATAAAAACAAGAAACGACAAGAAGTCCATCTAATAAAAGGCAAATATTAAAAATGGAAGGACCGTAAATTGCTTTTCTTCGTACGACCTCTCTCCCCTCGAGTGCTGTACCGACGATATTGTCGTGATACGCGAACTCCGTTTTTCCCGTAAGATCCCCTAACTCGAGTCTATAGCGAGCGAACATCTATTTTCGTCGTTACGCATATTTAAAGACCCGTGGGGTCCTGAAGACCACACGGTGGTCAGAAAGGGTTAATTTTACGACGCAATTCGATTACCGAGGGAAGTACGAGGCGTGTAGCCTTCAGATTTTCTGAATACTTTACACAATAAAGCGTAATTTGCGCAGAAACCAGGATGAACAAGCGACCGAAAATTGTTTGCACCGAGCTACTACGAAATTCGCTGTGGTTGCCAGGTCGACGCGTTTTTTTTTAACTTTCGTGCGAAAGTTCGACTTATTAAAAAGCTTAATTAGAGTGCGTGTCTTTCTGTACGTTCACAAACAATTTTTAAACCAAAACATAAAAAAACTATTCTGATCATTACAAACCCACTGTGTAGCAAGTCAAGCGTTGAATTTTCAAATGCGTACTATCCAGTTAGACATTTATATGCGACACGCAGGCGAACCCAGGTTCCCACAATTGCTCTTCACCCCGAGGAGAATTTGCATATCGTTTATTCTAAACCCTAACCTTCCATGGATAATTCCCTGCGATAAACGACGAAGAACCAATAACAACGTCGCATGAAAACATGAGCAGCGGCGGAGGATATTCCCCGTAAAAGCCCCGCGTATGAAAATCAATAAAAACTTTCGACTCGTATCGGTTCGTTGGGTCTGCCCTTAATTTAACAACAAAATCCCCCTTGCGAATCCCTCCCTCCAGCATGCAAGAATTGGACTGCGCCTAAATCCACTTAATCTTACATCGCTGGGAGACAACCACCTGTCAGGAATTAATGTTACGTTCGTAAATTACGAAGAGCTTCCACCAGAGGTGCAATTTTTTTCGCGTCTCCCTTCTCCGTGCACGTGCGCCGTTTGGTCGAAGGAAGATTCGGGGACCTGGACGAAAAGCGTGTGACCGGAGGTTGTACTTGCAAGTCGATGGTTTTGGTAAAGGTGGTATAAGGGCGATTCCGCGCTTGGTGAGGGAGACACGGCGGAGAACGCGAGCAGGGGCCGACATTGGATGGATGGATGAGTGGGCGGCTGGGGAAAGTTACCGGGGGGAAAAGACGGTGCCGACCGAGAGAGTAACGAAGGGGGGCCGAGAAGAGTGGCATACCCGCAACCCGCACGAGAGACGAAGATGGATGACGGAGATTCGAGTGCGAACAAGAGTCCTCGGCGAGGGGGTTGGGCGGCTACGGGGGAGATGGCCGACCGCGCGCGATCAATATACCAAAATACGCCGGCAACCCACCACACGTATATATACACGCGTCCAGAGACTGCTGTACACACAAATATACGCCGAGGAACCTACCACCGCTCTTGTGCAACCGGCTTAAGCGGTACGGCACATTTTAGAATCAGCCAGAAATGGAATTCGAGTCAATTAACAATTGAACAAACGTCAACGGTCCACTGAGAAAGCTACTGACAGCATCGATCTAAACCGCCAGTGTAAAATTACGAAGATCCAACAAAAATTAGACGATTAATGTTAGTGCGGGACAGGGAAGGTTAAAAAAAGGCGGTTGCCTTCTGAAGGAAGATATACCCCTCCGTCCACGACTTTTCAGCACACCAGAGAATATGGACATATGACTTGAAATCCGCGCGTTACATCATTACAAGACTTTTCATGTATGGCATTTTGAGTTTAATTTTACCTGATTTGAAGAGTCAGGAGGCATATGCTGGCCCTACAGTTTAAAGTGGGTTCCGAACCACTGTTAAACTTGCTAAAACTATTGTTGGTTCCTAAAGGCGGGTTCAAAACATCTCAATACTGTAACTTACTGTATGGTAAACGTTACCATTGTCAGTGTTGGGTAGGGAAAGAAATTGACTTTTATCGACGTTGTCCGAAGCCTAACGAATATGTACAATACAATTTAACGCTACTTAATTGTTTGTGTTGACAATTACTGCAGTGAATGGTGATGAAATAAAACCAAAACATCGTTAGTTCGTTGCGTATATCAACAATAACGTTCGGTTTTCATAAACTTCGAAAGGATTCGACCAGACCCGATAAATCCGCCAGCGCATGGTGTATACGAATACTCAAAATGGCGGCAGTCATACAGTTTTTATACTGTATTTTATTTATAATATTCACTTGGTTTTTATGCTGTATTTTATTTATAATATTCACAGGCTGGAATCAGGTCCTCATCATGATGCCTGTGAACAAAATCAGGTCTTGACATGTCCCCTTATCAGGCCCTGGCATATTGTGTACGCCTTTTCTGCTAAGGCCCTGATCAGGACCTTACAATGCCCAATATTTCGCATGCTTTCCAAATTTCATGGTGAAAATATTTACAATAGTATTACGAAACAATAAATTAATTTTCAATGATTGATTACTATCTGACAAGTAAAAAGGCTGCAAAATAAAAAATAAAATATTATTTACACATATATACAAATCGTCTACATATCCATCACATACAACGTGTAAAACCTGCTATGCCGAAACGTTCCTACAAGTAGGCTAATATATGAAATGGAAGTACATTTTCTTAATGGGAATGAAGTAGATGCGCGATCACGCCTAGTGGCGACTGAACGAATTACATAAAATTTAGAAGTTAAAAATTCAGACGTCCTTTATCAAACTCTGAGCAGGCCCCCTGATCCTAATTCCCGGAAATTGAAAATAATGCAAGCCTTATAAATTCATGGTTTGGTCTTGATATGGAAATTCGCAAGCTTCCCTATATCAATTACACTTTATATTAACATAATCAGGGCATATTCAGGAGAACCTGATCAGGATAACTTACTGGAACCAGATCATCTGGGTACATTCAGGAGTACCTGATCAGGAACGCCTTACTGGAGCCTGGTCAGGCCCTAGTACATATTCAGGCTACCTGAATAAATTTCTCGGGTGGTAAAATAAAAATCCGATATTTACTAAATTATATTTTTCTACGTTTGGACCACTTGCGGGTCATTACCGTGCAATTTTCTTCTTTCCAGATTCAAACCCTAATAACTCTCGTTTTCCTTGTTCTTTGCAATAAAGAAAAAGAGCAAGATGAAAAAATAATGGGCAATGCCTAATATACGCATGAGAATATTCATGAGATAATTGCTACATGCGTACGCGCTGCTACTCATATGTATCAAAAGGAAGTAAATTTCTATCACGGGAACCTAAAACCGTGGAGGTAGCCCTGCGACAGTCACGACCGCGAGTAGCGGCAGTTAGAATAACTACAGTATAGCCACGACAATACAGCCTGTCCCCAAATTAACATGCCGAATGGTAAACTTTCCTATATTTCTTTTCATATACAAATTTTTGATTGCTTTTTATTCGAATTTATAATTCTCCACCCCCGAGTACTTTATTGAACGATCTACAAGCTAACACCTCGGACACGCGTGAATCAAATTCATTGCGACGCGACACGATTTGTGCACTTTCCGCCCTAAAGTTCGCACGAAGGAGGCTTATGTTAGAGCACAGCGTATCATCCAATAAAATCCCATATAGCCATAAATAACAAAACGCCCTTAGCGTCATAAGGACGAAATAACCTGCACGCGCGCACTGAAATTTACGTCTTACTCTTTTTTTTACGGTGGATCAATTTTCCTCTTCTACATTTTCATCTGGTACGCTGCACGTGCGAAGTGATTAAAGCCGACGTACGCAGAAATGGATCGACATTTTCTTCGACGAGTTTTAGGCTTCGAACGAATTGATGATGAATTGTTTCGTTTTCGGGTATGACTCGTGTCGATTTTATGCCGTGACATTGTAGAATATTACTAAAAACTTTTCGAGTATCATGTAGCAATAACAGTGCTTAGAATGGGGAGTCTCCACTCAATGAATATTACGAACCGACAAGTACACGTTATATCATGAACACGACAATGGACACCCTGCTGACAATTATAAAAGTATGATACTATATATCGAGCTTTCGAATGGATGTTTCTAAAAGCTTTTGACTCCATTCAACTATGTACAAACGACAATTTTTAAAAGTGAAATTATGGTCCCTTCACATAAAGTTTCTGTGCGGCAAACTTAGTTAACTTGGCCGCCGTTAGATGCACGCGAGGGATGACGCGATATGCCCCTCCCGCTATAGAAAAGAATTTTCGTTTGGTATATGACGATGATCAGAAGATAGTCCGGGAGTACTCTCGATATTTGACTATTGCATATCATATACGCCTTATTGGGAATACCCACAGTCATAACATAGATGTAGCTGGTGTCGACTTCGGCGTCGCAACAACACTCCCCTACAGGTTGATATCTCAGTATTGCAGATAGTCTTCCAGTCATGAAGTCTTGAGTTATTATCAATCAGTCAGGTATCCACAGTACCGTTACTCAAACAATGATGACAAATAACGACGCGTCATATGTTAATGCTTGCCTTCAGAACCAGCGGATGAACTTCGGGTGGAAAACTCGAGCAAAGGTGAAGATCGAGGCCGTCTAAAAAAACTGTGCGCCCGATAAAAGGAGACGAAGAAGAAAAAAAACAGAGCGTCGACATTTCGCAAGTGCATCGCGCAGAGTATCGCGCATCGATCGGTCGACTAATCCGGTCGATGTCAAGAAAGCGAGCTTCGTTATGCAAGCCTCGACTAATTTGCTTACGTAGGCGTTACGTGTCTTGGGTTTCGTATGCAAATCCTTGTCGTGCGCGCAATGAACTTTAAAGATCGCCGGAGACGGTGCGCGCCCCGTATAGGTTGGTAACGTGATTGTGTACATGCATTTAACTATTTGCGCGCCCGTGCACCTACGATGCATTCGTGTATACTCGCAAACACCTATTTGTCCACGAGAATATCCGTCAACGTATACACACACATGCGCCATCTCGCGTATGTACATGTATGTCGCCCACAATGGCTCTGCACGAAAACATTGACGGATGGAGGCACAAGCAAATATAAAATATGCAATCGCTCGCATTCGGAGAAACAACATATATACTAAGGTTCAGCTAACAAACGCGAATACCACCGGATCACGATTGCAACCGCTATATGTTTCTGAAGAACCAGCAACGGCGCGCTCTGATGCACGCCGTCGTATATCAACCTGGCGAAGATAAAAGTTCACGACTCCCGTGTGCATAGGCAGAATAGGAGTCGAACGAGGTGCGGAGCGGCGACGAGGTTAAAAGAAGAATATGGTAACCCAGTGTAATCACCGCGTGGGAACTGGGAAATCTACTGAGCGACCCGATGCCGCTACTTATATAAAAACGTCATAAACCGATAAAATAAACATTCGAAAGTAAGTAATCGCACGAAAGGTAAGTAAAGGGAGAGAAAAAAGCCTTGGATCGTGCCGTGTGTTTCGTTCACCTCTGAGATTTCACCTGTCTACTAAGAAAAAGTACGAGTTCAGCACCGTCATTTATCAGCAATCAATTCGATGAATTCTGCACATACAAGATATGGAATACTGTTTACGAATAGGCTAAATAGTTTCTGGTATTGTCTACCACGTGAGGATTGAACTCGAAAGTGAAAAGTAACAATCAGCATTCAGTTGTCAGATCGGTGCAGTGATATGTTAAACAAAATATGATATGGCACAGGTTCTGCTGGACCGATCCTTAAAGTCCTTTGACCAGATTTGAAATATAAATCCTAATAGCAATTTCAAATGGACATCCTCGTTTAGCTTATCTGAAACTCATGCTTGAATGTTTGATGCACTTCCGCGGATCATAGTAATTATTGTAGGATTAGACGGCAGTTGTTGATTCTTCTTCAGAAAAGATTCTGTATAAAAATGATTATCAGTACTATATTTTTCTGCCATAGTATATGCATAGCTGTAGTTGAAAAATTCCAAGGTATAATCTCTCATATAACTAAATGAAAAATGTATGAAAAATACTACCTGTAGGGACACTCGCAGTGAAGTAATGGGGTTTTGTAAAATGTCTTCCTGGGTTCTTAGAGTCTTTAAATATATTAAATGGAAATATTCTTGAATACAATTTAATATTTTAACTAGTGCCAGTAATATTGTTCACAATGCTTCAGGCTAGTGTAATAATAAAATATCCAAATATTATTCTACTAATTGAAATTTGCAAAGCGTGTATAATCTGATTGCGTTTTCCAATAAACTGCTTTAAGTTTCAGTCAATTTAGTACCATGTTTGCTCTTCTAATCCGACGAAGATGAGAAGAGGCCATGAATAGTACAGCTTACAACTACAATCTAGTTATTAGACACAAGAAACTCACGAAAATGTTAACAACGATGGTCTAAAGAATCCAAATCCCATTCAATTTTAATAGGAGCTTTTATAATAACATCTAAATTTCTAATGAGATGCAATTCCCAATAATCCGACGTGGGATTTGAACCCCACGTGCGCGAATACAATCAGACCCTCCGTTACAACTCCGGCAATTTCGTATTCCATTAGAAACTAAGCGTAATCTCCGTTCAATACGTATTCCGGTATATTAAAAGCACTCGTAATAATAAATTTAATTAAAGTATTAGAAGGAGACCCACTGTTCGAATCCGTCGTAGCTGCGAATTGGTCTGTCGCTTCTAACACGTGCGTGTCTTTAATTAGATTTTACAATCGCGGACCCAGCGTTACATCGCTTCCGAAAATACCCATCACCAAATAGTTGGAATATGACAAGTGCTTGCCAATAGGACGTCGGAAAGACACAGGGAGAGACGCTAAGAGCAATGTCCCACGATGCCTTCGCATTTATTCCGATCTCGGGGTCAGAAGCTCTACTCCGCGTGAGGCAGCAGCCAACGACGCCATTTCGAGTCCGTACCAATAAGGAACACAGGCATCGAAAGTAAAGAACTTAATAAACACCCCAGTTGTTTTCCAAAATCCCTAGGTCCTTTTTTTGAGAAAACATGTTATTTTCTGAACCTAGGACACCTTTGAAACTCAAGAGTAATCAAGGCACATTTCATCAGTGCTGCAATCGACAACGGTATGGCGCTTAATGTCGCCAGCTGTCGCATAAAATGCAGAATTGAGAACGCGCCTATAGATGTGTGTGTGTTCGGTACAGGCATTGAAACGTCCCCACAGCCGCCCGCGTACCGGTGCTCCGGTTCTTCGGTCGATGGACACAATTTACAACGAGGACGTGTGCATCCTCGCATTTGCCTAAAACCTAGGCTATCGATCGATTGCGAATTTATTGTTATGCATATATGCGGGCGGCAGGGGAAAGACAATCCGCACGAATCGATAATACGCGTTCTCAGGAAAATTCTGTTGTTGGCTGACGCTGCATTCGTCATAAAACTGACCAGAGCACAATGACGACAGAATTTCCACGTAAAAAAACCACAAAAGCATGAATTCTACACCGTTTACATTTGTCTCTAGAGATAAATTTTTGCCTGAATAAAAATAAATTCTCTTCCCGTCGTATATTACTATTCAGTTCCCAGACGATGTTAAAAAACTTCTTATTTTATGCATCTTTCGTTACGGTAAACAAACACCGTTTTGGGACAAAGAGCCGCCGTTTGAGCGTCACTGAACAACGTCACCGTTAGTTTTCTGTCTCTGTTCTTCTTTCTCGTGTGGTTTCGTGACTGTCCGGGTCGTTCCGTATTCCACGGACGACTACTCGCGGACCATTTCCGAGGACCCTTTCTTCTCGAAATTACGATTACTGTTCGCGACGAGAGTATCGCGAATAAACGCGACGGAACTCCGGAAGCGCCCGAAGATCCTTCGATTGGGCGCCACTGTGGAACAATAACTTGGGGCAGCGCGAGAGCTCTCAAAATGGCTGTCCTCAGCTATTATTACTTCGGAGAGAGGAAAAAACGAAACGAACGTCTTCCCTCCTTCTTCCTCTAAGGGCGTAGATTCCGTCTTTATTTATTATCCTATTCCTTTTTATGTTTCTAGATATCCGTGTTGTTTATTTATCTTTTCCTTCGCTTCACAATTTTCTTTCGTCTTTGGCCTATTCCGCTTTATTTTAAGACTTTGGTCTCTTCATATTTTACGCATTTATTCCTTTATTATTCACTTGTTTATTACTTTGTTATTTTTTCCAGTTTCTTTTAAATTCTTGCTAACGAATTCTCCATAAAAAACGCTGGCCTATTGTTGTAAAGATATTATAACCTGAGGCAAAAAATAATAAATCAATCAAACTTCTTCGCATTATGACCCTATTTTTTTTATGTTTACCTTTTATAATTTACTCTTTTTCATCATGGTTTCCCTTTTCCAAGTAAACATTCTTTTTTCCGCTTTTCGAACTCTTTTTAAAACTTTTATTATCTTATATATCTGCCAGTTTTATTTTTATCATCAGTTTATATCCTGATAGCTTTATATCTTTTCTTCTTAAGGCTCGCTCAGGACATATATCCTTATTTATTATTAAAAAATAGACTGGAAAATATAATAATAGTTAAAAGTTTATATCATGGTCCTGACAAGAGATTAGATTGTTGTAACGCCTGGATCAATATTGTTATTTCCCTATATTTTGGTTGATTTACACTCGCAATTGTTCTCTTTCTGGTTTCGAATATTCTAGACCATATTATAAAATATTAACTACTCTTGGTCCAACAATGACTAATTCAACTGGATGTTTACTTCATTCAAGATATGTATTATTTTCCTGTCTACAGACCAGTTTCATCATCAGTTCAATTATAACGTCACTTGGTTGCTTACACATTATTTTTCCCGACATCTGTCTTCTATGATTTTATTTCCATTCGCATCGGACACGTTCTCTACACTTTCCATCTGTTTCTTGAATTCCTCTTCCCCCAATGATAAAATCGTACGGAATATCTACTTCTACTGGATATAGAGTTTCGTATATACGCTCGAAACAAAGACACAGTATACCAATATACAGGCACGTGACGCTTTTTTACATCCTAACTTTAACGACCTTTAGGTACCCACCAGAAATTTCCGACGACATTAAAAGGCAACTGCATACGTTCGAAGAGAAACAAAGGAAGTTACTATCTCCTTCATCCTATCGTTATTTTCGACAAAGAAAGACATGGGCGTCCCGAACGTGGAAAAATAACAACAATTTTACTATTACGTCTTTAATGTCTTTGTTTTGAATCTCTTGAGGATATGTTGCATTGGCAATATTTGGAATGAAATGAAATACTTTTTTGTGTTTCAATATTGATTGTAGGGCGCTTTTTGTGACTCTTCTACCCTCTCATATAAATGATGATGTAATGCTATGTCTCGCCAGTACTCTAATATAGGGGGTGGAGCAGAATGTATTTGGGAAATCTCTTGATACACTCCAACAAAAATATGTTGTAGTTTTGGTCGAATTACATTGCTGATGTTAATTTTATCATATTGTAATGCGTCCTTGCACGTGCTTCTTTTTAGTTACGTTTCCTAAATGTACTTCAAATGAAAGGATAATTTAAATTTTTCTATTTTTTATTTTAAACGGTTTTTGTTCTTTTTCACGATTGATTGTCCAATGTTATACTTAGGTTCCTTTTCAATAAATTCAGATTTGTCGAAAGTAAAATCATCTTTGTCGCATCCATCACTGGAATAAAATGTGAAAAAGTCTTCCTAATGAGCCCTGAGCGATGCACCATTTCACTTTTATTTTTCCCTGTTCATCGGCAGAATACCGCTGCATTCATTGCTGGATCCCTCGATGACATAGATGACAGCAAAAAATTGCATTGCTCGTGCAAATTTTTCTCGAAAACCTATAAAAACATGAAGGAACCGATTAATTTATGATTAAAAAACTTGTCATTAGTTTGATAAAATTCCAATATATTTCTTATTAGTCTGAGCGTTCCTTTCTCAAACGCTTCTAACTTTGGCTTTTAGCAACTTAATTTCTTTGAACTCCATCACGTTCATTATCCGGAAAGATAGGACGAGACAAATCGAAACTCCGACAGCCTTTGATCTCCTCCGAAGAGAAAAAGAGTAATGAAACGCGACAATTTTTCATCATTTATAGTTTCTACGATGTTCGAAAGAAGCAAAGAAGATCGCATCCAACTTCTTCGGTCCGATATCGTTCAGTATCCGGCTGGTAATGAATCGATGGACTTTGTAGAAGCCCTCTCTATTAGAAACGCACTTTGCAGTCTGCACTTCTTGTTAAGCCTCGTATTTTTGGCTTCGGTGCGAACCCACAACTTTTTTTGTCTTTTCACAATACACATCGAAAGCAATACTCTTCCTAAAGTAACACACGAGTCTTGATTATATTTTTCACGATTAACTATTTTATCAATGATCTTGGAAGATAGATACCCGTGCAAACACTGTAAATGATGCAATGACTCCAGCTGCCGCTAGGTGTCACCGTAGTAACATGTCATTCCCGTTAGAGAAATGAGTTTCCTTTCGTACATTAGAGAAGAATTCCGTTTCAATACTAACAAATTTTAATATTAGTTCTGGTCATGTACTTAATTATACAATGTTCAATTATGTATTCACTTAATATTTTAGATATATTTTAGGTATAACTCTCACATCAACCGATATGATGTTAACCCAATAAATTATTGGAGATACGAATATCTAAAGGGTATCTTTTATAAAGACGTCGATATATTTCTATGCACGAAATATTGTGGATTATCGCCGCTAGGTGCGGGCGTGACTGTTTTTCTTTCTCATCATAGAAATATGTCTCATATTCCTCCCGCCTCTAAGACCAATAAGTCTTGTGGTCTATTTACTCATATAATTAATTACTTTCCATCAGTTAGGAGCCCACGTATCTTTCCAAGTACAGTCTATCCAAAGTTATACATGTGGCTTCTCCAAAGTTATACCAATCTTTTCCTCTCCTTCCCCCACCACATTGTTTCGCTGAGCCACACTCGCTTCGCGACAGTCACGCACGGAAGCACTCATTGCACGGATATAAACAAAGTTACGGAAGTGGGTATAGTAGGCTATAACTTTGGATAAACTTTCGACATTTTGAAAGAACCGATGGTATAACTTTGGATGGGGACTACTGTACATTCAAATAGTTGTCAGGGAATCTGTCCACAATTAGGTGACAAAATATAGGTTAAAAAATATAGAGACAAAAGATATTCTGACCCTACTACTCCAGTAGTGGAAGAAACTTCACCTGCTAAATCCTTGAAGAAATAGCTCAGAACTATACGCCTACTTTCTATAGGGTATAAATTACATAGGTCTCCGTTCCTTATTTTGGTTCGGCTACTTCTTGCTTTCATCCTAATTGCGGTTCTTTTCTTTAGCAAGAGATTACCTAACCGAGAAAGGACAACAAAATCCATTACCGCCGCCATAATTCCATTATACTCGAAAAACAGACTTTGGTGAAAATTCATGCGGAGTTATGGCCCGTGCCGCCAAAAAAAGGAACTAACCTCCAAACCGCTATTAAAGTCTCATTCCCGAGGACCATTCCCTATGGAAATTTCGACAAAATATTCGTTCTGAAGGCGAAAACGAGTCGTTATCGCCTCGATTCGAACGAGCGAGAGGGATTTTGTTAGATGAAGATGGACAAAGAAATAGAGACGAGAGACTTTCGGAGGCAAAAAAACTAGTCGGTTTCATAGGCGCGGCACTTTGACCTGCTGCGAGGCTTTTCGAGCGGTTGTATGTCCTTCCCAACAATAGAATATACGGCTCCGTGCCGTAAATCAAGGAAGGCCTTGTCGAATTTACATGCTCGAGGAATCCCAAGGCCGGTCCTGGCCCCACGTTTCTCGTTTGCCTCCAACTAGCTTCTGCCGAATTTTATCCAAGGAACTGTACCGAGCGCAGCTTCCACTGATACTGCTCGTAAAAAAGTCGTTTTTTAGGATTTTCGTTGTTCTACGATAAAGGGACGAGAAATAATCTGACCTATTTGCTCTCGCGGATGTTCCCGCCATTTTGTGTACGCTTCGAGAAGATGGTGGAGTTGTGTGTGCGACATTAACGCCTTGTTCAATGCTAAATATTTTTTCAGAAGAAAAACATGATTAAATTATTAATTTTTTGTCGGCAAAAGTAGTTACTCTTGTTGCCGCTAGTCGTCCCTTTGATAATTCAACCCTTCACGCCCATTAACGAAACAAGTTTCGATTTTATAGCAACGAATGTTTACATTTCGTTATTAGCACTACCTGTTATACGGTATATTTGTGACCGTGTGCCTAAACATACATAATCTTTAAGGTTCGTATGAAACGACACCTAAAGTCGATTTTTTACTCAGATTTTTAATCTCTTTGAAAGTCTTAATTCTGTTAGACAATAGGAAAAATAAACAAGACAGTTTCCTAAAATATTGATTTTTTTACCTCAAATAAAACAGTTATCCCTTATTTGCAGTACTTAATCTTTTTAGTTTATTTAGTCATGATTAATTCAATTAATTACTTAGATTTACTCATAAGATTACTTTTCTAGTTTATTATCGGATTTTTAATTATCATCACAGATGGCGTTGGTGCAATTTTTATGGAAGGCAATGAAAAACATTTCTAGCAACGATTCTAAAATTGTCTTTTGTTGTTTTGAGAATATTTCTACACCTGGTGATTCCTGTTGTTTTTCGACGTCTGAGGTTTCAGATAATTAATTTCAAATTTCACAGATGAATATCATTTATATTTTTCAGCTGCTTTTTTATATATAATAGAATTTCTATAGTATATATTTTAAATGTTCCGATAATTTACAAGACAATTCTTGAAAATAATATTTTTACAAATAATTGTGAAGGTATTTTTCTAGCAACAATGACCATAATGAATTAATGTTCTTAAAAAAATGTCACATTCTTTTTTTAAAAAGTCTTTCAGAACTCAATTGAAAAATTTGTACACAGACTGTAGCACTAGTATTTAAAGAATTTTATTTTATTTCTTCAAATTAAAAAAAGTTCATAATTTAGAGATTTTTCTTAAGCCTTCGTATTTGAGAGATCTCGTGTGAAGCTTTTTCAAAATTCATTTTAGTAATACTTCGTACATTTCTATTATATTTGAATTGATTTCTTTACAGTATTAGAACATTGATTCTGAATCATGATATTTTAATATTTCGTCGTCAACTTTCGTTCTATTTAATATCACTTATAAAAGCAAATTTCAAGATAAATTAATGCTTATCGCTATAGATAACCGCATAATTCATAACGAAAACAAGCGTCACCTTTTAGTACTTAAAATAATAATCCTTCTAACTAGATAATATGTTGTTGGGTTGGAAATTTTTAATAAAAATCATCAAATATAAAATTTATATATGCAAATTATTTTGATATTCCACAATTCAATTTTATTGGTAAATTTTTTATTTTTTACACAAAGCGACATTGATGGGTCAGCATCTGTTGAAATCATTATTTATTAAATGACAGAACTAAATTGATTAAGAAATGTTCAAGCTATTCAATTTTCTTCAAGGCAAATCGGATTTTTCACACTCCGTGGAAAACACCTTATTGACATGACATTTCTTTTTAGTAGAAGAAAATCAAAAGATGGCTACGACAAAGAGTCTTTAGTTCCAGGGGATTCCAAATGTCCACACTTTTATTACGTAACAGATTAGAACTGTTTACTTAGTGAAGGTCATTATTTCGACATGGAAGTCAGAAATACTTATCTTTTTTAAGCGGAATTTTGTCGTATTTTCTTACAATGTTTAAGCACATAACTTTTTTAACGTATATGAAATCTTTCTATTAATTTGGTGACCAATTAGTAGGCGCGAATAATCAAAATTCATAATTTTTCCCGTCGATTACGTACATTTTATCGATAATTTTGAATATTCATAAAATTTGTATTTAACAAAAAGATTTTCTAAAAATTTCATCGACTTTCATTATACAACTTTTTTTTTTGGATTAAAATTAACATAATACTGTTCTTCGAAACCAAAAAAAATTTTGTAATTAATTTCAGAAGACTTCCATTTCAATGACAATCGATCGGAGTCAATTTCGCGTTATTTTTGTTTACGTCTTCATATAATTGTTGTTCTCAGAAATGGACTCAGGGTATTGTGTAAATAAGTGTTCGGAATTTAACGTATTACATTGTTCTTCATCGTACTAAGTTCATGTAAAGAACGAAACGTTGAAAGTGGAAAATATTTTTTTAATTACTGAGGTGAAGAATGAAAAAACGCAGAATTATACAAATGAAGCATCAAATATACTGGAGTAGTGCTAAAGTGTTTTGATAATACATTATATTCATTGTAGTTTTAACCTTGAATTTTTCTTATTAATTATTAGTATAACCTTACATTTTGTTTATAATTGACATATGTTCAAAATTTCCTATAAAATTTTAATAATTTAGCAGTTACATAATTGTATATAATAAGTTGTATATAATAAAAAAAAAATTTGATTCATTTAGTAACTGAAGGCTTAATATTTTTTTATTTTTGAAATTAATTTTTCATATTACGAAATAATTTTCATAAGAACTGAAATTTGGATAAAAAATTTACTAACGCCAAATGTTTTTTAGTAAATTATCCAAAAATAGCTCAAATCAAGCACATTAAACAAAAACGAAACATTTTTTTAGATTCTCTGCTTCAGAATATTTTGGTAATTTTAAAACAAAATATTCTTTTTGTGTAGATTTTCACAATAAATTTTTTGTGCAGTTCCTAATTATTGGATACCATTTAAAGAAAAAAAATTATTTATACCCAAGAATATTTTACCAAAATTAAAAAAAGAATATTACTGAATTTTTTCGCAAAAATTGCATAAACAGTTTTTGAATAAGGTATTTTTTTGTCTCGATGGTGTCTAAAGAAAAAATCAGTAACTTTTTCTGATTTTTTGGTAAACTTTATTAAAAAATATTTATCTGTGAAACATAAAACAGCATAAATAAAACTTTCGGAAAAAACAACATTGCAAAAAAATGTTAGTACTAGAGGTATTTTTTATACCCGATTATGAATATGATAGTAAAGATAGGCGCTTGAGCAAACGTACGCAACCATTTTGAAAAAACTTTCCAAAATTTTTCTCGAAGTGAGTTTATTCGTCCAGTCAATGGCAATGTCGTAAAGAATTTCGTGTTCCATATTTTTTACTCCCGACATTTCTCCGTTAGATTAATATGTTTCAAAATAAAATTAAAAAAAATTAAAAAATCACGTCTTTTCAATGTTTTTTCAAAACTGAAGCTCAAACAGAGCGCTAATTTTTATTTTCATACTCGTAATTAGGAGGTAAAAATACATAAAAATAGTAGAGCATAATTTTTTGTTTAGATTGTAGTTTTTCATAAGTTTACCGAAATATAAATGTATACAAATTTTTGTTAACGTTGAATATCTGAATCATCCTTCTAACAAAATTTATTTCTACTATTTCGAAGTATTTTTGCCTTCTAATTTACGAAAACGATCAAACAAACTGAAGCCGCCATCTTGAAAAAATTCGTTCCTTTTTTAACGACATTACTGTCGATTTTACAACAAAATTTCATATAACCTTTTTTGCGCAGTAGTTTATGCTCCATCTTTTTTATTCTTAATATTTTTTCATGTAACTCATATTTTTTAAAATAAATGCAAAAAAACTAAAAAAAATTACGATTTTTTCCTTTTTTTTTCATGATTGTTGCTTCAATATGGGCGTTTTTTTTTCGAAATAACGTCCAACATCTTGCTGAGCGACAATTTTTCAAAATGCATAAAAAATACGTTGGACATTTTTATTTTGAGGTGGCCGAATTTTTCTGAATTTACCCAATTCATGAAGACTTTTTTCTCCAAAATTTAACTAAAAAAAAATCTATTTTTCAAGAATCAAAAAATCGTTAAATTACAGTAAAATGATATTAGATTTCCTCGTAATATCGTTCGATAAAACTCTTAATGGACCCCAAAAGATGAATATTAAATTGAATCTAAACGAGAATTAAAATAAAAGAAGTTAACGTTGCCTGCTACGTTTCATAATTCGATCAGTCGAGAACGTTGGCGAGACGTCCCACACAGAGATAATTAAGATTTCAGGGGGCTTTTCAAAATAACCCCTGGACAGATAAATCCAATTAGCATAGGGGTCTTATTTTGTTTCTCTTCTTCTCAACGTCACTCCTTTACTCGGCCAGTTGATTTGGATGATTCTGAATTGCTTTTTATCCTCCAATCATGGACCATCTGTTTCTGAATATGCCCCTATGGGTAATTATTTATTTTTTGTACTCGACGACCTTCGACGTTCGATCGAAAATTAACTGTCCGGCACCTATTAGAAGTCGAATTAAATAACTGCTGGCTGAGTTGCGACCTCGAACTATAAAAGTAAAAGCGAGTTTCGATTTTTTTTTCATTTAAAATAAAAGAATCCCATGGAACAAATACTCCGTTTATGTTATAATTTTTTTTTTGTTTCGTAAAAATGTTCTTATTTTTCATTTTATGCGTAATCTATAATTATTATTACAGATTCGTGTTCAGGAGGGCAAAATACATCGAAATAATGTAGTTTCAACGCGAAAAATATAATTTTTCCTTTTTTAAAGCTTTTTTTACTATAAAAACGTGTTTTTTACATGTTTTTTAAAGTTTTTTTCAACAACTAGCGGGTAAATCCCTGTTATTTATTGTTGATTCGTGTTCCGCAGATCAAAATACATCGAAATAATGTAGTAGCAATACGAGAAATATAATTTTCCCTTCTTTTACAGCTTTTTTTGCTGTAAAAAACGTGTTTTTTACAAGTTTTTTTAAGTTTTTTTAACAACTAGCGGGTAAATCCTGTTTATTTATTGTTGATGCACGTTCAGCAGGTCAAAGTACATCGAAATAATGTAGTAGCAATACGAGAAATATAATTTTCCCTTCTTTTACAGCTTTTTTTGCTGTAAAAAACGAGTTTTTTACCATTTTTTTTAGGGTTTTTTCGACAAGGAGCAAGGAAACCCCTATTTTTTTTATTGTAGATTCGTGTTAAGCAGGTCAAAATACATCGAAATAATGTAGTTGCAACGCGATAAATATAATTTGTCCTTTTTTTAAACCTTTTTTTACTATAAAAACGTGTTTTTTACAAGTTTTTTAAAGTTTTTTTTAACAACTAACGGGTAAATCCCGTTTATTTATTGTTGATTCATGTTCAGCAGGTCAAAATACATCGAAATAATGTAGTAGCAATACGAGAAATAGAATTTTCCCTTCTTTTACAGCTTTTTTTGCTTTAAAAAACGTGTTTTTTACCATTTTTTAGGGTTTTTTCTATAAGGAGCAAGGAAACCCCTATTTTTTGATTTTAGATTCGTGTTAGGCAGGTCAAAATACATCGAAATCATGTAGTTAAAATGCGAGAAATATAATTTTTGCCTTTTTTAAACCTTATTTACTATAAAAACGGGTTTTTTACAAGTTTTTTCAACAACTGGCCAGTAAATTCCTTTTATTTATTGTTGATTCATGTTCAGCAGGTCAAAATACCTCCAAATAATGTAGTTGCAATACGAGAAATATGATTTTCCCTTCTTTTACAGTGTTTTTGCTGTAAAAAACGTGTTTTTTACCACTTTTTGAGTTTTTTTCCCCAAGAAGCGAGGAAACTCCTATTTTTTATTGTAGATTCGTGTTACGCAGGTCGAAATACATCGAAATAATGCAGTTAAAATGCGAGAAATGTAATTTGTCCTTTTTTTGCTATAAAAACGTGTTTTTTACCCTTTTTTTTGAGGTTTTTTTCGACAACGAGCGAGGAACTCCCGATTTTTATTGCAGATTCGAGTTTAGTTTGTCAAAATACATGGGTTTGTCAACACACTTTTTTGTGGGACTGTGTTGTGAAATGATTAAAAATAGTTTAATATTTGCCCTTACTGAAAACTTAGTCCAGTCACTATTTGTGGACTAAACTAGATATTTAGTGATAAATACAACACATTTAATTATATGTTATATATTAATAAGTAAATCTTGTACTCTTTCGCATATTATTTTGTAATATTTACTACTTATTCAAAGTTTTTAGTAATTTTGTCAAATACTTAGTTAAACTACTTGGTAATTGATTTATTTTTCAATATTGGTTTCAGCGTCGAAAGAAAACAACAATCAGTAAGCAAGCTCTTCTCGATTTATTAAATATTGATTTATTCTTCAATGGACGAAATAGGACTGGCAAGGAAACCTGAAATTAAATTTCGTATCGATTCCCAAACCCTCTTCCCTCAAAATCGATCGTTCGAACATCAAATCCGAACCATAAATCAAATTGGAATCGAAAGGGGAAACGCCTCTCCGCTAATTACAAATCGACAGACAGCCCTTCCGAAAATTTCAGGTAAATCCATATTTCTCGAATTTAGGTTTGTTTTTTGCTGAAATCTTTCTAATGTTACGTAAAAGAAACCAATTTTACGCCAAAAAAAGTGTGAAAATTTAGAAAAAGGCTCGTTTTTATATAAAATCGTGTTTTGAATGTTATGAAACATTTGTTTTTTTGTTTACTTTTTTTTTATTGTACAAAAAATGTAAATTATGGTTAAGTTTTTTCAAAATTTTTAAACAAATTTTTTAAAAATCTGTATTGGAGTTTTTAGTACAAATAATTCCAAAATAGAAATAAATTCAAATGTTTTGAATAGTACACTCGAAAATAAAATTCGTTATAAAAAAAATCACAAAAATTTTTAGAAAAATCTCTAAAAAATGCAAAAATACGTTTTTAGATTGAAAAAATTACGAATTAATGGTTAATTTCAGAAGTCCCTTAACTATTTATAATTTAATACTCACTTTACTCCGAAAAAATAGTTACTCCGAAAAATATTTGCTCCAAAAAATAGTTACTCCAAAAAAACGTTTAATCGATGCATTCGTTTGCACGAACAAAAATGTTTTTATTGTACAAAAAATTTTTTAAAAATCTGTAAAAAACATAAAATAATTTGCGAATATATCTGTCTTCAGAATAATTTGGTGAAAGGTTTCTCATAATTTCAGTTAGTATTATATTTTTTGTATAAAAAAATCAACTTCGAGTTTTTTAACGAAAATTCCGTAAAAAAACTATAAAAATCTTGTGAATAGTTTAATATCATTTTCTTATATTTCAATAACTAATATTTCAAAATGTTTTTTTTTGTAAAAAAAATGTAACTTGAAATGATGCTTTTTTATTTTTATTTCGAATTTTTTAATGAAAATTCCGTAACAAAATTCTTGTGATTATCTTCATCTTGAAAATATTTTATTGAATTTTCTATTAATTTCAATTATTAATATTTCTTTTTTTCCCTTCAAAAAGTTATGTTTTTGTAATTTTTTTTCAAAAATTTCAAGGAATTTTCTATAAAATGCAAAAAAATACTCTATATCTTCACTTTATGAACAGTTTGATAAAAGTTTCCTATTAATTAAATTAGTCGCATATTTTTGTACAATAAAAAAACTCAACTTAAAGTTATACTTTTTATCTTTATTTTGAATTTTTTTAATACTAATTCCGTAACAAAATTCTTGTGATTATCTTCATCTTGAAAAGATGTTATTGAGTTTTCTATTAATTTAAATTACTAACATTTCTTTTTTTCCCTTCAAAAAGTTGTTTTTTGTAACTTTTTTTTTTCAAAAATTTCAAGGAATTTTCTATAAAATGCAAAAAAATACTCTAAATATCTTCACTTTATGAACAGTTTGATAAAAGTTTCCTATTAATTAAATTATTTTTTTAGAATTTTTGCATGAAAATTCTATGAAAAACACAAAAATCTTCGACTTTAAATACTTTGGGAAACGCTTTCTAATAATTTCAAATACTATCGTATATTTTGGTTATTTTTGTACAAAAAACTTCACCTGGTGTTTTTTAAATTTTTGTCGAATTTTTTAATGAAAATTAATATAAAATACTCAAAAATCTTGTAAGTATCTTCGTCTTTTAAATAGTCAGATACGAGTTTTCTGTCATTTTGTATAAATTGTATTTTTACGTTTTTATTTCGTAAAAAAATTTCAACTTAACGTTAAGTTTTTTTGAAAATTCTAAATTTTCAACGAGATTTCTGTAAAATACACACAAATATCGAGGGATACCTTCGTTTTGTAAAATTTGACAAATTTCGTTAACAAGTTTTTATTATTTTCGAAAAACTGACAATACTAAAAAATTTTTCATTATTTCCATTCAGTGTTTTTGAAAATCAAGTTTAATTTTTTTTTTGTAAATATGTTAAACATTTGATCTAGTATATTAAATTTGTAAAAAATGTTTCAAACTGAAAAAATTTTCAAGATATTTAGCAAATTTTTCAGTATTAGAAAAATTAGCAGTAAAAAACTGAACCTGATTCTTGAAAAATTTCGGACAGTAAAAATATCCTAACTCACTAAAATTCTTAAATATTTATTAGTAATTTTATCATTTTTTTGTATTAAATCGATTAGTAATATACATTTTACTTATAAAATTCGCAAAAAGACTGTTTCGGAGTCATAAAAAATGAAATTACTCCATTTTTGAAACGGAGTTTTTCTCTACCATATAGCAGCAATTATAAAAATCGTCAATTCGTCACCAAAAAAAAATTTGTTAACAAGTTTTTATTATTTTCAAAAAACTGACAATAATAAAAACTTTTTCATTATTTCAATTCAGCGTTTTTGAAAATCAAGTTTAGTTTTTTTTTTGTAAATATGACAAACATTTGAACTTGTATATTAAATTTTTGTTCAAAAATTTCAAACTGAACAATTTTTCAAGATAATTTATCAAGATAATTTATCAAATTTGTCAATATTAGAAAAATTAGCAGTAAAAAACTCAACCTGATTCTTGAAAAATTTCGGATGGTAAAAATATCTTAACTCACTAAAATTCTTAAACATTTATTAATAATTTTATCATTTTTTTTTATAAATTCGATTAGTAATATACATTTTACTTATAAAATTCGCAAAAAAACTGTTTCGGAGTCATAAAAAATGAAATTACTCCATTTTTGAAACGGAGTTTTTTCGTCACCAATGAAAAATTTGGAGCAAACATTTTTTTATTAAAATTTCAAACTTTTCTCAAAAACTTTAGAATGAAAAAAATACTAATTTAATTCCAATTGCTATGTTTAAAAAGATTAGACATTAAATTTTTCAGGTGAATTTTTCCAAAAAATTTCAAATACAAAATTTCATAATTTGGAGTTTTTAATACAAATGACTCCAAAATAAAAATAAATTCGAATGTTTTGAATATTACACTCGAAACTAAAAATCGTTATACAAAAATCACAAAAATTTTTAGAAAAATCTCTAAAAAATGCAAAAATGCGTTTTTAGGTTGACAAAAATTACGAATTAATGGTTAATTTCAGAAGTTCCTTAACTATTTATAATACTCACTTTACTCCAAAAAAATTGTTACTCCGAAAAATAGTTGCTCCAAAAAATAGTAACTCCAAAAAAACTTTTCATCGCTTAATTTGTTTGCAGGAATACAAATGTACACGTATTGTACCATTACTTACTTTGTAAATAATTAAAACACACAAAAGAAAATCGAAACATCGATTATTTCAAAAATTTTCGTCGTTTTTATTGATTTTTTTTCACGTTTGAAAATTCGTATTTTTTACGTGACTTTTCAAAAAAATATCCCTGGAATTGAAGAAACATAAAATCACTCCACATCACGTCTGCAGTCGTAAACATGATGTTCGAAACTTCACGGCACGCATACTTAAAAAACTTCACAAATCACATCATTTCACTCCAACAAAAACTGTTAATAATCCAAAAAAGGAGTCCAGGTAGAATCGTAGGGGTCAAAACCTGAAAAGTAATCCAAAAATTCTGAAACCAAAATGCTGAAAATTGGCATAAAAAAAAAAAACAAAACTGTGTACATCCGTGAAGGCCCCTCGTATACACGCTACTGTATGGGCGTCAGGGGCCTTCTTTGATTCTGAAATACAAAAATTTGATAAAATTTTTGAAAAAAAAAAATTGTTTTCTCACCGTTTAAAATGTTCTCTTATGCGATCCTCACGGATGTTTTCCGGCAGATTTCCAACCCACAGGTGACGTGTCTCTCTAACCATTTTGCTCCGAACTCTTCATTTGGGATCGGATGTTGTGTTATCGTTTGGCGGCACTGTACGACACACACAACTCTCGGCCCCGCAAAATCAACCCTCCTCACCGCCGTCGTGCACGCGCGCACTTTTTTTTTTTCCTCGATATTATCACTCGGTCGATGAAATTTTTGCACACACCAACTTTTCTTCCTCTTCGGCACGTCACGTCACTGAACCGAAAGAACCAGCAAAAGAGAGATGCCGCACCTAGAACCTCTCTCTCTTTCTCTCGTTACTTTCGGAGAATATTCTCTCTCACTCGTTTTCACGAAGGGTGCAAATTGTTACGTAAAGGCCCCTCCTTTCTTTCTCTCTCTCGCGTGGCACTGATTACGGACAAAAAAAAAAGATCACTAGTCACTGGCCGGCGATGTTCCCGTCGTCGCGGGGAAGTCGCACGGACGCCGACACCGTGCCGTCATCGCGTGGAAGAGAGAAGAACAGCACCTCGAAATTCTTCACCAAAAGCCGACGGCGGTTAATCGCACCTCGAGAGGAGAGGAGCACCGGGCGACGACGAGGGCGACGGCACGCAGCGGCAACGGCGCCGATCCGTCCCTGCCCATTTTCCCAGCAGTATATTTTGCCTCCCTCTCCCTCCCTCTCGCGACGCCGCCGTCTATCGCGCTCTCTTTCTGGACAAGCACACTCTCTCGCACTATCTTTCGCGCACCACCTCGAGGCTGCTGCTGCTGCTGCTGCTGCGTTTTTTTTTTGCACGATAACTCCTTCACGCACTATTCCCTTACGAAAGTATGCGCGCGAAATTAATATCACGATCGATCACATCACTGCATTCGCGATACGAATGCCATGTACACTCGCGGATACTTTTCTCCCGTGACTTTGATTCTATACTTTTGTGTTTAGACTCGATGCGGGATTGCATGCACGGACGGAGCCTGGCTTCGCTCCTTCTCACTGCACTACACTACTCGGAGTGACGTCACCGTGGCGGGAGCGACGAGCGCTGCTGCTGGCCGAGCGAGGGGAGTTAAGCGCGAGCGCTAGGTGGGGGTAGGAAGCCGACGCCATCGCGAGGCGAGACGCAGACGCGCGAATATCAACCTCCCCTCCACGAATCAAACGAGACTTCGGCTGAAATCGGTCGTCTTCGACGAGTCGCCTCTCTATGTATATCGCGAGTCCCCGCGCGCCCCCCGGCGGCGACCGAGCGAAATGGCGCTCGCGAAGGTGTGCGACGGAGAGAAAAATGGTGAAAGATGAAAAATGGACGCGGAGAGGGCGATGGGAAACGGTACGAGATCGAATAAAAAAGACGGAGGAAAGCGACGAAGGTCAGCGGGGACGTCGGCGAGGGGCGAAAAATGCTTTTAAAATTCGAGGGTCGCGAGACAAAGATGAAACGCGCCCGTAATAAGGGAGATATACCGGCTATGATAAAGTGGAGGGGGAATGTAAATGTGCGTTCTCAAATGCACATCGAGGGAGCGAGAGAGAGAAACAGACGAAGCGTAGGTAATGGAAGATTCGTATCAGTCGGACAAATGAAGAATTACCGACGAAATCGAGGGAGAGCTTCGAAAATGGCGGGTTTTCGCCAAAAGAAATTTCAAACACAGCCGCGTGAGAAGCCTAAATAAAAACGATCCACATATATAATACACACGTAGCCGAAGAAGTAAGCGCCGGAAAACACTTGGATGTAAACAAAAATTTGAATCGCGGGAAGTAACATCATCGATTGTGAAATTTTTGTGTTGTTCGCAGTGTTAGGCAAAATGAAGGAAAAACTAGTTTTCTACAAATATACGTAGATTATCGGTAACTTACGTCGAAACTGGTAGAATACTAAAGTATGCTCGAAAACATAACCTGTATATTGAAAGATTTGTTTTATGAATTTTATAAAATATATACAATCCGTAGTTCTTTAAAAAACATAAAAAAGTACAAAAACCGAATTTCAGTCAACACATTTTTCTTTAAAAAAAAATATTTTTTAAATTTTGTTAGATGAATCAAAGGTATATAAAATCCTAAAGAAAAGGCTTTATAGGTCATTCAATGTTTAATACATATCTTTTCAAACAATAAAAATTGTTTTCAATACAATAATACAAGTGCGAACAAAGTTTTTCTCTAAAGTACATTTGTTCAAAAATAACGTTGTCTGTCACTTCAAAAAGTTGAATTTCCATGTAGACTACCTCCGGTTTGTAGAAAACATAAGATGTAGTCTACTCGGTATTCGACATATCGAAAACTCATGTAGTTTACCTCCAGTAAACTACCTACCCAACACTAGTTATTCGTTGTCGTAAGCGCAAAGTAGGGAGTGACGAATGTGTCGAAAATATTGCAAATTATGTAAGAAACCTTTCGACATCCTTCATGGGCGCAACAAACGAATTTATTGTGGAATAACGCAAATACATTTGGTGATATTGTCTTTACAAGATTCGCGAACGTTGGATTCTGGAACAAAATCGAGTGTTTTATGGATACGTTGGTCGAACGGAGAATTTTATCACATTCTTAACCCGTTGACTGCCAATGACAAAGATTTTTGTCATGATATAAAGTAGACTAACAAATTCTGGAATTTATATAAAATAAAACCAAATCCATTTCTAGACAGTCTAAGGTGTACTGAATATCCCAAACGATTTAATATGAAATAAGTCTGTTTCTTTCCCACTCTTTCAGTTACGAATGCGAGTGTATACGATATTATACGCGATACATAAACGCACATAACCTCAAAGAAACGATTCCTTTGGATTATCGAATGATTTAAACTCAAAACTAGAAAACAGAACATTTCTTCGAAAATTATGAAATACGGAAAACGATATAATGAATTTTTCGATTAAATTAACAGAATTTAAAGCTATTCTAAGCCGCAACAAATCAATTTTTGTAATGCGTTAAATACGGTATCGTATGAGTTTGAATGAATTCAATTCTGGTATTACAGGTAGTATAAAATAGTATAAATTCGAATAAGAATCTCGAATAATACACCACTAGAAAGAAACAGAATGCAAAATATCGATTCCGTATACTTTTTCGTTTATTGGGATGATGGCGTTGTCCATTTTAATTAAATATATAAATCCACAAAGATGAGTTTTCACAATTTTTGCAAAATTTTAGTCATGAAGTATGACATTGTGTTCAATCAATCTATGCATAAAAAGTTTATAAAACCGTTTGAATTTTGTTACTCGGGGGTTTCTGGAGTCGCTGATTACAAATATGATGACATATTTTGAAAATTTAAAATGACGGCTACAATGTGGCGGACCAATTTTCAAAAAATGGAACCA
Organism: Trichopria drosophilae; assembly: GCA_030407085.1. Classification (NCBI taxonomy): domain Eukaryota; kingdom Metazoa; phylum Arthropoda; class Insecta; order Hymenoptera; family Diapriidae; genus Trichopria; species Trichopria drosophilae. The sequence goes on along the minus strand of CM059585.1, from coordinate 115,685,243 downwards.
TTTTGGTTGAAAAATGTTCATAATACAAATTCAAATTCGTAAAAAGCGGTCCCGAAAACCACAGAGTAACAAATATCAAGTGAAATGGTTGGAATTTAGAAAATTTGTCCTCCATTTTGAATGATCAAAATCTGACAAATTTTTTTTGGGATTTTGGACATTTTTTTGTGAAATTCTCATAGCAGTCAAGGGGTTAATCTAAGTGCGAAAAGTTGAGCATTTTATACTAAGGATGTTTCTATTTTAATTAAAAATCACATCGAATTTTTTTTTAGTTCGATTCCACGACATTTATAAACTACCTCTATACAAGAATATCAAAAATCGTTAGAGCCGGTTTTGTTCTATATTGATTTCTTTTTTGAAAAATCAATACGCACATTGAAATGAGGATGAACGTCCTTCTGAAATTTATAGTTCAAATAAGTTTTCATCTTAGGATGATGAAAAATTGAGAAAAAAACATCAAAATTATTTTTCTTGTTTATTTTTTAAAATATAAAAAAATTCGAAAAATATTTTGAATAAAAGTTGTAAATCTTTCTAAAATATACATTTGATCTTTTACGCTCTTTTTGTGCAGGCGTTATAAAAACTGAAAAAATACAATCGTGTCGTTTTTATAGATATAACCATCAAAAACTCTAATCTAACAAAGTTGTCAATAATTTTTTTACATATATGGTGTCCTACATTTTTGAGACACCGAAGTAAAAAATCCTAACAAAAAATTTCGCAAATGCAATTTACATAGTGAAAAACTTGAAAAATTCATTAAAATTGAGATTTTTCATTTCTCTCTTCGTTTATTTCGTTACATAATGAAAACTCCGAAAAATGTATAAAATATAAAATATGTATTTCGAACAAATCTACAACTTTTAATCGCAACATTTTTCGACATTTCCAATTTTTTTGTAAATAAACAAGAAAAACTTCGAAAAACCATAATTTTTATTGATTTTCATGATTTTCACCGGGTAGATTTCATTTGCGCTAATTTCCATTATGATATTCGTTTTCAGCGATTTGAATAACTTAAGAGCACATAGGTATATGAGAGAAAAGGACAGAAATCGGTATAGAAGGAAAACCGCTGTAACAATTTTTTAAATTTTTGCATAGAGATAGTCTGCAAGTGTCGTGGAATCGAATTAAAAAAGAATATTCGATTTCTCTTTTGATTTACAGACCATTTAAGCACGCCGTGAGAATAATGCAAGACCAGACGAGAAAGAAGAGATTTATCTACACTGTTAAAAATGTCCGGAAAATTCTGATACTTTTATGTTACCAGAGTAACAAAATATTATAAAAATCTGTAACAGACAGAGAAATTATGTGACATTATCGGAAAATTACGAAACTTGTAACAGAAATATGTATATGAATGAGGGAGCGAAGGTGAAGTTAGTTTGTATTGTCGTCGCCAGAGGCAGGCACAATGTTAGCATCCCTACAAGAGGCTCCCGTGGTTCCCGTTGTAGAAATCATATCCATAAAATCATAGTGGACAATGACAATATATGAATAATATTTCATTATATGCCGGAAATTTTGTTGTGCCAGTGTTTTTTCATTAAATTTTATATGTTTTATAGAATTTATTTATCTAAATAATAACAAATCAATTTAAATTACTAAGAATTTACATACGTAACGTATACGTAACTATAGCAAACATGTTGATAAATTTAATGCAACAAATTTTGTTTATTCAACTTACGTATTTTTGTTACTGTAACTAAAAATTACTAAATTTTATTTCAGAAAATTATGAAACAGTAACCGTGAAAAGCTTCCGTTACATGTTTCCTATTTAATTTCCTATTTAACATAAAAATTTTAAGTGATGTGTAAAATTCCCGACCGATGCGTAACAGTTACACTTTACACCCATGTTAGGTATCCTAGTTTTTGTAATTGGGTGCGTAAAGAGAGTGCGTAAAGTTTTGATGCCTGGTTGAGTGCGTAAAGTACAACTTTACGCACGACCGTTCACTTTACGAATATTGTCATCTGGAGTGCGTAAAAGTGAACTTTATGCACGAAAAACAGGCATGAAATAGTATTTATGTACGTCTTTTCGGTGCGTAAAGTAAACTCGTGCGTAAAGTAAACTTTACGCACGGAAAAGCCGTACGTAAACAATATTTCGGCACACGTGTGTATGTGTAAGGTTCTTTACGCATACGCACTTGTATCGAAAACTGCTATTATGTACGTCTTTTCGGTGCGTTAAGTAAACTTGTGCGTAAAGTAAACTTTACACACTCGATTATACTTTACGCACGAAAAAGCCGTACGTAAACAATATTTCGACACACGTGTGTGTGTGTAAAGTTCTTTACGCATACGCCCTTGTATCGAAAACTACTATTTATGCAACAAGGGCGAAATTTTCGATTTTCGTCGATTGTGAAGTTTGTCGCCCTAGTGAAACGAGGAGAGCTCGAGTTTACGAACATGAAAATTTCGCCCTAGTGCGTAAAATCGAGTTTTACGCACGGAGTGTTAAAAAGTACTTTACGCACACAATTACAAAAAAAAAATGTATATCCACAAAGTACATTTTCTAAACAGATTTAATATAAATTTGTTGAAAATCATTATCGATGTTATGCATTAACTAAATTTGTGTGTCATTTAAAAGTAAAATTAATATTTCTATAAAATAATGTTGATTGTTATTTAGCTGTATTTTCTATGAATTATATCATGGATGTTTATTGCTGTTCGAAAACGTACAATTAATGTGAAAGTTAATTAATAAACTATATTAATTTTTGGCAATACTAAATGTACATAATTAATGTAAAAATAAAATGTACAACAATTAAGGTTTACTACACAAATTTTAAATTATCTTTTAAATACTAAGTTTAATAAAAGTCTCTGTTTTAGTGGTTTTGAAACTTATCATGAAGTATTTTTAAAGAGATAATAAGATGAAAACGATCGTAGATCAAGGATATTAAAAATTCTAAAATTAAAGTACTTTCTATCGAGGCAATAATATTTTTGAATCTCAAAATCCATCTAATATGATTTAATTATATTTTAGAATTAAATATTAGTAAACTGTTATTAAATGTAAGAAAGGCGTTTTTCAAGATAATATTAAAACAAATGAAATATAAATAGTAGAAACACAATTATTACAAGTTATTACACGTATTGTATATGAAATTTAAAAAAAAAAACAGTTTTTTTTAAAGAGTCGTCGATATGTAGGAAAATTTCTCGATCTAAATTTAGGATTGTTGTTCTTTTTATTTTTAGGTCATATTTTAACAAGCTAGATATGTCAGAAAAGGTATTAAAAATTCATAATACCGTTGTTCTATAAATTTTCGCCATTTTTTTCATATTATAGATTCAAGCTACATTAAATATCATAATTTATAAAAAAAAAGTGTTTCTGCTATTTCAGATATGAACGCATTGTGAGATGGAGACCTTTGTTTTCAACGTGACGTTCAACGTCGTGTTCAGCCATTCAACAAATATTTTTGTACACTTTGAAAGTCTATAAATAAATCTATCAACAAACGCATACTGTTCATTTCATGCCTTATACGTAAGAAATTCAAGAAAACCAGTGTTTTTTGTACCTCTACATGAGAAACTTCTCATGTTTTGACTAATTAGCTAATGTTCCAAATTCGTACATGGCTTTATTTATTATACCATTACTAATACTTTATTATCACTATTGTCTTCAATTTTTCTCTCATTAAATCTGTTCAACTATGATTAGCCTATTTATTACGTGATTACAAATGTGTCATTTACCTTATCATCGTTTAGTACACAAAATAAAAATAGATATTCTTATATCTATATATTTCTACTCCCATAATAGGAATTTATTTACATTTGCAGGTATGACGTACTGTCAAGGTGGATTGAACGTAACAAATAATTTCTCGATAGATGGCGCAGATTACATCTGCACACTTCATCGATTATACTCGTGCGCAAATCACCTATTTTTCCTCTTTGTATTTCACAATTGACGACTGTTGAAATTGAATTTATGTCGATTATGTATCGGATCCAATATTAGTCAGTATACAGTGGTCCCTGTCCCTATGTCTTATGACGGGTGCGGCCATTTTGTTCGAACGAAATTTATGCTTTAGGACAGGGAACACTGTACACCCACGGACTTTGATTCTATCGGGGAAATAGTTATCCTCGTCTTACCCATGCAGCTGTATACGAAAAACAAAAACAACCAGAGGTAATTCCCCGACAGAATCAATGTCCATGGATGTAGGTAATATAATAAGAAAGGTGTAGCAAGGCGCATCTTGGGAAAGGGGAAAAACCAATTCAGATCAACCCTGATTGGTTGCTTCTATGCCTCTCTTGTTCTCACCTTTGCTCAACCGACCAATGAAGATCAACGACTATTGGTTGCTTCGGCGCAACCACCAAGTAGCTATACCATTCTTCTTATATCATGTGTGGTATCTTAATAACAAATATTTCTGTTGAATGCTATGCATTGAAATTATATATCTACAATAATTGTATGTATATTTTATTTTATGAAATTAATGAAATTTTTTTTGTATTTGTTTATAAATAATTTATAATTTATATAGTGGTGGTATTATTCCTATTCTTCTTGAAAAATGTAACAACATTTAAACCTTTAATATAATGGTTATAAATAACTAATTAAATATCATTATTATGTTTTTGTATTTAACTTTTGTGTTGAGTTTTTAAATGTTGAGTTTGATTTAGGCGAATAGACATGTAACAACAATGTTTATTATTAAAATATTTATTTTTGCATAAGCAGCATCGAAATTGTTATTACAATTTATTAGATAATTTCACAATCTTCTCTACAGCTTCTGGAGTATGTAGTGACCAGAATAATCAAGAGTGTTCTCTGCGAGTACTTGCATGCTAGGCTTATTTACTCGGTCCGAGTCTATTTATCAAGGTAAGTTTCTCGTGCTTTCTATACGCCGGTAATGAGGTAAATTATCACACAATGACCATTGCAATTCTTGAGCAATTGATATTTTTAATTTCGATTCAAAAATTTACTTAATTACAGTATCTCATTTCGGTTACCTTACAGGATTCTGGTTGTAGGCAGGCTTGAAATGATTCTAGATTACTCTAGAAACGTTTGCATTACTAATAAAATCGCAGAAAATTAATACATTATAACCGTGGGAACATACTTTTTGATGTAATATGAACGCCGCACTATTTCGTTTTTGGTTTTGGATGCCATCTAGTGTTCTTTAAAAAATTGAGAAAATGGAACATTTCTGTGGAAATATACTATTCTTAGACTTTTTACTATTTTATTTTCACTAATTAAATTATTATTCATTATTAAATTTATTATTAAATTCATATTTTCTCTATATTACGAATTTGATTTTTTTTTGCCCTTAAAAAAACATTTAAAAATATCTGAAATAAACATATTTTTTCTTTTTTGAATAAAATAGAAATTTTAAACGCTTTTTATTAGAGTATTCATTCTTAGAATAGAATAAAACAATGTTACTCTTTGCAATGTAAATATTTCCTCCAGAGTTTCTGGATTTTCACTGTCGTTTAGAGTAAAAATTAACTCCATTAGAGTTATTTTTCCAAGGAAGACTTATTGCTCCAAGAAAGATGGAAAGTATAATAAATAACAAACATTGAGTAAAATATTCTTTTTAATGGAAATGTTTGAAAACTACAATTCAAAAGAAAGAGCTAAAAATGTCTTAATTTTAAAATCAAGTTATCAAGAAAATTTATAACCCGGGGAAATAGAGGTCGATCTAATAACTACCACCTTGGAGCATCACTTACTCGTACTGAATTTATTACTGCCGGTAAATGTGACTGTAATTGTGTTCTTCAAGATATGGATCATATAATTTTAAATTATCCCATTTATGAAAATCAAAGAATTAATATTAATTCTCTTCTAAGTTTCAAAAGTAACCTCATAAAATGGCAATTTACTTGATCTAAGCATATGTTGCGGTACTCATTTTACATAATTTTTTAGACAAATAGTGTTCAAATTTATATATTCCGATATATATTAATAATAATAAAACATTGTGCAATAAGATTAATAGCTGAACATAAGTTAGCTACATTAGTGGGACATATGTTTTCGACCTACATTTATTCATATTACGATACTTTTCTTGAAGAATATAAGAGACAGGGACGAAATCCTGAAAATGGCGGATCCAATATGGCGGACGTAAATTATGGCATACACAAAATTGAAAATTGATCAGATTTGTTTGAAACTTGTTAACCGTGAGTTTTTTGGTCACTGATTACGAATCCGGCCTCCGATTTTCAACATTCAAAATGACGGATGACTTTTTTAAAAATCAATCTAGTTTACCTTAAATTGATTACTGGGGGTATTTTAGGTTGTTGATAACAAATCTGCTATGAGTTTTTCAAAATTTAAAATGATAAATCCAATATGGCGGTCAAATCTTAAACAAATCTATCCAATTGGCCGAATACTTGTTACTCGAGGGTTTTTTGAGTAGCTGATTTTTAATACAACTTAGTTTTTCACAATTGGATTCGAAAATTTTGAAAAGTGACTTCTGATTCTTAATTGGTGATTCCGAAATACAATTTGGGAACAATTATTTCGCGCCAAGTGTGTGAAATGCGATTTCGCGGACGGGTCTATTATTGAAGTGTAAGAAAGCCCGACAAAGTGTAACGAGCGATATTTTTCATACGGAAAAATTCTTGTAAGTAATAAAAATGTTTGTGCATTTTTAAATTTTTAATACACTGATCGTGAGAAACTTATGTTTTATTGTAATTAGTTTTATTAATTATTAATTATTATTTTATTAGAAATTTGTTGAATTTTTCTATAATAATGGTAGCTGGGCGGGTACGTAGAAAATCAATAGTTTCCTTCATACTTAAAATTCATTTTATACCATTTTCTCTCCTGATACAAAATTTTATATTTAATAAGATCTTTTTGGTTTTTAACAAGATCGTGAAACATAAAATGTATGTCTTATTCGTTACTTCCTATAAGTTGATAAGGTTAAAAAATGATACAAAAATAATCATAGTATCCACATTGTGAAAAAGAATGCGATTTCAAAAATAATATTATCGTAGTAATAACTATTATTTTATTTCTATGGGAAGAACAAACGATTAAGACACATCTTTACATAACCGACCAGTGGATGCTATAATATTGACAATATTTGCAGAAGCAACAAGAAATGCCTATATTACAAGTTAAAAAAATTATTTCATTCATTCGAATACTCGTCTAAAAAGCGGAAAAACAATATATTTCTGAATATCCGACTACTAAATTCCAGTATACGGTAAAAAATATCGTGCGTCCTTCGACGAAATAAACATCGACGATGAAAAACGTCCAGGAACTGCATCGCCAACAGCCGAAACGGAAAATTAAAAAAGTAAAACGGAAACTGGTTTTAAATCCCAAAAAAGCGACGAAAACTCAGAAATTTCGTTAGAAAGCCGACGAATCCGAAAACGGGCCGAGATACGAACGGCGCGCATAGCCGCCGGAGAAAAGGATTAACAACACAACGGGGAGGAAAGACGCGGAATAAAAGCAAGACAGGTAGAAAAAAAAGTAGTTAAAAAAAGACAATTGGGAAATATCGCGAGCGATAAAAGGGTAAAAAATAGAGAGAGATGCCGAGGGGAGCATGGAGGGGATGGTGAGGGGAAACGACAACGCAGCGTTCATCGGTACCCGTGGTGGGGATGAAGGAGAAGAACGCAGCCACGGGGTGGGGCAAGTCGCGAAAGGGGCTACGAAGCGAGGAAACACGGACGAGAGGGCCGCGAAGGTGGGGGGAATCGCGAGAATCGAAACGAGGGAAAGGGTAGGGGGAATGTTGGATCCCTCGTAGCGGAGAGAAGGGATAACGGGTCGAACGAGCTAACCAGAACGAACGAAACACCCGAAGCCCCCCTCTCTTACCACACCGTCCCCACTCTTGCTTCCCCAGGGCATCCCGCGCCTTTCCCCGGCTAATCCCATGTATGCCGACGACCGTTGCTAGAGGTCCACGGCTTCGAACGAACGCTGTACGTTTCGCTTCGTCGTCGTCGTTACTCCGCGGAACGTTGCTTTGCTCAAGTTCCTCAGTTTTGCTTTAAAAAAATATAAAAAAACTGCTAGAAATAAGCGTTTTGTGTATATATGACTTATTGAAATAAGAGAATCGACATTGTGATTTTCGTTTTGTCGGTTTCGCAATATGTATTTCAGGGTGTTTTATGGTTTAAAATGGTTGACGAAACGAAAATATGGAGTTTGGAAAAGTAGCTTGATGAAATTTTCGTAGCCGTGAATCTAACTTTTATGACTAATAATAACTGGCGAATCGTTAACAGTAATGAAATTGTCCTATTCCCGTTTGCGGCAACACCCAATATCTTGTATATTTTAGTTACAACGTGGTTAAATTTTCTCAATTTCTCGTGTATTAGCTGTATGTGTTTCTAAATCGCTGGTGAGAATTGCATTATATATAATTTATATATAATTTTAAAGTCTTCGAAAGTTTCCGAAATTATATTTTGAACCAAAACCCAGTTTTCTGACGCTCGTTGTCACTGGGTGGGAATATTTTAGACCGTATGCGCGGAAAATTTTGGTGATTCGTGAATCAGTCGGAGAATATTAAAATTTTGTTGGAAACAGCCTGCGAATTTTATTGGAAATTTGGGTTGTTACTAGGCGGGGCAATAACTGAAACCATGATAAGATATTTTTATATTTTATATTTCGATGTTGGAATAAGTCGAATTTTCTGAAGGCCCTGATGTGATTTTTAACGATATATGCTAGATCAATACCCGGATTAAAAATTCGGTTTCCAGGTAAAAGGAAAATGTGATGGCGTCAAAATGTTTTACATTCTCTGCTTGCATCATGAATCACCCAAATTTAAATTTATTCCTTTTACTTCCTATTTTTGTCCACCTAGTAACAACCCAAGAGACGAAAGTCTTGATAGAGCTTGTAAATATATCTTATTTTGTCGTATAAGTAAGAAGTCCAGAATTTTAGAATTTATTTTATATATCAGTCTTTCAAAAATGTTGCCTTATTGCGTTGTTATTACGAGGGCAAGTGAATAACAAAGACGAAAAATGTAGAAAAGTCATCGTGTTTAATATTGAAACACTAAATACATAAATAATACGAATATTAGTTATTAAAGTTTTCCTTCTGATTTTCTTTCTTCGTTTTGACCTCGAGTGGACTTATCCGAGTACGAAATGTTGATATTTATATTCCTTGATCTCGTTGTCTCCTATCTAGATGAGTAGTGATGACAATCATAGTCTTTTTTTTAATGGACCAGTCATCTTTGATTACCCAGTATACGAAAACGAAAACACATTAAAAGTTACGGAAATGGATTGAAGTTGATAAAAATTAATTAAAATGACTGCAAAGAATCTTCTGTGAATCCATTTCATATTTTTAATATTTTCAATTCGTTTCCGGTTACTGGGCAGTGTTACATTTTATAAAATATTGTCGATTATTGTTGTTGACGCCCTGTAATAAAACATAAACAACATTTATAAATTTTAAACGTTTCAGCACATCGGAAAATATTCATAGTGCAAAAATGACTTTTTTATGAATGTGATAATCGCAATCAAATTCCCATAAAAACATTTTTGCACGTGAGCCAAACAATATTTTTTGTCGCAAATGGGCTTAAAGTGCATGAGAAAATTGAAAAACTCATAAAGCCGCACTTAAAGGGCTTAAAGCACACTGTAACAATATAGTACTGTTCGTACCATGGGCGTAGAATAAGTGTTTTTAATCACCATTTTAGGCGAAAATTCTACGCTAGTGGTGCAAAAGTTATTTTTCGATTCCGTAGGTGTGATTTTCACAAATGATGACTTAGCTAAATCCGTAACGAATACATGGGTCGTCAAGTGACTATTTTACGCCCGCAAACGGAGATGTAAAATGTCCATTTTACGACTGCTGAATCGAAAAATTGTTTTTATATCACATAAAAATTTAGGTCCTGTTGTAACCTCGGTTTGGTTAATTTTATTCATAAAGAAGTAAATATATACTGAGAAAAGTATCTTTTACCAGCTATTATCTTTTATCTTTTAAAATGGTGTTTTATACAACTTAAATGAATTTGTTGTAACTATTAAAAGAAGGCATTTTTAATATTTTCAATTGTTAGATGATTTTCAAGAAAGGAAAATGCTTTTAGTTGTAAGAAAAGTTTAGGTTTGGATAATAAAAAATCTTTGTCTTTAAAAAGAAATATGTCTGTCTGTGTACATAAAAAAATGTCTTTTATGGCATATAAGAATTCTACTTCTGGGTAAACGGCGCTTTTCTCAGGATGTTACTGATAATTTTAACCAAGGAGTTTTGTCGCTGATAACGACTACATAGTCTGCTTCCCAAATTCAAAATGACAGATCCAATATGGTAGATGAAATTTCGGAACCTTCGATTACGAATTTAAATTCATTTTAAACATCTCTAAAAACGGTGGATGTTTAGTATTTAAACTCCGAAACGACCCAAATACTCAGTTTCATTTGGGTTCAATAACATTTTAAGTTCGTAATCAGTGGACCCGAACAAATTTCAATTGTTTTCCATGTAAAGAAAAATGTACGCTTCAAAGGGCAATGTTTCATATTATTTTTTAGGCTGTGTCTAAATCCACGTATCAATTAATTTCATATTAGTATGGATTTTAGTAAAAAATAAAAATTATCTTCTTATCCGTGTAATTTTTTTCGTAAGGGAATAGTTTTTTTGTTGAATATTATTCTTCTTAGTTCACAGAAAAAGTTAAACCATGGTAAAATAAAACCATATAGTAGAAATAACAACGTTTCGACCCATTTATTTATGGTCCTTTTCAGATAACTTATAATTCCTTAAAAAAGTCATATGTGGTCAGAAAACATTTTAAAAAACATCAAAAGGATGAGTCCATCTTATATTTCCTTAAAAAATAGTATGGATTTTGCAGTCAAATCGAGTAAATGCTTTCCCCCAAATTGGGCGTGCCTTATGGGGTGCTGCCGTCCCCCAGACCTCTGCTAAAGATATCCTAACCTAACCAAACATATGAACCTTTGTTGCATCCGTCTCTCTTCCACTCATGCATGATATAGGAAACCGTATGTGGATATAGGCATTCTGTATTTTTTATTGCGATATTCTTGTTATTTTCTAAAACTTCTTAAAAATGTTCAAATAAAAGTTGTAGATTATACAAATAAAATAATTTCCAAACAAATATCTTCTTGGTGTTAATTTAATTCTTGTACAAAATTCTTGACCGCTTAGTAAATATCCTTTTTTCTTTCTGTAAGTAAAAAAATATGTGTTCACAGTTTCTTTGTAAATTGAGTAAATTCAAAATGGTAACAAATATCACCATAAATATTGACAAAATTAGTTTCAAATATTAATATTGATACAATTAAACATTATGTTTATATGTAATGATTAACTTCTCGACCGCTTTTAATTAATAATAATACATTGCGATTTCTCGGTAAGACGGTCATCAAATAAGAACCCAGAGCGGCGGTGGCTCAGTTGGTAGAGTATCGGCTTCGTAATCAGAAAACCCTGGTTCGATCCCGGCCTCTGCAATCTGTCATCGGGACACCTCTATATTTGTTTATAAGTGTCTAATAACGCCAAAGCTCGGGTGGTTCGGATTCCACCTTCATAAACGGTAGGTCCCGTCGCGATTTAGTCCCATTTGGGTTCACAAAAGTCGACGTAAAATAATATAAAAAAAAAAAAAAAATAAGAACCCAATATGCAAGTTAAATTATAAAAAAAAAAAAGGGGGGGGGGGGAATATATACAACGTGATTGCGATTGCAATACAACGTTTTGCGCTGTGAAAATACTTATATGGACAAAATTTGACTCGACTGTTAATGGGTTTAATTAATTTATAAAGTCCCTCTAGCGCTTAAATTTGATTCTAATATTACAAATTATTGTAGAAATGCGTTTCGCACCAGGATGCCGTATGTGCTCATCAGCATGGTTTTCGACATCCTTACCCTGAACGCAGTGATAATTAATGTTGTAAATGAAAAAAACGAGATATTTATTTTTCATTATCATGAAGCTAAGGGACATTGCTTCCGATAATGAAAAATAATCATATTCGTTAAAAACTAATGATCTTAGTGTTTTCAACGTTGTAATCTGTGACTAAATCATAATATTGATACAATTAATCATTATGTTTATATGTAATGATTAACTTCTCGCCCGCTTTTAATTAATAATACATTGCGATTTCTCGGTAAGTTAGTTTCAAATACTTTATTATTTTGGCTTTGATAATAGTCTTGGTTTCCTCACAAAAATTAAGCGAAATGATCCATAACAAAATATTAAAATCTCATTTTTGAAACACAAACGATAGGTTTTCGAATACCGTTATGCCCTCAAGTGTCGTTTAAATTGAAGCAACTTCACATGTTATGATTGCATACACTTTTCTCCCATTTCGCATTCGACAAAGACAGAAGGAAAAAATTTTCCGCCGACTATGCAAGAAACAAGCCAGGAAAGATAAATCGCGATATTTCCGATTGCACGAGCAGAAATTCAAATTGCGGTTGGTCGAAGGAGCAGCGAACCGTGCGAAGATCGCACTGTATAACTGTATTCGAGGATTCGTCTTCTTCGAAACGCGTAGTCCATGGCCAAGGAGGAAACGTCGTTTTCAGCGATGTATTCACGAGGAATAATAGAACGTGTACTTTTAATGGGAATAAACGGTTCCGGAAAGACGAAGGTTTCGAAATTAGTATTCTTCGGAATCCCACCGGGAAAAAGGAAATAATGCAAACTAGATAATTCGGAAGTCGAAGAAGGCGTCCAGACTTTTTTCCTTGGAGGATCTTGATACGGTAGACGAATATTAAAATCTTTCGTGCTGTTCCGTGTTTTGAAAATATTTTAGCATCACAAATTTCTCACCATTTCGACGATTTTAAGTTTCCTCGTTAGAAAAGGTTTGGAAACATCGGAGACTTGTTTACAATTTTGCTGCGCTCGGAGTTAGTTTCACGCTACGACAGGGTATTGCATCATCGACGTTGAAACTCGTTTTCGTGTGTTTTTGACAAAAAATCAACATTTTCGATACTACGAGTTTGCGTGATGCAACATTGTCGAAATCGACTGTTTTTTTTTCTCGTGATAAAACTTGAAAAGCTTGAGAGTTCGAGGAAGACGCTAAAGGGGTAAATTTTTGAAAATTCGAATTATTCAAAATGGCGTCCATTCTCGACACGAAAACTACGGGATTTGGCGCGATTTATAATGACATAGCAGGAAACAGTTGCAGAACCGAATTTTTCCGGCGAAAGTGCAGAATCGGCACGCGTTCGCGCTTTTCGCGATTTATATATATCTATACGTATTTATATATATAGTCGACGATGGAATTGCTGAACGGACGTCGATATCGTGTTCTTTCCCGACCCCTTCACTCCCCGCTTCGACGCGTGCGATTCGCCAAAACGAACGGTGCTTCGTCGAGCAAAAGACGATAAAGTCGCGTGACCTGCCGTTAGCGGGTTTTCCGCAATTATCTCGTCCGGGAGACCTCGATCTGCAGAAAAGAAATGAGCTCGAAACCGTTAATGCACCGACTCGATCGAATTTAGGTAATTGCTTTCGAACTTTCGATTCGAAGGGAGAGAAAAATATCTCGAATATCATTTCGTTTCACGCACTGACGAACGCAATATAACGTATGTTACCTGTTTTGTATTTTGCATCACTTAATGAACGTATACATACATACGTGCATCGATCGAACAAACTCGTCCAGTGACGCCATCTTGTACCGACTCTGCCGATATGTTTTATCGACCGCGAGACTGGACAAGTGCGCAAGGCGACATCTGTTGCTACTAGTTACCCTTGTTTGTAGAAACCGTTGTTACCATTAGTTACAATCGAACGATTCGATTGTGGTACGAATTTCGTGTGTTCGAAAGTTACTTTAAATTTTTAGATGGGTATACAGTATTTTAGGTTATCGTTTAAGATAGAAAGTATCGAGTTTTGCTAAGTTTTTAAATAAAAATCATCATGGCTGACGAAGAATTTTTCAAAACAGAGGAGGAGGATGAAAAACCTGAAGAACCTTCAGTGCTTTCTTCGGATGCGTCCGAAAGAAAAATGGCTCGGAGGTTAAGAATACAAAAAAGAATGGAAGCGTTGAAAAGGTGAACCGGATGTAAATTATGTTGATCACACAAAATAGAATTGTTTATTATCGAGTTCGGTACCCAGCAAAAATTTATTCGAAATTATATAAGTATTAACTTATGTACTTTGAGTTCTATTTATTGACCTTTGTGAATACGTCCGTATTTTCAAACGTTTGATCCCAGCAAACGAAGAATGATTGAGAAGCAATGAGAAGTATTCATTTTTGAACTTTGAATCCTATTTGTTGATCACCGTGGATACTTCCCTATCGTCAATCATTCCAAATCCTAATGCAAGAATCGACCATTTTACTTTTAAATGCTTCTCAATACTTCACCATAACAATTATAAAGCCAATACTTCCCTACTGTGGTCCCCGTCCTAACGCATATGTTTCGTTCCATTAAAAATGGCCGCCCCCGTCCAAACGCATATCCTCCTTCAACCCCCACTACGTCAAAAGTCTCGTTGCCTTTATCACACTGAGCATGCGCGTAGATGTCTCACTTGCAACGTTAGCAACTAAGAATCGTGTTGTGGGGAGAGGAACGAAGGGGAATTTATGCATTTAGACAGGAAAGAAATATGCGTTAGGACGGGGACCACTGTATTCTGAATGAAGCATTGAAATTATCTGTTTTCTAACAGTCTGAATACTTTCTGCGAAACGGAAGTCAGTTAATGCTTCCAGAAGGATTCACTGATTGTGAGATATCGTCAAGAATACTCAATCTAGGAACTGGGAATGCTTCCTAATGCTTCTAGAAGTATTTCTGTGAGACTTTCTCGTTCCAGAAACTTGGTAACGCTTTGTAATAATTCCGCTTAGTGATCGTCCATAAACTACGTTACCATTGGGGGGGGGGGGGGGGTAAGGCAGGAATAAGGGCCTTTGAAAAGGTTTTGATTAAAATGGCTCAAGTGTGTACGGAAGGGGTGGGGAGGGGTGATGGTAAAATGCCAAAAAAGCAGTACGAATTGAAAACCAGGCATTACGTGTATATAAATATTAAATTACAGTCGGACCTCTCTTATTCTAATTGCCTTTCTTATTCTAATTGTCCAGCTTCTCTTATTCTAATCGTTCCCCCACAAGACTTTTCCCACTATGACACGAAAAGTCAACGAAAAACATTGTCCACGAATCACAAGCTCGCAAGCAAAGTAAGTGGGGGTAAGGGGAAAATTAGAATAAGAGAGGTCGGCGCCATCTTGAAAAACTTTACTAATTAGAATAAGAGAGGTCCTACTGTAGGGTTAAAATAGTGTTTGACAGTGGTAGAACAGAGGTCAGCATTGCGCGCGTGTAGTAAATTCAAGTTAAGCATCATACGCTGTGGACTATAATGTGAATAGGTGACCGCATGAGAACAGCTTTTCTTAATGCAATTAATTTATAACAATAAAAGAAATATAAAAAAATAGTGAAATTAAATTCAATAAAAAGTTGAAAACAAAAAAATATTTGTTTGTAAAAACGGGTGAAGAATCCTATTACACATCGAAGAATTCTGAAGCATTCAAATTCTTTATTTTCTATACTTTCTAATACTTTTACAAGGATTAAGAAACAACATTCAGAAGTATTGAAATGTTCAATACTTCTTTATACTTCTTCGTTGGCTAGGATTCTTATTATAAGAATTGAGTAGGTTGATCCTGAAATCCATTTTCAATCAATTACAAGAAAAGTTATAAAGACAAAACTTCACTATTCCGAATGAAACATTGACACGGCAATTTTTATTCAAGAGGGAAGAAGAAAATTGAATGAACATTTTCATCCCATCAAACTAAAATCGATTGGAACTATAGTGCAGTCCCGGTTTAATTGCGTCTCGCTATATTTAAGTCTCCGGATATTTGCCCGGGTCTGTCTCGTATATTTACTTGTCGCCGCTCTCTTTTTTCCTCACTTTGCGGGTTGGGGCCTCAGGAAGGGCCTGCTGTTTCGTCACGAACATAATGTGACTAAGGGGAGGGGAAGAGCGTCTCCCTCCTTTTTTTGGGAAATATAACGAGACGGGAGGGGAAGGCGACAAACCGAGAGCACTCGATGTCCGAATTACATTTCTAAACGTTCTCCAAACTCACTGCATTCCGAATTATTTTGAATTTGCATAAATATGTTGAAAATTTCTTCCAGGAATTTATTTGAACTCTTTTCAGTGTATTCAATTTATTTGAATTCATAAAATTGGGAATTATTCTTTAATTGCACAGGCCAACAAAATTTCTAACCAGAAATCGGTCTATACTTTTATGAAGGTTTTCTTTACGCTGAATCCAAGTCTGGCCGCAAAATTATTCTATCTCGTCACGATCTTTAGATATGCCAACCTAAAAGTGCAACACGCTTCGTTTTTGCCCAATTTCAGCAAGTTTTTGTAGCAGATAAAAATTTTTGTTCGCTATTTGGCAATACGCAAATTAATGGGCTATTCATCAGCTTTAAAATGCTGTTGAAGTAATTCCGATTATACTTTTTATTAATGGAGTTATCGAAGTTTTTGTCAAGGTACGATTATGATTTTCGTTCTTTGCACCCTTAGATTAGGACATGGTGTTCAAAACGTTGACGTTATAGAGCAATTTTGCGACCAGATTTGGATTCAGCACATAGAAATCCTTCGGTAATAGTAGTTTTCGATACAAGGGCGTATGCGTAAAGAACTTTACACACACACACGTGTGCCGAAATATTGTTTACGTACGGCATTTTCGTGCGTAAAGTATAATCGAGTGCGTAAAGTTTACTTTACGCACAAGTTTACTTTACGCACCGAAAAGACGTACATAAAGTATATTCAGGTTTCTGATGAATACACTTTAAATGGTTTGTTAAAAAATTATGAACAAAAATTTTGTTCTGCCACAACAACTTACTGAAAATGGACAAAAACGGAGTGTGTTGCCCTTTTAGGTTATGATATCTCAAAATCATGACGTGATAAAACAATTCTACGGCCAGCTCTGAATTCAGTACATCAAAAAACTTTGGAAAAAATAGTCCTGTTTCTGGGTATTGAGATCGGCCTCATTTTGTTGGCCTGTGTTATTTTTGGGAGACTAAAAATGGAATTCTGGTATACAGAAAAATTTAAAATTTAAACTATTTTCAATTGATATTCGTTTACCGGGATTCCTATTCATCGTTTCTAAATACTCTTCCCAGTA
This sequence comes from Trichopria drosophilae, assembly GCA_030407085.1. Lineage (NCBI taxonomy): Eukaryota > Metazoa > Arthropoda > Insecta > Hymenoptera > Diapriidae > Trichopria > Trichopria drosophilae. The sequence continues at coordinate 115,667,767 of CM059585.1, read as the reverse complement.
ACTGAATAGGGATAAAAAGTGTTGCAGAGATTGTTAATTAGCAAATTTCATACCAACCTTGGGGTTGTAGTAGAACTCGAGATACACGTATCTACTGAGCACAGGGCAGTCGCCATCTTGAAATTCGATTTTATGCGAAAAAAAAACCGAAACCCGACATATTCGGGTGAGATTTGACATTTTTTGGTGGGTGAATACAATGTCAATTTCATTGGAAATTATATTTTTCGACTATTTCTAATGATTATAACATCAAATTGTATATTTTAACCCAATACTGAAAAAAATGTTATAGAAAGATATCTTTAAAAAAATACGAAAAATTACTATTCTCCCATAAGGATTTGAAAACAGACTTGCAGAATATGAATGTTTCACAATTGTATAATCATTTTTACTATTTCAGAATAAGAATTTTTCTTATTACACGAAAATTTTAGATACTGGAAAATATTTATATATAAAACTTTGTAAAGCTTGCATAATTTTTGTTTTTTTGCTATATTTCTTTTCTCCATCTAGCTATTTATATAAAACAAATAAAAAATCAAAAAGTTCGATTCGGCATTACATTGTTTACACTAGAGCCGGTAAAAAAATATTATGATATGCCATTACAGGAGCAAGTGTCATTCTCCGCACAATAAATGCCATGAGCATTCTATACGTTTGACATTTGATCTACTTTTGAGGGTAATGAAAACTCATTTCTATAGCAGGAGGCACAATGGAGCACAAAACACCTTCGAGCATCGCTTACGCTCCTAACGGCAGCACACACAACTAGATTGTAATAATAATTGAGCTTCCGATCTAATAATCGGTTCGACGCTCCAACCGCTTCGCCGTTAGTAGTAGTAACCGGTGGTTTTAGTTTTTTATATCAGAGGCTCAATTATTATTAGAAATGCAATAAATAACAATTTAATATTAACTTTAGGCTTATCCTTATTTATTTTTCTACAAACAACGTTTAATTAACACAAAATAAGAAACGCAGTCTTTTGAGATCTTTTCATACACCATTTTTAATTTTCTTTTTTTTTTTTATTTAATAATTATTGCTTCTTTAGCCTACAACAGCCAAATCAATCCTTACATTTCAAATTTCATTATAATCAGACAGGATACGATAGAAGATGAGAGTATCAATGAAGCTACGGCGGTTGAAAAACAACTTCTTGCCAGCGAAGATTTACTTGAAAAGTGGTTAGCTGAAAGCGATGAAGTGGTAAGTAAACAATCGTCCATAAATCATTTTGAACTATACTTTACTTATACATTGACGGCTGGGTTGTATTATTTTTTAAATGTTTAAGATACAGAGCTGATATTTAGATCATTCCATGTAACTATCTCAAAGTCGTGGTCCATGTCCGGAATTCAACGACAGTGAAATATTTGATACACAGTAGCCCCCGTCCTAAGTTATAGGGACGGTTCTTTCAAAATTGCGGAAGAGACTGGTATAACTTAGGATATAACTGTGGGCGGAGACTACTCTACGTGGAAAATATTCTGATAAAATATTTTTCAACAATTTTTAAAATCATGATCGTGTCTTGATTACAGAATTTCTTAAAATTTTGATATCTATTTTTCTAATTATATGTTTAAACGAAACTCTTATAGCAGTTTTAAATGAAATTGTTTATAAAATTAATTAATATTGAAAAATGAAATTTAAACAAACTTTTATTTTTTCAAGGGATTGACAGAAAACATTTTTCTACTTAAATTGTGTTATGGAGCTCGTCTTTTTTTTATATCGATTAAGGCATCTTAAAGAAAAATAATTTCACCTCTCAAAATATTTGCGGAAGCTCTTGTTTTTAAATTGTCATATTTCAAGAGCGTTCTGCTCACATATGTTGAGACAAAGCTTTTTTACAAAAGCACAGCATTCAAAAAAAGGTTGCACTCTAGGCCATGAGAATGTACACTAGACCCCGTCCTAAGTTATACCGCCGGTTCTTTCAAACTAGCAAACAATTATAGCATTTTTGTTGGATTTTACATCATTGTTGCGTAAATAATCACGTTTTGTTCTTTTTTTTCGGCCGGAATCGATAGAGCACAATTAACCACTTCACTGACAAAAATACCCAAATGGCGTTCCTCATTAAACTCATTTTCTGACGTGTGTACCCTACTTTTAATTACTACAAAGCAATATTTTCGTTTTTTAGACATCAGAGAATAAGATTATAATAATAAACATTTCAGTTTTTGAGATTTTCATTTTTTTTAGCTTTGAAATCGGCTATTTTTCATACTTTTCAACGGCGTTTCCCCTTTTCTCAATTATTATTTAATAAAACTCATTTTTTACAAAAACAGATGCTTATATGAAATATTTCTAATGTATAGAACATTGTAATCATTACATTGTAATCTTATTTTTTTTTTTATGAGTTTTATTGAGTACTAATTGAGAAAAGGTTGACAAACGCCATTTGTTGAAAAGTATAGAAAATAGCCGATTTCAAAGCCAAAAAAAAAAAATTGACAATCTCAAAAACTGAAATTTTATATGATTATAATCTTGTTCTGTGATGTCTAAAAATATGAAAATATTGCTTTGTAGTAATTAAAAGTACGGTACACACTTTAGAAAATGAGTTTAATGAGGAACGTCATTTGGGTATTTTTGCCAGTGAAGTGATTAAAAATGTTAGGTACCTTTCAAACATTAAACAAATTTATTTTACTGTAGAAATGGAGCTGAACTTGACATTCCTGCTTTTTTCATTTCAGGATAAAAAAAACTATGATACTTTTCCGTTTTTTAGCAGAACGCACTCTTCATTTTCATAAAATGCACCTACTTACTTTGCGTTTGATTTTTGTCTTCATTTTACGTGTTCTTCATCGCCTCGGCTTCTGTACTACGTTTTAGCAAACGAAAAATTATTCTGAATGATTGAAAAGTATTCATTTTTGAACTTTGAATTCTAACTCACTCTAACTATTCTCACAGTAAAGCGTCCAGATAGAGTACACGAAATGTTTTTACGAAATTGTACGCTTAACGAAGCGAATTGCACGCTTAAAATAAGTTTAAATCACACTCAATTGAAAGAGTTCTGTAGCGTGAACATGCACCTTTTAAGCGTTATCTAAGCATCCAGTTAAGCGTCTTTAAAGAGTGCATGAAGCTTTTCTTTTATTATTGTACGGTACATGAGGAAACCAAAATTCAAGAGTTCATAAGACATTCGGCAAGAAGGAGTAAAGCGAATTTTACAATCTTCTACAAGTTTCCTTCGGAAACCTTATAATTTTTAGTATTGAAAAATTGCTTTCACTTATAAGAATACCAGTGGAACACAATTATCATATTACGTCTTAGAAATTGATTCACAGTGATAAATCAGTGGTTGCAGTCACGCGCAAGTCTTTATTTCATGTTAAGCGACGCATGATGTTGATTACGACTGGATAGGTGATCGAATGCGAACACCTTTTTAAAAGGTAACTAATTTATCTTTAAAAAATTTAATAAAAATTACTTTTTACGTAAAATGTGAAAGAAATATAAAATTAAAATAAATAAAAATGTTTGTGAGGTAAGTATTATTGTTTTATAAATTACTCAGGAATTCTTCCTGTACTCATTCCAAAGCGTAAGTAGCCGTCCACAAATGCAAAACGCTGAACTCTTAAATGGTGTATATTCACGCTTAAGTGCCTATCGAACTTTCGTGGAAGCGGAATGCACGCTTCTTTCGCGTTTCCCAAACGTCAATTTCGCGCTTTATGAACTCTTAATGGACGCTTATATTTTTGGCAGGGTCTTAAAATGGATATCTTCATATCTGTTTGGACCTACTCAAAAAGTGTACAAAAATAAGTATTTTGAAGAAAAGTGTTTCAAATAAAAGTTGTTCAACAAAAAGGGAGTTATTTCCCTGCATTACTGGTTTTGACCGTGAGGTCTATTTTCAAGACGAATTGAAGTTTAATGTATGTTTTTAGTGGGAACCGCTACTTCTGAACCCGGATTTGAGAAGAGCATGAAATTTACTTCTGAAGTGATTATTTATAATTTTCTAAAATGAACGTGAGAATGTTAAATGAAGAAAGTTGTGATATTTTGAAAAAAAGTGTTTTAGAGAAAAAAATCTTGAATATCAAGGAACCAAACCATACCATTACTTTCATATTGTCCGTGAACTCATATTATTATAATTTTATCAGAACCTTAAGGTTTCGAGTATAAATATTACATGCAGGCAGATGGCCCCCTTTTTCCTGAACAACTTTTATCCGAACCATTTTTCTTTAAAATACTTATTTTTCAAAATATTACAACTTTCCACATTTTACCTTCTGAAGGTTATTTTAGACAATTAAATTTTCAACAGAAATAAATTTACTTATTCTTTTCAAATCAGATGTCCAAAATAGTGATTCCCATTAAAAACATACTTTAACCTTTAAATAACCTTGAAAGTAGACCTCAAGGACAAAACCAGTAATACAGTAAGTGGGCCCCCTTTTTCCTGAACAACGTATATCCGTATTTTTCAAAATAATGCGATTTTCCACATTTGACCTTCTGAAGGTCATTTTAGCGAATTATAAAGAAACATTTAGGACTGAGAATTTGTCTTCTCTTTCCGAATATGGTGACAAAAGTAGTGGTTTCCATTAAAAAAAACACCTTAACCTTAAAATAACCTTGAAAACAACCTTCAAAGACATTGTCAAGGTCATAGCTCAATTAGCTTCTTCATACCAATATTTTGTATATTGAATCATAAGTTTTCGAACATCTTTACTGTAGGTAACAAACGTTAGGGTCGCCAATGACGCGCGCGAAAATGAGCGTCGAACTAAAGAAGATGAACTTCGAGAACAGCTCTTAACAAAACTAACAGCGGATGCTGAAAAATGTATGAATCGCTTTAATATTATTAATGAAAGATGGATGCCTTTATTGGATTCCAACGATCCATTGGACATCCGCAATGCAATGCTCGACCAAAGCGCAAGATGTCTTGAGGTTCTTGCCCAAAAAGATGCAGTGATCGCAGAGTTAAAGGAACAAATTAAGAGAGCCGATGAAGCATTTATAGACGATCAAAAATTGCAAAGAAATGACATTGATTTGTTGATCGATAGAATTAACAATCAGGTAAGTTCTTATATGACAATCGGTTCTATATATACCAATTATTAATATTCTTACTCGACTTAGGTAAATTTCATGTCGAAAGCTTATCGCAGGGAATTAGTACTGATTGAAAGCATCGTCGAAAAAGAAAGAAAAGTGTTAATGGACAGCATACAGAAGAAATGGGATGCGCTTTTCAAGAAGCGTGGTCAAATCGAAATGGACGGTTACAAAAAACGAAAAAAGATCATTCGCTGTTACGAAGCTGAATTAAAAAGAGAAATGATAGATCATCACGAAACCTACAGGGAGCTGAAAATTTCTAGGGAAGCCGAATGTCAGAAATTGCAGCAACACGTGGAGCAAATAAAAGCGTTGTGTCTTCTAAACTCCGAAAAGTTGCATTACAACTATACTGTCTTGAAATGTCGAGAGGACGAAAATACAATCATAAAAAATCAGCAGAAGCGTAAACTGAACAAGTTAGTCCATAATATTTGTTATCTTGAATTTCCAATAATCTCACTCGTTTTCAGACTTCAAGATATAACCAACAGTTTAAAAAGGCAATACGCTGAAGTGAAGGCAAAAACGAAACACAAGAGGCAAAGTTTAACGGATCAACTTAAGAAAGCTCATAAGGGCATCTCCGAAATGCAAGAGAAAGCCAACATTTTTTCTGCTGCGAATGAAAAACAATATATGGATGTTTGGGATATGAACTCGAGGGCTGCTGATGATTTGGTGAATAAGGTGATTGTTCAAATGTACGCTCGAAAAACTGTTTACAACTTTCGATTTTCAGATCTACGCAGCTGATAAAATCATTTTTGAACAAGTACTTGGATTAAAATGGAAGCGTCCTACTTCTTCGATATTAAAAATGGAAGAATTGCCTTCATACATCAAAGCCGTCAAAGCCATAGAAATGAGTAATTTGGAGAACATTAAAAGCCTTATACCCACTTATATATGGGGCATTCCATGTCAAATCGGCAACTTTTTTCGCACAATTTTTAATTTTAGTTTTATCGTTTGTTAGTACATGCAAAAGAAGTATTTTTTACTATATAAAACATTTTAAAATCGACTGTAGTAAAAGTTGTGAGGATATTTAGGAAAATGTAATTTTCTGTTCTGGCAATGTTTTATTTATTTAAGCGCAAAAGTATCAGAACTGAAAATTAATGTAACATTTTTTAAAATTCTGAAAAAATTCGTTAAAAAAGTTTAATATATACTTTATGGCTATATGTATATAGTTGAAATTTTGGATCTGGATCGGTTTAGAACAAAAACATGGACTTGAAAAATTGTAAATAAATAGAAGTTACCTGATTAACGTATAATCTGAATAATTCAGGAGATTTAATTTATTCAAATTTAACCTCGATTATCTCGCTCAATATTGGTCGAAATAAACCATTTTTCTTTCATTTTAAACGTAATTCAATGCTCTACAAGATGCATTTTTCAAAATCATAAGAAAATAAGAATATAAAGAGTTCATTACTCTTCGTACTGTGGCGCTGCTAAATCTTATCGATTTCTCACTAGTAAAATGAGTTAATTCGAGGCTATAAACAGGCCAACTTGTCAGCGTTTTGAATTCCTCAGTAAATCTTATATTATTACGGAAACGTATTTGAGACTTTAGAATAAGCTTTTAAGAAGCTGATTTTTCGGTACTATAGCCGTAAAATCTGATTTTACGGCCTACTTTTAGTCCGTAAAATGAAATTTCACGGATCACGTGAAACACTATTCTGCGCCGTCAAAAACATAACCCATGCGGACTAAATGCTTTCATCGAAATGGAATTTTTACAGCTTTCAGTACCGAAAAATAATGCTCGACACACGACCTCATGCGATCAAGCGATACTCGGACTAGCTTTGCTGGTCCTCGTAGGCTGTTATCGCATTCGAGCCGTAAAATTTGGTTTTGCGGCCTTGTATAGAAAAATCCTATTTTTTTTCCCATACACGAATTTCAGGATCGTTTTATTTATAACATAATATAACGATGAATAATTCTGAATATTTAGATTATATAGTTTTCAACCCTCCTCTTTCCGAATCCGAAGTCCGTTTTTCGCTGGGAGCAGCCATTTTTTAAGTATGGCGGCGAAAAGGCAAAAAAATAGAGAAAATTTCGATTTTTTGATCGGTTTTTCATGTTTTTCAATAGGTTCGCGCTGGCCGCTCATTCCAAAGACCTGGATCTGGTGGCATAATGAGTTTGACTAAGAGTTGACATGATCAGATATGCAAAATATAAGATGGCGGATTTTTCGCCGAATTTTGTGTTTTTATAGCATTTCCGACATTATTAGCTATTTATAAATATTGTGGTACACTTATTGATTTATGCAATCATTTGTAACACTATCTTCTATCCAATACCCGAAATTCAAAATGGCGGTTCCAAGATGGCCGACTGAAATGCAAAAAAATTTCTTGATCCAGATGAAACTGACTACTCGGGGGTTTTCGGGGGAGCAGATTACGAATATGACATTTGATTTTCATAATTAGAATTTTTTAAGAATTTTAAAAAGGCTTCCTTTGAAAAACGTAAATAAAAACTCTGAAACGATTTTTTAACCTCATCCTGTACCAATACATAAAAGCGGATATTTTCTCGAGAAAGGGCTTAAAACATTTTCCGAAATATCCTAAAAAAGAACATTTTTATAAGTAGATATACTTTTATTACACCTTTTTGAATAGTTATTCATAATTTTCCGACTATTTAGTTATTAATAATTACTTTTAACGATCTATAAACATTGTTGAAACGGAAAAACTTGGTACTTTTTTCATTCTAAAGCTTCCGTATCGAAAACAGTGCAAGATACGCTAAAAATGCACTGAAACTTTTTTGTAGAGCACAAAATTACCTACAAAAAAGTCAGCAAGGACCCTAGACAAAAGTTAATAGCTTAGCCACGAGCAACGATGGAATATGCATCATATTTTACAAAAATTCTAAAATATTCATAATTAACTTGTAAGACAAAAGCGTTATTCATGGATAATCTATTAACTTTCGCTGACTTTTTTTAGGAAATTTTGTGCTCTATAAAAAAGGTTCAGTGCATTTTTAGTGTATCTTGCACTGTTTTCAATATGGAAATTTAGAATGAAAAAAAGGACCAAGTTTTTCCGTTTCAACGTTTATAGATCATTACAAATAATTATTAATAACTAAATAGTCGGAAAATTATGAATAAATATTCTCAAAGGTGCACTCAAATTGGATCTGTTTATAAAAATTTTCTTTTTAACGAATTCGAATTGTAACCGTCATTTCAAATTCGTCAGAATCTGTGCGGTAACTACCACTTCCCAAAATGCTATCGCATTGACTTAAATTTTCTTGGTCAAGAATACTTCTTTTGCATCCGCTAACAACTTATAAAACAAGAATTCAAAATTGTGTGAAAAAAGTTGCTAATTTGAAATGGAATAAAAACTTTTTATATAATATACTTTTCAGAGAAAAAGGCAGACGAAACACAAATAATCCAGTTAAAACCTCCTAAAAATTTACTAAACGAAGAGAAAAATCAGCATCGAAAGCTGTTACGCCACATTCTACAATCTATTTCGGACCATTCTGGTTTCTTAATCGAGCATAAACTTCAAGATATATTGAAGGAGCATACGGATGAAGAAAAACTAATAATTCGACTAGACAACGTTTTTCGGGTTTAGTATTACTAAATATCATTCTTTATTAAAAATTGTGTAAAAAACACTGTTCATAAAGCTTCTTTTTCCGATATATTTTAAATAAATATGTTCAATAAAACATGGATTTCTTGGTCATCATCACGGAAAATGGAAATAAATAAACAAAAAATTACGTTTCGGCTAGCTTTTCGTAACCCTCATCAAAAATTTATTCTAAAAATTGTGTAAAAACTTCCAATAACATCCAATAGTGAACATTTAAAAACAAACGAAAAAAAGTTAAAAATTGTTGCTTGAAAATAAAAATTTAGAACTAAGTTGTCTGAGTTCTTGTTTGCAACTGATTTTCAAACAACAATTTTTAACTTTTTTTGTTTGTTTTTAAATGTTCTGTATTGGATTTAACCCTTTAAGTCCCAAATGTGCACAATTTACACATGGATTTCAGCATCGTTTTATGTACAAAATAAAAATTAAAAAAAAATGGAAACATCTATATCAGACTAGTTTTGAGGTCGCTCTTTCGATTGGCGCTACTGAAATTTTCGAAAAATGACGTTTAACACAGTTTTTTTACAAAAATATTGAAAAAAACGCAATTTTTTTTTTAAATGCATTTTTAACTATGATACCGGTTTCAGATCACCTTCTAATCTGTCAGAAACGTGTTCCCGATTGTTTTACTTCAAAATTATACATTCACATATTTTGATTTATTTTGTTTTTCGTTTCAAAATGGCGTCTGAACGTTGAAAATTTTTGAAAGTGAAGAAAATGATATTATTTCGGATTGCTTGGTTTTCCTTGTAGTAAATCGTACAAATAAGTTATTACGAGTTTTGTATGACCTATTTTGATTTACGGAAGCAGTAATATCCCATAAAATCCAATTTCAAGATGGCGACTGTCACAAAAACCATTTATATAATCAAAAAAATCTTAAGAATAATGTTGACTTGAAAACCTGAGTGGAATACGATAGTATTTTTCCTATTCCAGAAATATGAAATTTTACATAAGAGGTCCGACATATTGGATCCGCCATTTTGAATTTCGGTAAACTGACTCAAGATTTGAGTTAAGCGATGACTGAAACCTATGAGATGGTAATTAGCAAATTTCACACCAATTTTAGTTGTCTCGAAATACACGTATTTCTTCTGAGCACATGACAGTCGCCATCTTGAAATTTGATTTTATGGGATATTACTGTTTCGTTAAATAAAAATAGGTCATACAAAACTCGTAATAACTTATTTGTACGATTTTACTACAAAGAAAAGCAGATCCGAAATAATAGTACTTTCTTCACTTTCAAAAATTTTCAACGTTCAGACGCCATTTTGAAACGAAAAACAAAATAAAACAAAATATGTGAATGTATAATTTTGAAGTAAAACAATCAGGAACACGAGTCTGAGAGATTAGAAGGTGATCTGAAACCGGTATCATAGTTACGAATGCATTTAAAACAAAAATTGTAGCTAAAAAATCGCGTTTTTTTCAAAACTAGTCGGATATAGATGTTTCCATTTTTTTTTAAATTTTTATTTTCTACATAAAACGATGCTGAAATCCACGTGCAAATTGTGCACATTTGGGACTTAAAGGGTTAATTTGAAGTTCTTACATAATTTTTAGAATAAATTTCTGATGAGGGCTACGAAAAGCTAGCCGAAACGTAATTTTTGAAGTTTTTTCTTTATTTATTTCCATTTTCCGTGATGATGACCAAGAAATACATGTTTTATCATTCTTTATCTTTTACAAGTAACCTTTTTAATTGCATTTCAGGCATTAGGGGTTTCAGTTCCTGAACAAATCGACGTAATGTTACAATACTTCATTCCATTCTGTTACTGTCCGATATGTACCGAAAAAGAAACATCCGACGAAGATCTTTCCGAAACCGAACTTAAATCTGAATGTTCGAGCGAAAGGGAAATCTGTACAATTGAAGAATTATCACCAGAAGCCAGAAAATTAATCGATGTTGTCATAGAAGAATCCGGACCTTGTCCCTGCGATGACATCCAAGAAAAGAGTACTGCATCCGATTTGGATTCTGTAACAAAGATCACCGAACCCGTTACATGTAGCGACACAAAAATTGACACGAATGCCGAAGCCGATGTCACTACTGGACCTGGAACTGATGTAGATACAGACATCGAAGTTGACACAATTACTCATTTGAGTACAGATGACGAAAAGCCCAAATGCAAACAAGATGTTCGGAAAGTGGTCTGCGACAATGGTCATTTACTACAAATTAAACCTGTGATGGTAATGAAAGCTTTGAAGGAATTTATGGCGAGTTCTGACCCAAAAAACAAAGGCAAAACACCTCTTGCATTTGAGGAAAAATTAAAGGAACAGAGATTAACTATTTCACGAAACATAACTACCGAAGATGTCACTAAATATTGGACTAGTTATCAGGAAGTTTTTGATGGAGCTCATGAACAATTGTGGGATGCTGTCTCTGCAGGATTAACTAAATATCACGACATTCTAAAAGAACGACACGAATTGAATACAGAGATCGAATGTCTGCGCAGACAAAATGAAGAACTTCGTAGATTACTAAAATCGTATGCTGTTAAGGTAATATATTACACATTAGTATTCGCTGTTATGGTGGCGCCGTCTGGTGGCCAAAGTTCGAAACTTTGAGTACCCCTCGAAGCCTTATTCAAACTGCTAAATGTCAAACGTGAAATTTTTCTTTCACATTTTAAATTAAATAAAAAATAAAATTCTCGCTGAAAGTTTTCGGATGCTTGAAATTCGCTCGATAAACGAAGCGCCTGAACGTATAAAAATACAAATTTCGCAGTTCTGCATTAAAAAATTAATAACTTTTTTATTTATTAAGATATATCACTTTTTCTTAGTGCACTAGATCTGGGAAATTATAATGAACAATTTTATTTTTTATTCGTTTCAAAATTCTCAAAATTGACTGAGTTATAGCGAGTTGAAATAGAATGTATTTGCGAACCGGCCACGCAGTAACCAGTGCTGCGTAGACAGGACTCGGTCGTGTTTCTTCCTTTCCGTGTACTTTGTAACTTTAAATGCAATATTGGAATTCAATGATCACAATGTTTACAATATGAAAACGATGTAAATATTACCTTGTCAAATGACTAAGCAATGCGACACAATGCTTGCATCGTCCAGTTTGCCCTGCTTTGCACGAACATTTGCAATCAATTTTACTGACATTATTTATTTTGTATATAAGCGTAACTTCGTGCGGTGTTCCATTTAGATCGCTGCTTTTTAAACACAGTGCCATAATTTTTATTTCTTCTGTCGTTTCTGAGGTTATCCCTACGAACATGAGATGATTAGCTTGCATTACGTTCCCTCCTTCCACGTATTTGCGAGATCCACTTCCGACGTATTCTATTAATTCGCTTAAATTAATTAAGTAATTCATCTTCCTTTCAAATCTTTTTTATCTCAGTTTAAACCGTGTCTCGAAGGGTACTCTTAGCGAATAAAAAAATGTATTATTAAGAATATTTTTCATTTCAGACGGATAATTTCATGCCGACGGAAACCAAATCTGCGTCTCAAGTAACTTAAAATACAAATAATTGAATAAATTAGCAATTGTATGTTTTATTGCAATTAAATTGTAATACATGACATTTCATGATGTCATCCGCTGGAATTTATCTGCACATTAAACCTTAACCTCAACAAATCGCATTGTCATTAATGGTTTCGATTGATTTGCTTTTAATGACAAATTACTTTTCTTGAAGCTGCATGTATCATGGAATATCACGTTTCATTCATACAATATAAACCGATTAACACTAGACAAATATTGCAAAAAAAAATATTAAATAAGTATAAAATTGTTCTAATAATTTTGGTATCCACCCGATACAAAATTGTTCGCTAAAGAATTAGTCTTCATACTAGTAATACTGTTCATGGTATTCGTCGAATTCCCATCGTTTCCTTTTCCTTTCGTCCAGTAGGGGAAGAAGCGTTTTTTCTTGTTAGGATTTTCCTTCTTGTTCACCTTATCAAGATGCTTCTGCGATGCTATGTGCTGATTTGAATAAAAATTTTGTACATTTCTGTTCGAGATATGTTTAATGCGTTAACTTACCACGCTGTACTGCGAATTGGAATTGAAAAACTTGTTGCACAGATCGCACGACAACATTAATCCTTTCGCCCCTTCTTTTGCTTTTTGCACCATACTTTGACCTAAGACGGGATCCTTCGAGACGATCTCTTGGCCAGTCCAGTCACCTAAGCATCAATGTGGGATCAACACTATCTATTTATCACAACCGCTAAAAGCCTCCTGTGATAATAAATCAGTTTGAACGCTACATCCACGCCAGAAGGGACAAAAAGTGGAAGTGAATAACGCGAAATGAGAAGAAGTCGAGTTCCGTGTTATTTTAAAGCAGAAGAGTGTGAAATGTACCTTCTCCTCGAAATACCATGAAATGGTATGATTCTTTGTGAAGAAAAATATCTCGAGTAGAAAAAAAAATTTTCTCCCAAAAAAAAGTAAGTGTCCGTGTAGAACGATGAAGAGTGAAGTGCTGATTAGAAAAAGCAACAAAAAAAATTGCGAAGTTGTCAACTCAGACTTCTCAATTCTGCATGCTCGGTATTATTTCATCCGGAGATCGGAAACATCAAAATACATTTACAAATTGGTCTGTAAGCTATGCGAAGGTAGGCATAAACTCAACGATTATGTACAAATCAACAACATCGAGTATAAATAACGGCGTATAAAGAATCAAACATCCAACAATGAAAAATAAATAAACAAATAACAGTCCCGGAGTGAACTCAGTCTTTAGAGTTCGAAATGAAAATAAAGAATCTGCGAGACACAAAGATTTGAAGATGTACAAGAGAGTGTTTGTAAAAAAAAAAAACAAACAAACAATTTAATTTTTCCCATTAGATTGCTGTAGAGTTAAGGCTGTGTGATGGTGGATAAAAGTGGAAAAAAGCAGTGAGTATAAACATCATCAGGGTAAACGTAAAGACAATCAAGCAGTAAAGGGTAAAAACGGCATTCTTGTCGGTTAGTTTTCCAAAGTGCATTGTTTGTCTACGTTTAAAGCCATTCGGTACAGAGGATCTTACCGTCTGTTGTTTCTTATTACCTGAAGCCATTTTTTTCAAATGCCGATTTCCTGTAACAATAAAATAAATACACAAAGTTATATTTTTTTTTTCTTATGTACTGCTTCGTAAATGCTTATAGCTCCACATATTGTCTGCCAGAAATCGAGTAACGCACATGTACGATGCAGCAATTTATCATATATGAGCGATTCCACAGAACTTTTGACTTTTATGATATTTTAAGATTCACTTAAATAAGCTGTACAGACCTTTTTATAATTTATAATTAAAAAACCATAGGAAACACGAAAGCTCATGAAATTTGAATAACTACTATAAATAGGGTTTTAAAAATTAAAAATTTCTTCTTTCTTCCTTCTTCATGAATTTAAAGACACTGTCACTTTTTAAAAATAAGACTTTATTTAAAACTGAAAACATACAAAAAAAAAATGTTAAAAATTATAAATAAAACTTAAAACTCTTTAAAAAATATATACAAAAAATAAAAATTAACTTTAAAAGGCTCAACGTTTCGGATCTATAGTAAAACAAAATACCCCATAATAACCCATAATAGTAAAACAAAAATTTAATAATGAAGGATGGTGTTTGAACAATAACGTTTGAATGTTTCAATTGATGCAAATTGCCGTGCGTAGGATGGTAGAGCATTCCAAGCTCTGCACAATCTGTTTGCTAAAGAATAAAAATCAAAGTTTGTAGCACTACAGACCTCATGTAATGGTCTTAAATTTCTGACATTTCTCAGGAATACTCTATCAACAAATATTCGACGAGCAGTATCAGACGTCACAGACCCATGGATTATATTTCTAATTAATACTAAGTCCGAAAAAGCATGAACAGAGAATAGTGTGGGAATATTAAAGAATGTTGAAATTGGTCCAAAATCATGGTCAAAATAATGCATGGGTCTGTCAGTTTTATATGAAAGGTATCTCATGAATTTACAAAATTTGGTACTGAATTTGCCATCAAAGATCAGGAAAATCAATGAGTACCCAATTTGAACTTGTTCTAATATCATTTTATGTATTCAGTCTAACTTCTTACAAATTCGGTCTGCCATATTGAATTCGCCATCTTAAATTCAGAATATCTATTGATGGATTCGTGATCAGTAAATTGAAATACCCTGAGTAACAAATTTTAACTGTTTTCCGCATAAAGAAATATGTTTGGTTCGAAGATACAATTTTATGTCACGCTGTACCTCCCTGCGCTGGAACAATTCTTTACAAGTTCTAACAATCCGTTTTTTCTACATTTTATACGTTTAAGAATGGACTAAGCTTGATTTTAAATGTGTTCCAGTGAAAAAAGTTTTTTTTCTTAAAAAATAAAGTTAAAAGTTCTGTGGATTTGCTAATTTATTAAATATTTAGTACACGCTAAATATTTTTCGTATCCAATGATGTGTTAAATGATTATTTTAACACAGAATGTCAGTTTAAGGTTTGTGTGCAAACAATTCTCGTATATTGGGAAATATAGTTAAATCTTTATGACCTGGGTGTACGGTTTTATTACCGTTGATTACTGTTGTCACATTTACAATGAAATTTTAGTTGCAACATTTTAACTTTACATGTTTTATAACTGAGCGTTAATAATTAATTAAATTCACAATGTAGATTTCAATAGTCTAATATTTTACATAAAGTTTGTTCATTCCGAAATGTGTGTTAAGAAATGGCATTTATTATTAATGAATTATACTATATGATTGTGATTATACCGAGAAGAAAGTAATACTGCATAGATCACATAAAACTTACCACTTAAGTGTGTTTGTAGCTGTTGAATAGAATTCAGGTAGACATTACAGACATTGCACCGTAAACCGTTCGTTTGATCCTTTGAAAATGCAACGTTGGTTTGTTCTAATGTTGCCATTATCGTTTGCGATTTAATCTGTAAATTTTGTTCTTTCATGTATACTTTATACGACCAAATATTTGCATTCAAATTCTGATATTTTCTGATTCTGTTTTATATGAAGAAATGATATTCCGTTCATTTTTTATCTTATATATATTCAGACTCAAATTTGTCATATAAAATGATGCGACTATTTGCTTCATTACGGTGTGTGACACAGTATTGTTATTTATTTGTTTTATTGAGCCATGAAAAGCATTGTTCACTTACTTTTACAGTTTTTAATTGATAAAAAACCTTAAATTGAAATTAACATTAAATTGAAACATTACAAAAAAAAAACATTAAATTGAAATTGCAAGATGATTTTTTTCCGTTACTTCGAACCTGAATTTTTTTAAATAAATCAAGAAATGTTTATTTGGACATTTTTTGGTTCTATTAAATAATTTTTTGGTCCTTGTTTGTCACCAGATTTGGTGCCTATAATGGACCTAAATTAATAGACAGAAGTCTAAATATACAATTTAGAAAAGTTAATTTATGATCAGACGAATCAAAGAGATTTTATCTATTTTCAATCGAATTTATATAAAAAACAATTACCAGATATCATGTATTTTTCTAATTTGTGAGAAAAGAAATAATTGGATAGGTATTTTAATCAGTTTTTAATCCGATTAAAGTAAATCTTGCACTGTATTAGTTAAAAGAGTCTGACAAGATCATTGAAAAGTATTTTGGATTAAAAAATATTGAATTTAACAATTGCTTTCAATCCTTAAATTTCTAGAATTCATAAGAAACTGTAAATTTTGTAATCATTGTGATTGTTAGTTTCAAAAAGACTTCTGTTTTCTTGTATAAATGCTCGAAATAAAATAAAACCATTTTAAGGTTTTAAAAATTAAATTTAACATGAAAAAAGCTGGAGTTTTTATGCAATTATACCCAGAAAGATTCGTACGTACAATTAACTACTACGTGCCGGTCATGACAAAGTGTGAATATATAAAACTTTATATGTACATCGATACCAAATTATTATAACTGAATATTGTTTAAATTCTAAAATCATTATTTTGTAAACATAATGTAATATTATAGGCGGACACTCTTCGCCTATTAATGTAAAATTTATTTTATCGTCGATGCCAAGATTTTTTTATTTTTTCTGTGACTTTTCAGTGCGCACCGCACACTGCGTTTTGTCATTATTAGTAAATAATTTTTACTATTACTATATTTTTCAACAATTTTAACCGTTTAAAATGCCCCGCCCTTCAGTCAATTCTAAATTCTTCATTATGAACGTGACAAGATGCCATTCTTTTTAACATTCTTTTTTTTTCGCTTTATTTTGAAATCGGCTTGAAAAAGCGATCGAAAAAGTGTTCACATTTACATCCAAATTAATATTATTCCTCAATTATAATACCATCTGTATATATTATTATTTACAATATAAAAGACTTATGGATTTCAAAAAAATTCTAAAAAATTATATGTTACATTAATAGGCAGATGTACGTGCTTATTTTTGTAAAATATTGATTGTTGAATTTAACTCATTAATGTCTGAATGTCCAAAAATCGTACAGTAACTTTGAGCTAAAATTTTTTAATGAAATCAGGGAAATTTCTATTTGGCGTAAGTTGTTCTAGACGTTTTCGAGAAAAGTGAAAAATTTCATTTTGTATTGTTTTTTGATAAATTTATATAAAAAATAGCGTTTTTTACAGGATTTTTTTCTTAGAAAATCACCATTTTTTGAACAGAAAATATATGTTTATCATATTAAAATTAAATTAAAAACTAGTGTTGGCATGGTGCCTCGCTCGCTCAGAAGTTTCGACCCAGTGGAGAGTCGGCTATTCCTCAAGACTCGTTTGTTTACTAACAGCTTTCAATTATATTATAAAATTATATTGATATTTGGGGGTCCAATCATATTTAGGTCCAAGTGGCTTCGATAGATGTGTTACAACAATATAGTGATTCTTATGTGTATGAAAATTGAAAATGAGCATTTTCAAAACTTCGACCCCGACAACAGGCCAGCCGAAGTATTAATAAATAAAAGTTGCAAAACACTTACTTCATGCACTTGTATTTTAATAGACTATTCGATGCATATTACATGTTTACTGTGTTTTACTATTTACTGCCTGTATCATTATGATCTTATATATATACAATATATATATATAATTCGTCAAAGATATCTTGAAAGTTTCGAAAAGATCTCTGACGGATATCTTTTAATAAGACATCTTTTAGATATATCGAAATAGTTATTTTCGTATCAAGGGCGTAAAAGGACATATGCGCCCGAGGCAAAGACTACCACTGGGGGGTAGGGGGTCCAGACTTAGTCTGGGTCGAAGTAACATGTCATTAGTGTTTGTACCAACAAACTATGGATGTAGATTTTTTTCAAAATTTTTTTTCCAAAAATAGGAAGCTTTGTTAGAGTTGTTTGCATTATTATAATACCCGATTATTCACAAAAGTGTCCAGGTTTTGGAGGATGCTGATTACAATTCTTCTGTCAGAAATGGAAAATTAAAAATGGCAAAATTTTTTGCATTCCAAAGCTTCCTATTTTTGGAAAAAAAATGTTGAAAAAAATCTACATCCATAGTTTGTTGATACAAACACTAATGACACGTTTTTAATTAATTTTAATATGATTAAAAAACGTATATTTTCTGTTAAAAAATGGTGATTTCCTATGAAAAACGCTATTTTTTATATAAATTTATCAAAAAACAATACAAAATGAAATTTTTCACTTTTCTAAATGGTCGCATCGTGTAGAGGACACCCGAAAACATGTAGCACAACTTATGCCAAATAGAAATTTCTGCGATTTCATTAAAAGATTTTAGCTCAAAGTTACTGTACAATTTTTGGACATTCTGGCATTAATGGGTTAAACAATATTCCGTTTTAAATAACAAAAATTGCTACATACCATTATCAAGGATATGAAAATGTGTATAGCTAAAAAATAAATTTGAATTTAATTTAATTTTATATAAAATTTTTCTAAAAATAATTCCTATTAAACAAATAACAAAGTATGTCCACTTGATCATTAATATTATTCAACTGTTTGAAATGTAGCGTTACCAACTTAAACAGTGAACAATGAAATCGTTCCTCCGAAATGGCCAGTTTTATCATGGAGTTTCCGAATTGGCGGGTTACGCCACTAATCCGTCAATATTTGACATCCAAACTAAATGTCAATTGGCTGCTTATGCAGACGATAAGTGGCACACCATTCTTGAAGGACCAACAAGTTTAACTAAAATGTCAAAGAAAACTGTTGACAACATCTTATTCTACGTATTTCGTACTTCCAAAATCAATTTCGATCGAAATCGTACTTGCTCGTTTTCCCAAAATAATCCAAAAAGAGTTTTAAATCATTTTCTATCATTTATGCAATATTTGAGTTTAATATAAAAACACAACAAATCAATTTTGCATCGATACCCTACTGTTTTAATAATTAAATAACGATATTCAAGACACGCACAACAGCCCTTCGTGTAAAATTATTAAATGATATATATATTTCTTTAATTAAATAATTACATTTTTGTTACTCTCCTTCTGCATTACCCAGAGCTAACGACGTGGACGTAGAGAGTAAAATGTAGCCCCATATTTGTTTTCTTTTTTGTTTTTTTATTTAGCATTTAATTTTATGCTCTCTAAACATGAATTAGTATAATTTTTACTATTTCAATTAGTAGTTCAATATTTGACTAATGAATTAGAAAAATTGTCAGAATTTACTAATTCATTTAGTTATACTTAACTACTATTTCAATTAGTAATTTTCTACTAATTGTTAGTAACCGAGTTTTCCTTATTTTAATTAGTCAAATTTCACTAATTCATATTTAGAGAGTAGTAAAAGGACCGTAAAACCAAGAAATCGAGTCATAATTACATAAAAGCGGTCAAGAAATAAATTCTAATTTTTGTACGAAATAAATAATAATTCTAATACGAAACTAGAGAAATTTGATTTTCTATCATTTTTTACATCAATAAAATGGTAAAAATTTTCATAAAATTGTATTCATAAAATGATAAACATTATTTGTAATTATATCATAAATAACTTTTTGACAGATTCCAAAAATTAGAATTTATTTCTTGACCGCTTTTTATGTAATTATGACTCTATTTCTTGGTTTTACAGTCCTTTTACTACTCTCTAAATATGAATTTGTGAAATTTGACTAATTGATAGTCAAATTTGACTGATTGAAATAAGGAAACTCAGTTACTGACAATTAGTAAAAAATTACTAATTGAAATAGTAGTTAAGTATAACTAAATGAATTAGTAAATTCTGACCATTTCTATAATTCATTAGTCAAATATTGAACTACTAATTGAAATATTAAAAATTCGGAAAATGACATTTAACACAGTTTTTTTTTAAAAAAATAGTGAAAAAAACGCGATTTTTTGGCTACAATTTTTTTTTTAAATGCATTCTTAACTATGATACCGGTTTCAGATCACCTTCTAATCTGTCAGAAACGTGTTCCCGATTGTTTTACTTCAAAATTATACATTCACATATTTTGATTTATTTTGTTTTTCGTTTCGAAATGACGTCTGAACGTTGAAAATCTTTGAAAGTGAAGAAAATTCTATTATTTCGGATCTGCTAGGTTTTTTTTTGTAGTAAATCGTACAAATAAGTTATTACGAGTTTTGTATGACCTATTTTGATTTACGGAAGCAGTAATATCCCATAAAATCCAATTGGATTTACGGAAACAGTATAAACAGATGCAAAATTGATTTGTTGTGTTTTTATATTAAACTCAAATATTGTATAAATGATAGAAAATGATTTAAAACTCTTTTTAGATTATTTTATGAAAACGAGCAAGTACGATTTCGATCAAAATTGATTTTTAAAGTACAAAATAAGTAGAATAAGATGCCGTCAACAGTTTTCTTTGAGATTTTTGTTAAACTTGTTGGTCCTTGAGAAACAGTGTGGTGGAGAATGCATATCTTGACTTGTACCAAGAAACTTATGCATTTTTCTTTTGTCCTCAGAAGACTAGGTCAAATATTAAACAGTGTAACTTAACATTATTTATTTATTTACAAAATATACGGGACAAGGCCTTTACAAAATAAACGAGTGTTTAGTTCACAATTTAATAATTAATAAATGAAAATATGACAGATTATACATGGTGGCCGCTTTTTTCTCTGAAAAAAATTCCCTGACTTTTCCCAGATTTTTCCCTGACCAATATTTTAATGATATATCTATTAAAAATAAACAATACGGATAAAAATGTTTTAAAAACAGCTACACATTTTCAATAAATTCTTTATTTTTTCAATCAACAACGAGTAGTATATTCTAAAACATATTATCTATAAAAATCCAGAAAAAAAACTCATGTTACTGCGGATTTTTTCGTGTTTAATTCAAAATAATAGTAGAAAATTTGTTGGGGGTTCTTTGTCAAAATTTGTTATAAAATGTCAAGTTCTGTGGTAATATGTTAGACAATAATTATAAATGTTGATAAATTTTAGAATTTAGGCGATTTTGGACAGTATATTCAAAGTATTGTCAAAATTCTTACGAATGTTGACAATAACAAAAAATTGCCATAAATTTTATATTTTTCAAATACCATTGCACAAATATCAACTACTTAAAATAGAAATGGTAAAATAATCATTTAAACAAATTAATATTCTCAAAATTTGGGAGTTTTGTGCTGTTTTCAACATTTAAAAAATTTTTCTACGATTTTTAGCCTTTTTATGCAATTTCAAAGATTTTTGAAGATTTAAAAAAATGTATAAAAGTTTTCTATCATTTTCAAAAGGTTTTATTTATACAAATATTTGTTTAAATAGAGAATTAGTATGTCAAATATTTTTAAAATATTCTGTAAAGTATCTTTATAGTAAGACAAATATCTTTTTGTAATAGTGTGCGTAAAATTCGATTTTACGCATTGTTTTTAGTGCGTAAAATGCGATTTCACGCACCGGTATGTGTAAAATGAAACCAGTGCGTAAAATAAACACTATGCGTAAAATGATTTCCCACGGATAAATCAATAATAAACTACTTTTGAACCAATGTTTAACAATAACAAGGTGTCCCCAATAATAATAATTCTCATGAGAGGTGAACGTATTGTTTACTTCTGGTGAGAGGTGAACGTATTGTTTTTACGAAATCAGTCTCGTTTCTTCAAATCAAAGATGAACACGTCGTCCTCGTTGTGTGAAAAAATTATTGAGATTCTACAGAGATTGGTGACGAAATAATTAAATACCGCCGAATATACTGCAAACGGCTGAAGGACGTTTTTCGATTTACTCCCGAAAAATCTAAATTTTATTTATCAAAAATGTTAAATCAAATTTCGAACAGTGCATGAATAGCAAAAATACGAACCTCGAGTGGACGAAATGGTGCAACTAGCTTATTTTCCATGAAATGTCAAAAACTACAAATTCAGCTACAATGGGGGGGTGGTCCAAGTTTCTCGATGTTAAAGTCTGTTGCTACAAACGAAAAAAAACGTTCGATATGAAAAATTACCATAAATTACATGCTTCTTAAAAAAGAAACACACAGATTATAAGCCAAAATAGTCAAACATTTTATCACCGGAAGATAATTTTAAATTTCAAAATGAAGCTCCAGATGACAGATTTTTTACACATAAGGTAAGCGTATATTTAAATAGTATTTTATTATTAAAACAAGCAGTAATAATTGAATAATGGATATTTACAAATTTGCTTAGAGATTTAATTTACAAAAATTATCATTTACAAATTTATTTACAAAAATTATTATTATATACAAATTTTATTTTATAAATATTATCGTTATGTACAAATTTTTATTTTTACAAATATGACACAATACACATTAAACACAAACATACTTGAATGTTATGTACAGTTGCTTGATTTTTGGAATCAGTGGGCGTGCCGAAGAGATGAATTGTATAACATGCAACAAATGACTTCAAAGCATACGAGATCTTACATTGTTGTATCGATTCAAATACGAAAACGCTACATATCGCGAACATTTACCATTGAAGGACCGTATGTTTAATACAAGTAAAAAACTATATTAATCTGAAACCTAAGAAATCCTACGACGAACAAATTTTTTCTATGTTACGAGACGGCAGGTGTATTAACCAATTATGTGTAATTAAAAAATCGGCTCAAAAAAAAACCGCAAGAAATGCATCTTACTTAGAATACCCCGATTCCTAAGCATATACTGGCCACAGCACCGTCGGACATCAGCAACATGCTTGCCAATGCAGGAGCCAGCATGACCACTCTCAAAACGCCATGGAGATGGCGTTCGTCAACGGTGGCTGAAGATACATTGAAATTCCCATTAAAAAACTAAAGAAAAATATCCAACCAAATATACAACAAAATCGACGAACATTCTAAAACAAAAGCGACGACACTGAAGAAACCACCAACAAAGAAATCCAAATTAGATAACGAAAATGAACCTTCAACATCAAACAATACAAATGGTGACAGTCAATGTGGACAAAAAGATGTAATATCAATAATAATTTATCTTCTCAAATCACAGTAAAAAAAAAATTATGTTTTTCGTTATCAGTAAACAAGCTGTAATATTTACTTTTCTTCTTATTAAGATTTACATAAACAATGAATATTTATATCATTGTTTATTTACTATTTTTTTCCCAATAATAACAAATAAGCGTTAATTTCATACATATTACATTTACAATAATAATGTAACAGTATAAATTTATTTCAATAAATATTTAACTATTTTCAATTAACAAATTCTCCAATTATTTATTAGAAAGTAACCATCCATGAAAATGTAAATGAAGAAATCATAGTATATATAATATATATATTAAAATTCGATGTAATAAAATTTTAATGTATAATTTCAATAAAACTTGTTTATTTACATCATCATAAGAGTACGAAGATATAATTTATTAATCGGGGGGCCTCCGCCCCCCGATCCCCCCAACTACACCAAACGGAACCTAAGCTACCACACACACATTGTCCCAACCACACCCCAACCACCACTCCGTCCGCCCCCCCACCCCCACCCTCTCCCCCCCGCAAACCAGCCACACCACCACCCCCCCCCGACCCCCACCCACCCCCATCCCCCACCCCGACACCCCCCCCAACAACCACAAGGCCCACTCCCAACCTTCCCCTCACCTCCCTCCACCCACCCCCCCCCCCCCCACCCCCCACTTCCCCCCACCCCAACCGCCCCCGGGTACCCCACCTGCCCTCACCATACCAATGGTTCCCCCCGGGCACCATCCCTACCCACACCCCCCCCGCCCCCCCCCTACACACACCACCCCCACCCCCACCGTCGCCCCCCCACGCCCCCCCCACTTCCTCTCTCGCCCCTCCAACCCCCTGCCCGCCCCACCCCCCCCCCACTACACCGGCCGCGCCCGCCCGCGGTGCCAGCCCGAACGGCCCCACCCCCGAGCCGCCCCCCCCCCCACCCAAGGCCCCCCCCCGACACATCCCCAACACAACACACGTTCCCGCCCCCCACCCGTCCCCCCGCCCCCCCCTAACCCCCCCCCTCCATCCGCCCCCAGCCCTCTCCCCCCCACCCGCTCCCCCTCCCCTCACCCCCCCCCCCCTGCCCCCCCCCCCCCCCCCCCCCCCCCCCGCCCCCCCCCCCCCTCCATCCACCCCCCCCCGACCCCACCACGTACACCAGCCCCCCACCCCCCTCCACCCTCCCCCCCCCCCTCCCGACACTTCCCTGTCTCCCATGGACTTACAGCAATCAGCCAATCACGATACCTAATAACCATTGGGGGCAATAACATAAAATCTTCGAGCTCATGATTACAATTTTACGCACACTATTACAAAAAATAATTATGGAACTCGTGCGTAAGTTTCACGCTCTCGTACTGACCGCGCGACACTCGTGGCCGGCTTCGCCGGCCACTCGTGCGCCGGTCAGTACTCGATGCGTGAAATCGCATTTTACGCACTAGTTGCATAAAATACTATTAAATATAAAATTGTTTGCATTTATTTTTGTTAAACTATTAAATTTTATTCAAATCTGTTAGAATATATTCAATACCGAAATGTGTTATTGTTAAACGTGTTTATTTTTGTTGCAATGTACCTGAACGTTTAAAACTGAGCAGTACCACAAATATATTTAATTTAAGATTTTTTTTTTCTCAAAATTGTTGGTTTTTGGTGAAATCTGTCGAAAATGTTCAAAACTGAAATATGTTATTGATAAAAAACGTCAATATTTGTTTAAATTTGTGAGAAAGCATTTAAAATCATTTAAAAGAATTTTATGCGAAACATGATAAAATAAAGCATTTTTCTGAATATGAAATTGTGCGATTTTTGGTTAAATAATGTTTTTCACTTTTTAAAGATTTGTCTGCAATTTACTTTTTCCCTGACCAATTTTGAAATTCCCTGACATTTCCCTGATTTCCCGGTTTTCCCCGACGGTGGCCACCATGTTATAATTAATTAAACTAATAAATGCATATGCCTGATTGCGTTCTTAAAAGAAAAGAAACGGGCTAACTGGATGGAATGTGGAATAGTGTTCCAAAGACGACAGAGACGAGGTAAAGAGGAAAAGAAACGATTGGACGACCTAGAGGGTTCTTCAACAACTACCCATGCCTCAATCCATAATCGAGATTACGATTGGAAAAAAGTGAGAAGGCAGATTGAAAAAATTATGCTTTATGTTGTAGGCAAAGTTCAAATCGTAGTACACATGGACTAAGGAAAGGGAAGGAAGATGAAATCAGTGAATAACTGGTTCATAGTTATGATTATTAGAAAGAATCGAGATAAATTAAAGCGGATAAAAAATAACTATGTAGATTGTAAAAAACAATGTAAAATGCAACGATTGTGATGTCACATAGATGGGCGAAACTAAAAGTGGCTTAAAAAGGTTAGGTTTACTTTTGAATTTTATACTTTGGCTTTATTTTCTTCCAAAATGTTTTTTTTTAATAGGTTTTTTTTCCCTACAGTCAGAAGCAATTTAATTCTTAAAGGATTTTGTTCTGTATTTGGTTTTGCTTCCTTTTATTGGCGAGTCATAAGCCCTTCAATTATACATTTTAATAATATATTTTTCTAAATTTATGAAATCTGTAGTTTCCTAACCTCTCCACATTGTAAAAATATAAGAAATGCTAATTTTTCATTATCCATTTTATAATATACATCAAATATATTCAAGGCGACAGACATTTACAAAAACGAAATTTTTAAACAAATAATTTGACGATAATGTAAAAAACATATTTAGAATTGGCTATTAAGAATCAGTTACTTAAAATAAAACTAAAGTTATCGGCCGGCTATAAGTTGAAAGATTTTCGAATCGAAATACTTTTTCATGAACAAAATGGTATTGTCAAATTTGAAATAGAAAGTTTTAATCATTCCTAAAATTGATAATTTATTTTTGCTTGACCAATAGCTGCTTTTTTTAAAATTTACATTTAAAAATATTGCATAAAATCCTACCTGTTTGGCATGTCGTGCGCCATGTATGTGGGCTTCGAGTACTGCTTGACTTGTAAAATCTAATTCACATTCGTGACATCGGACTTGTTTCTTCGTAGGCAATTTACCCATAATGTTGTCCACTACAGCTTTCTGTACTGGATCAATCATTATTTGATTCGTACCGTGATTTGGTTGAGCCATCATCTTCGAAACCGAAACTTCTTGACAAACTGGATAGTAACGAGTCTGGACAAGAAAATGGGAGAAGCTTGTAATTGTTGAAAGAATGTGTAAACAAATTTGCCATCGAGAGCATGTTTACAAGCCGATTATTCTTGTAAATAATTGTTTATTAAATTACTAGATTTCTTACCTTCAATTGGACTTTAAAGTTCGTCAAAAGTTTTCCGTTTCGTGAAAATTAACAAAGATTTGCTTTTATATGAAAATTTTCAATTACTTGTTGGTGCTCGATCAAATGAACGCAAGTACACTCGATTACAGACCGTCGGTAATGATTTTTGCTTATAATACGAAACGTGGGTCTATCTAGATCGTGTGAGTTGTGTTTTGAGTTTGGTCTATTCTAGTCAGTTCGTCCCCACCAAAAATGTCCCCCTTATTTGATAAATATATAAATTCGATAGGAAAATTTATTCGATGCATCACATGTATATGGAATGAAAAAACTAACATGCGTACTATATATGTGGACGCTGCGTTGGTTCCGAATACAACTGCAGATGCTGACATTACCGACTGCAGTTAATTGATAATCGAGGATTTTTCGCAGGAAATTGGAATAATTACGGTGCTTAATTAAATAAAATTAAACCTGTATTGAACAAGTAGTCTGTATTGATACTTAACCCCTTGTGTAATAATGGTCCCTACAGGGACCATCTTTTGTCTGTTGGGTTTTTTCATCTTAAGGGGGTTCTAAAGTGCTCGGCCGATAAAGTAGGCATTTTCACTTCAAACCGTAAATAAAAAATTAATTAATCAATTTTTCCAAATTCGGACTCTGTAAGGGCAATTTTAATTATTATAGACGGTATCCTAAAAAATTTCAAGGAATTTAATTGAGACTAAATAAATACAGGTATATTTCTTGACCGCTTTAATAAAATTAAATAAACAATTAAGTTTTTCTTGGTAATCCGGTCCTCTTATTTTTTTTTTTAATTTAATTTTGTTTATTTAATTTTATTAAAGCGGTCAAGAAATATACCTGTATTTAATTATTTGCTACAATCGGTTACACCAACGTTCTAGTACATACATACTAATAAAGTAGTCCTTCCCTTACTCTAATTTGTCCAGTCAGGCAGGATGGCGGCCTTCTTCCCTTATTCTAATTTTCCCTCTCTCCCGCTACTTAGATTTGTAGTCTCACTTTTGTCTCTTTTTCTTTTGTTGCGCATGCGCCGTTATTTGTATCTAAAATCCACACGTCAACACATGTCAGTGGGGAGAACGCGTGAGGGGAAATATTAGAATAGGAGAAGAGACAAAATTAGAATAAGGGAAGACATTAATATAAGGGAAATTAGAATAAGGGAAGGAGTACTGTATCTAAGCTATATCCCGACATTTAATGCAGTATAAAATGAAAATTAGATTTACAAACTGAAAATTGAATATCGCGTCCAGGGCAAGGATGCCATAAGCCCTGCTGAAGAACAAAACATGGCATCCTGGTGCGAAACGCATTTTAACAATAGTTCTAATTATAAGCGCTAGAGGGATGATTTTTAATATTAAATCCAATAGTAGGTGATTCAAAAATTTTACCGAATAATTTATTGCGCTAGACGTGAACTGATATCCCAGTTGCGTCATATTTTCTTTGTTTACTTTTTTCAGAATTAGTAAGAGGACCGGAAACTTAATTGTTGATTTAATTTAATTGAAAACTGACCTAGAATTTTCGGAAATAAATGATTTTTATAATAACGCCAGAGCTCATTTGGTTCGGATTCCTCCTTCATAAACTGTAGGTCCTGTCGCGATTTAGTCATGGGTTCAGAAAAGTCGACGTAAAATAGTACAAAAAAACAGTGAATTTTATTTATTTTCGAAAATTCTCGCTCAGTTCTCGATTAATATCTTTGGTATTTTCCAGGAAACTGTTTATAGTGCTTAGAATTGCTCTTACAAATCCCGAATGTAAAAATGTTATTCAGTCATCTTTAATTTACGATTTTTAGTGAAATACCGGCCTTAAATAACCTACCTTACCGGCGGATCACTTTAGATACCCCTTAAAAATAATTTATCATTCCACGTTCTTCATTCCTTAATTTCTATAAGCCTAAGGTGTGGCAGCAAACGAAAATTCATTGAAGATCCATTGAAATTCATTCACTGCATCACTTCTGAATTCGTTTCCCAGCAATCGAGATTGGATTGAAAATTTCAATTCATTTTGAATTCATACTTTGATTCCGTAAATACGTATTCAAATGGATTAAATTCCGAAGAAAGTAATCCATCTGTATTCAATTTTACGAACACAATTACGAATACAATCGGAATAAAATGCATGAAAATGATTAATTGAATCCACTTTTTAATTCATTTTAATTCACTTGAATTCATTTCAATTCGTATTTTTAACTTTCTATTCGTTTTAGTTTACTGGGTACGGAGGCATTCAATATTTCGTTTTTAAGAAGGAAACTTTTTTTGGATTCAAATGAATACACTTGGATAGATTTGATTCCATAATATTGAATACGGATGTATTGAAAGTTTCGTTTTTGAAATACAACTTTTTTTTGGATTGAAATGAATACACTTGGATAGATTTGAATCCGTAATGTTGAATACCGATACATTCAATATTTCGTTTTTAAAAAGGAAACTATTTTTGAATTGAAATGAATACACTTATATAGTTTTGAATCCGTAATGTTGGATACGGATATATTTAAGATTTAATTTTTAAAAAGAAAACTTATTTTGGATTAATATGAATTCAGAAAGTAACCCTTTTATTCGTATGAACGAATAGAATTGTATTTACGTATTAAAATGGATTCACCGTTGACCAAAGTATGGATTCAGAATTTAATAATTGAATCCAATTCTATACAACTCTATCCAAATTCGATTGCTGGGTTTCTTAGCTTCTGCAATAAATGTCAATGAGAAAATGTGTTTCAATGATTTTTACTTTAATTAATGGTTAAATTATTACCCAGCAAACAAAAATTCATTGAAATTAATTTAATGGTGCCTCGAATGAATTTGAATGGATAGTTAATTATAATTATTATAATAATTATTGCAAGACTACAAATTTAATGATTTTGAATCGAAAAAAAATTAGATGAAATTGTAACTGATATGAACGAAATCGAATCGTTTATTACCAATAGCAAGGGTGGGAGGTAAATGATTTTGAATGGAAATAAGATATTTAAATGAAACAAACGTTCAGAAAATTCAAAAAAGTGGTTCTTTATCCATTTTTTAGGAGGAAATAAAAAAAAGATAATATAATAAAAATCAAAAAAAAGGTTTTGACCTAAAACAATTTTCCTCTAAAAGAAATGGAGTTTTTTAAAAACCACGTGTAATTATTTGGGAAAAACGTTTTTCTCATTTGTTTGAATGTTTAAATTAATTTAGCGAATTTTAATGGGCCAAAGAAATTCTTGCTTGAGGGAATTTGACACGGAAGTCGTCGAGTTGGAATAAAAATTATAAATTTTTTTTTTAAATTTAATTTCTTTAAATTCACCCACAAAAAAATCTGTTGTTTGACTCAAATTTTTGAAATTTTTTAAACAATTTAGAAGAAAGTAGTAATGGGGTTCTGATGTGATAAGCCGATAAGGTAGTTGCTGAATCGAATTTTCAATTTGAGTTTCATAAAGGAATTCTAACAATTTTTTATACTCTCTTTAAAAAAATGAAAGATATTTGTTGAGAATTAACCGAGACTTTTTTACAATATTGAAAAATCATGTATTTCAGAAAATTCTTGGCCAATTCTCTTGAATCGTTTTGTATTCTTGTTAGAAAATAGTAAACAATGGTTAGAATTGCCTTTATGAAGCCCGAATTAATGAAAAGTGAGTCACTTTTTAATTTACATTTTTTTAGCTTTGAGTGCTACTTAATGGTACCCGCATAAGGTAGTCTAATCTACTCTAAAAGATTTGATTTAATAAATATCAATTATTCCAACTTTTTCAGGTACTCTGCCAGATTGACGCCTCGAAAAACACCATGGTACTAGAAAATCACTACTATTTACGTGTTAGGAACAATATTTCCTTCCATTGTACCATAATATAATAATAAATAATTAGAAAAATAAATATATGAAATGTACAACCTTTTACTAATACAAAATTATTAAAAAATGCGAAAGCCAATCGAATTTCAATACTATAAGCTCGTACTGAAATAAATGATTTTAAAACAATAGGAAATCATTGGTTACGGCTCTGTTGAATATATTCAAATCTATAGATTTTTATTGATATTTAGTGATTAAGAAAAACAATTCAAATCCATTGAGATTCATTTAAAATCAGTCAATCAATTTTCTATTGAATTCATTGTTTCTTTCTTTTTGATGAATGCAAATGTTTATTAAAACTTATTTTGTAATGTTCAATGATAAAACACTGAAAGCGTAAGACATTGGTCCGTTATACCAACAAAAACGGAGATGCTCATGAAAACGAGTATCTGAACATCAGATGCCTGTATTAAGGGACACCTATGTATTAAAATGTACAATCGCAAATAGAGATATATATTTTTTTTAATACAAGCTCTGCAGATTCTTAGCTATCAAATAAGCTATATAGCATCTATTAAATTTGGTGAAATTCTTTACTGTTCATGAAAACGTATTACAGAGTGATAGCTGCTTAGTTCCAAGATGTCAGGATTTACAAAAACCTACAGATATGATAAAGAGGAGTTTTTTCCTTTGTACCAACTTAATTGCAATAATAGTGTAGATTAATTGATCGACTTCAATTATCATATTTATCATTTGTTTTATTGTGATACAACACGCTAAAGATTGTTTAATTCAAGATTTTATGAAGTGTCCCATAAAGTTGAAAATCGTCCTTTAATTTGGTTCCGCTATCTCTCATTTAACATTCCTTGAATTTAACTAGAGTAAAATCTTCGTTACCCAGCAATCGAATTTGGATAGAGTTGTATAGAATTGGATTCAATTATTAAATTCTGAATCCATACTTTGGTCAACGGTGAATCCATTTTAATACGTAAATACAATTCTACTCGTGCATACGAATAAAAAGGTTACTTTCTGAATTCATATTAATCCAAAAAAAGTTTTCTTTTTAAAAATTAAATCTTCAATACATCCGTATTCAACATTACGGATTCAAAACGGTCTAAGTGTATTCATTTCAATCCAAAAATAGTTTCCTTTTTAAAAACGAAATATTAAATGCATCCGTATTCAACATTACGGATTCAAAACTATCCAAGTGTATTCATTTCAATCCAAAAAAAGTTGTATTTCAAAAACGAAACTTTCAATACATCCGTATTCAACATTATGGATTCAAAACTATCCAAGTGTATTCATTTCAATCCAAAAAAAGTTGTATTTCAAAAACGAAACTTTCAATACATCCGTATTCAACATTATGGATTCAAAACTATTCCAGTGTATTCATTTCAATCCAAAAAAAGTTGTATTTCAAAAACGAAACTTTGAATACATCCGTATTCAACATTATGGATTCAAAACTATCCAAGTGTATCCATTTCAATCCAAAAATGTTTCCTATTTAAAAGTGAAACATTGAATGCATCCGTATTTAACATTATGGAATTAAAACTATTCAAGTGTATTCATTTCAATCTAAAAAAAAGTTGTATTTCAAAAACAAAACTTTGAATACCTCCGTATTCAACATTACGGATTCAAAACTATTCAAGTGTATTCATTTCAATCTAAAAAAAAGTTGTATTTCAAAAACAAAACTTTGAATACCTCCGTATTCAACATTACGGATTCAAAAGTAGCCATGTGTATCCATCTAAATCAAAAAGTTGTTTCCTATTTAAAACTGAAAGATTGAATGCATCCGTATTCAACATTACGGATTCAAAAGTAGCCAAGTGTATTCATTTCAATCCAAAAAAAGTTTCCTTCTTCAAAACGAAATATTGAATGACTCCGTATTCAACATTACGGATTCAAAAGTATCTAAGCGTATTCATTTCAATGCAAAAAAAGTTTTCTTTCAAAAATAAACTTTCAATAAATCTATTTTGATTCAATCTATTTCACTAGCGTAATTTATTAATATATCGACTTTTTTGGGTTTATATGAATTCAAATGCATTAATTTTTAATACAAGACTATTTTTGGATTCAGACAGATTTAGTAACAATGTTTTTTATTCGTACATTTGAATTTAGATGCATGCCTATTGTAGTTTTTAAAAACAGAACTATTTTTGGATTCAGATGAATTCAGGAACCGACGCTTTTATTCATATTTATTAATAAAATTGCATACAGCCGCTTACAGGATTCCTGTTTTTGGAATTCAATCCGGCAAATTACGCTTCCGATTGTATTCGTAATTGTGTTCGTAAAATTGAATACAGATGGATTCCTATTTTTTGAATTCAATCCGGCAAATTACGCTTCCGATTGTATTCGTTAAATTGAATACAGATGGATCCCTTTCTTCGGAATTCAATCCATTTGAATACATATTTACGGAATCAAAGTATGAATTCAAAATGAATTGAGATTTTCAATCCAATCCTATCCAATCTCGATTGCAGGGTACCTTATTCTTGCTTCGGACCTTTGTTATCGAGAGCTTTCACAAATTTCATTAATCCAGGGCAGCGGATATAGAAAAATTTTGTCAGCGAACGCTTGATATTGATCAAACGAGTGATGAGTATTGATCTGGATTCCCAGGAACCGAGAGGGGAGCTCCTATCTTTTATTGAAGATTCATATTTGGTAGCTCAAAATAATGTGCTCTGAACCTGAAAAAAGTTATATTGTTCATTTTTGAAGCCTATATCGCTATAAAACTGTTTTTTCCTATTTTTGAGGTTATCCCCGAAATATTCAGCGTTTAAAAATACATAAGAATAGCGGAGTCTCATCCCCAGATCAATACGTATTAAACCGAGTATCAAAGCCTGTAACTTCTCAAATATTATTCACATATTAATAAATAAAACACAAATGTAAAAAGTAATCTGCTTTAGGGTTAAAAGTTGAGTTCCTACTGATGGACCCCGCATCCCTTAACCCATTTTATTTGTCCGTTTCTGTTTCCCTCTGGCGGTGATAGAAAGAACAAGTGCCTTATTTTGTAAAAAATATACACGTCTTGTCTCCGGAATCTAGGAGGGCTCGTCAGTAAGACGATCCTACCCTGTCTAAAAAATATTTTATGAAATTTTAAGAAAAATGTAGGAAGCAAATTTCATAAATGTTACAAAAAAGTGTTTCTTAAACACTTTTCATGATGTGTTATTAAATTTAAGGAAATTTTATTGTCGTCATTATCACAATCATTATCATTAACTTTCGCATACTAATCAGCATTTGTCATCGAATTCGTGGTCGGCTATTCCAAAAAACCATAATAGCAATTCTCAAGCGAATCATACTGACATGTGCTTGTTTCCATGAAATATCCTCCTTCCTACACCGGCACACCTTTAAAAAACTGACAGCTTTTCTTTGTCACATTGAAATCGTGATCTGCTACCTCAAATTTCACCTAGTACAGTGATTTTGAAACGAATGAAACCGATATAAGCGAGATTGAATGAATTATCTGAAGAGTGTGAAACCCAGTGGCAAATATTTCAAGACTTAATATTTAACGGCTCAATCAACCAAAAAAAAAGTTTTTTATATAGAAAAATATGCAGAATTGTCTCAGCTTTCGATCCCAAAAAGAAAAAAAATTTTTCGACACTTCCTTGATGCCTAAAAAAATTAAAACCGAAGAATTAGAATTTTCCCATGTTAATTAAACGCAAAATTGCAAGCCGTTTGCGCGCCGGGTGATCACTTTGAATCGATTTTTGTCATAAAGAAAAAAGTTTCCTTTTTCTATTCTCTGTCGATTCCCCCACGTTGATTTTTTTTCCCGACACTTTAACATTTTTTGGACCACCCTAATATACATTTAATAGAGGACAAAAGTGATGTTATATAAATTATACACAGTATGAAATATATAATTTATGTGAAGTGTGGGTGTGTTCAAAAATTTTTATTTCTTGTCGATTTAACAAGTTAAAATAAAATTTGAAGTTAGCTTGTGAATTTGACAACCTAATACACCTACATTCTTTATCTCTGTAATAAACTGTTTAAATCAATTTACTTAATTTATTAATTTATATCCAAAAATATTCATATTATTTTTAATTATTATTAATAAAACCTGATTTGCGCTTAAAATTCTTATTATTTTGTTTCTAATTTTTGAGGATGTTAATGATAACCGATTGATATAAAACAAATTTCTTTAGCTTCGTGAGATCAAAAAGTGTCCAAAAATATGGTTATAGACTATAATTTAAGGGTACATTTACATTTTTGACCTTAGAGTCGAGTCAAACAATTTTCTCTTTTTAAATCAATACGATCACAGTTTATTTCTGATATTTGATCACACAAAAATTCCTCACTTAGTGATTCTGTAAATTCTGTTATTAAAAAAACACATGTATTTCAATAGAACCTTTGAGGTTAGGTTTCAGTGCGCTGAGATCGTTGAGATACTCTACTATGCTCGTACGTATGTATGTACATATGTATAATTGGTAAAAGATTAATTTTAAATGCAATTCCTGTCTTTTTTATTAATTATTATTCATAGCAACCAATCACGGCAATGCTGGATTTTGCCGGATTTCAAGATTTCAACAGACAGACGGAAAGGAACAACGATTCGCTGTTTTAAGTGGATTCAAGTTTATTAAATTTAAGAAGATTTTCTTAAATTTCATATTTTTCATTAATCGATATTAAAATTTACGTTCCTTAAACAGTTTTAAGGAACAAAATTCTTAATTTTTAGTAACATTTATGAAATTTGCTTCCTACTTTTTTATTAAATTTCATGAAATTGTTTACAGTTGGGTGAATATTGTATACTTTTAACTTTTATGTATCTCCGGTTAATTGCTTTATAAATACGAAAATGTACGATAAATTAGTATAGCTATTTTTTTTCTATATGTATTTAACTATATACTATATTAATAGATCTGTCAGATAGACATACATGCCTTTGTAAAATTGAAATTATATTTTTAAAGGTGTTAATTTTGAAAAAATCGCTTGTGGCACTTTAGAATTTGACACCTTCAGTGAAATTAATAAAGTTAATCCTCCAAAATAATAAACAACTTGTTATATTTGTTCAAATTGCAACAACGAGAAGTTTTTGTACTTTATATATTCGTGTGTACAGATTTTCTGTAATTCATGTCCCATCACGTTGTGGAACTAGTTTTAAAATCCAACTCTAACATTTGACTTTTGTTTTCAGTTAACATTCAACTACAGGTTAAAATACTAACAGAAATACATAATGAAGCTGTTTGCAATTTTTGACGGCATATTAGGTATGAAAACGTGATTGTAATTTGAAAAAGTCATTCGATGTCCCTTATTTTTAAAGTAAATAATGATCATTTTTTTCTACTTTTTCATTTGCATATCATTCCTAATCTTAGTCCGAGTATTATGCTTAGTGTAATATTTATAAATGCCTAAAAAAACTAGCATTATTTGTTAATATACTAATAAGTGTCATTCATGTTCCATGACATTCATGTCCCACCTTCCTGTTATATTAACTAATATGCGTATTAGGACTAAAATAAGTTGTGAATGTTATTTTAGACCATACAAAATATATATAGTAGGGTGGAGTGGACAAAAAAATAAAAAAGTTCCTCTAAAAGGTTCTATGTAGGTCAAAACGTGCTTCTAAATTTTTTCGGATTTAACAAATTTTTTTACAGTCGAATTTTAACATTGATTTTGACATTACAGTAGGACCTCTTACTAACGAACTGGTTTGGTTTCTACCACTTCCCTCATACCTCTTACGAACGACTACTCGAGAGAGAAAGACTCTTCCACCACTATCATGATTTTGACCAATAAGAGGCGCTCTGCGGGCAGGGCGACGTATTTACGTAGACAGACGCCCGGTAGAAGGGATAAGGAGAGGTATCTCGTAGTCGTTCGTGAGAGTGATTTTCTGTCGT
Organism: Trichopria drosophilae; assembly: GCA_030407085.1. Lineage (NCBI taxonomy): Eukaryota > Metazoa > Arthropoda > Insecta > Hymenoptera > Diapriidae > Trichopria > Trichopria drosophilae. The sequence continues at coordinate 115,631,031 of CM059585.1, read as the reverse complement.
TGATGGGAGGTGTCGTTAGTGGGAGTGTCGTTAGTGAAAGGTCCTGCTCTGGTAATGGGTTTTTAAAGTTGATCTTTGTTATGAAAGGTTTTTGGCGTTTATGGGGCTTGGGGTTTGTGGGTTTTGGGATTTATGGTTTTAGGGGTTTATGGTTTTAGGATTTTGAGTTTAAATGGTTTTGAGATTAACGGGTTTTTGGGGTTTAAGGGGTGTGCTTTTCGGGTTTTAAGGTTTATGTGTTTTGAGGTTTTAGGGGTTTTAAGGATTTAAGGTTTTACGGGTTTATGAATTTTCAGGTGTTGGGGTTAACGGGTTCAGGGTTTAGGTTATTTTTGGTGACTTACAGGTGTGGGTCAACTTTTTCGGATTTCAAAGTTAAAATTCGCCAGCAAAAAAATTTGTTACTCTCCACTTTAATATATACTGTAAATATTAATAATAAAAATTCTTGTTTAAAGGGTGTTTCTGACTGTATACACATACGTTATGGAAGAAAAAACAAAATGCGCAGCGAAATTATATATTTTGTGTACATTTACGAAATTTAATATTAAGCTGTTTATGATGTTGTTTCATAAAAATTCATTTTTGACATACTATTGTTCGATGGATCCATTATTAATATTCACTATAATTAATATTGAATTAATATTAATTAGCGTTAATTACTCGTTCGCTAACGCAGAGTAGTGATTTATATATAAATTTGATTTTAAGACGACAACAACGACAAAACTAACAATATCAAAAACAACAATAACAACAACAATAATAATAATAAAAATTATATTAATAATAAATTAAAATAAGAACAATATTGGAATGAAATTATCAGTTGTAACATTTATTAATAAAAAATCTATACTGATAATATAATTTTAAATATTTTAATAAGAGAAAGCAAATTCTATATTTTTCTGTAATAAATCAGCTTTAATAACACAAAATTATTAATTTATTTCGGATTCGCAATCATCGATCACAACAGAAGACTAATATCGAATTTGCACAAAATACACTAAGTTTTCATTTTAATCCACCATATTTGATTCGCCATTTTGAATTTTATAATTAGCTATCATAAATTTTATTCAAGAGAATACTTTCGATATATCCGATACAAATAAAAGTTTGTATCTCAGTGATATAATAATCATATTATCATTCGTGTACCTCATATTGCGATACCGTCTTAACCCATTAACGCCCAAGGGCCACTTCTTCTTGCGTCAATTTCAGTCCAGTATTTTGTATCAAAATCGAAGTTAAGAAAAATTGAAAGATACATATCCTACTATTTTCGAGGTCGCTCTTCAAGATTCCGAGGTCAAAATTGAGTTTCGGCCATTATGAATTCCAATATGGCGCCGAATTTGAAAAAAATGGGAAATATTTATTCTTACCAATTTTTCTCGAGCCCTTAGAATATTGGGATTCTATTGAAACTCTGAATAAAATACTTCAATTTTAAGGAAAAATTTTACTTTTATGCACTTCATTCTTTTAACGACCACAAAATGGCCGCAACAATGAACATTTCTTTAAAATTTTCTGGACGCCTTAACTCAAAACTACGAGCTTTATTTAAAAAATGATAACAATGAAAAGTTCTTAAAATTTACCCAAAAATATCACGGAATTTTTTTTAGATTTTTTTGATGACATCTGGGGATTTTTTTTTTAAATTTTGTTTCCAAATTGTAATTTCTTAACGAAAAAGTATGAAAAAAATTTACTGTATTCTCTAATGAATTCTTAGAATTTTTTTGTTCTTTCCAATTTTTTCCAAATGTTGACAGTTTTCGAGAAAAAAAAATCCTAAGCCGTAATATTTAAAATTCATCTTCTCAAAAACTATCAACTTTCGGAAAAAATACAAAGGAGAACAAACTCTTAGAATTCAGGAGAGAATACACTAAATTTTTTTCAGAATTTTTCGAAAATAAATTACAATTTTGAAGAAATTTAAAAAAAAAAATTCATTACAAAAATCTAAAAAAATTCCGTGATATTTCTAGATGAATTTTGAGAACTTTTCTTTCTTGCCATTGTATTAAAAAAGATCGTTGTTTTTAAGTTAGAACGTCCTGCAAATTTCAAAGAAATTTTCATTGTTGCGGCCATTTTGAGGTCGTTAGAATGATGAAGTGTACAAAAGTATTTTATTTACCTTTATTTAGAGTTTCAATAGAATCCCAATATTATAAGGGCTCGAAAAAAATTCGTAGGAATAAATATTTCCCAATTTTTTTGACATTTTTTTCAAGTTCGGCGCCATATTGGAATTCCTTATGGCCGAAACTCAATTTTGACCTTGGAATCTTGAAGAGCGACCTCGAAAATAGTAGGATATGTACCTTTCAATTTTTGTTAACTTCGATTTTGATACGAAATACTGGACTGAAATTGATGCAAGAAGAAGTGGCCATTGGGCGTTAATGGGTTAAATAGAAAACACTGCATATTATGCGACTTCATTAATAGAATCATACCCAGAAAATGGCCCTTTACAACATGAACTTTACCGATTTTGAATTACGCTCCTTCCAAAAAATCAACTTTTATAGTTATCAAAAACGCAAAGTAATGTTCACCCATTTGTGCTTAGTTTTTAATTTGAAATTCTTGAATAAATCTAGCGGAGGAGGAAATTTACTATATTTATTGAAAGGATATGCATATTTATAGTTAACATTCAACATGATTCAGTCATTTTTGTACTGAAAATTATTACATTGAGTTACACTTACAGGTGGCCATAAAAAAATTACATTTTTATTTTTACGTTTTGCGTTGACCAACACTGTGGCGAATTGGATCGTGTGAAATAAAAATTAACTAGTTTTTGAATGAAGGATTTAAAAAATTTAACGTTTGGATTTTCTAAAAAACGATTTCCTAAAATATTTGTATAAAAAACGGTCGTTACTAATTACACTTACCTTCTTCCGTTGTAACCTCAATTGGATAGTTTAAAACAAAAATGGCGATGGGTTTAGTTAAATATCAGTATTAACTAGTTTTTGAACGAAGGGTTTACAAAATTTAACGGTTGGATTTTCTGAAAAACGATTTTCTGAAATATTTGTCTAAAAAACGGTCGTTACTAATTACACTTACCTTTTTCCGTTGTAACCTCAATTGGATAGTCTGAAACAAAAATGGCGATGGGTTTAGTTAAATATCAGTATTAACTAGTTTTTGAACGAAGGGTTTACAAAATTTAACGGTTGGATTTTCTGAAAAACGATTTTCTGAAATATTTGTCTAAAAAACGGTCGTTACTAATTACACTTACATTCTTCCGTTGTAACCTTAATTGGATAGTTTGAAACAAAAATGATGATGGGTTTAGTTAAATATCAGTATTAACTAATTTTTTAACGAAGGATTTAAAAAATTTAACGGTTGGATTTTCTAAAAAACGATTTCCTAAAATATTTGTATAAAAAACGGTCGTTGCTAAATTACACTTACCTTCTTCCGTTGTAACCTTAATTGAATAGTTTGAAACAAAAATGGCGATGTGTTTAGTTAAATATCAGTATTAACTAGTTTTTGAACGAAGGATTTAAAAAATTTAACGTTTGGATTTTCTAAAAAACGATTTCCTAAAATATTTGTCTAAAAAACGGTCGTTACTAATTACACTTACCTTTTTCCGTTGCAACCTCAATGTACTCCGTATGTATTCCTGAAAATACTCACCAACAGCTTGGAAATAGGCGTAAAATGAATTAAAATAACACAGAATTACTGTTATTATGCGACATTTTATTTTACCCATCCATAGATTTATAATCCTTAGATTCGATAACATTTAAATGAATTACATGTGCTAGTAAGTTCCTAATACCGCAGTAACAATTTTGGATCGATAATATCTGTTCGCTCTAAGCCGAAGAGTAGAGTATCTAGCTTTTTCTTTGGATACGTATTTTATCACATCGCTTGAAAAAAAATCACAACCGCTGAAACAAAAGGGACAAAAAAATCTTGCTGCACTTCTCGCGTTTATTAATGCTATAGGAAAAATCACATGTCGCGTTTCCAATTCGTCGACTGCGGACAAATCGGCAAGGCAGGACACCTTGTACGTTCTCGAAGGTTCCTAACACAATTGCACGTGACGCATTTCATTAATGACTGTTTCGCATATAAATAAATATTACTACTTAATGAACATTACTTTCAAAATAAATCCAACGCGCATTAAAAGTTCGTTTGCAATGAGCGTTCGAGTCTTTGCTTTTTATCTTACTTCTCTTTTCATATTGCTTACGTAATTTAGGTATGAATCCTTACATCGCATGCAGTCGTAGCTCACTTATCAGGTACTGAAAAACAAAGATCAAAAACGCATTGCGCACAACTTATGACGCTACAATCGACGAAAAATTCTTCACATTAACACAGAGCAGTCAAACTATTAAAAAAAATCGGAAGTCATGCGAATCGCTTAAGGGTATGGTAAATTTCTTTTTGTTTCGTGGAAAATGTCCTTTGTTAAAAAATCTTTTATTTTCACTGCCCTTATTATGCAATAACCTGAAAGTTCGATTTAAAATTCTTTTAAGGAATCTCGCCTAAACGTAAATTCACAAAATTTCATAAATTGTTAATAATTTCAAGTAATGACAATTTTGTACGTAAAACATGTTAACTTTTTAGGTTAGGAATTCACGTTATCGACAAGGACATTAATTCGAATTTCTCGAATCAAATGTCACAAAAAAATTACGTAAATTTAAACATGATGTACCATACCATTAAGTAAATCACTTCGTTTGCGAATCATTTCCTTATATCGGACTCGACGAGCAGATTCTAACGGCAAGACGTTGCTACCACGAGTCTCGAGCCAGACTTTCTTGCAGGTAGTCAACTCTTATAAAAGTTGATGCAATCGAGTTTTTCTTGTTCAGTTTTTACGATTACATCGCCTCCATGAATTAAAAACAAAAAGATGTTATGCATCTTGGAGAGAGTGAAAATAAATGTGTTAACAAGAAAAACTCGAATCGCATTTCGTCAAAGCTCGCCGTATGCGCAGTAAAAATCTAATTGCATTCGTTTCCAAGGCAAATTGTCCGTATAATCGGTAAAAACGTCGAAGTCCCACTTCGAAATTTCTGCCGTAATTACACCCGTGAAGAACATATTAATTCGTGAAACCTTTGCTACTTATCTATTTGAAAATCGACCAGAATCCTCATCGGAATGAACGCTTTATTCTCGGTTTAAAGATATGTGACTACTCCAAAGAGGGCCGCGAATGCAGACGAGGGCGCCATCTTTCAAACGAAAAACTTAGCACCATGACATTGCCGACGAGTCCTTCAATAGAAAAGAATTGAAATCAAGCTCGGTATCGCACTAAAAGTTCAACCAACTCAATTTTATGACTCAACAATTTAAAGTAAATACACTATCACATTAATACTCGAGATTAATTTTATCGTTATTATTGTGCATAACGCGCGAACGGATTAATTTTTAATTAATCAGTCTCGTTAATCTCGGATTTTATGAAACAAGTTTTTGATCAATTTTCAATTGATCGTATTCGATCTTCAATTTCAAAACGCAACGAAGCGATCGAAACTAGTAACCGAATGAATATTCGCATCGAACCTCTATCTCCCCGAGTTTGAAATTTCAATTCTTTTGTGTTTTTAATCGATAGCTATGCATTAATAATGCAACTTTCGCGATATAAGGTAAATTACTTTTTAGCCGTTCGATAAATTCTATCGATATTGTTTTTCTCCGACTCGGAGAAGCCTAGAATGCTCTCGATTGCGTTCAAGTGCCCGTGGATATTCTCTTTGTCCGTAAGAAAGTAATAGACCGCTGATTTTAGAAATTGTAGCGTGATTTCGGGATCGAGGGATCCTTGATTCCTCGAATTCACGATGCGCCTGTACATCGCCTGCATGGAATAAACGATTAATGTTATTTTTCGTTTTGAAGGTTATATAAACATTCGTGCAAACAGAATTACTATATGATACTACGTAGATGAGTTGGATAGCTTCCACTCCCCTTATTTTTACTTGTTTTTTCTTTTGTATTTACATAAAAATATGTAGTTTTATTATTTGGCACAGTATTCTTGTTAAAGAAGTTTCCAAAATAAGTTGACTCTTTCGCGTGTAAAAATTGTGGATTTCTTCAGAAAAGGTGTATGCCGAGAAACAGACTCGAACATGACGCAATTGTGTACTAGGGGTTTCTTGCAGATTAGGAATGTGAACTCGGATCTTGAAAATTCAAAATGGTGGAAGGAAATGTATAAAGTTACTTAACCCTTTCAGTCACAGGCGGACACCAGTGTCCCACCTAGATGCTATCGTTTTTTTTAAGGTTTATGAACAGATAGTTATCGACTTCGATGCGGTTTTTTTTGTTCCTGGCTTTCCTAAGACTCCAATAAGTGTTAACGAAAAATAAGATTGCAAAATTATTTAAAATAATGATTGTTAACAACAAATTAGTACCAAAAAAAGGCAGATCTTTCAAAAGAAATTCATGCCAGGAAGAAATAATCGCTATTATTATTTGAAATTTGGTATGCCGGAGTTTTTTTATGTTGCTGATTACGAATCCGGTGTCAGATTTTCAAATTTCAAAATAGCGGACCCAATATGGCCGACAAAAATGTTGAAAAATTATGATTTTGCCTAAAATTTGGTATACAGGTATTTTTGATGTCACTGATTACTAATCAAAACATAAAAAAAATGAAAAAAAAATACCAAAACCCCTATATACCAAAGCTTAGCCAAATTCATTATCTTTCAAATTTTTTGTGGGCCATATTGGATCCGCCATTTTGAATTTTGAAAATCTCACACCGGATTCGTAATCAGCGACCTCAAAAACTCAAGTATACGAAATTTAAAAAAAATGCCATGGCTGGAAAAATTCGTGACTGAAAGGGTTAATCGATATGAAAGTGAATATTTTGGGGTTCTCATGGTTGCAGATTACGAATTTGACGTCAGATGTTGAAAAATCAAAATGGTACATTCAAAATAGCCTATCCAGTGAAGTCAAATGAAAATTAAAAATGTCTAATACATTATGGCGGATACAAATTTCAAAAACCGAACCATTTTGCTTAAAACATTTTACTTCTGGGTTTTCGAGGTGGTTAATTAAAATCAATTTCATGATATATTTTGATAATTTAAAATGGCAGATCCAATATGGCGGGTAAATTTGTGGAATTATGATATAGCGGAATATTTAATACTTTAATAACGTAATAATTTTAATGTATTTATAAAAATTCATTTAATTTCGTTCGTAGATTTGAAAGATACTTTGAAAAGGTATCCCAAAACTACAAGCTCTATAAAATATCTCAATTTTATTTAACTCAAAGATATTAGTCGAGAAACTTGGTCTTATGAAAGTTATCCAACTCTTTTCATTGAACAATTATTTTGTGCCTGCGATTAAGAAGACACGCATGCGATACCAATATTTATTAAAAAATGATTTAATGAATGATTAGGATTTCTTATATGCAGTTAACGTCCGTCAATATGTCTGTTCCTTTTTTTTCTTGTTAAATGTCCATATATAGCATTTAAAGTGGGAAATAGGAACAAAATAGTTATCAACTGCAATATACATCTTAAGATAGAATTAATAAGTGATCCTAAAAATATATACGCGTGCACAACATAAACGTAACGTAAAAATCGTTGGTACTTTTTCGAAAAAGGGAAGCTAATAATATTAGTAGAATTCCACGTTCTATTTGATGTTTAAGAAGTATAAATTCGTCTTAAAAATTTAATAAATTTTGCCAACGATTTTTTCCATGTAACATTTGAATTAATGTAGAAAAAGTTTTGGGTCAGCAGACAATAAACATTAGAAGAAAATAAAATCTTAACCCATTAACGCCACTTTTTGAGAGCTCTTTAGATGAGATAAATTTGGGACTGAAAAATGTTGGAACACATGAAATTGGTAAATTTGTTATCCACTTTTTCAATGGTGAGATTCAAAATTAGAAAAAGAAACAAATTACGCAAAAATTAAGTGTAAAAAATACCGACATTTTTTAAAAATTGGATTTCATATCAACTGTTTGTCATGGAATCGCCTTGAAACAAATTTAGATGGTGGAGGGAATGTCTGAACTTCAGAAAATTGTATTTTAAAAGTTAATTTTGTTACTTGAATAATCCGAAACGAGAATTTTCCCTCATTATGTTTAGGATGTTTAGAAAAGGTTGCAATCAACAAAAAGTGCTTAGAATTCATCAAAGAATGCATTGGAATTTTTTAAGTAGTTTTTTAAAATTTATTAAATTTATGAAAAAATTCGGGAATTTTCAAAACTGTATAAAAAATTATGCAAAAATTCTATTGTATTCTTTGATAAATTCTAAGCCCATTGTGTAATTTTTTTCGAAAGGCTTACAATTTTTTAATTAAAGCTTCCTAAACATAAGAGCGAAAATTCACGTTTTGGACACCATTTTTTCTCATTCAGGTGACAAAATTAACTTTCCAAATACAGTTTTCTGAAGTTTAGACATTCCCGCCACCATCTAAATTGGTTTCAAGTTGATTCCATAATGGACAGTTGATAAAAAATCCAATTAAAAATAATTCGATATTTTTTTCACTTACTCATTTTTGAGTATCAATTTTGGATATCACCATTAAAAAGATGGATAAAAAATCTATCAATTTGAAATGTTCAAAAATGTTTGGGGTCCAAATTTTTCCCAACTAGAAAGCTCTCAGAAAGTGGTAAACGTTAATGAATTAATTTCAAGTTTAACTAAGCGTTCGACCAAAAATTCTTCTAGATTAATGATTTTAAAGCGGTCAAAATAATATTCTAAACTATTTTAAGCGTGTCGGAATGAAACATGCGTTGAAAATGAGTGCGAACCGTAATCCACCACCTAGAAGACAAAGAGGCTGTTTCTTCCAAGAGTACTACCAACTTAACAACGAACATCATTTCTACTAATAGAAGCTGTATAAGCGTGTTTCTACGCAGTGTTGTGAAAAGTTTACATGCAAACTATATTTGCAGAAAAAGCGAGAACGTGCGAGTCCATACCGTAAATTTATTATAATTATGTCGTTGAACTTGTTCTTTAGGAAACTTATTGTGTAAACTTTAATGAACATCTAGTAATTTAATAGAAAAAACTGAACGCAAAATATGTTTGTACATGCCTACTTGTACAAATAAATCAAAAATCATTTATTACAACAAATTTCTAATCATTTTTCCTATCATCTAATGATAAATAGCCGCAATTTTCTTTAATTTTTAGTTATAACACTAAAGAAAGGAAATAAACAATCCTGCTCGATAGAAAATTTGATTATGGAATGTTTTTAAGTTCTTAAAAACATAAAATGCACTATTACGTCAAATAATTTAAGAAATGTTTTTCACAAAACAAATTAAAATTAAATGTATTTAAAAATACACTAATGGATAGTAACTGGTAACTATTTTAATTAGGACACTTCATATTTTATTCATTCGACGTATTTAAAGAAGAACAATAAAAATAACTACACATCCCCACAAAATTAGGTTAACCCAAGGATCCAGAAATTAAAATATAATATTCCGCAGATTCTTGATACGCTAAACCTGAATCTGAAGTTAAAATCTCTCAATTAGCTCTAGTGTGCGAAATATCATAACCTAAAAGTGAAAAATCAGTTATTTTACCGATATTTGTGGTTATGTAACATCGAACTTTTTCGTTTATTCAAAAAACTATAAACATCATCTTAAATTCCAAGTCTCTCCTTTAAGATGATGTTTATATTTTTGTTAGCAAAAGAAAAAATGTTAGATAACCTCAAATACAAATAAAATCGTTGGTGTTTGCACTTTAAGGTTAGGATAACTCAAATATCAGAGCCAATTAAGAGATTTTTACCTCTGATTCAGATTCAGTGCTCCAAAATCCTTCGGTAAAGTATATTTTGGTTTCTGCGCTACAATATCTACCTGCCTTTATTATAATCCACCTTCGTTTTCTAAAAAACTACTCTATTACTTAAAACTTTATAAAATATCACAGGTTTTCTTATTGGAAAATCATGGGTAATCTCCGAATCCGAGATTGATCACGTCAGAATTTTGAGACTTTTAAGGTTATATATTCGAAAAATGTACTTTTTTATATTTTGAAGGTTATGTACAAGATACAACTGATGAAAAATGATGTAGATAATAAAAAAGGTCAAAACAAATTGTTGCATTTTATAGATAACCTCAAAAATAGAAAACAGCATTGTGCGAGGGCAGAACATCAAAAATAAAAAATAATAGTATTTTTCGAGTACATAACCTCAAAAGACACGATGGATCTATTTTTACTTCATATTCTGATTCTATATACGAAATTAATTCGAACTTATAGTGATTTTAACCTATTTTGTCTCCGAAATAAAATTTATGAACAACTTTCTACGATTGAGAAATTAGAATAAGTGAAAAACGATATTTTAGGACAACTTCTTCTGATTTTATCCGACGGTCACGATATCGATTGCCAATATAAATTGTGATTTCGTCGAAAAAGTTTAAAAATACTTCCAAATCTACCAAGACATAGAGCCACAGCGGACGACTCCTCAGACTTTGAAGTCACGTGACAGTCTTAAATCGTCGTAAATAAAAAAAAAAAAGTTTTTTAATATTTGTTTTTTACGTATCAATTTATCGTTTAATATGATTTTTAATACGTTTAATATGAGAAATCATGGAAGTTCCGTATTGATTACTAATTCTGAATACATAACCTCAAACTTGTCTTATACCGCCTGTTTTTACCGGTATGGGGACGAAATTAAGGTCATATTGACCTGTAGGTTATGTTAACCTTCTTAACAATTTAAAATAATATTATTAAATCAAACAAGAATCATAAAAATCAATGGCTACAATTGAAAGCAATAAAAACTACTAAAGATAGAAAGTTAAGAAATTCTACTCGTACAGTTTAAAAAATCATGCTCTCCCTAGGTTACACCGAGGTCAGTCACGTGGCATTTAAGTAAGGAATACAGACCTTACGCGTGCCAAGGACCCAAAGAGAAACAGCCTCCTGAGCGCTTAATAAATGTTGGCTACAAGTCGCCGTAATGTGAGGTTCGGGCGTGTAGCTTGTATCCTGGAATGCGAAAGCGGCGGCCAAAAAACACAAGTGATAATCTCGTTAGTATCAGTGTTACGGAATGTTAGAACGTAGATAGGCAAGAAAAATGGGGAAAACGACGGAAAATTTTGAACAAATGTATCAGGAGCGAGGTAAATGCGGGAATCACCCGTAGCTCGGATGATCGTTTCGCAAGAAATGAAAATGACGTCGTTTTAGCGCTATAAATGATCGAGAGGAAATTTGCTCTCGATTTATCTACTATCGATACGTAATAATATTGTGCAAATTACCTTTATATTCTCTAGTTCGGCTTGGGTTATCGTTAGCTGCTGTAGAAGATCGGCTACTGTGACTTTCGTCGAACTCGACGCTTGTTCGACTATTATCTAAAACCCAGACATAACATTTTACGCTTTAAATCGTTGGAAAATATTGCTTTTTACCATTTGTTATATTTATCATTATGTTGTTTTACGACTTATAGCTTTTAGAACATTTCTGACGGGTATAAATGCGGAGGCAAAAGATAGAAGTAATCAGAAAATTAATTTTAAAATGGCTACTGAATAGCTGATTATAAATTCCGCCACTTTAAACTTGCTGCTCAAATTATAAATTCAAGAAGTAAATAAACTGGTAATTTATACTAAGATTTTGGTAAAATTTTACCTGATCGGCCTGTTCAAATCGGGCGGCTTCCTGACCCTTTGCATACATTTTCAGGTACATCTGTTTGTTTCTCTCTTCTTGCTCGTTCAATAATACCGTTTTTTCATTAAGCTCGGTTCGGATTTCCTCGAGCTCCTTTTCCATTTCACGAGTGCGCGTTTCCGCGGCTTCTAAGGACGGTCTGGCCTCGCAGTAGCGAGTGTTAAGTTCGGACAATTGGTTTAATAAGCTCTCCACCTGTGAAAATTAATTACATAATCAACGACACCCGCGATGTCTTCGTTTTTTAATCCTAAAATATGACAACTTTTAAATTTAGGTCTTTCAGCGACAGTCACTGGGAGAATAAGAAACATTCATTTCAAAAGGTTAATTTATTAACAAATTTCAAAATGCAAATTAATATTCGCTCCTTACAAATCACCGAAATTGATAGAAATTTGTTCAGTCAAATTTTACAGCAAATCCTAAACGTTTTAAAAATACAACTTTTCCATTTGAACATAACAATTCTAATTGTATACATACAAAATCAGTGAGTTTAAAACCCTCAAGATACTAATTGACACAAAAAATTCAAAATATGCCCGCCATATTGGATTCGCCATTTTAAATATTCAAATTCTGTTTACAAATTCGCAATAAGTGCCCCTAAAAATCGCTAGATATCAATTTCTATAAAGATCGAAAAAATAGTTCAAAATATATCCACCATATTGAATCCGCCATTCTGAACTCCAGAATTCTAACCTCAAATTGGGAATCAGCGACCCCAAAAACCCCCATATACTAATTTATATGAAAATCTAGCGACGCGAAAAGAAGTAAACCACTGCTTAGGGAGCAAAGTTGTTCACAGGGGTTAATAACCTGTAAAAATTAGTTACCCGATATATTTTTCTATTATTACCGACAATTAGTTTCATGAATATTCCTTTAAATGAGATTAAGTTTTTAAAAGTTCTAGAGACATGCCTATATGTAAATATCAAGTAACATAAGCGTTATTTTTCAATTCCAATACAGCAATCCCGACATGGTTCTCTTTTTTACCACCATGAGCGCTTCGATCGTTTTTTTATATTGCCTCCAACGACTTGCACGGAGCGAATAGAAATTACTTTCTATAATAACGACAAAGTTGATATCGTTTCTTTAAATATTTAGATAACCAGGAATATTTCTTACGTCGCTCTCTGCCAGAGCAACATAAAGAAATACAGTTTTAAAATTTCTTTTCAACATTAACATTGATATATCCAGAAAGAAGACCGAGGAATATTATATGATTCTAGAATTATTTAATAGATCTCTAAAAAATCCGTGAGATGGCGCTCGTAGCTTTAAAAAATGAATTTGTCCAGACAATCATAACACTGTTAGTTCCAAAAGTCCCAGAATTGGAATGTTTCAAATTCTATGATCGAATTAGCCATCGAGATCGTAGAAAAAAGTCATGATCATTATTTCGAAAAAAATTGCGGAATTTTTCGACATTTCACCGTACAAATCCTATATTTTGGCATTAAGATACCAATACTCACTATTATATCGAAGGCATCAATCGCGATTTTTTTATCGGACTTTTTATATTCCTTTGTAATGATTTTTAAAAACAAAATGGCGGCTCCAAGATAGTGCTTACAAGTTGTAATTTCTCTCATTAGGGTGGAAAGAAATAATTATCATCTGTGAATACCTGACCACATGATGATACAGTACCGGTCATAAGTATGAGATCACCCTTGCGGAATTTGGCTCATTTAAAATGTTGATAGCTGATCGCCAAATTAGCGTATGAAAAAAATAAAAAAATAAAATTGAAGAGGAGACTTTCAGCTTCTCAGTTGAAGAGGAGGCTTTCAGGTTTTATTTCAGTATATGCATTTGCCTTTGAACTATGCTCGATTTACTAAAGTCATTTTTGGGTATTATTTTTTTTTAAATCGCTCCCATTTTTAAAAAAATGATTGCAGGAGAAAAGTACAACGTGCGATCGATAGATAATCCTTTCAACTTCAATTTGCCTCTACGTGATTTTGTCTTACAATTCTTCACAAATACATATTCAATTTTTAACAAAATAATGTGGTTATTTTTGAATCTGCTCTATCTCGGAAAATTGACTTGATATAACAAATTATTAAGGAAGAAAAAGTTTCATTTTTTTAATTATCTATTGGGGGAAATTTTTTCAAATTTTTTTTGCCACATTTTGTTGACTGTAATATTTTTGCGTAACGATTATTCTGGAATGTAAAGTTTATTTATAAATGAAAAATGAACTTTATTTTAACATACATCTAAAATATGAACAATTTTATTAATATATATGAATATGCATGGTATATAATAGCACCGTCAAAATTTCTACGAGCATATTACCGACAAATGAACTTAATAGTAAAGACAAACATCATCTTAAACATAGCATAGTTTAAATGAAACTTTACATCCGAGAATGATCGTTACGGAAAAATATTACAGTCGACAAAATGTGGCAAAAAAAATTTACTTCGAAAAAATTTCAGCCAATAGATAACTAAAACATGAAACTTTTTCTTCTTTAAAAATTTGTTATATCACGCTAATTTTCTAAGAGAGAGCAGATTGAAAAAAACCACATTATTTTGTTAAAAATTAAATAAGTATTTGTAAAGAATTGTTAGACAAAATTCCGAAGAGGCAAATTGAAGCTGAAGGGATTATCTATCGATCGCACGTTGTACTTTTCTCCTGCAATCATTTTTTAAAAAAAGGCAGCGGTTTAATAAAAAAAAATAATACCCAAAAATGACTTTAGTAAATCGAGCATAGTACAAAGGCAAATGCACATACGGAAATAAAACCACCGCGACTGACAAACTGAAAGTCTCCTCTTTAATTTCCTTTTTTTTTCTGTTCGTTAACTTGGCGATGAGATGCCAATATTTTAAATGAGCCAAAATTCCGCAAGGGTGATCTCGTACTTATGACCGGTACTGTACATTTATAACCCCAAATTAGTCACGCATACCGAACAATATGAACGTAAAAAATCGAAAAAATTCTTTTAGACACAAAAACCAATAACATCTTATTGATCCGAATGCAATTTATTTGCAACGTATGCGCCATCTGAGAATAATTCGGGTGATTTGGTTCATTAGTTGATTAAGAGAACGTACTATCGAACTCCCTTGTACCTTATAGTAAATTTAAAAAATACCTTATCATTGTGCCCTTCTTTCATTGTCTGCACTTCATCAACGTGTCTGCGGTGCATCTCCTCGATCCTGGTCTCATAATGATCGACGAGCTTCCTTCTCTCCACCTCGGGTACGGTAACTTCAATCACGGGGCTCACGGGTACGACGGGTAGAGTAACTCCTTCCTCGTTGTCCCCGGGGGTGACGGCTGTGCTGGAGGCGGCTACTGCACCAGCCCCCGTCAGAGATGCGGAGTCTTTCGAATGCACCGAGCCGTCGTCGAAGTGGCCCGAATCAACCAGCGACGACGGAGGCTCCGGAATGCGCTTTTCCGGAGTCCTGGGGCTCGCTGGTTCCTCGCAGGAGGGGTAACATTTGTCGGGAATGTCTTTGGACGGTGATTGGGGCGTATGGGGGTCGCTTTTTTCTCGCACGGTCGGTGCATCGCTGCTGTCGGTTTTCTCTTCTGGACTGCTAAGCGATGCTTTGTAAAGTCGAAGCTCGACCACTTCCTTTGTCAGCCTTAAAATCTCCCGATCTTTCTCGTCAATTTCCTTGCGCGTCTCATGCAAGAGTGTCTGAAATAATTTACAGTCTTAGTCAAATCAATATCGTGTTAGCATTTTGAAGATATTTTATCAAATTGACAACTAAACAAAGGAACCAGGTGCCTGTCACAACACTTTCTAGCATATTCGGTGTCTTCACCCTCAATTTTTGTGATACTAGATGGTGCATTAATCCATGCACAAAGTAGCACTGGATTTGATCCAGGTACCGATTTAATCTACGACACCTCATGACAGATCATGAATTGCAACGCGTTCTTTTCTTTGCAATAATCTTCATCTATACTTCGACAAAGGAATCTCTACACATATTGAATGGAAAATAGGTCCCAGTAGATTTGTCTGAAACTGGAGCATGTCGTAGTTGACTTTAATATAAAGTGATCATTAGCCCGACTTGATCCTATGGATAGTTTCGGTGATATACAGGGGGTACTATGGGCCAGAGTAATTTGGTCCCTGGTTCAGGTGATCTTTAGGTCATCAATGTCAATCTATTGAATGGGCTTGTGATGAATTCCAACCAGTGGCCACGCCTTAATCAATGAGATTCAGGTACAATTTCGTATTGTTCTTTACTATAAGTTGCGTTATTAGAGTAAGTCAATGTGCAACACGCTTCTCCTACTATATCACTCTGAAATTATCAATGGGATCACTCAAGGTCCGGGAGAACTTTTGATCAGACTTTAGGACAATAATATACTAGAGTTTAAGCCGAATCGACCAAGACCCATTTCTCATTCCCTTTGTGTGCGTGTCCTTTGTCTACAACATCGCTTTTGGATTTGCACTCCATCTAGAGCCATAAGTAAACGTTTCTTAGTTGAATCGCTTCCTATGTTTCCATACCCATAATTACTTAAAGTATAGCACATTTTCAGCAGGTTTTTTTCCAGATTACATACTACTTTCTGACATACAGTAGTCTCGGTATAATTGCGTCTCGATATATTTACTTCCCGGGATATTTGCCCTATCTGTTACCCCCACCTTGCTGGGCTGGGGCCTCAGTAAGGGTCTGCTTGATGTCTCAAACATAACGTGACTGAGGGGAGTGGGAGAAACGGCGCTTCTTTTGCTAAATATAACGAGACGGGAGGGGATGTCGAGGAAATGAGTAAATATACCGGGACTCTACGATATAATTGAATTATATGAATTACTAGAATATTTTACTGGTGATTAGGTGATTTGTCGTTGCTAACCTGAAATTTCCTAACTTGTCTAGCTGCTCTTTGGGTAGGTGTCAGGTACTCTTCGTTGTCGGCATGATTCGAACAGTGCACGACGTACCTTCGGGAACGTCCGGACCACGTGGTCCCGTTTAAGGCGAAGGTCGCATGGTCGCAGGCACTCGCAGTGCTACAGACGCTTCCGTAGCTCTTTACGCTTTCTACGTCACTGTCTCCTTCGTATGCGGCGCTTGATCTTGAGACCGAGCGAAGCCTTTGGGGCCTTGCTGGTGTCAACGACAGACTCTGTAAAATAAAAATCATTTAATTAATTAGGACAAAACTTTTGAAATATTTGTCTTAATTTTAAAACCTTTTAAAATCTACCAAGTTTCAATTTAATTTTGTTTAATTGTGAATTTCAACTTTATTAACACATCGAAATATCGTTATGTTAAGAAACGATTCCTAATAATTACCAAGAACAATTTCTTTTTCGTTTCGTCGAAACTTTTTTTCTATTCGTCGAATCAGACGTTGGGTCGATACAAGACTTGGAAGTAAACCAAACGTCACATCTTATTTCTGCGTAATGCATTCTAAGGAATGGAATACGATTTGAAGCCAAGCAGAATAGGAATTTATGTACAATATTTGAGTAAGATGCATTCTGATACCTGAGACTATTAATTAGATTTCTTTTCTACGCGAAATCCGTGTTTTGCCAAATCATTTCTGAATTAATCGTACTGATGCAATTTACAAAAGAATTTGTAAACACCAACACCTTCAGATTTAATAATTTCTATGACGTGCTTAAAGAAATGCAAATGACCTAAATAAAAAGTGGAAATGCATCTACATTTTCGGCACTGCTCCATTTTCCTAGTTCCACTTTCATACAATTTTCAATAGAAAATAGTGTTAGCCAAACATTCAATTTTAAAACCATTTAATTTTAAATTGCAGTAAAATAAATATGAATGAATGAACAAGAGTATACAAAACATACAATTTCAAAAAAGTTTAAAAATTGAGATATAAACGAAATTAGTGACGTAATAAAACATTTTTATGAAATTGGATGGTGCACTGTGAGATAAATACACAAATGTGAAATAGTAATTTCATTAATTTGAGCGAGAACTATAATAAGTTAGGGAAAATACTTTCATAATGATCTACCGCCATCTGTGGGACATTTACCTAATTAACCAGGTGTGTAGGTTCAATTAACGTTCTCAAATTTAAACTAATTTAAAAAAATAATTATTATATTTTAGTATTAAAATTTGAAATATTTCTTTAATTAGTTTATATAATAAACAAACTATTAAAACACATTTTTCTAATGCTTTTGCACGTGTATTTTTTATTTCGGCATTCAAAATCACTTAAAAAAATGGCAAAATGCAAATATTTTGCTAAATAAAATAAAAATGAATGATTTTGAGATCTTTTTTTAAATTTTTCTCGATTTTCTCCACTGAAACTGGTTATAATCAATGAAATCCATTCATAAAAAGCTGCAAATTGTTGAACATAAATAATATAATATTAGAATACTTTTTAAAAGCAATGGCGGATTCAAAATTAAATTAATAAAAATAACCAGAAGTTACAAACAATACGGAAGTAGTTGGAGCAAATAAAATCGATAAACGTTCTTAAAATATCTTAAATCAAGCGATTGTTCGTTTACCCACAATCGTTTCTTCTCTCATTTAAAAAACAAATAAAACGCATGAATTAAGGGACTGTCTTATTTCTCGGGCTAAACGACATCAATTCATCTTTTTTGCGTTAATAATTTATTTACTCTGACATACGTAGACACCTCTATTAATAGGCGGAGAAGTAAAAAGTAGGTCATCCTTATGAAGGTAATTAGAGTAATCAAATCTGCGGCGTATTAACTTACTAACACAGGATAGAAGGCCCATCGTTATAACGAAAATGTAATTATCAACACAAATTTACTTAAAAATCGGCGAAGAAGTTGATAATGGTTTTGAGTAAATTCATTTTTAAGAAGTATTTGATAGAAATGACTAACAAAATGGTTAGATATTATTTTTTTATTGATCCTGTGTTTTTTTATTAATTTGCCGTTGTTTTATAACAATAAATACATTTTTTCGTGTTTTAGTAATATTTAATCATGTGTGTTTTTTTTTATATGGATCAATTTAGTATTTTAATCAGTGTATTTACGACATTGGCATCATACTTCTATCATGAGAATCTGAAGACATCTGTGGGACATTTTTGTAACGAATTACTACGATTAATTAACTATGTATATGGGTAAACATTTATTTAAGATACTGAACTTTAATATTGTTATTTTTGTTCAACATTTCAAGAAATTTGTCTTATCACTATTTTTCTCATTTCTTTAATACCGACTAATATTTCCTGTATTTAATTTCACAGTTCTTTATTTTTAATATTTAAAATATGGACAATTTTCTGGAGATATTTAGTGTTAAAATGTGAGCATTTCCCGCCTAATAATTAGCTAATCTCGCTAGGAAATTATTGTACAATTTTTAAATAGTTTCGGGAAAAAAATTGAACCGATAGAAGAATCGAACCGTCGACCTTCGATTTGACAATGATACCATGAGTTAGAAAAGTTTATCGAATCTGATAACTGAGGAAATTTATTACCGTGAGTATAAACAAAATCAAACATAAGTAAAGTAATTAAAGAAACTACTAATGTGAGAAAACAATCTTTCTATTTGAAAAATTCAGTTGAAATAAATGTAAAAATTCAAATCGTTCAGGAAATTAAAAGGTATCTAACAAGACTTTGTCAATGTTTTTGCACTGGAATTGTCCAGCACTCTCGGACCAACGCCTACTTTGCTCCCTAGTCGCACAATGTACTATTATTTAGTCGTGTGTTATGCCTTTAATCCCTATTCTTTTAATTTTTCATCATTAGAGGGAAATTTAAGGTCAGTGATACGTAATATACTAATATATATTCAATATTGTTTGATAAATTTCGTGAATTTTATAGTTTTGCAAAAAATGAAAATATCGTATTTCATTTCATTCCTGTCTTTTCCCTCTTTATTAATTCAAAATTCATGATAATTTACTCTTTCTAGAATAAAAATCAACTCACGAAGAGTGACTATCATTTTGGCAATAATGACTTGATTTTTACACTCCACTAAATTTAAAGATTACGTCATCGTACAATAAACTTTTTGGAACAGTAACATTTCACAATTATTTTCATTCAATGGCATAAACTCCACGCATTTTATAGACAGTCAATCAAAATAGGTCAGCCAGTGGCTATAAAATCGAGAAAAGGAATAAAAGTAGAAATAATTAAACTATTTCCAATATATTGTCCTCTCATTGTCATTCATTTTTATAATCTGTTCATTTTTACAAAACTATCATTCAATATTGTTTCTCCATAACATTTATTTTTTATATTTTTCTAAGACAGTTGTTTTTCTTCTGTAATTTCATTATTTAATAATAATTCTATAATTTTATGTAGATATTTGTAAAATGATCTACAAAAGGTATTCATAAAAAAATTTACTAAAAGTTAATTTATTTTTAAGGCACAGATAAATACCGACTCACTGTTTTAATCAAATTCGCTTTTACGGCGTATTTTCGTTAAAAAAGACATGTTTCAGGAATAATTCGCATTAAATTACTATATTAAAGCTATTTTACGCATTTTTACAAATGAACAATAAAATTTTTAACAAAATCCGTTCAGAAACCAATAAGATTTCATAAGAATAAATTTCATAAATAAATATTAAGATTTTCATCTAACATGTTTACATACAAAATGTCAATGAATTTGTTTAGGAATACGTATCCTACTGTTTTCGAATATGCTCTTTATAAATTTGCAATGCATCGTCAATTATATTCAGCCGTTTTTCCAAGATGGCGGCCTAAATGGAAAAAACGTGAAAAAGTTTTCTTTTCGAAAAAAATTCTCAAGATTTTATATGAAGACGTTATTCAATCGAAATGTGCGTTTTGATCAGGTGGCATAATGACATATACTATTAGATTATTGCAGGTACGATTGAAAATTCAAAATGGCGGCTTCAAGATGGCGTGCTGAAATGAAAATTTCTTTGAAAAATTACGGGGCGCTCTAACTAAAAAAACGAATTAAAAGAGAGAATTAAAAGTTCTTAGAATTCATCAAGAAATATAGTGGCATTTTTTCAGATTTTCTTGATGATATTTTCAGAAATTTATTATCTAAATATTTTCAAAATTTTACATTATTTACGAAAAATTCTGAAAAACCGTTAAATTTTAAACATTTTCTGTTCTTTGCAATTTGATAGTTTTGGAGAAAAAGAATTTTAAATAATTCCCTTTTAGATTTTTTTTTGTAAAAAACTATCTTCTTTTGAAACACCTGCAAACAAGAAAATATGCTTAGAGTTCATCAGAGAATATACTACATTTTTCAGAATTTTACGTCAGTAACTTAAAAATTCGAAAAAAAAGTTAAAATTTTTTTCAAAATTTCGTTATAAATTCTAAGAAGTTTTCATTCTCAACACTTATTAAAAAAAGTTCATAGCTTTTAAGTTAGACAGTCCCGAAATTTCTCAAAGAAATTTTCATCTGAGTACGCCATTGTGAAACCGCCATTTTTAATTTTCAATGGGACCTGTAGTAATCCTTGTAGAATGTACATTTTAAATTGCAATTTAGTATTGATTTTTGTAGGTTAGAATTTTGTTTACAACAAAAATCGCTGCTAACTTGCAAATACAGTTATAAATTTCACTATCAATCGGCCCTCGAACATTATGAAGCCGTGCAACAAAAGTTTTAGAGGTTATTGGAACTTTGAGTTTTGGAATTATGTTAAATTTCTCTTTAAATCTGAATTGGTCAATAGCTACTAATAAAAAATTGAAAAGTTATTTTCTACTAATTTACTAATGATTTTTACTAGTAAGGATTAGAAAAATACTAAAGCAAAATTTAACTAATTAATTTACAGAATAAAATATGAAGAAATTAATTTTTGATTAGTCGGATTAATATTAGTAATGATTAAGAAATTACTTTTTTTTAGACTTTATTAATAACAGCAAAAGGTTGTGATGACTAATTGTAATGACCAATTTATTAATGATTTTTAATAAACAACTACTAATACCTTAGTGAAATTCCAATAATAACAAATTTGTACTTGTATTTTTTAATATCATATTACTCAAATTTGTTAGTTAAATTTGACTACTGAATTAGTCGTTTTTTTTAGTAAAATTCGGTACTAATTAAATTACCTAGTTTTTACTTTCATTGGTAGTTTTCGTTTAATTTAAATGCATCGAGTGGTTTTTGTCTTTAATCTTATTTAAAAAAGAACGCTAAGTCATTTGGTTCATTATTCGTATTAATTAAACCTACTCATTTATTAGTTAATCGCTACTAATAATAAGTTAGGTACTAAATATATTTTGAAATATTTTATTAACAAAATTTTTCACTCTTTTATTAGTAGTTTTCGTTTAATTCAAATGTATCTAGTTGTGTCTGTCTTTAATATTGTTTAAAAATGAAAAGTCACCAAGTAAATTGGTTAAAGATTTGTATTAACAAAACCTACTAAATCATTAGTAAAATTCTACTAATCCTAAATTAGTAGTTGTATTTTTGAATATCCTATTAATAAAATTTAGTAACTATAAGTTTTACTAAAGATTTGGTAGTCTTTCCAGCAGGTTTTACTAAAAATCATTAGCAATTAGATTAGTGACCTACTTGTCATATTCATTAGTAGTTTTTGAGCAATTCAAATCTATCATGATGTTTTTCTTTTTACTCTTGACGGATTTGTTAGTCCAGATCAAATCTTTTGAATTTGAGCCACAAATCGAATATTAAATTTTTGTTTAAATCACCTTTAATACACAAAAGACACATTTTTATTAATACCAAGACATTCCGAAATATTTACAAATCTATCACAAAAAATGATTACTTTTCTTTAAAATTACATTATTTAAAATAAAACTGAATCAAACAAAAAATGATTGCAAAAATAATCCTGTTTTTGTTTGTGATAGTTCAGTATTTTGTAATAAGAGGTCAGAAAAACCTGACATTTTTCTTCAACAAAAAACTTCAGTAAAGTAGTAAATTTTCTATTTTGATAATAGAAAAATTATTTCGAATGTTTTCTTTTGGTCTTATTTTAAATAAGATCTGAAATTGTTTTAATAAGAAAATATTTATGTTTGTCATTTAATTTATTCATTTTTTCCAAATTATAAAAAAACCATATCAAATCAAATCATTTGTATCAATTTTATTTCTTTTTTGTATCACATTGCGACGTTTTGTGAGTCATTTTCAAATCTATTATTCACTAATCAGTACTTAATTTTACTAAAATATATCTTTTTAAACTTAATATGTAAAATACCATCAAAATCTGATGATGATCGGTAAACAAAATCGGTCGACAGAAAAAATTATTTTTGCCACTGACTTCTTTGTGTACACTTAAAAATCACAAGAAAAATAAATCACTCAATATCACACTGAAAAATAAGGATTATCATATTTCTAGTTTGATAGATCTTTGCACCAACTACAGCCCATAGCAGTACAGCTGATCGAGTGACACTTATATTACAATATCCCAAAATTGACATGAAACTGTACTACGTCCTTGAAAATCGTTCGACACGAATAATTTTTTTGGTATTCCCAACAAATATCGGAAAATGCACATTCTTCCGCGGGAAAGCATTTTCCAACACAGCTGTCGCTTATGTCCGAGTGCGTCGTGGCAATATAGTATAGAGGGTGTTCGGAAAATATGGCTTTACCGAGGGACAGCTTCGAGACGTCCTGCCGTTGTGCGGATCCATCCAGAGCCGAAAGCAGCTGGAGGGCCAACGAGTCCTCGAGACGAAGGTCCATGAAAAGACCTTCGACGATGGGCCAATCTTTAGGGTACCAGTTTTTTTTTTTTAAACAATGACGTAATTTCGCGTACCCTAACACGTCGAAGTTCCAGTAAGTACTGGCCACTCTATTGGCGATCGGTGGCGAACTAAGGGTGGTACTATAGTGTACACGTTATTGCAAAGTTGTCGATGGTCTGCGTCGACGCGAACGTTAACTAATGTCATGGAGCTCCGTTTTACCCTCCGCTCTCAGCCCCTGCTGAACCGGAAACTGGAACGAAGTGCGACGAGGCGCAGCACTCGATCGGTAACTATATCGACAGTACAGAAATAATGATTTTTCCCGAGGAGTTTATATAGAGTTTTCCACGATATAATCATGATTTGCCTTTATTGTGATTTTTTTTTTCAAGATTAATGTTATTTTTAACGGATTTCCATGTGATTTGCAAATTTCACCTGGAAATAGTACTACGTAAGTATTATGAATAGGCATAGTAACATTGCGGCAATCTGAGTTACATACGAAATGCCGTGAAAACCTGCTTCGAGCTATATACAGAATGGAAATCCTTTTTTATTGCGGGAGAAATGGAGAACGGAGAGAGCCGAGATCGCCCCTAGCGGCACCTAAATTACCTTACCTAAGCTACCAACGCCTGACAGTCCGATGCATGGGACTGACAAATTTTTCGTTTGAAACAATATACTTAAGTTATTTAACAATATAACAATAAAATTAAGTTAACCCATTAAGTCCAAAAAAGGCAAAATTTGTAGCTTACGTTTTAGCTCAGAAAACTTTATGAAAAAGTAAGAAAATCTTTTGGAAAATACCCAATCCTTCTATTTATAGAATAGTTTAACAATTTCAAAAATTTGATTTTCAATGTTAATTAACAATTTAGAAAAAAAATACGAATTTTTTATGAAAAATTTTTTATCAATCAAAAATTTGAGTGGGAAGGAATTTTTTATTTTTGTTGCAAATATGCACAAAGGTGCACAAAATATCTAAGCTTTACAACCAGCTTTGGCTTTTTATCGTGCGATTTTTTTAAACAAAATGGCGGTCAAAAAACGAAAGCTAAAAAATCAAACGTTAATTTTACTACTGTTTTTGACGTTTTTTCATTGGAATCGTGCAAATTATTCAATTATTTCAGTAAAAAATATACTTAAATATAATATTTAAAAAAAAACTACAAAAAGTGTTAAATATGAAAAATAATGTTTTTAAGGTTTTAAAAAGTCAACAATAAACAATTTTCAAAATAACAATTGAAAATCAAATTTTTGAAATTTTTAAACCATTCTGTCGTGTAGAGACATACCCGAAAATAGTAGGGTTGTGTATTTTCCAAAAGATTTTCTTATTTTTTCACAAAGTTTTCTGAGCTAAAATGTAAGCTACAAATTTTGCCCTTTTGGGACTTAATGGGTTAATAAAAATAACTTCTTTTGTTTCTAATAATGGTTCACATCGTTTACATTATTTATATCATTCAGAAATTTTCACAGTCAATATTGGAATACTCTTAACATCTTTCAATAAGTCAAAATTAATTAAAGTCGATTCTAAAGCCATTTTTATATAAAATAATTAATTAAATGATCAGTAAATAACGTTCTGATATCAAATTCAGAATTTTGAATTCATTCGTTTCACTAAAAAGTTACAGTATTTAACAAAACATTACAGAAATACTTATTTAATATAAAACTAAAAAATAAGTCCTCTTAGTTAGGGCAAAATATCTAAAAACATCTAAAAATGAACGCGGGAGAGGGTCCGAAAGTTCAATCGGAGATCATCGACGATTTTCGTGCGCGTTCGCGATTGTTGGCACGTGGTGGGAGTAGCGGAAGTAGTGGGAAGACTTCAGAAGACACAAGCGGCATCACGCCGATTAGTTATTCACTACATTTTAATTACAATAATCTTTCTCTAGCACGGAATTCATGTTGTTCTTGAACTCTTTGTTTCCAAATATTCTGGAACTGTTGTGTCCATCTAAGACATCCTTTTTTGCAATTAAACAACAAACATTACAATTTACACGGTGCTTGTTTCGAAATATAAATATTTAGTTCTACGTTTTTCAAATTCTGGAGATGTCCTCAGATTTTGAGAATTAAAAATGGGAAACCCGAAATATATCGTTTGAAGTTTTCAATAATTAAAACTTGTTTGTGGAGGTTATGTGTCTAACATGCTGGAATAAAGAACAAATTACTAATTTTATTTAATTTTAATTAGCTGTTCATAGCAGTAGATGAGTAATTTTGATAGTCATTTCAGTTAGTAATACATTATTTACTACTAAAGTTACGTCTCAATTATTTTTTATGTACGTTCATTAATTCCTCAGTAATCAATGGGACTGCGTATTCTCCTGAGTTAATAAATGAATTATTAGAAAAGGTGCAGTAACAATGTTCGGTGGAGCATCAACAGGTATTTATCTAGTTACAATGTATTCTACAAGTAGAACAATTCGCCAATCGCATCGATCGCACCTGCCTCTTATACACCCGTTAGTTTCGCATCGTTTAACATAACTCGAAAGCTCTAAAGAAAATACCATCTTTTACATCGCTTAGATTCATCAACTAAGAATCCTTAATTAGGACTCGTTTCATTAAAAAGTCTAATTTGTTAGTAAGTCATCCTATTAAATAGTTTTCAAAATGATAAATGTTATAAAATAATCCTAATAAATTCAGTTTTTCCTTGTATTTTATGCTAATATCGACGTAAATTTGAAAATCATATTAATAAATCCAAGGTTCACGATTAATAATTTATTAGATTAGAATCCAGTAAACACTGATAGAAATGTTGATTAGACGATATTCGAGAACAAAGAATGTCATAAATATCTAATATTATTGTTCGTGTTTATGTAGGCAAGAATTGAAGATATCCCATAGGTGGAAAAAATGTCGATTAAATTATTGTTTAGTTTAACTTTTTTTCGAAAACACGTAGAAACAAGAAAAGAAGAAAAAATTTGACTAACATAACCATGAATGGCAACATGCAGATCTGCTAACTTACTTCGAAAGAAACAAAACTCAAGTGGTTTAAAATAAATTTACAACTTATATAAATAATGATTTTTAGTGATACAACCATTTCACTTAACGAATCACTCTCTAGCTCGAAGTATTTAGCACCTACCCTAATTTTGAGTTTTGCTAGCTTCCTAATTCATATGCTAAAATTTGGGATTAGGAAATGTCCGTTAATCACGTGATCTTCCACGGAGATGGGTTGTAATGAAAATGTAATTCTTCTTCTAAGCCCCGGTGAATTGGCGTAAATATAATCTGGTCTGTAATTGTTTAATAACACAGGACCACAAAAAAAAATTTCTCGAGACAACTTGAATCAGGAATAGTGGATCTTATAGATTTTTAGCCTCTGAAAACGAATCCGTTATTCGATTTAGCCCATCACGTCCGGATTTTAAGATATGTGATCCGAAAAATACTCAAAAATATACTTTTTGGTAATTTAAGGTTAGGATATGTGAAAACTTTGACAGGACGAGTTAAGTTGAACAAAGAATTCGTTTTCAGAAACCAAAAATCTATAAGATCCTCCACGTGTGATTCAAGTTGTGCCAAAAAACGCGGTCTTGTATTATTTTTTTTCGTGAAGTATAAAACAATTTTGAATCACAAGTGGAGGATCTTATAAATTTTTGGTTTCTGAAAACGAATTCTTTGTTCAACTTAACTCATCCTGTCAAAGTTTTCACATATCCTAACCTTAAATTGCCAAAAAGTATATTTTTGAGTATTTTTCGGATCACATATCTTAAAATCCTGACGTGATGGACCAAATCGAATAACGGATTCGTTTTAAGCGGCTAAAAATCTATAAGATCCACTATTCCTGATTCAAGTTGTCTCGAAACCAATTTTTTTGTGGTCCTGTGTAATTTAATAGCAGGTCCTCTACAAAATATCTTACTTCCAGTGGCTTGTACACTGAGAAGTCATCAGTAGTAAATGTTATTACAATTGTAATAAATATTTCGATTTTAATACGAAATTAAAATCGTATTATATTTTGAAAAGTTACGACTTGAAGTGTTAAACGTAACTGATAAATTTTACTACTTCAAGTAGTAACTTTTCAAAATGTAATATGACATTTTTCAACTTTTGAACGAATATTTCATTTTCGTATTAAAATTGTAATATCTATTACAATATTGAAATAACATTTACTACTGATTAGGGCTCAGTGTACGTGAAAACCCGTTAAATGCAAACATATTCAAAACTACATCAAATTTTTTTGTAACCAACAATTTTTAGTATAAACATTACTACAAAAAGTTACCGATAGATAAAGTTAGTAACATATTCTTTGTAAAATCAATAGGTTACAGGATATGACACCAGAAATAAATTAATCTAGTAGCCACACGATAAAAAGAGGCCCAAACAAAAAAATGTGCAATTGTATATTTTATTCTTTAAAACCTCGATGATAGGCAACTTAATGTACGTGTAAATTGTGGATTTGGTTGTTGTTTTTTGGTCAGGTCAATCATCTCGAGCCTCTATCTAGAATTTATTTACTCAAACTAAAAACAAAAACAAGTTGTTTTAATGAAATTTTACTTGATTCAAGTAAATGGTTTCTTTGAATAGTTTACTTGAACTGTTTACTTGAAAAAAATTGTGTTGACTAAAATTAATATTTACTTAACAAAATATTTCATTTTTTCAAGAAAATCAATTCTTTGTTTGAGCAATGCATTTTTTAGTTTCAGTAAATATTTTCTTGAAAGAAATATATGTTTACTTCACCGTATTTAATAATTTCTTCCTCCTACTTGATATTAAGTAAATATTTATTGAACTCCATAATATTTCTTCGATTAAGGAAATATTTACTAGAACGTAGTAAATATTTACTCATCTTTAAGAGAACATTTATTACATTTAAGTAAATTTTTAATTGTTCAAAGTAAATCGTAATCTTATTTTAAATAGATATTTTGTTTTGACTATTTAAGTAAATTATTTAGTTGAATTAAGTAAATTTCTTTTGATATGAGTAAATTATTATCAGGAACATATTTACTGACATCAAGTCCTTTTCTAAATCTAAACATATGATCTCTTTGGCGGAGTAAAATATTTGTTTTAAATGATTTACTTCATTCCAGAAATATGATTTACTAACTTTAAGAAAATGATTTCTTTGTTGCAAGAAAATACCATATTGATTCAAGACCATTTTTTCTTAATGTAGGATATAATATGCGAAGGAAATGATTTACTTGAAGGTAATAAATCTTCTCTTAAATCAACGAAAATTTATTTGAATCACAAACATGATTACTTGATGCAAGTAAATTAATTTCAGGTAATTTTTTGTATAATATACTAAACATATTTTTTAATAACTTCACGCATAATTCTGGATGAAATTCATCGCCTTTTACTAACATGAATCAAACTAATAGTAACAAAATAAGATTCAAAGATGTAATAGTTGAATATTTACAACCTGTTTCAAATGAAATTAGTGATTTGTTTCTTTTGTTGATTTAGGCATTATACCAAAAAAGATGTTCCAAAATGTACAAATACTTAGAATATTGATTTTTAGCTGAAGCAATTCCCTAATGGAAATCAGTAATTAAACCCAGAATCTTACTAAATGTTTCCTAATTGAATTAAATGCTAATATTTATACAAGATATATTTGAAGGAATAAAGATTTAGTTAAATATTTAATGTTGAAATTATAAATATACCTTTATTTTTTAGACTTAATCAATTGCACTATAAAACAGTAAAGTACACAGCAATTAGACAGAAAATGATTAATTTTTGATGAATTCGAGATAAAATGATAAAAAAAGAAAATTTACATTCGCACAAACATGTTTTATTTACGATTATTTATGATAATATTAAGATTGCTTTCATCATTAGCTACCCTGTACGTAGAATTTGTTTGAACAGTCGGTAACATGACGCGAGTGACCGTAGAGTATTCCATTGATTGACCCGAATGTAGATTCGCTACCGTTTCATTACACCAATAAAGCTTCAATAAAGTTTCGAGGATAAAAAACTATGTTCGTTGGAAAAACTGTTGTTACGAATGTCTTGAATTTTCAAGATTTTTAAACAAAGTTTTTCAGAATAATTGTCAAACAAAATAGTCCTTGGTGTCGACTGTGGATTTTATAAATGTAGAATTTTCTGAAAAGGACCATAATAAGTTGAAATATTAAATTAAGAATTTTGTATAATTAACCATTTTTTATTGACTTCGTTAAGAAATATTCTTTGAGCACGTCTTGTTTATTAATTGTAGCTTAAAGGATTGTTAAATTGCTCATATTTTGAAGAAAAAATACTTTTAGAAATATTTAGAAAAAAAATGAAAAGTATTTGGATAAATGAATAGTTTATTTTTTAATAATAATTATTATTTTTACTATAAATATGACAATTTTTATACTTTCCATCTGTAACATTCTTGCAGATGTTACTAAATGTAATAAATAAAATTGATGAATTTAACTACGATTTAAGATAATATGTACATAAAGTTTCGAAGTATTCAAGTATTAAAAATTCAACTTTCACGTCCATAGTTTATACCTCATTTAATGCAAACATTGCGAAAGTTTTAAATTTATTCATAACGAATTGATTGTTTACCATAGAAAAACGCATCAATGTTTTACTATATTGTTATTGTCATGGAGAATTTTTTAAATACTACCTGACGAAAATGTGTCCTACGTCTTTCCATATATTTTGGTTTACAATTTCAAGCATTATAATGTGTAAATATCATAATGAATACATTCAAAGGAATAATTATTCAATTTAATTATACAGTATTATTAATTCATAATTAAAAATGCCAATAATTACTTCAAATCTTGAGATTATTTGTAATAATTATTAATACATTAATTACGTTTTCAACAGAAAAAAGATATGCAATTGTCAATTAAATTCTAAAGTATAAAGTGGAGTTCGTGTCCTCCTCAGGGGCTTCATTTAAATACATTTTTTACAATAAGAAAAATAATTACAAATACAATTATAAAAATATATGATACACACTTACAGTTTACAAACACACTCAAACCAGTGACGACTATATTAATTTCATGCATATATGTTATTATTTTAAGGTAATTTACACTTTTATTTTATTTTGTTATTATTTCCAATTTCATTTTTTTTTTCAATTTGCTCTCTAAGTTACGTAGAGTGAGAATTCACTCTTTAGTTAGGGAAAACCGAGCAAATGTCTTGAAAGATGGAATATTCAACTCTTTAAAATGGATATTCAATTCTTTAAGAGTGGAAATTCACTCTTTCCTCCAGAGTTGTCAATTCCACGATCCGGAGGGAAAGAGTGATAACTAAGAGTGACTAAGATAGTGGAAAGAGTTTTCACTATCTTAGATTGAAATTCCACTCTTAAAGAGTTGAATATTCAATCTTTCACGAGAGTTGTTCGGTTTCACTAACTAAATAGTGAATTCTCACTCCAAGAAATTTAGAGAGTGTGAACTTCATTGAATTTTTTCCTTAATTTAGATTGATTTTCGGATAAATATGCACGAAATTAACGTATAAAATATAATAGTCTGCGCCATCAACGAAATCATAACAAACAAACTTTATTCACTTTTTTTATGTGAAATTTAGTGCTGTTTTTATTCGTTAGTTTGTTTTAATTGTTCATTGCTTCATTTAAAAGTTATACGCATAAAACCAAATTTTTTAGGTTATCCTGTTGAATAAAAAACATAGTGCACTATTTAGAGACGTAAACTTTTCTGTGTACATTCCTGAAAACACAGAAAAAAATAAGTGTTAAAATTGTTACATCTTAAATTCATCATTAGGTGAGGCTTAATTTCAGTCCAAAATTGCGTTAATTTTCTTAAATTCAGTCAATACTTAGTCTTATTTTCAGACAACAAAACTGACGTTCAGCCGATATTTTGGTTTGAAATAAGATTCGTCTAACTTGCCATAAGCCCGATAAATCTTATTTTAAGCCAAAATATCGTGTAAAAGTCAGTTTTACTTACTGAAAATAAGACTTTAAGCCAAAAACACTGACTGAATTTAAGAAAATTAACGAAATTTCGGGCTTAAATTAAGGCTCATCGGATGAATTTAAGATGTAACAATTTTTAGACTTATTTTTTTTCTGTGAAGTTGATGAATATCCACAATGTTTACCTCGCGGGGAATTTTTCAAGTCAAAAACTAATAGACCGCCGTAATATATTTTATTGCATACATCGCAAGTTTTTAAAGAGCCTTAACATATCTAGTATTCTGGTATCAGTAAAAATGGCTCATATTCTGACATCCCAACGGGCACAAAAGTCCCGAATGTTTCTAAAACGTTTTTAGAACGTTCCAGAAACGTTCCTAAAACGTTAAATGTCTGCATCTTTTACGGAACGTTTTATAAACGTTTCATCCATGTTGCAGACATTTAACGTTTTAGGAACGTTTCTGGAACATTCTAAAAATTTTTAGCAACATTTGGATCCTTCGTGCCCGTTGGGATCCGTATTTTTGAGTGTTTGGGTTCATTTTAAATATTCTGAAGGCCAATTCTCTGCATATATAATATATAATTCTCTGCATATAATTTTTTTTACCAGTTATAACTGTGATAACTTATAATTACATTAGCAACGCAGCGATTTTCTGTGAACCTATGCTAACAGTACACTTCATATTAGAGGCTTTAGTTAACCTTAAAAAAACCTTAAATTATGAATCCAATAACATCCGTGTCTGCTGACTTTATAGATATTTATTGTAATAAAATTTGCATTATCATTTTTCTTAATTTCATGTGTGATAATATCAACTTATGATAGTAATTCCATGTTATTATTATCTTCGATATTTATCGAGTTAAACCAATGTCAATCGTAAGTCTTCATTTTGAAAAAAAAATACTTTAGTAAATAAATACACACAAGTGGAATTTGTCATGGCCACTATGTGGAGACAATGATTTATATTTAGATAAAGTGTAATATGACTTTCTATCTCTTACATCTAAGAGTTAGTCATTTCATACTTTATTTATTTACTTATTTAAGTAAATTTGACGGGCTACATATGATCCAAAAAGATCAACCCTTAACAATAACAAAAATTTAAGAGGTAACACAATTGTTAAATGCGCTTTGTGTAACAAAAATAAAGGTAATATAACCAAACAATATAAAAAGAAAAGATAGTAATAGATAGTAAAATAACAAAAAGATAATAAATTAATTTAGATTCAAATTAGTGATAACATTACGCAGCTGTGTTTTAAATACAGATTTCATTTAAAGAAGTGAGAGAATCAGATAGCATATTCCAAAATCTTCTTAAACGGGCTTTTGGAGAATAGTACAAATAATTAGTTGAGTAAGTATCTTTGGCTAGTTTTATATGATTTCTAATGTTGTAAGACATAGGTTTATAAGGAAATAAGTTTTTTGAAGGAGTGAATGATATTATGTAGGATATTGAACAGGAAAAGTAGATCAGAATAATTATGGAGTGTACGAATCGACCACAGGTTAAATCTTGCCATAATTATCAATTACTTTAACTTAAAATTAATATCTAAGTAAACAAAACAAAAAATAATATTGTCATCATCATCAATAATAAACAAAATACTGCACCTAATTATTATTAACAATAATATCAATAAAAATAACAATATCTGTTATTCCATTTTATTAAAGTAAGGGTGCATAAATATTTAATAAACTTTATCGAATTTTATTAGTCATTCAGTGAATCTTCTTGTTGCTAATTTCTGGTTTCTTTAATGCCTTTTCATTTCTTGAATTAGTATAGTTATTTATACTTATTATTAACAAATATGCTATTAATCAACGGTGTTTATGCAGCAGATACTATAGAATGTTTTAAATAGTTTTTATTGATTACTATAGTATTTTTAATGTTGATGGAAAAAAGTAAACAACATTAGTGGGAAAGAAGTAGCATTATCAGTAAGAAATTTTAAATGCATTTTTATAATCATGATATTCTTAGGATAATAAAGAAATTAATATGAATGTACATTGGTGAGAAATTCTAGAAAATAAAAAAATGATGGATGAAATTTTTCGGTAAGAAAATTGTCTGAATTTTTTTCGTACATTGAAACTACTATTTAATATTATATTAAGAACATAAATGTTTACGCTAATGGACATTTAGTAACATTGGTAAACATTATATTTTATGGAACTGAAAAAATATTTAGAAGTATCTTAAAATATTTATTTAAGTCAATTAAACATTGATTTGATCCCAAACAAGTAATTCTTGCGTTCATTTAAAGTTTTATTTCATTAATTTAAATATTCCATTTCTGAAACATGTAAAAGTATTTATTGAAATCTATTAAATACTAAGTTGGCAATTTTACTAAATATTTGGTTGAATGTGATCATTTTTTTCAGTTCAGAATAAATTAAAGTACATAAAGACATAAGTTGTCATTAAAATTCTGATAAATTAGTTTAAATTATAATACTTCTTGTCTAAAATTTAAATATTGATTAGGAATCGAAGTTAGAGGTGTAGTCCATCGTTAAGGTAGGAATTTACTCAAAAATACGTAAATTAAAAATGTTTGAATCAATATTTAAAAATTCGGGCTCTGTAACAGTAATTCTACTTTTTATATATAGACTTTCACATAATTCCATAGAAGTCAAGTGAGAATTGACCGAGATTTATTGGAAATAAATAAAAATCATCTGTTTCCAATATTTCTCGTTCAATTCCTAATTAATTTCTTTGTCATTCGTTAGTTGGTCATATATACGAATTATAATTACCCCTACAGAGCCCGAATTTTGACAAATTGATTCAGACATTTTTAATTTTCTATTTTCAACGTAAATTCCTACCTTATCAGCGAAGCACTTTAGAACATCTTTAATAACGGTCGATATATATATCCTGTTATTTTCAACGTCGTATGGTGGACAAAATAAAGTGGAGCAATCGGTAATTCTTCTAAACATCTGTTTTTTGTCTTCGTATTCTTTATAGTATTAAACGTTTTATTCATTACGCATGAATCGATTTTCTTTGCCTCCATAAAGAATTCGCTTTCGGGATTGATTTTAGACTGTTAATATCCAAGATTCCTACGTTACCATCGAGTGTTATCAATACAACTTAATTAAGTTTTAATATAACTTATGTGTATATTTAGAAATAAAATATAATCAAAACAAAACGTTATTTGTTTAACGGTTAAATTTTGTGAGTCTCAAATGCGTATTGTCTCTTGACGTCATGACAAATATGACAATTAATTTGATTTTTAAATAAAAACCAGCTTAACCTTTGACTTTACTTTAGAAATTTTAAAAATTTGAAAGAAAAAAAAAGACAAAGGGCAAACAACAACATTGTGAAGCTACTTTACCGACATACGAATATAAACATAAATTGTTAAAAATTTTTTTATATAACTTTGAATTAAAGTCTTTGACTTTGTAGATGATTTTTAATTTATAACGAGAGAAAATATCAGAAACGTTGACGTCTGTAATTTACTTTTTTAAATTACTGTCGTGACATTATCGACATCCGTGTTGATAGGAAACTGTTTTTAGTTAGTTTACACCATTGAGGTGGTTCGACCGATAAGGTAGGAATTTTCACTAAAACCCGAAAATAAGAAATGACTGATTCGATTTTTAAAAATTCGGCCTCTGTAAAAGTAATTCTAATAACTGTAGGAGATTTCCTAGATAATTCCAAAGCAATTTATTGAAAAGTGATCGAGAATTTTGGGAAATAAGCGATTTTTACTTATCCGTTAATACTTTTCTTATAATTCAAATAAAAATCATTAATAAGGGGCTATTTATTTTCTATTTGTTGTAAATCTATCATTAACCTTCAGACTGTGGGGATTCGAGATATCTAAACGTCTTTTAAAAATGTCTAAACTTGTGTCTTCTATGTATAAAGTTCATATTTTGGGTCGGCATATATTATAATGCTAATATATTTCTCCCACTCCTTTCCAACTCTATTACACTTACCCCCTCTCGCCCATTTCTCTTCTCAATCGCCCTGTATGTGGCGCGAGTCAAGAGAAAAGGAGAATGGAAGGGGAAACGCGCAAAAACTCTGTGGTGGGAGGCACAAGATGTTTGACGCGCCGCTATGCGGTTTAGTTCGTCGGGCTCAAGGCAGACGTCAAGAAAAAATCAGTCAGTGCCAGCGTCGTGAGATAAATAATGAAATATTCTGCTTACACTTCCGTCGTGTATTATTAAATATATATATCTGCGCAGATTCAAACCTGGACCTTTTCGTTAGTAGTTTTTTTTTTTTGTGAATAAAATTGTATCCCAATTATTTTAGTTTTATCGTCTTTTTGGGTTCCACGACCCGTTTCTGAGCTATGTTTCATCGATGATATTCGTCATTGTACTCTATCTAGAAGGATAGAGTTTCTTTTAACGAGGGGATCTTTAATTTTTTTTTATATTATTTTACGTCGACTTTTGTGAACCCATATGGGACTGAATCGCGTCGGGACCTATAGTTTATGAAGGTGGAATCCAAACCACCTGAGCTTTGGCGTTATTAAGGGGTCTTTAGTTGTCACGTACGGGAATTCTTCTAGTGATTCACTTCTACTATTTTCGGGGAGTACAGAATTATTCCGCTAGAGGGATTGACTCTAATCTGGGAGTTCGCCAAAGTAAATTTGATTCCAGGAGAGTGAAATTTAATTCTTACTTTCTCTAGAACTGCCAATTGACACAAATAATATTAGTTTGATTGGCATTTCATTTTTCCCGTTTACACTCGATTACCCCCCAAATACTTTACCCACAAGGTGTCAACTTACTGAATAGCAGTCCCTGGAGGATTCCGATCCATTTTCCGTGATGACGGGGAAGTACTCATGGTGCTGATTTTGTTGCTGCTGCAGAAGGTGACGATTGGGATGCTGAGAGGTTGGTGACACTAGGGCATTGACCCTAAAATTGGAAGCCCGTTCTCCCCTGACGCGCAGACTCGCGGATCGGCGCAAAGCCGTCGGGGATGGTCGTGGTATCCGAGACTCCACCGGTGACGGGGTGCTCGGGGTGCTTGGTGCACTTCCGGTCTTAGTCGGAAGATTACCTCCTATCGGAAGTCGTGGCGAGGTGCTCCCGTTACTCTGACCGTGCAGAGAATGCAACGAGTGCAACGATTTCTCGCTACCATGCCGAGTCATTCTGTTCGTCCAGTTCATCCTTCAGCTTGCATTCTTAATGCAAAATTCAATTACATTAGTATCCTAATGAAATAATGCAAAAAATACAATACACAAGATTTTTTATTAACCCATTAACGTCCAAATGCACAGAAAATTTATACCAACTTCAACGCTTATTTCCAGCATGAAATAAATTTCGAAAAAAATCAAACTTACCAGATTCTACCATTTTCGGGGTCGCTCTTTCGAGTGGTGACGAGCAAATTGTAAAAAATTCAAAATTTATCTATGATTTTAGCATATATAATAAAAAAACAAGTTTTTTTCAGGGCGTATTTCTTACAAATATCGAGTTTTCGATACTACATCGTGCTTTGAAAGAGCTAACTTATATTGGGAGCGTGCACTCTATAGTTGTACTTCAAAACTACACTGGTATAAATTTTTAAATTTGCGATGTTAAATCCAAAATGGCCATCGCAGCAACGAATTTTTATTTAAAATTGAACAATTTTTTTCTTCAAAACCATATACTTTAGCGAAAAATTTCTAAGGACAATTTTGTTTTAGAGTGAGTCATAGTATACCCTCGAATTTTTTCGAAAATTCGAAAAACTTAAATTTTGTAAAATATCAGTTGAAAAATCTAAAAAAATTTTAGGGCATTCTTCATCTAATTCTAAGACATTTTTGTTGTGTGGAAATTTTCCGTGCATTTGGGCGTTAATGGATTAATAGACGTCTTAATTACTGCAAACAAAATAATTCTAAAAAATGGCAATTTATTCTTATCTTTTTTCAAATCGGAATCTAGAATTTTGAAATTCAATATGGTGGATCCAATATGGCGATCATAAAGTATTAAATATTCACTAATTTTTGTGATTTTCGTATGTGTTTTGCGTCAGAATCACAAATTAAAAAATGGCGAACATCTTCTCTATATATCCGAAAAATAGTTGCATACTTTAAAGAAAATTGTCAAGAAAATTGTTAGGAATCGGCTAAATCATATTGATTTCGAGAAAATAAATCATTAATGCACGGAGAGACATCTGATAACTGCCGTGAAACGCCAAATCTGACACAGTTAAAAAATCATCGGAATAGACGTTTTTTATTGTCTCTTTCAAATTGTGTATTGTAAAATGCCGCAAATTTAAAAGTATAAAAATTACGAACATTTATTTAATAAAAATCAGGAATTTTTGCGGGTTTCTTTTCACTTTTCGTTATTCTTTGTAATTTCCCAAACTACGATACCTCAGATATTTATAAATATCGCGTCAGAAATGTTTGGGTCAGAAGATGGAACTATTGTAAAATATTAAATTTCAAAATGGCGGCTAAAAAATGAAACTAAATATTGTTCCAAAATCGTTGTTGCATGTATTCAATCGATTGACCAGAATGATATTACTTCAAACTTGGTACCCGGCAGTTTTTGGGGTTTTTGGGTCCAAATCTGGTGTCAAAAATTCAAAATGGCGGATCAACAATTCGGAATCAGCAACTTAAAAAATCACCAAGTACCAAGAATGAAGTGATTTTGTTTGATTTTAGTGAATACGTTTGCCATGTTAGATCCACCATTTTGAATGTTTTAAAACTGCCGGCTTGTGTAAATTTTCATTTATAGTTTTCATATTTTGTCCGCCATTTTGCATTCACCAATCTGAATCTTTACAAACCGGTAACCTATTCTTAATTAGCAACTTCGAAAATCCTTAAAAATTGATTGAAACTTTTTTATTTTCTCCGCCATATTGGATCTTCCATTTTGGATTTTGAAAAACTGATAAATTCGTAATTAGCGACTTTGCAACCTCCTTTTTGCCAATGTTCATAAAAATTCAATGATTAGAACAAAATCGTGGCAGAAATGGTTAATAAAGTTTTAGATGATCTGATTTTTTTACGGTTATTTGTAACACAAAACAATACCATATTTCGGAATAAAGACGGCTAACAATTGTTATACTTTACGATGATATGTTGATGAGTTTAAAATAGTTTAGTAGTTTTGTAAAAAAATAATGAAATTCGTCTATAATAATTTGAATAACTTAATTCTATTTTATTGTTTATTTTCATAGTAATTAATGTTTCATAAAGTATCTAAACAGGGAACAATTTACAAAATTCATATTGGTTAAGAGTATTAGGGTTCGATAATTCAGTTATGTTTTTTTATACTCCAAATAATATTGTTTACTAATTCGTGCAGTGAATTTCACTAAGTAAACATTAAAATTTTACGCTCTAAATTCCTTGGAGTGAAAATTGAACCACTCTTACTCAAAGAGTGAAATATTCATTATATTAAGTGATATTTCACTTTTCTAGGAGTGAGATTTTTCTTTCACACTTGATGGAGTGAAATGTCAGTCTGCATAGACTGAATTGTTCACTTTTAATAAAAGAGTGGCTCAATTTTCAGTACAAAGAATTTAGAGAGCACTGTTCAAAATAAATAACTAATAAAAACCTGAAATTTACAATAATTAACATAATTTATACATTATCAAAAAACTGAATAAATAAAAGAACGAAACGATCGAAAATGCATGAAAACTGTAGATTGCGTAAAGTCATCAAGAAAATATGTGCGCACTAATCATAAGGTGAAAGTTCAAAAACCTTTCTTCACACATTTAAGTATTTTTATTTCATTCATATTTCTTTATGATAGTTTTAAATCATATGCATTAATATTCAATTACATAACTATTAATAGAATTTAACAAAATAAATCCAGTGAATATTAAAATGAAGAAATGTTACATCACTGTATTTACATCTCATTAAAATCTGCAGATGATCTTTATATTCTTTAAAATTTTGAATTTGGATAATTTTTTAAAATGGAATTATTAAACGAAAATTACATTAATTTTCTTTAGTTATAAGTTAAATTCGACATTGCGTTTAAGTGAGTTCTAAAATGCTCCGCTGATAAAGACGTAAATACAAAAATTACTGAATCTATTTTTCAAATTAACCGATCACTTACGGAAATAAATAAAAATCACTTATTTCCGAAAATTCTCGGTCAATTTTCAATTAATTTATTTGGCATTTTCTAAGATACCATCTTTGGTAATTACAATTGCCGTTACAGGGACCAAATTTTGAAAAATCGATTCAGTCATTTTTTATTTACGATTTTTAGTAAAAATTCCTACTTTATCGGCCGTCCACTTTAGAACCCAGTTAAGCTACAAAGAATACGTCATTGCATGGAAATTATAAATTACTTTTATGTTGACTTGATTTGTAAGTGAACAAGGTGTAATATAACTCTTACTTATATGCTAAGATTAATGCAATAAAAAATATCAAATAACTTAAAGATATTAATAACTTCAAACAGAATCTTACCTAATGCATATGTTAATAAGTTAATTGTTGCGTTTAGCACCGTCACTAACGATGGAAATTTCTTCTCGAAAAAAGTATTGTCATCATTTGTATTTGCTTTTCGTGCGTTGACACATTCGTTGACTTAATTGAACTAGAAATTGGATTAACAGTCTTCTCTTATGATTGTCCTGAAAAAAAAACACATGTCTTAAATTTGACATTTCTTATCTTTTACAAATACTTATACTTATTTAAGTAAAAAAAAAATTCAATAATATGTATTTATATTGTTATTAATCATGCGAATTTGAATGAAAAAGGAAGCGCGAAGGTTAGTTCGACCGGCAACCGAAAGGTCCCGGGTTCGAGTCCCATCGCATTCGGTCCTGATTTTTTTTACAATAAAATATTCATTTAAAAAAATCTTAAAAAATTTTCCATTATATATTATTGTCACAACTAGACATTATATATAATAATTTACAAATAATACTGAAATCGCAGAATATTTGTTGTTTTTATAAATAAACTATGGTACATTATTTACAGAAATGTTTTGATTTAAAAAAATGACTAATTAAAAATATAAAATCTACAAAAACATTATTTTTATTTCAGCTTCGATGGATCAATGGCTTACTTTACGTCTATTAAAACTGATGTGCTGCCAAGAAAATTGAATTTTTCTCGCATACAACCTAATTGCTCGTTTGTTCTCGTTTAAACGAATATATATATGTTGCGCTAGTTTCACGTAGTTATCCATTGTAATCGAAAGCGTCTTGGACTATTTTACGTTCAATCGTTCTTTCCGCTTGTCTTCGGTCAAATCCGATAAGATTTCACCCTGCAAGTATATAAGCCGACGTCAAATTAACGGGAATAATTGTAATCGTGTAAAACTGACGGTGACGATGCTCGGGGGAACGCAAATGGCTTCTTTAAATGCATTGGGATTAAGAATCATTAAAAATGTTTAAGACTAAAAACGATTTAAATTATTCACTGTACTAAAAATTGGTCAGTCTAATAAGCAACAAATTTTATATTTTTAATATATTTGATTGCTTACCAAAAATGTTTACTATTCTTGTACATAGAAAGAAATTCAACTATTGTTTAGATAACTAATTCGTATTTTTATGACTGAAAACTATCATTGGACAATATACTTTAAAATAATAAAAACAACTATTTTTCTAGTTAAGTAATGTTAATAATAATAATTCGTCTTTATTGGCACAAAGGGTTACATAATGGCCTCTTCGATCCTAAGGCGAGCAACAGTCAAAACTGCTTTAAACACCGACCAGATTTTTTAGGCTAATTAACTCTCTCTCAATTAATCAAAAGCAGTTAAGGGCTTATTTACTTTCCTAGGAGTGAAAATTGAGCCACATTGGTGAAACCGCAAACTATCACTCTATAGTGAATTTTCATTCCTTTAACAACTTATTCTAATTTCACGAAGTTTAAAGAGTACGGTCATCCCTCCGTAATTGTCAACATAATTGATTGTATATTGTTCCCGCCCTTACTTCCCCCTCTCCAATGAAACAGTTAATAGAACATATTTACGCATGCGCGAAGGTGACTTTCTTCTTACGGTGGAACGAGGAATCTGGAGAACAATTATGAAATATTTTTGGGACTACAATTACAGATGGAATTAGGAAGACAAGAATTATGGTTGAAACAATTACGAAAGAAGGATTGCCAAAGTAGTAGAAAGTGTTTAAAAGTACTATGATTATTTTTGGCTCATCAGTGTCACAATTATTTTTTTAATATATCTTACTAGGTTTAAAGATAAATAGAATTATAAAAATTGAATGTTTTGATATATTGTTAAAATCATTCAGAGTAAATAAAAAGGATAATATATGTAATATTTCAAGGATATTTTACTTAACTATAGGAATATCAGGAAATTATTAGGCCATGAAATATTTTCTTGTTTTCTACGTTTATTTAATGTTAATTTTATTGTTCTGTAATACAAAAGACCTAAGAAACTCCCAAGGAAAATTAATGGTTGCAATATTCCCTTCTTTATAACCCGATGGTTATCTCAAATAAACAATTTTATTCTTATAAATTATAAATGTAAGGTTTTACTACGAGCAACACGCGATGGAAAAATAACAAATATATTTTTTGTTTGTTTTTTTTGTCTAGTACCAAAAATATAAAAATAATTTTGCGTAATTATAGTAAAGATTAAGTAAAGATACATGTGTTTTTTAATATTTGTTTATTTACGAAACTTGAGAGATTCGATTTTCTTTTTGTTTTCCAAAGTTTTAGTTTTCACTCGAGGTCTAATTGTAAATGTTAATTGCTAATTACGTGCATTTACAGTATACTAGTGAAACTTTCCTTTTTGAATGTTTGGTCTCATTAACTTTCATATATTTTTCTCCTAGTAGCAAAGTCAATTTATTTAAAAGATTTTGTCGTTTTGCATTAGCCAATGGCAGTTCAATTAAAATTATTTTAATTTTTATTTTTTATCACTAACATCCTCTACATAAAATAACTACTTTTTACTTGTCACAAGAATATCTGATGAAACTTTTTAATAAAAAAGGTTGAATATTTTCAGATTTGGTATAAAAAAAGTATCTCTTTTAGAACGAGGCAATTTTATTCCATTACTAAAACGATTGTAGGATTTAAGATAACTTTGTGATAAATTCTAAAACGTTATTTACGTCCCGACTAGCCTAAATCTCAGAATCTAAAGTACTTCTTTTAGTTTAACGTTAACAAATCGTAAAATTCTTGCTTAAATTAAGATCAATAACAACGAACGAAATTTAATAACTTCAGTAATTGTTAATTTTAAAAGTATTTCTCATAAACCAATTGAAAATTGATAATTTGTTTCGAATAAAGCGCAATGAAAGTCCGTTGATGAAAATTCAAAATTTATTCGACAATTTTCCTTTTTACCTTTACATTTCTTGTTTTTATTGTGATTAGTAAATACTCGAACTGAAGATAAGAAATGTTCGACTAATTAAAAACCGTCCAAATTAACCAAATATTTTTTGTATTTGTATTTATTTATGCTTAATCCTTGGATTGCTCAAGTTTGGAACGCTCACCGTATGATGGCGCATATGCATCACGCCCAACGCGCGCTTTGTGTCATTCTCGCAAGTGGCGAAACACGATTAAATCCTGATGTAAGAAATGCGCGCATAAATGATTGCAACGTCCATTGTGATGACTGAATGAGGTAATAGAGGCTTTGTGAACTTGGCACACGACTTTTTGTCAGTACACACTATTTCAATAG
Organism: Trichopria drosophilae; assembly: GCA_030407085.1. Taxonomy (NCBI): domain Eukaryota; kingdom Metazoa; phylum Arthropoda; class Insecta; order Hymenoptera; family Diapriidae; genus Trichopria; species Trichopria drosophilae. Next base: position 115,587,363 of record CM059585.1, on the reverse strand, counting down.
AGTTTTTATTGTAGTTGATTATAATGAAGAGAATTTTGTGTGAAGTTATCTACAAACAAAGTTACAGGGGGTCCAAAAAAGCTTAGCACCAAATTTTAAAAAATTGTTTATTTTAAATTGAATTTCGTTTGTTGTAAGTTTTTAAAGCAAATACAAACAACTACAAATGTTCATTTCTTTTCTGAAGCCAATCGGGAACTGTATCTGTGTATTTTTACAAAACTTCTTTTTTTTGAAACGCCGAGTACAACAAATTATTAATCAATCCGCTCAAAAACTAATTTAATTAAAAAAGTTAATTGAAGGCCGAACAGTCTCTGCTTTTCAAGAAATAGCGAAGTTGATTATATACATCGTTTTATTCTTAAGAAGTGTGTACTTGTACGTAATGGAGCGTTCTTCAAACAATTTTCCAATATCATTTTCATTGGCAATCAGTGTTTAAAATCTTTCATATTGATCGAGGTAGAAGGTAGTATTCTTGATAAGAGAAAATGTGAGTTGTCCTTTCGTACACTTGAAACAAAGTGTAGTTGAATCGAAAACATAAAATATTACATTATTTAAATAGAACATTAAGAAAAAGCATTCAATAATTTTGTTAGTTGAGTTTAAAATTTGTTATATTTTATATATTATTGTAAAATTTATTTTAATTTTATATTTTATGATCTTTATTAAACAGTAATTTTTGTGTTGTTTTTAGAGTTGTACACTAATTTCATTGTGTAGGGACTGGCTGCCTGTCGTGTTCGCGACGTTATAGACAGATTTGATGTTTCGAATACTCACCGTTTGGTGGCGCATAGGTGTCACGCTTACTACGTGCGTCGTGGTATTCTCGCATGTGGTAAATTTCAATTTTATATTTTATGATCTTTATTGAACATTAATTTCTGTATTATTTTGAAAGATTTATACTTATTATGTAAGGACTGGCAGATAGTCGCGTTCGCTACGGTATGGAGAAATCTGATGTTTCGAATACTAATCGTTTGGTGGCGCATAGGTGCCACGCTTACCATGTGCATTGTGTTGTTCTCGCAACGGCTGAATGACGTCAATGTAAATGATTTTTATGTTTTTAGACATTAACTAAGTTTACCACAAGCAGAGTCGCATATTTATTTGAATATCGTCCACTACACTAATTGTATATGTTGTATAACACAAAATTTAATGAATCTTTTATAAAATTCTCAACTGCCAGGAAGTCAATTAATTAAACTAATCAAGGATAATTACTTTAGTGCAGGGGTAACTTTATAAACCTATTAAATATTTAATTATTGCATAAAGCTTTCTAATTTCTACAGACTAAAACATTATCAATGGAATCCGTTCGGTTTCTTCAAATTACAATTTTCCAATTATTCGAAATATGCTCTCTATTGGAATGAGACTTCACTTTTTCGCATTTTTGTAAACGAAAGATCGCTCTTTATGAAGTGAAAAATTCACTATTATAGAGTGATAATTCGCTGTTTCACGCCATTCACTAAATATTCACTCCATAAAGAGTGAATTTGCAGTGCATTAAATTTGAATGAAATATTTAATATAAGAACATATATGATTTTGAATATTCTTTTCTCGTTTGCAGTAAAATTCAGACGATCGCATATTAAATTTTATATTTGTCATATTATTATTAATTTTATAAGGATATTTTATAATTTTATAATTAAAAAATTAATTTCATAATTAATTTTATATAATTATTTTCGATGTATGTAAATAAATGTGGATTTTTATGAATGTCAGAATTGTTGGCCGAGCTGAAGACGAAGACATTATGTAACATGGGTGGAAAATGTGATTTTACGCCCGAACACCTTACGATATTTTTGTATAAGATGTGTAAAATCCGGAACATCGTGCATTGTGCTACTAGTGCGTAAAGTGGTACCTTTCTGCACGGTTCGAAGTTTACGCACGAATGGCATACGTACTTTTTCTATTAACAAAAAAGTGCAGATTGTTTCCTACTAACTAAAAACAAAATTTTATACACACACTATCTATAACAAAAAAATATAATCAGTTCACAGATAAAGTTTGATATGAGAGTATTTCATATTTAAATCCATTATAACAGTCTGAAAGTAAGGCACTTATGAATATTCCCACGACATTAAAATTATTATAATTAAAATTATAATCTCACGTAATTGCGAAAATCATAAAAGCTTTCTCATGCAAGCGGCGTCTTCTTCATTAACCACTCGGCGTCTTTTAAGAAGCAAGGATACGTAGTACCATAAAACAGTAAGCGGTTAATTATTTTGAATTTCTATAAATTTACTACATAATGAGAAGGGGTCGGTCACGAGGTCCCATATAAATTAATATCCTTCGTATAATTAAAATTTTGTATTACTGATAAATTTCCGAACTATGTTATTATAAATTTTTCTGGAGTCTCTGGAGGCTGGAAATTTTTTTTACTAGCGGTCAGTAGATATCGCGTGCGCATATTCCGCATGCAGTCCTGAAAAGTTACGTTTGTGAAACGGTTCGCTGACTCTTCCGTCTTTCCGCAATTACGTAATTTGAAATATCCCAGAGTGGGGATCTAATGCAAGAGTGCGTAAATGAGGGCTAGATTAGAAAGAGACATATACAGAGATCAAGAGAGAGAGTGGTAGATTGAGATTGAGAAAGAACAGGTGACTGAACTTTCAGGTACTTGCACCTTTCTATACGATTTCATACTTTTGGAGCAATCGATAGTCATTTTCATTACGACCTTGTGCAAAAACTTTCGTTTACAATCACTTAAATGTGTGTCAAATTTACAAATATAACATGGCTTCTGTTTTTTAGAGAATATTTAAAAAATGGATGGCTAAAAAACGAAACCAGTGGAAAATTACCGAGGAAAAATTACACTAAATTAATAGTGAGTTAAGACCAATTGTTTGCTAATTTTAAGATGTGATAAAAAGAAGACTTGTTCCACTGAACAGTAGACTTTTTCAACAGTCTTAAAACTAGATTACCATGCGAATAAACTGTACTACCAAAAATTAGATATTGTTCAGAATTTGGGCTTAAATTAAACAGGTTGAGAATTTTCAGTTATTTCGATTACCCATACACTGCTCCATTGCACAATAAAACGTACAACCGATAGCACAATGAAAGGTATTATTTCAACGGATGAAATATTTTATCATTACAACAAAAAATTAATGTAATTAACACAATATAATTTTCATAGTAATAATATATTTTATACGGTGAAAGAATGCATTTCATTGTGGCCATCGGATGCATTTTTAACGGTTCAATGAATCTTTTCTCATTATAATATATTAATACCCGTTCTATTCCTACACGAAAAAGAGAACTTCGGTTCCCATTGGCTAAACCGATCACTGGAAGGTTTAAATTTATTTAATTTTATAACAATAACACCGGTCGACAAAAAATGACTTTTCAAGCATCGAATCACACACTTCTTATAGATTTTTCATCACTGAACACGAATCTGGCGTTAAAAATTGTCCATCACGTTAAGATTTTGAGAAAAACGGGTTCAAAAACTAAAAAAACTCTATTTTTTGCAATTTTTGATCATGGGTAGAAATTGAAGCAAATGTGCTACAAGTCTCTGACTAGACTTAAATAATCAGAATTCAACTAAAAGAATCAAATCGAAAATACTCTGAATCAATCATAGATTTTCATGTAACATACACATTTTCCACACACGCATGCGCAGTACGCGCACTTACACAGCCGTGCATGAGAATCAATGATCGATTTACTGTCTTTTCCATTTGATTCTTTTAGCTAAAGGTGCGAGCTTTAATTTAAGCCTAGTCAGAGACCTGTAGCACATCTGCTTCACTTTTTACACGTGATCAAAAACTGCAAAAACTGTGTTTTTAACATTTTTGAACCCGATTTTCTCAAAATCTCGACGTGATGAGCAATTTTTGACGTCAGATTGGTGTTCAGCGATAAAAAATCTATAAGAACTGTCTAGTCTGATGCTTGAATCAGGATACAAGCCATTTTTTGTCGACCAGTGTAATTAATGGATGCAAGGGACTATGTTTAATACAAATACACTTGATGTCTTATCATTTTTCAAAATCATAAATCGATTCACTGTGTCACTGAAGGTATTTAAAAAAAACCCACCCCACTTCAAGAAAAAATGTTGACCACTTCACTGCACCGATACAGTGGATAATTCGAAATCTAGTACTAACAAATTTCGTAAAACTTTTCGTCTGGTTGGATGTAATAAAATATATGCTGAAAACGATCGTCGAGTCACTGAACCTGTTTCGTCTTGTAAGGTCATTATTGTTTATGTTGTTTACTGTTATTGTGTGTTTGTCTCAAATAAGATCGTAATTGCCATTTAATTTGCGGTCTTTCTTGTGGCTTGAAGAAAAATTGACCCTGAAAGCTTAAAACATTTAGGATTTTTTTGAAAAAATTTTGTTTAATAATACGTAATTATAATCTATATACAGTACAGTCCTGGTATAATCTACCCATTCGGTTCCTCGCCTTCCCCTCTCGCCTCATTATATTTAACAAATGAAGGGGAGCGTCGCTTCTCCCACTCCTCTCAGTCGCTTTATGTCCGTAACGTCACAGAAGGCCCTTCATGAGGCCCCAGCCCGTAAGGTGGGGGAGAGCGACAGCTGATAAACATAACGAGACGCAAGGAAACCGGTACTCTACTGCATTACAATGTAACTTCAGTGTAAGGGGAGGGGGTCGAGGCCCCCTGATGATAAACATTACTGTATGAACTTTTAGGACATTTATTATACCCACGCAGTTACGAAAAATAGAATTTATGTACGACTTTTCGGTGCGTAAAGTAAACTTGTGCGTAAAGTAAACTTTACGCACTCGATTATACTTTACGCACGAAAAAGCCGTACGTAAACAATATTTCGGCACACGTGTGTGTGTGTAAAGATCTTTACGCATACGCCCTTGTATCGAAAACTACTATTTTAACACCATTGTAAACTTTTAAGCATTCATTCGTAAAAGTCTACTTTACAATCTTGTGAAGTAAAGTTCTATTAGGAGTTTGTAGTATTTCTTATACAAAGAATTCTTATTCGAACGCCCTTTCATGGTTGTACGAATTGCAACGTCCGAAATGTGTAAAAATTTACTTAAGGACGCAGAGGCAGCAAAAGTATTTTAGTCAATTTTACGTATACAATTACAGAAAAATATTTGTTTTCTCTAGCACTTATTTTTTGTTTAAATGTCCCGTATTTAATATACATTTACACAATACTTCACTGTTGCGTTGAAAAATAAAAACAATGAAATTTTCCGCAAAAATGAAACTCACGAATATAAATTACGCGATCACACTGCAATTTTTTCTGAACAAAAATTGCATATTCACGAATGCACTTAATGTTGTGCTATTTGCATATAAAAGGCGAAGGATCTTCGGCGCTTTGAAAGTTTTGGATCGTTTCCCATTTATCGTGTGAAACTCAATAATCTTCGAGAACAACGAAAATCCCACTCCTTTTCTCTCATCTAGGAATAGCACAGGTGGAGGAAGACGAAGGAGCTAATCGATCATCGCTCTTTCTATTTTAAGTGACAAGTATGACATAATATAGTCACGCAATTTTTATGTCTGGATTTTTTTTCCATTCTTTTCAGTGATAAATGACTAATTGAGGAAGAGAAAACGCGTATGCTTATATATAGATTCAATTTAGCTTTCTATTGTTTTCTCGTTAGAATCTCATATGTTTTAGGTGAATTACGTTTGACAATCATAAAAAAATGTTAATTATTCAGTATTATAGTCTGCATAGTTATCACGTAACTGAAAAAAGGATATTAAATATCGTGAGCGCAAAGAACAACTTTAAGTGCTACCTTTCACTTTCACTTGACGCACAAAACATGCAAAATAGTATATTACTTAACAAGGGCATAAAGTAGACATTTATGGACAAGCGATTTTCAAATTACATTTTAATTTTTTAGTTAGGTATTATTTTTTATATTTATGAGACTAGTGGTAGTTCGTAAAGGATAACTTTACACACGACCTTTCACTCTAAGAATGTTGAGTGTGTAAAATTTTTCATCAATTCACACTAATTTTCATTTTTGTTGAAATATTTCAATCGTTATGATAGTGGTAAACTTTTGTACGACTTTTTACACATTTTTTTTTATTTTTGAAAAAAATAAGGACTTGAAGGATTCGATGTATCGGGACTTGAACCCGGGACTTTTCTGTTGCTAGTTGAATGCAGATGAGTTTTTGACCTCATAATAGAAACATTGAAAGAAATTAATTTATTAACACACATCCAATCTAGTACATAATAAAAAATGTTTAATTAAGGCATTTATTTATATTGTTACTAAAATATGTAAAATATAATTTAGAACTAATATAATAAGTATATTATTTGTCTATTTTCGTATAAATTGTATAGAAACAGTAAAATTTACTAAAAAATTGTCCTCATAAATTCTTGATTCAAATAAACCGGAAATCATTTGACTATACAGCATTCGTGAAGCGTTCAGGTAAGCTCAATTAAGATAGATGTAGGATGTAGATAAAATCAATGAGGTGTAATTACCATACATACATAAATGTCGACAATACTAAAATACACCTGCCGTGATTTTGATCATTGGTATTCGTTTTTAGTATTTGGTTGTTCAGCATAAAAAATAGTAAAATCATTTAATAATCGTCAAAAATTGTTCCTAAAAAATCTATTTAAAATATTTTAAGATGGAATGGAAGGAAATATATTTTTTTATGAGTATGTAGGTAATAAATTTAAGTACTTGCAAAAACACTTTCATATCACGCATTGCTCAAATAAATGTTACTTTTATTTCCGTTTTTACTATCAGCAGGCCGATAATGAGACCTTGACTTTTTTCAGTACATTTTAGGCACAATTTTCAATAGATATTTTAAACTATTTTGTGTTTACAATTATTTCATGATTTTAAATGATTTTATAAGTAATATTATACAATTTTTCAACCTTATCACAAACAGTTTTATTAATAATCGATTCTTTCACTTGAATTATTTAAATTATTTCAAACACGTTTTTATTTATATAATAAACAAAAATATAAACATATGAGAACAGTTAGAAAAATAATTTAGGACTTACTAGTCATTTCATATTAAAGGTTAAATTAGGAAAAACTCTATATTTATTTTTAGAAAATGCAAAAAATTTGGACATTCATCCCTGATTCGAGTATTTTTCGTAACTGTAAATTAATTAATAATTAATCGCTTCAGAAAATTGATCCATGAATTATTTAAATAAATATTTTAATTCTGTTTTTTTTTCTTCGTTAAACAGACAAATAAATGAATATAAATCAGAAAGAAAATCAGAAAAGAATATGAAGATAAAGTGAAAAATATTAGATGATACGACTGTTTAATTTAATGATAGTAATTTAATCGTCAATAAGCGTAATCAAGATATTTTAATTATTTTTTACACGTCAAAAAATACTTAATTTTTCATCGAAATAAAAAAATAAAATTTAAATCATCTAATGAATAAAAAACAGAAAAATAATGCAGGTATGAAATTATGACGTCAAAAATGTTAAAAGTCAGTATAGAAAATGCAATATTTTATTGCGATGACGTACTAAAAAATCGATTAACGTTGATACATTTTTAAGTTCATTAATTATTAATAAATATACTCTTGCAACAAGAATTAAAGCTTACCTATATTTAATCCACAAGTTTACATTGAAAATAAATTCTGCACAAAAATAATTATAAAAATTATAAACAAAATTAAAAAAAAAAATAAAAAAACAAGGTTTTTTTTTCTTCTGACTTAAATTTTCACATGTGAAATGTAATTCAAAACTTGGACTGGAAAAATCAGTCGTTCAATTGTCGAACACAGTTATAAATAGCAAATCAAATTTAATTCGAACTTATGAGGTTGAAGCACGATATCAGGGGCGGACCCTTTGTAACCATTATCTTCACGATTTATTTTCCATTATACATTTTTTTTCACGTTAAAATATAAAATATAATTTAATTTTTTAATAATAATATAAATAATAATTTTTTTAATAAAAGAAAATTATTTAATAAAATTATAATTGCATTAGTGATTTTTACATTTTTTATTTAGTAGTTAAAATTTATTATTATATAAAGTGAATTTTGAAAAATTTGTTTAAAAATACACATTTCATTTTTTAGAATTCAAATTACCTTTTAAAATTTAAAATATAGCATACAGTAGGACCTCTCTTATTCTAATTAGTAATGTTTTTCAAGATGGCGCCGACCTCTCTTATTCTAATTTTCCCCTTACCCCCACTTACTTTGCTTGCGAGCTTGTGATTCGTGGACAATATTTTTCGTTGACTTTTCGTGTGATAGCCCACTAAGAAAGGCAATTAGAATAAGAGAGGTCCTACTGAAGTAGTCAACCATATGCTCTTCGACATCTTTCAACAAAGTAAATCTAAGTACATACATCAATATTATTTAATTTTTAATGTTGGTTTCGGAATACATATTACAAAAATGAGTATATTTTTATGCAATAGAATATTCAGTTGGTATTTAAATATTTCTATTCATATGTGTAGCATAAACCATTATTTTACACCTACTTCGAACAAATTTGCAAATTTTCTAAGCAAAGCAAAAGTAAAATAATATAAAATATGAAACGAGGATTCGTCAAAGTGGATAATACGCTTTACACTCCTAGCTCACAGTCGAACATGTTAATTTTTTGCTATCGTCACTTATGAATTTTTATTATCAACACCTCTCTTACGGACTGATAACTGTACATATTACATGTTGGTTTCTGATATTTCCAAGTTTTTAACTAATATATTTACATAATACATGATCTACATATCCTAACATAAAATAGAAAACGTTAAATTCTATTTACAGGACTTATTTTTATATTCATTATTGTAACAATATTCAACAAATTGATTACATAAATTTTATTAATATTAAGCTGCAAATGTCATATTATTTTATGAAATGTTTAAAGTACATCCCAACGATTAAATATTCATATTCAAAAAATATGTTCGATTTAGATTTGATTACGAATATTAAATTTAAAAACATCAGAATGATACAACCAATGACACAAAAGTATAACAATGAACCAAATTGTAACAAATAACAAAGGTTATTTAAGAAAAAATGAATTATGCCACAAACAATAGTCATTGTCGAACACCCAAACCGATTGACTTAAACGGAGGGACATGTAACGCTGTGGTCTCATTAAGTTACGAAGGTAATTTGTAATTTATGCAGTATAATAGATACAAGTACATTGAACAATTTCAATTAGAATTACACTCTGAATGAGCTACGTAACCATTTGTAAAGTAGCATAGTTGAATCCAGAATGAAGAGGGTACTTATCTCAATCAAGATTCTACAACACGACAGATATGGACACGATACTATCAGACCTCCAAGATTAAAATATTTTCGATAAATATAATTTTGCTGTCTATGTCCTTGCATGTTATGAAGGAATTTACTAAGTTTACTTTGTCATGTTTGCAAAATGTATACTCTATTATCGTGATAAATATCTGAAAAATATTTATTTCTTTTCACACATACGTCTAATGGCTACTACAGACATATTTATTTTATGTTCGTATTATCGATGGTACGGAATAATAGCAATTGCGGAGTTAAATTTCATAGTAAGGTGTGTAGTCGCTATTTAAATTTATTTTCATTACTTCATAAATAGTTTTGTTGTTTCGAAAGCATTAATGAAATTGTTTTATTTAATGAATCTCAATTATCTTTTATTAAAAAAAGATAAAATTCACATTAAACATTTATTTAATACTTCAAAATATGTCACAATTGTCATTTATGCTAATGTTGAGTCGAAAACAAATTGTTTCCTAATAAATATTCAAATTTCTTTTCTTTCGAGTTGAATTACTTGTCAACTGAAGCAAATTTTATAATCAGCAGTTCGCAACAAATGTTTTTAATGTTCCTGTATTGAAATAACATTTTAAATATTGAAATAAAGGTGAAGGTTTAACAGCATGTGTATTTTCAAAATATTACACATTTGTACAATGAAAATTACAAATTATTTTTACAGAAAAATTACCTACAGTAGGACCTCTCTTATTCTAATTGCCTTTCTTATTCTAATTGTCCAGCCTCTCTTATTGTAATCCCCCACAAGTCTTCTCCCACTATCACACGAAAAGTCAACGAAAAATATTGTCCACGAATCACAAGCTCGCAAGCAAAGTAAGTGGGGGTAAGGGGAAAATTAGAATAAGAGAAGTCGGCGCCATCTTGAAAAACTTTACCAATTAGAATAAGAGAGGTCCTACTGTATTACGATTCTGTATAAAATATTATTGAATTTAAAAATAAAAAAATTTGTAAAATATGAACAAAAAATTCTTATACAATTTTTATTTGTCAATTTTCATTTGTCGCATTGAAAACAGCAAGAATTCTGTTATCACATTGTTTATTTTTATCCTCGACAGTAAAAACATTCTCGATGCAGGTAAGAAATGCCACGTAAATCATGACAATAATAAACAAACATCCGAAAGCGATGAAAATACGTGAACGTCAATGTTCTGTACCGAATTGTCGATTCCTAGCGTGCGCTCGCGCAGTTCAAAAAGACTTTTCCGTGCCGGTTCTCCATTTGCGCAAAAATGAATAGAAAAAAGTACATAAATAAGAAACCGTCGTTATGTACGAGGAAAAACAGTAATTACAACACGACATTGCGAGTCTTGCACACGAGTTACAAATTATGCAGCATGAAACAGTAGCTACCTGCAATTTTTAGAATTTCGATATTTTTGAATCCGAAAAATTGACAGTCGACAGCGGTTTATTAGCGACTGTCATCTGTCAACTGTTCGAATAGCGGAAAGTAACAAGGTTACGTTTTATAACTCAAGGCTGCTCGTTTTGTAATTACAACACTCGTTTTGCACACGAACGCACAATCAATGTAATGAAGTCGGTCAAAAGACCATATTTTTTCAATTTTTTGACATATTTGACATTTCTTTAAATTTTTGAGGATTTTGACAGTTCGAAGAATATGACAGTTGCACGCTGAGAGTTGCATCCGGGAGAATTCTTCCGGTTTTGACAGATGGGCGTAAAGAGGAGCTTACCTCGAATTTGGATACTCCTTGACTAAGATTTGAATTTTTGAGGTTTTTGATGACAAGGAAATGCCATATCGGATCGGCGAAAATTACGGTACGATTATAGCACAAGCGGCGAGCAGTAACTTGTCACGACTCACGAGCCAGCCGTCACTTGACGGATTTCCTAACCAATCCTCTCCCCCACAATTGTTAGCGAAAGGCGAGTTCAAAAGTTCGATAGACGGTCAAAGAAGGTGGCGCCATCTAAGCGATGAGTACCTTGGTTTCGAGGAGTTTTATTATCAGTCGGTAACGGTCGGTAATTGTCGCAGGATTTTCTCAGTTACCTAAGGAGTGTACAGTTGATAATGTCGATTTAAACCATAAAGTATTCGCCATGTTAAGTTCTGTGGGTGGCGACCCCACCGGCGATAAAATTAACTACTGAGATGGGGGTATGTGACACTAATCATATGGGAAAACGGGCTTATTTTGAGAATAGCTTTTCCAAATGCCTTTTTCAGCAAACTGATATTTCCAAATTACTTTTAGTCTTTGAAATGCCGTACGATGAAACAGTAATATCAACCGAAAAATGTCTGTTTGTAAAGCTATTCGCAAAATAAGCCCGTTTTCCCATATGATTAGTGTCACATACCCCCATTTCAGTAGTTAATTTTGTCGCCGGTGGGGTCGCCACCCACAGAAAACATGGCGAATACCAAAAGTCTGTTTAACCCATTACGTACCAAACGGACGAAAAATTGTCGTTGACTTTGATGCTATTTTTTTGTATGAAAAAGAGAATAAAAAAATCGGCATAAGCCATTTCTGATGTAAAATTTGTCGCTCTTTCAGAATCTGTGGTCAAAATTTATTAATAATAAATATCGAAAAAGCTGACGACAACATGGCGTGGAAGCCTAAAACAATGATCCATAAAATCACTATGGTGCCTGAAATTTTAAAGACAATTTAAATCGCTTCAAACTTGTTACTCGGGGGTTTTTGGGGTCGCTGATTACGAATTTGAAATCAGTTTCCGAAAATTCAAGATGGCGAAGCCAATATGGCAGACTAATTTTTTGAAATTTGATGAAATCGTTTGAAATTTGTTACTCGGGGGTTTTTGGGGTCATTGATTATAAATTCGAAGTCAGTTTTAGAAAATTCAAAATGGCGGAGCCAACATGGCGGACTAACTTTTTGATATTTGATGAAATCGTTTGAAATGTGTTACTCGGGGGTTTTTGGGGTCACTGATTACGAATTTGAAGTCAGTTTTCGAGAATACAATTTTGAATTCGGAATTCAAACTGGCGGATGCGGTATACACAGAATACGTTTCTTAGCCGTCAAAAAATTTGTCCGTTGCCCGGCCCCCACCACTTGGCGGTAAACGTATAAAAGGGAGCCTTTTTCACTTTTTTAAAACTTTTTTTTACTTTTTATTTTACTTTTTTTTTTAATTTTTTAATTTTTATATTTTTTTTACTTTTTACATTTTATATTTTGTTTTTTTACTTTTTACAATTTTGTGGTTTTAAAAAAAGATGATAATCTTTGATGCGTTAGTCCGCCATATTGGCTCCGCCATTTTGAATTTTCTAAAACTGAATTCGAATTTATAATCAATGACCCCAAAAACCCCCGAGTAACAAATTTCAAACGATTTCATCAAATTTCAAAAAATTAGTCCGCACTCCGCCATATTGGCTTTGCCATCTTCAATTTTCGAAAACTAACTTTAAATTCGTTATCAGCAACCCCAAAAAACCCCGAGTAACAAGTTTGAAGCGATTTAAATTGTTTTTAAAATTTCAGGCACCATAGTGATTTTGTGGATCATTGTTTTAGGCTTCCACGCCATGTTGTCGCGCGCCATTTTGAAATTTAGAAAAAGTAACTGTATGAGCTTATAGCCGAGGGTCCATGGACGCATTTTATGCGTTTAAGGCAATTCAATGACATTTTCCATGCGAAGTCAAGGGTTATAAAGCAATATTTTCTCGAAAAATCATGTTTTTTTTGTTTTAATTGTTTATAACTTTTTCAATATTTATTATTGATACATTTTGACCAAAGATTCTGAAAGATCGATAAATTTTACATCAGAAATGGGTTATGCCGATTTTTTTTATTCCCTTTTTCATACAAAAAAATAACATCAAAGTCAACGACAATTTTTCGTCCGTTTGGTACGTAATGGGTTAACCCTTTGCGGCGCACATTTTTCTTTATACGGAAAACAGCTGAATATTCTTACAAGGGGGTTTTCGGGGTCGCTGATAACGAATCTGAAGTCAGATTTTGTTAATTCAAAATGGCGGCTCGAAGATGGCTGACATAAATGTAAAAAATTTACTTGATTTTGATGAAAGTTGGTACTCGGGGGTTTTTGGGATCGCTAATTGCGAATATGAAGTCAGGTTTTGTAAATTCAAAATGGTGGATCCAAGATGGCCCACATAAATGTAAAAATTTACTTGATACTCTATGTACTCGGAATTTTAAATATAAAAGTCAGAGATCAGATTCTTTAAGAATTATCAGAATTTTTAAAAATATTCATCCGTCATATTGAATTTTTCAAAACCGACTTCAAATTCGAAATCAGCGACCCCAGCAACCCCCGACTAACGAGTTTCAAGTAAATCAGATGAATTTTTAAAAATTCATCCGCCATTTTGTATTCTTCAAAACCGACTTCAAATTCGTAATCAGCGACCCCAAAAACCCTCGAGTACAAATTTGGTTCTAATTTACCTTTTAGTTCGTTCAAAAACGATTTCTTTCTCAAAAATCGACGATTTTTAAAATTTATTTATTTATACTTGTTAATAATTTTGCGTAATTGCATTTATTATCCTTTTTGTTACTAGAAAGCCCCTCATAACAATAACTTCTCAGTAAACAAAAAGGAATAGCGAGGAATTGAAAAATTCATTTTCTGTTACCCAAAAAACGAAAAAGTATACGGAATCGATATTTTGCATTCTGTGTCTTTCTAGAATCTAGTGGCGTATTTTTCGAGATTCTTATTCAAATTTATACTATTTTATACGACCTGTAATACCAGAATTGAATTCATTCTATTCCGTTTATACAATACCGTATTTAACGCATTACAAAAATTGATTTGTTGCTTTAATTTTATTGGATAGCTTTAAATTCTGTTATTTTAATCGAAGAATTGATTATATCGTTTTCCGTATTTCATAATTTTCGAAGAAATGTTCTGTTTTCTAGTTTTGATTTTAAATCATTCGATAATCCAAAGTAATTGTTTCGTTGAGGTTATGTGCGTTTATGTATCGCGTATAATATCGTATACACTCGCATTCATAACTGAAAGAGTGGGAAAAAAAGACTTATTTCGTATTAAATCGTACACAGATTTTTCGTATACTTTTTCGTTTGTTGGGTTCATGTTTATTCCATTAATGATGAGATTCAATGGAATTTAGCGGAATGTAAAATATTTGTTTTTTCCTAATTCTTATGAATTCGTGGAAAAATTGCAAACAACGGAATTAAAAATAACATTTTTTTTTAAAATTCCCTGGAGTCTTTCTGAATTCCAAAGTATACAGTTTTTTGTATAGAGTTGTATAGAATTGGATTCAATTATTAAATTCTGAATCCATACTTTGGTCAACGGTGAATCCATTTTAATACGTAAATACAATTCTATTCGTTCATACGAATAAAAATGTTACTTTCTGAATTCATATTAATCCAAAAAAGTTTTCTTTTTAAAAATTAAATCTTAAATACATCCGTATTCAACATTACGGATTCAATACTATCTAAGTGTATTCATTTCAATCCAAAAATAGTTTCCTTTTTAAAAACGAAATATTGAATGCATCCGTATTTAACATTACGGATTCAAAACTATGCAAGTGTATTCATTTCAATCCAAACAAAGTTGTATTTCAAAAACAAAACTTTGAATACATCCGTATTCAATATTACAGATTCAAAACTATCTAAGCGCATTCATTTCAATGCAAAAAAAGTTTTCTTTCAAAAAATAAACTTTAAATAAATCTGTATTTATTTGTATTCTTATACTGCTTCCGATTGTATTCGTAATTATGTTCGTAAAATTGAATACAGATGGATTACTTTATCTGCAATTGAATCCGGCAAATTACGCTTCCGATTGTATTCGTAAAGTTTGAATAGAGATGGATTCCTTTCTTCGGAATTCAATCCATTTGAATACATATTTACGGAATCAAAGTATGAATTCAAAATAAATTGAAAGTTTCAATCCAATCTCTATTGCTGGGTCCACTGCGATTTTACACATTTTATTTATTTTTGACATTTTAAGAAAATATTGTTCGGCATATGAACGTAAAATGTTTTTTTAAACGAATGTGCATGCGTAGAAAAAACTTTTACGTCCATGTATCGAAAAGTACTATTTCGGGTCAATGTCCCACATAACACATGATATTTACAGAATATTCTCAGTATATACTCGGTATATCATGCTCGATATACTGAGGATATTCGAAATAAAGGTTGCGATATTCTGAGAGTATACTCACAATATTCCTATGTCCGCCCAAAATATGTTCTCACGATGTCCTCAGAATACTATTCACGATATTCTGAGAATATACATAGTATCTAATTCATACATTTTCGATTATCAAATTAATATAAAATATTCTGTACTTCTCTCCGAATATATTTGTAATATATTTTTGGGCTAACCACGAGATTTCAGTGAGAAAAATCGATTGATCCTTAACAAAATATAAAAAACATTTCACCCCTTGAGAGTATGAGGTTTATACAAAACGTATACGTTCAAATTGGGCCTCGTTAAATTTATTCACTTCGAAGTTTCTTGCAACACTTCCATAATTTTATTTATTAACAAGTTCCCTTTATTCGCATTTTAATTCTTTATAGCCATCTTTCTCGTGGTAGTAGACCATCAGACTTTCTGACAGGTATCGATGTACAGTAGTCCTTCTCTTATTCTAATTTGTCCAGTCAGGCAAGATGGCGGTCTTCGTCCCTTATTCTAATTTTCCCCTCTCCCCCACTACCTAGATTTGCTGTATCACTTGTGCCCCCTTTTCTTTTGTTGCGCATGCGCCGTTATTTGTATTTAGAAAATCCACGTCAGTGGGAACGCATGAGGGGAAATATTAGAATAGGAGACGAGAAAAAATTAGAATACGGGAAGACATTAGAATAAGGGAAGGACTACTGTACTTGTCTGTCTCAGGATGGTCGATTCTTATATCGTACCGGACTCGGCTGTTACCACTTGCGACAAAGGTGCTAATGCGATATTCTGAGAATATTTACAGCATATACGATAGGTGCGTTCGTACTTAACGTGTTTGTGTAGGAAATTCAGGATGACTTTGGAATATACGGCTAATGTACGAGTTTCGAAATAAATATAATATTCCGTTTTGGATATTCTGAGAATCTATATTGGATATATGAACTTTTGTATGCTGTTTATGATATTTTGAGTATATTATAAGAATATTACGGACATTCACAGGAGATTTTCGTATGAATTTCAAATATACGGAGAATATCATGTGTTATTTGGGGTATAACCAGCAATGTAATAGTAGTTTATTCGTTTTGAAAGCTGGCAGCCATTTTTAGTAAAAAATTTAATAAAGTCATGTAATTATTAAATTGATTAAGAAGTTAGTAGTAATAATGCTAAGGACATGTATTTTAGTTTAATGATTTTGGGTCAAAATCATTATAGCCTGGATTTTATTTTATACAAAAAGTTTGACGGCATTAACAGAATCGATTTGTGTATTTCGGTATAGGAGTTACAAATTCCACGGAATTAATCACCGAATACGAATTCAAAACAGAGAATCAAAGGAATTAAAACTAGTGGATGGCAAATTAAGTGTGGGAATTAAAAAAAATATATAACCGTACATTTCGTTGTGGGATTGAAAGGAATTAAAATGATTTTCAGGCCAATTTAGGATCAAGAATTAAAATATTACCATAATGTCATTTCATTCCTTTGGATCCAAAGGAATTCAAAGGAATTCTAATTGTTTGCTAGTCAATCTCGATCTAGGAATAGAAAATACGACCCTAACCTTTTGACAAAATTTCAATTCCAGATTGTCGTTAATGGGATTGGAGATGTATGATCGATAAATCCTTTCAATTTCTCTCAATTCCGTGCGATTACCTTCTGTTTGCTGGGTTACAACAAATCGATTCAAATAGATTCAAACTTTAAATCCCTGGAGAATAATTCACGAATATTCTTGAATAAAGACACTGCTAGTTGTCATTATATCTTAGTTCAGGATTATTTAAAAGAAATAATTAAACCTCCATTTTTTAACCCAAATTTCGCCTTTTAAATCACCAAACTTTGTTTCTCCTATCCCTTGTTGAATCGAGACCGGTGAGATGGACGCTTCTTTCCTTAAGTTGTATTTCGTTGCAGTGTATAACGCATTTTAAACGAATATACAATTAAATATCCTCGAAAGCTGATTACTAACAAAGAAAAATAAGCGATGAAAACACTTGATCCTTCAGGTTAATCAAACGCGAACAAATTCGTAATTTAACCTCACTTATGAATTACACATCATAACATTGACTAGGAGAAAATATATCATAGAGGACGGAAAGCCGACAACATAAAGGAAGGATTACTGTATTTCGAAAACCCAGATATGATGATCTTATGACCAAGGCCGTAAACTGATAATACACGACTCACTTCGTCGATTGTTCCATGCTGCCGTGTTCGTCAGTGACCGTGCGCCACTCCGCGGCCTAAGTCACGTGAGCTGCGATCCATGGGAGGCCCACAAGGCCCACAAGGCCCACTCCTTCCCCCTCCGTATCGGCCGGCTCCCTCCCACTGCTCAGAGATGAAGAAATATTACTTATCTCTGATATAGGTACAGTAGACTCCAGCGTTAGTGGCGTGCTCGGTTCCGAGCCCTCCCCTCAATCCCCGTGTTAGTGGCGGAAGTAGGAGAAACATCGCTTCCCCCGCTAGACTGCAGTCCTGCAGTCACGCGACGTAGTTCAAATCACGCGCCTGGGGCCCGTACCTTATTAGGCCACGCCCCTCAGGCGGCTGGCGACATGGCGGGGATGGAAAGATTCCGAGAAGTGCCACTAACACGAGGTTCCATCGCGTCACTAACGCGGGACGCCACTAACGCGGGACGCCACTAATGCGGGACGCCACTAACGCGGGAGTTTACTGTATTGAGATATATCCGGCGTGATATAGTTCGCAATTCTATTTAATTAGTCAATTATTATCAATGTCTTTTGAATAAATCATAAACTTAATAATAATCGGATTTAAATTATAAATACGTTTAAATCAGTCAATTGATTGAGTACAGATTTGAATTTGCTCTATTATAGATGATCTTTTTTGTACCAATATCTAGAGGACCTTAATCGTTTACTTAAAGATAAGAATGTGTCATAAATTATGCTTTCTTAATCGATAAATTATCAATTCTTAGAAACCATTAAACATGCAGCAATATTAAACGACTTTACAGTATCATTCTATACAGAAAAGTTTATATTAACTTGTGTACTAATATGAAACATTTTTGAAACAGTAGTGAACAAGTTTGCTTGTGATCGTGGAGTGCTTCGAATATAGTGCCAAATTTTACCGTTAACTAATTTATTTTATAAATTTAAGAACTATGCAAGAAGGAGGATTCAAAAACAACTGGTAAGTGCAGACAACATGTTTTCGTGTACCTTTTTTAATATATATTGCTTATACATATAAATTACAGGCGAGAAAAAATATTGAAATAAGATGTTTATTAATCTTGCCAACTGGATTGCCTCATTTTTTAAATGAAAAAATATTCTATTTTTAATTTTAGAGAATGATGCAGCAATCATGACTTATATTGGTTGATGAGTTGAAATTTTGTACAGAATAAGAAATATTTTTGTCTATATAAGAAAAAAATCTATTATATATTTCTATTTTCTCATAAATTTTGATTTGCAGGTTAAAGGTGCTGTTAGCAGCGATGAATGGTATCCTAATTCTGGGCGCAGCTAGTGGCTCTAAAGTAAGTTTATATAAGGACAATTCCTAAATAGTTGTTTTAATATCACTGTTGTTATATTAAGTTGCATTAAGATTAATAATTTTTAATGTTTTCCTTAAATTATACATAATAATGTGTTTAAGTAAAAAAAATAATTCTTCTAGATTTTTTAAAGTAGTTTTCGTTAATTATAATATGTAAACAATATACTTTCTTTGGCCTTATATCACTTTCAGAACTTTATATTTTCGATTTTTAATGAAAATAAATAATTAAGTTTCAATTTCAAAAACTTTTTTTCGAAAATACTTTCACTTTTGCTGTTTTCATGACCATTCATTTTCCACACTTTTCAGCCATCCAATTGGAGAAGTGTAGAGGAGAGCGAATTCTATATGAACAATTACTGTGGCACTTGCCTTCTACCGGAAGTTAATGAAAATGTGAACATAACCCTGACAGAGAATGAAGTAACGTATAATAGATAATCGAGTACAAAATATAATGTTTATTTTGAGCATTAGAAAATATCGTCATTATAGTTCAATAAGTATTGTTTAATGTATTTTGAAAATGGATTGGCTGAAATAATGCTATAGTATATTATGTAACGAGGGCTTGATTACCGATTTTTGCTTTATAAATACCGTCGGAGATCGATATTTCGCCCGTGTTCTATACGATATTTATTAATCAGTGGTCCCCGTCCTAACGCATATGTTTCGTTCCATAAAAAATGGCCGTCCCCGTCCAAACGCATATCCTCCCTCAACCCCCACTAGGTCAAAAGTCTCTTTGCATTTATCACACTGAACATGAGCGTATATGTCTCACTAGCAACGCTGGCAACTAAGAATCGTGTTGTGGGGGGAGGAACGAAGGGGAATATATGCATTTAGACGGGATAGAAATATACGTTTGAACGGGAGTATGCGTTAGGAAGGGATTCATTAGGACGGGGACCAATGTACTACGGAGACCAATGTGCTACGGGGATGGGGCTCGATAATTTGCACCCGAATACTTCATTGCAAATGTTAAACACAAATGCAAACATACTTTACCTGTATTTTTTAGAATTATAATTCATCAATATTTTAATTATATTTAATATACGTGCAATTTTTTTCAGCGTGATGAAAACAAGACAGTTGTACCATGGACTGGAATTGACGATGATGATGCACTTGCCATGCTCGAAGCTTCGGAGAAAAGTAAAGTTTGTTTATAAATAACGTCGTTGCGATATATTTTACGTTTGAACCTACAAATACTTACACGAGACATAATAAGAGATGGGCGACGTTTGATTGTATTCACCGATATTCTTCTCGATCATTTAAAAGTACCAGAAATACCTTGACCAATTTTCGAAATATTTCAAATAAGCACTTTTGTTGCAGTCTTCAGCTCTAAGGCCATGTATTTTTTTATTCCGTCAAACGTTGCAAAGCTTAGTTTTTCAATGGTCTCTTCAGTCTTAGAAATGGGAAAAAGTCACGCCAAACGCTGTGAATTTAGTAGCTGAGGAGTTTTTGGCAACAAAATCCCTCTCAAACAATGGCGAACTTATGAATTATTCTTTTGAAAAAAATAACATGAATTGTTTCTCCACAACTGACTTTTTTTCTGTGTGGTTTATTTTATTTTCATATATTATTGAGGTATTTTTATATCTAAAAGCCAGTTAAGTTTATACTAAAAGCATCTACAAGGCATTCGGTGTCAAAAATTTAACAGATACGATCCTGAGAATGTCCTCAAAAGGATCTGTCATATTAGATCAAGATAAAATGAATGTCACCTTACTATTTGAATACTCCAAACATAATACGCATAATAATCTTATTTGTGCATAAAAGTACCACTTTAGTCACTAGTGGCATTATTTTAGAAACAATAAAATCAAGAACTTTTTTGTGCTAGATTGCGTATAGTGTACAAGCTACCATAAAAGCAGAAATGTTTATTTTTCAGTGGGACTCAAGTTTGTAAATCGGCTGGAATGGGGAGCTAAACCGCCAATATTCCAGTCACAAAAGAATCACGATCCAGCTGATTTCGTGGTAATCATTGACAATTATGGAGAAGAGATATACAATTTCACACAAAGAGGCATAGATGAAGTGCAGCTTACACAATTGCAAGATATGCAGATGTATTATTTGAACGACATTGCTAATAATTTCCTTATAGGTGACGACGGATCAGTGTTCGTTGGACGAGGCTGGATGAGAAAACCAAGAATGCCAATAAGGCACATGAAAAAAGCCAGGAAGAGTCTTTACGTTAAATTTCTTGTACAGTTTCCAACCAGAATAATTACAGAAAAAGCCACTATGGCCCTTAAAAATCTGCTGGTACTCGGAGTTGAGCAGAAGAAAATCTCAGAAAATTACAAAATTGTCGTTGCCAATGTAAGTCAATTTATGGAGGGATAATACTTTCAATTGAACAACGCTCTTAAATCATTTAATATTGTTTATATAAGTATACTAGACTTTTTATTAATACAAAAGCTACACTTCCACATGGAAGTTACAACCGCATTCGTCTAGTTAAAGCACAAAAGATATGTTGTATATAGTTTCCAGTAGGAAATTTATGGAAATAAATAAGGATGGAAAATATAAGACTGCAAGTGTATCTAAGTGTGTGTGGATTTTTATTTTATTTGGCAAATAAAACCAAAACCAAGGTTTGATGTTCATGCGTCAAATTGAAAACCTACTTCCAACGTACATCCCAATCCCAATGCCTTTAACAGAATTTATGATAATAAATTTTTATGTTGCTTAAAGTAGCCAAATTTTTGGCATGATTTTTAAGGCACATATTTCGCAATCATTGTGTACAAAAGTTACGTACTCCGATTTGTGGGAGATGAGGGGGCATTAGACTTAACCATATGACTTAAGGGAATCACTACTGTCATTCCGATCAGTTAGGTATTTTCAAGATCTGCATTTCATCTCCAGACGACCATAATCAAAAATCAGAATAGTGGGACCAGATTCGATCTTGGGCAGGAAGAGCAACTTTAGGAAGCTTCCCTGGGCTTCACTTTTAATCAATTGTTATGAATGACCAGTGATTTTTGTTCGTCTTTTCAAGCCGTACAACTTTGTTGCAGATGGCATCTTGAAAATACCAAGAAAACGAGGATTTATAGATGAAATCTCGATATAAATTGACCTAGTTCTTGCTACATAGAGACCCCCCCCCCTTCCAAAAAACTCGCCAAATAACCAGAAAACTAAAAAAAAAGCTTTTCAGAACACGCCAAATATTTCTCCTCAAAAGGTTTCTTAAAGTTCGCTTCATTTTCCTCAACACCCTTTTTTTTTACTGCACTAAATTTTATACAAAAAAAAAGGGAATATACTGGGGATTCTGAAAAAAAACACATTTCAAACTACGATACTTCAGGGTCAGAGAGTATCCATTCCTTTATGTTTACAATAGACAATACGAAAATTTAGATGCAACGAAAAAACAGACAGAGAGGTTTAAAAAAACAATATTATCACTGATAAAAATCGTTCCGACGAAGAAACGCCACTTTATCTCACACGTTTTTTGTGTATTGAATGTTGACGATTTACTTTTCGACAGTCATTATCGATGTGATTTGATAATCATAAACGTAATAATGAAAATTGAATTTAAATTATACAATGTTTTGTAATCATTCAAAGCAAGAAGTATTTTAGATTCCCTTATGATAGGTGAATTCCTTTTAACGAATATGTAGAGGTCCTTACACATTTACTTCAACATAATAGTATGTAGTAAATTATGCTTACTTTATCGATAAATTATCAATTCTTAGGAACCATTAAACTAGCATTGAAGTAAAACGACTATATCGTATCACACATATAGAAAATTTGATATTAATGTGACTAATGTGAAGCTATCATAACAAGTACAACCATTCCAGTATGTTTCAAGATATTGACATCTTTCTTACATTTTGGAAACAGTAGTGAATAAGTAGGCTTGTGATCGTGTGGTGCGTCGAATTGATACACAGTTTTAGTTTTGACAATTTGATTTTATCGACTGAGGCACAATGGCTAATAAACGATTATTTCATTCTACGACGTAAGTACAGACAATTTTTTTCGTGAATTTTCTTGCAACACAAAAGCATTTTAATATATCTATAATATTTTGGTATAATGTGTTTGGTTAACAAATTTTGAAAGATACAAAGAAAGGTATTGCATTCTTCCATTGCACTGCAGTACACTTAGAAATTACAGATTAAACAGAATTAAAGTCAAGTGTACTAAGCTTATTAATCTACTATAATTATTAATTTTTTCATTAAAAATGTACTACTTTTTAATTTAAAACGTTTCCATATTTTGAATCTTAAACTTTTGATTTCCTCGCTTAATTGCATATAAATATTTAACAAACGAAAACTGGGTGAGATTAAAGTTGAATAATGAAGCAAAACTGCGTGTACATAACAAAGAATATTTTGTTTATTTAAGAAAAACATTTTAATGGGTTATCTATTTATATATTTGTGTGTTTGCATTTTTGTTTAAAGTTTCAGGTTTGGCATGGGGTTGGCATTTGTGTTATTATTTCTGTGCCTAACTGTTCCCATGATATTGGACGAAAGTCCAAAAAGGAAATTGGTTTCAACTCCTAAACCAAAAGTAAGTTAAAAAATATTAATATAGAATTATATTTAAATGCAGTTCCATAAGAATTATATTCCGATTCATCGAAATCTTCTTAAAGTCATAAAAGCGTCTCTAGTCTGTCGTACTATGACGTATTTATTTATCGAAATCTCTATATACAGTAGTCCCAGTGTATTTACCCAGTTGGTTCCTCGAATTCCCCTCCCGATTCGTTATGTTCGTGATGTCATAGCAGGCCTTTTCTGAGGCCGCAACCCGCAAAGTGGGGGAAAAAGAGAGCGGCGACAGGCAAATATAACGAGTCGAACCGGGAAAATATGCTGGAACGTAAATATAGCGAGACGCTATTATCCCGGACTCTACTGTAGTCAACTTTATTTATTTTGGTTTTCGTGTCACATTTTATACTTCGCACTGTTCATATTATACAGGAATTTATTAATCAACGCATGGTCTAGTTTTTTTAAAGCAATTATAGTACTGTTGATTCCAATTTTTTAGTTTTATATTTTACGACGAATTTTCGTAGCAATCAAACCAGATTTCTTTGATCAGTCAAAAGGAAATCTTTAAAAACGTAATTGTGGTCTTCTCAAAGTTTTATTGCATAATCCACTGACGGGTGCGGATCGAAAATCAGACCAATCAAAAAGCCGACAGGTCAAAACACCGACAATGAAAAAACCAACAAAAAGTAACTGTCCACTTGTCAGTGTGTCTATTTTTTCCACTGTAGGTTTTTTGACCTGTCGGCTTTTTGATTTGTCGATTTTCCATCTGCACCCGCTACAACTAATCTAGTATAACGTTAATACGTTAACAAAGATACGAAAAAAATGTATCAAACCTTTTTTGTAAAGAATTTTCTGCTCTACATTTTTTGTTCAAAGTAAAATGGTCTTAAAATTAATCTTTCAAAATCCAATATCATTTCCTTTTCTGGTATTGCACGTCCCTTGCATTTCTATTATGCTCTCAATAGTACTAACATGTTCGATATCGAATTCACGATAGGTGACAATTTTGTTTTTATCAAAGTTTGTAAAGTGATGAATATTATCAAAAAAGTTTTTATATCGATTTCATAACCATCCATTTTCATAAGTTTCAGCCCCGCAACTTCAGTCGCATGTTAGACGAAGATTTTGATCGAAACTATTCTGACAGTTTCTGTGGCAAATGTCTTCTACCAGAAGTTGACGAAACTTGGAAAAGACATACAGCGAAAAACTTGACCGACAAGAAAGTTACGGTAACTATAATAAGTAAACGAATTCTATATAAAATATATTTGTCGATTTTCGATAATTCGATTTCGAGAATTTTTCGATTTCGCTCTCGGGCGTCAAATCCGTCTCGCGCGGGAATCATCCATTTTGCGCACATGTTGCGTAACGTACTATTTTCAAATGATTTGCGGAAAGTTCTCGTTTTCCGCATGGAAAAGTGTGCGGAAAATGGCCAACTATCGGTTAATTCGAAACTGTACGTAATACTCTTAAGAGTCTGTGTGAAAAACTCGAACTTTCTGCAGGTATTTGAAAAAATAATAAAACTTTATAGCGATAGATGTGTCCTAAGAAACATTCTTAATTTAATTGGTTTTCAGGATGATGAGAATGGAAATAAGACAACTGTACCATGGACTGGAATAGACGATGATGATGCGGATGCTATGTTCAAAGCTACAGACAAAAGTAAAGTTTATTTATAATTAATGACATTACAATACAGTGCGACCTCCCGTTAAAGCGATCGTCGGTTTCGACGTGATTCCTGTTAAGGCCAGAGTGAATATTGATAGTTTTCCTCGCGCATGCGCTGTATTCTTCAACGCGACCGTCCATATTTCCAGTGGTAGAAGACTTGGGGGTAGGAGAAGCATGCGTTCGGCCTAAACGAGAATCACATTTCAGCCTTATTGAGAACCTGGCCATAACGGGTTCGCCTTAATGGGGTGTAGCACTGTATATTGTTTTAATACCTATGGGATATTAGACACCTGACGAACCATTTGTTGTTTCACAAAGGTACCGTCCCTTGGTTACACCAAATGCGACATTTTTTATCATACATTATATCTTAATATTGCCTTGGTAAATAAATGCAGCGTACAGAAGAGTACCGGTATAATTGCTTCGAGTTATATTTATGTCCCAGCATATTTACTCAGTTACGTGTCGATATATTTACCTGTCCCCTCTCTCTCTTTTCCCCCACCGTGCGCGCTGCGGCCTCAGGAAGGGCCTGCTGTGACGTCACGAACATAACGCGACTGAGGACAGCGGGAGAAGCTCCCCTTCTTTCGGTAAATATAACGAGAAAGGAGAGGAACCGAGCTGGTAAATATACCTGGGTTCTACTGTATTTTGTTTTTTGGAATCCCACGTACTAGTAATAAAATATTCAGGTTTAATATACAGTAATCTACGTCCTAAGTTATACCGTCTAAAGTGATACGTTTGCTTTGTTCAAAGTGAAACTAGCCCCTTTCCCTTGTCCCCCACCACATTGTTTCACTGCGTTTCTTGAAATTATTCGGCAAAATTGTTATTCTTCGGTTACGACTACACTCGCGGAAGAGGGCGTAATGAGGAAAAGTAATGGATAGTGATATGGATATTATTTAGGACAGCTTACAAGTACGGATCGTACAACTTAGGACGGGTACTGATGTGTTTATATATAAACTTATATTAACAGATGAAATTGTTCTTTTTCAGTTGGATGGAGGTTTGTAAATCGTCTTGAATGGGGAGCCAAACCGCCAAAATTTCAATCTCAAAAGAAGGAATATCCAGCTGAATATGTGGTGCTCATTGATAATCCTGGCGAAGAGATATGCAATACCACAGAAAAGTGCATCGATCAAGTACGGCGTTCTCAAATTCAAGATATGGAAACATATCATTTGTCCGATATCGCTAATAATTTTCTCCTCGGTCACGATGGATCAGTGTACGTTGGACGAGGCTGGATGAGAAAAGGAAGACTACCGGTAGAACACATGAGAAAAACCAGTAAAACTCTCTACGTTAAAAGTCTGGAAGAGTTTCCAGGTGGAGTAGTCCCGGTAAAAACCTGGGAGGCGCTATTACCACTGATCAATTTCGGAATTGAGAAAAACAAAATCATAAAGGAGTACAGCCTTGCTACGACCAGGGTGCATCAATTTGAGGAAGATTAATGTTAAATTTGACAACGTTCTAAAATTGTTCATCAGACTATACTTGCTTTGATCTTTTAATATGCATGAGAGATCAAGAAGGAAAATAAGCTTTCAAATTAAGAGAAAAATTAGTAGTAAATACATGGAACATCGGTTTTTATTACTTATCAACAAATTTTTAATTTTAATGATTGCCCATTATTGAGGTGGGAAGTGAATCGTTTTGACCCTTTAAATATGCTGTAGAAATATCATAAAGTGAGCGCGAGCGGTGCAGACCTTTCTAATGAATCAATTTTTATAAAACGTGGTAGTAGGATTCGGGTTCCTGGAGTCAAATTTCTGAATTTTAAAATGACAAGTTCAATATAGCTGACCACAAATTTAAAAAGTTTGATTTTAAGTTGCCATTCAGCAACCTGAACGAACCTCTAATGACAAGTTTAGCAATATTTTTTATTTATTTGAATTATGCTGGACTATCAGTTAAAAAATGTGTCGTCTAAACGATTATAAAGAACTGTTTTTTCAAAAAATATTGTTTTTCGTTTCTAACGTTACCTACAAATTTATGACGCTGTATCATCCCATCCTTCCTCCTTTTCGAAAATACGCAGATATAAGAAAATTGGGGGTAGGCCGTTTCTCCCACTTTCCTGTTTATTTTCGTGACATTACATCAGGCCCTTGCTGAGGCCGCAGCCCGCAGGGTGGGAGAACACAGAGCCGGGCCGTAAATATACCAGGACTCTACAGTATACGATAGACTGATTAATTTGTAGGGACGATTAACTAATTAATAATTACCTACTACATAAGATACAAACATGAACTCCGCGATTTTATGCAGGGATGCAAGTCTGATAATGAAAACATTTGGTTTTAATCACAATAATAATTTATTTCATTCTACAACAAAAGTTCTTACTGAATTTTTTTTAGTTTTTTTTAAGCATTTTTATATTTGTCAAAAGTTTAGAATTGAAGAAATGTTCAAAAAAATTTGTTAGTTTCTTTTACACATTAAATAACAAGAATTGTCGTTATCGCTGTAACAATGGGCATTATTTACGATTTTGTTGTTAAAAAAAATGAGGACCGAACTCGAGAGATTAGATGTGCAGGGACTTGATCCCGGGACGTTTCCATTTCCAGTCGAATTGTTGCGTTATTCCATTTTCGTTAATTTTAAGAACGCATCTCTACAGATTATTGTTGTTATATTTCAAACAAATTATTCCTCTAGAAGTTCGTTTTGTATATGACTAACCAGGTACTAACAATCAATGTTTAAGAGTTTACATATGACAAAATTAAATTAAAACTCATTTCTTGATTGACATAATACTTGTCTATCTTTGTATCTTGATTGTCTGCCAAATAACGTAAACAAATATGTTATTCAGTTGAAAACAAACAAATTAATAGTGTTGCATATTATTGTTTTTGTTTTCATCTACTACATTTACCGTACTATACGAATAATTTATTTCATTACAAGTGGTCGTTAAATATTACAATAGAATAAATTTAAAAAAATGATGACCTGATACTATATATTATGCAAATTGCATTTACTGTATAAATTTTTTTCATTCAATGGACCATTAAGTATAAATTTGAATCAATATTTTCGAATTATGTATGGGTGATCTTCAACGTTTACTTTATTAGCCGTAATTATGCTTTCTTAATCGGCGAATTACCAATTCTCAGGACCCATTAATATTCATCGATACAAAGCGACTATAATATCGATTCATTCCCTGCAGAACAAGTTTATTTTATTTGTGTACTATTTTGTGTAATGTTAACTTCGATAATGGTTTAAGATGTGATGTAATTCGTACATTTTGGAAACAGTCGCGAATAAAGTTGTATGTGATCTTGTGGTGCCTCTAATCTAATACACAATTTTAATATAGACAATTTAATTTTATTAACTACAAAGAAAAATGGATAGAAAGATATTAGATTCCACGACGTAAGTGCGAATTTTTTTTTGTGAGTTTTTTCGTTTAACTAACAATCAATTAAAATATTTAATAAACTGGATAAGGGCTTTGTTTAACATTTTGTACACGACAAACAATATTTTATTTATGTAAGAAATAAATTTTAATGAGCTATATTCTCCTTTTTGTATGATTGCATAAATTTTGTTTTAAGTTTAAAGGTGATGTTAGTGGTGATATTTAGCTTCATATTAATGGGAATAGGTGTTCCCGCTATTGTGAGAAGCTTCGGAAACGGGGACGAATTTCCAAAACCCCGTGCCCATTCAACCTCTAGAATCAAGGTAAGTTCATTAAGTATTTAAATAATGCGAATAATAATTTCTACCTCGTTTTTAAATAACGAAATAAAATTAAAAATTATTTATCATATGGAACACCTCGGGATGTAATATTTTTCTCACGCTCAGAGAGTCCTTCTTTGCGGGGGCAAAATAGCACTTTCTTTCCCTAGGGTGCAAAATAAGTTTCTTGTACACGGAGCACAAATTACTACTCAAAATAACACGCCCTTATATTGAGAAAAGTATATATGTAAAAACAAAGAATAGGCATTTTGCTCCCTAGTTGCACAATATATCTGTTTTCTACCTGTCGTGATGTTTTTTTTTCTTTATCAAAATTGTTAAACTGATAAATATTATATAAAAAGTATTCAGACATATTCATGATGATTCATTTTTTAGAGATGTAAGCCACATAATATGAGCCAGATATTAGAAGAGGAGTTTGCTGATGTGTATTATAGCAAGGGTTGTGGTAACTGTATTATACCAGAATATATCGATATTGAGACCGGACTTGTGAAGAAAAACCTGACAGAAGAGATAGTTACGGTAATGTATCACGCAAAACTAATATAACATATAGTTTTTATTTTGAATATTGTAAATACGTCATTGCTTATTGTTTAATGTTATATGATAAATGGACTTTGAGGTTAAAAATTCGAAACAGTAATATGAAATGGATTAAAAATTGAAATCCTTTTCAAAGCATTCAAAATCGCTCTTCTTCCTATCATATTTGGGTTCAAATTCATACGTGTGCATTCAAAATGTAAAAGGATTCTTTTATATACTCGGAGTGAAATGAACTACTTTATTTTTTTTAATTAAATAATATTTGCACTCATTCGATCATTTTCACATTCTAACCCCATCTTCAATTCTTTCTTCGTCTCTCTCTCCGCTTCACTCTCCCTCTCTCCCTCTTTTCCTTTACCACATTATGTTATCTCTCCAAATCTTCGCGATGCGAGTTTTGGTTTACAAAGTCGACGCCTTAAATGTTCGTTTGATCAAACGCTGTTTTCGTTCAAATAGTAAGCCACCCGCCTTCGATTGATCAACATTTCGGAAATATTGTGGGAATTGTTGTATAAAATCTTTATTTATAAAAACTAAGAACTTTGCACTATTTTATCAAGAACGCCGAATACATTTCATTAAATATATTCCATGAATTAGTAATAAAGGCACAAAGCTATGTGTATAAACCTTTATACCGATAAAAATGTGGAAAAATCCTTAAATTACTGTTGTTTTTCAGGATTACAAGAATGACAATAAGACTACTGGACCATGGACTGGAATTGACGACGATGATGCGGTTGCCATGCTCGAAGCTTCACAGAAAAGTAAAAGTTTACAATTAATAGCAGTACATAACGTATTGCATTTGAACCTAAAAACACTTACTATTAAGTAATTGCATGTTTACAATTTGTTTATTTCCGTCCTCTACTCTAAATTTTTAAATCCTTTCATCCTTTACGCTTTACCACATTCTATATTTACCCTTTCACTTAAAATATTGATCACATTCTTATAATTAGTTTTACATTTACTCTTCATGTGCATTTATGCATTCCTTCTTTCAGTCATTCATTCACTAATCACTCACTCACTCACTCTCTCACTCAATTACTCATTCGATCATTTTCACATTCTTATCCCATCTTCAATTCTTTTTTTATCTCTCTCTCCCTCCCTCTTCCTCTCTCTCCCTTTTTTCCTTTACGACATCACATTATCTCTCCATATCTTGAACATACACTCTTTCCTTCCCACATAATCTACAGTTTCCTTCTTTTTCCTTCATCCAATACTTATTCCCCCTCTCTTTGTTTCCAGATTTCTACCTTCCAATTGTTACCAACTTTTTACTCACGTTTCTTGTATTCTTTTGTACATCCTCGGGTATTCTCATTGTCTTTTCGTAATTCATGCACGATCTTTTTATGCTCGTCCACTTCAATGTCCCTTTCCCGTTTCCTTTCAGCTTTTGCTATTACTTTAAACTTGGCTATTTTCTCTTACTCTCCACATGTAATCTCTTCTTTTTATACCTTCTCTTGGCCATTCTGTCATTTTCTCTTTCCATTCTCCTTTCTTCTTTCTAGCATATATAATTTCCAATCTCTCTTCTTCACCCTTCCATATCTTTTCCTTCCACCTTGCCGCTCACCATCCCGTTTCCACTGTTAATTTATTTCCCTATGGGTCCTCCCTCACTATGTATCCTGGAGTTGTTCCGTTCTACCCTAGAACCCGATTCAATTGATTATACTTCCTTTCACTGCTCATATCCCATATTTTTACTCCATAATACAAGATACCCTTAATAATTCTGTTGCAAAGCTTTAACCTCCACCTGACAACCCTCTTAAATTTTCTCTCACTATAACTCCACACTCACGCTAGTACCACACACACTCTCTCTCTCCCTCTCCCTCTCTCTCTCTCTCTCTACGCATCCTCTCTCTAATATGTTAATCATCTCATCCACTAATAACCATTATCTATCCCAAAAAGCACGACCTATGACTTTTCAAGGCTTATCTTTCTAAACATTTCTTTTCCAGATACCCTTTAATCTTTCTAATCATTTCCTTTAGCTCGTCTTTTTCCTGTGCTACTATCGCAATACCGTCCTCATATTCTATCGTCCATACTCTATCCTTTTCCACATTCATCACTCGTATTTTTTCACCTTTTCTAACCTTTCCTTTCCCCGCCACCAGAGTCTCTTCTTTCCGCTTTCTTTCGGACTTTTTAAATACCATGCTCTTTGACTTTTCAATCCTCACACTTCTTCGAATCTTTCTTTTCCCCGCCATCAAAATCTTTTGTTGTCACTTCCTCCCGGGGTTTTTTAATGATTTTTGACTTTCTCCTTCTTTCCAAATATATTAATTCCAGACACATTCCAACCCTTCTAAATGCATCATACCATGTTTATTTTCTGCTATCATCACAGTATCGTCCGCATATTCTATCTCCATACTCTATACTTTACCACTCTCACCCCTTGCATTTTCCTGTCTCCTCTCATGTTCTATATCCACAATTATATGCTCGGAGATGTTGGTGGATTTTTATTTATTTATCAATAGAGAAGATTTTATCATTTATATTCTTCATCGATTAAAAGCTGTCGTTAAAGAAAAAATGTTTTGTTTTTCAGTGGGACTCAGGTTTGTAAATCGGCTGCAATGGGGAGCTAAATCGCCAAAATTCCAGTCTCAAAAGAATGACTATCCAGCTAAATTCGTAGTGCTCACTGATGACCCTAACGAAGAGATGTGCAATACCACACAAACGTGCATGGATCAAATTCGGCGTGCACAAATGCAAGATATGCAGACATATTACTTGTCCGATATTGCTAATAATTTTATAATCAGTTCCGAAGGACTCGTATACGTCGGACGGGGCTGGAAGAAAATGGGAAAAATGCCACTAAGATTCGAGAAAACTGCCAGCAAGTGTATCTACATTAAATTTCTCGGAAAGTTTCCATCTGAAAATTCTCCGAAAGAAGCTGTCTTGGCACTAGAAAATTTGCTCAAATTCGGAGTTGAACAGAACAAAATCTCACGGAATTACACCACTATCGTGACCAGAGTTAATCAATTTGTCGAGGGTTATTAACAGATGAGACAATTTTATGCCAATATCATTGATCAATATTATTATTTCCACACCATTTCGTATACTGATCCAGTATTTTTAATTTTAACGTACATTTGTGATGTTATAACTATTTGCCATGAAAACTCTAAATACACAAAACATCTTATTTAGTAACTTATTAGGGGAGACCGGGGCTTGTTGATTCTTTGATTTTTCATTTTGTATTGCATTTATACAAATGTTGGCAAGTCAAATAATATATAATTGATCGATTATAAAGTATCAGCTTTTCATAATAATATCATGACTCGTTATATCTGTTATTTTCTTCTTATAGCAATTGATGTGAAGAGGGAAAAAGTTAGATAGTTTTATAAATGTATTGTCGCGTACTTTGGATGAAATGATTACGGAATGATATTTATCAAATTTGTCCAAGAGTTACAGAGGCCACGATACTAATAAAATTGGTTTTAAGCAATCAATGAATCAATATCTCTCACCCCTTTCTCCTTCCTTCTCTCTCTCTCTCTCTCTCTTTCTCTTTTTGTTTGAATGTTCATTTTATTACATTAAGATTATATATGCGTTATGAGTTATCCAGAGAGAATGTCGAGTATATACGAAATAATATTAGCACTGTGTAAACCTGTCAGGTGTTAACGTCTTATATATAGTCAAAACATGCATAAAGTTTCCAATCCATGAATCTCTCCTGATTTGTTCTGTCAATTCCATCCATCTAATTCCTCTCCCAAAACATGTACACCTCTTTCTCTTTTCTCTCTACATACTTGCACTTGCTCCTTGTTCAACATTCTCCCTCTCTCACGCACACAAACTATACATTCTCTTCTCCATAGTCGCGCGGTACTTGCCCCCCCCCCTCTCCTCAGGCATGCGGTACGCGTTCCCCCTCTCCTAATTCATGAGGTACTTGTTTCCCCACTCCTCATTCCATCATCTCCACCTCGCTATTTTTTACTAATCTTTTCCCCTCATCATCATCAACCGTTAGTTCGTCGTCAAATTTATTTCCAACCGCGGGATTAATCACAACAAATGTGAGTTAGACACACCTAAAACCAGCATTACATTTTTACAAGCTGCGTTGGTTTCATTATTTATGCATAAAATATAATTGTTTCCCCTCTTTTTATAAAGTAATCTAATCTACCATTTTATCTTTTCTATGGAACAAAATTTTTATGAGATTCGTACTTTAAAAAATAAATTTTAGAAACAAAAAGTTACGATTTCAGAAGGCGACCAAAATATAATTGAGCAACAATATTTCTTTCATCTGATTCGTTTTTGTCGCACCGAAATATATAATAAGCCGTATAAAATATTCTAGTTAAAAAGCTACTGTGCTTTTGTATCGTGTTTCGGTACGTGCTGAAAAGGTTATTTTCCAAAAAAAGTAGTTGTTCTAAAATACTCAACCGATAAGGTAGGTATTTTCACTAAATATCGTAAATAAAAAATTATTGAATCGATTTCTCAAAATTTGGGCTCTATAATTTAATGCGTAGTATAATTTTGTACGTGGTACCCGAATCTGAACTAAAAAGTGGCCCATCACGCTAGGTTTTTGAGATATTGCAGGTTATATACTCGAAAAATACGTTTTTTTGCTATTTTCGAGGTTATGTACAGAAGGTAACATTTTTCTGAGTTGTTCTTCCAGTTGGACCATATGGCACTACTCTTTCTCTTTAATATGAAAAGCGTAAAATTTCGTTAGGATTTTTCTTTAGCAAGATATGACATTTGGAAATTACGATATACATGCAAAAAATTGAACTTGAAATGCTCTTGGAGCACATGCTCACGGTCAAATTTGAATATTTATAACTATAAACGCGTTTGTATATTTACAAATGTTTTTTTGAAATTTTTGGCATTCTTTATTGTTTATATATAGCCATTTTGAATCCGTCTTCTGCAATTAAAAAATGTTAATATCTTGACTTCAAATTTGTATTCGGCCACGCCAAACATCTCAGGCTTTTGAAATGAAGATGCCTAGTAAAAAATCTGTACCTGAAAGTGTTTAAAGCATTATGCTCGTGACATTAATAGGATATGTGTCGTAATTTCAAAATGGCCGTAAATTTGTCAGAAAAAATGGTCTTAATAAATTTCTGCTCTGGTCCGTAAAAACGGACGTCACTATCGTGGGTTTTACCGCAATATGTAATGGTCTTCTTAAAGATAATAATGTCTGCTGAATTATATTTTCTTAATCCGTAAATTAAGAAAGATTATTAACCATTAATCATGCATTAATATAAACAATAGTCACACACAGGCAAATAATAAATTAAAGAGTGTTTCAAGATATTGTTGTCTTACTTTTGGTAAACAGTAGTGAGTGAACTTGCATGTAGTCGAGTGGTGCGACGAATATAGTTCTTGATTTTAGTTTTGACAATTTGATTTTATTATCTGAAGAACAATGGGCAGTGTGATATTTCATCCGACCTGGTAAGTGTTGAAACATTTTTTTAGCAACTAAAAGTAAAAAGTGGCGTTGTGCAATGTTAAAAATAAAATAATTAATTGCTTTCCAAGAAGATTTTAGTAGCTGTTGGAAATAAATATTGTTTATTTACATAATTATGTTTATAGTATAATGATGGCGATATCGACGGCGACTTGTTTAATCCTGCTGGGCATAACTATCCCCTTTTTGTCAGTGATTGACGAAAAAGGGTCCGATATTCCAGAAAGGCAGAAGGCTTCAACTAATAGAACCGATGTAAGTTCATCAGATATTTAAATATTGACGATAACAATTCCTGAATAGCTATCTTACTGTCAGCGTTGTATTAAACTTGTAAAAGATTAATAACTTTTAATTGGTTATATACAGTCTTGCGAGGTACAATTTGCGCTGATAACGAATGCGAACTTAAAATTACTCCATGATGTTAGGATTTATTGAAATTTTAGTTTAAATTGTCAAAAAATATCAATTTAAACGATTTTTATGAATTTTTATTAGCGTACTACATTCTTTCTTTTATTTCTCCACAATCGCTTACCACAATTTTCCTAAATCATTCTAATATCACGTCAAGAAGCGTAAATGATAAGCGACTTCAAAACATCCAAATAGACAGAATAATAAAACTGCAGATTGGGTAACTTGAATTAGTATTTTTCGTATTAAGGGCGTAAAATAGTTTACGCCCAAACGTGTGTAAATTTCGAATTTATGTCCCGAGTTTTCAACTAAGATAGGTAGGGCATCGTATCTCAACCATATAATTTTCAAGGTCGTAAAATATCCGCAAATCGGGATGTAAATCACCTGTTTAATAAAAATTCTTAGACTGGTGTAGGAAATGGATTTTAACTATGCGATGCAATTGCAAATTGCATTAAAAAATTGGTTCCCTAAAATAATTTACAAAAATGACTATTATTACTATTATAAATGTTTTTTAAGTTAAATGAGATACATTTTCAAAACATTGGAGCAATTTTATAGGCAACATTGTTTTCAGAATAAAAAGTCTACAAGAATCACCCTCACTGATTTTTGAAACAGATAACAGTGAAATTTCGTAGGTCTTTGTTATTTTTCTCTTACTTAAATATGTTTTTGCAAAATTATGCAGAATAATAGCGTAAAGTGCGACTTTTGTTGTTTTTTATAGTTTTTGACACGAATCTGATTTGCGACAGTTGTGACTGCCATTTTTTAAATTCCGGGTGTAGAGCTCGATTTTGCGCCCTGCTGCGAAATCTTCGGGCGCAAATTATCGAGTCCCACACTCGTCGTATGAAAAAATATCGTTTGCAACACGAGCGAAATATAGAACTCCGACGATTGTGATTATCATCGTCTCTTCGCTTGTGCCATTAACTTCGCACTCGTTGAAGATTTTTAATTACGCCCTTGTTACATAATATACTATTTTGTAGTCTCTGCAGTAAAATACATAAGTATATTTGTAATTAAAATCGTTATTGGACATTTATTAAAAAGTTTTGAACTGATAAATATTCTGAAAAAGTAGACAGATGTTTTCTTGACCAACTATTTCTACAAATTTCAGCGACGCAAAGAATTACAAAAAATAAATGACGATTTTGATGAATTCAATACCACTTTTAACTGTGGCAAATGTATTCTGCCGGAAGTTGACGAAATGGGAAACGAAATTATGAAGGAACACCTGAAAAAGCAGCGAGTTATTGTAAGTATAATAGTTCGTCGAATAAATGGTAAATGTATAGTGTTTATTTTAAGCATTTTAAAAGAATAGACACGTCCACAAAATCAGGTCTACCTGGTTCGCATAAATGAACAATTAATATATATAGCAATGAAATTCGTTCTTTTTTATTTCTCTTAATATAGAAATAAACTTTACAAGTATTTAGTATGTTATTGATGAATGAGTAGTTTAATTAAGAACTGATGAATAGTACATTAGTTTATTCTGCCACTATTAAATAAAAATGACTAATAAATAAAAATACAAAAATTTATCGAGAAATGTATAAAAGGTTATTTATTAAAAATATCGGCGACGATATTACAATACTAAAAACTAACTATGGACCCTATTGATAAATCGAAACTTACTT
Source organism: Trichopria drosophilae (assembly GCA_030407085.1). Taxonomy (NCBI): domain Eukaryota; kingdom Metazoa; phylum Arthropoda; class Insecta; order Hymenoptera; family Diapriidae; genus Trichopria; species Trichopria drosophilae. Next base: position 115,549,722 of record CM059585.1, on the reverse strand, counting down.
CGAATATGATTTTCTCGCATTGATCTTTAAAATTAAGTATCAATATCGTCTCCATTCCAGAAGGTAACGTACAAAGTTGATTATATAGGAACCCATCCGTACCTTTGAGAGTAACCTCATTGGGGTGTGCAATAACGTAGGGAAAAACCACCAAAGTGTGGGAAAAACCCCCGTCGAGTACCGCAGTTGTTAAAAAATCGATTCTTTCGGTAAAAACTCGAGAGGAAAACAGCTATTTTGCTCCCTAGTTACACAATACACTATTCTCAAGCTATGTTTTTTCGCTACCGCCATAGAGGGAACAAAATATTATTTCGCGCTCGAAGTGTGCTATTTTTACACGCGAGTGAAATACGAATTTTATTAATTATTCAAAAAAGTGGATAAACCATATGCTTCTCAATTCGTATTATAAACCAATCCATATTGGAGAAACCAAACGCAACCCTGGTAAAAAATGAGAGCATTGCACGAGCGTTACTTAAGAGTTCCGAAAGAGTTTGAAAAGCGTTAAATCCGTGTCGAGAAGCGTGTCAAAAGAGTTAAGAACTAGTGAATTTGGATAAAAAAACGCTTAACTTTCTCTTTGAGCATAAAGAGTGTGTTAAACGTACCATAAGTGTGACTGGACATTTTGAACGCTCGTGTAACGCTTCATTTTTTGTTTTAATACAGGGGAATGTGTCAAGTTTCTACATCACATGAAACAGACAAAATGATGTAAATTAATGCACATATCTACTGAACCTTTTTACAGATAAAAATGTATTATGAAAGTCCTCAAACTTTATTTTTTTCAGGCCCATGAGAAACATGAAAATATGACAGCTATTCCATGGACTGGAATTGATGACGACGATGTGATTGCCATGCGCGAAGCTTCACAGAAAAGTAAATTTTGTTTATTTAATACATTTTGCGTTTTAACCTACAAATTTAATGGTAATAATCCTTATCGACGTCATGCTAGCTTGTGGAAAGAACTGATGTACTGGTAGAAAATGAAGAAAATAATGCACAAGACATTTCATAGACTTTGCCATGCTTTTTTGGATCTTGGCTCTTTTGGACTCTTTTATTAGGTCATACCCATAATTCGTCAGTAGACCTTGTTGAGCAAATCGTTATTAACGTTCATTCGATAGCTCCTGAATCATGCTCATACTACAGTTCTTGCGCTTAAATAAGACGTTTCGAACCAAACTTCATTGCTACACATCTCTGGCCTAAAATCTCTTAAAAAATTACATGGCATGTGCCAATAGAAAATCCAAACGTACCGGTAACTTCTATAATAATGATCGGCACTTTCATGTTTTATTCCTTTTTATTACTTGTCAATTTAAAGGATTCAGCATGATATTTCGTGTTTTGATATATTGGGAATGAAGAGTGTGAGTAAGACAAAAGTAAGATTCAAACTTTATATAGCAGATGACATCCGACTGACATACTGGGCAATAACCCTGAACATATCAAACTTAACCCATTAAGTCCCAGAAGGACGAATATTTAATGTAATGTAACTTTACAAATATACGAGCATCACGAGCATCATGATAAACTGCCATTAGAATTCTGTAATATCAGTTTCATCTTCGTCAACACAAAAAATCAATGAATGCAGACTTTTATCCGCCATATTGAATCCGCCATTTTGAATTTCGTAAATTTGGCATCAGATTCGTGATCAGCGATCGTACAAACCCCGGTATACCGTTTCTCATAAAAATCGAAACGTTTCGAAAATTTTCATTCCGTCATATTGAATCCGCCATTTTGAATTTCGCAAATTTGGCATCAGATTCGTAATCAGCGATTGTACAAACCCCGGTATACCGATTTTCATAAAAATCCAAACGTTTCGAAAATTTTCGTCCGCCATATTGGATCCGCCATTTTGAATTTCGTAAAGTGGACATCAGATTAGTGATTAGGGACACAAATAACTTTTAATAAACACATTTTCAGTAAAAATTTATCAATTTAGCTCGTTAAGCATCGCATAATCGAAAATGTCATTAAATTTTCGTCTTCAAGCCGTCATATTGGGTAACGCCATTTTGAAATTTTATTTTGGCGCTCGTACATTTTGAAGTTTGGGTCCGAGGCCGAGTGATTTTCACATTAATAGTGACCTCCTCACTCAATTTCGGCGCGAAATTGTTGATCGAAAAAAAAATTACCGTGAAAAAATCCGACTTTTTGTTAAATAATCGATTGTATTTTTTTGGATCGTACTTTTTAAAAATTTTAAGGTCAGAATCGGAAAGTACGATAAATTTTACGTTAGAAATGATAAGTCCAAAATTGTTTCAACGTTGATAACACTTCACAACCTACAGCTGAATTGTTAAAAAAATATTCGTCCTTCTGGGACTTAATGGGTTCAGAGCATTATTCAGATAATGCAACCTGCATTTCAAAATCAATTTAAACAATACGAAAATCAATTATTTTGTGTACTTGATTGTGTATAGTACATTATTTTACAAGGTACCTTAAAAGAAGAAATGTCTCTTTTTCAGAGGGAGTCAGATTTGTAAATCGTCTGGAATGGGGAGCCAAACCGCCCAAATTCGAGTCTCCCAAAAATGAGATTCCAGCTGAAGTTCTCGTGCTTATTGATAATCCAGAAGTGGAGATGTGCAATACCACACAAAAGTGTATGGATGAAGTTCGGCGTGCTCAAATTCAGGATATGGAGACATATCATTTGTCCGATATTGCTAATAATTTCCTTATGGGTAACGATGGATTCGTGTATGTCGGACGAGGCTGGATGAGAAAAGCAAGAATGCCAATAACAGACATGAAACAATCCAACAAAAGTCTCTACATTAAATTTCTTGGACCGCTTTCATACCAAAATTCTTCAAGTATATTTGAAGCTCTATATAAACTGTTCGATTTCGGAATGGAGCACCACAAAATCTCAAAGAACTATACCATTGTTTTACCCCATGCGTAGAACATAAACATAAAGAGGTCTATTCATTTTAATTTGATATCGTTTTAAATCATTTAATGGAAAATAAAGGATCCGTGTCGTTATTTCACAAGACGTATGGGTGCTCAGAAAAGGAAATAATAATTACACAGGTTTTTTACAAATATACCGGAATTTTTATTAACATGAAAATTGAACTTCCGGCTCATAAGATGTGCTATGTTTAACTTGTATTAAATACACGAAATAATGCGCTTTTATAGATTAGCATCAGATCTTTCTTTTGCGGATGGTTTAACTGAGAAGTGATAAACCTAAAGAGACTTTTCTTAAGATTGTAACAAATAAATTGAAAGGCAAGACGATATTTAATTGACAACATATTCTTCAACGGAAGAGGCAGAGTCATGAAGATAATCTTTTAATGTATGCATAGAAGTTCATACGAAAAGTGGTTAACAGGAAGAGAAATTCGTAAAAAGGGACAAAGAATAATGTAGATTTCCTAAAATTCTGGCTCAACCTGAAGATTATACGTAGAGTGGCACGTGGTATAAGAAGAAAGGTATATCAATTTGGTAGTTGCGCAGAAGCAACCAATCAGCGTTGATCTAAACTGGTCTTTCCTCCTTTCCAACATGCGCCTTGCTATGCCTCTGTCATTTAAGAGCGGACGAATTTAGGATTTGGTGAGGGCCAGTTTATATGCAATTGTTAGCACAGGGAACCTAAAATATTCCGGAGAAGAAAAAACCTATGTATACCTATATATTATCAATTACATTGACTAGAACAATAAACTTTATTATAATAATACGCTTACATGAATATTTAACTTATGATTAACTAAAGAAGTGTTTCATAAAGGCAGCTTATGGAATTCTTTTGCAATCCCTCAGCTATTTCTCTAATTCTGGGGCGTCATCTTGGACAAGATGAACATTTAAAACGTTTTTTCGAAGGTTTAGATACTTTAAGAACACCATAACCACAGTTGGAATGTATGTGAGATCCAATTGCATACAATTTACTTGCCACAACTTACCGCCAGAGAGTTTGCTGCCCTTAATTTACCGCTGGACAGTTCCGCCCGTTCTGCATTTATTCCACGTGAATTCATGAGTAAATTTTCTATTTAGATTCTATGCAGATGTGGGTAGATTTTCTACGTATGATTCTACGTGGATTGGTTTGCATTTTGTACGTGGATTCTACGTAGATTTATATGCATAAATTCAAAATAAATAAAAAAACAACTTATTGTTTGCATCAAAAGTTCCAGGACTTACTAGACCTCATGTTCCACACGCAATTTCATAAGAAGTTTGAAGAGAAGGTCTAACCGATATATATACTAGGGTGGGGTGAATGTATGTCGATTTTTCAAAAAATTGAATATTTTGATATTTTTCATTTATAACAAGTCAAATATCGGCAAAATCGAAGTGTGGCTACGATTTTTCGACGTATTTTCACCTCCTAAATATGAAAATGATCGTAAAATTTAGCTAAATGTCTTCTCTTAGTCGTTATTTTTTAAAAAGTTCTAAAAATGTAACCTGATTCTATTAAAAGCTATTTTAAGGGCTTACTACGGCCAAAAATTGTCAGAGTTTTAATTTTTTATTCGAAAGTACAACATTTCAAGAATATTCTGTAAAAATCTCGCGTCAATCCGAGCAAAACTAACACAGACATAATTTTTTGAACTGTCCGACTGGGAGACCTAACGCGTAAGAGCTGAGCAACAAAATTACATATCTGACTTCTTCTTCTTGAATTGTGGCATTAACGCAGGGATTAGATATGATATTCCAAATCCACTACGGCCCACAGCTCTGGATCGCCAATTCAATATGGATCCGTGAGCTTGCTGAAATTTTTGGGCTGTTGTCTAGGGTGACCTCTGGCGAGTTGTCGTTTTATTCATATTATAGGTTTCCGAGTTGGACAGTTCAAAAAATCATGTCTGTGTTAGTTTTGCTCGGATTGACGCGAGATTTTACAGCAGATTCTTGAAATATTATACTTTCGAATAAAAAAATTAAAACTTTCATAATTTTTGACCGTAGTAAGCCCTTAAAACAGCTTTTAATAGAATCAGGTTACATTTTTAGAACTTTTTAAAAAATAACGACTAAGAGAAGACATTTAGTTAAATTTTACGATCATTTTCATGTTGAGGAGCACAAAATACGTCGAAAAATCATAGCCACACTTCGATTCTGCAGATATTTGACTCGTTATAAATGAAAAATATCGAAATATTCAATTTTTTGAAATATCGACATATATATCGAGTTTTTAGAGGCATAATCAAAAAAAAAAAAAAAAATTTCTATTATAAGGAATTAATAGATGAATAATGTGGACACCTTTTCAAAAAAAAAAAAAAAATTTTTTAAAATGACGGAGTTACAGACAATCGAAAAAAACACCCCAAAAACGCCATCTTTGGGACGTCGGGGCGAATGTGAAACATTTTTTTAGAATTTTTGTATGGTCATTTTCGTTCTTAGCGCATCAAAAACTACCAAAAAATAAGTGTTACAAAAAAACTTTTCCGATTCACCCCACCCTAATATATATATATATATATATATATATTATATCAGTGGTCTAACCTGTGAAAACCCGCCACCAACGTCGAAATGCACAGCTTTATCAAATTACTACAATCCTTTAATCCCAATTTTAATTCCAAATCTCAACACGTACGTTTCCAGGATCAAAAAAGGTTAGGTAACAACAATAACATACGTAATTCATGAAATATGAATATTTTTTATTATCTCTTAAACTTACTATGTTTCGTTTCAGTTTGAATTAAAAAATATCTATTATTTACTAAAGTCTCGCTGAAACCCATATTTTGTACAGATATATTATAAATTGTCCAAACATAACGAAATGGATCAACAATTCAAAAAAACTACATTACCTAATTAATCAATGTAAAATCTTCGCACTTATCTAAACATACATGAACTTATTCGTAATATTATTCCGACCTTATGTTACTTACTCGTAATATAAAATAACTATAACTAAATTATATATTAATATCTTTAACGAAAAACGTACTCCTCGTATTAACTTAAAGTTGTATCGCTAAATACTTAATAAATTGTAAATATCATGCGAAATTTCCACGCGGTGTTCGACGAACCGAGGATATATCTGATGCGAGCTTGATATTGACTTCTGTAGATACAATTGCGCAAATTGTACAAAAATTTATCACAGTTTCGGGATTCGGCACAGTTTATTTACACTACGGAACGGCGTTTAACTTCTGTAGTTGCTGGTTTTTGCGTTCTAACCACCTCTGAATCGGAGGTATGGCGAACAGCATCGTTCCACTGATCCATATCATAGATCCGGCGAGTATGAACGTATAGTTGTACGTCTGGAAAGCGTCGAACATCCACCCTGCACATTTAAAATTTGATCTGTTTAGTACAATAGTTTTAAAAAATTAATTCGTTTACTAATTTAGATATCGATTTACCTCCCAAGGGGGGTCCTACAAATGAGGCGATTCCCTGGAAGAGAAGTAGAAGACCGAAAGAACTTGTTAAAAGATCCAGGCCCATCAAGTCGACTAGAATCACAGACGTAAGGCCCACGTAAGCACCAGTTGTAAAACCGAAAATTGACGAGTAAATGGCAAGGGAAATAAACCCTGGGCAGAATATGCTTCCTATCGTTGCTGTAAATAAAATTAATATATTAGATTAGATGCTTTATCAGATAATCACTTTTTATAAATTATTCCACGTCCATCTATGTGCAAATTTTCTACGTGGAATTTCCACAGATATTTTATGTCTCGTTCTGCATTTATTCCACGTGAATTCATGAGTAAATTTTCTATTTAGATTCTATGCAGATTTGGGTAGATTTTCTACGTATGATTCTCGTGGATTGGTTTGCATTTTGTACGTGGATTCTACGTAGATTTATGTGCATTTTCTACTTAGTTTCTACTTAGATTTGTTTCAATTCTTTGCAAATTTCTGTAGATTTTCTAAGTTGACCCTATGCAGATAGTTTGTGCGTTTTCCTACATTTATTCCGCGTGTATGTATGTGTGGTTTTTATACGTGAATTCTACGTATATTAGTGTAGATTTTCTATGTGATTCTATGGGATTATATTATATTTTGTTCCTTATTTATTACACGTATATTTGTTTGTGCATTTTCTAAGTAGATTCTACGTAAATTTGTCTGGATTTTCTACATTTATTCTACGTGGATATTTTGTGCATTGCTTTATATTTATTCCACGTGGAATTATATCTGCATTTTCTACGTACATGCTACGTAGATTTTGTCTAGATTTTCTATCTGGATTGGACTGAAATTTGTTTCAATTCTATGCAAATTTGTGTAGGTTTTCTAAGTCAACGCTATGTAAATAGTTTGTGTGTTGTTCTACATTTATTACACGTGGCTTTATCCGTGAATTTTCTACGTGGATTCTACATATATTTGTATAGATTTTCTATGTCGAATCTACATAACAATATTATGTGTTGTTCTACATTTATTCCACGACGATTTTTAGGTTTACTGGATATCGATTCTACATTGATTTTTTTAAGTATTTTAGAAAATTCCATGCAAAAAAACCCATGTATACTATGCGAACCATTGAAAATGAAAAAATGTTCTATTAATACAAATCTGTTACATATGTAGGGAAAGCAACTAAGTATTTAATTATTTCAGCGATACGAAAATAAAAAATTCTTGTATAAAACGGCCAAGCACTTTTAGTACTCTTTTTGTAGTTTTATATTGAACATATTAACAAATGCATATGTATATGCTACATTATTTACGAATGAGTATCAACAACGTCCTATAGTGTCACCTCATATAGTGAAAAATTTGCAACATTAAAAGACGTCAAATTCTGATCTACGTGGAATTTACGTATGAAATCTCTAAAAATCAGCGTAGGAAATCCAAAACAAAATGCACGTAGAAAATCCACACAAATCCACGAAGGATCTACGTGGAAATCAACCATTTTTCAATACGAATGATTTTGGTTTTGCGCAACGTTTCGATTCTTTTAAAATTAATATATAAATAAATAACATTAGAAAGAACAATACGTACCAATACCGCATACTGATAAGCAGATATTATAAATTAATAATCGATTAACTCCTGGCATATCCGAAATGAAGCCCAGGATGATTCTGCCGCAGGTATTGGCGATTCCAATACAGGACAGTAAGTAACTTCCTTCTACTTCAGGTACTTCTACGCTTTTTGCTAGTTGCTACAAAAATAATTATTGACAGGTAAAATGCCGAACATAAAACGATTCATAAATTAAAATTCATATGTTTATTGTTAAGGGGTTCTAAAGTGTTCCACTAAACGACATTTTTTCGTGAAATTTATTTTCGGCATTTCTCCATCATTTCTGCACCGACTTCATTGAAATTTGAAGAACGATCGGATGAAGCGATTACTTTAACCGTAACACAGCCAGAATTTCGAAAGACGGTTACGCTATTTGGCGCTTCAGCAAAATGGCGATGTAGGTCGTTTCTGTCGAAACGTTTTTGATGAAATACAGGAATTTCAGGCAGTTGCTACGTAAAATCGCTGTGTAATGGATATTCCACGACACTAATAAATACATTTGACTTTACAAAATTCGTTTTACAGTAATACCGGTGGAGTATGGCAACTAAATCTATAAATGAAATTTGCCATCATTTCTCACTTAAATGCTGTATCATTCCAAAACGCTCTATATATACTAATTAGAATTACTTCTATACAGCATGAAAATTGAAAAATTTCATGTTCAATTGACGGGTTTTAGCGTAAATTCCCACAAGAATGCTGGACTACTTTAGAACCCCCTTAAATCTCAAATATTTGCATGTTATCTATTCTATGGTTGATCGATAGCTAAAATTTATAACAATGTACTTACCAGTAAGTAAAGATAAGGAATATTGAATCCTATGCTCGTACAAAAGTTAGAAATCGTGAAGAGCAGGAAGATGGGGTCTTTCAGTAAAGAAAACGCCAACATCTTTTTCAATATATTCATCCTACTCCCTCTGGAAGACTCCTCCACGGGGTCCAAACACTTGTGGCCGGCACCATTTGGAAGACTTCGTATCGACGATCTGAATCGCAGATTGTCATCTGTATTTTCCAGGGATTCTCTGTAATAATTTGTTTAATCAATTATTTTTGTTTTTTTTTCTTACTTTCGATTGTTTAATAAACAATCTTCCATTTTTGAAACACAGAAATTGTTTTTTCTTTCCATAAAGAGTGTTCGTACATGAGAATGTTGAACTTGGGCCGCCATCTTGAAAACAAGAATTTTATGAGTCTTATTTTTGAAACCATTATATCCGAAATAAAAGACAAAAGTTATTATTATATAAAAAATCTATTAGTTTGCATAAAATTTTAATTTGTGATATTTGTAGTAAATTACTGAAATAACTGAATTATAATAATTATTTAAATTATTTTTGATTTTTATGTTCGAGGAAAGTAAATACATAAAATTGTGCACAAAGACGTGCGACTCGAATGACACGCTTATTTTCAAGATGGCGGCGGAAAATCGTCATCCGTAGACCGGAGAACTTTTACACACAGATATAACCTCCAAAATAGATACAAATGAAATTTCCAGAAAAAATATACATTGTTAAAAAAGTGATTAAATTTAATATCTGCTGTTTCTTAATAAATCAAACCATTTGTCGTAAAATAATGTAGTACCAAGCGTGCTCTAGTGGTTAAGGAGTCAGCGGAGTAAGCGAGAGACCCGGGTTCGATTCCCTAACGGGGCGAGTTTTTTTCTTTATTGATTGGAAGTTGAGAAGCGTTTTAAAAGAATTTCTGATATGAAAGTTTATTTGACCTTTTAATAGTTATTTAATATTAACTTAAAGGTACCATCGTAAGTTATGTAAAAATAGCACAATTATTATTCAAAACGATTTACTGTAATAAAAAAAAGAACCTTAGAAAATTCCACGTAAATGTAGTCAAAATAAATGAAAAATAAATTTACTGATATGCTAGGAAAAAAAAAACATTTTGAACTTCAAGAAAATATCGCACCGGATACACATATCTAAATAATTGACGGAAATTATAGCGAGAATTCATAAATTACGTCACGCAGACCAAAGGGATTCTAAACTAGTTGGAAAATACTCCTCCTCCCTCTTATTTCTCAGACAACGATCGTAACGACTGGTTATATTTTCCATGATCACGTAATTATGAAGCAATTTATAAAGCTTGTGTAAAATTATAATCAACGTTTGTTTTTTTAATTTTAAAAAGGAAAATATTACTAGTAAATCAAATACATAAATAAATATTAATTTTAATTATAACACATTAATTCTAACGCCATATTTTGTTGAATTTTATTACTGAAATATGAAAACGTGCAACTTAATGTTGACGATTGATGTTTTCTTTTTATACTCCCTGAAAAAAAATGAAGCGTTACACGAGAGTATAAAATGGCCAAATTCACGCTTTTGGTACGCTTAAGTTCTCTCTTAAAACTCTTTACGTTCCCTGATAAAAATCGAAGAATACGTTAAGCGTTTTTTTGTCGAAATTCATTCTTTGTTAACTTTTTTGGCATGCTTCTTGAAGCGGATTAAACGCTTATCAAACTCCTTTGGAACTCTTACAGTCACTCGTAAGTAACGCTCGTGCAACGCTCCCATTTTTACCAGGGCTTTATTACCAGAGATTTATTCGCAAATATTCTGAGAAGTTGCGCCTCATTTCTGGAGTTATTGATGTGCGTCGAATACGAATTCGACATCACAATCAAGTAAGGAGAAATATTTTAGGTTATGTCGCCCGAAAACTGGCTAGTAATAAATGATACAAATAGTAAAGAAGGCAAACAAAACTTGTTGCATTCGGTACCTAACTTTAAAAGCAACAAAAGAAAAAGACTTTTCTTAAGTTCATAACCTCAAATATCTCAAAATTTTGACCCCGATTCCAGATTTTACCCACGAAATGACTGAAAATGATCCGCAGCTTCCCAAATTAATCTGTGTAATAGTTTTCGAACACTCCAACCCCCCTATAATTAATATAACAAATAATAAAATTGGATATAAAAATTACTTACGTGCGTTTGCTGATGCTACGAAAACTACTTCGTAAGAAAACATCGGAACGATTCATAATGCCGCTTCCGTACGACCTGTTGAACGATTGTTCCGTGTTGTTTTCATTGCCCTTTTCTTGCGACGCCAAAGTTGGCTGGCTCAAAGCCGAACGAATATTGTTCGACGAATCGTCGCAATTTTGCAAAATGTTATCATGGTACTTGTTGCTCGTCGAATTGACATTGTGAACACTGTGGTGGCGCCCTCCCATCTCATTGTTCGCTCCATCAGGTATGGAACGATTCAGATTTTCTTCCATTGCGTTCGCCGCCTGCAATGGATTTTTTGTCACTTCAACCTACATTTTAGTGTGTGTGCAAAATTAATCTCTACGTTATGTACTGTTTTACAAAGAACTGTAAAAAGTGGAACATATTTGAAATATGTTCTGTTGCATGCATTTCGATCGATTTGAAGCTGAACAAACACAACTGTTTGAAACAGTTACTTGTGATGTTGCGTTTACATCGATTTTTCTAGAAACAACTCGGAAGTCAACAATGAATAGAAGCAATGATACATTAATTTTATTTTGTTTCCATACAGCAGAACCTCCCTTTCTGGAATACTTTGAACGACTCATTTACCATGTTGTAACATTCGCTTTAATTAGTTCTTTGTTGGTGTTGTATTTACTATGAACCTGTTCAAGAAGATTTTAGAAGGGGATTTTACTATGGAGTAGTCACTATCCTGAGTTATATGAGCCGTTCTTTCAAAATTATGAGGACTATCTCATTACTTCACTTCGGTATTTTCGTTTAGGTCCCTCGCGGGTGTGCATTAGTCCCTGGCCTAAGATATACGATCAACTCTTTTAAAATGGCGATGGACTCGTAAGCTATATATCCCATTTGTTGCGAGTGCATATCTAACTAAAACGTTCCGTATAACTTCGAACACAACAAACATGTAACCTATAAAGGTGATATAACTTTGGACTAGGCAACTTAGGATGGATACTACTATAGGTCTAACCTATACACATATAATACTGAGATACATCCGTATTTGTCCAACCCTTATTATTGACTGTTATGAAAACTCCTTTATTGTCTTGTTGCTTCACCCCTCCTTCACATGTCTGAGGAGAATTTCTCCTGAGGCGCAAAGGATGCACCGGAGACAAATAGTGCCTGCGTACAATTCCCCTCTCGGCGGTAAGCCGGGTGTATAAATGTGGGTAGGAGTGGGGCAGACAATATGGAAGTTTGCGGTTCGACAATCGGACAATAAGGGGGTCGGAATGTAGTTGTGAAAGAACGGGAGAAACCAGTATAACTTTGAACACAACAAACATGTAACTCAGAAAGGTGATAGAACTTTGGGCTATGCAACTTAGGATGGGGCTAACCGATGCGTTGCGACGTTTTCCGATCATTGCCGAATATTACGAGAGAATGTCGCGAAGCATAGCGAAACGATATGGTGAGGAAAGAACAAGAATAAACTCTAGTACAACTTTGGAAACGTATAACTTAGAACGACGATATAACTTTGATATAATTTAGGACAAGGATTGTTGTAAATTCAACATTATAATATAACTTCGGTTCCTGATTATAGAATATCCTACACCGTATGCTACGCACGAGTTAATATATGAAAAATTGCCTTGTGAAGTTAAAGAGCGAATATGAAACTAGACAGAGAAAAAACATTTATAGTAGCACATGTTATCATTAAAAATTGGAAACATTCTAAATTTCATGCAGATACTAAGTTTTACGAAAATTTCCATTTACAACGGCTTTCCCCATGCCATTTTGCTAATTTTCTCAGCTTTAAAGCGGTTCTACATAAAAAATTTAAATGATACTCAATCATTAAACAAGAAACAGTATATTTTCGTCATCAACACGCTCTTGTCTTGAAGACAACAGTTTTAAGCGGATTAAGATGTTGAAAAAAAATGTGTAGAAAATGGTGAATATGGAATTAAACTCCGTTACCTTCAAAGGAACCTGTTCGTTGGGGACTTTGACCGGCTCGATCGGGCGGAACATCGCGCCGAAGATGATGCAGTTGAGGACAAAACCGGAAGTGATCATCATCGCTCCACGCCATCCGTACCATTGGATGAAAGTCTCGATTAAAGGCGCAAATACCATTGTACCTACACCCGAACCACATACCGCAATACCTGTTGCAAGGGCACGATACTTCTCGAAGTAACAAGTCACGCTAACGATTGCAGGTAAGTAGATCAGTCCAAAGCCCATTCCTGTAAGAGTCATAAATAAATAGTTAATTATTATATATTCCAATGACTCTGATTTTCAAAATTCTGTTTAAAAAAGTAAATAATGATATTTTTTAGAATTAGCTATAGTATAGTTTAATACTAACTAAAATTCAATAAAAGTTGCAATTATTAGAGTTTGATTAACCTCAATTCAGAATAATTTGTGTTTGTTGGAATCTTTGTTTCAATTGTTACAATAGTGATAGAAATGAATATTTTTACGATTTTTTATCATTTAAAAATAAATTTAAAAAAGTGAGGAACGCCGAGACTTGAACCCGCGACCTTTTGATTATAATCTGAGCGTTCGACCGGTGATTTTTGTACAATATATCTTCATTACATTTTAATTCGTGTGTTCAATAATATTTATTATATTACCTGTTCCGATTCCAATGGTGAAATCGAGGGTTAGCACGTTTTGAGCCCAAGCACTGGCGAAAAGACAGAGACTTGCCAGGATCGAACCTGCGATCGTAACTGGTCGACAACCATACCTATCTACAAGAGCACTTGATATTGGACCTAAACAAAATAAATTCAATTAGTTCATAGTTATTAAACTTCATATATAAAATTTGATGTTTTTGGAGTAGCTGATAAAAAATATACCAGCTGCAATGTATATTAAAAATGCATAAATCATATTTTAACATCGTTGTCCCTGGATCAAATACGATCTTTAAAGAAGTGGCATCATTGTAATCACAAGTGTCACTTTGTTAATTAATGGTATCTAATTGTTCGCATCTGATATTATTATTATATCATCACATGTCATAAATTAGTCGCTACTGACGTCGTTTTCGGAAATTATCATAAATTCTCATCAAATTTGTGCAAATCTAATCAAAATTTACGTCAATTGAAGCGATATTATTTCGAGGGTACGTAATGTTGAAGATTACGAAGTATATCTAGAAAAGAATGATGTATAAAGTGATTTAATATATATTAAGTAATTTTCATTTTTGTCCGAAAATTCTCGGTCAGTTCTCAATTAATTTCATTGGGATTTTCTAGGAAATCGTTTATAGTAATTAGAATTGTCTTCACAGAGCTCGAAGTTTGAAAATGTTATTCAGTCATCTTTAATTTATGTTTTTTAGTCAAACTGCCTATCTTACCGGCACCACTTTAGAACACCCTTAAAGGATAGTATAAGCTACCTAGTCGAAAACGTGACTTCCTAACCGAAAATATTGAAATTAAATAGGACGTCACTAAAATTTGACGTATATTAAAAAAACCTCGTAAAAGAGCTCCGAAACAGATTAAAAATATATCTATTTCTTTTATCTTGACAACTTCGAATAACAAAATGGGTAAATTGTATGGGATCATATTTTTCCGGATAACTACTTGAATGTTTTACTCTCCTGTAAAGAAAATACTCCTTAAAAGTTAATAACAATGCAATCGAGTTGTAGTTCTGGATGATATCTAGTGCAACCCCTCGAGTTGACCTATACTGGGACTTCCTCCCTCTCGCACTGGAAACGATAGGTCCCGCCCATTTTATTGTCACATGATATTAAGCAGGTCCGCAACTGTGTAAATACAGCGCAGGTCATGAAAATCGTTCGTGGAGGGGGGATTAGCACCCCCCACACGGTCAGTTAAGGTGGGAGGAGAAGTAGGAAGAGGAGCCTAGAGGAAATTAGTGGGGGAAAGGCCAACTTGAGGCGAGGGGTTTCACCGCACTTTAGAACATATATGCTAAATTGATTACTTCGTAGTTTTCAATTACCTGAACATAATGTGACACCGACTAGAATTGAAGCGATGAGTGAAGTTGCTGCTTGGGTGTCCTTGAAGTAGACAATCAATTCCTTGAAGAAAACTCCGAAAGAATACGTAACTCCATCAGCTGAAAAGGAGAAAATGTTAATTTATTTACCACGTAATTTTTATTTCATAATATTTATTATTATTATTACATTTCTTATAACAGAATAAAATGAAAACGACGGTTCCTAAAACATAGCTAAGATTGTTTTGTTTTTCCCCCAGCAGCTATCTGTCAGTTACTTTGAATATGATCTTGACAATGACCTTCAAAGGTATTTCAATGGTAGGTATTTTTTTATCGGACAGTGTTAGTAATGTTGCCGCAATTAAAAAAATCGAAAATGTTATCTGTTCATATCTTCATAATACTAAATTTGACCTTTAGACAGATAAAGTTTAACCTCAAAATTGTGACACTCTGATAGTGTGGGAGTATGTGTTCATAACAATTATATTTCTAGGTACAAAAGCTGGAGGATTTTTAGAACTAAAAAGGGTAAAATTCGACATTAGTATATATATATATATATATTAATAGCAATTTACGACCTTGAAAATAATAACAATGTCACGAAGTTATGTCCCTCTTGATATCCCTAATTCCTATGTGTACCTTAGCAAGCACAATTTCGTGTTTTCCACTTAAAATAAGCATTTGACCTTCACGTCACCTTTAGAGGGTAAATTTGTCAATATTTTGGTTATGCAAACTTAAAATTTTCCCCGCCTATTATTTCTAACAGTAAGAGCATGAGGTCCAATTTAGCAAAATAATTGTAAATAATTTTTAAGAATCATTTGGTACATATATTAATAATAAATAAATAAATAATTGACCTCTCATAGACAAAAACAATCTACGACTCAGCATTTATTCTTAGGGTTCTAGTTTTAAAATTATTATATACTAATAACAACCACTAACACTTTAATAAAGTAAACATCTCAAATAATGACGAGAACCGAATGATTAAAAAATTCTACATTTTTGTTGTAACTTTACAAACTTTGTTGTGAATTCACCATTTTTTCTTGTAACAGTTCGGTGTTTTGTAAACATTGAAAGTTTTCAACATATCATTTTCTAGTGTTGCCAAAATTTTTTATAAATACTTGCAGAAAAATATATTGTTAATTTGTCAAAATACTAGGAAGACGTATTATGTAAATTTTGCAACTTTATAATTGTTTCAAACAATGCCAAGTAAATAAATCTTAACTCCCAAATAATCTTTTTCAGGAAAACAGCAATCATCTTCAGAGTACATGTGTTTCAAAATGTATTAAAGAAAGTGCATTGGGGCGTAAATAATGAGCTCGTAAATAAACCAAATGTAAGAGATAGTGAATAATCGTAACGAAAATACATGCACGCGTGCATTCTCATGGACGACAACTTGTATGAAAGTTTGCGCATATAAATAATAACGTCCGCTTTAATGAACTTTAGTCATAATGCACTTGTTGTTAAGAACGCAATTACTTCGCGAATTCTTTTTTTGCTCAAACTCCACGTGGACTGATTTGAAAAATCAACAGAGATGATTGCAATATCAAAAAATATGCTCGATTTATAAAGAACGAGTGTTTGTTAGGAATTAGCAAATACAAAAGGAGGAGACAAATTTCACTCAATGGAGTAGAAATTGTCCTATTTAATTTTGGAAATGAAATAGAATTTTTTTATTCAAGCTCCTTTGTATCTATTTTTATCCATGTGTATACAACACAAGGACAAACGACCAGGGAACAAGCCTTTGTTTTTGTCCAAAATTACTATGTCTAAAAACAAAATAAGGATGAAATAAGATCGCTTATTTTACCCTCGAAAGAGATTTGGTAATTTTTTAAGTATTTTTACTATGTTGAAAAGTCTAAATAATAGAAAATATATGCTTTACACATGCCATGCTAAACATTTTACGTGATATCTTATAAAACATTAGAGAGATTTCTAAAGAATTCATTGGGAATTTTCGGAAATGAGCAAAAATCATCTACTTCTGAAAATTCTCGGTTAATTTTCAATAATATTCTTTGGTTTTTCCGGAGTTCATTTATAGCAATTAGAATCATCCGTACAGAGCTCGAATTTTGAAAAATCAATTCAGTAATTTTTTATTTCCGGTTTTTAGTGAAAATTCCTACTTTATCAGTGGAGAACTTTAATACCCCATAAGTAAACGCATGGTTTTCAATAAACTTTCATGAATTTACGATAATATTCTTAAGTAGAACGATAATTTATTGTCAGTAGAATATTATGAAGTTTTACAAATTCTAAAATGGAAATGTTATGCAACATATAAAATATATTTGTAATAGTGATGGGTCACGATTTGTTGTAACATTTTTAGTCGAATATTTTTAGTTTTAGTAATTAACTAACGCGCATATTTTAGTGGAATATTGAAAAAATTTTATAAAATGATTATAATAAATTTAATACAATAATAAAACGAACTGCTTTTCGGATTAGGTAAATTACATTTGATTACCTAATTTCATTATTTTTATATAAGTTAGTAATTGGCAGTTAAATTTGTACAAATATCTAGTTAAATTATTCTGACATTTTTTTAAATTTAATCAAACATTTTTTAAATTTCATTTTATTAATTATATTCTTACATCATTTAACTAGTCATGATTAATTACTGCAACTAATGCAGTTGAAGCTATTTAACTATGACCAGAAGTTAAAGACGTAATTTACTACGAATTTTTGTCAAAATTTTAATGTTTGAAATTAACATTTTTAATCTGTGAACTAATCAAATAAAATTGGAACAGACTTAATATATTTATTGTCTTATTATGTTTGTTTACCTTTATTTATTTACTTATTATTGCAATAAACTCATTACAATTTCGCTAAGTTACTAAGAATGTAGGAAATGTTAAATTCAGTACATAATTATATAAATATTAAAACATATAATTTAACAAAAAAATTGGTTAATCGTAATCTTGGATTGTAAATTCCACTGCGAAAACGAGCAATTAAATAAGTAATTCGAATTAGTGTGAACATCTAAATAACAAAAATATCAACTTTAGTATGGATCCCATAGAGTAATTTTTTAAAATATATACTTTTTATAGTTAGTAGTTAATATTTAGCCTACATGATGCACTTACTAACGTCTCAGCACTTAACGTACTAAGAACAAAAAAAATAAGACATAAAGTACAATTGCGAAAATTTTGTTACTAAGATAGATACTGAAAATTATATTTTAATTGATCATATCTTCGAAAGTAAAGTTACAGAAATCGTTATCGCTGGTACTATTCCAAATAATAAATCACTATTATTGATCGCGTAGATGTCCCCTCTCCCTTGGTAATATAATCTTACATATAATATAAGTAACTGACGATGACCCTTTTTTACTTTTAATTTCATGAAAAGAAATAGTAGTTTTGTAATTTTAATTATACAATACAATTTAAATGTGTACTTAACAAAATACTTAATTAGACGCATAATTTGACCGTCACAATTTATTGCAACGTTGTACAGTTATCGTTTAATCTTGAGGAATATAGTAGCAAAGTCGGTAAATATGAAAAGCTCAATAATTTCCCAACATTTTCATATAATCGAGCGATAAATAAATGTTTTAATTACATCACGCACTAAAAACGTTTGCCGCCCTCGTCAGAAAAACCCGTGGCGCTAATCGCGATAAGATAAAACAATAACATTTGTCGTTTCGATATTGTTTGCTCGCTAAGATTTGTGAATGATAATTTATACAACGCGTTCAGATTCCGATTTAATTTTCTTGTCTCAATATTGCGATAATTCAACAGATCATTAAAATACGCGCAGAATTAGTTTGCTCTATTTATTTTTTAATTTCAACCAAATTTTTAAAGAATTATTTTTTTCTGTACTAAATATGTTAACCATCGTCACAGTTATTGTAACTAATTAATGGACTTGAAATAACTATTTTAATTCTTTAAACTACTAATACAATTCGAGAATTGTTTACAATTTGTCTCTTATATTAACTAAAATATCTGCAAAAGATTTAAAAATTTAAACTTGAAAGTAGTAAAAATAACTACTGTTTTAGTTAAATAAATTGTATCGGCTTAGTTAATTTCAATATTTTTATTATTTAATATATCATTATTTTCGTATGTCGTAATAAATAAAATTAACTTCATTCTTAGTTATGAAGCCGATTTTGATAATATAATATGAAAAAATTAAATAAAAGAAAAGAAAGAGAAAGGAAAGAGAGAAAAAAAGAAGAGAAGAGAAAAGAAAAGAGAAGAGAAAAGAAGAGAAAAGAAAAGAGAAAAGAAGAGAAAAGAAGAAAAAAGAAGAGAAAAGAGAAGAGAAAAGAAGAGAAAAGAAGAGAAAAGAAGAGAAAAGAAAAAAGAAGATAAGAAAAGAAAAGAAAAGAAAGAGAAAAGAAAGAGAAGAAAAGAAGGGAAGAGAAAAGAAAGAGAAGAAAAGAAGAGAAGAGAAAAGAAAAGAAAAGAGAAAATAAAATAAAAGAGAAGAGAAAAGAAAAGAGAAGAGAAAAGAAAAGAGAAGAAAAGAGAAGAGAAAAGAAGAGAAAATAAAAGAGAAGAGAAGAGAAAAGAAGAGAAAAGATAAGAAAAGAAAAGAAAAGAGAAGAAAAGAAAGAGAAAAGAAAGAGAAGAAAAGAAGAGAAGAGAAAAGAAAGAGAAGAAAAGAAGGGAAGAGAAAAGAAAGAGAAGAAAAGAAGGGAAGAGAAAAGAAAGAGAAGAAAAGAAGAGAAGAGAAAAGAAAAGAAAAGAGAAGAGAAAATAAAAGAGAAGAGAAAAGAAGAGAAAAGAAAAGAAAAGAGAAGAGAAAATAAAAGAGAAGAGAAAAGAAGAGAAAAGAGAAGAGAAAAGAAGAGAAAAGAGAAGAGAAGAAAAGAGAAAAGAAAAAAGAAGAGAAACAAAAATTCACTGAGATATTTTACTGTCGCAAGATTCTAAATTTTGTTACATTTCATTAATTCCTAAAATCTAAACAATCGAACGTGATAAATCACCCGCAATTAAACGATTATATAAGTGTGTGAAAGATCATTTAATACAAGTATTATTTTACGATTCAAACAGTTATTGGCAATTGAAGTGCAGCCATCTATCGGGAAACATTACACTAATGTACACCAATTATGAACATAACCTCGATATTAGAAAATTAATTAAAAGGGATGTAGCACTTTTTTGATGATTAACAGATTATTTTTTCCTCTATTTTTTAAAATGAGTGAAAGTTGGCTTTAATAGATTGTGATATATTAACTAACAATCTGATTAGTTCCTTTAATTTTTTTATAGCTAATAAATATAATTCATTTCAGTCGTTGGATTACATTATTTTCTTAAAATTATGATTAATCCTTACTTTAAAATAATGATTAATATTTTAAACCCTAGTTTAATAATTTGAAAATGTTTATTGTACCCTAAACGTAATAAACAAAACCATACATTCACTTGACCAGAAGTAAGTCGAATTAGTTAACCTAATTACTACTACTTAACTAAGTACAACTTCACTCCTCCAAAAACCTACCATAACACAGTATAAAAATGCCTCTTTTTACCGTTTATTGCCTAATTTCCAATTGGCATTTATCTTCTCTTAAAACTAAATATTCCATCAATTTAGAACCGTTAATGACTACGTAATTTGCAGTTTCAAATACTCTATGTAGTTTATTTATGTGCAATACATAAAATTAAATATCTTTTTCTATTTAGTGTATTAAGAACACGGAGAGAAAAATTTCGATAGACATTGTTTTATGTAATTTTTAAATTACACTGTTTTTGGTTTTGATTTGGTTCATTGAGTTTGAGATTAGCAAATATAATAGTAACTATAGGAATACAAGCTAACGTTAACACACCTACATTGCGTGGCTTATGACGTACAGGTGAGTACCGAAGGAGGCAGATGGCGCTGTCTCTTGTATTTTCTCGCAAGCGACACGATTTTCTGACAATCAGTGACAAAAATTCCCTCTGGAAATATACACTCACTGGATTCATACTAACGTTACACATTACTTACCTACATTATTGTGGGGACATTTATAAGAAAATATAATTGAATAAACAAAAAAATCTATTTCGACTAAATGTTTATTATGTACATAAAAAATAACTCCTTAATGCTTTCAAGAGTAGCTTACTTCGTTACTCTATAAAGAGTGATATTTCACTCCAGGACATTTAGATAATCTAGGTCATTTTTTTCAGAACACTAAAGAGGGAGAGATGAAAGAAAATTAAAAATCTCTCTTGAATTAGTTAGATTCGGTTAATGAACTCCTTTAACGAGTGTTTGCAAGTGTATCGGACTTACACGCGATTCAAAACACGTGCACTTCCTTCTGATAAGTTTCCGACGAGACTTGCTGGCATACGGAGTAATACAAAGGGGCATGCATGTGCAGTTTTTCTCTCTTTCTCATTTTCTGAATGATTCATATACTAGAGCCATGCCATTTCCGAGACCGACAAGGACAATAAAAGAAAAAGCGTTTGTCATCGGCCACAAGTAGGTCTGATATTGTTTTAATCCAATTCCAAGTCGAATTGGAGTAATGATCTCAAAATTGAAATTATCGCTTCTAACGCTTGAACGTTTTGCAGCATTAGTAAATTATGTTGTTTAGTACGTCTACCAAGTAAATAGGTTGATTGCACGATAATTTTTTATAAATTAATGGGAGTAAATGGCATATTATGTACAGACTTTCCTAGAATTGTTTGTTTTTAATCCAGTGTTATTCCCATTGTTTCTGTTGCCAATACTAAATTTATACACCCAAGATTTGTTATTAAGTAAGTAGTCAATAAGGGCATTTTTTAACAGGTGATACGATTTTGTATTTAAGAATTACTTGGGCGCCTTCGAGGATACAAATTCATAAATTTTCTTGACTTTTCTAAACTGCATTATTTTGATAAATCTATGTTTAATTCACAATTACATTATTTAATTAAAAATTATTTATAGATTCCAATGTTTTTAATTTATTATAAAAAAAGTGGCGCGCTCAGGAATCGAACCCTGTAAATCAGGCTCTAATCGATTCCTTCCATTACGTGACTGCAACAACTCTTCTCGCTAAATACAAGAATAATGATTATTAGATATCGTGTTTCAAATAAAATTTTGCTGTTGTCCATAAGATAAAAAAACGTTCTGTCGTCAAAAATGTTTAATTTCAAATTATATACATGAGACATTCCGTGATACTTTTCATATTTAGGGAATTATACATGAAGATGATTAATTTAGTTATTGATGAACAAAACATTTTTTTTATACAGTGGATTATGTTAATGTTCATTTCTTTATATTGGTAACACGCGTTAAGTTGTTACATGACTTAATAGTTTGCAATTGATTTTTGGTCTTTGCACCTCTTAAAACAACGAAAACAACTTTGCATTTGAGGGGACAATAAACAAAATATTTTGTTATAGATCAAATATTAAAAGTATCGCGGAATTAGTCTCATATCTTACTGGATATTATCGAAATAAAATAAAATGTAAATGCGGCTATATTGAAATAAAAATAAAAAACAGAAAATAAACAAGATGAAATTAAAATTTCTTGTTAAGTGTTGGAAAATGTTCGACAATGTGAAAAGCTTAGAATCTCACTATTTATATCATGAACTTCATTCATTTTTAGTATTTTATTATTCAGGCAATAAAACGTGAGTGGAGTCGTAAAACTCACAATGTATCCCATTCACGATTATAAGGAACTCGCGAAACATTGAGGTAAGTTGAAATAAAAATTTCTGGAAAACTTTTAATGAAATATAAAATAAAAATAATAAATGAATCATAAGTAAAATTTAATACATAAGAGATAGAAATGTTTTTGTTTATATACAGTTTTTACAATTCTATTGATCTATATTAATTAATAATGCTGTCTGTATTATATTCTCTTTTTTAAGGTAAAAAATCTTTGCGAGGTAAAAATTGTGTTTCAGCTATAAAATTGTCTAAAAATGTCATTAATTTTGTCTCCACTATCAAAATATTGTTGACAAAAAGTTGGCACATCCTTTGATGATGATTTGAGGAAGTTGCAAACAAAAAATGATTATAATTTTTTCTTGAATGTACCAACATTTTTTCAGAATTTGTTTTAAAGGTACAACATTTTTTTAAAATTGAAATATATAAAAATTTCATTTTTTGTTTGCAACATTTTTTTAAAATGGAAATATATATATATATATATTTATTTGAATTTAAAAAAAATGTTTCACTTTTACAATAAATTCTGAAAAAATGTTGGTACATTCAATAAAAAATTATAATCATTTTTTGTTTGCAACTTCCTCAAATCATCATCAAAGGATGTACCAACTTTTTGTCAACAATATTCTGATAGTGGAGAAAAAATTAATGACATTTTTAGACAATTTTACAATTTTTCTCAAATTATCGTTTACAAAATCTGGAAAAATGTCAGAATTTGGTTCAAACATTTTGTTCTTTTCATTTCTTTTTAAATTCATAGTTTTTGAGTTACATCGTCCAGAAATTGTTCAAAGAAATGTTGAATGGGAACATCATTTCGAGGTCATTGAAGCAAAGTTGACTATAAACGCATTTGCTAAAAATTTAAATATTTTCTTCGCTTTTCTTCATAGTTTGAATATAATCCCACTACGCTGATATTTGGAAAACGATTGATAAGAATAAAATTTCATAATTTTTTGTAATTTTTTCAAATTTGGTGCCATATTGAAATTCCTGACTGAAACCCAATTTTAACATCAGAATCTTGAAGAGCGCCATCGAAAATAATAGGATACATATATTTGAAGCCAAATACCAGTGAAATCAAAATTCAAGTGACAACAATGTAATTCCCGGCGTAAATGGATTATAAAACCTATTTTCTCATGGAGCTAAAATAGTAAGTTTTCGATACAAGTGCATACAAGTTTTTTCCGTGAGATTAGTTGGACAGCCGCACTTTACGCACACTGCATCAAAAAATCTATATTTTGAAATCTGTTTTTCTGTAAATTTCAAAATTGTACGTGGAAAATAAGACTTCCCTATTCTTCTAAATAGCATTTCAACAAATCATTTTTTATTATTCTTACTCTGATTGAAAAGAGAATATTTTTATTATCGAAATTTCAACTTTAAAATCTTATATGCATTGCATTTGCATTTAAAATTGTTAGGGTTCCATCTTCCAACTTACATAATCAGTACGGCAGCAGTTTATTTGAAAACAATCATTTATCATCTTTCGACATATCTCCTTATGTCTGGATTATAGAAATCAATTCAAATGAAATGTATAAAATATTTAAAAATTGAGTCTTTTATCGATTTATTAATGATAACTACGGAATCATTGTGATACTTTTTCTTGAAAATAACATGGAATAAATTTACAATGCCCCTGAGATAGAAATGTTTAGTTTCCTACTGCACAATAACAACGAAAGTATCATATTTATTGTCTGACTAATTCAGCAAAGATAAAGTGCTTATTGCAGAAGGCAATAAAAGTGCATGTGTAGCGAAAATGCGAAACATAAAATCAAAATCGAAATATCTTCCGTCGAGAAACCGTTATGAGAATCGCATGCGAAAATAACTCGTAGGAAATCCTGACACAATAAAACGAAAACAGTGTATAATCAGATCGTTGTAGTAATTACAGATTAAGTTTCTCCTCTCATCGACGATCGATTATCTCTGGTAAGAGCCAATTGGATTTCGACCAAGGTGCATCCTCTGCAATTTATCGTATGCACCTTGAGAATCGAAAGTTTATTTCTAATCGCACCCGATGACCTACCTATAGACGTGCATTTTCCTGTTACTATCATTTACATTCTTCGTTTCATGAATGATTGTTAACGACTATGCAGGCGCTGCTGATGAGGAAATCGAACGAGTTACTTTTTCGGAAAAAATAAATGAATTTTTACAAATTTATTACAACAAACAGAAATATTTTTGAAACGTCAAGTACCATGAAAATCTAATTCCCCATCAAAATGTTTCAATTCGAAAATTTCCCCGAATAATAAAAATTTATAAAAGTCATCTTTTTAGACAAGTCAGAACGTAAGTTGCATGAGTTAACGACCTAACAAAATTATTTTTAGAACTGAATAAATTTAATTTATTAAAAAAAAATGTGTCCCGTTCACGAATCGAACCCTGTAAATCTGGCTCGTAATCAACTCCTTCCATAACGTGAGTACAATAAATCATGATTATTGGATATCGAGTTTCAATTTAAAAAAAAAATATAAAAGTTTTAGTGACGGTTTCAAAAAAAAAAAAGAAATCAAATTTCACTGTTGACCATAATCGCAAATAAGTTTTCCGATTTTTTTCTTTAGGTTACGACTACTACATATTTTCAGGTAAGGCATAACTAACTTTCTATTAGGAGCTTTTAATTACTGCTTGTTGATTTAAACAGTACTTTGTAATAAAAATCCTTAAAGAGCAGTCTAAACCGAAAGATTTTAGGTTTACTTATGTTATTTAGTTTACGTTTGAGCCTTAAAAAGTTATTAATCCTACACAAATCACTGCTAGTATTTAACTGTGTATCTTAGTGGTCTATTCGAAATTACATGTTTTTGTTTATGCTAAAATTACGGGAACATATCATGATTATATATATATTACGATTGATCTACACAAATAAAGGTCAATCATATAATTTTTATTATGGAATCAAATGGTGGCTATAACCTTGAATTTGACCTTGCGTGTCATTTTCAATTTTAAATTCTTAATTAAAAACACATTTTTCATATAGTCAATTAAAAGATCGAGAAATTTGTCATCCATATAAGCATCGAATATGGATCGAGTCAAAGTATCATTGAACCACTAATTACATGACCTTGACGCTACTTGACTATAATCAACAGGCTATATATATTCAGATCGTGTCAATACTCTCGATTACATTTAATAATTCTAATAATATTATGTAACCTAATTTGACCTTTATTTAACCCTTAGGGGTCAATGTTACCCTCTAACTTGATGACTGCATTTGTTAGTAAAATGTTCCGCCTCTTCAATTTTCGATTGAAAAAACTATGTGTTTCTATTTAAGTTAAATTTGACCCCGAATCGTCCTTGAATATGTCAGCCAAGGTCAAGTTCAAGGTCATCATTCGATTCCTTGTTGAAATTTGAGAATTGACCTTCATCTTTTGAGGTGTATTGTTGACATGAATATCAAAAGATTCCATGTTTTTTTTACCTTATGGTTGAATGTATATACAAATGACCCAACAACTTTCGAGAGGAATGCATTACGAGAAAAAAAAGGTTTTAAACCTAAATCTTTGAATGTTTTCTCTACGCTGTTCAATCGTAGCTTTAGATTTGACCTTGAACGTCATTTATAGCCAAATTCATTATGTGTTTGGTATTGGCTCATCAGAAATATCAAATCATATTAATTCGGGTTGATTTTGCAAAGACGAGTCTGCATTGTTTCTGGAAATTTTGAAAAAAAACTATGCCACAATATGACCTTGATTACGACCTTGATCACAATCATGGTAAACTGTACGCTCGGCCAACCGAAATCAGGTTGAATTGTGGTAAATTTTATGTCATGGTCATGGTCTGTTGTAACATTTTATGCTTTTAAAATTACTTCCTATATCATATTCAAGGTTAAATCAAAGGTCACGATTAACTAGATGGGGATGAATTATAAAATTCTAAATCTTATTTCTCCAAAATACGTATAAGTAGGTAGGAATAGAATTGTATAATTTTTCCCTTCCCAATTCTACCGTGATCTTTAGTTTGACCTTCATGGTTGCATTGGAGACTATATCAAGATAATAAATTTTGTAAATGGCAGTCACATATTTTGGAAAATAATGTCTGTATCAAATAGAAATAGAAATAATCAAATACCATCTATTAAACTTTAACAAAACTGCTATTAGAAAGAACAACCTTCATTAACAAAATTAATTATTTACTTGTTCTTACTGCTACATTCAAAATACGATTACAACTCTATTGTTAATTTAATGTTAGAAATTACAAAACCTTAAATCACGTTAATTACATCAATTTAAGATTAGACTCGATAAAATTGTGAAACATGTTTTATTATTAAATAAAGATACTACAATGCATTTCAAGCCAATCCACGTAATGGAATGCAACTGTAGTCCTTCAATTGATCGCGTATACAAGAAACTTATTCGAAGAAATGTGCCACAGATCACAAAGTTGGAAGGATTAATGGAAATTAATACAACTATCGATCTCTCGTTAGTGATATCAATTTTTTTAAACCGGGGCTATTCTACGTCGATGTTGTCTTTTTGTATAATTTTTTGTTTAACGGCCTTTATCCGATTCTCGTATACTACGCACATGCACACGTGTCAACGCACGTAACGGCATGCACGTGTCTCTTTCGGATGTTGCAGCTAGCTAAACTTACATTATAAATAGCGTCAACCTGAAATTGTGTGCGATATCATTGTGCACTATATATAAGAAGGCAACAATAACTATTGGCACACTGATTATTCTAACGCACAATGTTCAATCGTTCTGAAATTAGAGAATGTTTAGAGGGTCAATGTTAGTATCGAAATATAAGAATATTTATATATTTATAGATGACGTAACACGTAACTCAAGTTTAAAACAAGAATTAAAATTGGGATCTAAACATTGCGTTACTTTATTAATGGGTTAGTACGACACCTAGTGGCGCACCAAGGAACTCCAATTCAATTTCAATAAAACACATTTGTATATAAAATATTACCACTGCGTTGAATAATTTCAGTGCATTCATTTTATTGTTATGTATACGTGCAAATTGGGAAAAGTATGATAAACATTCAAAATAGCGTATATTAAAAATGTTTCGATTTTAGAAATTTAAGTTCCGAAGTCGTTATTTTTAGTATAGAATCGTTGTCTAACACTCACGATCAACAGCTTAAAAAACTCCAGGATATTAATTTATATGAACATTTAAAAAAAAACGCTAAATCGAACCGCTATATTGGATCGACCATTTCGAATTCTACCCTCAAATTTATTAGTAGCGTCATCAATCATTTTAGGGTAGTAAGTTTCCTAGTTGTACATTAATTATTAAGGAAATTTAACTCGTATTAAACATTACAAATTGATAACTGTTAACAATTATTCAAAATTCAGGACTGTAAATATTTATGCAATAATATGTGATCTTTAACCTTCATTTTCCTATTTTATAGTTGCTTTAAAGTTAAGATGATCATAAGTATCAACAAACATGTTACATAAATATAATCGTGTTTAAGATAGCATTAATAATACTATTGATTTCTAATACAGCTAGTGTTATTGTTTACTGCAAAATGTAGAAATCCTACAAATCTCGGATGATAAAATTTTTTTCTTTAAATTTGAGGCTTGACGAAACAAGCTTTTTGTTATTGTATACGCTTTTTCATGTCATATCACATTGTAAAAACACTACGTCCTAAAAATTAATCACCATTATATAAACCAATATTATATAATGTTATATAAAATTATTAAAATGTATAATAATATTATATCAAATTTTTATAATATAATAAATAAAGGTACATAAAATATCGCATTAAATTTTCAGATGTTACGTTCCATTTGCAATTTGTATTATTTGTCGAATGACATTAAACATTCCTCGTGTTTCTTAAATATAGTTTGTCGACCGTAGTAAAATTCATATACAGTAGAGTCCCGGTATATTTGCGTCTCGCTATATTTACGTCCCAACATATTTGCCGCGTTCCGTCTCGTTATATTTGTCTGTCGCCGCTCTCCTTTTCCCCCACCTTGCGCGCTGGGGCCTCAGGAAGGGCCTGCAGTGACGTCACGAACGTAACGCGACTTAGGAGGGTGGGGGAAGCGGCATTCCCCTTCTTCTGACAAATATAAGGAGACGGGAGAGGAAGGCGAGGAACCGACCGAGCAAGTATATACCAGGACTCTACTGTACGATGTTATGCTGCGTATTAAAATACAGTGCAACCCCTAGAGTTGACCTCCATTGGCACGTGACTTAAAGCAGTCCCGAATGTGTGTAAATACAGTGACGGATATAAAAATCGTTCGTGTAGGGGATAAAAACACGGTCAATTAAAGATGGAGCAGTGGAGGGGAATCAGTAGGAGAGGGACCAACTCGAGGAGTTGCGCTGTACACTCTGTATTAGTAATATCGACAGTTTACTGTGATATTTTAATATGTATTTAGGCATTTTTTTTAGTTTGAATAAAATCACCCTAACCTCTAAAAAATGTCAAATTCTGATCTTGTGGAACATATTTACTAATAAACCCGAAAAAAATCGCATTACGAACTTCATATAGAGAATTACTATGTTTAATAGTAATTATTAATTTGTAATTTTGTGGTATTGTTGTCATTTTACGGCACGTTTCGACATGTAAAACTTTGGATATTTTATGTTTTTTGGTTTACATATTCTGGAAAATTAATTCGCTTTATTGGTAACTTTTAATACAAGAACTGGAATTTAATTTAAATACTTCAGTATTATAATGGCAATAAATAATTATACTTCATTCTATTTACCGATTATTTATCCACTTAATCATATAGAAAATAAACTGAAAACAATTTAGAATTACCCAAATTACAAATCAGCGTCGTTTTGTTACAGGAAATCCCTTCAGCAATTTTTCTAAAAATCAATTACAAAATTTATAGCTAAAAGTCGACTATAATTAATGTATCAATAGGATTGTCAATCTTTACTACAAAGATAAAAATAATTGAAACTCGTTACAGCCGTGAGGAACAAAGCGAATTAGGGAAAATTAATGGTCTTGAAGACATGGAAAGACACTTAACAAATGAGAAGACGAGTTGCAAGTGTGGTTATTTGGAACATTAGCAAATCAAAACAACCTGAAACGTGAGCTCCGACATTCAGAAATTGACAACAAAGTGAAATTATGTCATCGAATAGTGTTCCAAAAAAATATGATAATGAAATTCTTATTTCTCGTGTTATGAATTTAAGTAATTTTACGATTTCATTTCTCGACCGTTGAAATACATTTTTAGGTCTACCTTTTCAACAATCTTAGAAAAGCTTAAAAGAATGATTATTAAATGAATAAAAACAGAAAAGTTAACAAAAGTTTATCTGTGTAAAGACGTCCAAGAGAACTTTTGGCTGTACCAAAATTTCACAGAATATTATAAACTTTTTGGTCACTTTTATAAACTGTATTTATTTATTTTGCTTTCATGCACAAATGTTCCAGGATGATTTGTTTACATTTTCTGAAGATGTGTAATAATTCAACCAAAAAGTTTTTATTATCTAATGACCGATTACATCCACGATTATTTTTAGGGGCTATCCATAAATACCGTAACGCATTTTTTGTTGTGTTCTGGGCCCCTCTCCCACCCCTTCTTTCCCAAATAACAGTGTTTGCCATCTCTGCATAGTAACGATTTAACGAATCGTAACGCTTTTTGTTACGTAATTTATGGGCGGCCTCTTAATTATGGATTTCTGACATCCATCTTCAAATACAATTTGCTTGATTCATAATAATCTTTAAAGATTACTTTTATTACAAATTTAGGTTAGGTATATATATTATACAAACGAAGGATAAACATATTCCTTTAAGGCTTTAATGACAAATTATTTAAATAAAAATAGATATTATTTATATACTGAATATACAAAGGGAGATAATTTGACAATAGTAGTGAAGTAAATCTTCGAATACAATGCAATAATTAAACGTTACATATAAAAATGGAATAGAAAATATATATAATAGAAATACATACAAAAAAAGCTTTGCAAGAGAAGAAAATGATTTGCAAATAGCAATTTATTACAATTATAAAAGAATGAATTTAATTAATTTATTTTCAGTACGGAAAATAAAAATCAATGAGAAAAGTTTCCTCTTCTTTTTCTTTTGTATTCCGCTTAATTGAAAGGTATAAATTAATTACATTGACGACCAGAAGGAAATCCGTGCCTCTAACAATTTGTAAACTCTTCCAACTATCTTGAATTCAATTTATTTGTAATTTAATATTGTTTTACTAAAAAAATACTTTATATATTCATTATAAAATCACAGGTTCATAAAACAAACAAAAACTATTATCATCAAACGTTTGTTAACCTATCAATTTCAAGAATTTTAAGGTCATTCATTAAAATAGGGGAATCTACAGATTATAATGAATAAGTTGTTTTTTTCTTTTTATATATTGAGTGTCTTGAAATTAATCGGTCAATGAAATTATTTTAATCGACGTTTTGAAATTTGGTAAACTTAAATAAATACTACGTCCCCGTCAAAAACACGGGTGAGATTTTTTAACGTTTCCTTTTTATTATTAATATGATAATAAAAATGGGAATTTGAATATTTTGAGACCGCCATCTTAAACACAGAAAACAAAAGGCTTCTC
The DNA here is from genome assembly GCA_030407085.1 of Trichopria drosophilae. Lineage (NCBI taxonomy): Eukaryota > Metazoa > Arthropoda > Insecta > Hymenoptera > Diapriidae > Trichopria > Trichopria drosophilae. Next base: position 115,518,003 of record CM059585.1, on the reverse strand, counting down.
TTACTTATTAGTACTTATTCTGAAGAATTCGAATAAAATGAAAAAATATATTGCATAAAAAACGTAAAACTTAAAATCATCTGTAAAAAATATTATACGCATTATTTTCACGACCCTGGTAGTCGCACTTAAATAAAAATTAACGCCATACTATAGCCAACTTGATTGCCACAAATGTGGTTCAGTTATTCATTTACATATATATTTTGCTAGAGGTTAGATTAATATAAACAAAGGTCGAGGAGGCGGGGCCTAAGGTGTGAACCACGTGTCACTAGTTGGGGCTCCGCCTACTAGACCCCTCGCCTATTATTTTAATCTCTTCATGATGTTATGAGTTTTCTGACGACAGGACGAAGAAAATGCGACCGACCTCTCTTATAGAAAATTTCATGTCCTACATTTTTTTTCTCAACATTTTTTCGTTAAATTTGTATGTTTGAAATAAATTACAAAAAATCAACCAACTGCGCATGAATTGTATTCAAGTCGGAAACTTTAATATATCCAAGTAGAAATATATTAAATAAAATATCAAACAGATTTTTTAAAAAGTTTAAAAGCTTTACCTTATTTTATTGTAAAGTATTTATGAGAAATGATAAAAGTTTTAATATACTCGGCAGAAAGAGATTAGAAGATTTAATCACAGTTTAAAACTTTACTCGATATCGATATTAGTTTGCCATTTATTACTTTCTACAATTTTTATCGTTATTAGTAATAAATTATTTAAAATCTTACACATAAGTTCCTTATGTATAATTACATTTATTTTTTTTCTATTTATAAGAAATTCACGATTATTAACGATGCAATAATTTAATAAAACATCTCTGTTCTTAGACTCACTTTCATGGAATTATTATGTAATATACTAAATTCATAAATTATGTCAACAATAATTAGCATCGTGACTATTCGCTACTACTAGATATCATTCTACGAATTGAAATTTTCACGCCTTACAGGAAATTATCTTATTATTTGTTTTCTTTGAAATATAATTGAATCATTCAAATTTAAGTCAAAATTTAATTTACTAAATAATGGCGACCAATCGTTTACTGTTTACCGTATGGTGAGAATTTAATGAAGAAGTGTGTCGATTTTCGTAAATATAACAAGCTATTTTTAGTCAATCCAGGTATATATAAATACGCGTTTCCGTCCCTTTTTTGAATCAAGAGCAAATCGTTTTCCGGGAAAGGTCAAAATCTCTTGGGCAAAGCATTTACAGGTAAAAATAACCGCGCGAATGAATTGATTGTTATTTTTCAATTTCTTTGCAAGATAGTAAAAAAATATGTAAACAGAATATATGTACACAAATGAATTACATTATCTTGTGTTATTCAATTTTGTACATTTTTTTCTCTTTAAATTTTGTATTATCATAATCACTTTTTTTTAAAAATGAGTTGAAACTAAGAAGTGAGGTGGTCAAATTTCCTTAGAAATGATTCAGTGCAGCTATTGATCAGTTTATTAAATTACAAAAATAAATGCAATAAAAAATGTTACATTTTCGGGATTACTTAAAAATAACTCTTGAAGACGAGTTCTTGTCATCTCCAAGAGGTCTTACGACTTTTTCTCGGTAACACAATCTGTAGTTTTGAAATCTGAGTTTCTTTTAAAGACGCTAGGTGGCGCTCGAATACACAAAATGAACTCGCAAGAGTTGCACTTCGTATAACAAGTGACGGGCGAAAACTATAATGAAAGAATGAGCATAAGACAAGAAGAAACATACATTATAGTTTTTTATTATTATTTATAAAAACTCGCATAAAAAACAGAACTCATTCCAAACTCGTTATATTTGAGAGTACTCATAAAGCCCTTAAAATCGATAAATAGTTATTTTTAAAGATCACTTTAAGAGATCTTAAAGAGCTCGTAAAGATGTATTTTTGTTATTTAACAACAAATTTTTCATCTAAAATTAATTTCCATTAAAAATATTTACTATAATTCTAAAATTTGTGGTTAATTTATTTTAGAATCAAATTGAGTTCTCTACTTGATTACATACAAAATATTTAATTACTTGGAACACGATGGGATATAAATCTCCCTGCATACCTCAGCATCTGACGAACGAGCTTGGCTGAATACTACTTGCCTTACGACTCGACCTCAAGAATTAATCTTGTTGCATATATTGTTATTGCTGATGCAGCTATCAAATTCAACGGTCTACGTTCAGAGATTTTCCATTTTATTATGGGATATCTCGCGAGTCGTAAAAACGTTTGTACAGATATACCTCATATTTATTTCTTGTTGTTTCAAGACGCCAGATGGAGTATCCAGCCAATGCAAACTATTAAAAGTCGTCTTTGTAACTTCAATGGATTGCATACGATAAATTTAGTAGAACAAGGAATCTCGATAAAATTCGAATCAGTGGAAACTGCAATGAAGTGGTGTTGACCAGGTCAATGTACGAAATCAATTGACAAATATTTAATTTAGTTGCTTCTGATCCCATTTTTTAAAAATAATTGAAAAGAGAAATTTCTAATTTATTTAATGGGCAGGATCCTTTGAGTCTCGATTTTCTTAATTTGTACAAAATTATCCCTGTTTCCTGAAATGAAGTTTGATTAACCAGGTTCTACAATGAAATAAGTCCGTTATAACCGTCACGTTAATCAGCTTTACGTGAAAGTCTTAAGTAACGTGTTTCAGCCTTCCTGTTCTGAAATTAATCACTGTAATTCAATTTCAGTACATCGAGCACAGAAATACTTAAAAACGTATGTCTAAAAAATCGAAACCCTACGATATAAATACGTAATTAATATTTGAATAAACGCAAAAGTTATTCTGTGTGTCATCTTGAGACCGAAATAGCAAAAAGATATGTTCATGATCACTTTTTAAAAAGTCATTTTAGGTACTACTCAGAAGAAGCTCTTTAAGAAGACTTATGCGTCGATGTTAAGAGATCTTCAAGACCTTTTAAATACAAAATCTTCAATGAAGTAAGTAAATAACACTTGTGAAGCAATGTTGACCACTTCCAAACAAAATTTTGGTTAAAATTGGGTTACCAAAAAAAAGAAGATTCAATTGAAGATCTGATGAATATATGATCCCTTCGAGATTACCATTTTAAGCCAGCATAAATTCGCTCTTTTTAGTAACTTGTTTTTATTTTAAATTGTCTCGCTTGAGACCTCTTCAGGAGGTCTTTATGAAGATACATTCAAAATTCGAAAGACCGCTTCAGAGATATATGCTGTTTCAGTTAATATAATGAACCTTTGCATGGATTCTGGTAATTGAACAGTTATGCATTTTAGGAAACCGTAAAGCGCAGATAAAACAGTGTAGGACGTACATGATATAATAAGAGAGGTATAGCCAGGCGCATATTGGAGAAGGGGAAAGACCAATTTAGATCAACGATGATTGGTTGCTTCTACATCTCTCTTATTATAACATGTTCCAACCCTGCCTCAACCGGTCAAGTTAGATCAACGCCTATTGGTTGCTTCTGCGCAACCATGAAGTTGCTGTACCTTTCTTCTATGTATGGGTTTGACATAAGGTTTCAAATACAGGTTATGTAATACATTTTGGACACAATTTTATATGTAAATTGTTGCGTTGTTATGGAAGTGCATTTTGAAAATATACTGTGTTCTAGCCATCTTCATTTACTTTTGTCTTGTTCTCTTTGTAGTTGTAAGTAAGTACGTTTGAGGTCGCTCGTAATCATCTACACTAAAATTGGATATTAATTAATTTGCTACACTTCAGCCTTTATGGAATACAATAAAAAGTTTTATAGATACAATAAAAAAAAATTAGATACAATAAAAAGTCTTCTTTTATAATTAATAGATAGATTACGTATTTTATTAATTACATTTTCAACGAGGATATTTTTTGTTTATTTCCGAATGGAAATTCCGGGTTTCTATTGGGTATTTAATAAAATGTCACAATGTGTTGAGAAAGGTCTTGAATAGTAATGCAATTGGCATTTAGCAGATGACGCTGTCTATATTTATTTCGAGACAAAAACTACCAATTTTTCATTGTTCGATTTATTTCAGCATTAAAGAAATATAAAACGTTTTATTTATAAATTGTATATTTTTTAAATTTGAATTCCTCAAAAACGACTCTTTAAGTCATGAAAAGTTGATGGCTAATTTTGAATTAAAATCAAATTTATTTGTCAAATTCAACGATTTTATTTTAGTAACAACATTTTTAAAGAATGGGATTACTAAGTTACAGATTAATATAATTTGATTAATATATTAGCATTTTTTATTTATTAGCTACAATTAGCTAAAATCATTAGTAATTCAATTAGTTGTCGACTTTTCACTTCTCCTTTGTAGTTTATGACTAATTCAGATTTGGTCTACAATGATCTTTTAAGAACTTTTGAAAAAATAATAAGAATTTAACTTATTTGGGCAAAAGTAACATACTTGATTGAGTGAAAGTCAACTTTTTTGCGCGTGTTACGGACAGAATCGATGTTGTATCAACTGCAGTACTCGGCGTAGGTTTTTTCAAAAAGAGGTGGTTTTACCTACGCCATTGCACCAGTTGTTAACAGAGTAAAATGTTCAGTCTTGTTTATTCTATCATATTTGTACATATATTTATGGATAGAACACATAAAAAATGTTTTGAACCCATAATAGAAAGAAATATAAGAAATGTGGAGGGAACCCGAAACCTCCCGAATGCTTCCGATTTATATGAATCGGAATTCAGCAGTATTCAGTCAGCCAATTAGAACAAATCTTGTTCAAACTTTGTCACCGATCGGATAAATTCGGAAATATCCATCGTTTTATTATTTTTCTTCCTGTCTGAGAAATACGATTAACTATAATTTTATATAAATACTATTTTTGGTATATGTTGTGGGTTCTTTCATTTGAACGTTCTTTAAAAAAATATTTTTAATAATATAATACGGTGATAATTAAGATATTTATGTCACTGTGATATCGTAAGACATTAAGACTTTGTCCAGATTAAAAGTTATTTAGCCCGTATGACTCCGGAATTCTAAAAATTGATATAAATATTATAAAGCGATAGAAACTTTTTAATGTTTTATCATTAAAAAGCAAACGAAGAAAAATATTTAAATAAATAAATTTTTGCTTTTCATTTAAGAAAATATTTAACTAAATTAATAATCCTCGAAATTTTGTCTAAAACAATATTTCGCATAATGAAACTAAGAGATACTAAAAACAACATCTTTTTTTCAATGATTTCAATCCTACGAGATTTTCAATGTCAACTTTTCCCCTTAAATTCAATCGCGATAAAGAAAATTCATCCACTTAACTGTCCTCGAAAATCATAATTTCGTAATACTATTACTAATCATTTCTACGGTTTCTTATTTTATCAGTTCAATACAAAAATTGTAAGCAGACTAAAAAAATAATGACTTTTCAATTACACCGAATCGACTAAAACATAAAGAATCAATTATTAAATTTCAATGTACTGACTCGACGACGTATTATCACATTCGTACACTATCTTAATGACAATAAATGAGTAATATTTATTAAATGGAAAAACGCGAGACAATATTCAATTATCCGTGCCAGAACGATTTTCGTCGTTAATCGAATTTTCCGATTAAGAACTCGAGTCGAATTATTTCTTCATCTATACTAAAGTTCCACGTTATGTAAAGACGGAATACCTAATTTGATGACCGATATTTTTTATCGTTCTTCCACGAGTGTTCCAATTTTGTCTATTGATACGCGATTAGTCGATTGCAGAAATCGTAAACGGATTTTATAACCCGATTGCTTGACATTAATATTGATTTTGTTTCATTTCAACTCAACATGTACTTTGTAATTAATTTATTATGTATATTTACATAACGTCGCCGGTTTATAAATCATATGAAATTTAATGCGGAAAGTACAATATATAATAATTTACTTGAAATTTGGTGAAAGTTGTTAGCATATTAAAATACGCTCAATATTTAATGGTATATTGTGTGTTAAATATTACGTAGCTGGGTGTAATAAACAACCTAACATTATTTTGAAAGAGAAAGGTCGGTAACATTTTATTTGTTCCCAAAAATTTCAAACAATTATAATATGAAAAAAAAATTAAAAGAAAGGGACAAATAAATCAAAGAATTAATCCATATAGGTATTACCAATAAGGTATTACAGAAAAAGAAAATGGAGAAGGGAAAGGTTCAAAATAATATTATTTAAAAAGGAGAAATTAATGTAAATGCTAACGTTTAATACAATTAAAAAATGTATAAAATCTCACAATGATATACACATTAACGCAATTAATAAAGACTGTACAAAATATACAAAAAAAAAGAGAAGGGACGTAATGTACATCGTTAAGTTTAGTAGAGTCCAATAAATATATGAATACTAATAATATATATATATTAATAAAATTAATAAGATAAATAAAAAAATATGAAAGGAATACAGAAATGTTAGTGTTTGATGATTATTATAAAGGTGAAAGCAATACGCATATCTAATACCGATTATTATACTTAAAAATAACAATACGAAAAAACCTAACCTTAATTACTAAACAAAATAATCAACGCACTTCTAACAATGTAATTAACATAATTAATAGTATTACTGAAAATAATCAAATAATAGAAAAGCGGGAAAGAGAGAGAAAGAGAGAGAGAGAGAGAGAGAGAGAGAAAATAATTTTTCCAAACAAATTTTCTTTCAAACTTCAACAAAAATAATTCAGAAACGATTAAATAAAATAATAAATAAAATAAAATAAAACCTTTCACTTTATCAATTAAACAATTTTAAAAATAAACTTGAAATTAAAATTTTGGTCGAATGAATTCTCAGAAACGAGTTGCGTTATGTGCCGATGACAATACCTCTAACCTAAAATTGTATCCCGGGACTTTAAACTACAAAGAAGTTAGTGGACAAAAGATCTGAACAATGCGCTAATCTCTCGCCCTCTAGTTCCCTTCGTAAAAACTTCTCGCAGAATGAGAAAGGGACATCGCTTAAAAGGGCTATTGAATAAATTATTTTTGAAAAGAAAGGAACTCACCGACGACATGAACCATGAAGGAGGCAAAGACGACGAACCAACCCCAACCTCCGTCAGGAGGTGGCGGTTGTCCCGCTGGTGCATTTTCGAGCCTTTTTTTGGATTTAACATCGTTGTCTTCCCTCTTGTTTTCCCTGCCATTCTCCATCTTGGAGTCATCGATCGTGTGCGCCATAATCCGGGGATGCGATTTCCAAAATTCCAGGAAACGAAAACCACCACGAACACTCCGATATCCTCACCTACGACGTCGTCGCATTCGGCCTTGAGTCACTGTCCGAAACAATTTTTGAAATTGCCGCCTTTCGAAATTTCGCGCGCGCCCCGAATGATGGGTAGACGGGGGGAATGCAAAAAGAGGGAACGACGGAACGCGGGAGAAAGACGAGAGCGGGAAAATCGCGAAGAGAGGAAGTGTGCGCGATAACGGTTTCCGGTTCGATATATTCATACAGAGAAAATGAAAAGTTTTCGTAATTTGTGGGAAGCGCGAGACGATCGACCGCTGTCGACCGGTCGTTTCCGTGGGCGCCGACGGACTGAGCGCGCACGTTGCCGCGCGATTTCTACTCCTTGGGAAAAAGTCCCGCGTATCTGGAAACACGTGCAGTAGAGCAATTAACGCGGTAGTGTATGTACGTATTAAGTATAGCTGTGTATTAGTTCGGATTTCTGGCTGGAACATTCCTTTTATTCCGGTCGTCTTCGGACGGCGCATGCCCGTCGTCTAATGAGAATGCGGACAAGCTCGTCGCTGATGCTCCTCGAGGCGAAGCTGCTGCGGTTCGTCGACATTCTGCACTTGGACACGTACTTCCGCGGCGCCTACTCTTCCGTCTGAAAATTCGAAACATTCATGAAGAAATGGAATATATGTGTAAAACTCGTATATACAAATATTTGTATATGGGCATTTCCAGAAAAACTGTCATTTTTATGGTAACTGTTCAAAATTAATGTTTGCGAACATGCTAGACATTTTTTCTGTACAATTGTGTAAAATGATTCATTAATTTGTACGGAATGACTGTTAATGGCTTGTGAGCAATATAATTTTGAATTTTGTAATTCTGATATCAAATTCATATTCAGCGATCCCAAAAACATACGGAAACCAACTGCCGTTTATATCGAACGTTCGGAAGATTGGTTTGACCAACTGGTTTTTTGAAAAACATTATTTCTATGTTTGAACCGTCATATTGGATCAGCTGTTTTAAATTTTGCAATTCTGACTTCGGATTTGTGAACAGCGACCCTTAAAACCATGGGGTACATAGTTTCCAGATAGAAAAAGTTTGATTCTAACGGATAAAATCCAAAATCGCACCACTGGTATGCCGTATGCGCTAATGGGTTAAAGAGGTCGTCCTGAGCTCAATCCAAAGATGTATCCAAAAAGACCTCCTGAAGAGGTCTTAATTACGATAATCTATAAAACGAGTTCTTAAAGATGTCTTACTTAGGACTTCATAAAATCGTAATCTCGAAGAGGTCATGTGTTTGAGGTCTTAAATCTATCTCGTTTTGGACCATCTCTCTTTTAGTAAAGGGATTCCCATTATTGAGGTCTGTGTTTCTTCCAGAGACCCTAGGTGCCGATTGAATCCAAAAATGAGATCGCGCGATATTTACTTCATATGCAGACTAATAGATTATGAACTGCCCTGACCAAATAAGTGCCTTTACGATATTTAGCCAGTGTTGTCATGGTTTTGTATTATTACCATCTAATAAGGTTCTCACAGTTATTTTAAAAATATGCTGAAATGGTTGAAAATGTTTTTAAGTAAAAAATCAAGGACAAAACCGCATATAAAAAGTCAGTAATTTGAATTGTCCGAAAACGTTACGGAAACATCCAAGCTCTTCCGCAATATAAACTTACATTAACGGCTGCGGAAAGTTTTAAAATTCAAAATTATAAATTAAAACATAAGCAAGTACAAGTGTTGTTTTGTACCTTTGTGTACTAAGACAAGCAAAAATTCGCCTACAAATATTTTTTCATGTGCCAAGAGATGTCATTCATCGAAGAATATGGTTTCAAGCAGCTCGACGAACTGACATGAATGAGAAGACAACTTGCTATACATTGTATATGTCATCTGTTTGTAAAAAATCTGATAACCATGAACGTATAAATTAATTTCTAACGTAATAACAATGCTAAAATTTAAAATCAGCAACATCGTGACGTCACAAGCGCGTGAACCAATCACAGCCGTTCTCGGGTCGCATGAAAAGATTTGAAATTTTGTTTTTAACTAATTGTTGTGATGTAAATATGCAACAAATTGATAATATATTTATATCAATAAGCTTTATTGATCTTTTCAATATATATGAAAATAATTGAAATTAAAAAATTATTGGATAGCCTTATTTATAAACATACAAGCGGTCAAAAGGAACTCAAGAAAAGGTATATAAATGAATAATTAAGGTACAAAAATAGAATCTATGTCAACGCATAAGTCTTCTGAAAGATAACTTTAAGAGCTCTTTCTGATAAGTATTTAAGACATCTTACAATTTTTAAGACTTCTTAAAGAGCTCTTTAAAATGTCTTTTTGCTGTTTGGGAAGTTTTAACTTTCTTATATTTGACCGTTTTCAGCTCCAAAACATTCTGCATTCAATTGTACAGATACGATACGATGTTTCGCGCCATTACCAAACAGCCTAATTTTTATAAAATGGTGAATTTCATTCAATCCTATACACGGAAAGGAAGAAACACGACCGAGTCCTGTCTACGCAGCACTGGTTACTGCGTGGCCAGTTCGCAAATACTTTTTATTTCAACTCGCTAGAACTCGGTCAATTTTGAGAATTTTGAAACGAATAAAAAATGAAATTGTTCATTACAGTTTCCCAGATCTAGCGCAGAAAGAAAAAAATGATATATCTTAATGAATAAAAAAGTTATTAATTTTTTAATGCAGAACTGAGAAATTTGTGTTTTTATACATTCAGGCGCTTCGTTTATCGAGCGAATTTCAAGCATCCGAAAACTTTCAGCGAGAAAGTTGTTCATTAAGGTATGAACAAATTTTCTGGAAAGTTTCATCTCAATTTCATTAATAGTTTTAAAATTAATGAATGTTTAAAATAGGTAGCGGCCGACGGCCAGCGCGTCATGTGTTCCACGGCGATGCGCGCAAGGCCACAACCAACATTAAACATTCATTACTTTTAAACTATTAATGCAATGGAGATGAAACTTTCCAAAAAATTTGTTCATACCTTAATGAACAACTTTCTCGCTGAAAGTTTTCGGATGCTTGAAATTCGCTCGATAAACGAAGCGCCTGAATGTATAAAAACACAAATTTCGCAGTTCTGCATTAAAAAATTAATAACTTTTTTATTCATTAAGATATATCATTTTTTCTTTCTGCACTAGATCTGGGAAACTATAATGAACAATTTCATTTTTTATTCGTTTCAAAATTCTTAAAATTGACCGTGTTATAGCGAGTTGAAATAAAAAGTATTTGCGAACTGGCCACGCAGTAACCAGTGCTGCGTAGACAGGACTCAGTCGTGTTTCTTCCTTTCTGTGTACAAGGCTATGTATTTTATTACTCTACTCGGCCACATATAATCTGTTAGACCGACGATTTTCATTATTTTATAAACTTTAAGTGCAAATGCTAGAGAGTAAAGATAGCGAATATTCTGTAGACATTCATGAAATAAAAAAAGTTACAATATTTCTATCAACGAAGAAAATACAGAACTTCAATATATCGTATCGAGGCTTCAATCGCTTAATCCATGCTGTTGTCTTGTAGGGTTAAAATTAAAACATTCAGGCTTTTATTGCTTTATAAATATGACATTTTATCTTTAAACTTATTATAAACATTATTAAATACAAAATAGTGAAAGTACGTAGAAAGATGTTCTTTGTTATATTTACCTACTGTTTTATATTAGATTTTTATAAGTATATAATACTTTGTATCTTTTGTAACCAAAAACCGTAGATAACATAACAAAGAACATCTTCCTGCGCACTTTCGGAATGCATACTGCTGGAGAAAAATCTGGGATTTTTGGATCGCAGATTTATCCACGACTATTACTTCGGCCCTTAACCATCCTGAGTACGAATTTTTCTTTTCCCATATGGAGATAATGTAATTTGGACGTGTATACTCGTCTTTGTGCACAGGAGGGTTAAATATTAAATAGTGCTTGTACGTGGGCTTGAAAATTTAGCTTATCAATTTTTGTATGTTCGGAACAACAAACGGTACAAAAGTGTCCTCGAAAACAGTAACTGGACTGTTTCTTGCCCCGAAAACTGAAAAAATTTATTTTACTCGTAGTCAAGAAAAAATTCAGTTGACCGTTTGTTGCCGTGATCTCTTCAATTAAAAGATGGACTATGGGAATTCAGAAAAACATATTACATGAAGTTTTTTACGTATTTGAGATCATTAAGTACGAAATTAATATGAAAATTCTACTATCTAGCATTTCTCTACTTAACATGCTCGACTGCTTCTCCGAGTCTGATTCTCTGAAAAATTACTAATGCGGTCAGTGTAGACTACAATTACTGGTCGGAGAATTTCAAATGACCATAAACGGCACTGAAAATACCATGTTTTATCATCACAACGTAAAAAATACACAATATTACTTGGACACATCAAATCGCCAAATTCCCATTTGAAATATACATCCCCACTTAGCCTATCTGACAACCCTGCAATAGAGCTTCAACAAACAATTTTTCATGAAATTTAATTCCAATAATTCTTTTGAGCCAATTTAGCTGAAACTTGATCATGTATATACAGAATGTCCCTTTCAGAGCCTGAATTTCGAAAAAGGTAACAACGATATATTGTTTGACATATTGTTTTATCATACTGGTATTTTTTAAGATAAATACAAAAAATAACGCCTTTCACGGTTTTTTAAGATAGCGCATTTAATACATGCGATCGTCAAATTTTATTGCGATATCCCTCTAATCAGCCGCCAATAATACCTTATGACACGTTACACTCTTTTTGAGCGAGGCCGTTTTAAACAATTATTGTAATTTCAATTATTTATGTTTTTTCCAATTTTATTTCAAAAAAGTTGTCATCGATTTATTTAATAGCTTCGCAAAAGAACAGTAACTGTAAGAAGCACTGAATTCGTATATAATTTGATACTTAATTTAGTAGTATCATAAAAAATGGCCACTATGCGTTTCAATTAGCATTAAATCAGTTTGTTTAATCAGAAATACACGTATACCAAAAAATGACAGTTTTTCTGTAACTGCGATTCGGCAGATTTTATATGATATAACGAGCCGTTTGACTCGACCGCGAGCGGGAGAGAAGGAGAAGGAGCTAAAACAATAAATCAAGAAAAGTGACTGAGAAATTGAGAAAATCGGCGCAATAAAAAAGTGGATGGGTTCGCACATGCGAATAACTGAACCCAACCTCACCTGCCTTGGTGATCAAACGCGGGAAGACGGAGAGACCCGAGAACTCACGACGCGGCGCTCCGAGCGTATAATAATAATACTATGTATAAAAATGATGTTTATGTGAATTATGAAAATGATATTTATGAAAATGTGGATAATGATATTTGTGAAAATGTAAATGTTAATTGTGAAAATGTATATGTTAATTGTGAAAATGTTGATGTTGATACTATTTATGAAGATTATAATGTACATGTTGATTGTGAAAATGATAATCATAATAATTGTAATGATAATGGTAATAATGATATTTATGAAATTGACGTTAATGATAATGACATGAGTAATAACATTGAAAATTTTAATGAGAATACGACTGATAACGATAATGACTTTTACCAAAATGATATAAAAGATGCCGTTAATAATGATTTTGATAAGACTGACATTGATAATGAGATTCGTAAAAATGATTGTTATGAAACCGGTAATAATAGTGATTTTTATGATGAAAATTTTGATGACGGTTTTTATGAAGGAAATTATAACGATGTTGACAAAGTTCTTGATAATCATTTGTATGAAAATGACGTTGTTAATAAGTCTTATAAAAATGACGATAATAATGACGTGGTTGATGAAAAAGTGACTAATTATTTTCATGAAGTTGACAGTAATGAGTCTTATGAAGGTGATAGTTATAATGACCTTTATAAGAATGATTTTAAGAGTGACGTTCATGAAAATGATTATGGTGACGATAATTTTTGTAAGAATGTTGACAGGGACTTTTATGAATGTGATGTACATAATAATAATTATATATGGAATGATAACCAAAATTTAGAGGATAAAAATAATAAGTGTATTAAGGACGATATGATAGATGTTAATGATAATTTAAATAATGGGAGTATAATGGGTAGAGTGTGAAAAAAGATGTTTATTTATCGAAGGCCCCTAAAAAAAATAAAGAAACGAATAGGGAATAATGCCTTCCTTTTGAGTGTCCCTGCGAACAATAATATAAGGGAACTCATTACCGATCCGATTTTCGACGGGGTGTTGCACCGGAGATAAAATTAATCCTCTGCTGCAACTGGAATCCTCGTTGTCACTAAAAAAGGGAAATTGGACAAAAAACAAATGACACAATTACATTTATATTTATTTATTTTTATCGCACAGCACAAACACGACACTAAAAGCACATGGCGACCGGCGCGAACCGATTTTCTTTTCCCGTGATCGCGATCCCGAAAAAAGAAAGGGGGATGTTGTAACGAGCCGTTTGACTCGACCGCGAGCGGGAGAGAAGGAGAAAAGGAGAGAAGGAGCTAAAACAATAAATCAAGAAAAGTGACTGAGAAATTGAGAAAATCGGCGCAATAAAAAAGTGGATGGAGAGCAGAAGAAATAATGGACGCATCATCGTACGAAGAACGAACATAATGCTCCTTCTCTCCACCGAAATGCGGTATGTGTAAAATTATTATGTCGTGTAACAAAATGTTTATCTATATATCTGTTAATTTATTTGTGTATACGTATGTGAGAGTGTATGTATTGAATGTGTGTCGTGTTTAAATTATTTTACCGCGTTAAATTATTCCGTTGACGACATGACAGTTTTTATGTATAATGACTCGCATAACTTACCAACGACTCGATATTACTTTTACTTTGATGACTCTTATTCTTTATATTTGCGCTTTGACTCCGAGTGTGTTGGTATATATGTGTGGTAATTTTATTGTTATGACGAATTCAATTGTTTATAATATTCAAAGTTTTAATATATTTTAAATGAATGACTACAGACAAATATGACTACGATTTCTTTCAGCACCCAACGATTCCAATCTAATCTATAATAATTACTTATAATGATTGAGTATAATTGACTATTTTCATTTTATGTTTGGACGAGTCTAAGAGAGTTTTAATTAATTGACTCCGATTAGTTTCAATGATTATTAATATAATACAGTTGTATATTTTATATTATTTATATTGTTATATTATATTATCTACATCTTGTTTTAAGCACAATGGATCCGGATCTTCAGGACTGCGGATATTGGAAACTTTGTCATTTTAGGCCCTGATGAAAAGATTATTCATCTGGTAGGTAAATTACCCAGTCAATGAATCAGAAGAAAGGTAGGTACTTATTAAGAATGTAATTATTTGTAATTGCATCCTATGACCAAAAATGTTATATCGAGAAGTTAATAAAAAGATTTTTTACGATTTTCTTAAAAGTTTTAAATCATTTTATCACAATCCTGTATATATACATTATATTTTTGCACAAACCTTATTCAATTATATTTTACATTTACGCAAATCAATGAATAATCGATTTCACTGCCGCACAAAATTTGTAGTGACAATCAAATTTGAGGGTTACAAAATGCTTATCAGTTACAGCTAGATTATAACGTACTATATTCCAACAGTAAACAATCACCTCGGGCACTATACAGTATGCACGGAAAAATATATGTGGGCCAATCATCTTTTAGAAGAACAAAGCATCTTTTAGAGGTGGCATTATTACTTAAGTAGCTGCAGAGTCTATCTAGTAAGAGATGAGACATAACCGACATAACGAAATACTTGTGACTGCCATGTTTTACACTGACAATATCAGCAGGTGCAAAACAAGACCGCTTAAGTCTTACCTCTTACTATTGGGACCCTAATAAGGGAATTTATCGAAGAGTTAATCGCGAATACAAACAAGTATTGTACTTGCTTGTGTAACTCACCAATAAGTTACCTTTAGAGTACTTTGCTTTAATAGGCTATACAGATGCCGCTGTGCGTATACTAAATTAAAATAAATTATAATACTTTTTCTACTGCTACTGTCAATCTGACCTACCATATGAATTTCAATCCGTCGAAGATTTCAAGGAAGATTATAAGGTCACTGATTACTAATGAGGTTCAATATTTAAAAAATTTGTCGAAAGTTATGTTCGTTAGGAAAGTTATGCCACCTTATAATTTCTCCAGACATCTTTTACGAATTGCAATGTTTTGGTGATCAGTAAAAATGACAGTACTAGTAGACAAAATGTTAAAATTTAAATTAATTTAATTTACGAATAGCGCCATCTGTATAGCCCATTTAAGCCGAATACTTAACAAGACTTGTTTATATTGGCGATTAACACGGCGATAACTTCCATTGTAAGAAGTTGATGTTATTATCTAAACATCACCTTACCTACACAGAAAAATGTAAGTTTTACAAGGACGGACTTTTAAAAATTGGCTTAAATTTAGCCATTAAATGAGAATATGGTCATAAGTTCAATTCTTACTGTATTGAAATTTAAAAGAAGACATCATTTTTCATTTCCTGATTGGAAAGCATACTACAAGCACTGCTCTCGATGAACCAGACGTAGGCTTTATTAACAGCTTAAAAGGAGACGATCATGATTATGGATTTAAGATTTTGGGGGCAATTTTTCTTCAAGTCGTAAGAAAGATGCAAATTAAATGGCAATTACCATTTTCTTTGAGATAAACGCAGAATAAGAGTAAACGACATAAACAATAACGACCTTACAAGATGAAACAGGGTCAATAACAACCGGACGATGGTTCTGTGAAGATATTTTATCACATCCAACCTATAAAAGTTTTAGAAATTTGTTTATGTGAAGTTGTGCCGCGTATGGCAATATTATAGAAATTAAGAAGTTAGTGTTCCATTTCCGTTTCGAATCAACCACAGAATTGCTCAACCTTTTATCTAGGAGTGGGAGCGAGTTTTTTTTTTAAATATTCATCTTAAAGAAATCTCGGATCATTTCGTGTCCCATTTCGGATCATCATTTTAGGTAAAGCTAGTCAAAGGTTATATATGACTTTGTTCTGGAGGAATTAGGTGGTGTTCGAATCCTAACATGAAATAGTGCAAATTTTACTTCATCCCATAAAGCACAGTTCGTCTAGAGATATCTTGAGTACATCAAATGCCCTTTTATTACCCGGGTACTCCTCGGGAGCTCCTCGGGACATCCTGTTATAAATTTGTATTGTATCGGATCAATACAATACGAACGATACAGTAATGACAGAATGAGTGCTTTAGGGTATTCAGACAAGAAAGTGATATTAAAATTATTAACCATAAGATCAGTAATATATTACATGTCAAGACAGGTCTTAATGAATACTTATTAAATTTTATTAGACGTTGCTAGTCATTATCACACATCATTAACAAATTGGAATTATTTGAAAAGCTAGTTCATTAACCACGAATTTATCATTTACAAAAAAATATTCTTCAAATTCTGTTAATTCTGTAAACATATGTATATGAAAGCATAAATGAAAACTGAAAATAAATATTTTGATAAATGGTTAGTTTGATACATATCATTTGATTATAAAATTAGTAGAATTTACAAAACAAAAGAAAAATACAAACATAAGGACGATACAAATAAAATTAATTTCTGGAAATTTTCTTTGCCCTCGTTTAACTCCCAAAAATAAAGACGAAGTTCAATGACAACGAAAAAAAGCAGTAAAAGTGATAAATGTTTAGCCGAGCATTGACTCTGATTTACTTCTATCTAAATATATGTGTCATGTGTATAGTCATCGAAATTTTTATCTGGACAATTGCATTAGTTGTTTCTATAACGTAATATTAAGAAGACATTTAATATTATTTGTAAGTCAATGGCCCGTTAATAACGAATAGACTATTTGATTAGAAGCGGAAATGATCTTTTTATTAACACGTTGCTTATCGTTGACTTTATATTATTACTTCACAAAAGATAAGGTAAGAAGCAATCGACAATTGATAATCATCAATCTAAGTAAATGAAAACAAATTTTTAGAAGTACAATTTTTGGATATCGTTATCGCAATATTAATTCTTGGAATGCGCGGTACTTGATTGCAAGTTTTAACCCTGTTAACAAAATTACAACTAGAAAATACGAGATGACATTTGTTTAAATAAATGAAAAGTATTTTATCATAAATTTGTATTGACATTGGCGAAAAAGACTCTACAGGCATTGAAATTAAAAAAAGACCATATTAAAAATATATTGATAAATTTTATACTAAATATTCGACCGGAGATAGAAAGGTTCCAGGTTCAACTCCAATCTTCCAAGCTCATTTTTTTTTCAAATAAACAAAAAATAAAAAAATCCTAAAAATTCCATCTTTTTCGTGTTCATGTAAATTTTTGCAACATCTTCGTAATTTTTCTGCAGCAGAAATCTAGAAATGTAACACAATAACTTCAGAAATGACGTACTGGAGAGGTTGAAACAAGAAGTGTAAAGAATTCTATATTAGTCGTTTTTTATAAAGCATTTATCAATATATGAATTACAATTGTGAAATACAAACAAAGAATTAAACGGAAGTTTAAAATTGCAAATAAAGACACTGAACAAAATTCTCCCGCAATTGCAAATAATGACGTCACGTTATTGTTTTACTTTGATGAATTGGCTCATTTATGCCACTAGGTCATATTGTTGTATAAAATAATAATAAAGAAAATACGAAGCGGAGAGAAGGATGAGATACAAATATTTGGGATTCGTTGATACCCTAATGTAACTAAAAATGTATGTGTTATTTGATAAGTGGAATTTGTATGAAAAAACGCACGTGACTTTCTTCTTTATCGCCAAAATTATCAAACTGATGATACAATTATTTTTTTTTCCTATAAACTGACGAAACATGAATGAATTAAGAAAATGTAGGATAAGAAATAACAAATGAACATGATCGTAATGTTATAATGGCAAAGGTTATCAAGGTATGTGAAAAGATGTCCAGATATTTGTATATTACTTATAAAGTAATTAAATGTTCCTAAATGGATCAGATATTTGTATATTACTTATAAAGTAATTAAATGTTCCTAAATGGAACCGAATAAATTGTTAACAATGCATAGCAACTTCATAATTAATACTGATAAAAAGCATAAAGTGAAAAGAATGTTACGAATAATGTTAGATGTTTGTACTTCCATGAATTTAAATAATTGAGCGCCCAACAGGCGAAACGTTTTTAAAATTATTTAAATGTTCAATACAGTTTCTTAATAAAATCTCAAAAAAAAATGATAGCGCCGTAATATTCCTTTTGAGAAAATAAAATTTCTATAATAGGAGCAGCGGCAGGCCTGCGAACTGCGAAACGTCACCTAGCGGTGATTATCATAACTATGTAACTGCGATCTTTTTGTTTGCAAATAAAACAAGTGTAATATGTACTTCTCAGAATTGTGAAGTATTCGAAAGTTTGTGGATTACGAATTATCGACGATTTCTTAAAATTATTGACAATGTATTCAGAAGGTCAAAACATTCATATCAATGCTGCACTTAGAATACTACAGAATATCTACTTTTAAGAACTTAAATTTTACACCTATTTATCAAAAATTATGTATTTCAGCTTAAAAAATCTGAATAATGAATGGCTTGGAAAATTCCATCAAACGAGAACGAATTGGGTTTCTTCATCGTTTTTCCTGTATTAGAATAGTAGGAGAAAGCAATGGACAACTTCTACAAGCGCCATTTGTCTAGAGAATCATCGGAAACACATCAGATCTAATTACAGTCCCAACCCCTTTATTGTCTGATAATCGAGACCGGTTGAGAATTGTAAACTCCCTAATTGTCTACCCCCACTCTCTCGCACTTTCTCGTATAGGATAAATATTAATGTTTACTCAATTTTGTAATGCTTAACTATACTAACTTCCTAGATTAATTACTATTGGTCCATAAATTCATACTGGAATGACCAATGAGATTTATGCGTTTTTATTAGAATCCACATTTCAACTCCTATTTACAATTTCTAAATCACTATGTCCACCAAAATGAAAAAATTTGCTTGTCGAATTATACATTATATTCGACATGGGTGAACGTCTCCAAACAGCCAAAAGACATCTTGAAGAGCTCTTAAAAATTGTAAGATGTCTTAAATACTTATCAGAAAGAGCACTTAAGACGATTTAAAGACGTCTTTAAGAGGTCGTTTTATAGATTATTATAATTCAAACCTCTTCAGGAGGTCTTTTTGGAGATATCTTTGGACTGAGCTCTGAACGACCTCTTTGAAAGGTATGTGCTGTATGGGTCGTTGTATTATTGGTATTGAACACTTTGATAATCTCGTTAGCAATATCGTCGCTTTGATTGTGCAACAATATAAAATCATATTTGCACTTGCAATCTCACTTTGTCTGCTATTTGCAATCTTTTGACGTACAATCTATAACCATATATTCTCTACGTGCTACCTGGCGATATTCGATGACATCGGCTGCTACTGGTGTGCACCAGAACTGAAATTATCCCCTTTCACCGGATTTTATCGAACAATTAATAAATACGTCTAATCAAGTTTTCTGGCTACCAAAGTCTATCAAAAGTCGATATCATCGATAATTATAATGGTATAGATAAGAGTCCTCCCGAATCAACTTTTTATTGATTTCTGTAAAAATTTCTTTAATGGGTGACAAGAATTAATAAATTTATATTCAAGTTGCGAAATCTTATTATTTGTCGATGGAAAATTGGATTCATTTTTAGTTAATTTGTTGCAATGTTAAGTTCAATAGTTCATTTCATGGTTCCCAGTGAAGAAACTTGATTTGATTGATTTACTAAATTTGTAGTTTTGTAAATCTTAACCCTTTTCGTCTCGAAAGTCCGAAATTTTTACCCAACTTTCAGCGCTGTAAGTTTTGTTCCAAACACCGTTAACGACAATTAGGAATGTCAATTTCGATAATTTTAGACCTCCTCTTTCGAATTCCGTTATCAGATTCAGTCATCGATTTCACAGAAAAAAGATATGATCAATTTATCGTAAAAACCAACTTTTTCGACGTTACTTTACAAGAATTTCCTTTTTTGATATTGAAAAGTTAATAATAGTGTCTTTTTGCTCAGCTCTTTCTTCACCCATCGGATTTTTTTCAACAAACAGAATGGCGACATAAGAGGGCGCCTATAATTTGCAATTTTGCGATTAAAATCCCCGATATCAATAGCAGTTTTCCGGTATAATATAGAACTGAGAATCGTAATCGTTTTGCCAAATAACATAAAAATATTCAACTTCATGTAATATTCTCCAGAACGCATTTTTAAGGCCGAGGGACGTCCGGCATAATCGTACCACCATTTGCAGTTCTAAAAGACAAACACAGATTCGTAAGCATTGCATAAAAATACAAAAATACTCAATTTTATAAATTTTTATTAAGAATGGATATTCTTTGGTTCCATTTTTAATTTGTCAATTTTTAGTCAGCGATCGAAATTGACATATATAAATCTTCAGTGTCACATATTTTGTTGCATACCTGCTCAAACTTCTTAAACATTATTCGTCATAATGAAGCCGCTACTTTGAACTTTAAAATGGTCTCTTGGTCTTTAACGTACTAGTCAATATTACATCAGATTCACCGTTTTCACCAGATTGTACGTTTTAAAATAAAAATTTACGATTCTTATAAAAATAAAAAATTTACTGTACTTTTGGGAGGTAATTTTGAACAATCTAATGGTCGTACCAAAAATAAACCGGCTAAAAATATTTCCTACAATTCCTTTGATGTTCCTCCGTAGCTATTGCTGCCAAAATTTAGCAGCAGTATCAGTACTCTTCATACTACTGGTGTGACACTGAATAAGTGATGCAAAGAAGCACTGAGCTTTTCAGTGAGGTCAGTACTAATAGCGACACGTCATGTCCACTGGATCATAATTATAGTACCTGTTATAATAAAAGGTACTTAATACCGGCAGCCAGAACAAACTAGTACTGGCGAGAGACTGATCCAGTACAGACTTCTACTACCTTACAATTAGTCACAACTTAAGTAGAATAAGGCCGTTAGAAAAATTTATAGTAATCGAGCGATTCGAGTTCGATCCCGCTCGTAGGCGAGATTTTTGTTGTTTCATTCACGATTGATATAGATGTAAAAATAATTGATAAAGGATGTAATAATTAAGTTTATTATGAAATAATATATAACTAGACATCAATTTAAGAATTTGTCAAATTTTTAAGTGGATATTGTGTTTTCAAAATTTAGTAAAAGATTAATTTCTAAGTCTGGTTTCTATCCATTTTACAAAATTGTTGTATATTTTATTGAAGCTTTAAAAGGCAATACATTAGACACGTACATTAGATAGCTGTATCAAAACACGTATTTGAATACTTAGCGCAGATATTCTCCGCAAAAATATTAGTTATCCCGAATACGTCAAACTTGACAAAGTACGTGCATCTTAATTGAGGCATGAAAAATTAATAATACGTCAGCATTTTCAAAACGGTTTCACTTAAGCACAGCGATATTGAATAAACGCGTGTATCCTCTTTAAATTGCAGTTAAGTAGTTTGTACATAAATTTATTCGATAGTAACAAAATAAACTAAACAAAAATGGTGCTAAATACCTGACCTTCTTATACACAAATAAATTATGTGTTATGAATATTTTTTATTCAACAAAAAATTGCATATAAGCCGGGACAAAGGAGAGAAAAAAGCGTACATCTTTGTGTTAATCGATTGTTTAGTAGTCAATATACTAAATGTAATATTTCAATTAATACTGACGTGAAATAATTTCTTTTCAAACGTACTGTAGTGTAAATAACTTAAATAGTACGTAATATCAGTTTAATATTTCAAGGTATTACTCCATTAAATATTGTATATTCCAGACTTTTTAAAAGATTTTAAAAAAAATTAATTACAACATTTTTAAAAATACCATAAAATGAATCTGAAAAAATGCTATTTTTCTCGATGAATTCTAAGAACTTTTCTTTGTTACTATTTTTTGGAAAAGCTCATAGTTTTCGAGTTACATTGTCTGGAAGTTTTTCAAATAAACTATTATGGACCCCACTTTGATGTCGTTAAATTAAATGGCTCAAAAAATGAAAATATTTTATTAAAAGTATTTCGATCACGATTGTGCACGTTTTAATCTGATCCCAGTGTCCTAATCTTACATAAAAAAATTATAAGAATAAATGTTTCCAAATTTGTTGGAAATTTTTTCAATATAGACGCTATATTGGAATTTCTGTCGGTTGGAACTAAATTTTCACTCCAGAAAGTTGAAGAGCGACCTCGAAAACATGTAGATATGGAGTTACATTGTGATTGCTGATTTCGAATTATAAGTTATTTTTCAATAAATTCAAAATATAAATGGAGTATGGTGAATATTGTTTTTAAGCGAATCCAATAACTTAACTCATAAAACGTAACTTACGTATATTACATTAGCATGATTATGAGTTTGACAATAAAATTGATAGCTAACAATTATCAAATTTTGTAATTTAACCGCAGTTTAATATTCAATAACAAAAAACACACTGGTTTTTTATATTTTTAGCGATAAATGAGATTTTGCTAAAGCTTGGCAGTGAAATTGACAGCTGGCAATATTATTCAATTTATAACTCCATGGCGGATTAATGACCAAAAAACAAAATCACATTGGCTTTGTATATTTTTACCGACAAACTACCATTTTTCAGAGCTTGACTGCAAAATTGACAGCTGTCAATTATCAGATTTATAATGTAATGACAGATTATTAACCAAAAACAAGAAGCACTTTAGATTTGTATATTTTTACCGACAAATTACTATTTATTTAGATCTTGGAAATTAATTGGACAGCTGCCAATTTTCAAAATGTCATTTCGACACTAAATTCGTTTCCAGCGGCAATGAAAATCATTAATAAGGCATTCTAATTATGAAATGTCTTGCAATCTGCTTTTAAAGCTGCACCCTGCTTAAACATTCCCATTCAAACCGGTTAAACATATGACAATGGGGTTTGATCGTAAATGGAAGACTCGAAACCATCGATTGTTTCCTATTAACTAACTCCTACTGGATGTAATGAGTGGTTAGCAAAAAAAAAATGATGTATACTAAATTAGTTGAATGGGAATGAGATTAATATAGTTGAATGGTAATAGCAAATCTAGATTGGATTTTGACGCTTACAAATGATTAGGATTTAATTGGAGATTACCGATGTCGAATTAAATAACAGTAACAGTTGCGTAGAAAATCGGATCGAAACCCATTAATTCTTCAAATATGGATTTCCTCAGTAAACCCTATCGAACTTTCAAATTCGCTTTCAAATTCTGATTAAATCTCATTGATTCTTCAACTACGAATTTCCCGATTAATTGCGATTGGCCAGTTGCTTACAAAATCGTATCGAAAACCATTAATTCTTGAATAGGGGTTTTCCTATTAAATCCTATTCAACTTTCGCTTTCAAAGGCTGATTAAATCTCATGGATTCTGAATTTAGGGATTTTTCGATTAATTATTGGTGTTGCAAGGACGAAATTTCCCATTAATTCCTATTGAATTCTCATCTTCGACTTCTGATTAAATCTTATTGATTCTGGAACTAGGAATTTGCCGATAAATACCAATTGGTCAATGGCTTACAAAATAGGACAGAAACCCATTGATCCTCCGTCTAATTATTTTACGATTAAATCCCATGGAACTCGCTCTTTCAACATCTGATAGGATCTCATTGACGCTCTAACTAGGAATCCTCTGATAAAATCCTATTATACTACTACTGAATAAGAGTTATTTATTTTCGGCATCCTATACATTCCGATTGAATCTCCTTTCTATTTAATATAGATATATTTTCAATGTGATGAATTTTTGCTTCTCATTGACACAATTCCATTCCATTAAATTTGAATGGGGTTCAGTCGATTTTTATTGATCTTAGTTCAAATAAAAAGGGGTAATGTTTTTGTAGGAATTAGGAATAGGAATAGGAACAATGAGGTAATGTCTTCCTATGCGTTGAGCCCCTATTTGGGGCTGTACTTTACACACGGTTATTCATTTACGCACCGTGTGCGTAAAACTATACTTTCCATAACAGCAAAAAGTGAGTAAAATAAAACTTTTTCCACAACCTAATACAATAAGTATTTCTTATAGCTGCTTTTCGAGAATAACATGAAAAGTCCTGGGTGAAGTATCCTTTACATAACCAAGGATGTGTAACATGGCTGTAAAGTTAGACTTATCCCCTAAGTTATAGTACCCACTCGTCCACAGTAGTATACTTACACCCTCGTCAGATAATAATATACTATTTTCCTCTTAATAGGGAATTATACTTATGAACGACCTTATCATATTATAATAATTAATTAAATTTCGGAAAATTATTTACTAAATTTAGAAGGGACTGAACAATTGCCTACTTTTTACTTCTGAATAACTTTTTAAATATAAACATTAACAATTGCAATGAATTTTATGCCGTTTTAAAGTTAAAAAGTTGATAATTTTCTGAATAAAAATGCATGCAATAAATAAGCCGTTATTGTTTTTCCACCAGAAATAACTAATTTTTACTACGATGATATTAAAAATGAGCATTAGTCGCGCCAAATCATGCATTTCGTTTGTGTAAATAAATTGCATCTCAAATTTAGATTGTCATCAGTGCACAAAGGCAAGGCAAGTGTTTGTTTTTAAGCGATTCTTTCGACTACCACGCACATTTCATTCTCCCTCTCCTCTTTTTTCATTCCATCTTTTCCTTGGCGTAAGAAATGATTATTGTGCCATTTTCGAGCGTCGAGATGAATCAGCGGCATCGAATAAAACGATATATTTTTCTGTATTCAGTGGAAACGTGAGAAAATGGTAAATGAAATTCATCAAGTTTACATTCAATACCGATTTATACCATATTGCAAAAATGAGCACGTACTGCAAATAATACGAATGTTCGGTTATCAAACGTTATTGACACTTTTGTAATACATGGTTACAAGACACGTGTACCTGTGAAATATTTCACAAGTGTTAAAGAATTGACGTCGAAAATACGCAACTTATGTTTTTATCGTTATTTTATAAATCATATATTGTACGTTTCATAAATTTCTCAAGATGTTACATAGTCTTTGAAAAAATATAAAAGAGGTTTTAAAGTTTAGCTGTTAATGTTACTTATGTTCAGAAAAATCAATATTTTGTCAGATCTCCATCAATCCACATTGTTGATTTGACCGAAGTAAATAATAATTGCAATTTATAAAAAGAATTTTCGCGTTTATGTATTCTAAAAAAAAAAAATTGAATCTCAGTTTGCAATAGAAATGGTATATAAAAATGATTGAGCACTTAAAAATTTCTTCTTACGAATAGAGTTTCTTCCATGTTGCGACACCTGCATGTTTCTAATCGAGTGCTTCGGGAATAATCGGCAACTCTCGACTTGTCACCTAACCTAACCTACTATTTACTCTAGTGTTGACTTGTTACCTTGGAAATTGATTTTTTTAAACAATGGATATAAACAGATTTTCACAAGGAATCAAACCCAGTGACCTTGAATTGATAAGAACAAATAAAATATTATGCTATAAATAAAAGACGCTAGTTTTGTAATTTGTAAAATAAGCATCAAACACGTTAAGTACTTTAAAAGTTGAGCCGTTTTATGATATATAATCATGTTTACTTTTCTTCTTGATAATTTGAAAAATATAAACTGTACACGAGTATCGATCCGTTTACACAAATTTAATACATAGGTTATGTATCCAGCAACACACATTCACACTGTGACTCACACGTATAACGTTCAAAGAATCCACTTATACTGCTTTCCTAGAAGTCACCTCGAAACCTCTATAAAATCAAAACAATTCTGTTTAATAAAGACACCTATATTTGCAGGGTGTAATTGTATTCGGCCAAGCAAAAATATCCACTTAAGAATGTTTGACATAGTCTTCAATTGGTTAAAAATGTATGCTGAAACGATCCGAATCTGGATAAATCTTGTTCTCCTACAACCTACTATTTTATATTTCTTCAAATTCCATTTAAAAAGCAAATTAACAAAAAATTAAATTTTAGAAAGAGAAGAAGGGGTAATGGAACCACCGAAAAAAGGTAGAAATGGTTGTAACATTATTAACAATAGTGTGAGCGGGTTAGGTTAGGTTAGTTCGCGAGTAAACATGTCGTTTGATGCGCTATCTAGTCGTGATTATGTATATCACATCGTATAGTTAGTGACCGGTATGTTATGTACATATAAATAATGTAGTAGGGATTTTACAGTATAAAAATAAAATAAATTTGCAGCCGCAAATAAGGAAGCAAGAAATTCCCTAACGGAAATTGCCACACAAATCCCGAGTATTACGTTTTGTGACGAAACTTCTTTAAGTATTGAAACGTAGTTAAAACTGGTCGACAATATTCACAGGACCAACGAATTAAATGACGAGACGATTAAAATGTAAGTGACGAAAAAATTTAAAGGACAAATTAGGAAATGGTATGACATACAAGAGGAACTTTGGACCTGATCACGGGTAGACTTGAAGAATCGGCTACGGGAAATGTTCGGTGAACGACAAGATACGGTGCAAATAATGGACCGATTACGGAATAGGAAGTGGAAAAAGACGACTCGAGGACTACTATGTGGATAAGTTAACTCTGGCCCTGAAAGCAGAACTCAACGATGGTGAGATTATTTCGCATATTATAGGTGGAGTTGACAACTTTACAATTACTAACTACAGTACAACCTCTCTTGTTCGACATGATCGGTGCCAGACGCTCTCTCTCTCTCTCTGACCTCGCTAGTTTGACATTTTTTTAACCACGCCCACTATGACGTCACGCAATCGTGATTGGCTCATTTGTTTTTACGACAGCTAACCTTCTAACCTTCTGTTTTCCTAGCATTAATTTCCAGCCTCCTTGCCATACATATAGAAGTAAAGTAGAAGGCTAAAACTTAACAACAACAAATGCGGAGGTTATGTCGTTCGATTTGACGGGTGAGGTGCAATCGTCCGAGTCCGGCATGGATGCGTTCGTGTTCGTCGGTAATATAATGGACGGGGTGGGAGAGGGAAGAAGTCTCCGCCCACTGTCGAACAAAGAAGGTCTGGCACTGTCGAACTAGGGAGGTTGTCGAATAAGCGAAGTGTCGAACAAGAGAGGTTGTACTGTAATTGTAAGTTAGCAGCCATGCTACGTTGACTAGACTATATTCTGCAGTCAAAAGTATTTCAAATCTTTTATCTGAACCTATTAACGTTGAATGGAAAACTATCGGAAAGGGAAAGATATACGAGAAGGGTAATGGTGTAACGACATGTTGAATCTGCAAAAAGGAAGGGCATGTAGCCTCTCATTGTTTCTTCCGGGACAAACAAAGTCATACTCCAAGTACGTCAAATGGTGCGACAAATGCCACTAAAATACCCACTTGTTATAAGTGTGGAAAAATTGGTCATCTTTCTAGATATTGCACAGACACTCGCTCCGATCAAGTTAATAACCCAAGCATCATGAGAATTGAAACCTTCTATCAATCGCAAGATCCGTCCAAATAAGGACGTTGTTATTTGGACAACACCAGTTAAAGGCCCTGATCGATACTGGAAGTGCGTTGAATCTTGTGAGGGATTCAAGTTTGATGATTCAAGAAACCAAAGATAAAATTACAAGTATACACACTCTGAAGGGTTTTGGTAATCAGCTGGTGATGACTCAGTATAGTGCAGTGCTAGACGCTACTATCGACTCAGAGGAATATAGTATTCCGGCGGCTACAGTGTCAGATAGTTTTATGACAGACGATCTTCTTTTAGAGCAACCTTTCTTAGACTCTACTCGATGGGAAAGGAATGGTGATACCATAAGTTTCAGACTATTAAATTTGTTCGACGAAGCCTGTGACGAAATTATGAATATCGATGTCGAAACAGGAGAGCCGAATGTAATTATGCAGAGATAGCATCCCCTCGGTCACATCTATTGAAAGTGGTTGTAAAATTTGAGGTAGGTGAAGAGCAATTAAATGCCATTAAGAAACAGAAGGAAGCGATGATCAGCAGCCTGTGTTGTCGGTTTTTGACTTTTCAAGGACACCCAAGTCCATACTGATGCAAGTTCACATGGGTTTGGTGCAGTAATGCTGCAAAAACAAACAGATGGAAATTTCTACCCAATCTTTTACTATAGTGAAAAAACCACTGACGCTGAGAGTCGCTACATCACAGTTTCGAGCTTAAAACGTTGGCAATATTTAGTTGGTCATCATATTGGTTCCGCCATTTTGAATTTTGGAAATCGGAGAACGAATTCGTAATCAGCGACCCCGAAATTTTCATGAAAATTAAAAATTGTTGGTAAATTTTGATCGCCATTTTAAATTTTGGAAATCTGGCTGCAGATTCGGGTTCAGCGATCTCAGAAACATGCATATAAGGAGTTTCAAGAAAATTCCTTTAGTCTCTTGCGCTAGGCAATCATTGCAAAATTTTCCGCAATCTCGAATCAGCCATCTTGAATTTCGTTTTATTAACATTTCTATTTTTTAATATAACTATCTATGACACTAGATACAGACATCTAGCACAAACGGAATAAGAATTTCTGATGATAAACACAATTATTTGAAAAGAAATCCTCAAATTTGACGACTTTTTTACGTTTAAGCCGCCATTGTAAAAAAATGGCGGCATATAACGCCAATCTGAGACCGGATTTAGAAAGATGAGGAAAAAATATTAAAGACATGATTATTCCAGAATGATTTACTGGTCGTCTGTAAAACAGCTCTAGCTATGGCTCGCCTTTTGGTTAAAGTGGAAATTTATGTACCACTTTGTGCCAATAAAGACAAA
Source organism: Trichopria drosophilae (assembly GCA_030407085.1). Taxonomy (NCBI): domain Eukaryota; kingdom Metazoa; phylum Arthropoda; class Insecta; order Hymenoptera; family Diapriidae; genus Trichopria; species Trichopria drosophilae. Next base: position 115,488,645 of record CM059585.1, on the reverse strand, counting down.
TTATTATTATTATTTATTGATTCTTTCCCTAAAAACGAAGGCCGTGAATTAAAGGTAAAATTTAGGGAATTTCAGGAAGAAACGGGTTAATAAAACGTGTATCAAGTGTTTATTTCTTACGATTATCTACTATGTTTTATAAATATACAACAAAAATTCTATTTATATTAAAATTTTTAAGAGCATACAAAAATGCTACGTTAAAATACTGTCGATGAATTTCGCGGACATCAGGTTTCAAGCTTAACCTATTTTCCACTGTATCTATATATTATGTCACTTTACGTCACTGTCCGTATCAGTTCACGTACTTCAGTTTGTTTATATATATATAAGACTTGACAATCTATGTAACACTAACAAAATATTACTTCGTCCTATATAATATCTTCTAAAAATTCCTAGATAACTATTTCTGCATTATTATTAATAATTAATATTTTACGCCTATTCTCTGAAAATAATATTGAAAAAGTAAATCAAGGAATATAAATGGTAAAGGGTTTTCAAAATAAAATGTTGTATTAATTTATCAAATTTTTTATTTCTGGAAATAAGTGATTTTACTTATTTCCTAAAATTCTCGGTCAGCTCTCAGTTAATGTCTTTGGTATTTTCTATAGAAGATCGTCTAAAGTAGTGAGAATTGCCTTCACAAAGCCTGAATTTTGAAAATGTTGCCGCGGACCACTTTAGAACCCTCTTAACTGAACAACATAGCGACTAGAACAAAAGAAGCTTGCGTTCATTACAAATTTCAAATACATTTTCGAATGACGTTTCAATAACTATAAATTGCAAAATGTAATTCCTAAAAAATACTGAAAACAATTTTTTATATAAATAGTATTTAATGTTCAGATAATTCGATTACTTAGGTGTTAAACTATTTGTTAGCTGGTTAACCCACCTATATACGTAATGTATCGCAGAAAACGTGATAAAAACTAAGACTTTAACAAGTTTAATAAATTCTCAACATTAGTAAATTATTTGTCATTTGGCACGAATGTCACTTCTTATCTTTGACATAAAAATGCTCGATGAATCATTTTCCTGTTTCCCGTATACATCCGCGGAATTGTACGCAGATGACAAATATTGCCTTATTTTTGATAAATTTTATTTGTAAAATGTAGTGCATATAGTAGGTATTGAGGTTACATGCTTTGTAATTAGAATTTAAGTGAATGTTTCATACACCTTCGTCGTACTTTTACCATTCTTGTGAGTCTGAGTAAGATATCTTTTAATCTTAAGTCGATAAAAAATTATCTTGTAAAAATTCTTGAAACATTCCAACGAAGATACTACAAAATTTTGTTAACAAACAATATGAAGTATTCATGAAATATTATGGTAAAATATTTAGTATAAAAGTTAGCAATTTTGTCAACCTCTGATTAAATGAGATTTTTAGAACATTCCAAAACTGATCCAATTATTCAATTGACATTCGTCAATTGTTTATCATTAGATTTCAATCAAATAAGTATTAGCTAATATTTTTTAAAATTACTTTTTTGAACAGAAGATTTCGAAAAATATTTAATGAAAAGTATTATTAATTATTGTTATCTATTTCGATACTTTTGGACTTTATCCTAAAAAACAGAGCAAATATTAAAAACGTCTTCAAAATTTAAAAAAAAATTATTTCAAACATTTATGAATTAAAAAATGTACAAGTAACAAATGTACAGACGGCAAGCATTTTTAAAATGATAGATAACGCATTAAAGTAACTTTTGATTAGATTAAATTTAATTACGTTAATGTAAAAACGTTCAACATTTTGAAGACTTAATCAAAGGAATTCTGATGTAAATCTATCGACACGCGTGAGATTGAGACTGATAATATCGCCTAACGTTAATGCAACAAGCATCTTCAGATTTCGATTCGAGAATATCGAATAGATCGATTTCCCAATATGGCCGCCGGCTCTCAGCTGATTCGCCTGCTCGCGCTATTATCGCGAGTGTTTACAATGCCGCTTTAAACATCAAAGCTTCATTTAGAAAGATAAATTCTTTAAATATACCGTCTCACGTGCTTATCTTATCGAATCGATCGATCCTTAACTACCATATAACTGCACGGAGTGCATTTTGATGTTCAGACGCCATTTTAAATCCCTTTATAGGGTTCAAAAATAGTCCGCCGATAAAGTAGGAAGTTTCACAAAAAAACGTAAATTAAAGATGACTGAATAACATTTTCAAAATTCGGGCTCTATACAGGCAATTCTGATTACTATAGACGGTATCCTAAAAAATACCAAAGAAATTAATTGAGAATTGATCGAGAATTTTCGGAAATAAGTGCTTTTTATTTATTTAGTACATTAGCACCCCCTTAAACTAAGATTTTTGGAGCCTATGGCAAATAAGTTGGAAGGTTATTAATTCACACTTAATGAATCAATTCAATTGCAAGATTTAAGCATATTTCCTATTTCTCAACACGAGCCTAATTTTTCATTTAAAAAATTAATTTAATATTTTAAGTTGAAGTTCATTAAATTGAAAAGTATATTACCCTAATACTTTTATACATTTTTTTCTGGTATCCGAACGTTCCTTTTTCTAAATTTCATTAAGATTAGCACACGAAATCATTGGTACAAGTGAACCGTTTCACGATAACACATCATGTGGTTTAAAATCTTCCATCGTTTCATTGTGAGGCAACTGGAATAATATTTACGAAGGATAAAAAGAAACATTTTCTGACTCTTCAATCACTTAACCCCTTACTGAATTACGCTTCCCTAAGAAGAACATCTGTTCTGCATTCTTTTTCGATCCATCAGCGTTCAATCAATGGTTTAACATTTAAGAATGACTTAGTTTTTGTTGTGCATTGTAAGGGAACTGTAGATTTTTTGTAAACATGTAATCAATTATTTAGATAGCGTTAGTTAACAGTTTTGCATCGTAATTTTTTACCAGATTAAATTCAACGAATTATTAGTACAATTTACGGGTAAATTAAGTTATCGTTTCATTAAGTTTGCAGTATTTTGTTTTGTACCATTTGAGAGCAAATAAAAAATTCTCACTCTTTCTGGAATGAAAAAATTCTGCGTGGACTTTTACTACCTGTTAAAAAGTAACTATTCGCCCTTTCACTTGAGTGGCTCCGATAAATTAAGAGATTATTTAATCAAACTTAAAAATGAGTAAATTTTATTTAAAAAGTTAGCTATATGACTAATTCAGCGATTATTTTAATACGCAGGAGAAAAGAGTACAAAAAAAATGCAGAGTTAGAATTTGACGCTGGAGCTATCTAATACCTAGTATTTTGCTCCCTATATTGCAAAATAGTACTTTTACTCCCTAGGTAGCAAAATAAGTTTCTCGCGCTCCGAGCGCACAAAATACTATTTTGCTCTCTGTATCGCGGCAGCAAAATTGCACTCTCTCGTATGAGAAAATAAAATTTGCAACAAAGAAGATTTCGTTTCGTGCGGGTAACACCTATTTTGCTCCCTAAGTTCCACAATTTACTATTTCTCCAGGATATCCTTTTTTTTGCTGCCAAGGGTAAGAAAGTGACATTTTTCTCCCGCGATATACGAGGCAAACCAACATTAACATTGATTATTATTGTTGCGTGTTATTTTTAACTATCATAAACCTAAAAGAGAAAAGATGTACATACACAAAACTGAATGATTATGTACTGATGTAATTTCTTTGTGATGATGTCCTTTTGACCGTCAATTACTTTCACGCTAATTCTTATTTATTATTTATTATTGTACTTTAAAACATCTGTAGCACTTACTACATACAATTACCGGGCAACCACGCATCGTTTACTTCTTAAACTGCGAGAATTGAATCGAGCCAATGACCATTGCATGAAAATATTTTCAGCCACGACCTGAATTTCACACTTGCAGGGGTCAAGTTTACAATCGACAACGACGCTTGATGAGACTTGCGAGAATTTATCATTCCTTATTAAAAAAAGATAAGTCAAGTTTTTGCCTTTTTCCACGCAGACATCTAAAAATATATTATCGGTTTATTTTTACTCTGCTCTTCAATCATGGCGTTTTATTTTGCATTTATATTAACAGTGCAAATATGTATTAATGTTAGAAATTAGAATATGATTATGCAACAAAGGCATTTTTAAAATATTCCTTTACAACTAAGAATGGGATGATAACAATTCGAGGTGATCAAGTTGATGAATTTATTTTGTTAAAATTAAAAATCGTCACAGCAGTGAAATTTTTAAAAAATAATTTTGTTAACTTTAACTGAAAGGTGCGCCATTTTAACTGAAAGTATGTTTTAAACTGTGGTATGCACAGTATAAAAGTTTCGCGATTTTCCTTGTGTATTGGTGACCTTGATTTGAACTTAAACATGAAGGTCATAGTAAGGTCAAAGTCGTTTCTGTTAATGGAAAACCTTATTTAGTCAAGTTTTTAAAAGTATCTGAACTGAAACGGAAAATTCTTGGTATATAATTGTCTTTTATTTATTTATTAACTTAACTTTGCAACGTGAGACAAGTCCTTGAGTTACAATCAACAATTCGACATTGTAGACACTATCGTTATCGTCACACAACATCATCAATGTCAACGAACTATTTTCATAATTGCCATAATATTTCGTACAAAGAACACTAATAACACGTAATACATCGATTTAACTGTTACATACGCGCGTGACAGTGCACATCATCATTTATAGAAGATTTCATGTATTATGTAAAAGTTAGGTTGAAAACAAAATAATGTAAAAAATAATTAGACAAGATCAAGTTTAGTTGTTTAAATGGGAACCCTATTTTTTTATGGATTCAGAAAGAGCGGGAAATTTTACGTCTGAATATGATATAACCGATATTTTGATGAAGGTCATTTCAAGATGAAACTTAAATATTCCCGTAACGGCGAATTATCTTAGCGGGAGTGTATTTTCGGGCAAAGTGCTTCAGACAAAAGTTTAAGGATTTCTACCCGGCTATTTAATGGTAACAATATGATCACGATTTTGTATCATCCTGATTGCCAATAATTGATTCTTGACCGCTTGTATAAATTAATTTAAGAATTTTTCATAGAATGAAAATTCTAATGAATCTTTTCTTGGTGAAGTCGGTCCCTCAAATAAAACAATTTAAATTTAAAAAAAACGTTTCGGCAACCTGATGTGTGCCCTCTTCAGTTTATTTTTTTATAATTCTAAAACAGGTATAACATAATTCATTTTTAAAAAACATAATGATAATACTTACAAATTTTACAGCAGTCAAACATAAAAAGTTACTCACATGGTTGTAAAGAAATAGAAACTAAAATCACGCGATGAACCATTAACATGTCAAAGTAGTGTTGGTGAGTGCAGCATGAATTCTGACAGCATCTATCAATACAATTATGATGACTTTAAATCTACTGATGGATAAAAGTATGATAACATATTGAAAAAAAACTACCAAAAAAACTTACTGATAGAAGTGGGAAGACCGATCTTAAGGTCATTTCCCGTCGATGAAGTTAATTGACGTTTTTCCATACTCACTAACACTTTACATGAAATGACATTTGATGAAAATGGCTCGTGCATTTCAAACATATATCGCGGAATTGAGATGTCAAAAGTAACTAATACCGATTTTTGTATATATAATGTGTGTGTATCCCCCTCTCTTAACAACACTCGAAACCACTGTACAGTGAAACATAAATAAAACAATTAAGCGGCGATTTAACTATGTTGATAATATAATAATACTTCCTATTGCTTTATGTAATTCTTATCCTTAGCAGAATAGAACATTATATATTTCTGGTAAAAAACACTCTTTAAAGCGTTCATTTACTGTGTTCTTTTCTTTTTTAATATAATAATTTTCAATCTCTTTACGTTTGCGGTTATTCGTTTCAGATGCTAAGAGTTTTACTTTAGGATAATCGAAATCATGTCCAGTTTCTTGTCTATGTTTCGTTAGTGCTGTATAGTTAGATTCTTTTCCAAAGATATTGCGTCTATGTTCTTTAAGTCGTGTACCAAGGAGTCTGCCAGTTTCTCCAATATACACACAGTCACAATGATGGCAAGGTATAGAATAAACTACACCACTTTTTTTAAGTTTTTGTAGTCGATCTTTAAAAGGCGTAATTCCTCCGATGTTAGTATTGATCGGTTTATTAACAACGCGAACACGTTGTTTTTTCAAAGTTTTCGCGAGTCTCTCAGTTAACCCTTTGACATATGGAAGTGATGTGGTGGTTTCAGGTTTAGACTCATCAATCGGGTGTTCTATATTTTTATTATAATGGTAATGAACACGTATTCTAATAATATCTTGAATAAGGTTGAATGGATAGTTGTTTTGAATTAGGATCTTTTTAACCAATCTTAAATTTTTTTCTCTTAACTTTATCTCATATAATAGGACAGCCCTGTCTATCAACCCATACATCACTCCAATTTTGTAATTTAGAGGATGCTCCGAGTAAAAGTTGAGGTACCTACCCGACCACGTGTTTTTGTGATGCCAATCAGTTATTAAAGTGCCACCTTTCTCTCTTATAACTTTTAGATCTAAAAAAGCTATGGTGTGATCGATCTCGGTCTCTGATGTGAAAGCCATTCTATTATTCAGATCTTTATAACTATTGAAAATGTTTAATAAGTAATCCACCTTGTCAGATGGAATACCCATTAAAATATCATCTACGTAACGGTAGTAGAATGCTAGTTTGAAATTTAACTTTTTAAAAAGTTTTACTTCTAAAAATTCCATCACTAAATTAGCAATAACCGGTTATAATGGAGACCCCATCGGGACACCAAAAATCTGTTTGTATGTTGTGTTTTGAAAATTAAAAAATGTTGAGTTTAAGATTAGTTTTAATCCTTTTAAAAATTCTGTTTTGGGTATCTTTGTGAATTTTTTGATTTTATTCCATCTACTGTATATGGCAAGATCAACCATTTCAGGAGAGATGTTGATAAACATAGACACTACGTCAAATGACGCTAAAATGTAATCTTTCGGAAGCTTAATTAGTTTAATTTTCTTCCGAAAATCCCAGCTGTCTTTAACATGAGTCTCAGTTTTACCAACCACCTTACTCAAGATATTGGTGTAAAACTTAGCAAGGTTATATGTCGGTGAGTTGATAGTGGACACAATAATCCGTAACAAAATTAAGCCTTTTAAAGATCGACTACAAAAACTTAAATAAAGTGGTGTAGTTTTTTCTATACCTTGCCATCATTGTGACTGTGTGTATATTGGAGAAACAGGCAGACTCCTTCGTACACGACTTAAAGAACATAGACGCAATATCTTTGGAAAAGAATCTAACTATACAGCACTAACGAAACATAGACAAGAAACTGGACATGATTTCGATTATCCTACAGTAAAAATCTTAGCATCTGAAACGAATAACCGCAAACGTAAAGAGATTGAAAATTATTATATTAAAAAAGAAAAGAACACAGTAAATGAACGCTTTGAAGAGTCTTTTTTACCACAAATATATAATGTTCTATTCTGCTAAGGATTAGAATTACATAAAGCAATAGGAAGTATTATTATATTATCAACATAGTTAAATCGCCGCTTAATTGTTTTCTTTATGTTTCACTGTACAGTGGTTTCGAGTGTTGTTAAGAGAGGGGGATACACACACTTTATATATATATAAATCGGTATTAGTTACTTTTGACATATCAATTCCGCGATATATGTTTGAAATGCACGAGCCATTTTCATCAAATGTCATTTCATGTAAAGTGTTAGTGAGTATGGAAAAACGTCAATTAACTTCATCGACGGGAAATGACCTTAAGATCGGTCTTCCCACTTCTATCAGTAAGTTTTTTTGGTAGTTTTTTTTCAATATGTTATCATACTTTTATCCATCAGTAGATTTAAAGTCATCATAATTGTATTGATAGATGCTGTCAGAATTCATGCTGCACTCACCAACACTACTTTGACATGTTAATGGTTCATCGCGTGATTTTAGTTTCTATTTCTTTACAACCATGTGAGTAACTTTTTATGTTTGACTGCTGTAAAATTTGTAAGTATTATCATTATGTTTTTTAAAAATGAATTATGTTATACCTGTTTTAGAATTGTAAAAAAATAAACTGAAGAGGGCACACATCAGGTTGCCGAAACGTTTTTTTAAAATTTAAATTGTTTTATTTGAGGGACCGACTTCACCAAGAAAAGATTCATTAGAATTTTCATTCTATGAAAAATTCTTAAATTAATTTAATGGTAACATTGAAAATGATCTTGAATGTGACTTTGAGAGTTAACCCTGATTCGCATACTCAACACCCAGAAAAACTTAATGTTTGGGCAGGAATTATTAGACAAAATATTGTTCGGCCGTATTTTATCGCAAGAAACATAAATGCTGAGAATTACTTGCATCTATTACGAACGCAAGTGGTCACACGTGTCCAAGAAAGTCTTGGACTCCCTTTTCAACAAGTTTGGCTTCAAGAAGATGGAGCCCCAGCTCACTTCGCGGTAGTTACTCGAGATTACCTTAATGAAGTGTCCTAATAAATGGACTGATAGAAGAGGACCGATTGAATGGCCGCCGAAATCACTGGACTTAACACCGTTGGGCTTCTTTAAAGTGAGATGGGATACGAAGATGTGCTAGTGAAGAAGTGCGCATACTATGAAAAGGAGCACCACAAGTATATGGAAGCATTAAAAACCGCGTTAACAGACATGGCGGCACACTGCAGTGGGAAAAAGAACATGTTCTTAGAAGTACGGAACGGTTTAGATATGGCATGAGAAACTTTTCAGCAAGCCCAACTTGAGCTGGTAATGAGAAGAGGAGCCCGAAGTCGGTTGCGAAGTATCTACGCTATGAACACTGTGCTTGTGTACAGCCTACAGAAATATCACCTGGAGAACTTCAAATCCCAGAAGGCGCAATGGAGAAGCGGAAACGTTGGGACAACAACACCTCAATAAGATATTCTGATGTACTTAAAAACATTCGATAGGGCACAAACCCCGATAAAATGGATATAGAAGTTAAAGCCATAAGAAAGATTCGCTAAGGGGATATCCTGGTCGAATTAGGAGTATCTACAAAGAAGAGGAAGTGGCATACGCCTTGAGGCAGATCATCGTCCGAGCCAAGACAGTAAAGATTAACCTCCAGAAGAAGGCGTTCCGAGGTTGCCGAGTTAGACTGAAGAAGGAAGTGGTAAAGCGCTTCTGCTACGAAGGTTACGGATTGTTGTCTGTAAAGGCATCGATAGGAGTAAGTGGTACTGGAAATGCGCTCAGTCGGGCCATAAGTCAACGGAATGCAATAGCGATCCATCTTGTTTCCTCCGCGTAGACCGCTCGGATGGGGTAAATACAAACCATTTTGTGGAGTCGATGAGGTGCGCGACAAGGAAATCCGCAACGCTGCATCGTCGCCTAGGATCTTTTATACCAAAGAACACACGAACACCGCGCTGATATATTAACAATCTGCGAGCAATATAGTATATTACGTATCTAGGGCGGAATCGAAGTAATTGCAGCGTAAGCGATGAGGGGAGACGAGGGGGTAAATACTACTAGTCGTCGAAGGCGGACGACCGAGTGAACATCTTCCGCCAAAACTTGTCCAACTAGAAGATGCCGTCCCCTTAGTTGGTGGTGAGTTTATTGTGGCAGGGGATTTAAATGCCGAATCAAATGAATGGGAAATGGAGTGGACCAACAGTAGGAGAAATATCTCCGACATGATGCCTGAACATTGGAGGTAAACCTACTTTGGAGCGCAGTTGTTGTCGATGCAGTATTAATGATGTTATCCTGGCTACCCCACACCTGAAAATAAAAGGAGAATTTTCATTTTTAAGTTTATCCTTGACTATGCCCTTTATCTCCAACTCCAAGGTCCTTCCAAGGTCAAAGTTGTTATTGTTAATGGAAAACCTTCTTTTAAACAAAAAAAAAAGAGTTAGATCTCGTCAATTTTTTAAAAATATCTGATCTGAAATAGAAAATACATAAGTATCTTCTGTCTATTTATTAACTTAACTTTGCAAAGTGATTCAAGACCTTGAGATACCATCAACATTTCGACATTATAAAGTCTGTCATTATCATCACCCTATATCATCAATGTCAACGTTATTTTGATTGCCATAATATTTCGAACAAAGTACACTAATAACACGTCATACATCGATTTAACTGTTACCTATGCGCGTGACAGCGCACATAATCATTTATAAAAGATTTCATGCATTATGTAAAAGTGAGGTTGAAAACAAAATAATGTAAAAATAAATAGAGCTGCCGGTTTCGCTCAGACTGTCGGTGACTCTTTTTAGTGTAAAACGATCCATCATGGCTTTGAGTTTCATGATTACATGGTTTTGGATTGGCTCTTTATTTGTAAGAACATTGGAGACACTAAATTGCGAAACATGCCGATTGTTACACAATGCATTGTTGAAAGATCTCCCAGAGCATGAAGTTGTTTTCATGATGAACGACGTGATGAATATTCCGCAAGGGTTTCGTGATATTTTTTATGAGATTCAAAATAACCGACCCATTTGGATCACCGACATAAGCAGTCTGAAGCCAACTAAAACGAACAAACTTTCGTATCTGTGCACGAGCAACTTCCTTGTCGTCTTTCACCATCCAGGTAAGGCTAGTAGAATTCAATTTTAAATACTTAGTACATAAGTATTAGTATTGTCATTAATGTGGAAGTATTCACATTGTAGCACACGAGTTTTTCTTACTCCTGCCCAAATACCAACAATTTTGGAACATTATTTGCGATATAAAGCCAAGGCCAAAGATATTGATAATACTTCAACAAGTGTCTAACAATAATAAGGATTACCAACCATACTTCAAATTGTTATGGGAACATTCCTATTTAGATGTGACCATTCTCGATGTTCTAAACAGCTCAGAAATAATCGTGAATGATTATAACCCCTTCACTTTTTCTTATACAAAAGCAGAATTTGATCGTAACACTGACTTATTTCCTGTTAAAAATTTAGATTTAGCAAGCAAAAAGGTGTCGATAATAGTCTTTGATCACGTATGTTCTAAAATTTCTGAAGACGAAACAGGAAATCCGAAATTAATCAGGGGGCTTTGCACAAAACTCCTACATACTTTTTCTGAGATTATGAACTTCACTATAAATATACAGGTATTCAGAGTAAATGAGAAAGGAAGTTTGTTCTTACCGACAGAAATTAAGAAAGGAACTTGTGACGTATGTGCGTATTTGGCAAGGCAAGTAAACGTATCCAAGAAAAAGGGAGTCATACACAGTATGTTTATAACAACAAGAACAGAATATATGATAGTTCCAATAAAACGGACAAAAGTGGTAGGTTTGCCGATAAATTTCGCCGTGTTTGTAGCAACTAGCCTTGTTATTGTTTATATCGCTTATTTGTGGGCCCGCACCGTGAAATTTGATTTAGATTATTGGTTCCCTCGCAATACCTGGGAATGTATGATGGGAATATCTTGTCGAATGCCAAGTACAGTTGCTGAAAGGATATTATTCGTTTCGATACTTATTCTGTCAGTCACGCATACTGGTGACCTTTTTCAGGAATGTACAAGTGTAAATATTCTTGAAGTAGATGCGCAAAAAATGGATACATTCGAGGATTTAGACGAATCCGGGCTCATCCCTGGATTTCAAAAACAATTTTTAGGCCACCTATCTCAGAGTCAGTCCAGTTCTATTCAGAACTTGATGGCAAGATCAGCATCCGGAAGTTTGAAGAACTGTGTTCACCAATTCATAACAAATGGTTCTCTTACGTGCATGGTGCAAAAACATATTACAAATTTTTTAATCGAGTTATACAGAAGAAATGATAATAAACCATTAATAAAGACATTAGGCGATGAAAGCGTCACAATGCATTGGAATGTAATACCACAACGAAGAAATTCCCCATACCTCACTCGTTTTGATCAGGTTATTATGAAATTACTTGAAAGTGGATTAATATCAAAGTGGAATAAAGAGGATAATTCGGTTCTGTATGGTCAACATAAAGCAATCCACTTGTTTCATGCAAAACTCGATCGCATTAAGTTAAAAGACAGTAGTACCGAAACCAGCCCTAGTTCAGCATTAATATATCAAATACTCTTTATCTTCGGTTTTGGAAATGGATTTGCTGTTTTAGCGTTTATTATTGAGTTTCTTGTAAAAAGGCGCACATCGCGAAATGCAGTCGTGCCATTTTAAAATTCACGCATGTGTAAAATTGAAACTGGAAAATATATATGTGGCATTCTCTGTGAAGCGGAGCGCTCCTTTTATCCATTTAAATTCAATTAGAAAAAAAAAATCGGATAGTGACCAAAATATTCTTCATAACATCACGTTTCTAAAACACCCTAACGTTTTTTAATAGTCCACTATGGCGGATCAAATGTGGCGTCCCAAATGAAGAGGTTCTGGAGGAAAATATTTTGATCATGTAAAGAAGAATTATAATAGCATTAAATGAACATTTTATTTCATGTCGAATTATGAATCCGTACAGGCGCTTTAAGCACGATATATTGATATAAGATGGCGATTCCAATATGGCGGATGAAAATTTCAAAGTTAACAATTTTATTTGAACAAAATACAATCGATTTATACGTAAAGTTTGAAATATAATTAAGCTCTTACCATTTTTCGAAAAAAATGAATTATTCTAGAAATGTTGCTTAATTTAAAAGTGCTGAATTTCAACATTCGAACTGTACGATTATGAACCGATAGCATTTTTGATAAGTGTTGAATATGTTTTTGGGTTAATTAAATCCAGGGTAAAAGCAGAAAATTTCAAAGTGGCGGATGAAAGTTACAAAGTTCATTTTTTTTTTTAACTTTGAGACATAAATGATCTTTTCGATTTTGCGAAGAGAAAATTCATTAAACTCAAATTGTCTACTAGAATAATACATTTTTTTTGTAAAACAATGTATTTTTTTATCGAAAAATCGTAAGAGCTGAATTAAGCTTCAAACTTTACGTAGAAATCGATCGTATTTTTTTTTAAATCAAATTTTTAACTTTCAAATTTCCATCCGCCATATTGGAACTGCCATCTTGAATTTTTTTAAATTCAGTATATCGTGCTTAAAGCGTATGTATGGATTCATAATTTGGCCCGAAAGAAAATTTTCATTTAATGATATTATAATTTTTTTTTACAGGATCAAAATATTTTCCTTCAGAACCTCTTCATCGTAGTGGACTATTAAAATACGGCAGGGTGTTTTAGATACTTGATGTTATAAGGTACATTTTGGTCGCTACCCGATTTTTTTTCGATTTTAATTGAAATGGATAGAAGCCCCCCCCCCCCTTCATCCGCTTCACAGAACATGCCCCATATACAGGGTGATCCAAAAGTCCCGGAACAGCAAAATATCTCAGCGGGAGTGCATTTTCGAGGAAAATGTTTCAGACAAAAGTTTCAGGATTTTTCCCTGGCTATTTAATGGCTATATTGAATTTGACCTTGAACATGACCTTGAAGGTTATTTCAAGGTCAAGTTAATTTTTTTAAATGGGAACCCCTATTTTTTTTCATGGATTCTGAAAGAGCGGGAAATTCTACGTCCGAGTATGATATGATCGATTTTTCCGGCAAGGTCATTTCAAGGTGAAACTTAAAACTCCCGTAACGGCGAAATATCTCAGAGGGTGTGCATTTCTTTGGAAATTGTTTCAGACAAAAGTTTAAGGATTTTTCCTGGGATATTTAATGGTAGCACAGAATTTGACCTTGAACATGACCTTGAAGGTTATTTCAAGGTCAAGTTTGTTTTTTTTAATGGAAACTGCTATTTTTTTTCACGGATTCGGAGAGAGCACAAAATTTTACGTCCAAATATGCTATGGCCGTTTTTTTCGGCAATGTCATTTCAAGGCCAAACTTAAAACTCCCGGAACAGCGAATTAACTCAGCAAGAGGTCATTTTCGGGTAAAATGTTTCAGACAAAAGTTTCAGGATTTTTTCCGGGATATTTAATGCTAGCATAAAATTTGACCTTGAAAATTACCTTGAAGATTATTCTCAGGTCAAGATTATTTTTTTTTTTTAATTGGAACCCCGTTTCATTTTCTTAACGAAGTTATGAGGATCTTCCGGTATTGAGAGTGGTTAAATTCATTTTGTTCAGTCGATGCTTTTACTGTACGATCTGCTCTAGGGAGATCCTTTACAGCGCCGTAAACTTCGAAACAATTTATTGTTCTGCCAAATGTCGATTTAGGAATCAGTTCCTGTCCCTCGCTTGTCCTCTAATTTTGTAAATAGAATAATAAATTGTTTAAAAAAAGTGTATACATACATCTTACGCAACACTTGTGCAAAGTGAACTTGGGCGTGCGAACAGCGACAGAGAGCACGAGTCACCAGCGAAGTAAATAAACAACATACATTCACATTGAATTTATACACATACGTGTACAGTCTTATAAGGTTACATTTTGGTCTTAACTTTATCGTTTTGTGAGATACATGGATTTCCTATCTAAACGCCTTTCCTATCTAAACGTATTAAGCATCATTTCAGTAACAAAATACATACGTATATTTCGTACAAAGAGCAATGGCTGCGCTAAGTGAACGAGAAAGAATAACCATTCTCATGATGAGAGGCTGGGGTGATAACCAGCGATCTGTAGAGAATGTGCGAACCTTATTTAACGCATCATTTAGAGAGGGACGAGAACCGATTTCTAAATCTACTGTTAGCAGAACAATAAATCGTTTTGAAGTTCACGGTACTGTGAAGGATCTCCCAAGAGCAGGTCGTCCAGTAACAGCATCAACTGAAGAAAATGAGTTGAATGTCGCGCTGTCAATAACGGAAGATCCTCATACTTCCATCAGGAAAGTTAAACAGCAGCACGACTTATGTTACGGTACAGTACAACGGATCTTAACTAAAAACTTAAAATTTCACCCATACAAAGTTAGACTCGTACAACAATTGAATGAAGACGATCCTGATAGACGCCTACAGTTTGCGGAATTAATGATGAATCGAATAGATGCTGATGCCGGTTTCTTGAATCGCATCGTATTTTCTGATGAAGCTACATTCTTCTTAAATGGGGCAATCAATAGACATAACATGTTTTATTGGAGTGAAACCAATCCTAATTGGATGGTCGATAGTCGTTCTACTCAATATCCTGAAAAAGTAAACGTATGGGCAGGTATTATAAACAATGCGGTAGTTGGGCCCTTCTTCATCGAGGGTACCCTTACTGGTCAAAAATACCACGATATGTTGAGGGACGACATCATCCCTGCTATTCAGGTTATTGTAGGCGAGGATTTCGATCAGACTTGGTTTCAGCAAGATGGTGCAGCACCCCATTATGCAACAGATGTTCGCAATTATTTGAGTGATGTATTCGCAGAACGGTGGATAGGTCGAAGGGGTGTAATAGAATGGCCACCAAGATCTCCGGATCTTACGCCCCTTGACTATTTTCTATGGGGTTATCTCAAAGATAGAGTGTATCGAACGAAACCGGTGAATATTGAGGAAGTAAAACAACGAATACGGGATGAGATCGCGGCTATAGAACCAGATATGATTAAAAAAGTCGTATCGACTTTTTATAATCGCTTGGGATATTGCCAAGAAGTTCATGGCAATCACTTTGAGCATAAGCTTTAGTAAGATACATAATTTCATCAAAATCTTAGTATACCCATCTTGCCTTAACTGTCTGGGGACACCCACACACACACACACGCACACGCACACGCACACGCACACGCACACGCACAGGTGACGGCGAGGGGAACCACCTGAACAAAGCACCCCGAAGAGGTGTAAACCCGACCGTGCTACCTCCACGCGGTACATCTTGGGTAATGCTAAAGCCGGCGGTAGCATTGGAAACAATGTAAAAATGTTACCCATACATACGGTATTTTTAAACGTATCGGATGTAAAAAAAAAATGTATATTTTTATCCGGGAACAATGATAATGCATTGCACTCTGGAAACTCTGGAAACATTACGAAAATAAAACGGGGTTCCATTTAAAAAAAAATAGTCTTGAGCTTAGAATAAGCCTCAAGGTAATTTTCAAGGTTAAATTCAATGGTGCCTCTTGCTGAGTTAATTCGCTGTTCCGGGAGTTTTAAGTTTGGCCTTGAAATGACATTGCCGAAAAAAACGGCCATAGCATATTTGGACGTAAAATTTTGTGCTCTCTCCGAATCCGTGAAAAAAAATAGCAGTTTCCATTAAAAAAAACAAACTTGACCTTGAAATAACCTTCAAGGTCATGTTCAAGGTCAAATTCTGTGCTACCATTAAATATCCCAGGAAAAATCCTTAAACTTTTGTCTGAAACAATTTCCAAAGAAATGCACACCCTCTGAGATATTTCGCCGTTACGGGAGTTTTAAGTTTCACCTTGAAATGACCTTGCCGGAAAAATCGATCATATCATACTCGGACGTAGAATTTCCCGCTCTTTCAGAATCCATGAAAAAAAATAGGGGTTCCCATTTAAAAAAATTAACTTGACCTTGAAATAACCTTCAAGGTCATGTTCAAGGTCAAATTCAATATAGCCATTAAATAGCCAGGGAAAAATCCTGAAACTTTTGTCTGAAACATTTTCCTCGAAAATGCACTCCCGCTGAGATATTTTGCTGTTCCGGGACTTTTGGATCACCCTGTATATCTTCAGTCTGTTAGTAATATCGGTGTGGTTTCCGGAGTTGATTTTTACAACGACGGAAGGTTTAAAAGATATACGTATGCGGTGTGATACACTCAAAGTATTTCTCGAAGACAACAATCTATCATCCTTCAAAATGTAAACAAACAAAGAAATAGAAAGTGGTCAACATGTTGTTAGAGTAATGCCTTTGTTTGTTTACCAATTGACCGGACACCGACATTACCAAGAATCCACCTATTTATGATATACGGTCGAGAAAATAAATTGTACCGATTTCCCACAAAAGATTTAACACCGCTGATTTACACCGGTCAGGATGTGGACCTGTATCGGTAGCCTCCGCATCGGTGTTAAAAATGGTACCAACTAACTCTTCACCTACAACGGTGTTTCTGAATCTACTCCATATTCCATAAAGGAAATAACAAGTATTATTTAAATTTTGGAGCTCGAAATTGCTTGTTGAGTGTAGTGTTTTAAACTTACCTTTTAATTATGTGCATTATGTACAATAACAAAATAATAAAAATTTAAAATGATCTAAATTTGTTTAATAGAGTATACTTATAATTTGTTTAAACAAACATCTTGGAGTAGACCAAAATTGGATAAATTAATTTGCTCAAAAAATGTTGAACCCCCCTCCCCCTCCCTTCCCTCAACTTTCCCCTAATATTTTCTTCTAAACCTCTGAAGCTCTGTCATGATGTAAAGAACACGAAACAGACCTTTTGCTCCCTGATGACAATTTTTCCTATCAGCAACCGTTCATTATAGCGCACTTTAAGAGGAATGGAGACTCGAAGGGGAAAACACGCGAGAATCGGTGCACTGTGGTGGGAGGCACAATGTGCTCGACGCGCCACTATGCAGGTTAGTTTAACGGCCTCAAGAATGCGACCACGAAAATCGGACAGTGCCAGACTCGTGGAAACAATGGGCAAGTTTACTCTTTATTCCTTAAAATAAATAAATTTATTATTAATTTATAAAAATAAATTTAACGCAATTTTTGTTTAATATATGCGTAATAAAATTCTTTAAAATTTTGAAAAAAGTGCTGTTTAGAAAAGCAGTTTCAAAATAACAACTATCAAATATTCACGAGGTACTTCTGATGTGTTAAATACATATGTTTTCAGTACACATATTAAGTTCATCAGTGGGTAATTCGACTAAAATTTGCATTAAACAGTTCCTTGACCCAATATGTAGAGTGACGTTTATCTTGATACTTCTCTAATTGCATGCTGCTGCACGTCACTTTCACTTTTACCTTGTCTCGCCCATTTTCTTTCAGATGTAATTTATTCTACGTGTAATACGTTATGCAAAGCATTTATCAATTTGTTTAAATTATCTTCATTTTCCAAGCCCTCTACGCACATTCATTCTAAAGGATTTAAAGATATAATAGTTACAAATATTAGTGGAAGTAGTTTCGGAAATTAGTCGAATTTATTTACGATTGTTCTAAAATTAGTAGAAATCTTTCTGTCTTATTGTTAATGTAACACAGATATAATGGCGACGGTGAAAATATAATGAAGGTCGTTTTACATTCGAGATGATTCGATGTTGAGGCACTAACAAATTAAACATCATTTCGACTACAATCGGGTATATTCGGAAACTCTCGTTTCAGCAACTAACATAACCTATTCCGGTATTGGGCGACATCTTGAATTTTTTATATATGATAACACAAACATAACTATTTTAAATTTAAAGTTTTATAAGATTAGACCACGTATCTTACGAAAATGCGATCGATACAAGTAAATGCATTTACGGTAGAAAGCCTCGACATTGCATATTTCGTGTTTTTCAGGTTATCAAGTAAAGTGTATCGAGTGCATATAATCAACGCTAAAATTTGCAGGGACCCGATTTTATATGAGGAAATCATGTAAAATAGTGTTACGTGACGTATATAGTTGCCTGAGTGCAAGGAGGGGCTTTCATGCCAAGTTGGGCGCCAACAGCTATTTAAAGATGTATATATTTTACAACATCCTCTACAAATCGCTGATGTATTTTGATACAGACGCGTTGTGTATCGTCTATTTATATTATAGCAAGTGCTTACAATGTTGTCTAAAATAATTATGACATACTGGCTATTTTATATTTCGTCATGCTCTAAAACATTCACAAGCGGTTTTGGTTTGGTTTCCATAGTTTCGTGATGTATTAAAAATAATATATCCTTCAGGATGTCGATAGCATTTAGAGAATATTGTCAACTGTGGGACATTTATTAGTTTCGGTAAATTATGAACTATGATGTGAATTTTCAATTGCCATAATGCTGGTGAATGATGGAAAATTTACGACTTTTTTCATTTTTCTATTTTTGAAAAATAAGGAAAAACTTGAGAGATTCGCTGGGATTCGAACCCGGGATCTTTCGTTCCGATCATCATTTATTACAATAATTTGTACAGTATAAGGAACGAAAAACATTTATTTATATTTACAAATTAATTTGTAATTTCTTATTAATTTTTTTAAGTTATAAGTGTTATTTTAAATAATATTGGCTATTTCAAATTTCTTCTAATCTTATATTATAAAAATTTGCTCATACCATGGTAGAGTTTCAATAAGTTTAGTCAATCATGCAATTCAATGCAAATTTTTATTTTGTTAATTTCTAATTAAAACAAAAATTATTATCATCCATAGCATCGAACGATTTGCACAAGAGGAAAACAATACGAAAAATATGTCTTTAATTTTTTATAATGACATGTTCGAAGCATTGCAAAATCGTTTAGCATTAAAAACTAATTGATTTTGCCGAATAATTTAAAACTATTGACTGACAAAGTTCTTCTGCTCAGCATGCCTTTTAAGTAAACATTTTTAAATTTTAATTTTTTATATAATCGATTTAAAATGTAGAATTATTTCATCGCGGTGTAGTATAGACGCTGGTTGTGGTTTTGTATACATTTTATGTACAAAGACAAATGACATTGATTCTTATAGATTTTGACCTACTGCATCTGAATCTGTCGGTTATTTTTTGTTTAAAGTGGTACGACTTTTATTATAAACAATTTACTCGTTTAAATCGATATATTTCGAAAAGGTTACGTTGAACGAAAACTAGTTACAAAAAAATGTTCCTCTGTTGAAAAAGGTTCTTAGTAACTTTGTCGAATATACCTTATTTACTAAGATTTTCACGATTTTTTTCTCTCCTTATTTTGGTAATTAGCGTTATGATTTGAGTTTAGTAATTGTTTTAAATATTTTTAATGTTTTATTTTGATATAATCGCTTCAAAATATAGAATTACTTCAAGGCGATGGAGTTGTTAAAATTTCCATTTGATATAATCATGCGGCGAAATCGCATGACCTTTAATTCCTAATCATCGCGTAAGATTTTAAATGGTCTGTTTACTTAATTATCTGCTTTGTAAATTCGTATACGTTGAAATTATTAAATATATTGGATAACTGACAGTCATTTTTAAGATATTACTGTTGTAGTAAGTAGAGTTTATTGACATTTAGTACATTGTTTTAGTAATCCTTATTAATAAAATTTTAAAAACTAATAACATATAAGTCAAAGTTTTATAATTAATCAACTTAATATGATTTAAAGAAATTTTATTACTATTTTTGTATTAGTAGAATTTGACTACTGTTTGACTATTTGAAATCAGAAATTCGAGGATGTATATTTTCACTCAAACATTCACGTTTATTATAACGTCGATGTTTAAGCCTCGAAAATAATGCAAAATTATCAGTAATATTATTATAATAAACTGTTTAATTATTGCAATTGTAAAATTTATATCGGATTATAAATCAACAGCCCGACAATTTCTTTATACGTTTATTTTATTCCTCATAAATTGCGAAAAAATGTGTTTAGGACAGTTTAACGCCCAAGCGAAGCGAGCGTATTTTTTCGCACGAAGTGGGAGAAACTTATTTTGCTCCCTAGGGAGAGAAAGTGCTATTTTGCCTCCGCGATAGAATCTTAAATTACGTTTCATTAAATTTTAGAATTAGTTAAATTGTTTAAATTAATTCAACCGTCCTTGATAATATCGGATTGAACTGTCTTAATGTAATTCCAGTTTTCAAATTTAATAACTTCATGTAAAGTTTCTTTGAATATACATTCGAAACTATTCGTTTTAATAAGCTGAATGTATTATTTATTTACATCCATTTATGTTATCATTTTTAATGCCAATAAACTTTTGTTTTGTTAATATTTTGAATGTGTTTATAGGTTAAGTTTTTATCTAATATTATATTTTATTAATATATATCTGCTCGTCCGGTTCATCGCCTTCCCCTCCCGGCTCGTTATATTTGGCAAAAGAAGGGGAGCGCCGCTTCTCCCACTCCCCTCAGTCGTGTTACGTTCGTGACGTCACAGCAGGCCCTTCCCGAGGCCCCAGCCCGCAAGAAGGGGGAAAACGAGAGCGGCTACCGGCAAATATATCGAGACTGAACCGGTCAAATATACTGGGATGTAAATATAGCGAGACGCAATTATACTGAGACTCTACTGTATAAACCGGGCCACCGGCCTGCCCAAAATTCAGATCGACGGATTTTAGTGATCTTAAAATGTTCCTTCTTGACCCCTCTTTATGGGCCGATGTGCTATTTTGCAAAATTTCAACATGGCGGCTGGAAACCTGAGAAAAATTGAGAGTTCGGATCAAAACTCTTGCGAGAAAGAAAATTGACGTTCTATTCGATTGGTTTTGGGCTCAAATTGTCGGTATCTGACGGCTTCAGAAAGTTTGTAAGATAGGTTGATGAAATCCAAGATGGCGGATTCAAGATGGCCCGCCATGGCGCCTAAAATCTCTAAACTGTCGGGATTTAAAAAAGAATCATCAGATAAATGCTAAAATTAGTTTTCGGGGAGTTTTGGAGGTCGCCGATCATGAATTCGAAGACGGATTTGCGAAATTCAACATAGCGGATTCATATTTTATTTATTACCCAACTACACTTTTTTTAAAAATGATATATCATTACTTTTTGCGATAGCTTCAGGTCGTCTTCCGAGATGGCGTCATACCTCATATTTGTCGAGAATGTAGAAAACTACAGTAGTTATGTAAATAAATGTTTATTTTTTGGTATTATGGTCCTCTCACTCGTATCATACAAAGTGTGAAAAGTAAATAAACAAATAAAATGAAGTAATTGGGACATCAGTTCACTAGCGAAATAAATCTTGTATGTAAAACTTTATAATCACTTACTATTGGATTTACAGTGGCCCTCCCCTTATTTTAACTGCGTCCTTTATTTTAACTTTTTTTCGTCCCTTATGTTAACTTCTTCCCCTCATGAGTTCCCCCACCATTCGCTATTTGAAAGTGTTCAAAAGAGTGCGGACTGCTGTTTGCGTTTGCGCATACAGGTGAAGAAGGACGCCGCTATATCTCATTTCTCTGTTTTTATTCTCTCATACTGCCAGTGAAGTTAAAATAAGGGGAGAGCCATTGTAGTTATGTACAGTAAAACCCCTCTTACTTGAACAGGGTCGAGCCGGTATTTCCTTTCCGACCCCGTTTATTTGAACGCTTACAGTTGTCCCCACTCCTCGCGCAAATACCCGTCCGGCGTGAGTAGCGCACGCGCATTGCAATTTGTATCCGCGCGTAAGAGCGAGTAGTGGGGGTAAGGGAAGTAGAAATCGTTCAAATAAACGAGGTTATTTTGTTCAAATAGACGGGGTGTTCAAGAAAGCGAGTGTTCAAGTAAGCGGGGTTTTACTGTAAATAAATGTTTATTTCTTGGTATTATTGTCTTCTTACTCGTATCAAGTGTGAAAAGTAAATAAACAAATAAAATGACGTACAGTACTCTTTCCCTTATTCTAATGTCTTCCCTTATTCTAATTTTTTCTCTTCTCCCATTCTAATATTTCGCCTCACGCGTTCTCCCAACTGACGTATGTTGACGTGTGGATTTTCTAAATACAAATAACGGCGCATGCGCAACAAAAGAAAAAGAGATAAAAGTGAGACTACAAATCTAAGTACTACTGAGGGAGAGGGGAAAATTAGAATAAGGGAAGAAAGCCGCCATCTTGCCTGACTGGACAAATTAGAATAAGGGAAGCACTACTGTGCCGTGGCCCTCTCCTCATTTTAACTTTTCGAATCAAGGAAGATGGCGGCTTCTTCCCCTATTTTACCGCTTCCCCTCATCCTCACCACTGCACAGAATAAAATCAGAGATAGGAGATATTGTGGCATCCTTCTTCACATGTATGCGCAAGCGCAAACAGCAGTCCGCAATCTTTTGAACACTTTTAAGTGGCGAATGGTGGGGGAACTCACGAGAGTAAGAAGTTAACATAAGGAACGAAAAAAAGTTAAAATAAAGGACGCAGTTAAATTAATAGGAGTTAAAATAAGGGGAGGGCCACTGTAATTGGGATATCAGTTCACTAGTGCAATAAATCTTATATGTAAAACTTTAGAATCACTTACTATTGGATTTATTATGAAAAAGCGTCCCTCTAGCGCTTATAATTTAAACTTTTGCGCTTTGTTTGGGCTTACCATTTTGACAAAAATATTTGGAAAATGTAATAAAAAATATTTTAAAAAATAGTAAAAGCACGAAAAAACTGAAAATCGGGTTTTTCTTATAACCCATATTATACATCCGCGTTTGTGTTGTCAACGTGTTGCTCGATAAATGGAAAGAAACAAAGTTCATTCGCCAGCGTGATTTTGCAATGCGCACATCGATAACCCATACGTTTATGTTGCAATACTCGTACACGTATATCGGCTGTCATTAACACAGGTCTGCACGGATTTTTTTTTTAATATCAGAGTGATTTTCGGCGTATTTTTGTGTGCTGAACACGAATCTGATGTCGAAAAATGCCTATCCCGTCATGATTTAGAGAAAAGTGGGGGTAAAGACACCAAAAAACGCGTTTTTGGGTGTTTTTACCCCTAATTTTCTCTGAAACCTGACGTGCTACAGGCTTGAATTTGTGCTTAAATTAAAACTTGGTTCTTCCCCTACAAAAATCATAAGATAGTTTTAAAAAAAATTTCACAGTTTTGAAAAAAAAATGGTTTTAACCTTGCTATTTCTAGTGATTATGATGAAAATGCAAACAAAATCGAATAACCGCTGATATTACTAATGGCGAACAAAAAAAAACCATGAAATAGTGATTTTAAGATCCTAAGTATATTTTTTTATTTTGCGGCCGCCATTTTGGATTCGCTATTTTAAATTTTGTCAAACTAACATTGGATTCGTCATCAGCGACTCAAAAAACCCCGAGTACTGATTTTCATGAGGTTAATTTAAATTTTTTATTTTTACGTCCGCCATCTTGGATCCGCCATTTTGAATTTTATAAAAGCGACACTGGATTCTTAAACACCAACCCCGAAAACAGTCAAGTGGTGGTTTGTATGAGCTCTGCTCAATGTAGTTAAATAATTTCCATTTTCATCATAGTCACTAGGAATAGCAAGGTTAAAACCATTTTTTTTTCAAAACTATAAAATTTTTTTTAAAACTATCGTATATGATTTTTGTAGGGGAAGAATCAAGCTTTAATTTGAGCACAAATTCAGATCTGTTGCACGTCAGGCTTCTGAGAAAATTAGGGGTAAAGACACCCAAAAACACGTTTTTTGGTGATTTTGTCCCCACTTTTCTCAAAATCATGACGTGATAGATAATTTTCGTCTTCAGATTCGTGTTCAGCGTACAAAAATACGTCGGAAATCACTCTGATATAAAAAAAAAAAGTGAATTTTGCAGAACGACTCTCGCTGTAAACGTGCGTCTTTTTTCTAGTTACCGGTCGACGAGAACCTATGCAATTAATTTTAGTACTCACCATCGATCCTGGACACCAGTGAAAAATCCAAATTCCCCTAAAATTAGTCGAAAATTTGACAGATTGACGCGAGGCGATAATCGAAGGATCGATATCGAGAGGCGCGAAAAGTTACACGTCGAAAGTGCCGGTTTTCGAAACGGCGTGTGGCCGCGAGTGACTTATCGCCGGCGGATTTCCGTCACTTGGCTTATTTTCGTCATTATGATAGCCGAACGATGACGAGGAGCGCGCTCGTATGGTGGCCGTCGTTCTGGGCGATGCGTCGCGATCCTCTGAAAATAAAGCTGCCAAGTCGTTTATAGCGCAGGGGGGAACGAACCAGAGGCCAACATACCGCACGCGACGAGACACTGCACTTGGCAACCTGCCAAGAACACTACATTTTATAATTACACCTGCGAAACTTATACAGAAGACAAGGTTTTGCGCAAGTATCAAAAAGATTTATTCCTGGGATACAAATTAAGCGATTTCTCGCGAGTTGCCATCAAATAAGTCAGACTGATGGTCTTCGGCTTGAGGAATCGCTTCGTAGGTGCAAATTGTCACTCCGTGACGATGACCTGGGGTCCACTCGCCTTTCAATCCGATGTAATCGATACGGGTTGGATCTGCTCCACGACCACCAGTAAAGTAAAGTGTTAGATGACTCATCGAAGAGAACTTTACCACCCTGGTTAAAACATAAATTTATTTAAAACGCTGATTAAAATATACTTAAATGTACATACTTAATGGGATATTCGTGTACTCCGTACTGATCCATAACCAAGTCCAACTTCTGATCAGGTTCTCCTCCTGCTTCGTCGAATGTCATTCCTTCACGATTTTTGTATCTGTATCAAACATCGACAATTAGAACCAATTAAGGATTAATTTATAAATAATTTATTACAATTTGACACATTCTGGGTGCGAATCACCTGGACCACCTACGATGATGAGTCCTTTTAATTTAACATCACCAGTAAAACTGCAACAGAAATTGTACCATGGTATTAATGGGGCGATTGGTCTTTTTAAAGAAACTTACGGTATGTTGAACAGAAGATCTTTGTCAACGTCACTTTCCACGAACTGAAATAAGGAATGTGCTAAATGAGTTAAGACAATAAGACGGGTTTAGGAAAGAACATGCGTACTTTCGTATGATCCAAACGATCTTCCCATGACTTGAATACAGTAACTCCGGAGCCTTCGTGTGATTCATTCAGGCATTCTACATTCGATAAATCTATTTTTTGGAAAAGATTGTACTGCACTCCCAATTCTCCTGCATTATGTGTTTCACCACATTGACATGAGAACTCCATTTTAGAAAAAAATTTCTTTGCCAGCAAAGAACTTTAAGTACTTTTGGCACTTGTGATGTATGCACTTTAATTTGTTCAGTAATCTAACGACTTTCCCGATGTTTTTAAAATCGGCTTTCAGTCAACAAGTACGCCGGCTTTTCGGTCAATAATTAATGACATATCATGCAAGATGGCGCTAGTTGACAGTGCCAAATAATTTGACTGATCGATTTTGAACGTCAAGTTTTAACAAATTTTTACTTCATTTTGAACATTTCTTTCCAGTAGAAAAATGTAATTTTGAAAATTCGATATTTTTGATATTTGAAAAGCACCGATCAGTTATTTACATGCAAAGTAAAATACGTAATGTAAATTACATATGTACGTATGCATACATACGTGCATCATGTGTATGAAATGTAAATTACATATGTACACATATATCTGCATGAAATGTAAATTACATATGCACATATATCTGCATGAAATGTAAATTACATATGTACACTATGAAAAATTTCCATGTAATTTACAGTGAAATGATGGAAATTAAAATACCAATGAAAATCATGGTAAATTTACAGTATTGCGGTAAAATTCCTACATTATCAACGTCATTTTACATTTCATTGCTTGTAATATTACAAAGTCCATGTAAAATTACATTTCCATTGTGAATTTTATACGTTTGTGGTAAAATTTCCTCCTATTTTCGGGTGATTTTTACACGAAAATTGCAGTTTTACTACAAAAATAATAGGAAATTTCAACAAAACTGTAAAAACTCGGAAATGTAGTTTTACTTAAACTTTTCACAGTGAACATATATGTGTATGTAATGTAAATTACATATGTACATATATGTGTATGTAATTTAAATTACACATGTACATATATGTGCATGAAATGTAAATTACATATGTACACTATGAAAAATTTCCATGTAATTTACAGAGAAATGGTGAAAATTAAAATACCAATGAAAATCATGGTAAATTTACAGTATTGCGGTAAAATTCCTACATTATCAACGTCACTTTACATTTAATTGCTTGTAATATTACAAAGTCGATGTAAAATTACATTTCCGTTGTGAATTTTATATGTTTGTGATAAAATTTCCTCCTATTTTCCGGTGATTTTTACACGAAGATTGCAGTTTTACTACAAAAATAATAGGAAATTTCAACAAAACTGTAAAAACTCGGAAATGTAGTTTTACTTAAACTTTTCACAGTGTACATATATGTGTATGTAATGTAAATTACATATGTACATATATGTGTATGTAATTTAAATTACACATGTACATATATGTGCATGAAATGTAAATTGCATATGTACACTATGAAAAATTTCCATGTAATTTACAGTGAAATGATGGAAATTAAAATACCAATGAAAATCATGGTAAATTTACAGTATTGCGGTAAAATTCCTACATCAACGTGATTTTACAATTAATTGCTTATAATGTTCGAATTATTTTAATTGAAAGAACTAAACATACACATTTTCGCATCTCATTTCGATAAAAATTGTATACATTTCCATCACGACAAATGTAAAACACTTTTTGTTATATTTCTTTTAAATTGATATTATATTTTTTGTTTTAAAAAGAATAAAGATTTCTGAAGGGGACCTTAATCGTGTAGGACGAAACGTAAACTACTGTTATTTTTTTTTTAAAAACCCGTCGTTCCTGTATCAAGAAACTTCAAAGAATCTATTTCACTTAGGAAAACATCAGAAAAGAAAGTTTTATAGAATTACATTAATTGCTTGTAATATTATAAACATGGTGTAAAATTACCACCATTATTACTGGTATTTTTATTGCCACCTTTGACGTAGTAAATTTACATTTCCATTGCGAATTTTACAAGTTTTTAGTAAATTTCCTTCTATTTTTCGTTTACACGAAAATTGTAATTTTACTACGAAAATGCATAATAGGAAATTTCAACAAAACTGTAAAAACTAGGAAATGTAATTTTACCCTGTAAAAAATGAAAATGAAATTTACAATGCAATGGTAATTTTCAATCATGAAAATTTGGTAATAACACTACGTTGAGCGTTGAAATTTTACCGAAGTGAGGTTAGAGGTTTACCGCGTCGAGCGTAGGGAAAATACTAGACTGTTGTACTTTTACTACGTCAAACGTAGGTAATTTTTCGAACCTACGTTGGACGTGGTAATTTTACAAACGAGTAATATATTAAAAGATTTAGGGAAAGTTACTGTATTCCTCATAGTAAATTCACTGCGTTGAAAGTGGGTAATTTTCGAGCCCATTCTCAACTGTAATTTTACACGATTTTTTTTACAGTGTACTTATACTTTTCACAGTGTACATATATGCGTATGTAATGTAAATTACATATGTACATATATATGCATGTAATTTGAATAACTTATCTACATATATACGCAAGAAATGTAAATTACATATGTACACTGAAAAATTTCCATGTAATTTACAGTGAAATGGTGGAAATTAAAATACCAATGAAAATCATGGTAAATTTACAGTATTGGGGTAAAATTCCTACATCATCAACGTGATTTTACAATTAATTGCTTATAATGTTCGAATTATTTTAATTGAAGGCGCCTGCAGCTCCTCGTGAGACTTTACGCACGGGTGAAAAAAAAATCACTTTACGCATTGGACGAAAACTGACTTTACGCATGCACTACGTACGCACCGAGCATAAAATATCGTATGCATCTCGTGCGTAACTTTTTTTCACTCGAGCGACAGTCCCCCACTCGTCGCCGGAGCCTTGTTTTCACGTGTCGGTCTCGTGAAAAAAAAAGTACACTTTACGCACTAGTTGCATAATATACTATTATAAAAAATAACCCTAAATACAATTAAGATACCTTTCGAAAAATCAAATCTACCCGAAATTTATTTTCCTCTTTTAAACTTAAAACCATTAACAATAACAATACAAGGTCCGTTTACTTTAATCGTATTACTTTCGCTTTTAAAAATTTCCAACAACTTTTCAATATATAATCGAGCCTTCAATATCACGGTTCATATTCCGAAAATTAGTTATTTTATATCTTTTTTAATCATAGATTAATTTTACATGTTTGTGATAAATTTCCTTCTATTTTTCGGCGATTTTTACACGAAAATTGTAATTTTACTACGAAAATACATAATAGGAAATTTCAACAAAACTGTAAAAACTAGGAAATGTAATTTTACTTATACTTTTCACAGTGTACATACCCAGATAGCAACGTGAGTCTCATATCGCCATACTGTATGCCCTCATAAGTGAGACTTACACTCATTTGTGCGTCTCCATATGAGTGCTATTTGTGAACGCAGACCAGATAGCGATTGTCACTCATAAATGAGTTTTTCTATTGCCAGAAATACGCGCATGCACAATGGTGACATTTTCATTGGGTGCCCTCAAAAGGGCGGGAAACTTAAAATTATAGTAGTATGTTGTGATTTGTTTTCAGTAAACTTTCAGTAAACGTTGCATCTTTATCTAACTCCATGTGTCAGACAAAGACGCAACGTTACTGAAAGTCTACTGAAAACATTTCCGAACACACCCAGTTTGTAAAAGTCGAACATGCGCAACAGAAACGTTTGTATATGAAATAAATACTCCGGGAATTTAAATTAAAATATTTTGAAATTATGATATTTATTTTGTAATACATTTTTAATAAATGTAAATTTCGGATCTCTCGTTCAATTCATTCAATTTTTTCAATGCAATTGTCTTTGCATTTATTGTGTGCCGCTGTTCAGTGTTTCGTTCTACATATGAGCTCCTTCCCAGATAGCAAGGCGTGAGTCTCACGTTGGGCTCGTATTTGAGATCTCATTTATGAGTGCGTATATGAGTTCACATGAGACTTCAAATCAGAGTTTAGTGCATTGCGCAAGCGCGTCAAGTCTCCGTTTCCACGCATAGATGAGACTTTTGTGATACTTATATATATAGGTATAATACCACCTGCATCAGAATAGTGTTCGTGTGACAGAGGATTATAAAGTTTCTGATCAGGTATAATAAACGACAATTCCCAATTGTTTGACAAATAAAGTGGGAAAGGTGCCGAAAATTAATTTATAAATAATTATTTTGCTCGAGAATATTCTGGTTGTGGCTCATCATTTCTGCATGATGCTGTATCATGAAATCTGTTAACTTCCTGTAAGTAACATAGTTCATTATATATAATCTCATTAATAGCATAAATGGCATAGGATTTTATATACACTTACGCTAACTTTTCATCAAGTGAATTTATTCGTTCCATTATTTCATTTTGATTGAATGGCATTGATGGGCGCTCCTGATTTTTTCTGAAATAATAATCAATTGATACGTGTGTTAATAAAATTAAATACACCTAAAATTATATCAAATACATAACCTAACCTGCATAACCTAAAAAACTGACAAGTACAGGGAGGTAAAATATTCTACTTACAATGTCACTCCTGATGATTAATTATACAATTGTATAAATTAATTTTCGGCACCTTTCCCACTTTATTTGTCAAACAATTGGGAATTGTCGTTTATTATACCTGATCAGAAACTTTATAATCCTCTGTCACACGAACACTATTCTGATGCAGGTGGTATTATACCTATATATATAAGTATCACAAAAGTCTCATCTATGCGTGGAAACGGAGACTTGAGGCGCTTGCGCAATGCACTAAACTCTGATTTGAAGTCTCATGTGAACTCATATACGCACTCATAAATGAGATCTCAAATATGAGCCCAACGTGAGACTCACGCCTTGCTATCTGGGTATATACGTGTATGCAATGTAAATTACATATGTACATATATGTGCATGTAATTTAAATTACATATGTACGTATACGTGCGCATGAACGGTAAATTACATATGTGCATACATGTGTATATAATGTAAATTACATATGTACACTATGACAAAATTCCATGTAATTTACAGTGAAATGGTGGAAATTAAAATACCAATGAAAATCATGGTAAATTTTCAGTACTACGGTAAAATTCCTACATGATCAGTGATACATTTAATTGCTTGCAATATTACAAAGACGATGTAAAATTAGCACCATTATTACTGGTATTTTTATTTCCACCTTTGACGTTGTAAATTTACATTTCCATTGTGAATTTTACATGTTTAGGGTAAATTTAGTTCTATTTTCGGGTGGTTTTTACACGAAAATTGTAATTTTACTACAAAAATAATAGGAAATTTCAACAAAACTGTAAAAACTCGGAAATGTAATTTTACTTAAACTTTTCACAGTGAACATATATGTGTATGTAATGTAAATTACATATGTACATATATGTGCATGTAATTTAAATTACACATGTACATATATGTGCATGCAATATAAATTACATGTATGTAGGTATGTACATATATAATCAGCCGATAAGGTAGGTTTCAGGTTGTATGCATAAATCATATGTACATACATGTAATTTACACTACATGCACATATATGTACGTATGTAATTTACATTACATACACTATATACATGTAATTTATGTACACAACCTGAACCGTACCTTATCGGCTGACCATATATATGTACCTTTCCAGTTTTAATACTCAGGTCGAATACAATTGTATGGTTTATGGCAAAGTCGACGAATGAAGTTCAAATAAATGGAACAAAATTTGCACAAAAATTAAAAAATTTTGTGACATTATTAGAAAGTTTGTCATACAATTGTTTTGCTGAATCATGTATTTCCTTTCCATAACGGAAATAAACAAAAGTATAAATTATATGCAACTACCCAACATCATTTCTGCATCTGCCGTGAAGTTCGCTTGATCATAGAAAATTCTACACGAGTAAAACTAAAATTTTCAATTTTTATTAGAATGTCTATTTACGCTATGCTCTATTCTTAATCTAACAATATTAAACAATCCATTAGAAAAAACATTTTATTTCAAGACGTATTTCAAGATCTGCAAGGTACAGTAGCCCTTCTCTTATTCTAATTTGTCCAGACAGGCAAGATGGCGTCTCCTCGTATTCTAATTTGCCGCCAAAAACGTTTGCACTTTTCTAGGATCTTGTGAGGGGTTTTTACGTCAATGTTAATTTACACAATATTATTTATTAGACAGATAACCGAACTGGCTTATTGTTAAATGTTTTTGTTTTTAAAAAGAATGTTTTTAGGTTATGTTGTATGCACGAAATTAGATTAGAGGAAGTGAAAAAATTAGAATAAGAGAAGGACTACTATACTCTAAATTTGACAAAAATGAAACCACCCAACGAAGTATATATAAAGAAATCATATATCCTGATGTGATGTATTTTCGGTGAATTACAATTATATTTAAACATGCATAAACCACTCTGTAATATACATATGCTACAAATCTGTAATATAAAAATTAGGAATTTTCAAAACGTAATTCACATTATTTTTTTTGGCAAAGTTACTCGCCACGTATCGATAATTTCAGTCTTTCAAAAAGACAGTTTCGCAATCTCTCACCCTTTCAGAGTACTGTCAATATTGAACAGCTTGATTTGTTCTTATGTTGCGCACTCGCTTTGGTACATTGTCCTTTATGTAATTACATGAAACATG
The DNA here is from genome assembly GCA_030407085.1 of Trichopria drosophilae. Taxonomy (NCBI): domain Eukaryota; kingdom Metazoa; phylum Arthropoda; class Insecta; order Hymenoptera; family Diapriidae; genus Trichopria; species Trichopria drosophilae. Next base: position 115,456,074 of record CM059585.1, on the reverse strand, counting down.
GTAATGGAAACAAAGTTAACGAAATAAAAATTATTTGTTGAAACTAATTTTTCCGGAATCCATCTCCGGGAACATCATATGCAAATGGTTGTCTATTATCTGGAACAGTTCTGGAGGCTGTGGTATCCTACCAGTTTCCAGTTTCGACCATACTGGAACATCTATAAAATTTAACAAATATTTTAATTAAACTTTTCGGAAAGGTAATTTTAAAAAACTTACCGTTGAAATGAATCTCAAAAGCACCAGACGATATCAGTTGGCTCTCGAGAGCATTGCAAACGAAAAACAACATTACACACGAATATATGCGATTGTCGATGAGCCACTGAAACGGAGCTGGATGCCCGATCCATTGAAATATATTTATTCCGCTAAGTATTAGAATTATGACTAGAATCTTTGCTGTGCTCAAAACTTTAGTAATTAGCATATTAAACCCTGGAGGGTTGTAATTTTCTCCCTCGATTGGAAGTTCCGGATACTTCTGTCGTAAGATGGTGACGTAGTCTTCGTATATTTTTCTATACCCACACGAGTAGCTGAAAAAAAGATCTGATAATCACCTTCTTATCTACAGTGATTATTCTTGAAGAAAGTGAATTTAATAGAGGAAAACCTATTAGGGTGATTGGATTACTGCTGTTGTAAGAAAATTAACTCTCGATGACTCTTCATTTTAATAATCAGATACTTACCAGTAAAAAATTTTCAAAGTGGGGCCAGTTTTGGAACCAAATGTTGTAAGGGGTACATCTTCGTTGGAATCTCCTCTCGTTTCGAATGAGCATACGAGAAGAAGAAGCACACACAGACTCAACTTAAAATACATGATGGATCTTTCATGAAAAGGCAATGAAACCTTTTTTTTTTGAAGAACGTCGTTACACCACTCGTGTTTTCGTTCACGAACAACAACCACAAACTAAAACTAACCCACGAATACCAGAAATACAGGTTGGCGTTTGGCGTTGGCGTCGCTCTTTCCAGTAACCACCTAGTCACTTACTCAGCTGATCAAACGACGTGATTTTATTTTCACGTACAGCACAATTTTAGGTTAAGTTCGTTTCAGTCGAGATTTAAAAATTACTTATAACGTTTGGTGATTTAACATTTACAATACTCTAAATGTTTTTTCTTTCAAAAATGATTTTAAAATCCGATTAATTACCCTAAATAAACTTATTGTTTCGTATTTTTGCCGGTTGCAAAATTATGTCCGTTTTTCTGTAATAATTCAAAACTGTTGCAGCTACAGGTTGCAACCTTCTAGGAAATATATGGGAATATCTCCGAAACTTTTCATTTTTGTGATGATAGGTGGTTTAGGACCTCTAGGCAACGAACGGTTTGACCCGGAACAAATTGCAACAGGACCGATTTTTTCGTGATAATTACTAAAAAAATGAGTTAAAAAACATATCCAAAATCGCCGAAAATCGCAGTGGGGGAAAGCTGTTTTTTTTTGACAAAATATGCCTAATTTTATTTAAAAACGGCTGTAACTTTTTAACGACGCATTACAGCGCAAAATATGTCAAACAAAAGTTGTAGACACAAATATACCACAAACTGAATTTTTTGAAGGACTAGATATCATTTTTAAATCTCTATATTTTCAATTTCAAGGGAAAGACTATAAACAAAAATACGGTTTACCAATGGAATCACCAGTAGCAGCTGATTTATTAATGGATTTTATACAAAACATTCTTATACAAAAATTACCATGCAAACTTCCTTTCTACCACAGATACGTTGATGACATTTTAACAATTATTCCAAATGAATTTTTAGATGAAATTTTACCCACTTTCAATAGCTTACACAAAATCAAAGGTTTTCAAAATAAAATTACTTTCACCATAAAAACAGAAAAGAACAAAAGAATTAGTTTTTTAGATGTACTCATTATAAACGATAGAAATACATTAATTACAGATTGGTACCAGAAAAATACATTTTCTGGAAGATATTTAAACTTCCATTCAAACCACCCATTACATTACAAAATAGGAGTAGCTTTCGGATTAATAGACAGTAAACAAATATTAACAGAAAACGGATACCCCATATACATAATCAACGAATGTTTCAGAAAAAGAGTCTACAAAATATACAACACCCTTCATACGAAATCAAACGACAAAAAATATATCAAAACCATTAGCATTCCATATTTCAAAAATATCTCAGAGAATATAAGAAGTAATTTCAGAAATAACGATATTAGAGTAGTATTCAAACCAACGAACACAAATATTGGTGGTATTAAACCGTTCAAAGACAAAACAGATAAATTACATCAAAAAGACGTAGTATACGAAATTAAATGTAACAACTGCGATGGAGTCTATATAGGTGAAACGGGCAGACTTTTAAAAAACAGAATAACCGAACATAAACATAACATCTACTTAAACGAAGACAAATATACAGGGCTTACAACACATATAATTAATACAGGACATAATTTTGATTTTTCAAACGTCAAAATTTTAGTAATAGAAAGAAACAAATACAAAAGAAAACATAGGAAACTTTTTTATCAAAAATAATAATAAATCAGTAAACATCCGCTTTGAAAAATCAAACTTACCGGACACATATATACCTCTACTTCAAGTTCAAAAATCAAAACAATAAATCGAAATAGAACGACAACTAAATGTACACAGAATATTATGTAATCTGCAAAACTTTTCAGTCTCCTTTTATACAGCATAAGAATAAGTACGTGAATATTCACACAAAAGTCTTTTTGTCTCTCTGAGAACTACAGTGATATTTTTTACTACTTCTTCTTTTAATTTTTTCATTTTTTTCTGCTTACTGAGTGAAAACTCAATAATTTAATTTTTTACAGTTCTAAAATTCAAAACCGGCTCACAACAATAGAAAAACAATAGCAACGCAACAATTTCCTACAGGTAAGCAGAAACAAAATCAATAAAATCTAAATTCAAAATCCCATTACAACCATAAACAAAAGGATTGACAAGTTTTTCAGAAATATCTCTTTTTATTATTGTAAATTTTTCACTATATTATTTTGTAATTTTTTATATATAGAAATATATTCTGAAGAGGGTCAAAACAAATAACCGAAACGTCAACAGTCTAATTTATTTAACACCAATTAAATCTGAGATACAATACAAGAACTATCAAAGAACATTTCACTTAAGAAAGAGTCAGAAAAGAAAGAAAGATTCATTTATTACTATTGTCCTTCTTATAAAACCCAATATAGTTTTAACATAAAAATTTCTTAAATGTATTTATTTAGTAAAATTATACGAGGTCAAAGACCCTTTACAATAAATTACATTCAACGACACTACAGTAAGTAAATATAAAAAGAAGATAATAATACATTTGGAACCCAGTAAACGATAACAAATAGAAAATTAAAAATACGAATTGAAATGAATTCAAGTGAATTAAAATTAATTAAAACGCATGAAAATGATTAATTGAATCCACTTTTTAATTCATTTTAATTCACTTGAATTCATTTCAATTCGTATTTTTAACTTTCCATTCGTTTTCATTTACTGCGGGAAAGACAATTTATTATTCATAATTCATACGCCTGAAATTTATAAGATGATTTGGTTGTCATATCGCAAAATGCATTATGCACAAAAGTGCACATTAGGACTATATCTCGCTGTGACTGGCAGATTATTGTCGAGTCACCTTAGGAATAGTGGCAAAAAAGTTTCAATTCAGAAAGTGGCTCGACTCAGAAATAATGTGCAGTTCTTCTCTCAACCATAAAATTGTTTAATTCCGGTGAATTAAATTTCTGTTGGACAGTGTTATACGCAAGCTTAACGTAATTTAAGTCACAACAAGAACTCTGTTAAATAGGTAAATTGCAAAAGAACTGCCTCACCCGAAAAATGAATTTGACATGTTTCTTACGTATTTTTTGCTGCTGATAACGAATATCACAAAAATATTTGGCCGTCGGACGTATTGAAGCCGCTATCTTGAAAAAACTTGAAATATATGCTGTTAAATTAGCAAAATATTAATTTTTTCTTTATATAATTTTTTTGTTCAGGAATATTGAATCATTACACGAATGGTGTTTAACATTCTTAACTTAAACATACAAAATAAATTGTTTCGATACTCGCGTGACTTATTCAAATGTAAACTTTAGCATGATAGAAGTACGAAACTGAAGGGATTAATCGATGCTTTCATTCCAGGGCTTTTTTGGCTCACTTTTCAGTGGAATAATATTGACATTTACAAAAGTTAATCATTTTGATTTACATTTTGATATACAATTCTTTAAATGCATTGTTTCTAAAGCTGTAATAAAGTAGATATAAAAAAATTAGGAAAAATAATACTGACTTTACTGACACTTAACAAATAGAATGTTTAGTTGTCAATCGCTTTTAGTGTCATGTGTATGTGTTATCTAAGGGTATCCATCATTTTTCTGTGCATTTAACTGTTATAAAATTTGCAACGTTATGTATATAACATTATAACATTAAAATTCCCTTGTTATCTTGTATGTTATTTTTATTTTACAGGAAGTGGTAGTGCTACTAAAATTATATTCTTGTAATGAATGATGTAGCTATTATAATAACTTATCTTTTTTCGCGTTTAATGAACTTGTTCCAAATTATTTATAAAATATTTTTCGCCCATTCTCCTTATACGAATGATAATAATTATTATACTATTGATATTTGTCGGTCATATAATATCAATATTGCTACTAATAATTATTGTCATTTGTTCCAAATTACAACAAATACTAGCATTTAAAAACGGTTTTCTTTAGATGAATAAAAAACGTAAAAAAAAGTTGTTTTAAAAGCCTTTGTCCACTTTTTTCGTTGGAAAAACATTTCTTAAAACGTTTAATAAATGGTTAGTAAATATTGAATAAATTGGAACTAAAGATAAAAAATGAAATAAAAAAAAAAAATTTCTTCACAATGAAATAGTATTTACTTTTTAACAATACAATAAGTTTTTTTTAAATTGTATGTCAATATATCATTACATCAAAAGCAATCGTTTGAATGTTAAATTTCTCATTAATTAAACATAATTTTCAAAACAAACAATTTTTCTTGAATTTTGAATTAACGTAAAGTTTTTACTAAATATAGACATATTTTTTTGTATTAAAATATTGATTTTCTCACTTTTATTAACGTAATTTTCTCATTATATAAACAAATTTTTACATAGTAATAATGGTTTTTAAATGTTGAAACACCATAAACTTCTTATTGAATAAATATCCATTTTTTATTGAAGACATTTTTCTTAAATGTTAAATTATCGTAAATTTCTCGTTGAAGAAGGATGTTTTACAAAAAAAAATGTATTTTCGACATTAAATTAATGTAAATTTTGCATTTTATGGACACAAATTTAAACACGTTCTTAAAATTGAAAAAAAAAATTTTTTAAGTGTATTGTTTTATGTAAATAATATTTTTTCAACGTTACATTGACATACATTTCTCATTAAATAATTATATACTTTACATATAAAAATAACTTTTCAATCTTAAATTAACTAAATTTTTCATTAATCAAACATACTTTTTTCTTTAAAAAAACGTTTTTTCAATGTAAAATTATCGTTAATTTTTCATTAAATGAACACAATTTTAGAAAAATGAATTTAAGTAAATTTAATATTAAAAATTCTTTTTTTTACTATTACATATAATTTAGATTTTTTATCTTTAGTTCCAATTTATTCAATATTTAAGAACCACTTATTAAACGTTTTAGGAAATGTTTTATCAACAAAAAAAGTGGATAAAGGCTTTAAAAAACATTTTTTTTATGTTTTATATATTTTATGTTTGTTTACATTTGTTTCATATATTTTATTCTATTTAATGGAAATTTTTAATCAAAAATGTTTTTATATAAAAATATTCACAAGTTTTTAATTAATTACATAAATAAAATCAGTAAACTCGTGTGACATCAACTTTAAAAGTTTCGCAAGGAAAACTAATGCGACCACTATTTACATTAATAATTTACTTAGTGAACTTTTAAAAGGCTCCATTTTATCTTATGTTTACGCTATGATATTAAACACTTATCTATATGGACGTATCTCTAGATTATTTAACTTATTTGTGATTATGAAATTTTCAAAATTATGAAAAGAACTATAACTGCATAGATTATGAAGTTAAATTAGGTTTTAAATTACGCATAATTATTAATTATAAAAATGCATTTGTAGCGATCAAGTTTTTAAATGGCTTTTTTTTCAACACATAACTTTTTTTACATTTGATAGGTTTTACTTTTTCGACAAATTAATATATTCTTAAATAGTGTTGGTTTTTTTCGGTCATATTATATAATAGAAATTAAAAATAGTTGAGTTTAATAAAGATTAAAAGATTAGAAGAAACATTTGTAATATAAATAATAAATGAAAATCTAGCAATGTTTCGACTCGAATATGATAATGAATCCGATTTCATCTCCTAAATTCATACACAGTATGTCAACGGTTCCTTTATTTTTAGTACGACGTCACCAACACATACAAAACTTCATATCTCCTAATTTAGTATAAATACGACGCAATTACCATCGGTCTCTTACATAGTCTTGAAGAGGACTCATGTTCGAGTCGAAACGTTGCTAGATTTTCATTTATTATTTATATTACAAAAAGACCCTCCAAATTATTAACCCTTACCTGTTTTTCCCCCTTTCCTCTAATTGTTTAATCTTTATTAAACTTAACTATTTTTAATTTCTATTATATGGGACGTTTCACGTCAACCGGCCCAGAGCTCTACCCAAAATTCTAAGCAACTAAAATAAACAAATAATAGGTCAAAATACGAGTAAAATAATACCCTTTCAATTGCAAAGTGGCGAAATTCAAAATTCAAAATGGCGTCATTACTCTGTCACCTAAAAGGTGCTAAATTCTAAAATAAGCAAAAGTATTTATCAATTACTTTTAAAAAATGGTACAAAAATGATGAGTCATGACATATTTTATTGTTTTTGGAGTCGCTGATTACGAATATGAAGTTAGATTTTCAAAATTCAAAATGGCGGACGAATTTTTTATAAATGTCAAATTAATTTTAAGGCCATCAAATTATTATATTTGAAAATTATAACAATCAGCCTTTTTCAAGGCTACCAAAACCTTAGGGTTCAAAAACCATTATATTGTATCCGCCAATTTGAATTTTGATAATCTACCTTCAGATTCGTAATCGGCGACCTCGAAAATACCCGAGTAACAACTTTCAAGCGAATTCAATGCAATTATAAAAAATTCGTCCGCCATATTAGATCCGCCATTTTGAATTTTGAAAATCTAACTTCAGTTTCGTAATCAGCGACTCCAAAAACAATAAAATATGTCATGACTCATCATTTTTGCACCACTTTTTAAAAGTATTTGATAAATACTTTTGCTTATTTTGTAATTTAGTGTCTTTTAGGTGACAGAGTAATGACGCCATTTTGAATTTTGAATTTCGCCACTTTGCAAGTGAAAGGGTATTAGTTTACTCGTATTTTGACCTATTATTTGTTTATTTTAGTTGCTTAGAATTTTGGGTAGAGCTCTGGGGTGGTTGACGTGAAACGTCCCATATATAAAAAACCAACACTATTTAAGAATATATTAACATAACTTTTTTAATGAAAATATGTTTTTGAGTCTTGATATGAATCTATGCCATTGATACCTATAAAACATATTTTAAAATTGCATTATAAAAAATAGACATTTCGAGGGCAAATTTTGCCTTTTATTAAGAATTGATTACAATATTTTTTGCCATTAATTAATTAACGGTGCACACACTTATTTTGTGTGTTAGTAAAACTGTTTAAGAAAATTTTAAGCTTCTGGTTTTGTCTGGAAATGCTACAAAACCTTTTTAAATCGCAATCTACGAAACAGATTTTTTTTCGAAAAAAACTTGTTTTATTAAAATGATTATGCTGATGCATTATTGAAAATTTCTTGATCGCTCTTAAAATATGTAGTTGCATAAAAATAACCTCTATAATTACAGAAGCTCATATCGGGTTTTCTCCATTTGTAGGACTTTACGGTATAAGAGGTAAGCTCATAATTTCAAATATATATTTCGGATTTTCGAATCTGATAAAAAGAAAATTGCTTACAAAATACTAATGTACGTTCGATGCAAATTGTAAGTTGATTAATCAAATTACACAATAAGTTTCGTTAGAAGGAGTAGACCAACTTAACGGACTTATTGTTAGTCGAAGACATCTTTTGGATTCTGGACATCGAACAGACTGCGTAGTGTATAACAGGCAACTAAAAGAATGTCCTAAGTGGAAGTATAACGCATACATAATTTAAACTGTTTAAATTGGTCAGAAACTGAATAGGCATTGTTCACAGGGCAAGTTTTATGCCAAGGGAGCCCACCGAAAGCATCAAAATTTCAGTTTTGGGATTTATAAATCGAAGGATATCTAAATTTTGAATTTGAAAATTGTGAAAGTATTATATTAGAAATAATCACTTTTATAACTACTTTATTTTTACAATAAAATTTATATTTATTTATATGTACAAATATGAGGGTATACTTGGCACGAAATGTTCTTTAGGAAATTAATTATGATAAAATAATATAATAGAAACAGTAATCGTGTCGTACACTTAAGTGTAGAAAAGCAGTTTCTCGCCACAGAGAATGATACTATTCAAGAAATAGAATTGGTCTTGATGGAGAATGTATCCATAATAGTGTGACATTCATTTTACCTTTTGTATAATCCGACCTCACCTATTTTATTAAATTTCATCTTCAGTTGTTCAGTATATTTTTCAGTTTTAACGAGAGAAAGTTAAAATATTATGTATTACATATATGAATAAAGTTATGATTACAATAAAATACATACACAATTTTTATTATTCATATATATGGGCATTGTTCTAGAACTTTTAAACTTTATGTTGTCGCTCATTATGATACCATAAAAATTTTAAATATAACTTTGTAACACTACAGATCAACAAATTTTTGTTCGATTTACATGTAATAAGTGTTTATTACTAATTACAGATATGTAGAAAAGAATGAGAGTAAATAAAAGTAGTGAATTTGCCTGTTTTTGGTGCGCGACACTTACTACATTTTTTCAGTTTTAACACTGAAACTTTTTGCACCTTTTTTTTATGGTCTGTGGTTTTTTGTGGAAGTATTTGGGGATGTAAACAAATGAAAAATCCTTAACTTAATGATGTGCCTCACTGAGGAATAAAATTATATATCTTCAAACTTGCGAGATAACTTTTTTTATAGTTGACAATTTAGCAATCAACCTTAGATAATTTTTTTCACATTGGTTTTTAAGAAACCACACAACAGGGGTACATTGCCTATATGATAAGAAGTAATTTGAGCCTTTGCCCGAATGTGTGCCACCTATACATAAAAAATGCGACCACGTCAAACTTTAAATTTCCAAGCGAAACTCACTTTGAAAAATCAAATTATTTAATGGCACATCTACAATTTAGCTTCTAAGTACTTTGGAATCATTGTGATCTTTTCTCCTATATTATTAAAGTATTTATAAATTTTGTGTTTTTTTAATACAACAAAAAACACAATTTTTGACAATAATAAAATGATTATTCTTTACAAATCGTTTTAATTTTTTGGTATCCTTAATGTTAAATCATGTATTTGGATTTCAAATTTTAATGAAAACTGACTTTGGATTTGTAATCAGTGGCCTCAAAAACCCTAACATATCAAATTTTATAAAAATCAAAGAAATTTTGTAAAAATAGTCCGCCATATTTAATCCATTATTTTAAATTTGAATAACTATTAACTAGACGTTTAATTTTATATACTAGCTTCTAAAAATTAGGCCATAAGCAAAAGAACTGAATTTTTTATGCATATTAAACGTTACAAAACTAAAAACTAATTTTACGAGTAACGTAACATATGTTACATTAAAAAAAAAAAATACATTGTGTATAAATGAGTCACGCAAGGTTTTTCCTGTCATTTGATCAATTCTAAAGCCAATAAAATTAATTTCATGAATGTGCTAAAAAAAAAATTCAATTTTCTTCAACCTCAAAGTTTAAAAAATCTAGAACAATGCCCATATATATATGGGTGAAAGTAATGAATATATATTGAAAATTACTCATTTTTACTTTTTGGAGATTCAAAATAACTCAAAATCTGAATCTTTTTGAATCGATTTTCGTTTACTAGGTTCTGAATTCTTCTGAATATAACTGTATCTCCCTGTATGTATTAAAAAGCATTCATGAATTATTTTTCTGGGATTCAGAAATGGAATTCAGATAAATTCAAAAGAATTAAAAATCTGAATCTTTTTTAATCGATTTTTGTTTGCTGGGTACGGACAAAAATACGTCAGAAAATATGGTTTTGAAATTTGTTTGCTTATCATTACACAGATAAATATTCATGTAAAAAACATGACAAAATGGGTTAATTTGAGTTCGTTATTTCCGTCAATCCAAGAAATTAACTTAACACAAGAATTTTTTCACTTAAGAAACTAAGTTATAGATAAGAAGAATTTATTTATATCTAATGAGATAATGTAACAATATTCTAAACTCTTTCAATATTTACAATATAGTATAATAAATATAATTACAGAAGGTACAAAATACGTAGTGTTTACTTTGTTTTAATTAATCGCAATAGTCTAAGGAGAAACTTGACAAACGTTACATATGAAATTCAAATGTAAATACACAAGTATAATTATAAACTTAATAAATAACAATATTTTTGTATAAATGCAAGTTATCAATCCAATTATGTTTAAAAAAAACTTTTTTGTATGTTTTTTCTATTCCCATGTGTCCGGCTTGTGTGTCGTCGTGGTTTTCTTGCAGTATTTTTTTGTGTTGTGAGTCTGGTATTACTAATTTCCATGGGTCTGGTCTAATGTTGCTGTGTAGCGGGTCTGGTATGTATCTGTAGAGTTGTTCGTTTTCTAATTTCCATTCTGGGTATAAGTCTTCATTATTTTATACTGTTGTTAGTTGTTTGTTGTACCAATTGTCTGTTTGTCTCTCTGACAGCGGTGATAGGTGCTCTGTGTGTTATGTGTTTCATATTTGCGTGAGAGTGCGTCTGGTATATAGTTTAGTGTTCCTTTTCTGTGCTTTATTTCGTAATCGTATTCGAGTAATTCTAGTCCCCATCTTGCTAGTCTGCCTGTTTTTTAAATTGTGTAGTCATTTTAATGATTCGTGGTCTGTGTATATCTTGAAGTGATATCCTTCTATATATTGCCTGAATTTTTTTATTGCCCAGACTACTCCTAAGCATTCTTTTTCGGATGCTCAGTATTTATTTTCTTGATGTGCGAGTGCCCTACTTATGTAAGCTATTCTTTTTTTTCTACTATTTGGGATAATAGTGCTCCTAATCCTGTGTCACTTGCATCTGTACTTATGTGGAATGTTTTTGTAAAATCTGGTCGTATTGTTGGTGAAGATGTGAGTCTGTGTTTTATGTAATTAAATGCGTTTTGTTGTTCTGTTATTTGTGCAAAATTAAGTATAAATTGTCTGTACCATGATGCCATTCCTAACAATTCAAAATTGAATTATAAAATTAAATATCGCAGTCTTGTATAATTCTGAAACTTATAATTGACATGCGTCGGCCGAGATTCCAATGAAGAATAATAAATCTTTGACACCCACAAACTATACTGAAATAACGCTAATTACTTCTTATAAACTATCACATAACCGCAGCTTCGATAACGGCACACGGTCCTGCCCGTCCTGATTTCAGAGGTGTGATCTGTGTCCATTCATTACCATAAGGATCGTACGCCTCAACAACAGTAAGATATTGTTGGCCGTCGTATCCTCCAACAGCTAGAAGTCTATCCCCCAGAACACAAACACCAATTGCATCTCGCGCAACACTCATCGGAGCCACTGTTGTCCAAGTATCAGTCTTAGGATCGTAACGTTCGACCGAGTCAAATCGACCAGCCAGCGGATTACTGGCCGGAGCATCGTGTCCACCTAACGCATACAGACATCCATTCATAACTCCAACGCCAACGTTTCCACGATGCTTAGACATCGGTGCACATGCCGTCCATTTGTTAGAATGTGGATCGTAACACTCGACAGTGCGTAAACACGAGCTAATGTCCCTACCACCTACCGCGTATAACTTGTCATTTAAAACTGCAACACCAACCGTTGATCGTGGGGTAAACATCGGATGGATAAGATTCCATTGACGGGATGCAGGATCCCATCGTTCGACATTGTTTAAAAAGCTCCAACCGTCGTGTCCACCTACCGCATACAATGGACCTTCGAGGACCGCTACTCCGAGACCGTGTCGATTTATAGTCATTGATGGCAATGCACTCCATGTCCGGGAGTTAAAATCAAAACACTCAACACTATTTAAAGTTTTCAAACCATCCCTACCGCCTGCGACTACCAATTTTTTATCTACGACTGCTGCTCCGAATTGTAAACGACGACTACTCATGTGAGCTAAAGTTTTCCAGGAATTTTCCCTTAAAGAGAAGACGTCTATTGTTGTAGCACCTTTATTTGCATCCATTCCGCCCACTGCCAATAATTGCCCAACCGTTGCTTTTCGTGGCCTTGTACGATTTGACTGAAACATTGGTCGACGTTCGGGTAGCAGGTGATATTTCAGCGCCTCTATTATTAATACTTGTGCATTTCGTTGATCTTTGAACATTTCATTGTTTTCTACAAAATCGGTAAGGAATGCAGGTGACAGTAAAGGCAGTTTTACGATTTCTAATAATCTACTAGCTTCTGCCCGTCTGTTATCAGGATCGTGTTCCAGCCATTTTATTAAGGCTTGAAATACTGTTTCTTCCGAAGATATATTTAAATCGTCAGATTCTAATAGAACAGAAACTTCATCTGCCTTTAACGACAGGAATTCTTCATTTTGTATGACTTCTGTAAAGTGATCGTTCGTGTAAGTAATAGCAGTTTTTTCTAAATGCGTGAAACCGTGAGTTTCGGCAAACATTTTAATCCCGAGACAGTTACTCGAATGCAGTCGTTTTATCAAAAATTGACAGCAAACCTCGACTATTAGATTAAGCTGCAAAAACGAAGCTGTGGCTAATAAAGTCTCGATGTTGTCTTCTCGCAACTCGATTGAACCGGTATAAAAAGACCACACTAAAGTCCATAATGCTTCGCCGTCGACTTGTTTTATTTCTATCTCATTTTCAAATGTTTCTTTTAAAGAATTTGTAAACATAGCAGCAAAATAGCCACAGCTCGCACTGAGAACCAATCTGTGAGCTGGAATACGTCTGTCTCCAGCGATGAGTACAACGTCGGTAAGTTGCTGCTTTTGAAAATATTCTTCCATCACTCGTAAACATGTTTCGGCATATTTCTCCATTCGGAAGTTTTCACCTTGAGAAACCGTTGAAACCATTTTGGACAAACAGCAAGTTTCCAGTTGAATTTTCAAATTATGTTCTTATTCTGAATCGGTTGTGAATCACTAAATTTGATAATTGTTATTCATTTCTTTTTCTTTTACATACCAAACATTGATATGTAAAGACAAATTCAAATTAATTTAAACTAACTGAATCCTAGTTAGATTCTGGCAGTTTCAAAATTAGAATGATGTACAAAATGTCATCGACTGTGAAGAAACACAGAAGCAGAACAAGTTTAATTATTATTGTTATTGTGCTGTCAAAGACAGGCAATGAATTGGGAATTTGAGGTAGATAGTTCAGTTTATTAAACAAAATTCTGCTTGTAAAGTGGCGCCAACAGACGGATAAATATTGGACTTTTGATGGTAAAGGAGAGTACATGTAGTGAATGTTCGCTTGGTAAAGCAGAACGTAATCTACGGGATTCGTAATTTGTCCAAGTTACACTGTAAAAAAAGATTGTGTGAAATTACTACTCTGAGAGTAGGTAATCTGTATAACCTAGTCTGAGAGTAGTAAAATCCCTAGAAAGTTGTAAATATTACAGCAAAGATGTAAATTTACAGCAATTTAAAATTACAGGTTAGAATTTACAATTAATGTAGTAAAATTACTATGTTTATAGTAAAATCACACCATTGTAGTGAAATTACAGTGCTGTAATAAAATTACAATATCGGTGAATTTTTCAGATTTTTTAGGTTAAATACACATTTGGTGCGTGCAGTATATATGTATTAAATACTGAATTGTATTATATAATATAATATATGCATTGCAATGTTTTTTTTTGTGAATGTAAAAAATATTGCAATTTGTTTAAGAATTAATTAAATAGTTTTTAGGAATGTTTTAACATTTATTATTTATTATACAACAGCATTTGTAATATAAAATTCAACCTGACAAACAACGATTCGTATATAGTTTTGCATTTAACGACAATAAACAATACATAATAGTCACTTTACAATAAATTTGGTTCATAAAACTTCACTCGCTTTAACAGTTTGTAGTTTACGTAAGTAACGTGTACACTTTTACAAATAAATCCATCAAACTTAACCTCAATATACTTGTAAAGAAACTTCATTTTATTTGGTCAAATAAATATGTAGCATATGATATATATATACCTCTGCACACGTTTAATGAGATAAAAAATATCTTCACATGACAAATAACCGAAATCTTTACGAGAAATTCAAACAAGTACATAAACATCAATTATGGCTGCCCGGGTCACGCGCGGAATGGAAAATATTACTAGAGAAATTGTATTTTTAACATTGTCAGATGTAATTTCACATTCAAACAGTAATTTCAAAAAGTGTAAAATTACTGCTCTCAGAAGTGGTAATTTATATAACCTACTCTCAGAGTGTCAATTTCACAATATTTGTAGTGCTATTACAGTTTTAGTGTAAAAATACTAGTGATTTTGTACTTTTACACCATTCAGAGTGGTAACTCGGGTATGTAATTTCACACTTGTGTTGTGATTTTACGAAACCATTTTTTACAGTGTACAGTACAATAGAACCCCTCTTATTTGAATCGTTTCCCCTCAGGCCTTCCCCCACCACCGCTCGAACATCTCGATACAGTTTACAGTGTTTCAGTGTTTACACCATCAAAGTTGTACAGTGTAAATACCGTTTAACCTAAATTTGAAAACATGTATAGTCGGTATGTAATGAAATTTCTAATTAATTTAAAATTTTTCATCAAACTCGTTACATCATAAAAATTATTCGAGAAGCTGCTAATTTCGTAAAATAAAAGTGCACATTTGATGGTTAGGATGTTGTCAATTTTTTAATGATGTGTGTTTCAAGACCTCCACAAAAATTGAAAAATCTTTCATTTGTAAAATAACAAACAAATCCAATATCAGCAGCTTAGTACTGAATTTGAAGTGATTTGAAGCTTTCATTAATCATATTTGCAAATTTGGGTTAAATATTGTCTCCTATATTAATTTCGATCTTAATCACAGTGTATTTGATAAAAATTATTGATACATAATTATATGTAATAAAGTGCATAACATAAATTTAAAATGTTTATTTCTACACTCGAATGCAGATATAAATTACCATAAATAAATGCGAAATGTTGCAGTCTTTATTTATCACATAAAGGCACGAGTTGTGATCTCGTTACATTTTTATCCAAATTTAAAATTCTCTACGTATTTTTCAGATAAATGATATACAGTGGCCCTCCCGTTATTTTAACTCCTCTTATTTTAACTGCGTCCTTTATTTTAACTTGTTTTCGTCCCTTATGTTAACTTCTTTCCCTCATGAGTTCCCCCACCATTCGCCATTTGAAAGTGTTCAAAAGAGTGCGGATTGCTGTTTGCGCTTGCGCATTCAGGTGAAGAAGGACGCCAATACATGTATATCTCCTTTCTGTGTTTTTATTCTCTCATACTGCCAATGGTGGGGATGAAGGGAAGCGGTCAAATAAGGGAAGAAGCCGCCATCTTCCTTGACTCGAAAAGTTAAAATAAGGGGAGGGTCACTGTATATATTTTACATAATTCAACTCTAAAATATATACGATGTCTAACAAAAATAAAAAGATATCAGATATTATCATCCACTATTAAAGTATTAAGTAGAGTAAGGGGGTAAGGGGAAATTTCAAATAAGAGGGGTCGGCGCCATCTTGACAACCATGACCAGTTGAAATAAGAGAGGGGTTCTACTGTATTTATGGTTATGTAGCATCGAATTTATTCTTTTATTTATAATACTAAAAACACCATCTTAAAGTATAACCCTTGCCCTTGCAAATGCCGTTGAGTTTAATTAAATATCTCTTTTTTTCGCTGAGGTATCGTACATTGAAATTTTCATGTTAATGAATTTACCTCAAAAATTAACATGAAAATTTCAATGTACGATATCTCGGCGAAAAAAAGAGATACTTAATCAAACTCAACGGCATTTGAAAGGGCAAGGGTTATACTTTAAGATGGTGTTTTTAGTATTTTGAGAAAAAGAAAAAATTCGATGCTACATAACCTCAAATATAGCCAAAAAACGCTGTTTTTGCACTTTTAGGTTAGGATATCTCGGAAACCAGAGCCAATTCGGAAATTTCGACCTCGGATTCGGATTCAGCGCACCGAAAAAAGTATATACTACTGGTTTCTGAGTCAGAGGGTCGAGTTGATTTTGTCGGCCTGTGTAATTATTGCTCTTAAATTTAAATGTGGCACAATAAATAACTGGTATGAAGATAAATTGTAATTTATTGGACCCATAACATCCTGTAAGCCCCTCAATCACGCATAAATAACACAGTTGTAATAGAAGAAACGCGAGGTATCGAAAACACTTGTGGAATGAAGACGATCTACATGAACTAGTTTGAAAGAAGGTAAAATAAGTAACCGATTTCAGTGTACAGTAGTCCCCATCCTATAAGTTATACTGTCGGTTCTTTCAAAATAGCGGACGATTCTCCAAAGTTATAGCCCCTCACTATCCCCACTCCCGTATCTTTGTTTATATCCATGCAATGGGTGCTTCTGTGTGCGAGTGTGGCTCAGCAAAACAATGTGGTGGGGGAAGGAGAGGAAGAAACCGGTATAACTTTGGAGAAGGCCGATCTATAACTTAGGATAGACATATAACTTTGGATGGTATAACTTAGGGTGGGGACTACTGTAAATATACACTTGCTTCTGTACATTTGTAGCATCGTCCACTCAAAGGAGACCCGGAGTCATGTAAATTACATCAAAATCAAAAAACCCCCTCTTTCCATGATTCAGCAATAATTTCTTACCTTAATATCCTTAAATACACTAAAAACAGAAAATGAAACACACAAATATAAATAACTTTTTTTATTACTTCGAACCGCTGCGTTGGCAAAAAAACACAAAATATTCAAACTGGTGGACGTAAATGCAAATTTTTATTCTATCCTTTCACCAATCAAAATCACGTACGGTATCACGTGATTTGATATGGTGTGGTTATAATATGACGTCTTTCTGACTTTAAATCGTCAACTCTCACAAAATCATATGAATGCACAAAAATTTGTTTAACAATTTATAACAATAACAAAAAATGTTTTGTTCAAAATATAGAAAATTTGTTTCGGTTCCATCATTATGCAGGCATATGGGTAATTATTTGTTGTAGTTTTTAAAACATAGTTTGAACTAACCTAATATTTTATAACCTCGCCACTTAAATTTTCAAAAATTACTTTGATTTGTAAATTAAAATTTTATTTTAGCGACACTCAAAAGATTTTATAGAAAAACGAATATTCTATCTAATGGTGATAAATACGAAATCACTTTGGACCAGAGAAAATTAAAAACTCCGAAGGGTAAGGTTCTCGAAATAAAAAATAAACAACTGGCCCTGGCTGTTGCGATGGAATGGGATAGTCAAATTGAAACAATCAATCGAACCAACATGCATTTAGTAAGGAAATTATACTTATTTTTATTAATTTATTAATATATTAACAGGCATAAATGCCCTTGCTAAAGAAAAAATAATAATGGTCACTTGATACATTCTTATATTCATTCGTAAAATCTGCACGTATAAATCTTACTTCTAAGTATAAATTAGGATAAAGATTGAGCAGATCTTATTTCCTCAGACAAACTATTCCACAGACGAGTAATTCTATTTATCGTAGAGAAAATAAAATCTGCTCGATATGCAGGGTACTTCAGAAAGTAGACGATGTGCGTAACTTACTGGTCGAAGAGAGAATAAATTAGCAATTTTTGAGCGTTAAAGGAGTCGGGCATAACTTAAATATACAATGGAGAAGAACTTTTGAAAATATGAGTTATAGCAGTCAGTGAAAAGCTTCGTTTATTTAAAAAGAAAATTTACACTTCTGTGGGTGACTTTTATAATGTCTAAATCATTATAAAAAGTAAAACATCTATCAAAACTGGCACCCTAATCGTCTGACCGAACTAAATCGATCCCATCAATCTGATACTTAAATGGCACTGGATTAATATATCTTTATTTTTTCTATGCCAATAAGCAACAATCTATTTTCTACAAAAAATATCAATTTTTTTTTACATCTTTTTTTAATTTGATTAATTTAACAAGCGAATGAATGCAAAATTTCTTAACTATAAAGTCAATAAATCTCGGACTTATATTATGTAAAGAAGTTGCTAAATAATGAAAGCTTATTAGTTCAGTGGTAGCTGTTTAAAAAAAAAAGCGTACTTAAGATAACGAAAAACGGTGAAACAGTTTCATAAAGTTTGGGTAATTTTTCGCATTTCGGTCGGCCATCTTGGATCCGCCATTTTGAATTTTGAAAATCTAACTTCAGATTCGTAATCAGCGACCCCGAAAACCCCCGTGTAACAATTTTCAGCTGTTTTCGATATAAAGAAAAATGTGCGCCGCACATTTTAATAAATTTAGCAAATTTACAGCCGCCATATTGGATCCGCCATTTTGAATTTTCTGAAAATATCTTGGTATACGAAGTTTCATGCAAATTCATTAAGAATTGTGAAAGTTATTGCAAAATGTACACATATGATCCATTACCACGTTTGTCAATAATTTTTTTTGTACATATATGATCCATTACCATTGAAGTGGTTAAAATGGCTATTGGTAATTTTCAATAGTGTTTATGGCCACATTTAAAAATTGCATATATAAAAGAATGTTTCCAGCAAGTCGGACATTTATGTATAGAAAGTGAAGAATTAAATAAGCACAATAATGGCTTCTCAAGAGAAGAATAACATTTTTTAATAAAAATAGGAGGAATACTGTCAAGACCACTTTTTACACTTGTATCCAAGCTTTTCCGACGATACTAAATACGATAGTATGCTACCAAAATAATCATGAGGCTGTTGAGACAAAATTGAAGGTGAATATGATTTGGAAAAATGGTCAGCAAATAAATTCGTTATATCTAGAGTATTGGTACTTGATTTTAATTGAAAATACATATTTCAACGAATCGGATTAGCAGATTTAATATTTTTAAGATAAGGCCAAAAGGATTTTACATTACACCTTAAATATAATAACAATAATAATAAATTTATTCAGTTTATAATGTAGGGGAGAACGGGGTAATTACGACAGGTCGGATAATTCCGACCCCCCGTAATATCTCGCTTACAATATGACATCCCGTAATGTTATTGAAATTTTGTGAAAACACTGATGAGTACAACTATTTTGATTGAGGTAGTTGTTTATTTACTTTGCATTGAACCATGTGCCAGTGATGTTATTGTTTCTTACTGCGCTAATTTAGAAATTTTAGTATTATAAATAAGTAAATATAGTTTGAAATTATTGTGCAAACGAATCAAACGTAAGTAATTTAGAAAGCCTTAACCTTATATTTAATGAAATCAATTTGGTTTTTAGTGAGATGAGAGTGTGTTTTTAAGTGCGTGTATTTTTTTAAATAACGAACGTGCAGGGTAATTCCGACCCCTAATGTACGGGGTAATTGCGACCGTCCTTTTTCGAGTTTATTTTCGTTTGCTTTTTATCACAACCATATTATGCAATATTATGTATACATTATATATAATGTATCACAAATGTGTTGATTTTTTTTTCTTTCTACATTTCCACCACAACATTTAAATTTGCTTCGCTTGTTTTCTCGTGCGATATTAGAAGTGACTATTTGCGTTTTCATTTTTGACCAACAATGTAGAGTAGGTATGTGATCTATGTACGTAGTGTTGTACATAAACAAGTTATTGTGATAGCAAAATATTATCTTCTTTACTTATTATTAATAAATGTAAATTAAACCTATAAATCACTACAAAATTGTGCTGAAAATAAACGCGGTCGGAATTACACCTTTTGTGGTCGGAATTGCCCATACTTTGACAGAATCTGAAGAATTGTAATTTTTTACTAATGGAGGTATAATCCTATAATAGACCTATAACAAGGTATTAATAATATCGATAAATGTTTACCCATGCAATACACTTTAACAAAGCATAACGTACAAATTCATTAAATCACATTCTCTACCTCAAAAATCAATTTTGCTTAGGTAGGTCGGAATTACCCCGTTCTCCCCTATACATCATTTATATATATTTGCAGAGACTACATAAAATATTTCGCATTTGGTAATAAATCATGGTTGTTTTTTATTCCCCACAGTTTGATGAGACATTATAAGACTTACAGTGCTTGAGCGCGACACTTAATTTAATAAATTTAATTAAAAAGAAAAGAAATAACTAAACTTAAAACTAATAACAGCCCATATTTAATCACACTAAAAATAAAAATAACTAACTGATATCACAGCACAAGAACGCTACATTCTTAAAGCAAAGTAAATTTTTTCATGTAACTTATACTGAACGTATTTGGAATTTCCAAACTGTTTTTGTTTTCAAACCATTTCTTAAGCAAACCTGTAAATTTTTTTCCTTCTGTGGTCGTCGTAATATTCGAGGGTAGAGCGTTATAACAGATGGTTCCAAAGAATTCGAAACATTTTTTTCCAGCTTCCGTCCGTCTTTCCGGAACTGCTAGTGAACCTCTTGTCGCATTCCTGGTGATTTCAGTTACTTGTGACGAAAATCTTGTCTTCGAAGTGTTGCAGTGAAAAATATGATTTTTCTTATATCGTAGATTTTATTCTCCCGATACAATTGTTCCGTTGAGTAGTCCCTTCGCTTGTTCAAAATTATCTTCACCGTTGCTTTTTGTAAAACTGCAATCTTTCTCGTGATGTTGTCATACGCCCCACCCCGGGTAATAATTCCATATCTTAGTGTTGAATGGAATAGAGCGTGGTAGATCTGAAGCAATGATTGAGTATTTAGGATTTCACGCAACTTTCTCAATAAAAATTGAAGTGGTCTTAGGTTTTTCAAAAGGTGCATAATATGCATGTCCCATCTTAATTTGGAATCGATCATTATAATAATAATAATATTTATTCAGATAGCATATATACATATTGTATTACATATCTAATGTGAAATACATCGAAATAAGTTTCCTAATAAGTAACGCTTATAAACTAAATAATATATATATGCTGTATGTCACATAAGTACTTTAAGTACTTGAGCGTGACTCTGAAATTTAACTAAAAATATTTCATTTTATAACACTTTTATCACAGTCGAGAATATAATACTTATAGTAATACAGTTTTGCGCATGTATCTATTCCTAAAGTAACTTGCTATCTCTAGACTATTCTTATGCCTAAACCATTTCTGAAGTAATCGTCTAAAAATCTTTCCATCTCTTAAAATCTTGATATTCTTTGGTAACGCATTATAGCAAACAGCTCCATAGTAATCCAAACATTTCCTCCCTACTTCCGTCTGTCTTACTGGGACCAATACTTCTCCATTTGAAGCACTTCTAGTATTGCCAACCAATTTTTTGGTATCTACAGATTTGTGTACTTGAGTCACTGCTGTAAGATAAGAAATCTTCCTAATATCGAAGGTGCCACTTTCTGGGTAAATACAATCGGATGGATAATCTTTTGTCTTTTTCATAATGATCTTTACGTGCTTTTTAGATCACCGCAATCTTCTTTAAAGCATTATCATATGCACTTCCCATATGATAATTCCATATCTTAAAATGGATTGAAATAGAGCATGGTATACTCGTAATAGCGTTTGTAGATCCAAAAACTCACGCAGTTTCCTGAGTAAAAATAGCAAATATACCATAAGGACACTTGGTCAGGAAGATACCTAAATTTTCTATCAAATCATCCTCTCTATATAAAAACAAGTGTTGCTATCGGTCTAATTGATCGAGCAATTAAACTGTCTGAAATACGATTTTGCAAGAAAAACTTAAACTTGGTTGAGAGAATTTTACGAGAAAATGGTTATTTATTTATTTATTTATTTATTTATTTATTTATTAGAATCATACGGGCGTACACGCCCATTTACATAAAAAATATAACAAAAAGTTATGGCGCATAACATACAAATAAAAGTAATTGAAAAAATCAGTAATAACATAAATCTAAAGAAATGAATAATAATAATAAGTAACAAAAATAATTAACATGATTGCCTACAGTAAATAATAAATCTCAATTTCATAACTAAGTAGCATTATAGTTCTGTAATAACAAATTTCTACAGCGATAACGAAAGGTTATATCCGAAACAATGGTAATAATATTCTTTGGTAAATCATTCCAAAGGCGAGTTAACCTAAATACAACAGAGTTAAAGCACCGATTAGTTCTACAGCTTCTTTCCTGTAGAACTCTAAAATTTGCACTAGGGTAATTTATCTCGCGTTCAACAAAAAGATCAGTAACAGATGCTGACAAAATTTCCTTTTTTAGAATTTTCCGAGTTAATATAACATCGTTAAACCTATGTAGAGATTCAATGGTTGGGATCTTGAAAAAAGTCGATATCCTAGAATAATCATGCGAAAAATAATCAAATGGTTGACGAGTTTTGTATGCGAGATACCGAAGAAATCGTCTTTGTACAGATTCCAACAAGTGAATATCAGTTTTTAAGTACGGAGACCAAATGGGTGAGGCATACAGCAATTTAGATAGTACCAAGGTTTTGAAGATATGGATAATGGTACTGGCATCGGAAAAAGAACTAGTTGTACGAATTACAAATCCTAGTTGTTTATAGGCACTATTCGTAACAAACGCAAGATGATCTTTGAATGATAATGTATTGTCCATTATCACTCCAAGATCTTTAATAGAGTTTACAACTTCAAGAGTTTGGTTATGAAGAACATATTGAAACGAATACTGTTGTGACTGCGATCTACAAAACCTTAGTACTTTACATTTTTGTATGTTTAACGAAAGAGCATTAGCCTTACACCAATCTAATAATGAGTCGATATCTCTTTGTATATTTGATGCATCAACTGGCGATTTTATAGTGGTATAAATTTTTAAATCATCTGCATAAAAAACATGATTACTGAATTGAAATACTTGGCTAAGATCATTAATAAAAAGAATAAAAAGTAATGGTCCCAGATGTGATCCTTGAGGTACGCCAGAGTTATCCTAATAATTTAATTTCTGAATGTATTTGTAAGCGAGTATTATATAACTCCCTACAAAATACTTCAAAAAATAACGAAACTGATTTCATTAAAACAACATCTATACCGTACGTACATGGCATTACAGAAAAATTAACTGCTAGATTAAGAAAAGAGAAGATTCGTGTAGTATCAAAACCTATAGGTAAAAACATAGGTGGTATTAGAATTGGAAAAGACGTTTTAGAAAACAAAAAAAATGAGCAATGTAGTTTATCAAATCTCCTGTTTATATTGCAACAACGTCTACATAGGACAAACTGGTAGAAGATTAGGTACACGTATAAGAGAACACAAAAAAAACATAGAGGATAAACAAGAAAAATATATAGGCTTAACGATGCATAGAATTGAGACAGGACATGGTTTTGACTTTGATAATGTCAAAATTCTAGCATTAGAAAATAATACCTGTAAAAGAAAAGAAATTGAAAATTTTCTCATAAGTAATACTGAAAATACGGTTAATATTCGATTCGAAAAATCAAAATTAACAAATATTTACAGTATTCTTATGAAAAAATAGTTATATTTACTTGTTTGTTTATTTATTTACTCTTCTATTTGTTTATCGTGTTACTTACAGGTGGTTAACTAATATCATTTCTCCCATATATATATAATATCTCTGTAATTAATATAAATGTATACGAATTGAAGAAATTTTCGGATTTTTACTATATATCATTTGTTTCTGAAGAGGGCCATAATCCATGGCTGAAAATTACAAATTTTGTTTTTCTATTACAATTTTATACTTATTTTGAATTTCAATTATGATAAATGTTTATTTTTAACATATTGACTTGGTTCAATGACCGTGTTTAATCATTAATTTTAAATTCTTCACTGGTCAAAAAATTACTATTTTATTAAAAATAGTAAAGGTCGCAATTTTTTAAGTAAATATAAAATATGTTTATCCCATTTTAAATTTGAATCAATTATTATACCTAGATATTTTATGCTATTTGTCCTTTCTATATATTCCTGTTCCGAACCTTTATTAACTCTTAGTTTACCTAAATTAAGTGGGATGCTGTCTTCGTAGGCACCAAAAGGCATGAACTTTGTTTTTTCCACAATCACCGTTAATGAGTTGTAGCTGAACCATTCTTTAGCTAGATCAAAGTCAGATGAAGCTATTTCTAGTAGCTCAGACCAGATCGTAGCGTCGAAAATCAAAACAGTGTCATCGGCGAAGGATAAGAATTTGCCTTTCAGTTCTAATGAGTATAAGTCGTTAATAAATAGCAGGAATAATACTGGGCCGAGGATCGTCCCTTGTGGAACCCCGCAAGTAAGCGGTAATAGATTACTAAGATTTCCATCGCAGCTAACTCTCTGTTCTCTGTCTTTTAAATAATTAGTGAGAAGTAGATTACTGTGGCCTCGAAAACCAAGGTCTTTTAATTTATCTATTAGTTTAATGTGATCAAGTGTATCAAATGCTTTTGCTAAATCGATGAAGATAGCTAATGTTGGCTTAGATATATTTAGGTTCTGATGTAGGACTTTTGACATCTCATAATTTTATTTCTCGAGATAAAATTTACCATTCTTTGTTTAAGACATTTTTCAAAAATCTTGATTTTTAGCTAGACTTTTCCACATTCAAATATGCAGTTAGATCATTACACCAAAATATTTAATACAGTTCGTTCTTTCAATAGTTTCCAGTAGATGTCCATTTCTCACTTCAAGATTGTCCAAATTCAAAGGAATACTGTTATTGTAGCAACCAAACGGCATGTATTTAGTTTTATCGACATTGACAGTTAGCGAGTTATAGTTAAACCATTCCTTGATAAGAGTAAAATCCTTGTTTGCTATTTGCATTAGTTCCAGCCACGACTTTGCAGTATAAATCATGTATCATCCGCAAAAGATATAATTTTTCCTGTAGACTCTAAAGAGTACAAATCATTTATATACAGTAAAAATAGCACTGGGCCTAAAACTGTCCCCTGTGGGACGCCACACGTAACCGTTTGTGGTTTATTCAAGTTTCGAAACCGAATTGCGCTTTACTTATGATTTTATCTTTTGTAATATAATCAATCATTCTTTTCTTTAGGCATTTTTCAAAGATCTTAGCTACACGTAAAATCAAAGATATTGCACAGTAATTGTTTACTTGTTGATGATCTCCCGATTTGAAAATGGATTTAATTACTGCATATTTAAATTCATTTGGTACTTTACCGCTCTCAAATATGCAATTTAATATATGCGTAATCGGTTTGACAATACTATTTCCCATAGATTTTAGGAGTTTTGCTGGTATACCGTCAGGTCCAGATGCTTTTTTATCTTGTAGGTCTTCAATCTTTTACAATACTTCGGCTTCATTTACGGGAGTAATAAAAAACGAATCTTTATTTGTATTGATTTACACCTTAAATTCTACTCAACTTTTTTAATATATTTTTTGTAGCTGGACCTAGACAAACGAATACACTGTACACGCAACTGTTTAAATGTAGAGTAATCTGGAGAATCTCATGATATTTTCCAGTTACAATCTGCTTTTTTCTTATCGGTTATTAATTTAATTAGCTTTATGTCAAACTAAGCAGGGTAATTGTTTCAGGCAAAATTAGTTTTGAATTTGGGAACTTATTTATCTTTTATGTAACGATGATATAGTAAGTAGTTTAAATTCACTCGAAATTATTGAGTAATCATAAGTGAAAAAACTAACAGATTGGTCTTAAATGACAGGAATCTTAAAAATGTTCTTTGCATCGATTCAAATTCAAGGACAGCAAATATATGAACAACTTCGGATATAAAATTATAATTTGAAATAAACTTGGGCTTTTTAGTATACGATCATTAAAAAATATGACAAAATTAACATACAAGAACAGTAGAAGTGCTTACAAAGTTTTCAAGATCGTTAAAAAACATTTATTCAAACCAAATCCTTCTGAACATTTGTATTTTTCATTATAGACAGCGCTCTGCACTACAATGCTAGATAATCCGCATAACCATACTAAGCAAGAAATGGTCGACTACATCATTAATTATTTAGAGACCGACACGATTCTGTTTCACTCCAACGTAAGATAAATTTAATTTAACATAATCGTCATTTCACGTACATTTCAACGGTTATTCAAACTTTAGCAAACAGATGAATTGTATCTATTACAAGTACAAAAATGGGATCCCATAATCCAATGGTTCTGCGACCGTTATCAAGTAGACATCACCAAAACGCAAAGTATTAATGCACCCATAGTACCGTCCAAAACGAAAGAAGTTCTAGAAAAACATTTACTCTCTTACAGTGATGACGCAATCTGCGGTAAGGGTTGTTCTAATATTTTTAATCGATCTTGTTTATTGGTTACTTAATTTCCTTGAAATCGGAATTAAAAATGAGAAGTCGGAAAGTGTATTTATTATTATTTATTTAACTTCATGTCAAAACGATCCATTTTGATGAAAAATTTTGAAACAATTTGAAACGTCTCGTTACTTGGATACAAATATACAAAATTTTAGCTAAATCTATTTCCTTTTATCGGGTGAGGAAAATTGAACGTTTATATTCATTTTTCAGTAGAATTTTTTTGTACAACTGTTATTGACATATATAAAATTTTTGTAGAAACTAATAGGTAACAAAATTCTTCATTTATACATACACATTTAATGCATTAAATTACTAACTAATATTATAATCAATAAAAGACAAATTTTAAATATATAAAAATAAAATCGACTAGAGCAAACTATTTTTGCATTCGTTAATTAGTCACCATACATGGACAATAGATTGTAAATATTCCGAAAATGTTGTGCCTTCTCGAGTTATTTTCTATGTACATTAATATATGCGAGCTACATTTACGATTACCATTCTAATCCTAATATTCGATTTTATTTTTATAGTTTTATTTTATTGCGGTAATAACAGACAACAAAGTTAATTGTTTTGATTATTTTCATCTGGAAAATCATTTACGAAAGCAATTGTAAAACTCCAGGAACCAACGAAATAAAAGATATATTTACAGGTTTCATGTACGGCGTAGATATAGTAAAATCCGTCATTTTGACATTAGCCGTATCGGAGAGGGTAATAAACGTCGAAGAAGCAGTTGCGCTTTCTCGGTTGGAGGAAGAGTATCAGGTACTATAAAACGTCTAAAAAGTAGAAAGAATCACGAAAACCTATCACACTTTTCACTCTGTTGAAGATTTCACATTGGGGAAACGTCGAATGGTCGCACGAATTGGCCAAGCAGGATTTGCAAGCTCGAATGGCAGCAGCGGTTCTCTTCATTCACTTGAATTCTGCGCATATGACCACCAAGGCTAAAGCTGACCACGCCGAACTCACGTAGAGGTAAAAATCTAATTACGTGTCTTCTACTCGACTAATCTAAGAATGATCCGTTTCACTCGATGCTTTTGCGACACGACTCGGAAGTGCAGCTCGAAGGTATTGAACATTCGGGACCTTCCCAGTCCTTCATACATACGCAACTGTAAATTTCCATCGTTATTATTTAATTAAATTATATTAAAATTATTTAATTAAATATTAAAATTATCGCATAATTTTTGGGAACATTTTCATGAAATTACCTGTACGTGGGTCCGTGATTTAAACACAAAGCTCCATTTTTGCAAGAATGGTGCGAACACTC
The DNA here is from genome assembly GCA_030407085.1 of Trichopria drosophilae. NCBI lineage: Eukaryota > Metazoa > Arthropoda > Insecta > Hymenoptera > Diapriidae > Trichopria > Trichopria drosophilae. Next base: position 115,427,766 of record CM059585.1, on the reverse strand, counting down.
GTTGCGGTGGCACTCTCCTACTCCGCGTCCTGTCGCAGGGCTCGACATAGTTACCGGGAAGACGTTGTCGTCGGTACGTAGCTCAATGTCAAATATACATCCTGAGAATCCTGTGTGAAGTGGTAAATCATGCGGCAATATTTCAAAGTATCTCGATTTATGTCCACCTGAAACAATTTTTTCGTCAAAAATGCTTTCGTTTATGTTTAAACTTCAATTACGGTAGAACCTCCGTTATCGAATATTCAGACGCCTCCGTTAACGAATAATTTCCCCTCTCTTTTTCCTTCCCCTACTTTAACTTTTGATCGTGCTCTCTCGCTCTCACTGCTGGTCGTAAGAAAGAGAGATGTTAAAATAAGGGAAGGGGTCGCTATCTTCCTTGTCCCGAATAGTTAAAATAAGGACTACTGTATGTATAACGCCCTGTAACTCCTAAAGATAAAGGTATAGGTGGGGGGTCGATTTTTCTCCTGAAATATTCGTTAACGGAAATTTAAATGCCCCGACCGTATTCGATAACGGAGGTTCTACTGTAACTAAAACTGACCGATGTAAAGAATTGGAGAAACGTCCATTTTGGTCATGGAACCACCGGAACGTCCGGTGACATTTCCAATTCCATCGATGAACAACCATGCGTCCCGGCCTTTCCTCCCTGCCCGAATCGTATGAGCTTTATGCGTTCTCCCGGTTAACGGAGCACTAGTGAAGATTCTTCGTACGCCCGAACCTAAATCCCAAGTTAACATTACGTAACCTCGTACGTAAGTTAAAGAAAAGTGATCCGTCGATTCGCTTCTAGAACCGGTTTGGCCCATGAACGCTAGAAGGGAAATTTGCTCCAAAGTGTGCGGAATTATTTGCATCTTCATTTCCATACTGTCTTTTATGGAACTACTCAGTCCGTACGCTATGTACGAAGACAGTCCCGGGGAGAAGACAGAGAACAATGGCTGCGATATCGTTGTATCTGTTTAATTTTAAAATAAATTACTTACGGTTCACAACATGAATAATTATTAATTTAGTCGTCTAATGCATTTCCAAGATTCGTCGGAGTTAATGGATCTAGTTCGTCTAAAGAAAATAGCTCATCGGAAATGGAAATCATTTAAGCTCCAAGAAGATAAATATGAATTTAATAGATTACGAGCACTTTGAAAACCTCTAAATCTTTTTGGAACTTTGTGAAATGCCATAAAAATTCGAGATCTATTCCAAACACTTGTTGTTATAATAATAAGCGAAGTAATAACTATAATGAAACTGTGAATTTATTTAAAGAATATTTTAGTTGGGTTTTTTCTAATGTCAATATCCCTAGCGAATCTGGAATTGTTCCAGCTAGCAATAGTTTAATTAGTGATATGACCATAACAGCTAAGGATCTTAATGAAGCCATCTTAGATTTAAAGGATGATGATAATTGTGGAACAGATTTGATTCCACCTTCGTTTCTGAAAAGATTTGCTTTCTCCACCACCACTAACTACACAGGTCTGCAAAATTCACTTTTTTTTTTTTAATATCAGAGTGATTTCCGACGTATTTTTATACGCTGAACACGAATCTGAAGAAAAATGTCTATCACGTCATGATTTTGAGAAAAGTGGGGAAAAAATCACCAAAAAACGTGTTTTTGGGTGTCTTTACCCCTAATTTTCTCAGAAGCCTGACATGCAACTGATCTGAATTTGTGCTCAAATTAAAGCTTCATTCTTCCCCTACAAAAATCATATACGACAGTTTTAAAAAAAATTTCATAGTTTTGAAAAAGAAAATGGTTTTAACCTTGCTATTCCTAGTGACTATGATGAAAATGGAAATTATTTAACTACATTGAGCAGAGCTCATACAAACCACTACTTGACTGTTTTCGGGGTTGGTGTTTAAGAATCCAGTGTCGCTTTTATAAAATTCAAAATGGCGGATCCAAGATGGCGGACGTAAAAATAAAAAATTTAAATTAACCTCATGAAAATCAGTACTCGGGGTTTTTTGAGTCGCTGATGACGAATCCAATGTTAGTTTGACAAAATTTAAAATAGCGAATCCAAAATGGCGGCCGCAAAATAAAAAAATATACTTAGGATCTTAAAATCACCACTTCATGGTTTTTTTTTTGTTCGCCATTAGTAATACCAGCGGTTGTTCGATTTTGTTTGCATTTTCATCATAATCATTAGAAATAGCAAGGTTAAAACCATTTTTTTTTTCAAAACTATGAAATTTTTTTTAAAACTATCTTATGATTTTTGTAGGGGAAGAACCAAGCTTTAATTTAAGCACAAATTCAAGCCTATAGCACGTCAGGTTTCAGAGAAAATTAGGGGTAAAAACACTCAAAAACGCGTTTTTTTGTGTCTTTACCCCCACTTTTCTCAAAATCATGACGTGATAGGCATTTTTCGACTTCAGATTCGTGTTCAGCGCACAAAAATACGTCGAAAATCACTCTGATATTAAAAAAAAAAATCCGTGTAGACCTGTGTTACATAATTTCAAAAAAATCGCACTTTTAGATCAACTACAGTATTATTAATGCCTATTCGTTTTATATTTTGTGTATTTGCTATATACTTGTTAATTTTATGTTATAATTTTGTGAAAGGGACATTGTCCCGTTGGTTTGATAAAAATAAACAAATAATTTACCTTTCTCGCATAATAAGCCATGAGTTCCGAGGGGACAAATGCAAAGGAAATTTGTCCCTGGAGAAGCGATGCAAGTGGCACCTAAGTGACAAGGATTCTCATCGCAAGCTGATCGTTCGCATCGCTCACCAGTATACCTGCGATAAATATATTGAAATTTTCTGTACTTTACGGTTTATCGCACTAAAATATTTACCCAGATACGCAATTGCAGCGGATGTTTCCTTCAATTTCTTCGCAGGCTCCTAAATTTTTACACGGATTCAACAAACAGTGGAAGGAATCGCATTCTTCGATTTGATAAGTTTCTACCGAGTCGTGTATAAAGTGACGTCGAACGTTGTTTACCTTATAATAATATAATAATATTTATTTCAGATCATAATGTACATAATATATATACATATATTAGGGTGGTCCACAAAAAATCGAAGTAGCGAATTTCAATTGGGACACCCCCCATTTCTTCTACAGTAGGACTTCTCTTATTCTAATCGTTCCCCCACAAGTCTTCTCCCACTATCACACGAAAAGTCAACAAAAAATATTGTCCACGAATCACAAGCTTGCAAGTAAGTGGGGGTAAGGGGAAAATTAGAATAAGAGAGGTCGGCGCCATCTTGAAAAACTTTACTAATTAGAATAAGAGAGGTTCTACTGTACTGTAACTTTTTTAACATTATCGATAACGACTTTAATTTTTTCTACAGCATCACTAGTAACATAAAAAAAAACAAAAATACTCAACATTTATGTGTGCCTATAAAAAACACGGAGTTAGAAAATAAACAAAAATGGAGAACGCATTTTTAGAAAATTCATCCTGAATGATTATTTATGCAACGACTTTTTAAACATTTCATTTAACTGAAAACGTTGAAGGTATTCAAAATTCAAAATGACGGAAACAATATGGTATACATAATTTATTAAATTTAAATGGATTTTCATAAAACTTATGGTTATCTTGAATTTTTGGGCTCGATGATTGTGAATCTCAAATCAGATTTTACAATCCAAAATGGCGGCTACAATATGGCGGATGCATTATGGCGGACATAATTTTTAAAATACAAATGAATTTGCTTGAAATTTACTATACGGTAGTTTCTTACGTTACCGATTACGAATATAACATTTTCTTCTAAAATTATATACTTTTGCAATATAAAAAATTTTGTTTAAATAAATAAAAATTATATACTACAAATTGTAGAAAACTCCACCGTTTCATAGTTTTTAAGTTTCTAACTTTTCCTGTTTACTATAAGTGTAACAAGATTTTCTAATAAATCTTAATTATCATTTACTATCATTTTAACAATTTATAATAATTATTATTATTGTTGTTGTTTTTCTTTTTTTTTTGACGGACCAATCCAACTAACATGTCACTGTGTTGAAAAGTTGAAAAAGCTGTATGAAGAATTAAGATCTTTTGCAGAAATCACCAAAGAAAAAAATTCAAGAGCGACAGAACAAGGTTGTATAGAAAAGACAGGTGATATGTTTGATATTTCTTATGCAAAAATTCTAGTAATAATTAATATTTTGGTTGCGAATAATGAATAAAGTGTCGAAACAAAGGAAATATGCTAATGCATAACTCTAAGAGTAAATGTTAGATTCGTAATCAGTAACCTAAGAAACTACCATGTAGTAAATTTCAAACAAATTCATTTATATTTTAAGAATTATATCCGCCATAATGTATCCGCCATTTTGAATTTTGAAATTCTGATCTCAGGTTCTTAGTCAGCGATTCTCAAATATTCTGAGTACAGTAAAACCTCTCTTACTTGAACACTCGCTTTCTTGAACACACCGTCTATTTGAACAAAATAACCTTGTTTATTTGAACGATTTCTACTTCCCCTTACCCCCACTACTCGCTCTTACGCGGATACAAATTCCAATGCGCGTGCGCTACTCACGCCGGACGGGTATATTACGCGAGGAGTGGGGACAACTGTAAGCGTTCAAATAAACAGGGTCGGAGGGGAAATGCAGGCTCGACCCTGTTCAAGTGAGAGGGGTTTTACTGTAATAGATTTCAAGACATGAAACTAAGATACTATAGAGATATACATTATTAGAAGAAAAATTTCACTTTTTTCTATTTATGGGCTTACTGTGCGGGCGTTCAAAATAGTTTTTTATACAAACGATCATTACGATTTCATTATTTCATCATTTCTGAAGAAAAATATATTTTGCTCGCAACAAATATGTTCTCTCACTTACTCATAAATTAATACCAGTAGTAATTATGTTATATAAGAAATTTTTAGGTATTCTGTGTTTTTCATTTTCAAAATATGACTTCAGATTCGTAATCATCGACTCCAAAAACTCCCTGTAGACAGTTTTTAATAAAATCCAGTAACACTCGAGTTTTCTCGCCGCCATTTTGAATACTACTTTTTTTATTTAATAATTATGATTACATATGAAACAAATAGCAAATAAGATATTAATCACTGGTTTATCATAATGTATTTCGCACCAAACAATGTTAAACTAGCAAAAGAAACTCAAAAAGACGTTTTTTTAGATATTTTGATCCACCATTTTGAGAAAAAAGAAAGTAATTTATATGTATAAAAGTAAAATTTATTATATGCATCATCGGTTTGGCGATGCTATTTCGAATGATTTTTAAAATTTTCGCTGATATCCTATCAGGTCCAGCAGCTTTTTCATCTTGTAAAGATTTAATATGTTGTAGTACTTCTCTTTCGTTTAGGGGGGTGATAAAAAATTAGTCCATTTTTGTTCTATGTTGTACAGGTCTGTTTGGTACCGAGATAATCTTATCGGATAGACTTTTCCCAATTTTCGTAAAGTGTTCATTAAACTAATCAGCTATCTCTTTATTTACTGTCACAACTTTCCCATTGGGTAGAACTATTTTAGATGGAGAAGTTTCTTTACTTTTCCTACTGGCTAAATCGTTTACAAGGTTCCACAGCGCTTTAGGATCATTTTTACATGCATTTACTTTATTTGGTTTATATTATATATAACCTTAAACAATGAATATTTTTAAACGATGTAAATTGAAATTTTCCTACCTTTAAAAAACTCATACAACCGATGAATCCCATTGCAATTTGTGGAAATTGTTGTGTAAATGCGACAGGTATACCACCCAAATGTAACCTAGCGTGACGAGGAATTTTATCATGCGACATTAAATTCTGTTCTCCGCTCATTGCCACAGTATTGTTTACCAACAGCCTCGCAGAACATTTGTCCGTGTAAAGTTGCACAATGTATTGAAATCTAAAAGACGCACATACTTATAAAAATGAAACATTTTAAGTGCCGAAAAATATAATTACCTCATTTCGATGTTGACATCGTAGCCATTATTGATGGGTGAATCTATTTCACCGAAGAGCATGGTTTGTAAGCCGCAAGAAAATTGAAATTTCAGTTGGCCGACTTCCATGTAAAGTAATACGTATCTTTCGTCGTCGAATAATGCATGAATAATAATTCCGCTTTTAGCTTTGGTTTTGAGCTTCACCAAGATGTGTAGGATCCCATCGTTACCGATGACGAATTGTTGTCGGATGTAAGACTTGCCGCTGAATGCAGCATTCCGAATACCCGGGGCCATTCTGCAATTGTTCGGATGACTGCAGTCGCATTGCGTAGAATTCTGAAGACATAAGGAAGTGTTCGCACATTGCTCTTTAGTGCAAGTGTAAACAAAATCACTCGGGGGAGGACTAGTTCCATCGATGTCAGTTCCAAAAGTGGTTTTATAAAAGTCTTTAACCGTTGTAAATTCTTCCTGTGATGAAATCGTGGTTTCACTTTCAGTAGCGACGGTTGGCATCTGTTCGATTACATCGACAACTGTCGTGTCGTATGCCTCTGTAGCAGTTTCGGTAGTAGATAAATTAAGAAAATGTTGACGATCTGGAGCAGTGGTGTCTTTAGGACTAGTTATTTCTGGGATGTACTGCGTCGTCTTATTACTAGTCACAGTCTCACCAACGGCTGTATCATCGGGTCGTATCGTTACAGGAACTATCGATATATCTTCAATTTCTTTAGGAATAATCTCAGTCGTAACTGTTGGTTTGTACGTTACATTCTCTATCTGCACCAACATTGGACTTGTCAAATCATCAATGGTACTCATTAAAGATCGAGTAGTCGATTCATCCATAAACACAGCATCGGTGACCGAAGGAAAAATACCAGCGTTGATACCTTCAGTCGAAGAAAGTTCATTTCTCGGAGACGTATAATCTAAAATTGATATCGTCGTTGAATCTACGGTTATTTCTACGAATGCAGTCTGCTCATCGAAGGTAGTAATTTTGGTGACATTCTCAGGATATTTTGTCGTTTCGAAGCTAATATCTCGACCAAGAGGATCTAAAGTAGTTTCATAAGTTTCTGAGGTTTTTGTCAGCTCTGAAAAATTATCGTCAGTGGTAAGACTTCTGTTGATAGGTTTTCCTTCCGAGTATGTTTCAGTCGTACGCAGAAGAGGAATGACTGTGAATATATCACTTGATGTCGGTACATATTCCGTACATTGTTCACCGATAAAATCTGGTGGGCATTCGCAGGTGTAGTTATTGATTCCATCGATGCACGTACCTCCATTTTCGCATCTAGCAAATTTTGATTCGCAATCGTCGTAACGAAGCTCGCAAAATACACCATGATAATCCGGTACGCAATAACAAATTGGTTGATCGTCTTCGAAGAGGCAAACCGCGTCATTGTGACATGGATTTTCTCTGCATGGAACGATAGCCTTGTCGCAATTCTTACCGGTGAATCCTTAAATTAAAATATTATCAATATTTGCACAGTTTTGTGACATTTGACAAGATTTACCGAATAAACATGCACAGGTATATGTTGCAGGTGCATTGATGCAAAGTCCTCCGTTGTAGCACGGGGAAGCAGCGCACTCGTCAACGTCTTCTTCGCAGAACTGCCCCGTCCATCCTTGAGGGCAGCGACAGGAGAAAGAATATCCAGGACCTTCGATGCACTCACCAGAATTTTTGCAAACCGTACTGTTGCAAACGAAAGCATCTATCTCGCAGTTGTCACCTTGAGTAATTGTAAAGTGTTTTTATCAATGTAAACTTGTTGCGAATAAAATAATTTAAGTTATCAATTTACCGGAGTATCCTTCAAGACACTGACAAGTGATAAGTCCATTGTAGTCTACGCAAGTACCGTTGTTCAAACAAGGTTGGTTCATGCATTCGCTGAATTTTTGTTCACAATTCACACCTGTATACCGTTATGTGTAAATTTAATGTTCGTAATTAATAGTAATATAAATATTAACTTTAACCAACCTACGAAACCATCGTTACAAGTGCAATTGTACGCAGCGACTGCATCGTTGCAAGTCCCACCATTGAGACAGGGATTTGACCAGCAATCATCCCAATTGACTTCGCAGTTGATTCCAGTGTAGCCATCGATGCAGTAACAAGAATAAGAACTGTTGTTTTGAATTAGTGTTTATTTTGTTTTTCTTTTTACAGAATTTATTACCTTTCAGTATCGTTCAAACAGATTCCATACATGCAAGGATCGCTGCTGCAGTGGAGGTCAGTCGATGTGACAGTTGCTAATGTTATGAAAATTACTGCTACACTTTGAAGCCCAATATTAAAAAACTTAAATCTGTAAAATAAATGTAACTTGATAATATTTTGATAATAATAATAAAACAGGTATAAGAAAATTTTTGAGAATATATTTTTAAAAGTAGGACACAGTAACAAATAAATTATACATTTTTTTTGTTTTTTTTATTTATTTGTTTATGTTTTAGTAATTTTTATTTATATTTTCTTTTGCAGAATTATAAACCAAAATTTTTTTTGTAAAAAAAGTTTAAATATTTTTTCTTAAACAAATTTTTTTAAGATTTTTAAATTAAAAAATAAAATAATTTTTATTTCAATTTTTTCAATTTTTGCCTTCACAAAAATGTTTAAAAGTCCCAAAAAAGTGATTTTTTTAAAAATTACTTTTGATGGGAATTTTTGCACTTTTATTTGTTAAAATTTTTAAAACTTTATTAAAGAATTTAAAAACACTTTGATGAAAGTTTGTAAAGAAATTTCTTATATTGTTGGGTGCAGTATATATAGGATGACGTCAGGTCCATTCGGGACCGCAAATTGCCCGGTGCATTTTACGATTCGCATTCACCTAGTTTCGCAAGGGGCCGAAAATTGCACCAAAGTACAAAGGGAATCGTTGCACTCTTTCGTCCCTCATTACCTGAACATGTCTCGGGCTGTAAACAAAACGCGAGTTGGAAAATATCGGATATTACTTGAGTAATTGGTACATGGAACAAGTCTTTTTAGTCGGTTGCCATAACAACATATAAACAACACTAAAGTCCATTGATACGCGTGCGTTGAAAGATTAGCTCGATATCGTATTTTGATCGTCAAGAGGAATAAATTGCATTGTTAATACAACAAGGCCTGTTCTAGGTCCCGTTCTCTGAATTTCCCTGGAGGAAATCGATTTTTACCCACCGTTTATTCCTACATTGTAATATTTCTACAGCTCAATAGAAAACCAGTCTATTTTTATTTATTTATTGGAACGGTATTGGCTCCAGTATTATTTATTATTTATATGTCTTTTGAGATATATCTTTTGAGAAAATAACAATAATTTTCGTTACAACTCGACATGCCAATCAACCGCCATCTTGAATTTTTAAAAAATACCAATAAAACCTTATAGTACAACAAAAAATTCCTCCCGATACAGAATTTGGAACAAAACTGAGCTGTTTAACTGAATGTAAATCGCGATTGAACAAAATAAAAATTGAAAATTAACACGTTTTTCCAGAAAAACGCATTTTCCTCTGGATCGAGTTCCATTTTTATAAGCAGAAATATTGCTCTTTCCTTTTTTGCTGCGATAGCATTTATTGACCACCTTTCCCAATAACTTCTTGTCCCTTTCAACAACAAAGATTCCACAGAACTGTTGCACTAGTTATTGAGGCTTGTAAAAGTCTCATAAAAATTACCCAAGTCCACTTTTTGCACCTTATATTAGCGAAATTTTGTCCGCCATATTGGATCCGCCATTTTGAATTTCGAAAATCTGATTTCATTCTTGGATTTAGCGACCTCTAGACCGGTAATATCTCATTTTTTGTTGCAAACATTTTATCGAAGTTTAGTCCGCCATATTGGATCCGCCATTTTGAATTTCGCAAATTTGATTTTAGATTCGGATTCAGCGACCTCAAAACCTTTAGTATACAAACTTCTGTTGTAAGCCAATCAGTTTTGAGAAAATAATAATAAATTTCGTTGCAACTCGACATGCCAATCAACCGCCATCTTGAATTTTTAAAAACTACCAATAAAACCTTATAGTACAACAAAAAATTCCTCCCGATACAGAATTTGGAACAAAACTGAGATGTTTAACTGAATGTAAATCGCGATTGAACAAAATAAAAATTGAAAATTAACACGTTTTTCCAGGAAAACGCCGCCATATTGGAAAACCTAAGAGAGATAGAGCAAAAATAACGACGGATTTGAAAAGAGCACAAAAATATACTTCAGGAAATACAATTTAATTAAGATTCATCTGCGAATTGGATCTGTAGTCGTATGTTGAAAAACGGATGGAATTTATGTCTTTTTGGGAATTTACGGGTTAACCCTTTTCGTCCCAAAAATCCGAATTTTCAACGATGTAACTTTTATTCCAAACATCGTTAAAAAAAAAATTGAAATAAGTCAAAATCGATAGATTTGGACCTTCTCTTTCAAATGCCGTGGTCAGAAACAGCCGGAAATTTCAGAGAAAAAAGTTATGATCATTTTTTCGCAAAAAATACTGATTTTTTCGACGTTTTTTCCCAATAATTGCGTTTCTTGACATTGAAAAGGGCAGTGCTGATCATTGCAAAACGTATTAATCGTGTCTTTTTGCTCAGATCATTCTTCTCCCGTCGGATTTTTTTCAAAAAACAAAATGGCGGCTTCAAGATGGTGTCTGGAAGTTGTAAGTTTGAATTTTCTCGCACAAATATCGATTATTTGAGTACCTCAAATTATGGAGAATTGCAATGAAAAAGTAATTATTATCATTTGTGAATACCTAGTCTCATCATGATTTATTCATAACCTCATAACCTCAAATTACAATGGGTTTATACCGATTATATGTCTAATTTTCACGCAATTTTCGACGTTTCCGTAACATTACTTATGTGTGGAATTAAAAATGATCCTTATGACCTATTAATTATCGGTTTATAACCTAAAAATTTAGTACAGTTCGACATTTTCTTATTTTTAAAATACTTTTCTTCATTTTTTTTTAATTTTAATTTTATTACTTTCATTTTCTGGTATTCAAAACACACGTGGAGGCAATGAGGAAATATTTGTTTTTTATTTTTGTATTTTGTAAATCAATATTGCAGATATTGAAAGTTATGTCGCACTAAAAGATGTGGGTTGACCTGCACTCAATTTTTAGGTTATAAACAAATTCTTCATAGGTCACAATCGTATATGGTAATTTTCAATTTCATACGTACGTAGTGATATGGAAACGTCAGAAATTGAGTGAAAAACAGACAAAATATCGGTAAAAACCCATTGTACATGACTAATTTGAGGTTATGAATGAATCATGATAGCAGTAAGTATCCACAAATGATAATAATAACATTTCATCCCAGTTCTCCGTGATTTGAACCGTTATGCTGTCAAATAATCAATATTTGTGGGAGAAAATGTAAAATTACAAACTTGGAGACGCCATCTTGAAGCCGCCATTTTGTTTGTTGAAAAAAATCCGACGGGAGAACAATGGTCTGAGCAAAAAGATGCGATTAATACGTTTTGCAATGATCAGCACTGCCCTTTTCAATGTCAAAAAACGCAATTATTGGGAAAAAACGTCGAAAAAATCAGTATTTTTTGCGAAAAAATGATCATAACTTTTTTCTCTGAAATTTCCGGCTGTTTCTGACCACGGCATTTGAAAGAGAAGGTCCAAATCTATCGATTTTGACTTATTTCAATTTTTTTTAACGATGTTTGGAATAAAAGTTACATCGTTGAAAATTCGGATTTTTGGGACGAAAAGGGTTAACCCGTAAATTCCCAAAAAGACATAAATTCCATCCGTTTTTCAACATACGACTACAGATCCAATTCGCAGATGAACCTTAATTAAATTATATTTCCTGAAGTATATTTTTGTGCTCTTTTCAAATCCGTCGTTATTTTTGCTCTATCTCTCTTAGATTTTCCAATATGGCGGCGTTTTCCTGGAAAAACGTGTTAATTTTCAATTTTTATTTTGTTCAATCGCGATTTACATTCAGTTAAACATCTCAGTTTTGTTCCAAATTCTGTATCGGGAGGAATTTTTTGTTGTACTATAAGGTTTTATTGGTATTTTTTAAAAATTCAAGATGGCGGTTGATTGGCATGTCGAGTTGTAACGAAATTTATTATTATTTTCTCAAAACTGATTGGCTTACAACAGAAGTTGGTATACTACAGGTTTTGAGGTCGCTGAATCCGAATCTAAAATCAGATTTGCGAAATTCAAAATGGCGGATCCAATATGGCGGACTAAACTTCGATAAAATGTTTGCAACAAAAAATGAGATATTACCGGTCTAGAGGTCGCTAAATCCAAGAATGAAATCAGATTTTCGAAATTCCAAATGGCGGATCCAATATGGCGGACAAAATTTCGCTAATATAAGGTGCAAAAGTGGACTTGGGTAATTTTTATGAGACTTTTACAAGCCTCAATAACTAATGCAACAGTTCTGTGGAATCTTTGTTGTTGAAAGGGACAAGAAGTTAGTGGGAAAGGTGGTCAATAAATGCTATCGCAGCAAAAAAGGAAAGAACAATCTTTCTGCTTATAAAAATGGAACTCGATCCAGAGGAAAATGCTCGTTTGAAGGTTGTTCTCAAAGACCAACGAGAACTTGTATAGATTGCAATGCATATTTTTGTTTTACATGTTTTGGAAAGTATCGTGGGAAATAATAGAATAATCAAGAAGAGTTTCAAGATTGAGCACCTAGCATCTGCGAGGGACTCACGAAAATGAAGCACCCAAAAGAGATACTATCTCCGTTACGTCCACGTCGTTGATCTTGGGTGTTGTTAAAAACGGAAATAGACAAAAAGACAATTTTTTGTTGAAAGATTTCTGCCTCTTTAAAAAAACAGTAAATAGAAAATGGTTTATTTGTATTTTTCAAAGAAGTTAGCTACTTTAAAAACTGTAATATACCATTATTTACTGTAATCCAAACATTTTAGAAAAAATTTGGTCCGCCATAATTGATCCGCAATTTTTAATTTCAAAAATCTGATACCAGTTACGGATTTAGCGACCTCTTGAACGGTAATATCTCAATTTTTGTTGCAATCCAAACATTTTTGCGAAGTTTGGTTCGCCATTTTGAATTTCGCAAATCTGATTTTAGATTCAAATTCAGTGACCTCAAAACCTGTAGTATACCAACTTTTGTTGCAAGCCAATCATTTTTGAGAAAATAATAATAAATTTCGACACAACTCGACATGCCAATCAACCGCCATCTTGAATTTTTAAAAAATACCAATAAAACCTTAAAGTACAACAAAAAATTCCACCCGATACAGAATTTGGAGCCAAACTGAGCTGTTTAACTGAATGTAAATCGCGATTGATCAAAACTTTTTGAATTTACATCAATTGTATCAAATTTATTATGCTTTATTTAATTCTATATTAAACTATGCTGTCCTAGTTCGGGGAAGCGCTAGTAACAGTGTAATTAAACCTTTGGAAATATTACAAAAGAAAGTACTAAAAACCATGTTATTAAAAAATAAACTCTTTTCTACAAATGAACTGTTCAAAATTTCAAAAGTACTAGATGTTAGGAAAACTTATTATTGTGAAGTAGCGAGTTATTTTTAAGGAATTATGTACCCATTCCAAATAATCATAACTGTAATACACGTAGGAAAAACAATCTTATGATGCAATGTCCATTAAGAACTAAAACTATCGGTCAAAGAGCATTTGACTATGTCGATTGTAAATATGTTCCCTCTTCAATTCAGATGACCAAATAAGAAATTTAGATTATTAAAAATAGAAATTGTGCGTAATATAAGAGAAATGGATTGCAAATCTCTCAATTCAATGTTAATACAAAATGTAGTTTAGTGGAATTATGCGATTTCAACCTATGATTTACCATACAAAACACTGCTTTTATTTTCTTATTCTTATTTTACTAAATTATTTTATTTTATTTTTGTTATGTTAATTATTTTTTGTTATTGCAGTCTAATAGACTGTAGTCAGGTCGCGGACGAGTATTACATATATTTTTGCGATGCATATTGTGAAAGAGATGAAATATAACGCATACTCTTGCCCAATGTATAAATACCTGAAATATATTATTTTTATTTATTTATAATAGTACGGACGATATAACGCCCATTAGATACAATAATTTATAATTTAGGATGGTATTTGGTTTTTATCACAGCACTTAATTAATAAACAATAAAAGATAAAACATAAGCCATATAATGTAAGACACAGAATAATAAATAAATTTAAGAGATACAAATTCCACGAAATGCAACGTGCCTCAATAAATTATAGTTGGGTGTACTTCTGAAAACGCCCCCCAACCGATTTTAATGGAAATTGGCCATACTTACGTATTTCGGGGTGCTGATTACGAAAATGATAATGAAAATTGGCGCAAATTTTATTTTCATGGTGAAAACCTTAAAAAATCACCATAATTTATGTTTTTTTTTGCAATTATCTCATAAAATTCTCAAAATTTAGAAAAATTCTTCCAATAAAAGTTGTAGATTTGATCGAAATACACATTTTATATTGTATGCATATTCCCGCTAAAATCGATAGTTTTTGAGAAAAATCGAAAAAACGACAAAAAACACCATGAAAACGATCAATTATAACATGAATTCCACGTAGCGATACGCCTATTCTTTTTGGCATTGCTAGGGATAGGTGGAGTTCAGACTGGTTAGGTTAGGTTAGTTTTAAGGCACCCATATGCTTTTAGGCATTGTTAGGGCTAGGCAGACTTGTGACTGGTTAGGTTAGGTTAGTTTTACGGTACCCATATGCTTTTAGGCATTGTTAGGGCTAGGCAGACTTATGACTGGATAGCTTAGGTTAGTTTTTTTGGGCACCCATATGCTTTCACGCATTATTAGGGCTAGGGAGAGTTCTGACTGGTTAGGTTAGGTTAATTTTAGGGCACGCATATGCTTTTAGGCATTGTTAGGGCTAGGCATGGTGTTTTGTAGTTTTTTCGATTTTTCTCAAAAACTATCAATTTTGGCGGGAATATGCATAGAATATAAAATGTGTATTTCGATCAAATCTACAACTTTTATTCGAAGAATTTTTCGAAATTTTGAGAATTTTATGAGATAATTGCAAAAAAAAACAAATTATGGTGGTTTTTTAAGGTTTTCACCATGAAAATAAAATTTGCGCCAATTTTCATTATCATTTCCGTAATCAGCACCCCAAAATACGTAAGTATACCAATGTACATTCAAATCGGTTGGGGGGCGTTTTCGGAAGTTTATCCAAATTATAAGTCACATAAACTCGCAAATAATATATCAAAATAAAATAAAAATATCAAATATTAAAAAGTCAGAATATAAAGTTATACACAAATTAAATTCATTTTATGAATAATTTTTTGTAATCCTCCCTGCCGAAAAAATACTATAGAACACGATTCAGAAAACAGAGCACCATAAAAATTGGATTTATTAACCCATTAACCCTTTAATCGGGACGGCACTTTTTTTCATTCATTTTCAACTCTAATTTTCTCTGCGATTAAAAATGTAAAAAATCCTTCAGGAACCAATTCTCATGTACTTGACCTCGCTATTTCAGAGTCTGCAATGAAAATAAAAAAAAAAATGAATTTTCTAAAAGTTACAGCCATTTTTTTAAAGAAAAATCGAAATTTTTGGCAATTTTCTTTCAGAAATGAATGTTTTTTCATATACCAGTCACCAGAGCACCGTTTCACCTGAAAATGTCGCGTCCGCAATATCTAAACTTAAGTCAGATTTAAAAAATTCAAAATGACGGATCCAATATGGCGGGCGATTTGTTTAAAATTGTTTGGAATGTTGTGAAACTTATTACTCTTGGATTTTTGGTGTCGCTGATAATGAATCTGAAGTCAGATTTCAAAAATTCAAAAT
This sequence comes from Trichopria drosophilae, assembly GCA_030407085.1. NCBI lineage: Eukaryota > Metazoa > Arthropoda > Insecta > Hymenoptera > Diapriidae > Trichopria > Trichopria drosophilae. Next base: position 115,411,801 of record CM059585.1, on the reverse strand, counting down.
GGCCGATCCAATCTGGTAGTCTTCATTAAGAAAATCAAGCTGATTATTTGCCTAGAAATCGAATATATTTGTATTCGAATTGTACAGAGCTACATGCAACTGAATTCAAGTTTGAATTTTTTAAATCTGACTTCAGATTCGTTATGAGCGACCCAAGAAATATTTAGATACTCAACTCCATACAAATAGAAAATTGAAAAAAATAAGGATACAAAGATTATTAATATTTGTGGGGAAAATTCTGCCGCCAACATTTTTGAGCCACCATCTTTAAATTTTGAAAAGTACGTTTCGCCATTTTCAAGCTTAGATATTGCGGACGCGATATTTTCAGGTGAAACGGTGCTCTGGTGACCTGCTATATGAAAAAAAAAAATTCATTTCTGAAAGAAAATTGTCGACAATTTATATTTTTCTTTAAAAAAATGGCTGTAACTTTTTGATAATTCATTCTTTTTGGATTTTGACTGCAGACTCTGAAAGAGCGAGGTCAAATACATAAGAAATGGTTCCTGAACGATTTTTTACATTCTTAATCGCCGAGAAAATTAAAGTTGAAAATGAACGAAAAAAAGTGTCCGTCCCGGAATTAAATGGTTAACTCCTAAATGTCGTCAATTTTCAATGAATTTTCTTCCATTTTTTTCACACTACAGCTCAAAAAAAAAAAAAATATCGTTACACCACATCCAACGTAAAATTTTATGCTCCTTCAGAATATGGCCACAGAATTTGTCTAAAGTCAATGCTTAAAAAGTTATAAACAATTATTTGCAAAAAAACGCCTTGTTTTTAACAGAAAAAAATTTTAGATCTAAAATGTTCATTAGAAACCGGTGGTAAACGCATCCGATTCCACATAGAGAAGTGTTTTCGAGGCCTAAACTTTAAAATGTATGTATTACAATTTTAAAAATAATGTTGAAAATATCCGCAATGGCACAGAGACGAACAAATCGTCAGAAATTTTTTATTTGAAAATGATAGATTATTGGAAAAATGTTGTTAAACAAAAAGTTGGACATTTTTTTCTGAATTTTTTGATTATTTTTTACACTTTTTAAAGTCTTGAAATTTAAAAAAACTGAAAAAAATCACCAAAAAATTCTGAAAAAATTTCAGTATATTCGTTGATCAATTGCAAGAATTTTTTATTTAACAACATTTTTTCCTAATGTCTCTCGCAATGCGAAAAAACAGAAGATGAAATTTCATTGACAATTGACGATATTTATAGGACTTAATTTAAAATTGAGAGAGATTAGGAGAAAATGTTACTGAATAAAAGATTCTTACAATTGATCAACGAATCCACTGAAATTTTTTCAGTATTTTTTGATGATTTTTTTCAACTTTTCAAAATTCTGAGATTTTTAAAATTGTAAAAAATGATCGATAAATTCCGAAAAAAAATGTCCACATATTCTTTGGTCAATTCTAAGAACTTTTTGTTCATCAACATTTTTTCAATAGTCTATCATTTTCAAATAAAAAATTTCTGAACATTTTGACGATTTTTTCTGTGCCGTAATTTTGGATACTTTCACCTCTATTTTCAAAATTGTATTGCATATATTTTAAAGTTTAGGCCTGGATAACACTTTTCTATGTGGAATCGGATGCGTATACCACCGTTTTCTTATAAAAATTTTAGATCTAAAATTTTTTTCAGATAAAAATAACGCGTTTTTTTGTAAATAATTGCTATAAGTTTTTACGCATTGACTTTAGACAAATTCTGTGGCCATATTCTGAAAGAGCATGACATTTACGTTGGATATGATGTATCGATATTTTTTTTTTATACTTGTAGTATGAAAAACAATGAAAGAAAATTCATTGAAAATTGACAACATTTGGGACTCAATGGGTTAAGAAAAAAAGTAGCTAAATAACTGAATATTTACATTATAGAAATGTTGAGGACTAAGAAATATTGCGAATCCCGTGTAAGAAGACCTCGTCTTAAATTTAACTTTGTTTGGTGCAAATACTATACAGTGGTGCAAAAACCATACAAAGTTAAATTTAGGATGAGGTCTTTTTACACGGAATTTGCAATATTTTAATAAATACTGTTAAATACAGTTTTAAGTTTTGAAGGAAGTTTTTAATAAAATTGTAAGCCCTGAACATTTTTATAACTTTACAGGTATTTAGCTACTTTTTATCTTAGTAAATATAATTTGTATGTCGCTCTATATGTTTTGTGAATCGTGTTCTATAGTATTATTTCGGCAGGGCTGGTGATATCAGATTTTGTGATATATTTTAATGTATATGAGCATTTCTCTGAAAATTTTAATATTCAGCGTACAGGCCATTTTAATCACGTAATTATTAGTATTTTTCGATACAAGGGCGTAAAATGCGATTTTACGATCCGCTATTTAACATGCGATTAGATAGGACCGGTGCGTAATAGTATATTGTGTATCTAGGGCGGAAAGGCATGTATTACGGCGCGGGCGATACTGCAGCTCGAGTCGTAGGCAAAGACGAGGCGAATACTCAGCGTGTATGTATAATGCATTTCCGCCCGTGGTACACACGATACTTTTTGTTACACCTGTCGACAAAAATGCCACCTTACTGGCCGGCGGTAACGAGTGGCGGGCTGTAATGAGAACAGCGGGCGGTAAAAATTGAAAAACGCCCGTGCGCATGCGCAGTTGCGTCCTCGGCCATAAATGGCAACTTTCCGTTCGCTTAACCTGCACGGAAAAATGTCATTCGGCACATGCGCGAAAATGTTTTTTTAAAAACTTTTACCCCCTTGTATCGAAATATACTATTACGCACGACTTTTCCGTGCGTAAAGTATAATCGAGTGCGTAAAGTTTACTTTAGGCACGAGTTTACTTTACGCACCAAAAGGCGCGCATAAAAACATTTATAAACGTAATACTTGAAACTAACCAAAATACATGTGAGATGATACATTTTAGTTGATTTATTGCCTAATATCATCTTTAAAAACACGTGTAATACGACATTTTTCAACTATTTCATTGGGTTCTTAATAAAAATTAATTTTTTGAGTTGTTAAATATTTAGGTATTAGAGTTATTGTACTTTTCTGCTATCAACTTGATGCTTGGATAGTATCTTCGTTGATGTTTGAGGTTTGTAAAATATGCTACTCAACATGTGCCTCTCATAGAAGACGAGAAAGACACTAAAGAGTAAGTGTCGCTGAGCTTTTGAAAAATTATGTTTTATTGATTGAATTGAGAGAAAAAAATAGGCTAGAAGATAGAACAATTGTAAAAAGTTAAATTTCAAAATGGCGGTTCAAAAATGTGTTAAATTCGATTTTTTTAATCATAGTTGCATGTATTAAATCTATTGACCCGAATTAAATCGCTTCAAACCTGGTACTCGGCGGTTTTTGGGGTCGTTGAGACCAAATCCGATATTAGTTTTAAAAAATTCAAAACAGCGGATCCATAATCTATAATCAGGGACCTAAAAACCCACGAAGTATCAAGAATTAAGTGACATAATTTGATTTTATAGTACATACATTATTGTCATGTTGGATCCACCATTTTGAATTTTTGAAAACTAACTGCAAATTTGGAGTCAGCGACCCCAAAAATACCCGGGAACCATGTTTTGAAGACAGTCGACTGAGTATACACGACTATGATTTTAAAAATAACGATTTGAGAAGCCATTTTTGAGCCGCCATATTGAAATTTAATTTTTTTCACTAGTTCTATATTCTAGTCCAAACATTTTTAACTCGATATTTATAAATATCTGAGGTATTCTACCCGGGAAATGATAAAAAATAACGTTAAGTGAAAAAAAATCCTACAAAAATCTTGATTTTTGTTAAATAAATTCTTGTAATTTTTTCATTTTTAAATTTGAGGCATTTTTCCATACACAAATCATCTTTTTTGAAGCGACCATCTGGAAATTCAATTTTTGCAATATTATGTTCTTAATGTACAACTAAAATGTAATTTTTATGCATTCAATTAAACATAAAAATTTGTTTTCGGTCTAAAAATGCAAGAAGAAAAAACGATTTTTCTGGCTATGGAATCATAAAGAACGACACCAAAACAGAGAGGTACACTCTACTGGTATCGATCTACTCTTTATTTTGATAGTTTGTAGAACATACAAATTTTGTAAAAAAAAATTATTGCTTTGAGGTTTTCGATGTAATAGTATACTTCAATGTTTTGATTTGCATAATCTTTTTTCACATTACTTCTTAAAACTCAAGTGAATCCAAATAGTACAATTCAAATGTAACTTTTAATATAATTATTCTTGGAGAAATAAACATAAATGATACATTTTTTAATATTAACAAATTTATTACTAACAAAATTAACGTAAATTTTACCTAAATAATATAATGGAAGATACATGTCAATTTGGTTTTAAAATAATATTGCGTAATATTTAAGTAACATAATCGGTCGTTTTGCAAAAGTTACAATAACTTTATAGCATTCCGATCTCGAAAACCCCTACACAGAGAGAAAAAAAGTGTTAATGGAACCACGAAAAAATAGTAGAATCGATTTTAACCTCTTAAGTAGTAGAATTAACTATATGTAAGGTTAGAGTTGATATTTGAGGTTATGTACGAACGATTTAACAATCGGAAAATAGTAAATGGAACAATTTTATTGTACCGTTTACCATGGAAATAGTCAATGCAACAACTTTTTGAATTTACGCGTTTTACTAATACAAAAAGGTTTCGTTAACTATTTTCTTTCCTTCTATATAAGTAACAAATTTTAGTTCGATCAACTAACTTTTTACATTTTTACTGTATTGGAGGGGATAGCAGTGTATTAATTTTATTATGTTTGAATATTTATTTTGTCCATATCCAATACCTACTTTTGAATGCAAATGAAAAATTTGTACACGAAATAGCATTCAACGAAATCCCGAATACTTTTGCAAAAGTATAAAATGTGAAAAATATATTTCAATCCAAAAACACTAAGAACGGAAATTTAGAATTATTTTGACACATTTGAGTTCCTATTTTGACAATTTCAAATACTTTTAAATAACAAACAAAAGCTAAAATTAACAAATACAAAATGTCGATTCTGAATACATATGAATCCGAAAATAGTAAAATGTTAAAACATTGTAATGACTGCATCTGTATACTTGTGGAATATAATTTTTGTTCACATTTATTTTTAATAAAAAAACAATGTATTATTGAATTAAAAAAATATAATGAATGCATGCAAATTAAAAAAAAAAAGTATAGCATTGAAATTTTGAACGCATTTGAGTCACAAAGTAATGTATATTAAAAGTGCAAAATATATAAGGAATGCATTTTCAAGTCCACAAAAATACAGGCAGAATTATTTTTGCATTAAAGTGTATGTTATTTCATTTTGAATTAATTTATTGGAAAGCATAACATTTTCTTTACAAATGTTATTTGTGAATTCATTTTGAAAAATTTGATTTTGAAAAACTTTTCGGATTTAAAAGTATTTCGATTTATATCCATTTTGGATTTCGGGGTAAGTACTGATAGTATTTTGAAAACGTATTTTACACCAGGATGTCATTAGCTCTGCTGACGAACACAACATGACATCTAGTGCGAATAGTACAAAAAAAATCATTGTAACTAATATACATCTGGTCAGTCTGTAGGGCAGCTTTAGCTGTGGCTCGCCCTTTGATTCAAAGAGACAATTTTTGTGCCAATAAAGATAAATTATTATTACTAAATATGAAGATTTAAGGCTGTAGATGAACCAATCAGATGGTATTTTTTTTGCACTACTAATTTTTTAAATTTTCTCTAACCCTTGCTTCTAAAGCCAGACTCCCCTTGATTCATTAGAAGAATTGCAAAAAAAATGGACTTTTTTTTTCGAAAATCGAGAACAATCCAAAAAACAGTTTCGTATAAAATTCCACCCTTTCCATCTTTACGAATTAAAATTTTCTCTGACATATTTGCAATTCTTCTAATGAATCCAGGCGAGTTTCTGGCTTTAGAAGTAAACGTTAGAGAAAATATAAAAAATTAGTAGTGCAAAAAAATACCATCTGATTGGTTCATCTACAGCCTTAAATCTTCATATTTAGTAATAATTACTACGAAGTAAACCAAAAAACTTTAATAAATTATTATTATTATTTTACTAGTCCAAATTTAGTACTTCGGAGTCTTGTCATTTTTATCTATCAATTTTTATTTCTGTTTGAACAGTGATCTTAACTCAGACAGCAAAATAAAAAAGAGTTCAGAATGATTTCGAAATGTACTCTAAAAGAAGTCAGATGTGACACTTTCCGAGGGTTTTTTGTACATGATGTAATTTTGAGATCTTTATGAACTCATGTTCAGAAAACCCTAAAAAAGTGGGACAGATGACTTCTTTTAGAGCACATTTCGAAATCATTCTGAACTCTTTTCTATTTTGCTTTCAGGGAGGACAGTATTATTATTTTTGAAAACAAAATTTAGACATCGCAAATAAATTTCTTTATGGTCAGTTAAAAACATTAAAAAAATGGATTTTAATGAATGACGGTTTATTTTTTCGAGAAAAAGATTCTCTACAACTTAGACCTATGAATTTTTCCATATTTTTTACCTGATCACTAAAATTATTCAGGAAACGTGAAAAGAAATATTCTCTTTTTTTTTTAAATTTACAGGACAAAAACCGACAGTCAAAAAGCTAACAATAAAAAACCAACAGTCAAAATAGTAACAGTCGAAAAACCGACAGCCAAACAATCGACACTTCAAAAAATGACTGTCCATTGTTTTCTGCATCGGCTTTTTGACTGTAGGTTCAGCTTTTGGATATGTCGACTTTTTGATTTGTCAATTTTTCGACCACGCCCCCAACTTGGATTAAAAAATTGTTATTTTACGAAATAAAAATGCACTTTGACTATAGTAGGTCTAATTTAAATCTTTATGGAAACGAATTTTGAGCCTTTAAATATTAGATGAGACTCTAAGAAACTTAGAAAATAATGACTGTATTACTAAAAGTTTTATCACACCTATTGGGTGGTTTTTATAAAATTTATCGTTTTACAAAATTATTGATCTATATTGTATTGATTGATCAAGACGAACTTGATCCTAAAAATTTATAATTCGTTTCATTTTCTCTAAATTTTTGTCCAATTTAAGTCATATTACAGCTTTCTATTATTTTGTTATGAATACATCGGAGTAAGAATGTATTTTTAGAAAATAGTTTTTCTCTTACAAATCGCCAATGCGTTATTTTTGAAAAACTTCATGCTGTGTATAAATGACTTATTATGGAAACTTTGTAATGAGTTTATACGCATTAAAATTACTAAATGATCTAATAACGTAATACACGAATGGATATTCTATTTTAGACATCGAACTAATTCAAGATGCAGAGAGAATCCGAGCTTCCATACGACAGTTGCAGTCGCGTGTTGGAAGTTGGAAGCTTTCTTAAGACTCAACGTTCACTTGATCATTTTTGCTGAATAGCATCATATCCTCTTTGAGTTTGGACCAGGAAAACAGCTTCCCACGTGAGTAATTCAATATGTCTAACTGACCTAGGTGTAGGTTTAATTATAATTATGTTTTGTGTCTAAATATTCATACATTTTTTTCTTATTTCATGAATTTCCTGTAATTTCAAAATGTTTCAAAAATTTAAATATATGTTCAAATATTTTTTTAATTATAATTATAATACGCAAATATGACTGACAACGATTTAAAAGGACTGACAAATGGTTAACAATCATATGCACTTACAAGTGGCTCAAAATCAACAGAAATATCGTGATATTTTAATATTCTAAATTATTTTACCGTATAAGAAATAGAAATTAAACGAATATTAATTATACATAATAACATTTTTAATAAATATTTACTTGAATAGACGTAAATATAAACTTGAAATAAGAAAATTTGTTCTTTAAGTTAGATTTACTAAAAATTAGAAACATTAAAAAAAATACATTCGTAGCTGACATTTTTTTTTTATATTTTCATGATTTTTAGTGTTTACATTGTTCGTTTTTAATTTATTAAAATGTAGGCATTCTTTTATTACTTCTTTATTATTACGTCAATTTTAATAATTTTGAGCGTTTTATGGTTTTATAATAAAGGCATTTAAATAGTTTTCGTGTTTATTTAGTTTTATAAATATCTATTTTTTATTTAAGTAGCATCGTATTTATATTAAGTGGTTAATAAAATATAAAGTAAGTAATATATTAGGACGATTAATACGTTTTGATTAAAAAATTCTTTATAGTGTGGAACGTACTAAAAATAATGTAAGGAACAGGTGCTAGAAAGTAGAACCTTTGTGTACATGACTTAGAAAATTGGTTAAGTGTGCATTAAAAGTGACTGAAATATTTCTTCTAAATTTGAGCATATACTTTATGCTGAGTGATTAAATACTTTTCGCACAAAATATTTGTTAATATTTGTATCGTGCAAAATAGTAGTAAATATGTTTAATTTGATAAACACTATCAATAAATGAAGTATTAAAAAATCTTTGAAAATTCGAATTCTCCTCTTTCGTTTTCGAAAAATTTCTAGTCGTATATTTATGCAATAACTATTTTAAGTTTTCTTGGATTTGATATTGAAAAAGTAGGTTTTATTCTACGCGACAGTTCCAACAAATTGACGTTTAGCTCTGTCCGAAAATGTTTTTTTACATTTTGAATTTTAAAAATAAAAAACTAAAAAATGACTGGCATCCTTTGTTACTTACAAATAAAACATGATGTGAACTAATTTAATTAAGTATGGTATTTTTCTTATACTTTTTAAGGCGAGGCACTAGTGAGCTTTTAGTTTAATTAAATTGCAATGCAAAAAATCGAAAAAAATTGTTTTGGGTTTTGATTTTTTTCATAAATAAAGTGCTGAGTAAACATTTTTTGACCGTGTTGAATTATTTTATTTTTTATCTAATCGACACATCGTTAAATTCGTAGGTGATTTTCTTTGAAATCATGAAAAAAGTATACAAAATAATATTGCTTACGATTCGCTTCACATTGGAGGGGGAAATATATTTTTTAGGTAGATAGTAATCGATATTTAATAAAATCAACCACTTTTTGGCGTTAATAACTGCTTATTCGTACAATAAATTTCAAAACAACGTTCCTTGAAACGCAAAATATATTACATTTCCATATTTATATATTTCAAAAAAAGTTAATTTATTTTTTCTTTTTTATGTTTTTTTACGTTTTACCTCTAAATTTATAGCCTGTGTTATTAATGCGATCACTCAAAATGAATTTTTTTATTAAAAAGCAAGATAGGCTCAACTTATTATTTTTTAATCCAATCAATTTTGATTGTAAATTTAGGACATTAAAAAAAGTTTTAGTGGGATAAAATACGAGTAACTTTTTAATAAAGTTACATATGTTATTTACGTTTTTTTTCAAAAAGAGAGTTTTTTAGAAAAAAAAATATATATGTTACTTTTTTATATAAGCAATATTTCTAAATAAAAATTAATCGAAGAATTTCAAGCAAAACTGCGGTTATGGAATGGCCCATTTATTTACAAAACGGGACGAATGAATACTAACGTTTTTTAGATTTTGATATTTTTTTAACGAAGCAATAGGATTAATCCTTTCCGGCACCCAGTTAAAAATTTGAGTTTTAAAGACAAAATAATGCATTTTGCCCGTTTTTTTTTTAAAATCCAACGTAAGTGAGAGTTGAAGAAGTGCATAACATTGCACTTGAGTCAATATTTATTTAACATTATGATTTATAAACAAATAAAACTAAAAATTGTGAATTTTGTAGAAAAAATACAGTTGCTGACCATTGTTCGATTAAATCGAGATGAAACTGAGTACTCGGAGGTTGATGTTTACGAATCTGTACTCAGATTTTCAAAATTCAAAATGGCGGTTTCAATATGACCGACCAAAACGTAAAAATTACCTGATCGAGATTAAACTGGGAACTAGGGGGTTTTTGGGGTCGCGGATTACGAATCTGACCTCAGATTTTAAAAATTCAATATGGCGGATACAATATGGCCGATCAAAAATGTAAAACGTTACCTGTTTGAGATTTCAATTTTTAGATTCGTGACCCCAAAAACCCCCGAGTTCCCAAATTCATGAAAAACGGTTCATCAGAAAAATGTGTGCCGGAAAGGGTTAAGGATGATCAATAATAATTTCTGTTCGAATAAATAGAAAAAATAACACCGACAAAACGAGTGAAACAAGATATTTTATTAGTTTTATCGATATTTTTGTTATATTGACTGTTTTTTTGGGTTCTTTCAATGTAATATCATCAACCAGATCTAATATAATTAAAAATATCGATAACACTAATAAAATATCTTGTGTTGCTCATCTTACCATTACTTTAGTCCATTTTTTGGCCGGAAGGGATCGTATATGGTGGTATTATAAGGCGCATAATCTGTAATTAAATTTTTTGCTTTGAATAATTTTGAATATTTTTTTTATACTGTATATGAGAAAAGCGAATTTTTAATTGATAAACTAAAAAATGTTTTTTATATGAAGTGAATGTATTTGGGTGATGAAGAATAATTAGTTTGCATAAAAAAAATTAAACTACATTATATTGACAGATTTGCATTGGAAACTGTCATATTTTTGTCTTCTGGATAGAAAAATGTGTTTTTTCATGAAAGGGCGCAAAATTTTTTCTGTAGTGTCGTTCAATATTCAAGACATGTAATTTTCAAGAAGAAGCAAATATAAAAGAAACTAAATTGTCATAAAAAATAACTTTGTTTACATTGGATTGTTTAAAAAAAGTGCGTTTTCATTTAAAAAAAAAATAATCGACGAGTGTTTTCTTGACATAAAAACGATTCAAAGTATACTTTTTAAACTAACGTGCCAGTTTAGCGAAAAAAAATTTAACGTTTTAAAAAACGATACTACTTCGCTCTTCGCATCGAAAATAGTTATTTCTTTAGTGACGTACCATTTATACAATTTGGAAAATCCCAAAACCTATTGCCATTTTTTTTTGTTATATTTTTAAGAGTATGCCACTATTTTCAAGTGGCTAAGGGCCACTATCACTGAATAACAAGTTTAATAAACGGAAAAAAAGGAAATCATTATTTTATTTTGTGTTACTTATTCCTTTATATTGGTGGCACCCTTAGGTTGTTACATGACTGAATAGTTGGTACTTAAATATTACTATTTGCACTTCTTGAAACAATAAAAACAACTTTACATTTGGATGGGTAAACATCGTCATCGTCCATAAATATATGACTTCAGTCAACATCCTTACTTCATCATCCAACAATATAATAGAGGAGAGGCACCAAATACGACCCACCTTTGTCTTCGAGCATAATTTTTTATGCGATTAATTTTTTGTATACTATGAGCACCGATAGTAAGCTAAGGTTAGTATAGTAACTAATTAAGAAGAAACTTAGTCGATCTAAACAACAAACAAAATTTGATGAACCATTTTTCGAAATGGGTCGTATTTGGTGCATCATCGATTTGTGCACCATAAACGACCCACTTCGAAAAACCAACCAATAATGCAAAAATACGCTGCAAACACTTGACAATTTCCAAAAATATCAAAATTTATTCATTCTATGATAATAATACTTTGACAAAAATAAATAGATAAACCAAAAAATGTTTTTAACTTTTTTTTAAAAATCGTTTACAATCTTTATTCCTCTTCGGATGAAAATATCTGTTAAGAAATAAGCAAAAACATAGATTGCAATACAAGAAATCTGACGAAAACATTTTAAAAAAGGCTTAAATGAAGTTAATGAAAACAAAAACTCACTATATTAGGTTGGCGCTTATGGTTTTCACGAAGACAGCTCATCAATTTATCATTCGAAACAGTTGATATATCCTCGTAATTACTTTTCAACTTTTTGCAATGACGTTTTAATAAACAAAAGTACAGTTCAACGGTTCTTCCAGTAGATCGGTAACCTTTATTTTCAATTAAAATTTGTTTGACAACATTTAAAAGCGCATCAAAGTTAATTTCTTTCAATTTGGGAGCTTTGTTCGGGACAGACATGGTCTATAAATTAAAAAAAATTCAGAATACATTAACATATTAATAACGACGATGTTTCACTATAAAAATCTAAAATATGCACTTGACATGAAAAAAGTTAAGTGGGTCGCAAATGGAACTAATGGGATCTTATATCCGACACAAAAAGATTTTGATTCGTACATATACCGGTAAAAATTAGTATTGAATATACAAATATTCAAAATATGATAACATAAAATATTGAATATATTAAGTTAAGAGTTTCTTTTCTGATATGTTTTCGTAAGTGAAAATATCCTTTGTTGATTTCTTCTTAATCAGAATAATTAGGGTGAAATAACTTTCAAAAGTTTAACGTTTCGACCATTGATTTAGGTCCTCTTCAGATTTATTCTATTATAACAAAATAAAAAATATATAAAAACAAGTTACAATTCTTCAATTGATGTGATGAGATGAATATGTGTTTACAATATTATGAAAAAATTATGAACCAACTTAAGTAAAACATAAGAATTTTTGTCCCTTTTTTCTTTATACAAATATATCGAAAATACTTGACATATACATAGTACACTCACTGTTCACACTTGTTTCACTTTAATTTCAAGCAGTTTCCAAATACCGAAGAAAAGTTTCTCAAATCTCGTTTTGTAGACTGTGTTGACAATTTGTACAGTAGTATTTCCAATTACTTCCAGTGAAAGTCGATAACTGCGGCATTCAAAAACAATAACATTACGCCGAACAACAATACAATTACATCAGCATTACAGAGAAATTGTGGGGTGGGTCGTATATGGTGCCTCTATCCTATCCATCATATCATCAAGCGACATCTTCGTCATTACCTAACACTATCATAATTATCAGGCATCATCTGACATGTGGTCGTAAAACTGAAATATCAATTGTTTACTACATTATAGAGTCCTGCTATGGAACCGAAAAACATGGACGCATTGTTAAGGCGTCACCTTCACAGAAGTGGAGTTCTTCCAGAGGGAGAAACTTGCTGGAGAGTAGAACAGTCGAAACTAGGAGGTCGTGGTCTCATCGCCACCCGAGACATCCGCCAGGGTGAACTCATTTACGTTGATGTTCCTTTGATCATCGGTCCCCGATGTTACAACAAGTACCTCCCGATGTGCGTAAACTGCTACAAAAATCAGTGTCCTTTGTTTCCTTGCGAACGCGGATGCGGTCTTCCAATTTGTTCCGACAAATGTGAAAATTCCATAAAACATCAAAAGTCAGAATGCGATTACTTGAGATCTTTGAAGCCGACCTGCGGTTCGATGTGGAGCCTGGAACTTTTACAAGCTGTTGTACCGATCAGAGCTCTGGGATTGACTGAAGATGAGAGGAACCTTATTTACTCTTTCGAATGTCACGATGAAGCTCAACATGGTCGAGAAGTATGTTTTGAATTTTTATTTTCAGTGAAGTTTTACTATTGTTTACATAATTTTCTATCGCGTCATTAACGTTTATAGGTAGACATGATAAAAAGTAATGTGGAAATTTCTCCGAAAGTCGAAGACGAAAATTTCATGCGTAAAGTTTGTCGAGTTTTGGATACTGGGTCATTCGAAACAGCCGTGGTGAGGGCCGAGTCTTCAACGAGTCTACGAGCTTTGTATCCGATGGGGGCATTGCAAAATCATAGCTGCGTCCCAAATACGAGACACCATTTTGATAAATCTCAAAAAGTTTATGTCCACGCTGCACTGCCCATATCCAAGGGGGAGGAAATCACAATGACTTACACGGACTTGACTTGGGACACCACATTGAGGAGGCATTTTCTACGAGCTACAAAACATTTTTCCTGTAATTGTTCCAGATGTGCCGATCCGACGGTAAGTTGATTTTTTCCCTGCATTAATAAGGAAAATGTAAAATACTTATACAATGAACGTACAAAAGTTACAAGATATGACTGAACAAAATTCTTAGAAAATTTGACGACTTTTTAACTACTATAACTAGTTCAATTTATCCTTCAGCGATTTTGGTCGCGATAACTATCCTAATAGTTAAAACAACCGAGGAAGTAATTAGCTAAATGAATTGCAGAAGTTTGACAAATTCTAGTACAATTGCATTAGTTATTTACTGAATGAATCGTTATTTATAACACTCGAATATAAAATATTGCGATCTTCAGATTTAATTAATTTTTCAAGTCCCAAAAAGGCATAAATTCCACCCGTTTTTCAACATACGACTACAGATCCAATTCGTAGATGAATATTAATTGAATTGTATTTCCTGACGTATATTTTTGTGCTTTTATCAAATACGTCGATATTTTTGCTCTATCTCTCTTATATTTTCCAAGATGGCGGCGTTTTCCTGGAAAAGTGTTCATTTCCAATTTTTATTTGGTTCAATCGCGATTTACATTCAGTTAAACAGCTCAGTTTTGTTCCAAATTATGTATCGGGTGAAATTTTTTGTTGTACTATAAGGTTTTATTGGTATATTTTTTAAAAATTCAAGATGGCGGTTGATTGGCATGTCGAGTTGTAACGAAATTTATTATTATTTTCTCAAAAATGATTGGCCTACAATAAAAGTTGGTATACTACAGTTTTTGAGGTTGCTGAATCCGAATCTAAAATCAGAATTGCGAAATTCAAAATGTGGGACCAAACTAAACAAAAACGTTTGGATTGCAACAAAAATTGAGATATTACTGTTCAAGACGTTGCTTAATCCGTAACTGGTATTAGATTTTCGAAATTAAAAATGGCGGATCAATTATGTTGAAAAACGGGTGGAATTTATGCCGTTTTGGGACTTTACGGGATAAATGACCACATTTTTGTAACATAACTTAGTAAATTTAAGTACTAAATATCAACTAAGCTAGACAAGTTATCTAACTACAAGATCAGGGAAAGAAATAGTATAATAAGAGAAGTTTTTCTCCAAATTCAATAGCTAGTAAAAATGTCCCAGCTACACTTTATAGTTGGCGTTACTATTTTAGTTTAATTGAAATTCTTTATACCTTTCGTTGTAAGAACAACTTCTTTTGGTATTTAGAGTTATGAATTTCTTGTAGATTGGCAATTTTTTGCCATTATTACTAATAAATTAATTATTGAACTTTTTTAAATTCGTACGTAACCAACAAATATGAGACCCAAAACCAGTTTTAGATTTTTATTTCAAGCTGCGTTAGTTGCATTATATACTCATTAAATATAGTTGATGTTTTGTCAGAATTGTAATTTAAAAAATTAATTTAAAAAAAAAAACTAAAAGGAAGCTCGTATTTGGAGCATTCTATAAAATGTTTCTGGTATCTTTGGCTTTTGAAAAGTTTTATACGAAAATACTTTGCATTGTATAAAAGAGGTTCTTGAAAGTAACCTCTACTAATTTGAAAATAGTAATTCGTAAACATGGAAGGAAGTCAAATTGGTTGCACAATGAATTATAAGAATGGAACAATGGTCACCACTGCTCTGAAGTAAATTTAAATACGTCTAGTCGGAAACAATGTGCAAACATAAAAAGATAATAAACTGAACTATTCCTGATCGCACAAACAGGAAGATAGTTGAAGTATCAAAAAATGTACATGGGTACGTATAAAGGGCATCACAAAATATTTATATTTATTTTCCTTAAATCTAAACTGCAAGGTTTTTAATAAGGTTTAATAAGGTATTAATATTATAATAATTTAATTGTTGGTATTTACGGTCTTACCTGGGACGAAACGTGTATTTACAATAGACATTAGTTATTTATTTTGTCACTAGAGGAACACAGACTGCATTATTAGTTAAATCCTTAATTTTATATATAAGCAGTTCAGTAAATCGAAGATTCTGTAGCTGACAAAACTACAAAATCCGGTTCATACAACTTTCCTTTCCTATATTCGGTGGCTCTCATCAGAGCCCCATTATTTACATTATTAGTTTGTTTTTATTTTTATTTTGTCCATAAGACCGTAAATACCAACAATTAAATTATTATTACATTTTCGAACGGACAATTAATCAATGTATAAGGTAATTATTAATTATTAATGTTGATGAAAAATGATTTCCAGTTTTATTAACCGTACGAAGTACATTTTTCTTTTCGTACAAAACAGACTGAGTAATCCAGGAGTTTTTGGGTTGATTTTGAACACAGATTTTCAAAATTTAAAAGTATGAATCTAATAAAGCGTATAAAATTATCAAAAATGCATGGAATACAACAAAAATCTGCTGAAATCACATATTAATTCTGACAATATAATGTAAACAAAAAATGTCATGTATGTACCTTAAATTTAACGTCATTCTCCATAGAGTTTCATGTATATGTATACCCTCATGAAATGGATCCATACCATAGAATGAAAAATTCATTTAATGTACAGTAGCCCTGGTAGTAATTCGGTCTAAATATTGGTCCCTTTTTGAGAAATAACCTTGTGTACTGGTCAGCTTGTGTATAATAAAATGCGGCAATTTTCCATAAAAAATGTAACAAAATCATGGATTGTTTTCGATACCTTTTTTATATAAACTGTGAACAGTTTATGCTCCGTTTCTTAAAAAATTACTCAGGATATTTAAGACCAATAACCTAAGTACTTTACTGTCTACTTTCTATACTATAATATATTATGTAGATAATTTTTTTACGATAATTTAAAAATTGTCTGGACATTTTTTAGGCAGTTTCTGTTCAGTTTTTATCCATTTTTGTCTTTACAAGTTTTTGACTTTACAGTTGCTGTCGTAATTTTAAGTTAATGTAAGAGCCTTGAAATTAGTTTGAAATTAACTATTAGTAAATAATTTCTCTCAATGTACTTGCAGTTACATTTAATAAATTAAAAGTAAATGAATATTTCTCGGGATATACAGTGCTTTGACGAAAAAAAAAATTTCTTTTGTGCTTTCGGTGTAAATCCACGAAAAATAGAAAGAAAGTGTTTAAACAACCGGTATTTATACTATAACCGTTTAATTTCGCTGATCGGTATATGTTTGATAAAAAATCAATTTTAGTGATGGAATTCCGTTTCCCTCTAGCGGTGATATATATATATAACTTTTAGTTTTTTATCGTTGCAGTATTTCTTTTGGGTATTTTTAAGTTTTTAAGTTGTTTAAAAACTGGAAACATCTATATCCGACTATTTCTGAGGTCGCTCTTTCAATTTGGGCTACTGAAATTTTCGAAAAATGGTGTTTAACACATTTTTTTTACAAAAATACTGAAAAAATGATATTTTTTAAAGTTCCGAAACTTCTAACCTGTCAGAAACGCGTTCCCGATATTTTTATTTGTTTTGTTTTTCGTTTCAAAATGGCGTCTGAACATAGAAAATTTATGAAATTGAAGAAAATACTATTATTTCGTATCTGCTAGGTTTTCTTTGTAGTTAAATCGTGCAGATAAGTTATTAGTTTTGTATGACCTATTTTAATTTATGGAAACAGTAATATCCCATAAAATTTAATTTCAAGACGGTGATTGCCATGTGCTCAGTAGAAATACGTAGAAAACATATTGGATCCGCCATTTTGAATTTCGGTAAACTTGCTCAAAATTCGAGTTTAGCGATGACTGAAACCTATGAGATTGTTAATTAGCAAATTTCACACCAATTTTGGTTGTAACAGAATTCGAAATACATGTATTTCTACTGAGCACATGGCAGTCGCCATCTTGAAATTGAATTTTATGGGATATTACTGCTTCCGTAAATCAAAATAGATCATACAAAACTCGTAATAATGTAGTTGTACGATTTTACTATAAATAAAACTAGCAGATCCGAAATAATAGCATTTTTTCCAAATTTAAAAAAATTTCTACGTTCAGACGCCATTTTGGAATGAAAAACAAAATAAATCAAAATATCTGAGTGTTTAATTTTGAAGTTAAATAATCGTGAACACGATTCTGATAGGTTAGAAGGTGATATGAAACCGGTATCACAGTTAAAAATGATTAAAAAAAAATTAAAGTTAAAAAATCGTGTTTTTTTCTGTATTTTTGTAAAAAAATGTGTTAAACGTCATTTTTCGAAAATTTCCGTAGCGCCAATCGAAAGAGCGACCTCAAAATTGGTGGGATATAGATGTTTCTGTTTTTTTTTTAATTTTTGCATTATACATAAAACTATGTTGAAATCCATGTGCAAATTGTGCGTGTCAAAAATGCTTTCAAATCGAAGTTGTGTTGAAATGCTCAAAGAACTCAGATATAGCAAATTATAAATTGGAAAATGGAGGAATAGTTACTTTATTTTATAATTTAATATATTTTATAATTATATTAAATTATATTTTATAATTAAATAATATAATTTTATAATTTCACTTTTCTGCACTGTTAAACTTATTTTTTGTTAAATGATTATTCCCTTTTGCTGCAGAATCAAAGCACATAATTCATAAATTGCAAAAAAATAAGGCTTCAAAAAATATTAAAATAGAATTGATTTCCACAAAATTGACGATGAGAATTTGTATTTACCATATTTGGTTTGTCATTAGGAATAAGAAAGTTTTTTTCACGAGTTTTGCACATTTTTTAACCCTTTGAGGGGCACATTTTTCTGATGTGTAAATTTTTTAAATCATAGGTAATCTTTATATTTTCGGGATCACTGAGCACGAATCTGAACTCAGATTTTCAAAATTCAATATGGCGGACCGAAATGTGGAAAAGTTACTTGATTGATATGAAACTGGGTACTCGGTGGTTTACGGGGACGCTGATTACGAATCTGAACGCAAATTTTCAATATTCAAAATGGTGAATTCAATATGGCATACCCGAGCGTTAAGATGTCATAGTTCGCGGCTGTAAAACTCACCTGTATTCGTCGTTTAGTTCTAAATTATTTACCGAAAATAATTAATATTGCCTAAAAATACAACAAAAATATATATAAAAAAAAAAAATGGAGACAATAATTCCAGTTTCATCAGTCGATCAAGTAGATTTTTCACATTTCAGTCCGCCATTTTGAATTCGCCATATTGAATTTTGAAAATCTGAGTTCAGATTTTTTTTTTAGTCGAGTGGGGGGGCCAACTTCACACCGATGACAGAACTACTGATAAGTGTGCAGACATAGAAAACAATGAATTCCATTTTTGGCGGGAACATTTGAAAATTTGTCATTGAAAAAGGTCTGGGGTCTTCCGTACCCTGTGTGGCATTTAAGGGGAGGGTTCGGCAACAAAATCAGCTCTATGAAATACACCTGTAAAAAGGTTTGAAAAAATTATTTCTTTAGTAATTTTTGACGATGGATTCAGTGGTGCTAGAATAAAAAATCGAAAAAATTTTTTAAATTTCAGCTCGAAACAAAATTTGTCTTTTCTAAAAAACGCTTCTACATTTTTCTAAATTAATTTAAAAATTCAAAAAAATTAAGGTGAACACATTTTCTAAATAATTACGGATGGATTTTAAAGAATTCCATTTTTTTCGAAAAAAAAAATTTTGTTATGGGCCAAAAACATTTTTTTTATGGGTCAAAAACAATTTTTACATTTTGTATTTTAGCACCACTGAATTTAACGTAAAAAATTACTAAAGAAATAATTTTTTTGACCTACTTGTTTTAGCGCGGAAAAAAAATTTTTTTTTCGAAAAAAATGCTTCTAGACTTTACTAAATTAATTTAAAAATTCGAAAAAATTGGGTTGAACATATAAACACATTTTCTAAATAACTACGGTTGGATTTGAAAAAATTCCAAATCACTTTTTTACTCTAGTATCACTGAATTCCACGTCAAAAATTACTACAGATTAAATTTTTTCAAATTTTTTAAAGGTCTATTTCATAGAGCTGATTTTGTTGCCTCCCCATGGTGGCCGCTTTTTTCTCGGAAAAAAATTCCCTGACTTTTCCCAGATTTTTCCCTGACCAATATTTTAACGATATCTATTAAAAATAAACAATACGGATAAAAATGTTTGAAAAACAGCTACACATTTTCAATAAATTCTTTATTTTTTCAATCAACAACGAGTAGTATATTCTAAAACATATTATCTATAAAAATCCAGAAAAAAAACTCGTGTTCCTGCGGATTTTTTCGTGTTTAATTCAAAATAATAGTAGAAAATTTGTTGGGGGTTCTCAAAATTTGTTATAAAATGTCAAGTTCTGTGGTAATATGTTAGACAATAATTATAAATGTTGATAAATTTTAGAATTTAGGCGATTTTGTACAGTATATTCAAAATTATTAAAAATTCTTACGAATGTTGACAATAACAAAAAATTGCCATAAATTTTATATTTTTCAAATACTATTGGACAAATATCAACTACTTAAAATAGAAATGGTAAAATAATCATTTAAACAAATTAATATTCTCAAAATTTGGGAGTTTTGTGCTGTTTTCAACATTTTAAAAATTTTTCTACGATTTTTAGCCTTTTTTATGCAATTTCAAAGATTTTTGAAGATTTAAAAAAATGTATAAAAGTTTTCTATCATTTTCAAAAGGTTTTATTTATACAAATATTTGTTTAAATAGAGAATTAGTATGTCAAATATTTTTAAAATATTCTGTAAAGTATCTTTATAGTAAGACAAATATCTTTAAATATAAAATTGTTTGGATTTATTTTTGTTAAACTATTAAATTTTATTCAAATCTGTTAGAATATATTCAATACCGAAATGTGTTATTGTTAAACGTGTTTATTTTTGTTGCAATGTACCGGAACGTTTAAAACTGAGCAGTACCACAAATATATTTTATTTAAGATTATTTTTTTTCTCAAAATTGTTGGTTTTTGGTGAAATCTGTCGAAAATGTTCAAAACTGAAATATGTTATTGATAAAAAACGTCAATATTTGTTTAAATTTGTGAGAAAGCATTTAAAATCATTTAAAAGAATTTTATGCGAAACACGATAAAATAAAGCATTTTTCTGAATATGAAATTGTGCGATTTTTTGTTAAATAATGTTTTTCACTTTTTAAAGATTTGTCTGCAATTTACATTTTCCCTGACCGATTTTGAAATTCCCTGACATTTCCCTGATTTCCCGGTTTTCCCTGACGGTGGCCACAATGTCCTTAAGGGTTAATTGTCCGAAATAAGGATAAAAAATAGAATTCTTACTTTAAAAACTTCGTCGACAGCTGAGTCGCATGAAACTGATATAATTTGTCTTCGCTTCGACGAAGGAGTTTGGTTCTTTCTTAGGTGCTCTGAAGTGTGCGAAAGACATCTGCTCCGGTATCTTGCTGCCAGATTCTCCGCTGGATTATCAAACCAGTTGGTCCTGCGACACTTGTCATCTTACCATCACTAACAGACAGGTACTGCATTTTTTTTCATATAATTTCTGGGATTTTCTCAATGAAATAGTATATATTTACAAAAAATTCATAATATATTACAATTTTATCTTAATTTTACAACTAAATCTATAAATAATAATCTAACGGGTAGCTGTTTAACCAGAATTTAACGCAAACTTTCTATTCGTAGATCACATCGATTCGATCTGGCGTCACAGCAGCTATCGAAGAGGTTATATACGAAAGTCCAAAAAAGATGTTAAAGTTCATCGAAAGAGAACTCTGCCTCTTAGTACCTGCCACGAGTTATATCATGATGGAAATGATGTATAGAATCGTTTCGCTGTTTGGACGTGCCGAAGGCTACGTATGGGAAGGTTCGATTTAAAAATTCATTAAAAAAAACAAGAGAGAGAGAGTACCGTTTCATTATTCATCATGTTTCAGATCTCACCGATCATGAACTAAATACAAAAGGAGAATATTGCGACAGACTTTTGAAGTGTCTCGACGCCGTCGGCTGCGGCGAATGTAAAAAGAAAGGTTACGTTTTCATATTATTTTTAAATGCTAAATACTTCGTTACGCTTCGACGTTAAACATTTAATGTTTCGTTTCAAAGGAAAAAAAAAAAAAAAAAAAATGTTAATTCGACCGGCCATTCCAGGTCTCATTCTGTACGAGTCCTACTGTACGAACGTAGAAAAATTCAAACGCATACCTCTCGACGAGAACAACGGAATCGCGATGTCCAGAAAGGAGGTATACTTTATAAAACTCGTTAGCACGGTCATTATCGCGCCTTTCATTACTTAATAGTCGTTTCCGAAACAATTAAGTACTTGGAAACAATTCCTAGATAAATTTTTTCATGATTGCTGCACTAAATTTCTAAAAAATTAACAAAAAATATAATTAATTTTTACCTACAATTTAAGATAGACGTGTGCAACAACGAGCGCTCTCTGCTGGAAGCCACGAAGATCCTACAGAACGATATCGCTGCTCCGAGTGACTATCACGGACTTTCGGAAGGATTGTAATAACGAACGCCTTGCGCAGTGTTACTTGAATAAAAATCTCTTGTTTACACTTCAACTCGAAAGTCTGTGTTTGAGCGTAAACACATTTACTTACAAGATCCGCTCAGCACACAAAAGTCTGTTCCATATCCATTGTTTGTTTTTTTTGTTTCTTTTTTTGTTTTTTTTAAATACTATGCTTAGAATGTACACGTAAAATAACCGAGGCGATGAAATCACGTTTCCTGCAGTAATAACTTCGCTTCTTGATACAGATTCGTGCAAGGCTTGTATTTCTCGTAATTCGCCTCGTCCTCGTCGTCGGCGTCGTCGCTGCTGTCCTGATGTCTGAAATTCACAACATTTTTCACTTTTCTTTTCTACCGCCAATAACTATTTATTTTTTTTTCAAGGTTCTTACCTGCACGTATTCGATTCGTCGTTGGTGAACAGTTCATACGACGTATTGTGTGAGAGTCGTCTTCGAATGAGTGCGGTATGCACCAAGGCAACATTGTCCAACAGCAGTTTTTCCGAACCTGTATTCAAATATTATGCAAATTATCAAACATAACCTTTAATAAATTTATATTTAATCCAAAGTATATTTCTGTTCTTAAAATTGCATTTTTTTTAAACTAAAGTGCAACAGAATTGATCAATTGAAGAGGAACACCATCGTTCTTAGTTATAGGTACAGTAGAACTTCACTTTATTGTCCACGGTGTCTTTCATTTTGTTGTCCGACAAATGCGCAACTTCATGCATTACGAAAGAAGGAAGAAGAACTAACCTTACCTGCGCTAAATATGTGAAGGGAATCTCGCTAATAAAGTGAAGGACAATAAAATAAAGTGAAGGCAAAATTTGTATCTTACGTTTGACTGAGAGCTGTTGCCAATAAAATTTACAAATATACAATAAAAAAAAGTGTTAAATTAAATTATAATTATGAAAGATAGAAATCCACATACAAGCATTTTCATGGTAATCTAGAATATTTCAATTATTTGTGATCAAGTACTCCAAAACCTTCAAAGATCAAATTTCTGATAAAATAACCGTTTTTGACGTTTGAGACAACATAACCGTTTTTTTTTTCAAAATGCGCAGCTTCATGCGAAAGAAGGAAGAAGGTCTAGCCGTACCTACGCTAAATACGTGAAGGGAATCTCGCCAATAATGTGAAGGACAATAAAGTGAAGTTCTACTGTATGACAGGAAACTTTGTAAAAAAGTAAGAAAATCTTTTGATAGAATGGTTTTAAATTTTCAAAACTTTGATTTTCAATTGTTGATTAACAATTTAAACAACAAAATTTTTATTTAATCGAAAATTTAATTGGAATAAAAATTTTGTTTACTTTCGCAAATATGCACAAAATTGCACAAAACATCTAAACTTTTCCACCAGCTTTGGTTTTTTTATCGTAGGATTTTTTTAACAAAATGGCGGCCAAAAATGAAACCTAAAACATCCAATTGTAATTTCACTACTGTTTTGACATTTTTTTTTCGTTGGAATCGTGTAAATTATTTTATTATTTCAGTAAAAATGTACTTAAATATAATATATTTGTTTAAAATAACTATAAAAATGGTTAAATATGAAAAATAATGTTTTTAAGGTGGCTGATGAGGTGTCCATTTTTTTTTTATTTTTAAGAATTTTATTATTTTTTTTCACAAAGTTTCCTGAGCTCAAACGTAAAAGATACAAATTTTGCCTTCTTAGAACTTCACTTTATTGTCCTTCGCTTTATCAGCGCCTTCACATTATTAGCGAGATTCCCTTCACGCATTTAGCGCAGGTAAGGTTAGTTCTTCTTCCTTCTTTCGTAATGCATGAAGTTGCGCATTTGTCGGACAACAAAGTGAAAGACACCGAGGACAATAAAGTGAAGTTCTACTGTATTTATAATTAAGAACGATGGTGTTCCTCTTCGATTGATCAATTCTGTTTAACTTTACTTAAAAAAAAAATGCATTTTTAAGATCACAAATATACAATGTGTCTTCTAATATACCAAATCTAAATCCATTTTGATACCGGGAGCAAAACAGCTGTAAAAGTTACGATCGCCCCTAGCGGCGATGAAGGGAGTTGAATTTTATTAATAATTAGTAGCATTAAGATCTTACCATCTTCAGAATATTTTTTCAAGAGATTTTCGATAAAATCTTCCCCAGCGGCTTTGACGGAAATTCCGATGCGTTGGAACACCGCCTTGCATTTCCAACGTTCCTGAACGTTTTCTTGACCGGTGGCAGCTAACGGTCGTCGGGGCTGCGATTCTTTAACGAGGCTCTCCCAATCGACGCCAAGAGCATCGCCGAGACCTTTACAACTAGTCTTAATGTCTTCTTCAAGTTCGCCGTCGGATATTTCCTCAAAGTCCATCGTTTCCATAGTTTCCTCTTCAATATTATTCTTGTTGCTGATGGAAATAAACGTTAGTCGACATTTCACGGAATGGATTACGATAAAACTAACCTGTAAGAACCAGTTTCGGCATTCTCCTTCTCTTTGCCGAATACCGCGTCGACGGGTTGCGGCTTAGGAGATGACAGCGAAGCGTCCTGACTCTTCACCGACAAAGAGTCCCGGTCGGTACTCTCGGGTTTCTTCGGCAACGAATTGTTGGCTTCGGCAATTTCTTCTTCCATGTTGAGGATGTCATCGGGATCGTCGCTGATGTCACTCAAATCACTTTCTGTATGAAGTGTCGGCAACAATAAAGATTCTTCCAAACATGGACGTTTTGGTTCCAGTACTGGAGGAGGCTCTTTAGGTGCCTCACGTTCTGGTTTTTCTTTCTGCAGTGGCTTCTTTTGAAAATTATCCGTGGAGCGTTCCCTGCTCTTTCGCGGCTTTCCTTCCGCCAGCTCCATTAACTTCTTGTTAATGGGTTCTTCCTTCATGGCACCGTGCAGAGAGTTCGGTTTCGGTCCATGGACCGGAAGATCCTCGCGGCGCTCAGGAGTGTTGTATGGCCGCCTCTTACTGAAAAATTCAACAAATCGTTTCAAAAGTCCAACATTTTCAATTTTGAGAAGTGAATACGAACCAATGAGCAGCGTCCGTTATTTCCAGTTCCTTTATCCGATCGTTTCTGCCATAAACGCTTCGTACGTGAAGCCCGGATTGATTATCCCATTTTCGAGGTTCGCCAGATTTCCATTCGGTGTTGGACATTGGACTGTCGTATCTACCGGCCCATTCTTCTTCGTGGGCATCCGAACGGGGCAAACTCTCCCGGTCCCATACAGGTCGTCCTCTCCATTCCCGATCTTCCCATTCATTTGGTGGAGGTGGAGGATAGGCACGGTCCCTACCGTCTCTGCTACCGTGCTCCAAATCGTGATGCACTTCCCAGTTCTCGTTGCTACCTTCATCCCTTTTGGTAATATTTTGTCAAATATTAACATTCATAAATGAAAATTATACCTACAAACTTAAAATTTAATATCGCGTCAAGGGTGCCATAAGCCCTGCTGAAGAGCACATCATGGCATCTTGGTGCGAAACGCATTAAGGCAATAGTTCCAATTATTAGCGCTAGAGGGATATTTTTAACATTAAATCCAATAGCATGTGATTCATAATTTTTACATATAAGTACACGATGATTTATTGTCCTAGGTGTGAACTGAAATCCCAGTTACGTCATATTTTTCTTTGTTTACGTCTTAACAATTAGTAAAAGGGCCGTATTACCGAGAAATTATTTGTTTATTTAATTGAATTGAATTGAAGCGGTCAAGAAATATATATATATATACAGGGTGATCGGCCAACCATTACCCAGCGGCTAACTGTAGATTGTACAGATAATTCTGAGCAACTTTTTCCTCTAAAAAAAATTTCCGGGAAGGTAGAGTTTTTAAGTTATTCAACACTAAAATTTAGGAGGAAAAAATCACTTTTTTTGAAATATCTCGGCACTGTATGAAGGTATCTTAACGAACCGAAGCTCATTTTAAAGATATTTTCAAGCTATACAAGTTGTATCTGTTGATTTTTGACCTGCAATGAATATTTCTCTTGTTATAGCCATAAAAACGGGGGTAAATACCGATTTTTCAGGTTTTTCGCGTCTAACTCGTTTGGACACATAGCTATCGAAATATCACACTGGAAAAAGTTGTAGGCCTTGAAAACACAAACATTTTTTGTCCTCTAATACGATGCGATTAAATTAAAACTGAACCCTATTTGCACTCGTTTTCATAACATTTTGTTATTAATATCGATTTATTTGTCGAACTGTATTATGTCAACTTTACGAGGCTCTTGTAGGGTTCAGTTTTAATTTAATCGCATCGTATTAGAGGACAAAAAATGTTTGTTTTTTCAAGGCCTACAACTTTTTTCTGTGTGATATTTCGGTAACTATGTGTCGAAACGAGTTAAACGCGAAAATCCTGAAAAAATCGGCATTTATCCCGTTTTTATGGCTATAACAAGAGAGATATTCATTGTAGATCAAAAACCAATAGAGACAATTTATAGAGCTTTAAAATATCTTTAAAATGAGCTCCGGTTTGTTAAGGTACCTTCAAACCGAGTCGAGATATTTCAACAAATGTGATTTTTTCACCTAAATTTTAGTGTTGAATAACTTAAAAACTCTACCTTCCCGAACATTTTTTTAGATGAAAAAGTTGTTCAGAATTATCTGTAGAATCTAGAGTTAGCCGCTGGGTAATGGTTGGCCGATCACCCTGTATATGGGTAATTCTCCGGAAACAGGGCATTTTCGTGTCTTTACGTTATATCTTACAAAAACTTTGACAATAAATTATTAAATTTCGATAGAAATGTTAAAGAAATATCCCTGGCCCATGTTAATTTGAAAAAATAATACTTTTGTTACAAAAAAACTGGTGTAAAATGACATTTGAAGACTAAAAGTAGCATTTTTGATATGTCCAAACCTCTAAGTTCAAAA
Source organism: Trichopria drosophilae (assembly GCA_030407085.1). NCBI lineage: Eukaryota > Metazoa > Arthropoda > Insecta > Hymenoptera > Diapriidae > Trichopria > Trichopria drosophilae. Next base: position 115,384,434 of record CM059585.1, on the reverse strand, counting down.
CTTTAAAATATTAGCTCTATTAAGAAACCGAATTATTTTAATTTATTCAAATAATATTTCTATAGTACAGCTCAAACTATACAATTTCTCTCTGTATAATATTTAATTAAATCAATATATATACTTATAATTATTGAAATATTAATGTCTTGAGAAATTTCTATGAGGTAACGACAATGCGTAAACTGGTATAAATGAACTGGAAATAATTAACTTTTTTACTAAAACTTATGAGAAAATCAAAGAAGAAACACTACACTTTACTAATCCTCCATAGAAAATTGAAAAGAGAACATATTTACCTCATGAACAAGTAAAAACTGTATAAAAATACCACGTATTTTTATTAAATTAATTGTCGTCACCCGTCCTAATTTTGGTATTTTTATACAAACAGCAATTAAAAAACGATGAAAACTTAAAGATTAAAGGAATAAACGTTACTGGCAATTTCTTTTTTAATTTATTATTGTTTAAAATATGTAAAATTGGATTTTTTTACAAATTTTCATTGTCGTCGCCTTCATTGTCGTTACCAAACATTTGGCGTATCAGGTACGAAACAAGAACAAAGTGTAACCCGTAGCAGAAAATATTTTTCAAATCATAAATAACATTTATATCTCTCTTCCTCTTAGACATTTATTTAAATATAATTTAAAAAACCACAAAATTAAACTTTATATTTGTTTCAACGTTATGAATCAAGTTTATTATGAAATAATATTATTTATTAAAATTATGAATATAATATTATCATTGTAGTGACTAACCAACGACACATTAACTTTAATAAATTTATTTTGTCTAAAACTTCTTCAAAAATTCATGTGTTTTTCTTCATTTTTTAATTACTTAATAAATAATTTTCATTTATTCACAAAAATGCACGAAATCAGATATGTACATTATGTTTTTGACTCTTTAGAGTTATTTTTTTCAAGTTTCTAACAAGCAATTGTTGGTTTATATAGCCGTATGAAAATGCGTCATAGTAAAGCCTTCCCCTTTCCTTTAAAATAATTCTGTAGCGAGACTACTTTAACAATAACTTAACTTGGTGCTAATAAGCAAGAATCCATTAAAAAAAAAACGAATTTACAGTAACTTAAAAAAAAAAAAATTTTCATTCTTGAAAATGCCCTGTTTTTGGAGAATCACCCTTATATACTTACTTGTTCATTACTATAATTTCATACAAGTTATTTATGATATTACCAGGTTTAGGGGAGAGTCGAGTAGCCCCTTCCACTACCTATTGTGAAGTATCTAAATAGGTTGTGAAATATGAAGATATTCCGCTCTATTTTGAGTAGATTAATTAGTATTTTAATTTTTCAAACTGAATAAATAAAATCTTTCGGAATTTCAGTAATTTTTAATTGAAAATATTTAAAAACCAGTACTAAATATTCATAAAGTGTTTGGCTACTGCGATTCTATGTCTCAAGAGTTTTAATTTCCACTTTTTATATTTTTGATATTTTACTATTAACATTGTATTTTCTTCTCGATTTGCACAGGTCACTCCCGGCCAGTTAAAATCGTGTATTATTTGAGCTAAGGTAAAAGTCCCAATTATGAAACACTGTCCCAATCTTTGAAAAACTACAATAAACACTAGTATTACATTCTGAATAAAGCATATTATTATCTGGACGAAAATGGTAGGTATGAAGTCATTGTTGAATTTCATTTCAACATAAATGATTACATTGTCCAACTTCTTTTAATATAATAAAAAATTAGTTATGCGCAAATATCTCTCCGTCAGAACGAAACGACATGTCATTAGCATGGAACTGGTAACGTAAATTGTTAATGGCTTCACGAATCTTCAACTAATAATATTACAGTAGGACCTCTCTTATTCTAATTAGTAAAGTTTTTCAAGATGGCGCCGACCTCTCTTATTCCAATTTTCCCCTTACCCCCACTTACTATGCTTGGGAGCTTGTGATTCGTGGACAATATTTTTCTTTGACTTTTCGTGCGATAGTGGGAGAACGATTAGAATAAGAGAGGCTGGACAATTAGAATAAGAGAGGCAATTAGAATAAGAGAGGTCCTACTGTATTTAAAAGCATTATAAATTGATTATTAAAAAGTTCAGTTTTCATACATTGTTATTATTAAACAAAAATATTCCGGATTTAGAAGTACATAATTTATAAAAATAGGTGTTTCACAATATGGACATAAATTTCTGTGCAGTCCGTACGTATGAAACGATTTTCGGCCGTTTTACAAATACGGTCATATTTCTCTCACTTTGTCCCGATGATGAAACGGTGATACAATTAACTTTACACTTCGCTTTTTATGTTTTTCAAAATCAAATCTTGAACGTTTTTATGAACTTTCGACTTTGCATAAATTAAAATTAGTTCTACGTCTATTTATATTGAACAATTCTGTGTTTAATTGAAGTGTAAACCTAGCCTATTAACCCGTTTCGTCCTGAAATGCCGTAAATTTTCACTTCTGTTCATCAGGTGCTTTCTTAGAGAAAAAAAATCACTCAACCGTTTTGATATAACATACCTATTGTATTTTTTCTCGAACTTTCTAAATCCGGTTTCAGATTGACCATATCTGCCGCCATTTTTTTTTATTATGGTGGTTTAAACATGAAAAAATTGAGAATTTTGAAAAAATTTCTTCAAATAATGGTATTTTTGAATAGGAAACTGTGTTCGGAACAAGCTAAATCTCTGTATCTGGTGGAGTAATTAGTTACACTAAAAGATAGGATGGTTATTAATTCTCCATTCAAAATGGCGGTACTCAGTCAAAATTTTGTTGAAAAATTTCTGGACGATCTAACACAAAAGCTACGAGCTTTTTAAAAAAAATGTTGAGAATGAAAAGTTCTTAGAATTCATTGAGAAATATAGTGGAATTTTTTCAGATTTTTTAAATGAAGTTTTGAAACATTTTTTTTCAAAATTTTTTTCAAAACTGTAATTTATTTACGAAAAATTCTGAAAAAATTTAGTGCATTCTCTGGTAAATTCTAAGAGTTTTTGTTCTTTGCAATTCTTTCCAAAAGTTGATAGTTCTCGAGGAAATGAATTTCAAATATTATAGTTTAAGATTTTTCTTTCTCGAAAACTATCAACTTTTGGGAAAAAATGCGTAGAATAAAAAAACTCTTAGAATTCATCAGAGAATGCACTAAATTTTGTTCAGAATTTTTCGAAAAAAAAAAAATACAATTTTGAAAAGAATTTTGAAAAAAATTTTTGAAAAATTCATTTAAAAAATCTGAAAAAAATCCACTATATTTCTCGAGGAATTCTAAGAATTTTTTATTCTTAGCATTTTTTAAAACAAGCTCATAATTGTTCAGTTAGAGCGTCCAGAAATTTTTCAATAAATTGTTCACTCAGGTCCGTCATTTTGAATCCGCCATTTTGAATGGCGTTACGTAACTATTTACGTTCAGACATACTGAAGCCGCAATCTTCAAAAAATTGCGTTTTATTGCGGTTTTATTTGTTTCTTGTAAAAATTTCAAATCCGACAAAAAAAATGTTTTAAATAAAAAAGACAGAGAACCAAATTCCTTACAGAAAAGGTTATATTCATTTTCATCATAATATCAATACTAATACCGTAAAGGACTGATTTACCTGAGAATCATCGATTTGTTCTATCATATAACCTTATTTAAAACACAATTTCATGTTCTGGGATATTTATACACATTACCTTTGACATTACAAAAAAACTGCATCGAACCTTTTTTATACAGAATTTGATGCTGTATCTTTTTTATTTGAAATGTTTTTTTGTCTGATTTGTATTTTTCAAAATAAATGGAGAAACACGCAATGAAATGTGGGTTTTTTTATATTGCGGCTTCAATATGCCCGACCGATAATTTTTGTTGTCATATTCGGAATCAGGAAGCTAAAATACTTCCAAAATATGTCAAGTTATTTTTTTTCAAACAAGAAAATGTATTTTATGTGCGTGTTTCATATGAGGGACATTGAAAATGAAACAGTAGGGACATCCTGTCATGGTGTTTCACAATAGGGACGTGTAGTTTATCGAAAGTTTATCTTGATAAAATAATTTTGCAACTTTAAAATGATTACATAAAAGTTATTATTATTCTAAAAAGCAATTATGTACAATATACAATGAAAACTTTCAACTTTTAACGTTTTTTTAATTCAATTTTATTGCTAATAACCAACCCTTCATGAACATCCGTTTTACGATTGGGACATTTACAGTGGTCCCTATCATAAGTTATCCCCGTCCAAAGTTATACTATTCATTTCCCCTCTTCCCCCACCATAACGTGTCGATGTTGCTTCACGGCAGAATCTGTGCGATAACTACTACTTCCCAAAATGCTTCCCAGAATGCTTTCGATAAAACTCAAATCGTCTTAAAAAATGTCAAGAAAAGAGTATTTTGGAGTATTTACTAAACAATACACAATAAAAATAGTTGGATATGGATTTTAAGTAATCGTTACTCAAATTTTACGAGCTTAGAGTTGCTTAATTAATCAAGGTCTTTAGTATACATAAAGTTAAATTTTCTGTCCCTGATTCATAATTTACAGAAAATTGTAGGTTCTAGCCAACTTGAAGTACGTAAGTCACCATGAAGAATATTGTTAACGTTACGCAGATAAGTGTGGCAAGTCACGATCGACGATCTACATTTAAAAATAACCGTATAAAAGAACTAACCTTATAGCTCCTCCAGTTCTCAACTTATCACCAGAGTAAAGAATGGAATGATGATGGTCATCGAACTGCCTCTCTTGCGGCACAGTATACCTCGATTGCGATCTGTCGTCTGTGCCGCCACGTCCCCGCCTCTCGTTGAAAGGACTATTGTATCTTCTCGATTCGACCGGCTTCCTGTTTCGATCATCGTCGTGTGTATGATGATCCCTGTGATACTCGATGTGCCCGGATGATTCTTCCGGCTCTTCCCAGTGCTCCGAATGACTAAGTCTCGGATATCCACCTCGATCGTAGTTTCTCTCCTCCGTGCCACGACGAGGGCTGTCTCTCCTCTCCAAGAGCCTGTCGATCTTCAGAGGTGGCAAGTGCGACTGTTCGGACTTTCTATTATCGCTGTGCGGAAGATTGGTTTGGTGACCGCGATCCAATCTGGCGTTGTACCTTCGATGGCGATCCCTGTCGTACAAAGGGTCCCGATCGACCAGGTGATGGTCCCGAGATGGGGTTTTGTCTATCACTCGGTCCAGTAATGCTCGATCTCGTGGAAACCGTTCGGATCTGTCTCTGTCGACGCTTTTATGTATAGCAATTTCTTTATCGACTAGGGCCGGCCTGCTATCGTATCTGTTGTCGAATCTTTGAGAGCCTCTGTCCCTGTCCGACGTGACTTTGGCAACGTCGGATCGATCCTTGTCTCTGTCGTTTCTCCGGTCACGCGAAGACGATTTACTAACTATTCCGGTGCACTCCTTTGACCTATCTTTGTCCCTGGCGTATCGCATGCTCTTATCAAGCGAATTCATGCTACTCGAACTGACCAGCATGCTCGACGAGACTTCTCTGTCCCTTGTTTTCGTCGAATCTCGGTCTCGGTCTCGATCTCTTTGTCGATCTCGTCGATCCGGAGCGTCGTCTCTATCTTTATCTCTCACCGAATCCCTTTGCTGCTGATCCGAGCGACCAACTCTAGACGAATGAGTCGAATGACTGCGATCGTCTCTAGAGTTGTGGTCTTTATCTCGACGTTCTCTACTTCTTTGGCGACTTCTATCGCTAGAGTAATTTTTATCGTCCACGTCCCTACTGCTGTTTTTGCGGTGACTATCATTTTGACTCGAAACTGGCTTAGAATCCTTCCTGTCCTTGCTCCGATCTCTTTTCTCGTGGGTATCTCGATCTTTCTTTTCTACCTCCCTCGAGGATCTGGACACTGACGTCGGTGCCTTTTCTTGATGCCGCGAAGAGGGTAAGTCGTGTTTTGATCTTGTTTTCTCCGGTGTTGGACTGCGCTTAGATTTGTTTCGCTGGTCCTTTACCGAATACTGGTGTTTCGACCGATCTGATATTGGTGGAGTTCTCGAACGCCTGTCTCTTTCCCTCGACCTTTGCTTCGATCTGTCGTCATTTTTGCTCTTATCGTCGGTGCGACACTTGTTGCTCTTCTCGAATTCAGCTTTCTTATCGACAACCTTCTTCGGAACGTCCTTTGGAGCCTTTTCCGGTTCCCGAGGTATCGACTTCGGCTGGCGATGCCTATCCTTCTCGGATTCGTTGGTTTTCGAAACTTTCGGAGATTCGCTACTTCGTGGTCTCTCTTTCGGTTTCATTGTCGATGAAGAATGTGAACTTGTCGGAGGTGCTGGAGATTTCGTCCTCACCGTTGGCGCGTGCTTACGTATCGGAGGTGTCGTCGTTACTTTTTTTACAGGCTTCGTTGGTGTCGCACTAACCGGAATATCCTTCTTCGTTATCACTTCCGGTTTATGCTTCTTTTTAGGAGGTAGTAACTTTTCACTTTTTGCTCCTAAACGTTTCAATTTTATTCTGAAAGTATAATTTAGTTTGATAATCGAACCTCTTTCATTATTGAGGAATATAAAGTATAAATTGACGATTTTGAGGTAGATAATGGAACACAACATTGATCTGATGTTATTGGAAAGAATTTTCAAGTACAAACTAAATTAAGAAAATTGAAGTCTAGTAATTTAATAGTAATATTAAAGGTAATGTTTGTTGTGTGGATATTCATGTTGTTATAATTCCAATGAATGAGGACCACTTTGTAAAAAGTAACAAAAAGTAACTTTGTAACTTTCGAAACGTTACTTTTCATGTAATCTTGTATATTTTTCTTCGATTTGTAAAATTACACTCTAATGTGGAACAAAAAAATTATCCACAAACGTAAGAGTACACAGTTTGGCATATTTATTATATTAACCTCAGTTCGAAAAAAAAATAGTATTATTACAAAAATTTAGTATGTCAAAATATTACCAAATTTCATGAATGATTCGAGTTTGCTTAGTCTTTACTAGTTGGATTTTGGTGAAACAACGTTATAAATATTTCTTAATTAACCCATTAAAGCCTGAAATGACAATTTTTATACTTCATTTTCAATCAAGTATTTCGTATCAAAATCAAACAATTGAGAGGTACGTATCCTACTGTTTTCGAGGTCGCTCTTCAAGATTCCGAGGTCAAAATTGAGTTTCAGCCATCAGAAATTCCAATATGGCGCCGAATATGAAAAAAATTTCCAAAAAATTGGGAATTTTTTATACTTGTCAATTTTTTTCGAGCTATTAGAATATTGGGATTCTATTGAAACTCTGAACAAAGGTGAACAAAATACTTCAATTTTAAGGAAACATTTTACTTTTATACCCTACATCATTCTAACGACCTCAAAATGGCGTCAACAATGAAAATGTCTTTGAGAAATTTCTGGACGCTCTAACTCAAAAACTACAAACTTTTAAAAAAAAAGGCCCAGAAAGAAAAGTTCTTAAAACTCATCAAGCGATATAGTGGAATTTTTTCAAAATTTGTTGATGACATTTTGAGACATTTTTTTCAAAAATGTAATTTATTTACAAAAAATTCTGAAAAAAATTTAGTGTATTCTCTGATGAATTCTAAGAGTTATTTGTTCTTTGCAATTTTTTTCGAAAAGTTGATAGTTTTCGAGGAAACGAATTTCAAATATTATAGTTTAGGATTTTTTTCCCCCAAAAACTATTAACTTTTGGAAAAAATTGCAAAGAACAAAAAATTCATAGAATTCATAAGTGAATACACCAAATTTTTTCAGAATTTTTCATAAATAAATTATAATATTGAACAAAATTTTGAAAAAAATTTCTCAAAATGTCATCACAAAAATCTGAAAAAATTCCACTATACAGTAGTCCTTCCCTTATTCTAATTTGTCCAGTCAGGCAAGATGGCGACCTTCTTCTCTTATTCTAATTTTCTCCTCTCTCCCACTAAACATTTGCTGTCTCGCTTTTCCTCTCTCTTTCTCTTTCACAGAGCATGCGCAGTTATATGTCATATGTGCTTCTAAGGAAAGTAGTTCAGTGGTCCTTCCCTTATTCTAATTTTTTCTCTTCTCTTATTGTAATATTTCTCCTCACGCGTTCTCCCCACTGATGTGTGTTAATGAGTGGATTTTCAAAATACAAATAACGGCGCATGCGCAACAAAAGAAAAAGAGACAAAAGTGAGACAGCAATTTTAAGTAGGGGGTGAGGGGGACATTAGAATAAGGGAAGGAGTACTGTAGGCGCGGTGGGGAGAACGCGTGAGGGGAAATATTAGAATAGGAGAAGAGAACAAATTAGAACAAGGGAAGACATTAGAATAATGGAAATTAGAATAAGGGAAGGACTACTGTATTTCTCGATTAATTCTAAGAACTTTTCATTCTTAGCATTTTGTTATAACAGCATGTAGTTTTTAGGTTAGAACGTTCATAAATTTTTAAAAGAAATTTTCATTGTTTCGGCCATTTTGAGGTCATTACAATGATGTGGGGTATAAAAGTAAAATTTTTCCTTAAAATTGAAGTATTTTGTTCACCTTTGTTCAGAGTTTCAATAGAATCCCAATATTCTAATAGCTCAAAAAAAATTGATAGGAATAAATAATTCCCAATTTTTTGGAATTTTTTTAAAAGTTTGACGCCATATTGGAATTCCTGATGGCTGAAACTCAATTTCGACCTCGAAATCTTGAAGAGCGACCTCGAAAACAATAGGATATGTACCTTTCAATTGTTTTCAACTTCGATTTTGATATGAAATACTTGATTGATAATGAAGTATAAAAAATGACATTTCAGGCGTTAATGGGTTAAATTAAATTAAACGATATAAATACGGCTTATGTCCTGCAAAGAAGTAAAAAAATAAGATCTTCAATGGCTTAATTTTCTTTAGCGCAAGAATGACTAAAAATATAGTGACGACCCTTGTGGAAAAATATTGCTGAAAAAATAATGAAATTTGCTGAAACAATCAATTAAGCTAAATTTTGATGAAATTCAATCTGAATTAATCTCGAAATTTATATGAATATTTTCAGACAAATTCAGAATAAATTTCAATAAAATGTTATTGATAACACTGGCCAACAAAATTTTGTTGCCCAAGCAATAACAGCCGATTCTTATAGGATTTTGTCCGTAGAATACGAATCTGACCTTAAAAATACTGGATTGGCTCTAGTTTATGAGCAATTTAGGTTTGAAAGTGTAAAAAAACGGATATTTTCCATTATTTGAGCTATTATAAAACAATAAAGCTTGTAACGATACCTTGTAACAATCAATGCAAATTTGAATTGTGCGCGGAAAGTTTGTAAAGAGAGGGGGAGACAGTAGCGACTTATGATTGCCAAAAAGGCAAACTGAAATAGTGGGGATTGATGAGTGGGGTTACCGAAACGAGGCAATAGGAAGTTGAACGACAGAGGAAGAAAGTGGTTGTCGAGAAACCGTTAAATTTTTCCAAGTGACCATTAACGCATTAATTGATAACTCAGGATTGACTCCAATATTTGGAGAATATCGAAGAGCCAGGTTCACAGGCTAAAAGGTGGACATCGCTTGGTTCAATCTATTGGCTTCAACCGGTCGGTTGAAGCCCTAGGTAAGCGACTTGGTCGTTTCATGTTATTTCCCTCTGTCTAATACAACATAAAAATCATGCCGTCTTTAATTTTCTGAGGGCAATGAAATATCCAGGATAAGACGGTTGAAATCTTATTTGGCGATGTCAGCACATTGGATTCAACCGACAAACGTTCGAATGAGCTTTTATTTATCCCAACATTGCTGAGGTCTCAAGTGGAATCGAGGTGAAATGACATGCATGGTACCCGTCTCAGCCCTCGTTAAGCAGAAGAATATGCGTGTAAAAGAACAATTAAAAAGGACTTATAAGTAAGAAGTAAAGTGATAAATTAAAGTGCTACGTAGATCAATGAGGAAGTATGCGGACTTTAGTGTTTGTGTGGTCTGTGTGTGAAAATGATATGTTTAAAATAGAGAGTTGATAGATCAATTGTAATAAACAAGCTGTGTGTTCTAAGAAATCGTCCTTGATCATTTAGATGAAATAATTTGACACATGACGATACTAACCCTGTAGGTTAAATTAGAAATGAAGTTGAATTCACATTAAAAAGAAAAAGAATTAGTTTCAAGCTATACATTATAAATGTCTGCACATGACGAAAAGACAGCTTAAATATTGTCCTTTGAGACCCAAAAATAAAAAAAAAAAACTAGGTATTGTTGACACAAATAAAAAATCTTCCTTATTATCATCAGACTACTTGAGGTTTTGAGGTCCCTGATTATTGTCCTGTGTAGTTTTTCTATGTCCGCCAATTGGTTCGGTAATTTTTAATTTTTTAAGTCTGACTACAAACCCATAATAAGTGAAATTGAAAAGTACTAAATAACAATTCACTCTTAATTAGCCGTTTCAATCTTGTGCTTCAGAAAATGTTCATGAAAGCATTAAACAGTATTGAGGCGTCCTCGGACACAAAAGCTGTTCCCAGTAATTCAAAATGTACAATATTTAGATTTCTGTTTTTGGTTCTCAAAGGGCAATATTTAAGCTGTCTTTTCGTCATATGCGGACATTTATAATGTATAGCTTTATTGTTCATGGTGGCCGCTTTTTTCTCGGAAAAAAATTCCCTGACTTTTCCCAGATTTTTCCCTGACCAATATTTTAATGATATCTATTAAAAATAAACAATACGGATAAAAATGTTTTAAAAACAGCTACACATTTTCAATAAATTCTTTATTTTTTCAATCGACAACGAGTAGTATATACTAAAACAATAGTATACTAAAAATTTGTTGGGGGTTCTTTGTCAAAATTTGTTATAAAATGTTCTGCGGTAATATGTTAGACAATAATTATAAATGTTGATAAATTTTAGAATTTAGGCGATTTTGGACAGTATATTCAAAGTATTGTCAAAATTCTTACGAATGTTGACAATAACAAAAAATTGCCATAAATTTTATATTTTTCAAATACTATTGGACAAATATCAACTACTTAAAATAGAAATGGTAAAATAATCATTTAAACAAATTAATATTCTCAAAATTTGGGAGTTTTGTGCTATTTTCAACATTTTAAAAATTTTTCTACGATTTTTAGCCTTTTTTATGCAATTTCAAAGATTTTTGAAGATTTAAAAAAATGTATGAAAGTTTTCTATCATTTTCAAAAGGTTTTATTTATACAAATATTTGTTTAAATAGAGAATTAGTATGGCAAATATTTTTGAAATATTCTGTAAAGTATCTTTATAGAAAGATAAATATCTTTAAATATAACATTGTTTGCATTTATTTTTGTTAAACTATTAAATTTTATTCAAATCTGTTAGAATATATTCAATATATTAGAATATATTATTTTTTTTCTCAAAATTGTTGGTTTTTGGTGAAATCTGTCGAAAATGTTCAAAACTGAAATATGTTATTGATAAAAAACGTCAATATTTGTTTAAATTTGGGAGAAAGCATTTAAAATCATTTAAAAGAATTTTATGCGAAACACGATAAAATAAAGCATTTTTCTGAATATGAAATTGTGCGATTTTTGGTTAAATAATGTTTTTCACTTTTTAAAGATTTGTCTACAATTTACTTTTTCCCTGACCAATTTTGAAATTCCCTGACTTTTCCCTAATTCCCTGACCAATTTTGAAGTTCCCTGACATTTCCCTGATTTCCCGGATTTCCCTGACGGTGGCCACCATGTTGTTTTATAATAGCTCAAATAATGGAAAATATCCATTTTTTTACACTTTCAAACCTAAATTGCTCAAAAACTAGAGCCAATCCAGTATTCTTAAGGTCAGATTCGGATTCTATGGGCAAAATTCTATAAGAATCGGCTGTAACATGTTAGGCAATATGCAGTTTTTGAAATTTTGTCGAGCTGTGTAATTGTTGAAATTACATTGACATGTTAAAAACATAACTGAAAAGTTAATGAAAGAACCTATAATTTACTGAAATAGATAGAAGCCGCAATACAAAATTTAGAGCCTATTTTTTGTTGTAACTTTCAGGTATTTTCAGAAAATTTTAACAAATGGTTTTTCGCAAAAATACTGAAAGTTACTGAATTTTTCTAAATTTATCTAAAAATATTCTATAACAATTAGTAATTTGTTATTACATTTTTTCAGATAATTCCATGAATTTTTAGCATTATTCAGCAACTTTGTACAATGTTTTTAGGAAGTGATTAATAATTACAAATTTATCGCTCATATGCTTCCAAAAAACTGTTAATAATACAGATTTCATATTCGAAATTGGAACTTGTATAAAATAATACTTGGGTATTTATACTGAGTAAAATAATACAGCAATATGTACCTTGTAAATTTTACTAAATAACAATGTGGAGTACACTACCGGCCAAAAGTTCGTGAACGCTCTGAATTTTTTAACTCATTAAATAATGCATTCTATCTTCGAATCCTTAACGATAATGATAAAACTCATTCGATGTCTTTTAAAGTACACAAATAAAGCTTTCAATTGGTGCATTTAGTTTTACTTCAGACTTTATAGTTTCGCAGTTGTCAAATTTTAAAAATGTTAAAATTTGCCATTTTTTTCTTTTGACTTTTAACACTAACAAAATGTCTAATAAATTTTTCTGTATATTTCCAATTTTTGGCTAAATACTATAATTCAAGAGCTTTGACATAGCTCTTGTAAAAAGTGCATACGATTTTTTTTATCAAAGTTACTATTTTTTTGAGTTATCAACTTTTTGCCTTTTTCCACAGAATTCTGACAAAATGAGGTAAACTGGCAATTTTCAAAAAATCATAACTCTGACAAAAAAAATCGTATGTACTTTTTACAAGAGCCATTTTAAAGCCCTTGAATTGTAGCATTTAGACAAAAATTGACTATATACAGAAAAATTTATTAAACATTTTGGTGGTGTTAAAAGTCGAAAGAAAAAAATGGCGAATTTTAACATTTTTAAAATTTTACAACCACGAAACCATAACGTCTGTAGTAAAACTAAATGCACCAATTGAAAGCTTTATTTGTGTATTTTAAAAGACATCCTATGAGTTTTATCATTATCGTTAACGATTCAGAGATAGAACGCATTATTTGATGATTTAAAAAATTCAGAGCGTTCACGAACTTTTGGCCGGTAGTGTATTTCTCTAGACAATATTAAGATTGTATTAAATTTTCTGAATGCCATTAAATTAATGTGAAAATTGGTGTTATAGAAGGTTTTGAAAGTCTCGGTCAGTTTTAACCAAATTTATTAACTTTATTGAAAGACATTCCTAATTCTTTGTATGAAGAATTCGGATCAATTTCTTAATAATTGTTCCACATAAAATTTCATTAGAATGTACGGAAATATTAATCAAATTTAAGAAATGTACAAAATTCTATAGTCAATTAAGTTCTTGAATGTTCTAAAATACCAATTTCGATATTAATTTAGCGAAATTCACACAAATTCAATACAATTCCAGAATTTTTAAATGAAATAGCTCAGAATAATACTTAATAAAATTAAGATAAATATCGAGTTCAGCAATATCACTAAATTTTGTCGAATGACATTACCCTGAAAACAATAGTTCCAATGTCAATATTAAATCAGTATTATTAAGAGATTTTCAGTAATTTTCAATAAAAGATACATTCGAAATTTCAGTTCTTTGGTACTTTATCGCGATTTTTTTTAAAAGAGCCCGATAAAATATTTTAATTTTAGCGATGTTACATTCATATGATTGCAAATTATCAATCCTAGTTAGAAAATTCCATATGCATGACACTCGCAGTTAAAAGTGGTTCAGCCACACCGTGAAGGGGATTTGAACGAGTGGTCCACTCATGGATACAAATTTTTTTAAAACAAAAAACATCCCTTCGTAAAAAAGGTTTAATCAATTTTATTTAACTGCAGAAAGTAACCCAAATGCATTTAATTTATACCTAGGGACTATATCTACCTAATGGTGTATAGAAAACTTAAAAATTCCTTTATTTAATTAACTTTTTACACTAAATTAAAAAATTTGTCCACTCATAGATACATTCCCCTATTTTTTGCAAAATTGGATGAAATGAAAAATTGGATTATCTTCCAGAATATGTTGGTTTTTTGAACCAATTAAAATCTAGATTATTATTCTGCGTGTTTTTTGTTAGCAATAAATCTAAAAAGGATATCTGATTATTATTTTCTATTTCGAAAGTAAATTGTAGTTATGGTAATATTAAAAATTTCTGAAATCTTGTTTTTTAGATGCAGGTAATGTCATCGACATATCTATAGTAGAAAATCGGTTGAAAAAAGTTTTTTAGACATTCTTTTTCTACGTTGTCCATTAGAATGTTCATAAATAAAGATAAATATATCGTATTGTAAATGTATTGTTGTCGGTAGTACTGTATTAGTTTAGTTACTTATATTTGTAACCTGGAAATAAATTAGAGAATTACAAGTTTGTCACTATATTTTTAGTCATTGTTGCACCTGTTGCTCGGAAGCAGCCGAAACGTGCAAATTTATTGCAGAGCTTATTTTTTACTTTTTTGCAGGGCATAAGCCATATTTAATAATTTAATTTAATTTATTTAACTTGAACCTGCATTTTTAATTATCCCATTCTTAATGTTCATCATCAAATATTTATGAACATGAAACTAATTATTCAATATTGAAAATTAGTTGGTTTAAACGGTTATAATTGTGTTAAGTTATAATACAATAGTTCGGTTACGTATTGTTCACATTGGAGTTATAGTTTTTATCTTCTTTCTCGGTGTTAACCCTTTAACGCCCAGCGGTTCATAACTTTCACAAAAATTGGAATATTTTCGGTTTCCAAATACCCAACACCTACAAATTTATCCTACTTTGTGAAAAAAATTTATATTGCAATAAAAAATTAATATTTTTTTAATTATTACACTAATAAAAAAAAAAATTTTGTGGCAAGATTTACAAAAAAACCAGAAAATCAAAAATTGAATAAAGTTAAGCTAATGAAAATGACTACTCGGGGGTTTTTGGGGTCGCTGATTACGAATCTGCAGTTAGTTTTTCAAAATTCAAAATGGCGGATCCAATATGGCGGACAAATTTTTTCAAATTGGTCGGATTCGTTTGAAACTTGTTGCTCGGGGGTTTTTGGGGTCGCTGATTACGAATCTGGAATCAGTTTTTCAAAATTCAAAATTCAAAATGGCGGATCCAATATGGCGGACATTATAGCAAATAAAGCGCAATAATTTGTTCTGCATTTTGTACTCGACATTCTGAACTTTGAAAAACTGATTTCAGATTCATAATCAGCGACCCCAAAAACCCCCTCAGTAAAAAGTTTCAAACGAATCTGACCAATTTGAAAAAATTAGTCCGCCATATTGGATCCGCCATTTTGAATTTTGAAAAACTGATATCAGATTCGTAATCAGCGAGCCCAAAAAACACCCGAGTAACATGTTTCAAACGAATCCGATTGTTCTAAAAAAGTCGGGCGTTAAAGGGTTAAGATGAACTTTCAAGAAAATAAAATGAATTTCTGAAGAGGACCCATAATGAGGTCGAAACGTTAAACTAGGTTTTTTATTTCAACCATAGTCCGTTTGAACTTAACAAATTTTCAATATTGAAGACTTTCCACTTAAGGAATCTAATTACGGACAGGAAGTTTTTTAATTATTAACCATTAATGAAACTAATTAATTTGTTTTGTTTAAGATTATTTCTACAGGGTGTCCGCAAACCAAATGATCAAATTAACACAGTGTCTAGAGGAGGAAAAACTGAATCGAAAAGTCCTGAAGCATTGATATTTATTGATATTATTATATATTGATACCGAGAGCTTTTAGAGCATCAAATGTTCCGGGGGCGATCGATATCAGATTCGAAACTAGGAAACAAAAGCGAAAATCAGTAGTTACTTTTTGGGAAAGTGTTAATTTGTCAAAAAGTTTGTTATTAAAAATTAGTAGCAATGGCAATCAGAATACATGGAAAATGAGAAAAATAATCGGTAATTTAATAAATTGAGAGAGAAAAGGGAGATTAATGGAACCAAAGACCGTTTGGAGAAACAATTGACAAATCTTAAAATGTAATAAACTTTTCTACTAAAATTATTTTTGGATTTTCAGAAATGGGTCTCAATTGAGAATAAAACCACACTGAATTTTCGTTTACTAGATTAAAGAATGCATAACACAAAAGAATTTTAACCACTTCAATGGTAACGGATCATACAAAAAAAATTATTGACAAACGTGGTAATGGATCATATGTGTACATTTTGCAATAACTTTTACAATTCAAAATGGCGGATCCAATATGGCGGATATAAATTTGCTAAATTTATTAAAATGTGCGGCACACATTTTTCTTTATACGGAAAACAGCTGAAAATTGTTACTCGGGGGTTTTCGGGGTCGCCGATTACGAATCTGAAGTTAGATTTTGAAAATTCAAAATGGCGGATCCAAGATGGCCGACCGAAATGCGAAAAATTACCCAAACTTTATGAAACTGGGTTCTCGGGGGTTTACGGGGCCGCTGATTATAAATCTGAAATCAGATTTTGAAAATTCAAAATGTCGGTTCCAAGATGGCCGACATAAATGTAAAAAATTTACTTGATTTTCATGAAAGTTGGTACTCGGGAATTTTTTGGGTCGCCGATTACGAATTTCAAGTCAGATTTTGTAAATTCAAAATGGTGGATCCAAGATGGCCGACATAAATGTGAAATATTACTTGATTTTTTAAATGATTAATTAAATGTTAAATGATATATTTTAGGAAAATGTTAATAAAAGAATAATTTAATACTTTAAAAACTGATCGAAAAAGTGCAAGTTAAAAGTTATTATCTTAATTATCAACAGTTTAATTGAAATTATGGAAATTATTAAAAGTATTATTATTGTTAGGAATTATTATTAAACAATGCGAGAGTAAATTTAAAGTTTCGGATTCATGACAGTCTGTAAATTAACATCTGTTTAATCCAAAATCAATTAAAAATTTTTAATTTTACTTCATTTGACAAGAATTCTATACGTCAGTTTAATTTTTATCAAAAGAAAACAATTTTTACAAAAATCGACCAAAGTTTCGTGGGTTTATTATTTATTTAATCGAAAAATGCTTCAGGACTTTTCCTCCTCGAACGACTGTGTTAATTAGATCGTTTGGTTTGCAGACACCCTGTATATCGATATCATAGACTAAAGAATAGTCAAAACATAAAATTACTAAAATATCACAAATACAAATGAACAAAACATTGAATGCAAATAATTAAAATTACATACAAGAAAATTACAAATAATATTAGAAATACTATATAACAATTTTAAACCGCACATTGTGAGATAATCCACGAAAATACTCATAAAATACTAATTTATTTATTTATTAAATATATACAGCCAGCCTTGGCCATTTATATAATAATAATGCACAAACGTTAACAATTACAAAGATAATAATATGAAAAATAATGTAAAAAAAAACAAAGTAAGGTTAGTATTTGTGCACCTTCGTGAGTAACTTACAACTTTTTCGACTAGAATTAGTGTGTACTAACTCAGTACAACGCTTTACTGAAAAAAATATTCTACACATCTCCATGTTACATTTTTTATTGTATTATACATATAACCGTTATAATTTAATAATCTTTTTCCTTTTTGGCTTACAACAAACGACAAACTCATGATTTCGAACTAACTAAATTAAATAATCCAACAAGATTAAGGTAATATAATAAGAATGCTATGAATAATGACAATAATAATAGGATTTGCTCGTTTATCAATAAAATAAATAAATAAATATTATATTTACATCGTGGTGATTAGTATGTAAATACAGGGTGATATTTTTTTAATGTACATTAAAATTTTGTGATATTTTGACTCGTCTAAAGAACTTTTAAAATGTAATCTCAAGTATATTTTTCCTTATCGTTTATTAATTTAAATGATAAAATATGAAAATTTAATTAATTCATCTGATGAAAATTGACAACTAAACATGGCAAAAATATAAAAATAGTTTAAAGAAAGATACGAAACTAAACGACGGTGAATTTTATAAACATAATAAATTAAAACATATAAATATAAGTGAGACTTACTTCTTTTTTCTTTCTTTATCATCGTCGTAGTCTGGAGAGCCAGCTCCGTGATGTTTGACCTTTTTAAATTTCTTAACTTTCTTTCGCGAATCTGAGGTTGAACTCGAGGAAGAATCTTCGCTACTGGAACTACTAGAACTACTCGTTGAACTCGATGTATGGGAACTAGAAGAACTGCTCATAGCCTTCTTCTTGTACTTTGTTTTTTCCTTTCCATGAACCTCTTTATCTTTCTTCATTTGTATTTCTAGCTCTCTTTGCAAAAGCTGCCTTCGCCTTTCTAAAACCTTTTCGTCTTCGTATTCTAAATCAGTCTGATTCCACTCTTCCAAGTTTAAATCTGGACTGTGCGAAGCTTTTTTTACTATTTTAGACGTGAGCCGTTTGAATGGATCTTCCACGAGCTGTAATTTACAGATATTTCGAATACACACTTGTTTCACCACACAAATTTGCACTATTCAAATATAATTTGTAACGATTTCACATATAAAACCGTAATTTTGTAACGATTTTAAGACTTGACGGTTTTAACACATATTCCGAATGTAGAAATCTCTGAAAGAAACGAAAATAAACTTACCAACAGAGCATTCGCAGGCACATTATCCTTTTTGACCCGCTTAGATGGACTGATTAACGTATGAGTATTTGCATATCTTGAAACAAGAAATTTGGAGTATTAGAAGATAAAATTTGTAATAAATAGTTCATAGAGAAGATGTTGACTTACTTGCAAGTTTTTCCATAAGAGCAACTGCCATTTAAGGCCCAATTCCTACAGTAATCTGAAGTATTTTGGGCAGCAACGGTGTTAGTGACTGCCGGCTTAGTACCCAATCTTTCGAATACGCTTGGCCGTCGAGTGTCGATATTACATTTTGTAGGGTCAACCGTTATTTTCCTTAAGTTTAACTTTGACATATTATCACCATAAAACAATCGTGTTTCGACAATGGAAGAACAACATAACTACTGCAGATGTTCGCCTCGCACTGATTTTATGTTGCTCTAGATGCTTGGAGGAAAGGACGACAATTGTTCGCTGTTTCGAAAAACACCGGGACGGGATTTGCCGTGAACGTCGTCGCGGAAACACCGAGAGAGTTTTCAGCGTATACGTACATAACCAAGAAGCAAACGAGCGCAGCGACCGACAGAATTTTAGCGATTCAGCAGGCGTTCCAAGGTGTTTAATGTTCAGGACCGACGGTTCAGCCAGCGTTGCCAAACATACACAATTTTTTGAACTAATAGGAATCAAGGATTTTGGATCGACATAAACCAATTTCAGAAAATACTATTTCCTTTAATGATTGTTCGTTAATACAGTTTAAAGATTAATACGAAATAAGTTTGCATATGCAAAAACATTTTAGTAAATACATATACGTTTATCGATTCACTGTCTGCCACATGTGTATACCGGATGACGCATAATCTGATTGGCTAATACATTTGCCCGGTTACAATGTCGAATTCGAATTTCTTTTAGTGAATTTTAAGGGGGTCCTAAAGTGATCCGCCGGTAAGGTAGAAAATATCACTCACAATAAAGTAAAACCAAAAGTTCTCAATTGATATCTTTGGTATTTTCTAGGAAATTGTTTACTTAAATACCGTATATACATTAGAATTGCTTTTACGGACCTCGAAATTTGAAAATTTTATTGAGTCGTCTTTACTTTACGTTTTTTAGTGATATTTTCTACTTTACCGGTGCAGAACTTTAGGACCCCCTTTAAACGGGTAAAGTAAAGACGGCTCAATAAAATTTTCAAAATTCGAGGTCTGTAAAAGCAATTATAATTACTATTATATAGATATTAATTGAGAACTTTTGGTTTTACTTTATGTTTTTGAGTGATATTTTCTACCTTACCGGCGGATCACTTTAGGACCCCCTTAAAATTCACTGAAAAAACGAAAGAAATTTGACTTCGACATACAGTAGTCCTCCTCTTAAGTCATCTTCCCTTAAGTAATATGCTCCCCGCAAGTCATATCTTTTGCTCCCCCTAAGTCATAATTTTGTAGGTTATAAATCCTGATGCGTTCCCCAATCACGCTTTCTGTTTAACGGTAGCTCGCGTAACGTTTTGTATAAATATGTAACTAACAAATGTACCAAAAGTACCAGAAAAGTACATTGCAAAACCATTGAAATTGAATGTTATAAAATATGACTTAAGGGGCCACTATCTTGCTTGTCCCGACTGTATGACTTAAGGGGAGCACTATATACTGTATGTAGCCGGGATGTACATACAGTAGGACCTCTCTTATTCGAATTAGTAAAGTTTTTCAAGATGACGCCGACCTCTCTTATTCTAATTTTCCCCTTACCCCCACTTACTTTGCTTGCGAGCTTGTGATTCGTGGACAATATTTTTCGTTGACTTTTCGTGTGATAATGGGAGAAGACTTGTGGGGGAACGATTAGAATAAGAGAGGCTAGACAATTAGAATAAGAAAGGCAATTAAAATAAGAGAGGTTCGAATAAGAGAGGTCCTACTGTAATAGCCAATCAGATAATGCGTCATTCGGTATACAAATGTAGTAGAAAGTGAATCCATTAACGTATATGTATTTACTAAAATGTTTTTGCCCGAATATTAAACATTTTATTCAGTCATCTTTAATTTACGTTTGTTAATGAAATTGCCTACCTTATCGGAAGGTAGGAAATTTCACTAAAAATGTAAATTAAGGGGGTTCTAAAGTGCTCGGTAGATAAGATAGGAATTTTCGGCAAAAATCGTAAATAAAAAATGACAGAATTAATTTTTCAAAACTCGGGCTCTGTAAGGGCAATTTTAATTACTATAGACGATATCCCAGAAAATTCCAAGGAAATTAATGGAGAACTGCCCGAGAATTTTTGGAAATAAATAAAAATCAGGTATTTCCCAAAGTTCTTGGTCAGTTCTCAATTACTATCTTTGATATTTCCTAGGAAACTGTTTATAGTGCTTAGAAATTTCCTTACAGGGCAGGAATTTTAAAAAACTTTTCTTTTATTTAGTTTTTTAGTGAAATTTCCTACCTTAACATCGAAGCACTTTAGAACCCCCTTAAGATGGTTAGACCTCAGAATATATGTTATGGAAGAATATTTAATACCGTTTCTAAGAATTTTCACTATTAATGATATTGATGAAGAGAAAATCCATTTTTCTTCATGAAAAAATGCAAAAATAATTTGTTAAGCAACTTTCGTTGTTTATTCAAATTTTGTCCAACTCTGCTGTTAAGACTTTTTCAAAAATGAACGGATTTTAACGAATGACGGCTTATTTTTTCGAGAAAATGATTCCCTTTAACTTTACCGCATAATTTTTTAAAGATTTTTTGTCTGATCACGAAAATTACTCAGAATTCGTAAAAAGCAATAGTTCTTTTTTAAAACAAATAGAAATAATTTATTGTTGGCTACGGAAATTTGAAAATACCGTACGAGAGAATCTTTTTTTTTTTTTGAAAAAATAAACTGTCATTTGTTAAAATCCGTTCATTTTTTAAAATTGTTAACAACAGAGAAGAAAAATGTGAATCAACAACCGAAGTGGCTTGACAAATTATTTTTGGACATTTCAATTTTTTTCAAGAAGAATAATGCTTTCGCTTTTCAACAATATTATTAATAATGAAAATCAAATTCTTGAACATCATTAAATAATTTTCGTCAACATCCCAGGCAGCAAGTTCATCTAGCAAAGAGCTCCGTAAGATATCAGAAAAAATGTCTGACCTCGTTAAGAAAACTCAAAATGATATCAGAATTATGTCATAATGTGGTCAGATGACCCACTTAAAGGTGTCATTTTGGTAATGGCACGAAGACCGCTAAATAGGTCATATTTTTAAGACATTAATCAAAATGATATCATAATTGTATCATAAAGTGTTCAGATGACTAAAGATATCATTTTGTTATTGGTCTAAAAATCCCTTAAAGAGATGAAATTTCTGAGAATTTAATCGGACTGAGCTAATCAACACAAAAAAAGTTTGCATTGCAATTTACGGGGCACTATTAAATTCTCATTTAATCAATATAAACTACATTGAAAAACAGTTAATACAAGCCTACAAGTATTGCTTAGCTCAGTCTGATTAATTAAGGTCTCAGAAATGTTACCTTTTTAATTGTAATACGCATTACTCCTTCCCTTATTCTAATGTCTTCCTTTATTCTAATTTTTTTCTTTTCTCCTATTCTAATATTTCCCCTCACTCGTTCTCCCCACTGACTTGTGTTGACGTGTGGATTTTCTAAATACAAATACAGTGGCTCTCTCCTTATTTTAACTGCGTCCTTTATTTTAACTTTTTTTCGTCCCTTATGTTAACTTCTTCTCCTCGTGAGTTCCCCCACCATTCGCCATTTGAAAGTGTTCAAAAGAGTGCGGATTGCTGTTTGCGATTGCGCATACAGGTGAAGAAGGACGCCACTATATCTCCTCTCTCTGTTTTTATTCTCTCATACTGTCAGTGGTGAGGATGAGGGGAAGCGGTAAACTAAGGGAAGAAGGCGCCATCTTCCTTGACTCGAAAAGTTAAAATAAGGGGAGGGCCACTGTAACGGCGCATGCGTAACAAAAGAAAAGGCGACAAAAGTGAGACTACAAATCTAAGTAGTGTGGAAGAGGGGAAAATTAGAATAGGGGAAGAAGGCCGCCATCTTGCCTGACTGGACAAATTAGAATAAGGGGAGAACTACTGTATTCAGGCACCTCAAAAACAATCTACATATATTCATCAAAGAACACTTCTAGATACATACCAGAAATATTTTAATAAAACTCAAATAACAAAAATTATCTGCTAATTGCTATTATCCCGGGGTCTAACCACCTTAAATAGAATATTATTTTATATACGTTTTACAGAATACTCAAAATTCTTTTTGTTTCCTACAAAGATATACTTTTATGTACTTTTATAACGAGAGTGAAATTTGATACGTGCAAAAATTTACAAATATGGCCGGCCAGAGAACTAGTAACTTTTTTCAAAACCTCCTAGTGAATTTCCACTAGGTTTCCAATCCGATAGGTCGAAAGATAAAATTCCCCAAATTCCTTTAGTTTGTTTTATTACCAAACGCGGCGCTATATGCGAATCCCGATGGAAAAACCCAAGAAAGAATTAAAATTGTTTTGACTCCACAGGTAAAAATGATTCTAAGGAATCTCTCGTTGCAATGGATTTTAATATTACTATTTATTATAACAGTAATTTACGTAAAATATGAATTACATCAACTACAAGAAGTTAATTCTGCTTTGCGTACGTATTTTTTCTGTTTTAATTCCTTTTATAACAATAAGTTCTGTAAACAATACCAAATATTTTTTTTTTTGTAGAAAAAGCAATAGTACAAATTAATAATGACATAAACAAGGATGGGTCAGTACTGGAGTCGAAGCAACAGCTTCAAACGAGTGCTTCCAATCATGTTGTCATTTATAATCGAGTCCCAAAAACTGGCTCGACAAGTTTTGTCGGCGTAGTGTATGATCTTTGTAAACGAAACAAATTTCATGCGTTGCATATCAACGTAACAAGCAATATGCATACTCTCACGTTAGCGAATCAGGTATTTGTCTCTAAAATTTAATAAACCTAAACATTTTTAATAAAAAGTCTTTCGTAGGTAAAATTTGTAGAAAACATTACGCATTGGAATGCCATAAAACCTGCATTTTATCATGGTCACATGGCATTCTTGAATTTTGCCAAGTTCGGTGTAAACGAAGCACCGTTGTATATAAATTTGCTGCGCAAACCCTTAGATAGATTCGTTTCTTATTACTACTTTTTACGATATGGTGATAATTTTCGACCGTACCTCATAAGAAGAAAACACGGCGATACAAAGACATTTGACGAGTGCTTCAGTAAAGGGCAGCCGGACTGCGATCCAAATAACATGTGGCTTCAAATTCCGTTTCTCTGCGGACACGATCCAGCATGTCGGTACGTTCATATCGATAGTAAAATTTATTGAATTGGCAACAAATCGATTTTACTTTACAGAGAAGTCGGTAATCAATGGGCATTGGAGGAAGCGAAACGTAACTTGCAAAGGCACTATCTTTTAGTCGGCGTCACAGAAGAATTAGCCGACTTTGTGTTAGTACTGCAAGCGGTACTTCCCCAGTTTTTTAAAGGGGCTTACGATCTTTACACCCACAGTAAGTAAAAATAAATAAATCCCAGTTTCGAAATAACTAACTTTGCTTTCGTTACAGATAACAAATCTCATCTGAGACAAACGACTCAAAAAATCGATCCGCTTCCGGAAACAGTCGAGAAGATACAACAGACTACAGTGTGGAAAATGGAGAACGAACTGTACAATTACGCTTTATCTCAGTTTCATAATGTAAAAAAAAGAATTGTAAACGCATCGACGCAATATGCGAATCAACATTTTACATATGAAAAAATAAGACCGAAATAAAAAAACTTTTATATTTACTTAAAATCAAGAACATTTCACTTACGAAAGAGTCAGAAAAGAAAGAAAGATTTATTCAGTAGTCCTTCCCTTATTCTAATATTTCCCCTCCCGCGTTCTCCCCACCACACCTACTACAGTAGTTCTCCCCTTAATCTAATTTCCCATATTCTAATTTCTCCCCTTCTCGTATTCTAATATTTCCCCACCACGCCTACCGCTTTATGTGCATGTGTAGAATGTACAGTGGCCCTCCCCTTATTTTAACTTTTCGAGTCAAGGAAGATGACGGATTCCTCCCTTATTTTACCGCTCCCCTTCATCCCCACCACTGGCAATATGAGAGAATAAAAACACAGAAAGGAGATATAGTAGCGTCCTTCTTCACCTGTATGCGCAAGCGCAAACAGTAGTCCGCTCTTTTTTGAACACTTTCAAATGGCGAATGGTGGGGGAACTCATGAGGGGAAGAAGTTAAAATAAGGGACGAAAAAAAGTTAAAATAAAGGACGAAATTAAAATAAGGGGAGGGCCACTGTACGTATGTATAGGTACGGTACATATGTACAGTGGCCCTCCCCTTATTTTAACTTTTCAAGTCAAGGAAGATGGCGGCTTCTTCCCTTATTTTACCGCTTCACTTCATCCCCACCACTGGCAGTATGAGAGAATAAAAACAGAAAGGAAATACAGTAGTCCTTCCCTTATTCTAATTTGTCCAGTCAGGCAAGATGGCGGCCTTCTTCCCTTATTCTAATTTTCCCCTCTCCCCCACTACGTAGATTTGTAGTCTCACTTTTGTCTCTTTTTCTTTTGTTGCGCATGCGCCGTTATTTGTATTTAGAAAATCGACACGTCAACACACGTCAGTGGGGAGAACGCGTGAGGGGAAATATTAGAATAGGAGAAGAGAAAAATTAGAATAAGGGAAGGAGTACTGTATAGTGGTCCTTCTTCACCTGTAGGCGCAAGCGCAAACGGCAGTCCACACTCTTTTGAACACTTTTAAATGGCGAATGATGGGGGAACTCATGAGGGGAAGAAGTTAACATAAGGGACGAAAAAAAGTTAAAATAAAGGACGCAGTTAAAATAATGGGAGGACCACTGTATGCGTATGCCTTATAGGCGGAATGAAAACATAACCCCTAAATAAAATTATTTGTACACATCCGTAAACTCGATGTGTCACAGTGGTTTGTATGTAAATTATTCACGTTGAATGTTTGGAGAAAAAAAGTGAAAGAAGAACGTGAGTAGTGGGGGAGAGGAGAAAATTAGAATAAGGGAAGAAGGCCGCCATCTTGCCTGACTGGTCAAATTAGAATAAGGGGAGAACTACTGTACTTTCTTCTACGATATATAACTGCGCATGCGCTGCGAAAGAGAAAGAGAGAAAAAGCGAAACAGCAAACGTTTAGTGGGAGAGAGGAGAAAATTAGAATAAAGGTCCGAATTCATGAAGCGAAAAATATCCGGATATTTCCCCCACTCTACCATCTTTTCACCCGCACCTGCACAAAATCGCCGGGATATAATATCTGACCAAAATCGCCTTTCCTTCGTTTTCATGGAGCGTAAAATATCTGGATATATAATTTGAAATTCTATTTAAAAAAATTAATGCATAAAAAGCCCTGTTTTCCGAATTTATGAAAAATCGTTTTATATTTGCTGCTCTTTAATCG
This sequence comes from Trichopria drosophilae, assembly GCA_030407085.1. Lineage (NCBI taxonomy): Eukaryota > Metazoa > Arthropoda > Insecta > Hymenoptera > Diapriidae > Trichopria > Trichopria drosophilae. Next base: position 115,358,050 of record CM059585.1, on the reverse strand, counting down.
TTAAAAGAAAGAAAAATAGAAATAATTTAGTTTTATTTTGATTTTTGCAATTTTGAGGTTATGATGATCGCGCGAAAGATCAAAGCATGGAATTTTAAAGAAATGTCGAAAATAACGATAATGTCCTCGATAAAAATGTAAATATTTATTATTTGAGTAGATTTAAGTAATTATACAAAATAAATATGAAGATATAAACTGCCCAAATTACCAATTAAGAAATTCAATATTAAAATCCCGCCAAAATCTAATAGTTCGGCACAGTCCAACTATTTAAGCGCATATCTAGCTGCAATTACGCTAAGAGGGGGAAAAATATCTGGATATTTTCCGCTCCATGAAAACGTACCTGAAGAGAAGAAGGCCGCCATCTTGCCTGACTGGACAAATTAGAATAAGAGAAGAACTACTGTACAGTAGGACCTCTCTTATTCTAATTACAGTAAACCCCCTCTTACTTGAACACTCGCTTTCTTAAACACCCCGTCTATTTGAACAAAATAACCTCGTTTATTTGAACGATTTCTACTTCCCCTTACCACCACTACTCGCTCTTACGCGAATACAAATTTCAATGCGCGTGCGCTACTCACGTCGGACGGGTATATTGTGCGAGGAGTGGGGACAACTGTAAGCGTTCAAATAAACGGGGTCGGAGGGGAAATGCTGGCTTGACCCTGTTCAAGTAAGAGGGGTTTTACTGTAGTAAAGTTTTTCAAGATGGCGCCGACCTCTCTTATTATACAGTAGAACCCCTCTACGTTGAACAAGGCGTGCCAGCGTTTCCCCGTCAACCCCGTTACATTGAACATCCCTTCCCGTCCGCTTGTCCTCCAGTATTCCGCCATCTTGCCGCATGACGGAATGATTGCGCATGCGCGAGTGCAACTGCCAGCTGAAAATAACATTACAGTGGGATTAAGGGGAGGAAGAAAATGTTCAGTCTAGCGGGGTGTTCAATGTAGCGGGGTTCTACTGTAATTTTCCCCTTACCCCCACTTCCTTTGCTTGCCAGCTTGTGATTTGTGGACAATATGTTTCGTTGACTTTTCGTGTGATAGTGGGAGAAGACATGTGGGGGAACGATTAGAATAAGAGAGGCTGGACAATTAGAATAAGAAAGGCAATTAGAATAAGAGAGGTCCTACTGTACTTACAAAATTTATTACAAAATACAAAAGAATTCTTCTAAATTACTCTTTATTCGGAACGAGGGCGAACATGTAAACTGGATAGAGTCCCTGTGGCATTTTTTTCTGTTTCTTTTCCCGGATACAGATAAATCCTGCTTTTTTGAACGCTTGGAGATAATGAGACTGAGGTCTTGTAACTGACGAGTCCACAGTGTCGACTTCCACTTTGTTTCCTGCAGTAACGTTTTCTTTGACGATCATCATTCCATTTTCTCGAATACCTGCCCTGTTAAAAAAAATACAGTTTTCTTTCGTCCAATTTCTAAAATGACTAAAACTAACCTGCAATTTTTAAAAAATGTAACCAAATCGTTGTCTTTTAAGTGACCTAGTACCCATTGACACCATATTACGTCGTAAGACGCTTCTTCCGGAACAAAATCTTGTAAACCTTCAACAGATAGAATTATTTTACGATCTTTAATAACGTAATGCGATTAACCACTTCAGTGGTAGCTGTTTAAAAAAAAATGTTCCATTTTTTCCTAAAATATATCATTTAACATTTAATTAATCATTTAAAAAATCAAGTAATATTTCACATTTATGTCGGCCATCTTGGATCCACCATTTTGAATTTACAAAATCTGACTTGAAATTCGTAATCAGCGGCCCAAAAAATTCCCGAGTACCAACTTTCATCAAAATCAAGTAAATTTTTTACATTTATGTCGGCCATCTTGGAACCGACATTTTGAATTTTCAAAATCTGATTTCAGATTTATAATCAGCGGCCCCGAGAACCCAGTTTCATAAAGTTTGGGTAATTTTTCGCATTTCGGTCGGCCATCTTGGATCCGCCATTTTGAATTTTCCCATTTTGATAACCATTTTGTTTCATGCAAATTCATTAAGAATTGTAAAAGTTATTGCAAAATGTGCACATACGATCCATTATCATGTTTGTCAATAATTTTTTTTTGTACATATATGATCCATTACCATTGAAGTGGTTAAACTTACCTACTGGAAAGTATTTGCCAATTTTATTTGAACAATCTTGTAAGTAAGTCTTAGCAGTTTCCAGAAATTTGGGATTCTGTTCTACCAGATCGACCGTTTCAAAATGTTTGATTAATAAATTTTTCGTTATCCTTCCGATGCCTGCGCCGCAATCCACTGCACGTAAATTTTCATCCTTTTTCTGAACATATATAAAACAATACCTAATCGTAAGCAAACCATTTCTTACATATTTTTCATATTGTTTCGTTCGAAGGAAAATTGATTTTGAAAATTAATTTCCTTGATTATATTTTACTTAAATGGATCGATATTAAACAAATTATTAATCTTGTTAATGTATACAATATATAATGTATACAAAACAATTTGTTATTGTTAAGATTCGAAATATACCTTAAAGACAGATTTTAAGAAATCGTTGGACCCATCGATATCGACTTTGGATATGTAACCGAATCCACCAAGCATACCATCTACGGTGGCAGGAATTCCATCCCAATATTTTGCACCGTCTACATAAAATTCATTTTGGCTCGACTCTTGCTCCATGAGATAAGTTTTTTGAATTTAAAAAATTAAATTATGTACGTTATTTCAATATTATTTTGTAGTACTAATTTAACGACCTAGGTGAATATTTAACGTGATATAGTATTTAATTTTAATCAAGAACTTTTATATATTTGATGAACACACAAGAATTTTCATTTTTTCAAATAAATATAGGTTATGATTAGTCACATTGGGAATGACGTCGTGTCCCCCACTTTTAAAATTTACTCCGACGCATCGTGAACAGCTGATAGTGTTGTTGACTGACTGCTGCAAATTGCAACTGCTGCAAAATTAAATTTTTTGAGTGACTCATTTTTAACTTCCTTATAAGAATTGTGTCGGTTCCCATTTAATCATTGTCGACAGTTATCAGATTTCAATTATGTCAAAAATGTTCGAAGTGAATCTATTAAATGTTTCCATCGTAACTTTGGTATTGAGTGTGGTTAATTAAAGTATCATTCCGTCAAGTTTATCCCAATCGAATAAGTTTCGAGTAAGTTTCTTGTAGTCTGAGGAAAAATGACAGACTTTAGAAGCATACCTCTACCTTTGAAAGGTATACAGCATTACTTAAAGATTGCTGCAGAACATGACCAACGAGATCCAGTTGTTAGTTATTGGTGTGAGTAATTTATTAAAAATTAGTAACCGATATGAAAAGAGCGCATTGTAGCCGGAAAATATCAAGAGATTCTTCAGATTATGCTACATTTAGTTGCGTGCGCAGTGTATTCGTTTGTCTAGGTCCAAAAAAATATTTATTTATTTATTATAGAAAATACACAGGTGCGAATAACCCTTAAAAAGGACAGTAATCAAAAGTATAAATTGTATAACAGAAAACGCATGGCCTTAATATAAAAATTACAACAAAATAATTAATCATAATTAGTTTGTTTTCATTTTTACTTTTGTCCATAAGACCGTAATACGAACAATTATATCATTACATTATTACATTTTCGAATGGTCAAATAATAAATTCATAATATATGTATGCTGTGTATAATTTGCGCCTACAGGCATCGACAAAAAATGCCAGAGACTCAATGTTTCTGATAGTACTATCAAGATTATTCCATAATCTTGTTAAGCGAAAAACCACAGAGTGATAACACTGATTTGATTTGAATGACTTTTCAATTACAGTAGGACCTCTCTTATTCTAATTGTCCAGCCTCTCTTATTCTAATCGTTCCACCACAAGTCTTCTCCCACTATCACACGAAAAGTCAACGAAAAATATTGTCCACGAATCACAAGCTCACAAGCAAAATAAGTGGGGGTAAGGGGAAAATTAGAATAAGAGAAGTCGGCTCCATCTTGAAAAACTTTACTAATTAAAATAAGAGAGGCCCTACTGTACAGTCCTTCTCTTATTCTAATTTGTCCAGTCGAGCAAGATTCTTAGCATTTTTTAAAAAAAGCTCATAAATTTTCAGTTAGAGCGTCCAGAAATTTTTGTAAATACTACAAATCGAGACCTTGAAATTCATTTTTTATAAAAGTCGCTACGATTTTTTGTTGCAAAGTTATGATTTTTTGAAAATTTCCAATTTTACCCATTGAGTGAGAATTCTTTGAAAAAGGCCAAAAGTTCGTGAACATGCGGTTAATTCATGTTTCGCGAATCGGAATGATGCAACATATTAAATTTGATAAAGAATACACTTTTTAAATGTGAATTGCGGTTTAAAACTCCAAAATGTTACTTAATAATCGAATTTCACAGGATACCCTCGAAAAGCTCGTCAAAAGAATGCCAAAACTGCAAAGCAGTACTGAAAGCAACAGGTGGTAATTTTAACGAATCAAAAATTATTATCAAGTGTTTAAAAACATTATTTTTCTTATTTTAATTAATTATTAAATGTTTAAAATCATTAGTTTTGTTTTTCGAATTAATTATGAAGTGTTTATGACCGTTAATAATGTTATTCAAATTTTGTTGTGACCATGAATATCGATTTAACATGATTTATGTGTTAATAACGCCGGTCTGTGTTTGTTCATGGATTCATGGACTTGATTTTTGTTATTGTTATATAATTTGACATGATTTATGTATAAATATTGTATGTGGTCGATAAATACTAACATAATAATAACACAACATCTGACAGGTTAATGCGTACCCGAGTTATTTACGTCATTTCAGCTTGATACTTTATGGAGTTTTGAATTTAATATGTTGCATCACCTTTAAGGAATCGCATCATTTCGATTCGCGAAATATAAATAAACTGCATGTTCACGAACTTTTGGCCATTTTTCAAAGAACTCTCACTCAAAATTAGAAATTTTCAAAAAATCATAACTTTGCAACCAAAAATCGTAGGGACTTTTATAAAAAATGAATTTCAAGTTCTTGATTTATAGTATTTACAAAAAAATTGGCAATATCCAGAAAAATTTATTAATCAAAGTTGGAAGAAAAAAGTTACAAAATTCGACATTTTGAAAATACAACAACTAAGATAAAATAACGTCTGATGTAAAACTGTATGCATCAATTGAAAGCTTTATTCCTCTATTAAAAAAGATTTCGTTTGCGTTTTTTGAATATCTCAAAGGATTTGGTGGTATGACACGTTATTTGACGAGTTGGAAAATTCAGAGCGTTCATGAACTTTTGGCCGGTAGTGTAGCTTTTAAGTCTTCAGGTCGCGGACAAGTATGTTACGTACTTTTGCAAATTTTGTTACAATGTAAATCCCAACATGTAATACTATACCTGAATGAATTTATTTATTATTATTTATTATACAGCCCTAAGACGTAAAGATTTCTATACAGTACCCTTCGATAATAGTAAAATTTTTTTGTACATTATGCGTAAATAGTGATTGTTTATAACTAGTAATATATATCAAATTGATGAAATTTTACTGTATTTTGTCCAAAACTCTTCATGAATACTCAAAGGGGTGAGGATAAATTTGAAATCGTCAGTACGCAATATGTGAAAGAATCTGTGGAATTACTCATATATTAATTAATAAATTGGTCGAAAGTTAAAACCTTATTAGATGTAAATTACCAAATAAATAAATATGTTGGAAATATTTGTTAAAATATGTTCCTATTTGCAGGTCGTTTATACGCCTTACAAACAGGTCTCAAACTTTCTAGTAAAACAAGCGAAGAAACCAATTTTCTCTTAAAATTGATGGATTGGCTTGAAAACAAGAAAAAAGAATTGCACGACAACGAAGCCATTACCAACGACATTGCGGCACAAGCTCATTTAGAAAATTGGGCGCTTAAACTCTTTCTATTCGCTGACAGAAACGACAGAGCTTCTAACTTTGGGATAAATGTTATACAAAGTTTCTATACTGCAGGTTTCCTTTACGACATATTAACAACTTTTGGAGAACTGAGCGAAGAAGCGCTGCAAAACAGAAAATACGCCAAATGGAAAGCTTCGTACATACATAATTGTTTAAAGAATGGCGAAACGCCGGTTCCAGGACCGATGAAAGAAGAAGGAGATGAAGACGATTTAGAATCTAACGATAATCCAGAGTCGAGTAATATAAATAGGGTTTTAAAATAGGCTTGATTTCTTCAATAAATGTAAATAGGCTCTGCCTATCACTTGAAAAAAAAATTAAAAACTTCTTCTTTCTTCATTAATTTAAAAACACTTTTTAAAATTAAGACTTTATTTAAAATTGAAAACATACAAAAAAAAAATAAAACTTAAAACTCTTTAAAAAATATATACAAAAAAATTAAAATAAACTTTAAAAGACTCAACGTTTCGGACCTCTCGGTCCCTCTTCAGAAGTCAATAATAAAGTTTTTAATTAAAAATTTAATTAAATATAAATTAAAAATTTCTTCTTTCTTCCTTCTTCATGAATTTAAAGACACTTATCACTTTATTTAAAATTGAAAACATACAAAAAAAATAAAACTTAAAATTCTTTAAAAAATATATACAAAAAATTAAAATAAACTTTAAAAGACTCAACGTTTCGGACCTCTCGGGTCCCTCTTCAGGAGTCAATAATTGAAAACTTTATTATTAATAAATTAATAATTAATAAAGTTTTTAATTAAAAATTTAATTAAATAAAAATTAAAAATTTCTTCTTTCTTCCTTCTTTATGAATTTAAAGACACTTATCACTTTTTAAAATTAAGACTTTATTTAAAATTGAAAACATACAAAAAAAATAAAACTAAAAGGAAGAAAGAAGACATTTTTTATTTTTATTTAATTAAATTTTTAATTAAAAACTTTATTAATTATTAATTTATTAATAATAAAGTTTTTAATTATTGACTCTTGAAGTGTGACTCGAGAGGTCCGAAACGTTGAGTCTTAAAGTTTATTTTAATTTTTTGTATATATTTTTTAAAGAGTTTTAAGTTTTATTTTTTTTGTATGTTTTCAATTTTAAAAAAAGTCGTAATTTTAAAAAGTGATAAGTGTCTTTAAATTCATGAAGAAGGAAGAAAGAAGAAATTTTTAATTTTTATTTAATTAAATTTCTAATTAAAAACTTTATTATTGACTTCTGAAGAGGGACCGAGAGGTCCGAAACGTTGTGTCTTTTAAAGTTTATTTTAATTTTTTCTATATATTTTTTAAAGAGTTTTAAGTTTTATTTTTTTGTATGTTTTCAATTTTAAATAAAGTCTTATTTTTAAAAAGTGATAAGTGTCTTTAAATTCATGAAAAAGAAATTTTTTTCTTCAAGTAATAGGCAAAGCCCATAACATTTACATTTATCAGAGTCGAATAAGTTATTGTGACATATTTTATACAAATAAAAAATTAATTTGATGAAATCGTAGGTGCATCTAACGAACCTAACGGTGGTCCAGGATATCCAGTATTTCCGGATCCGATGTCTGCATTTCCGCAGGTTCCAACGCCACCGGCAGTGTCTACGCCTCCTGCAGTTTCGAATCCTTCTCCACCATCCAGTGGAGGAACAAGTCGACAAGGGTCGCTAAAAAGTTGCGAGGAGACTCCAAAAACCGACGGTACGATTGTTTTTTTCACACTAACAAAAACTTAGGTTAACACGTTCAATTGTAGGTGGTGTGGAATTAACGATGGACCAGATAGGTAAGGCTTCGAAATACATAAAGTGGGCTGGTAGCGCCTTGAATTACGACGACGTACCAACTTCCATTACAAACCTTCGCAAAGCGCTTCACTTACTTTCCACCGGGGAAGAACTGGCTTAGAGCTAAGTAGTAAATTTTATTCGAGTCGAAAGAAATTTTTTTAACCAGTTGCAAATGTCAGTGTAGCAATTAGCCGAGGAGAAACGTATTTGTAATCGATGTATACAAATTTTTGCCACAATGTATTTTGCAAAGTTCTCACTTGCCTTTACAACGCCACATGTAAATAAAATACTGCAGAAATATAATCTATAAGAAAAAAACAGTTTATTGTTGTGTTAAAACTTTTATTATCACTTGACATTTTCGAAGTAAAACTTCTCGATGAAATATTGCAATTAGCTAACGAGCACTTCGATATTTACAGGTGCATTTGGTAGAGTTCGATTAATTCCGTGCAAGGCAGAACTCTTCGAGTGTGCGGTTATCAAAAGGGATCTCGGTTCGATACGAATATCGACGTAATTATATTAGGAAGCAATTCTCGCTTATAATCACAAGTTTGGGTGACGATAATATAAATACTACCTAAGTGTTTGTCGACTTTCACTCCTCGAATCATTCACACGAGTGACTTTAAACCGACAGGTTCGTCAACGGAACTTTCCGTCCCGGAAACACGTGACTAGACATTAATACTAGAATGCTTGTCTAACCTTAAATAATTTTCGCGTTAATCTTATGCATTAATCGGCAGAGGCGAGTGGCGCGCCTCGATTTAGAGAGCATAGAATTCAGTCTTGCTTTTTAGATTTGTCATCGACTCCGTTGGCAGTTGTCGATTGACTCGTGTCTCTCCGTAATTGCCAGTCGATAACCAAGCGTCCGGTCAACATGAAGAAGAAGACTAATGCAGGAGCTATTCGTTCGAATTTGTCGTTCACCATATAGTGCGAGTAAACAGCCATCAGCATTAAAAGTAACAACACTGCATTCGAAGCGTTCTTCACATGATCTGGAAAGCGATTAGTGTCATTTTTTTATCTTGGCTTTTAATACAAAATACTTACGACTTGGAATAAGCGCCATTGCCAATCCGCAGATGATTTCCAACGAACCAACGACCCTCCTGTACCATTTGCTCGGAACTTTGAAATCGAAGGTATTTGCCATAGGAAAGACTTTGGCATATTTGACATATTCTTTCCTCTGAAAAGTAAGAAATGTCAGGGAAGAATTGACGGTCAGTGTCTTGGCTAATGTCCAAAGTGCGCCCAGGCAACGACAGCTATGAAATACTCTTATCGAGGCAATAATTGAGGGAAACTAAGTTTAAATTCGTCCGGCCTTCGACACCGGGCGCGTATTATTGGTACAGACTAGAGTAATTACGTAACTTACCAAGTCCTTGTGAAGGTCTTTGCTGATATGAGAGGTTAGTTTCATAGTTCCTACGAAGACGAAGAAGATGCCCAACAAGATGGACAGAGATTTAAGAACGATGGAGCCCATTTTTTTCGAGACCCGCCCTCAACGACGCTCGCGATATTTCGACACCTGGTGATTATTTTATGGTTATTCCTCCGCGATTTTTCACGGCGACATTTTTTTGGAATTCGATCGTTATATATACGCAATTGGGTTTTTACCCGGAGTCGATCGTTCGCGCCGAGTGGCCGCGAAACGATGTAAACAACCGCAAAAAAACGAGACTTCCAAAAAAAAACTGCAGTGATCAACACTGATTTCCGACTACTGACCGGATTTGCAACCAAGCCAAAAAACGACGCGGTGCGTCGCGACGCTCGAAAAATTATAGTTCGTGGGTTTGGCTCGCCAGTTGGTCTTTCTTATGGATCGGTCGCGAGGCAACGATCGAAGGGGTGCGAGACAAGGACAGATGATTTCGTTTGTTATTGGGGTTATGTTAGATGGGGTGTCAATTTCACGGAAAAACATAGGGGAATTTATCGAACTTTCCCTTACGTGACATGCGATATTGGCTGGTATACATACGGTTATTGTATGCACAACCATATAATACTACGAAGTAAAAAAAAAATCGATTTCATATCCCAACAAACGAAAAAGTATACGAAAAATCTGTGTACGATTTAGTATGAAATAAGTCTGTTTCTTTCCCGCTCTTTCAGTTATGATTCATAACATTCAAATCTAATTCCAGAAGCGAATGAAGATATTTTACTACTTTTATCTATGTACAGATAACAATCAATTTTATCACTCAATTTTCAATTTTGTTGAGGTTATGTTTCTAGACGTATAAAAGATGTATTATACATAAACCTGAAAACTACGTATGATACATGGTATAATACCAAGGTATCATTACGTATTATACAACTAGTATTTTACTTACCCAACCCTGGTTATGAATGCGTGTGTAATACGCGATGCAGCAATCACCGCCCTAAGTTATACTGTTCAAAGTTATATAGCTGTCCTAAGTGTTGCATCCGCCTTGTCCAAAGTTATACGGGCCTCAGGGGGGTAGGGGGTTGGCTGAATAGGGAAAAGAGCTTAAAGTTTAGTTCCAAAGAATACGAGTTAGATAGGTGTCGCTGTGTTGATAAAAGAAAAGCGCGGCCTTGCAGTGTAAAAAATGGTTTCGTAAAATCACAACACAAGTGTGAAACGTGTGAAATTACACACCCGAGTTACCACTCTGAATGGTGTAAAAGTACAAAATCACTAGTATTTTTACACTAAAACTGTAATAGCACTACAAATATTGTGAAATTGACACTCTGAGAGTAGGTTATATAAATTACCACTTCTGAGAGCAGTAATTTTACACTTTTTGAAATTACTGTTTGAATGTGAAATTACATGTGACAATGTTAAAAATACAATTTTTCTAGTAATATTTTCCATTCCGCGCGTGACCCGGGCAGCCATCATTGATGTTTATATACTTGTTTGAATTTCTCGTAAAGATTTCGGTTATTTGTTATGTGAAGATATTTTTTATCTCATCAAACGTGTGCAGAGGTATATATATCATATGCTACATATTTATTTGACCAAATAAAATGAAGTTTCTTTACAAGTATATTGAGGTTAAGTTTGATAGATTTACAGTGGTCTCCATCATAAGTTATACTATCCAAAGTTATGTGTTCATCCTAAGCTATAGTTTCGTCTCATCCAAAATTATATTAGCCGCTTCCCCTCTATCCCCACCATATCGTTTCGCGCTTCGTGAATCGTGATTCGAATTACAGGTTATGTTATATGTTTATATGTATAACAAGCATTGTATATATAGCAATCATCGTATCATTCATGCTCAAATCCTTACCATAGCTGTCATTTCAATATTCTTTTTTATTCCTGGCGTAGTCATTTCTATTTACCCGTAATATAATCAGTCATTTCATTCAAGCTCTTGACACATTTATTCACTCGCTTTCATTTTCATTATTCATTTTTTTCTACTCGCCCAGCAAACGAAAAAGTATTCAGAAGCATTGAAATTTTCAATACTTCTGAATGCTATTTCTTAATCCGTGTAAAAGTATTGGGAAGGATAGAATTGTTCCTACCGAATCCTATGAAATTCAAAACTGATAGGAATTTTGTATAATTCTTTTCATTCTTTCTCTTTTTATTATAAAATTTTATTAAAAAATTAAATTGAAAAATTAATATTGTTTATTTATCTTAATGATATTTATTTTTTATTGTTTATTTTTCTTTTAATAACTTAATTATTTCTAAAGAAAATCTGTTCTCGGGCGGTCATCTACCCACTTACTGTTCTCCAAGTAAGTTGCTTAACTTGAGTAACGAGCTCGCGCGACGCCGACCACGGGTCCACTGCTGACGATCACTGCGTTTAACACGTAATTCGATATTTACGGATACATAATATTTTGTTTTGACGCTTTCTAGTTTTAATTATATATTCGCTTTTTTCGGAATTATACAACACGTACAAAAGGATATAAACTGTATTCTAATTAATACGATTTCCTATACATTATCAGCTCCTTCACGGACACAAGACCAATCCTGAGTATTCCGATTTCATTCTGAATTACCAGTTCTCGAAATTGAACACTCTTCTATTCCACCATATTGATAAAATTGAAGCTCCACAGTTTTCGATGTCTAGGTGTCCCGCACCGTCATTTTTCGCTGTCCAGGTCGATCGCTTCGTAGTTTTCGATGTCTAGGTGTCTCGCACTGACATTTTGTGCCGTTCAGGTCCCAGATGCCTCAAAAACTACGGTGAAATCTAGGAACACCTAGACATCGAAAACTATGAAGCAGTCAACATGGACGTCGAAAAACTATGGTGCGGGACACCTAGATACCGTGTCAGCTGTAAACATTCAGAAGTATTGAAAATATTCACATGAATGCTTCTTGAAGCATTGAGAAGCATTCATCACGTTTCCCGTACAAGAAGTATTCGGAAGCATTCAAAATACACGTAGCAATACTTCTTTAAGAATAGCAAAGGATTCACTTTATAAATGTAATCTTGAAGTATTGGGAAGCATTAAAAAAAATATAGTGAATACTTCCATAATGATTAGAAATGATTGAAAATAGGGAAGCATTCACAAAGGCCAACAAATAGGATTGAAAGTAACATATGTGAAAACTTATCAATACTTCTGAATACTTTTTCGTTTACTGGGCGTACTCGTATCATTCATGCTCAAATCCTTACAATAGCTGTCACTTTAATTATTCTTTTTTATTCCTGGCGTAGTCACTTTTTCTTTACTCGTAACATTATCTCTCATTTCATTCACACTCTTCACACATTTATTCACTTGCTTTTATTTTCATTACTCATTTTTTCTATTCGCACTCATTCTTTTTTATTTTTATTCCCTGCGAATTTTTTCATATTTAATATACATATTATTTAATTTAATTTTCAGAAGCTGAATTATCGTTGGTAATACGAAGAAAATGCATAAAACCTTTTTTGTACAGAATTTCATTCTATACATTTTTTATTTGAAACATTTTTTCGTAAGTTGAAATAACAGAATATAAAAGTTTATAAAAACTGTCTACATTTTGCTCAATTTCCGAATGAGCTAAAATGGATCTCCAATCCTTCTCCGACAAGGCTTCAATTATTGACACGTAATCTGCGTTCCGAAAATCCCATTGTGTTGAAGAAAAATCTCTTCTAGTGACAAACTCAGCATCCAATTCAAAGTAAGCGGGATCATGATGATCTTCAACGGGTACCAACGAATCCATAGCGTTAATAAGGTGAAAATCAAGTGAAGAACAAAAAGCCAAATCAAGTGTATAACCTTTCAAATTATTAATTGGGAAAAACTGTCCGAGTCCGTATAAATTTGAATTGTTTGACAAAAATTTTGCATTATCCTGAATCTTGAGGGATGGATGAGAACAGTTGCAAATTAAACTTGATCCTGAGTCCCATGACGTTAATGGAAGGTTAAAATCACCAAACAGGATTACTTGATCTTCCGGATGATCCGACATCTCTTATTCCAATTCCATCACAAGAGCCTCATATTTGTCTAGATCAGAATTAGGAGGAATGTAGACAACTCCCAATACGAATCTGTGCGAGTTAACACGCACTACAGGAAATAAGTACTCCTGATCACTGAAGCAAGTGGAGCATCGAACAGCACCCAAGGATTTCTTGACAGCAATAAGTACACCTCCTCCATATCCAGCCGAGCCACTTGCCGTTTCTCTGTCAGTTCTGAATATAAAGTATTCATTTAACCCTAACTGCTTATCATGAATACGAGGATGCAAATAAGTTTCTGTTAAAATAATGAAGTCAGGCGAGGGACATAGATGTGAGACAGAGTTCCTTATGTATGGGAGTTTAGTGCGCAGACCATTTACATTTTGATAAAAAAAGACGCATTTGCGCCAGCTACCATTCTTTAATTTTTTGGAAAGCTCAAACTCGATCTATCACAAATTGTTGGAGTGCCAGACAAAAATTTTACAATTTTTGGTGAACCAGGATGCGATGCATTATGATCTGTGACCGATTTTTTTAGTTCGTTATAACGGTCACGTTGAATTCTGGTGTGATCGGCTGAAACTTTGATATCTTTTGGTAGCTCCTTCCAGCTCTTCAGAGCCTTATACACATCATTTACGCAACCAAGTCTGGCCAATAAGGGACGATTTTTTCCCTGGACATAGCGACCTAAACGCCTCACCATTTGACATGATATTTCTAATTTCGTGAAACACTGATTAGCGAATCTCAGATCGGATGCTAAATTATCATCATCCTTTATATTAAAAATAATAATGTTATTTTCCCGTCTAGTCCTCTCAGCAGCTTCACGAATCCAAGATTCCATGTTTTCATTAGTGGAAGTAGATGGGGAATTCGTGAATTCGGATCGAAATTTACTTATATCTTGCTCACAAGATTGAACTTTATGTTCCAATTTAGTAATTTTCACTTCAATAACTGTTTCCACCTTTGTTTTTAAAGATAATGCAATATTTGAAAGATCCGTGACCTTGTTATCTGTGGATTCGATACGAGAAGAAAGGGTCTCAATTGAGTTATTTATCTTGGCATTTCCCACCATCAAGTTTTTCATGTCGGAAGAGAGACCTAAAATCATGTTTGCCACATCCTTGATCGTCGGTTCATTTGCTTGGTCACTGATCTGCGTTAAGGCGAACTCTGAATCTGAAGACGAAGTGCGAAGACGTTTCGTGGATTTAGCGCTCGTTACAGATTTGCAACAAATGGCTACGCCATCCTTAGACATTCGTCTAGCAAAACAGCTCTTATGAAAAAGCGCACCACAGTCAGGACATTTAAGTGCTTTTTCCACATCGAAACCAGATTTTTCGGGACAAAGAAAGCACCTAAGTTCTTCATTACCGCCCATGATGTGCTCCAAAATTAAGTTACAGGTTATGTTGCAACGTGGTTGTGAGAGAATGCAACAATTTAAGTCAAATCTTGACAAAAACACAAATGTAAATTTCAACTTCTTTGAACAAATAATACAAACTCAACAGAAAACACACTTTTTGACACCACAACTTGATAAAAAATAGAAATCACATAAAATAATTTTGGAGAGCAAATTTATACAACTAATACTTTAGATGCCATCTACCATATAATAATATAAAGTCGTATTGTGCTTAAAAAACATAATTTATATTACAATGGAATACATAATATTATCTGTACAATATGAATTATAAATAAAATCTTTTATTCGTCAATTGTATTTATTTATAATGTCACTAGTTGTAACATCTTCCACCAACGACTGTAAATCTTGCAACGATTTCAGCTGCGTCTCAGTGACAGTGAGGGCCACCTGCTCAGGGCCCATTTATAAAATTTGTGGAAGGATTCCAGGACTAACAGATTAGATGGTACTTCTTCGGTGTCATCCATCTCTGAAGGCAGTCTCTTCAGGAGTCAAAATCTCCCAACCTGGATCACTGTTATCATGAAGAATCCACCTTTCAGCAAGCTCTGGGGTAAATGCTCGTAATTCTGGAATATGACGCATAATTTCCAGAACGTCACCTTCGCTGTCATGTACAAGACCGACATCGTTTCTGGGGAAAATTTTGTTCCAGGCGTTCCGGAGGTTATTTTCTGTGACATTGTTCCAAGCATTGGAAAGAAACAACATGCACTTGTAGAGATTCATCTCTTTAATATATTGTTGCACATTTGTCCTGCTTTCTGATTGGAGAAGATTTCTCAAAAGGTTTTGCCGATACAACCTGCAAACAATAAATATTTAACAATATGTAATTAATTTGGTTTTTTCAATATTACATTTTTAATCTCTTATTAGTTTTATTCATTTTTTTAATTTGTTTAAAATATTTAAATACGAACACTTTAGAAACATTTTTACACTCAATAGTGACTCACCTCTTCAGTTTTTCGATGACCCCCTGGTCCATCGGTTGTATCAACGACGTCACATTTGGAGGCAGGTATATAATTGAGCAGGTCTCGCTAATTTCATTTAATTCCTGTGCTGCTGGATGCGTCGGAGCATTGTCTAATATTAGTATACATTTTTCCATTGTGCTTTTTAAACACATGTGGCAGAAATACATCTATGTACCACGTCTTAAAAATTGTAGCGTCCTTCCATGCACTTTTCTGGTTTTCATAAACGATTGGTAAAGCTGCTAAATTTAAATTTTTAAAACAGCGTGGTGTTCTTGACTTCCCAATCATTAAAAATGGAAGGCGATCAGTTCCACTCGCATTTCCACAAACCATTATTGTCACTCGGTCCTTAATTAACTTCCAGCCGCAAGCTTTTGTCACCCCTTTCTCCACAAGTGTGCTATTTGGAAGCACTTTCCACATAAGCCCCGACTCATCAGCGTTATATATGCAGTCTCTGTCGTACTCGAAATCATTAACGAACGAAAAGAAGTGTTCTTTGAATTCTGCAGCACTATCAGCATTTGCCGACAAAAATTTCTCCTTGCATACTGAGGCTTCTTATGTTATGCCGTTTCTGGAATCCATGCAAGTATCCTTTACTGGCGGTAAATGTTGGAGGACCTCCACACAAGTCATTAAATATTAAAGCCAATTCCTGTAAAAGTTCTCCTGAAATTGGCACACCACTTGCTCGTGTTTGTACGAACCAGTCGTAGAGTTTTGTCTCCACCTCTGACTGAATCACGTTCGAAAATCTTCTACGATCCAAACTCATGTTTTGTTCTTTTAAAACGTTGCCTTCGTGCAAGATTTACTCCCGGTTAGATTTTATTTTTGAGATGGCGACTTGTGACAGATTAAATTTCTTGGAAATCTCTACTTGGCTCTTACCGGAGTCCAGAAGTTCGATTATTTGAACTTTTTCAGCATATGTGAGCCTTTTCACCTCTGTTTCTCTCTGTCTTTTCTAAAATATACAAAGAATGTTAAATTATTAAATATTTAAAGAAAACGAAAATGAAGTCATGTAAAAAGTTAGGTTATGCTGGTTTACTGTACTTTTCGGGTTGGATGCGGTTGATGAAGTCGCTTGTTGCTGATTTTCGTCGTTGCTGATTTCCATTGTTTCTTATCACAGTGCTTCTAATCACTCTTAATTATATGTGCAATATATAATGCCGATTTTCTCGAATTTATTTTTACTGTACACACGTGTTCAGAATTTCAGATGGACACAATATTCGGCAAGGATCGGCAAACCTCGGAACGCTTCGCTGCACATACACTCGTGACGGACATAAACGAAAATACAAAAGTGGGGGTAGTGAGGGGATATAACTTAGGATAAACGTCCGCCATTTTTAAAGAACGGACTGTATAACTTAGGATGGGGACCACTGTATTTGTAAAAGTGTACACGTTACTTCGTAAACTAGAAACTGTTAAAGCGAGTGAAGTTTTATGAACCAAATTTATTGTAAAGTGACTATTTACATGTATTGTTTATTGCCGTTAAATGCAAAACTATATACGAATCGTTGTTTGTTAGGTTGAATTTTATGTTACAAATGCTATTGTATGATAAATAATAAATATTAAAACATTCCTAAAACTATTTAATTAATTCTTAAACAAATTGCAATATTTTTTACATTCACAAAAAAAAACATTGCAATGCATATATTATATTATATAATACAATTCAGTATTTAATACATATATACTGCACGCACCAAATGTGTATTTAACCTAAAAAATGTGAAAAATTCACCGATATTGTAATTTTATTACAGCACTGTAATTTCACTACAATGGTGTGATTTTACTATAAACACAGTAATTTTACTACATTAATTGTAAATTCTAACCTGCAATTTCAAGTCTGTCGACAATCGCTGTAAATTTACATCTTTGCTGTAATATTTACAACTTTCTAGGGATTTTACTACTCTCGGACTAGGTTATACAGATTACCTACTCTCAGAGTAGTAATTTCACACAATCTTTTCTTACAGTGTTGTATCCGCCCTAAGTGATACCGTCCAAAGTTATATAGCGATCTTGCGTTTTCACCATCCTTGTCCAAAGTTATACTGGTCTCAGGGGGAGTTGACAAAAGAGCTTACAGTTTAGTTCCAAAGAATACGAGTTAGATAGGTGTCGCTGTGTTGATAAAAGAAAAGCGCGGCCTTGTCTATTCTTATTTTGACAGTTATCGATAGTGTTACAATGTAATGTAATGTAATCTTTATTCAGGTTTACATATTTTTGTGGGTGTATACCCACTACAATATTCGCAAAAGTAGTATTTCTACTTGTCCGCGGTCCGAATATCATTTACGCGAAAAACAAGAAAAGAGGAAGGTGAAAGAGAATAATATAATAGAAAAATTTAACAAATATAAAATAAAGAATGCACTGATACAGACAAAAGTGGACGGAGGTTAACATTTTATATAATATAATAATATAAACAATATAATTTAAACAGTTTTCTAAATAAGAGATATATTACGATTTTGGTTCATCCTGATACAAATGGATTACTTGACCGCTTGTATTAATAAATGTTGGAAAAAAATGTTTAAAAATTCCTTTCAAGAATTTTTTCTTGGTTAAGTCGGTTCCAGGATTCAAAATAAATAACAAAAAGTTTCTTCTTTAAATACATTTCGGCAACACGATATGTGCCATCTTCAGTTTATTCTAAAAATTATATTTACAAAAATAATATTTCAAAAAAAAATGAATAAAAAGATTCATAAAAATATAAAAAGATAATCAAATAGAGATATTAGGTTTGAGACAACAGAATATAAAAGAATTACTTACAAAGTTATTGATGCAGAAAAAGTCTTCGCACCATTTTATGATATAAAATGTAATTGGTGACGGTTAGTGGGAGAAAGGAAGCATTTTTGACAGTCCCTATTAATACAAATATCATGACTTTAAATCAAAAATGATAAAAGTATGATATCACATTAAACCGAAACTTATCAAAAAGAGTAGAAATGACCGATGTTTTGTCATTTCTAGAATCAAATCTGACACCCACTACACACTGTGTAAGTTAGAATAATGTTGTTGAATTGATAAGTTTCAAGTAACGAATATACGTATATAACGTTCTGTTATTGTAAAGGTGCGCGTTCTCACCTACTAAGACATTCAAACCCCCTATAAAGAAATAAACAAGAGTGCCAATTGAACAGATTTAAATGTGTTTACAATTTAAAACCTCCTATTGCTTTCTGTTATCCTGATTTTAAGAAATTAATACATATATACTTCTGGTAAAAATGAGTTTTCGAATCGCAAATTTACGAGTATTTAACGTATGATGTAAATTTTCTCCAATTACATTTATTTTACAGTACAAAGACGCAGTTAGATAGAAAGAATTTGTTTTGTACAACTTTTTCACCTCACTCGTTGGAAATAAACGGAGTTTAAAAAATAATACCTTTATTATTAAGTTTTGAAAAGATTGCAGAGGGTTTATTTTGATAGCTTTTTGATAGCTTTGATAAGTTCTTTTGTAATTCAATCTTTTTTCTTCATTTTAGGTTTAGAAGTAGCGAATGTTGATTCATTTATTATATCGGTGATTTTATTTACAAGTGTTTTGGCGCATTTTTCTACATCTGTAATTTCGGTGATTCGTTTTCAATCTATTTTTGATGCGCATTTGTATAGCTTTTTGAAATTAAGATATGAATTCATGTGGTAATTTTCAATTTTAGTAGGTGCTTTTTCTTCATTCACGTTTATACTGAGTAAAATAGGGAAATGATCCGTGATAGCATTTTTAATTACTGCAGCTGTTATATTATCGATATCGAATTCGGTTTTAATGAATAGATGTTCGATTATTGAGGATGAGTTATTTGCGTTAATTGTTTGTATAAATGGCTTTATAACGCCAATTTATAAAGCTGGTTCAAAGGACGATATCGAAAATTATAGCCCTATTAGTATTTTAAACTGTTTTGCGAAGATTCTTGAATCAATATTAACAGCTTTATTAAACAAGTCTTTAAACCACATAATTACTCCTTTCCAACATGGATTTCTGCCGAAAAGATCGACATTAACTAATTTAATTCAATTTGAAGAAGCAATTATTAGTTCTTTTAAAAAAGGCTATCAAGTGGATGTGTTCTACGGAGATTTTTCTAAGGCATTTGATACAGTACACCATGCAAGACTAATTACAAAATTGGAAGCTCTTGGCATCAAAGACAATTTTCTGAAGTTGCTGGAATTATATCTGTCGGATCGAACCCAGACCGTTAGATACAAGCAGACACTATCTCGGATCATAAAGGTAACCTCTGGTGTTCCTCAAGGATCGCATCTTGAACCACTACTGTTTAATATATTTATCAACGATTTACCAAATCATATATTGTACGGTACACCATCATTATTTGCCGATGATGTAAAAATCTCCATGGAGGTTAAACAACCGCAAGATGCCAAGAGTTCAAGAAATGGACTAAAGCTCAACTACTCGAAGTGTAATGTAATTTCGTTTTCGAGATCACATTGTCTAACCTACGATTACCTATTACACACTCACAAGATCAATAGAGTTAATAAAATTAAGGACTTGGGAATTATTTTTGACGATCGCCTCTCATTTGTACCTCATATAGAATTCGTGAAAAATAAGGCTTCGAAGATGATTGGCTATGTTATAAGAAATACACAGGCCTTCAAAACACCAGCAGCAATTAAACATCTTTACAATACCTTAGTTAAGCCTATCCTACTATATGGCTCAGTAATCTGGTCGCCAAACAATGCTATACATGCCTATTCTCTTGAGAAAATCCAGCACAAAATCCTGAGATATCTGGCATACAAATCAGGGACACCGATGGCTATACAAGAACACAATTACCTTATAGTAGGTCGAAAGTTTGGAATTCCAACATTAGCGTCTACTCGCCATGCAACTGATGCTATTTTCTTATACAAATTACTGACTGGATATATCGATTCTGAAGAACTTGTGAATATGATACAATTTGAAACTCCTACGTATGGGCTGCGTCAATTAAATTTACTCCAACTACCAACGTCATCAAGAAATTTTATTCTCAACTCTCCGATGCTCAGACTTTGTCGTAAGTTCAACGAACTCTATCGGAATGGAAGAATAAATTTCTATGCTCTACAGGACCTTCAACTTCCTATGGCTGTGCTTAGAATAAAGTCTTCACTAAGAGAATATTAATATTCAGTTTATGGAATTTATGATATATACGTTATTTCTATTATGTTTTTCATATAAATTGTTTTACTTCGGGCAGTCTATTGTTATGTTTTATAATTATTTACACATGTAATTTAAGGGCATTGTCCCGTTTAAAAATAAAATAAATATAAATATAAAGTGTTTAAGTAGTTCTCTGTAATATTATTAAATTCGCTCACGTCGATATTTATATCTCCAATAATAATATGCTCCTGCCTTTTATTTAAAAGGTAGTTGTACAGATCAGATATAAATACGTTTACATCAGTACTTAGCGATCTATAAACTGAAGTTATTCTAACATTTTTTATTGTGGGAAGGTAAATGTCAATTTCTAATAGTAAGGTTGAATTTAAGTCAATAATTTTAGGGCTGTGCTTTAAGCTATTTCTTATATAAACTATTACACCGTCGCTTTTGTTTCTCTGACTATTATTGTAATATGCAGTGTAACCTGGTAGTGTGAGACATGTTATATTACTTAAAATCCAAGTTTCTGAGATACTATTACGTCAACGAGATGGAGCTGAGCCTGAACTAAGATCTCGAGTTCGTCAAAATGTTTCTTCATACTACGAATATTTAAATGGCATATTGAAAACTTTGTAATTCCGGGTTTAATTAAAGCATTAATATCTTGAAAAGATATTTCTTTCGTATTTATAATAGTGTCTAGAAAATTATTTATATATATTGACATTTTAATTAAGATTTAAAATAAAATGTGTTTATAATTACAATTTTAATGCACTTACTGTTTCTTGTCGATTTATGAAATGTGGAATCAATTTTTCATATTAAATATATCCTTTTCGATCTTGGTATGTGTCACATTTATCAGTTTCATACACATAATGGTTTGTATCCTTATTTAATTTATATCTTATATTTGCTGAACAGCAGTTGGTGCATTTCTTTTCATTTATATTTATACAATCTTTTGTTACATGGTCTCCCGCACATTTTCCTCAAGAGTTTTCTGTGTCGCATTTCATAGTGACCATAGCCACAGCATTTTTGACATCTTTTTAGGTTCAAATTGTCATACACAAGACATCGCTGCCATCCTACATATAATTTCTTTGATTTTTGCATGACTTCAACATATGTGTTTCCATTCGAAACTTCGATGAATGCTGTATAGGTGTTTTTATTCGCAATATGCATTATGTATTTTACAACTATAGGGTTCGATTCATGGTTTTTAAAATTTCGAATATAGATTTCTTCTTCTAATTCGTTTGTAGTGTATTTTTCTTCGATCCCAACTATCTTAAGACAGGGCTTCCACAATTCTTCTATTTTTGTATCATAATTTCTATTTAAGTGTTTTTCTATTTCATTAATTACTATTTCATTGTCTTCTTTACTTGCGCATTTTATTTTAACAGATCCATTTCGTAATGTGATTAACCGATTTATTCCCGTACCCATCTGGTTTAGTTGAATTGCTTGTGTTAAATCACTTTTGGTTGTCGAGGCATCTTGTTTATATTTCGGTATTATTATTATTGCTGGCGTTCTACACACGGATTCTTTGTTTGTATTTCTCACACCATTTGCATCACTAACTGGCATAATATCTGTATTTACTTTGAGTCTTTGAATTTCATTTGTTAAATATTTGTTCAACTAATAATGCGCTTTTGTCTTTTACTTCGGTGTTTAATTCACGCAGTAACGCGTTTTCTTTTTAAAGATTGTTTTGCATATGGTCGTCAGTTACAGATGTATTTGTCAACACTTCGGCCTAACTCACGCTTGTTCTATTTAGTGCTTCGTTTATACTTTCATTCATTATATTTTGTTTTTTTAGCCTATTTTTAATTTAGCGTTTTCTTCGTTTAGCAGATCAATTTCATGTCTTCTTTGATTAATTTCTTCGTTAGCGTTCGTTAATTTTTATTTAAGAAGTGCTATTACCTCCCGTAAGATTTATTAGGTCTGCATTGACTGTAGATGGTAGTGTTTCACAGCATACCACGCGTATACTGTCTATAATAGTGATATTTTGTTCTCTTAAATAACAGCGTCGATGTTCCACTGCATTACAAAGTAGGCAGACACACGTTTTTCTCTTCCCGGAGACTCGGTGAGGCGCGGAGTCTTCTCCTTCATGGAAGAGTCGGGTTTATAACTCGACCTCCCTGTTCCGATACCTGGGTGGAGTGCGGTGACGCGCGGCACTTCATCTTCCTACCCTGGGGCACTGTGACGCGCGGTGCCTTGGATTTATTTCCCGTACCGGTTTCTTTACCGTTCTGGTTTCGCTTAGACAGGCTTTGCCTTCCGTCCGTTTCCGTTTTTTTTTTATTATACTTCCGGGTGTAATTTTGCGTTCTTTCCACACGACCGGTGAATTATACAGCTTACCGCCGTCTTAGCGTTTTCACTACACACCTCAACTCCACGGCTGAGCGGCAAGCCGCACTTCATTACACACTGACAATTGTATAATTAAGTAAGAACAATATAACATATCTTTACTTTCACCAGCTAAACCGCTCGTTTCATTTCTCGAACACTTCCTTCTCTGGTTGGACCGTTTAGAATAAAATTATTTCTGCTCGTTTTCGACCCTGGCGTACCGGGTGAGTCGTGGCACGAGCAGTCCGGGGAAAACTCCCGTTACAAATTTAGTCATGATGACTGTCGTATATAGTTAGGAAGGTCTATAAAATTGCCTCTGAGGTAAGAGGGCTGTGATGAGGATAAAACTTGGAATGCCTGGGTAGCGAGAAAGTATTTGCGCCTGTCCTCAATAAGTAACCAATTTGACTTTACCCAATAAGAAACAAGGTTTTGATCTCGCCTAAGATTGTAAATAAACCTTAAAGAACTATTTAATAAACGACGTAGTTTTACATTTAAGTATCCAGTTGCATCAGTGTAAACTAAACATGCGAAGTCAATGTGAGGAAGAACTAACGAGTTGATTAGCATTAGTTTAAGGTGCGGTGAGAGAATTGAACTCCTATATAGCGTATAATGTATTTGTAAGCTAATCATAGAAACGCGTCGATTCCATGTCAGATCAGCTGATATGTAAACTCCAAGATCTGTAACTGCGTCGTTATACGGTACTGGGTATCCATTAACTTTCGTCGATGGGAGAGTGTTGTAGTCTAACCTAACCTTTAGGTTTTGTTTCGAGCTCAAGATAATAGCTTTCGTTTTCTTTATGTTGAGTTTGAGGCCAAGTTCCTGGGTCCATTTGTAGAATTTATCGATGTCACTGTTTAGTGACTCTACTGCTTCCTGGATTCTATCGATGGGTGTCGTGAGATAGAACTGGGTATCATCAGCGAACACGAGTGATGTTTCGCAGCAATGTTGGAGCCTACTGAAAAGTGAATTGAAGACGATCATGAATAAAATCGGACCAAAACTTGATTCTTGGGGTACTCCGGTGGTAGTAAGGAGGGTCTCGGCATACGTTCCATCCGGTCCTTTGATTGTTTGAGATCGTCCGGTGAGGTATGCGTGCATCTATTTAATAGCGACATTATCAAAACCTATTTGAAGCAGGCTACGCAGGATCGTGCGATGTCCGAATTTTCGTAGGAGTGCCCAGATTTTTGTGGGGTCACTTTGCTGCTAAAATTTCATGCGCAAGTAATTAT
Organism: Trichopria drosophilae; assembly: GCA_030407085.1. NCBI lineage: Eukaryota > Metazoa > Arthropoda > Insecta > Hymenoptera > Diapriidae > Trichopria > Trichopria drosophilae. The sequence continues at coordinate 115,333,411 of CM059585.1, read as the reverse complement.
CTCTGGCTGTTAGTATTCATTTTTTGATGTCCCTTCGAAGTTCACGATATCAAATCAAACTAGAATTATCTCGTTGTAGTTTGGCTTTCCTAAACACCTTCTCTCGACTTCTAATAAGACGTTTTAAGTTAGGTCGGAATTTACTATCGGAATTTCGGTAGTATTTGTGTCTCTTCTAAAAAAGAGAAGACCGTTCCGCGCCCAGATCTAAGAGCCCTTGATGGATTTTGCCAGTTCCTTTGTCTTTTTGAGTAGCAAGTAGTTTTTACGGGGTAAATATTCATTCACGTATACGCTGCTTGTGCTTTCTGGATAAAGTTTAGGAAAAATATCATCCTGAGTGACCTTACCAATCTTCCTTTTAGTCTTGTAACGGACCGATTTGCATAGACCCGCATGTAAACAACAACGCGAGCGAGTGAGAGAGAGCGAGAGGGGTGTGCGAGTGGGAAAGAAAGTGAGTGTCGCGTGCCGGCAAGATTCTCCGGGCTATAAATTTGGGGGAAATTCCCGAGGTAGGGGACAGTCGTCGCAGGCAGTCTATACGGTCTGTCGATCGACTCGAGTACGCGCTCCGATTCCCCGGCTACGTAAGTATTCGTGGGCGGGTAGAGTAAAAGTGCATCTAGCTTGAACTTGCAGCGGCACCCAGGCCAGCGCGCCTAGTGTCCCTGTCAAGTACGGGTAGGCAGGTTCCCGCAGTATCATATGTTATCGCTCTTTTCTCCTTACAGGTGGAGTGATTCAAGCCAAATTAAAGGCCCACAATAAACTATATGAATTTGTACGCCTAAGGCGATAAAAAGGAGGAATCATCAATAAAATTATAATTTCTTAATTACAATCTGTCTCTCGAGTCCACTTATTTTCCAAACCTGCACGTTTCAACTGGTGACCGTGACAGGGCACGAGAGCGACTGGGCAGAGACAAAAAAAATAAGGCAACACATGGAAGAGTGGAAGGCCAAGGAGAAAGCCGGCCAAAGAGTGTTCGGTGGCCTCTACACTGTCAGGCAGACGGGAATTAATATTGAGGAATTCCTGAGGAATCTTCCTCAACCGCCTGTAAAGACCGAGTGAAATAAATGAGACATTGAAAATAGCCTGAATTGTTTTTTATTTTACACTTCCGGCACATCCTTTTTTGTTTACAAAAGAAGAGAATTTTCTCATAAATAAAATGCCGAGGGGCAGACCACGAAAAGAAATGCGCCGAAGCATTTCTCACGAAATTCTTCGAGAAAAAGAAGGAGAACCCGAAGGGAATGAAGAGCTCTTTGCGAGACTCGATTGGCAGTCCGAAGCAACCGGTCTATTCCGGGAAATGCGCAAAAAGGGACAAGACTGCGAAGGATAACCCAATTAGAGCACAAGGATATAAATGCTCAAATATTGCTCGATCAAATGAGCAGCAACAGAGAGGAAGTAAACGACCTAAAACGTCGCATTGAGGAGATAGAAAAGGAGGTAGTAGTGCGTCCAGAGGACATTCCAGAACTTCTCGAAGGTTCGAAATTAGTTGAGATTGTAAAAAAACAAAGCAACGAAATTCTCAGATTAGAGCATCAAATTAAACATCTCCATTCGCTCATACAAGAAGCGCGGGAGACAAGAGAGGGGCGCTTTAGTCGTCCGTACCTACACGAGGGCGAAAATGATAATCCCCCAAAACTAAGAATAAATCCTCCCTCATTTTCCGGAGGAAAAACGGAAAAACCGTTAAAATTTCTACAAGCGCTTCGCAACTATTGCGAAGGATTAAAAATAAATCCGCCACAATTCAAGACATTTATGTACCAAATTTTGAAGGGTCCTGTCCTGGATTGGTGGTATTTCGTCGAGCAAGACGTACTTAATCTAGACGAATTTGAACTTAGATTCAGGAAAAGATACTGGAATGCAGAATCGCAGTACCAACTCAAACGACATATTGAGTTCGGATATTACCAAGCTCAGCGAAATGCAAGCCGCGTAGAATACGCCATTGATTTATGTAACCAAATTAAAGATGCGAATATGTCACTATCAAACAAGGAATTAATCACCATGATATCTCGACATTTCGAACAAGAAATACGAAATGCGATCATTAACCGTGATATTCGCCAATACGACGATCTATTGGACATCCTACAAACATACGACGAAATGGGGCCCCCAAATGCGAGTCGAGGGATGCACGAAAATAAGGGTGACAGAATGGGAATGAACCTCCAGGATCGAAGAAGAAACCCAATGGAAGAGAAAAGAGAGGGATGGCGAAAAACAATGCCATACGAAAACCCGAGTATTCACAGGAAATACGAAGGTGAACCAGGGAGGGGAGAAAGACAACTCCCAGGGTGGCGTCATCAACCGGCGGGTCCCCAAAGAATGACGCCGCGGAGGTACAATGTAAATACCATGGGGGTGAATGAAGGGAAACAAGAGGAAGAGGAGCTTTTTACATCGGACGAACTAAAAATCTCGGAAGACCGGGAAAGTAGTAAACTCGAGGAGGAGGACTTGGAAAAACAGGGATAAGGACCGACAGATTGGAATCGAATCAATATTCGAAGATCCAAGGGCATTCTTGACGAACGAAGAAAGTATCCCCACAAAGAAAGAACACATAACATGTCCGGAAATCCCGATCATAATCGAAGGAATCCGAACGAAAGCTTTATGGGACACAGGTAGCGAGATCACATGTATCTCTGAAGCGTTTTACAGGTCGAATGCCGCAACGTTGAAAAAGTGTCCAACATTACCCATCACGGGGAAACGCGTTATAGGCGCGACAGGAACAAAGTCAACGACCCTAAAAATGCAGGTGCTATTAAAAACAACCGTGGAAAAAATCGAAAGCGAGATTGCATTTGCTGTCGTACCGCACCTAATTCGAGATTGTATAATCGGAATCAACGTGCAGACACAGTGGAAAACCCGAATAGATCTCGAAAATGCTCAAATCCACATATCGGGGGATGATTCGAAAAAAGACATCCTAACCTTTAACTCAAAAAGGAAAGTAGACCAAGGTGACAGGGTTGGAACCGTACAGCAGGTTGAACAGCCGGAAATCGAAATGGGGAAACTGATATCAAATCCGGAGAGAAGAAAAATCTCGCAACCCAGCGAGGAGGATATTCGTGAAAAAGTAGACAAATGTGAAATCTTAAAAGAACATGAAAAAAACGAGCTGTCTAAGCTACTGATCAAGTTCAAGGACACGTTCAATGATCGACCAGGTAGAACCAAGATATACGAACATGAAATCAATTTGAAATCAGCAACACCGTTCTTCGTGAAGACCTATCCTATTCCGTTTGCATATAAGACTGAAGTGAAGGCAGAAATACAAAGAATGCTGGAGTTAGGAGTCATACAATGCTCCACGAGCCCCTATATCAACCCGATGCTGACGGTAATAAAAAAGGATGGATCAGTGAGGTTATGTTTAGACGCGAGGGCACTGAACGAACGAATGATAAGCGACCACGAGACCCCGCCGAACCCCGACGAAATATTTCAAAAATGTCTGGGAGCCGAGTACATGACTAGCCTCGACATGACTAACAGTTTCTGGCAAGTTCCATTGGCTAAGGAATCCCAAAAATATACGGTAGCTTCCGGATGATCAGGCGAAATATGCCGAACTGGGACGGGCATTCGAGGAGGTGACCCGACAAATCGCTCTGAGGAGGAAGGAGCTGGAGGAGCTAAAAAATCGGAGAAAGGAAGAACAAAGAGACCCCGATCTCGAAGGGTTACGGTGGGACCTGTTGTACGAGGCCATGGACCGCGCTATAAGATGCGAGATGGAGAAAAGTTGGGAGCCGGAATACGATGTGCTCGACAATAAAATCCGGCAGGAGATCCAGGCAGAGCGACGACGGCAGGAAATTACCCAGATTACGGAGGTAAATGAAATTGAGCAACTAGCAGATGACATCCTGTGGATTGACGACTACGCGGGGGCGGAGCCAGATTGGGTGCAAACCCTCATAGCTTTTTAAAATAAAAACTATTTTCTACTTCCGGGTGTCAATTACCTTTAAAAGAAACCCGTTCTCGCGAAACACGAATCGAAATCGGAAGATTACTTCTCCGCAGCTAACTTCCTGGGGGGGGGGGGCTATGTAACGGACCGATTTTCATAGACCCGCATGTAACCAGCAACCCAGGCCAGCGCGCCTAGTGTCCCTGTCAAGTACGGGTAGGCAGGTTCCCGCAGTATCATATGTTATCGCTCTTTTCTCCTTACAGGTGGAGTGATTCAAGCCAAATTAAAGGCCCACAATAAACTATATGAATTTGACGCCCAAGGCGATAAAAAGGAGGAATCATCAATAAAATTATAATTTTTTAATTACAATCTGTCTCTCGAGTCCACTTATTTTCCAAACCTGCACGTTTCAGTCTATTATTAGATTACGTACTGCACAAGATACACAAGGAGGGAATATGCGTCAGGTGGTGATGAACTAGACGAAGAGTTATCAACCGGAACTTTAGCTATTATTTTCCTGGTGTCGATAATGAAAGATTCCAGATGAATCAAGTTTACTTTGGACAAGATACGTTTAACTATGACCATTGACTATTTATGTCCTGAATTTCTTCCGCATTTGCAGCACTTCCCGCGGAGTTTTGCGTGATTTGACTACTAACAGCATCAAAACGATTTTCAATATAGATTAAACTCGCAGTGTTATTTAGGGCATGTTGCATAAAGAGCGTCATTCGATCGTTTAAGCCAAGCGAGTCCAAATTTTCTGGCATCGGAACTTGCATTTGGTTTGTTGGTAAAGCTCTTGCGTTATTACTGTCAGATGTCATCACAGTAATTTGGATCGGACACGACTGATTGTTAGATCTGATTAGATTTTGGCACCGATGCATCCGTCCATTATTAAAAAACATTAGCCCCAATTACGTTTCTTCGTAGTTGTTTGCATTTATTTTGTAAAAATACAAATTTTATTCAAAAATGTTTCAAACAAAAAAGTCAACGATAATGCCATAAAAACTGGTTTAAAATGCTTATGACTATTGTCTGAAAAAGTATTGAAATTGGTCACCTCGGCAAAAAAATTACCCTGTAGTTTTTCATCAAATTTCCACGTTTCAACCCCCTACCCCCAGGGGTAGTCTTCGCCAGCCCCTCGGGCGCGGTGATCACCTACGAGCGCATAAGTTCTATTACGCCCTTGATACGAAAATAACTATTTCGATAGATCTAATAGATGTCTTATAGATATGTAAAAGATATCCGTCAGAGATCTTTTCAACACTTTCAAGATATCTTTGACGAATTATACACGGAAAGAAAGAAACACGACCGAGTCCTGTCTACGCAGCACTGGTTACTGCGTGGCCGGTTCGCAAATACTTTTTATTTCAACTCGCTATAACTCAGTCAATTTTGAGAATTTTGAAACGAATAAAAAATGAAATTGTTCATTACAGTTTCCCAGATCTAGTGCAGAAAGAAAAAACGATATATCTTAATAAATAAAAAAGTTATTAATTTGGACGAATTATATATATATATATATATTGTATACATAATATCATAATAATACAGACAGTAATTAGTAAAACACTGTAAACATGTAATATGCATCGAATAGTCTATTAGAATACAAGTGCATGAAGTAAGTGTTTTGCAACTTTTATTTATTAATACTTCGGCTGGCCTGTTGTCGAGGTCGAAGTTTTGAAAATGCTCATTTTCAATTTTCATACATATAAGAATCACTATATTGTTGTAACACATCTATCGAAGCCACTTGGGCCTAAATATGATTGGACCCCCAAATATCAATATAATTTTATAATATAATTTAGTTTACAGAGGGCGCTCTAGAAATATAAACACGTGCAAATATTACTCCAAAATTAATTTATATATTTTTCAAGATTTTTTTCTTTAATTCATTTAGTTGTATATTGGACATTTTCTATTTTTTAACTCGCTATAACTCAGTCAATTTTGAGAATTTTGAAACGAATAAAAAATGAAATTGTTTATTACAGTTTCCCAGATCTAGTGCAGATAGAAAAAATGATATATCTTAATAAATAAAAAAGTTATTAATTATTTAATGCAGAACTGCGAAATTTGTGTTTTTATACATTCAGGCGCTTCGTTTATCGAGCGAATTTCAAGCATCCGAAAACTTTCAGCGAGAAAGTTGTTCATTAAGGTATGAACAAATTTTCTGGAAAGTTTCATCTCAATTACATTAATAGTTTTAAACTTAATGAAGTAGATAGCGGCCGACGGCCAGCGCGTCATGTGTGCCACGGCGATGCGCGCAAGGCCACAACCAACTGTAATGTAATGAAGATGAAACTTTCCAGAAAATTTGCTCATACCTTAATTTATATTATAAAAAGGGGGGTCTGGGGGGCGGAGCCCCCCTGGACATAGGGACAACGGTGGATCCAAGCTCTCCGAGTCGCACGTGGGTTCGCAAACCTTACAACTCCCTAAGGGGGTTAGTTACGTTCAGTTAGTATAAGAAGGGGGTATAGAGGGCGGAGCCCCCCAAATGACATAGGGACAACGGTGGATCCGTTCCCTATAGGGAAATTTTTTCCGGGAAATTATATAGAATAGCTAATAACATAAAAAGCTACAGAGCGCACTAACTAGATCCCGTAATCGGTGACTCTGATCACCAGGTTTTTAGGGTCGTCGATTACGAAGTAATGAATGTTTAATATTGGTTGTGGCCTTGCGCGCATCGCCGTGGCACACATGACGCGCTGGCCGTCGGCCACTACCTATTTTAAACATTCATTAATTTTAAAACTATTAATGAAATTGAGATGAAACTTTCCAGAAAATTTGTTCATACCTTAATGAACAACTTTCTCGCTGAAAGTTTTCGGATGCTTGAAATTCGTTCGATAAACGAAGCGCCTGAATGTATAAAAACACAAATTTCGCAGTTCTGCATTAAATAATTAATAACTTTTTTATTTATTAAGATATATCATTTTTTCTATCTGCACTAGATCTGGGAAACTGTAATGAACAATTTCATTTTTTATTCGTTTCAAAATTCTCCAAATTGACTGAGTTATAGCGAGTTGAAATAAAAAGTATTTGCGAACCGGTCACGCAGTAACCAGTGCTGCGTAGACCGGTCTCGGTCGTGTTTCTTTCTTTCCGTGTATGTTTATTCTTGATGATAACATTTTCGAAGGTACTAATGTAAACAAAATATATAAGTGTATAACGCTTACATTCGTTGATGTTGTTGGTATTAAAATGAAGACTAAAGTAATACTACAAATATTCCTCTGGGAATTATATAAAATTACAATTTCATCGAAAAGTTACCTGGATACGATTTTTATTGTGATCAGATGTGATTATTGAAACGTCGACTTTAGATATTCTGTAACAATATTGCGGGTGGTTTTCAGGTGGAATTTACCTTTTTACTACACTACCTTGGTTGTGTACATGTGTATGCATACAACGATTTATGAAAACAAAAACATTATTTACACAGCATTGTTTGGGATTGAGACCGTTATGATTCGTACATATTTCGTGAAACGTTTAACTAGATTCGTAAAACTGTCATAAATCGATACAGAATTTGTGTAGAATTTCCACAGTATTAGTTAATCTTGTTACCGCCAGGTGCCGCCCAAGGTGTACTTATGAGCTACATTTCTCTCGATCATGGCTCCCGTTACAGAAATAGATTTTCACTTGGTCTTAAGGTGACAAAACACCGGGTTTTTGCATTTAACGACTATTACAAATCATACAAATAGCCACACAGTTATGAAATTATATTCAAATATTCTTAATAACAACAAAAGTATATATACAAAAAAAAAAATTTACTTTAATCCCTATTTTTCGTCTTGATCGCGACTTGCTGAACAGTGCCGGACAGTTTTTACCGGCGGGTCGGGCAGTCGCTGCCCAAAATTTCGTTCCTTGTACCACTATATTGAGATGATGGAAATGGAAAGTTGTCTCAGAGAGAAAATTCTCTTAAGCAAATTTATAATGTACCATATGAAACGTTGGGTAGTTGCAACAAAACTGTCGATTATAATAGTTGAGTATAACTTTACGTTTTTAATATGTTCTTGTAAAGTGGACCAATTATGTTTCTTCATTGAAGTCATTGTTTCCAGAAACGCTATCAGCTGCATAATCCGAAGGTGCACCTTTGATACTTTTGTTATATAAGTTCTAATTAAAATTTTAAGATGCGTACACATAGGCATCATACGTGAAGGTCCGAAGTTGTTAAAAAATGTTAGTGGTCCGAATTAAACATCACCATATCCTAATTTTAGTGTTATATTATTAAGTAAAAGTAGAAAAAAATCTCTATGTACTGGTTTCTAAACAAGAATGTGAAATTATTAATAGACTGTTTGCAAAATATAAATAATTCTCGGTATTGCGGTCACTATAAAAACATGTAAATACAAACAATTTTTCACTAGAAAATTGACGTAGTTTAAATAACATTATCTTTAATACTGATTTCTGAAGTGTCTCCGGATGATAACTTGAATTATTGTAAGCGCAACCCCATGCTACTATACCATAGCTCATTATGGACACAAAGAGAGCACGGTATATTCACAGTAGTTGATATTTCGCTTGCATTTTACGGAAATGAGTTAGACGCGAAAAACTGCAAAAAATGCAATTTTTACCCTTTTTAAGTCGATAACTGGCGATAATATTCATTACAGGTCATATGCTCTCTGAGGTAAGTTGTAGCTCTATAAAACCCTTCAAAATCAGACATCATTTGTTAAAGTAACTGTAAAACGTTTTTTTTTGAAACTTCAATGGCTCGCCACTCAAATTCTGAGCTTCAGATTCCATTTTGGTATGAAACTTTTTTGCTCAGAATGATATCAAGATTCACCCCCTGCAATATTCTGGGACACCCTGTATATATTCTTAAAAGGTTAGGCTACTGAGCGTGGCCACTTCGAATCTATGCGATAATATTGTGGCAACCTTAGCTAAGTTATAGTTCTTCCAGTAGTTTTAGCTTCCCTATGTAAGCTACTAAACTACTGAATGAATAATTCTTGATTTCTTCAGGTATTAAAAAATCATTTCCAAAAGTCATGTATCTTTACTGACAGGTTGCTATGCAAGATATCATAGTCAGTAAGTGTATACTCGGTTCCACTCGCCATTTTTGAGCCATTAGTGTACCACACCAGTGAGGTTCTTGTCAGATCGGTCTCTTCCGTCATTGGTCGCTTCCTAGATAGTGGTTCGACTTTAAAGAGCCTGGTTTCTCCAAGCTCTGGTATAATGTCGTCAGTGGGCATTCCCGTGATCGGATTCCGAAAGGTTTCCCTTTTGGGGTTGTTATATCTCTTTGATAACCAGTTTTTGTTCTCTCTCATGTGCACTCTGTACATCGCACTTCTTGTTTCATTTCTCATCTGCAGGTGGAGTGGTGGCATATTTAGTAGTGTTTGTAGGGCAATTGTTGGAGTTGAGTTTAATGCGCCATCAACCGACAAGCTTGTCCTTGAATGCTGGTTACTTTTTTTATGCAGTTTATTTTAAGGGTTTTATCTTTCCATATCATTGCAGCATAAGTGATTGTTGGTTTAACTATGGTCTCATATATCCACATTGCCAGGGCCGGTTGTAGTGCCCACTTATTACCTATCATACGCGAGGCAATCGCGAGGACTTTTTCGCTTTAGATAAGGCATAATCTAAGTGTTTACTCCGGGTCAGGCTTTTGTCTAAGATGATTCCAATGTATTTGTTTTGCCAATGGGATGATTGTGCCCAATAGTATTGGCAGTTTACAGTTTCCCATTTTCTTTTCCTAGTAAAGGGGATCATGACTGTTTAGAGTAGCTTGCATTCTATTTGCTAGGGTGCTGAAGCAGATTCCTCTAGTTATGATGGTAATGTACTTCAAAGTAGGCTTCACTTAATTCCACCAGCAGGCTATCTACTACAATTGACCATAATAGGGGTGAAAGAACACCTCCCTGCGGGCAACCACTAGTAGTTTTTATTACCAGTTTAGCATTTAGTAGACTGGAAATCACATTCCTATTTGATAGGAGGTGATTTATCCAGTTTATCCAGGATAACTTTGATTGAGAGGTGTTATCAAAGGCACCTACTATATCTAAGAAGACACATAGGGGCAATTTCCTTGTCCTCTATGGCCTTTTCAAGTTTGTCTACTACATTGTTCAGCGCTGTTTCAGTGGATTTCTGGTAAGCATGTTGATCACTATGTAGCTTGTTTACTTTCAGGTATTTTCCCCTGATATATTGATTGATTATTTTCTCAATTGCCTTGAGAAGGAATGAAGTTAGGCTTATCGGTCTGTATGACTTTGGGTCGGCATTGTCTTTTTTACCTACCTTCGGTATATAGGCCACCCTCACCCTCTCCACACCTCTGGTATAAGTCCCCAGGCATGACTGGCTCTGAAGATTCTCATTAATGTTGGGAAGATTATTTCTAATCCTTGCTTTAGTAGCATTGAGAAGACTCCGTCTTCCCCTTCTTTTTGTAAGGTTTAAAGGACCGGATTACCCACTTTACTAAGTAAGTTTGTTTCCGACGTACCCACCCAACCACCTTAAAATATAATTTTAAAAAAATGTTTAGAATATGTAATTACTTCGACCCAGACCAAGTCTGGACGAAGTATTGAATTTGGTCACTTCGGGCATAAAAATTACCCTATAGTTTTTCATCAAATGTCGACGTTTCAGATCCTAAGGAACCCAAATCAACAAAAAAAAAACGCACAATGTACCTGCTATCATTATTAAGCCAAACAAAAGACAGACGTCCTCTGATACAAAGAAGAAGCTTTTCGAACATGTAAAACCTGGAAAATTAAAAATTGGAGTAAGCCATTTAAGAGATAGAAAAAATGGAGAGATTACAATACGATGTGAACGAGTTGAAGATGTACACAAATTACAAGACGAACTGAAAAATTCCTTATCCGATGATTACGAAGTCCATACGACATAAATGAGAAATCCTCGTATTAAAATCTTTGATATTGAAACTAAATATGAGACTGATGAACTCTTAGAAGATATTGCAAATTTGAACTTGCAAGGTCAGTATGACTATTCCCTAATGGCTTTAGGGAAAATTAACCTTCGGTGGCAGAAGTGTCCGATATATGAAGATTTTAACATCGGAAGATGCTTCATTGCAACGGTTTCAACCATAGTGCAAAAAAGTGCCAAGTCCATCAGTGTGTGCAAAGTGCGGTTCAGAAGGGCATTCGGATAATGAATGCAATAGTAACGACCTATGCTGTGTTAACTGTAAGAGAGCGAATGAAAAGTGGAACACTGGTTTTGGCACAAAGCATCCAGCGTATGACTTTGATAAATGCAATGCTTACAAGAAACTAAAACAGTCTATTGGACATAGGACCAATTATGGGGAAACACTTGGATTGTAAAGTTTATAATGTACAAACTCAAGTTATAGAATCACACGACAAATGCATTGCCCAACTCAATAAACAAAATAAATTTAACCTCTTACATGTAAATATTAGGAGTTTGTGCAAATCTTGATCAGCTAAAAATAACACTTGCACCATATAAACAAGTTCTGGACATTATATTCTGCACAGAAACATGGGACATTGGGAATGTGAATCTACACACTATACCAGGTTATACAACCCTGTATAATGAGGGAAGATTCAACTAAAATGATGGGGTGGTAATGTTCATCAAGACAGATCACTTTTTTACCCTCGAAATAGTGTCCATCGGCATGAATAATATATTAAAAGTCACCATGAATAAACCAACGGGGAAACGTCAAGTTGTATTAGCAGTTTACAGACCTCATCGATACACAGCAGAAATTTTTATTGAAGATCTACAAACCTATTTAGAGAGTTTAAATGAAGAAGAAGAAGTAATGATTGTTGGAGACATAAATATAAATTTATTTGCAAATAGTTCCCTGAGTGAAATGTACGTAACTATGCTTAGTGTACTTAGTTATATTTCCGTTATAAACTCAATCACAAGAACGGATGGGACCTCAAATACTTGTATAGACCATATATTTGTTAAAACTGCAGGCCCATTAAATGCTATTGATTCTTTTGTGATGGAAGTCAAGCTGACAGATCACTATCCAATTGTCGGTTAAAAACTGATCTTCAAGTTAAAAAAACCTTATACGTAAAAGAAGCACTCGACAAAACAAAATTGGGGCATCTTCTACAAAACGAAACTTGGAATGCTGTCTATGAAAAGTCAGATGTCAATATGGCCATGGAAGAATTTTCTTGTATATTCAAAAACTATATTGAAGAGGCAACAAGTATTAAGACCATCTACTGTAAACAAAATAAAAAATCGTGGATAACTCCTGAACTGATAGAGGATATGAAGATACGAGACAAACTTTACAAGATATGGAAGAGGAACAAGTGTAATGTGATAAACGAAAAACTGTACAAAGACTTTAGAAATGAGTTAGATATTAAGATAAAAAATATTAAGCTCTTCTTTCAAAGGCGTAAAGTTAATAATGCTCATGGGGACCAACATAAATTGTGAAGATCAATAACTGATATGATAGCAACAAATGGGACCAGTAAACGACAAATGCAGTCAATAAAAACTGAAAATGGGTCAATTATACATGACAAAGTAGAAATTGCGAACTCTTTCAATAGTTTTTTTTCCCAAGTAGGAACTAACTTAGTCAGTAACATAAAAAACCGGACAGAATTCAAATCACAATTTCAAAGAATAGAGTCTTCCATAGTCTTGTTTGAGACCACTACATTTGAAATTCAAAATCGTATAAAAAATCTTAAATCTCATAAATCTTCAGGATTTGATAACGTTACATCTGATCTACTTAAAATTTGTTCAAAATACATAGTTTCGTCTTTAAGTTATATAATAAATCTCTCATTCAGTAATGGAGTCTGTCCAAAGTATTTTAAACATGCAGTTGTTGTTCCTATTTACAAAACCGGTGATCCATTAGAAATAACCAATTATAGACCGATATCTTTATTACCAGCATTTCCAAAAATCTTTGAGGCCTGCTTAAAAGACAGAATAGTAAAATATTTTCATAAAATTGGCGGACTTCATAAAAATCAATTTGGCTTTTGTGAAGGTAAATCTACTGAAGATGCCATAGCTACACTGACAGAAGAAATATCTCTAGCATTAGAAAAAAAATGAGCGAAGCTTGGCTATTTTCATAGATTTAGCCAAAGCATTTGATACCCTGGATCATAAAATATTATTACAGAAATTAGAACGATATGGATTTATGGGTCAGGTCTTGGACCTTATGAGCAGTTATTTGACAGATAGAACACAGAGCGTAAGAATATTTAATGCAAATAGTGACACGGAGGAAATTATGCACGGTGTAGCACAAGGGTCAATACTGGGTCCCTTATTATTTATTATATATCTAAACGATTTATTTGAACTCCAACTACAAAGCAAAATTTTGGCTTTTGCAGATGAAACTGTGTTGATAGTCAAACAGAAATTATGGTCAGATACAATAAAATCTGCAGAATATGACTTTCAAATTGTACAAACTGTTTGACTGTCAATACCTCCAAAACGGTTTTTGTTCCTTTTGGATGCTACATAGACAGCATACGGAATAATTGAAATATTCATTACGAACGTGTTGCATGTTCACAAACAGTTAATTGTAATTGCCTAAAACTGCGTAGGGAAAGTCCTACCAAATACTTGGGTGTGGAAATAGACTCACATTTGAAATGAGACTATCACATTACACATATGGCTAAAAAACTTAACTATGTACTTTTTGTCCTTACTAGACTAAAACCGATACTAGTTATATCTGATCTGAGGATGGTTTATCATGCGTTGTTTTCATCCATTCTATTCTATGGCATTGTTGGCTGGCATTGCAGCCTGTAATGTGCATGTCGATAGAGTGCAAAAAATGCAAAAGAAAGCTCTTAAATTAATATTTAAGAAAAGGCAGAGATATCCCTCAGATCAGCTATTTAGCGAAACAAAAATGATGGATATTAAACAGAAGTACGCGGAAGCTGCATTAAGCTATTGTTTAAAAAACAATAAAATTCGTCTGGTAGATCATGTTAAAAACACTCGTCAGAAACAACAAGGAATTGCAGTGATTCCACACAGAACAAAAAGTAAGTAAGTAAGTAATTTTATTTATGGCTCGTGCTGATGCTACGTAGCCAATCAAATAGAATACAAGTAAGATAACAAGTTATAATAATAATAATAATAATAGTTTATTTATAAATAAATAATTCCCTTATTGCAAACCACATACCTACAATAGGCAATCGAGATGCCCGTGGGTGGAATGAGGTTGCAGGATTAATATAATAATAAAATGAAATATATAACATACAAACATAAAATATAAAAAGTATAAATATAAAAATAAGAATTTGAAAAATAACATAAAAATAAAAATAAAATAGATAAGTGAAGCAAGTATAAGATAACATTGAGGAGTTGAAGGGGAATAACAATAACGATAAATATATATATATATCTATACAATAACCAACAGTACATAGTTAGCGCGTGAATAAAACTAAAAATTGTAGATAAGTAAAAAAAAAATATTTGTAGAGTAATTGTAAATAATTGATCATTAGACATTAGAATTTGGAAATAAAATAACTTGAAGTCTTGATCATTTGAAGGCCAATAATTGAAGCTTCTTAAGATCCTCGTTTGTTACACTCAGCATCCAATTTTTAAGTAGTAATACTTTCCTAATATTGAGTCCGTCTTGCATTGTCTTTAAATTTTGTGGCATTGCGTTGTATAGTTTTGTTCCTACGTACTCATAGCAACGTCTACCAGCCTCTTTTTTCCTAATAGGAACTTCCAAATTGTTTAGGATTCTTGCTCGTGTACAACGATCATGTTTTAATACTGGAGTGGTTCTGGATCTTATCAAGAATATTAAAGATTTTAAGAAGTAAGTTCTCCGAATATTAAGAAGATTCAGTTCGCTGTGAAGAAGTTCCGTAGGGTACAGTCTTGGCTTGAAGAATAAGGCTTTCAAAGCCTTGTTCATAATTGATTTGAGGGGAGTTATAATACTTTCTTGAACGGCACCCCAAGCTATTATGCCATAATTCATTATTGATAAAAATAGTGCATGGAAGACAGTCATCTTATGCGTGCAGTTCAATATTTGACCTAGTCTTCTAAGGATGAAAGGCAAATGCCTAAGTTTCTTGGTAGTTGTCAAAATATGAGTTCCCCACTTCAGGTTTGAATCAAATGTGACCCCTAAATATTTGTATAACGTGACAACTTCTATATTCAAATCATGATTCTTCTGCTTATTATGGCTTGGATTTTTAACTTTTATATATGGGTCGTGAGGGATGCTATTCGTCTGGCACCCAAAATACATGGCCATTGTTTTTTCTATATTTAGAGTCAACGAGTTATCACGAAACCAGGTTAGATATTTCGGAAACTCCCTATACACCAATGATGTTAGAGCTTTCCACGTATCAGCCTGAAAAGTAATTTCTGCCCAGTGCTCTGAATGTCAACGTGAAGAAATTCAAAAAAGCGCGGGTAAACAGCGGGAGTAACTATGACTCTCTTAAGGCCTCTGAACGACCGATCTGCCTGTTGATCGGTCGAAGAAGAATATTATAAAGCGGTGTGATCATGGCATATGCTGTGGTCATACCGCTTTTGCTCGTTAAGCGGAATTTCAGAGTATCGTGCCACCCATATGGGGTGGTACTAAAGCAATGCGCGAGCAGGCGCGCAAGTTTTCTTTTTGTGCCTCCCACAAAGCAATGCGCGAGGATCTTTTACAAATTTTTTTCTGCATCTCAGCCAAAGCAATGCGTGAGGAAATTTAACATCGAAAATAGCAGCGGGACCCAAGATCTATACCCGCAGGCGCGGGAAGAAAGCCAGCCAGGGGACCCCCCCGACATCGGGCCCCAAAAGGCAAATAGAAGACCATCGGGCGACCAATGCGCGAGAAACTTTAACTTTTTTTTCTTGCGCGTTGCCAGACAAAACAAAAATCCTGCGCCAAATAAGACCAAGCTATAAAATTCTCGCGCAGCTGAGGCATGTAAGTAACACCAAAGACCGAAAAACAACCGGAAAAGATTAGCAGAAGTAAAAGATCCTCTTAACAACGGCGCAATAAAGTGTGAGAAGGGTTAATTGGGAGAAAAACCGGGGCACCCCACATATGGGAACCGTGAAGGGAAACGGATTACCCGGGAAATAAACCGAAAAAACCCCTCGCACCGAAAACGAACATCTTGGCTAAAGGGAGGCCGAAGGAAACAAAACCATCATGAAGACGCTCTGAAATATCCGCAAAAACCAACAACGCCGCAGAATCGTGTCGAGGAAAAGACAAAATACGAGGAAGGGCTAACGAGCAAGGCAAATACCGTCAATAGAGCATAGTTACTAAGGGACTAGTGAAGCGAAAACAAAGCCTAGCCTAGTCAAGTCCACATCGTCGACCTTCTCGAGGTCCCGCTGTTATAATAAGATCTATTAACAAACGACGAGTGGGCGCCCCGATTACCACCTAGGGGTTTCGAGGAACCGGGAGTGCAAGTCTCCGTGCTACCGGACGAATAAGGTAGGGAGATGTAATAATAAGTAACCAACAACGCAAAAATTGGAAAGGTTACATAAGGCAGTCAAAGGGTTAGTTCCCCTTGGACTGCAAATAAAAACACAGGCTATGGAACTACGTCAAAGGAATGCCCCGGATGCCACAGAAGGCGGTCTCCCTTCTGCGGAAATTAGGCTCGAGACCATTTATAACGAACCCACACACCCCCGGCCAACGATTTTACAGGTCCCCTTTACGGCAAGAAGCTGCTCACTGATACATATGAAAAACTCTGGAGCGTTCCAACCAGTCAAGTTAATGTTACGTCGGCCCCGAACAGAGTCGGACCCTGCCAGACTCTGGTAAAAATAACGACGGATGAGATAAGAAGTAGACTAGCAAGAATGAAAGAAAAGACGGCTCCAGGACCGGACGGAATTAAGAAATTTAACATAAATAAACGCTCCACCCGCCGGAGCCTGGCACTAGTATTTAACATCATTCTAGTGGCAGGAAAGCAGCCGTCGAGCTGGAGAAACAATCGGACAGTCTTGATACCAAAGGCCGGTCAAGACTTGTCCCAGTTGAGCAACTTCAGGCCGGTGACAATAGGATCACTGCTTGAAAGGCTCTTCTGGGGTATAATAGATACCCGATTGAGGAGCGTTGTCTCGATTAACGGCCGGCAGAAAGGCTTCGTACCAGAAGCCGGGTGTTTTAATAATATAAGGATATATAACGAAATCCTTCGAGACAGCAAGGTGTCGAACGGACTAGCAGTGGCACAGCTAGACGTCAAAAAGGCTTTTGACACCGTACCACATCCCGCAATCAGGTCGAGATTGCAAAACAAAAACGTCCACAAGGACATGATAGATTTAATCATGGACTCATACGAGGCGATGACTACAACAATCGCCTCGAAGGACGGGGATGTGGAGCTCCTAATAAAGCGTGGGGTCAAGCAGGGTGACCCGTTATCGCCACTTATTTTTAACCTGGTGATGGAACCGCTATTAGAGGCTTTGGAGCAGTCACCAGGTTATGAAATTAACAACGAAAATATATCGTCTCTAGTATTCGCAGACGATATAATATTAGTGGCGACAAACGGCCAGCGACTCTCGGGTCTCTTAAGAGAGACCGAGCAGTATCTCGGGCAGCTGAAGATGGAAATAAGTATTGGCAAGTGCAGCTGCTTCGAGATAGTTAGAGGGTCCAAAACGTGGTGGCTAAAGGACCCCCTATTAAAAGCAAGGAGTGGCGAAAAAATTCCTTACGAAGGCCCATGGGCAACTACGAAGTATCTGGGAATGCAAATAAGCCCCTGGGAGGGGGTCACGATAAAATCAGTGGAAAGCGAACTATTTAAAGACTTTTTATTAAAAGACTAAGAAAGCTTCCACTGAAGCCGCCACAAAAGCTGGAACTTATGGTTAATAATATTCTGCCACACTATATGTTCCAGCTAAGTCTAGGGGCCCGTCGGTTCTCAGTCTAAGGAAGTTGATATGAGACTGAGAGCCGAAATAAAGGACATGTTGCACTTGCCCCCCTCGATCGCGTCAGGGTTGCTGTACAGCAGGAAGCGAGACGGGGGTCTAGCGATACCCCAGTTGGAGTCCCTAGTTTGCAATAGTGAACTAAGAGCTCTCTTGAAATTCAGGGACTCCAACGATAGAATTATGAGAGAGATCATACGTCTTAATGCCGTTCAAAAGCGAGCAACCTTGCTAGCGAAAAAGAGAGGGTTACAGTGGCCCGAGATTACTGGGCAACAAATCGAAGCGGCCAAAAAGCTCTAAAAAAATAAATGGATTAACGAATGGAGCAATTTGGTCGCCCGATTCGATCACGCTTCTCCAGCTCAGAGCTAATTGCGGGGCCGACAAGGTGTCGCTCGCCCGTGGTAAAGCCACCCTGGATGTCAAATGCCGTCAGTGCAAAGACAAAACCGAGACGCTGGGGCATATATTGGGTCAGTGTCTCGGTACCAAGGGTGGCAGAATCAGAAGGCACGATGAAATAGTAAGTTACGTGCAAAACCACGCAGCGACCGGAGATCCCTCGGTCTTGGTGACGAGGGAACCGGAGTTGCGAACCCCGGACGGACAGGTGCGGAAGCCGGATCTGGTAATAAGAAGCCAGAATTCCGGCATCCTCGTGGTAGATGTAACAGTTCGCCACGAGGACGGCACTTGTCTGGAAGGGGCTCACAAAGAAAAGATCGAAAAGTACTCCGGATTACTCCCCATGTTGAGGGAGATATACAGGGTCATCGAAAAGTATCGGACCCCCCTAATATCTTCAGTTAGAATGCACTTAGGAGAAAATGTCCAATAGCAAAGTTGTATGGTTTCAAGCGGGGAGTAAGATGATGACCTTGACTTTGACCTTGACCATGTCCTTCAAGGTCATTTCAAGGTCAATCTTATTTTTTTAAATAGAACCCCCTACATTTTATTGCATATTCTTATAGCTTATCTCGAGAGCTTTCCAAAACACTATAATAAAATATTTTTTTATTAAGTACTTTTTGAGTTATAAAGGTTTTAAGTTAACAATTTGTTAAGTGGTGTGCGAGTCCGACCAGTTAAGGCAAGAGTGGTGTGCGATGAGTATAAAGACTGTTAGTTTTTGGAATACGAGCCATCGGAAGAAGAAGGGCAGTACAAGTGCGATTCGATCCAAAAATGTGGAACCATTACAACTGCGTCCTTCAGGGAGTAGCTCGCACAATTTATTGGTTGTAGACTTTTTTTGTTTGTGGAGATTTTGGTGTATAGATTTAGGTGTGGAGATTTCGGCGTGGACATTTTTGGGTGGTACCATTGTCGCATTCAGCGAACGAAAGTGTTGAGTAACACTTTCTTCCGATTGGTTCCTCAGGTCAGTTTTCGTAACATGCTGGACCAATTACAGCCAACAGGTGCCGTGACCGATCCATTTTAGAGCATCATGTCATCTCGCCGCTTCAAGGTATTTCGCGATTCATGTCAATCTGTTCTCTGCAAACTCAATCGAAGTTTTAGTCCGGAATTAATCCAAACGTGAGTATAAGGATTTGATGTATTAGAATATATGTACTATGTGATTCAATACACACTTTAATGTGTAAAATATATTTTCTTTGTGCACAGTGTGTACTTTGTCCATAACATCGGTAATAAGAGAAATTATACAAATTACTCTATAATCGACATTACAATAATAATAATATATTTAGTTGAAACATATATTATTATTTATTATTTCTGAGACCTTAAAACTATTCTACCTACTTAAATAAATGGATTATTTCCTTTCGATAAAATTATTTTATGCTATTCACTTACGTAAACTTTGTTCGAGTCAATAAAAATTGTTGGTGTGTTCGTTTTCTTTCTAATTTATGTTATTTAATGTTTTTATATTCTATATACTTGTATAAATAGTTGTGACGTAGTCACAAGAGGTAGTATAAATAAAAAAAAGACGGGGATTATTTAAAACAGTAATAAAGAATTAAACCAAAATAATAATAAGCTTGGAAAATTAAATATTAAGCCGTATCAGAAATACAATTTAAATTTGCGACAATGAGAGGAAGGGAGAGCGAGCGCGTCAGCGACTATACGGTAGGGAGAGAGAGAGGTCCGACCGATTATTGGAACACAGTTCGGCGATAAACAAAGCGCCGAAATGTTTACATCGTCGGCCGTCGACTTCTGAATGCGTAAGAGATAGAGAGAAAGGTGTATGCATGCAATGTAGTAGAAAGAGACACCGCGAAGACAACAAAGCAAGCGAGGTAGTATGCGATAGGACTATTAGAGCAACAAAGATAGTACTATCGCATACTACGAATATGGCAAAGAGACATGTACAAATTTGAAAATTTGAAATTTGGGGCGGATACTGAGGAAAGTGGGGACAATTTAGCGAGGACGAACTCTGGACGGTCCTGGACGAACTCTGGACCGGCCTGGACGTACTCCGGACGAGCTCTGTACCGAGATGGACGAACTCTGGACCGTCCTGGACGAACTGTGGACCTGCCTGGACGTGCTCGGATGAGCTTTGGACCGAGCTGGACGAACTCTGAGAATCCATCAGGACATTCAGACGAATTTAAATGGAATAATATAAAAAATTATGATATTGAGACTAAACCGTAGGTCTGGACGAAGTATTGAATTTGGTCAGTTCCCGGCAAAAAATTACCCATATAGTTTTTCATCAAATGTCGACGTTTCAGACATAACGAACCCAAAACAACAATAAACTAGTGTTGGCTAGGTGCTTCGCTCGCTCAGAAACTTCGACCCTTCAACCCTCTCATCTTCTTTGCCACCTAAGTTACATAGGGAATGTTCTCATAAGAGCCACTCTTTCTTCCAGTTTATATTACATTGGAAAATGTTCGCGTAAGCGCAAATCTTCCCTCAAAAAACTACAATGCGAAATCGTTGTAGACTACAACTAATAGTTCATTATGTGCCAATAGCGCAATTGTCGATCTTCGATGATTGTGAAGTTTGTCGCCTGAGCGAAGTGAGGGTAACAAGCACACTCGTCGGAGATCGATATTTCGCCCGTGACCATTAATGTATTTTCTTCACCCGTGTCCGTAAAGTGCGCTATCGCGCACTTTTCGTCACTTGTGAAGAAAAGCAATGTTCGCTCCTCGGCCGTAAAATCGGACGACTTCGTACTCCAGCCGTCCGATGTTACTTTACGGCCATGGACCGAAAACTACCATTATTGATCCGATTGTCGTATATCAACTCGATAATTCGCAGCCGAAGGTTTCGTCCTAGGCCGAGAAATCGAGTTTTGCGGCCGGAAGGTCAAAAAAGTTGCTAAACGATCGAGTATTAAGGAATAACAAACTCATCACAGGGTCGAAGTTTCTGAGCGAGCGAGGCACCACGTAACACTAGTTTATATTTTATTTTTGTACATTTTTTCTCCGAAATCTCAACAACAATAATAGTTGCCTTTCTCTATTTACTGTCCTTTTGCACTAAAGACAAAACAGAAATATAAAAATATGCCTTTGACTTGTGCAAAAAAAAAATAATGAACTTTAGAGTCTAATATACATGCAACTGTTATATCCTAACGATAATGCATCAATATAAAACAGGCCAAATTTATTTTATTTATATTCAGACAAAATGTGGACATAACCGATCGTAACCATATAGATATTTCCAGCGCGTAACAAGCTGTAAGAAATTTTATTATTTCACGCACATACTTTTTGCGCAAACAAAATTGCATTTCTAGAATGAGAACATTGAATCGAGGGCTATGAATGTTTCAACGGCACCTGGTGGTTACTATTACAATAACGGGAGCGATTTTTTTATAATAAAACCTGCAAGTACATTTCTGGGCTTCCACAATAATTATAAACCATTCGAAATTTTATGGATTTAGAATAATTGACAATTTCTCACAAAATACTTCCAGAAGAGCAGAAGCAATTACCCACTGTACAGCAAGTGTGCAGACGGATTTAAAACATTCACGTCAGTGCTTCATTCGAAATAATGAAGAATATGCATTACAATTTATATGTAGAAGTATAAAAAGGAATTCAAGAACAATTCTTGTACTAGGATTTATAAGCGTTTATGAAGATTGATGATGAGAATTATTCATAAAGTTCAACAAATATGAAAAAATTCGATATTTATTTTTATGGACTCCATATTTACTATGCAAGTGTATAAGAAAACTAAATTAATATACCCATTGTGAAATGGCTGTTAATGAGTATCTTTCTATTTGAGACTAAGGAAATTGCCAACTTTGTCTCATACCTGGGGTTCCACTCGATGCTCGAAGAGCAATTGAGCATCCTTGCCAAAGGAGGCTCTCAAACTTACCCCATCATTAAACAATACAATAGTGCAAAATACTACCAAAACAACATTAGCATAGTAAAATAATATTTTCTTTTGTTCAAAAAATATTCCAAGTATCGTGAAAAATGCAAAATTTTACGAATTTAATCATTTTTTTGCAAAGATGAAACGTAGTAAATAAAAAAATGATTCATTTATGTGAGAAAAAAAAGCACAGATAATTGTTAACAAGTACAAACGAATTAAATTAATGGATATTAACAATCAACAATTTGAAGAGTGCTTCGAGGAATGTGATGAAGTAAGTGATGAAAACCACGACGAACGTACCAGACAACCGAAAGTCGACTGTGAAAGTACCCTATATGAATATCCTGATAATAGTCGACTTTGTCAGCTGCAAGTCCACTGTTGGCTATAAAGTTACTGTAATGGTGACTTTAAGCCGACTTTTGGTTCTCTAGGTAATTATAAGTGACGTTGTATGACTGACAGTGAAATAAAAAAAACACAACAAAATGACAAACCCATTCATGAGAAAGAGAAGTACAGACTAATGATAATGAATATGAAAGACTGGAGAACAATAGTAGAATATTTGAAGAACTCTTTCTGTAGTGTAACTTAATAATTGATAAACACAATGATAACAGTGGATAGTTTAAGACATTAAGTGATGACAATAATAATGCTCAGTAATACACGATGATAACAGTAGCGACTTGTGACAATAAAATTTGTCACCGTTTACAAAATATTATTAGATTCCCAGTGTTACGGTCACTATAAGAAATGTAAATTAAAAGTCGTAAACATAAATATGCGCGACTGTATCAAACATACGCATAGCATTCAAATAATAACAAAGCATATAAGGCCATCAAAAAGCATTATACTATTGGGAAAACTTTTCAAAATATACCCCAGCCTGACAAGGACGCTGTTGAAAATTGCGCTTCGCACTAGACCGTCACTTATAAAGGACTAGTTCCATATTAAAGCATGCAACGAAATCATGTTTTATATAACTTTTATTGTTCTTTTGGATAAATAAAAAGATAAGATTTTTTATGTTTAGCAAAAAAGTTACGAGCGTAACAAAAATTACATTACTTCCTTAACCCTTTAATGCATAAATATTCAAAATTTCTTCATGAAGTTTGACACTATATTTTTAAATTTACACTCTACGAAACAAATTTGTCACCAGTCATTGCTTATTGCACAAGATCGGCACTTTCCAATGTCAATATTTTTCAAGTTTTGAAATACAAAAATTATACACCTTTTTTAATCAAAATAGCACCCAATTTTTTGTATTTACATTTAATTTGTCGAATTTTATTCTGGGTAATGACGTTAGTATCTCTCTAAAAGTAAAAAATATGGTGTCAAAAATGAATTTGCCACCAGATATGACTATTTTGGGAAGTAACAATTAAAAATGGCGAATATTACACATAATTGCGATAAAGGTATATTTTTATCCGTAATATCCTATCCCTATGTTCAAAATAGTAAAGTTCAATGGATTTTTATGAAATTGTATTGAATGGTTTTATTAAATTGCTGATCACGAATTTCGTTTTTAAATATTCAAAACAATGAATTCCTCGTGGTTATCAGCGATTTTAAAAATTCATATATGATTAGTTTCAAGCGAATCCGATCAACTTTAAACGTTTAGTTCGGCATTTTCCAACGGCCATTGTTTATTTCTAATGACTAACGTTTGGCTTCCAAGGTTCACAATAATTTATCAAGTTTTGCAAATTTTAAGATATGGGTAGGATATTACGAATAAAAATTAACTTTTATCGTTATTTTGTGTGCGCCATTTTGAATGTTTGCTTTCATAAATGTGCCTACCTAATAGTAAATTCATTTTTGACAAGATGTGTAAAAATAAATTAAATAAAATTTAAAATAAAATAACAAATTTCATGCTTTTTTTTTAACATGTATAACTTTAGTATTTTGTAATTTTGATATACACCTTTGGAAATCGCGATTCTTGAACAATAAGAAACGAGTAGTGTCAATTTTTTCTCGTAGAATGTAAAATGTATTTTGTACATTTTGTACATTTATTTGGGCGTTGAAGGGTTAACTTTTGACCTAAACAATAACAAATTATTTTCAAATCTCTCTATTCTCATTTTAGAACATTTTACTGTTATGTTGTTTTTCAACTTATTGTTAGTAGTGTTTGATATCTTCTTACGTTGCAATTTTTAAGTTTTACAAAATTTTGAAAAATTACAAAATGGCGACAGTTATTTAAAAAAACAAAGAAACTTTTTCAAAAACGACATTTTAAAAAATTCCTTTTTAATATGAAGACAAAACAGAATAAAAGTTTTAAATAGCAAAAATGCATAAAAGTTTTTTTCTACGAATGTGTTATTTATTCTTTTTATCTTCACATTTCTACCAAAAAAAGACTTGATCTTTGAAAAAGCAGTATATACTTGAACATTATCTTATTTTAAAATATACTCGATTAGTTTTATCTGTATTGTATTTTATATTGTCTATACTTGTACAAGTTTTTAATAGCTCTGCCCAACTACTATGATAATGATATTTTTTCCGTATACACCATTATTCCGAACAACCAATTATTAATTAAATTATATATAATAATTCCTTGCTTCTGACCAACTACTTAGTGTTAATTAT
This sequence comes from Trichopria drosophilae, assembly GCA_030407085.1. Lineage (NCBI taxonomy): Eukaryota > Metazoa > Arthropoda > Insecta > Hymenoptera > Diapriidae > Trichopria > Trichopria drosophilae. The sequence goes on along the minus strand of CM059585.1, from coordinate 115,308,234 downwards.
GAATGTTGTCACTACATGATCATTGTAATATTTTTCTCACATACAAGGTATTCTTCGAAATATATATATATACCCTAATTAATTAAGGATTAAACGAACTTACGTGTGAAGTTCAATCCTAATTATATGAGTGGCTTGTTCGAAGATATTTACTTGTAGTACCGCGACCAGTCGCCAGGTGACGCCACATTTCAGAGACAAAAAAGAACCCTCCTAGTTGGGGTTCTCTATTCGTTCCCACGTTTAGTTCATCTCATTTTAGTTTAGAGCTTAGTTTGTTTACCTTTGGGATGGGTTTCTTATTTTATTGTAAAATCGACTGTATTTCTGGAAGAATGTAATATCTTCGAACAAGCCACTCATATAATTAGGATTGAACTTCACACGTAAGTTCGTTTAATCCTTAATTATATTTCGTATGGCTTGTTCGAAGATATTTACTTGTAGATGTTTAGAGTTCAATATTGACTTGACTCAAAGAATTTATTTATTTTAAATATACATCTTGAACCTAATTGCTGTTCATTAATTTAAACCTTGTAATCTTGAATGAAATATAAATATACATAAACATTTTCTAACGATCGATGTGAGTATGACTATAATCTTAATTTATATAATAACATACTTCATTAAATTCTCTAAGGATGTAACAATCTGTAGCTCCTTTTCTTCTTATTTCGATCAGTCATTTGTGAGTCACCTCTCTAGAGTGTTAAATTATTTATTAATTATAGATTCTGCGAAACTTCTTGTAGTATTTATCGGTCTATTATAATACTTTGCGAATGTCGATGATCTTTCTGACCATCCTGCTGCATTCTTAATCAGTCTTATGTCGATTCCTTTGATTAATGCTTTGGTTGTTGAGGCGTGTCTCGTGCTATGAGCTGTGAACTCATCATCGATACCAGCTTCTTTCAACCCTGATTTCAACCATCTACTGATTGTCTGTGTACTCACTTGTTTGTGGGGACCTTTGAACGAAATAAACAATTGTTTGATGTTACCTCTGATTTGTTTTGTTTCTTCAATGTAGTGAAGTAAAGTCCTTGCCACGCACAGCGCTTCATTATGAAAGAAGGGAAGGTACGAATATGGCTGATATGCTCCTGGCTTCGAAGTTTTGATGAGTTCACTTATTTTAATCTCCACCCCTTCTTTGCGTATCTTAATATTATCCATATTTATCAACCGCAGGGATTGAACACGGAATGCTGTTGCCAGTGCTAGTAACATGCATAGCTTTAGGGTTAATCTTCTTAAATCTAGGGACGGCAGTGGATTCCAGCTCTCCAACATCTGCAGAACTACATCGACATTCCACGTGGAATGATATTTTGGCATCGTTGGACGTAGTCTAAATACACCCTTGAAGAATCGGTGTAAAATCGCACTGTCTGCCCTCTCGCAGTTATTGATTAGAGCTATTGCTGCTCTCATGGTGTTTAGTGTGCCATAAGCTGCGCCTTCGCCAAATTTCTTAGTTAGGCAACCTAAGATAACTTGCTCCTTAGCGTAAAATGGATCTTCGAATTTCTCGGAACAGAATTTCCACCAGTACTTCATAGAGGAATCATATTGCTTTACCGTACTGTCTGCTATTGATGATATGATAACCTCTATGGTGTCACTCGATACTTCCTTTTGTTTGTATGATTCCCTGATAGCGTTCCTGCAACCAGGGTAAGGACCGAGGCCAGTGCATGAATTTGATTCCTGTATGGTGAAACCAGTAAGTCATTAGATGGGTAGAATATGATAGGCTTCTTGACAAGTAGCCTCTGGAATTCAATAAACCATGCCTGCATTGTCCAGAGGAGAACTACCAGAATGCCTGTTGAACCTTCGTCTTTTATTTTCTTTAAAATTCTGGGAATAAGAGCAAATGGAGGAAATGCATACCACTGCCAAGTTTTCCAGTGTATTGTAAATGCATTAATGGCATATGCCTCTGGATCTCTTTCCCAAGAGCAGTAAGGCTTGCATTTCCTGTTTATTCTACTAGCAAACAGGTCAATTTGAGGGTTTCCAAACTCTTTACATATTTCCTGAAAGGCGTACTCTGACAGTTCCCACTCCGTATCTAAATTTGATAATCTAGAGCCTTCGTCAGCTGGGTTTTCTTTAGAGGCCACGTATTCTGCGAACACCCAGATCTCCTTGTTAATGCACCATTCCCAAAGTTGTTTGGTAATCGTACGTAGGAATGGATATTTCGTACCTCCCATCTTGTTAATGTAGGCTAATGCTGTTAAATTGTCGATACGCAATAAGATCTGTTTGTTCGAGATGTCGTTGGCAAAGCATTTTAAGCCTAAAAAGGCTGCCTTAATTTCGAGATAATTAATGTGCATGAGTCTCTCCGATACATTCCACAAACCCTTCGTCTTTTCATTTCCGCATATGGCTCCCCAGCCTGATCTAGATGCATCGGAGAAAATCTCTAGATCGAAACAACTAGATCTGATCTTATTCTTTGCTGTCGCTATGCTTGCCAACCACCATCTGATTTCCTCTAAGGCACCCGCTGACAAGGCTATTCTTTGGGATAGATCGTATTTATATTTTAATGTCATTTCTGTTTTTAATTTCTCTAACTCTTTGTAGTAAAGCCAACCATATGCTATGGCGGGGCATGCTGCTACTAGTATACCTACACACTTAGCTAATGTTTTAATTTTAATTTCTTTCGAAAGCAGTAAAATTGTTAACATCTTTTTGATTGCCAATCGCTTTTCCAAAGGCAGTTCTAACATAAGATCGGATGAATTAATCATGAAACCTAAAAACTTGCATGATTTACTAGGAGTTATATTAGATTTATCCCAGTTTATTTGTAAGCCTAAAGAGGTTAACAATTGCACTGTTGTTTGAACATTCTCCAAACACTCCTCTCTGGTGCTACCGAAAAGCAGAAAGTCGTCCAAGTAGACTACCAATTTAACATTTTGCACATGTCTTAACCAGTGTACAACCGGTTTCATTACTTTCGTGAAAATGTAAGGTGCTGTTGTCAACCCGAAGGGTAGGACATTAAATTGGTATAATCGATTATTGTAAATAAATTTGAGGAATTTCTTATGACTTTCAGCTACCGGAATGGACCAGAAGGCGTCCTTTAGGTCTAATCGGCACATGAATTCATCCTTGTTTAGGATGTTAATTGCAACTCTAATGTTCTCGATTTTGAAATGTTCGTTATGTACGAATTGATTGAAATACTTAAGATTTAGGATGAATCTATGCGAGCCATCCTGTTTCGCAATCAGAAAATATGAGGACAAGAATTGTCCTTCTTCGAACTCACACTCTTCGATGACATTAGTGTTCAATAATTTCTCTATGGACTGATCTAGCTCTAAGCATTTTTTGCTCTCTCTAGTTATCGAAACCGGTCTAGCTAATTCAAGCCCTATTTCATCTACATCTATAACGTACCCTTTGAGTATTTTCAAAATGTGATTATCTCTGGTTATCGTTTTCCATTGTTTAAGGAAGTACTTTAAGCCTCCTGGGACATTTACCTTTCTTAGCGTGGGCGTTTCCTCTGCTGAGGTTGCGTCTGCTCGTAGTGTCTCTTTGAGGGATATGACTTGTAACTGCTCTGGCCGTACTTGGAGGTCTTGTAATTCCTTGGTCTGTAGCCCTGCCGACCCACCTCCTTCTTGGCGGTAGGGCTCCTCCAGTTTAAACCCTTCGATCTGAAGGGAGTTTTAGAAGTACTAGGCCCTGCGCCCATGTCCTTTGAGGCCTTTTCTATTGCTTTGGAATTCTCAATGAGCACTTTCAAGTTGTCCCCGAAGAGCCACTCTGTAGGTTCGGCGTTCCTCAGGATCTTTTGAATTTTTTCCTCGTATCGTCCTAGGAGGAAAGATTTTCTCGCTTGGGTTAGGGACCCGAATAAATCCGAGAGTAATTTGACCGAATTTGATAGATTTATTAAAATCGTATCACGTTCAAGTGGAACTTCAATGTCGTTTAGAATGAGATCCAGAACAATTGCTACGCCGGAGAGGGCTGCACCTGCCATATCCTGGTATTCTCGGAAGTGGTTGTCTTTTGCCAATTTTCGGGGATGAATATCTGTAGCTATCTCTTCATTTAAGGCTGGTGCTATTAGGTTTAGCTGGCCTTTACGAGGAATCGATGCCAACAGCTTTTCTTTATCCTTTTTGGCATTCAGACCAGCCTTCATCCACCCCTTTATTCGGGACATTATGTTTTGGCGAAGTATCAAATCTTCCGGTGTCTGGTCAACGGGATTTGCCCCTAAAAAGGTATTAATTTCATCCTCGCTTCCCACGTCAGAATATTCTTGAGAGTCTGATACATTCTCCTTTTCTTCCGTCCCCATGCAATTTTTGATATCTGGAATGAAAGGAAAGTACTATAGAAATTCCTTCAAAGATTCGAGCCATGTTCTCAACTAAATTGTTGAGAATCGACTATGGTTATAAAGCGTGGCCCTAACTCTCGGTTAGGACTCGGCTTGGTTGGTTCGATTGAACCTGGTTCACAAAATTGTCTATAGTTAAGTGGTAGCCGCTCTAAGACGCTACTCTCTTATAAGAAAGAAAAAAAAAAATTTTTTTGTCGTCTACCTGTAACAAAGATGAAATAAGGGAATTATTGGGATATTTACCTTCATATTGTAGCTCGCTCTCGTCGAACCCGTCCATCTCTGCTAAAACGGCATTCATTTCGAGTACTAGCTCTCTCAAACGAGCTTCTTTTTGCCTCTTAATTTCCTCCATTGTCTCTTACTACGTGCGTCAGCCACGGCGCCAAGAAACGTAATGAGATGAACTGAACGTGGGAACGAATAGAGAACCCCAACTAGGAGGATTCTTTTTTGTCTCTGAAATGTGGCGTCACCTGGCGACTGGTCGCGGTACTACAAGTAAATATCTTCGAACAAGCCATACGAAATATAATTTCATTATTATGAGCGGTGATAAACATTTCTCGTTCTCTACCCTTTGTTTATGTTTACATTTTGAAATGTCGTTATCCACAGCGCTCGGAATAAAAATATTATTCTAGTGAACCATTTATAATGCTGCTCAATGTATTATTTTTTCTATTAACGTCGGGCCAACAATTTTTTCAAAATGTTACTACTATGTAACAATTATTATTTTAACTATATAAGCAAGTTTATTAGCATAATTTATTCAAATATTATGAATGAGTTAATTTTTTACTCTGCTTTGGATACGTGATATTCGGATGGAAAATTTATTTCTTATTTCATTACTTTAAAGTATATATGTATAGATAATAACATAAACAAGTGAATAAAATCGTTATATACGGTCAATGAACTAATTAAAGGATTAAATATATAAAATTTCAAAAATAATCTTACGTTTCGGCTGTGAAGCTTTACAGCCCTTTTCAAAAAACAAGTTTTTACAAAAAATCCATAGGGAGGGCACAAAAAAAAATATATAAAAAAGGTAGGGGGGAAAAAATAAAAAGGGTAAATAGATTATTGTCAAAAAATTAAGAAACAATATTTTTGACAATATCTATAGACATACGAGTGGTATAATGCCAAGGCATATGACGTATCACAGACACAATGTTAAAGCAGGAAGGAAAAAAGAAGATATGACCTCTATTTTATAAATCTTGAATTAAATAGATCAATAATTATTTACGCTGTTGTAAATTTCAGGTAATTTAGATCAACGAATATAGATATGCGTCTATATTCGTTGTTTAGATGTTTCAAACCTGATATTAACGGTATTTTCCGTAAATTTAATAAAATAATTTTCTATTTCTTTTCTTTTATTGTTATTCTTTTCTATTGCTAAAATTTGCGTATTATCGTAATTAAAATTATGTCCAGTATTTAATCTATGTAGTGTTAATCCTGTGTATGACTCCTCTTTTTCTTCAATGTTTTTTTTGTGTTCTCTGAGCCTTGTTTCTAAACGCCGGCTTGTTTGACCTATGTATACTTTGTTACAGTGTGCGCAAGAAATTTTATGTACAACATTGCATGTTTTTAGTTTAGGTAATGTGTCTTTATAAGGTTTGATTCCACCTATATTTTTATTAATAGTTTTTTTTTTGAGCGGCGGTGGCTCAGTTGATAGAGTATCGGCTTCGTAATCAGAAAACCCTGGTTCGATCCCGGCCTCTGCAATCTGTCATCGGGACACCTCTATATTTGTTTATAAGTGTCTAATAACGCCAAAGCTCGGGTGGTTCGGATTCCACCTTCATAAACGGTAGGTCCCGTCGCGATTTAGTCCCATTTGGGTTCACAAAAGTCGACGTAAAATAATATAAAAAAAAAATAAATTAATAGGTTTTGAAACCAACCGAATATTTTCCTTTTTCATAATTGATCTTATTTTTTCTGTAACTCCATGCACATATGGAATAGATGTAGTTTTTAAAATCGTCTGTGTGTCACTCGTTTTCTTTCTATTTAAGGAATTATAAAATTCATATATTTTTTTACAAATACAATTTTCAATAATTTGAGTAGGGTAGTTGTTCTCTCTTAATGTATGTCTTACTATGTTAAGATTTTTTTCTCTGAAACGTATTTCAGACAATTTCATGGCCCTATCTATCAGTCCATAAGCAACACTAATTTTATATGATAAAGGATTATATATATATGGATGTTATATATGTATAGGCATGTTTCCATGCTGTATATTACTCAGTTTTTATTAATTTGATAAATTTTGTAAATTTTAATGAGTTAAAAATTACGATTTGCATTGGTTTAAAAGGTATGTGCATCGAAATAAAATAAAAGTAAAATACCCTTTCTTACTGTGAAGTTCGTAAAATATTGCATGGAATGAATAGGGAATTATTTATTAACTTCCCGGTCTATAAAACAATAATATTACGCCGAACAACAACACGATTACATCAGCACTACAGAGAAATAGTGAGGTGGGTCGTATATGGTGCTGGGTCGCATATGGTGCCTCTACTCTATATATAAACTGAGCTGAAATAAATAAATAGAAAAATGATTGTGTACCGTTTTCAAAGTGATATAAATCTGTGTGAATTGTTTCAAAGCGGTAAGTATTTAATGTTTTGTACCGTGTGATCATTATATTTTGTGATTTGATTTCGTTTTTAATAAATTTTATTAATCAAATCTGGGTCGAAAACGACTCTTGTGTCGGGATTAAGGGTTAATAGAAGAATAGGGTTGATATTTTTTTTCAATTCCGATTTAATTTACCCTAAAAAATGATATTATTTAACAAATTCCGTCATTTTTCGTGAGGAAACTGTTGATGCGCGTCAAAAAACTGAGAAATAAAAAAGCCGACATATCAAAAAGCCGACAAGTAAAAAACCAACATATTAAAAAGCCGACACGGTAAAAGTATTATTCTCTTTACAATATGCCGATTTTTTACTAGTCGGTTTTTTTATTTGTCGGCTTTTTGACTGTCGGTTTTTTAAGAAATAATGGGTAGATTTCGGAAATAGAACCTCTCTATATAACGCAAAATATGGAAAACGTAAGTGAATATAGCCAGTCCGTTAAATAAACCGGAATAAAATACGAGAGACAGATCGGGAAGTTATTGTTCGACTCGCTGAGGGTCACAACCGCTTTATTAATTAATACAATTATTATTAATATCAATAAATTAATTTTTATTAAAATAACTCAGAATGCAATATATTAAACTAGTGTTGGCGTGGTGCCTCGCTCGCTCAGAAACTTCGACCCAGTAGAGTCGGCTATTCCTTGATACCCGTTTGTTCACCAACAGCTTTCAATTATATTATAAAATTATATTGATATTTGGGGGTCCAATCATATTTATGTCCTAGTGGCTTCGATAGATATGTTACAACAATATAGTGTTTCTTATACGTATGAAAATTGAAAATGATTTACAACTATGACCTATGGCCTGAGTCGACGTAAAATTGAAAATGAGCATTTTCAAAACTTCGACTCCGACGACAGGCCAGCGGAAGTATTAATAAATAAAAGGTTCAAAACACTTACTTCATGCACTTGTATTGTAATAGACTAATCGTATTTTAAGCCGATGAAAAATTGCACTAGATCTTTGTTTGCATATGAAAAAATGTGGCCAACGATCCGTCGATGTCTTGAATCTTTTGCATTCAATTCCATTCCAGCACCGCGGAAACCCTCCAGAATACGTACAAGATCGAGTTGCAGGTGCTGATATTTTTCAGCGTCTTGGGTTGCGATTTCTGCATCATCCCACTGCAGGGCCTCGCAATCATTCCCGAATTGAATGTCAGCTTCTTCGGCTGCACCTCCTGCCTTCATTGTTGTAAATTAGGGGGCTAGCCCCGTAACGGAAAAGTAATGATACGGTGTTAAAATACCTCCGCCTGGTGGCAATGTGCATGGCCATACGATCAACTATGGCGGTCGCACCCATTTAAAAGGTTAAAAACAAACAAAAAACGATATCACCCTGTGGTGCCTCATCGCGAGTGAATTTTCATCTACGGGACACGTCAAGAAAATTCCCGTGTTGTTTTTTGGGACTCCAGTATAGTAAAATGGAATCACCGCGGACGGAACCTAAGAATTAAAAAAAGTGACGAACCTATACTGAATTTGTTTTTTTTTATACTATTCATAATACCACTATTGCGGAGTGTGTAGGGTGGGAAATTTAGCGAATGAAAGTGCGAGTGTGTTCGAAATTGTATTGGAACATTGTTGGCCGTAGAGTGTGAGAGATTGGTGTCATTGTTGTTGGTATAATGATTTAATTAACCACATGAATGTCAGGAAAAGAAGGAATAAATAATTGATTAAGAAATCCTGGTTAAGATTCGACCCTGCAACCATTAAACATAAAAGACGTAATCCTTACACGTTCGTGGATAACACCATTGTTCGTCACTTGTGAACTGATATTTAGGTATTTTGATTTAGAAATCGTTCAGGTTTTTGGAAATGAATTCGGAAGAGATTTTTTGTTTAACATTATAAGACGTTTTTTAATATTATAAAAACGTTTCTTTTTCTGATATTATAAAAACGCTTTTTTTATAATGTTTTAAAACATTTTATGAATGAAAGAAACAAATACGTATTTTAACATTAATGAATTATTCACATGTAAACTTTAGTTTTAGTCACAAATTAATTGGGAATATTCTTGAATAATATTATCGTTACCACACGGAGATAATGCTACAGTTGTAACGTCTATACAATAGTTGAGTCAAACATACTATGGTTGTGTCAGGTTTTAGAAATAGTTGTGTCAAAAAGTACATAACAAATATTATCTAATAAATGTTCAAATGAATATAAAATTAGAAAAAAAGTATTTCATTCAACAAATAAATAAATAAGAAGAAAGTAACACCCAATAAATGTTTTAATAACATTTAAAAAATGTTTCTAAAAATTTTCATTTCCATAACCAAAATTTTCTACCTTTTAAAGTGTTGGAATGTTTTAGCATTTTTTTGTAATTCCTGCGGCGTACTTTTAATGAGCAAGAGTCTTGCAAGACCGAGACCAAGACCAATATGATGAATTAAAAGCAAGACCAAGACCAATATCTTACGTGTAAGAACAATACCAATACCAAGATGTCCAAGTCTTGGTCGTGGTATTGTTTTTAACATCACTTTAACCCTACTGCCCCACAACTTACAGGACTACCAAAAATACATAAAACTAATATACCCATAAGACATTTAGTAAACTACACATCAGCGCCTACATATAAAATAGCAAAATGTTTGAAAAATATTATCAAAAACAATATCATAACAAAAAATAACCATAGCATAAAAAACAGCCTAGAAATTATCAACTTACTACAAAACCTCACACCACAAACACATAAAATAGCATCTTTTGATATGATAAATCTGTACACAAATATACCTTTATCAAACGCTTTAAAAATCTTAGAGAAATTATTAATCGACTCAAATAAATAAACGAATTAATAATATTATTAGACATTATATTACAACTGTTAGGAATAATTTATATATCGTGGTTGATTTTCGGAAGTGACGAAAATACACATCGATATGTATGTGTAATGTTGAAGATAGAGTAGGCCTCACGAAATGAAAGGGAACTTTTGAAAAGGACGAGAGGGGTGTAACGGCTGGACATAACCTATACAAGGTTAGGATATGATTTAGTATTCGCGGAAACGGATCGGAGTATTTTTGACGATTTCGGAAAAGCAAAAACATGATTTTGTGTAATGGAAAATACTGTGATTGAATCGAATTCAGTAAATTTTATTAATGTCCAAATGCTTGATTCAGAATTTCAGATTCCGCTAATAAATGACACAGAAAATGTACATAATATAAAAGAGGGAGATGAACTTTTGAAAAGGACGAGAGGTGTGTAACGGCCGTATGCTAATAGCGTAAGACGTATAGACCGTTAGCGGCGGAAAATCGGTAAAATAAAAAAAAAATAGACATTCGCATTAAACAAAAATTAAAGAGATACTTGGTCGCATCGCGACGGAACATTATAATTCGGGCCGTGCGCGGCGTTGTTTTTCTTTTAGTTTCTAACACAACAAAATTAGTTCAAATTCAATAACAAATTTTATACACAAAGAAATGGGCTTGCAATGGGATCACTACTTTCTTGTATTTTAGCTGAAATATACTTAAATGATTACGAAAATAAAAACATCTTAAATAACGACAATAATTTTCACAATAATATAATATTATACAAACGATACCTAGACGACACCTTAATAATATTGGACGGAACACCACGACAATTAACAACAATGAAAAATAATTTAAATAACATAAATAAATATATACAATTTACCTCCGAAACTAAAGTAGATAATAAAATTATTTTTCTAGACATCACCACAAATAAAAACAACACATATGAATTTAATATATATCGTCCACACATCCATATAAACATAAGATCGCTGCATATAATAGTTTTGTAAATAGACTATTAAAATAAAATGAATACAACGAAGAACTAAACACTATCAAATATATTGCCAAACAAAATGGTTATAAAATAGACTTAATTAATCAACTAGTAAATAAACAAAAAACAAAAATACAATTTAAACGACATACAAACTTAAAAAATGAAACCACAATAAATATAACAACATCACCTCCAAAATCTTACAAAATATATTAACAAAATACAATATAACTACTGCATTTCGCACAAATAATAATAGTATAAACAAACTGAAACAAAAAATACATATCAATAATGAAAACAAAACTGGAATATACAAAATAACATGCAATTATTGCAATAAATATTACATTGGACAAACTAGAAGACCATTTAAAATTAGATTTTTTTAACTCCGTGCGCTAAGTGCTTACTTAGCGCATTGTTTTGCGTGCGCAAAGTGAACATTCACGCACTGTACATTAGCGCTACGCTCAGGCGCCAACTCCGCTCGTGCGCAAATCAACTACTTAGCGCACTTGTATCGTAATGTACTATAAACAACATTTACCCACTAACGAAACTAATATAAACGAAATCACATTATGCAAAACACAGTTTATGCTCAGTTCGTTTAATAAATTATCATTTCCATCCGTATTCGGTAAATAAATATCATATTCTTCAAGCGTGTTTTATATGACTTCTATGATTACAAGTATGTAGTGTGGTGTGATTGCTATTGAAGTCTGTATATAATAATACATTATACAGAACCATAATAAAAACAATAATAACACAAACAATAACACAGAACGGTCTTTCCCGAAAGTACAATGTTCTAGGCAATATACATAAAGGCCCAAATGAGAGCGAGATTTCCACGGTTTGATAATGAGCGTGAAGCTCGAAACGCGTCAGAACATAATAATAAAAAACCATCATATTGACGAAGTATATAAGACGGATATTAACATAATTATAATTATATATTATAATTAAATTCAATTAAAACTAGACTGTGGAAAAATGCAAAAATTAAATCATAATAACAAGTATAATTTAAGATCATCCATATAGAATAAATGGATGCTCTTATGTACACGTTCACCAGGCTGCTTACACATGTACCCTTGAGATTGTCAGGGCCCTCTTTAGGCATGGGCCCAATGGGCCCGGGCCCAGGGCCCCCGGGTCCCGAGGGGCCTCGCAACTTCGGGATGTACATTTTTTAAAAACATGTATTATATAACATTTTGTAAATAAATAATTAATTAAGTGAACTTATCTTATTTTTTATTCGGTATATTTTTGATATGCTTACAGTAAACAGTCAAATTATAAATAATATAATTTTGTTTCATACAAACTATATTAACAGAGTTTAAAAAAGTTTTCTTCTTGATTTTTTTCGGCAAAATCTGTGATAATGCTATCCGTATCGATTTTATTTAGTATGTCGGATTCTGACAAATCCGCACTGTTTGTTTGTCGTTAGTTTTGTTATAAAATCGTGTAGTTTTGGAAAATCGGCATCTTTGTTGCAAAAATAACCGAGGTCCTTAGAAATACAATAAGATCGCAAATCTTCATTTACTTCTAACCATAAACCAGGATCAGTTGGAAAGTTGCATGAGCTTCGATGAACATTTTCGGAATGGTCATTGTCTGTACAGTTTTCATCAATATTACTTGTTGCTGTTTCTGTTGGTTCTGAAAAATAGGTTACTTAATTTTAAAATGCATTAAGTCTGAAATACGATAGTATTTTATTACAGAAACCACTTATTACTTAGGCAGACAAGACGCACTCATTGAAAGTGCTTTTTACACATATTACGATAATTTTATGGATTCTTATTATTTACGGCTATAAATACGTCCGCTATTAAAGGCATATACTGTAAAAAATTGTTCACCCATTTCGGTCGCTACCTCCCGGTATATAATTTTCAATCGGTCCTTCTGAAATTTGGGCTGTGATTTTAATGAGCGAATGAATGGTACGAACGTAGAAATCTCCCTTATGGAGGTAATGTTTAAAATAAATGTTTAGATAAATACTTTTTATGCATTTCCCACATAAGTTTCCGAGTATGCACATTAAAAGTACCTATGTACCTACTTTATATGGGAAATAAATTGTTATAGTATGATAATAACAGAGGTTAATGAAAATGTATGAAAATTTTGTGATTATGATTTCCTTACAGGGGCCCCCCATCTATATGTGGGCCCAGAGCCCCAATATCCTTAAAGAGGGCTCTGGAGATTGTCGTAGAGCAACGGATAGAGGCAATAGTGAGCCAGGGGGCTGAATTGGGAAAAGAGGTTCCTGTTACAGTTTAGTTCTAAAGGACACGAGTTAGATAGATGTCGCTGCATTGATAAAAGGGAAGCGCGGCCTTGTCTATTCATATTTTGGCAGCAGCTCATATTTTATACGTGGATTAGATGTAGAGAATATATAAATTATATATTAATTATTTATAGATTAAATTTCCAAAATTAACATATAAATTTCAATTTCTTCATTCGTGTCCGTAAAGTGAGCACTTTACGGACTCATTTGAGGCCCGTTCCGGGCCTCGGACTCCCAATCTCTCCTCGGCCGTAAAATTGTACTTCCGACACTCAAACAACTCCGTAAAGAGCGTACTGTATGGACACGGATGAAGAAAATTTATGTTCGTTCCTTGGCCGTAAGTTTTACGGCCTCGTATCGATTATGCATCGTCGGACCGGCTTCGCCATGGATCGAAAACTACTAATTTTTGAAGCACATAGGATCTTTGTAAAATGTCAGAAAGTGTAAAGGGTTTTATTCACATTCACGGAGAAATTGAGAAAACCGCACCAAAACTACATTGTAATTCTTTTATATATATATTACATATGTGCAATTTTATATATAAACCATATATAACTTTAATACGTTATATATTTACATAAAAATATAAAATTATACAATAACTATATATAAACTATATATAAACTGTACAGAGTGCACAGTATATAATTTATATATACATTCGCCAAATTTTATATATAAGCTATATATAACTCATTTTATATTCTAAATGACCGTAATACATGTATTTACAAAAATATGCATAAATTATTTAAAAAAACTATATATTAGCTGTATATAAATTTTGCAGAGGGCACAGATCATAATTAGTATATAGATTGTATATAGATTATATATAGATTATATATGCCCAATTGTATATATAAACTATATCTAGGAGCCTGTATATAATTTATATATAAATTATATATAACTTTTTTACTTGGGAGTTATCAATAGTATTACATTGATTTTCGACATCTTACCGTTATAACCCGGTTTTTGGATGGGGTTGATAAATGATTTAAAAAATTAATTATTAAAATAACAAATATATATTTACAATCAAAAATGAAATAGAACTTACAATAAAAAGGAATTAGAATAAGAAAGAAATGGGGCACGCAAAAAGTAATTATTTCTTTAGGGTTCGGGAATACCCCTCAATGGTGAAGTTACTAAAAATATGACCGGAATAAATGGAACGCAGAAATGGGTAAAAAAAAGAGTACATATAGGTAAGATAGATAAGAGTGGGGAAAAACGCAATCCAGAAATTAACTTACGAACTAGAGATAAGATGCTCCAACTGCCAAAATCCAATTTCGCAGTTTCCCACGTGTGCACAAGCGATTGAAATTAAGGAACGCAAATTAATAAATCTAAGTAAGCGTAAAATTTAATTCAAATCGCAATTTTCTGACAAAAGTAACATTAATTAAATTCTAAAATAAAACGCAAATAAATCTAATAGACTAACGCAAATCTATGCTGATCTAGCTAATCGCAAAATCAAAGTGAAGTCCGTTGACACCCTGAACCTTGACCCCCAAATTTACCTCTTCCCTCGTCGCAAATATGCCCGAAATCTTCTTGGCGAACATCGACAATTTTGAACGGGAAAACGCTGTAAAAAACAAGTGTTTCGCACCAGTTTGCCACTTTGTGCTCTTCAGCAGGGCTATGGCAACCTTTCCCTGGACGCTATTAATTAAATAATTTGTTATACAATGAGCTTAACAACCATTCCAATTTTTCGGGTTAAAAACTGAAAAAGTATGTTGCATTTTTAAGTGATCATTGAGAGCATAATGAACTCTCTGCAATCATTGCAAAAGACCAATAATATTCAAATCAAATTATAAATTCAAAATTTCTCGACCGCATGAAAACATAAATATAAATAAGGTCTCAATATAGACAGTCACTGTACGAGGGTGTAAACAAAGAAGGGATTAAAAAATAAGTGTCACTATAATGCACGCGTCGTATGCTAATCTATTGTTGTTATATATAACCTGAAAAAATCAACATCAAATCTGTTTATGAGTTTCAGGTTACAGGGTAGATTGACGATATTTCGTCATGCCATAAGCTGGTTTATTTCAATGCATTGATAGTCAATTTTGTGTATCATATCCATAAAATCGGCTATCTTCATCCCTGCCCTGGGAGATTTCTCTGCTTTATGTTTGTACCTTCGTTCCGTCAAATATTCTTCGTAACTCGGAGATGAGGCTTCAAACAATTTGAGCTATATTCTTTCCCAACTTGAGGAGTTTCTCCTCCTCCTTGATACACAATATGTTTTCTGCCCTGATAAATTACTCGACCGACTAGAAAACCATCAATTACCCATTCACAAACAAGTAATCATACTGTCGTGATTAGCAATTTGCGGTTGGTTACATATATATGCATCTTTTAGCGCCATTTTCATTATTAAGTATTACTATTAATTAATAATATATCAAAAATGGGTTTCATACTTGAATCTTTACGTTTTATGGTGCACGAAATAATTAAGTAATAAACTGAATATTTTTAAATGCTAACTGTATAACCCGTATTTTTAGGAAAGCGTCAATAAATAATATTTTTAACACAAACAATCAATATTAACAAAAAAATACATATATTCTCAAATATATTAGATACATTAAGCGCAAAAGATAATAACAAAGGTACGTAATAGGGAAACAAAATGTATATGTTAAACGGGGGGGCTTCGAAATTCGACTCGATGGTAAAATTACTTGGAAAAATGACCGAAATAAATGGGAACGCAAAAATGGGTTAAAAAAAGTGTTCAATGGGGGTGTTACTTACAGGGAAGGGGGTTGTCGCGCGGTTATAGGGGTCGAATATATATTTCGATAAACGATACCGCATTTTCCTACTACGTCATGCTAGGTCGCATGCCAATAATAAAAAACATAAATAAACAGGTTGGCTGATGTTTCGTCCCGGGTCCGCTCACGGACTCTTCAGTGGGGCTTGTGAGCGGACCCTGCCCCAGACATATCTCGCCAATAAATATGTCATTCTCATATAATATATAAATAAATAATATTATACACAATATAACAAATATTACTCACCCACTGATGAGACCGCGAGCGACCCGGAAAGTCACCACCAACACACCACAAGGTTCTGGCTCAATGATATACCCGAAACATAATGGTAAAACTGGTCCGAACGTCTCGGAACCCCACGATCAACTAACTGAAGGTGCCTCCTGTAGGCCTATTTATTCGGGTTCGGATAATTTGTTTACTAGAGGCAGGACATCGGAAACAAACTAATTACAAAGAAGTTAATTCATATTTTCCTCCTAATTCTACAGGAATTTTATTATAATATTATCCCACTCGACCTAAACGGTTATTAGGAGCTTCGTCGCGTGGCGATCCGGAACAGGGGGGAAAAGCGCAATCGAGAAACTAACTTACGAACTATGAATAAAAGGTACTCCAACTGCCAAAACTCCAATTTCGAACGTGTGCACACGCAAATGAAATTAGTGAACGCAAATTACGCAAATTAATAAAACTATAAGTCAGCACAAGTTAACGCAAATCGCATGGGGACGAACATACAGGAAAATGCTGAAACCGAGTGGCAGCCCCTGTGATGATCGTCGGAAAGACGCAACAAGGGTAAGAATACTTGTGTGATAAAGAGGGCAACTACACACTTACGGCCTACGCACACCAATATGTCCCCGATATGCCGTGCATACATCGCCGACTAGCCCCACTACCCCCACTTTCACTAGCACTAACTGACGTGGGTGCTATGTGTGCTTCTGTGACGTCACAAGAAAGTGCGAGCGGCACCGACATAAAAAATATATAGAGACCGAATGAAAACAAAGCTGCAGGTGTAACAGTAATGATTAAATCAAAGAAATAAAATCGAAAAGGGACAAGGCTATAAGAAAGAAGAGGATAGAGGAAGTATTTTAGATTATCGATATTTGCGAAGGAAATCTATTAAATGTTACCGAACTAAAGAAAATTAAATATGAACAAGAAGAAACCAAAATTAAATCTTTTTATGAATTTCAGGTTACAGGGTAGATTGACGATATTTCGTCATAAACCCCCTGTCTGACTAACGTACTTTGGGGATCAAAGTACGAGTGTCAAGTGGTCTTAAGATTAAATACTAAAATAATGTTTTCGCTAGTGGAGTACATGTGGATGGCTCAATCACAATAAATTTCTTACTGAACAATGTGTAACGTTGTATTTTTCTCTTTATTTAGTTTCCTAAAAAAATACATATACATAAAATTATTATAAATTGCACACAAAAAAATTCTGTTATTGGACGCGACCCGAAAATGCGGTTTCCGCTGTACTGGTCCGACTGTTATCCTCCTAGGCCCACGTTGCCGGAAGTGGAAATTCCCGGTCCTACCTTCCACACCACCTCCCCAAACTTCCTCGCTACCTTCCTCGCAACCCACGTCAACTGCTCGCCTTCACTTCCGGTTTCTTAATTTCCCCAAAACAAATTTTATGATTTTTTTCCGTTGTTATCTATTTCCGGTCTCAATATTTCAATAGATAAAAAAATTATTTGATTTTTCTTATCACTCACTCGCTACTTCCGGTCTGACTCGGTGATTTAATAATCAGTTTAAAAAAGCAAAGAAAACGCGATCCTTCGGTTTTAATTCGCCACCCTCGATCCACTCACGATTTAAAAAAAAAAAACGATCTTTCGACTTCGAATCGCTACTCGCCACTTCCGGTCTAATCATTAATTAACAAAAAAAAAAGACTTTTCTATTTCCCGTTGGTCACTGGCCACTTCCGATCTACTCATTAATTAATAAAAACGGTCTTTCGATTTTCCGTTGATTTTCGCCACTTCCGGTCTATTCATTAATTAATAAAAAAAAACGGTTTTTCGATTTTCCGTTGATTTTCGCCACTTCCGGTACAATACTCAATCACCTCAATCATCCAACAGACAACAAAAAAAAACAATCACATGTGTATCCCGTCTCTATCTCGACACTTCCGGTACGAATCGTTAAATTTTTGGTATTAATTAATTATTCGCTTAATCCTTCGGCTATGCCGCCTTACCTTTTCTTTTCTTCTCCTCTTAATGTCTCTCTCTGTTTCTCGCCCTATCTTCCTCTCTCTCTCTTTCTCGCTACCTTCTTATCTCTCTCACTCTCTCTCTCTCTCACCAATTGCTGCTGGCACCCTCACCTCACTCCACACCACAACCACAACAACAAAAAATAACAACCGTCAACTCTACCACCGACGCGACGATTTTCTTTATTCCTTAGAGTCTCGCTATCACGACCGTACTGACTTTTGAAATTGACATCGGTACTGACCGATGTCGAATTTCCACCTCTCTCGCTAATTTATCGTTTCAATTTCGAATACTTAATTGATGCGTAATATAACGCGCTAGTGTGTGTAGCGCCTGTATACATGCACACACGCGTGGTCAGCTAGACGATCGTCGCCTCTCCGTCGCCTCTCCGTCGCACGATGGGAGACGCCGTCACCGACACAACAAACCGGCGATCGATGGGAGAGATCGAGCGTCCTTCTCTTACCACTACCCGGGCCGGCGCAACTCGCATGCCTCTCGCTCGCACTGCCGAGAGAGAACTTGCAGTTCTTACGGCGCGTATTATTTTCGCCTAAATAAAATTAATATTCTAGCCATTTAATATCGTTAAATAATATTCCAGCAATTTAATATCGTTAATTAATATCGTGACTTTATCACAATCCCCTCCCCTAAACCGGAATATCCCTCGGATATTTCGTTTATTATTCATATTAACGACTCACCTCCGAGTCCTCTGCTATTTTCTTTCTTCTTTCTCGTCGCTCGCCACCTCCTCCTTCTCGCTACTCCTCTCGCTATCGCTCTCCCCACTGTCTCGCTAATCTCTCCCCCCCTTTCCTCCCCATTCGACATTTATCCGGACTCCTGGCCTAGTTCGGTGAGTGGTCGGGAGGGGCTACCCCCGAACACAGACGGAACAATTAGTGATTGGGTGTCTGCGGACAAATGCCGAATCCGGTCCAACAGCTCGAGGGTCTCCCGTAACCGGCTGTTTTTACGTGGAGGTTGAGGGGATCTCACTCGACGACTATCATTCCGAGTCCCATCATCGAGCCCGCGTGGCCCAGCCTGTCGACTTTGTCGACTTCCGCGGCGTTCCCGATCCCGAAGTCCCGATGGATCCCTCGGTACCTCGGCTTCCACTGGTGTCGCCCTCTCACTTAATTCCCTAAGGAACGCAAGGTGCGGGGCGGCGCAGCGGGGACAAGAACGGAGATCTTCGCCCCGTCGACCACAGTTATGGCAATATCTTGCCTTCTGGAGCCGGGGACAATCCCGCCGAACATGCCCCCCCTGCCAACAGTTGAAGCAGACGTGCTTAGGGGGATCCACCCGCGGGTCACAGCGAATGGGGCGAAGGCCCCCGAACATGGCCCCCTCTAGTTTCGGCACGGTTTCCCTTCTGGGGGACACCCTGGCCGATGATGGCACTCGGAGTTCTATATTAGGCGGGACCGTTGGCGGGACCACCGAAGTAGGAGGCAGCTCTACCACGGACCTAATCCGAGGTCCGGTGGGGGTTTGTTTGCCCCTGGGGGGTGTCCAGGGGGGGATAAAGGGAGAGCGGGACCCGCCACGTAATCGTCTACCATCCAATATCGACGGGGGTTATACCGCGACCTACGGCGCGGTCGACGACGAGGCGGCGAGTCCGGATCCACCTCCTCCCTCCACAACTCCTCCAGTGGCAAATCCGCCGGGCCTATTCCCCTGGTGATGGGGCCTCCCGCGGCCACATCACCGGGTGTTTCCATTTCCTCCGCTCTTCTGTGCTGCGCTAATTCCGCCTCCAACTCCGGCAGAATCTCCGGTTCGGTGTACACCGCCTCCGCCACCTGTCCCTCGGGCTCACTTCGCGTCTCTATTTGCTCTAGAATCGTCGCCAATTCTTGTACCGCAGCCTCGCTCTGTTGGGCTGCCTCCGCAGGATTTTCTAGAGCTACTCTCTCCATCTCTCTCACCCACTCTTCCTCCGACTCATCTGCCCAAGAATTATTTAGAATCGTCAGATCCATCTATAACAATTTTTTTTTTTTTTTTTTTTTTTGTATTCATTCATTAACTCTATATAATGGACGACACAGACGACACAGGTTCTGGACAGCACGGGAATCACATTCATTCTTGTCCCCCCTCACTTCTTTTTCAGACTTCTTCTCTCTCCTACGTCGCTATCTCGCTACTTTCCCCGCACCTGAACAACAGGGTTACTTCGCCGAGGGATATACCGCTTTAAATCCGAAACGTGAACCTTGTTGTTAATGCGACTATCTCTCATCTCCAGACGGTACACAGTAGGGGATAGGGCCGCGGCTATACGAAATGGTCCCTAATATTTGGGGGCCAGCTTAGCCGAGAACCTTTGGGCTGCATTCGAAAGGAAATGGGTGCGTCGCATAACTTGATCGCCTACTTGGAATATCGCTACCCTTTTACCCCGATTATACGCTCTTGCCTGTCTTGCTCGCTCGCTATCTATGTTTCGGCTCACCAAGTCTTGCAACTCATCCAGTCTCTTCACCCTATCTATCCAAACCTTGGGGTCTAACTGCAATTTCAGCGTGACCCCTTCTACTGCTCGGCGCAAACTTTTCACTGGACGAGGATGTCGTCCAAAATTTAAGAACGCTGGAGACACCTTGGTAGTGGATTGAGTAGCCGTGTTTACGGCATGCCTAAACTCGTGGAGGTGCTTATCCGAATCCCTATGATCCTGCTTCCCGTAAGTCGCTATCATGGTTTTAAGAACCCTGTTACTCCTCTCCACTGGATTTGCTTGAGGATGATACGGTGGCGTAGTGACATGCCGTATTCCGAACTCATCTAGGACGGCCCGGACGGTTTTATTATCGAATTCCTTGCATTATCGGTGAGAAGGAATTCTGGAGTCTCCCACCGAAACACAATCAACTCCTCTAGTGCTCTCGCTACCGCCTTTCCATCGGCTGTACGCAGTGGTTTTAATTCGACCCAGCGGGTAAATAAATCTTGGAATACCAACAGATATTTGTTCTGCGATTTGCTCGGCGGAAATTCCATCATGTCAGCGGCGACCATCGACCACGGTCGCTCCACGATTCGTTTACCCATCAATCCCTGTGGGCCCGACTGGGACACCTTATACCGTTGGCACTCCTCACATTGTTTGACGTAATTATACACGTCATACCAAACGCCCTTCCAGTAATATTCCCGGATCACTCTATCGTACGTTTTCTCCATTCCAAGGTGACCGGCGGAAACCTCCCTGTGGGCTTCGTCCATCACCCTAGTCCGGTATTCTTTAGGCACAACCAACTTCCATCCTTCCTCTTCCCACTCTATCGGATCCAGTAACTCGCAACATCGCCAACGGTATAATAAATGTCCTTCAACTAACCAACCCTGGTACTTGGCCGGGTGCGCTACAACTTCATCTCGCAATGCTATATACGCCTCATCCTCTATACTCTCAAAGGCTGCGATATTCTCGTCGTCCTGTTCCTGCATACGCGATAACGCATCCGGAACGCAGTGCCACGCCCCCTTGCGGTGCTTTATCTTACAGTTCCATTGCTGTAATTCCAGCGCCCAACGGGCTAGGCGGCCTGTGGGTTCCGGACGAGTTTGTAGCCAGGTCAGAGCTTTATGGTCCATAATTACCGTGAATTCATACCCTTCCACATATGGACGCAACTTCCTAATTGCCCATAATACCGCTAGACATTCACGTTCCGACGTGGAGTAATTCCTTTCTGCAAAGCTTAACACCTTACTCGCAAATAATATCGGATGTTCCCCGTCCTCACGCTCTTGGGTCAGTACTGCCCCCAGTGCTACCCCGCTAGCGTCGCATTGAATCGTAAAATGTTTACTGAAACCCGGGCGGGCTAACACAGGGGCGGATATCAACTGTTTCTTTAAAACCTGAAACGCTTCCTCTTGTTCATCTCCCCAACTCCATGACTGTCCCTTTCGCAACAATTTTACGAGAGGTACTTTGGTCTCAGCGTCTTTCTCTAAGAACCGAGAGTACCATCCTACCATTCCCAAAAACCTGCGTAATTGTTTCACCGTTTGAGGAGCGGGATACTCTATAATAGGTTTTAACTTCTCAACATCTGGTCGCAACCCCTCGCTGTCTAACACAAAACCCAAATAGGTAACTCGCGAATACTCGAACTCACACTTCTCCTCGTTAATTTGTAATCCCGCCTGGACTAACTTCCGCAACACCAGTTCCAACCACCGCAAATGTTCCTCAAAATCCTCTGTCGCAATGATGATATCATCCACATATCCGAAAATGTGTGGTTCGAATTCTGGTCTGAACAGGGCGTCAACCAGGCGTTGAAACGTCATCGGAGCATTCGGCAACCCAAACGGCATCCGGACGAATTGCCACAGGCCCGACCCTGGAACCGCAAAAGCTGTATACTTCCGGCTTTCCGAATCCACAGGAATTTGGGAGTATGCCTGCTTTAGGTCTATCTTTGACAAATATCGAGCCCGTCGCAATTTGTCCAAGATCGAATCCATGTTTGGAATCGGATATGCATCTTTTCGGGTGACTGTATTCCAATCCCGATAATCGATGCACATCCGGATCGACCCATCGCTTTTCTTCACTATCACGGGCGCGCTACTCCAATCACTCGAGGATCTTTCGATAAACCCTTTCTCCGCTAACTCTTTCACCTCCTGTTGTGCTTTTTGCAACATTATGGGGGACATACGACGTGGTCGATGCTTAATCGGTGTCGCTTCCTCCACTTTGATATGATGCTCCGTTAGAGGAGTTAGCCCTGCGGTTTTCTCACTCCCTTTCAAGATACTCGCAACTAACTCGACTACCCTCTTCTCTTGATAATCATCCAACTCGCTAATTCCGGCACACTACGCACATCTAAATCAAACACGCTCGCGAAATCCATCCCCAATGTGATATCTGAGGTGACCCTTTCCGTAGCTCTGAACTCGATTTGTTGGGTATTGCCGTCAATCTCCATCTGCACAACTAACACTCCCAGAAACGGACTTACCTCCCCTGATACACTTTGCATTGTCGATTTCGCCGGTTTAAGTCGATTTCTGAATTTCTCCACTACCCGGGGACCTACAATGGAGACCATTGCCCCGCTATCATGCATAGCAACAAATGGACACCCGCCTATTTCGACCTCGACAAAACAACGACTTTCTACTGCAGCTATTTCCTCCACTTCACCCCATCTAACTAACTCTCTACTCTCCAACCTATTAGTCCCCCTCCCCATCAATAACTTTACCGTTTGCTGTACTCTACATTCATGTTGTTGGTTTTGTTCTTCCGGGGAGGGTCTCACACCATTTGAACTCGCTATTCTCCCCTCACCACCTGCTTCACTCGCTATCTCCTCTTCAACCTCTTCTGGCACCAACAACTCCTCGCTAACTACCCCTGTTGATTGGCCGGGGAGGACGCGGGATTCCTGCACCCTCCAGCCCTCGTGTTTCCCCACTGTTGTCGCAGTGGAGCGCATGCCGGGCAGGTTTGGAACGGATTCCCTTCCGTCCCGCATACCTGACACCGCTCCACCGTAGGGGGAGGACCTGAGGGGGAGGACCTGACTCCACGGAGTAGGGAATCCAGTTCCGCGGTTGGGACAATTTAAGATTATGTGTCCAGTCTGCTGGCACCCGAAGCATTTTCGATTCGGGCACTGAGAGGCTCGATGCCCAGGTTGCTGGCATGTAAAGCATAGCCGTCTAGGACATGCCGCAGCTCTATGTCCCACCATCTGGCAATGGAAACAAACCCCTACCATTGCAGAATCCCCTAGCCCGTTCGGAAATTCTCGTGAATCCCTCAACGACTGTCCTGCCCCCGGACCGTTAGACCAGATCCTCCAATTAGGTGTTGGCCCATGACTCGGGGGTTCAACTCTTTGAGAGTATCGAACCACCGGTCCTACGGGCCTCGATACCGCTCTCGCATTATTTAGACCCGTGGTGGCCGGCTGGAACCGAGGGACATCATTCCATTGCCCTCTCGTTCTCTGACCTCGACCCGTGCCCACTTCCTCGGTCACCTGCACGTCAACAGTGTCCGGGGACGGGGGTCTGAGTTTTAGGGAACTTTCCTTTTTCCCCTTTTTCGCCTGGTTCTTCGGCGCCAACATCCCTTGGGTCGACCGCGGTTCCGAAACTACCACACTCGCAATCTTTTTCACATCCCGACCATCTTCCTCATCCAGAGCAGAGACTCGCATAGTGGACGTCGCAAGTACGTATGCACTACCAGGCAATCTGGTTTTATCCTTGGTAGGAGGTTCGCGGTATCGGCGATCCATCTCTTTTAATTTCTCAAACCGTCTTCCCCATTTCTCCAAACTCACAAAATCGACAATCTCTTTCTCAGCTAAATAGGCCCGATATTCAGGTGTGAAATTTCGGAAAACGATCCGCAGTTGTTTATCTATTGACGGGGGCCTTCTGAAGTAGCTCACGATGTGTCGGAAACAGGAGACGAATTGACCAATCGACTCTCTTTTTCCTTGAGTCCGATTTTTCAACTCGTCTTCTAAATCCTCCTCATTTATTTCGCCAATGAAAAATCTCCGAAACGCCTTCGCGAAATCTCGCCACGTTCGGAAATCTAAATGAGCCGTCCGGTACCACCTACTCGCCCCACGATACAAAATAGCCGGAATCGCTCGGAAAAGATCTCGGTCGTCAAATCCGAATTGTTCCCTACAATCTTCTAACCGAGAAAGAAACTCTTCCGCCGATTCCTTCTCTTCTCCGGCGAACTTCAATCCCCACTCTCGTAAAGTTTTGGTACAACGCAACTCACGGCCCACCTCTCTATTCCTACGTTGATGACGGACCACCCGCTCCCTAGCTTCATCCTCACTATCGCTATAGCGATATTCTATAGAATCTTCGTAGTCCATCAACAGCCTCCTTCTTCGAACACTGTTTCGCGTTGACCCCCCACTACTAGCTACGCTCCGTCGGTCTGACACTTCCTCATGCTCCCGATAGTAGTCATGATTGTCCTCTCTACCATAATACCTATTCCTATTATTTTCTTGCTCCGGTGCGACTTCTCGGCACCGTGGAACCGGTCCATTACTCCCTCTCCCTCTCTCGCAATCACGTGGAGCATCTATTCTCCGATCTCTGCCCCTTGGATACATTTCATTCTTTTACCAGGAGACTGCTCGTCTTTCTCGTTCTATTCTACCAAGTGGATTGGTCTCTATCCCTAATTTTGAATTCGCGAAATACGCCAATTTTCTTGGTGGAACAGAAATATCTGGATTTAGGTATTGAAGTGGCGGACCTCCTGGGAGCCCTTGTTCTGGACAATTCCGACCCCACCAAAACGCGCTAGGCTTCACCTCGCTACTCATTTGGGACCGCACGCCACCTGTGATCCCACCCAAAGTATGGCTGGTGGTAGTAACCACCGTAGTCATCACTACTGTGGTAGTAGGGATAGTGACGGCCACCGAACTAACCGCTACGTTGGGCTCATTGGACCCCAAACCATCCCCCATTAACGTTTTATAACCGAATTCGGTACCACCCGCCGCTTCACCTGGACTATCCCGATCTTTTCCTTCCCTCTCCAACACCTCTTGCACCTTTTTGGGCCTACCCCGGGGTTTCCGCTGACACCGTTGTAAAGATTCTTCCTCTGATTCGTCCATCAGATGTGAAATCGCTGTAACCGGTATCTCATCCCCCTTCTTATCCCAATCGGGGTACCATGGGACATCCAGGGAGACATCAAAGATCCGTAGCTCCACTCGCAACAACCGATCTCGCAAAATTTTCTCGGGCCCCTTGTTACTAAGGCGATGCCTCTCTAACTGTTCCTCCACCCCGAAAGATTTAATTTATTTATAGTATTTTTAATTAGCCTCACATCCCTCGACTCCCGCCCCAGCGCCCTCATTCGCACTGAGTGCTCACTCACCTCAGTCGCCATCTTGTTTACTCCCACTTCTTCCTTTTTCACGACGCGGTTCGAACTACTCTGCCCTCTATCAACGACTCGCGATTTACGGACTGTACCCCCTTTCCCTTCGAAATTTCGAATTTACGTTTATTTTCTCCCACTTTATATTCTCCCACTTTACTTTCCACCTCTTACTCGCTAGCTGTGACGTAAAATTGATTAACATACATGAAATGTTATGAAATACATTTTACATTGACATATATAACATAAACTTATAATAAATGCATTTATCAATATAACAAATTTTTTTTTTGTAGTATCTATTATTACAAGGAATTATTGTCACCCACTCGTTCTACTCGCTTCTCGCTACACACTTTTTTTTTTAAATAATTAATTATCAACTAATAAAAAAAAGTAAAAAGTACTAATTAATTAAGTATATAAATTAATAATGAGGGCCAAGGGAGGTTAGGGTTTTAGTCGGTAAACCTTGCCTTTAACATGAAAGGTGAGGGAGTCCGACACACGGGGGGTTACACAACATCTTTAACCCCCTATGGTGCCTAATGCATTTCCCCCCTCCGTCAAAAAAAAAAAAAATTAATTATTTAAAAAAATTAATAATAATAAAAAAAGTTAATTAAAGAATAATAATTAATTATATAAATTAATATTTAAAAAATTTAAATAATTAAAAAAAATTAAATAATTATAAAAATAATAATTAATTATTTTAATTATATAAATTAACTAGCCGCGTCCTGTCACGGTCGCCATTTTGTAACGTTGTATTTTTCTCTTTATTTAGTTTCCTAAAAAAATACATATACATAAAATTATTATCAATTGTACACAAAAAAATTCTGTTATTGGACGCGACCCGAAAATGCGGTTTCAGCTGAACTGGTCCGACTGTTATCCTCCTAGGCCCACGTTGCCGGAAGTGGAAATTCCCGGTCCTACCTTCCACACCACCTCCCCAAACTTCCTCGCAACCCACGTCAACTGCTCGCCTTCACTTCCGGTTTCTTAATTTCCCCAAAACAAATTTTATGATTTTTTCCGTTGTTATCTATTTCCGGTCTCAATATTTCAATAGATAAAAAAATTATTTTCCTAATAGTATGCGGGAAATCCACATTTCCCGCATCGTTTTTAGTGCGGGAAACGCTTATTCCCGCATACTATGCGGGTATTTTTATTACATTACAGTATGTGGGAAATGCTCATTTCGCGCTTTATTGTCTTTTGTCTGGCGCATTTCTCACACTCTTGTAACGTAATTCGCTGTAATTCTAATTCTATAAAACAAGAACAAACAATAGCACTATTTTTCCTTATATTATAATGATTTAAATAAATTCAAGATAAACAAATATTATGATATAACTTTTCATTCATTTTATTATATCGAAAATGATTGTATCTTCGTTTACAAACAAACGCTACGCTGAACGAACGCTTCACAACAACGAGCTGGCAGTTTCGCGAGGTCGGTGCCCTGTGTCACGGCGTTTAGAATATCGTTTAGAATATCATTTATAATACACCATTTATAGCAGAATATAATTTAAAATGGGTGATAGCGATTCAAGTGAAAGTGATGATTTCATTCCGCAAGATGTATTAGATGCTGGTCAGCTTGCGGCTGATAAATGTATACCAACAAAATCGGCAGAACGATATCGGACATGCTACAAGTCCTTTACCGATTGGATGACGGAAAAAAAAATAAAATCCGTCAGTGAAAAGGTATTAATGGGATACTTTCAAATATTGTCTTTGAAGTTGAAATCGTCTACTCTGTGGGCACAATTCTCCATGCTCAAATGCATGCTGTTCAGAGAGAAAAATATTGACATTAGTACCTACAAGAGTTTGCATATATTTTTGAAGCACATTCACATCAATAACAAGCCCAAAAAATCAGCCGTACTGACACCCGAACAGATTCATAAATTCATTGAGGAAGCTCCAGACGATGATTACTTAGCAGATAAGGTTAGTTGCTTTTCATATAATTATTTATTACGTAAAATTCGACCTCGCGCATTTTTTAATAATTTTCAACCATATTTTACACATACTTGCACCATATATATATTGATCGAAACATAAAAATATACAAATTAAATCGATATAATGTAAAATCTATGTTATATTTTAATTAATACAGGTCGCTGTTATCTTCGGTATGGCAGGTGCTTGTCGCAGAATGGAATTGCATAATTTGAAACGTACCGACGTCCAAATGGTTGACTCTGTTCTCGTTGCGAAATTACATGAAACAAAAAACCACAAAACGCGAACATTCGCAGTAGAAGGGAAATATCTACAGTACGTAATTAAATACATAAATATGAGACCGCCAAATACTCGGTGCGAAAAGTTTTTTATGTGCATTAGGAAGGGAAAATGCATAAATCAGCCAATAGGAATCAACAAGATTGGAAATATGCCACAAAACATAGCAAAATTCTTGAAATTACCGAATCCAAATAATTATACAGAACATTGTTTCCGACGATCTTCTGCTACCATTTTAGCTAATAGAGGTGCAAATATGACTACCTTAAAACGACATGGAGGCTGGTGTTCACCTCAAGCAGCAGAAAGTTACATTGACGAGTCCATAAACAATAGACGCGAAATATGACATACGGTTTTTGATGCGGTAGAGGATGATTCAGAAGCTGGACCATCAAGAAAAAAATTAAAAACCAACAATAGTGTTAATATTAACGTGGACAAGTGTAGCATTCAGTAACTACTAGTTTTTTCGCATTTGACAATAATCCTGTTTCTCTATATAATGTTATATATTTAAAATGCAATTCAATATTGATTTATTGTTCTTATTATCGTTATAATATTATTTTTCGTTCAAAAAAGAGAAAATATTCTGTGTATTATTATTACTATTTTGAATTGTTTGAGTAATACGTACAAACATAGAAAAAGATTCACGTTCCAAAATGTATGTAAACAGAAAATAATAAATGATATCTTTGTTCAGGTATTAGTGACATATGAAGGGTACACGCTAAAAACGAGATTTATCCACTTTTACAGTTTATTTTTATTGCATTTAAAAACTTTTGATTAAGTTTGATAAAAAATATTTTCCATAATGGGAATCAGTATAAAACATGTTTCAAAATGACATCCGATGCTTTTTATGCAAAATAATGTAAAGTTACAATTGGAGATATAAAATTAAAATTAAAGTGAATTCTAAAATGGACAAACCTCTATTTTTCCCGTGTACCCTTGATATCTATTGTTTAATGTTTCTTTGCTGCAACAGTTTCCCCATCATAAGATTACAATATAATTTATAAAAATTATTTTTCATATTTATATTGAAATGTACTTTTAATAAATTGAATGAACTTGTTAAATTATTGTATACCGTGTGCTAAAGTTATCAAATTATACCAATGGTATAATCCTTACAGTAACAATTTTTTTTTAATTGAAATCTTTTTTAATTGAAAAATTTAACAAAAAAATGGCGGCCCCCCGCCAGCATTCCGGCCTGTCGAGAACATGCAAATTCCATCGCAGGCCGAATGCAGAAAGCAGTGCTGCTGGGATCTCTCCGTCTACTGAGGTCACACGAGATCCTGTAACCACTTACCCGATGGTAGAGGGAGTGGTTACAGTTCCAAAAGAAATGACCCGGTGCATTCTGCAGCGGAGGAGATGGATATCGGAGCCACTTTTCTGCTGCAGACTGCACAAGTGGATTATGGAGGGCCAAGGGAGGTTAGGGTTTTAGTCGGTAAACCTTGCCCCGAACATCATGGGAAAGGAAGTCCGACACACGGGGGGTTAACCAATATCTTTAACCCCCTATGGTGCCTAACGCATTTCCCCCCTCGGTAAAAAAAAAAACAAAAAATGAAAGAGAAAAATAGAAAAAAGGAGGAAATAAATAGAAAAATTATCGTGGAGAGGAACGACAGACCTGGGACGCCCATTTTTGGTTTGGGCAATCCTTAGACGTAACGGCGATACTGCCCGCACGCCCAGTACCGCCCACCCTCTCCGAAAACATACGTTACTTGAAAAGGGCATAAACCTGAATGGACATTACAGGGGATGGAGTAGAAAAATGGGATGTATTGAGACGTTGACAAGAATTGGATGGTCGCAAAGGATGATTTGAAGTATTGGGTGATGTAGACGGAGAAGAGGAGCAAGGATATGGAGGTTGGGAGTGACGAACAGAAATTGAGGCATGTGGGCTTTTATTAGGGGTAGAAGATCGTGGGGTTAGAGATCTTGAAGTAGAAAGGGAAGTGGTGTATTGGGGAGGGGGCAACATATTAAGGGACATGAATAGTCGTGGTGTGTGAGCGGAAAATGAAAAACGAGGGCTTGGAGGAGATGGAGATGATCTCATTATGAACTATATGATATTGGCGGCTTGAAGTAGAGGTAGTTGAACGAGGAAAAGTGATAGGAGGTTGACGCAATGGGAACCATGGCGAAGGAGTCGAAGGGAGGAAACGAGGAGGAGTATATAATGAGTGGGTCGAGGAAGGAGTTTGGGTACAAGGAGTACTGGAGATTCCAATAACAATTGGCATGGGTGTTGGAAGAATTTTTATTAATTCTTCGGGAGTAGCATGCAACCCCGCGCTGGTCAATGGTGGAGTAACATTAGGCCTGCGCAAAATACTCGCCACTACGGTGGTATCAATTTTGGAACCTAGAACAAGGGGTTTTAAGCCAATGTGTGAAGGGGCAATGGTTACAACCACATTGATGACCATTATGGATGAGAGATGAGCAGATGAGGGTAATTGGAAGGTTGCCGGAAATGTAACCATTGACCTTCTCAATGATTTAATGGAGGGTGTTGGGTTGGGGAAAGTAGGGAAAGCTTCTGAATCGGTTAGGGCATGGACTTGTGGAATAAGGAGAAGATGAAAATGTTGAGGGCAATCCAAAGATGGTACTAACAGAGGAGTGGGTTTTCGCAATACCAATGAAGGCCAAGAAAAGGCACGAGGTGGCATGTGCCTCTTTTCTGGCCTCTCGTTGGGTAGCTCTGCTGACAGGGTGCGGGCCAAACCTTCATCGGACATTCTAGTGCTGTAGGGAGAAAGAGAACAATAAACTTACTCTAAAATATCAACCTTTATTTTCAAAGCAATTATAAGGAATTAGATATTTAGATAGCTCATAAAAAAAATGTTTTGAAGATGTCAGTGAAGGACGACGCATTTCCAAATTCGGCAACGGTTCGTTTACGCGGCTGTCTCCGCGGCCAACCAACATTTCCTTGGAAGAACCTGTTCTCTCACCTCTGGATGGGATGGTTTCCTAGGCCTCCCTCGCGGACGGCGCAATTCCTCCATTTCTGGAATTTCTACACGAATTATGAGGGAACGTTCTCTTTGGAAGCGGGTCATCCTACGAGGAGCATCCATTTCGCTTTCATCCTCGCCATAATTGGGAGTTACAGGGTTAGGGACTTGGGGGTTAGGAAGGATGGGATTAGGTGCGATAGGTAAGGACTACCTTGATCCTGTATAGGGTGTAATATTCGCGGCGTAATTCGAATTCCGCGCGCAAAATACACTCGTGCGTGAGTGGTCCGTTCGCCTGGGTGCCCGAGTCACCGGTTGAATCTCGCGCGTAAAGTGTGCTCGCGCGCGATTGGTTGTTCCGGACCTAGGGCTAGTGTGATAACCGAGACGATAGAGGCACTCCGGTGATGTTGACATGGCGTTCGTGTGTGTAGTTCCTGTAACCGGTGTGCAGGTTTATAAAAGGGCCAGTGCGCGGACCTCCGCCCTTTTCCTGCCCGGACTGCACCGAGGATATACGCCATCATCGACTACTCCCTCAACTTAGCAGTGGCGTGGTTCGGAGGATTACCTCGTGGAGAGGACGACGTCGCAGATCGGTGCCGACTGGGTAAGTGCCACCGTTTTAAAAAAAGAGGGGTTAGGAACGCCGGCTACACGATGCTCGATTTTTTCAGCATTCTCTGTAGCGGAGGACAGTTCCACGTGGTTGCTGAAGTACAGTCGCCAACTTTGCCCTCGAGACGACTTTTCCCTGAGAACGACATCGTCGTCGCTCCTGACAGTTCCCCAGGTCAAAATCGTCGTGAGACACGGGAGATCAACGGCTCACCGACGTTGAGAGAGGCTCCAGTCCAGGAAGGAAGTACGCTCCGGACCTCGACGTTAGCGCGAGGTTTCCCCAGAGAGCGGAAGAATCTCTTCGTCACAGCTACTCCAGGTAAAGTGTTGTGTAAAGTGTCGACGAACTCTGTCGTCCGGGATAAAGCGGTGGAAAGAATATAGTTCAACAAATATCAAATCCTTCCGTCGGTTGCGGGAAAGTGTTAGTCGTATCAAAGTTCAATTGAGGACAGGAAAAGTGACATAAATTGCCTGTTTATGGACATTTTCAATTCGGACGAATTCGGTTGTAACCCGAATAAGTGTGTGATAGGTGACCCATCAAAAAAAGAGACAAAAAAATAATTTGTTAAAAAACCGGTGTGTTTTGAATAGTGCGGTGTGCTCTCATCGGTCCCCATTGTATCGATAGCCTATGCGGGGGCTGGGGAATGGAGATTGTAGTTCAGTATACCAAATAGATATTGTACAATCGGTGTGAGTGGTATGCGTTTCCGGGTTACAGGAGTGTATTTATATGTATTCTGCGCCTAACCTCTCAAACGAAATGTCATGCGAGTCGACACTGGTAATCGAGCAAAGAACTTGACCCTAGTTTCTTTTTGGTTGTTCTTTCAAATGAGTGAGACATCTTGTGATTACCCGGCGCGATAGATATAAAAATAAATAAATATTGTAATATAATAAAGTCTTACTTCTTGTGAATAAAGATCCGTTACAAGGGTAATATGGGTTAAGATCTTTGATATGAGCACGCGGATTCCTACGGCTATCAGGATCTTCGATTTCATATACGAGGACATTCGCTATTCTATGCGGGCCGCTAAATTTTGGTGCTAATTTCGCAGCGAAATTTTGGGGAGTTGAGGACAAAACCCTGATACGACGTATCACTAGTTCTGTACCCAATCGTAGATTAATATTCGCTCACGCCAAACGCTAAGGTCAGACGGGAGGTTAAATGTAGTGGGGATTGAACGTTCATGTAAAGAATTAATGGGAGGGGGATTACGGCCAAAATTAAAAAACGCCGGGGTCATTTTAGTGGACGAATGTACACTGACAAGTAACACTACCCATGTGATACACGCCGATTTTTTTGAAATTTGGATATGTTGTAGTACTCGAAAAACTAAGGGACCCGTAATTTTTTTTATCGGCGGTAAAATGTTGTTAGGTGGTGAAACAGCCCCCCCAACATAGGGGCAAAATAGAAAAATTGCGGTATCTTTAAGACTTAAAATGTGTTTGTGTTTCAGCCCATAAAAACGTTTTACCGTAAAAAAATGTGTGTCGTAGTTTTTATAAC
The DNA here is from genome assembly GCA_030407085.1 of Trichopria drosophilae. Classification (NCBI taxonomy): domain Eukaryota; kingdom Metazoa; phylum Arthropoda; class Insecta; order Hymenoptera; family Diapriidae; genus Trichopria; species Trichopria drosophilae. The sequence goes on along the minus strand of CM059585.1, from coordinate 115,274,430 downwards.
ATATCCAAATTTCAATAAAATCGGCCTTTGTCACTTTTACTAAAAATTTGTTCATGTTAGGGACGGTTTTCCCTAATTTTAACCCTCCCACCCAACATTAGCAACATACCTAATGTTCTTCTTTTATCGAACGATACTTTTATACTAAAAATCATTCAATTCGGTCCACTAGTCTCAAAGATACCGCAATTTTTCTATTTGGCCCCCTATGTTGGGAGGGCTGTTTCACCCCCTAAAAACGTTTTACCGCCGATTAAAAAAAAATACGTTTCCCTTAGTTTTTCGTGTACTACAACATATCCAAATTTCAGAAAAATCGGCGTATATCACTTGGGTAGTGTTACTTGTAAGAGAAGTTTAGGCCATCAGCTATAATGGGTATAGTGCAGCAGAGGTGCTATGCCCTAAGACACCCACCGCGCCGCTTTTAAGACGGCTGCTGTTCCAAAATAAAAGACGACTATTATACCACCACTCCATTTGTACGTAATATGGCCGCCGTCCCTTTCCAATATGGAACACCGGTTGTCCGTATTTAAGACAACTGCTGTCCCAAACTAAAGCAGCCGTTATCTTAATTTACGAATGGCAGCCATCTCCCGTTTTGCACTGTAATCTTAAATTGCTCTCGGTGTACAGATGTATTAGGGCAAAGCAAAATTCTGGTAAATGTGCGTCCCAGTCACGATGATCTGCGGACACGAAGGTGATGATCATAGTTTTTAGGATACGATTTACTCGTTTTACGGGGTTGGCTTGGGCGTGGTATGGGGGAATTGGGGTAGGAGAAATATTAAGTTCACGCAAATGGTTTTGAATATATCTATTGCACTGATCTATATAATATGGATAGGTTATACAATGCATTCTGCATGGCTGGATTGTGATGCATGGTAGGAAAATAGGACGTCTGAGTGGGGAGAACTTTCGTCCCCGTGATCTCTCCCACCTTGCATCTATTGGCGAACGTAGCCTCAAGCGAACGGAAGGAGTGGTGTCCCGCTAAATTCAAAACGGCATTGCTCGCAATGTAATGAAATTAAACATTTGAAAATTTCCAGTATTGCCATCACTTATTTATATGTATATTTCCTCATAAAATTGTAAAAAACGAAATGAAATAGACAAGACAGTTATTTTATATATCTAATTTGTTCAATGTAGATTGTTTTAGTAAAACTGATATTCGCAAGATATGTATAAGGTACAAGTGACTGTAAATTAATGAAATTTTGCTGAAAATGAAGTATTTGTAAAGTTATTAAAAATAATTATTATGTTATAAAATATATGTTTTATAAACTGAAGCGAATATGCGACTTTTATAAACTCTAAGATATCTGAGGAAGTAACCGGCAAAGTCTTTACTTTTATATCGAAACGAATCAGATCCGCGGAATATTTATATTATCATTTAAAATTTCGTTTTATTAATTACTTATTTATTAGAACTATTTATGTAGTATACGATTCTTATTTTTTTGATATTTTTATTGTTGAAAATAATATATACAGGTTAAAATATCTCATGTAGTCAGATGTGCATATGCAACATCTTTACAGTAACTACTATGTTGTTCGTTAGCACAGTGGTTAAGACATCGTAAAGTTGTTTCAAGTTTTGCGGTTTCAAACCCCGGCGGACAACATTTTTTTTTATACTTATTTTGTTATCTTCTTAACTATTCATATTTAGCAATTTTTTTTTATTCCTCATTATTTATTCATTTCTATTAAAAACAATTGTGTCACAAATGGGTAATGAAACGAAACAAATAGCAAATTGACAATATTATTGAACGTTGTTACTTATAGCTCATCTGAACACCGCTATTTGTATAAAAATATTTTGGTAGACATTCCGCGGAACGACGGAAGTCGGAACTGGTCGGAAACTCGGAACTCGGAACTCGGGAACACAAATCCCATCCCAGATTCCTAGCCTGGCCCTGAACTCGGATACAATCGGAAGCATTCGAGCGGTTTCGGAAAACTATATCCCCTCTAATCTGTCCTATTTTCCTACCATCCCCTCCATCGTTTTCCTTCAAACTGCATCACTTTTTGGCCTTCTATAGCCTATCCATATTATATAGATCAGTGATCTATTGTCATCTGAGAGAGCGGAAAGGTATTTTCAAAAGGGCCATCGCAATGGGAGAAACAAGAACGGACAAACTGTGTACGAAACGGTTGTGCGGTAGAGGGAGGGACCGAGAAGCCGACCGGCAACCCACACGAGTGCGATGAGTGTCGACTCCAGCAGCAAGGAACACGAGTCCCTTGTTCACATTCCTCAGGCGCGTCGTCGAACGCGCACCTTCTCCTGCCTCTTTTTTGGCCGGCTTCTTGAACTGAATCAAGACTTGACCGAGTCAAGGAAGGGTCTACATCCAAACGCCTGAAGAGGGTCATGCGAGACCCTGAAGAGCCTCATGCAAGACCCCGAGCTACACACTCGTCATAGTTTCTCAATATACGACAATTTTTCTATTACCGACGTGGCGGACAGTGCCAGACTTCCTCCTGCAATACTTGCCGTACTGATATCGGACGATGTTAAACACTCTATTTGCGCTGCAGAGACATCTGCACTGCATAGTACAAAAATTTACGTTGAGAAAGATTTGACAGACAGGGAACGTTTGATTGCGTATAAGGCTAGGGTCGCCCACCGAAACCCTAAACGGTCAGGGTTTCAAAAGAAAAGCCAACAGCATTGCAAATAACATGTGGTATGGATAGTCCGAAGAAGACCAGCATTTTACTATCTCCTTTAAATTCGCTGATCGAGATCCTCCTGTATATACTTCGCCCACACAGTCCGCCTTTCGTCCTGGAAATACGGCTTTTTCTCAACATCGCACTGAATAATTGTTCTTTCGAAGAGTCATTCTCTCAGCGTCAACCTTTTTAATTCGCTCGCGTCCTCATTCACGGATTACACCAACTGCACGCTTCAGCTCAACAAGAATTCTATCGTCTTCGAAGCAGCCCTGTAGTTTAACTTCTACCGAAGTTCTCAAAATTGAGTTCTGGAATGCCCGCAGTATTTTTACCACGTTTTTATTAACTCGTATTCTTGTCTGTCTGTCTGTCTGTGTGTCTGTATCTATCTGACTTACCGACGAGCTAGAGACTTGAAACTTTTAGGATAGCCCAAAATTGGATGACAATGCATTCCTTTACCGTTTATTACAAGTTTCAATCAGTTTTAAGAACATTTTCAGCAAATTTAAATTTTATATGAAAAAAAAATAAGTTTAAAAAAAAAATAGTGTTGGCGTGGTGCCTCGCTCGCTTCGCTCGCTCAGAAACTTCGGCCCAGTGGAGAGTCGGCTATTCCTTATGACTCGTTTGTTTACCAACAGCTTTCAATTATATTATTTTTTTTTTTTTTATATTATTTTACGTCGACTTTTGTGAACCCAAGTGGGACTAAATCGCGACGGGACCTACCGTTTATGAAGGTGGAATCCGAACCACCCGAGCTTTGGCGTTATTAGACACTTATAAACAAATATAGAGGTGTCCCGATGACAGATTGCAGAGGCTGGGATCGAACCAGGGTTTTCTGATTACGAAGCCGACACTCTACCAACTGAGCCACCGCCGCTCCCTCAATTATATTATAAAATTATATTGATATTTGGGGGTCCAATCATATTTAGGTCCAAGTGGCTTCGATAGATGTGTTACAACAATAAAGGATAAAGGAAAGGAATTATCCCCCGCTTTAATGACATTTTTTAGCCTATTCGCGGGTCGGCTCTCGGGTGGATTGGTCGGACAGACTTTCAAAGACATACAAGACAATAATACTTTTAGACAAACACAAGGATCACCCACCCAGAGTCAGTCCCCTCATTACTGCGCCCCGTAGAGTGACTTGACCCCTCTGTATTGCATTTGCACGGGGCCTGGGAAAGCTACGGAAAACCCAGACAGATACAGTCGACGAACTACTTTATCATCAGAGTATACCCTCTGATGGTAAAGCAGCTGTGTCTCCCACTCAGCAATCGGCCTGCTCGGGAAAAGTCCTCCACTGACGTAATTAATTCCCTTGCCTATATATACTCATCCACGACGGCAAGTGGAGCAGTAGTGAATTAGTGTCATATATAATGCTGCAACTGCTCACGGATTCTATCGTGAGAAAACCTCATCAGGATTTTCAACAATTCTGGACGGTGTAAGCCACCAGAGGAGCGTGTCATCTAAAACCACTTGCATATTCTTTTCATTTTGAAACTGCTCTTTTCAGATTGTTTATAAATGTAATAGTTTAAATAGAGGTAACAGAAATGACTCCTCCCTCCCTCCCTCCCTCGCTTCCTCCTCGACGAACAATAACAAATGAGAAACTCATGCTTAAATGAACAATATGACACGCTAGTTTAGACATGCTAGTCATTTCTGTAACCTCTATTGCGCCCCACGTGTTCCATTTTAAGTCTTACAAATATTTTATTTCCTAATAAAATGAAAAATGATTGCGTATTTATTTCGGCATGGTATTGGTGACCTGTGTGGATGGGAAAATTATTTTATCCTTTTTAGTCCATTTATAAAAACGTGGTTTTTAAAAAGAATTTTTTATTTATTAATTATTTTAAACGAGAACGCCCATTTTTGACTCCGGATTTGAAAAGAGCCGAAGATTTTACGTTAAGGCTGATGTTTATCAATTTTATCGCAAGGTCGAACGACGGTCAAATTTACCAATTAAAACTCCCTATTCATGTTTTGTTTGGACCTGAGCCGATTACGTAAAATTGGTTTACAGAAAAGTTGAAGGGAACATTGAGGGTCATCTTCCGATACCGTACTCATGACCTTGAACTCGATTTTGAAGGTTATTTTAAGGTCAACGTGATTTTTTTAAATGGAACGCCTATTTAAGACTGATGTTTATCACAAGGTTGAACGAAGGTCCAATTTGCGAATTAAACTCCCCACTTGCACTTTCCGGAGCGTAAGCCAAATACGTAAATGTGATTGACACGAAAGGGCCAGAGAGCAATTTAGCGGTAATGTTACGTTAATTTTGAACTCCATATTCGAGGTTACTTCAAGTTAAATAAAATGACTTTTTGAAATGGGAATCGCTATTTTCGAGAGTTAATTTAACGGGATTAACGTTGCTTTTAGCGCCACCCAGAAACAACGACGTGGATGTAGTAAGTACTGTTTCCTTCGGGGTGCTAGATTAAGGTGAGTCCCCTTGCCTCTCAATATTCGGGGTGCTAGATTAAGGTGAGTTCCCCTGCCTCTCACTATTTTGAAATGTATCAATTTAACCTTGGAGCAAATGTTCAAAGTTGCCACCATTTACTTGAAGGCATAAAATCAAACGCCTTTGGAAATTGCGTACGGTGCTCAGAAGAGTTGTTCTTGGAATGACAGCACATGCTTGGCGAATGCGATCTTGAAAGTTCTCACTTGTTGTGGGCTGCTGTTCATAAACGACATTTTTCAAATATCCCCATAAATAAAAATCTAGAGATGTGAGATCGGGCGAACAAGCAGGCCAGTTAACCGGACCTCCTCGTCCAATCCATCTACCATTGTAATTTTCATTCAAGAAAGCCTGTACGATTCGCGCAAAATGTGGTGGTGCATCATGCTGCTGAAACCACATTCTTCGCCGCGTTCCTAAATCGACATCTTCCATCAATTCAGGTACCTGATCTCTGATAAAGTGTAAATAGGTATGTATTGCGATTAACATTTTCCTCGAAAAAATAAGGGCCTATATACCGTTGACGATGCCACACCATACCATCAGGCTCCAACGTCTTTGATGATTCACACTTCTGTGCCAATGAGGATTTTCATCTGAACAGTAATGGCAATTATGCGCATTAAGTTCTCCATCACTTTGAAATTTAGATTCAATAGAAAAAAGTACATATTTGAAAAAATCTTGATCATTTTCTATCATGTGTAATGCCCATTGACAAAAAACAATTCGCTGTTGAAAATGATGATACTGTAATTCCTAAATAATGTTATATGATAAGCATGATATTTCAGGGCTTTAAGAATTCTTAAGAATGTTCTCCGAGGCATACCAATTTCTCTTTCAACTCTGCGACTGCTGATATGAGGATCAAGGTGAATAATCGCAAGAGCAATGACAACACGAGCATCATTTTCGTCGTATACGACGCGACGTCGTTGTCTGACCATATGCCCACCACGAGCTCTTTGGGTTAACCTACTTATTGCCCTGTGATCTGGGTGTCGTCTATCCGGAAAGCGTTCAGCGTAAAATCTAGACGCAGCTCGATAATTATTCTGACATTCGCCTATTATCATTGTCATATTGATAATGTCATTAGGTTGATAGTCAGCCATTTTTAGAGCAGTTCTTCACCCTCAATTTGGCGATGAAGTAATAATCCAAACCTCAAACACTCATGAAAACAAGAAAAGTTGAAAAACAGCCGAAACTGAATTACTAATTCTCTTTTTTTGTGATAAATGGCTGAAATTGTATTGTTAATTTATTTCTTTTATTTTCAAAAAACGGAATCCGCGTAATAATCAAATTGATGTAAAACTTGAATTACATTATTACGGAGCTGCTTAACCCATTAATGCCCAACTTGACCAAACTTGTGCGTTGAATCCAGCCTTAAAATTAAAATGGCCCACCCTGTATATAAGATCATAATGATACAGACATTACTTAGACAGTAATTAGAAAAAAACACAGTAAACATGTAATATGCATCGAATAGTCTATTAGAATACAAGTGGATAAAGTAAGTGTTTTGCAACTTTTATTTATTAATACTTTGGCTGGCCTGTTGTCGGGGTCGAAGTTTTGAAAATGCTCATTTTCAATTTTCATACGTATAAGAAACACTATGTTGTTGTAACATATCTATCGAAGCCACTTGGACCTAAATATGATTGGACCCTCAAATATCAATATAATTTTATAATATAATTGAAAGCTGTTAGTAAACAAACCAGTATTAATGAATAGCCGACTCTCCACTGGGTCGTAGTTTCTGAGCGAGCGAAGCGAGCGAGGCACCACGCCAACACTAGTTTAATATATTGCATTCGAAATTATATACATATGAATTTTGACTACTCTCACTATTCCCAGTGACCCCGGAGTAATATTTATATTATGATTTAGAACGACAGATCGACAGATGTGTTTTATATTGGCTCTCCGCACTATGTTTCTCTTATTTTTAGTTTGATACGACTGTCGTCTCAAAACAATACATTCGCTGTCTCAATGTTTGCATGCGGTAGTACTCTCACTATTCCCAATGACTCCGGAGTAATATTTATATTATGATTTAGAACGAAAGTTCGCTTCCAAATTGAGCCACCGTTGTCTCTAATATTTAGCGCGACTGTACTACAGTAGGCAAAACCGGTGTTCTCTTAAACTTCTCTCAGTATAGAAAAAAAAAATTACTATGAAAGATACAAGACGGATATTTTACATTTTGCTTAGCGGAACTATTGAGAACAAGATAAATTACATTTTGACAAAACATTTCAGATCATAGTAGAAAGAGAACAAGCTCGCTCGACAAACTGGGGAAGTAGAACTATAGAGAGCGGCTCTATTGAGAGGGTTTACTGTATAATAAATATCACTGGGGAAATTGTATTGAAGCCTCATGTGACATAATTCATTAACTTATACTAGCAATTATAAAATGCAAAAGTTAAAGCAATAACTGTAAGAGCATTCATACAAATACATGTATAATAAGGGATATTTATTTTTATTCGTTAAGACACAGCTTTCTTTTTACTTGTGAATATTGAGAAATATACGTAAAATCTTAAAGCAGAATAATTATCCTGAATATCTAATAAATGACTATATTAGACAAAGAATACACTATCTATAATACGTTAGAAATAAAAAATAATAATAAAAAATTCCTAAAAACCACATGTATTCCATACGTTAAAGGAGTGTCTGAAAAAATTAAAAAACAATGAAAGATCAAAATATTAGAATCGTTTTTAAACCACACAATACTAATATCGGAGGTATAAAACCATATAAAGATAAACTAGCCAACTTACATCATAGTAATGTAGTTTATATGATCAAAATTCAAAGGATGTAGTGCAGTATATATAGGAAACAGGAAGACTATTAAGAGATAGGATAAATGAACATAAAAGAAATATTTTTGCAGACAATTCAAAATTAACAGGTTTAACTTTTACACCGACTTAATATAGATCATATTTTCGATTTTCAAAATACTTCCATTTTAGCTACTGAAAAGAACACTAAAAAAAGGAAACATTTGGAAAACTACTTTATTAAAAAACATAATAACACTGTAAATATTAGATTTGAAATTTCTCAATTACCAGAATTATATTTTTTATTATTAAAATTTTAAAATTTCAAATTTATTTTATACCGTTTCTTATTTTCTTCAAATAAAGTTATTTCTAGATATACGTACCTATATATTACTCGACAATTATATTGTTTTTCATTCATGTTTATACTTATTTGTATAAATTAAATATAGACGAACTGATTTAAATTTAGTACGATTTCTATCTTCGACTCGTTAACACTACAGTTATTTATGAATATGGTGATTTTTATTAATTTTTGTTGTTCTTTCGTTATTTTTGTGAGTTCTTACTTAGTTTTTTCAAAAACTAAAAATATTTGTACAAATTTTTTCCAGAACGTGTTTTATAGCTTCTCAAACGGCTACCAATGGATTATACTCAATGTTAGTTCAGTGTCTTCATTTCTTTTTTTTTTTAATTATGACAATGGAACGAAGATAATCACAGAACAATTTCACAAAATGGATCCTTCAGGAATTTGGTTTCCGAGTGAGTTTTCTATTGAAAGAATTTTCTCAAATTTCGACAAATCTACCTAAAATGATCAACCAACGAATTTTTCTACTTCGATGCCGAAAGAAGAGAGTTCTTCCCAATCATCTTTTGAAATTAAATTTTTTTCACTGTAGAAATTTTAAAACGTTATAATAATAAGAATAAATTCTGAAGAGGGCCTCCATTATAGGCCGAAACGTATTTTAATGTTTCTTTTTCCTTTATAAAAATGGGGAAAATATAGTAACAAGTGTAGAAGAACCGTTAGACCAAGAAAAGCAATATTTCCTAATTATTCAGTCCAACACCTCCTGCTTTAGTGGTAATTAAAAAAAGGAAAATGTTGGGATCGGAATTGAACTGCGCTATGCCTGCTACTCGATTTTCTTCCTTTTGATTACCGTCTAGTCTCAAATACTCGTAATCTGGTCTCATTGTTAAGTAGTTTTCGATAATGTCTAAAATGAAGGTTTGTGTCGAAAACAGAAGAACTTTGTGTCCTCCTTGCTTCAACCTCTTTAACATTGCGTCAAGAACTAGAAGTTTCCCCGACACGTTGATTAATTCTGGAGTTATCAACGGAAGTCCACAACCGTTCAAGGGATAATGAATTAAATACGGATGATTCACAATATGCTTGAACATGACGACTCTTCTACCGAATGACAGATGAATAAAATATTGTTTATTAGAATTGGTTAGTGTTTCTAATACTGTGTGTAACGTCCGCAGAGGACTTTTCTAAAATCTCATCGACTTCTCCCGTAAAACTGAACGAGGGATGCTCCGTTGTGTCACTCGAGGTTTCGGACCATGAATGAAGCGAAGATTTATCATGATCCATCCAATCGTTGTAAATCTGATTTACATTTCTCCTCCGAGTACAAGCTCGTTTCGGCCTCACCCCATTTTCATTGTCGACGATAAGATTCTCGACTTTTGTTTTTTGTAAAACACTGATATCTCTTTCTAACGTTGCTTTATAAAGTGTGTATTGAATCTGCGTAAGCGGGGCGTATACTACAACTTCAATCGTCGGCGCATGAAAGGTTGTAATATTTCGCGAAGGGTGGCCAGCACATTCTTCTCTTGCTCTTGTTTAAATATTTTGCTTTTACCGCCTTCTTTCATGACCTCCGAGACGTTGAACCAAGATTCGAAAACTCCTAGATCGTTGAATATATCGGGTAATAAAAAGTTCAACAAGGACCAAAGTTCGGATAAGTCATTTTGCAAAGGTGTTCCAGTAAGCAGCAGTCGATTTATCGAACGGAGTGACTTCAAGATTACGATCAGTTGGCATTTGTAATTAAACGTAATTTAATATGATATATATATATACATTTAAAATGAAACGTAATTTAATCCCGTAATTATTGTAAGAGAGTGAAAACGTATTTTATAATTGCTATTTAAACATAATGAGTGACTGGAAACAAGTGAATCAGAGTAAGTGTACAGAAATAAGTGAGAAAGAAATATTACCAAGATAATTCAGTGATGATAAGGAAGTCACTGATAATGAAGAATACGATGAAGATTATATCCCACCAGGAGTTTTGGAAGGAGTAGAATATGCAACAATCGAATCACTCCCAGCCAAATCAAAAGAGATTTATATGAAAACGTATGAAGAACTACTAAGCTGGATCTCCGTATAAAAACGAAATCATTTGATGAAAACGTTTTGCTGGCTTATTTTATCAATTTATTTTTAAAATTAGTATCCCACTTCAGTCGACGTCAAAAAAAATGATTAACATACAAAAAGATATCAATATTGGTATAGTTACTGTAAATTTAAAAGTTTTATAAAAACGCAAAATATCGGAACAGTAACGGAAGTAAATCAATTCCTCTTTTGTGCTTCGGATTCGACGTATTTAGATACGAAGGTAAATACATATATATACAAACACCGAATGCGCATATACCTATATACGAAACTAAATAAATATATTTACAATTTTATTTACAGGTTGCGCTAATTATAGGAATTAGCGGGGCTTTTAGAAAGGAGGAGATAGATGGATTGACCATGGATAACATAAAAGAGGAAAATTCCTTATGCAGACGATACGGTTATAATCTACAGGAATCGGACTTGGGATGAAGTAATTAATAATATTCAACAAGACATGCCTTTTATATTAAATTGGTTCAATACGAACTCCCTCACAGTGAATGTAAGTAAAACTTGCTTCCTTCCTTATGGATGCTATGCTGACAGTATCCCTAAGTTTTTGAAGATATCATTTACTGTAGGGAATAAAGAAATTGTCATAGAAAGAGCTGATAATGTAAAATACCTAGGTATAATAATTGACTGTCACCTCAAGTGGGACCTCCATATAAACAGCATCACAAATAAGCTTAGACATCTTCCTTTTGTCTTTTACAAACTTAGGACCTTGTTGAGTCAAAAACAATTATTGTGTGTCTACTATGCGCTCTGTGTATCCATACTGAGTTACGGTATTATAGCCTGGGGTGGTGCATATAAAAATTCATTAACTCCAATACAAATTCTCCAAAATTTAATCATAAAACGGATCTTTTTCAAACCTAGGCTTTATTCATCAACTGAATTATTTTATACCTCCAAATTATTAGATGTTAGAAAGATATTTTACTTAAATGCCGTAATGCAATGTAGAAAGGAAAATTTATGGGTTTTTGTGCACCACTCCAAAGAAACCCGCGGAAATAGAAATAGGACCATTGTACTACCTCCGAAGAAGAAGACTATCGGACAAAGAGTTTTTGAATATGTCGGTTTGAAATGCATAAATTTACTTCCGTGCGACTTGCGAAATAAGATCTTTGGCAATGTTAGGCCAAAAAAAGATATAAAAAATTGGCTTTGCAACAACCACTCACTGGAGCTGAACAGAGTTTTAGTTCCTGCAGACTTTGTTTAATTGTTACTCAAATTATTACATTCCTGACGATACTAAAGAAATATTTATTTTGTTATATTTGTCTTGTATATATATTTTTTTTATCTTCATATTGATATTTTAACAATTCTTAGGCGGGCACCTTTCCTTTCTTTTACTTCCTTTACTTTCTTTTTATAACTATTTTGTTTGTTGTTTAAGGCGTGGCAGTCTCGCGATGACTGCTTAAGGTTTGCGGACAAATACTTAAATGTATTTTTGCAGTAACCATGTATGTTGGGCCTTTGCCCCTAAGCATGTAATATTACCTGAAAATATATTATTAGTATTATTATATAAAACACATATATCAAAAAGTTTCAGTGTCGAAGGCAAATTTGAAGATTTTCGAAGGCATAGACCGCCGACTAACTGTTGACGTTGTGGATTATGTGTAGTATATTTGTAATTGTTTATTTGTTTGTATCGTCCTGTGTGGGGTGATGACTAAGCCTTGCCTGATTAGCTATTGGCATAAAGTTGGTAAGTACACCTGACCAATGTAATATAATGTATATTGGACAATTGGGTAGTAAATTAGAAACTATATATTAAATAAACACAAAAGAAACATTTATGGAGACGAAAAACAGTATACAGGATTAACGATGCATATAGTTAATACTAATCACAATTTTGACTACAATAGAATAAAGAATTTAGCAATAGAAAATAACGAAACAAAAAGAAAGAATTAGAGAATTATTGTATCTCAAAAACAACAAAAATACGGTAGATATTAGATTTGAAAAATCATATGTATCAGAAATATACAACCCTCTACTTAGTTATACATCAATGTTTAAATATTAGTGGAGATTATGAAAATAGGGGGCTAATTCTTATCAAATGTAAAATAGGTTCTACTAGCTTCATAGAGAGCTCATTTTCTACTGTTCGTTACAAATAAGGGCAAACACAAAATCATTGCGGTTTGATGGGTGGGTACGTTAAAAAATATCTTTCTTCTTGGTGAATAACCAACCACACCAAGTGATTTGTTCTTTTTTTTTTGTTTTTTTGTTTTAAAAACTCTAAATTTTTCTGAAGAGGACTTAGAAAAAGGTCGATATATGAAGCCTTTTATTTAAATACCATTGTTATGTCTACTATTCTATTTTATTGTCAATGTTTTTTTAACTTATGTTGCGTACGTTTAAAATAGTATTATAATGTTTAAACATATCCGTTTTTTCATGGTGACCGTTTATACACAAAAATGATTAAATATTAAAAAGTAAGATAACTGCTTTAGATAAAGCGATTTAATAATTTTTTTTAATCTACTTATTTTAAAGCCCATCGAAAATCACGTCTTTTGCGAACACGAGCCAGACTCAATATACAAACGAACGATTGCGATGCAGCGTGCTTGTCCTGTTACGGAACGTAAATCGTCCGATACCTCGCTCTTTTACGTGCGGGAGATTCGAAACGTTTGAGGATCAACAATCCCTCGTTACAATGTTAATGACAACCAATCAATTTGACCATATGAATATACAAAATAATATTGTGACCTTTAAATTAAGCTCTTCCTTTGGCAATAAGAGTAAATTGAATTTCTCTTTTGAAGCTTTATTTAAATTTACTTTTGTTATATTCTTGGATGAATATCTTTTTTTACAGATTTTTTCCTTCGTTTTATATATCCTTTTCCTGTTTTTCCATCATAGAAATCTACCTTTACAATTATTTCTACTGTCATAATATAATGTCTTTACGAAAATTAGAAGCGTTACTTACATTATTATGCCTACGGATGATATGGAAATTAAATTATTCAAAAAAGGAAATTCAATTATAATTGCTGCAGATAGTACAACTTTTGCCTCCTTGGGAGGATAACTTAAGGTAAAAGATATTTATGCATTAATTTTCCCTGCGTGAAGTAGAAATTTCGTGCGTGAAGTAATCGGCTCGTTATAAACAACACGCTTGAATGTCTGAGGTGTAATTATTTGTTCAAATCAAAAAGAAAAAAACTTTATACGACTGACAAAGGAAGAAAAGACTGTCGATTCTTACATGGAACCACGTAGATACTCTTATTCATTTTGTATTTCCTGGAAGTGCGGTCTCCAAAGAAATTAATTCACAGACTTTTTAAGAATGCACGATAGACGATACTAATGTTAATTTTATGTAATCACGAATATTCATTGGCTCGCTGGAATGTATGTGTGGGTTATGACGAATGTGCAGGATTGAGTGATTGGTTTTATTTTATGTAAATCAATTCGACAACGATTATCCAAATCTGGTTATTTCTCTGATGTAAAAATAGAAAAAGAGTATAATTATGAGATTATAAAATAGCACATAATGTACCTTCGAATTGAATATATAGATTACGAGAAATATAAATTAATGTTCAACGGAAAGGGTTTATTAGAATGGTTATAGAACTTTATTACACAAAATAAAACCGTTGAAATGTTTATCTAAATTCATTTATTTAATTACATCAGTAATGCTCCAGTGAACCGAATGTGCAATCTCTTCAATGAAAATTTTGATGGAAATTCAACTGGTTTTGATTTATTATATAACGTTAGTTTAAATAGTGTGGTTTCAAGAATTAAATCTACGTTATATAAATTTAATTAAATGTGATTATTATATAAGTTCTTTATATTTCATTTAAACATTAGTATTGGCTGTGTTTTTGTTCCTGTTGGCGCCTTAAATATGGCATCATATACATATTTTATGTTAATTTGCATTTATAGTATACTGTATTTCTTTTATTTTGTTATTGGGTTTTTAACCCGTTAATAAATAAATAAATAAATAAATAAATAAATTACCGGAACTGTGTCTAATAGATCACGTGTCAACATTTAATTGGTGTTGAATCGATACCAACCCGCTCTCCATATCGGAAAAACAAAAATTGAAAACATCTTTGTCTTTTGTGTTGAACGAAGTCGGGGATAGATAGAAGACTACGCGAATATCAAAAACATATTTGTAACCAGTGTTATTACTATTTGGACAGTGAAGAGAAATACAAGACCGAGGCCGGAAAACTGGACGGTTACGATGTGCAGTTGCAGGTGTAAAATAAATTAAATTTTTAAAGTTTAGTAGAGCAATAGAGATGCCATTTGAAATCTACGCAGACCTGGTTACAAAATAGGAAAACAACTTACGAAGGATAAAATAACCTACACTGTCATTACGACTCTGCAGTCTGCATTCCCATACTACTATCGTTAGAGTCCACTGCAGTACCGCCGTGCTAGGCGTTGGCCCAGGAAGAATGATTTAAAAATTGTTAAGGTGGCTCAATCTTACAGGACCGGAAATTCATTATTAGGTAAGTACAGACAGTTTCTCCGTAAGCTACCTGTTAAAATTGACAAGTTAAATTTTATTTTCCGCCAAAGTTAAGTCGATAGCCCATTTTTGTCTTTCAAAGAAAAATAGTTTAACTATAAGATATTTCAATTTGAAACGATTCTGATGGATTTCAGTTTTTGATCATGCCATCTAAACCAACAGTATTATAGTTTTCAGATTTTAGCCGACGTCAAGATAGACTAGCTGCTGAGAAATTGGAGGACGTTGCATATAACGTTGACATCTGCGGGAAAACCTTAATCGCTGCCAACATTACAACCACCTTACTCGCGGACCAGCCCGCAACAGCTGTAATACTTTCAAGTCAAGATTTTAAAATTATTTATTATGTAAAATTTTTTAAAAAATTACTATTCACTTCGATTGTTCAGCTGCTCCCTCAAAAATTGTGTTCATATTAACAAGTGTAACGAAGATTATGTGTCGATTGATCCATGCTTCCTAGGATTGAATTTTTGTGTAAATTGTATGATATGCGAAGAATGGATGAAATACTTTTAATTGTAAACTCTGGACGAGTACGATTTCAATAAACATGTTGTTTCTTAGAAAATATTTTTTCAACATTTCCTAACAATTTCGACCAAACCGCATGGCTTGGTTCCTAGGAACAATTTTACGGTTGGACAGAATAAAAAATCCTCGAAAAAAAAACACGTAAAAAACAGATCATGGAAAAATGAACGTAGAAACAGCCTTGTAATGAAAAAAAGCATACCAAATAAATCCTGAAGAAAACTCATAAAAAGGTATCAATAGCAGTAGGGGAGAGACACCTGTTGTGCAGCAAATTTTCTTTATTGTCTATAACTTGATCGGATAATTCAGTTTTAATAATTGGTGCTGTCTAGCGAGGTAAAATTTACTTTCCGCCCTCCCGGGAGAAAACAGTGGAATTTATTTCAAATAAATAAAGTGTACATATAAGTTTGAAAGAATCGAATTTACCTGAAATTCACGAGTCTCCCTTTAATAAGTAAGTATAAACACTTTTTCTGGTTTGGCAGATATTTAAATACCTTCCTTATATGTATATGGGGGCAACTTTTTTTTTATATTTTTATTTCTTTATCTAACTATTCTCTTATCTTTAGGACATAAAACTGAAGCACTTCGGACCATACATATATATGGCGATACACGTCCAAGAAATCATACAAACGCGTTATTTATGCTTTAACCCGACATTTGCGATCAATTGGCTTTCGAAATCGAAAAAAAAAACGCAGTGTGACATGGTAGATGAAGGTTTTTCTGCGTATTTAAAAAAAATGCATTTGGAACTGATGAAAACTCTGCCAGAGAAACGGTTTTAAACATAGAGAAAGGGGCGATTTTTACTGTGCGCCGCCCCTCGCGCTTCCGCTGTTGTCTGCGCATCGTCAGAAAACCAAGAATAACTTTTGTTGTACTAGGAGTTACTAACGTTTTCTTTTTTAGTTTTCTCGAGGGGTTTTCGCGCAACAAATAAGCCAAGTCTCAATTCTTTACGACATTGACAACATATTTTAAATTGCAATTGTTTAAAATAATTGTTAATAAAAATTGGAAATTTAAATTTTACAATTATGGCCGCATATTGGACTACATAAAATACACACTATAAGCTCCTATTCAAAAAAATTGCTAAATTATCTTTACTCGTTTCCGAGTAATAATTAAACGAAAAAATTGTTATCCAAAAATTCAACCCCCGATTAGTTCCATAATTTATAAAATTTTCAAAAAACATTTTAGAGGGAAAAGTGTACTCCTATATCTACCCAAAAACATAGGTAACTTCAAAATCGGAGACGAAGATTTTTGAGTGGCCGTTTTCATTTATTTTGACCCATATGTATATTTTTGTTCATCCACAAGTAACGCGTATGGCATATGTTAAAATTTCAACATTTTGAGGTTTATTAATAAAGAAACGTGTCATAAACTTTTAGGGCGGAGGCCCCTCCGATATAAACATATTTATGATTTTACAGATACAAAAACTTTCTTATATTTTTTTTAACACTCCGTGCGTAAAACACGATTTTACGCACTAGGGCGAAATTTTCATGTACGTAAAATTGCGCTCTATTCACGTCGTATTAAAAAATATCGTATGCAACATGGGCGAAATATCGATCTCCGTCGATTGTGATTGTCACCCTCGCTCCGCTCGAGCGGCAAACTTCACACTCGGCGAAGATCGATAATTGCGCCCTTGTTGCATAAAATACTATTATAATATCATATTGTTTTCCTATATCAGTGTACAGTGTGATTTCCCAAACCGGGATGTGGAAAATATAAAAATTAAATTTTCGACATCCCGGTTTGGGAAATCGCATTTTCCACACTAAAATCTGTTCGGGAAACACACATTTTCCGAACCCGTATTACAAAAATTATTTTGCTAAACATTTCAAAAATGTTTATCGTAACTCTAGGGTACTTTTACCTGATCTAGTCTCTGGTGATAACTCTGTAATTTGCATCAATATTTCTAAGGAGGACATATTATTAGCTGTAGGTGATCTTGATGAGGGACTTCACAGTGGACCAGACTTGTTGCCTCCGATATTTATAAAAAAATGTATCTCCTCACTTTTAAATCCCATTCATTCATTATTTAACCTTTCGCTGAATTCTGGTTTGTTTCCGCATAAATGGAAACAATCATTTATAAATCCAATTTTTAAAAATAGACAGAACGTTAGACAGAACGTAGTCAATTATTAGCACTATTCCAAAGATATTCGATGCTATAGTTACTGCGAAACTTAGTGCTTACTTATCACATGTTATCTCCCCATCCCAACATGGTTTTGTTAAAGGTAGATCTACGGTATCAAATCTATTATCTTTTACTTCTTTCGTAAATGATGGTTTGGAAGCGGGATGTCAAGTGGACTCTATCTACCTTGATTTTTCTAAGGCTTTCGATTTGATAAACCATTCTTTGTTGATTCGTAAGTTGCAGAATGTCGGAATAACCGGCCCTATGCTGGGTTGGTTGAAGTCTTTCCTCATAGATCGTACACAAATTGTCAGAGTGAAAGGGCATTTATCCGATCCTTTTCGTGCTCCCTCTGGAGTCACACAGGGATCACATCTTGGTCCACTACTTTTCATCTTATTTATAAATGATATGTCTTTTCAATTTAAAGTTTCTAACTATTTATTATATGCGAATGATTTAAAGATCTATTCAACTGTGAGGTCCCCCATTGAAGCGTCCAAAATCCAGCAAGATCTCCATGCATTTCAAATATGGTGCGAGTCTAATAGTCTATATTTAAATATTGAAAAGTGTAAGACTCTCAGATTTTGTAGATCGCGTTTACCAATCCTATGTGAATATCGTTTAAATGACAGTCCTGTTGAAACAGTTACCTCGATTAAGGATCTCGGGGTTATCGTCGATCAAGAATTGTCTTTTCACGAGCACTTGACATATGTTATATCTAAGGCCTATAAACAATATGGGTTTCTTATACGTACTACCCGAAGTTTCAAAGATCCTCTTGCTATATTGTCCATTTATAAAGCCTTAGTTCAACCCATATTGTTATATGCTTCATCAATATGGTCTCCTTTTACTGCATGTGCCAAAAGGGATTTAGAAAGTGTGCAACGAAAGTTTATGCGGTACCTTTCATATAAGACTGGCAATCCTATGGCGTATGATTGCCACGATTATAGTCTAGTTTCTAAGAAATTCGGAATCCATACACTCATGTCTATTCATGAATATAATGATGCAATACTAGTTAAGAAGATTCTCTCAGGCCTAGTCACTGGATCCCAAATATCAAATTTGTTTAGTTATAGAGAGATCATTTATTCTGTAAATTTCAGACCTTTATTTGAAAGATCATGCAGATCTAACAGATGTTATCATTCAACTGTCTTTCGCTTAACGCGTAAATGGAATTTACTACCACGACATATTACATCGTTAGAGATAAGGCTTTGCAGCCCATTGTAAAAGATATTTATGTTTGTTATATTAGTATCTCAACATACATAAATTACATTTAACTTTTGTTTTGTTACTTATTTTCCGTTTTTATTATCTATATATAAAGTATTCTTATACATCCAAATGTATATACAACATCGCAATATTTTGTATTTCCTGTTTTGGGCGTTTACGCCCGTATGTTTAATAAATAAAAAAAAATAAAAATTATCTATCAAATACAAAACGATTTTGTATTTAATTCTTTCCACCGGTAATCTACTATTTAACTAATCATTAAATCGGGACATTATTAAATATATTCATGAAAATGACCACAATTAATAAATTAATATTCAACTTAAAGGTTATACAAGTACCATCTGTATTTACAATTAATTTTCGTTACTTTTTATATTTACAATTTTCTCATCAAGATATAATATATTTACAATTAGTAATTTTATTTTGTGCCTAGTTAATCTATTATCATATATTAAATTTAGTAATTTTTATTTTGTTAAGTTTAACAACAACATAAAAATAAATTATTTATAGCCTATTTATGAATTGTTTATTTTAATTATACTTTATTATCATATAGGTTATGTACCAAAAGAATCGAACGCTTGTAAACTTCCAAAACTATCCGTTCAAATGTTTAAATTTAGTCTTGAAACACAAAAAGAACAATATTATAAAAATACCATAAAGTTAATAAAAATATTTGGAGAGAAAACAAAATTAATTAATCGATAATTTCAGATGGGTTAGTTCCTTTTCATTTATTTCAATCCTAATTAGAATGATTACGAAGCAACATTTCCATTGTTAAAAATTATTTTCATGGATTGCGGTAATTAATTCAAATCAAATTCTAACAATTCTTTATTACAAATATTTAAATTAAAGAGTTAAGTTTCATTTATGTTCCGTGCGCGAGATATTGTGTCGACCGAGGATCATTTACTCCGGTCAATATCAACATTGAATGTTTACTTTTGCTTCTCTGATTTCGTTCAAAAACTTCTTTCTAATTGTATACAAAATATCGGTATATCACTGGCGTAACTTTCAGCCTTACTATACTTTGAAGATTTGAATAAACGATTGAATTCTAACTAAAACGAATACCAAATCAACTATGGCTAATATTTACTTTTAGTTTTAATATAAGAAAACTTAAAATTAGTTTAAAAGCTTTTAAATTTTCCTATTCTATTATTTTTATTTCTAAACCCGTTCCATTTTTAAGGCCGTTGTTTACTCTCGACCGCTCAGTATTGTCGCAACGATCTCCCTTTTCCCCCGGCCGTGGTAAACAATGTTTGAACTTTTCGCCGAACGTTTGCCTTTTGTACAAAAAATACAATACAAAAATAAATATAATGACAAAAAACTATCAACGAAAGTTTGCTATTATTATTCTAACGAACGGACTGTAAACATATTCTACTTTCACAACCTCAGAACTGTTTACTTTTATCACACTCGGTATTTTAAACTTTCAGCTTTCAAAAGTATTAGTAATCATCAATTTTTCAAAAAATTTTTTTCATTACCCGGTACCATTACGGGACAAACTTTTTGTTCTATTCACCACAACTTTCAGATGGCCCATTCTTATCGTAGTAATTTTACTTTTATTTTCCAATATTTAGTTCTAAATTAAAACGTCACATCAAGAAAACTTAAAACAATATCAACACTTTTTAATTTTTAAGTCATGAACACAAACATTGTGTGAAATCCTGGCAATTTGTAACGGTATTTGTCATTTTATTATTCTCTCGATTTGGAAGGGAGGTTATGAAAGACGCACACGTAGTCCCAATTTGTTTATTTTGACGAAATCATGTAGTAATAACCAGAAACGAAAATAAATTTTGCAAACAGAATGAATATACGAGTGCCAATATCTCACTGGATCAAACAGCTCAGCCACGCTTCCGATGTGGCTAAAAGATTGTCAACGGTGGAAGTTTGGAGCATTGCTTGAGCTGAAAGGTAAGTTATAATTAGGAGTCTCAACGTCTGAAGGCCAAGTGCTGCACTTCCGTACCTTGCCTGCAAGGGAAAGAGGTGTAAGTTTTAATGTGGAAGATCATAAAATACAGGGCCGAAGCCGCAGTTCCGGACCCCTCGCCCGCAAGGAGAGGAGAGGCCGCAGAACACAAGAACACGCATATCTAACAATAAAAGATGTAGTGTAAACAAGTAACGTATAATCATTGGTCATCGTACACAAAGAATCATGCATGTAGAAGTGAAATTATCTGGTTGGATTAATGGAGTGTTTAGGAGCTGTTTAGTGGAGAAGAGAAAAGGGCGAGAGAGGCATGGCGAGGCCATGTTGATGACAGGTGGACCACGAAGGTCCTTATTCTCCCTTTGTTACCGCTGCCGTAAGTACAGGTTGTGCCGCAGTATACGTGGCACAGGAGCCAAAGTTGTACCATGTTCACCAACCGAGATGTCATCAAGAGAATCGGCCGTCTAAACACCCAACAGGAGCAAAGGTATTGGTGACGCAGGAGCCGATACTGAGTTGCCTTCACCAATCAAGAGACCACCAGATCTCACATAAAGCGTTGATATCACTGAACGCGTGATAGAGAACGGGCCTGTACAACACGCTGGTGCGCGCGAAAACCCCTATCTTTCAGACGCATGAATTGGAACTCACTGTGATACGTGTGATAGAAGCGAACACCTCGAGAACGCGAGCGAGACCAGCGAGACTGAAGATGGTATAATCAGAAAGGTATATCAATTAGGAGGATGCGCAGTGAACAGCCAATCACAACACAATAAGTTTTCTCGATTCCGAGAATTCACGAACAATTCACCAGCCTGAAAAATCTTACAGAATCGAGGTTGGTCGCTCTCGATTTTCCTCCCTTCTCCAGCATGCGCCTTGCTATACCTTTCTTATTATACCATGATTACCGTAGTACCGTAATCGAGAAAACAAAAGACCCGACTTCGGGGAAACGGATAAATAAGGAATTTATTCGTAAGTGAATTCCGTAACAAAAACAGTCGAATACTCGACGAAGTCCTTCGCAAAAAACTCACGAACACCTTTATTTGAAAGCTCTATGCCGCACAATACTTGTTTATACTTATCACGTCCCTTTGTTTACTTACTTTCGCCGTGATCTCATATGCCGCTTTTCGGCGTGGTTTAAGGGGTACAAAATAGTAGTTTTCGATACAAGGGCGTATGCGTAAAGAACTTTACACACACACACGTGTGCCGAAATATTGTTTACGTACGGCTTTTTCGTGCGTAAAGTATAATCGAGTGCGTAAAGTTTACTTTCATAAATTCATTTATGTACGTCTTTTCGGTGCGTAAAGTAAACTTGTGCGTAAAGTAAACTTTACGCACTCGATTATACTTTACGCACGAAAAAGCCGTACGTAAACAATATTTCGGCACACGTGTGTGTGTGTAAAGTTCTTTACGCATACGCCCTTGTATCGAAAACTACTATTTTAGTACAAACTTTTTTATATAATAGTATAAAGTATCAGGAATGTTATCCGAAAATTTCAAATCGATCAGAGGAAAACTGTAGGAATGGGAAATATTTAAAACCCAGCATGCCGAACGTGTCGGGACCACTGATGTATATGAAGTGGATAGGAAATAGAATGAAAAAAGTGGCGCACTTCGAGATTAGGTAGGAAGACAATTGGCATTAGCGCAAGTACCCCTTAGATTAGACGAACCAAAAGTCTTCCTGTCTCAGAAATCAAACAGCCGAAACGTGCATATATCCTATCCATATAATATATATCAGTTGTCGGGACCGGCTATTCGACCTCGACCTCGCAGAGAATCAGACCCGAGAAGCGAGAATGAAGCTCCGACAAGAAAGGAAAGAGGAATTGGACCTGGCAGCTACATCAGAACCTTGTCACTATTGTTGTGCCTAGTGTGTCGGCTGGAAGGTGCATAAGAAACGATGCGCATTTGTCGGATAACAAAGTAAATGGCAACACCCCGAGTCTATAGGTAGGATAATAAAGTGAACTTCTACTGTATTCGTTATTTTGCACGTATTCCTCGAGGTTTTACATCATCCAATCAAACAACTTAAACATTTCAAATAAAACTTTAAGTAAACATTGAATATTTCACAAACAAGGTACGTGTTATGGTCGGCGAGGGCAACCGTTTTGCAAGGATGGTTGCAAATAAAGTCACCTCGACACAACCACGAAAAGACTAAATCCACTTGAAGTGGCTGCTCCAAAATATTCCTCTAGAAGACGTCCAGGGGGAGTTAACTCAATAGGGAAAAGAGGTTCCCGTTATAGTTCCAAAGGATACGCGTTCGATGGGTGTCGCGTCGTTGATGAGAGGAAAGCGCGGCTTTGTCTATATATAATTTGGCAGTTATCAGTAGTGTTGTGTTACGTCCAAAATTGGTGGTTTTAAAACGACGCACCAATTTCGGTTGCTTGAGATTCCCTTCAGGACGTTTCGAGGTTCGAAATTGAACGGAGGCGGCTGGATGTGGAAAAATAACGAGGATTGTGAAATTATACCCGTTATTACTTCGACCCAGACTTAAAGTCTGGACGAAATATTGAATTTGGTCACTTGGGGCATAAAAATAACCCTATAGTTTTTCATCAAATGTCGGCGTTTCAGATCCTAAGGAGCCCAATTCAACAATAAAAAAAATTTGTGTCCGTGATCTTGTACGTCCGTACGTCCGTACGTCTCGTTTTTTTGTCTCGCGATAACTCGCGTACGGATAAGCTTAATGACAATTTTTTTTAAAAATATGTGTCTTGGGATAACTTAGATCTGATTAGATTTTTGGCGCAGATGCATCCGTCCATTACTAAAAAGCATTAGCCCCAATCAAGATTCTTCGCAGTTTTTTGCATTTATTTTGTAAAAATACAAATTTTATTCAAAAATGTTTCAAACAAAAAAGTCAACGATAATGCCATAAAAACTGGTTTAAAGTGCTTATGACTATTGTCTGAAAAAGGATTGAATTTGGTCACCTCGGCAAAAAAATTACCCTATAGTTTTTCATCAAATTTCAACGTTTTGACCCCTTACCCCCAGGGGTAGTCTTCGCCAGCCCCTCGGGCGCTGTGATCACCTACGGGCGCATAAGTTCTTTTACGCCCTTGATACGAAAATAACTATTTCGATATATCTAAAAGATATCCGTCAGAGATCTTTTCGACACTTTCAAGATATCTTTGACGAATTATTTGGTTGGAGTGCCCTCTGAAAATGGGCCCCCCACATGAAGCACTAGACGAGGAGTCTATCCCGTGCCCGTCGTTGTCGGCGCCGCTGCTGGGTTCACTTCAATGGAAAAAAAGAGAAAAAAATATGATAGACCGATGGGGGGTTGGAAGTGAACGGACAGGATAGGAGCGATGTGGAACTCCGCTGATTGGCCTCGGAAAATGGAGCAGATGACTGGTTGAAAATTGGTGAAGGGAAGTAGAAATAGTAAAAACGCGCGGAGGCTACTTTGATTTTAAAAAATGGGGTGCTTATGGGTCGATCATGCATCGGAGCTTGTTGACTCCGATTCTACAACCAATCGAGGGATGGATCGATCCGAGGGCTAGCAGTGGAGAGGTTCACTAGTCGTCAAAGACCACCGTTCGTTGCGCGGAAGTTTACCCTCTCGGTAATTCCTACAAAAAATCGTTCCCTAGGGGTGTAAGATTATGGTTAGCACCCGGTGGATCAACCCGGGAGTCTCGCGTAGGGATGGTTCATAGTGGCCAAAGGCCACCATTCACCGCTCGGAGGGTTGACAAACGCGTTGCTCTATATGAAAAAGAAAATAGTGGCGAGGAAAAGGAGGCAGAGGGTCAGTAGAATACTCACTATTCTAAGTGGTCCAGGTGAATGCACCCATGGTATACTAAGAGAGGTATAGCAAGGCGCATATTGAGGAAGGGAGAAGACCAATTTAGATCAACGCCGATTTGTTTTTTCTATACCTCGCTTATTATGACATGCTTCTATCCTACCTTGACTGACGAATGTAGATCAACGCTGATTGGTTGCTTTTGCGCAACCACCAAGTTGCTATACTACTCTTATTATACCATGAACGCACCAGGGTCGAAGTTCGTCGGGGGTGGTTTTGCCGCGGGTCAACTTCCGGAAGCAGCTGGATGCCAGGAGGGACTTAACTTTTCCGATTGTTTGGACGGCTTGGACTGCTCCGACTGTTTTGTCTCTTTCGACTGCTTTTTGTCGTCCAAAACGCCGCTTTTATTTTGGGCTCGATGTTTTTTGATGCCGGTGAAGTTACTATTTTATAATTTAATCTATGTAACGAACAGGTATTAAAGATCGTCATTGTCGCTTATATCGCTAAAATAATTAGTTTACTTGAAAATAGTTTTTAAGAAATATACGTATACATAAATAAAGAAAATTGTTGGTAATATGACTAGTTAATTTAGTAACCCATTTTGTTAATAATGCATGCTGAATTTGTTAATTAAGCATTGCAATTAATTTGTCCTAGTTAATTTTGTGTTATTATTTCCATAGGTTTCTGTTTGACAGTTCCAGACATTTTTTTATACCTGTTAAATTATCGGACTGGGTTAACTAAAACGCTTGCTATTTGAGGCAAACGTATTTAACAATTTTGTTCTAACAAGCTTTGTCACCGCGTCTGGTGCGTTCGCCATTTTGCACGCGTCTGTCTCCCTTTTCAAATTCAAATTCGCTCCCTTTCGCTGCACACACACATTCATATCGTAAATCGAAACATTAAAGCTTACACTATCATCGAAATCCGCGAACCGATTCATAACAATACCAAATGTAAAGAAAATGATTATGAATGACAACATTTTGTTTCATAATTTTCTATTTATTGTTTTGCACAACAAAAATGTAAGGGAATTGGATTAGCTTGAGCGTGGCTTGGGTGTGTAGTTTGTATGGGTTTCTGTATGTGTGTGCACATGAGTAAGCGTATATGAAAAACATTTTATTTATTGAAAATTTATCGTGTATGGATTGAATCCAGAAGTATTTTCAGCCTACATATCGAAATCAATTACGACTTCCGTATAACCAGGCTATATTTAATATTTATTTTTAAATTAATTTAAAAATATAATTTGATGGTAAATAAATTATAGAAAAATATGAAAAAGCTGAATATGTGTAGAAAACCGAAAAAAACGGTGAACTCAGAAGAACATGTTTTTTTAGAGGAACCGAGGTACGATCCCGGGGCCTTTCGTTATACGTAAATCGTAATTGATTTCGATAGGTAGGCTGAATAGTTCTGGGTTCAATCCAGAAGGTATCTGCATTACCATCTTTACGAACTGAAATAGTCATATATTACGAATTTTAATTAATTTAATGTTTTCGGTTCATTTGCAGAAAAAATATTTTAACATTATCGTGTATGTTTATAATAAAAAATATGTATACTTCTACATAATAACACCATTTATTTATAATGAGCCCTGGGCGAGAATGGGCCAATCACTACCTGTCTATGGAAAATAGGACGTTCAGAACCCGTTTCTTTGAAATGAGGAAAATAGAAAAAGATAGTATATTACTCAACGAGGGAGGTAAAATAAAGAATGTCTCAGACTGCGTGTAATTTTTACCCGAGGTGAAGCAGAGGACATCTTCCAGTGTTAAAGCTAAGATTGATCAGGTAAGTTAGTGGTTAGGCGATAAAAGGAGCTTGTATTTTAAGACATTCTGCGGATATCTGATCTGGTCCCGTCGCTTTTCCTCGTTTTAAAGACATAATGGCTTTAATGATTTCAGTTTCTTTTGCCTCTGTAAGATACATGGAATTTTGCTGCGAATGAGTCCAGGGAGGTTGTCGGGCTTGGTCAATTTTGCTCGCTAAATTTTTACCAACATTCGAATAGTAGCTTATGAATTCATCTGCTATTTTTCCATCGCCTATTACGTCTTGACCTTGTTGAGTTTTTATTTTAGTGATTTTGTCCGAATTGATTTTTAGGCCCTTTCCTGCAATATTATGAACTGTTTTCCATAATTTTTTAGGATCGTTTCCGCAGTTATTAATTACATTTTCATAGTATTTGTTTTTTGTTTTCGTCATTAGCAACTTTTCAATGTCGTCTGAGTGCATTCTGTATAGAGCTAATATTTCGATCTTCTCTAACGATGGTAGTAATATTGATAATCTTATCGCGTTGTTTTCGTTTATAGGCATTATGCTGTGCATATAAGTTAAGTTATCTTTTACGTATATTACTGTTCCGTCGTTTTGATTTCGACGTCCCCCATTATAAATGAATTTGTAACCAGGAATCGAGTATAAATTAATATTTTCAAGTGTCCATGTTTCAGTGACCACTATGACGTCAAATTGGTAAGAAAAAGAGTGCAAAAGTACATTTAGATCCAGGAAGTTTTTGTTTATACTTCGAATATTTGTGTGCATAATTTTTATTGATGGAGCAAAATTGGAAAGTTCTGTATGACAGACTTGTGATTCGTAAATTTTAGTTTGTATTTGCGGAATTTGTATGTGCTGTATTAAGTTTTTTAAATTATTTATATACATAATTTAATGGATAATTAGTTTTGGAAATTAAATATTGCTTACGTGAGTTGTATATTTCGCATTTGTCTGTGTCCTTTGCAGCGTGTTGCGTTTGCCTTTTTAAATTGAATCTTGTGTTAGCTTCTGCGCAATTTATGCATTTTTTATAATCTGTAGTGGAACATGTTTTTGAGTCATGCGGTCCTGCGCAGTGCATGCAGACGTGTGTTTGACTTGGAAATTTTGCACTGTTATGGCCATATCTACTACATTTATAGCATCGACTCACTGGAATGTCATCATAAACTGTACAACGTTGCCATTGTATATAAATCTTAGATTTGTTTACCATTATAGTTTCATAAGCAGCTCTATTTATTTCGGCATAAAGAATTCCTAGTTTATCATTTGTGGGGTTGATTTTATAGGTAATTTTTAAGAAAATTTTGGTGAGATCTTGGAAATTTTGAGCTATGATTGCATCTTGGATTTCTTCAATCTGCAAATCTCTAGATTATCCAATTATTTTTATTCGTGGATTTGTTTTCTCTTCAGTCTGTACGGTGTAGTTTTCTGATAGTTTTTGTGTAAGTTCCTCAGTTAAATTTTCAGCATCAATCTTTGAATTGCATTTTATTTGTACTTCTCCGTTCCGATTTTCCTTTATATTGGTTACCTTTAAATGTATTTCGTCTGGTTTTATATTATTTTGAATTTCACTTCTTGTTTTCCTTGAGGCTTGTTGTTGTTTTGGTTTAATATTTACAATCGTTAGTTCAGAACGTATAGGTTGTCTACTTGATTGATTTATATTTGCTACAGTAGCATATGTTGGAGTTTTTTGTATTAAATTGTTTTTAATCTGTTTTTTCAGCAAATTTATGTTTTCTTTTAGTACAATGTTATTCTTTTTCAACGTGTCGTTATGCTCTTTCAATGTGTTGTTGTTTTCTTTTATTTCAACATTTAACGTTTTTAATTGGTTATAGTCCTTTTGTAAAGAAGCATTAAGATTTTGCAATTTATTTATTTCTTCATGGGACAGTATTGCTGTCGTCGTTAAATGTTCGTCTTGAGATCTGTCAATAATACTGTTATCGAATTTACCTTCCTTAGAATTTACCGTTCTTACCAAACAATTTTAATTAAAATGAGATACTTAGATATTATCCGAAACCATATTAAAAATAGTACAAAACGCGTACAAAACATAACGATCCATACTAGAACAGCAGACAAGAACTTATCCAGATGCATACAGAATTTTCAAAAGAACCTATTGAATATAGAAATTAGAGACATACACACGCACCTTTAATAATAATTTGTAGAACAAAGCCTACCTTTATATTTTTTTGCACGCCCGTGCGTAAAGTTCGTGCGTAAAGTGTCTTTTTCCGTGCGTAATGTACTCCATTAGCGCATACGTGTGCGTAAAATAAAGAGTGTGCGTAAAGTGAAACTAGGGCGTAAAGTAAAAGCAGTGATGCCAATTTAGGGGGATTTGGGCGATGGTGATAGACCGTCTACCTACTGTAATGCTTGTGTAAGCTTCTCCCACTATCGTACAAAATCTCCATAAACTGATAACACTGAACCCTCCCGTCCCAAACGCACCAATCCTACACTGTGTCACGAGCGTAAATATATTCTATGAAACAACAAATTATTCACATTATTTTCATTTGTGAGCGAGAGGCTCCGCCCCTCAAACCCCCGTCATTCCAGTTAACGTTTACATATAATTTTTTTCAATTCCTGGAACATAAATAGATGTTACTTCGTAAATAAACTTACACTATAATAAACAATAAAAAAAGAAGCAATAATATGTCTTTGTAAATAAATATAATAATGACGATAGAGAAAAAAATTAAAAACATAATGTATTAGCAGGTTTAGTTTAAATATATAGAAAATGGCAATCCACATATTATCATTATGAATAATATATTGTTAATCGGGGGGCTTCGCCCCCCGAACCCCCCTCTCTTTCCACGCCCATACGAACCGCAACAGTAATACGTTCATTTAGTCAACTAAGTTCAAGCAACATTTTTATTTTTAATTCTGTTCCGATATTTTTTTTTCCGTTCCGAACTTTACGCACCGACGTGCAAAAAATAGGATATGCAACACGTGCGTAAGGTATACGCATTCGCACGATGGCGCAATGTACGCAAATATCCAATGTACAATTACATTAAATTTAATAAACTACTGTACAGCAAGAAGATATTAAAAATAATTAAATTTTTTGCAGTAGTTAAATTTGTACCTTATTTATAATTTATTGCATGAAACGATAAAACATCGATTAATATTAAATCATAAGAGTTCTCTCTAAGTTAGATTTAGAGAGTATGAGGTCAGTTTTATAGCACTTTTGTCAATCAAAAAAATCTATATCAAATTTCTTAACAATGTTAGAAAAAAATATTATTTGGGATTTGACTATTTCGGAAAGTAAACGTCCTAATTCAAATTGATGTTCTGGTTATCATTTGGAGACAAAAGCTTGGTTTACCACGTGATTTACTAGGCACATTTTATGCAGTAGCATAATGTAAAAACATACCTATAAGAGAGGGGCATGGTCGACTTTTGTTTCCATAACCGAAAACTGAGTTGAAAGAAAATAAATTAATCTTAATGAAAATATAAAAATAAATATGGGCCTTCCGATTGTTTAATCCGAGCGCCATCACGTGCTGTCTATTCCTTAGTGCAAAAAGGAAGTTTTCACTAACCCTCGAATAGGGAAAATAGATAATAAGGAAGCTTGGCCTGGAATCTTACATAAATAGGGCCGATGTTCTTTAGTGGTAGCAGTTTTAGTTCATCAAGATGCACTTCATCTGGAGATTTCGGCAGAAGTATCGTGATTATTACCACAACGTCATGGAAGCAAGAACTTTAGATCATGCCATTTATCACCGTAATCATGATTATCTCAAAAGAGTGTTGATCACGGCGAGGTGCTTTTATCGGGATCACTTCATGAAAGCAATATTCTCAAAGTCTACTGACGTTTTCGAAATAATGCTTCAAAGTGGTTATGATCTCAACACGTTCATCAGCACTGGAGACACAGGTCTACACCTTGCTTGTAAGGATTTCCGCGCCGACATTGTAGAATTTTTATTAAATCGCGGTGCCAACCCGAATTTAAGGAACCTCAAAAATATGCTTCCGATTGAGACTCTCGCCATGAATTATGAGCATATAGGTCGAGAGTATTTACAATCATTGTCAATGGGTTCGCTGAAGGAGATTGACGAACAGAAATTTCGAAAGAAAGAAGAGTGCATGTTACGTACCTTGGACATGCTTAAATTACACGGCGTCGTTCTCGATGAACAAAATAGGATTCATTCTGCGGTAATGGACCGCATTTTACCAAATGCCACAAGGAAACTTGTCCAGTTATTCAAAACATGGGAATTTGACTTTAATATCCCGGATCTTAGATATGGAAATTGTACATTATTGCATTACGTAGCGGAATTTGGTAACGTCGATGTGGCCGATGAATTGTTGTCTCATATCGACATAAACAGTAAATCAGGTAAGGGAACACCTCTTCACATAGCTGCATATTTTGGACAGGTCAAATTTGTACAATTCTGTATCGACAACGGTGCCGATATGGATGCAGGGGACGAGTTCAATACACCTCTACAATGCCTTGATTTCATTGGACCAACGAAGCCTACCAGTTTTCAAAACACTGGTCGAATATAGAAGTGGTGTAAATAGTATTGTGCTTCGAAATCTTTCTCTTTTGGATTTTGTGTCTTCAGATACGTCATAAATAAGGGAAAACTACTGACTATTGCAAGACATCTAGTAGAAATGAAAGTGGCAGAATTTTACGTACCGTCCAAAATTCTGACAGTGCTTCCCAAGATACAAGAAGCTTGTGGGGCATTCAAAATAAGTGAATTTGAGGCAGAATGTGCAAATGAAATCGAACTATTAAAACAGACACGGTTCTGCGCGGATCTCAACATGTAT
The DNA here is from genome assembly GCA_030407085.1 of Trichopria drosophilae. Lineage (NCBI taxonomy): Eukaryota > Metazoa > Arthropoda > Insecta > Hymenoptera > Diapriidae > Trichopria > Trichopria drosophilae. The sequence goes on along the minus strand of CM059585.1, from coordinate 115,242,739 downwards.
CAGTTCATGAAGAAACAAGGCAGCAACATCTTAAGAGATTTGAACTGAAGAACTGTTTGACGTGTACATATTTTTGTGATGTATGATAAAAAATACTGTTCAACAAAAATGTAATTTTTTTTTATAAATTCTCTTGTAAGAATGTAAAAATTTTCCAGACAAAAATAAAGTTTGTTGAATTGTAAATTTTAAAAAGATGCATGCAATTTTATTTCTTAACTCTTCCGTGTGTTGCGTCCCCGTAACCAGACAAATAATTGCTAAAAAATTCATAGTAATTATGCATTAATTCTATTCGACAAGCCGTAGGCAATCGCTTGGCAACAGCGATTTCATCGTTGTCTTCCAAAGAGAAAAACCTTGGCTATATCAAAGAAAAAAGTAATAGTGTACGAAATCGGAATATTATAAAAATTTTCAAAGGCATGATGTCGTAATCTTCGTTACAAATATTTTAAAATCTTAAATAATCCTTCTTTGCAACAAATAGGCCAAATGCTACAATACCCATCATCTATTATTTTTATACGTTTCTTTGCGACAATCGAATATTTTTATAATTTTATTTAACTGCATCAAGAATTGTAAATTCTCGACTTCGTCTCGTGCGGGAATCACCTATTTTGCGCACTTGTTGCGTAATGTACTATTTTGTACTAATGTGAATGCGGACCTCGCTTTCAGCTCGGCCCACAACCATCACATTCGTAGAATAGTATATTACTCAACGAGTGAGGTAAAATAAAGAATGTCTCAGACTGTGTGTAATTTTTACCCGAGGTGAAGCCGAAAAAAATTAAAAACATAATGTATTAGCAGGTTTAGTTTAAATATATACAAAATGGCAATCCACCTATTATCATTATGAATAATATATTGTTAAATCGGCTCCGCCGGTCACTCGTACGCGCCATCGCGGCTCATGCGTAAAGCACGACTTTACGCACTAGATGCATAATATACTATTTATTATATATAATATATTAAAACAAATGAGCATAAAATAAGATAAATCGATTAAAATACGTTAAAACTACTAAAAATTGTTCAATAAATTATAAAAAGAGTAAAGTGATACAAAAATCATTAAAAGAAATTACATTCATTTAAAAATCTATAAATTCATCAGCAAATATTTTGCTTTGTTTTTATAATTTAATTCAATGAAATTACCAAAGTATTTGTTTTATTAAATTATATAGACCCTTCATCGATAGAGATCCTATATAAATATTGTATTGACCGATCACATAGTTTGTCTTTACGACCTACTTCTTTAAAAATAATCGTTAAAAATATTCCAAAAAATTCATGTCTACTCAGAAATTCCTCAGCTTTGAGCTCCAAATGGAGAAGATTTTTTTCCATGCCTCCTTGTAGCCGTTAAAAAATAAAAACGGAAACGTTAGATTTTTCCCATGTTAATCAAATGTAAAACTTTAAGCCGCTTCAGCGACCTCTAAATGTCTTATACTTCTACATAATAACACCCTCGCTCCGCTCGAGCGACAAACTTCACACTCGTCGAAGATCGATAATTGCGCCCTTGTTGCATAAATAGTATATTACTCAACGAGGGAGGGTAAAATAAAGAGTGTCTCAGACTGCGTGTAATTTTTACCCGAGGTGATGCCGAGGGTGAAAAACATGTAGTCTGAAGCATTCTTTTTTACTTCCCGAGGGAAGTATACGATTTTTCTTTATGGCCGGGAGGATAAGCGGCATCTTTCCTTCCGCTTGCGGGAGGAAATTTGCTGCTTTTCTCCCGGTGTGAAGATAATACTATTTTGATATACTATGCGTAAAATTTGATTTTACGCACCGTTTTTAGTGCGTAAAATACGTTTTTACGCACTATTGCTAACCGGGGCTCTCTCGTGCTGCCCGGCCGGGTACTCGTGCGCCGCGGTCATCAGACGTGCGTAACATCATATTTGACCCACAAAAAACGGCGCACAAATTTTACGCATAGTATATCGAAAAATATAGTTCGGCACGCGATCGTAAGAATTCGATTTTACGCACCGCCCCCTCTAATCGCATGTTAAACACGGTGCGTAAAATCGTATTTTACATACTAGTATCGAAAAATACTATTTCGCACATGCGTCGAACAATATTTTTTGATGGAAGTGTGCGTAAAGTGCACCTAAAAATGTCAAAAATACGTAAAGCCGCACTTTACACACACTGTATCAAAATGACATATTTTTTGAGCACCTCTCATTACTGTACCCGAATTATCAACTATCACTTGAAAAACTAACGAAAAAATTAGCAACTTTATTGGCATTGATCACCGCGCAACGTATACAAAGATTATGCACATTTCATGTAGACAATATCCATGTCAAACAGGAACCTATTCGGATTAAAATAACAAAGGCCATAAAAACATCGTGTTGATACCACGATTTTTTCAACCTTCAGCACTCGATACGCAGCAACATCGTGCAGCCGGGTAGACAGCAACCTCGTCTACATTCGCACGTTTCTATAATCGACCCGTTTCTAAATCAACAACCTTCGCGGCAGCAATCATGGATTTGGTTACTATTTTTATTGAAAACGATTATTTCTTTTGTTTCTTTCACTTAAAACCAATTGTTTAAATTTGGAACATTCCGTAATTTAGAGATTTCTCTCACCACTTAAAGTTTTTAAACAATAGAGTCAATTTATGATGTAATATAAACTCGATCGGCGTAAAATACTTACCTAAATGATGATCAATCTAAGTTGTATATCATGTCTCGTCCGAAAAGATCACTCCCACCTCATCCAAAATAACCTCATATGCAAGTTTCGAAAAAATATAATGACAAGAGAAGGACGGTCGATTTTGATGACACTGGCGAGAATGGCGCCAAAAAAGTCTTTAAAATTATTGTGACGGAACGAGCAGTAATTAACGATACTACGTAAGCGATTCTTTCGGACCAGACATCTCATACAATATGGACTGATCAACACTCAGGTAAGTTCGTTCAATTTATTACAATTTGAATGAAATCCATGCAAATCTTGGATACTGTGCTATGTCATTTGCAACTGCTAATATATAAAATAAGATTGTTGTCGACGTTGACATGTAAAAATGTTTGGTATTGTTAAAACTGAAAATATCGGGAAACTATTCGGTTACTATTGGTAATTGAACGTTACAAGTCGTGGTTTACAGTATTATTAAATTTACAAAAATATTTGGTTGAAAGTATTGGCGTACTTAAATCGAATTAAACATTGTTGTAATGGAATTTACAATTCTTGATGCAGTTAAATAAAATTATCAAAATATTCGATTGTCGCAAAGAAACGTATAAAAATAATAGATGATGGGTATTGTAGCATTTGGTCTATTTGTTGCAAAGAAGGATTATTTAAGATTTTGAAATCTTTGTAGCGAAGATTACGACATCATGTCTTTGAAAATTTTTATAATATTTTGATTCCGTACACTATTACTTTTTTTCTTCGATATAGCGAAGGTTTTTCTCTTTGGAAGACAACGATGAAATCGCTGTTGCCAAGCGATTGCCTCCGGCTAAGAGTGATTCAGGCAAAGCAGTTGCTTGTCGAATAGAATTAATGCATAATTACTATGAATTTTTTTAGCAATTATTTGCCTGGTTACGGGGACGCAACACACGGAAGAGTTAAGAAATAAAATTGCATGCATCTTTCTGAAATTTACAATTCAATAAACTTTATTTTTGTCTGGAAAATTTTTACATTCTTACAAGAGTATTTATAAAAAAATATTACATTTTTGTTGAACAGTATTTTTTATCATACATCACAAAAATATGTACACGTCAAACAGTTCTTCAGTTCCAATCTCTTAAGATGTTGCTGCCTTCGTGATGTCGTGGAATTTGGAAATCTTCCGACATTTCTTCCACTAGACTTTGAGTGTTTAAAAATTTTGTTTTTAAAACACTTAAAGAATCTGTATAAAATTATTGCCATCCTCTAAGAAAGATTTCAGATGTTTCAAATCCTGAATGCTCAAGTAAGAAATGATGTCTCTTAGCGCTGTATGTGGCACGTTGTAAGGAGACAAAAAATTAAACAGTAAATCGAGAGTGTCGTCCACGATTTGTCTCCTTTTATGAGCTACTCTGTAAGCTACGTACAACGTATCACAATACAGCGGAAACCTCGACCGATATTTTGGTGAATCGAAGTCCTCCACTACAAACTTGTTGACATACTTCTCGGTATAATTGGATTGTTTCTTCATGAACTGATACATGTTGAGATCCGCGCAGAACCGTGTCTGTTTTAATAGTTCGATTTCATTTGCACATTCTGCCTCAAATTCACTTATTTTGAATGCCCCACAAGCTTCTTGTATCTTGGGAAGCACTGTCAGAATTTTGGACGGTACGTAAAATTCTGCCACTTTCATTTCTACTAGATGTCTTGCAATAGTCAGTAGTTTTCCCTTATTTACGACGTTATAATTCGTATCTGAAGACACAAAATCCAAAAGAGAAAGATTTAGAAGCACAATACTATTTACACCACTTCTATATTCGACCAGTGTTTTGAAAACTGGTAGGCTTCGTTGATCCAATGAAATCAAGGCATTGTAGAGAGGTGTATTGAACTCGTCCCCTGCATCCATATCGGCACCGTTGTCGATACAGAATTGTACAAATTTGACCTGTCCAAAATATGCAGCTATGTGAAGAGGTGTTCCCTTACCTGATTTACTGTTTATGTCGATATGGGACAACAATTCATCGGCCACATCGACGTTACCAATTTCCGCTACGTAATGTAATAATGTACAATTTCCATATCTAAGATCCGGGATATTAAAGTCAAATTCCCATGTTTTGAATAACTGGACAAGTTTCCTTGTGGCATTTGGTAAAATGCGGTCCATTACCGTAGAATGAATCCTATTTTGTTCATCGAGAACGACGCCGTGCAATTTAAGCATATCCAAGGTACGTAACATGCACTCTTCTTTCTTTCGAAAATTCTGTTCGTCAATCTCCTTCGGCGAACCCATTGACAATGATTGTAAATACTCTCGACCTATATGCTCATAATTCATGGCGAGAGTCTCAATCGGAAGCATATTTTTGAGGTTCCTTAAATTCGGGTTGGCACCGCGATTTAATAAAAATTCTACAATGTCGGCGCGGAAATCCTTACAAGCAAGGTGTAGACCCGTGTCTCCAGTGCTGATGAACGTGTTGAGATCATAACCACTTTGAAGCATTATTTCGAAAACGTCAGTAGACTTTGTGAATATTGCTTTCATGAAGTGATCCCGATAAAAGCGCCTCGCCGTGATCAACACTCTTTTGAGATAATCATGATTACGGTGATAAATGGCATGATCTAAAGTTCTTGCTTCCATGACGTTGTGGTAATAATCACGATACTTCTGCCGAAATCTCCAGATGAAGTGCATCTTGATGAACTAAAACTGCTACCACTAAAGAACATCGGCCCTATTTATGTAAGATTCCAGGCCAAGCTTCCTTATTATCTATTTTCCCTATTCGAGGGTTAGTGAAAACTTCCTTTTTGTACTAAGGAATAGACAACACGTGATGGCGTTCGGATTAAACAATCGGAAGGTCCATATTTATTTTTATATTTTCATTAAGATTAATTTATTTTCTTTCAACTCAGTTTTCGGTTATGGAAACAAAAGTCGACCATGCCCCTCTCTTATAGGTATGTTTTTACATTATGCTACTGCATAAAATGTGCCTAGTAAATCACGTGGTAAACCAAGCTTTTGTCTCCAAATGATAACCAGAACATCAATTTGAATAAGGACGTATACTTTCCGAAATAGTCAAATCCCAAATAATATTTTTTTCTAACATTGTTAAGAAATTTGATATAGATTTTTTTGATTGACAAAAGTGCTATAAAACTGACGTCATACTCTCTAAATATAACTTGGAGAGTACTCTTATGATTTAATATTAATCGATGTTTTATCGTTTCATGTAATAAATTATAAATAAGGTACAAATTTAACTACTGCAAAAAATGTAATTATTTTTAATATCTTCTTGCTGTACAGTAGTTTATTAAATTTAATGTAATTGTACATTGGATATTTGAAAAATTTTAACAGAAATGAATGTGGATTATACAGGAAATGTAATGCAGTCGTACATAATATTCAATGGATTCGGTGAAAATTTGCTTCCAACAAATATAAAGTATAATTAAATGTACATTACACTTAAAGTATTTTAATTAAATTTAATGAATACATGATGCCCTTTTTTATTTTTTAGTTTTTTACAGTTGAAGAGACAAGAAATCGACTGAAAGGTCCAAGATTCTCCCTATTCCCCTACAGGAATCTGCAATTTTGATTTTTACACAGATCATAAACATGCTGAAAATGCAGCATGGACAAATATACTGCGGGTTCTCAAGGGTGGTTAAAATTTAACTTTTTTATTATAAGTAACAAATTATGAATTTCATAACAAAAATTTATCTATTCAAAAATGTAAAATATTTGAAGGTATTTTCCAGAATCTATATGTATAATAGAAGTTGTTATCTGAACTATTCTGTAAACATATGATGTTGAAGATTCAAGCGATATTAAAAAAATGATTGGGGTCATACGGGAACTTTCCATGGCTTTTAAATTTTGTAAAATATAATTATAATTTGTCTTTTTACATCTATCTAACGATATCATCAATAAAAAAAAGAGCCTAACAATGATTTTTTACCGAATTTTGTAAGTTTTAGATCAGTGTTGGATACTCGGGGAGGGGAGGACACTTTCAAATACTGTTTTCGTCATTTAGATTTTGATCCTTGATACGTACCTGAAAAAAAATAATGTCTTCAGATAAAAAACTATTTTTTAAAATCGCTCGATCGAGCGGTCAAAACTTATTATATTTCATGTTTTCATTTTTCGAGTATATTTGACACGATTTCGTGAAGCATTAAATAAATTCACTTCAATACTTATTTTAAATTTCGGTTGGTCAGAAATGTTGCATTGGAGAAATATTATGTATCCCACTTTTCCTAGTAAGTAACTGAGATATTTCAAAAGAATTTTTTTTAAAATTATCCGACTGGAAAAAAATATGTTAATAAAAAAAAAGTACAAGTTTGAAGCCCTCCATGGACTAGAGGTGGTAAACCTTCGAAAAGAAAATTTCCCACCATTCTATACCCTTCTTCTTCTGCACCTTCCTGTAGCTCTAATCCTCGTTTCTAACTTCACTTCGTTTTTTGTACACTACGGGAAATATACTTCGGAAAATCTAAAGTCCGCGCTAAGTGTTAAAAAGTGTTAAAAGTATTAAAAAGTGTTAAAGGTTGAGGCTATGGTTTAAACAAAGTTAAAAGACAAAACGTTTAGAGAAACGCCTTTATTGTACAGTTGACCTCTCTATAGGCAACCAAAAATACGTACGTTACAAAATGCCTCGCTATAGGAAAATTAAATCTCAAAAATTAACTACGCATAACTCATGATATGGCCTCGCTAGAGGTCATTTATTACTTCAACCCAGACCTTAGGTCTGGATAAAGAATTGAATTTGGTCACTTCGGGCATAAAAATTACCCTATAGGTTATATTTGATCACCTACGGGCGCATAAGTTCTTTTACGCCCTTGATACGAAAATAACTATTTCGATATATCTAAAAGATATCCGTCGGAGATCTTTTCGACACTTTCGAGATATCTTTGACGAATGATATGTATATATAAGATCATAATAATACAGACAGTGATTAGTAAAACATAGTAAACATGTAATATGCATGGAATAGTCTATTACAATGCAAGTGCATGAAGTGAGTGTTTTGCAACTTTTATTTATTAATACTTCGGCTGGCCTGTCGTCGGGGTCGAAGTTTTGAAAATGCTCATTTTCAATTTTACGTCGACTCAGGCCATAGGTCATAGTTTTAAATCACTTTCAATTTTCATACATATAAGAAACACTATATTGTTGTAACATATCTATCGAAGCCACTTGGACCTAAATATGATTGGACCCCCAAACATCGATATAATTTTACTACCAACTTAACGCCAACACTAGTTTAAATGATTGAAATGGTAAAATTTTAATATTTAGGTATTTCGGAAGAAGAGATCACAAGATTGAAATTATAATATTATTGATATGATTTGACGGCTCGAATCCAAATAATATACATAAACAAAGTAAACCCACTACATGAAGAAATCTGTGCTCGTTGGAGCGGAAGTATTCGAAAAATATCCGGTGTTTGAAAATTGCAAATTTCTAATACCGTCAAAGTTAACCACCGTGATTGAAGTGTGCTTAGATAATACAGTCTTGAGGCAAGACCAATTCTTGGAAAATCTTCAAGCTGAATTTTCACATGTATTATCGGCTGTAAGGTGCGAGTTAAATGAAATGTTTGAACTCAAAGATAAAGAACCGGTTAAACAGTTCTGCATCACACTAGTCGATGTTAGCACGATAGTTTGGAATGTACTCCATGCACTGTACACCACGCTATGTTAGTAAGTCGAAAATACCAAATTATCCCATTCTTCAATTATACGTCAAGGAGTTGGAATTCCTTTAATATATAGACGCCAAATCAAACACAAAGGCCGCAGGTTATTGTGTCTCTTCAACTTGAAGATAGATATAAAGAAGCCATAAAATAATTGTGTAAGGCGGGAGATGTATATTAGAGCGTACATCAGAGGAAGGAGAATTACAGAACCGCCAATAAGTTAATAACAAAAGAATGTTATTTTGATACTATAGATATGAAAAATGCTTATTATCTCGTCCCAATAGACGGCGATTTTAAAAATTATTTAAGGTTTAATTATAAAAAACAAAATATTTGAATGCCATTGTTTACCATTTGCCCAAATCATGGATCCCTATATTGTCACGAAACTTCTTAAGCCAGTGGTGTTCAATATATCAGAAACAAATTCTATTTATTGTGTATTAGATGTCTGAATATGTTAATAATAGGGGGGGGGGCAAGGAAGAGTGCACTTCGGTAGTCGATAATACAATTCAATTCCTCAGAAACTTCGGTTTTGTTATGAATATAAAGAATAGTATATTACTCAACGAGGGGGGTAAAATAAAGAATGCCTCAGACCGCTTGCGGGAGGAAAGTTGCTGCTTTCGTCCCAGTGTGATGAAAAAGCCGTTTCACACCTACAAAGGAAATAAAGTTTTTGGGATTTCTATACAACAGCAAAAAACTTACTATGCGGTTACCAAAAGAAAAAAGTTAACTAGTATTATAATTTTAAAAAGATTAAAAAGATTTTCCTATTGCTGTATTCGTGACATGTCAAAAATAATTGGACGATTAGCTTGTCCAGCTGTGAAGTACGGATGGGCACATACTAAAAATCTCGAACGAGCTAAGCATAACGCATTAAAAAGGAATAAGGATAAAATAAAAACAAAAACAAAAAACATCCTTCTTATGATAAAGATAGGTGGTTACACAATTTAGAGGAATCTTACCAAAACCGAAAAACTCCTACCGATTTTGCATTAAAAATTTTTACTGACGAGTCTAAGACGGGGTGGGGCCACACTCCGACCGAAATAATACAAAAGGTTTCTATTCAAAACTTGAGCATTCTCTCTATAGAAATGGGTGGTTAGATTTACTAGCAGAACTGTTTGGATTAAAGTCTCTTCCAAACAATTACAAAAATTGTTCAATTTTGCTTCGCATTGGTACTAAAACGGCAATAGCCTGAGAAGCACGCTAGCCAACCTTTAATAAAATAAGGCGTTGGTGCGAATCAAAAAATCTTGATCTGCTCCATTCATATCCACAAAAGAAACTTACATGGGTGATATAGGTTATCTCGTTGGAGGTATATAGTAATTGAATATTCCTTAAAAGAGTCAATATTTAACTATATTTGTTCAAAGTTAGCTTGCGCAACAGCTGAATCAATATAACATGTACAAGATATATTTCATGTGGCCTGGATCCCTCAGCAGTTCACGTAGAGACCCAATTGCAATCAATTCGGAGAATTTCTATGCATTAATAGCAAAAGTGATATAGTCGGGTGGGATCCACGGGAATTTTAATAGTGCAAAACTGGCCATCTTAACCCTGTTTACGAGACTTCTTTATAGACCATGCCTGTCCCGAACAAAGCTCACAAATCGAAGAAAATTAATTTGGATGCTCTTTTAAATGCTGTCAAACAAATTTTAATTGAAAATAAAGGTTACCGATCTACTGGAAGGAACCTTAACGTGGAGGTACTGCGATTCCGATCTCGACGAAGAGGAAGTGTAAAAAATTAAAAAAAAAAAAGTTAAAAACATTTTTTGGTGTATCTATTTATTTTTGGGTATTTATGTATTGTAACATTTTATTCAAGGACTTACAGTCCGTTAATAAATAAATAAATAAATAGAATGAACAAACGTTGATATTTTTGGAAATTATCAGGTGTTTGCTGAGTATTTTTGCATTATTTGTTGGCTTTTCTAAGTGAGTCGTATATGCTGCACAAATCGCTCACGCGCCATACGACCCACTTCGAAAAATGGTTCATCAAATTTTGTCTGTTGTTTAGATCGACTAAGTTTCTTCATAATTAGTTGCTATACTATCCTTAGCTTACTATCGGTGCCTATAGTATACAAATCGGTACCATATATGGTATACAAAAAATGAATCACATAAAAAATTATGCTCGAAGACAGAAAGGTGGGTCGTATCTGGTGCCTCTCCCCTATATATATATTTTTTTTTTTCTTACGGTATTAACACGAAAGCTGTTTAATGTTATCAGACAAGTTTTACAATACTCAGATCAAGGCCGTAAGCTCCAAATTTACGGGGAGGTGCCCCCAAACGGCAACAATGCAGAAAAACGAGAACACTCCAGTTGGAAATTATTTATTTCATCCGCGCCGTAAATTGTATACGTCTACAATTTTTTTTCTAACAGTCCGATTTTCATGAAACTTTCCAAAATTTCTTCGTATCTTAACGAACAACTTTCTTGCTTGAAGTTTTTGGTAGCTCGGAATTCGCTCGTCAAACGAAACGCTTAAAGTTTTCGATACCGAGAATTTACATTTTCTTGGAAAAAATGGATGTCTGTTTGTTTATCAACATATTAACTTTGTTTTTTCTTTATTTACTTTCAGAAACGTCTACCCTATAACATCCATTTTGTTTTATTCCGAAAGTTCAAAAATTATGCAAGTTACCACGAGTTGAAGTAAAAAAATATAGATAATTGTTACTTTTCAAAAACTTGGTTTTTCTTATTTTTTTAACAAAAGTAAAAACCCTATAAATTTTTGTCATAGGCAAAAAATATAGGCCATTTCATTCTGCATATGGATTAAGCAATAAAATTACTTCGACCCAGACTAAGTCTGGACGAAGTATTGAATTTGGTGCCTTCGGGCAAAAAAATTACCATATAGTTTTTCATCGTATGTCGACGTTTCAGACCCTAAGGAACTAAAGAACTCAAATCAACAATAAAAAAATTTGTGTCCGTGATCTTGTACGAACACACGTCCGTACGTCCCGTTTTTTTGTCTCGCGATAACTCGCGAACGGATAAGCGTATTGACATAAATTTTTTTTAAAAATACGCGTCTTAGCATAACTTAGATCTGATTAGATTTTGGGGCAGATCCACCCGTCCATTACTAAAAAAAATTAGCCCCAATTAAGTTTCTTTGTAGTTTTTTGCATTTATTTTGAAAAATACAAATTTTATTAAAAAATGTTTCAAACAAAAAAGAGAGAGCATAAAATTCTCGACAAAAAAGGTTGTATGCATTTTCTTCCTAAAGTCAACGATAATGCCATAAAAACTGGTTTAAAATGTTTATGACTATTGTCTGAAAAAGTATTGAATTTGGTCATCGCGGCAAAAAAATTACCCTATTGTTTTTCATCAAATTTCGACGTTTCGACGCCCTATCCCCCAGGGGTAGTCTTTGCCAGCCCCTCGGGCGCGGTGATCACCTACGGGTGCAAAGTTCTTTTACGCCCTTGATACGAAAATAACTATTTCGATATATCTAAAAGATGTCTTATAGTATCTAAAAGATATCCGTCAGAGATCTTTTCGACACTTTCAAGATATCTTTGACGAATTATATGTACACATATTGTATATATAATATCATAATAATACAGACAGTAATTAGTAAAACACAGTAAACATGTAATATGCATCGAATAGTCTATTACAATACAAGTGCTTGAAGTAAGTGTTTTGCAACTTTTATTTATTAATACTTCGGCTGGCCTGTTGTCGGGGTCGAAGTTTTGAAAATGCTCATTTTCAATTTTCATACATATAAGAAACACTATATTGTTGTAACATATCTATCGAAGCCACTTGGACTTAAATATGATTGGACCCCCAAATATCAATATAATTTTATAATAGAATTGAAAGCTGTTAGTAAACAAACGAGTCTTAAGGAATAGCCGACTCTCCACTGGGTCGAAGTTTCTGAGCGAGCGAAGCGAGCGAGGCACCACGCCAACACTAGTTTTGCATTTATTTTGAAAACGATTAACTTACGCACACAAGTGAGACCTTCTAGACATGCTGGATACTGGGGTAACCCAACAAAATGTGGCAAATTTCATTGTTTGATATTAGCCCATCATCAGTGAGCTACATTAAAGCTCAGAAAGAGAATCTTCGAAAAAATAAAAACATTTTACAGTGTAATAACATTGACCGTTCTCGAAAAAGATTTTCTCCAGTAATCGATTCTGCAAAAGAAAAAAATCTTTTTTCTTGGTTCAAAGACGCAAGAACTGCTGGAGTACCAGTAAGTGGTCCTGTACTTAAAGAGGCAGCGTTAATATTTAATGAGAAATTGAATACTAATGGATCGAAAAGTTTCAAAGTGAGTAACTATTATATTCATGTATTCAAAAAGCGACATGGAGTTAGGTCATTGAAGACTTATTTCTGGTGAACAGTTGCCAGCAAATTCTTCTGAGGCAGAGATATTTTGTGGCGAAATACAATACGTTGAGGATTTTAAATATAACCATGACTCTATATACAATGCAGATGAAAGTGGTTAACTGTGGAAGGTGTTGGCCAACGAGACATTTGTCGAAAAAGGCACAAAAAAAGCAGCCGGATGGAAATTAGCTAAAGATCGCTTGACAATCATGGTATGCGCAAATGCAAGCGGTACTCATAAGTTACCGCTGCTATTAATAGGAAAGTCACACAGACCACTTTGTTTGCGAAAAACGAATATGGATGCTTTGCATGTCACTTATAGGAATCAAAAATATGCTTAGATGGACAGTGCTATTTTCATCGAATGGTGTACAGAAATATTTCTACCTGCAATAATGGCAAAACATGGAGCCGATGCAAAAAATGTATCCCAATACTAGATAATGCTCCAACGCATCCTAAATCCGACGTTTTAAATGCCATAAACGATTATTGTATGGTAATATACCTGCCACCTAATGTGACAAGCATCATACAACCGATGGACCAAGGTGTGATCGAGAAACTAAAAAAATATTGAGGTTGAAATTATAAAATTTATTTATTCATTTATTTATTGAAAAGTTGTCTTTTGTACAAGTAATAACAAAAGTGTTAATGAATAAATCAAGAAATTTGTATAACAAAATGAATTAAAAACAAATGTAGAATAAAATTATTTCAAAACTTAACAATAACGATAATAACAAAGTTCATATAATACAAAAAAAAAGAAGTGTTAACCGTCAAGAAAAATACGCTTATAATTGTATAACAAATTTTAAAACGCAACAAAATAAATAAATCTGAATATATTGTAACATGTAAGAAATAAATTCATATAAAAATAAAAATTATTTTGTATCTGTATAAAATTTAATCATTTAAATATGCAGACTTTACCGCAATAATCTTCTGCGATAACTTTTACTCTCCAACCCAGTCCCACATGTTCAAGAGTTCATTCGGAGTTTAAACATTTACAAGTGCATAATATTTATTTCTCAGGCATGGGATTGCTTGACCAAATTGAATTTAGCCAATGCATGGAACATGCTTTCAGGTTCAATTTCAATTTCCACCGAAGAATCCAGTGACAAAATAGTCGAAGATTTTTTAATGATCAAATTCCTGATCTATACGAGCTTCATTTGAGCCTGTTTAAAAAAATATTTAAAATGTCCAAGTTTGAGAAAAATCAATTTTTATTTTTTAAACTGAAAAATCATGATGAATATATAAATAAAATAAAAAATCATTTTAATCATCGGGAAGTGTATAAAAAGACGAATAAAATCCACTAATTATTTTTTCCTTTCTCCGAAACAGAACAGCGTTTAATGGGAGACACCGAAAAAGGCTAATCTCAGTTGCCCGTTTGGCATTGAATGCCCCTGATACATGTATAGAAGTTTCCACAAAATGTCGATATTAAATTAATAAATGTTGTTTATCTCCAAGTGCCATCATTTATGTTTATTAATTAATATTTCATTAATATATAATTTATATTCCTCAAAGTTCCAGACACTATCCAAATAAATTTTTATATTTTTTGAATATTTAAATATTTATAGCATGTTCGGAAGGCTGCACCATTTCAACTCTGTTCTAGTAGAGCATATGTTAAAATGTGCACACACCAGTATAACATTGCATCGAACGTTGCACATTTTTACATGCGCCTTTTATGTTTTGGAGTAGTAAGAAAAAAATTGATATTTTACCACAATTTTGCCAGCGTATCATTCACAAAAAACCATTTATATGCAAGTCGTATAGCTTGTCAGATATCATATTCACAAAGTACAAAGGTACTGTTCCAAGAAGAATGTATTTTGGGCTAAAATCTTGTATCAATGTTTAAGTGAATTTGGTAGAAAAAAAGAGTTCTAATCAGTAGTAAAACTTTGGCTGAAAGAAGATTTTAGATCTAATCGGTGGTAAAATTGTGGTCGAAAGGAGGTTTGATAATCCATTATTGATTTCTTGTGATTAGTAGTACAGCACTTAATATGCGCAAAGAAAATGTATACCACAACACAACTAAAATGATAAACAAGTGTTCGCAAAAATGTATAACAATAATATAAAATGTATACAATAACAAATATGTGATTAACAAAATTATGTGTTCCCATAACATTGTTAGGGTGCACGAAATTAATCATTTAAGAAAATTATCTAGGAACACGAATTCTCGTGCAATTTTCCTTAAAAAATGATTAATTCGTTCTTCTCGGTTGACGGTAAGTTTTCATATCTAAACAGTTGTATTATTCGGATTTTCGGATTTTGACGTCACGAATAATATTTAAATACCTGTTTCAAAACAAACCTTAGCGTTCTGATAAAGTATGTGTGCTAAATATAAAGCATTTGCGATTTAATATTTTCGTCATTATGAAATTTTAAAATTGCTGGTGATGCATAAAAAATCGCTTACACATCCGCATCCGCCACAAGTCTTAGTTAATAGAGGCGACAATTAAAAAAATAAAATTCTGCATTAATGAAACATTTAATAGATTGTTTATAGGGGTATTTTAGAATTTAAGAAATAATTAATTGACTCTCCCTATTCTTAATTGTAGAAATTTTTAAACACATTTAACATTAAAACGTTTCCTGTCCTTCCCAAAGAAAAAGTGTGGGATACTTTCTTGCAAAAATTAGTAACAATGTAATTGTTTTGTGCGAAAATAATTATTCAGCATTAGCTAAAAGTGTTGTGTAGTATTTCCCACCATTTTCTTCCTATAAAAAAATTGTAGTTTATCAATATTACATTTTATGTACAATGAAATCATAAATATTAAAAGTTTTGCGGATTTATTCATAAAAGAGTTTCTTCTTTCGTAACTTTATAATAAATAAATCAAATTTATAGTATAATATTGATAGCTATGAATTATACTTATGACAATTCAAAACAGATAAAATATATTTGTTTGGTGATAAAAGCTGTTTAAAACGGAGTCTTATAAATATATTGAACGTTCATGCCAGGGCGAAAAACATTTAATATTTTTTGTAACAGAAGCATAGATAAATAAGTAGACAATAATCACGTGAAAACAAACAGTTGTTTGACCAGAAAATATAAAAAAAGACTTACTAAAAATAAATTCATTAAATATTTTACACCAGATTTTAACACAATTCGCTGCGTCCTCATACTGTTCGAAAGTGATTCAATTTATTGTCCAAAAATATTATTATTTACATTTTTCCTGCAGATTTCAACAGTTACAAATTTCTGTTAAGACCCTTAGCGATAATTACGAAACGTTACGAACTTCTCCGAAATAATATGGCGGAGTTAATTAGAAAAGACGTACAACGTGAGTACCATTAGTTTCCGATCAACGCGCCTTGAGGTAACACCTCCAATTCTCGAAGCACAATTTTCGAAATGAGTCATTATTATATTAGTGATCGGGAACTTAACCATATAAAGATACAAGATGCCGTTTTTAAAAACGATGTTAGTGGTCTCGAGAATTTATTAAAAAAACAGATCCGAATAGTAAACAAATGGTTCCTGGACGCAGTAGAATTCGGATGTGACCTTAAAATAATCAAACTTTTTTTGAACCATGGTTATGATCTTAATATAACCAACAAATACGGCGAGCCACTAGTACATTTATCATGCAGAAACTTCGATGTAGAAATGACAACTTTTTTTTTAAATCTCGGAGCCCGTAAAACATTGTTAGACCGTAAAGGTACAGACCTGATGGAAGCGCTGGCCATTAGTTTTGTTGAATCGTGCCAAATTCTGGAATTTGACCGGAACAATGAAATTGCAGATGATGATGCACAAGAGTATGCCGAAGTGCAAGAGAGTACGGTACGACTTATGGAGCTGTTTTTCAAACACGGCATACGTCTCAGTGCCGAAGACAATGATCATCGAACGATAGTTGGAGTCATGTTACCATATGCAACAATGGACTTCATTCAAATGTGGAATAGGTTGGGTTTTAACATAAAATATGTAGATGAAGCTCTCGGAAATCGGACTCTTTTGCATAATGCAGCGGAGCATGGAAATTATGAAGCAGCTGCAGAACTGATGTGTCATATCGACATCAACGCTCAGTCAAGCTCAGGTACACCTCTTCACGTTGCAGCTTTTTTCGGACGGGATAAATGTGCACGAATATTAATTAACAGTGGGTGTGATGTCAATGCGACAATGAGACCAGGCATTACACCACTCTACATTGCTTTTATTTCGAAATATGCAGGTTCTGAAATAGTGTTCGAAATGCTGATCAAAAATAGAAGCAACGTAGACAGTGTTGTGATGCATAATGCCGAAATGATCGAAACCATAAGAAGACTGGACATTGCCACTCTGAATTCGGAAAAACTATTGCTTCTTGTTCGTCACTTGATAAAACTCAAAAAAGCTGATTTTTTTGTAGGCAAATGCACTATTCCATTGATATTGAAGAATAAAGAAGTACTCCAGAAACTGAACGTACCTGATTTTGCAGCTGAATGTGCAAGTGAAGTTAGAAAATTAAAAGAAAAAAAAATTTCCGGTGTTTCGTTATTTCATTTGATGACGGATTATGACACTCTTAGTGCTTTGTACGAGGACAAGGATGTAGTGGATTACTTCACTTCTAAGGTATATATGTTAGAGTTTCCTTTGTACAAGGATACGTTACAAATAGCATTTAAAAAAGTTGCTATTGATAAAAGAAAATTGAAAGAAAAAACATCTATTTTATCGCAAGGCATTTTCTCGTATACCGTGCGGTCTGCTGAGGCAAAACGTCTTAAATATTGTGGACAATAATGAATGATAGATATAAACATATCATATATATTGTGTCTCCAAGAATTGTTAAATTGTAAATATAACCGTTTGTGTTTATTTAAAGACGTTCATAAGTTAATAAAAAAAGATGTACATTTTATTGCATTTTATTTATTTCATTTCCCTTCATAGAATTACAAATACTTGACATTTAATTGTTCCAATATTTACTAATAAACAATAATAAAGTGTAGTTCTCCAGTTTATTTCATATTTATAAAATTCACAAAAATGCATATTCAGGGTTTTTAAAAACATCTATTATAAAACATTATGTAATATTTAAGTTAAGCAAGTAGAATCTGAAAATACTAGAGCTGAATTAACCAAAAGAACAATACTATTAATTATGCAATATACAAAATAATATTTTATCTTTTTAATATTTGAATTCATTAAACGGATATTGAATAATATACGATCCCTATTTATTTATTTTGCTTCTGGAACAAATTTGGTAATATTGGCAATCAAATTTACTAGTTTCAGTGTGTTTCGAAATGTTTCGATAATTATTTATGTTATGTTCCATGGATTTGTATAAGATTATCAAACTATTGTGAATTTATTATTCGTTATTGAGATAATGTAAACCTTTAAAACCATTTTAGCGATATAAGTTTAATTTTTTTAAAATTTGGTACGAACGGAACTGTCACTGCTACATTTTTCGTGATTTTTATTGAGACGCAAGATCTAATCCGCATATTGGCGCTAGTGTCGTCTGGGTGCCCCCACTCCTCTTAGTGGAGGCTAAAGAGGCAGGCCATGTCAGATTCCAAGATAGTGAGCTCTAAATAAAATGCGAATAATTTTGGATACTTATTTATTTATTTTAGACTTTATAATTTGGCATTATTTTGTAAAATTTTAATAATAATAACTAATTATTATTATTCATCAAATATTTTAAAATAGTACTATATGAAACACGTATATTCTATTGTATTTGTTTATAAACGAGCCAACCAGTCTGTACAGATTTCAATGTATACTAAACATAACTTTTAAATTTAGAAATGGTTTTCATTTTTTATGTGGAGATTAATCGCCAAAGCCAAAATACACTCATTTAATATAGAAATAACTACACAAAATTAAGTCGGGAATCATCGACGATTTTCGTGAGCGTTCGCGAGTATAACAAAATTGTTACTGCAACTGAATTTTTTAATTCCACATTGATGATTGGAATTGTATTAATTTTTTTAAGAGCATTATCTAACCCATTTTGATGATCCATCTTATTTCATAGCTACTTTAACTATGTTTTAACTATGTTACCAAGAAAATGTAATTAATATAGGAAAAATCCAAAACCATTATTTAATTGCAACCATTGTAAGTAGTTCTAAGACTTATAATTAAATTATTATTATATTCTTGAATTTAGAAAAATCCTTCAATTTAGTAAACATTTGTTATGCCGAGGTGGTTACTTTGTAACCGTACTATTCGATTGTAGCAGCAATAAACGAGTCCACTTCGAGTAAAATAGGGCTTTCTTCCAAATTAATTGGATTTTGTGTTTAGTTTAAAAATTCATAAAACTATGACCTATGACCTATATGAAAATAAATAAATGTAAAAATCTGCTCTGACCCATCGTCGGGTTGTTACTGAACCTGTTTGATATTGAAATGTCGTTATTGTTTATGTTGTTTACTCTTATTGCGTGTATGTCTCAAACAAAATTGCCATTTACTTTGCTCATTTCTTGCGACTGAAAGAAAAATCGTCCCAATTGATGTCTGCCACTTTGTCGGAAACATTTTTTTATGTGAGTTGTCTTTTTGAAAATAAATGCAAAAAAACGTTTTATTAGTATTTTTTAAAATTGTTCTTCCCTTAATGTATTGCCGATCAAACCAAAAAAATAAAAACTAGTCCGATCTAAGTTAGGCCATGTCAAACAAGTACTTTCGACCGATTTTTTAATCCGACTTTCCTTTTTCGAGTTATCGCGTCTACAAAAATGTGCCACATACAAACATAAGGACGTACTCTCAAGATCAGGGTCGTTTTTTTTTTATCTACAAGGTAATTTTTTTTTACGGTGACCAAATTCAATACTTCGTCCAACCTACAGTTAGGGTGTAAGTAACAAGCGTGACAGAAATGCAACGGCGTATCGATAATCGTAGGTTTTTCCATGACATAGAATGTATTTTCTATCTGCACTTAATCGCAAACATCCGTATTTGTCATGCATTGCACGGGAGCCTTTAGAAATGCATATCACATTTTAGAGTTTTCCTCATACTAGCATTTTTCAGAGAATTGGAAATCTTGATAACGAAACTAAAGAGTGTTTTGGTTTCCTTAGTAACAGAAATCCCAAACATTCTGCCATATATATTCCAATAATGAATATAAAATTGCATTATAGTACCGAAGTGATTTTCGGCAGTATTCTATGTAAAAATTTGGATATATTCAAATATTAATATGAATATAAAATTCAGTATATATTTGTTATTTACTGCTGCAATCACTAGAGCAGAAGAATTTATGTTAGATGCTTTAAAGAAGTATATTTCAAATAATATAAATTTGCACCCGGTGACATTGGCTATCGACTCATCATATGAAAATCATTCACCAGAATACAATAAATTTGCTGATCACTTGATGGACGAAATTCCTGCAACCGTTCTAAGTTTACGAAAATTTAAGTCAATGCCCCTGCAATGGCCTTATTACCATCCCATTGGGCGAGCCAATCTCATTATAATTTTATACGACGCAACGACAGTTTCCCATTTGGTCCACGGCGGTTTAAAATATTTTGAAATTATTGGACAATTCGTAACATTCGTCTACAATAATAGAGGGTACAATAGTATGCCAAAATATTTGATAATCCTTTGGCAAGGCCATCCGAACGCATCTTATAATTGGTTTCTGAAGGTAATGTGGCTCATGAACTCACCCCATACAACACTACTTGTAACGACTGTGAATCCTACAACGAAAATCGCGTGGGATACGCGGAATTTAAACGGTAGTGTGTATCAGTACAATAAACATAAAAACAAATATTCCGTACAGCAGTACTCCTCATTTGTGAAATGGTTTCCAGATAAGCTAATTGATCTCTGCGGGCATCCTTTGCGCATTTCTGTTCAAATAAAAAATAATCTCAACTTCTTCAGTAAGTTTTTACAGCAAGCAATTAATGCAACCGCAGTCCCTCTTTTTATTCCTGACAGGAATATTGAAGAATACAACGATTATTTTATTAAGCAAAGAATTGATTATAGCGAGATTCCAAGTTCACACATGAAATTAGAAGCTGACAGTCGTCAGTTTTTGTTCGAATCTCCGAGTTTAATAACTATACCCTTACCAAATCGAGGTTCATGTATGGGAGTACCGCTTTCATATAGCACGGAAATTACTATCGCTCCTCATGGTCTTGCATTTTTAATTGTTAGTTTATCGATCTCATTTACAATAGTAGTTATGACAACAATATTTAAATTCTCCAACAACGAATGGCACTTTATGACCGTATGGGAGTCATTCCTAGGCATTTCAGTCAGCTTGGGCCCAAATTCGATTGTGGGTAAACTACTTTTCGCTTGTTTATTCGTTGAGTCATTTATTTATTCCACAGACGTGCTTGGTGATTTAATAAAACTTAACGTCAATGAAGGCCTTGAAACAGATTTTCAGAATTTGAAGGATGTCGACGAGAGTGGACTAACGTTAATTGAGTGGCCTGGACAACCAATACAGGATTATCTTTATAACGGACAAAATAATCCAAATATTCGAAACTTAGTAAACAACAAAATGTATCCACCTTCAAAATTGAGTAGTTTTATCGATGCCCTATTCCAATACAGAAATGTGTGCGTAATGCTAGATCCTCACATGCAGTCGTTTTTCGTAGATCACGTCAACAGATTTTACTCCAAAGAATTGATACGATGTATTTATGAAGAATTTCATACCAGCACGAATCACTTATTGCTCAAGCCAAATTCATATCTATATGAAAAAATAAATGAGTTTCGTATATTGTTCCTTGAATCAGGTTTATTTCATTATTCGCTACGCGAAAGCTCTAATGTCGTGATTGGAAAGTCAGCATCATTACTGATAGATTTAAACAATCGAGGATTCAGTCCTTCCTTGAACGACGGTGACTTAGATTCAGATCTAGTATTCTGGTCAATGATTTGTCTATTTATTGTATACATATGCATTCCAATTCCGGTATTTGCATGCGAATTGATTGTCTATCATTATGATATCTCGCTATCTAAGATTACTTGCGCTTACCGAAAATTCAAGAGTGCATCGAAAAACAAGACATTTGAGAAAAATAAAAGAACATCTTTTCGTATTAAGAAATTGCAAAAAAGTGATCTTAAACTTAAAAAATCTTGTAATAAGAAGTTAAAAACATTTCAACTTTGATTCTTTAAGTAGACTCAGATTTGTAATCATCGCAACATATTCATATCATCTTCAATGAATATCAAGTACACAAATATTTCACTTCTGGTAAACTCTAATTGCAAAAAAATATCAAAATATCGAGTAAAGTAGCGCAATATATTAGGAGGTATTACACAAGTGAACAGCTAGGGAACATTTTTAAAGTTCACATATGCAGTGTTTGTTGACAACACATCTGGAATAAATACCAAATCACTGTGTTTGAAAGTGATCTTAGATCTCATGAAATATAATTTACTAGAACAGACATTCCCAACTGCTGTGACAAGACTTTTGTACTACTTGTATATTAATAATGTAATCGTAAGTTGAATAACTTTGTTCTTTATCTATCACATATGCAAACGTTGTTACATACTTAACATTTTGTATTGATTCATTACAGATTAATCAAGCCAAGAAATCGCTAGCAGTACTAAGGAAACTTACTAATCCTACAGTCACGATGCGTGTTATATCAATTTGGCCATGGCAAACAGAAAATATTAAGGAAACAAAATATTCATGTGCACACCAGTGTTATGATCTGTGATATTCTTTTCCTATAAACTAGAATCTCAATAAAATTGTTTTAACTAGTCTAATTAGAGATAAGAATGGGGAAGGTAAAATCCTATTGTAGTAATAATAAATATATTTAATAATATACGTATCGTAACAAATTATTGCTTTAAAATTATATACTTCTTTTTAAATCTGGTTGAGTTAGCTAATATCCAGCTGATTTTATAGGCCGCAATAATGCAATATTGATATATTCGAGATTCTCGAATCAAGCAGAAGTCGCGAAGGGAAGACGTCGGTGCTTATTCCACTCATGTTAACGACATTGCTAAAAAAATTACGTAAGAAATTACTTTTTTCTAACTGTTTGGTACAACAGACGTTGTGAAGATACTATTATCACATTGATCAAATCTAACCGTGAAAACAAGCATGCTCCCCTTTTCAAGGTCATTTAAATGTCAGAGATGTTGTTTTGACAACAAACTTTTTTATTAACGGTCATAAAAACATCCTGCAAATCCGTTTTTATTTCTAGAATGATTGAAATCAATTTATTTCGTTTCAAAAGGTAAAAATTTTGCTGCGCAAAACAAAAAAAAGGAATGAGTCATTGAAAACTGACACGAACATCCTGATAACAAAACAATAGGTGTAACAAATGTAATACTATACGAACAGTGCTTTAATTTCCATGGCATCAGTCAATCCAAAACATTGACATGTACAGAACAAAAAAAGTTACATTACATAATCAGACCATGATAAAAGCTGGATAAATTTTAATACTAACATGAAGCTTATATTGCATATGTTGTTTACTGTGGTAGCAATTAGTAAGGCCGAGGATTTTTGGTTAGATGCTTTAAAGTCGTATATCTCAAATAATTTCGATTTACATCCGGTGACATTAGCTATTGACTCTGCTTATGAAAATCGTTCTCCAGAGTACAATAAATTTGCAGACCATTTAATGCAAGAAATTCCTGCAACTATTTTATCACTGCGAAAATTTAGGTCGATTAGTCTTGAATGGCCATACTTACATCCAATTGGGCGAGCAAACCTCATCATAATCTTATACGATGCAACCGAAATTTCTTATTTGATACATGACCAAACATACTTTCAAATCATTGGACAATTCATAGGATTCGTCTATAATAATAGAGGAGTAAATAGTATGCCAAAATATTTGATAATCTTTTGGCAAGGCCATCCGAAAGCTAATTTCCGGGGTTTTCTCGAGGTAATGTGGATGTTGAACTCACCCCATACAACGCTCCTTATTACAACAGTAAACCGTGCATCGAATATTACGTGGGATGCTCGGAATTTAAATGTTAGTATACATCAGTATAATGGATATAGTAAGCAGTACAGTGTACAACAGCACTCTTCAAGTGTAACGTGGTTTCCAAATAAATTAAGCAATCTCTACGGGCATTCTCTGCGCATTTCTGTGGAAAAGAAAGGGAGACTCAACACATTTAGTCAATTTATACTGAGTGCAATTAATGCAACTGCAAATACCGCCATGATCCAATGCATGAATAGTGATGAATGCTACAAGTACTTCCATTGGCTAAAGTTTGATTACAGCGAGATTTTACGTTCACACTTTAAAATATGGTCTGACGTTAACAAATTTCGATTCATTGCACCCAATTTAGTGACTTTGGCGTTACCACATCAAAGTTTTTGTATAGGAGTGCCTCTTACATATACTACGGAAATAACTATCGCGCCAAATGGTCTTGCATTTTTAATCGTTAGTTTACTTATCGCCCTTGTAATCAAAATTATTTTAAGAATGTATAAATTCTCTAATAAAGAATGGAACTTCCTGAACGTATGGGAGTCATTTCTAGGGATGTCTGTCAGTTTGAGCCCGAATTCAATGGTGGGCAGATTTATTTTTCTTTGTTTGTTCGTGGAAGCATTTATTTATTCCACAGATGTACTTGGTGATTTAATAAAACTTAACGTCAATGAACGTCTTAAAACAGATTTCCAGAATTTAATGGATATTGATGAGAGTGGACTGACTCTAATTCAGTGGCCTGGAACTATAATTCAGGATCATGTATACGATGGCAAAAATAATGTTAATATTAGAAACGTAATAAATAATACAATAACCCATCTTCTGGAATATAATACTTTTTTCGATTACATATACAAATACAGAAATGCGTGTGTACTTTTAGATCCTGACATGCAGTCATTTTTCGTAGATTATATCAACACATATTATTCAAAAGAGTTAATACGATGTATTCATGACCAATTTTATACCAGCACGAATCACTTGATGGTCAAGATAAATTCACCTTTATATGAACAAATAAATTCGCTGCGACTCTTGTTTCTGGAAGTAGGATTATTTCATCGCTCCAAGCGCCAAATGTCAAATTTAGTCGTAGAAATAACAGCGTCACTGACAGATTTGAACAATAGGGACTTTCAACTTTCCATGAACGATGGTGATTTAGATTCAGAGCTGGTATACTGGTCAATGATTTGTCTTTTTATATTATATTTATGCATTTCCATTCCGGTTTTTGCAGGCGAATTAATTCTTTATCGCTATAATATGTCACTATCTGAGCTCATTTATGGATACAAAAAATTTAAATGTTCATCTCTGAACAAAGCATCGGACAAGAAAGAAAGAAAAACTTGCATCAACGAGTTTCGAAAAAATATTCTAAAAGTAGAGAAACTTCTAATAAAAAGACATTAAACTCTCATTAAAAGCTGTCGTGTACTTTTGACAATAAATTTCTGGAAGATCTCTTCTGGTCATCGTCGCCAAACGTCAAATTTCTGAAACTAACATATGCAGTAGCCCGTACTACAGAATATTAATTATTTCATTTGGATGATACACGATATTTAGTACACCTTACACATCAGAATTTTCTTGAATTGTCAAGAACATTTTTTGCAGAAGCGACGGTTTGTTAAAATGCACGTAAATGTTTGAAAATAAGGTTTTAAATATCAGAATAATAAATTTTTAATAAATACCCCAGTTGAATTATAAATGCTTGATACACATAACTATGAAAATTGCTTAAGAATTATTATATCAGTGCTTCAGAGAGCATATATTTTCCTATATTTTAAAGCATTCGCTAAAAAGTTTAAAGTGCCATTAATGAACTGGGTACAACGTGTTTGCCTATTGATATTTTTAAAATTCGTTGTGTATATAGTGCAACCTCTCGAGTTGTCCTACAGTGGAACACTCTCCCTCTCGTACTGGAGAGCGGTATGTCCCGCTCATTTATTGTCACGTGACCTGAAGAAAGCCCTTGCTTATATAAACAAACGCCTGAAACTTGCTCGTATAGAAGGGAGAAACAGCAGCGGGGCCTATACGGTCAACTGAAGAGGGGCCTGTGGGAGAAGGATTCAGTGGAAGAGGGACCAATTGAAGGGGTTGCATTGTACTTAGAACAAATGTATTCATGTAAGAATTTAATTAACCCTTTGAAGTATATATTTTTCTTTACATGGAAAACAGATGACATTTTTTACTTCGTGGTCACTGATTCTGAACATGGCCTGAGAGTTTCAAAATTCAAAATAGTGGATACAAGATGGCGGATGTAATTCTTAAAATGTTCCTTGATCGCGATGAAATATGCTCGGGAGTTTTCAAGATCGCTGATTACCGCAGATATTTAAAACTCAGAATCGCAGATCCAAGATGCAGGTCCGAAATGTAACAAATTGTTTGATCCTGATAAAGCTGCAGTCTAGATTAACCAACTAAATCGTGTACATTTAAGATATACGTGTTAATATTTAACATACATCTGTCTCCATTACACATGTATACTTTTTAATTATTAATTGTAATATTTGAGTGTATTCAAACATAGCGTTTACTTGTAACACTTTATTGGGTATGAATAAACAAGTTATTAATCCAAATAATAAAATGAAGATTCCTGTCAAGGGAAATAAATACACCCTTTTCTTTAATTTTATTCACTCATGCGGAAAATACAACTTTGAGCAATAAATTTTTAAGCCAAAAATTTTGCATTTTTTCGCCTCATTGGTGATTTACTTCTAATAATTATTTGTGTTGGTATAGCACGTAAAAACTAATAGACTGTGGAATTAGACCATTATGCGAATGTTAATATACATATGCGTATTTTACTGGACTGTACTCGTTGTTATCTAATTTTTCTTTCTCCTTATCTAATTTAACCTTGTATTAAGCATGAAAACTGTCTTGACGTGGATTACCTCGCAGAAAAGTTAGGTGATTATGGGGAAGTACAAGAAGAACGATTTTACCAACATATTAAATACATAGAGCGTCGGTATCAATCAGTATCAATCAGTGAGCCTAAAAAGGTGTAAATATATTGGTTTACTTTCGTATTAAATTGATTCTATAGGGACAAACTCCATATTGTAATTTTATTAACAACATTCTATTAACACAGTTTCATTAATTTATGTAAAAAATGAAAACAATACCTATGTTCACTACTTAATTTCATTTTGCTTGTATTTCAGCTTTCTATTACAAACCACTAAACCGACAGAAATTTTCCTGTGGTCGGCGCGACGCTCAGACGCTTTTTTGTGAAAATTCTAAACAAAATTAAAGTAACAAAAGAACTTCGCACAGACCTCATGGAAAATTGCCCTCCCTTAAATTCGCTCAAACTGATGTATGTTATAGTTCTTGATGTTCCAATGAAAAGTCTCCATGGTGTGAAAATGAATAGTTTTTTCGTGCACGTGTATACAAAGTACTAATATTTTATTGTAAAAAAATCGCCATTTTGGCTATAGCTCAGTTCCTTTTAAAGATATGCCATAGAATGAAGGCTCATTTTAAAGCTTTTTTGCAAGCCCTGCGATTCGTTTTTATCATAATTTTGACCTACGATGAAAATTTCTTTAGTTATAAAGGGGAAAGAACCCCGATTTTCGGTTTTCCGCTTTTTGTTCATTTCGCGAACAGTAGGTAACGTCATATCACACTGGGAAAAGTTATTGAAGACGAAAGAAATGACGTCTTGTCCTTTTGATAAATACTTATTACGGTTTGATAAAAATTAAGCCCACAAGGAGTCCGTTAATGTGAGAGAATTTACAAAAATCAGGTTTTGTAACGATGATGCGCATTTATTGCCAATTCCACGACATTAGGACGCACTCCACGAGCTCAGTTTTTATCGAAACAGAACATTAAAGGGGTCAGTTTGTTCGTCTTTTTGAGCTCTACAACTTTTTTTTGGGTGATATTACGTTAACTACTTAGCGGAATGCATTAAAAGCGGAAAATCTAAAAAATTAGAATTTCTTCCCGTTTATGCCGTTATAACTAAATAAATCTTCATTGTAGGTCAAAATACCATAAAGACGAATAACAGGGCCTAAAAAAAGCTTTAAAATGAGCCCTAACGTGATGAAAATATCTTTAAAACGAACTGAGCTATAGGAAAAATAGTTATTTTTTAAAGCAAAATACTAGTAATTTGGATGCACGTACAGAAAAAAAACTATTAATTTTCAGGCCTTGTGGCAATGGGGACTTTTCTTGGGAATATCAAAAGCTATAACATACATCAGTTTGAATAAATTTAAACAAGGGCCACATCCATAAGGTTTGTGCAGGATACTTTGTTTGTAAATCATGAAGCACCTTTAAAAATTTTCTTCTAGTACAAACAGTCTGCAGAATAAACGTCGTGTTGTACCGAAAAGCTGAGTTGCCTTTTGAAATTATTTATAAAAATATCCTGTTGGATGTTTTCGGTAAATTAATTTATCAACGAGATTAAAAACAAAACAATAGAAAATTTAAAAAAAAATCATCAGTTTCTGAGTGACAGAATACAAACTGAAGAAACACATTATATCTGTATACGTTTTCTACATCCATTTTAGAATATAGTACATACTTTTATCCCAAATGCTGCTTTTTATACTAGTATTGTACTAAAAAATTTTTTTTTTATTTGCAGAACTGAAAAAAAAGGAACAATCCATAAAAGGGGAAAGACTCAACTTTATTTTAATCGCAAGATTATATAATTTTGCAAACACTTATTAGCTTCATAAGAACATTTTTCAACTTTAATAGAAATTTACAGTTCCTTATTTATAATGTAAAATGTGCCTGCAAAATTATTAACGCGAAACGATTTTTTTCAATGCTATGCCTTTTACTGGATAATATCACATCGAAATACAGAAATGTGAAGGTGTTAAACAAAACAAGAGTATCGCATTAACTAGATAATCGACATCGTGATAAAACTTTTTAAATGGTTTCGATTCACTGCAAAAGTGTTTCCTAATAGCTATTTCCATAGAAACAAATCTTCCACAACAATAACTTACATACCCAATATTTAGCATAATACGAAAGAGTCCATTTTTGAAAGCGAGTTAACATTCCTCTTATTTAATCGCAAATATGAGCAAAAAATTTTATTTGAGTGCGTTGTTTTTTGCTATAAGAATCACAAAAACACAAGAATTTTGGCTGGACGATGTAAAGCTCCGTATTTCCCGTGATTTGAATTTACATCCGGTGACGTTAATTATCGACGATCTCTATTCGCATTATACTAAAGAATATAATGAAATCGCTGACCGATTGGTCGAAGAATTTTCTGCAACTGTACTTTCACTTAAAACATACAAATCGGTTCGTCTGAAGTGGCCATATTGGCACCCAATAGGTCGTTCGAACCTTATTATAATTTTGCATTATGCATCCACAAATGTCTTTTCGGTTGAGAAGGACTTTCAATATTTTAATATAATTGGAGAATTGTCAAACTACATTTTTAAAAATAGAGGTGTTAGAAGTATGCCAAAATGTTTGATAATCTTTTGGGGAGGTCGAAAAGATGCTAATTACCCATGGTTTCTGAAAACTCTATGGAATTTATTTCATTTCCTGTATGTATCGGTTCTAATTATTTCCCCAAACACACAATCTCGTATGACTTGGAATGCTAAGGATTTAAATGTTATCCATTCTGAGTACAATCCGTTTAATCATACAATAAATACGCAGCCGTTCTCTTCTGTTGTCCCTTTGTTTTCTAATAAACTGCTGAATATTCATATGCATCCTCTACGCATTGTCTCGTTACAACTAGACGATTTAGACTTGTTTAGTACGTTTGTATTAAAGGGAATGAATGCAAGTGCACGTTTGTACGTAGGTTCAAGTATCGAGTTTCCTGAAATTCATAAACAATTGAACCAGCGTAAATTTGACTATCACCAAAATCTGCGTTCACACCTTATTGAGGCACTTCACGATAACAACAATTTGTTTGAAGTGAATTTTTTAATGACTACATGGCTACCGCGGCGTGGTCATTGTATGGCAGTACCACTTGTATACATATTTGAAGTTAAGCTGGTTATCAGTGGGATTGCATTTTTGATTCTTAGTTTACTGATCACAACTGTCATTATGATTATAACTCGAAAGCTCATGTTTCCCCAAAATGATTGGGGAATAATGAACATATGGGATACATTCCTAGGTATTAGCATAGAGTGGCACCCAAAGACAACTATGGAAACTCTCATATTAGGATGTTTGATGGTTGAGGCATTTCTTTATTCCACAGATATAATGGGAAATTTAATCGAACTGAAAACCAACGAGCGTCTCGCGATAGATTTTCAGACTTTACAAGATATCGCTGACAGTGGACTTATTCCGGCATTTTTGCGTGATAGTCTTTTGCAGGATTATATTCACAATGGTCACAATAACTCCAACGCCATAAAATTGGCAAAAAGGATTAAAACGACTGAATACACAAATATGAATGATTTGATAGATGGGTTACTACAACACAAAAATGCATGCGCAGTGGTTGATTCCGTCGTGAAAGAACTTTTCGTGGAATTTCCTAACTCTTACTACAACAAAGAATTAGTGCGCTGTATTTATGATCAATTTTATATCAACACTAATCATATTGCGTTTAGTCCAAATTCACCTTTTTATGAACGTATAAATGAGTTACATTTGTGGTTTCAAGAAATAGGTTTAAACGACTACACGAAACATCAAAGTGTTGAATTCCTAAATCAGTTGGCTATGTTGCCAAAATTTAAATCCTATGAGAAAAGTGGAATTAATTTTGTAAAAACAGAGGACGGCTTAAATGATGAACTCGTGTACTGGTTACTAATTTGTCTATTAATTTTAATTTGCTGTATTTCCATTCCATCCTTTCTGGGCGAACTGATTGTTAGCTATTACGATATTTCGATACCAGACATTTTTTTTAATTTTGTTAAAAAAAAGTCTGGTATCGAAAACTATTAAAATGGTATTTGTGTAAAGAAACATTGAAATAAAATTAGCAAAAAAGGGGAAACTTAATGTGACGTATTACATTTCATTACTATTAGTCACACGGTTTGCTAGTTTCATTATGTCAAGTTTCAATACAATCTAGTTGATTGGATTAAATGCGAATTCTTTTACGAATTTCTTAATAATACACTATTTTAATTTGCAAAAAACGAACAACATCGAACGTACTCGCCCTCATAGAAGTTGGAACAGATTATTTATGGAGTCGGAGAAACTCCAGAAAAAGATCACCGTTCGAACTGGTCCAAAATAAATCACGAATAGAACTTCTGAATTATGATAACTTCGTTGACCTATCCTTGTACCAAATTAAAGAACAATTTTTCCGGAATTCTTTCAGCCGCATTAATTTAATTCTATAAAAAATACCTTTCTAATGTTTTATTCTGTAGTATGATAATGTTATATATAATTTAGTAATAATAATCAGCTTAAATTCCGGTAGAAAAAGCAACTAACATACAAAGTTATTCATGTATCGTTTTAGTTCACATTATTATTAAGCACACTCAAGCGAATTTTGTTATGTTTAGTTTTTACGAAAAAAGTTGATTGTATTTCATTAAAGATATGTAATAAATTTGTTAATAAATACACTATGTTAACTTGTACAACAATGAAAATTGTTCTTACCCTTCGACTCTCAACTACACTTTGAAAAATTTCTTTAGGAATTCGTTGTTGCGAATTCCGTTTCATAATTTGCAGGAACAAAATTTGTTTGCTTCATTAAATAAATTTAAGCTGATTTGTTATGAAATAATTAAATAAATCAGTATTGGCGTGGTGCCTCGTTCGCTCAGAATCTTCGACCCCGTGGGCGTCGGTCGGCTATTCCTTAATACTCGTTCGTTTATTAAAAGTAATGATATTATAAAATTATACCGATATTTAGGGGGTCATACATATTTAAGTGTCCACATGCGACCGTTTTCTTTATGCACTGGCATAAGTTTAGAGCAATAGGATAATCAACGTTGCTCAATTACATCCCTTACCATCAGATTGTAGACGATCTCTTAAATCTATTTCCTTTTGTGAAATACAAACTATCTGGGATCATACGCAAATATAGATTTGTCTTTTAAATTAACGGGAACCATATAAGTACCATCGATAAATTCTCAGACGCAGACTTCTCAAATTTTTTAATTACTCCCTACATTGTACTCATATTGAAACTGACTTGCCTAGCAAATAGATATTTTGGTTGTTCCATTTAAACAGCAGAAAGACACGTTAGTTAAAACTAGTTGCAGGAAACTAAAAACATCGTTCCTTCGCTAAGCACTCGGTACTATCGGTATCAATTACAGCGCATAACTTACAATTAGTATTAGCTATTTTACAAACTTCTGTCGCCGTTTTTCTACACTCAATGTTCTTCGTCACCAATTGAGGGGTTGGGAAAAAAACGCAAAAAACTGTTTAACTGTTCACAGGATATACTGACGGAGCTTATAATCAGTAAGAACGTCAACGACCGATATCTACAACAGTATACGATGGCATTTTTCGCATATGCATAATGATACAAATTTTATCGCAATTGCAAAATTCGCAGTTAGGCCATTATTACGGAAATCAGATTCGTTTTTTATAAATATTCAACAAAATTAGGTTCTTTTATGAATATTCAGAGAATTCAGGTTCTTTGCATTAATAATTAATGAAGTTAGGTTGTTTGAACAAATATTAAGTACAGTTAGGCTCTCTTTAAGAATATGAAATAAAGTTTGGCATTTTTTCTTTAAACTAATCGCTTGAAGGTAATAAATTTGAGAGGAATAGGTATTAGAAAATTAAAAAGAATATTATATCGTATTTGTGACGAAGTTTATTGTGATATGTGTGAGAAAAACAATCGTTGAAATTAATAACTATTAATAAACACTATTCGTTAAGCTCTGAATCTTGTTTTGAAAACACGTTATCCTCAGTTTATATTATGATTGTTGATCGTAGCATCTATCATAACAACTGATGTATTGACCTTTGAGGATTTACGAAATATTTACAAATACAACGACTGAATATAGAATGTGCGATTTCATCTCATATTACAGTAATAATAATAACAACAACTATAATAATACGAATATTTCCATTTTCGTAAAAACAGCGTAACTCGAGTTAGGCCATTTTTCAGAAATCGTTGATGTTTTAGCCTTAAAAAAATACTTCAGTACTTCCTGCTAAATGCATTAGTAGCGTAATCATATGCTCTTACATTTTAGCTCATTGTCGGAAAAAGCACCTAAGTCGACTTAGACCGTTTTTTCCATCAATTGTTGATCACTACTTTTGCACCTTGAGGCTCTCGTTCCTTGTTTTTAACTTTGGATAATCGGGCAGAAATGTCAAGGAAAATATCATTAAATCGTTCTGGAATAATCTTGTCTGTTGTATTTTTGCCTGATCTTTTGAAATCCGGTCTCTGATTGTAGCTATCGGCCGCTATTTTTTCACAATTGCGGTTTGAACGTAAAAAACGTGATTTTTTAAAATTTCTTTTCCAAATAGCCGTATTTTTTAGCATGAACCCTTGTTCAGATCATGATATACTTCTATATCTGGTAGCATGAATAGTTATACTAAAAGTAAGGAATGTTAGTAAAACGAAATTCAAGATGGCGGATTCAAG
Source organism: Trichopria drosophilae (assembly GCA_030407085.1). Classification (NCBI taxonomy): domain Eukaryota; kingdom Metazoa; phylum Arthropoda; class Insecta; order Hymenoptera; family Diapriidae; genus Trichopria; species Trichopria drosophilae. The sequence goes on along the minus strand of CM059585.1, from coordinate 115,208,872 downwards.
ATGGAGGCCTTCATTACGTGAGGCGTTGGGGTGCAAAACCTGCCAAGTCAAATAAAAACTGAGATAAACATATAAACGTACATTACATATAGTTCTTTGAAGGTTTAGAGTTTGTGAATATGCAAAAAAAAAGTTTACCCTTTAAAATTGAGCTCTACACTTATGAGTCTGCTATCTTTCCAATGTTAGCGGCAAACAGTTTTCTCAAAACTGTATAACACGGACTTGGCAGGTTCTGCACCCCAACGCCTCACTTATCTGGCAAGCAAAATTTGACAACGACTGTCCAGTACAAGTGTCTGGATGAATTTGGTTGCAACTTTATATACATATATTTCTGAAGTTGCTAAAATGGCGGACCCAATAGCGGAAGAATATTCAGCAGATTGGTCGGATTTGTTTGAAATGTGTTACTTGAGGATTTACGGGGTCAATTTCCGGGGAGGATCCAGCATGGTGTATGGATTTCCAAAGGATTAATAGAATTCGTTTTCGAGGTAACTGAGAACGAATCAGATGTCCGATTTCCAAAATTCTAACTTTTCGAAATCTGGAGAAATTGTCTCTTTGTATATAAGTTTTCATATATCGATTTATGAGAATCAAATTTCAAAATGTCAGAATGAAATAACTCCATTTGAATATGGTGAAAGAGGATGGTATAAGCCCAAATCTGCAAGAAAAACATACAAAATGTTTCTTTGTATTCTGTGTCTGCGGCAATGCAGTTATCGCGTTGCTCAACTAAAGTCGTTACTTTTAGTTTAACTATTTATTTCACTAGATATAGAAGTAGATCATGTTTTTTACGTTTAAGCAGCCATTATGAAACATATTGCGGCCGATAACGTCAATCTGAGACCGGATTTCGAAAGATCAGGCAAAAATACAATAGACATGATTATTCCAGAACGATTTGATGATTTTTTCTTTGGGAACGCACCTGATGAAATAAAGATGAAATTTAAGGGGAGGGTACACCCAAAAACTTTAAAAAATTTGAAAAAAATATTTCTGTAGTAATTTTTGACGAGGAATACAGTAGTGTAAAAATAAAAAGTGGAAAAATTATTCTTGTCCCGCAAATTTTAGGGCGAAAAAAAAGTTGCGCTTTTGAAAAAATACTTCTACATTTTTCTAAATTAATTTCAAAATTTTAAAAAATTATGATAAACGTAAAAATATATTTTCTAAATAATTATGGATGGATTTTAAAAAATTCCATTTTTTTCGAACAAAATTAATTTTTTATAGGCCAAACAAATTTTTACACTTTTTGTAGTAGCACCACTGAATTCAAAGTAAAAAATGACTAAAGAAATAATTTTTTCAAGTTTTATTTCATACAGCTGAGTTTCTGGGTGTACTTAAGGAATTTCCGGAAGAAACGGGTAAAACTTATCTCAATGCTGTACACTAAGAAGATTTGTGCATTGTTCGAGAAATATTTACAAAATTTATTATTGATCTAATTTTTCTTTCTCCTTATCTAATTTAATCTTTTATTAAACATGAAAGCTGCTCTGATGTTGATTCCTTAACAAAAATGTCGATGATTACAGCGAAGAACATGGAGAAAGATTTCAGAAATATATTAAAGAAATGGAGCGCTGGTAAATGCAAATGGGATATAAATATGTTAGACGGTTACTGCCGAACTTTAAAACGATATTTACCATCGACAGCTTGAAAACGCAAAAGAAAACTGCTTGGCAGATATTTTTATAACGCAAGAGTCCGACACCGATATAGTTAGAGTTAGACTCATCCATTGTTTCCCTCCACGGAAATCTTTAGTAAAAGGCGAAAGATTTATGCGTGTATTGAAGGGAAACCAGAGTAAAAAGTAAAATAAAAATAATGCTTCACTAATTAGAGATATACAGTCATGTAAAAACATGTGTTTTTCAAGTTTACTTTATTACATCAATACTAGAATTCTTTTAAATTTATAACTTGATAGTACCTAGTATACCTCATCATTGAGCGATCTTAAAAACATACGTTTAAATCCACATCATACCAATTCTTTTTTATATTTAACCTTGGACTGAGCTTGACTCTGATCCCCCATGGTGTAATCGATATCGAATCCAGATGTAGCGACTACAAAAACGTATAAATATAATGGTTTAAATTGACATTCACTTGACCTTGTGCTAGACTTGATGAAGTCAAACGAATACCACATTCGGATTCAGCGGACCCAAAAAGGTATAATATAAGAACAAACTATTGTACTTTCATTAACAATAGTACATTACCCCCCCCCCCTCCGCCCCTCTGTAATAACATATCGTTGTTGCGTTAAACAACCGGATAAAAAGTCTGTATTATGATGTACAAATTGTAAACAAAATTAAAATAACCAAATTAATAATAAACTGCGTTCATGGCAAACTTGTTACTCAAGCAATTATCCTTCAAAGTATTATGTTTGTTGTTTAAAAAAAATCATCAAAGTTTTTCTACAAAAACAAATACGAAATGCAGAAACGCAGTATATCTGTATTTGTTTTCTACATCCATTAGCAATAGAATCGACATTGCGATAAAACTTTTTAAATGGTTGCATTTCGTGGCAAATCTATTTCCTAATCGCTATTTCCATAGCAACAAATCGTTCAAAACAATAACTTACATACCTAATATTTAAAATAATATGACGCAGTCTAATTTTCAAAACGAGTCACATAAAGATTCTTCTTATTTAGTCGCAAACATGAACCAAAAATGTTATATGAGTGTATTGTTTTTTGCTATAAGAGTCACAAAAACCCAAGAATTTTGGTTAGACGATGTAAAACTACGTATTTCCCGTGATTTGAATTTACATCCGGTGACGTTAATTATCGACGATCTGTATTCGCATTATACGAAAGAATACAATGAAATAGCTGACCGATTGGTGGAAGAATTTTCTGCAACTGTACTTTCACTTAAAACATACAAATCGGTTCGTCTCAAGTGGCCGTATTGGCATCCAATAGGTCGTTCGAACCTTATTATAATTTTGCATTATGCTTCCACAAATGTCTTTTCGGTTGAGAAGGACTTTCAATATTTTAATATAATTGGAGAATTGTCAAACTACATTTTTAAAAATAGAGGTGTTAGAAGTATGCCAAAATGCTTGATAATCTTTTGGGGAGGTCGAAAAGATGCTAATTACCCATGGTTTCTGAAAACTTTATGGAATGTATTTCGTTTCCTGTATGTATCGGTTCTTATTATTTCCCCAAACACACAATCTCGTATGACTTGGAATGCTAAGGATTTAAATGTTATCCATTCTGAGTACAATCCTTTTAATCATACAATAAATACGCAGCCGTTCTCTTCTGTTGTCCCTTTGTTTTCTAATAAACTGCTGAATATTTATATGCATCCTCTACGCATTGTCTCGTTACAACTAGACGATTTAGACTTGTTTAGTACTTTTGTATTAAAGGGAATGAATGCAAGTGCACGTTTGTACGTACGTTCAAGTAGCCAGTTTCCTGAAATTCATAAACAACTGAACCAGCGTAAATTTGACTATCACCAAAATCTGCGTTCACACCTTATTGAGGCACTTCACGATAACAACAATTTGTTTGAAGTGAATTTTTTAATGACGACATGGTTACCTCAAAATGGCCATTGTTTCGCAGTCCCACTATTATACATATATGAAGTTAAGCTGGCTGTTAGTGGGATTGCATTCTTGGTTCTTAGTTTGCAGATCACAATTATCATTACTATTATATCTCGAAAGCTCACGTTTCCCCAAAATGAATAGCGAATAATGAATATATGGGACACATTCCTAGGTATTAGCATACAGTGGCATCCTAGAGCAATTCTAGAAAGTCCCATACTAGGATGTTTGATGGTTGAGGCATTTCTTTATTCCACAGATGTAATCGGCAATTTAGTCGAACTGAAAACTAACGAGGGTGTCGCCATCGATTTTCAGACTTTGCAAGATATCGCTAACAGTGAACTTATTCTGGCATTTTTGCGTGATAATTTTTTACAGGAATATATTTACAATGGTTACAATAACTCCAACGCCATAAAATTGACAAAAAGGATTAAAACGACTGAATACACAGAAATGAATGATTTGATAGATGGATTACTACAACACAAAAAAACATGCGTGATTGTCGATTCCGTCGTGAAAGAACTTTTCGTGGAATTTCCTAACTCTTACTACAACAAAGAATTAGTACGCTGTATTTATGATCAATTTTATATCGACACTAATCATATTGCATTTAGTCCAAATTCACCTTTTTATGAACGTATAAATGAATTGCATTTGTGGTTTCAAGAAATAGGTTTAAGCGATTATACGAAACACCAAAGTATGATGGTCATGAAAGAGTTGGTTATGTTGCCAAAATTTAAATCCTATATGAGAAAAGTGGAATTCATTTTTTAGAAACAGAGGAAAGCTTAAATGATGAACTTGTGTATTGGATACTAATTTGTCTATTAATTTTAATTTGCTGTATTTCCATTCCGTCCTTTCTGGGCGAATTGATTGTTAGCCATTACGATATTTCTATACACGAAATTTTCTGTAAATTTTTTTCAAAAACAGAAAATCTATTCAAAAGATACTTGCGTAAAAAGAAACATACACGGAGAAAAATAATCAGCTGTATCAGTCGAAATATCCGCAGATTCTGCCGATTTCTTCCCTTAGGGAAAGCTTCTAGAATTCCATTAGAGATAGCCGATAATTTCAGCTAAAATTACTAAAAAATAACTGTAAATTCCAAACAGTACGAGTCAGCAAAACTGACGGAAAAAAGTCTGTAAATTTAGCCGAAATAAATCTGCTAATGTAGCGGATTATTTTCTTTCGTCAACTCGAGTTTCTACATATCTGCAGTTTTTAATTGTCTGTGTCTATCATACTTTCTACATTTCCTGAATTTTGCTCTTAGAAACAGTGAGTGCATAAGTGACTTCACACAGTGCATAGAAATTAATTTTTATATAGAGGCGAAACTCAACGCCTGTGGCGAAGTGGCATTCTCATATGAGCATATACATGTGCATATACATACATACATACATACATACGGAACGAGTGGAATTCGATTTCGATCGATTCGATTCATATTCATATGTACAGTGAATAATGACAGGATGAGGTTATGTAATAAGGGCGAATGAACTGCGACATCTTATGCATGTATGGCATATGTGTCCAATGGAGCAGGCCTCGGGCGAGAACGGCTATATGTATATCCACAATTAATAAATAATCAATATAGGATAATCGATCAATTTTCGAATTTCGCGCAGACCGCTACGCTCTCTGACGCTATCTTGCGCAATCTGGTTTTAGGTTAACCGTTATCGACCTTTCCGACCGTTACCGACTGAACACGATATCAAACACGATTCTTCGTATCCCAGGTAGCATATTTGAGTATTTACCAGGGGGGTGAAACTGTTTCATTTATAACGTTCTCGTTGTGACCCCCGGGATTTGCGATCACTAGATGGCGCTACTATACACGTGCTTGGCAACCAACGCATAGATGTTTTCCTGATTACGGTCTCGAGATATGACGATTCGCAGTTTTGAATCGGATTGGCAAAATACATATTTGCTCCAGGTCTTTAGGATGACCGATTACGGGGACTAGGTATCGCTCTCAGTAGTTTTTCCCCATTTTAACTAAAATATGTGCACCAGATGTTTAAGTTCGCTGATTACGGGGTCTAGGTATCGCGCTGCATAGTTTTTCACGATTCTAGCTGAAATACATGCACCAGGTGTTCCGGGTCGCCGATCAAGGGGTCTAGGTATCGAGCTCCATAGTGTTTCATGATTCTAGCTGAAATACGTGCACCAGCTATTCAAGGTCGGCGATTACGGTGTCTAGGAATCGCGCTCCGTAGTTTTTCATCTTTTTAACTAAAAAATATGCACCAGGAGTTTGGGGTCGATGATCAAGTGGTCTAGGTATTGACTTCGAGTTAACCAACGATGACCTTGAGGTCAAAGTTGAAGGTCATTTCAAGGTCGAATCAATTTTGCTTATTTTTCTTCAAATTTGAACATATTTTGATTTGACCTTTAAATGACCTTCAAATTTTTTTCAAATTTGGCCCAAGGTCAAGGACAAGGTTACCGTTGTTTATTAGATAAAATTGATTTGACTTTGAAATGACCTTCAACTTTGACCTCAAGGTCATCGTTGGTTAACACCAAGTGGATACCTAGGCTACATGATCGGCAACCCCAAACACCGGGGGCACGTTTTTAGTTATAAAAATGAAAATCTACGGAACGCGACACGTAGACCCCGTAATCGACGACCCTAAAAACCTGGTGCACGTATTTTAGTCGAAGAGTTGAAAAACTACGGTGCGCGATATCTAGACCCCGTAATCGGTGACCCTAAACACCTGGTGGACGTATTTTAGTTAAAGTGATGAAGAACCACGGCGTTCGATACCTAGACCACGTATCGGCGATTGTAAACATCTAGTGCACAAATATTAGTTAAAAGGGCGTTACGATTATCACGCCAAAGTTCGCCGAGCACATGACTGCAAGCGCCATCTGGATACATGAAGTTTTGAGATAAGTGGGAGGTCACGAAGAGAACCGACATACCATAGGGAATATAGCAGCAGTGTCACCCCCCTGGTATTCACTAAAGAAAAGTTACAGAAATGTTAACTTTTGTCAACATTTGTTAACATTTCAATAACTTTTTGTTACTGGATGCTGAAATGTGCTACCTGGGATTGTATAGATTGCAATGCGCCAATTTACATGATTATTATATGTACAGCTAATGTTACACATTATTTTCTGTAACATTTACAGAAACTATCTCTGCAATATTTACCGATTCGTAAGGCTACAATAGCGGAATCGGAACAGCTAACACTGCGGATACTTTCGGCAATTCCAGCCGAAAATTTTAGCTGATATTTAGCAGCTAATCCAGCGGAGTCATTTTTCTCCGTGTAGAAATAATATTCAGAAAAAAAAGATAAACTTCATGTAACATATTAATTCTCATTAATTGTTCACACAGTTTACTAGTTTCATTATGTCTATTTTCTTCTACAGATTTATTAATAATGCACTATTTTAATTTGCAAAAAACGCACATCATCGAACGTACGCGCCCTCATAGAAGTTGGAACCGATTATGTGTGGGGTCGGAGAAACTCGAGAAAAAGACAACCGTTCGAATTTGTCCAAAATAAATCACGGTAACTTAGTTGGACATGCATTGTACCAAATTAAAGAACAATTTTCCAGAATTCTTTCATTCGGATTCGTTTAATTCTACCGAAAACACCTTTCTAATGTTTTATTCTGTGGTATGATAATTTTATATATAGTACAGTAATATTGATAAGCTTCAATTCCGGTAGTTTAAGCAACTAACATATAAAAGGGTGATGTAACTTTATACTTTACACTGTTATTAAGCATACACAAGCGAATTATGTCGTTTTTAGTTTTGACGAAAAAACTTGATTGTATCAAATTATAGATGTGAAATAAATTGCGTTAATAAATACACTATTTTGATTTGTAAAACAATGTAAATTATTTTAATTTTTCGTACTTCAGATTGTCCTTCGACTACCAAAAGCATTGTGAAAAATTTCTTAACAAAAATCTTTTTACAGTTACCGTTTCATAATTTCATGAAACAAAATATGTTTGCTTCATTAAATTTAATATGACTCATTATCAATTATATAAATAAATGTATATCATTTTATATAAACATATCAGATTTATTGAACCATCACTGGTTATCAGCATATAATAAAATATTATTAATATATTGTCATTGTACTCAGCGTATCATCATCATAATGATTTTATATTATTGGGATATAAATTAGCTGCCTCATAGATTGAAGCTACACAAGGGAATACCTCATGATCGAAACAAAATACATCTTCTACAACAGGAATTATGAGTCGTAAATTCATATTAAAAGTTGAGTCATTTTCTGATATTGTTGTATAATTGGTCTGTATTTTTAGGTTTCAGTAAAATTCAAAACAGACATTTCCAAAAAACATGCTTACAAAATATGTGTGGATATTGAATGTGTATTTTTGGAATGTCGGGGTTTTGAAGTGTCTGTTTTGTCATTTGTCGGATTTTTGGAGTGCACCCTTAAAAGGTATTGTTTATAAACTTCATATGTCAGTTAGCTCATACTGCAGCTTGCGCAAACAACCACAACGTGAAAAAGTGAAACAAGATTTTTGGTTACTTGGAAAACCTATAAACAGTATAGAAGGCACTTGCCTGTAACAAGAGATATCTTAAGACGATTTTTGTATATCTATATGATTATGGGAAATACTTTAAATGAATGTGCAGCAAATACTGCACCTGAAATCATTAAGATTTAGAACCGTATAAGCATTCCATTGAAGGCTAATCACAATGCTGGCAAAAAAATAAAGGAAACTTATTTAGAATGGCAGAAATTGAAAAATCTTAAATGCAGAAATTCTAGTCCACAAAAAAACAGAAATTTATTTAGCGAAAATTCTGAAATTATATTTTAAATTTCGCTTACTGGTGGATTGGAAATAATGAGCGAATAATAACAATGCTTCTATTGGCTGCAGAAAAAAGGGAAAAGAGTTTATTCAGAGCTGAACGAAATCAATTCGCTAGTCTTAAACTCTCTTCATAATAAAAGGAAAAAAGTCGGTCAAATAAAGTGCTCAATAGAATTAAATTAAAATTGCAAGATGTTTTTGAATTATTTCGAACCGTGAATATTTTAAATAAACAAGAAACGTTTTATTTGTACTTTTTCGGTTTTCATTAATTATTTTTTAGTCCTCGTTTGTCACTGGATTTGGTGCTCGTTGCGGACCTTAACCTTAAAAATAGACATAAGTCTATATATGTAGAAAAATTAATTTAACATCAGTCGTTTGAAAAAGATTCTATCTATTGAAAATATTCACGGTTCGAAATAACGGCAAAAACGTCTTGCAATTTTAATTTAATTCTATCGAATAACGGACTAAAAAACTAACATCGAAGAATGGACACATGTATTGTGTTTCCAGAACACTAATACAATAATTTATCTAAATGTAGACGTACAAGGCAGATTTGTGCCGCAAATCCTTGCTGATGATTCCAGCGGATACAGACTAGGATGAAACGTCACAAAAAGAGATTCTATTTGCAATAGATAAAATCTCTTTCAATCGTCAGATGATAAATTAATTTTTCTAAATATATAGGCTTATGTCTATTAACTATGGTTAAGGTTGACAACGAGCACCAAATCCGGTGACAACCGAGGACCACAAAATTAATTAACGGAACGAAAAAAGTTCAAATAAAACGTTTCTTATTTATTTAAAATATAAAGTGTGTATATATGTTGTGTCTTATTATAAGAATTTTTTAGTTTTTGACGTAATTAGGCGAATACTTACTTTTTTTGGCGTGATTGTAATATAGACGCACCTTGATGATTGCATGCGACCGGAATGAAATATTAAAAAAAAAGATTAGATTTTATTCACAATTTCATTCACAATCATGACGTGGTCGAGTGAGGATGCGCGCGAGATTCCTCCTGATTATGTTAATCATACTTGTCATAATAATAGAAAGTTTGCTCAAGTGATATGTATAATTTGTGATGGTGGATACTGCAAGTCTGAGATTACCAGAAAAGTGCGACATGGGAAAGGATTTTTTGTAACAAGACACGAGGTGGTTTGTCCGGCACATCCTAACCTAACTTTTGACGACTTGAAATCGTGTGATAGAAATACTGAGAATAGTGAGGTGACTATCATTCAAAAGAAAATCGTTATTCTACAAAAGCATCTAGATAACATAAATAATGGTTTAAATGTAACCTGTGAATATGACAATGAAGAAATGGAAATTAATGATAATGAGGGCACTGTATCAATTAGCAGCGAAAAATCTACATGTGATAAAACAAAAAAACGTAAACTTGATCGAAATACCGAGTGTCATGACTGTCAGGAGTATCTAAATGAATTAGTCAGTGAGAAAAAATTTAACAACGAATTAATTAAGCAAAATAATGAGCTACGAGAACATAACAACTTTTTGAGGTCTATGGCAAAAACCGCAGAAAAAAATGTTAATTCTACAAATACATATGCTGCTATTGTGGAAGGAATCAATAAAAGACAAGAATCTGTCAGAATCACGATAAAACCAAATAATAATTTTAAAGGAGATGCACTGAAAGTGGTAAGAAGGCAGGTGGCAACGAAGACTACTGCAAAAGTGTTAAAAATAAGCAAGGGTAATAATGGATCAATAACTCTTAAATGTGATAGTGAAAAAGATTCGACGGATATAATCAGTGTAATAAATGCAGAAAACAAAGATGAATTAATTGTTGAAACTTTCATCAAAAGCAATCCCCAAATAAGAATTACTAATATTACTGAAAACATAAGCGAAATTGATCTAGCCAAAGATATTATAATAAGAAATCAATTATTAGAAAATAGTGTGAAAATTATGTATAAATATAAGCAGAAAAATAATAATTATGCTGCGATTGCTGAAGTTACCAGTGATACATATTATAGAATTATGAAGAACAAAGCGGTTTTTATTGGATTTGAAAGCTGTAAAATATATGATAACTTTAATATTAAGTGCTGTAAAAATTGCGGAGGCTATAATCATAGTCTAAAAAAGTGTTTGGACCAGTTTAAAAGAGCTAAAAGCTGTATTAAATGTGCGGGAAATCATGATACGGCATTATGTACCTCGTCTATAAGAAAGTGTGTAAATTGTGAGAACGCAAATAAATATTTAATAAATAAAAGAACCGTTGAACACTCAGCTGATGATATTGACAACTGCCAGAGTTATAAAGTAAGATGGGAAAAACTAATAAATGATACTAATTATCCATTTAAACCAGACCCTCCATTCAAAACTTAAATTACAAGATAATGGATACTGAAGCTTATAATTTAAATGAAGAGTTATGTTTTGAAAACGTACATGAATTAAATGCGAATCAAACATTTTGTAAGGCTGAGTTATTCATACTACATCTAAACATAAGAAGTATCAGGAAAAACGTTGTTAATTTAGAAACTATGATAAACTCCTATCAAAAGAAACCAGACGTTATAGTTTGCACAGAAGCAAGATTATCAGATCATAACATGTTTGTAAATATTGAGGGATATACACATTTTACGAATAATAGCCGAATAAACATATGCGATGGTGTAATTACTTATGTAAAGAGTAATCATATCTATCAAGTTGTCAACGAACAATTTAACAAACTTGAAATAACTAGTATATTAATTAAGTTAGAGAATGAAAATATTGTAAAAATTACGGGAATATATCGATGCCATGATTATGAACGAGAAGATTTTATTACAGATCTAGATCTGTTTTTGTTAAATAACATTAAAAGCACATGTCATATAATACTAGGAGATATAAATCTTGATCTCATTGAGTTTAATAAAATAACGGAAAAATATTTTTATCAATTACTCCAAAAAGGTTATCAGTCTACTATAAATACGATTACACATCCAAATAGGCTCATGAGTCGAGGAACCTGTATAGATCATATTTTTGTGAAAGGAAAGCTACAATTTACCGCAGGAAAAATTATAGATACTATAACTGACCACTACCCTATTGTCTTATCGATTCATGGTAACAAAACTAATTGTAAATTACGTCATAAATTTGAAATAAATAAAGTAAAATTCCTAGACCTATGTTCAAGGGAAAATTGGAACCAGGTCGCAGAAGAACAAGATAATGAAGTTGCATTGGAATTACTTACATATAAGATGCAAAACATATATAAGTGCTCACGCAAGATCAAGACTAGATCTCAAATACCGAGAAATAAATGGATTACGACAGCGCTTATTAACTCTATAAATTGCAAGAAAAAATTATACTTGGAGTGGAAAAAAGACGTACATAATGATAGTAAAAGGATAGAGTTTTACAACTACGAAAAACGGCTTAAAACACTACTTCGAATCGCAAAGAATAAATTTGAGCTCAAGAAATTGCAAAAATCCAACACTAAAGAGGTATGGAAATTTGTTAATGAAAAATTGGATAACAAAACTAAAAGGGATCAAATAAATGACATCATGATCAATAACAAATTAATCAACGATGATAGGGTGAAGGCTAATTGTTTCAACAAATTTTTCAGCAGAGTTGCAAACCAACTTAAGGAAAATTCAGCTGTACCAAATCAACGATATGAGATTCCAGAAATACCGATTAACCAATATTCATTATTCGTAACTCCAACAAATGAAGCTGAAGTGTATAAAACTATACAAGAACTTAAAAATAAAACTGGAGGATTTGATGGACTTGATGCTTTCACTATTAAATTGGCTGCTGCATATATTACACCATACTTAACTCAGATTATAAATACTGCCATAGTTTCAGGTAAATGTCCTATGCAGTTTAAGATAGCGGAAGTTTGTCCTGTGTACAAGAAAGGTCGTAAATGCTTAGTTGATAATTACCGACCTATTACACTTATTTCAAACCTAGCTAAGGTCTTTGAGAAAATATTGCATACCAGATTATACAATTTTATAAATAAGCACAATTTGATTAGTACTAGACAATTAGGTTTTCAAAAAAAGAAGGGTACAGATGATGCTATTGCCTTACTAAGCAAATTTATCTACGATAATCTAAGTAGGAGTACGCCAACCGCAGTTGCATTTTTGGATTATTCTAAAGCTTTTGACACTATTGATCACAAAATACTTTTATCGAAGCTCAACAATATGGGTATAAGGGGTATAGCTCTAACACTCATTGAAAGTTACTTATTAAATAGAGTTCAAGTGGTCAAAATTAATGAAGTTAACAGTGAACCAATTACAATCAATGTTGGTGTACCACAAGGTTCAATCTTGGGGCCGCTGTTGTTCATATTATATATTAATGATTTGCTATTATTACATAAAGAACTAATAGCCTATGCTGATGATACTGCAGTGACAATTAGTGGCGAAAATTGGTATGAAATTGAAATGTCATTAACAAACATACTAGAAAGGATTTATTCATGGCTCTATGTAAATAACTTATTCTTAAATGTAAATAAATCCACATTCATTACTTTTGGCAACTACAAGGATTCAATCCCAGAGATTATTAATATTACGATAAATGGACAATTGCTAAACAGAACGACAAATTGCAAATACCTTGGGTTAACATATGATTCAAATTTAAAATGGGATGTTCATATAGGTAACGTAATTAAGAAAACAAAATATCTTGTCTACGTTTTCTACAGACTTAAGAAAGTTCTTTCTAATAAACAATTGCTACAAATTTACTATGGATTATTCAATAGTGTCGCGGTGTATGGAATAATTGGCTGGGGAGGACTGTACAACTCATCACTAGACCCGTTAGATAGACTACAGAAGAGGATTTTCAAAATTATTGCGGTAAAAGACCAAGAAGCACCTTTAGGATTACGTCAGATTTTTGTTTTGAATAGCATAGTTTATAGATACAAACAACTCACAGAGGAATATAAACAAAATTCATCCAATACTAGATGCAAAAACATTATATTGCCATTGCATCGCTTAAAAATTGGTCAAATAAGTTTTGAATACTACGCGTTAAAATATTTTAGTATGCTACCTAATGCACTGAAAACATTAAGTATTAGTAACAAGTTATTGAGAAGAAAGCTGAAACAGTCTATTAGAACTAAGGATATAGAGTACTTCCTAATTTCTATTCGCATCTCCATGCAATATATTACTTCGCATGTACCTGAGACTACGCAAATTATATATCTCAAAAACCATAAACTCGCGTGTTATGCCATCTACGTTGGACAATTAATTTATAGTTATTTTTAGTTAGTAAGGACCAACCTATGTACGGACATATTTTGTCCCCTATAGGTCCTTTATGCAATAATTTATGTAGAGGAGAATTTGGTTAATAAAATATTATTATTATTATTATTATTATTATCAAAAAGATATTTGATGATCTAAGTAGTATGAATTATAAAAATATGCTGCTTATATTTGAAGTGTAGCAAAACATCTTGTTTTTTTTTTTGTAATTCGTTGTATAGAGATTTTTTTCAATAACTAACATTGCATTTCTTACAATTTTAATTTGATTTTTCAATCATGATTTTCAAATATATGATAATTTCAGTAAAAATGCCTTTTTCAAGATTGGTTATTTGTTGTATTTACACAAAAACTTGCTGCGTGTAATGCAGACTACAATAATTTCTTTCCAAAAACTATTTTCAACAATTATATAGTAAAAGGAAGTGTTTCTCTTTCATAGATCTACAACACAATATTCTTCAGTTGACCAAATTCATTTAAAAAAGTTATGAATAAGGTGTAATAAGTGGGGCGACCTAGACGATATTCCCCTATTTATTTACCTATTAACTCATACATTCATATTGATTATTTAGTGATATAGATTGATTATTGTATAAACGGTTACTTTAGATCCAATACATTCAAACATTATATCACATGTTTAAACGTATACAAAATAAATTATTAAAATAAATAGCATTTAAATAAATAACATATATTATATTTCGACCCTTATGTAGAAGCCCTCTTCAGAATAAAAATTGAAAATTAAAGACAAAAGTCAAAAGTATATCTCTTGGTATTCTTTTCCTCACATTCATACTGATGTAACATATCCGCTAAGAAATCATTTTTGTTACTTAGGGATACTAGATCAAATATAAAAATGCTCCAAAAGTTGCCGTGATTGATGATGAAAAAAGTTTATTAGATAGTTCGGAAGGTAATAATGATTCTGATATATTTTATGTTCGAAATCCTTGCATAATGCATATGATTGCAGTGTCGAAATCTATGATAGGTAAAAAACGTAGGAATGTGCATAATGTGTATAATATGTGACGTTCCATTGAGGGTTCATTGGGATGGAAAGTTATTGCCATTTATGACTTCAAAAAACAAAGTTGAACGCTTAGCAATTTCAGTAATAGGAGAAGGCGTCAAAAAACTTTTGGGCGTTCCTGATGCATTGGTTCAGAAATATAGAAAACTCAAGCTGATATCGTATACAAGACACTTTAAGAATGGAATTTAAGTGACACAGTGGCGTTGATGTGCTTCGATACAACTAGCCATACGGGAAAAAATAAAGGTGCCTGTGTAGAGCTCGAAAAATATGGACACGAATTAATTAGTCTTGCCTGTAGAAATCATATTCTCGAGCTTATAGTTGGATCAGTATTTGACATACTTTGTGAACCATCCAGTGGCCCTAATATTAAAATTGATGGGCTGCGTGGAAAAACGGCCTAATAAGTCGAAAAAGTCGATTACGAAAAAATTAGTAAAACTGTTTAACTGTTTACAAGATTTACAAACAGTGCTCGTAATCAGTATGAACATCAATGAATGACATCTACGACATTACACGTATACATTTTTCGCATCTCTATAATTATATAAGTTTTATCGAAATTGAAAAATGTGGAGTTAATCGACGGGCGGCAGCGATCTTTCATTTTGCACAAAAGGTGTCTCTGCTAGAACTGCTGCAACCTTTGCCCATTTCTTCCCGAATTTCCCTAAATTTTATCTGCATTTCATCAAGTACACTGTCAAAAAAGTTCCAGAATGCTTCCGTTACATGTCCATTAATTCTTCATCTTCTATATCTATATATACATAATATATAGATATACAACTTTAGAAAAATGAATGTACATGATATTGCATGACATTTTTAGCAGTGTACGTTCTCATGGATAAAATCATCAAATTATTCTAGAATAATAATGTCTATTGTATTTTTGCTTGATATTTAGACAGTCTCAGGTTCACGTTAGCGGCCGCCATTTTTTCACAAGGGAGGCGTAAACGTAAAACCGTGATTTTTCTGATATCTAAAATTCAAAATGGCGGAAAAAAAATAATTCCCCAAATATGTTTGGCAATGTTTATTGAATTAAAACCTCTTTAAAAACGTCGTTTCAGTTTTTACAATCTGCATAACAAACGTGGAGGTATACGGAAAATCTACGTTTATGGCAAACCCATTACTCAAATCAAGAAATTATCCTCAGAAATATCCTGTTTGATATTTAAAAACAAAATCATCAAAGTTTCTCGACGAAAGGAAATGCGAATTGCAGAAACGCAGTGTATCTGTTTTCGTTTTGTACATCCATTAGCTATACATAAAATCGACATCGTGATAAAATTTTTTAAATGGTTGCATTTCGTGACAAATCGGTTTCCTAATCGCTATTTCCATAGCAACAAATCGTTCACAACAATAACTTATATGCCCAATATTTAGCATAATATGAAGCAGTCTAATTTTCAAATCGAGTTACAAAAACATTCTTCTTATTTAATCGCCAAAATGAGCAAAAAATTGTATTTGAGTGTATTGTTTTTTGCTATAAGAATCACAAAAACTCAAGAATTTTGGCTGGACGATATGAAGCTACGTATTACCCGTGATTTGAACTTACATCCTGTCACGTTAATTATCGACGATCTCTATTCGCATTATACGCAAGAGTATAATAAAATCGCTGACCGATTGGTGGAAGAATTTTCTGCAACTGTACTTTCACATTAAATGGACTAAATGCAAGTGCAAATTTGTATGTACATTCAAGTAGCGACTTTCCAGAAATTCATAAACAACTGAACCAGCGAATGTATGAAATGACTATAACCAAAATCTGCGATCACACCTTATTGAGGCACTTAACGATAACGACAATATATTTAAAGTGATAACGTGGCTACCGTGACGCGGCCATTGTATGGCGGTACCACTATTATACGTATTTGAAGTTAAGCTGGTTGTCAGTGGGATTGCATTTTTGATTCTTAGTTTGCTGATCACAATTGTAATTTCGATTTTATCTCGAAAACTCACGTTTCCCAAAAATGAATGGCGAATAGTGAACATATGGGATACATTCCTAGGTATTAGCATACAGTGGTACCCAAAGGCAATTCTGGAAATTCTCTTAGGATGTTTGATGGTTGAGGCATTTCTGTATTCCACAGATGTAATGGGCAATTTAGTCGAACTGAACACCAACGAGCGTCTCGCTGTAGATTTTCAGACTTTACAAGATATCGCTGACAGTGCACTTATTCCGGCATTTTTGCGTGATAATTTTTTACAGGATCATATTTACAATGGTCAGAATAACTCCAACGCCATAAAGTTGGCAAATAGGATTATAAGGACTCACTACACAAAAATGAATGATTTGATAGATGGATTACTACAACACAAAAATGCATGCGTGATTGTCGATTACGCCGTGAAAGAAGTTTTAGTGGAATTTCCTAACTCTTACTACAACAAAGAATTAGTACGCTGTATTTATGATCAATTTTATATCGACACTAATCATATTTGCATTTAGTCCAAATTCACCTTTTTATGAACGTATAAATGAATTGCATTTGTGGTTTCAAGAAATAGGTTTAAGCGATTATACGAAACACCAAAGTGTGATGGTCATGAAAGAGTTGGTTATGTTGCCAAAATTTAAATCCTATGAGAAAAATCATATCAATCCTGTGATAAAACCATAATTTCATGAAATTGTATGCTTCAAATTTTGGAAAAAAAGTATTTCACAATTATAAATAAAAAAACAATGAAATAAGAAAAAAGGTTGATCGCGGCTAAAAGCGTCGGTAGTTGCACGGTGGGTTGCATGGTCAACACTTTCAAAATTCATAGTCGGTAAACTGTTAAACCACGATTTTACAACGCGCAGAAGATTTTCAATATGCGAATTCTTGGTGAGACGGCGACTATACTCATGTAAATAAAAGGAATGTAAATAAATATGCGTCGTTCAAAATGCGAACGTAAACGCAAATAATTATTGAAACAAGCGGAGAATTTAAGGATGAACAAAATTACTTTACTATTGAGAATTTTGGAAAAACCCCAGGAGACCAATAAATATCAATACTTATTTCTCAAATACAGAACGACGCATTTTGGCATCATGGCCAACATGAGGAGAAATATCAACTTTAACTTGAAAACCAGGATTGTGGGATTGTCGCAGTGCGAAAGGGATAGCCTCTTTTTCGAAGCGGTGATGGCTAATGATGTGAAAACGTTCAAGCGATCATTGAAATGCGGATTCGACGTTGATAAGAAAGAGAAGAAACATGGCGATACGGCCATGCACATTGTCATCAAGCGGAGGTATTTTAACACCGTCTCATTACTTTTCGAGTACGGCACTAGCCCCCTAATTTACAACAATGAAGGCAGGAGTGCAGCCGAAGAAGCTGCCATTCAATTCGGGAACGATTGCGAGGAGGAAGCTGAAGTTGAAACACAAGACGCTGAAGAATCTACATCAAAAGTTGCAGAGCTTTGAAGATACCTACTTTTTCTGCCTAGATTTGACATGATGCCAGTTTAATTAATAGTATATTACCTAACAAGGGTGTAAAGTGTACTTTTACGCACCGGGCGGGAACTATACATACGAGGCGCCGAAGGCGCCGAGTGATGTGTAAAATTCCCGACCGATGCGTAACAGTTATACTTTACACCCATGTTAGGTATCCTAGTTTTTGTAATTGGGTGCGTAAAGAGAGTGCGTAAAGTTTTGATGCCTAATTGAGTGCGTAAAGTACAACTTTACGCACGACCGTTCACTTTACGAATTTTGTCATCTGGAGTGTGTAAAAGTGAACTTTACGCACGAAAAACAGGCATCAAAAGTACTTTACGCACTAACTTTACGCATACAATTACAAAAAATAGTTTTTTACGACTTTAAAGTAATTTTCAATAAATGATACTTAATTGTTTTTAACTTCTTCAATTATTACAATATAAGAACAGTAGCGTGGATAAGAGAATATCCTAAAACTTTTGTCTGAAACTTTTTTTCTAAAATGCATTCCTCGGAAGTTGTTTTTACGACTTTATACTTTTGGATTCCCTAGGATAGGTATGTATATTGTATATACTACATATAAGTAAATACTGGTATATTTGTTGACCGCTTTAATGAAATTAAATAAACAATGAAGTTTTTCTTGGTAATACGGTCCTCTTACTGTTTCTGAAAACAGTAAACAAAGAAAAAATGACGTAACTGGGATATCAGTTCACGTCTAGCGCAATAAATTATTCGGTACTTATATGTAAAAATTTTGAATCACCTACTATTGGATTTAATATTAAAAATCATCCCTCTAGCGCTTATAAATGGAACTATTGTTAAAATGCGTTTCGCACCAGGATGCCATGTTGTGCTCTTTTTTCTTTGTTTACTTTTTTCAGAATTAGTAAGAGGACCGTATTACCAAGAAAAACTTAATTGTTTATTTAAAGTATATACTACACTTTATTGTAATAATTGAAGAAGTTAAAAACAATTAAGTATCATTTTAACCATTGAAAATTACTTTAAAAGTCGTAAAAAACTATTTGAATTCAACTGGCATGATGTCAGGTCTAGGCAGGAAAAGTAGGTATCTTCAAAGCTCTGCAACTTTTGATGTAGAAGATAAAAAAGATTCCAATTTTTTTTAAATTGTTCGTAATTACCTTCACTTTAACTTACTTCCGTATAACTTCTCTCAGAAATGCTCAGGAAAAAAGTTAATCAACCATAAACAACAACGACCATAATTTTTTCCCCTTATAAGTAAAATTAAATGGCCATATTTTTGGAAATACATTAAATAATGGAAAGTTATTACACTAGTTTTGTAGATAAAATTTCTTCGCTTCAATTTATTCCTGAGCTATTTTCACGAGGAAACTGCAGTAAATGAGCCAGAAGCAAAAAAACTGTAAAAACGGCTCGTTTCGTATTTCAACATTGAAAATGTACTAATCATTATGGGATTACTTTCCTAATGCAAAATATCGGATTGAAAGGAAATATAATTATGTAAAAGAAGTATTGCAAGGAAATTATTTGAAATAACCTAGAAAAAAATTGAAAATTTGGGATATTTATCGTTTCCCTCCGACAATTTTTTTTATTTTTGACTTAAAATAACCATGGGACCTTGCAGAAATGATATCTGAAAAGATCCGAGAGGTTGGGGGACTTTTGGGTTGAACTCAATCGTAGCTCACCGCGATGTTTCATCTCAAGATGAAACTAATTGGAAATAATTCTTATCACTTTACAGGTCGCTCTTCACGACTCAGAGTTCAAAATAGGCGTCTGAATATTTTAAAAAGAAACTTTTTAGATTCTACAAAATATGCCGATGCATTTTATATTTGTTTGTCGTTTAATTCAAAAAATACGAAAAAAAACTGTAAATACAACAGAGTTAATTAAAACCTGAAAAGTGATGATTATAACTAAATATCGGTGCTAAATTATGTTGATATATTCAGCTGACGCAGAAGTTCAAAACGGTTTAAGTATACAATGCGAGCAAAACAAACTGTCAATTGTTTAAAGTAATAATTTTGCATCTGGTTTTTTATAAGATAAGACAGCAATAATTTAACTCTGTTGTATTTGCAGTTTTTTTTTTCGTATAAAAATGTGACGTGGAACGCCCCAACTAGATTTCGAAATACTTTTAGTATACATATAAACAAAAATAAATAATAAACTAGTGTTGTCGTGGTGCCTCGCTCGCTCAGAAACTTCGACCCAGTAGAGTCGGCTATTCCTTAATACTCGTTTGTTTACTATCAGCTTTCAATTATATTATAAAATTATATTGATATTTGGTGGTCCAATCATATTTAGGTCCAAGTGGCTTCGATAGATATGTTACAACAATGTTTCTTATATGTATGAAAATTGAAAATAAGCATTTTCAAAAATTCGACCCCGACAACAGGCCAGCCGAAGTACTAATAAATAAAAGTTGCAAAACACTTACTTCAAGCACTTGTATTGTAATAGACTATTCGATGCATATTACATGTTTACGGTGTTTTACTAATTGCTGTCTGTATATATAGTCATAAGCATTTTAAACCAGTTTTTATGGCATAATCGTTGACTTTAGGAAGAAAATGTATACAACCTTTTTTGTAGAGAATTTTATGCTGTATTTTTTTTTGTTTAAAACGACTTATTGATATGAGTCGACTTATAGCAAGGTTCTTTGAAGCTTACTCCGAATCACATTCAACCTTAAAAGATTACTACGACAATATCTGCTCTCGAAATATTCTGCAATGAAATATAAACGATGGAAAATTTGTCTCTTTTCAAAGTAGCCCTAAGAAACATTCTACTCTGGAATTGCAAATTGTACCATTCAGTCTCCATGTTCACTACAAACGATCCTAGAGGCTCGAAGAGTGATACCAAAAATGATTGTGTTAAATTCGAAACGGACAAAACGAAAACTTGTAAATTAAATCTATTTAGTATTTGAGCAATTTTTTCTTATGGCAGCTAATACTTTGCTTCGATACAACAAGATTACAATATTCAATTTCATCAATATTGTTAATATTGTCGCCTTTTAGGACCTTTACAAACATATACCTAACAGGTCCTCGTCTAGTGCCGCCGGAGCAGACTTTTAGAAGAGGTACCCCCATTCGGGTGGGCAATGGCATAGGGAAAACTCATGTGGGGGGAAAAACCTATGCCGAGTACCGCAGATTTGAAACATCGATTCTATTCGCAACAGTATGTATATTGAAAAATCGAAATTACAAACAAGTATATCTTTATTATTTTTAAATTCGGTCTCTGTAATGGGGGGGGGGGGTGGGGGGGGGGGGGGGTGGGGGGGGGGGGGGGTGGGGGGGGGGGGGGGTGGGGGGGGGGGGGGGTGGGGGGGGGGGGGGGTGGGGGGGGGGGGGGGTGGGGGGGGGGGGGGGTGGGGGGGGGGGGGGGTGGGGGGGGGGGGGGGTGGGGGGGGGGGGGGGTGGGGGGGGGGGGGGGTGGGGGGGGGGGGGGGTGGGGGGGGGGGGGGGTGGGGGGGGGGGGGGGTGGGGGGGGGGGGGGGTGGGGGGGGGGGGGGGTGGGGGGGGGGGGGGGTGGGGGGGGGGGGGGGTGGGGGGGGGGGGGGGTGGGGGGGGGGGGGGGTGGGGGGGGGGGGGGGTGGGGGGGGGGGGGGGTGGGGGGGGGGGGGGGTGGGGGGGGGGGGGGGTGGGGGGGGGGGGGGGTGGGGGGGGGGGGGGGTGGGGGGGGGGGGGGGTGGGGGGGGGGGGGGGTGGGGGGGGGGGGGGGTGGGGGGGGGGGGGGGTGGGGGGAATATAATTATGGGCGGGACGGACGCTACGTAGCACAGAGGGTCAAACCGCAATTATTGATTCAAGTCAACTTTCCGGAGGATCTGCTCGACGGATCCTGATGTTTTTTTTTTAAATTAAAGCTTATTAAATTCCTGACAAAGTTGTCTGGGTCGATTTTTGAAATTCATTTTTATTTGTTTATGATAATTCCTATAAAACAAAAATTGAACAAATTGGGTTCTTTGTGCGCATTGCATCATATTCTAAAAATAAGAAAAATGTATTCGAATTTTTTTGAAACTCGTTACTGGGGGCTTTTTAGGGTCGCTAATCACGAATCTGAAGTCATATTTCAAAAATTCAAAATGGCGGATACAATATGGCGGATGATATTTTGGAAATTCATCGGATTGTTTTGAAACTTGTTACTCGGGGGTTTTTGGGGTCGCTGATCACGAATCTGAAGTCATATTTCAAAAATTCAAAATGGCGGATACAATATGGCGGATGATATTTTGGAAATTCCATCGGATTGTTTTAAAACTTGTTACTCGGGGGGTTTTGGGGTCGCTGATCACGAATCTGAAGTCCATATTTCAAAAATTCAAAATGGCGGATCCAATATGGCGGATGATATTTTGGAAATTCATTGGATTGTTTTGAAACTTGTTACTCGGGGGTTTTTGGGGTCGCTGATCACGAATCTGAAGTCATATTTCAAAAATTCAGAATGGCGGATCCAATATGGCGGATGATATTTTGGGAATTCATCGGATTGTTTTGAAACTTGTTACTCGGGGGTTTTTGGGGTCGGTGATCACGAACAGAAGTTCAGATTTCAAAAATTCAAAATGGCGGATGATATTTTGGAAATTCATCGGATTGTTTTAAAACTTGTTACTCGGGGATTTTTGGGCCTCTGTTCATGTATCTGTATTCAGATTTTAAAAATTCACAATAGCGGGTCCAAAATGGAGGATGGTATTTTGAAATTGATCGGAATATTTTTAAAACTTCTTACTTGGTTATTTTTTCGTGTCCTCCGTCACGAATCTGATGTCATGATTTGAACAATTAAAAATGGAGGATTTAATAATGACGACGATATTATTGAAATTGACAGGATTGCTCTGAAACCTTTTAGAGGCGGTCACTGGTCGCGAATTTGAAAACAACTTTCTAAAATTAATATTTACCGTCATTTTGTTCATTCACAAATTTTTGATTGAAAAAATTCAAAAGGTAATCAGTGGTGCAATGCATCCCACTTAGATTCCACAACAATTATCATAATTTCAGATGATATTGGGACATATATTCCTACGACTTTAATCAATCTTGATACCGATGTGATTATAGTATATTACGATACAAGTGGGTAAAAGTTTTTTCTGCGAATGTGAGTGTTGCCGGCCGAGTCGAAGACGAGGTCTGCATTCACATTCGCACAAGAAACATTTATCCATATGTGCCGTATGATATTTTTCGACGTGAGCGTGCGAAAAATGCGTCAGAAAAAAGTCAAAAGTGTGAAAAATAGCATTTTTCGCACGCGATGTCGAAAAGGAAATTTTATAGACCTATCTGTGCAGAAATTTCAGATATTGTAATTATCTTTCTATCCGCTATTTTTGCGTAATGTAGAAAAATATCAGATTTCTTTTCTTTTGCTTCTTGTATTATCGTGTTATATTGCGCTTTTGACAATCCGCATTGAACTATAATTCCTAAAGCTTCATCGGCGCTTAATTTTTCTGGGAACTGAATTTCTTTTTCAGGTATGTCATTACCGTGTATGAGTTTTTTAATCGCAGGAATAACATCTTTTTTCCCCGAAGATCTGAGCATAGTAAAAAATGCATCTTTAAATTCTTCATTGGTAATAGATTTAGTCACTTCATGTGAACGTCTCCTTTTTGTCGATTCGGAACAGCCGGCAAAATCTTTTCGTATTTTTTCTTCATTTTTTCGTTCCGGTAATCGAACAACTGGAAATTCGAAGTACTCGTTTAACCAAGATTGATGTGATTTACACGAAAAAAAATTTATCAACCGCATAAAAGGAATTCTTTCATATAGTTTTGAATGCAGGCATAAAATACTTATTTAATTTTTCTTCAGTACTGTTTTGTACATTTTTTGGAATGTCATAAGTTGTTATGACAAACTGAAGGAGAACATCGACACCAATTTATGTCCTCAGCACAAGGAATCTAATAATACGTGACACAGAACCTTATGCAGAATTTTCATCGGCTCCATTACTTACTTTGTAATTCTAAATAAATCAAATTTCTCAAGCTCATCAAAAGTTAGCGTAGCCTCAAATAAATTTGTATGCAACTATCACACGATTTTATACTCCAATATTTATGAAATTAAATTCCACTTCTCTACAGAGTACGAAATGCAAGTCAATACCAATGTCAATACCGCGACTATTTTGGAAATTGCACATTTTTAGTTCTACTTTAACCCATTAAGTCCCCAAAAGGCAAAATTTGTAGCTTACGTTTGAGCTCAGAAAACTTTGTGAAAAAAAAAGAAAATCGTTTGGAAAATACCCAACCCTATTATTTTCGGGTATGCTCTACACGATAGAATGGTTTAAAATTTTCAAAAATTAGATTTTCAATTGTTAATTAACAATTTAAAAAAAATAACGATTTTTTTATTAGAAATTTTTTATTAATCAAAAATATGAGTTGGAAGGAATTTTTTTTTATTTCGCAAATATTAGCTAAGGTGCACAAAATATCTAAGCTTTACAACCTGCTTTGATTTTTTATCGTACGATTTTTTTAAACAAAATGGCGGCCAAAAAACGAAAGCTAAAAAATCAAACGTTCATTTTACTACTGTTTTTGACGTTTTTTCATTGGAATCGTGAAAATTATTCAATTATTTCATTAAAAATATACGTAAATATAATATTTTTTAAAAAAATGTTTACGATGCCTGTGTGGGATGATGATGAACAATTGCCCGCATTAGCCGAATGATGGCATAACAGTGGCAAGTAAAACTGTACCAAAGACTTTGTCTGTGTCTATATTATGAAATTTACCCTAAAAGTATCAGATCATCAATTCAGTATTTCGACATTCAACGAAATTCAGGTTATTTTTTAACTGCATAAGTTTCTGTTGAAATAATAACGAGAAACCGTAAAAAAAAACGACTTTTTAAAACCTTAAAAACATAATTTTATCATAGTTAACAGTTTTTATAGTTTTTATTTTAAATCTTATATTTTAGTATATTTTTCCTGAAATAATTGAATAATTTACACGATTCCAATGAAAAACCGTCAAAAACAGTAGAAAAATGTCCGTTTGCTTTTTTAGCTTTCGTTTTTAGGCCGCCATATTGTTTAAAAAAAATCATACGATAAAAAACCAAAGCTGGTTGTAAATCCTTCAAAATATTAAGTGCAATCTTTGTGCATATTTGCGACAGACAAAACAAATCCTTCCCACTCAACTTTAGGGATGAAAAAAAATTTTTCAAAACAAAATCGTTTTTTTTCTAAATTGTTAATTCACAATTGAAAATCAAATTTTTGAAATTTTAAAACCATTCTATCGTGTAGAGCCTACCCGAAAATAGTAGGGATGAGGTATTCTCCAAAAGATTTTCTTTTTTTTTCACAAAGTTTTCTAAGCTACAAATTTTGCCTTTTTGGGAACTAAATGGGTTAATCGATACTCCATGCTCGCCGCTAGTCGCGGTTAATATTACTGTCAGCCTTGCATTACGCGCTCGATAGAGAAGTGGCGTTCGATTTCATACATCACGGAGCATACTATCGCGAGATAGTTACATAAAATTTTATTAGGAGCTATGCTACATTTTGATGATATTGAGAAATTGTTATTGATATAGAATTGCAGAGTAAGTAATGGAACCGATAAAAATTCAGCATAAGGTTCTATGTCATCTATTATTAGATTCATCCGTTAAGGACATGAATGCCGGTGTCGATATACTCCTTCAGTATGTCATAACAACTTATGACATTTCAAAATATGTACAAAACAGTGCTGAAGAAAAATTAAATAAATATTTTATGCCTGCGTTCAAAACTAGATGGAAGAATTCCTTTTATGCGGTTGATAAATTTTTTTCGTGGAAATCACACCAATCTTGGTTAAACGAGTTCTTCGAAATTCCAGTTGTTCGATCATCGGAACGAGAAAATGAAAAAAACGAAAAGATTTTGCCGCCTGTTCCAATCGACTAAAAGGAGACGCTCACAGGAAGTGTCTAATTCAATGAGCAATGAAGAACTTGAAGGTGCGTTTTTTACTATGCTCAGATCTTCGGGAAAAAGAGATCTTATTCCTGCGATTAAAAACCTCATACACGGTAATGAAAAAGAAATTGAGTTCCCAGAAAAATTAAGCGTCGATGAAGCTTTAGGGCTTCTAGTTCAATGCGGATTGACAAAAGCGCAATATAACACTATAAGACAAAAAGCAAAAGAAAAGAAAGCAGATATTTTTCCCACATTACGCAAAAATATCGGATGCAAAGAAAAACTGCTATCCTCCACAAACATCGATAGTAATATCTGAAACATCTGCACAAATTGATTTACAAAATCTCCTTGATCATACCATATTAAGACTGATGAAAGTCGAAGGAGTGGATGTCCAAACTTCATCTGAAATTAAGCGAATTGTTTTGGAATCTAAGTGGGGTGCAGATGGAACCAGTGGTTTTAATGCGTTTAAACAAAAATTTATGAATGAACAAAACGCCGATAAATATTTGTTTTTAGTGTCAATGGTTCCGTTACGCCTTCGAGTAATTTCAAATGATTCAAGTGAGATTATAATTTGGAAAAATCCCCGTGCCTCATCCACAAACTACTGTAGGCCTATTAAATTCGAGTATGTGCAAGAAACGAAAAATGTTGTATGTCGTGAACTCGACTCAATTAAGCAACAAATTTCAGCACTTACTTGTACTAAAATTAATAGAAATGATAGTGCCACAGTAGAGGTTCATCATGAACTTCACGGAACAATGGTGGATGGAAAAATTTTACAATACGCAACTGACACTTCTTCGTCATCTGTATGTCCGATTTGTAAGACCAGTCCCAAAGACATGAACGATTTATTGGAAATAATGAAGAAGACATTCGATGAATCCGTTTATGCATTTGGCCTCGCCACTTTGCATAAATGGATTAGGTTCATGGAGTGTGTTCTCCACATTGCATATCGAATGGAATTCAAAAAATGGGCTATAAAATCTGAAGAAAATAAAGAAACCGCAAAGAGAACTAAAGAGCGAATTCAGACTCAGTTGCGTGATAAGTTAGGTATCATAGTTGATGTTCCAAAACAAGGAAGTGGTTCTTCCAATGACGGCAATACCGCGCGCACATTCTTTCGTAATTATACGATAGTTTCGGAAATCACAGGTTTTGATGAAAATTTATTGAAAAGAATGTATGTTATTCTACAAACCATGGCATCAGGAAAATTTATTGACATAAACAAATTTCGAAAATATGCAATAGATACAGCTGACTTATATGTGGAAATATATCGATGGTACTATATGCCTGTAGCTATGCATTTAGTTTTCATTCATGGTGCAGACATAATAAACAATTTTATACTTCCAATTGGGTCCATGTCAGAAGAAGCGCAAGAATCCCGTAATAAAGATATTAAAAGGGCCCGAACAGAGCATACTCGAAAGACATCTCGAACTGATACTAATCAGGATCTCCTTAATTGGTTACTTATCTCGTCAGATCCTTACATCAACAGTTTTCGGAAACCATCCACTAATCAGGAATTGCCACTACTTAATGAAGCTATTGAACTTTTAACTGATGAGGAGCAAAGAATTCTGCAATTAACGTTATAAAAGAAACATGAGATTTATGAAAGGCAAAAAACATAAAGCAAAAAAATCGAAAATTACCAAAAAAAAAACATAAAAAATTTAAAGAAAAAAAAGTAAAAAAATAAAAAAAAATATAAAAAAAAATGGAACTAGAAGCTCTCCACGTCCTCGTCGTTAGTTCTGGGTAGCGCAAAGAGAGAGTTGCAATTGCATGTCGTTAAAATTTGATTAAAGGAAATAATAAGTGCAGAAATATATTTTCTGACTACTTAAGAAGAGGGGCAACACAAAAATCAACTCTATGAAATACACCTTAAGCGAAATCGAAAAAATTATTTCTTTACTCATTTTTGACGAAGAATTAAGTAGTACTAGAATAAACGTGTAAGAAATTGTTTTACCGATAAATTTTTGCTCCGAAGGATATTTGTTTTTTAAAAATAATATTACATTTTCCCAAAATAATTTAAAAATTCAAAAAAATTAAAGTGAAAATAAAAACGTATTTTCTAAACAATTACTTACTGATTTTAAAAAATTCCATCTGTTTCGAAAAAGAAAACTTTTTTATAGAACAAAACAATTTTTTCTGGCACCACTGAATTCCTAGAGAGCTGATTTTTGGGTTGCCCCTCCCCTTAAGTAGTAAAGAAATTGATTGAGTAAAGCATGTTCCCAATTACATTTTCGAAAACTATCCATGAACATTATTGCTTTTTCAAATACGTCAGATTCATTATCAGCGAAACCAAAAAAATTGAGTTTTTGAAATCCGATTTCAGATTCATGATCGTCGATTTGCACGTAACAACTTCTAAGCGAATCACCTCGATTGTACAAATATCGTCCTCATATTGTGTCCACCATTTTTAATTATTTAAATCTAACTTCAGATTTGTGAACAGAGACCCCAAAAACTTCCGAGTAACAAGCTTTAAAACACTTCAATCAATTTCGAAAATATTGCGCTTTATATTTGATCCACCATTTTCAATTTTTGAAATCTGACTTCAGATTCGTGATCACCGACCCCAAAAACCTCCGAGTGACAAGTTTCAAAACAATCCGATGAATTTCCAAATTATCATCTGACATGTTGGATTTGCCAGTTTGAATTTTTGAAATCTGACTTCAGTTTCGTGATCACCGACCCCAAAAACCCCCGAGTAACAAGTTTCAAAACAATCCGATGAATTCCCAAAATATCATCCGCCATATTGGATCCGCCATTCTGAATTTTTGAAATATGACTTCAGATTCGTGATCAGCGACCCAAAAACCCCGAGTAACAAGTTTCAAAACAATCCAATGAATTTCCAAAATATCATCCGCCATATTGGATCCGCCATTTTGAATTTTTGAAATATGACTTCAGATTCGTGATCAGCGACCCCAAAAACCCCCGAGTAACAAGTTTCAAAACAATCCGATGAATTTCCAAAATATCATCCGCCATATTGTATCCGCCATTTTGAATTTTTGAAATATGACTTCAGATTCGTGATCAGCGACCCCAAAAACCCCCGAGTAACAAGTTTCAAAACAATCCGATGAATTTCCAAAATATCATCCGCCATATTGTATCCGCCATTTTGAATTTTTGAAATATGACTTCAGATTCGTGATTAGCGACCCTAAAAAGCCCCCAGTAACGAGTTTCAAAAAAATTCGATACATTTTTCTTATTTTAGAATATGATACAATGCGCACAAAGAACCCAATTTGTTCAATTTTTGTTTTATAGGAATTATCATAAACAAATAAAAATGAATTTCAAAAATCGACCCAGACAACTTTGTCAGGAATTTAATAAGCTTTAATTTAAAAAAAAAACATCAGGATCCGTCGAGCAGATCCTCCGGAAAGTTGACTTGAATCAATAATTGCGGTTTGACCCTCTGTGCGGCACCCCGGCCAGCGCGCCGAGTGTCCCTGTCAAGTACGGGTAGGCAGGTTCCCTCCGTATCAATTATAACCGCTTTTTCTTCTTACAGGTGGAGCGATTCAAGCGCAAATTGAAGCCACAAATAATTTAGGCAAATCTGTACGCCCAAGGCGATAGAAAGGACGAAGCAAAATAAAATTACATTTCTCTATATCCATGTGTCTCTCGAGTCCACTTATTTACCTAACCTGCACGTTTTAGATAATTGAAATAAGTTCAGTAGATGGTATATTTACAATAATCGAGTGCACTTCCGGTAACGTTCGATGACACACGCTGTCAAATTACGCTCCAAGTTTTTGTATAATATTGTGCAGTATTGTCCATTGCATTGTCCCGTGTTAAGTCGTTTGTAAAGCCTGGAAGCCGCCTCGCAAGACTGCTGCTTAATTTTGGAGTTGTTGTTGAACTGTTTACGTTTTTTCCATTCGAAGCGAGTCTGACGTCATCATAACCTCACCCTACTCACCACAAGGTCGCTGTCAACTTTTTAAAAAAACTGTGCTAGGACGTCCACTACACTATACACTGCCGTTTCTGGGGACAGTGTTTTTTTTTCGCCAGGACTGTATCAGGGTGAGTTTCTCGTTTTCAAAACTCAACCGAGTGTATACATATTATTAACACGTGTCCTGTCAAGTTGTGCGCACTTCTTTTGCGCACCTCTGTCGCTACTTCCGTAGCTAGTACAATCAAAATCCCGTACGAGGCAGCACGTCTCGGGCTAGGTGCTTATGCAACAGGAGGATTCGGACACGCCTTCCCTCTCTCCACCGTCTACACCTGTAAGTGCGATTGAGCAGGGGGTGGAGCCGCTAATTACAACTCACTCGCTTACATCAAAAGTAGGGCGGCCCTCGACTGCGTCAAAATGGCTCGCATATAGAGACCCGCAAACGAAACCGATTTTGGAGTTTTTCCCGCGTATGAAGCGCGCCTGCTCGCCTGAAACTTCTCCGCCAGTCGATACAAAAAATTCTGCACCTAAGCGGCGCTGTACTCCGGCAGCAGACCCAAACGTACAGTCCTCTAACAGTATACTGCCCAAATCGAAAATGGAAGGCCAACTAAAAGAGATGCAAGAGGCAATTATAAGAACCCTGTCCGCAAAGCTAGACGAAAAAATAGATGCTGCGACCAAGACGAACCTAGATGCAATATCGAACCTCAGGAAAGAGGTTCTCAGTGAGGTTACCACACTCAAAGCCAAGCTAAAAGAAAAAGATGCCCAGATTGCCCATTTGACCAACGAATTGGAACTTCAGAGTAAGATCCAAAAAAAAGAACATCAAAATTCGTGGGCTAAAAATCTCTGGAGATCCGACTGCTTGTGTCGAAAAATTTTTTGCAGAGGTCTTCGATGTAACCAATGTGGTCGACACGTCATTTCTTGTCCGGAAAAAACCACCCATCATTCTAGTGGAACTGCTCTCCCATCGTGCCAAGCTTCACATCATGGCCCAGAAGAAGCGTCTCCTCATGGGCAAGGATATATACATCGACGCTGATCTTACGGCCAGGGAGCGCCGCATCAACTTTCATGCAAGGCAATTAATCAAGAAGGCAAGAGCTGACTCTAAAAGGGTTGAGCGTCGGTACCAGAAGGTATGTGTAGATGGAGTATGGTACGGCTGGTCGGATGAGGCGGGAGCTTTTACACCGGAAGTGCTAACATCGTCTCCTGGTATAGCGGCCGATCTCCAATCTTCTCAGCCAATTTCGACAGAGCCAAGCACATCCCGACTATTTGCCAACCAAACGCGTCAAAAAAACGCTTAACTGCAGCCCCGTACACCAGCTTTAGGGGCTGCCGAGTATTCCACCACACTAGAGCTCACCGGTTGGGTTCTTCTCCTTTTACGCCGACGCTTCCAACTCCTCGTTCTCTACTTCAAGTGGCGCCACCTCCTCTGCAAAATTCTTCGTTTTCTGTCGCTTTTTGGAACATCCATGGTCCACTCAACTTTGCAATGACTAGCAAGTGCCAACCGCATGGGACCATGAACTTTTCAGAGACATGGTGTTCCGAGCCATCTACACTTCCTGGGGACCAAAGTGTAGCGAAATTTTCAGTCCCAGCTACGCGCGAAGGTTCCAGAGGAAGATTTAGCGACGGATTGTCGACATTTGTTCCGTTGTCGGGGTCACCGGTGCTGATTGAAACCTCCTCGCACTGGCTTTTTATATTAATCAGATCTCACCCACTTCCGTTAATTCAAGGCTCATTTTATTTTTCGCCGAATTGTGATTTAGTATCGCTGCTTTCTTCACTCCAACCCATTCTCGATTCCTTTTCAGTTAAATTTCCGGACAGTATGATTATTTTAGGAGGTGACTTCAACTCATGGACCGGTGACCTCGATTATGAATGCGAATTTTCGAACTTATTCGAGGAAACTCAGGTCGGAGTTGCCAGGCAAACCTGCGATAACCGTTGTAATGTCCGTGGTAAATGTCTTTATGAATTTATGTTTAGTAATAACTTTGTACTGTTAAACGGTCGTTCGCTTAGCGATTCACCAGCGCAATTTACTTTTTTAGATTCCAAGGGACGAAGCATTGTTGACTTGGTCTGGGTCTCCGCCTATCATTTGTACTTGGTGAATGACTTCGTAATAGGATCCGATGGTGGAGGCTCTGACCATTTTCCGGCAATTGCTTCGTTGTCCCTCTCGTTGCCAAATGTCCAGCCTGCGCCTCATCCTTCGCCTTGCCAAGCACCGAGGTACAAGGCGTCGTGGTCACCCGAGGGCGAGGAAAAACTCGCTAAAAGACTGACCGAAGTCAACCCATATCTGCAATTTTACGACCACATGTCACAAAGTCCATCCTACGACCTTTTTTGTACGGGTTTGCTTAGTCTTCTTATCCAGGAGGGCTTAGTAAAACTTGCCAGTTCTTCCGGGGGAAAAACCAACCCACCACGTTTTTTACCTCGGTGGTACGATGCGTCCTGCAAATCTGCCAAGGGAGAAATGAACAGAGCCCTTCACCTCCTTCGGTCGAACAACTACGAGAAATCTTATGAACTCTCTTATATCGCGGCCAAGAAGAATTTTAGACACACAACGGTGGAGGCTAAACGTCTTCATGTTTCTCGCTTGGCGGATGCCTTTGCTGGGGTGAGGGACGCCAAGGGTTTCTGGTCTGAGGTTCGGAGGCATAGGCGGGCTCCTCTCGGAAACTCGTCTGTCCCTCTGGATGCCTGGTCGGAGCACTTGGGGCTCCTCTACCCACCGAAACCATCGATGCCGCTATCACTCTACGGGACTCTCGACAAAGACCTCGACGGCCCAATTCTGCCGCAAGAGTTGAGGGAGAGCATGAGGAGATTGAAGGCGGGTAAAGCAATAGGGCCGGACGGTATCTCGGCTGAAGCGTGGAAACTACTCTCGGGTGAGTGGTTCTCGTATGTTTTGGACCTATTTAACTTGATTTTAACCAACGAGCTACCGCCCGAAGGGTGGCTGGAGACCGATGTCTTCATGCTCTTCAAAAAAGGTGACCGAACCGCCCCCGAAAATTACCGTGCGATTGCCATAATAAATGCATTCACGAAATTGTTCATGCAAGTGCTTGCTGCGAGACTGGAGAACTGGCTCCCTCAGCGTGATATACTACCGGACGAACAAGCCGGTTTTAGAAGAGGACGCTCTGCGGAAGACAACGTTTTTATATTAAACGCAGCTGTTCAGGTCCAGCTTAGAAAAAAAGCCTCTAAGTGCTACATTCTTTTCGTGGACTTTCGCAGGGCGTTCGACTCTATCCCTCACACAAAACTTTGGCACAAGCTTTTCAGCATTGGGATAAGCGCCAAAATGGTTAGGGTGCTTAAGGCCTTCTACGAGTCTGCCAAATCTTCCATCGTCTGTGCCGCTGGTTCTACTGAGCGAGTTAGGGTGACAGAAGGGGTCCTGCAGGGAGAAATCTTGAGTCCTTTGCTCTTTATACTGTACATCTCCGACATTGTAGCAAACTTTCGTAACCAAGGCTTGAGAGGCATTGACTACACAATTACATATGACCTTATGATGCTTCTCTTCGCCGATGATCTGGCGATCTTCGCTTATTCTCCTGCTGACTTAAGAATGAAATTGAGGACGCTCGAGTCCTATTGTAATCTTAACAGCCTTGTAGTAAATACGACTAAGACAAAAATTATTGTGTTTAGAAGAGCTGGTCCTCTCGATTCCTCCTCTAGACACTTTTACTATAGTAATCAGCAGGTGGAGGTTGCGTCAACGTATCCTTATCTAGGAACAATCGTCTCTTCATCGGCGAGTGGGCTGAGGGCAACTGAAAACGCTATAGCCAAGACTCGCCAAGCTACGGCGTCTGTCTTGGCTATAATGGCTTCAGCTAAATGTGATTCGACCAGTGCTGCTTTAAAACTATATGGAGCCTCTATTCTGTCCACCTTACTGTATGCTGCTCCCTGTTGGTCCCTCGGCCATCTGCGCTCATGAGAATCCGTCCAGGTCGAATTTTTTAAGAAGTGGCTTAAGCTTCCCAAGTCGACGCCGCCATATCTCTTGCGCCTCGAACTAGGGCTTTACCCAATAGCGGTCGAAATAGTGCGCAGAACGTTAAACCTCGTGCTCAAGTACCTGCAACAACCACCAAATAGTCTCCTTCGTCTTGGCTTAACCAGGCTTTATGAGCTTAGCTCTAGAGGAAACGACGATCCGGCAATGAACTGGTTCTCGAGGTTGAAGTTGATCCTAGACTCGCCAAACTACAATGCACTCTGGGAGGATCTTTCGGCTGCAAACTGGGAGTCCCACGTAGCGTCTATTTGTGAAGCCTTCGCTACCGCTCAGCGCAATTGTGACCTCCAGCGTTATTTTGAGTCAGATTCGATCCAGATTCCTCTTTTCAGGCAGTTTTCCGATGGGCTGGCCTCCCTTGCTCCAGAACGCTGCCAGCTCTCTCACTTACGCTTAAAAATCCAGCTGAGAACGGCTACCATTTTCTCGCGTTCGTTCTGTGTCGGCAGTACTTTTTATGCCTACAACCCGAGCGGTCCGTGTTCGATTTGTAACTCGGGCGAAAGGGAAACATTAATTCATATCTTGTCCGAATGTCCCCTCTCCGCTCCCTCAAGATCTATACTCCGACGCAGTGCCATTATAGCAAACTGCACCGACGAGAATATGTTGGCCTTCTTGTTACTCTCTGCCGATCCTCGTGCTCTAAAGGTCCTCTTTGGATTTGTTAGCTCTTGTTTTACCAGGAGACAATTCCACCTGGATTCGTAGGCCAGCATGCGAACATGGTAGCTCTGGGGCCGGTTTTCTCTTTTATTTTCCTGTAATTTTTGTATTGCTCCAGTTTCCGTTTAGACTTGTTGTACATAGTAATTTTAGCGCGAGTTTTTCTTTTTTTAGCGTAATAAAATTTGTAGCGTACCGGAATCGTGTATGTAGCGTTATCGCTATGTATTTTTAGAGCGTGCTTTTTTATGCAACCGTACTAGTAGCGCACCGGATTCGTGGTTAAAGCGTCTTTTATGTATTCTGAAGATCGTATGTTCATTTTTTTTGTTGTAAAAGTATTACTAGCGTACTGGCTTCGTGTGTGCAGCGTTCTTTTTTGTATTTTTAGCGCGAGTGTTTTTTCTCTTATGTAATTCGTATTAGTAGCGCACCGGATTCTTGTGTACAACGTGCTTTTACGTATTCTTCAGAGCGCGTGTCATTTATTTATTTATTCATGAAATTGTAACAGTAGCGTACTGGAATTCGAGTGTACAGTGTTCTATCTATGTATTGTTATATTATTGTTCGGTGCACTCAACCCTTAAGAATTTTTTGTAATTCATATATGGGAATAAACTTATACTACTACTACTATATTTACAATAATCACTATGTAAATATTTAATTACGAAAAGTGTAAATATACAAGATAAATAAAATTAAAATGTTACTCACGAATTTACATCACTTTCATAACATTAATCTGATAATAATTAAGATATTAATAATTGCAAGCATATATTTATGTCGTTAGTTAAATTAGAAATTCATAGAGTTTATATGTATTAAGTTGTCTTTTACGATTGTTAATTACGTATAATTTTCCTAATTTTCAATATTTTTTAAAATTTTTTAAATTTCTTTTTTCTGTGTAGCAGCTGACGGCAATATATATGGCGTGCTGTTCCTTTTAGCTCTCATTAGTTTCAAAATGATTGAATTTAAAACCTCCGCAATGGCGGAGTGCTACAGGGACGGCTTGTTCTTCCAATCCGTCCGTACGAATGGTATCGCAAAAGTTTGGGACGATTTCTTTTTACGACTTTGATGTCGACAAAGGAAAAACAGGTCATCAAAGATGGCGATACGGCCATCAATTTTCACGGAGGAGAGAAAAATCGCCCGACAAAAAATGTAAAATTGGCGAGATAGCCACCAACCCGAAGTTGTCGAGCCGATGCCCATACTTCAAGGAACGCGGGCGCTACTTCGTATGCGGTTCGGCGACGCGCTCCTATCGGCTACGGCCGGAACTTAATTGCTGGGTTTCTCCGGACGAGCCCTCCGATCTCTGGAGATCTATAGAATAAGAATACAGGAATAATATTTTATTTCATGCTAGAAATTTATGTGCCAGTGTTGGTTCACTAAATTTCATATGTTTTATATCATATATTTATGGAATTAACAACAAATCAAATTAAAATACTAAGAATTTACGTACATAACTGCATCAAACACGTTGATTAACAAAGTTAACAAATTATTTTATTCACTTTACATATATCTATTACTGTAACTAAAAATCACAAAATTTTATTTCAGAAACGGTAACCATAAAAAGCTTCAGTTATATGTATAAAAAAATTCTTAAAGACATTTTTAACAATGATGTTTATGCTTAGGCCCATTTGCCTTCGAGAAAATTCCGAAGGAATAAAATTTATTTACTCCTCTTTTCAAGCCCGAAATTATTAAAATACGTTTAATGCACTTAAACACGTATTCCGATCGCCACAGTAGAATAGAAAAACAGTTAAAATGTGCTAGCAATTTGTATAATAATAACAAATAATTTGTTTGTCTGCCTATATTACACACAAGATTTTCTAATATCTCTATAAGTGATACATAAATCATATTCCGAATATTTCGTTAATTTTTAATCTTGAGGATCTCGATGTCTTTGAAGGTGTTCGTCTTTGATTCTTTGGTATTCCATGACACATTTTTCCAAGCTCATTGCCACCTCACAACCATCGTCAAGTTTGTTAACTAAAACAATAATTCATGTCGCTTATGAAAGTGTAAGTCTTTCCATCAAAATTAATGCCATTAACTAGTGTTAGCGTGGTGCCTCGCTCGCTTCGCTCGTTCAGAAACTTCGACCCAGTGGAGAGTCGGCTATTCCTTAATACTAGTTAAAAAAATTAATTATTTTTATATACGGGTCTTGGCATAACTTAGATCTGATTAGACTTTGGCGCAGATGCATCCGTCCATTACTAAAAAACATTAGCCCCAATTATGTTTCTTCGTAGTTTTTTGCATTTATTTTGTAAAAATAAAAATTCTATTCAAAAATGTTTCAAACAAGAAAGATAGAGCATTAAATTATGTACAAAAAAGGTTGTATGCATTTTCTTCCTAAAGTCAACGATAATGCCATAAAAACTGGTTTAACCCTTTAACGCCCAGCGGTTTCGATCAAAACCACTTTTGACTTCAAACCTTCATAACTTTCACAAAAATTGGAATATTTTCGGTTTCCAAATACCCAACACCTACAAATTTATCCTACTTTGTGAAAAAAATTTATATTGAAATAAAAAATTAACATTTTTTTAATTATTACACTAATAAAGGCAAGATTTACAAAAAAACCAGAAAATCAAAAATTGAATAAAGTTAAGCTAATGAAAATGACTACTCGGGGGTTTTTGGGGTCGCTGATTACGAATCTGCAGTTAGTTTTTCAAAATTCAAAATGGCGGATCCAATATGGCGTACAAATTTTTCAAACTTGTCGGATTCGTTTGAAAGTTGTTACTCGGGGGTTTTTGGGGTCGCCGATTACGAATCTGAAATCAGTTTTTCAAAATTCAAAATAACGAATCTAAAATGGCCGACAAATTTTTAAAACTTGTTGGATTTTTATGAAAATATGTTTCTGGGGGTCCGTAATTAGCCTACTTATTTGTAGTTACCGAGATGAACCACGAGGAGTTTCAAAAGAATCCGACCAATTGAAAAAATTCGCCCGACACATTGGAACCGAAATTTTGAATTTTGAAAATCAGCAATCCCAAAAACCCCCTGGTAACAAGTTTCAAACGAATCTGACCAATTTGAAAAAATTAGTCCGCCATATTGGATCCGCCATTTTGAATTTTGAAAAATTGATTTCAGATTCGGAATTAGCGATCCCAAAAACCCCCTGGTAACAAGTTTCAAACGAATCTGACCAATTTGAAAAAATTAGTCCGTCATATTGGATCCGCCATTTTGAATTTTGAAAAACTGATATCAGATTCGTAATCAGCGACCCCAAAAACCCCCGAGTAACATGTTTCAAACGAATCCGACTGTTCAAAAAAAGTCGTGCGTTAAAGGGTTAAAATGCTTATGACTACTGTCTGAAAAAGTATTGAATTTGGTCACCTCGGCAAATAAATTACCCTATAGTTTTTCATCAAATTTCGACGTTTCGACCCCCTACCCCCCAGGGGTAGTCTTCGCCAGCCCCTCGGGCACCGTGATCACCTACGGGCGCATAAGTTCTTTTACGCGCTTGATACGAAAATAACTATTTCGATATATCTAAAAGATGTCTTATAGATATCTAAAAGATATCCGGCCGAGATCTTTTCGAAACTTTCAAGATATCTTTGACGAATTATATGTATATATATTGTATATATGATGGATTTCACGTCAAATGTCCAGACAAAAAAAAAATTTTCTCCAATCGAGCCCCAATTTTTTTTATGAGTTGTCCTATAGGTTAGTAATTATTCAGGAAAATATTTTTTAATTTTATTAAAAATTGGAGGAGTGGGAGGGGGTGAAAGTTTTGAACTTTTTTATGTCACGCGCTACTTTGTGTATTTATTCCACTTAAACAAATAAATACAAAATTTGTTTCAGATATGATTTTGATAGGATTTTTCATGAACTTTCGATTGGTGTAGTCCATTTTGGATTTATTTTTTATTTTGACCAAAATTTTTGAAAATAAAAAATATAATTCAAGTTTTTTCGACTTTGGGCACGTTTTTTTTTTTTTATATATTTTTAACAGAAAGCTGAGGGTTTTTCCTACAAAATACTTGAATTTCAAAACATCGTTTTTTTTTGTTTTCGAGAAATTGAATTATAAAGATTGCGCGTCACGGCAACTCGAAGCACCAATGCACCGCTCTGCTACGCTAACGACTTTGGATTATTGCAGACAGGTGGCTGAGATCGTGGCATGTTTTCTCATACATGAAACATTATAATACAGAAATATGTAGATTGAATTTTGAGTTCTCCAGAGTTATTAAGTGCAAACTTTCACGTTGTACAAATTTTTGAACCTTCTGGAAGTTCAGGATATTTCTCTCGTAAACTCTCAGAAACACTAATCAAACCTGTTATTTTAATAGTTCTTTTTTAGTGGGTTGATCCACCTACTTCTCCACACGTTTCTTGCCTTAACATTCATTTTTTAATAAAACAAAAATAAATGAAAAAATTAAACCCAAGAAAAAAAAGAAGATATATCTAAAACAAAAAATATCTTGCGAATGTCAATAAAAGTGCAGTTACTTACAATTAACTTTTCAGATCAAATAAATGGATAATTACAGTTTAACGCGTGATAAAAGACACAGTGCAATATGAGTGATAAAGGGATTTAGTAAATATCATATTTCCTACCATATTTCTGTATTATAACGTTTCATGTATGAGAAAACATGCCACGAGTTCAGCCACCTGTCGGCAATAATCCAAAGTCGTTAGCGTAGCAGCGCGGTGCATTGGTGCTTCGAGTTGCCGTGACACGCAATCTTTATAATTCAATTTCTCGAAAACAAAAAAAAACGATGTTTTGAAATTCAAGTATTTTGTAGGAAAAACCCGCAGCTATCTGTTAAAAATATATAAAAAATAAAAAAAAGTGCCCAAAGTCGAAAAAACTTGAATTATATTTTTGATTTTCAAAAATTTTGGTCAAAATAAAAAATAAATTCAAAATGGACTACACCAATCGAAAGTTCATGAAAAATCCTATCAAAATCATATCTGAAATAAATTTTGTATTTATTTGTTTAAGTGGAATAAATACACAAAGTAGCGCGTGACATAAAAAAGTTCAAAACTTTCACCCCCTCCCACTCCTCCAATTTTTAATAAAATTAAAAAATATTTTCCTGAATAATTACTAACCTATAGTACAACTCATAAAAAAATTGGAGCTGGATTGGAGAAAATTTTTTTTTTGTCTGGACATTTGACGTGAAATCCATCATATGTATATAAGATCATAATAATACAGACAGTAATTAGTAAAACACTGTAAACATGTAATATGCATCGAATAGTCTATTACAATACAAGTGCATGAAGTAAGTGTTTGCAACTTTTATTTATTAATACTTCGGCTGGCCTGCCGTCGGGGTCGGAGTTTTGAAAATGCTCATTTTTAGGCCATAGGTCATAGTTGTTAATCATTTTCAATTTTCATACATATAAGAAACGCTATATTGTTGTAACATATCTATTGAAGCCACTTAGACCTAAATATGATTGGACCCCCAAATATCGATATAATTTTATAATATAATTGAAAGTTGTTATAAACGAACGAGTATTAAGGAATAGCCGACACTCCACTGGGTTGAAGTTTCTGAGCGAGCGAAGCGAGCGAGGCACCGCGCCAACACTAGTTTGTATTAAAACAACATTTATTTTGAACAACATCAACAAAGTATAGTATATTTTTATGTACTCTCGGTCATTCTTAGTTAACTTGCAATTCC
This sequence comes from Trichopria drosophilae, assembly GCA_030407085.1. NCBI lineage: Eukaryota > Metazoa > Arthropoda > Insecta > Hymenoptera > Diapriidae > Trichopria > Trichopria drosophilae. The sequence goes on along the minus strand of CM059585.1, from coordinate 115,167,771 downwards.
CACTTGTTCAAGATTGATTACCAAAATATCTTCATGTTGTACCAAAATATCTTCATGTTGTACCAAACTATTTTTTGTATATATTTAAATTCCTGTGTATACGTTACTACAGTAAATTTCAAAAAAATCAAAATAGAAGATCAGATACAAATGACTGAAAAACAAAATATTCATAATTTCGGCTTTTTAATTAATTATGCACATTAAGAAAAAAAATCGAAAACTAGCTTTTGTCACGACAGTCACAAAAAATAGGAATTTATCTTCGTGCAGATTCATCACATCTTATGAAATGTACTCAAAATTTAATGGAATTTCGTTAATGTTATAAAATTAAATGATTAAACGAACTTACCTGTAAGTGAAGTTCTATCATAATTGTATGGAGCGCTTATTCCGAAAGATAATATGTAGTACCCTCAATTTTATTAACAAGTTTAAAGGTAAATTGAAAGAATTTCGTCCTTCTGTTTCTGTTCCTTTGTTTTCGACGTCATTTCTTTAAAGCTGTGGAAAATGTCTGTAGCCTTATAAATCAAAGGGTCCAAATTTATTTTGGACTTGGGGCTAGGGAGGGATCTATCTTTCGGAAGAGGCATTCCATACAATTATGATAGAACTTCACTTACAGGTAAGTTCGTTTAATCATTTAGTTTTATAACATTAACGAAATTCCATTAAATTTTGAGTACATTTCATAAGATGTGATGAATCTGCACGAAGATACATTCCTATTTTTTGTGACTGTCGTGACAAAAGCTAGTTTTCGATTTTTTTTCTTAATGTGCACATGATTTAACATTTTTACGATAAATGTTAATTAATTAAAAAGCCGAAATCATGAATATTTCGTTTTTCAGTCATTTGTATCTGATCTTCTATTTTTATTTTTTTGAAATTTACTGTAGTAACGTATACACAGGAATTTAAATATATACATAAAATAGTTAATAGTACAATTATCTTAAACCTCAATGAATATTCTGAAAACAAATTTTAAGACTAAAATTATTAACAACTTATGTAGAAATTGCATTATAGCCAGTTTTTGGATAATAAACTTGCGTACTAGACAGTTTCTGGACAATAAACTTGACCAGAGGCTACCCGTTGGGAATGTAAGTTATATTGCTACTTTTTAGATAGCTTTCTTATTGTTAGATAAATCATGGACAGTTTCTGCCCTGTTTCTAGGTAGATGTTATTCCGAATATTTAAAACACACAACTTCATCAGTTTTTGTATAGGTTTTGAGCTTTTTTTATTCAAATTTTTAAAAATTTTTATTTAAATTTTGTTAACGTCTAGATAGATGTTTTTAATGATAATAGGTCCATTTTTTGAATGAGACTAGATTTTCAATTTCACAGTTATTCACTTGACGTAATATTAAAAGTATTAGATACATTTTTCGGATAAATCCTGGATCGTTGTTGTCCAGTTTATTATGCAGATATAATAGAAAATTTTAAATATATTATCCCTAGTTTTTAGACAAATATGTGGGCAACTTCATTTCCTTTATTTCTATCCAATTTAGACAGTATTGTAACAAAAAACTGATTTACTGATTTAGTTATTATCTATAGTTTGTAGACATTTCTTTTGTATATAGTCATAAGCCACGTAACTTCGCCAGAAAATGGACTGTGTCCGATAAAACTGGACTGAATTTCTACCACGGGCAGCAAAAACAATACGGAATCTCTGACTGTAAAAAGCTTTTTTTTTAATTTATTATTCATTAATTTACCTTCTCTGACACAGAATTCTATACGAACTTTCCATTTCCGCGTATCTTCAGTATATTGGTCACGACGACCCAAAAGTTGGATAATCCTATCTTGATGTACAGTATTTCCTTCCATCTATAATTAAATAAATTAATAACTTTATTTAGTATTAATCAGTGTGTGATAAATTTTATTTAAAAAATTTTTTAAATAGATTAAATTAAATAGTATGTTTGAAAGGCTGTGCAATTTAAATGTCACTCTTATTAGAAAGAACTAACATTTCATGAAGTTTCAATACTCTGATAATTTGATTAAGTGAATTCTACTAGGATTACTGTATATTTTCTGAGATACAACCTTCTAATTCTGTAATAAAAATTAAACTACTCAGTATTTTAAGAGTTGACATTGGCTGTAAAATGTGCAAATCCCTCGATATTAAAAAGTTGCTCAGTTTTCAGAAAATTTTGCATGCAGTGCTTAGTAGTGCTCATTAATTTATAGCACAGAAGAGCCACTGTTTCAATTTCATTTAATGTTTCCTCATTTGCCTACTTTCGAAAAAATTCGGAGCACCGAAGCTATTTAAAAATTCAAATCGACGGAAATATATTTTTGAAGTAAAACAATTGGGAACAGGTTTCTGCTAGGATAGAAGTTTATCAAAGCCCGGTAACATAGTGATAATTGTATTCTAAAAAAATGGTACCTTAAGAATCGAATTAAATACGGTTTATGCCCCGCCAATGAAAAATCTACATTTCCCCCCTCTCGACCGACTCTGGTGCATTCCAGAGGAAGAAATATATCTCTTAATCACGATGATTAATTGAAAAGGTTATTTTATCATCAGACGAATGAAGCAGAATTCCCTGATTAAAAAAATGATAGAACTCCACAGCTGGCGTTTCATCCCGATCTGCACCTACCGGAATCATCAGCAAGTCTTGTTGGTGCAGATCTGCTTTGTACGCCGATTACTATTCTTCACGATGGAAAGTCCATTTTACAGAATAGACTGAACTTCACTAGATGCGAAAATCCAGCCCCCGTACTCAAGCCATCTGTCCACGATCTACCAAGCGTGAATGACAAACAACCACTCACTCCACAAGGTAGACGGCGACATTATCGTCTGATGATAAATTGATGTTGCGTATAACCTTTTCAATTATTAATTCTGCAATTGAAGAGTTCTTTGGAAGAAGGCACATCTCAAAAACCGTGTTTTGATCAAATCGCGTTTTTAGTTTTTATATGTGTGTTAAATAGAATCAGTGGACATCAAAGCTCTAAAATCTTCATAAAAAGTATTGACTAACTAATTACAATGTAAACATATGAAAAAAATAACACAATTTTTATTTTAATAAAAAAATTAGCAGTCATACAAAATTTTTGAGATGTGCCCTTTTTCCATAGAATGACTATTTTTATATACAATGATCATAATTCGTAAGTTTTCTTTTGGTAGACGACATTTCACACAGACTTTTTGATCAAAATATCAAATAACACTGATTTTCAAGTTGTATTTAGAAAGCGACTTGCCTACTTTAGTTAATCTCTGCAATAAACTACACATGAATTGTAAACAAATCAATACGTAATTACTGTTTGTTTACATTACGCCGTAAATTAAGTGTTATTAAATATTGTTACCTGTACATATATCAGAACAAAATATTAATTTAGAGAAGAATTTATTGATTTAAAGTAAATAATTTAAAATTTAAATGGAAAATTTTTCGAGATATGCCCTTTTTCCATAGAATGATACTTTTTGTTGGCCATAATTTTCACAAATAACAAGATATTTCAATTATTTTTAATGAGAATATAGTAAATGGTTAGTAGATTCAGAAAAACAGTTCTCCCGAAAAAGGTCATATCTCGAGATGTGCCCTTCTTCCTAAGAACTCTTCAATTTTGCTCTTTCTCGCCCCAAATTAAGTACAGTTTATGACCCACCAAAATATAGATTTTTCAGAAAGAGAATTCTTCTTCCTGCGTCTGATGATATAAATAATCGTTTCAATTAAAAATCCGTCAATTTTTCATCATGATTAAGAGGTATAGAGAGGGGGAAAATGTAGATTTTTCATTGGTGGAACATTAGATGCATTATTTAATTTAAATTGTTAAAAACCGACCCGCGTTATATCGTTTTATTATTAAGTATCGAATTATTCAGTATTAAAAAAAAAATTGCTGAACGTTAATTTTCAAAAATTTGTTATTGATGGATTTGGAATTGATACCTTATATTTTTTATATCTCCTAACACTCATATACCTTTTTATACGACGTATTATTTAGAAAATGAAAAATATGAATATTTGAATAATATGATATTACAATGTTTTTCGTTAAAATCGCATTTCAATTTACGTAATTAAAAATAGAAACATATTTTTTCTTTGGTAGAAAAATGTTAATAGTAAAATTTCTAATCGAATAGAACATTTTCTAGGTTTAAAATTTTCATGATTACGTATATATAGTTTTTACATACTAAAAACTCACAATTCCCATTTTTCGTAATAAGCACGCATAAACGCATCCTAATTTTGGATCTACGTTGTTTACTAAATCTTGAAGCTCGTCTGCAACATACAATTCAAGTAATGTACATTTCGATGTAGTTGGTATTATCGTTTTCCTTAGTATTTATTTTCGAAATTACTTATTTTTAATAATTTGCACAATAATTGTATTGGAACAGCATGCTTCCAACATATTACCTTTTGTGATTTTTAATTCTACCAAACACTTGTTCCACTTCAGGTGAATCTTTTCGTGAGAGTAAATTAATTTACTGTTCGCTACGCATATCTGTTAAACAATAAGTTATCAAGATATTAGAAAAAAAGACATACTCGGTAACGTGTACCTTAGCTTAAAAGATAATGGTTCTTTAATTAATTATAGTCAGAAACGTTTCTCAGTAAAACTGTGTATTGCATACATCTATTGAATCACGAAATTAAATCTCGTCTGCTTCAATGTTTAGGTAAAAAAAGTACTTCTTATAGAGAAAAAGGTAAATGACTCGTCACTATTTTTTACAACCTATATACAGAAAACTTTAAAAAACGAATAATTTAACAGAAAGTGACAGGAAAAAGAATATGTGTAATTCGGCGATACATTTAATAATTGTCAGTCAAGACAAATTTTTGTTCCACAATAAGAGACTTCTATTTACGAAAATTGTGAAAACATTATCAATTTACAGATAAACTAGCGTTTTATCTTCCAGCTTTTGTGTCTTTTGCTATTGTGGTTTGTAAAATGTACTATGTTCGGTTGTAAATTTTAAAGCAAAAAGTCAAGAGAGAGTTTACAAGCAAAAAACTTCGAAATAGTACTTTTCCTACCGAGAGCGTAAAATAAGCCTTTGTTTATGATTGAATGCTCGAGAGACGAGGAATCACCATATGTGGCATAAAATTACTATTTTACGTCTGCTGAATCTGAAGCGATTTTTTACAAGCCCTATGCTTTATATTTTTATATTTATGTATAATTAATTATTTTTTATTTTAACCCCCCTGTGCGCCAGGACGAGTATACCCGTTGAAACTGCATTGTTCCTTTTGGGAAAAGAAAAACTGGTACACAGGAGAGTTAAAGAGACAAAAGTTTTGAAATCAATCAAATCCATTAATATTTATAGATTCTATAAGGTTTTGAACAAGATTTTTAACATCTGTTTTAAAGCAAAAAATGAGTGGCAATAAGCAGTTTTTATTATCGAAGTCATGACGAAGAAATTTGTGTCTCCCTTGTAAGTCATTACATAAAAAAAAAACTAAAAAATAGTAATACAAAATCACCAAAAAATACTGAATATTTGGAATTACAACATTAAAAAAAATAAAGCTTACATTTCAGAAAAGTTTCGACTTATAAAAAATTTATCATGTGACATGATTAAATATTTTTCGGTTGAAATTTATAACTAAAATAAATAGAGTTTTTGTTAAAAGTTATATTATAAAAAGACGACACTAGAAACAGTTTTATATGCAACTTTAATTAGAAAGTTTTAATTTAAAATTAAGGTATGATGCTAAACGAAAATATGACCAGATTTCAAACACGTTATAAGGAAGTATTGGTTTGTAAATGTATTCTTCGCTTGTCTTAAATGAATTCAAATTATGTAATACTTTGTTGCAATTTTGACAATGTTTCTTCTAGAGTTTTTTCAACTTGTAGGTTAATCTATATATGTAGTCATCCAATTGTTGAATTTTTACAAGGATTTTTTGGTACATCTTTTAATAAATTTTTAATTAATTATTTGATAAGTAAATATACATTATTCAGTAATTTGAAATTTTTTATATTTAGTCCTTTTTGGTGAGTCGTATTATTTTTTTGTGAGCTAGGTTTTTTCATATTTAATTCCAAATTTTTTAGAACAAAATAAAACAATAACCAAACCTTTTCATATCTTATTATCATCGTTATTACTCTGCTCTCGCCATGTACTAAGTTGGTTGTCCTTACTCATATCAACTCATCATTTATATTATTTAACACGCGGAAAATCAGTTAAATATCAGGAAAGCAATATTAAATTTCTTATATTTGTCAAACATAGCGATCAAGTCAATGATTTGATGTATTTAAAATTAATTATTTTAGCTAAATTAAAAGCTAGCATTACATACCATAAGAAATAAAAATATAATTAAACTCAGAGTTCTCATCTTCGGACTTAAATAAACTGCACTATAGAGTTATTAGCTGCTGCACCGAACGAGTCTAAATTTTGTTCGTGACTGACTGCTTTTCCGGGTTTTATTATTGTATATTTTACGCTTTGTTAACATTAGAACGGAAATTATTTCAACGATTTTGAAACATCTACTTAATATACTCAATATTTCAAAGAAAAAATAATAGACATATGCATATAATTTAAGAATAAACATAAAATATATATGGTACCAGAGAAAATAATACCCGGAGTATCTTCAAAAGACATTTTTTAAATTTATCAATCTTTGAACCATTGAATAAGGCTTATTAGGCACTTATAGTGATTATTTGCATGTTCTTATAATAACGCAGTACGTCAATGGTTATATAAATATTTTTAATGCATTTTTAACACGCTGGGCGTAGAACGCGATTTTGCGCCCTGCAATGAAATCTTCTGATTTTTAATGCAGCCGTTTTCGCTAACATATCTGTTTGTCTTACGATATTTTGTTACAAAGGTTGCATTTGTCTATTGTCAATCACCAATGTTCGTGATCATGATCGACCGTTTATATAAATTTATGAGTCTTTTTAGACGGTTTTAAATATTCGTTGTTGTTTTTGTGATTTTACACATTGTTACTTCATTTTTTATTTCTTTCTACCATGGAAATTTGAAAAAAAAAATTAAAGTATTAAATTATATATCAACGCATTATTGACAATCTGATATAACATATAATCTCAACTAAAAGACACGAATCTCTAAAAGTATACAAACTTTTTAAAATAATATTTATTTTAAGAACGTATTTACCGTATTATTTTTCGAAACTGGAAGAAAGGAAATTAGTGAATACATCTTAAGGGAAACAATATGAGTCAGTTTATGGTTAAAAAATGTTTATATTGTTGTCAATTTACATAGTTTTACAATAAGTTTTTTATTTTTCATGCAAAAATAGAGACTGATAGCCGCAATCACTGAAGGTCCAAAAATCTTGATCGTCGCACCACAGGATCGCACAAGATCCACCTGGTTTCTCTTTGGCCTGTGGACAAAAAATGGATATTTAATATAAAAGAAGTAACCGAATTGTAGTGAATACTTAATATGTTTTAATAGTCTGAGTATTTTAGTGATAATGTTTTTTATGGATTTCGCGCCATAGTATTAAGTCATATTACGAAAAATTGTGATATACACTCTTTGTGATCGAGTGATAAACTTTGCACTAGTTCAGATCTACAATTAACCCGTTAATACAATTTTCAAATATAACTTATAAATAATGGATTTTTATGTTGTTGAAAGAAAGTATTCCAAAACGCAGGTCTTCTCCAAACACTAGTACATTGTTAGAAGTGTTCGGATAATTCGGATGATTTTATGTTACAGAGGTAACAGAATTTTACTAAATTCTGTAACAGAAAGAAACATTATGTAACATTACCAGAAAATTACGCAACAGAAATCTGAGATGGAATCAGATAACAAAGGGGACATTAGTTCGGTTTGTAGCCGTCAGTTGCGGCTGCGACCCACGCCGCCGTACACTTAGCACCCGTGCTTCCCGTTGTAGAAGTGGGATTTTCTTTCGATTATAAGGGATTCCTCGGTCAAGCATATAATATTGTCAAATTCTATGACGTTGATTCTAATGTCTACGATGACAATATAATTTTCCTTAACTTCTGATCTTGTATTAGTTTAATATATACACTGAATAATTATTCACGTATGTAAAATATATTAATTAATGTAAATTAAGCAATACGGAAGAAAATGTTTACTCCCCTTATATTTTTCTGTTAAGGTAAATAAAACTTACTAAACGTAACAATATTTTTTCGAAACTGTCACAGTAAAAAACTTCAGTTACGTTTTCAGAAAATTCCGAAAAAGAATTCTACCAGTGTATATGACTGATGATACTCTGTAGTTTGACTATAGAATTTAAAATACTTTCGAAAATATATTCATGACGATCATATGTATCCAAAGAACATTTAAATAAGTAATAATTCTATTTATGAAACATGAAACTTACCATAATTAATTAACAATCTTCGGTCTTCGTCAGTGAACTCTGAATTTTCATTTCTTGAGCCTTTGTATAACGAAGGATTTGTTCTTTTCTAAGATCGTCCAATCCTTTTTGCAAACAAAGTCTAAGAATTGCTTGTTTTCTCAGATTAACTTCACCAACTTGCGGTTTTTGCCTTAGTTTATCTTCTACGCCAATAATCCAAGCACATAACTGTTGCATGTAACTGGGATAACTTTTTTCTGGATAAATGGCGGTGGTAGACATGTGGAACAGTTTTGTTGGAAAAATTGCAGAAAACACGATACTTTAAAAAGTTCCCGAAAATGCTGAAAGGTTGTTGTGAACTGAACTGAGGATGTACCGAGGTGATGTTTACCTGATGAAGGGGTGTGAAAAGTTGGCGAATTTGCCTGCCTTCTGAGAAAGGGCCAGTTTTCTCGTTCCAACAGATTTTGGAGATGATATGGAGGGAGGACGTACCTTGGATTTACAAAGGAGACGGGAAAATTGCACCGATCACTGGATGCTGTGGGTTTTCTTTTAACGAACATTTTCCCCTTCGGTGCAACTATTCCTTCCCTCCCATGGAATTCCTATGGCTTATTTTTTTTTTTACATTATTTTATGCCGACTTTTGTGAACCCATACGGGACTAAATGGCGACGGGACCTACACTTTATGAAGGTGAAATCCGAACCACCTGAGCTTTGGCGTTATTAGACACTTATAAACAAATACAGAGGTGTCCCGGTGACAGATGGCAGAGGCCGGGATCGAACCAGGGTTTTCCCATTACGAAGCCGATACTCTACCAACTGAGCCACCGGCTCCCCTATGGCTTATTTAAATATGCCTACATACTAATTAAATATTTAAATATTTATAACTTTTTGATCAATTAAATTATATTAGTTACGATAAAGAGGGATACATAAACACAACAACATAATAAAATAATCTGTTTTCGGCCGTGTTGCCGCAATAATAAATATAAAAATAGTATTAAAAAAACTCAATAATTTTAGATATGAATATTTTTAAAAAATTCATTTGAATAAGAGAGATAGTAAAATGGGCATGGAATTTTTATATATTATCAACCATCCACTATCTTTTTTAATGAAAAGAAGAAATGAAGTGATAAGAATCTTATATCATTCAAAATTAAAAATGTTTTAATTACTATATTTACAACTTTGTGTTTCTACGAGTTTATCTTCGACCATTTTTTATCGTTAGGTTTGACGCGTATTTTTGGTTACAGATTTGTTCGAAATATTGACTGTATCATTTCTAACAACGGGACGTGGAATTCTCGTCTACTTTTTTTGGAAAACATATGCAGAGCCTAATTATAACGCCAAAATTTCATTTTTTGGGAAAGGAAAATTAATTGTTCCCTTAGACTTACGAACCACAATTACCTTCATTCAAAATTCGATAGCAGTTTCAATGAATTTAATTTTTTAGTTACTGTGTATGTTTAAATAAAGATTATTAACAAGTTTTCGAAATTATTGAATAAGTATATGTTGAAAATTGACAAAGAATCATTTGGATGATGATTTTTGTAGTTTTATTTTTTTTTCTTTGTGTATTTATATCTATTAATAAATTAAACATTCCTCCTCTGTTTTATTTATTTATTATTATTATATATGTAAATCTGGCTTATACAACTTTCTTTTCACATATTCGGTGGCTTTCATCAGAGCCCCAATGTTTACATTTGTAGTTTGTTTTTATTTTTATTTAGTCCATCGACCATATGTTGATATGACTGTGTATGTTTAAATAAAGATTATTAACAAAGTTTTCGAAATTATTAAATAAGTATATGTATAAAGAATCTTTTGGGTGATGATTTTTGTAGTTTTTATATTTTTTCTTTGTGTATCTATTTTTATATATTTTATATCTATTAATAAATTAAATATTCCTCCTGTATTATTTATTTAAAATCTTCTATTATACCTAATCATCATGTAAAAGGCAGGGTTTTCGTTATTTATTTGTTTTGTCACTAGAGGAACTGTAGTTTTAATATTTCAAAATACAAATTTGTTTAGTTTAAATTATTAAAAATTGTCAATTTAAACGATTTTTATCAAAATCGCGTTCTGAAATGTATAAACACAAGAATCTAAACATCAAAATATGTAAACAATGCGTCGTTCTAACGATAATTTTGTCTCAACCTTTATTGATAAATAAATATCACCGTTCGATTACTTACAATTTTAAACAAACAAAATTATTCTAACAAAAATGCACTCTATTAATGGTTAGTAAAGCGCACAAGAGCAAATGAATCGGGCATTATTTTTTCAAAGAAAAAACAGTCAGATCTTTAAAATATCGGCTAGAATGTGAAATTCACATGTAAAAAATAATTATTTTACCCTGAAAAACGTATAATCTTTACATATAAATGATCTAGAAATAAATGTAATTAGAATATACTTAAATATATAACAAGTTAATGAATTACTTTTTTAAATTCGCTTGAATCAATATATGTGAACTGTTTATGGGCATATCTCCAGAACTTTTAAACCTTAACATGACATCCATTACGATACCTTAAAAATCATAGAAATAAATATGTAACATCATATTTTGGCAGATTATAGTGCCTCTTCTGTGTCCCTAGCGAGTGTTCGACATTAGAATCACGAACGAATTAAACCCGGAATTCGCAATTGTCGAATTTGACAGTTTCTCGTGCGCGACAATTGAGGGGATGCGGCGAATAACGTAATAACTCGAAAAATGACGTTTTGAGAAAAACACAAAAAACGGAGAAAAGTACTTTATAAATATTATATCGCAAAACTGTTTGGCTGATAGGTAGATAATGATATTAAAGATTAACTCATTGTAGAATAATACAAAAAAATTATACACAAACCACTAAAAAACTGAATCGTAAATTTCGAGTTATTACGTTTTTCATATTATTGAAACAAATTTTATATATTGCACTTAGTTTATGGACGGGAAAATAAATTCTACATAATTATTCGGATTTTTCATGACAAATAAAATTTGTATTTATCACTTTTTTTTTTAACAAAATGATTATTTTTTAATATTTTTTTGTGAAATCTTATTTTTTTTTATTTTTTCGACAACGCACGATCGTTTTTATCCGCAGAATCATTCACTTCTTGCACTATGTTTTCATACCATAGACGCGATTCATTACTTATGCACTTCCAAACTCTAAATTTTTCATCTATTATTTTATGGTTTAAAAATGAAACCTTTACTTCTCCATCTGAAGTATAGAATAAACGATTGTAAGATTGAATTTTGAAAGTATTACCCTTTTGGTGTGGTTTAGCAAAGGCGTGCTGTATAAATTCCGAAAACCAGTCTTTTATGATTTCTGAACCACTGATCACTGAAGTTTTTAACTACATGCATATTTTTCAATTACAAAATTTTGAATAACGGAATAATTCGAATTATACCGTTTTAAAGTATATTGGAACAATTCGACTTATTCCGTTTTTCTGATTATCGCATTCAGTTTTGCGTTAAAAAAATTCATTTACACTCAAATAATTATAACAAAATATGCAGGATTGTAAATTTTACATGGAATGATACATACAGGATCATCGAAAAGTATCGGACCCCCCTAATATCTTCAGTTAGAATGCACTTAGGAGAAAATGTCCAATAGCAAAGTTGTATGGTTTCAAGCGGGGAGTAAGATGATGACCTTGACTTTGACCTTGACCATGTCCTTCAAGGTCATTTCAAGGTCAATTTTATTTTTTTAAATAGAACCCCCTACATTTTATTGCATATTCTTATAGCTTATCTCGAGAGCTTTCCAAAACACTATAATAAAATATTTTTTTATTAAGTACTTTTTGAGTTATAAAGGTTTGAAGTTAACAATTTTTTGACACAAAATGTAGAATATCTTGTAAAATATTATTTAGTTTTCAGTAATCATAACCTTAATACTTTTGTGCGCACACCACTCTTGCCTTAACTGGTCGGACTCGCACACCACTTAACAAATTGTTAACTTCAAACCTTTATAACTCAAAAAGTACTTAATAAAAAAAATATTTTATTATAGTGTTTTGGAAAGTTCTCGAGATAAGCTATAAGAATATGCAATAAAATGTAGGGGGTTCTATTTAAAAAAATAAGGTTGACCTTGAAATAACCTTGAAGGACATGGTCAAGGTCAAAGTCAAGGTCATAATTTTACTCCCCGCTTGAAACCATACAACTTTGCCCATGGACATTTTCTCCTAAGTGCATTCTAACTGAAGATATTAGGGGGGTCCGATACTTTTCGATGACCCTGTATATATTATACAATAGGTATATATAAGATCATAATAATACAGACAGTAATTAGTAAAACATAGTAAATATGTAATATGCATCGAATAGTCTATTACAATACAAGTGCATGAAGTAAGTGTTTTGAAACTTTTATTTATTAATACTTCGGCTGGCCTGTCGTCGAGGTCGAAGTTTTGAAAATGCTCATTTTCAATTTTACGTCGACTCAGGCCATAGGTCATAGTTGTAAATCATTTTCAATTTTCATACATATAAGACACTCTATATTGTTGTAACATATCTATCGAAGCCACTTGGACCTAAATATGATTGGACCTCCAAATATCGATATAATTTTATAATATAATAGAAAGTTGTTAGTAAACGAACGAGTATTATAATGAATAGCCGACTCTCCACTGAGTCGAAGTTTCTGAGCAAGCGAGGCGAGCGAGGCACTACGCCAACACTAGTTATGATTTTTAATTCGACTAAACACTTGTTCCACTTTAGGTGAATCTTTTCGTGATAGTAAATTAATTTACTGTTCGTTACGCATATCTGTTACAAAATAATTTATCAAGATATTAGAAAAAAATACATGCTCGGTAACTTGTACCTTACCATAAATGATAATGGTTCTTTAATTAATTCTAGACAGAAACGTTCATCAGTAAAATTGTGTACTATATACATGTCTATTAAATCACGAAATTAAATCTCGTCTGCTGCAATATATAGTTAAAAAAAGTACTTCTATGGAAGAAGGTAAATGGTTAGTCACACTTCTTACAAACTATATACGGAAAACTTTTAAAAACGAATAATTTAACAGAAAGTGACAGGAAAAGGAAAATGAGTAATTCGGCGATACATTTAGTATTTTGGACATTGTATGTATAGCTATACTAAATAGTTATACTGAAGCTATATGGGCTATCGCTAGTTAGTGTCACGATCATAGGGCATTTCCATTGGCGTAAAGCAAACTTATTGGAAAACGTTCTTTTTTGTGTCATCTACTACTAAAAAAAAATTCGTTGAAAAAAAAATTATGTTTTTGAGAAAATTGAGTTTCCTTTTTAATCAAAAAATGGCCGCCATTTTGTTAATTTTCAAAATTTTTTAAATTTTCCAACGCGAAAAGAAAGAGCGTCTAAATGACTATTAAGAGCAAAAAATAGATGGGTAAAGTATTGATTTTTAAGGAAAAGAGAGAGGTTTCAAGAAATTTGTGTGCACGAAAACTGTTTCGCGCGAAAACCGGTCGAACCTTAAAAATTTTCGATCGCTCGTAACTGTGCGAAAAATTTCTTTTCGCAAAACGGCAAAATACGTATCTCTTTATTTATGGAATAAAACAATATAAACTATATAAAACACAGTTTTGAATTTCAAACTATTTTTCGATGTTCGATTTGAAATGGAAATGCCCCATATTACTAAATGAAGATCCATTTCCATAACGGGCGTGAAGCACTCCGTTGTGACAGCACCTGGCGGTAATATTACGAACTAAAAATAACGAAATTCTGTATTGTATGGTTTTGCAATATAATTAATCGTTCCGTTAATTGTACAGTAACTATATCATATCCGGTTCTTCACGATCATTTTTACACGGTTCTCAAAAAAGTTTTAGTAATATTCAAAAAATTGAAAAAAAAAATGAAAGAAATTTACTTTTTATGCTCATAATCATTATGCAGTGGGGTCAATCTTAAAATTTCTATAAGTTTAAAATTAGTCCTTATACGAAAACTTGTATAAAAACTTTGAATCGGTCGTAAACAAATTCTCGTAAGTAAAGTACGATTTCCCCAAAAGATTTTTAGCTAATCATAATAAGTCGTCTTTTTTTCCTTCACCGAACCTATAGTAATCCAATAATTACTGTTCTACTTTGGATAATTTGGATCAATTGCCTGACTTACTCTGGGACAACTGGAAGAAAGGAAATTACTGAATACATCTTAAGGGGAAAAAATACGAGTCAGTTTATGGTTAAAAAATTTTTATATTGTTGTCGATTTACATAGTTTTAGAATAAGTTTTTTATTTTTCATGCAAAAATAGAGAATGATAGCAACTATCACTGAAGGTCCAAAAATCTTGATCGTCGCACCGCAGGATCGCGCAAGGTCCACCTGGTTTCTCTTTGACCTGTGGACAAAAAAATGGATATTTAATACAAAAGAAGGACACGAATATGTAGTGAATACTTAAATATGTTTTAATAGTCTTCGTATTTTAGTGATAACGTTTTTTATCGATTTCGCGCCATAGTATTACGTAATATTACGAATAATTTTGATATACACTCTTTGTGATCGAGTGATAAACTTTGCACTAGTTCAGATCTAAAATTTTCAATCATAACTTATAAACACGGGATTTTTATGTTGTTAAAAGAAAGTATTCCAAAACGCAGATCTTCTCCAAACACTAGTACACTGTTAGAAGTGTTCGGAAAATTTGGATGATTTTATGTTACAGAGGTAACAGAATTTTACTAAATTCTGTAACAGAAAGAAACCTTATGTAACATTACCAGAAAATTACGAAACTGTAACAGAAATCTGAGATGGAATCAGATAACAAAGGGGACATTAGTTCGGTTTGTAGCCGTCAGATGCAGCTGCGACCCACGCCGCCGTACACTTATCACCCGTGCTTCCCGTTGTAGAAGTGGGATTTTCTTTCGATTATAAGGGATTCCTCGGTCAAGCATATAATATTGTCAAATTCTATGACGTTGATTCTAATGTCTACGATGACAATATAATTTTCCTTAACTCCTGATCTTGTATCTTTCCTTAAATTTAATTTAATAATATGCTGTATGCAAATTAAATCAAGTTATGTTTAATATATACACTGAATAATTATTCACGTATGTAAAATATATTAATTAATGTAAATTCAGCAATACGGAAGAAAATGTTTACTCCCCTTATATTTTTCTGTTAAGGTAAATAAAACTTACTAAACGTAACAAATTTTTTTCGAAACTGTCACAGTAAAAAACTTCAGTTACGTTTTCAGAAAATTCCGAAAAATAATTCAACCACTGTATATGACTGATGATACTCTGTAGTTTGACTATAGAATTTAAAATACTTTCGAAAATATATTCATGACGATCATATGTATCCAAAGAACATTTAAATAAGTAATAATTCTATTTATGAAACATGAAACTTACCATAATTAATTAACAATCTTCGGTCTTCGTCAGTGAACTCTGAATTTTCATTTCTTGAGCCTTTGTATAACGAAGGATTTGTTCTTTTCTAAGATCGTCCAATCCTTTTTGCAAACAAAGTCTAAGAATTGCTTGTTTTCTCAGATTAACTTCACTAACTTGCGGTTTTTGCCTCAGTTTATCTTCTACGCCAATAATCCAAGCACATAACTGTTGCATGTAACTGGGCTCACTTTTTTCTGGATAAATGGCGGTGGTAGACATCTGGAACAGTTTTGTTGGGAAAATTGCATAAAACACGATACTTTAAAAAGTTCCCGAAAATGCTGAAATTCTAGATAGTCTTGAGAGCAAGGCCAAACTGACACTAGGTTGTTGTGAACTGAACTGCGGACGTACCGAGGTGATGTTTACCTGAGGAAGGGGTGTGAAAAGTTGGCGAATTTGCCTGCCTTCTGAGAAAGGGCCAGTTTTCTCGTTCCAACAGATTTTGGAGATGATATGGAGGGAGGACGTTCCTTGGGTTTACAAAGGAGACGGGAAAATTGCACCAATCACTGGATGCTGTAGGTTTTCTTTTAACGAACATTTTCACCTTCGGTGCAACTATTCCTTCCTTCCCATGGAATTCCTATGGCTTATTTTTTTTTATATTATTTTACGCCGACTTTTGTGAACCCATACGGGACTAAATGGCGATGGGACCTACAGTTTATGACGGTGAAATCCGAACCACCTGAGCTTTGGCGTTATTAGACACTTATAAACAAATACAGAGGTGTCCCAATGACAGATGGCAGAGGCCGGGATCGAACCAGGGCTTTCCCATTACGAAGCCGATACTCTACCAACTGAGCCACTGGTTCCCCTATTGTTTATTACATATGCCTACATACTAATTAAATATTTAAATATTTATAACTTGTTGATCAATTAAATTATATTAGTTACGATAAAGAGGGATACATAAACACAACAACATAATAAAATAATCTATCGTTTTCGGCCCTGTTGCCGTAATAATAAATATAAAAATAGTATTAACAAAAACTCAATAATTTTAGATGTGAATATTTTTAAAAAATTCATTTGAATAAGAGAGATAGTAAAATGGGCATGGAATTTTTATATATTATCAACCATCCACTATCTTTTTTAATGAAAAGAAGAAATGAAGTGATAAGAATCTTATATCATTCAAAATTAAAAATGTTTTAATTACTATATTTACAACTTTGTGTTTCTACGAGTTTATCTTCGACCATTTTTTATCGTTAGGTTTGACGTGTATTTTTGGTTACAGATTTGTTCGAAATATTTACTGTATCATTTCTAGCAACGGGACGTGGAATTCTCGTCTACTTTTTTGGAAAATGTTATATCCAGAGCCTAATTATAACGCCAAAATTTAATTTTTAGGGAAAGGAAAATTAATTGTTCCCTTAGACTTACGAACCACAATTACTTTCATTCAAAATTCGATAGTAGTTTCAATGAATTTAATTTTTTAGTTACTGTGTATGTTTAAATAAAGATTATTAACAAGTTTTCGAAATTATTGAATAAGTATATGTTGAACATTGACAAAGAATCTTTTGGATGATGATTTTTGTAGTTTTATTTTTTTTGTGTATTTATATCTATTAATAAATTAAACATTCCTCCTCTGTTTTATTTATTTATTATTGTTATATATTTAAATCTGGCTTATACAACTTTCTTTTCACATATTCGGTGGCTTTCATCAGAGCCCCAATGTTTACATTTGTAGTTTGTTTTTATTTTTATTTAGTCCATCGAACATATGTTGATATGACTGTGTATGTTTAAATAAAGATTATTAACAAAGTTTTCGAAATTATTAAATAGGGATATGTACAAAGAATCTTTTGGATGATGATTTTTGTAGTTTTAATATTTTTTCTTTGTGTACCTATTTTTATATATTTTATATCTATTAATAAATTAAATATTCCTCCTGCATTATTTATTTAAAATCTTTTATTATACCTAATCATCATGTAAAAGGCAGGGTTTTTGTTATTTATTTGTTTTGTCACTAGAGGAACTGTAGTTTTAATATTTCAAAATACAAATTTGTTTAGTTTAAATTGTTAAAAATTGTCAATTTAAACAATTTTTATTTTTTCTTCAACGAAGCAATATTATCTTTCAATTTTCCACAATTACATCGGATAGCACTCTTATCTAGTTTTCAAAAGATTTTCTTAAATCATCTAAGACTTTTCAAATTTACAGTATACAATTGTGAATATAAGACTTTGAAGCTTGCAAATTCATCCGTTTTACTACCTCCAACTTATTTTTTAATTTGTTCTTTTTTATTGAACTTATACAGGTTTTTCAGGTCGCTACTTAAGAATCGAATATCTAGATTTCAAAATTAAATATAAGGGTCAAAAGTTGTAAGAATATACACCAAATACATAAAAATTATCACATGAGTTTTTCAAAGTTTAGTCGTTAATTGTAAGATGCACAAGCGTTAAATGCAGGATATATCAATCATGAATATGTATTTTCAACATCGCGTGCGAAAAATGCTATTTTCCACACTTTTGATATTTTTCGGATACATTTTCCGTATATGCTCAAGTCGAAAAATATGGTTCGGCACATGTGCAAAAATGTTTTTTCAACGAATATGACGGCGGACCTCGCCTTCGGCTTAAAATTAATAAAATTAAAAATTGAAAATGTCATGAAAAAATTGGATATTGTGAAATTTACCTGTAGATTGACATTTTCGCAGAGGACGAAAAGCTTGTTTTGATTTGAAGAATTTCAGGACTGCAAGTTTAAAGGTCGTCAACAATTTAGGTAAAATCAAATACTGTAAAAATTCTAATACTAAATTATATAGAATTGGAGAGTGAGACCAAAGGTTTGTTTGTAATTTTTTTGATTATGAAATTGAAAATCTATAGGTAAAATTATAACATAATAGCACTAATAAATTGAGATTTTAAATTTTTGTAAAAGCAGAAATTACCAGTTTCGGATAATAGATTGTACAAATAATTTTCACGAGATCAACCCAACATCGAAAGAAGATAACAGGGAATTATTAGGTATGACTTTTGATTTAATTTTATTTTTCAAATCCGAACTATATTTCAAGAAATATTTGGAATTATTACGAACCTTACTTAAAATATCGGATAAAATTTTCTCTTAATTAAACATTGATGAAGCAATTGTAGAAATGATTTTCAATGGATTGTTTATTTTATGGATTGAATGGAAGTCCTTAAGTACGTGAAACAACTGATCGGTTGACATATAACCATTTTCTTTGTGACTCTATAATAAACTCTTTTGATTTGCATAATTTAATAATATTAACTTTTAAGGTTGCAGTAGAAAAGCTAAATTTTTCATATGTTTTTTTAACTTGTAATAATTCTCAACTGCAACATTGTCTTTATCTGGGTTAGTAAAAAATATATTAGGATGAGTTTTCATGAAAGTTTGTTATTTTTTGCTAAATTTTTATAATATAGACAATTATTAGTATGATGGACATTTTCAAATTTATTGTTAAAATTGTGAATTACATCGACATATGTATCTGTTATAATTTTTAATATTCAATAAACTGGTATGACCATAATTAAATTTTTAAAATTATACTAAAACAATCGAAAATCAATAATGAAAAAGTGTATGATTTTTCATATTGCAGTGGGGCAAATAATATATCGGTTTATATAAATATAATTCTCACATATGGAGAATTAGAAAATAAAATTTCTTTGCCGCTTTTATTAAATAAATTATTATTATATCATTTCTCGATGTGACGGCGCGTTCTGAATTGTATAAACACAAGAATGTAAACATCAAAATATGTAAACAATGCGTCGTTCTAATGTGAACGAACACGATGATCGTTTAAAATAACGAAATATATAAAAATTAATTTTATGTAACGTTTTTATTGAGTCATGTTGCTAATACAAGTTCAAAACGATACGGGAAAAATCGATTTTTCATTCGTTTCCTCAACCTTTATTGATAAATAAGTATCACCGTTCGATTACTTACAATTTTAAACAAACAAAATTATTGTAAGAAAAATGCACTCTATTAATGGTTAGTAAAGCGCACAAGAGCAAATGAATCGGGCATTATTTTTTCAAAGAAAAAACTTTAAGATATTTAAAATATCAGCAAGAATGTGAAATTCACATGTAAAAAATCATTATTTACCCGGAAAAACGTGTAGGTAATCTTTACATATTAAATGATCTAGAAATAAATGTAATTAGAAGATACTTAAATATGGTTCAATGTATCCCATTCCGATGATCAGTTTAAATTAAATAATTATGTGTTACTTAGAAATGACAGACAGGGGAAACGCGGAGGTGGTGTTGCTGCATACATTCATAGTTCTTTTAGACCTACTATCTTATCAACATCTGAATATGTCTTAAATGAGCCTGAATATATGCTTATAGATTTAAGGATAGACCATAGCACAAAAATCTTGCTATCTGTCATCTATAGAGCTCCTGCCGCATCTTACTTTACTAAATTGGAGGATTCGCTTATGAGATATAGTCACGCATACGAACACGTTATAATATTTGGAGAACTGAACATAGATCTGAACAAAACAAACTCGGCCACATCGCATCTTCTTGAGTTTGCAACTAACAGCGGCCTTTCCATTATTCCTTTCGCTTCGACCCATCACAGTATTTCTTCTAGTACATGGATTGACCACTGTTTAGTGCTAGACTCTGCTAAGGTGACTCGACATGATCAAATGGCCGCTCCATTTGTTACTGGCCACGACATAATACTTATTGATTATGATATCAAGGTACAGATTGAAGCCGAAGGCGCTATCACCTGCAGGAATTACATTAGGATCAGTATAAACAACTTGTTGGCCGATCTCGATGATATCGATTGGGCAGCTTTTCTCTCGTTTTCCGACATTGATGAGTCATGCAATTTTTTCACTCGTACACTACAGAATGCACTTAATATTCATGCTCCTTTGCACTCTTTCCGGCCTGCAGTATCACGTACCCCTTGGTTTTCAGATGACTTGCTTAGGATGCGTACATATTATTATTCGTTGATAACAGCAGCTAGACGTACGCGGGACCCCCAGATTAAAACACGGCTAAACTCATACCGAAAGATATACAGGCAATTAATATCTTCGATGAGAGATAATTACTACGCCTCTAGACTTATGGGAATATCTGGCTCTAAAAGACTATGGAGTGAGCTACGCAGAATGGGCCTCGTTAAAACTAAAATCGACGTTGAACCTTTATGTTTTACTGTTGATGAAATTAATATGTATTCTACATCGTTATCCAAACATTCGATCGTTGTATTAACCACTGATCTCACTCTGCCTGTTCTTTACCCGGACTTCTCAGATGATACATTACATTTTGCCTACATTACTCCGGAGGTATTGTGGCGTCATTTCATGCTCATATCATCTGAAGCCAAAGGTGTCGACGAACTATCTCGTTCGTTCCTGCTGAAATGCCTACCGGCAATTTTCCCTTACTTGCTGCATTTACTTAACCAGTCACTACAGACATCATCTTTCCCTTCGTTATGGAAACATGCCTTGTTGACACCCATTAAAAAAGTGAAATTGCCCGTGGGTCCTTCGGATTATCGACTGATTTCGATCCTGTGCATGCCCTCTAAAATTTTGGAACGAATTGTTCATGAGCAGGTTATTGAATTTTTAAATGGCCGAAATTGGTTTGACCCATTCCAATCCGGATTTCGTAAACTCCATAGCACACAGACTGCCCTACTGTTCGTCACTGATGAAATTCGCTCAGCCATAGATGAGGGTATGATTGTAATGTTGGTGCTCTTCGACATCAGCAAAGCGTTTGACACGGTTGACCACGTACTTCTGCTTAACAAGATGAAGGATGCTGGTTTCTCCATCTCCGTGATCAGATGGTTCGCATCTTATCTTGGGGGACGTGTGCAGGCAGTTCGCGGTCCAAATGGAACCACATCATCATGGTTACCAGTGAGAGCTGGAGTACCCCAAGGCTCGGTTCTTGGTCCTCTCCTCTTCACGATGTTCATCAATGATTTGCCCTCTATTTTTCAGCATTCCAGTCATGCTATATTTGCAGATGATACCCAAATATTCTTAAAATGTCGTCCGGATGAAATGGACTTAGGAGTGCAGAGAATCACATCTGACGTGCAACTGTTCGCTGATTGGGTTGAGAGGAATAACCTCAATGTCAATGTTAACAAAACTAAGGCTATGATAATAGGCAGCTCACGAAACATCAACCGAATAGACATTAACACCTTCCCTCAAATTGCTATTCTCGGACAATCACTGCCTTGGGCTGTTACCGTCAAAAATCTTGGATTATACTTCGACCCAACACTATCATGGGGAGAACATATAGCGCAGTTGTCCCGTAAAGTGTACGGTTCGCTACGACAGCTATATTCTAGCCAGAAGGCATTATCCGAAAAACTACGACGCCAACTAATAACATCACTGATTCTTCCTTTTTTTGATTATTGTGCCGCGGTTTACAATGCTGTTGATACCACCCAAAGACTTAAAATCGAACGAATGTCAAATGCTTGTATACGTTTTATTTTTCGGGTACGGAAATTCGAACATATTACTTGTTATCGTCGTAAACTTGGCTGGCTAACTGCCACAAACCGCAGAATTCTTATGATTGGTTGCCTGACTTATCAGATTATCCACAATAAGAAACCACTTTATCTCTACCAACGTTACCTCTGGCGCAGTGATATCGTCTCTCGTGAGCTCCGGCCGGGAGGGGCTGCTTTGGGAATCCCCGTCCATCGTACATCTGAATTTGATAACTCATTTATCGTTACATCTAGTAGATTATGGAACTCACTTCCTCATAACATAACAGTTAGCGCCACACTACAGTCCTTTAAGAGTAGACTCTATGAGTATCTATTGGAAGCTGATATGTCGGGCCGTAATGTGCTATTGGCGCACTAACTTGTGTTATTTAGACTAGTGTTAAGTTCTGTTATTATATTATATTTGCGTTATAATGTACTACTTAGTTGCGGTATATATTCTCGCCGTGTTAACATAAATTTATTATTATTATTATCCATCTAACCTTAAGTTAAGCTACACTCTATTTCTTTATATGTATTCATCATTTGCGTTTATACTACTTTTTTTCATTATTGTAAACACTATTATGTACGCTTTGTATGGTTGGCTAAAGGGACTTGAAATCCCGTGCCATTAATAAACGAAACTAACTAACTAACTAACTAAATATATAACCAGTTAATGAATTACTTTTTTAAATTCGCTTGAATCAATATATGTGAACTATATATGGGCATATCTCCAGAACTTTTAAACTTTAACATGACATCCATTATGATACCTTAAAAATCATAGAAATAAATATGTAACATCATATTTTGGCAGATTATAGTGCCTCTTATGTGTCCCTAGCGAGTGTTCGACATTAGATTCACGAACGAATTAAACCCCGAATTCGCAATTGTCGAATTTGACAGTTTCTTATGCGCGACAATTATGATTTTTTTCAATACTCACAATAATCCTTTTTTAATGAAGCTTTGTGTGCTTTCGTGCTCACAGTATAAGTAGTTCAGATTATATGGAAGTGAAAAATCATGACAAAAAGGATGTGCCTTTCGTAAAAATGAAAGGAGGAACACTCAAAGTTGGGAGATAACTTTTTTTAAAACTGAACTTTTTCGTAATTCGACTGCTGTAACTGTTGTAACGACACATTAAATGCGACTATATTAATATTTTGTTATTCCGTGAATAATAAGGAGTGGTTTAAGCACCGGTAGAAACGTGTGCTGCATGTACTTCATAAGTTTAGAGCCCTCAAATATGGAAAGTTGAAACGTGATTCGTCAGAAAAATGTACATAATTTATTGGCACATGCTGAATGTACCTTTTAAAGGCTTTGAACTCTTCTTTTATAATAGATGAGTATACGGGAAATTTGTTAACTGCATTCCTGCTCTAGAAGCCATAAAACACAACTGATAATATGATTTTACATATTTATTTCTATGATTTTTAAGGTATCATAATGGCAAACAATTTGTTTTTTAGTTTTTATTTTTTATCTTAGGAAGTACGTGTCGATAAAATTCGGAACTGTTTTCATATAACAACTGATTAATTTCTGTGTAGCTTTTTATTTGTTTGATAATTTAAGCGTTTTACGCGAACACTAAATACACCCAAAAAATTCAAGATTACGCAGAAATTAGACAGTTTTTATATGAATACCTGTGTTAAGTCGTTTTTGTATAAGGCATTAAAAATAAAAAATGAAAAATAATTTTTTGGCCATTTTAATCAAAGTAGCATATGACGAAGCTTAAAAATGAGTAACGCCGGGTGTTTTATGTTATTTGATAGATACTGAAAACAATACAATTAATTTAAAGCATGTACCTTTAAAAATAAAAATAAAAATTCATTTACCCCAAAGTTTAAAAGTTCTAGAGATATGTC
The DNA here is from genome assembly GCA_030407085.1 of Trichopria drosophilae. Classification (NCBI taxonomy): domain Eukaryota; kingdom Metazoa; phylum Arthropoda; class Insecta; order Hymenoptera; family Diapriidae; genus Trichopria; species Trichopria drosophilae. Next base: position 115,143,191 of record CM059585.1, on the reverse strand, counting down.
CATATTTATTTATTTATTTATTTTTACTTAAATTATTATTTACAAATAGAACGAAAGATACCAAGAGTTTCCATCATATAGTTTATTTATTCAAATTCATAGTTTGTGTATTTATCAATGATTAATTGAAAATGATAAATGATTTCATAATGGTTCTCGTGGCGTTCAGCATTTAACCGCATAAAGTTAATAACGTGGTTCAATTTTTCTTAAAGGTTTAAGAAGGCTTTAAGTTCATTATTTTTTTTTCAAAATTAAAACTAGTGTTGGCTTGGTGCCTCGCTCGCTGCGCTCTCTCAGAAACTTCGACCCAGTGGGGACTCGGCTATTCGACTAGTTTACTAACAGCTTTCAATTATATTATAAAATTATATCGATATTTGGGGGTCCAATCATATTTATGTCCAAGTGGCTTCGATAGATATGTTACAACAATATAGAGTTTCTTATATATATATATATATATGGAAATTGAAATTGATTAACAACTATGACCTATGGCCTGATTCGTCGCACTAAAATACAACTCAGTCAATAAAGTACATAGTTATGGTTTATAAACATTGTTGTATTTTACTTACAAAAATTCTTGGGTGTTTTTAAGCCAAAAAAGAAAGGGATTTCTAAAAAATATTTTGATTTTTATATACTCTGTAGAGTGATGTAACCCATAATGAAAAGCTGTTACAGAAATAGAAAAAATAGCATGAAAAGAAATAGAATGTTATGTTATTAATCAAAATAATAACACTTCTGTTAACGTCAGATTTGAAAAGTTTAAAATACCAGAAGATCAGTCCCCAACCGTGATGAGCGTGGTAGGTTACAGGTTAATAAGTAATGAAAGCACCCTTTAACTATAAGCATAAAACCGTGCATGTATTATTGTAATAGTATAAAAATTACATTTTCTGTTGAATAACATTTCCATTATTCATTTCGTACGTAAAGAACATACGTTTTTTTTCATTGTTCCAAAAGTTATCTAAAATTATAAATGATATTTTTTGTGTACATTATTTTAAGGTCTAGCACATGCTCATTAAATTTGACGTGTTTCCTTTTAACAGTGAATATGATCAATATAAGATGATTCAGGTTTAAGCACGTACAAACTCTTTATCAGTATACTGCAAGTAAGCAACGTAATGGTTTTGCCACATAAAAGAAACCAAATATACGCGTAGTTTCCTGAGCTCTGGCTATCGAATATGAAATGTTTTAAAAATTTTGCTATAGTTCTTCATCAATTTTTCTTTTTTTTCATGATGAGTTTCAATAAACCACAGTAAGTATAATGAGAATGTTGATAAAAATGGGCAATCATTTTATATTTTTTTTTTGTTTACAACTTTATTTATTTTGAATTATTCTTAATGAACATAATGAAATATCTCATGATTAAGAAAGTGAACGTAATGAAATTCTAATGACTATTATTATTTTTGTTATAATGTTATTCTATATAAATGAAAATTTGGTTCTACAAAATGGTGAAGCTGATTAACAATATCAATTATCTTTCATTGTCCGATTTCATTGATTGATCCACAAAACACGTCTGGAATGTATAAGCTACTTCACACCAATCGATCTTGTTGTTTGCTAAAAAGAAAGCACGGAAGTATATGAAAATTATTTGTATATTTTATTCATAGAATTATATATGTTACAGTAAAAAGAACGCGCATTTATTCACATTTTTAATAAAGATTACGGAATTCGATCTTTATAAAGGGAAATAAAATTTATAAAATCTGCGTACTACGCAGATAACTCTGCAGATAACTCTGCAGATTGAATATTCTCTTTTATAATGTAAAGTGATTTATGACAAAACTTTTATTAATAAAAATATATTTACCTAATCCGACACATAATTCCGTATCCCTTACTACTTTCGGAATATTCTCGGCGCTTCGTAACTCTAAATCGCGGAGAATACGATCAACAGTGAGTTTACCCCCACCATCTGTAATCACGTAAATAATTTTATTTAATTCTTAGATTATAGTAGATTTTGAAAAAAACACACGAAAATCTCAGATTTATTTTTTTTTTAATGTCATGTCACTATATGAGTTATGATGTAATAAATTACTACATTACTATAATAAATTGTTATTGCCTGTACAGATCTCGACTTTTAAAAATATTATTCAGTCATCTTTAATTTACGCTTGTAAGTGAAATTTTTTACCTTACCTTCGAATCACTTTTGAACCCCCTTAACCCTTTGCGGTATACATTTTTCTTTATTCGGAAAACAGTTGAAAATTGTTACTCGGAAGTTTGCTAATTACAAATCTGAAATCAGATTTTGAAAATCGTCTGCAAAGAAAATTCTGGATACGTCGGGTACCTTTGCACAGGCTCTACCAGTAAAATATTCGGCAATCATCCCACCTTACGAATGAGCTTTGTCGTTTTCAAAACCACATCAACTTATCTCCTGTAAATGAAGCCTTTGATCGTTCTTGGGAATTGTCCCGAGATAGAGAATTGGAACTTTTTTTTTATATTATTTTATGTCGACTTTTGTGAACCCGAATGGGAGTAAATCGCGACGGGACCTACCGTTTATAGACCAGGAGTTAGTGACCAAAAAGTGTGACTGATTTCTTCGCGTATGCAAATTAAATGGGGAAGTTGTATGGGTATTTCATGAACTTTAAGCGAATAATTAATCCACATTCGACTGCAGAGCGGTGTTGCAAACGTAATAACTGTTTGTAACAAAAACTTGTGTTTTTGAACGATGTGTTAGCGTATGCCAAATTTTATTCTTAAACTTTATTAGAAAGTACCCAGCAAGAACTAATTTGCATACGATTTTATTTCATCCTGCAAAAAAAATGTGCATTTCGAACAATGGCTTCGTGTATGCCATTTCACAATCTTCTGTCTGCTGCTATGAAAATCACGAAAAGTAACTTTGCATACGATTTCAGCGTACACATGTGCTTGTGGTGATTTTTGAAACTGAACGTTTTTTTGTAATAACATGGAACAATTAATTCGTACTCGGAAGAAAATGTATCATAAATTTTATAAGATTAATATAATGATCGGCATACGTTTTCAAATTGCAGAACTATCTAAAAAATAATTAAAACATTGTTAAAAAAAAACTACATTTTTGAATGATTAATTCACGTATGCCATTTCTACTGGTTATAGATTAAATGATAATCTAATAGTATATTTATTTGCATACATGTAACATATGTACTGCGTTCGGAATCAGTGACTAAAATCATCAATTAGATAGTAAAATACTCTTGTCGCGCAATAACATTAAAAAATTAATTTGCAAATGCGACCTAGCTCGATATTAGTACCAACATAGTATCGGCATGAAACTGCCACAATACTGACTGCCTGAGTTGCAGTATTGACCGTCAGTACTGGGGTGGCACTGGCCAACACCGGCATTTAAAGCTGTTTAGTACTAACTGACGGACGGAGTATAGCAATCGTGAACATGTACTGACCGTCAGTACTGATTGAGTACTGACACAGTACTGACTAGTGGTACCAAAAATAAAAATCATTGCTGGCTGCTATGGCTAGAGTAGCGAGGGGAGGGGGAGGGGCAGCAGAGGGTTCGGGGGCGCAGCCCCCCCTGGACAATTTGAAATGATGTGAAATGAAAATGAGCATCCGCTTTCAACCGTACGGGCGCATGCGAATCCCGAAAAGGGTCATGGGTTTTGTATCAATTTTTACAAATTGAATTTCAATGGAAAAATTCCAATTTAATCTGAGAATGCTTAAAAAATTCCCTGGTACTAGACTACATTAGAAATATACGTAATATAGACGCATGGTTAGCATACGTTTTTGGACGCTGTAGCTCGAATAGAGTACGTATACGGGCACTTTATTGTACTAGTACGTTTTAAGGCACTTTATTGTACTCTTTTCATCGTGTACCATAAAGTGGTACTTAGTGTACGCAAATCGTGCACGATAAAACGCGGAAATCGTGCATGATAAAACGAGGAAATCGTGCGGAGTTACATAAAATAATATAAGATTTTAAGGTAAGATTTTAGTCCTTGTATCGAAAAATGCTATTTTGATATTTCTTTTTTTTTGTATGAAAATCTATGATCCACCTATTTGTGATAATATATTCAGAACTTTGTAATTTTTTATTATATTTAATTATGTGTATTTTTAGTTTCTTTTTATATGTTTTTTTAATTATCATATGATTATTACATTGTACTTTCCGCACATGGAAAACATTTTTGTAAAATTGGTCATACAGATTACCTACGAGGGTGATGCATCTATATCACCCAGACGTATCATTAACTTTTAATTTTCAATATATACATATGACCGTAATAACAAAGAAATTGTCTTCCTTTATTTTAATTCATTTGAATAACGGCACTCGTGCGCCGCGGTCATCACACGTGCGTGACATCATATTTGACCCACAAAAACCGGCGCACAAATTTTACGCATAGTATATCGAAAAATATCGTTCGGCACGCGTGCGTAAGAATTCGATTTTACGCACTAGTATCTAAAAATACTATTAAATCGCGATTAAATTAAACTCTTCATTGTTAGAATTTGAAACATCATGGAAAGTAAAGGTCTTTTGTTTATGAGAAAAGGCATCAATTTTGTAATTGATTTGGATTAGGTAATGACCAGCTGCAAAAGGCGCGGAAGATTGAGAATAATTGAGGACTTTGTCTTTGGAATCAACTATAAACACGTCTATTAAACTATGTGAATTCGTATGCATTACGTGATGTGTGGCAGCGAAAGGGACTGAAGAAAGCGAATAATCCTGGACGAAATTGCTAAGATAATTAGATAGGAGGTTTGAAATCCCAAATCTGATATTAACTGAATTTTTCATGACTTTTTACAAATAAATTTTTTGATTCTAATCTTTTTTTATAGTTAATTTCTTTGGCTAAGGTAACTGTTTTTTCACAATCAAAGCATGAGCTATATCTATACGGTGTTTTGTTAAACCTGAGTGGTGTTCTTCTTTTCCTTGTACATTCTTTTTATGTTCATTTTTTCTAATAGTCTCCCTGCTTTACCAATGTAAACTTTGTTGAAATGTTTACAAGGAATTTTATAAACAATGCATGTTTGTTTCATTTCAGGTAATCATCTTTAAGAGGCTTACTGCTTCCTATATTATTATTTATAGGTATACTAACTGCAAAGATGTTATGATTTTTAAGAACTTTTTTAACTTTTAACCCTCAATGTACGGTAAACTGAAGGTTGTTATAATGTTATCAAAGTTAGATTTTTTATAAAATAGACTATTATAAATGTAATGTATGCTTTTTTTAATTAATTTATTAACTAATAATTTTGGATGACCATTTTTGGTTAGAATATTTGTGAGGATATTCAGATTTTTTCATAGGGTGATATGAACAATAGTGCAAATATCTTCTTCAACATGTTGGTATATGGAACCAGTTCGTAATCAAATTGCCACCAATATTCTTAATTATGGTAATGTCTAACAAATTGATAGAAGAATGGTTTTCTAGTTCTAATGTGAACAGTTGTAATCTAATGTCAAATTTATTAAAATGATTTAAAAATTTTTAAATTTCTTCTTTTTTATCTGCGGGAAGTTAAAATGTCAACAACAATTTAGGTAACATCAAATCCTGTAAAAATTCTAAGACTAAATTAGATGTAATTGGAGAGTGAGGCCAAAAGTTTGTAATTTTGATTATGAAACTGAAAAGGGGTAGAATTATAACATAATGTAAAAGCACCAATAAATTGCGATATTTTAATTTTTGTTAAAGCAGGAATTACCAGTTTCTGATAATAGATTGTAAAACTAATTTTAAAGAGATGAACCCAACATCAAAAGAAGATAACAGGGAATTATTAAGCATGACTTTTGATTTAATTTTATTTTTTTAATCCCAACTACATTTCAAGCAATATTTGGAATTATTACAGACCTTACTTAAAATGTTGGATAAAAATTTCGCCTATTTAATCGTTGATGAATGAATTGCAGAAATGATTCTCAATGGATTGTTTATTTTATCGATTTTTGGAAGTCTATAAGTACCTTAAACAACTGCTCTGTTGACATATAACCATTTTCTTTGTGCCTCTGTATTAAACTCTTTTGATTTACATAATTTAATCATTCATGTATACGTGTTTTTTTATCTTGTAATAATTCTCAACAGCAACATTGCCTTTATTTGCGTTAGTAAAAAATATATTAGATTGATTTTTCATGAAAGTGTGTAATTTTTTTGCAAAATTTTTATAATATATACAATTATTAGTATGATGGATATTTTCAAATTTATTATTAATATTTCGTTCAAAATTGTGAATTACATCGACACATGTATATTTTATAATTTCTGATTTTCAATAAACTCATATGACCATAATTAAATTTTTTAAATTATCCTAAAACAACCGAAAATGAATAATGAAAAAATGTCTGATTTTGCATATTGCAGCGGGGCAAATAATTTATCGGTTTATATAAATATAATTCTCACATATGGAGAATTAGAAAATAACATTTCTTTGCCGCATTATTAAATAATTTATTATTTTATTATTTCTCGATGTGACGGCGCGTTTATGAAATGTATAAACACAAGAACGTAAACATCAAAAAATGTAAACAATGCGTCGTTCTATTGTTCTAATGCGAACGAACGCGACGATCGTTTAAAATAATGAAATATATAAAAATTAATTTATGTAACATTTTTATTGAGTCATGTTGCTAATACAAGTTCAAAACGATACGGGAAAAATCGATTTTTCATTCGTTTCCTCAACCTTTATTGATAAATAAGTATCACCGTTCGATTGCTTACAATTTTAAACAAACAAAATTATTCTAAGAAAAATGCGCTCTATTAATGGTTAGTAAAGCGCACAAGAGCAAATGAATCGGGCATTATTTTTTCGAAGAAAAAACTTTAAGATATTTAAAATATCGGTAAGAATGAGAAATTCACATGTAAAAAATCATTATTTTACACTGAAAAACGTGTAATCTTTACAAATAAAGGATCTAGAAATAAATGTAATTAGAAGATACTTAAATATATAATCAGTGAATGAATTACTTCTTTAAATTCGCTTGAATCAATATATGTGATCTTATATTTATTTATTTATTTTTACTTAAATTATTAGTTACAAATAGACCTTAAGATACCAAGAATTTCCATCATATAGTTTATTTATTCAAATCCATAGTTTGTGTATTTATCAAAACGGTCGAGAAATAAACAATGATTAATTATTTCGTAATGGTTCTCATAGCTTTCAGCATTTAACCGCATAAAGTTAATTAAGTGGTTCAGTTTTTCTTAAAGGTTTATCCCAGCATTTAAGTTCATTATTTTTTTTCAAAATTAAAATTAACTATCGCGTGTAGGGCAAGGATATCAGGAGCCCTGCTGAAGAGCACAAAGGTGACAATGATGCGAAACGCATGTTTCAGAGTAGTTCAAGCTTTAGCGCTAGAGGGATATTTTCTACTTTTCAGTTTTTCCTTTCAATATTAAAACCCAATAGTTATCGTGTTCATAATTTTTCATATAAGAAGATAATTAAGTAACCCGTTCGATGTGACCAACATCCCAGTGACGTCTATATATTTATTTACTTATTTTGCCTCAAATTAATATTTACAAATAGACTTCAAAGAATAAAAGAAATTTATTAATTAACACAATTACTCTCCTTAAAATATTATAATGATAACTATATCAGAGACGTTTCAAACCATTTTGTGTAACTTTAATATTTTCGTAATACCTTTGGCATTCAAAAGTATCCATCAGAACATTCCATCATTTTACCCCAAAAACCGTAGTAACGTTGCTGCTGAGAGAGAAATTTCTTTTAACTTTCTTTCTTTTAACCGTACATCAGAAAGATTATTAAAAAATTTACAAAAAAAATGAACAGTAAAATTTTGTTATGTGCAAGACATAAAAAGTGTATTACTTTCTAGAAGTTTGCACCGAAGGCCTAAAGCTTCACCATCCTCTATGATGGTTATCGAAATGAAATGAAAATTATGCTGTTTATTAAATTTAAATGATAGGATCATAAATTAATCAAAAATCAAGGTGTCGCTTTTAGTTGTTTTACTTCATTACGACACAGATCTTCAAAGGTGGAAACACTAACTGCTGAAGCAGTCTCCTGTTGGTTAAAATCCGGGACACCATGATACTAATTACAGAAAATTGGTCCATCTCCTCAATTTAATGAAATTTTATGAGATATGCAGTGGAGTACCTACATCCGATATGCTGTTGATGTCAATGGCAGTTATAAGTTCTTCGGCGGCTTCAAAATTTCTATATTCTCTTGTGGAGTGCAGAATTGTTCTACGTCTCAAACTATCCGCAAATTCAAAATGGTAGTTCCACCTTGCGATTAATTTGATCAAATTCTTGCTCGCCACGATAAACTAATAAAAAATCAAGATGTCGCTTTTAGTTTTTTTTACTTCATTACGACTCAGACCTTCCAAGGTGGAAACACTAACTGCTGAAGCAGTCTCCTGTTGGTTAAAATCCGGGACACCATGAAACTAATTACAGAAAATTGGTCCATCTCCTCAATTTAATGAGATTTTATGAGATATGCAGTGGAGTACCTACATCCGATATGCTGTTGATGTCAATGGCAGTTATAAGTTCCTCGGCGGCTTCAAAATTTCTATATTCTCTTGTGGAGTGCAGAATTGTTCTACGTCTCAAACTATCCGCAAATTCAAAATGGTAGTTCGATCTTGCGATAAATTTGTTCAAATTCTTGCTCGATACGATAAACTAATAAAAAATCAAGATGTCGCTTTTAGTTTTTTTAATTCACTACAACACACAGATCTTCGAAGGTGGTGACATGTAATTTCCGAAGCAGTCTCCAGTGTGTTAAAATCCGGGACACTATGGAACTTATTCCAGAAAATTCGGCCATCGTCAATTTAATGAGATGGCAAAAAAGGCACAGCAGTTTTGGCGAGTGCAGCACTTTGACAAAATGTTCTTCGCGATATGCACTTCAAAAGTGCTTTGTTGTTGTTGTTGAAACTATCCGAAAATTCAAAATGGTAGTTCCACCTTGCGATTCATTTTTTATTTTATTTTATTATTTAACGGGCGTAATGGCCCTTTTATTAAATGGTTGCCATAAAATTATTCGTAATTTGAATAAATTCTTGCTCGCGTGGACTAAAATAAAATTTGCAGCCGATGATCAAACAGTTCCGATCGTTGTAGTACATTTTATTGCAAATCTTTTTTTCTGCAACATCTTCCACTGCTATTTGACCTTCATAGGTGCGTCCAAAAGATTGACATAAAAAATGGTAGGCAAACCCTCCATTGCCTATGTGCGTTGTTGACAACATACGGATTGGCTCCGTACTCCAGCAGCAAGATAAATAATATCAGCAATGTTCCATGTCGTCAACGTTTCATACGAATTATTGACAAAGATTTTGTAAACAAAATTTTTAACCAATAACAAATTAATTAATATAAAGAAGCCACTATTGTATTAATTTTCTAAAATAAAAGGTACTAAAAAACAAAAATAAACAAAAAATTGTATTTTTTACTCACTTCCAGTCACTTTCTTTTAATCCTTGGGCGGGCATGCTCAATCAGTTTGGCAAGGCGGGCAAGTCAGGTCCTTTAGGCCCGGTAGAATTTAGATTCTTTTGCAAATTCAAAAGGACGAGGTATTTGTATACTTGGTTTTCTCTGTATTATTTAATGAATGTTAGAATATGAGATCTTAGTGCAATATAATACAAAAGTGATTAATAAAGTTAAATTGTTAAATTGTCAGTTTAATAAATTTTAGATAAATTCTAAATAATCGAAAATATACAAGTTACTCCTTGTCGGATTCATTCGTCGTCGTTGATCTGGCACACTTATGCAAACATTTTTTTAAGAGGTTCAGTAAACGTACGTAAACAAAATGTGCACATTTAAGAAAAATATGTAACGGCAATGGATAAAAGCATTCAATTTGCATTAAACTCTTGGGACAAATAATTTCGTAATCGGATGGTTGCACGCTTTTTGTACATTTAAGCATTTATTTAATGGCAACTATTGGCCCGGCTTGCCCGTTCACGGCGGTACAAAGTTCAGTCACCCACGTGACATCATTCGCAATTGGAATATGCAAACTTTAGGATGTATTTTTGGACCATTTAAAAGAATTTACAGGCTTGATCCATTCTTACGTAAGGATTCGAACGATTTAAAAAATATAGGTGATCGCCGGTCGGCCCAAATATAGTCTAGGAGCTACCGGAGCTACCTACATATGTTCCCGTAGCCTTTTATATGTCCCCACTTGAAATAATGTTTTTTTGATATGTATTTTTGGCCGCTGAACACGAATTTTTTGGGTGGAATGCTAAAAATTGGTCGGTTAATTATTTATAACAATTTTTTAACCATTTAAAAAATTTGTTCTTTTTGCTCCATAAAAAATGCTTTCATATTTTTTGGGTAATTTTGAAAAAAAGGTGCTTAGTCACTTTCACGTAGGAGGAAAACTCTTCGAGATCAAAATCCCAAACTTCAAAATAAGTCAATTTTTGCCATTTTTTACACACTACAGCGCTAATACCAATGTTTTTATAATCCACCTACGCTTTAACTTTTCTTCTATTACTGTACTTTAAGTAATAGATGCGATTTTGACATGTTTTAAACGATTTCATAGATGTTGAGGCGATAACTTCAGGCGGCAGTGTAATTATGCACTAATTTTGTTAATACGTAATAACTTACGACGTACTTGAAGATTACACATCTATCTTCGTATTTTTAGTCCGAATCTAACATTGTAGAATAGAATATTATAAAGTGGTCGATTGCTTATAACAATTTGTTTATAACAATTAGTTGTTAAATAACGTAGTTATCTTTTTTTTCTGAAAAATTGTCATGTTTTTCTATGATTTGAAACAAAAATTGAATTGATTTTATCGTAAACTTGTTTTTTAACTTTTATGTTTTAAATTTGTATTTTACATTCGTTATTTCTTAGCAATTTTCGAAATTTCGCGAAAAATGCATTTTTAAAGTTTGGGAATTTCTATCTCGAAAAGTTTTCGTTCTATGTGAAAGCAACTAAGTAACTTTTTTATTCAAAACTATCCACAAAACATGAAAAAAATTTTTCTGGAGCAAAAAGAACAAAATTTTCAAATTGTTTTAAAAAATTGTTATAAACAATTATGATTTTTTATTTAAATCTTACATACATTTAACGTTCTGTACATTTTAGTAAGATTTATTGTAAACATTGTTATTATATGGTCAATAGTTTAATGAATGTCGAATTTATTCTTTTTTGATGTCTTTTACGCTTAAAGTTCGCACCAAATGGTGCGTTTTACTTTTCATTTCGCAAGTATAACTTTATTATAGTATAACTTCAGGCCAACAGAAACATAAAATAAAAAGTCGAAAGTCAGATTTGTCTGTAGCGACACCTACAACTTTTAAGTGCACTGATTGGAATGACATCTGCTGACGATATTGCGAATTTCGTCTTTCGTCCTCTCGTCAGTATCGTATCAAAATTTTATTTGCATGTGTATGTACAGTGCTCCCGTCCTAACTCATAATTTTCGTTTCGAGCAAAATGACAGACCCTGTCCTAACGCATATCCCCCAGTCACTTACAGGTAAGTTCGTTTAATCATTTAATTGTATTTCGCGCCTCTTCCTCAAGTATCAGAATGTAGATATTTATAGTTAGTTACGGCATTATATTTTTGTGAAACCATTTTCATGTAATTGATTGAATATATCATTAAACTATTGATAAGGCAAACTCGTTATTATCACTAATTATTTTTCGATTATAAAACTTAGCAAACGTTTGAGAATTAGATGACCAACCAGCAGTTTTACGAATGAGGTTATTGTTTGCCGAGGAGGTCGAAGCATGGCATGTACTATAAGCGGTAAAATAATCAGTATTTATTCCGCTTAGTTCCAAAACTTTTTTCCAAGTTCAGGACTGTAGATTATTGCCAGGGCTGCTCGAAAAGAATTCAATGAACCATATGAAGCATTATTTTTAAATTCTGCATTTAAAAAATTTAAAACATCGTTCGTAGAAAAATTAATTGGATGAATATTTTAATTTTTTCTAAGAACCCACCATTTCTTTACCCCATTATTATACTGCTTAATTGATGAATCAGTTAATGAAGATAGCATAATTTCTATAGTGTCTTCTGAAATGGATTTCTGTCTGAATGCTATCCGGAAACAATTCCTGCAACCAAGGTAATCTTCTCCCATAACGGATGTGGTTGCTTATTTAATGTTATCAATACATTAATAGATGGATTAAAATAATTGGGCTTAGCTATAATAGTACCAATATATATATATATTACAATATCTCTTGCTTTTCAATTTTAATTTTTCGTAGAGTACGAAATATAATGGAAGATGGCGGAAAAGCATAGAAAAAGAAAGAGTTCCATCTTATAGTGAATACGTCTACTACTATCGCTTCTGGGTCCTTTTTCCAGGAGATGTATTGTTTACATTTTGCATTAGTTCTGGTTGCGAACATATCAATTTCTGCTTTTCCAAAGGAATAAACAATTAGTTTAAAAGCATTGTTTGATAAACTGTATTCAGTTTCTGGTTCTAATCTCCATGATTCGAAATCTACAATTTTGTTATCACTTGATGAAATATAAGAGGCAAATAACCATATATATTTCTTTTCGCATCATTTCCAAATTTCCTTTGCCAAAGTGTTTAATTTAGGAAATCTAATTGCACCTTTTTTATTTATATATGCTAATGTCGTTGTGTTGTCTACTCTCAATAAAACATCGCAATTTCCTACATGTTTTGCAAAACATTTAAGACCGAAAAATATTGCCTTTAACTCTAATAGTTTAATGTGTTCGAGTTTTTCTACATTGTTCCAATGACCGTGAGTTCTTTTTTTAGAATGAGAATTTGTCAGTAAATTCTCTGCTAATTTTATATTTACTTTCCATTCTAATTCATCGATTATGGTTTTTGGAATTAACATATAGCATTCATAATCATTCTTATTGCGTTCTAAAGCTGAAACTTTTTATTTTTCCAATGATTTCATATAAACACGAATATACTTCAGAGTAGAACAACAAGATTCTAAAATTCCAATGAATCCAGCAAAATCTCTAATTTTTATTTGCTTAGCCTTTTGAATTTTAATAATTTCTTCCTCCACTTTTATTTTATTTTCAACTGGAAGTTTAACTGTCATTTTAATAGAATCATAATTGAATCCAAGGTATTTGATTCTGGTCGTAGGAATGAGATTGCTTTTTTGTAATTTATAATGAAACCTGATCTTTCTAGAATTTCAACGGTTTTACGTGCATTGTCTTGACAAGAATCAATTGAGTCTCCAATTAGACAATTGGCATCTAAATAAATATTAAAAATGTATCTTAATTAGGAAATAATAGGTTTCATTATCTTTGTAAAAGCATACGGAGCAGTGTTCAAACCAAAAGGTAAACAAACGTACTCGTATAATTGTCCTGCAAATTTAAATCACAAATATTTCCTGTCATTTTGTACTATAGGAACCAGATGAAAAGCATCTTTTAAATCAATAGAAGCAAAGTAACAATTTTTCATTATTAATTTGTGAAGTTTTAGTATCTTCTAATTTGAAATGTTCTGTATGTATTTATAAATTTATTAAATTGTTTTAAATCTAAAATCGTTCTATGTGATCCATCTGTTTTCGGAATCAGGAAAATTTTTTTGATGAATTGATCTGAAACTATTTTAGCTTTTTCTATTACTTTTTTATCGAGAAGTTCTTTGATGTAAGTTTTTAACCAATTAAGTTCGTGTAAAGACCAAGAGGTTTCTAGAGGCGGGTTAATTTGCTTTACTTTAGAATTAAAAGGAATTTTATAACCTTTAATCCAGCTTAGGATAGTTTTATCTGTACTGATTTCTGGCCAGAATTTATGAAAATATTTAAGGCGACCTCCTGAAATACTAACTGTGGGAATCAGTAGCGTTTATTCGGGTTGCGAGAAGAGAAACTTCGATTTGGATGGGCTGGATTTGTTTTGCGATTCCTTTGAGATTTCTGAACCTGAGTGTGGAATGATTTCCGCCCGCTCTGCGTCGAATTGTAATTGTCCTGGTATCTGAGAGTTGAACGACGTGGCGGGCCCTTCCAGTTTTTTTAATTATTCCCTTCTGTTGGAAAAACTTTGGGTTTAAAACTTTTACTCGCTGTTTCTAATATTTTTGCCGCTTTAACCTTTTCATCTAAATTTTTTCCGAAGAGCCATTCATCTGCAGATGTTGAATGAAGAATTTCCCTCATAGAAGGGTCTATGTTTTTAAAATTAGACTTCGTCGAATTGTAGTTCCTTCGTGTTGTAAATCGCACAATAATCTTGCAGTTCCAGTAAGTTCTTCTAACTTTTTAATTTTTGTCTTGTTTTTAGATTTATTAATCGAAGAAAAAAGATTTGTTATTGATGCCAGCCAGACTGGCAGAAATACATTCTTGTTTTTCTGGGATTCTGCTGTCTCTTTTAATTATTGTATCTTTTTGTTTAAGAGCAGCTTGAATTTCAAAATTTAATTTTGGTGGTTTGGAAAATAATGCATTTTTTGGAATCGAAAATTTTTTCATCAGTAATTGTTTTTCTTCTGTTGGCAGACCTTTACTAATAACCTCTTCTAGCCTAATTGCTAAATCAGAATGTATAGGTGGTGCCAAGGTTGTATCGTCAGTAAGCCTGTCTCCAATAATTTGAAGCACAGCTTCTTCTAAGGCTTCTTCTTTTTCGAAATCCTATGCCATACCAGTAGTCACAACAATAGAAGAGCTCCCATTATCATCTAGTACGCCATCTGATAATTTATTTTGAAGTGAAGAATTGTCATTAGGAGAAACATCATGTAATACAGGGTTATATAATATTGCGTTGTCATCAGGAGTTTTTGTTTTCTCAATGTTGGCATTATGTGTATTATATGTAAAATAACTTTCTCCAGAAGAACGACTGGACTGCGATTTCGTCTTTTTTGCTCGGAGGAACTTCGACTACGGCTACTTCTTCGACGACAACTACTTCGTCGACTATGACTAGGTCTTCGACTGTCATGACGTCTTCGACTATAACTGCGACTTCGACTGTGGCTACCACTGTAACCTCGAACATTTGGGCTTCGATTTTGACTTGAACTTTTATTTGAACGAACGTCCCTTCTACAAGGCATACGAACAGAGTTGTTTCCGAAACGAAAAATTATTTCGAAAATTTACGATAATTTCGTAGTATATTTCAATTTATTATTCTAGGATGTTCCTTTTTTAGGAAAGTACAATTCGAAAGAACACATACCTAGCAGAGGTGCAATATGTTTCTTATTATTGTCATTCTTTTAGAATAACTTGGGATTATTACAAAAATAAATTATGAAAAATCGAACACCTAGCAGAGGTATTGATTTTCTTTTTTATTCCTTTATTAATTTTCCACAATAACACAAGGTTAATAATTTAATAAACTTTTAGTTTTGGTATTTTTCGGTCTAATAATAAATTAACAATAAATTTTTAACTATAATCAGAATTAAATTTTAAGGAGGGAATAAAGCATTTAATTTAGGGAAAAAATTTTGTTGACAAAGTGTTTTAAAAGTAAATATAAATAATTTTTGAATAAATTATGAAAAATCGGACACCTAGCAGAGGTATTGATTTTCTTTTTTATTCCTTTATTAATTTTCCACAATAACATAAGGTTGCATACCGTCTTTCATACGTCATTTTTATATTATTAACCTTACATTTCAAAATTAATCTTACCGTACCTTCCTTGGTAATACAATTTTTCCTCTAAGTATTTTAAGCGTTTCTTTATTTTCTTGTAATCAGACGAATCTTCTGTTCATTTACGCTTTCCCATTTTTCAATTAAAGAAAAGATATAAAATTTACGTGTGTTTTGATCGGCACGAAATAGAAGAATGACGAATTGACGTCATCTTTCTCTACAGGAGCACTGTTTTGGGCCTGCGAGCACTTAGAACAAGTGGTGTTTTTCCCCATAACTTCCTTAATTTTGAAGTTCAAAATTAACAAAAAATGGCATTTAGTAGTGAATTGCAAGCACTGCGAATTTCATTTGAATCCAGTTCTTCGTTATTTACATTAAAGGGGTACTCTCCGTACTTTGTTCTGACCTTCATAACTCAGTCAATTTTTGTCGTACGAAAATTAGTAAAAAAGCTGCTTGTTCAGCATGAAAAAACCTACATTTTTTTATTGTTTCGTATTTTTCGTAATTTTATTGGTTTTTTCGGAAAAGAGGCTTCCAAAACCCGTAAAATGTCTACAATCTATTATTGGTACCTAAATAAAGTAAAATTCAAAAGGATTACGTTTAATTTCAATGTTAACTTGCAAGGCATTGGTTTTATTACTAATTTTTTCTCAAAAAATCAAGACCGCAATTTTGTATAGATCATAATTCCGTCAGTTTTTAAGTTAACGACTTCAACCGACGTTTTAATTAAAGGCGTTTTTTAGAAGTTAAAAAAACGTTTAATAGCTTTTATTTAAAAAACCTTTCGTTCTTCCGCTATTTCAAACTGAAAAGTTCGATTTCAGATACCACCCAACTCGACTTTAACTTCAAGGAGCCATAACTCAGGTCCTACAGCACCTTGAACAATGAATGAAAAAGCAATCACTTCGTTGTGATTTGGCCAGCATTAGCGAGTTATCAGTAATATCTGTCTCCGGAATGAACCACGTGGAGACTGCTTGGCTGTCCACTCCTTACTTTTTTTTGTGTTTTATTTTGTTGTTTTCTGCTTTTATTATTATTTTATGGGACACCTCGAAAATCCGAAACATTGAAAAATCAACATTTAAAAAGCTGACATATTAAATTTCATGATATTTTTAACGGTGTATAAGTACAAAAGAAAAGACAAGAAGTACGTTTCTTTTGAACTCGTTTTTCTTAAAATTGCGATCTTAAAAGGGAAATTTTTTAGAATTAGTATTTTCAATGTCAAAACTACATACCGGAGATTGTATATAACTTACCAAAAATAATAGAACAAAAAATTGTAATAAGTTACAAGTTTCAAAAATGTCAACAGACCGAGATTTTTGTGTTTCTATCTGAATAAAAAGTCTTTACGCCCTTATTACCCTTGCGGAACAAATTATTAAGGTGTTATACCAATATCAAATTGTTGAAGAGCCGTTTGTCTTATTGTCTCAGAAAATACTTCCAACCCTGCAGAAGATATCAACAGTGTAAATATTTCCCATTCGCATTCTGAACAATTTTCCTTTGTTTGAGCTTTGGATTTTAATTAGCAGTTTTATATATTTCGCTGTATTTTCCCTTATATTTTTTCATTATTTCATTACAAAAACTTCTGTCCTATTTTACATTTCTTCATACAACTTATACCATTTTATATTTATTATTTATTATTATATATAATTTCTAGACTAAAATATATTCTGAAGAGGACCAAATTATAAGTCGAAACGTAAATAATAATATTTTGGGTTTTTATTTGATTACCCTGTAAATCAATACTTATTAAACCCGTATTAAAAAGAAAAAGAAATATACCAAAGAAAAACCTTTCACTTAAGAAACTGCCTAACACGGAAAAGAAGAGTTAATACAATGTGCTGTTTTACATATATTTGGACATCCCTCTCCTTAAGAAGGTCATACAAAAATGCATAAGTGGTGAAACGTTGATAGTTATATGATCAAGTTGTT
This sequence comes from Trichopria drosophilae, assembly GCA_030407085.1. Classification (NCBI taxonomy): domain Eukaryota; kingdom Metazoa; phylum Arthropoda; class Insecta; order Hymenoptera; family Diapriidae; genus Trichopria; species Trichopria drosophilae. The sequence goes on along the minus strand of CM059585.1, from coordinate 115,125,329 downwards.
ATGATTACTCAATTTTTAAACATTTGGCATTTAAAAATCACCAGTGCTTTAGTAAAATTATACTACCTTTCTTAGTATGAATTTAATTTTTAAAGGCATATTGAAAGACTTTACAAACATTGTAAAAATTGTAAAGTTGTAAGGTTGTCTTAGACTAAAAAAAATTGTAAAGTTGTTTCAAATTTAAACAGTATTCTAAATGATAATTAGCCTTGGAATTCTTTAATAGAAACAAAAGTTTCGTATATTTAAAAAGTACTAAATATAAATAAATTAGATAAATGTACCAGGTTGTAACTACCAACATTTTTTACTCTTCTAGCACTCTACAGAATATTACAAAGTTTTCTACTTATTGTAATTTCACTTTTAAAGTAATGATGATTACTTCATTTTATAAATTTTATTTAAAAAATAATGATTCAACTCCAATTTATTACAAACTGACTGCTTTTTTACTTCTTTTTCACGAATCAGTAGCGTGTCTATTTTTTTATGAAATATGAAGAAAATAAATTGCCTTACGTGGATGTAAAGTGTTCAGAAAATTGAGGTCATTTGTTTAATTTAGGAATTACGTGAGACGTTACAAACCGAACACGATTTACAAAGTATTTACAAAGTTTGTCGACAAAGTGGGACATTTACCTTGCGCTATTTTTGTTTACGATATTTCTATTAGATGTATTGATATTACTATTATCATATAATATGGTTGTAAAATGATTAAGGTATTTTTCAATTTATATCATATTTGCACATGTGTACAAACGTGGAACTAGTCTATTGTTAAGGTTAAGTTAACGATTTTTTAGCATCCGAGGCAGTATATACTTTGATAATTGATTGCACTACCCTACATGATTCTTTTATGTGTTATAATTATTACAGTAACTTTGATAGTTAATGTAATAGTAAGTAATAAATAATTATTAATAAGTATCTACCCTGTTTAGGGCTCAAAAAGCTAAAATGGTATTAAGGTATAGTATAGTCCCCATATAATTGCGTTTAAACGCGTCACATTTCCAAGAAAAATTAGGTTAAATCTATAAAACTGTCCTTTGTTCGCACTACTACCGTTATTATTCACATTTCGATCAGTTACAGTTTCTTTCCATTTAAGTTCAAGTCAATAACACTATGTAAGCTTTCTGCAATTGGGCAGGCAAAAAATGAAAAATTCTACGACCATTTATGAGTTATAGTTTAAAAGAAGAAAAAAAATTAACAAGGACCCAGAAAACGAGGAATGGAATTTTATAAAATTTGTTAATTCGGGTTTTCAGGGTCGCTGATTACGAATCCGACGCCAGCTTCTTGAAATTAACAATGGCGGATCCAATATGGTGGACGAATGGTTGTAAATTGCTTCAGAAATGCACTTACTTTGAGATTTTTAGGGTTGCATACTATAAACATTATGTCACACAAAAATGAGATGAAAACAAAATGGAGGGACCAATGTGACCGAAAAAATGTCAAACAATTGCCCATCCCAAGGTTAAATGTGTCAATTCTTTCTTGCCACAACAAACTCGAAATAGGCTGGGGAACAAAGTTCCGAAAATCAACAAACCGAAAGGCCAAAATGTTGATATAGCATGGCTCGAGCATGATTTTCTTCAATTTGTCTTTCAAAATTTGGCTAAAAGAAAGCAAATTAAAATACGTAGGACTCACGCAATATCTAAATTTTAGCCTTTCGGAGTTTCCATTTTCGAAACTTTGTCCAGCGTTTTTTTTTATTGTCAAAAATCAATTCTCTTATACTACACCCGCACGGAAAATGAATTCAATGAAAATATATGCGAGAATGTATGTAGCATCCCGCATAACACAATAAGCTCCTATGGAGCTCCTCAGAAGGTTCTTAATCATCTTGAGAGCTTCGTATGGAGTTCTCTGGGAGCTTCTATGTCCGCTTTTGCAGCTCCGTTCTAACTCCTAAGGAACTCGCACGTAAGTTCGCTGGAAGCTCTTTAGAAGCTCTCTGGAAGCTCTGTAGAAGTATGATTTTACGGACTGATCTCTGCACTTTACGGACTAAAAACAGTCGGTAAAGTGCCTACATTTGCGAACAGTGTATAAAAAAATAGTATTCGCTCCTCGGCCGTTAAATTTTACGATCCCGGTTTGGAGATTGTGCTATCCTCGGACCGGCTTCGACAATCCTCGGACGCACAATCCACTCGGTCCGTAAAATTGAACTTTACGGCCTAGGACCGAAAAGTATTATTTTCGCCCAAAATATATGTGCATTTATTTAGCATATATGTCGCATATATTTATTTTCCGTGTGGGCAAAGTGAATGGAAATAGTGCCAAAAATTATAATTATTAATACCTTTTCATTTCTTCGAAAATAGTTCATTCATATTACTCAATAAACGTAAATAAAGTGTTGTAATTTCAAGTATTTGCTATTTACTACTTTCACTTATTGAAGTCGATGAATTTTAATTATATTTTTTCATACATAATAAACTAAAATTTGAGTGGACATTCTGTAAATTTTTGTTAAAAATGCATTCTCCATGCGAATGAAATTATATTTATAATAATATAATATTTTTGTCTTTTTCATAACGCAATTCCATTAAATTCCTTACTCTCGAAAATGTTCTTTTTTCTTATGAATTTCAAAAACATATTGAAACAAAATGTATAAAAAAAAAGGTGAAAATAACCTCGTAATTTGTTATTTTATGTGCTCTGTACTTTGAATTTTATTAATTTGTGTATATTTTGCATTCCATTCTTTTTTTCCCAATTTTTTGAACTTTTTTTCACACAAGTAACAATCTTCATGCATTGTGGTTTTAATATGTTGCGTTCCTACATGTTTTATACATAAAATCGTTAAATTTAAAGTAAATAATTAGCAATTAATAATTGAATTTTTGAAAAGAATTTTATTTTTACTCCGGTAGAGTCCCGGAATATTTGCCCACTCAGTTCCCGGCCTTCCTCTCCCATCTCGTTATATTTACAAAAAGATGGGTGGGCCGCTTCCCCCACTCCCCTCAGTTGCATATTGTTCCTGACGTGACAGCAGGCTTTTTTTGAGGCCGCATCCCGCAAGGTTGAGGGAAAAGAGAGCGGCAGCTCGTAAATATAACGAGATGGAACCGGGCAGCTATACCGGGACTCTACTGTACTTTGTTCATTTTAGATTCTTGAGTCCTAAAAAGGGGAGATACTTATTAATAATTAGTCATTACTTACTATTGTATCATTAATGTTATCAATAATAAAAAAAATAAAAACAGAGAGGATTTGAAAATTATACAAAATTAACACGACGCATAACACTTAAAAGGCATAAAATATTGTTTTAACCTTCGATGAAAGACGTGACCGATGCAAAAAGTAATTATAAATTGTTAATCATTTTCTTGCAAATTTTCCCATTTCATTAAACATTAATAGTAATTTAAGATAGACTTGTAGAATGGAAAATCGATTTAAAAAGGTAATTTGACGTAAAAGTATTTATTGCAAAAATGTTCGTTTGGATATTAAAAATTATATTCTCATTCTTGTAATTTCTGAAATTTTATTTACAACTCTAATAGTATTTTTCGATACTAGTACGTAAAATACGATTTTACGCACCGTTTTTAACATGCGATTAGATAGGGAGGTGCGTAAAATCGAATTCTTACGCACGCGTGCCGAACGAAATTTTTGATATATATACTATGCGTAAAATTTGTGCGCCGTTTTTTGTGGGGCGAATATGATGTTACGCACGTGTGCCTGGCGCAGCCGGGAAGCACGAGAGAGCCCCGGTCAGCAGTAGTGCGTAAAATCGAAAAAACAGTTAAATTCATGATCATATATGTACATTATAAAACGTAGTAATAAAACTTTCATGCCCGTAATATTTTTGACAGAAGCGTACTTCAAAATAATAAATAAAATCCTACAATATAACCCGATAACAACATTGGTGAAATGTCTAGAGCTTGCGCGAAACTGCTCAGCAAAATCCTAAAATCCTCAAAAAATATAATAAAATAAAATAAATAAGAGTTTACTTATAATAAGTTATATGTCATAAATGAATATTACTAAGTGAACTTTTATTATTTAACTTGACCAGTAATTATACACATTTATTTCGTGCATAACTTCGAAAAATGCTGCCTATGTTCGAATTTCCCAAAATAATAAATAATTAGACGTAAACTAACAGTTCCTAATTTTCGCCCGGTCCAACCGAGGCTGAGGTCAACGTGACGGAAAGTTCCATTGCTTTCTATTTTCGATTTCTGTCATAAAATACGCGTTTCGAGAAGGATTAAATCACTTCCAACTAACTTTCTTAAGGTAAACAAACTCTGTCAAATCCCCAAATGCTTATAAGTTCATCTCCGAATGCAAAGTTTGGAAATCGGCTATTGCACGCAACAAACACTTCTTCAGCATTCAACCACCTGATGAGTTCACCGGTTTCGCAATTGTAAATATTGATTCGATTAAAGTGATCCCTATCAACTGAGGTACTGCCAAAAATGAGAAATTCGCTATTCGGCCCGTAGAAATGAGGACTCATTATTATAATAGGAACATCCGCTTCTGGTTGAATATACTTGTGATTTTTTGGATTTTCCTTTTGTATTAAGCAGATTTTATCGGTATTTGTAGGCGTATTACACACGAGAATAAGTTCTTTGCCATCGCTACTAGATTCGAGGATCGTTATAGCTTTTTCGTGATATTCGAGTCCACTGTATTTTATGACTTGTGTGGGAAGTGACAATTTTCTCAAATCAAAAATCATTACTGTTGACAATTTTCCAATTGTGCTGAATTCAAACGGATTGCGCGGATTTAAGGCTAAAGCACTGTATTTGAGAACCGGAAAATTGGACAACATCGGCATTGGTCGCCCAACCCGAATATCGACGTTAAACATTGACTGGGCGTATGGATCAGCCACCAGCACATTGTTGGGAAAGTCAGGATGCACTCGAAAAGGAAACATTTCCGATAGATGGCGATGTTCCTCGCAAGTGAGAGCGTTGGTCCAGTCCTGATATTGCAGTAGGTTCATAACCATCGTTCTATTGAGGTCAAAAAGTTGAAGTATACCGTCGGAAACGTTGACAATCAACATTGAGTGTTCGTCGTGTGGCATCCATTCGAATTTTGGAATGATACCACGAAAGTGCCCCGTATTCGGTGTTATTGGTTCTTCATCGGTCATCCATTTCAAAAATATGATGGTTTGTTCTGCTATGGGACACACGGCCAGCATGTCGCCGCGAGGATTAAAACCCATGAAAATGAGTTCGTGGAAAGTATACTGTTTTAGCTCTTGCAAATGGGCTATTGAAGCTTCCGATGCCAAAAATTTTGCCGGTATTATTCCATTTGACCCAAGCTCTCGAGATAACAAGTCTTTCGGCACGGACCGTTTTCGACTGACATTTTTCGCGTTCGCTGCAAATTGAACTGCACTTTAAAAAGAACTACACAAAAATCACTGAAGAATCTAACGAAAAAATAGTTACCCATTTCTGTAGCACTTGAATAATGAAGTTACTTTCGTGGAACTAATACTAGACAACAATGTGGATCGCCCTTTCCTACGGTTATGTTCTTTGCTTGAAATGACTTCAAGTTTCAATTAGTGACTCGTGTAAACAATACTTAATTGCAATACCTGGATTCGTTCATTCTCTGCACAGGATTTCATAATTAAAGCACTTTCGCACATTATTTGACAATTACCATTGTACAATGTTCTGTGCACGGTATTAAAATGTGTGTTTAGTTCTTGTATTGAATTTTTTCTTGATTTTATTAAGATTATTAAAAGCTTTTTATTTATTTTTAAAAATTCGAAAAATAAGATCTTTTTCCTGATTTATTTTTCTTGGGTTTCCTAATTTGTTTACAATTTTTATTATACACTTTTTCTAATTTTCTTGTCTTTTTCTCTACTGTTTTTCTTATATTTTTTTTAAATTTCCTCTGAAATATCTTGAAAGTTTTCACAAAATTATTCTCTTAATTTTCTTTTTGCCGTGTTCGTTCTGTGTTTGTTGTTCATTTGTTTATTATTTTATCATTTGAATACCGTTTTAATGTGAAAATTTTATTCTGCACTCGGATATTGAAAAAGATTTTTATTGTTTATATCTCGTTTATTTTTATAATTAATTCTAATGCATTTCCGAATTTTTGTTTGTCATTTGTGTTCTTAATTGTAGCTAATAATATCTTTATTTTTGTTATCGTTTTTTTTATAACGATCCTTTCGTCTTGATCCTAAACAGTTTATGCGAGTCCCCATTATTCCGATACAAAAATATATAATCACACTCTATGATGGATCATCGGCTTGATGGTCGTGCGGGTTAAGGCGTCAGTCTTAGTTCGCCCGAACTGAACGTCGCGAAGGTCCCGAGTTCGAATCCCCGTCCATGCAATTTTTTCTGCTTATGTCCAGTGTGGAATATGTAACCAGGGAACCTTGCTGGGCCAAGATACGAATTTGGGACCGCTGCCGACCCCCGTCGGCAGTTATCGGTACCGTCAGCGTCTTATCCGCGGTTATCCGTTAAGGCACAGACCGCCGAATCAGCTGGTGGTACCGATATTGGGGAAGGGGGGACTGGCTCTGGATGGGAGTTGTATTGTGTATCTGCCTGTTCTGTCATGTACCGTTCTGTCCCTGTACCTCTCCACTCGAGAGCCGACCCGCAAATAGACGAATAAATGTCATTAACGCGGGGAAAAATTTTCTGTCCTTTGTCTACTCTGTGTTGGTGATTTTTCGTTTTTGACCTAACTCAAACTTAAAAAGCAATTCATTTGCTACTAAAACAGCTAATTTGGATATCTATTTAAAAAAGTCATATATTAAATCGCGAATAAACAAATATATAAATATGGTTACATTCGTGAGATTTTTAGTCAATAAATACTAAACATTTTTCAATTGATTTATTATATTTTTCAAGTACTTAAGGTTTAATTGTATTGCTTTAACAAAATATTGACAAATACTAGTAAATAAATATTTCCTAGTATGATAATGTTTATTTCTAGATAATGAAAATTCAATTTTTTTAAAATTTTTTTACATATTCAGCGCAAAATACTATTTTGTTTCCCATATCTTCCGGTATATCTACCATGTTTTGAGATGGTTGACAAAAATATAAAAACCCATCGGATTTGTTTGAAACTCAGCACCTAAGATTTTTTTAAAAGTTGTGTTAAAACAATCGAGGAAAATATATGCGATAATATATGTGATCACATACAGTAGCGTCCCGGTATATTTGCGTCTCGCTAGATTTACATCCGAGCATATTTGCCCAATTCCGTCTCGTTATATTTGCCTGTCGTCGCGAAAATATATGTGCATTTATTTAGCATATATGTCGCATATATTTATTTTCCATTTAGGTGATGGCGAATCCTCCATCAGTTATCAAAAATTACAAATATCTGATTTAATAGGTCGGACGAATTTGTTAAAATTTAATGGATTCACCTGAAGCTTGTTATTGGGTTTTTGTTTGGGATCGCTGACGACGAATCTAATGTCAGATTTGCAAAATTTTCAAAATCGAAATGGAGGATAAAAAATTAGGTTATCTTTGGTACCCACATCAGCGTCAACAATTCTGAAAAAGTGGCACAGTTCCTCGAGTTTAGGCAATTCTGCAAAAACACTCCCTGCGCATCTTTTTCTCGGTAAAGTGATGTAAAGCAAAGAACAAGATCATAGAAGCAGAGAAGCAACCTTTATTAACTATATTTTGTTTTGAAAGTGTTTATTTCACAATCACTAATCAAATACAAAAATGCAGAAAAATTTGACGATTAAACTTTTTTTTTTTTGGTTTGAAAAAGTAGTTTTTATTTAGAATTTTTTGTCATAACTTTTACATTATATTAAGGCATAATACTACTTATAAAGACCTTATACAATATTGGTTTAATTTAATGATAAGCCATCAGCGATGGATCTCGTCATTTATACATATGGTGATAACTACGGGATTTCGCAAACTGAGCATTTTGGTTAGTGCGTGAGCATAATAATATTTAATATTAATTAGGTAAAAAACATTCATGTGTAAAAACCCTAAAGTTGACGATTAAACAAACTTACCTGTAAGTGATGTTCAATCGAAATTGTATGTGGAGCCTCTTCCGAAGAGATCACCAGGTATTACCCCCAATTTCATGCCGATGACCACACGTTCAAAGTAAAATAAAAAACGATAGTTGATCCAGCGCCCTCCTGCTGTCATCTCGGGACTCTCATTCTTTAAAACCATGCCGTAACTTCACGGGGACTGATTTAATCAGTAGGGAACGTGTTATGTGAGTGGAAGTGATCTCTTCGGAAGAGGATCTACATACAATTTCGATTAAACATCATTCACAGGTAAGTTTATTTAATCGTCAAATTGTATTTCGTGCCTCTTCGTCAAGATCACCAGGTAGATGTTGAATGCTAAGTTACGGCATTTATTTACCAATAATTGGGTTAACACGCATTGATTAATTATGCGTATAAATTATCTTAATTATATTATCTATTGTGCAAACATGGAAAGGATTTTAGATAACCCGCTATTGTTTACAAATTTAAGATGGAATTACCATAAATGCTTGGATTTTCTACAACATTTAAGTCGTAAAATTTGGTAAACTTTTGTGAATTGGTTGTCCAACCTGCAGTCGCTCTTATAGTGTCTATATTAACGCCCATTCGCTTCGCAGCTGATGTCGATGCGTGTCTAACGCTGTATCCGGAGAAAACACTTGTATCTATGCCACTTGTATTTAAAACTTGTTTAATCCAAGGACTCAATGTTTGGGCGCCGACCGTTTTATATTATATATACGGTTTTTTAAAAGATAAGAATAAAGTAACCAAATCTTTGCGTATATCCTTCGATCTTTCTAAGTAATCTAGTAATATTTGGGCTGCACAAATCTCTTTCTTTGGATAAAACGGCAGTATCAGAAGAGATTGTTTTCTTTTCGGTCCTGAAGTTTTAATTTGTGCTGGGATTTTGATTTTGATTTTGTCTTCCAACACTACAATATCCTTTGTATTTATTACTGATAGGGTTTGTAATCTATGGCCTGTTATTAGCGCGAGTAATGTAACGAGCTTATGAACTAATTTTTCCATAGATATATTAGAATTCGGTGACGAGGCTAGGAGATTTAACACAATTTTGAGATCCCATGTTACAATGTATTTAGGCAACTGTGGACGTAGCTTAGAAGCTCCTTTACATATTCTTCTAATTCCTAAATCCTGTGCGATGGTTGGGCCTAGAATTAATGACAACGCTGCTGTACGTATTAACCGTACCGTATGCGACTCCTGTTTTAAAAATAGTAGTTAGAAAATCTTTGATCTTTTTGATATTGATTTTAAATGGATTCGTCTCTCTTAATGTGCAAAAGTCATACCATTTTCTTAGTGGACATTCATATTGACGAAGAGTTGATACAGTGATCGAGGCCATCGCTATATCTATGGCTTCTTCGGACATTTCTGTCAATGCGAACGCCTTCCTGATATAACTCCTGCCATCAAAGTCAGTTGCTGCCACAATGGGTGAGGATCTCTGTTTGAAGATCGTAAAAGATTAATATCAGCTTTGAATTTAATCAATTCGGAAGTAAGCATTTTAGAATATAACGGGTACCAGGGCCGTGATGGCCAATCTGGTACAACAAGAATCCCTCGAGAACCGTCTTGTCCAATTTTTATTAGTACTTTTAAAATTACTGAAAACGGCGGAAATGCATAGAAAAAAGAGAATTGTTTCCAATTTAAGGTAAATGCATCGACCGCAATTGAGCCTGGATCTTTCTTCCATGATACGTATATGTTTGACGTTTTTTATTAGATCTGCTGGCAAACAAATCTACATCTGGTGTACCTATTATTGAACAGAGTTGATTGAAAGCTGTATTGGACAGTTCGTATTCTGTTTCGGGCTCTAATCGCCTCGATTGATAATCTGATATAACGTTATCTTTCGATCGGATATAGGATGCAGAAACCCAAATATTACTCTTCTCACGCCAGATTTCTTTTGAGGTTTTACTTAATGTTTTACTACGCATTCCACCCATGCGGATTATGTAAGAGATGGCTGACGTGTTATCTATTCTTAGTAAAATATTGCAATCTCTCAATTCTTTTTCGAAACTTTTAAGTCCAGAAAGGCAGGCCAACATTTCTAAATGGTTAATACGATATTTTCGTTCTTTATAAGACCAAAATCCATGAATTCTGTCGTATTTATCATTAGCGCCCCAACCGGTTGAGGACGCGTCCGAAAAAATTTCTAAAGCAAAATTTAAGTTGCGGATAGGCTTATTAATTTTTAAAATATTATTTTTCCACCAACAAAAATCTTCCTTTAAGTTAGGCTTTAATTTAATTAAACCTTTAAAATTACCATTTTCTTTCTTTATAGCTCTTATTTTTTTGTCTCTCAAACTCTTCAGTATAAGCCCATCCATAGGTTGACGCTTGGCAACAAAAGCCAATATAAGTCCCGATGAATGAAGCAAAATTGCGAATTGTACAAGTTTTTGTCTCACTGAATTTGTTATTAATTTTAATGTACTAGATTGTTTTTCAATTGGAAGTTCTACTAGCATTTTTTTGGAATGCGACAGCGCTTACTGATGAGCGATTTGTCGAGCGAGAACGGCGTGTTGAGAGCGAGCGACTCTTCAAACGGAAGCCACGCGCTTGCACATTTCTGTCGCCTTCCAACTAGTGGCACCTGCGTGAGCTGCTTCTAGAAGGAGATCTCGATCTTCTATATTTTCCTCCACTCCGACAATTGCAAAACTCCTTTGTTTCTCGTGAACGTTGACGAGAATTCGGACGTTTATACTCCTCTCTTTTTCTCGCACGGCTTGTCACGGATGCATGTCTAAATTGTCCACTAGACGAACTGACTGCTGACGACTCCCAAGAAGACTCGGATGAATCACCTGCGACAAAACTTCTGCTTAAAATGTCGAATTGTTGGTGTAATGAAAGAGGTTCTGTTCATAAATAGTCCTAGACTATGGGAAATTCGGTCTAACCTATTTCCATAAAGTAAAACAAAACAACTGCGTTTTACATGCCTAGCATGAATTCACAGAGAACAGTACTCGTCGGCCTAACCTACGAGTACGCTGTTTTACATTTTTCGACAAATGGTGATCCAGTTAACTAGTTTAACCCATGATGTAGTCAAAATCGAGAGGAGATTGTATCCTTAAACCATCCACTACGGGTTCAATTAACCTGAAACAAACCAACCATTGTGCTTTTTACATCGCTGACTCTTCTTCTGTTCCAGCAACTTCTTTTTTAGGCGTTTTATTCGTTTTCGAATTTTTTCCTCATCATTCAAAGATTCATACACGGAGAAAAATGACTCCGCTGGATTAGCTGATTCATATCAGCTAAAATTTTCGGCTGGAATTGCCGAAAGTATCCGCAGTATTAGCTGTTCCGATTCCGCTATTGTAGCCTTACGAATCGGTAAATATTACAGAGATAGTTTCTGTAAATGTTACAGAAAATAATGTGTAACATTAGCTGTACATATAATAATCATGTAAATTGGCGCATTGCAATCTACACGGAGAAAAATGACTCCGCTGGATTAGCTGATTCATATCAGCTAAAATTTTCGGCTGGAATTGCCGAAAATATATGCAATTTTAGCTGTTTTGATTCCGCTAATGTAGCCTTAACCCTACTCAATTCGCGCTTAGCTCTAAATTTCCGCTACATTAGCAGATTTGTTCCGATAAATTTGCGGACTTTTTCAGTAAATTTAGCTGAAATTATCGGCTATCCCTAACGGAATTCCAACAGCTGTCTCTATAGGATAAAATTGGTAGAATCTGCGGATTTTTCGGCTGATTTTGCTGATTATTTTTCTCCGTGTATACGATCCCAGGTAGCACATTTCAGTATCCGCTAACAAAAAGTTATTGAAATGTTAACAAATGTTGACAAAAGTTAACATTTCTATAACTTTTCTTTAGTGAATACCAGGGGGCTTCGTTCATAACGTTCTCGTTGTGACCCCCGGGATTTGCGATCACTAGATGGCACTACTATACATGTGCTTGGCAACCAACGCACAGATGTTTTCCTGATTACGGTCTCGAGATATGACGATTCGCAGTTTTGAATCGGATTGGCAAAATACATATTTGCTCCAGGTCTTTAAGATGACCGATTACGGGGACTAGGTATCGCTCTCAGTAGTTTTTCCCCATTTTAACTAAAATACGTGCACCAGATGTTTAAGTTCGCTGATTACGGGGTCTAGGTATCGCGCTGCATAGTTTTTCACGATTCTAGCTGAAATAAGTGCACCAGGTGTTCCGGGTCGCCGATGAAGGGTTCTGGGTATCGAGCTCCATAGTGCTTCATGATTCTAGCTGAAATACGTGCACCAGGTATTCAAGGTCGGCGATTAAGGTGTCTAGGAATCGCGCTCCGTAGTTTTTCATCTTCTCAACTAAAAAATATGTACCAGGAGTTTGGGGTCGACGATAAAGTGGTCTAGGTATTGACTTCGAGTTAACCAACGATGACCTTGAGGTCAAAGTTGAAGGTCATTTCAAGGTCAAATCAATTTTGCTTATTTTTCTTTAAATTTGAACATATTTTGATTTGACCTTGAAATGACCTTCAAATTTTTTCAAATTTGGCCCAAGGTCAAGGACAAGCTTACCGTTGTTTATTAGATAAAATTGATTTGACCTTGAAATGACCTTCAACTTTGACCTCAAGGTCATCGTTTGTTAACACCGAGTGGATACCTAGACTACATGATCGGCAATCCCAAACACGGATGGCACGTTTTTTAGTTATAAAAATGAAAATCTACGGAACGCGACAGCTAGACCCCGTAATCGACGACCCTTAAAACCTGGTGCACGTATTTTAGTCGAAGAGTTGAAAAACTACGGTGCGCGATATCTAGACCCCGTAATCGGTGACCCTAAACACGTGGTGGACGTATTTTAGTTGAAGTGATGAAGAACCACGGCGTTCGATACCTAGACCACGTATCGGCGATTGTAAGCTTTTAGTGCACGTATATTAGTTAAAAGGGCGTTACGATTATCACGCCAAAGCTCGCCGAGCACGTGACTGCAAGCGCCATCTGGATACATGAAGTTTTGAGATAAGTGGGAGGTCACGAAGAGAACCGACATACCATAGGGAATATAGCAGCAGTGTCACCCCCCTGCCTAAAACCAGATTGCGCAAGATAGCGTCAGAGCGCGGTCTGTGCGAAATTCGAAAATTGATCGATTATCCTATATTGATTATTTATTAATTGTGGATATACATACGAAAAAGCATAAATTCGTTACACGAAATAAATTGGATAAATTGGATAAGTCAGTTCCCGAGGCCTGCTCCATTTGACACATATGCCATACATGCATAAGATGTCGCAGTTGATTCGCCCTTATTACATAACCTCATCCTGTCATTATTCACTGTACATATGAATATGAATCGAATCGATCGAAATCGAATTCCCCTAGTTCCGTATGTATGTATGTATGTATGTATGTATGTATGTATGTATGTATGCACATGTATATGCTCATATGAGAATGCCACTTCGCCACAGGCGTTGAGTTTCGCCTCTATATAAAAATTAATTTCTATGCACTGTGTGGAGTCACTTATGCACTCACTGTTTCTAAGAGCAAAATTCAGGAAATGCAGAAATTATGATAGACACAGACAATTAAAAACTGCAGATATGTAGAAACTCGAGTTAACAAAAAAAATAATAATCCGCTACATTAGCAGATTTATTTCGGCTAAATTTACAGACTTTTTTCCGTCAGTTTTGCTGACACGTACTGTTTGGAATTTACAATTATTTTTCAGTAATTTTAGCTGAAATTATCGGCTATATCTAATGGAATTCTAGAAGCTTTCCCCAAGAGAAAAAATCGGCAGAATCTGCGGATATTTCGGCTGATACACCTGATTATTTTTCTCCGTGTAGTGTCGTTTTCTGTTTCCCATTTTCAAGTGGCAAAATTTTACGTGTGGTTTTGACGGCACAAAGTGGAAAAATGAGAGTCCCGAGATGACAGCAGGAGGGCGCTGGATCAATTATCGTTCTTTATTTTACTTTGAACGTGTGGTCATCGGCATAAAATTGGGGGTACTACCTGATGATCTTGAGGAAGAGGCACGAAATACAATTGTATTATTCACTGCAAAAGCTAGTGTATTTTAAAACATTTACATGTTTTTTCTCACTTGAGATCTTTGTAATGTCTTGTAATAAAACAAATCAGCTAAAACAAATATTTCAATTTGAAATCTGAAGCCTTTGAAACATTTCAGTAAATCATTTTGTACACAAGTGAGGGACCAGTTTTTACAGAGTTAATATTTCATTTCTTTTGTTCCACATTTTACCAGATCACGTAATCCATATCACAGTTATATATTATTTAATATAATTTAACCAATACAGATTTTTTAAATTTCCATAACAAATAAGGGACACCTCAAAAACCCGAATTTCAAAAATCCGAAACTTTGAAAAATTGACATTTAAAAAGCCGACACTCAAAAAACGATGACTATCAAAAAGCCGTAAAAGTTGTAATCTGTAATATTCATGAAAGCAACAATGTCAGCTTTTTAAATGTCGATTTTTCAATGTTTCGGATTTTTGAGGTGTCCAATAAATTAATAATAAAAACAGAAAACAACCAAATAAAACACAAAAAAAGTAAGGAGTGGACAGCCAAGCAGTCCCCACGTGGTTCATTCCGGAAACAGTTGTTACTGATAACTCGCTAATGCTGGCCAAATCATAACGAAGTGAATGCTTTTTCATTCATTGTTCACCCGCATGAAAAAATATATATCCGAAAGATATATCCTGAGATATATCCTGGAAATATGCGATATATATCTGGCATATAAATCGATAGGGTTGGCATATATGCAAGATATATCCGACTTCTATGGCGGATAGTATACTTTTTGCCGAATTTATATATCTCAGGATATATACAGTCATATATATGTAATATATCCGAGATATATCCCATTTATAACTCACAAAACAAATTTCTCGCAGATGTAAGATATATCCTGTTAATATCCAATATATATAAATAAAAATACTTTTTCCGTATATGCGAGATATTTCCCACTTATATCCCATATAGAAGAAATAAACAGTTTTCCAGCAGCTGTTTGAGAATATTGTCCAAATGCACTCATGTGTCTTGTGTATAATAGTAGTAGCATTTTATTGTATATATTTTTCTTGTGTATATCTTAGATGTATTGTCTCTACATGCAAACAACTTTTCTGAATTTTTCCTGGGCGACTTTTCTGCATTCGTAAAATATATCTGACGATGAAGCAATACCTACCTTCACGCATTCGATTTTCCTTTTTCTTTCAAATTAATCGTCGTCGACACTGACAACGGCGATGACGAGGACGACGACGAAACCGAGAACCAGCCACAGGAATTGCCAAGAGAACCACGAGCTGAAAACTTTGGGAACCCCTATTCTAACTTGTCACCATCCTGGTATTCGGCGTATAATTTTCGTGTCTTTATAATGCAACGTCTAGCAGTATAACAAAATTATTTATTTTGCAACTAACGAAGAAATGTCTGCACAATGAAGATTTTCGAATGAGTAAAAGAGTATTTATGTACTTACACTCAAAGTTAGAAATGTGTAATGTTTTTATGAGTACCAGCCCAGTGCCTTCATTCTGTAACTCGTTATTACGAATAACGTCGACGTTATGACAATTCCAACCAACCACGGTCCAGGATATTGTCGTTATCGACAGTAACGTTAACGTTATTGTTAATACCGACTTATAGAATACGGGCACAGGAAAGCCTAAAATTTAAAGAATTGACACATTTAATCTTGGGTTTGGCAATTGTTTGACATTTTTTTCCGTCAAATTGGTCCCTCCATTTTGTTTTCTCATTTCTCATTTTTGTTTGACATAATGTTTATAGTATGCAACCCTAAAAATCTCAAAGTAAGTGCATTTGAAGCAATTTTCAACCATTCGTCCACCATATTGGATCCGCCATTGTGAATTTCAAGAACTGGTGTCGGAATCGTAATCAGCGACCCTGAAAACCCGAATTAACAATATAAAATTCCATTCCTCGTTTTCTGGGTCCTTCTTAATTTTTTTTCTTCTTTTAAACTATAACTCATAAATGGTCGTAGAATTTTTCATTTTTTGCCTGCCCACTTGCCGAAAGCTTACATAGTGTTGTTGACTTGAACTGAAACGGAAAGAAAATGTAACGACCGAAATGTGAATAATAACGGTGGTAGTGCCAAAAATGCACATTTTTACAGATTTAACCTAATTTTTCTTGGAAATGTGACGCGTTTAAACGCAATTATATGGGTACTGTACTATACTTTATTATCATTTTAGCTTTTTGAGACCTAAACAGGGTAGATATTTATTAATAATTATTTATTACTTACTATTACATTAACTATTAAAGTTACTGTAAAAGTTATAACGCATAAAAGAATCATGTATATCTTAAGCATTTTTCAACCATTTTATATGATAATAGTAATATCAATACATCTAATAGAAATATCGTAAACAAAAATAGCGCAAGGTAAATGTCCCACTTTGTCGACAAACTTTGTAAAGACTTTGTAAATCGTGTTCGGTTTGTAACGTCTCACGTAATTCCTAAATTAAACAAATGACCTCAATTTTCTGAACAGTTTACATCTCAATTTATTTTCTTCATATTTCATAAAAAAAATAGACACGCTACTGATTCGTGAAAAAGAAGTAAAAAAGCAGTCAGTTTATAATAAATTGGCGTTGAATCATTATTTTTTAAATAAAATTTATAAAATGAAGTAATCATCATTACTTTAAAAGTGAAATTACAATAAGTAGAAAACTTTGTAATATTCTGTAGAGTGCTAAAAGAGTAAAAAATGTTGGTAGTTACAACCAGGTACATTTATCTGATTTATTTATATTTAGTACTTTTTAAATATACGAAACTTTTGTTTCTATTAAAGAATTCAAACGCTAATTATCATTTAGAATAATGTTTAAATTTTAATTTAGTATACAATAAGTCTAAACAACTTTACAATTTCTTTTAGTCTAAAACAACATTACAACTTTACAATTTTTACAATGTTTGTAAAGTCTTTCATAACATGCCTTTAAAAATTAAATTATATATGTAAAAAAGCACATTGTATTAATCCTTCTTTTCCGTGTTAGGCAGTTTCTTCAGTGAAAGGTTTTTCTTTGGTATATTTCGTTTTTTTTTAATACGGAAGTATTGATTTACAAGGTAATTAAATACAAACCCAAACAATTATTATTTACATTTCGACTTACAATTTGGTCCTCTTCAAAATGTATTTTAGTCTAGAAATTATATATAACAATAAATAATAAATATAAAATGGTATAAGTTGTATGAAGAAATGTAAAATAGGACAGAACTTTTTGTAATGAAATAATGAAAAAATGAACGGATGGAGAAGTGATAGAAGCAGGAAAAATTATTTTTTTATAAATTGTGTCAGAAAAAAAGGAAAATTTGTTCTTTTATTCTCATTTTTCAGGTTGAAAAATTTATTTTAATAAATATTTTTTTATGGAAAACAGCACGTTTGTATTTATAATCGTTTCCTTAGAAGTGCATCGTCAACCTTTGGAATTTAATAAATACCTTATAAAGGGAAATTTAATTACCTACCTTTTTCGTCTAAAATCCAATGCTCAAACAAAGGAAAATTGTTCAGAATGCGAATGGGAAATATTTACACTTTTGATATCATCTGAAGGGTTGAAAGTATATTCTGAGACAATAAGAAAAACGGCTTTTCAAAAATTTGATATTGGCAAACACCTTAATAATTTGTTCCGCAAGGGTAATAAGGGCTTAAAGAATTTTTATTTAGATAGAAACACAAAAATCTCGATCTGTTGACATTTCTGAAACATCTCCGGTATGTAGTTTTGACATTGAAAATGCTAATTCTAAAAAATTTTTCTTTTTAGATCGCAATTTTAAGACACCTCAAAAAACCGAATTTAAAAAATCCGAAACTGACATTTGAAAAATTGACATTTAAAAAGCCGACACTTTTCAGTTTGAAATAGCGGAAAAACGAAAGGTTTTTTAAATAAAAGCTATTAAACGTTTTATTAATTACTGAAAATCGCCTTTAATTAAAACGTCGGTTGAAGTCGCTGACTTAAAAACTGACGGAGTTATGATCAATACAAAATTGCGGTCTTGTTTTTTTTGAGAAAAAATTGGTAATAAAACCGATGCCCTGTAAGTTAACATTAAAATTAAACGTAATCCTTTTGAATTTTACTTTATCTAAGTACCGATAACAGATTGTAGACATTTTGCCGGTTTTGGAAGCCCCTGTTCCGAAAAAACCAATAAAATTACGAAAAATACGAAGCAATAAAAAAATCTAGGTCTTTTCATGCTGAACAAGTAGCTTTTTATCAATTTTCTTACGACAAAAATTGACTGAGTTATGAAGGTCAGAACAAAGTTCGGAGAGCACTTTCGATGACCCCTTTAATGTAAAAAACGAAGAACTGGATAGAAATGAAATTCATAGTGCTTGCAATTCCCTACAAAATGCCATTTTTTGTTAATTTTGAACTTGGAAAAACACCACTCGTTCTAAGTGCTCAGGCCCAAAACAGTGCTCCTGTAGAGAAAGATGACGTCGAGGACGATGACCATCAAGTGAATGAAATCAATGAACTTTTTTAAACAACAAAAACTTTTCAATAACTTTGATAAATTTTAACATTAATGTATTTCAAGCTGTATGTATGTAAATACATTTTTATATGAAATTGTATGTACTTTTTTCCAAATCTACCGATTAACCCATTAACGCCCAAGAGGATACAAATTTCACCAAGATTTTCGGAATATTTCTTGACATTAAAAACCAATTCAAAAAATTTTAGATAAAACATTTTCGACGTAAAATTGATCGATCTTTCCGAATCTGCTATTAAAAATCAATCGAGCCCATTCCAAAAAAGTTATGCTTGGATTTTCACAAAAAAATCAGATTTTTTCACCGACAAATATTTTTTATTCGGCATTTCACATTGGAAACGGTTAGGGAGATCACTGATCGGTGAAAATAGCGTGTCCTCAATCCTTTAACTTTAAAATGTGCATGATAGCATTTTGAAAATAAAGTTGGAAACTGACAAAATGGCGGCTCAAACACGAAAAGAACGGCGAAAAGCTCCTGAATTTTTCATTCGAAAATGATACGCTTTCGAAAAAAAAGTCCCTGGACAAAAAGTTCTTAGAATTGATCAAAGAATAATCCAAAATTTTTTTAGAATTTTTAAAACACTTTTCTTCATTTTCAAAATCACAAAATTTTGAAAAAATATGAAAAGTCAAAGAAAAAGTGTGAAAAAATTTCGAGGTTTTCTTTGATCCATTCTAAGAACTTTTTTTCCGACACATTTTTTGCGAAAGTCTATCGTTTCCAAATAAAAAAATTCCTGTTTCCTGTTATAACCACTGCTTCTTATGGCTAAATCAGTTACAAAATGAAATTACAATTATCAGAAGTAATATTTTAAAACCAAAACGGTGTGGTAAATTTACTAATTTGGCTGTGTAGGCATTTTAAATTTTGTAGATTTGATTTCGGATTCGTAATCGGTGACCTCCGAGTAACAATTTTGAAGCAAATCCAGACCTATTTTGTTATTTTGGTCCTCCATATTGGATCAGCAATTTGAATTTTGTAAATTTGACTTCGGATTAGTAATCAGCGGCCCAAAAAATCCCCGAGTAGCAAGTTTCAAGAGAATCCAGGTCTATAACGTTATAAAAAATAAATAAATGACTATATTAATTTAATTCAATTACATACACAATTTCATTTCGGAAAATGTTATTAATTGAATTTGAAATCTAAAGCAATCAAATTAAGAAAGTGATAAAATAAAATCGTCAGATGAAAAATAGTGTTATTATTTAATTTTACTATCTAAATAGTGATCTCGACAAATTAGGTAGCCAAGCCTACTATTTAAATAGTAAATGTAACTAAAAACCTACTACTTGGATTGTACATCCAACTTTTTCCGTGTAGGTCTTTTCAATCTTTTAAAGTTTCATATTAAAATAAAAGATAGATTATAAAAGGAGTTTAAGACGTATTTAATTGTCTTTAGTTTTCTTATAAGATATTATTTTAATAGCTCCATCTAAAGATAAACATAAATCTTACAAGAAGAAGAACCCACGATCTCGTTTCAAAATACTTTTAAAATGATCGCAATTTAGATTACATGACTTGTTTTAAGTAAAACGTTCATACAGATCTATTTATTCCACGTTATCTTCTAAATTCATTAAAAATCTGTGGTTTTTGTACGTTTTTTAAATAATAGCAGTAACCGCATCCATGTTTCGCATGTTAGTCCAGAAAAATTGATTCCAACGAAATGATCCGAACAAAAAATTAATAATTTTCAAAAATATATATCCGGTAATTATTTGAAATATTACAATGATAAATTTTCTGATATTTTAGTATATACCAAGAATGTCGCAATAAATTCACGTAAAATTCATGAACATTTGTAACATATAGTTTTATAAATATTCAAAAAACTGCGTTTGTAAACGGAGCAAACTTTAATCAATCACCAGATATTTGATAAAATTGTTACTGTGTGAATTATGACTAAAATGTCGCATTAAATCTTTCAAATTCATCTCCACAAGAAATTTAAATCTCTACGTCATGCATTTGATATATATTTCCTTTGGATATCAAGTTTTGATAAATTGTTAACAACATTTGAACTTTAGTAATGGCGTACGTATATAAGAACGTATAAAATAAACCGTTTCATTGGTACAATTAACTGATTTCTTTAAATGCAAAGGGAGATTTATCTTCAGTATAGATTTTAGATAATTTGCATATCTTTAAAGTTATAAACAGGACATTGGAAGAATATTGACGATTGAACACTTTACAAATCAATGCAAACAAGGAAGTTCGAACTTTGCGGTGCCAGAGTGAAATGTAGGGCATTAAAATGAAAGATTTAGAGATAGAGAAAGCAACAGGTATTACTATAAATTGAGATACATCAAGAATTCCTCTTTTATTTTCCTTGTATTGATAATGATAAGAAATTGTGTAGAAATAAAAATAAAGCAATTTATAATTAATACAAACTATTTTAAACTATTGCAGTTTTAAACACTGGAAACGATTATATTATAATATTATCATTGGAAATTACTAAAAGTTGGAATTTATTGTAAAAAATTCTCAATATAACAGAAATATTTAGTAGGTCATGAATCAATAGCTTTTTGACAAATGTTACAAAGTATTCAAATTATGCTAAAACGAAAAAATTACCATTTTAATTTAATTTAAAAATAACTTCAAACTAATTCGAAAAGAACGAGTGGATATTGGATAATATAATTAATACTTATTTAAAACGATGATTTCGAAACATCGAGCACTTGATTTTCAAAAATTTGTTCACTGAAAGCAGTTTCATTAAATTGAAGTATCATGTACGATCCAAATTAGGTATATATAACTGAAAATGTTTGTACACTTCATGTAATTTAATTCTATGATTATTTATTATTTAAATCGAGAGAGCATTACAAATTTAAACCATTGATGTTTATAATACACAACATTATTGTAACGATAATTTCTATAAACTGACATTAATTTGCTTAATCGTATCATTAGCCAACTAAACTCTGTGTAGATATAAAATCAACTAAATATTTTTAGTTCCATGTGGGTAACTTTTCATTTAATTATGTTTACTAAACATTTTTCTGAGCGCGTTCGGTAGTTTTTTCAATATATTCTAATAAACCAAACTTGCATTTTTTCTTAAAATATGAAAATAGTGAAATCATCTGGAAATAATTCGTTGCTGTTAATGTAGAATTATCGAGTTCATTTATGTTTTTTACTAGATTAAAAAATATTTTAAACACCGGGAGAAAATTGCATAGGAAATTTTACTATTTTGAATAGGAATTCGAGAATATATTTAAAATCGTGTTAATATATTATGTTTATTTAATCAATTCCCTTTTAAATTTTAGATAGTATTTTATTTTACGTAAACTTTTTACACGGAGAAAAATATTCAATAAAATTAACTAAATTACTTACCTAATATGGACTTTCATATTCCAGTTTTTATAGCTATTATGGTTCAACTTACTATGTGAATGTTGGATTAACTAAATTTTAGTAAATTTAAAGAAATATAAGAAACTACTGAAAATTTAACTCACCATTTATGTATATGTTCTATTTATTTTTCTTACTGTAATTACAATAGGAAGAATTCCTCAACAATTTTCTATTATTGTTTTAGTAATAAAGAGCTTTAAACAAGAGTTCGGAATTAATTTTGTTTTGGTCCAACCCTCCTCTTTCGATTTATGTATCGAAAAATGGCACAAATTTAAAAATAAAAAAATTACGAGCATTTATTTAACAAAAATCAGGATTTTTGTAGAATTTTTTTACTTATCATTTATTTTTTTTATTTGCCGCATTAGAATACCTCACATATTTATAAATATCGCGTCAAACATGTAAGGGCTAGAGGACAGAACTAATGGAAAAGTGGGAATCAAAATGGTGGATCCATCATGGCAAACGTATTTACTAAAATCAAACGAAATCACTTCATTCTTGGTACTTGGTTGTATTTTCGGGTCACTAATTCCGGATTGTGGATCTGCCATTTTGAATTTTTTATAACTAACATCAGATTTGGAATCAGAAAAAAACGAGTTTAGTGTGTATTTTTGCCGCCATTTTGAAATTTAATTTTTTTCTATTCTAGCCAGAAATATTTTTGACGCGATATTTATAAATATCTGAGTTATTCTAATGTGGAAAATGATTAAAAAATAACGATAAGTGAAAAAAAACTGAAAAATTCCTGAATTAACAAAGCAAATTTTCAGAGGTCATTGAAAAATGTTGAGGGGTGGGTCTTTCTACATTCTGCAAAATCTTACGATTTTTTCTTATTATTTCGATTTTAGTCAACAAAACGGAAAACATAATTATTATAAATTTTAAAGGCCTTTTTATAAATTATGATTCTACAAGGTTGTGCACTTGTAATAAAAACCGAGTTGTAGTATCTACTTTTAAATTGGACGAGTGACAAAATTTGTATAGTTAAACAAATTTTTTAATACATTTGGACGTAATTTCTAATTAATTAAAATTTTTAAATTTAAAAGCAAATAAATTGTTCTGCAACCTCCTCGAGGTTGATCTCGGTAACTACAATTATGTAGGCTTTCGAATCGATTTTCTCGATACCACAAAATATTGTCTAGAAATAAGTAAATCTTTACTTCATATCAAACGGTAGGAGAAAATGATTACATAAGGTGAAGTAAATATTTATTGCAATTACGCAAATATTTACTTGAACTGAAAAAGGCATCGTTTAGATTTCGAATCGATTTTCTTGATACAACTAAATATTTTCGGGAAATAACTGCATATTTATTTCAGTCAAGGAATTATTTATTTCTTTCAAGTAAATAGTTAATCTTCTTTCAAATAAAAATGTTATTGCGACCATTCAAGTAAATTATTTGTTTGTATCCAGTAAAATTTAAACTACAACATTTTTTTTCAGTGCATTATTTGAAATTTAATATTTCTTCTTGAAATTTAATGTAAGGTGATTTTTTATTTGATGTTTAACTATCATAAATAGCAAAGATATAATTTTTGTAATTTTAAAACTTTCGATTGCACAAAGACTTTGAATAGCCCGTAACATTGATCTCGTTGTCAGTTTGCACTATAAACTGCACAATTTCTTGATAAAAGATGTCCGAAAAACAGACAAATACAAGTACACAAATACAAAAACAAATCGAGTTTCTATTAGCTAGACGCCTATTTTGAACTCGGACTCTTGAAGAGCGACCTGGAAAGTGATGAGAATGATTTCCAATTAGTTTCATCTTGAGATGAAACATTTGATTGAAAAGGATGATAATTAAACAACACAAAAATTAAAATTCATATACCCCATCGTTTGTATTCAATAATAACAAAATAATTACATTTAAAATATTTACATTAAAAATAATATATTTAACGATAATCTAATAACTATTTGCTAAATTAGCAACGCACGCTAAATGACTATTGTCCAAATTATTAATTATTATTCTAAGCGCCGGATACGGTACATTGAATTGCGAAAGTATATCGCAGTATGTCGGCTCGGAATCTTCAACCAATATCTTCCTTTCCAGCGCAAGGTTGAACGCGATTCGCAAGCAGTCCCAGTAGATCGGGAACTGGCATTGATATTTTTGGGAGTCGAAGTACTTCCTCACTTTGTCATTCATGTACCACGACGTTTTACTCGCGTCTTTTACTATCAGGTCAAACATGTTGAGATCCGCACACAATCGCGTCGCTTTCAACTCTTTTATTTCTTTAGCACACTGGTATTCAAAACTCGACTCGTCGAATCGCTGTCGAACTTGTTCGTTCGTCAAAATTAGCTGCACCGCAATGTCTGGTACCGAAAACGTCGCTGCTCTCATTGCAACGAGATGGCGTACCAGAGTCACCAATTTCTCTGTATCCATGGCATCGATCTCAGATAGGGTACTGCGACATATTAGGTCCAGTAGCCCGCTATTCTTTCGAACAATACTATTGACGCCACTTCTGAAGGTCACTAGCAAATCCCAGAAAACCTTGGCGCTGCCTAGTTCTGTCGACGAAAAGGCAGTATGAAGGGCCGTCTCTTTTTCATCGTTCACGATATCGACTGAACACCCATTTCTGGCGAATAATCTAGCACACTTGTCATATCCGTAGTGTGCCGCGAGGTGAAGTGGAGTATCAGTGTCCATTAAGCCATTGATGTCGACGTGAGGCAATAGCGCCTCGGCGGCTTCGTAGTTTCCGAACTCCGTTAAACGATGCAGCATCGGACGATCGGTCAGACGATCTGCAGTATGGAAATCGTATCTTAAACTGACGACAATTTCCACTAGAGCCTTGTTGACATATGGAAAAATGTGGTCAACTATCCTTCGATGTCTGAAATCGTTTGAATCCAGTTCAACTCCAGCATCGCGGAAACCCTCCAGAATACGTCCAAGATAGAGTTGCAGGCGCTGATATTGTTCAGCGTCTTGTGTTGAGATTTCTGCGTCCTCCCATTGCAGGGCCTCGCAATTATTCTTAAATTGCTTTGCAACTTCTTCGGCTGCACTCCTGCCTCCGTTGTTGCAAATTAGGGGGCTAGCCCCGTACTCCATGAGTAAATGGACGATGTTGCCGTACTTTCGCCTGATGGCGATGTGCATAGCCGTATCGCCATGTTTTGCGTCGGGTTTGTCGACATCAAAGCCGTAACCCAAAAACCGCCGGACGGTTTCTATACAATTGGTACGGACGGCTTGAAAAAACAGGCCGTCCCTGTAGGACTCGGCCATTGCGGAGGTTTCGAATTTAATAAACTTCTTCATTTTCAAGACTGATTTGCGACTAAACACAAACTAATAAAATTCGAGTATTTATATGAAGGATAGTAAGTTGATAGAGCTAATCAGTCCATCATTAGGGAGATATGAAAATAATTACGCCTGGAAAATTCTTATGATATCAGTTTAATACTTTTGTATTGTATATGTGTAATTAAATGAATATTTCATTTTCTCCGATGAACATGTCGTTAATGGTGATTTAGTTTGTGAGTCATATTTCAATCAACGACTAATGGGAATTTCATAGTCACTAAAACAACTCGAATTCATTGTACGCGATTGTCAAGTGATTAATGACGCATACATTGAGAAAAGTGTATTTTATCAGTTACTATCCGTTGGCTTTTAAAAAGTGTATTATAGCCATTAAAAGAAATATTATAACTAGTAAAATCCTCCGTCATAATATATCCTCGAAATATTATAACTACTAAACTGGCTGTCTGGGCTGCCGCCAATGGTTAATTTTCGGACCATTCTTTACAATATAATGACGGTCCAAATCTTGAGCTGGGTAGAAGAAATACCTTATGTTTAGAGATTACAATAATAAAAATGGTCAAATTTCAAATTCTTCTATATCTTTCGGATGTGAAGGATATCCGGTGAGCATTGTTTGAATATTTCTGAGGCAGTTTGCAAACAAAAAGAAAAAAAATCAAACAAATAAAATTGTAATATATTTGGAATTATGCTGCAGAGACACGGACCCAGTAATATAATTTTACATATTTTATAAAAAGATAGAACACCGATTTATATGTTTACATTATGTTTATACTGCAAACTATATATTGCTTTTATATTTAATCCTTTCACCAAACAATTACAGCTTTACAGTCTTCTTATTTCGGTTCAGTACGAATTATTAAAAACTTGGGAAAAAATTCTTGAACGTCCGCATTTAACTATTTTTGTGTATACTCTTTCCATGTTAGAGGTGAACATTACATCTACTATCACAAATGTGGCTCCTTTATTTTTAATTGGTCATTTTTAAGTTTTAATTTTGATGTCTTTATAGCAAGATGATATCATAATGTGGTCAGAATGCGATAAACCGTGATCATAAAAGTATCTTAAATATATCATGTGTATGACACCACATTTTTATCATAAAGAAGTGATAATTTAGTAATACATTTTGAAATGAATAATATTTACTAATAATTACTAATCAGGAAATTTAAATCGATAAATAATGTCTAGAAATGAAATTCTGTAGAAATAAACATATAATGTAGTTAAAGTTACATTAAAATGTGGGTAAAATATACTGAACAGTTTTTAGGCAGTGAAAGAGGAATGTGTCAAATTAATTGTAAAATTGTCATAGGTTATGTGCGGCTGTTTCTTGCACAAAAACGTGCCCGACTGCATTTACATGCCAGATGCCAGTGAAAGAATTTGAATGAAATCGCATACAAAATTTCTCTGTGCGATCTCTTTTGTTAGATAATGATCTAACTTATTTTTTGAGCGGAATAGATTTATAATAAGCAGCTAGCCAATGATGTCTTAGAAAAGAAGAAAACATATCAATAATCTTGTGCAATAATGTTGTTAATGCTATTAACAAATCTTTATTTCAGCCAAATAAATTCATTAATAGTAAATAAACCTTATTTACATTAAAGAAGCATTTTTCTCAGTGTACGTACGACAAACAACTGTACAAGTGATAAGTACAATGTAAAAAATTTTATTAAAAATAAAAAAGTGTGAAAAAAATTTCATAAATGTTACTGATAATTAATAATTTGCCCTGCAAATTAAGAATTTTGTTACTTAAAGCAATTTAATGATCGTCAAACTTAAGATTTAAGAATTATTTTCTTAAATTTAATCAATTTTAATCACTTAAAAAAGCGTTTCGTTGATCTGTTCCGTAAGTCTCTAAAGTCTGGTAAAGTCCAGCAATGCCGTCATTAGTCACTTTGAGGAATAATTAATAAAATAAAAGAAGAATATATCATTTAAAATGGTAGATAGTTGCCGACTTTCGTTTGTATACGTGATGCGTCTCGATGCCGCACAATAACCTCAAACAAGTAAACGTTATTTCTACAAAAACGAATCACTAGTATAGTGTAATGCAGTACAATGTGTAACGATTCATGATCATTTCTTCTAAGATGACTCCAAAAAAAATTATATAATCCTACTTCTGTGAGTGTATGTTTTTACTTTGTTTTTGTCAGGTTAATAACGCACAATTAACCTGTCAAAAAGATGTCAAAATTAAAACATTTCCCACATCCTATTTACACCTTGTATACAATCTACATTGTTTGGCATTGAATAGGCGAATTATGATAAGAAATATGTATCAGGTTTGTTATATATTATATACTTATGCATGACAAGTACATCTCGTTACATCTTTAAGAATATGATTGGTTCTTGCCATACGCTTTTCCCTGGCTACATAAAAACTTCATGAATATCACACACGTTTCTTAAAATAAATATACCACGAATAACGTGCAAAAAATTGTTCATATAAGTAATATCTTTAATAATCATTGTGCGTTTAAAAAATGGTTCAGAATACCGTAATCATGTCGTCTTCTGTTGACACGGGCTAATGATAATTTTAAAAAGTCACGTATTTAACATAAATTAATTCTTCGTTCGAATGCTACAGCTCAACTCTCAGTATTCTAGACCTCCAGTTATAATAAAAGTGTCTTAAATTTAATAAAAATATCTTAAATTTCATAAAACTGTCTTAAATTTAATAATAGTTCATTAAATTTAATAAAAATATCTTAAATTTAATAAAAATTCTTTAAACATAACAAAAGTTCATTAAATTTAATAACACGTAATGAAAACTATTTAAGGATTGTCATGAAACATTTGTTTGTAGCATTTATGAAATTTGCTGCCAACTTTTTTCTTAAAATGTCATCAAATATTTTTTTACACATAAGATCTTGCATACATTAATGTTTATTGATTACAGCAACTTCTATTATATCAAATTCTATTTCGGTTCTTTTTAAAGCAAAGATATAGCAATGCGATATCTTTTATTTTTTAGAAGCATATTACTGTAATTGTAATTCATATTTCTATTCAAGATATGTTACTAAACAGTTACATTTGAATAATATTAGAATATAATATTCAATATATATATATATATATATATATATATATATATATATATATATATATATATATATATATATATATATATATATATATATATATATATATAAAAATTTGGTAAAAAAAATTATACTGTCTAATGAAGCATTAAAAGCCAATAAAACTGATATATGTAATTGTTTTGGATAGAGTTTTAAATTAAATAAAAAGAGCTGTTTAAGAAAAGATAAGGAGATGTTTATCATAAATGAAGACTATTTAGATAAGCGCATATATTCATTTCATATATTTCAAATTAGTGTACAAATTTGAAATAAAATAACATACAAATTTATTTATTTATTTATTATGACAACATACATTGTAAGCATTCAACTGGCCCACAATTTCGGAAACACCTGCATAGAAATAAAAAGTCCAACATTGCTGCCTATGAGATCACACAAAACTAAGATCTGCTTGAAGCATAGCTTGAAAATGGAAATTTTGCAGCTTCTGAAATTCTACGAAAATGTAAGCAATCTTTTCTCAAATATGATGTTGAAACGATCTTGAAAATGCATTTTTTAATTTACAAAAGATTCTGCATACTAGATTTATGAGCGAAAAGAAATCGAAAATGATTAAAAAGAAGTGCGAATAACCGTATTATGAATTTGAATCATTTCTCGTAATGACATATGTTGTTATTATTTTCAGCTCTAAAGTTCATCCCGCTTCATGCATTTTAAAATTAATTAGTTATTGAAATTCATAAGAGAAAAGAACATTTTTGAGAGTAAGGAATTTAATGGAATTGCGTTATGAAAAAGACAGAAATATTATATTATTATAAATATAATTTCATTCGCATGGAGAATGCATTTTTAACAAAAATTCACAGAATGTCCACTCAAATTTTAGTTTATTATGTATAAAAAAATATAATTAAAATTCATCAACTTCAATAAGTGAAAGTAGTCAATATCAAATTCTTGAAATTACAACATTTTATTTACGTTTATTGAGTAATATGAATGAACTATTTTCGAAGAAATGAAATGGTATTAATAATTATAATTTTTTGCACTATTTCCATTCACTTTGCCCGCACGGAAAATAAATATATGCGACATATATGATAAATAAATGCACATATATTTTCGGCGAAAATAATACTTTTCGGTCCTAGGCCGTAAAGTTCAATTTTACGGACCGAGTGGAGATTGTGCGTCCGAGGATGGTCGAAGCCGGTCTGAGAATAGCACAATCTCCAAACCGGGATCGTAAAATTTAACGGCCGAGGAGCGAACGCTATTTTTTGATATCGTCCGTAAAGTGCAGAGATCAGTCCGTAAAATCATACTTTACGGACTAAAAGGAGTCCGTAAAGTGTCTACTTTACCCACGCGTGTATCCGTATAAAAATGTAATATATGACATATATGCTACATACATTCTCGCATTTATTATCATTGAATTTATTTTCCGTGCGGGTGTACTATCAGAGAATTTATTTTTGACAACTAAAAAAACGCTGGACAAAGTTCCTGTTTAGAATTTTATTAAAATCTAAGTGTTTAAATTGAATCTAGTTTACGCGCCATTATAAGGCATTAAGTATTAGATAAATGATAGCGCGCTCTATAGATGTCGCAGATATTCAAGCGGTTAAACGGGTCCGCTGCGCGCGCTCAGTTATGAAAAAAGCGTCAACTCAACCGTATCTCAAAAATCAGCACATGTTTTATCGGCAGATATGGAAAAGATGTTCCGACAAATTCAAGTTGCCCCTGAAGACCGAAAATATCAGTGCATTTTATGGAGAGAAAACTCGAGTGATCCCATAAAAATGTTTGAACTGAATACGGTCACGTATGGAATGGCTTTTGTACCATACTTATCTCTTAAAGTCTTAAAACAATTAGCGCAAGAGGAAAGTTCTCGTTACCCACTAGTCGCATCAGATTTAGAACAAAATACGTATGTTGATGACGTATTCTTGGGAGCTGAAAATAAAATTCTCGCCCTTTCAAAACGTGATCAAGCATTAAAAATGACGGCTTCTGGAGGATTTCTTCTCAGAAAATGGCTGAGTAACTCCCCAGACCTTTTAGAAAATTTAGATAAATCTCATAGTGGTTTAGCAATTCAATTTCCTGTTGATCAAAATTTTGCGATAAAAATTCTTGGGATTCTTTGGTCGCCTAAGGAGGACAGTTTCCACTTCTCAGTGAATAAGCTACCTGAGTTCGTTCCAACTAAACGAAATGTCTTATCCACAGTAGCAAAACTGTTTGATCCATTAGGGTGGCACTCCCCCATAATCATAAAAGCTAAAATTCTACTACAATCACTGTGGTTATTGAAAATTGGTTGGGATGACCCTCTCCCGCCGCATATCGTTCAAGAATGGGCGGACTTTGCGAAGGACTTTCCACAAATCTCCCGTATTTCAATATCCCGTTGGATTGGTAGGGGTTCGGATACCTCAGTGGTAGAATTACACGGGTTTTGTGATGCATCTACTTTAGCATGCTCCGCTGTAGTCTATGCTCTCGTCATCTCCGTAACCGGGAAAGTTCAAGTTAGCTTACTTATGTCTAAAACAAAAGTTGCTCCAATTAAAACCTTGTGAGTACCTCGACTTGAATTGTGCGCCGCGTCCTTACTCACAAAGGTTATTTACTTTCTTAAAACACAGCTAAACATTCCTGATGATTGTACTTATTGCTGGACTGACGCGACAATTGTGTTGAGTTGGCTTCAAAAGCCACCGGCACATTGGAAAGTTTTCGTAGCCAATCGTGTTTCGGAAATACACCGAACACTTTCCGATGTCAGATGGCGATATGTCCCCTCCAAGGACAACTCTGCTGATTGTGCATCCCGTGGCATGACTGCACCATCCTTCTTAGATTTTTCCCTTTGGTGGAACGGGCCAGTTTGGCTGTCTCAGCTGCCAGAAAGTTGGCCGCAACAAATAAGAGAACCTTTTGACACCAATCTTGAAGAGAGAATCCATACGCATGTCGCTCAAATCACGAGTCCGCGATGGATCACGGATCTTTTAGATAAATGTTCATCTTGGGCTCGACTTTTAAGAATTACGGTATACGTACTTAGATTCATCACATATATTCGTACAAAAAAACGACCTTCAACATCTAACTTCGCAGAGGATATTCGAGTCGCAGTCGACTTTTGGATTCGTCATGTACAATCAAATGCCTTCCCAAAGGAAATCCATGCTCTTCAGCAGCATCACGAGCTTCCACGCAATTCAACTTTGAAAGGACTCAATCCTTGCTTAAGCCAATCAGGCATCCTGCGGCTTGGTGGCCGGCTTAAACATTCCATCTTATCAAGCACTAGAAAATTTCCCGCAATATTACCTGATTTCTCAAATGATCATTGCTCAACTGCATAAAAATTTGTGTCATGGTAACGTACAGCTTATGTTAGGAGTGCTTCAATCCTTTTGGATAATAGGCGCAAGAAATCTCGTAAAAGCGCATGTTCGCAGATGTATAGTATGTATCCGAGATAAAGCTCAGACTAGTAATCAATTCATGGCTGATTTACCTGAAGCACGTTGCTCCCGTTCACGATCATTTTCTCATACTGGCGTCGATTACGCCGGTCCCTATAGAGTTTTAAATGGCTCAGGACGTGGAGCACGAAGCACCAAAACCTATTTAGCGTTGTTTGTCTGTTATTCGACCCGTGCAGTACATTTAGAGCTGGTTTTCGATTACTCAGCAGCAGCCTTTTTAGCTGCATTCAAACGTTTCGCATCTCGCCGAGGTACCCCGAGTGATCTTTACAGTGACAACGGACGTAATTTTGAAGGCGCATCCCGCGAATTAAAGACTGCCTTTCGGAGCGTCACTAGAAATTTGGATTTGAGATCCTATTTGGCTACCGATGGGACCACTTGGAACTTCCTTCCTCCCTGCGCCCCTCATTTTGGCGGGCTTTGGGAGGCTGGAGTCAAGTGTGTAAAGTCTCATTTGAGAAAGCAAATGGGAAACGCTACGCCTACCGTAGAGGAATTTCAAACATTGCTTGCTCAAATCGAAGCATGTTTAAATTCAAGGCCACTTGCTCCACTCAGTGACGATCCAGAAAGTTTTGCTGCATTGACTCCTGGTCCCTTTTTAATTGGGACCTCATTAAAGGTCATACCAGCTCCGTCTACGCTCGCGAAACGAGACGATAGATTGCCACGTTGGCAATTTATACAAAGGCAGCTTGAGAACTTTTGGCGAATATGGGTTCGAGAATATTTACCGACACTTCAAAGGCGCGGAAAATGGCAGATGCGCATGCCCAACCTGCGTCGAAATGTACTTGTATTAATTAAGGATAAAAATTTACCTCCTGCTAAATGGTGTTTAGGACGTATCGTAGAAACATTTCCTGGTCACGATAATCTAGTTCGCGTCGTCACCGTGAAAACAGCCTCTTCTGAATTCGTGCGTCCTATTACAGAAATTGTACCCTTACCTCTCTCAAGCGATTAAACGGTTCAGCTCATTGTTAGCCTTGTTATATAGTAGTAAGTAAGCAAGAATAGAAGTCGTTTTGCGCGCATATGTGCCCGCAAGGTGGCCGGTTTGTTTAGAATTTTATTAAAATCTAAGTGTTTAAATTGAATATAGTTTACGCGCCATTATAAGGCATTAAGTATTTGATAAATGATAGCGCGCTCTATAGATGTTGCAGATATTCAAGCGGTTAAACGGGTCCGCTGCGCGCGCTCAGTTACGAAAAAAGCGTCAACTCAACCGTATCTCAAAAATCATCACTACGTAACAAGATTGACTGTAATTCGCGAAACAATTATAATCGCGTTTCGCGTAGTGATTACGTGCTCTAAGGATTACAGTGCACTTGGATTACTGTGCAGTGTACTCAAAGTTCTCGACGGTTGTGTAATAAAGAAAACTACAAAAATACAGTCCACGTGTGGAGTACGGACTTTATTAACTTGATTCATTCTTTCACCTCATTTGGGCCAAGCTACAAAAAGGGCTCCAAAATCCCGAACAGTTCCGAAAATGGAAACTCCGAAAGGCTAAAATTTAAAGAATTGACACATTTAATCTTGGGTTTGGCAATTGTTTGACATTTTTTTCCGTCAAATTGGTCCCTCCATTTTGTTTTCTCATTTCTCATTTTTGTTTGACATAATGTTTATAGTATGCAACCCTAAAAATCTCAAAGTAAGTGCATTTGAAGCAATTTTCAACCATTCGTCCACCATATCGGATCCGCCATTGTGAATTTCAAGAAGCTGGTGTCGGATTCGTAATCAGCGACCCTGAAAACCCGAATTAACAATATAAAATTCCATTCCTCGTTTTCTGGGTCCTTCTTAATTTTTTTTCTTCTTTTAAACTATAACTCATAAATGGTCGCAGAATTTTTCATTTTTTGCCTGCCCACTTGCCGAAAGCTTACATAGTGTTGTTGACTTGAACTGAAATGGAAAGAAAATGTAACGACCGAAATGTGAATAATAACGGTAGTAGTGCCAAAAATGCACATTTTTACAGATTTAACCTAATTTTTCTTGGAAATGTGACGCGTTTAAACGCAATTATATGGGTACTGTACTATACTTTATTACCATTTTAGCTTTTTGAGCCCTAAACAGGGTAGATACTTCCCGAGTAAAAATTTAATATAGACGATAAAAAAAAAAAAAAAAAAAAAAAAAAAACGATAGATTCATGATGCATCTACGCAGAATCTACTCCGTGAAATGTCCGTCCTGTGAAACAAATATGAATTTAATCTTTATCAAGATTTAATATGCACGATTGATTCATGGTGAATTCTTGGTGAATCTACTGTACAAATTAGTGAATAGTTTTACTTTAAAATTATGTATTTTATATTTGATATAGAATATAATAGTAGAGACTTTTATTTTCGAACAAAAAATTAATTTAATATGCCAAAACCTAAATTGATAAACAGAGATATACATTGCACATATAAAGGAAAAGACGAAGCAACGAAACTACTCAAAAACACGAGGAAACTCAAGGATATGGTGTTCCTGGACTGCTCCAAAACTACATCAAAATTATGACTTGATCCTAAAGAATACATACATAAATGCTGATAAAATACGAAAAATATTTACCGTAAGAAATATCCTAGCAACGAAGTATCATATGAACCAACTGTACCAAAAGTATTCTGTACCAATGCTCGATACAAACTGTCAAAAGTTCAGCACATGTTAAAAATCAACAACCTCCATAGCAACCACATAACCAAGGACTGTCATTGTATAATAAAAGAAGAGCTTTGTTTATTTTTCAGTTTGTGCCGAACCTAAATACGAGATACATTATGTATGCAGTGTTATTAATTAAAATAAAATTAAACTGATAAATTGTAATCTGCTTTCACGTGTTCCCGTTTTTGTTTATAGCAAGAAGTTTTGAAAATTATTCTAAAAGAAATTATTCAGTTGGTTCCTGCAGGAGATTCGATTTTCTTGTATGAGTGATGACAGCTGCAGTTTTTAGAGTGACATGTCGTTGCTCCTTGGATATTTCATAAGCAAATACTAGTTTTAGTCTTTGTTTTTGTATTTGATATATTTTTTAGGTGGAGTACAAGTCGCCAAGTTCTACTGTCGCAGAAATGTACGAGCAGAGCAGCAGTACCATATCCTTAAGTTTTTCCATTGTTTTCTTTGTTTGTATGTAGATCTCCGTTTTTGTATTGAAATATAATACGAGGAAAAACTGTTGTATAAATGGTTTTGTTTTGTCCAAATATTACTTGTATATATTCTCTGTACTACTACTCTCTAAATATGAATCAGCGAAAACCGCTGCAAATCAGCGAATATACGCGCTGCTTCAGATTTAGAGAGTATAAAATGTAAAAATGAAAATATAAAATGCAAAAAATATCATTTCATGATAAAACCAAACACTAACATATTATAAAGTAGATTTACCGTGAATACATCATTGATCTATCATGCATATTAAATTTTTTATAAAACTAAATCCATATTTGTTTCAAAGGACGGATTTTTCACGGAGTAGATTCTCCGTGAATCCATCATAGATCTATCGTTTATATTAAATTTTTACTCGGGTTATTAATAATTATTTATTACTTACAATTACATTAACTATTAAAGTTACTGTAAAAGTTATAACGCATATGAGAATCATGTAGGGCAGTGCAATTAATTATTAAAGTATATACTGCCTCGGATGCTAAAAAATCGTAAACTTAACCTTAAAAATAGACTAATTCCACGTTTGTATACATGTGCAAATATGATATACATTGAAAAATATCTTAAGCATTTTTCAACCATTTTATATGATAATAGTAATATCAATACATCTATTAGAAATATCGTAAACAAAAATAGCGCAAGGTAAATGTCCCACTTTGTCGACAAACTTTGTAAAGACTTTGTAAATCGTGTTCGGTTTGTAACGTCTCACGTAATTCCTAAATTAAACAAATGACCTCAATTTTCTGAACAGTTTACATCCACGTAAGGCAATTTATTTTCTTCATATTTCATAAAAAAATAGACACGCTACTGATTCGTGAAAAGAAGTAAAAAAGCAGTCAGTTTGTAATAAATTGGAGTTGAATCATTATTTTTTAAATAAAATTTATAAAATGAAGTAATCATCATTACTTTAAAAGTGAAATTACAATAAGTAGAAAACTTTGTAATATTCTGTAGAGTGCTAAAAGAGTAAAAAATGTTGGTAGTTACAATCTGATACATTTATCTGATTTATTTATATTTAGTACTTTTTAAATATACGAAACTTTTGTGTCTATTAAAGAATTCAAACGCTAATTATCATTTAGAATACTGTTTAAATTTTAATTTAGTATACAATAAGTGTAAAACAACTTTACAATTTCTTTTAGTCTAAAACAACTTTACAACTTTACAATTTTTACAATGTTTGTAAAGTCTTTCATAACATGCCTTTAAAAATTAAATTCACAACTAAGAAAATTAGTATAATTTTACTAAAACACTGGTGATTTTTAAATACCAAATGTTTAAAAATTGAGTAATAATAACAACTTGATCATTATCAACGTTTCATCACTTATACATTTTTGTATGACCTTCTTTAGGAGAGGGATGTCCATATATATGTAAAACAGCACATTGTATTAATCCTTCTTTTCAGTGTTAGGCAGTTTCTTCAGTGAAAGGTTTTTCTTTGGTATATTTCGTTTTTTTTTTAATACGGAAGTATTGATTTACAAGGTAATTAAATACAAACCCAAACAATTATTATTAACATTTCGACTTATAATTTGGTCCTCTTCAAAATGTATTTTAGTCTAGAAATTATATATAACAATAAATAATAAATATAAAATGGTATAAGTTGTATGAAGAAATGTAAAATAGGACAGAACTTTTTGTAATGAAATAATGAAAAAATGAACGGATGGAGAAGTGATAGAAGCCGGAAAAATTATTTTTTTTATAAATTGTGTCAGAAAAAAAGGAAAATTTGTTCTTTTATTCTCATTTTTCAGGTTGAAAAATGTATGTTAATAAATATTTTTTTATGGAAAACAGCACGTTTGTATTTATAATCGTTTCCTTAGAAGTGCATCGTCAACTTTTGGAATTTAATAAATACCTTATAAAGGGAAATTTAATTACCTACCTTTTTCGTCTAAAATCCAATGCTCAAACAAAGGAAAATTGTTCAGAATGCGAATGGGAAATATTTACACTTTTGATATTTCTGAACGGTTGAAAGTATATTCTGAGACAATAAGAAAAACGGCTCTTCAAAAATTTGATATTGGCAAACACCTTAATAATTTGTTCCGCAAGGGTAATAAGGGCTTAAAGACTTTTTATTTAGATAGAAACACAAAAATCTCGATCTGTTGACATTTCTGAAACTTGTAACTTATTCCAATTTATTGTTCTATTATTTTTGGTAAGTTATATACAATCTCCGGCATGTAGTTTTGACATTGAAAATGCTAATTCTAAAAAATTTTTCTTTTTAGATCGCAATTTTAAGACACCTCAAAAAACCGAATTTAAAAAATCCGAAACTGACATTTGAAAAATTGACATTTAAAAAGCCGACACTTTTCAGTTTGAAATAGCGGGAAAACGAAAGGTTTTTTAAATAAAAGCTATTAAACGTTTTTTTAATTACTGAAAATCGCCTTTAATTAAAACGTCGGTTGAAGTCGTTGACTTAAAAACTGACGGAGTTATGATCAATACAAAATTGCGGTCTTGTTTTTTTTTGAGAAAAAATTGGTAATAAAACCGATGCCCTGCAAGTTAACATTGAAATTAAACGTAATCCTTATGAATTTTACTTTATCTAAGTACCGATAATAGATTGTAGACATTTTGCCGGTTTTGGAAACCCCTGTTCCGAAAAAACCAATAAAATTACGAAAAATACGAAGCAATAAAAAAATCTAGGTCTTTTCATGCTGAACAAGTAGCTTCTTTATCAATTTTCTTACGACAAAAATTGACTGAGTTATGAAGGTCAGAACAAAGTTCGGAGAGCACTTTCGATGACCCCTTTAATGTAAAAAACGAAGAACTGGATAGAAATGAAATTCATAGTGCTTGCAATTCCCTACAAAATGCGATTTTTTGTTAATTTTGAACTTGGAAAAACACCACTTGTTCTAAGTGCTCAGGCCCAAAACAGTGCTCCTGTAGAGAAAGATGACGTCGAGGACGATGACCATCAAGTGAATGAAATCAATGAACTTTTTTAAACAACAAAAACTTTTCAATAACTTTGATAAATTTTAACATTAATGTATTTCAAGCTGTATGTATGTAAATACATTTTTATATAAAATTGTATGTACTTTTTTCCAAATCTACCGATTAACCCATTAACGCCCAAGAGGATATAAATTTCACCAAGATTTTCGGAATATTTCTTGACATTAAAAACCAATTCAAAAAATTTTAGATAAAACATTTTCGACGTAAAATTCATCGATCTTTCCGAATCTGCTATTAAAAATCAATCGAGCCCATTCCAAAAAAGTTATGCTTGGATTTTCACAAAAAAATCAGATTTTTTCACTGACAAATATTTTTATTCGGCATTTCACATTGGAAACGGTTAGGGAGATCACTGATCGGTGAAAATAGCGTGTCCTCAATCCTTTAACTTTAGAATGTGCATGATAGCATTCTGCAAATAAAGTTGGAAACTGACAAAATGGCGGCTCAAACACAAAAAGAACGGCGAAAAGCTCCTGAATTTTTCATTCGAAAATGATATGCTTTCAAAAAAAAATGTCCCTGAACAAAAAGTTCTTAGAATTGATCAAAGAATAATCTAAAATTTGTTTAGAATTTTTAAAACACTTTTCTTCATTTTCTTCATTTTCAAAATCACAAAATTTTGAAAAAATATGAAAAGTCATAGAAAAATTGTGAAAAAATTTCGAGGTTTTCTTTGATCCATTCTAAGAACTTTTTTTCCGACACATTTTTTGCGAAAGTCTATCGTTTCCAAATAAAAAAATTCCTGTTTCCTGTTATAACCACTGCTTCTTATGGCTAAATCAGTTACAAAATGAAATTACAATTATCAGAAGTAATATTTTAAAACCAAAACGCTGTGGTAAATTTACTAATTTGGCTGTGTAGGCATTTTAAATTTTGTAGATTTGATTTCGGATTCGTAATCGGTGACCTCCGAGTAACAATTTTGAAGCAAATCCAGACCTATTTTGTTATTTTGGTCCTCCATATTGGATCAGCAATTTGAATTTTGTAAATTTGACTTCGGATTAGTAATCAGCGGCCCAAAAAATCCCCGAGTAGGAAGTTTCAAGAGAATCCAGGTCTATAACGTTATAAAAAATAAATAAATGACTATATTAATTTAATTCAATTACATACACAATTTCTTTTTGGAAAATGTTATTAATTGAATTTGAAATCTAAAGCAATCAAATTATGAAAGTGATAAAATAAAATCCAACGAACTGATCAGTACAAAAAAATAATAATTTTCAAAAATATGTATCTGGTAATTATTTGAAATATTACAATGATAAATTTTCTGATATTTTAGTATATACCAAGAATGTCGCAATAAATTCACGTAAAATTCATGAACATTTGTAACATATAGTTTTATAAATATTCAAAAAACTGCGTTTGTAAACGGAGCAAACTTTAATCAATCACCAGATATTTGATAAAACTGTTACTGTGTGAATTATGACTAAAATGTCGCATTAAATCTTTCAAATTCATCTCCACAATAAATTTAAATCTCTACGTAATGCATTTGATATATATTTCCTTTGGATTTCAAGTTTTGATAAATTGTTAACAACATTTGAACTTTAGTAATGGCGTACGTATATAATAACGTATAAAATAAACCGTTTC
Organism: Trichopria drosophilae; assembly: GCA_030407085.1. Lineage (NCBI taxonomy): Eukaryota > Metazoa > Arthropoda > Insecta > Hymenoptera > Diapriidae > Trichopria > Trichopria drosophilae. The sequence continues at coordinate 115,085,101 of CM059585.1, read as the reverse complement.
ATTGGTACAATTAACTGATTTCTTTAAATGCAAAGGGAGATTTATCTTCAGTATAGATTTTAGGTAATTTGCATATCTTTAAAGTTATAAACAGGACATTGGAAGAATATTGACGATTGAACACTTTGCAAATCAATGCAAACAAGGAAGTTCGAACTTTGCGGTGCCAGAGTGAAATGTAGGGCATTAAAATGAAAGATTTAGAGATAGAGAAAGCAACAGGTATTACTATAAATTGAGATACATCAAGAATTCCTCTTTTATATTCCTTGTATTGATAATGATAAGAAATTGTGTAGAAATAAAAATAAAGCAATTTATAATTAATACAAACTATTTTAAACTATTGCAGTTTTAAACACTGGAAACGATTATATTATAATATTATCATTGGAAATTACCAAAAGTTGGAATTTATTGTAAAAAATTCTCAATATAATAGAAATATTTAGTAGGTCATGAATCAATAGCTTTTTGACAAATGTTACAAAGTATTCAAATTATGCTAAAACGAAAAAATTACCATTTTAATTTAAATTAAAAATAACTTCAAACTAATTCGAAAAGAACGAGTGGATATTGGATAATATAATTAATACTTATTTAAAACGATGATTTCGAAACATCGAGCACTTGATTTTCAAAAATTTGTTCACTGAAAGCAGTTTCATTAAATTGAAGTATCATGTACGATCCAAATTAGGTATATATAACTGAAAATGTTTGTACACTTCATGTAATTTAATTCTATGATTATTTATTATTTAAATCGAGAGAGCATTACAAATTTAAACCATTGATGTTTATAATACACAACATTATTGTAACGATAATTTCTATAAACTGATATTAATTTGCTTAATCGTATCATTAGCCAACTAAACTCTGTGTAGATATAAAATCAACTAAATATTTTTAGTTCCATGTGCGTAACTTTTCATTTAAATATGTTTACTAAACATTTTTCTGAGCGCGTTCGGTAGTTTTTTCAATATACTCTAATAAACCGAACTTGCATTTTTTTCTTAAAATATGAAAATAGTGAAATTATCTGGAAATAATTCGTTGCTGTCAATGTAGGATTATAGAGTTCATTTATGTTTTTTACTAGATTAAAAAATATTTTAAACACCGGGAGAAAATTGCACAGGAAATTTTACTATTTTGAATAGGAATTCGAGAATATATTTAAAATCGTGTTAACATATTATGTTTATTTAATCAATTCCCTTTTAAATTTTAGATAGTAGTTTATTTTACGTTAACTTTTTACACGGAGAAAAATATTCAATAAAATTAACTAAATTACTTAACTAATATGCTTTAAACAAAAGTTTGGAATTAATTTTGTTTTGGTCCAACCCTCCTCTTTTGATTTATGTATCGAAAAATGGCACAAATTTAAAAATAAAAAAAATTACGAGCATTTATTTAACAAAAATCAGGATTTTTGTAGAATTTTTTTACTTATCATTTATTTTTTTTATTTGCCGCATTAGAATACCTCACATATTTATAAATATCGCGTCAAACATGCAAGGGCTAGAGGACAGAACTAATGGAAAAGTGGGAATCAAAATGGTGGATCCATCATGGCAAACGTATTTACTAAAATCAAACGAAATCACTTCATTCTTGGTACTTGGTTGTATTTTCGGGTCACTAATTCCGGATTGTGGATCTGCCATTTTTAATTTTTTATAACTAACATCAGATTTGGAATCAGAAAAAAACGAGTTTAGTGTGTATTTTTGCCGCCATTTTGAAATTTAATTTTTTTCTATTCTAGCCAGAAATATTTTTGACGCGATATTTATAAATCACGGTGAGCTTGAATGACATTTAAATCAAAAGTTTCGGCCCATCGCCGTTCTTTACAGATATCATTTCAGTGATTCCTAACGAGTATTTTCTTACCAAATTTGAAATTATTCTAGGGAGGAAACGGGAATACAATGATTTTATTTGATTTTTTGGTGATTTAATCATATATTCTGATGAAAAAGCGTATCTAAACGCATTTTTTTAAATTTAATTATCGGTTTGATTGTCTTTAAAAATGTACAGACATGTTATAGTTTTATATTTATACATAAAGTTTATAAAACCTTAAATAAATGCTGATTTATATGATTTTTTTATAATAGATAGAGTTTTATAAATCGCAGGCTTTCGATATATCTCTGATGTATTCATAAAATGATCGTAATTTGTTTTAATATTTTGTTATCACGTGGAAATATATACGCGACTAAATTCAGAGTACGAAACGCCAACATGCCGCCTGCAAGAACGCACGAAGAAAATCGAATAAAAATATGTCTTTTTGCTTTGGTAAAACTAGTACAATGGTAAATATTACCGGATCTGTGAAAATTCTCGTAGAAAAGTACATTTTATATGATCCTAATGATACACGATTACCTCTTGTTTTGTGTACAACATGTAAACGGGATTTATATCGCGTGAATGGTGATCCGGAAGCCACAATTAAACTTCCGAATTTTCATACTCTCCCTCGAATCAGAATCAATACGCGATTGAGTTCTAATGAAATGTGCAACTGTCATTTGTGCACATTAAGTAGACAAGCCTCCGGGAATGCAACGAATTGCTCAAAATTTGGTGCTCTACCTAAACGAAACAGCATACGAACAGACTTGAAGAATGAAAAAACTACAGGTAATTTAATATAATTAGGATGTTTTAAAATTAAACGGAAAAATGGCTATAATTATTCAGCATACATAACAAGTTAGTTGGTACATAAATTATTGTTTTCCGTACAATTTTCAATGTTGTTAAAATATTGTGCATAATTTATTTACATACGTTATTTAGCAATTTTAATTCAAACTTTCAGACAAGACAATTTCATCTACTACTACGGAAAATCGATGCAGTTTTTGTTTTTCGATTATTTCAAGAGGCCTAGCACATAAATGTAACATGAGCACTCGAATTAATAACCTCACTGAAGTTATTTGTCTTATTACTGAGCAAATAGACGCTAACAGTTCTGCAAAAATAATATCGTCTGTGTTAAAAAGAAAAATTCGAAACAAAGAGGAAAAGGAAAACAACGAAGAAAAAATACTCTCATTATCTCAACTTCACGGCAAACCGCTTGAAATTGCTATTGGCAATCAAGGTTCTTCAAAAAAGAAGAAAAAGTCATCGTTATCCGCTGATGATATGTTGAAAATTCAAACGAAATTCCATTTGAGTCAAAGAGAGACCTTGGGAATTGCTGCTGCAATGCGTGTTGCTACAAATGATAGAAAAATAATGGAACCTAATTTGAAAGAGAAGTTATCGGAACGAAGTCATTGCGTCGACGATTATTTTGCAGCTACAACATTCGATTTTGTAAGTATAAATGGCAATAAAGCAGTCAATAAAGTTGCAAATGTTGCTTACTGTACGAATCTTGAAGGATTGATCGCTCACATTAAAGAAAAACGTTCTGTGCAAAATGTCCACTTGAAATTTGGTATTGATGGAGGTGGCGGATTTTTAAAAGTCTGCTTATCGATTCAATCCAAATCAATCACAACGCCAACACAATTAAAACGTCAAAAATACAACGATGGAATTAACGCCTCGCGTTTTAAAGATTCCGGCGTGAATAAACTGCTTATATTAGCATTAGCTCCTTCTTGCCAAGAAAATTACGAGAATGTTTCGAAATTGTGGTCAATGCTCAATATCAACGTTTTTGACGGAACAATTGCGACTGATTTGAAGCTCGCAAACATCATGGTTGGGATTATGTCGCACAGCAGTATGTATCCATGTACCTGGTGTTACGCGCCCAAACACGGATTAGACAAGTGTGGAGAATATCGGACTTTACAAAGTACTTCGCAAAATTATGAACTCTGGAAAAAAAATGGTGCCTTGAAAGAACTTGCTAAAAACTACAAAAATTGTATTCATCCACCAATTTTTTCATCATCGACTGATAAATCCTTTCTTCAAATCATACCTCCTCCAGAACTGCATTTAATGCTTGGGGTAACAAACACATTGTATAATGGGTTATTAAAAGAATTTGAATCTACTGCTTTAATATGGGCTAAGGATTGCAATGTATCTCGAGAAGTAGGTCATGGAGGAGCCGCCTTCAATGGAAACTCATGTAAAACTTTATTGCAAAAAATTGACTTACTTCGTTCCAGAAACCATAATTTGGGATGTATGAAGTATGTGGTTGCTTTTGAAAAATTCAAAGACTTAGTGAAAGCATGTTTTAGTTACAAACTTGACCCTGCATTCAAGAAAAGAATAGAGGATTTCCAGAGTAGCTATGTTGATCTAAATTTATCTATAACTCCTAAAGTGCATGCTGTTTTTTTTCATATTTCCGATTTTTGTGAAGAAACAGGAACTGGCTTAGGATTTTACAGTGAACAAGCTATGGAGTCAGTTCACGCGGACTTCAAGTCAGTTTGGGCCAAGTTCAAAGTGTCAGAAACACATTCAGATTATCTGGAAAGATTAAAAAAAGCGTTGTGCGCATACAACGGCCTTCACTCGTGTTAAACGAATTTTGTGTTTATTTCATTGTTTACTTCATTGCCACATGAAAAGGACTACTTTATGTACTGTCAGTGATGACAAAAATTTGTAATTTTGTAAAAAAAAATATATTATCGACGTATAAAACCCAATAAAATGTCTTTCACTCAGAAATAAATAAAAAAAAAATAAATAAAATCGTTTTATTCCGGTTTCCTCCCTAGAATAATTTCAAATTTGGTAAGAAAATACTCGTTGGGCATCACTGAAATGATATCTGTAAAGAACGGCGATGGGCCGAAACTTTTGATTTAAACTTGGTTCAAGCTCACCGTGAAATATCTGAGTTATTCTAATGTGGAAAATGATTAAAAAATAACGATAAGTGAAAAAAAACTGAAAAATTCCTGATTTTTGTCAAATAAATGTTCGTAATCATTCTTTGAATCCTGTTTGCATACAATATACAAAAAACCATAAAGTAATATATATTTTTTAAAAAAGTATAAAGCACATTTTCACGACAGTAAATATTCGAAAAAAAATCTTGTAATTTTGACCGTAAATAATGGCACGAGTTTGCCTATTTTACATGTCCGTCCAAAAATGACCATCTGGAATGGGAAAATTTCCAAAGCAAATTTTCAGAGGTCATTGAAAAATGTTGAGGGGTGGGTCTTTCTACATTCTGCAAAATCTTACGATTTTTTCTTATTATTTCGATTTTAGTCAACAAAACGGAAAACATAATTATTATAAATTTTAAAGGCCTTTTTATAAATTATGATTCTACAAGGTTGTGCACTTGTAATAAAAACCGAGTTGTAGTATCTACTTTTAAATTGGAAGAGTGACAAAATTTGTATAGTTAAACAAATTTTTTAATACATTTGGACGTAATTTCTAATTAATTAAAATTATTAAATTTAAAAGCAAATAAATTGTTCTGCAACCTCCTCGAGGTTGATCTCGGTAACTACAATTATGTAGGCTTTCGAATCGATTTTCTCGATACCACAAAATATTGTCTAGAAATAAGTAAATCTTTACTTCATATCAAACGGTAGGAGAAAATGATTACATAAGGTGAAGTAAATATTTATTGCAATTACGCAAATATTTACTTGAACTGAAAAAGGCATCGTTTAGATTTCGAATCGATTTTCTTGATACAACTAAATATTTTCGGGAAATGACTGCATATTTATTTCAGTCAAGGAATTATTTCTTTCTTTCAAGTAAATAGTTAATCTTCTTTCAAATAAAAATGTTATTGCGACCATTCAAGTAAATTATTTGTTTGTATCCAGTAAAATTTAAACTACAACATTTTTTTTCAGTGTATGTATTTGAAATTTAATATTTCTTCTTGAAATTTAATGTAAGGTGATTTTTTATTTGATGTTTAACTATCATAAATAGCAAAGATATAATTTTTGTAATTTTAAAACTTTCGATTGCACAAAACTTTGAATAGCCCGTAACATTGATCTCGTTGTCAGTTTGCACTATAAACTCCACAATTTCTTGATAAAAGATGTCCGAAAAACAGACAAATACAAGTACACAAATACAAAAACAAATCGAGTTTCTATTAGCTAGACGCCTATTTTGAACTCGGACTCTTGAAGAGCGACCTGGAAAGTGATGAGAATGATTTCCAATTAGTTTCATCTTGAGATGAAACATTTGATTGAAAAGGATGATAATTAAACAACACAAAAATTAAAATTCATATACCCCATCGTTTGTATTCAATAATAACAAAATAATTACATTTAAAATATTTACATTAAAAATAATATATTTAACGATAATCTAATAACTATTTGCTAAATTAGCAACGCACGCTAAATTACTATTGTCCAAATTATTAATTATTATTCTAAGCGCCGGATACGGTACATTGAATTGCGAAAGTATATCGCAGTATGTCGGCTCGGAATCTTCAACCAATATCTTCCTTTCCAGCGCAAGGTTGAACGCGATTCGCAAGCAGTCCCAGTAGATCGGGAACTGGCATTGATATTTTTGGGAGTCGAAGTACTTCCTCACTTTGTCATTCATGTACCACGACGTTTTACTCGCGTCTTTTACTATCAGGTCAAACATGTTGAGATCCGCACACAATCGCGTCGCTTTCAACTCTTTTATTTCTTTAGCACACTGGTATTCAAAACTCGACTCGTCGAATCGCTGTCGAACTTGTTCGTTCGTCAAAATTAGCTGCACCGCAATGTCTGGTACGGAAAACGTCGCTGCTCTCATTGCAACGAGATGGCGTACCAGAGTCACCAATTTCTCTGTATCCATGGCATCGATCTCAGATAGGGTACTGCGACATATTAGGTCCAGTAGCCCGCTATTCTTTCGAACAATACTATTGACGCCACTTCTGAAGGTCACTAGCAAATCCCAGAAAACCTTGGCGCTGCCTAGTTCTGTCGACGAAAAGGCAGTATGAAGGGCCGTCTCTTTTTCATCGTTCACGATATCGACTGAACACCCATTTCTGGCGAATAATCTAGCACACTTGTCATATCCGTAGTGTGCCGCGAGGTGAAGTGGAGTATCAGTGTCCATTAAGCCATTGATGTCGACGTGAGGCAATAGCGCCTCGGCGGCTTCGTAGTTTCCGAACTCCGTTAAACGATGCAGCATCGGACGATCGGTCAGACGATCTGCAGTATGGAAATCGTATCTTAAACTGACGACAATTTCCACTAGAGCCTTGTTGACATATGGAAAAATGTGGTCAACTATCCTTCGATGTCTGAAATCGTTTGAATCCAGTTCAACTCCAGCATCGCGGAAACCCTCCAGAATACGTCCAAGATAGAGTTGCAGGCGCTGATATTGTTCAGCGTCTTGTGTTGAGATTTCTGCGTCCTCCCATTGCAGGGCCTCGCAATTATTCTTAAATTGCTTTGCAACTTCTTCGGCTGCACTCCTGCCTCCGTTGTTGCAAATTAGGGGGCTAGCCCCGTACTCCATGAGTAAATGGACGATGTTGCCGTACTTTCGCCTGATGGCGATGTGCATAGCCGTATCGCCATGTTTTGCGTCGGGTTTGTCGACATCAAAGCCGTAACCCAAAAACCGCCGGACGGTTTCTATACAATTGGTACGGACGGCTTGAAAAAACAGGCCGTCCCTGTAGGACTCGGCCATTGCGGAGGTTTCGAATTTAATAAACTTCTTCATTTTGAAGACTGATTTGCGACTAAACACAAACTAATAAAATTCGAGTATTTATATGAAGGATAGTAAGTTGATAGAGCTAATCAGTACATCATTATGGAGATATGAAAATAATTACGCCTGGAAAATTCTTATGTTATCAGTTTAATACTTTTGTATTGTATATGTGTAATTAAATGAATATTTCATTTTCTCCGATGAACATGTCGTTAATGGTGATTTAGTTTGTGAGTCATATTTCAATCAACGACTAATGGGAATTTCATAGTCACTAAAACAACTCGAATTCATTGTACGCGATTGTCAAGTGATTAATGACGCATACATTGAGAAAAGTGTATTTTATCAGTTACTATCCGTTGGCTTTTAAAAAGTGTATTATAGCCATTAAAAGAAATATTATAACTAGTAAAATCCTCCGTCATAATATATCCTCGAAATATTATAACTACTAAACTGGCTGTCTGGGCTGCCGCCAATGGTTAATTTTCGGACCATTCTTTACAATATAATGACGGTCCAAATCTTGAGCTGGGTAGAAGAAATACGTTATGTTTAGAGATTACAATAATAAAAATGGTCAAATTTCAAATTCTTCTATATCTTTCGGATTTGAAGGATATCCGGTGAGCATTGTTTGAATATTTCTGAAGCAGTTTGCAAACAAAAAGAAAAAAAATCAAACAAATAAAATTGTAATATATTTGGAATTATGCTGCAGAGACACGGACCCAGTAATATAATTTTACATATTTTATAAAAAGATAGAACACCGATTTATATGTTTACATTATGTTTATACTGCAAACTATATATTGCTTTTATATTTAATCCTTTCACCAAACAATTACAGCTTTACAGTCTTCTTATTTCGGTTCAGTACGAATTATTAAAAACTTGGGAAAAAATTCTTGAACATCCGCATTTAACTATTTTTGTGTATACTCTTTCCATGTTAGAGGTGAACATTACATCTACTATCACAAATGTGGCTCCTTTATTTTTAATTGGTCATTTTTAAGTTTTAATTTTGATGTCTTTATAGCAAGATGATATCATAATGTGGTCAGAATGCGATAAACCGTGATCATAAAAGTATCTTAAATATATCATGTGTATGACACCACATTTTTATCATAAAGAAGTGATAATTTAGTAATACATTTTGAAATGAATAATATTTACTAATAATTACTAATCAGGAAATTTAAATCGATAAATAATGTGTAGAAATGAAATTCTGTAGAAATAAACATATAATGTAGTTAAAGTTACATTAAAATGTGGGTTTATATGTACATATATTTACCTGTGTATATGTATTATATTCATACATACACGAAATGAGAGGTTGATATAAGAAGAAAACTACTACGAATTCATTATTACATATAATCAAACACAATAACAAAATTCTTTTTGTAATAAAATAAATACATAAACAAATAAAAAATAACATTGTGTAAGTTGCTTTTTTGTTAGAAATAAAAAGGTTTTTTATTACAATTAAAAAAGTTACATTTCTGAGATCTTCATCAGCCTGAACTAAGCAATACTTGTAGGCTTGTTCAAACTGTTTTACAACGTAGTTTACATTGCATATAAATGAAAATTTACTAGTTCCCTCTAAATTGCAATGCAAACTTTTTTGAAATTCAGTTAAAACGAGCCTACAAGTGTTCATGAACTCAAGCCGATTAAATTTTCTGAAATTTGATCTCTTTAAAGGATTTTTAGACCAATAACAAAATATCTTTAATTTAGTCATATGAACATTTTATGATACAATTATGATATAATATGATATTTTATTTTTCATTTTGGCACATTTAGTTTTTGCCAAGATTGTGTGACCACTGAACGTTACTTATGCCGCTGTTCGCGCGCTCGACGTGTTTTAGAATCGGGACGCTCAATTATGATATAATTTTAATTAATGTCTTAAAAATACGATCTCTTTGAGAAATCTTCGTGACATTACCAAAATGACACCTTTAAGTGGGTCATCTGACCACATTATGACATAATTCTGATATAATTTTGAGTTTTCTTAACGAGGTCAGACATTTTTTGTGACATCTTTCTGAACTCTTTGCGAGATCAACTTCCCAATAAATAAAAACGTATACGGAATCGATATTTTGCATTCTGTTTCTTTCTAGTGGCGTATTGATTATTCGAAATTCTTATTCGAATTTATACTATACCGTATTTAACGCATTACAAAAATTGATTTGTTGCGGCTTAGAATAGCTTTAAATTCTGTCAATTTAATCGAAGAATTGATTATATCGTTTTCCGTATTTCATAATTTTCGAAGAAATGTTCTGTTTTCTAGTTTTGAGTTTAAATCATTCGATAATCCAAAGTAATCGTTTCTTTGAGGTTATGTGTGTTTATGTGTCGCGTATAATATCGTATACACTCACACTCGTAACTGAATGAGTGGGAAAGAAGCAGCCTTATTTCGTATTAAATCGTACACAGATTTTTCGCATACTTTTTCGTTTGTTGGCTTGCTGCCTGGGATATTATGTAGTATAAAAAAAAATACATTTTCGGGACTGTTTGTATTATCAATAATGCCCATTTAAGATGACAGCTACTGCTGCATCAAAATGGCAGACTTAAAACTAAACTAAAACATTTAAAAATCGTGTATTTTTAATGTACACAATTATGTGGTACAAAAAGTTACAAAACGACATAAACTGCTTTATATCTTCCAAGAAGCAGCATAAAAATAAATGATTTTATAATTGTTGTTTCTGGTAAATTTGGAGGTTAAAATTACTCAAATATACTGAACAGTTTTTAGGCAGTGAAAGAGGAATGTGTCAAATTAATTGTAAAATTGTCATAGGTTATGTGCGGCTGTTTCTTGCACAAAAACGTGCCCGACTGCATTTACATGCCAGATGCCAGTGAAAGAATTTGAATGAAATCGCATACAAAATTTCTCTGTGCGATCTCTTTTGTTAGATAATGATCTAACTTATTTTTTGAGCGGAATAGATTTATAATAAGCAGCTAGCCAATGATGTCTTAGAAAAGAAGAAAACATATCAATAATCTTGTGCAATAATGTTGTTAATGCTATTAACAAATCTTTATTTCAGCCAAATAAATTCATTAATAGTAAATAAACCTTATTTACATTAAAGAAGCATTTTTCTCATTGTACGTACGACAAACAACTGTACAAGTGATAAGTACAATGTCAAAAATTTTATTAAAAATAAAAAAGTGTGAAACAAATTTCATAAATGTTACTGATAATTAATAATTTGCCCTGCAAATTAAGAATTTTGTTACTTAAAGCAATTTAATGATCGTCAAACTTAAGATTTAAGAATTATTTTCTTAAATTTAATCAATTTTAATCACTTAAAAAAGCGTTTCGTTGATCTGTTCCGTCAGTCTCTAAAGTCTGGTAAAGTCCAGCAATGCCGTCATTAGTCACTTTGAGGAATAATTAATAAAATAAAAGAAGAATATATCATTTAAAATGGTAGATAGTTGCCGACTTTCGTTTGTATACGTGATGCGTCTCGATGCCGCACAATAACCTCAAACAAGTAAACGTTTTTTCTACAAACACTTCAGCCAAATAAATTCATTAATAGTAAATAAACCTTATTTACATTACTACTTCAGTGAGTGTATGTTTTTACTTTGTTTTTGTCAGGTTAATAACTCACAATTAACCTGTCAAAATACGTCAAAATGAAAACATTTCCCACGTCCTATTTACACCTTGTATAAAATCTACAATGTTTGGCATTTAATAGGTGAATTATGATAAGAAATATGTATCAGATTTGTTATATATTATATACTTAAGCATGACAAGTACATCTCGTTACATCTTTAAGAATATGATTGGTTCTTGCCATACTTTTTCCTGCTTTTCCCTGGCTACATAAAAATTTCATGAATATCATACATGTTTCTTAAAATAAATATACCACGAATAACGTGCAAAAAATTGTTCATATAAGTAATATCTTTAATAATGATTGTGCGTTTAAAAAATGGTACAGAATACCTTATATCATGTCGTCTTCTGTTGACACGGGCTAATGATAATTTTAAAAAGTCACGTATTTAACATAAATTAGTTCTTCGTTCGAATGCTACAGCTCAACTCTCAGTATTCTAGACCTCCAGTTTTAATAAAAGTGTCTTAAATTTAATAAAAATATCTTAAATTTCATAAAACTGTCTTAAATTTAATAACAGTTCATTAAATTTAATAAAAATTCTTTAAACATAACAAAAGTTCATTAAATTTAATAACACGTAATGAAAAGTATTTAAGGATTGTCATGAAACATTTGTTTGTAGCATTTATGAAATTTGCTGCCAACTTTTTTCTTAAAATGTCATCAAATCTTTTTTTTACACATAAGATCTTGCATACATTATGAGAAATGTTTATTGATTACAGCAACTCCTATTATATCAAATTCTATTTCGGTTCTTTTTAAAGCAAAGATATAGCAATGCGATATCTTTTCTTTTTTAGAAGCATATTACTGTAATTGTAATTCATATTTCTATTCAAGATATGTTACTAAACAGTTACATTTGAATAATTTTAGAATATAATATTCAATATATACATATATATGCATTTGAAAAAAAAAGCTTCCAATGAAATTGCAATAAAATCTTAACTTTTACATTTTAAAAATGACTGCATAACCTTATAAAAATTAACAAAAAAGATGAATGAATAAATAAAAATAAAACCGAATGAATACTAAATGGAATTAATGCAAAGACTTCTAAATAAATATATATTTATATTGATACAAATTTTTTTTCAAATAGTTCTTCACGCAATTCTGACAGCTTTAAGCACATTGATTTTTGCGCCAAATCGACGGACTGAACAACTTCCACACAAACAAAAGATGGCGTTGACTTATTCACCGACATTCACTAACGCCGACATAGTATGAGAAAATGGCCGCCGAGCTCTCGGCCATTCAAAAGCATATGCCTTGACTCTGATTATAAGCTGCGTTCGGTTTAGGTTTTTTATCGTTCGTTATAACCTATAGGTACTATCGTTCGGTTATGATTTTTCCATTTCGTCATTTGAACATCGGGAACGTATGATTTCAACCAGGATCGGAATTGTAAACATATGTATTCCTATTCAAATGTAGATACGGATCCGAAATTATAAAAATTATAATCATTTTCAATATGCCTAACCAAATAATAATAAGCTCGTTAATCTCAATTATTGTATAGATCCTTAATTCATTTTCCCCAACTCAGCGACAAGTGATGGGGTACATGGATCCTGTTTGATTATTGTTATATTATAACATACTACGGTAAATATGTTTTAAAATATTTTGATTTTGAACAATAATTTTCTAATGCAGAAAATCAAATTAATTTGTTAGGCTAAATTGTGAAAGACCTGTGTCTTGTGTGGACTACTTCGACTTGGTACCCTTAAGGACAGACAGATAATTTTATGAAGATTTTCGAATGAGTAAAAGAGTATTTATGTACTTACACTCAAAGCTAGAAATGTGTAATGTTTTTATGAGTACCAGCCCAGGAAAGCCTGCGATAGACAGTGAAAAATGTTTGTTAATTGCAATCTGGGTCTTTGCAACTCCAGATTCATATCGGAGTATTGCTCGACGATTTGCTGTGTCCAAATCCACTATTTTCAATTGTATCCAGAAAGTGACGAAGGGTATTCTACATCATATACATATATGCAATATAAAATGTCCAAACAACAACGCAAAACGGCAAACTTTATCAAGACAGTTTGAATCTCTTGCTGGGAAGAAGAATGTTATCGGTGCTATTGACAGATGTCACATTCCAATTACAGCACCAGTTGGAAGAGACAAAGTTATGTACTTTAATCGAAAAAAAACAACATTCCATACTGTTACAAGGATTGTGTGATAGTGATCTTTTTTTTCTTAATGTCGATGTGAGATGGCCGGGAAGTGTACATGATGCTCGAGCTTTCCAAACATCCGATTTGTACCCAATTGGTTCTCAAGTATGTAGCAATGATTACCACTTTCTTGGAGATTCCGTATATCCAATGAAAATATGGTTGTTGACACCATATGAAGCGACCCATCAACTGAATGAAGTGGAACGTCATTATAACAAAGTGCACAGCAGGACTAGACAAGTAATCGAGCGTGTGTCACGCTCCACGTAACCTTCAAATAGGTACAAAATTATTAATATTATTTTTAAAAATATTGATACAGCGCCTAAAAAAACATATATTTGCGACTGCAGGTAGAATTAATAGCTATAATACCGAACTCAATAGAAAACACAACTATGTTAGGGATAAGGAAGCGCCAACATAGCGTTCCCGTACGCATACAGTTTAACTTTATCGATTATTTCATATTTATAAAATAATCAATAAAAGCGAAATACATACAGATATATTAATTTCCTAATTGTCAAAACTTTCTATACTTGGATATACAGTTATCTATAAAAGAAAGATTACTTTTTATAATATTAAAATATATCACCTAAAGAAATTATAAATAAACAATATATGTCTTACAACAAATAGGCAATTAATATTTCTGTTATTAATAATAATCATTTTTATTAAATACATTGAATTACAAAATAATTATTACTAAATATATATACAGGGTGACCCATTTTAACTTAGACAGTAAAATATCTCAAAAGTAAGCGTTGCCCGAGAAAAAATTTCAGATAAAAATTGTATGGTTGAAAGGGGGCCAAATGATAGTGACCTCCATTTTAACTTTGACGACCATTTTCAAAGTCATTTGAAGGTCATCTTCGTTTTTGCCTTATGGGAACACATTGTTTTTCATGGATTCGGAAAGAGCGAGAAATTTTACGTCCGAATATGATATGGTGGATTTTTCCGGCAAGGTCATTTCAAGGTCAAACTTGAAGCTCTCGGAATTGCGAATTAACTCAGCGGGAGTGTATTTTCAGGGAAAGTGTTAAATACAAATGTTGAAGGATTTCTCACTGGCTATTTAATGGTACCAGCGAAATTGACCTTGAAGATTATTTCACGATCAAGTTTGTTTTTTTAAATGGGAACCCCTATTTTTTTCATGGATTTGGAAAGAGCGGGAAATTTTACGTCCGAATATGATATGACCGATATTTTGGTCATGGTCGTTTCAAGGTGAAACTTAAAAGTCCCGGAACGGCGAAATATCTCACCGGGAGTACATTTTAGGAGGAAATGTTTCAGACAAAAGTTTGAGGATTTTGTCCTGGTTATTTAATTGAAGGGCATTTCAAGGTCAAGTTCAATTTTTCAAATGGGACCCACTATTTTTTACAGCGAATTTGGGGAAAATTCTACGTTCAGGACATGACCTTGAATATACCTTGAGTCAGAGTCAAGGTCATTTTTAGGTGAATAACTTATAAATTCCTGTATGACAATAATATCTCGACGATGAAATGGGAACCATTATTTTTAAAGCGGAAATCCTGACGTTAGAACTTACGATGACCATACCCTTTAATTCATTGTCAAGGTCATTTCAAGGTGGATGTTCGAAAATTTCAAGTATAGGAATAATAACATAGCTAGGTTTTAACTGCAATTACAAACGTCCTACAATATGTATGTATTCAGTCTTTTCTAACAATACCGTCGGCATTAGTATTACCCAAGATGTACCGCATGGAGGTTGCACGATCGTGTTTACATCTCATCGGGGTGCTTTGTTGAGGTGGTTCCCCTTGCCGTCACGTGTGCGTGCGTGCATGCGTGAGTGCGCTCGCGCGCGCGCGCGCGTGTGTGGGTGTGTGTGAGTGTAAAAAAATAGGGTTTTCCATTTAAAAAAACAAACATAATCTTGAAATAACCTTCAAATTCATATTTAAGATCAGTTTCACTGGTACCATTAAATAGCCAGTGAAAAATCTTTCAACTTTTGTATTTAACACCTTCCCCGAAAATGGACTCCCGCTGAGTTAATTCGCAATTCCGAGAGCTTCAAGTTTGACCTTGAAATGACCTTGCCGGAAAAATCCACCATATCATATTCGGACGTAAAATTTCTCGCTCTTTCCGAATCCATGAAAAACAATGTGTTCCCATAAGGCAAAAACGAAGATGACCTTCAAATGACTTTGAAAATGGTCGTCAAAGTTAAAATGGAGGTCACTATCATTTGGCCCCCTTTCAACCATACAATTTTTATCTGAAATTTTTTCTCGGGCAACGCTTACTTTTGAGATATTTTACTGTCTAAGTTAAAATGGGTCACCCTGTATATATATTTAGTAATAATTATTTTGTAATTCAATGTATTTAATAAAAATGATTATTATTAATAACAGAAATATTAATTGCCTATTTGTTGTAAGACATATATTGTTTATTTATAATTTCTTTAGGTGATATATTTTAATATTATAAAAAGTAATCTTTCTTTTATAGATAACTGTATATCCAAGTATAGAAAGTTTTGACAATTAGGAAATTAATATATCTGTATGTATTTCGCTTTTATTGATTATTTTATAAATATGAAATAATCGATAAAGTTAAACTGTATGCGTACGGGAACGCTATGTTGGCGCTTCCTTATCCCTAACATAGTTGTGTTTTCTATTGAGTTCGGTATTATAGCTATTAATTCTACCTGCAGTCGCAAATATATGTTTTTTTAGGC
This sequence comes from Trichopria drosophilae, assembly GCA_030407085.1. Taxonomy (NCBI): domain Eukaryota; kingdom Metazoa; phylum Arthropoda; class Insecta; order Hymenoptera; family Diapriidae; genus Trichopria; species Trichopria drosophilae. The sequence goes on along the minus strand of CM059585.1, from coordinate 115,068,680 downwards.
GCTGTATCAATATTTTTAAAAATAATATTAATAATTTTGTACCTATTTGAAGGTTACGTGGAGCGTGACACACGCTCGATTACTTGTCTAGTCCTGCTGTGCACTTTGTTATAATGACGTTCCACTTCATTCAGTTGATGGGTCGCTTCATATGGTGTCAACAACCATATTTTCATTGGATATACGGAATCTCCAAGAAAGTGGTAATCATTTCTACAGACTTGAGAACCAATTGGGTACAAATCGGATGTTTGGAAAGCTCGAGCATCATGTACACTTCCCGGCCATCTCACATCGACATTAAGAAAAAAAAGATCACTATCACACAATCCTTGTAACAGTATGGAATGTTGTTTTTTTTCGAGTAAAGTACATAACTTTGTCTCTTCCAACTGGTGCTGTAATTGGAATGTGACATCTGTCAATAGCACCGATAACATTCTTCTTCCCAGCAAGAGATTCAAACTGTCTTGATAAAGTTTGCCGTTTTGCGTTGTTGTTTGGACATTTTATATTGCATATATGTATATGATGTAGAATACCCTTCGTCACTTTCTGGATACAATTGAAAATAGTGGATTTGGACACAGCAAATCGTCGAGCAATACTCCGATATGAATCTGGAGTTGCAAAGACCCAGATTGCAATTAACAAACATTTTTCACTGTCTATCGCAGGCTTTCCTGGGCTGGTACTCATAAAAACATTACACATTTCTAGCTTTGAGTGTAAGTACATAAATACTCTTTTACTCATTCGAAAATCTTCATAAAATTATCTGTCTGTCCTTAAGGGTACCAAGTCGAAGTAGTCCACACAAGACACAGGTCTTTCACAATTTAGCCTAACAAATTAATTTGATTTTCTGCATTAGAAAATTATTGTTCAAAATCAAAATATTTTAAAACATATTTACCGTAGTATGTTATAATATAACAATAATCAAACAGGATCCATGTACCCCATCACTTGTCGCTGAGTTGGGGAAAATGAATTAAGGATCTATACAATAATTGAGATTAACGAGCTTATTATTATTTGGTTAGGCATATTGAAAATGATTATAATTTTTATAATTTCGGATCCGTATCTACATTTGAATAGGAATACATATGTTTACAATTCCGATCCTGGTTGAAATCATACGTTCCCGATGTTCAAATGACGAAATGGAAAAATCTTAACCGAACGATAGTACCTATAGGTTATAACGAACGATAAAAAACCTAAATCGAACGCAGCTTATAATCAGAGTCAAGGCATATGCTTTTGAATGGCCGAGAGCTCGGCGGCCATTTTCTCATACTATGTCGGCGTTAGTGAATGTCGGTGAATAAGTCAACGCCATCTTTTGTTTGTGTGGAAGTTGTTCAGTCCGTCGATTTGGCGCAAAAATCAATGTGCTTAAAGCTGTCAGAATTGCGTGAAGAACTATTTGAAAAAAAATTTGTATCAATATAAATATATATTTATTTAGAAGTCTTTGCATTAATTCCATTTAGTATTCATTCGGTTTTATTTTTATTTATTCATTCATCTTTTTTGTTAATTTTTATAAGGTTATGCAGTCATTTTTAAAATGTAAAAGTTAATATTTTATTGCAATTTCATTGGAAGCTTTTTTTTTCAAATGCATATATATGTATATATTGAATATTATATTCTAAAATTATTCAAATGTAACTGTTTAGTAACATATCTTGAATAGAAATATGAATTACAATTACAGTAATATGCTTCTAAAAAAGAAAAGATATCGCATTGCTATATCTTTGCTTTAAAAAGAACCGAAATAGAATTTGATATAATAGGAGTTGCTGTAATCAATAAACATTTCTCATAATGTATGCAAGATCTTATGTGTAAAAAAAAGATTTGATGACATTTTAAGAAAAAAGTTGGCAGCAAATTTCATAAATGCTACAAACAAATGTTTCATGACAATCCTTAAATACTTTTCATTACGTGTTATTAAATTTAATGAACTTTTGTTATGTTTAAAGAATTTTTATTAAATTTAATGAACTGTTATTAAATTTAAGACAGTTTTATGAAATTTAAGATATTTTTATTAAATTTAAGACACTTTTATTAAAACTGGAGGTCTAGAATACTGAGAGTTGAGCTGTAGCATTCGAACGAAGAACTAATTTATGTTAAATACGTGACTTTTTAAAATTATCATTAGCCCGTGTCAACAGAAGACGACATGATATAAGGTATTCTGTACCATTTTTTAAACGCACAATCATTATTAAAGATATTACTTATATGAACAATTTTTTGCACGTTATTCGTGGTATATTTATTTTAAGAAACATGTATGATATTCATGAAATTTTTATGTAGCCAGGGAAAAGCAGGAAAAAGTATGGCAAGAACCAATCATATTCTTAAAGATGTAACGAGATGTACTTGTCATGCTTAAGTATATAATATATAACAAATCTGATACATATTTCTTATCATAATTCACCTATTAAATGCCAAACATTGTAGATTTTATACAAGGTGTAAATAGGACGTGGGAAATGTTTTCATTTTGACGTATTTTTGACAGGTTAATTGTGAGTTATTAACCTGACAAAAACAAAGTAAAAACATACACTCACTGAAGTAGTAATGTAAATAAGGTTTATTTACTATTAATGAATTTATTTGGCTGAAATAAAGATTTGTTAATAGCATTAACAACATTATTGCACAAGATTATTGATATGTTTTCTTCTTTTCTAAGACATCATTGGCTAGCTGCTTATTATAAATCTATTCCGCTCAAAAAATAAGTTAGATCATTATCTAACAAAAGAGATCGCACAGAGAAATTTTGTATGCGATTTCATTCAAATTCTTTCACTGGCATCTGGCATGTAAATGCAGTCGGGCACGTTTTTGTGCAAGAAACAGCCGCACATAACCTATGACAATTTTACAATTAATTTGACACATTCCTCTTTCACTGCCTAAAAACTGTTCAGTATATTTGAGTAATTTTAACCTCCAAATTTACCAGAAACAACAATTATAAAATCATTTATTTTTATGCTGCTTCTTGGAAGATATAAAGCAGTTTATGTCGTTTTATAACTTTTTGTACCACATAATTGTGTACATTAAAAATACACGATTTTTAAATGTTTTAGTTTAGTTTTAAGTCTGCCATTTTGATGCAGCAGTAGCTGTCATCTTAAATGGGCATTATTGATAATACAAACAGTCCCGAAAATGTATTTTTTTTATACTACATAATATCCCAGGCAGCAAGCCAACAAACGAAAAAGTATGCGAAAAATCTGTGTACGATTTAATACCAAAATAAGGCTGCTTCTTTCCCACTCATACAGTTACGAGTGTGAGTGTATACGATATTATACGCGACACATAAACACACATAACCTCAAAGAAACGATTACTTTGGATTATCGAATGATTTAAACTCAAAACTAGAAAACAGAACATTTCTTCGAAAACTATGAAATACGGAAAACGATATAATCAATTCTTTGATTAAATTGACAGAATTTAAAGCTATTCTAAGCCGCAACAAATCAATTTTTGTAATGCGTTAAATACGGTATAGTATAAATTCGAATAAGAATTTCGAATAATCAATACGCCACTAGAAAGAAACGGAATGCAAAATATCGATTCCGTATACTTTTTTATTTATTGGGAAGTTGATCTCGCAATGAGTTCAGAAAGATGTCACAAAAAATGTCTGACCTCGTTAAGAAAACTCAAAATTATATCAGAATTATGTCATAATGTGGTCAGATGACCCACTTAAAGGTGTCATTTTGGTAATGTCATGAAGACCTCTCAAAGAGATCGTATTTTTAAGACATTAATTAAAATTATATCATAATTGAGCGTCCCGATTCTAAAACACGTCGAGCGCGCGAACAGCGGCATAAGTAACGTTCAGTGGTCACACAATCTTGGCAAAAACTAAATGTGCCAAAATGAAAAATAAAATATCATATTATATCATAATTGTATCATAAAGTGTTCATATGACTAAATTAAAGATATTTTGTTATTGGTCTACAAATGCTTTAAAGAGATCAAATTTCTGAGAATTTAATCGGCTTGAGTTCATGAACACTTGTAGGCTCGTTTTAACTGAATTTCAAAAAAGTTTGCATTGCAATTTAGAGGGAACTAGTAAATTTTCATTTATATGCAATGTAAACTACGTTGTAAAACAGTTTGAACAAGCCTACAAGTATTGCTTAGTTCAGGCTGATGAAGATCTCAGAAATGTAACTTTTTTAATTGTAATAAAAAAACTTTTTATTTCTAACAAAAAAGCAACTTACACAATGTTATTTTTTATTTGTTTATGTATTTATTTTATTACAAAAAGAATTTTGTTATTGTGTTTGATTATATGTAATAATGAATTCGTAGTAGTTTTCTTCTTATATCAACCTCTCATTTCGTGTATGTATGAATATAATACATATACACAGGTAAATATATGTACATATAAACCCACATTTTAATGTAACTTTAACTACATTATATGTTTATTTCTACAGAATTTCATTTCTAGACATTATTTATCGATTTAAATTTCCTGATTAGTAATTATTAGTAAATATTATTCATTTCAAAATGTATTACTAAATTATCACTTCTTTATGATAAAAATGTGGTGTCATACACATGATATATTTAAGATACTTTTATGATCACGGTTTATCGCATTCTGACCACATTATGATATCATCTTGCTATAAAGACATCAAAATTAAAACTTAAAAATGACCAATTAAAAATAAAGGAGCCACATTTGTGATAGTAGATGTAATGTTCACCTCTAACATGGAAAGAGTATACACAAAAATAGTTAAATGCGGATGTTCAAGAATTTTTTCCCAAGTTTTTAATAATTCGTACTGAACCGAAATAAGAAGACTGTAAAGCTGTAATTGTTTGGTGAAAGGATTAAATATAAAAGCAATATATAGTTTGCAGTATAAACATAATGTAAACATATAAATCGGTGTTCTATCTTTTTATAAAATATGTAAAATTATATTACTGGGTCCGTGTCTCTGCAGCATAATTCCAAATATATTACAATTTTATTTGTTTGATTTTTTTTCTTTTTGTTTGCAAACTGCCTCAGAAATATTCAAACAATGCTCACCGGATATCCTTCAAATCCGAAAGATATAGAAGAATTTGAAATTTGACCATTTTTATTATTGTAATCTCTAAACATAACGTATTTCTTCTACCCAGCTCAAGATTTGGACCGTCATTATATTGTAAAGAATGGTCCGAAAATTAACCATTGGCGGCAGCCCAGACAGCCAGTTTAGTAGTTATAATATTTCGAGGATATATTATGACGGAGGATTTTACTAGTTATAATATTTCTTTTAATGGCTATAATACACTTTTTAAAAGCCAACGGATAGTAACTGATAAAATACACTTTTCTCAATGTATGCGTCATTAATCACTTGACAATCGCGTACAATGAATTCGAGTTGTTTTAGTGACTATGAAATTCCCATTAGTCGTTGATTGAAATATGACTCACAAACTAAATCACCATTAACGACATGTTCATCGGAGAAAATGAAATATTCATTTAATTACACATATACAATACAAAAGTATTAAACTGATAACATAAGAATTTTCCAGGCGTAATTATTTTCATATCTCCATAATGATGTACTGATTAGCTCTATCAACTTACTATCCTTCATATAAATACTCGAATTTTATTAGTTTGTGTTTAGTCGCAAATCAGTCTTCAAAATGAAGAAGTTTATTAAATTCGAAACCTCCGCAATGGCCGAGTCCTACAGGGACGGCCTGTTTTTTCAAGCCGTCCGTACCAATTGTATAGAAACCGTCCGGCGGTTTTTGGGTTACGGCTTTGATGTCGACAAACCCGACGCAAAACATGGCGATACGGCTATGCACATCGCCATCAGGCGAAAGTACGGCAACATCGTCCATTTACTCATGGAGTACGGGGCTAGCCCCCTAATTTGCAACAACGGAGGCAGGAGTGCAGCCGAAGAAGTTGCAAAGCAATTTAAGAATAATTGCGAGGCCCTGCAATGGGAGGACGCAGAAATCTCAACACAAGACGCTGAACAATATCAGCGCCTGCAACTCTATCTTGGACGTATTCTGGAGGGTTTCCGCGATGCTGGAGTTGAACTGGATTCAAACGATTTCAGACATCGAAGGATAGTTGACCACATTTTTCCATATGTCAACAAGGCTCTAGTGGAAATTGTCGTCAGCTTAAGATACGATTTCCATACTGCAGATCGTATGACCGATCGTCCGATGCTGCATCGTTTAACGGAGTTCGGAAACTACGAAGCCGCCGAGGCGCTATTGCCTCACGTCGACATCAATGGCTTAATGGACACTGATACTCCACTTCACCTCGCGGCACACTACGGATATGACAAGTGTGCTAGATTATTCGCCAGAAATGGGTGTTCAGTCGATATCGTGAACGATGAAAAAGAGACGGCCCTTCATACTGCCTTTTCGTCGACAGAACTAGGCAGCGCCAAGGTTTTCTGGGATTTGCTAGTGACCTTCAGAAGTGGCGTCAATAGTATTGTTCGAAAGAATAGCGGGCTACTGGACCTAATATGTCGCAGTACCCTATCTGAGATCGATGCCATGGATACAGAGAAATTGGTGACTCTGGTACGCCATCTCGTTGCAATGAGAGCAGCGACGTTTTCGGTACCAGACATTGCGGTGCAGCTAATTTTGACGAACGAACAAGTTCGACAGCGATTCGACGAGTCGAGTTTTGAATACCAGTGTGCTAAAGAAATAAAAGAGTTGAAAGCGACGCGATTGTGTGCGGATCTCAACATGTTTGACCTGATAGTAAAAGACGCGAGTAAAACGTCGTGGTACATGAATGACAAAGTGAGGAAGTACTTCGACTCCCAAAAATATCAATGCCAGTTCCCGATCTACTGGGACTGCTTGCGAATCGCGTTCAACCTTGCGCTGGAAAGGAAGATATTGGTTGAAGATTCCGAGCCGACATACTGCGATATACTTTCGCAATTCAATGTACCGTATCCGGCGCTTAGAATAATAATTAATAATTTGGACAATAGTAATTTAGCGTGCGTTGCTAATTTAGCAAATAGTTATTAGATTATCGTTAAATATATTATTTTTAATGTAAATATTTTAAATGTAATTATTTTGTTATTATTGAATACAAACGATGGGGTATATGAATTTTAATTTTTGTGTTGTTTAATTATCATCCTTTTCAATCAAATGTTTCATCTCAAGATGAAACTAATTGGAAATCATTCTCATCACTTTCCAGGTCGCTCTTCAAGAGTCCGAGTTCAAAATAGGCGTCTAGCTAATAGAAACTCGATTTGTTTTTGTATTTGTGTACTTGTATTTGTCTGTTTTTCGGACATCTTTTATCAAGAAATTGTGCAGTTTATAGTGCAAACTGACAACGAGATCAATGTTACGGGCTATTCAAAGTCTTTGTGCAATCGAAAGTTTTAAAATTACAAAAATTATATCTTTGCTATTTATGATAGTTAAACATCAAATAAAAAATCACCTTACATTAAATTTCAAGAAGAAATATTAAATTTCAAATAATGCACTGAAAAAAAATGTTGTAGTTTAAATTTTACTGGATACAAACAAATAATTTACTTGAATGGTCGCAATAACATTTTTATTTGAAAGAAGATTAACTATTTACATGAAAGAAAGAAATAATTCCTTGACTGAAATAAATATGCAGTTATTTCCCGAAAATATTTAGTTGTATCAAGAAAATCGATTCGAAATCTAAACGATGCCTTTTTCAGTTCAAGTAAATATTTACGTAATTGCAATAAATATTTCATTTATTATATTTCATAATTCACCTTATGTAATCATTTTCTCCTACCGTTTGATATGAAGTAAAGATTTACTTATTTCTAGACAATATTTTGTGGTATCGAGAAAATCGATTCGAAAGCCTACATAATTGTAGTTACTGGGATCAATCTCGAGGAGGTTGCAGAACAATTTATTTGCTTTTAAATTTAAAAATTTTAAATAATTAGAAATTACGTCCAAATGTATTAAAAAATTTGTTTAACTATACAAATTTTGTCACTCTTCCAATTTAAAAGTAGATACTACAACTCGGTTTTTATTACAAGTGCACAACCTTGTAGAATCATAATTTATAAAAAGGCCTTTAAAATTTATAATAATTATGTTTTCCGTTTTGTTGACTAAAATCGAAATAATAAAAAAAAATCGTAAGATTTTGCAGAATGTAGAAAGACCCACCCCTCAACATTTTTCAATGACCTCTGAAAATTTGCTTTAGAAATTTTCCCATTCCAGATGGTCATTTTTGGACGGACATGTAAAATAGGCAAACTCGTGCCATTATTTACGGTCAAAATTACAAGATTTTTTTTCGAATATTTACTGTCGTGAAAATGTGCTTTATACTTTTTTAAAAAATATATATTACTTTATGGTTTTTTGTATATTGTATGCAAACAGGATTCAAAGAATGATTACGAACATTTATTTGACAAAAATCAGGAATTTTTCAGTTTTTTTTCACTTATCGTTATTTTTTAATCATTTTCCACATTAGAATAACTCAGATATTTATAAATATCGCGTCAAAAATATTTCTGGCTAGAATAGAAAAAAATTAAATTTCAAAATGGCGGCAAAAATACACACTAAACTCGTTTTTTTCTGATTCCAAATCTGATGTTAGTTATAAAAAATTCAAAATGGCAGATCCACAATCCGGAATTAGTGACCCGAAAATACAACCAAGTACCAAGAATGAAGTGATTTCGTTTGATTTTAGTAAATACGTTTGCCATGATGGATCCACCATTTTGATTCCCACTTTTCCATTAGTTCTGTCCTCTAGCCCTTACATGTTTGACGCGATATTTATAAATATGTGAGGTATTCTAATGCGGCAAATAAAAAAAATAAATGATAAGTAAAAAAATTCTACAAAAATCCTGATTTTTGTTAAATAAATGCTCGTAATTTTTTTATTTTTAAATTTGTGCCATTTTTCGATACATAAATCGAAAGAGGAGGGTTGGACCAAAACAAAATTAATTCCGAACTCTTGTTTAAAGCTCTTTATTACTAAAACAATAATAGAAAATTGTTGAGGAATTCTTCCTATTGTAATTACAGTAAGAAAAATAAATAGAACATATACATAAATGGTGAGTTAAATTTTCAGTAGTTTCTTATATTTCTTTAAATTTACTAAAATTTAGTTAATCCAACATTCACATAGTAAGTTGAACCATAATAGCTATAAAAACTGGAATATGAAAGTCCATATTAGGTAAGTAATTTAGTTAATTTTCTTGAATATTTTTCTCCGTGTAAAAAGTTTACGCAAAATAAAATACTATCTAAAATTTAAAAGGGAATTGATTAAATAAACATAATATATTAACACGATTTTAAATATATTCTCGAATTCCTATTCAAAATAGTAAAATTTCCTATGCAATTTTCTCCCGGTGTTTAAAATATCTTTTAATCTAGTAAAAAACATGAATGAACTCGATAATTCTACATTAACAGCAACGAATTATTTCCAGATAATTTCACTATTTTCATATTTTAAGAAAAAAATGCAAGTTCGGTTTATTTGAGTATATTGAAAAAACTACCGAATGCGCTCAGAAAAATGTTTAGTAAACATAATTAAATGAAAAGTTACCCACATGGAACTAAAAATATTTAGTTGATTTTATATCTACACAGAGTTTAGTTGGCTAATGATACGATTAAGCAAATTAATGTCAGTTTATAGAAATTATCGTTACAATAATGCTGTGTATTATAAACATCAATGGTTTAAATTTGTAATGCTCTCTCGATTTAAATAATAAATAATCATAGAATTAAATTACATGAAGTGTACAAACATTTTCAGTTATATATACCTAATTTGGATCGTACATGATACTTCAATTTAATGAAACTGCTTTCAGTGAACAAATTTTTGAAAATCAAGTGCTCGATGTTTCGAAATCATCGTTTTAAATAAGTATTAATTATATTATCCAATATCCACTCGTTCTTTTCGAATTAGTTTGAAGTTATTTTTAAATTAAATTAAAATGGTAATTTTTTGGTTTGTTCATTTAGTGTGCAATTTTTAAATAAAACTATCAGAGGAGGAAGTGATAGAATTATTGCATAGATATATATACGACTATTATTCGGTAACGGAATATCGTTATCCAGTACGTATATATATTTGGTATCCAATGTCTACTAAATATTTCTATTGTATTGAGAATTTTTTACAATAAATTCCAACTTTTAGTAATTTCCAATGATAATATTATAATATAATCGTTTCCAGTGTTTAAAACTGCAATAGTTTAAAATAGTTTGTATTAATTATAAATTGCTTTATTTTTATTTCTACACAATTTCTTATCATTATCAATACAAGGAAAATAAAAGAGGAATTCTTGATGTATCTCAATTTATAGTAATACCTGTTGCTTTCTCTATCTCTAAATCTTTCATTTTAATGCCCTACATTTCACTCTGGCACCGCAAAGTTCGAACTTCCTTGTTTGCATTGATTTGTAAAGTGTTCAATCGTCAATATTCTTCCAATGTCCTGTTTATAACTTTAAAGATATGCAAATTATCTAAAATCTATACTGAAGATAAATCTCCCTTTGCATTTAAAGAAATCAGTTAATTGTACCAATGAAACGGTTTATTTTATACGTTATTATATACGTACGCCATTACTAAAGTTCAAATGTTGTTAACAATTTATCAAAACTTGAAATCCAAAGGAAATATATATCAAATGCATTACGTAGAGATTTAAATTTATTGTGGAGATGAATTTGAAAGATTTAATGCGACATTTTAGTCATAATTCACACAGTAACAGTTTTATCAAATATCTGGTGATTGATTAAAGTTTGCTCCGTTTACAAACGCAGTTTTTTGAATATTTATAAAACTATATGTTACAAATGTTCATGAATTTTACGTGAATTTATTGCGACATTCTTGGTATATACTAAAATATCAGAAAATTTATCATTGTAATATTTCAAATAATTACCAGATACATATTTTTGAAAATTATTATTTTTTTGTACTGATCAGTTCGTTGGATTTTATTTTATCACTTTCATAATTTGATTGCTTTAGATTTCAAATTCAATTAATAACATTTTCCAAAAAGAAATTGTGTATGTATTTGAATTAAATTAATATAGTCATTTATTTATTTTTTATAACGTTATAGACCTGGATTCTCTTGAAACTTCCTACTCGGGGATTTTTTGGGCCGCTGATTACTAATCCGAAGTCAAATTTACAAAATTCAAATTGCTGATCCAATATGGAGGACCAAAATAACAAAATAGGTCTGGATTTGCTTCAAAATTGTTACTCGGAGGTCACCGATTACGAATCCGAAATCAAATCTACAAAATTTAAAATGCCTACACAGCCAAATTAGTAAATTTACCACAGCGTTTTGGTTTTAAAATATTACTTCTGATAATTGTAATTTCATTTTGTAACTGATTTAGCCATAAGAAGCAGTGGTTATAACAGGAAACAGGAATTTTTTTATTTGGAAACGATAGACTTTCGCAAAAAATGTGTCGGAAAAAAAGTTCTTAGAATCGATCAAAGAAAACCTCGAAATTTTTTCACAATTTTTCTATGACTTTTCATATTTTTTCAAAATTTTGTGATTTTGAAAATGAAGAAAAGTGTTTTAAAAATTCTAAACAAATTTTAGATTATTCTTTGATCAATTCTAAGAACTTTTTGTTCAGGGACATTTTTTTTTGAAAGCGTATCATTTTCGAATGAAAAATTCAGGAGCTTTTCGCCGTTCTTTTCGTGTTTGAGCCGCCATTTTGTCAGTTTCCAACTTTATTTTCAAAATGCTATCATGCACATTCTAAAGTTAAAGGATTGAGGACACGCTATTTTCACCGATCAGTGATCTCCCTAACCGTTTCCAATGTGAAATGCCGAATAAAAAATATTTGTCAGTGAAAAAATCTGATTCTTTGTGAAAATCCAAGCATAACTTTTTTGGAATGGGCTCGATTGATTTTTAATAGCAGATTCGGAAAGATCGATGAATTTTACGTCGAAAATGTTTTATCTAAAATTTTTTGAATGGGTTTTTAATGTCAAGAAATATTCCGAAAATCTTGGTGAAATTTGTGTCCTCTTGGGCGTTAATGGGTTAATCGGTAGATTTGGAAAAAAGTACATACAATTTCATATAAAAATGTATTTACATACATACAGCTTGAAATACATTAATGTTAAAATTTATCAAAGTTATTGAAAAGTCCAAGTTTCCAAGTTCAAAATTAACAAAAAATCGCATTTTGTAGGGAATTGCAAGCACTATGAATTTCATTTCTATCCAGTTCTTCGTTTTTTACATTAAAGGGGTCATCGAAAGTGCTCTCCGAACTTTGTTCTGACCTTCATAACTCAGTCAATTTTTGTCGTAAGAAAATTGATAAAGAAGCTACTTGTTCAGCATGAAAAGACCTAGATTTTTTTATTGCTTCGTATTTTTCGTAATTTTATTGGTTTTTTCGGAACAGGGGTTTCCAAAACCGGCAAAATGTCTACAATCTATTATCGGTACTTAGATAAAGTAAAATTCAAAAGGATTACGTTTAATTTCAATGTTAACTTGCAGGGCATCGGTTTTATTACCAATTTTTTCTCAAAAAAAAAACAAGACCGCAATTTTGTATTGATCATAACTCCGTCAGTTTTTAAGTCAACGACTTCAACCGACGTTTTAATTAAAGGCGATTTTCAGTAATTAAAAAAACGTTTAATAGCTTTTATTTAAAAAACCTTTCGTTTTCCCGCTATTTCAAACTGAAAAGTGTCGGCTTTTTAAATGTCAATTTTTCAAATGTCAGTTTCGGATTTTTTAAATTCGGTTTTTTGAGGTGTCTTAAAATTGCGATCTAAAAAGAAAAATTTTTTAGAATTAGCATTTTCAATGTCAAAACTACATACCGGAGATTGTATATAACTTACCAAAAATAATAGAACAATAAATTGGAATAAGTTACAAGTTTCAGAAATGTCAACAGATCGAGATTTTTGTGTTTCTATCTAAATAAAAAGTCTTTAAGCCCTTATTACCCTTGCGGAACAAATTATTAAGGTGTTTGCCAATATAAATTTTTGAAGAGCCGTTTTTCTTATTGTCTCAGAATATACTTTCAACCCTTCAGAAATATCAAAAGTGTAAATATTTCCCATTCGCATTCTGAACAATTTTCCTTTGTTTGAGCATTGGATTTTAGACGAAAAAGGTAGGTAATTAAATTTCTCTTTATAAGGTATTTATTAAATTCCAAAAGTTGACGATGCACCTCTAAGGAAACGATTATAAATACAAACGTACTGTTTTCCATAAAAAAATATTTATTAACATAAATTTTTCAACCTGAAAAATGAGAATAAAAGAACAAATTTTCCTTTTTTTCTGACACAATTTATAAAAAAAATAATTTTTCCGGCTTCTATCACTTCTCCATCCGTTCATTTTTTCATTATTTCATTACAAAAAGTTCTGTCCTATTTTACATTTCTTCATACAACTTATACCATTTTATATTTATTATTTATTGTTATATATAATTTCTAGACTAAAATACATTTTGAAGAGGACCAAATTATAAGTCGAAATGTTAATAATAATTGTTTGGGTTTGTATTTAATTACCTTGTAAATCAATACTTCCGTATTGAAAAAAAACGAAATATACCAAAGAAAAACCTTTCACTGAAGAAACTGCCTAACACGGAAAAGAAGGATTAATACAATGTGCTGTTTTACATATATATGGACATCCCTCTCCTAAAGAAGGTCATACAAAAATGTATAAGTGGTGAAACGTTGATAGTTATATGATCAAGTTGTTATGATTACTCAATTTTTAAACATTTGGTATTTAAAAATCACCAGTGTTTTAGTAAAATTATACTAATTTTCTTAGTTGTGAATTTAATTTTTAAAGGCATGTTATGAAAGACTTTACAAACATAGTAAAAATTGTAAAGTTGTAAAGTTGTTTTAGACTAAAAGAAATTGTAAAGTTGTTTTACACTTATTGTATACTAAATTAAAATTTAAACAGTATTCTAAATGATAATTAGCGTTTGAATTCTTTAATAGACACAAAAGTTTCGTATATTTAAAAAGTACTAAATATAAATAAATCAGATAAATGTACCAGGTTGTAACTACCAACATTTTTTACTCTTTTAGCACTCTACAGAATATTACAAAGTTTTCTACTTATTGTAATTTCACTTTTAAAGTAATGATGATTACTTCATTTTATAAATTTTATTTAAAAAATAATGATTCAACTCCAATTTATTACAAACTGACTGCTTTTTTACTTCTTTTCACGAATCAGTAGCGTGTCTATTTTTTTATGAAATATGAAGAAAATAAATTGCCTTACGTGGATGTAAACTGTTCAGAAAATTGAGGTCATTTGTTTAATTTAGGAATTACGTGAGACGTTACAAACCGAACACTATTTACAAAGTCTTTACAAAGTTTGTCGACAAAGTGGGACATTTACCTTGCGCTATTTTTGTTTACGATATTTCTATTAGATGTATTGATATTACTATTATCATATAAAATGGTTGAAAAATGCTTAAGATATTTTTCAATGTATATCATATTTGCACATGTATACAAACGTGGAATTAGTCTATTTTTAAGCTTAAGTTTACGATTTTTTAGCATCCGAGGCAGTATACACTTTAATAATTAATTGCACTGCCCTACATGATTCTTTTATGCGTTATAACTTTTACAGTAACTTTAATAGTTAATGTAATTGTAAGTAATAAATAATTATTAATAACCCGAGTAAAAATTTAATATAAACGATAGATCTATGATGGATTCACGGAGAATCTACTCCGTGAAAAATCCGTCCTTTGAAACAAATATGGATTTAGTTTTATAAAAAATTTAATATGCATGATAGATCAATGATGTATTCACGGTAAATCTACTTTATAATATGTTAGTGTTTGGTTTTATCATGAAATGATATTTTTTGCATTTTATATTTTCATTTTTACATTTTATACTCTCTAAATCTGAAGCAGCGCGTATATTCTCTGATTTGCAGCGGTTTTCGC
The DNA here is from genome assembly GCA_030407085.1 of Trichopria drosophilae. Taxonomy (NCBI): domain Eukaryota; kingdom Metazoa; phylum Arthropoda; class Insecta; order Hymenoptera; family Diapriidae; genus Trichopria; species Trichopria drosophilae. The sequence goes on along the minus strand of CM059585.1, from coordinate 115,053,429 downwards.
TGATTCATATTTAGAGAGTAGTAGTACAGAGAATATATACAAGTAATATTTGGACAAAACAAAACCATTTATACAACAGTTTTTCCTCGTATTATATTTCAATACAAAAACGGAGATCTACATACAAACAAAGAAAACAATGGAAAAACTTAAGGATATGGTACTGCTGCTCTGCTCGTACATTTCTGCGACAGTAGAACTTGGCGACTTGTACTCCACCTAAAAAATATATCATCAAATACAAAAACAAAGACTAAAACTTGTATTTGCTTATGAAATATCCAAGGAACAACGACATGTCACTCTAAAAACTGCAGCTGTCATCACTCATACAAGAAAATCGAATCTCCTGCAGGAACCAACTGAATAATTTCTTTTAGAATAATTTTCAAAACTTCTTGCTATAAACAAAAACGGGAACACGTGAAAGCAGATTACAATTTATCAGTTTAATTTTATTTTAATTAATAACACTGCAGACATAATGTATCTCGTATTTAGGTTCGGCACAAACTGAAAAAAAAACAAAGCTCTTCTTTTATTATACAATGACAGTCCTTGGTTATGTGGTTGCTATGGAGGTTGTTGATTTTTAACATGTGCTGAACTTTTGACAGTTTGTATCGAGCATTGGTACAGAATACTTCGCGTTGGACATTATAATAAAAATAAGCATACATGTTGTAATTTTTTTTTCTCGTGTTTCTGTTTCTGTAGTAAGAATTTTTTAATATTTTCCAAGCAGAAATTATTCAGTTGGTTCATATGATACTTCGTTGCTAGGATGCTTCTTACGGAAAATATTTTTCGTATTTTATCAGCATTTATGTATGTATTCTTTAGGATCAAGTCATAATTTTGATGTAGTTTTGGAGCAGTCCAGGAACACCATATCCTTGAGTTTCCTCGTGTTTTTGAGTAGTTTCGTTGCTTCGTCTTTTCCTTTATATGTGCAATGTATATCTCTGTTTATCAATTTAGGTTTTGGCATATTAAATTAATTTTTTGTTCGAAAATAAAAGTCTCTACTATTGTATTCTATATCAAATATAAAATACATAATTTTAAAGTAAAACTAAGCACTAATTTGTACAGTAGATTCACCATGAATTCACCATGAATCAATCGTGCATATTAAATCTTGATAAAGATTAAATTCATATTTGTTTCACAGGACGGACATTTCACGGAGTAGATTCTGCGTAGATGCATTATGAATCTATCGTCTATATTAAATTTTTACTCGGGAAGTATCTACCCTGTTTAGGGCTCAAAAAGCTAAAATGGTAATAAAGTATAGTACAGTACCCATATAATTGCGTTTAAACGCGTCACATTTCCAAGAAAAATTAGGTTAAATCTGTAAAAATGTGCATTTTTGGCACTACTACCGTTATTATTCACATTTCGGTCGTTACATTTTCTTTCCATTTCAGTTCAAGTCAACAACACTATGTAAGCTTTCGGCAAGTGGGCAGGCAAAAATGAAAAATTCTACGACCATTTATGAGTTATAGTTTAAAAGAAGAAAAAAAATTCAGAAGGACCCAGAAAACGAGGAATGGAATTTTATATTGTTAATTCGGGTTTTCAGGGTCGCTGATTACGAATCCGACACCAGCTTCTTGAAATTCACAATGGCGGATCCAATATGGTGGACGAATGGTTGAAAATTGCTTCAAATGCACTTACTTTGAGATTTTTAGGGTTGCATACTATAAACATTATGTCAAACAAAAATGAGAAATGGGAAAACAAAATGGAGGGACCAATTTGACGGAAAAAAAATGTCAAACAATTGCCAAACCCAAGATTAAATGTGTCAATTCTTTAAATTTTAGCCTTTCGGAGTTTCCATTTTCGGAACTGTTCGGGATTTTGGAGCCCTTTTTGTAGCTTGGCCCAAATGAGGTGAAAGAATGAAGCAAGTTAATAAAGTCCGTACTCCACACGTGGACTGTATTTTTGTAGTTTTCTTTATTACACAACCGTCGAGAACTTTGAGTACACTGCACAGTAATCCAAGTGCACTGTAATCCTTAGAGCACGTAATCACTACGCGAAACGCGATTATAATTGTTTCGCGAATTACAGTCAATCTTGTTACGTAGTGATGATTTTTGAGACACGGTTGAGTTGACGCTTTTTTCGTAACTGAGCGCGCGCAGCGGACCCGTTTAACCGCTTGAATATCTGCAACATCTATAGAGCGCGCTATCATTTATCAAATACTTAATGCCTTATAATGGCGCGTAAACTATATTCAATTTAAACACTTAGATTTTAATAAAATTCTAAACAAACCGGCCACCTTGCGGGCACATATGCGCGCAAAACGACTTCTATTCTTGCATCTGCCATTTTCCGCGCCTTTGAAGTGTCGGTAAATATTCTCGAACCCATATTCGCCAAAAGTTCTCAAGCTGCCTTTGTATAAATTGCCAACGTGATAATCTATCGTCTCGTATCGCGAGCGTAGACGGAGCTGGTATGACCTTTAATGAGGTCCCAATTAAAAAGGGACCAGGAGTCAATGCAGCAAAACTTTCTGGATCGTCACTGAGTGGAGCAAGTGGCCTTGAATTTAAACATGCTTCGATTTGAGCAAGCAATGTTTGAAATTCCTCTACAGTAGGCGTAGCGTTTCCCATTTGCTTTCTCAAATGAGACTTTACGCACTTGACTCCAGCCTCCCAAAGCCCGCCAAAATGAGGGGCGCAGGGAGGAAGGAAGTTCCAAGTGGTCCCATCGGTAGCCAAATAGGATCTCAAATCCAAATTTCTAGTGACGCTCCGAAAGGCAGTCTTTAATTCGCGGGATGCGCCTTAAAAATTACGTCCGTTGTCACTGTAAAGATCACTCGGGGTACCTCGGCGAGATGCGAAACGTTTGAATGCAGCTAAAAAGGCTGCTGCTGAGTAATCGAAAACCAGCTCTAAATGTACTGCACGGGTCGAATAACAGACAAACAACGCTAAATAGGTTTTGGTGCTTCGTGCTCCACGTCCTGAGCCATTTAAAACTCTATAGGGACCGGCGTAATCGACGCCAGTATGAGAAAATGATCGTGAAGTGGAGCAACGTGCTTCAGGTAAATCAGCCATGAATTGATTACTAGTCTGAGCTTTATCTCGGATACATACTATACATCTGCGAACATGCGCTTTTCCGAGATTTCTTGCGCCTATTATCCAAAAGGATTGAAGCACTCCTAACATAAGCTGTACGTTACCATGACACAAATTTTTATGCAGTTGAGCAATGATCATTTGAGAAATCAGGTAATATTGCGGGAAATTTTCTAGTGCTTGATAAGATGGAATGTTTAAGCCGGCCACCAAGCCGCAGGATGCCTGATTGGCTTAAGCAAGGATTGAGTCCTTTCAAAGTTGAATTGCGTGGAAGCTCGTGATGCTGCTGAAGAGCATGGATTTCCTTTGGGAAGGCATTTGATTGTACATGACGAATCCAAAAGTCGACTGCGACTCGAATATCCTCTGCGAAGTTAGATGTTGAAGGTCGTTTTTTTTGTACGAATATATGTGATGAATCTAAGTACGTATACCGTAATTCTTAAAAGTCGAGCCCAAGATGAACATTTATCTAAAAGATCCGTGATCCATCGCGGACTCGTGATTTGAGCGACATGCGTATGGATTCTCTCTTCAAGATTGGTGTCAAAAGGTTCTCTTATTTGTTGCGGCCAACTTTCTGGCAGCTGAGACAGCCAAACTGGCCCGTTCCACCAAAGGGAAAAATCTAAGAAGGATGGTGCAGTCATGCCACGGGATGCACAATCAGCAGAGTTGTCCTTGGAGGGGACATATCGCCATCTGACATCGGAAAGTGTTCGGTGTATTTCCGAAACACGATTGGCTACGAAAACTTTCCAATGTGCCGGTGGCTTTTGAAGCCAACTCAACACAATTGTCGCGTCAGTCCAGCAATAAGTACAATCATCAGGAATGTTTAGCTGTGTTTTAAGAAAGTAAATAACCTTTGTGAGTAAGGACGCGGCGCACAATTCAAGTCGAGGTACTCACAAGGTTTTAATTGGAGCAACTTTTGTTTTAGACATAAGTAAGCTAACTTGAACTTTCCCGGTTACGGAGGTGACGAGAGCATAGACTACAGCGGAGCATGCTAAAGTAGATGCATCACAAAACCCGTGTAATTCTACCACTGAGGTATCCGAACCCCTACCAATCCAACGGGATATTGAAATACGGGAGATTTGTGGAAAGTCCTTCGCAAAGTCCGCCCATTCTTGAACGATATGCGGCGGGAGAGGGTCATCCCAACCAATTTTCAATAACCACAGTGATTGTAGTAGAATTTTAGCTTTTATGATTATGGGGGAGTGCCACCCTAATGGATCAAACAGTTTTGCTACTGTGGATAAGACATTTCGTTTAGTTGGAACGAACTCAGGTAGCTTATTCACTGAGAAGTGGAAACTGTCCTCCTTAGGCGACCAAAGAATCCCAAGAATTTTTATCGCAAAATTTTGATCAACAGGAAATTGGATTGCTAAACCACTATGAGATTTATCTAAATTTTCTAAAAGGTCTGGGGAGTTACTCAGCCATTTTCTGAGAAGAAATCCTCCAGAAGCCGTCATTTTTAATGCTTGATCACGTTTTGAAAGGGCGAGAATTTTATTTTCAGCTCCCAAGAATACGTCATCAACATACGTATTTTGTTCTAAATCTGATGCGACTAGTGGGTAACGAGAACTTTCGTCTTGCGCTAATTGTTTTAAGACTTTAAGAGATAAGTATGGTACAAAAGCCATTCCATACGTGACCGTATTCAGTTCAAACATTTTTATGGGATCACTCGAGTTTTCTCTCCATAAAATGCACTGATATGGTCGGTCTTCAGGGGCAACTTGAATTTGTCGGAACATCTTTTCCATATCTGCCGATAAAACATGTGCTGATTTTTGAGATACGGTTGAGTTGACGCTTTTTTCATAACTGAGCGCGCGCAGCGGACCCGTTTAACCGCTTGAATATCTGCGACATCTATAGAGCGCGCTATCATTTATCTAATACTTAATGCCTTATAATGGCGCGTAAACTATATTCAATTTAAACACTTAGATTTTAATAAAATTCTAAACAGGAACTTTGTCCAGCGTTTTTTTAGTTGTCAAAAATAAATTCTCTGATAGTACACCCGCACGGAAAATAAATTCAATGATAATAAATGCGAGAATGTATGTAGCATATATGTCATATATTACATTTTTATACGGATACACGCGTCCGTAAAGTAGTCACTTTACGGACTTCTTTTAGTCCGTAAAGTATGATTTTACGGACTGATCTCTGCACTTTACGGACGATATCAAAAAATAGCGTTCGCTCCTCGGCCGTTAAATTTTACGATCCCGGTTTGGAGATTGTGCTATTCTCAGACCGGCTTCGACCATCCTCGGACGCACAATCTCCACTCGGTCCGTAAAATTGAACTTTACGGCCTAGGACCGAAAAGTATTATTTTCGCCGAAAATATATGTGCATTTATTTATCATATATGTCGCATATATTTATTTTCCGTGCGGGCAAAGTGAATGGAAATAGTGCAAAAAATTATAATTATTAATACCATTTCATTTCTTCGAAAATAGTTCATTCATATTACTCAATAAACGTAAATAAAATGTTGTAATTTCAAGAATTTGATATTGACTACTTTCACTCATTGAAGTTGATGAATTTTAATTATATTTTTTTATACATAATAAACTAAAATTTGAGTGGACATTCTGTGAATTTTTGTTAAAAATGCATTCTCCATGCGAATGAAATTATATTTATAATAATGTAATATTTCTGTCTTTTTCATAACGCAATTCCATTAAATTCCTTACTCTCAAAAATGTTCTTTTCTCTTATGAATTTCAATAACTAATTAATTTTAAAATGCATGAAGCGGGATGAACTTTAGAGCTGAAAATAATAACAATATATGTCATTACGAGAAATGATTCAAATTCATAATACGGTTATTCGCACTTCTTTTTAATCATTTTCGATTTCTTTTCGCTCATAAATCTAGTATGCAGAATCTTTTGTAAATTAAAAAATGCATTTTCAAGATCGTTTCAACATCATATTTGAGAAAAGATTGCTTACATTTTCGTAGAATTTCAGAAGCTGCAAAATTTCCATTTTCAAGCTATGCTTCAAGCAGATCTTAGTTTTGTGTGATCTCATAGGCAGCAATGTTGGACTTTTTATTTCTATGCAGGTGTTTCCGAAATTGTGGGCCAGTTGAATGCTTACAATGTATGTTGTCATAATAAATAAATAAATAAATTTTTGTAATGCGTTAAATACGGTATAGTATAAATTCGAATAAGAATTTCGAATAATCAATACGCCACTAGAAAGAAACAGAATGCAAAATATCGATTCCGTATACTTTTTTATTTATTGGGAAGTTGATCTCGCAATGAGTTCAGAAAGATGTCACAAAAAATGTCTGACCTCGTTAAGAAAACTCAAAATTATATCAGAATTATGTCATAATGTGGTCAGATGACCCACTTAAAGGTGTCATTTTGGTAATGTCATGAAGACCTCTCAAAGAGATCGTATTTTTAAGACATTAATTAAAATTATATCATAATTGAGCGTCCCGATTCTAAAACACGTCGAGCGCGCGAACAGCGGCATAAGTAACGTTCAGTGGTCACACAATCTTGGCAAAAACTAAATGTGCCAAAATGAAAAATAAAATATCATATTATATCATAATTGTATCATAAAGTGTTCATATGACTAAATTAAAGATATTTTGTTATTGGTCTACAAATGCTTTAAAGAGATCAAATTTCTGAGAATTTAATCGGCTTGAGTTCATGAACACTTGTAGGCTCGTTTTAACTGAATTTCAAAAAAGTTTGCATTGCAATTTAGAGGGAACTAGTAAATTTTCATTTATATGCAATGTAAACTACGTTGTAAAACAGTTTGAACAAGCCTACAAGTATTGCTTAGTTCAGGCTGATGAAGATCTCAGAAATGTAACTTTTTTAATTGTAATAAAAAAACTTTTTATTTCTAACAAAAAAGCAACTTACACAATGTTATTTTTTATTTGTTTATGTATTTATTTTATTACAAAAAGAATTTTGTTATTGTGTTTGATTATATGTAATAATGAATTCGTAGTAGTTTTCTTCTTATATCAACCTCTCATTCGTGTATGTATGAATATAATACATATACACAGGTAAATATATGTACATATAAACCCACATTTTAATGTAACTTTAACTACATTATATGTTTATTTCTACAGAATTTCATTTCTAGACATTATTTATCGATTTAAATTTCCTGATTAGTAATTATTAGTAAATATTATTCATTTCAAAATGTATTACTAAATTATCACTTCTTTATGATAAAAATGTGGTGTCATACACATGATATATTTAAGATACTTTTATGATCACGGTTTATCGCATTCTGACCACATTATGATATCATCTTGCTATAAAGACATCAAAATTAAAACTTAAAAATGACCAATTAAAAATAAAGGAGCCACATTTGTGATAGTAGATGTAATGTTCACCTCTAACATGGAAAGAGTATACACAAAAATAGTTAAATGCGGACGTTCAAGAATTTTTTCCCAAGTTTTTAATAATTCGTACTGAACCGAAATAAGAAGACTGTAAAGCTGTAATTGTTTGGTGAAAGGATTAAATATAAAAGCAATATATAGTTTGCAGTATAAACATAATGTAAACATATAAATCGGTGTTCTATCTTTTTATAAAATATGTAAAATTATATTACTGGGTCCGTGTCTCTGCAGCATAATTCCAAATATATTACAATTTTATTTGTTTGATTTTTTTTCTTTTTTTTTGCAAACTGCCTCAGAAATATTCAAACAATGCTCACCGGATATCCTTCACATCCGAAAGATATAGAAGAATTTGAAATTTGACCATTTTTATTATTGTAATCTCTAAACATAACGTATTTCTTCTACCCAGCTCAAGATTTGGACCGTCATTATATTGTAAAGAATGGTCCGAAAATTAACCATTGGCGGCAGCCCAGACAGCCAGTTTAGTAGTTATAATATTTCGAGGATATATTATGACGGAGGATTTTACTAGTTATAATATTTCTTTTAATGGCTATAATACACTTTTTAAAAGCCAACGGATAGTAACTGATAAAATACACTTTTCTCAATGTATGCGTCATTAATCACTTGACAATCGCGTACAATGAATTCGAGTTGTTTTAGTGACTATGAAATTCCCATTAGTCGTTGATTGAAATATGACTCACAAACTAAATCACCATTAACGACATGTTCATCGGAGAAAATGAAATATTCATTTAATTACACATATACAATACAAAAGTATTAAACTGATAACATAAGAATTTTCCAGGCGTAATTATTTTCATATCTCCATAATGATGTACTGATTAGCTCTATCAACTTACTATCCTTCATATAAATACTCGAATTTTATTAGTTTGTGTTTAGTCGCAAATCAGTCTTCAAAATGAAGAAGTTTATTAAATTCGAAACCTCCGCAATGGCCGAGTCCTACAGGGACGGCCTGTTTTTTCAAGCCGTCCGTACCAATTGTATAGAAACCGTCCGGCGGTTTTTGGGTTACGGCTTTGATGTCGACAAACCCGACGCAAAACATGGCGATACGGCTATGCACATCGCCATCAGGCGAAAGTACGGCAACATCGTCCATTTACTCATGGAGTACGGGGCTAGCCCCCTAATTTGCAACAACGGAGGCAGGAGTGCAGCCGAAGAAGTTGCAAAGCAATTTAAGAATAATTGCGAGGCCCTGCAATGGGAGGACGCAGAAATCTCAACACAAGACGCTGAACAATATAAGCGCCTGCAACTCTATCTTGGACGTATTCTGGAGGGTTTCCGCGATGCTGGAGTTGAACTGGATTCAAACGATTTCAGACATCGAAGGATAGTTGACCACATTTTTCCATATGTCAACAAGGCTCTAGTGGAAATTGTCGTCAGTTTAAGATACGATTTCCATACTGCAGATCGTATGACCGATCGTCCGATGCTGCATCGTTTAACGGAGTTCGGAAACTACGAAGCCGCCGAGGCGCTATTGCCTCACGTCGACATCAATGGCTTAATGGACACTGATACTCCACTTCACCTCGCGGCACACTACGGATATGACAAGTGTGCTAGATTATTCGCCAGAAATGGGTGTTCAGTCGATATCGTGAACGATGAAAAAGAGACGGCCCTTCATACTGCCTTTTCGTCGACAGAACTAGGCAGCGCCAAGGTTTTCTGGGATTTGCTAGTGACCTTCAGAAGTGGCGTCAATAGTATTGTTCGAAAGAATAGCGGGCTACTGGACCTAATATGTCGCAGTACCCTATCTGAGATCGATGCCATGGATACAGAGAAATTGGTGACTCTGGTACGCCATCTCGTTGCAATGAGAGCAGCGACGTTTTCGGTACCAGACATTGCGGTGCAGCTAATTTTGACGAACGAACAAGTTCGACGGCGATTCGACGAGTCGAGTTTTGAATACCAGTGTGCTAAAGAAATAAAAGAGTTGAAAGCGACGCGATTGTGTGCGGATCTCAACATGTTTGACCTGATAGTAAAAGACGCGAGTAAAACGTCGTGGTACATGAATGACAAAGTGAGGAAGTACTTCGACTCCCAAAAATATCAATGCCAGTTCCCGATCTACTGGGACTGCTTGCGAATCGCGTTCAACCTTGCGCTGGAAAGGAAGATATTGGTTGAAGATTCCGAGCCGACATACTGCGATATACTTTCGCAATTCAATGTACCGTATCCGGCGCTTAGAATAATAATTAATAATTTGGACAATAGTAATTTAGCGTGCGTTGCTAATTTAGCAAATAGTTATTAGATTATCGTTAAATATATTATTTTTAATGTAAATATTTTAAATGTAATTATTTTGTTATTATTGAATACAAACGATGGGGTATATGAATTTTAATTTTTGTGTTGTTTAATTATCATCCTTTTCAATCAAATGTTTCATCTCAAGATGAAACTAATTGGAAATCATTCTCATCACTTTCCAGGTCGCTCTTCAAGAGTCCGAGTTCAAAATAGGCGTCTAGCTAATACAAAACTCGATTTGTTTTTGTATTTGTGTACTTGTATTTGTCTGTTTTTCGGACATCTTTTATCAAGAAATTGTGCAGTTTATAGTGCAAACTGACAACGAGATCAATGTTACGGGCTATTCAAAGTCTTTGTGCAATCGAAAGTTTTAAAATTACAAAAATTATATCTTTGCTATTTATGATAGTTAAACATCAAATAAAAAATAACCTTACATTAAATTTCAAGAAGAAATATTAAATTTCAAATACATGCCCTGAAAAAAAATGTTGTAGTTTAAATTTTACTGGATACAAACAAATAATTTACTTGAATGGTCCCAATAACATTTTTATTTGAAAGAAGATTAACTATTTACTTGAAAGAAAGAAATAATTCCTTGACTGAAATAAATATGCAGTTATTTCCCGAAAATATTTAGTTGTATCAAGAAAATCGATTCGAAATCTAAACGATGCCTTTTTCAGTTCAAGTAAATATTTACGTAATTGCAATAAATATTTACTTCACCTTATGTAATCATTTTCTCCTACCGTTTGATATGAAGTAAAGATTTACTTATTTCTAGACAATATTTTGTGGTATCGAGAAAATCGATTCGAAAGCCTACATAATTGTAGTTACTGGGATCAACCTCGAGGAGGTTGCAGAACAATTTATTTGCTTTTAAATTTAAAAATTTTAAATAATTAGAAATTACGTCCAAATGTATTAAAAAATTTGTTTAACTATACAAATTTTGTCACTCTTCCAATTTAAAAGTAGATACTACAACTCGGTTTTTATTACAAGTGCACAACCTTGTAGAATCATAATTTATAAAAAGGCCTTTAAAATTTATAATAATTATGTTTTCCGTTTTGTTGACTAAAATCGAAATAATAAAAAAAAATCGTAAGATTTTGCAGAATGTAGAAAGACCCACCCCTCAACATTTTTCAATGACCTCTGAAAATTTGCTTTAGAAATTTTCCCATTCCAGATGGTCATTTTTGGACGGACATGTAAAATAGGCAAACTCGTGCCATTATTTACGGTCAAAATTACAAGATTTTTTTTCGAATATTTACTGTCGTGAAAATGTGCTTTATACTTTTTTAAAAAATATATATTACTTTATGGTTTTTTGTATATTGTATGCAAACAGGATTCAAAGAATGATTACGAACATTTATTTGACAAAAATCAGGAATTTTTCAGTTTTTTTTCACTTATCGTTATTTTTTAATCATTTTCCACATTAGAATAACTCAGATATTTATAAATATCGCGTCAAAAAAGTTTCTGGCTAGAATAGAAAAAAATTAAATTTCAAAATGGCGGCAAAAATACACACTAAACTCGTTTTTTTCTGATTCCAAATCTGATGTTAGTTATAAAAAATTCAAAATGGCAGATCCACAATCCGGAATTAGTGACCCGAAAATACAACCAAGTACCAAGAATGAAGTGATTTCGTTTGATTTTAGTAAATACGTTTGCCATGATGGATCCACCATTTTGATTCCCACTTTTCCATTAGTTCTGTCCTCTAGCCCTTACATGTTTGACGCGATATTTATAAATATGTGAGGTATTCTAATGCGGCAAATAAAAAAAATAAATGATAAGTAAAAAAATTCTACAAAAATCCTGATTTTTGTTAAATAAATGCTCGTAATTTTTTTATTTTTAAATTTGTGCCATTTTTCGATACATAAATCGAAAGAGGAGGGTTGGACCAAAACAAAATTAATTCCGAACTCTTGTTTAAAGCTCTTTATTACTAAAACAATAATAGAAAATTGTTGAGGAATTCTTCCTATTGTAATTACAGTAAGAAAAATAAATAGAACATATACATAAATGGTGAGTTAAATTTTCAGTAGTTTCTTATATTTCTTTAAATTTACTAAAATTTAGTTAATCCAACATTCACATAGTAAGTTGAACCATAATAGCTATAAAAACTGCAATATGAAAGTCCATATTAGGTAACTAATTTAGTTAATTTTATTGAATATTCTTCTCCGTGTAAAAAGTTTACGTAAAATAAAATACTATCTAAAATTTAAAAGGGAATTTATTAAATAAACATAATATATTAACACGATTTTAAATATATTCTGGAATTCATATTCAAAATAGTAAAATTTCCTATGCAATTTTCTCCCGGTGTTTAAAATATTTTTTAATCTAGTAAAAAACATAAATGAACTCTATAATCCTACATTAACAGCAACGAATTATTTCCAAATAATTTCACTATTTTCATATTTTAAGAAAAAAATGCAAGTTTGGTTTATTATAGGGGCATTCTCCGTCAACTTGACACCCCCCTCTTCCCAGAATTCATTCGAACCAACAAAATTGAGTTTAGGTTCAAAATTTAGCTTAACATGTCTACTTTTTGAAGCCGTCTGGCACTTTTCAAAATTCAAAATGGCGGACTTAGTATAGCGTTAAAAACGTAGAAATAATGAAAAAGTAATTGCAAATCTTGCAATAAAATGATATCAATGTATTGTAAAAAATTTATTTTCGGCTTATATCGTACATTCTCGTATGTACTTTGCTAAGATGCATCGTATTTTAAAAATTCAAAATGGCGGATCAAGTATGGCGGACCAAAATGCAAAGAATCACTCGATTCGCGTGAAAACTGGTACTCAAGCATTTCTTGGGTCGCTGATTCCGAATCTGAAGTCAGAATTCGAAATTTTAAAATGGCGAATCCAATATGGCGGACGAAAATGCAAGAAATCTCGTGATTCGCTTGAATATGTATACTCGAGCGTATTTGTAGAGCGCTGATTCTGAATCTGAAATTATAATTCAGAATTTCGAAATATCGAGCTCAATATGGCTGACCCAATCGTAATAAGTCCTTTGATTCGCATGAAACTTTATATTTCGGTATTTCTGAGGTCGCTTATTCTGAATCTGAAGTAAAAAATTTGAATTTCAAAAGTCGGGTACTCATAAAACTTGGTACCCAAGCGATTTTAGGTGCTGATTCCGCATCTAAGGTCATTATTTGGAATTTAAAAATGGCGGATCTAATATGCCGAACAAACTGTAACAAGTTACTTGATTCGTATGAAATTTGATACTCTGTTATTTTTCTTTGAAATCATGTTAGATGTTAAATTGACTTGGAGTAGTTTACAAAAGAGTAACTTTAAAACTATCGACATTTTTAAGTTCAGCAAAGTTCAACATGACGCTACAACTAGAAAACTAAACAAGAGATTTCAATCGGCATTACCCGTTCCACAGATCCTTATAAACCATGCATTTTTAATATCGCAGAAGACCAAAGAGGTAATAATAAAGAGATATTCGAATGCAACAGATGAAATAAAAGTGAATCTCCTGAAATGAACACATCATAAACATAATATCGTTTTAAAATGTAAAATATAAATTAATTCCAATAAAATTTTATTTTAGTCGAAAATTACTGTTTTATTATCTAAAGTCAAAAAGTAGCAATATTTTTCTACATCAACGTCGTTAGCACTGGATCACTTTAAATAATAATTATCAATGATTTTGTCACTTTTTGCTTTTTGGTCCGCCATATTGGATTCGACATTTTGAAATTCCAAATTCTGAATTCTGAGTTCAAACTCGGAAAAAAGCGATTTACAAAAAGCTTGAGTACCAACTTTCACGCTAACCACGTGATTTGTTGCGTTTCCGTCCGCCATATTGGATCCGCCATTTCGAAATTCATAATTCTGACTTGAGATTCGGAATCAGCGACCGAAAAACCGCTTGAGTACCAATTTTCATCCGATTCAAATGGTTTCTTGCGTTTTCGTCCACCATATTGGATTCGCCATTTTGAAATTTCAAATTCTGACTTCAGATTCGGAATCAGCGACCCAAGAAATGCTTGAGTACCAGTTTTCACGCGAATCGAGTGATTCGTTGCATTTTGGTCCGCCATACTTGATTCGCCATTTTGAATTTTTGAAATACGACGCATCTTAGCAAAGTACATACGAGCATGTACGAGATAAGCCGAAAATAAATTTTTTACAATACGTTGATATCATTTTATTGCAAGATTTGCAATTACTTTTTCATTCTTTCTACGTTCTTAACGCCATACTAAGTCCGCCATTTTGAATTTTGAAAAGTGCCAGACGGCTTCAAAAAGTAGACATGTTAAGCTAAATTTTGAACCTAAACTCAATTTTGTTGGTTCGAATGAATTCTGGGAAGAGGGGGGTGTCAAGTTGACGGAGATATATATATATATATATGCATGACAGAAAGGAAATCTTATAAACAATCTCAGAAAATAATGTAAAATTCCATTATCCAAAAACTTACAATTTCAAGATAATTTAAGAATCGAAAAGCGCCAATAACATCAATATCATTATTAGATAATAAGTAATATTGTAAAGTTATACAAAAATTAATGAAGTTATAATTGTAAATTATACATTTCAGAATTATCCTTAATCTTCATATATCAAATAAATATAAAATTTTTAAGCTTAGTTCAATAACTTCAGTTCTATAAATGCTAGAACTTTCATTCGTTTTTGTATAAACTACTAATTGTAAAACAATCTACCAAAATATCAAGAGAAAAATTATTGTAACAGCAAGAATTTAAACATTGGCAGAAAAACGCACGCAAATTGTCACCCAAGCTACCATCCTACCGTACACCCCGACCTCCCATTCCTACGCTGTTCCACGGTGGGGAACGCAATATAAATAAACCCGCATTCGGGATGGAAGAAGAGACAATCAGAATCTCTTGATTTGATTCCGATTTTTATGTAGCGAGTCGGTTTTTTCTAAACGCAAAAGTCCGACTTCTCATTTAAATTCGCGAGACTCTTCAAGAATTAAAAGTTCTCTCTTACACGGAGAAAAAAATCCCAGAATTTTTGTACGGAAATTTCCTGAAAAATTACCGTGCTGTCCCATAAACGCAGTGCATGTTGTTGGCAAAGTAAAATTTACATTGCTATTCTGAATTTTTCCAAAGTAATATGTAAAATTTCGGATCAAGAGCACAGTAAAAATTCCTGTGCCATAATACAGCAAAAATTCCTGTGCCACAATACAGTAGAATTTCCTAGGTCATAGCATAGTAAACATTTTTGGCTCACAGTTCATTTTAAAATGGAAACAAATCGAATGCAAACAGAAAATACGTGAAAATTTTGCACACGATATCGTTTATTGGGTATAGATGAAACAAATTGCAAGCCTACAAGTGATATCAATAGTTCTTAAAATCGTAAAAGCCTTATCGACATTTACTTTCAGCTGACAAGATATATCAATGTTTGTTGTATATTATTTGTATGCACGAACAAAAAATTTCTATTTTACTTTCAACTTGAAAAAGTAATATTTATATTTTATTAAAATTTAAAGCAATAGGAAAAGGACTATTAATAACTGATTCACAATATTCCTATTACCCTGTATAAATTGGCCGAACTATTTCAAAAGAAATTACTGCAACGAAAACAAAAACAGTTTACTCGGTTCGGACCAGTTCAGACCCGTACGTCGGACTACTCGGCCGCCATATCGGTGCTCTTTTGTTTTCACCGCAGTTAGACTCGGTAGCATTCGAATATGTTCGGAAACTTTCGCTTCCAATTCGAGAAGTGGCATAGTAAAAATAATGAAGCAACATATTATAAATTCTTCAAATATTGGGGATTATTTGACTTGCACTAACTTAAAAACTTGCTGTCCTGTAAATTTAACTGTGCTACACTGAACATTTCGACTAGCTCATACATAAAAATATCTAGCCGTTATTACAAATATTCGTGTCCAGAAAAGCAATATTTCTTGTCTGTTGATATAAATATTTCCGAAAAATCAAGTTGCACCCGTTTTCAGGTGACTAGCACGGTAATTTTTCAGGAAATTTTTTCTCCGTGTAGGAGCGGAACTTATTGTCTATAATATCAGCATTTCATTGGGATTAACACTTGAATTTGGCACTTTCATCGCCACTTCCATTTTCAACATTAACATTGCAATTTGGCATTATCATCGTCACTTCCATTTTCAACATTGGACATTGGCACTTTCATTTTCATCGCCACTTCCATTTTCAACAATATTGCAATTTGGCACTATCATCGTCACTTCCATTTTTTAACATTGGACATTGGCACTTTCACTTTCAACATTGGACATTAGCACTTTCTCTTTTATCGCCACTTCCATTTTCAACATTAACATTGGACATCGTCAACATCAATATTGATCAACACTGCCAAAATCAACACTATCAACTAAATTATCACTGCCAATCAAAAATAAGAATAAAAATTATATTAAAATTATTACTAACCCCTTTTCCGTCTATTGTGGCATATGTAAACCGAGTCACAAAAGATATAATTAATTAATAAAATTATTTTTATATTTTTTATTATTTTATTGAGACGAACGCATCACCACCCCTTGTTTATTTTCCTTTATGTTAAAAAGGCACACGATACCTTAGGGATTTATAAAATTTTTTTTTTAGTGATACTGGTGTGTTATCTGGAACCCTAGGTTTCCAATAACCCACGAGTACCAGTAAGAATGAATAGGGACTTTTTCTCTTAACTATATTAAACATTTTCCTATAATCCAGAAATCACTACTAACACATTTGAAAAATCACCATATCACTTAAATAATTTTTTTTATTATTTTACAGTGGGACGGAATAGGAATCGCGGTTTTTACAGAAAACTGAAACGGATTCGAGACCGAACCATTAAAGAAAATTCGATAGAAAATTTTCCCGTTCACCCACCAAATTCACTTCCACAACCACGACCTTTTATTCCCATTATCCCTATCCTCGAACCAATATTTTATTCTTCAATCCTTAAAAAAACCTGACCCTGTTAAATCAACCTTATTATTTATACCCCCCATTCCTACACAACCATTACCTTCACCTAAAGAACTCTTTATTCCTACAGGCCCTATTCCAAGAGGAGAAATCTTCCCTCCTCTCCTTCTTAGAAATAAAACAGATTTATTGTTGCGATATGTAATTTTAAATAAAATTTTGTAATTATAATTAATAAATTTAATTTTACATATTTCAGTATTTAAATTTTCTTCTATTTTCTTTCAGAGTTTCCCTTTTCATAGCAGTAGCCCTCGTTCACTACACGAATTCTTGAATTAATTATTTTAAATTCGCCCTTTGATCGAAGGTAAGCTTTACTTAATTTCGGTCATAATAAAAGCAACAGGTATTACTATAAATTGAGATACATCAAGAATTCCTCTTTTATTTTCCTTGTATTGATAATGATAAGAAATTGTGTATAAATAAAAATAAAGCAATTTATAATTAGTACAAACTATTTTAAACTATTGCAGTTTTAAACACTGGGAACGATTATATTATAATATTATCATTGGAAATTACTAAAAGTTGGAATTTATTGTAAAAAATTCTCAATACAATAGAAATATTTAGTAGACATTGGATACCAAATATATATACGTACTGGATAACGATATTCCGTTACCGAATAATAGTCGTATATATATCTATGCAATAATTCTATCACTTCCTCCTCTGATAGTTTTATTTAAAAATTGCACACTAAATGAACAAACCATACATACATCTAGGGCAGGGATTCCCGTGATTGCCCTACTGAAGAGTCTACACGGGATCCTGGGACGAAATGTATATTATTTACAATAGGCACTAGTGTCTACGGTAGTCGCTAGAGGGACACTAAACCCATTTATATGTAAATCAATTTAAATACAGATATGAATATTCCAAAGTTAAGGTTTTGTCGCGATTATCACACAAAATCCGGCGATGTTCATATTTTACCATCTTCGTGTTTTCAATCGAAAACCAAAAATTTATGCTAATTTAAAAAGAATTTTTATATTATTAGTTAATTGACCATCTGGAATGGGAAAATTTCTAAAGCAAATTTTCAGAGGTCATTGAAAAATGTTGAGGGATGGGTCTTTCTACATTCTGCAAAATCTTACGATTTTGTTTTTATTATTTCGATTCTTATTTGTATCCAGTAAAATTTCGCTGAAACTACCAAATTTTTTTTCAGTGTATGTATTTGAAATTTAATATATTCTTTCTTGAAATTTAATGTAAGGTGATTTTTATTACATGCGTAACTATCATAAATAGCAACAATATAATTTTTGTAATTTTAAAACTTTCTATTGCACAAAGACTTTGAATAGCCCGTAATATTGATCTCGTTGTCAGTTTTCACTATAAACTGCACAATTTCTTGACAAAAGGATGTCCGAAAAACAGACAAATACAAAAACAAATCGAGTTTCTATTAGCTAGAAGGCTATTTTGAACTCTGACTCTTGAAGAGCGACCTGGAAAATGATGAGAATGATTTCCAATTAGTTTCATCTTGAGATGAAACATTTGATTGAAAAGGATGATAATTAAACAAAACCAAAATTAAAATTCATGTATCTTCGTTTGTATTCAATAACGAAATAGTTACATTTAAAATATTTACATTAATATGTATTTTATTATTTACGTTAAATCGTATTTTAAGCTGACGACAATTTCTCCTAGAGCCTTGTTGACATACGGAAACAAGTGCTCAACGATCCTTCGATGTCCGGGATCGTTTGCATCTAATTCAACTCCAGCACCGCGGAAACCCTCCAAGATACGTAAAAGTAGGAGTTGAAGGCGATGATATTCTTCAGCGTCTTGCGTTGCAATTTCTGCGTCCTCCCATTGCAGGGCCTCGCAATCATTCTTGAATTGCTTTGCAGCTTCTTCGGCTGCACTCCTGCCTTCGTTGTTGCAAATTAAGGGGTTAGCCCCGTACTCCATAAGTAAATGGAGGATGTTGCAGTACCTTCGCCTGATGGCGATGTGCATAGCCGTATCGCCATGTTTTGCGTCGGGTTTGTCGACATCAAAGCCGTAACCCAAAAACCGCCGGGCGGTTTCTATGCAATTGGTACGGACGGCTTGAAAAAATAGGCCGTCCCTGTAGGACTCTGCCATTGCGGAGGTTTCAAATTTAATAAATTTCTTCATTTTGAAGAGTGTTTTGCGACTAAACACAAACTAATGAGAGCTAAAAGGAACAGCACGCCATATATATTGCCGTCAGCTGCTACCTGCCTGCCCCTTCCTACTCTGCCTTAACAGGCCTCATTGGTGGCAATTAGTACCTTCCGAAATTCCCTCCCTAATGGGTATGGCAAAGCAATGGAAAAACTACGAACTATGCAAAATCTTACGTTCTTCGTGTTTAATATTAACAATGAATAGTAGGAAATACTATGAACGTAAATATGCTGATCGAATTTTTTAGTTGCAATGCGACAAAATAATATCACTGATTTAGTTGTAAATAAAAAAACCAAACTCATATAAGATTTATCGATTCTCTATTTTGAAAATTGATAGAATCGTACAGAATTGATTTGTGTTTCCCGTAATTATTGTTTTAATAATAATTTTTAAAAATATAATTTAATAAAAATGTCAGTTATGTTGTTGAATTTTAAAATGTGACTTTAAAACTATGATGAACGTTTTATTTTTATAAAAGCTTGATGCAAAAGCATCTAACAAATTATATTTTTAATTAAAAATTTTCTACTTACCAGTACATGATTTTTTGAGCTTTAAATTTAGTAAGACGAATTTTAGGCCTGTAAAGCAAAAATAAGATAATTCCTTTTTTTCTTAACAAAAAGACTAATTGTAAGTTAAAATGTTGCAGTAGTTTACGAAAATTAGCACTTTTCTTTTTAAGTCATTTATTACGTATATTATTCCTAATATGTCACAAAAATATGTAATATTCAGTTTTTTTAATTGTTCGATAGTAATATACGGGCTTATGCTTTTTTATCGTATTGCATATTACATTCGCATTTTACATCTGTTTGATGTTTAACGTTACAATTTTTAGAATATAATTGTATCACATGCTTATTTGAACGTTCATGTTTAACAATATGGTAGTGCGATAGAGATAATAAATAATAAGCTCGTAATAACTAAATTTTTTATACAGAACTTAGATAAGAATGGTATATACATGTAATAAAAAATTCTCAATATATATTTGATTCTTTTATGAATAATTTGCATACATTCCAAATGACATTTTTTTTATAAAGTATAAATCCGAATTGTGTGAATGAAAGAAATCTGCACGATAAAGATGTAATATTTATATCAATACTAATTATCGAGACATAATACGAAAAACTAGATTTATACACGGAAAAAAGTGAGTGGTTACACCAACTACGGAAAAAGTAGTAGGCGCAAAAGTATAAGAGAATCTTACGAACGAAACCGTAGACGCACGAAACCTAAGTTGGTTAACGGAACTATTTCAAATTAGTTACGCCAACCACAAAAGTAGTAGGCTACCCAGTGTTACTACTTTTTTTCCTTGGAGTAACTATTTCTCCTGTTGAGCTATAGTGTTCCTGTAACGGCCGCTAGGTAAGGCGCCACTGACGTCAATCAGCTGGCTAGTTCAAGTCAACAAGTGTTCTGTCTTGTATGCTGTTTTCGAAACAGTTTGACAGTAAGCGAGTTCGACTTTATCGCTTTGCATTTTAAATATTATATGTACATATATATATATGTATGTGTTTCAGCCAATGAAGTTATTATTGTTCTTACAAAAGAACAATTTCAGAAAAAAAAATATTAAATGTGATATATAGTGATAGTGAGGTTTAATTTGATTTTGGAGGTTAACCCAAATTAACATTTGAGGTTAGCATTCCTTATTGACAACCTATTACCCAACCCCCAGTTGTCTAATACTTTCAAAAATTGCTATTTACACTCGTATTAAATTTATACTGATAAAAGAAAAATGGCAAAGTTTTTGAAAGTACTTGTACTTTTTTTAGATTATATTGTATATACGTTACTTGCTTTAATGTTAAATAAATGCATATTTTATAAATAAGTTTCATCCATATAATTCTTTTGAACATATCTAGTATAGTTTTATTCCACTTATTAAATAAGAAGACTGTAAAAAGTGTCCAATAATCTCACAACTATACCCAGATGCTATTCGTTGGAACGTGTTGTAACCTCCAGAATTCAACTTCATGTGTTTTGCGATGCGAGTTCTAAGGCCTACGCTACCGTGGCGTATTGGCTTATCGAAAGCAATTCGAAAATAAAAACTTGGTTTATATCCGCAAAAACCCGTGTAGCTCCCTTAAAACCTACGTCTATTCCGAGGCTTGAATTACAAGCAGCCTTAATCGCTAGTAGACTTGCTGTTACCATCGAAAAGGAACATAATTTTAAAATTACTCGTCGAGTTTTTTGGTCTGATTCCAAAACAGTTTTGGAATGGATAACTTCAGATGCTAGATCCTATCAAACGTTCGTGTCTCATAGATTATCGGAAATTTCGGATTTAACCAAACCGCAAGAGTGGCGATGGGTGCCATCTGCGTTAAATCCCGCAGATATTGCTACCAAAGATTTTCCCCTTGACTCAAAGAATCGCGATCGTTGGCTAACCGGACCGCCGTATTTACAACAGACTGAAAAGAATTGGCCTGTCGCACGCGTTCGCGTAACAGAGGGTGAAATGGAAGAGATCGGGAAGAAAAACGAAAACCCTTCGTAGGTCACGTATTAAAAATTGTCGAAACCTCAATTCCTAAAAGCGAACGTTTTTCATCATGGCTGCGTCTTGTTCGCGTAACCGCCGCTGTATTGGTGGCTATAAATCGGTTTAAGGGCAAGAAAAGTAGTACTATTGACTGCGAATATATTAAAAAGGCCGAGCAATTGAGAATCCGTAGTATGCAGGCTTACAGTTTCAGCCAAGAATGGCATGCATTAAAATCTAATCACGAAATCGGCGTCAAAAGCGCTATCCTCAAATTGTCGCCTTTTCTTGACAAACAGAACATTATACGCGTTAGAGGCCGTGTCCGAGATTTCGAAAATGATGAATTCACTAACGAACCTGCAATTCTAGATGGTTCATGCCCTGAGGTGCGTCTTCTCGTGAAATATTATCACGAGAAGATGAATCACAGTGGAAATGAAACGGTAGTTAAGGATATTCGGCAGTTATTTTGGGTTACAAAATTAAGAGTGCATCTGCGATCACTGTTGGCTATATGTCCGACATGTCGAATGAATCGCGCAAAATCATTGCAACCGTTAATGGCTGATTTGCCATCTGCTAGGACCGCGTTTCGTTTACGTCCTTTCAGCTTCACGGGTCTTGACTACTTTGGTCCAATGTTCGTGAAAATCCGTCGTCGCCACGAAAAGCGTTGGGGTGTACTATTTTCATGCTTGTCGACTCGAGCAATTCATTTAGATCTGGCACACTCGTTGTCTTCCGATTCGGCCATCATGGCGGTGCGCAAGATGGCGGCACGTCGGGGATACCCCGTGGAAATATTTTCCGATAACGGGTCCAATTTTAGAAAAGCGGATAAAGAGTTACGTCAAGCTATCGGATTCTTTGATAAAAACGCTCCAACTCGGTATGCAACAAATAAAAATATGAAATGGAATTTCATCCCCCCCCCCCCAGCTTCTCCCCATATGGGGGGAGCTTGGGAATGGTTGGTACGTTCAGTAAAATCGTAATTTAATATACTATTCTAAAAAATCGGGTAACTAAAGAGGAAACGCTTCTCACTATATTAACGGAAGTGGAACATACAGTAAATTCTAGGCCCCTCACTCGTGCATCTCTCGATCCTAGAGATATGGAAGCGCTGACACCGAATCATTTTTTTATTGGTTCTTCGTCAGGGCAATTGAATTTACCTCAATATGAGAATATTGAAATGTGTCCTCGTAAACAGTGGCGATGTTCACAAAATTTCGCAGATGCCTTTTGGAAGCGTTGGATCAGGAAATATCTGCCAACACTCCTTCCCCGTACCAAGTGGGTTCGCGAAGTCGAGAATTTATCGATAGGCGATCATGTTTTAATAATCGATGATAATCTTCCGCTCAATTCGTGGCGAAAAGGTGTAATTGAGAAGATTTTCCCTGGTCGAGACAATCGAGTACGGGTAGTGCAAATTAGAACGGCAAATGGGACTTTAATTAGATCCGCAGCTAAAGTAATTTGGTTTGCGAAAGAAACATAAATATATTGAATTAACAATGTAATATTTCGTTCATTATTGTTCGTAAAAATTCCGGAAGCTTTTAGGGCGACGCATTCCTTCACTAGATGACCATTATTGTACGGTCATTTGTTTAGTAAAAGTTAACATATTTCCATATTGCAACTAGTATGTATGACTGTGTGTGTACTATTGTTAAGAAGTGTTAAAGTTCCACGTTAAATTGTCATTCGGTTTATGTTGAGTGTGCAATATTGAGTGTATCTACCGTTAATTGTACAAGCTCATTTGTCGATTAATATTTGATCGTTCGGCGTTAACAAAATAAAATTGCCTCTAGTTAAAATTGATTATTGTGTTGTTGGTGCGTGAATGCTAAGCTAAATAATGCGTATGGGTTATGGAAACATCGATTCTGAAAACTTATATATCCCACACAGGGGGGAGAATGTTGCGGTCAGAATCGAATGTTTCAAATCTGCGGTACCTGGCGTGGGTTTTTTCCCACATTGTGGTTTTCCCCACGCCATTGCACACCCGAATGGGGGTACATCTCCAAAGGCGGGGACCTGTTAGGCAATCATATATTGTAAAGGTCCTAGAATTGACGACGATATTATTGAATTGTTGTATTAACGAAGTCGTGGGGGCTGACGTAAATTCCTTACTTACTAAATCATTCTTTAAGCCTAATTACCAATAATGACGATACGGTTAGGTTTCGAAAACGTCCGCATGATTCGCCTTCATATGGAAACGTAACCTGTTGGTTCCAGGTCTGAGGGATCAGATCCATCGATTTCGCCGGAAATCATATGAAGGGGACCCCGATTTACGACTCTGTGCTGGCCACAGGCGAACAAGAAGTTTGAAGGTTCGTAACACGGAAAATACCGAAATCGGATACATGCATCGAGAAGATCATGTCGACTCCGATTCGAATATAAACAAACGATCTAAACCTAGATTTATCGATGTCGACTCCGGTTCGAAAATTGGATACATCGAATTTCGAAGTTTAATACAGACGATGACATGGACAGATAAAATCATTCTTTGAATCGGTCGGTAACGTAGAACGCTAGGACGCTCGAACGTTAAAAAGAAGAATTCGCATGTCTAAGCAACGATGGTCTTTTCTAAATAACAAACATTCGTTTGTCAATGGGTATAAAAAGAGTCCACACGGCTTCGGTAAGTTCAGTTACAGAGACAGTTTCGATCGCCCAAAAATATCGCCGCCATTCCGCCCCAAAAATAATTAAATAAAGTTTACTTTGATCATCGTAATTCTGGATCATTTCTGCACCGAATCCGTTCCCCTTTTTGTCCGCGAATAATATGTTTTTGCAAAAATGGTGGATATTTTAAGAGAAAATTGCCTGTAATAGCTAAAAATATGAACTAAAAATCGTTATAATGAATAAAAAATGCTACATAATCTTTTTTGAAAAATAATGTCCAAATTACAAGTCAGTCGATAAAGTACATAGTTACGGCTTATAAACATTGTTGTATTTTATTTTCAATGACTCTTAGGTGTTTTTGAGCCAAAAAAGAAAGGGATTTTTGAAAAATATTTTGATTTTCATATACTCTGTAGAGTGATGTCACCCATAATGAAAAGCTATTACAGGAATAGAAAAAATAGCGTGAAAAGAAATAGAATATTATGTTATTAATCAAAATAATAACACTTTTAACGTCAGATTTGAAAAGTTTAAAGTACCAGAAGATCAGTCGCCAATCGTGATGAGAACGGTAGGTTACAGGTTAATAAATAATGAAAGCACCCTTTAACTATAAGCATAAAACCATGCATGTACTATTGTAATAGTATAAAAATTACATTTTCTGTTGAATAACATTTTTATTATTCATCGTGTACGTAAAGAACTTTTTTTCATTGTTCCAAAAGTTATCTAAAATTATACATGACATTTTTTGTGTACATTATATTTAAGGTCTAGCAGTAAAAATCGTTTAATGTTGGAATTGAAATGTGCTCTCAGCACATGTTCATTAACTTTGACATGTTTCCTTTTAACAGGGAATATGAGCAATACAAGACGATTCAGGTTTAAGTACGTACAGACTCTTTATCAGTATATTGCGAGTAAGCAGCGTAATGGTTTTGCCACATAAATGACACCGAAAATACGCGATGTTTCCTGAGCTCTGGCTATCGAATATGAAATGTTTTAAAAATTTTGCTATAGTTCATCATCAATTTTTCTTTTTTTTTTCATGATGAGTTTCAATAAACCACAGTATAATAAGATTGTATTTTTTTTTCGTTTACAAAAACTTTACTTATTTTGAATTATTCTTAATGAACATAATAAAATATCTCGTGATTAAGAAAGTGAACGTAATGAAATTCTAGTGACTATTATTATTTTTGTTATAACGATAATAGATCACATTATATAAATTCGATTATGTGTACAATTAATGTTATTATATATATAAATGAAAATTTGGTTCTACAAAATGGCGAAGCTGATTAACAATATCAATTATCTTTCATTGTCCGATTTCATTGATTGATCCACAAAACACGTCTGGAATGTATAAGCTACATCACACCAATCGATCTTTTTGTTTGCTAAAAAGAAGTATTACAAAATTATTTGTATATTTTATTCAAAGAATTATATATGTTACAGTAAAAAGAACGCGTATTTATTCACATTATAATTACGGAATTCGATACATATAAAGGGAAATAAAATTAATAAAATCTGCGAACTATCCAAATAACTCTGCAGATTGTATATTCATTTTTATAATGACAAGTTATTTATTAATAAAAATATATTTACCTAATCCGACACATAATTCCGTATCCCTTACTACTTTCGGAATATTCTCTGTGCTTCGTAACTCTAAAGCCTGTAGAATACGATCAACAGTGAGTTTACCTCCCACCATCTGTAATCACGTAAATAATTTAAATTAATTCTTAGATTATAGTAGATTTTGAAAAAAAACACACGAAAGTCTCAGATTAATTTTTTTTTAAAATATCATGTCACTGTATAAGTTATGCTATAATAAATTACTACATTCTTATAATAAATTTTTTGTAATTGCCTTTACAGATCTCGATTTTTGAATAAATCGATTGAGTCACTGTTTAGTTACACTTCCTTATCGCTAAAATTTCCCGAAACCCTGAGATTTCATTACAAAAACTAGATTAAAGTTGACGGAATAACATTTCTACAAGTCGATCTCAGAAAGAGCACAAAGGGGTTCTAAAGTCCTCGGCCGAAAAGGAAGGAATTCACGCTAAAACCCGTAAATGGCTGAATCGATTTTTCAAAATTTGGGCTATGTAAGGGCAATTTTAATTACTATAGACGGTATTCTAGAAAATGTCAAGGAAATTAATTGACAATGACCAACACAATTGTCATCGCTAAAAGCATTCCGAAAAAAATGTGTAAAACATAAGATTTTGACCTGCCCAAAAATCTCAAAATTTTAATTTTGCTCTTTAAATATGTCCTATTAAACAAGTCTTATTAAAATACCTTTAATCCAGTATAGATGATTCTATATTTATTGCAAAGGACCATTAAAATGTTTTGACGTTATTTAAGCTCATACATAAGATCTATTTGCATATTCAACCACTTGTGAGAAAGGCGAATATTTAAATACATTTAATTAGGTTTCTTTGTTTTTATGACACAATACAATTTTTTCGAATCCTCAAATGATGTCGATAAATCAATAAATCATATAATATTACCTGCTAAATCCCATTTGAAAGATATATTCAATCGATCGAAGATCATCTTAGATTTCATTTGGATCTTCAGGTTATGATATTGCTTGATCCATCATTTTGGTTCACGGTATGTAATAAATCTTGAATTATATGGAATTTTGCATGAAATGTAACGCTTTCACGCTTTTAACTGCGAACTGCTAATTTAAAATGACAAATTACATAATAAAAATATCAACAATCAGCTATCGAACCGCAAATTCTACAAGTGATACACCTTCGTAAAATTGTCAAATAATTATTTTCTTGCACTCAATTAGTTGATTTGTTGAAATCACATTAATTAAATTACGCCATAGAAGTCGATCATAAAGATGATCCGCCCCGACGGCAAAGTAGACACGATCCTGATGTTGGCATATTTTTATATGTTTGTTTCATTAAATTATATTATAAATAACGCATAATAATTGAATCAATTACATTATATTTAAATGATTTAGGGTGATATTTTTATTTCTCGTCATTGTAAGTAATTACATTAGCGCGGTGTCTATTTCTTTGTCATTTTCGAAATTACTGCTCCAGTGCAATAGTGGATTTACACCCTACCTCCCCCCAAATATTTGCATCGTCCGTCTTGTCTGTCCTTTTCTAACCCTCCCAATATTTTCCTAGTGAGGGGAAAAAAATTTTTCCCCCACAAGCATGCCAAAACGTTTCCTATATCGCGCATGCGTGATGTCGCCAAAGAATTACCGCTCCGTGAGAAGTGGTGGGAACAGCGATCGAGGGGTAAGGCAAATATTGGAAGGGACTTAGTGGAAAATATTAGGAGGTAACAAATATTGGAGGAGACTACTGTATTGCTATTATGAACGAATTGAATTAACGACACTACATATCTTATTTATTATATCTGAAATATATATGCGTACCTGTATTTTTAATTAGACTTCTCTAATATTACGAATTCGAAATTTTTTTTTTCAAAAACCACAAAAGAAATATCTTAATTGACTTAATTTATTAATACTTAATTTTCTTCTAGAAATAAAATACAAATTTGAAAATACTCTCTCTACTAGAGTAGAGTTGCTTTTACGTCCATTAAAGTGACTTTTCACTCTAATGAGCATAGAGTGCATTTTCGTTTAATCTGTCTTTCTACAGCAATCTAAAATTCATGACCAGTCCATTTAGTTTACCCTTGCATATAATAATTTTGAATAGAATGAAGCGGACATAAATCGACTATTGATGAGTTCAAATTATGGGTCGTAATACGTGTATACTGTATGAAACATAATTTAAACGTTAAAAAATAATTTGGGAATTACCGTAAATGGGTTAATGTGCGTTTATAAGTGTAATATTTTATATAAATTTAATTGTATGAAAGACGTTTAAATTTGCTCGAAGATACTCCGCTTACAAAACGCGTACATGAATCCGTTGAATGTTCGTTTATGACATACGTTAATAAAACGTTGAACCCATACGTATAATTAAACAACTCCATATAATTCCCATTTGCCCTCTAAACGTTAAATGCACCACATTCATCATAGGTTTAAACCAGATTAAAATGTTAATTAAACGATTTATTTAGTAAATTATATAATTTATACACTCTTTTTTTTTATTACTAATCTTCTGCGACAAAAAGGAGATCACCTTGTCAAATGAAATTTGTTTAAAAATTGTTTTAAAAAAATACTCTTTTTCTAAATATTTAATAAAAAAAATTTTTTTACCTAATTTACTACTACTAATCTACCTAATTTAATCTCTCTATCTACCATACCATAAGCAGTACAGTTTAATTTTTGGAAAACTATTATAAACTATTAAAATATTGTTATACAAAAATAGATGGAATACTATTGAAAAAAGTCTACTTGTGTATAATTAAGAGGCAATAGTTTAAGGACATTTATTAATTAGAATTTTGCCAACAAAACCAATAGTGATATCTGTATAATAGTAGGACGATAGAGGAGAACTCATTAAAAAGCCAAAAACTTTTTGAAACTTGAAATATGCTGATTGTAATATAAAATTGAAACCAACGACAAATTCCGTGTAGTGAATTAATACTAGTAAAAGAACTAAATTTACTAAGGAACCTAATCTATTCTTCAATGAAGGAAATGAAAGATCCGAATATTTGTGTTTCAAGTAATTTTAATTTATTTAAGATGCATCAAGTTGTTTCGAACAAAAATTTATAATTACTTACAGATAAACAAGTGTATTGTTTACGACGTTATTAATTTAGTTAAAATTAATCATATGGCAGCTGGTCTTCCGGTATTTCGAGGCACAAGCCAAAGTCATGAGCAACTATGCAAGGATCATCCATGTAGTTACCTGAAAGATAAAATTACAGGTTGTAGTGTTTATAATATAAAATCCTTACTTGTAATTCATATTTCTCTATAAAAACCTTAAATTTTAATTATAATTCAGTAGCTACTGTTTAATTTTAAAATATTTTCATTGCTATTGTGTTATTTTAAAAATACTCGTTCCACGAGACGAAGTAAACTGACAAACAAATTAAACATAGTAATCCCAAAACACTAAATTAGTTTGTAATTTTATTATTAGTAATATTTTTGTATCGCATTAAACAAAAAATTTCAACTGTCGTTAATTTGAGTCGTTAACAAGAATTACGTAATTATCACTTGAAACCCCTAGACTTTTGAATGCACTAATTGAATAGAAAAACATTTGATTTTTTAATCTAAAAATATCAATTCAAATTCCTTTAGCGACATTTGTCACGATATGCGACTTTTCGTGATGTAAATTAAACGTTACTAATTTAAAAGTACAAACAGAGCGCATTTGTTGATATAACTGTGAAATGTCATGAAAATTAAAACAATGTTAAGTTGTAATGTCGCTAGTCGCAACTGTAAACATGTCACAGACTAGCAAGTGAAAAATGTCCTCCAAAAGGATGTTCTCAGCGGAGAACGTGCAAACAAAATCCATAACAGAGGAAACCTCTTTAGATTAACGTTATAACGACAAAAACTGTAAATAATTAGGTGTAAGGATTAATAGTATATTATGTAACAAGGGCGTAATTAGCGATCGTAATAAATATCGAAGATCGATATTTAGCGCGTGTTGCTACGTTATTTTTTAATACGACAGGCGTGGGGCTCGATAATTTGCGGCCGTATACTTCACGGTAGGGCGCAAAATCGAGTTCTACTCCCGGTGTGTTAAAAAAATATTTGCTAAACTTGTGTTCAAAATTTGATTATCTATTATTATCTACTAAATTTGAATACGGTTTAAGAATGTACATTTCAAGATCATGCACATGATTTTTTTATTTGCCTGTGCTGTGTGTACAGGAGGTCCTCCTTATTTTAAAAACTGATAATATAACTAGACACAAACCATAAAATCGGTGTTTTGTTAGAAAACTCTCTGCATAGTTGATACGATTAAATTGATTAAAACTGCTCACAGATTTGTTAAAAAATTCTACCTAATAACCATTCAGCAAAATTATACGAAATATGTATGAAGTAAATGTGGATTGGAAAAGGGGGCATATCAAATTCAGCGACTTGTTTAAAATCGTTAACGTACGTTGTTTACATTTTACGATTGTTATTCTTTTCATTGCTCTCAGTTCTTGGAAAAATTGTGCCTTGTTATTAAATTAGAAGTAAATAATCAGTATCCAGCGAGTATTCGCCTGGTGTACATCGCTGGTTTGGATTGTGTAAATTTGATAATAAAATGACTCTTTCTCATCCGTATATAATTGCATTGTTTTCTGCCGCGATCGGATTAAATTATACTAAGCATTTCAGGAAAATTATGAAGAAAATTCCTTTATGAAGTAATTGATGAAAATGTTAACAACAATAATAACAATAGCAGAGATAATGATGATGATGGTGAAGATGAGGATGATGATGATGATGGTGATGATGACGATGAGGATGACGATGATGATGATGATGGTAAGGATGACGATTATGATGACGATTGCACTCGTAGGAAAGCTGCTGAACGAATATCATTCTTTTTCCCAATAATAATTTGGCTCAAACAACATCTAGTCCAAAATGATAAAAAATGGTTTAAAAATAAACAGAAACTGCATAAAAAGTTTCCAGACAATTTTTAAGTTATGTAAAAAAACATCTATATAATATTACCAAAATTATCGTATAGCAACTAGAAAAAACAGTATTTCAGTTGTTTGTATTAAATATTGTGAGTACTTTTTTGTAGAAATAGAGCAGAAACTGTCCGCAGTTTATCTTCAAGAGCCATCGAAAAACAATCCATGATTCTGTTACATTTTATGTGGAAAACTGTTCACATTTTGTTCCTCACAAACTGTTTTCGCCAAAAACTGGTCAATATCCAAACCGAATTTTTGCCAGGACTACTATATATTAAATTCATTTTTACAGTGAATTTTCCATTTGATGGTATGGATCCATTTTTTAGGTACATACATTAAATTCTATATTCAGTGACATTAAAGTTATGATACACATGGCATTTTTTGTGTACATTAATTTTAACGTCTGACATTAAAAGTCTAATATCGGAATTGAAATGTGCTTCTAGCACATCTTTATTAAATTTGATGGGTTCCCTCTTAACAGCGCATAACAAATTTCTTTTTTGACTTATTATAAAGGAAAAATTGTTGTTACAAGTAAAGGTTTCAGCTTTTAGAGCTGTCCACGTACAATATAAAGTATGCAATATCCTCTTCCTCTTCAAGACACGCCCTACATACATCCGGTTTCTCACTAACCCATCCTGTACAATTTCTTGATATATGAAATTATTGTTTTTGTGCATAATAAAACCAGACTATAATTGCCTAATTCTGATTTTTCAATAAAATGAATGTGTTTTTTTATTTATTCCATGTTTAAACAAAGAATTATTATTTTGTGATCTTATGATGTCTCGGTTACATATGTCATACTATAATAATAAATATAATATCACCCCGGACGTGATTGATACTAATAGCGACACAAAAGACTCCCTCGTGGTGATTTTGTCTACCATATTGAATCCGCCATGGATCACTGATTACGAATCCGATGTCATATTTACAAAATTAAAAATTACGGATCTAATATTACCGACCAAAATAAAAAAAGTCGTTTTGTTTGAAATTTGGGATAGAGGGGTTTTCGAAGTCGTTGTTGACGTATCTACTGTGAAATTTGAAAATTGAGAATAGCAGAGTTGATACAGCAGGCGAAAATAAAAAAAAATAGGTATATTTATTTTATTTTTTTCGGTAAGATTGCATCTGCGATTTCGAGCTTCGAAAATCAAACGATGCATTCGTAATCGACGACTTTAAAGACCCTCTTATACCAAGTATTGAAAAAAATTAATAGGTGGAAAGTTTCAAAAGTGAGGACAAATGTGTGTCAAATATAAGTCTCCTGTTTTTGAGTTATAATCGTACATTACGATACAAGTGCGCGAAGTAGGTGATTCGCGCACGAGTGAGAGAATCACCTACCGCGCACGCGTATCGTGTACTATTTTTTTTAACAAGCTGTGCGAAATTGATAAATTAAAACGTTATTTTGTTTTGAATGTTTGTGTGGGAGTTGTGGTGGGCGGTGTGGGAGCGGAAGGGGGAGGGGGCATAATACATTCAACAAATACCTAAAAAATAGTAAACCTGACAACATAGCCCCGATTAAGATAAAGTATGGTCCAAATTAAACCAAACGTCTTTTGTATTCCTGTTCAAAACTTTCAAATAAAATGCCTTAAAAATAGTATCGATTAAATTACATAATCGGTTTAAAGAACAAAAAATAAACTTGTATCGATAATATTTATTTAGATATACTTACATTTTCTTGCACAGAATGAGACTCTCTCTTTAATTTTCTCTTCATTTTTCTCACCCCTCATTTCTGATATCAGCATATCTGCGGTTCTTTTTGCTACAATCTTGTTATTTACCATCTGAAAATGAAAGACAAGTAAACGAAATTCTACGATGCTAATTACTATATAGTAACATGTCCTGGTAGTTTTGTAAACGAATATAAACAATGAAATAAATTAAAGGAAATCAACTCCGAATTTCAGTGACATGGATGACAAAATTTGAGACTTTCGTGATTTATATAAGTAGTCTAATTACTATTACCCTTGACTTCACTAAATTTTAAAATAAAATGCTTTCAGTTAATTTATAATGGTAGAAATTATTAAACATGAATAACGATGCTAATCGTGTAACTGTTGAGTGTAATAAATCTCAGAGATGTAACGCGTTTCTTAATTTGCAAATTATTAGATTTAATATTTGTTGAGGAATTATATAACTGTTCCATGCATCCTAAAAACCCTGCTAAAGGATTTGATTCAAAATTCGTTATTAGGGAGTTTTTTAGGGATGACGCTGAATCTAAGCAAATACGATATGAATCGTTTTGCATGTCTAAAGAAATCTCAGGAAAATTTTAAAATAGTTATATCCTCAAAGTATTTATTTATAAAACAGCATCTTACGGAAGAACTGATAAGTAAAAACATAAGAAGCCGAAGAGTTAATAAACTGACTAAGATGTTATGCAACATTTTTGTTAAATCGAGTTTTGTAAATATTTTTTTTTGTTTAGAGAGATTATGATTGAAAATACTCTACTTCCGTAGTGATTTCTATAATTGTACAATAATAAAAAATTCCTAGAAATTTTGTCAGTGGAACATGAAAGATTTGGTTAAATCCAATATTTGTTTGAAATTTAGTTAAGACTCATGTTTAGCATCGTTATTTGTTCGAATATTATATGAGAAATAGAACAATAGTAATTCATTAATATGACTTTTTAAACTTACAATTCTTCTTTTTGTAAACACACAGGCCTGAAGACAACCGAATTTTGGATCATCTTTATCTACGATCACTTTCAGTTCCTCTGAGACAGAATTAATAACAATTTGTGTACACAAAAAGACAAACTATGATGAATAATGGCAAGTGTGAAAGCAAACATTTATTATATAGTAAATTTATTGTGTAAAATTGGCTTTTTAAAATTATTAAATAATTAAAAATCAAGCACGTAATAAAAGTAACATATTGATGTTGTAGTTAATAAATTTTTAATTTTTCAAGCAACTAACTGATATTGAGTATAATTATAGCTATATATCAATTTGTATAATCAAGATGCCTTAAGTAAAATATAAAATTGTACAGATTAAATTTCAATAAGTTATGCATTTCGTAAATCATATTTTAGCATCTACTAATTACAGTTATTGCATCGAAGTTACCTATGAAGGAAGACATTTTTGAAATTTTTGTTTATAATAGATTTCAATTATTAAAATGCTGAATGATACAACGTTTTTTTATTCTTTTTAGGATTCGATTGTCATTCGAAAAGTCTCAGGTTCGAGTCCCGTCGGGACCCATTGAACCTCTGATTTTTTTTTCAAAAATAAAAAATTATAACAAAAATACTGTTGGTAATTATATAGAATAGTTTTACTTGTAAACCTTCTCTTAATAATGCAAATATTTAATTAATAAATTTTGAAATTTAAAGTTATTGCTAATTTTTATTATCTTTAAATATTAAATAAGGTTAAATTCAAGATGAATCAAATATATTCTATTTTTTTAACATGCAACCCAAAAACACTCTTTAATAAAAGTTATATCTTACCTGGGGTGATGTTTAATTCTCGCATACATTGAACATCCCAAGTTTCACCACTCTTTGCCGCTACTAGTAACTATTCGACATTTTTTAAATATTAAAGTTTTTTAAACATGAATAAGTGTAATTTTAAAATATTTGCAAGATGATTTTGTAGAATTGTTTTGCTGAAAATATTACGCCAGAAACTGACGTATCTTTATCATGAAGATATTTCAAATCTTTTAGTTACTTTTAATCAAGTAACAGCAGAATAGTTCCTTGTTTATCATCTTGCAAAAAAATAAAATCACTCTGCGATGAAACTACAAACTTACAAAACTCGGCGCAAGACAAAGCACAAATTTCAAAATCTCCATTTTATAAACAGGAACACCTTATGAAAATTCCCATTCGTAAAATGAGAAATAGCTACATGCTACTGAATCCTTTTCATGACTGTGCACTTATATAGACTCGGTTTTAAATATTTCACAGATGACGATGACCGGAGTTGTGTTAAAAGAATCTATTATCGTTCATTATTATAATATACGTATTTATAATAAAGATTCCGTTATAATATGTTGCTAATCTGCAAATATTTACTTTCGACAGATATTCCACAAAAACCGTAAATTATACACCACGAAAATAAACTTTTTTCAGTTGCCCATGATTTATTTTTTAGTATTTAGATTACTTTGCAGATTCTGATGAAAATTTTAATTTGTAGTATTTTTTCCACTTTTCTGAATATTTTATTTATCATTAATATTCATTACTTAAATAATTTTTTCGACAACTTTGTACAAAAATTGGATGTGGAGATGTTATAAGGTGAACATTCTTAATAAAACTTATCCGTGGAAAAGTTGAATTTCAAAATGGCCTCGTCCAATCTAGTAGCTTATAGCCGTAAATGTTACGCAATTTACGATGTTTCAACGTGTAATGATTTCAAATGATAATTTCCGGTTGTAAATATAATTACGCTTTAGCATTTAGCGCACTGATCACTAATCTGGTGCCAAATTTTCTCAATTCAAAATGACGGGTCTAATATGGCGGACGAATATTTTCAAAATATATAAAAAAAATTTCTTATTGTAAATATAATTTTGTACAATAAACTGTAATTTTCATTTATTCTATGTGATAACAATATTCACTAATTTGTAGGGTCGCTATTTACGATTGTAGCATCAGATTTTAAAAATTGAAAGATCCATTATGACGGATGACCTTGAGAAAATTACTAGAAACTTTCAACTTGGAGATTTTTTGTTTTAAAAATTCATAATAGTAGATTTAATATGGCAGACATATTTTGGCAAAATTAAACGCAGTCGCCTACTTTGGGTTTTTTTAGTTTTCTGACATAATTGTTTTAAAAAATGATGAAATTACAACATTTATGAAAATCCTATAGAGCTTTACTTGATTGTATATTTATTTGTGCATGTTTTTCTCTCTGGAAATGAACAAAACCTCTTGTTCATATTCTTCTTTTCCGCCCAGTTAAAACATTGGAATATTTGGTTAAATTAACTAATTATGTTCGATCTATTAAATATTTGACTGACAAATTCTTTTAGTTGTAGTTCAAATATTTGATTCGTCATTTTTTTTTGTTATAACTATATTTTACCATCTTCAAATACATATTCACATTATAATTACATAAATTACTGGACAATTTAGTCTTGCTTGTTACTAATACTATACATAACCCAGTTCCATATGTCTTTGTCATCATAATCATAGCTGATCCATCTCGATGGCTTGGCAACAAGTATTTTTCATTATTATAGTAATATAGAAAGTTAGAGCCATAACCTGAAAATAGATCACGTAATGCACCTGTACATCGTATGCATACAAGGATAAGCAAAAAATTGATAGTTCGTTAAAACCCATCCGTGTTTTTCCCCAAGGGATAGTCGCTAGAGAGACGTACCATGTTGGAATCTGCAACTGTCAGTAATTGCAGGTAAAAGCGGTGAAAGGCTTTCTTCGATCTCCGGATTGTGAGCTTGTTGTATTATTGCGCTTATCAAGATTACCGCATTTAACGTTTAGCTAGCGTCGTGTAATGCTACCGCGGGCTTCTCTTACAGCGATAACGAATTGCACTTTCTTTGCAGACTAGTTTCAAATGCTCTCTATACGAGAAACTGGTTTCCGTTATCTCATATCGCTTCCGGTATGTAGTGATCGACATTCCGGCTTTTTTAAATTACTTATTCACTATTGACGAAAAAAAGGATTGCGAACGATTGGCAAGATTCGATAGAATTCCACAAAGATAAATAAAGGAACCATAGAACAATGAAAAAATGGTAGAAAAGGTTGCAACATTTAATAATAGTGAAATTAATGACATGAAAAGTATGAATTGTATTGTTTAAAACTATTGCACTGATGAAGCCTCTAGAAATATTTTCGTCGATTTGTGCAAATTTTTTTAATTTAAAAAATTTTTTTAATTTAAAAAATCAAAATTTCAGATTGATGTTGATTGATTGATGAGTGTGCACGCTCTTTGAAAAATGTATGTTTCGGTTCAAGAGCATTCAAATTGCATGTCTTTTTACTATATCGACGATTTCACGAATAGAATTTCAAAAATTCCATTTGTCCTACTATCATAGGCAGAATCAATATGAAATTTAACATATCACTAGTTGAAAAGGGGCACTTTTTTGCTTGATTTATTCGATAATTATTAAGGGTGGTTCATTCTGCATACAGTCTACGTTATAATTAAATATACGATATCGGTCATTTAAAATATTCAGATCTAAAGTTTTCTGCAGGATTATAAACTGATATAAAAAATTCGCTCGCCCCAAATTTTATGGCTTATTCTGAAATGTCATGAAGAATGTCCATGATATAATTTAGAAAAAAAAGTTACTTTATTCGAAACAGATGATATGATTCTTTAACTCCTTTAACTTTATATCCTGTAATTGCGTCATTTTCATATTCTTCATTTGTTCTTATATTTTCTATTCTTTCTGTTGAATTTTCTGTAATCTTTCTTGCTTTTACAAAGACGGCCGAAATAATTAGCCCGAAAGCATGCCGCTTAACCAAGTATTTGATTGAGGCTTCATTTATCAGGCATTACAAGACCAAGAGCAAAATGCACTACTCCTTTGTTATTTTTTACAAACTGAAATCCATTACTTCGCAAATCATTAATTAATTCCTTCAATCAGCGGTTGCAATATATTTGTTCTTAATTCTGGCAGTAAACATCAATATATTCCACCTATTTTTGGAATAGCACAATGACTGCGAAGTGCATTGTTACCTTCGAAGTCATAATAATACATGTATAAATAACGAAATTGCAAATTTTTTTACACAAACCTCCTTGAATAAAATTTGACGTTATTGATTCATTATTTTGTAAACTTTACATATAATCAAGGAGACAGTTGAAAACATCCGGAATTTCAAAATAACTTTGGAGAGTTCGTTTTAAAAGGTGTATACAGATTCTTTTACGTATTTTAAATGCTTTATTCGGTAGATAAAGTTTCAAATGATTTCACCATTGTATAGTGATGTTATGTTTTCATTGACTTCTTCGACAGCCTCAAAGTTTTGAAATTTATCAGATATTGCAGATTTTGATAACGATAAAATGTCGGTCATTGATTCTTTCATATTTATAATCTATGGGCATGAATTCGGGGCAAACTTGAATCAGTATATAAACACATTCTTTTTAAAGAAGGCTCAGCTTTTTTTTTAATTGTTCTAATGATAGATTTTTTGGTTGCTGTTCGTGTATGGTAACAGAACCTATATTGTCCAATGGTTCGATGCAGTGATGGGAGAATCGTTCAAACGATTTTGATAAATGCGTGGTACATTTCTTTACAAGTTTTCAGTAAATTAATATTAGATGTATCGTGACATGAGGTGGTGTTAAAAGTACATGTATGATGATAAAGATCAGAACTCGTAAAATGGGCTGTTAATATTCCGAGAACAAAACTATTTAAAGCATGTTGACTCTTTATATTTGAATGACTTGCAAGGATCTAAATTGCAAACTAATGAACATTTGGTAATTTTAAAGTAGGGGACTATCCACGCATACAAAACAATTGAATCTCGCCGTTTAGAAAAGCATCAGTTTCTGATGATAACAATTTACGCTATAAAGTAGGTCGATGCTTGCAAGATTGAAATAAGTTTTTTTCACAAAAAAGATTTACTACAAAAAGGAAAACAAATTAATTTAATGACTTCTTTATGCTGTACATTTCATTATGAAAATTAGATGACACTATGTAATTTCTGTTCTTGTAAATCAGTTTGTAACATAAAAAAAAATAAATCTGATTTATTTATGAATGTTAAGGATACATTATAAAGTTAGAATCTGAAGTTGCGCAAAATTAATTGTTAATACTATATTATTAACAATAACAAGTTGTAGGTTTATAGTATATCCAAAAACAATATCAAATTACCTCGAGTTTGAGACCATATTTACTATTTTTATTAAAAAAATTTTATTTTTAAAAGATTTGTTAGATATCGTGTACTACACGTGTGTTCATTAAAACAGGAATACTTTTCTTTTGATGTTTATATAAGCATGTGTTGAAGTGCATACGTATGTCACAATACATACATATAATTGAATCCTTAATAAAAGATACAACAACCGCTACAATTGAAGTATTTATTTATACGTACCTATATGGGGCATTATCTCTAAAGTGTACCCACTTTGAAAATCGATGTTCTTTGATCGGGCCCAAACTTGTGCAAAATGTTGTTCTACGCGATAGTAGTTTGTGCTACAAACATTTTGTCGATTAATCAAATATTAACTGAGGCGGAGGGGGTTGAATCCGCTACTTTCAGCACTCATATATGGAAACTCTTGTATAATTTTGAATGAACGCTTTTTTCAAATTATTATATAATATATTCATATTATTATATAAATATATAAATTATATTTTTGCAGATAAATTGTATTTGCTCAGTCATTCAAATAAAAAGCAGGGAATTCATAAGTTCAACTATGTTCCGGAATGTTTTTCTTAAATGAACAATTTTATTCAATGTTGTGACTGCAACTTTAAACCTGAATTGAGTCCATGGGGGATTTTGGTATCAAGAGACGAATACAGATACGTTATAAATTGTTAAATGACGTATAATCTGAATAATTTATAAATAAAATTACCTTTACGTTGTTGTATATTGTTTAGTGCCATTGTTTTACACTGTGAATTCAGAGATTAAAATTAGAAGTAATAGTCATTAACGGCCCGGATTTTTCAAACCTAAAAACTGAAGTTTACGTTTATACTACGGATAGCTAAAACTATTCTTTTGTGAAGCAGGTAGCCTTTTTCCTAGACAGTCGCCGAAAAATACGTTACCCCCGTAAAACGTGCGAATAAATAGAATAAATAGAGGAACGTAGGCGACTGGCGAAAATCTGCTCTTGTAAGATTACAAAAAATAACGAATAATTTAAACACCAAAAATATGCATATTTTATTAAATTAAATACTATGGCTTATTCGAATAAACGCTAACACGTTTAATGCCAAATTACACATTGACAATAATTATATAAATCGTAAATTAGTAAATATTATGTAAATTTGACAAAAAGTGATACTTAAAAATGAATCCATTAATTATTAAAATTTTAGTCCCTCGTCTAACATAGATTTGTGGATACAGTTTTAAATGCAATATAGAAATGAATATAATTTTGAGGGAAATGGATGGATTCTGACCTCCAGTAAATTCACAAGAATACAAATTATTACAGGGACAAATTATCAAAAAAAAAATCGATTTTATCGGAAACAGGTATAATGATCGTTAAATGATTGCTATATCAAACCTAATGTAACTTTAACTACATTATACTTTTATTTTTATAGAATTTCATTATTTATCGATTTAAATTTTCTTATTTAATAATTATTAGTAAATATTATTGATTTCAAAATTTATTACAGAATTATGACTTCTTTATGATAAAAATGTGGTGTCATACACATGATATATTTAAGATACTTTTATGATCACGGTTTATCGCATTCTGACCACATTATGATATCATCTTGCTATAAAGACATCAAAATTAGGATCTAATTTTGAGGACTTTCTGAAAAATCTGCGGTCTGGGATCAATCTAACTTCCCAACACCGATAATATCTTATGAACATCATCATCAGCGAATTATTTTTATTAAAAGTAATACCCATCATCAGATTTATATGTTAAGGATCACATCGTATGTCTTCAATTTCCAGAACGATTGTTTATATCTCGACCGCTTTGAATTAATAAAGTATATGATGGAGATTCTTGTTATGTATCGGTCTATTTGTAAACATTAATTTGAGTAAAAGTAAATAAATAAATATATAGATGTCACTGGGACGTCAGTGCACGTCGAGCTCGTTTTACATTCTTATATGAAAAATTATGGATACGATAACTATTGTGTTTTATTATTAAAAGGAAAAAAAGAAAAGATGAACAGTAGAAAATATACCCTTCTCTAGCGATTAAAACTTGAGCTGTTACGAAAAATGGGTTTCGAACCAGGATGTCAGATTTTTGCATATTTATTTATTTATTTTTACGCAAATTAATATTTACACTTAGACCGACACATACCAAGAATTCTCATCGCATACTTTAAAAATTCTGTATTTTTCCATGCAATATATGATTTTTCTCAAACTTTGTATTTAAGATTGCAACATTATTGAATATTAATAATATCATTTATTAATTTTAAGAAGTATCATGTTAA
Source organism: Trichopria drosophilae (assembly GCA_030407085.1). Classification (NCBI taxonomy): domain Eukaryota; kingdom Metazoa; phylum Arthropoda; class Insecta; order Hymenoptera; family Diapriidae; genus Trichopria; species Trichopria drosophilae. The sequence goes on along the minus strand of CM059585.1, from coordinate 115,011,895 downwards.
ATTTAAAATGTAAAGGTGTATGCATATTTGTGTGCATCGGTAGGTCCGATTTATAACTTACGATAAATCCCCCAAAAAAGAAAAAACACTTTTTGTAAAAAAAACTCGCCAAGTTCTTATACTACAAAAAAAAGCACTAAAATCATGTAATAAAGCCAAGTTCTTTCTATCGAAAGAAACCGTTGTCTAATGAAAAAATAACCAGGCATAGCCAGGAGCGCAGAGCCCACTTTCTCCCCTCGGTGCATAATATACTATTAATCTATTACACATGGCTAATAAATATGAATAACACATTTAGGTGTTACATATCTTTTCCGACAAAAATAACTGTAAAACAATTTTTGCCATAATTACTTCGATCTTTTTATATGGCGGTCTTTTCCTACAATTGCACAGTTGTTTGATAAGAACTGCACAAGTTATATTATGAATGATAAATCAAACTCCTATATTAAAGAATCAGTTGTATTATATTATTATTTCAGAAACATTTCTTTTAACAGGTATGTATAGATTTTCAATTAAATAGATCAATGTGACTTTAACGAAACAAACATCAAGGAGACATTAAAAAGTTGGGAACAAAGATGAACGCCGAATGTACGGAATGAAATAATTATTGCAAAAATTCTTCTTAAAAAGCTACAAAGTTCATGATTATACTATCTGTATACAAATTAGTAATTTTTAAACTAATGCGTTCTCAATAACATAAATAAAATTCAGTTAAAAATTAGATCGCTGGCCGCGCATCCTATATACTGAACGATATCGCACTTCCGAGTTTTGCCGCATACTTTATTAAGAATCGCCATAACTTTGCAAATTTAACGTATTCCTATGCGTCATTAATCACTTGACAGTTGCGTACAATGAATTCGAGTTGTTTTGTTAACTATGAAATTCCCATTAGTCGTTGATTGAAATATGACTCACAAACTAAATCACCATTAACGACATGTTCATCGGAGAAAATGAAATATTCATTTAATTACACATATACAATACAAAAGTATTAAACTGATAACATAAGAATTTTCCAGGCGTAATTATTTTCATATCTCCCTAATGATGTACTGATTAGCTCTATCAACTTACTATCCTTCATATAAATACTCGAATTTTATTAGTTTGTGTTTAGTCGCAAATCAGTCTTCAAAATGAAGAAGTTTATTAAATTCGAAACCTCCGCAATGGCCGAGTCCTACAGGGACGGCCTGTTTTTTCAAGCCGTCCGTACCAATTGTATAGAAACCGTCCGGCGGTTTTTGGGTTACGGCTTTGATGTCGACAAACCCGACGCAAAACATGGCGATACGGCTATGCACATCGCCATCAGGCGAAAGTACGACAACATCGTCCATTTACTCATGGAGTACGGGGCTAGCCCCCTAATTTGCAACAACGGAGGCAGGAGTGCAGCCGAAGAAATTGCAAAGCAATTTAAGAATAATTGCGAGGCCCTGCAATGGGAGGACGCAGAAATCTCAACACAAGACGCTGAACAATATCAGCGCCTGCAACTCTATCTTGGACGTATTCTGGAGGGTTTCCGCGGTGCTGGAGTTGAACTGGATTCAAACGATTTCAGACATCGAAGGATAGTTGACCACATTTTTCCATATGTCAACAAGGCTCTAGTGGAAATTGTCGTCAGTTTAAGATACGATTTCCATACTGCAGATCGTATGACCGATCGTCCGATGCTGCATCGTTTAACGGAGTTCGGAAACTACGAAGCCGCCGAGGCGCTATTGCCTCACGTCGACATCAATGGCTTAATGGACACTGATACTCCACTTCACCTCGCGGCACACTACGGATATGACAAGTGTGCTAGATTATTCGCCAGAAATGGGTGTTCAGTCGATATCGTGAACGATGAAAAAGAGACGGCCCTTCATACTGCCTTTTCGTCGACAGAACTAGGCAGCGCCAAGGTTTTCTGGGATTTGCTAGTGACCTTCAGAAGTGGCGTCAATAGTATTGTTCGAAAGAATAGCGGGCTACTGGACCTAATATGTCGCAGTACCCTATCTGAGATCGATGCCATGGATACAGAGAAATTGGTGACTCTGGTACGCCATCTCGTTGCAATGAGAGCAGCGACGTTTTCGGTACCAGACATTGCGGTGCAGCTAATTTTGACGAACGAACAAGTTCGACGGCGATTCGACGAGTCGAGTTTTGAATACCAGTGTGCTAAAGAAATAAAAGAGTTGAAAGCGACGCGATTGTGTGCGGATCTCAACATGTTTGACCTGATAGTAAAAGACGCGAGTAAAACGTCGTGGTACATGAATGACAAAGTGAGGAAGTACTTCGACTCCCAAAAATATCAATGCCAGTTCCCGATCTACTGGGACTGCTTGCGAATCGCGTTCAACCTTGCGCTGGAAAGGAAGATATTGGTTGAAGATTCCGAACCGACATACTGCGATATACTTTCGCAATTCAATGTACCGTATCCGGCGCTTAGAATAATAATTAATAATTTGGACAATAGTGATTTAGCGTGCGTTGCTAATTTAGCAAATAGTTATTAGATTATCGTTAAATATATTATTTTTAATGTAAATATTTTAAATGTAATTATTTTGTTATTATTGAATACAAACGATGGGGTATATGAATTTTAATTTTTGTGTTGTTTAATTATCATCCTTTTCAATCAAATGTTTCATCTCAAGATGAAACTAATTGGAAATCATTCTCATCACTTTCCAGGTCGCTCTTCAAGAGTCCGAGTTCAAAATAGGCGTCTAGCTAATAGAAACTCGATTTGTTTTTGTATTTGTGTACTTGTATTTGTCTGTTTTTCGGACATCTTTTATCAAGAAATTGTGCAGTTTATAGTGCAAACTGACAACGAGATCAATGTTACGGGCTATTCAAAGTTTTGTGCAATCGAAAGTTTTAAAATTACAAAAATTATATCTTTGCTATTTATGATAGTTAAACATCAAATAAAAAATCACCTTACATTAAATTTCAAGAAGAAATATTAAATTTCAAATACATGCACTGAAAAAAAATGTTGTAGTTTAAATTTTACTGGATACAAACAAATAATTTACTTGAATGGTCGCAATAACATTTTTATTTGAAAGAAGATTAACTATTTACTTGAAAGAAAGAAATAATTCCTTGACTGAAATAAATATGCAGTTATTTCCCGAAAATATTTAGTTGTATCAAGAAAATCGATTCGAAATCTAAACGATGCCTTTTTCAGTTCAAGTAAATATTTACGTAATTGCAATAAATATTTACTTCACCTTATGTAATCATTTTCTCCTACCGTTTGATATGAAGTAAAGATTTACTTATTTCTAGACAATATTTTGTGGTATCGAGAAAATCGATTCGAAAGCCTACATAATTGTAGTTACTGGGATCAACCTCGAGGAGGTTGCAGAACAATTTATTTGCTTTTAAATTTAAAAATTTTAAATAATTAGAAATTACATCCAAATGTATTAAAAAATTTGTTTAACTATACAAATTTTGTCACTCATCCAATTTAAAAGTAGATACTACAACTCGGTTTTTATTACAAGTGCACAACCTTGTAGAATCATAATTTATAAAAAGGCCTTTAAAATTTATAATAATTATGTTTTCCGTTTTGTTGACTAAAATCGAAATAATAAAAAAAAAATCGTAAGATTTTGCAGAATGTAGAAAGACCCACCCCTCAACATTTTTCAATGACCTCTGAAAATTTGCTTTAGAAATTTTCCCATTCCAGATGGTCATTTTTGGACGGACATGTAAAATAGGCAAACTCGTGCCATTATTTACGGTCAAAATTACAAGATTTTTTTTCGAATATTTACTGTCGTGAAAATGTGCTTTATACTTTTTTAAAAAATATATATTACTTTATGGTTTTTTGTATATTGTATGCAAACAGGATTCAAAGAATGATTACGAACATTTATTTGACAAAAATCAGGAATTTTTCAGTTTTTTTTCACTTATCGTTATTTTTTAATCATTTTCCACATTAGAATAACTCAGATATTTATAAATATCGCGTCAAAAAAGTTTCTGGCTAGAATAGAAAAAAATTAAATTTCAAAATGGCGGCTAAAATACCAACTAAACTCGTTTTTTTCTGATACCAAATCTGATGTTAGTTATACAAAATTCAAAATGGCAGATCCACAATCCGGAATTAGTGACCCGAAAAAACAACCAAGTACCAAGAATGAAGTGATTTCGTTTGATTTTAGTAAATACGTTTGCCATGATGGATCCACCATTTTGATTCCCACTTTTCCATTAGTTCTGTCCTCTAGCCCTTACATGTTTGACGCGATATTTATAAATATGTGAGGTATTCTAATGCGGCAAATAAAAAAAATAAATGATAAGTAAAAAAATTCTACAAAAATCCTGATTTTTGTTAAATAAATGCTCGTAATTTTTATATTTTTAAATTTGTGCCATTTTTCGATACATAAATCGAAAGAGGAGGGTTGGACCAAAACAAAATTAATTCCAAACTTTTGTTTAACGCTCTTTATTACTAAAACAATAACAGAAAATTGTTGAGGAATTCTTCCTATTGTAATTACAGTAAGAAAAATAAATAGAATATATACATAAATGGTGAGTTAAATTTTCAGTAGTTTCTTATATTTCTTTAAATTTACTAAAATTTAGTTAATCCAACATTCACATAGTAAGTTTTACCATAATAGCTATAAAAACTGGAATATGAAAGTCCATATTAGGTAAGTAATTTAGTTAATTTTATTGAATATTTTTCTCCGTGTAAAAAGTTTACGTAAAATAAAATACTATCTAAAATTTAAAAGGGAATTGATTAAATAAACATAATATATTAACACGATTTTAAATATATTCTCGAATTCCTATTCAAAATAGTAAAATTTCCTATGCAATTTTCTCCCGGTGTTTAAAATATCTTTTAATCTAGTAAAAAACATAAATGAACTCTATAATTCTACATTAACAGCAACGAATTATTTCCAGATGATTTCACTATTTTCATATTTTAAGAAAAAAATGCAAGTTTGGTTTATTAGAATATATTGAAGAAACTACCGAACGCGCTCAGAAAAATGTTTAGTAAACATAATTAAATGAAAAGTTACCCACATGGAACTAAAAATATTTAGTTGATTTTATATCTACACAGAGTTTAGTTGGCTAATGATACGATTAAGCAAATTAATGTCAGTTTATAGAAATTATCGTTACAATAATGTTGTGTATTATAAACATCAATGGTTTAAATTTGTAATGCTCTCTCGATTTAAATAATAAATAATCATAGAATTAAATTACATGAAGTGTACAAACATTTTCAGTTATATATACCTAATTTGGATCGTACATGATACTTCAATTTAATGAAACTGCTTTCAGTGAACAAATTTTTGAAAATCAAGTGCTCGATGTTTCGAAATCATCGTTTTAAATAAGTATTAATTATATTATCCAATATCCACTCGTTCTTTTCGAATTAGTTTGAAGTTATTTTTAAATTAAATTAAAATGGTAATTTTTTCGTTTTAGCATAATTTGAATACTTTGTAACATTTGTCAAAAAGCTATTGATTCATGACCTACTAAATATTTCTATTATATTGAGAATTTTTTACAATAAATTCCAACTTTTAGTAATTTCCAATGATAATATTATAATATAATCGTTTCCAGTGTTTAAAACTGCAATAGTTTAAAATAGTTTGTATTAATTATAAATTGCTTTATTTTTATTTCTACACAATTTCTTATCATTATCAATACAAGGAAAATAAAAGAGGAATTCTTGATGTATCTCAATTTATAGTAATACCTGTTGCTTTCTCTATCTCTAAATCTTTCATTTTAATGCCCTACATTTCACTCTGGCACCGCAAAGTTCGAACTTCCTTGCTTGCATTGATTTGCAAAGTGTTCAATCGTCAATATTCTTCCAATGTCCTGTTTATAACTTTAAAGATATGCAAATTATCTAAAATCTATACTGAAGATAAATCTCCCTTTGCATTTAAAGAAATCAGTTAATTGTACCAATGAAACGGTTTATTTTATACGTTATTATATACGTACGCCATTACTAAAGTTCAAATGTTGTTAACAATTTATCAAAACTTGAAATCCAAAGGAAATATATATCAAATGCATTACGTAGAGATTTAAATTTATTGTGGAGATGAATTTGAAAGATTTAATGCGACATTTTAGTCATAATTCACACAGTAACAGTTTTATCAAATATCTGGTGATTGATTAAAGTTTGCTCCGTTTACAAACGCAGTTTTTTGAATATTTATAAAACTATATGTTACAAATGTTCATGAATTTTACGTGAATTTATTGCGACATTCTTGGTATATACTAAAATATCAGAAAATTTATCATTGTAATATTTCAAATAATTACCAGATACATATTTTTGAAAATTATTATTTTTTTGTACTGATCAGTTCGTTGGATTTTATTTTATCACTTTCATAATTTGATTGCTTTAGATTTCAAATTCAATTAATAACATTTTCCAAAAAGAAATTGTGTATGTAATTGAATTAAATTAATATAGTCATTTATTTATTTTTTATAACGTTATAGACCTGGATTCTCTTGAAACTTCCTACTCGGGGATTTTTTGGGCCGCTGATTACTAATCCGAAGTCAAATTTACAAAATTCAAATTGCTGATCCAATATGGAGGACCAAAATAACAAAATAGGTCTGGATTTGCTTCAAAGTTGTTACTCGGAGGTCACCGACAACAGCCAATGAGATAAAAAATTATTTATCCGAAAAAATTAGTAAATTTACCAGAGCGTTTTAGTTTAAAATATTACTGCTGAAAATTCTAATTTCATTTTGTAACGGTCTTAGCCATAAGAACCAGTGGTAACAGGAAACAGGATTTTTTTTTAATTTGGAAACGATAGACCTCCGCAAAAAATATGACGGAATAAAAAGTTCTTAGAATCGATCAAAGAAAACCCCGAAATTTTTTCACAATTTTTCTATGACTTTTCGCATTTTTTCAAAATTTTGCTATTTTGAAAATGAAGAAATAGGGGTTTAAAAATTGTGACAAAATTTTAGCGTATTCTTTGATCAATTCTAAGAACTTTTTGTACAGGGACATTTTTTCTGAAAGCGTATCATTTTTGAATGAAAAATTCAGGAGCTTTTCGCCGTTCTTTTCGTGTTTGAGCCGACATTTTGTCAGTTTCCAACTTGCTATCAAAATGCTATCATGCACATTTTAAAGTCAAAGAATTGAGGACACGATATTTTCACCGATCAGTGATCTCCCTAACCGTTTCCAATGTGAAAATGCCGAATAAGAAATATTTGTCAGTGAAAAAATCTGATTTTTTTGTGAAAAGCATAACTTTTTTGGAATGGGCTCGATTTATTTTTTTAACAGCAGATTCGGAAAGATCGATCAATTTTACGTCGAAAATGTTTTATCTAACATTTTTTTTAAATGGTTTTTATGTCCAGAAATATTCCGAAAATCTTGGTGAAATTTGTATCCTCTTGGGCGTTAATGGGTTAATCGGTAGATTTGGAAAAAAGTACATACAATTTCATATAAAAATGTATTTACATACTTACAGCTTGAAATAGTTTACTTGAAATACATTTATGTTAAAATTTATCAAAGTTATTGCAAATTTTTGTTGTTTGAAAAAGTTCGTTTATTTCATTCACTTGATGGTTATCGTCCTCGACGTCATCTTTCTCTACAGGAGCACTGTTTTGGGCCTGAGCACTTAGAACAAGTGGTGTTTTTTCCCCATAACTTCCTTAATTTTGAAGTTAAAAAGTAACAAAAAATTGCATTTTGTAGGGAATTCCAAGCACTGTGAATTTCATTTATATACAGTTCTCGTTTTTTACATTAAAAGGGTCATCGAAGGTGCTCTCCGAACTTTATTCTGACCTTTATAACTCAGTAAAATTTTGTCGTACGAAAATGAATAAAAAAGCAACTTGTTCAGCATGAAAAGACCTAGATTTTTTTATTGCTTCGGATTTTTCGTAATTTTATTGGTTTTTCGGAAAAGGGGCTTCCAAAACCGGTAAAATTTCTACAATCTATTATTGGTACCTAAATAAAGTAAATTTCAAAAGGTTTACGTTTAATTTCAATGTTAACTGGCAGGCATCGGTTTTATTCCCGATTTTTTCTCAAAAAATCAAGGCCACAATTTTTTATTGATCATAACTCCGTCAGTTTTTAAGTTAACGATTTCAACCGACGTTTTAATTAAACGCGTATTTAGTATTAAAAAAACGTTTAATAGCTTTTATTTAAAAAACCTTTCGTTTTTCCGCTATTTCAAACTGAGAAGTTTGATTTGAGATACCATCCAACTCGGCTTTAACTTCAAGGTGCCATAACTCAGGTTCTATAGCACCTGGAACAATGAATGAAAAAGTAATCACTTCGTTATGATTTGGCCAGCATTAGCCAGATATCAGTAACATCTGTTTCCGGAATGATCCACCTGGAGACTGCTTGGTTGTCCATTCCTTACTTTTTTTGTGTTTTATTTTGTTGTTTTTTTTAAATTGGTTTTCTGTTTTTATTATTAATTTATGGGATACCTCAAAAACCCGAATTTCAAAAATCCGAAACATGGAAAAATCGACATTTAAAAAGCTGACATTGTTGCTTTCATAAATATTACAGCTTTTGCCTTCTTGATAGTAATCGAGTGTCGGCTTTTTAAATGTCGATTTTTCAAAGTTTCGGATTTTTGAAATTCGGGGTTTTCAGGTGTCCCTTATTTATTATGGAAATTTAAATAATCTGAATTGGTTAAATTACTTCTTTTTCAATGTTTATAATAGTTTCTTTGTTTGCACACTCGGCAATAAATACCCAAATATTAATTTCATTTACAATTACAGTAAATTTAATGTACAAGTGTACATTAAAAGTAGATTAAAAGTACATTAAATTTCATGATATTTTTAACGGTATATAAGTATAAAAGAAAAGACAAGAAGTCCGTTACTTTTGAACTCGTTTTTCTTAAATTTGCGATCTAAAAAGGGAAATTTTTTAGAATTAGTATTTTCAATGTCAAAACTATATACCGGAGATTGTATATAACTTATCAAAAATAATAGAACAATAAATTGTAATAAGTTACAAGTTTCAAAAATGTCAACAGACCGAGATTTTTGTGTTTCTATCTAAATAAAAAGTCTTTAAGACCTTATTACCCATGCGGAACAAATTATTAAGGTCTTATGCCAATATCAAATTTTTGAAGAGCCGTTGTCTTATTGTCTCAGAAGATACTTTCAACCCTGCAGAAGATATCAATTGTGTATAGGTACATTTTTCCCATTCGCATTCTGAACAATATTCCTTTGTTTGAGCTTTGGATTTTAATTAGCAGTTTTATATACTTCGCCGTATTTTCCCTTATAATTCGAAAATAGAGAGACTTACATAAAAAATCATATAGACGAAAACGATAGGTAATCAAATTTCCCTTCAGAAGGTATTTTTTAAATTCCAAAAGTTGACGATGCACTTGTAAGGAAACGATTATAAATACAAACGTTCTGTTTTACATAAAAAAATATTTATTAAAATAAATTCTTCAACCTTCAAAATGAGAATAAAAGAACAAATTTTGAATTTTTTTCTGACACAATTTATAAAAAAATAATTTTTCAGGCTTCTATCACTTCTCCATCCGTTCATTTTTTCATTATTTCATTGAAAAACTTCTGTACCATTTTACATTTCTTCATACAACTTATACCATCTTACATTTAGTATTTATTATTATATATAATTTCTAGACTAAAATATATTCTGAAAAGGACCAAATTATAGGTCGAAAGGTAAATCATAATTTTATGGGTTTTTATTTAATTACCCTGTAAATCAATACTTCCGTATTGAAAAAAAAAATATACCAAAGAAAAACCTTTCACTTAAGAAACTGCCTAACACGGAAAAGAAGTGTTAATAAAATGTGCTGTTTTACATATATTTGGACATCCCTCTCCTTAAGAAGGTCACAAAAAAATGCATAAGTGGTGAAACGTTGATAGTTATGATTCAATTGTTAAGATTACTCAATTTTTAAACATGTGGTATTTAAAAATCACCAGTGCTTTAGTAAAATTATAGTAATTTTCTTAGTTATGAATTTAATTTTTAAAGGCATATTATGAAATACTTTACAAATATTGTAACGATTGTAAAGTTGTTTTAGACTTATATACTAAATTAAAATTTAAACATTATTCTAAATGATAATTAGCATTTGAATTCTGTAATAGAAACAAAAGTTTCGTATATTTAAAAAGTACAAAATATAAATAAATTAGGTAAATGTACCAGGTTGTAACTACCAACATTTTTTACACTTTTAGCACTCTACAGAATATTACAAATTTTTCTACTTGTTATTGTAATTTCACTTTTAAAGTAATGATGATTACTGTATTTTATAAATTTTATTTAAAAAAAAAAATGATTCAACGCCAATTTATTAAAAACTGACTGCTTTTTTGTTAGAGCTTTTTTACTTCTTTTTCAGGAATCAGTAGCATGTCTATTTTTTTATGAAATATGAAGAAAATAAATTGCCTTACGTGGACGTAAACTATTTGGAAAAGTTGAGGTCATTTGTTTAATATAGCAATTACGTGAGACGTTACAAACCGAACTAGGTTTTACAAAGTCTTTACAAAGTTTGTCGACAAAGTGGGACATTTACCTTGCTTAAAAATTTAATTTTTGTTTACGATATTTCTATTAGATGTATTGATATTACTATTATCATATAAAATGGTTGTAAAATGCTTAAGATATTTTTCAATGTAGATCATATTTGCACATGTATACAAAGGTGAAACTAGTTTATTTTTAATGTTAAGTTTACGATTTTTTAGCATCCAAGGCAGTATATACTTTGATAATTGATTGCACTGCCCTACGTGATTCTTTTATGTGTTATAATTATTACAGTAACTTTAATAATAATAAGTAATAAATCATTATTAATAAGTATCTACCCTGTTTAGGGCTCAAAAAGCTAAAATGGTAATAAAGTATAATAGAGTCCCCGTATAATAGCGTTTAAACGCGTCACATTTCCAAGAAAAATTAGGATAAATGTGTAAAAATGTGCATTTTTGGCACTACTACCGTTATTATTCACATTTCGGTCGTTACATTTTGTTTCCCTTTAAGTTCAAGTCAACAACACTATATAAGCTTTCGGCAAGTGGGCAGGCAAAAAATGATAAATTCTACGACCATTTATGAGTTATAGTTTAAAAAAAGAAAAAAAATTAACAAGGACCCAGAAAACGAGGAATGGAATTTTATAAAATTCGTTAATTCGGGTTTTCGGGGTTGCTGATTACGAATCCGACGCCAGCTTCTGGAAATTCACAATGACGGATCCAATATGGCGGACGAATAGTTAAAAATTTCTTCAGAAATGCACTTACTTTGAGATTTTTAGGGTTGCATACGATAAACATTATGTCACACAAAAATGAGATGAAAACAAAATGGAGGGACCAATGTGACCGAAAAAATGTCAAACAATTGCAAATACCAAGGTTAAATGTGTCAATTCTTTCTTACCACTACAAACTCGAAATAGCCTGGGGAACAAAGTTCCGAAAATCAACAAACCGAAAGGCCAAAATGTGGATATAGCATGGCTCGAGCGTGATTTTCTTCAATTTGTCTTTCAATATTTGGCAAAAATAAAGCAAATTAGAATACCTTGGACTCACGCATTATCGAAATTTTAGCCTTTCGGAGTTTTCATTTTCGGAACTTTGTCCAGCGTTTTTTTTTGATTGTCAAAAATAAATTCTCTTATACTACACCCGCACGGAAAATAAATTCAATGATAATATATGCGTGAATATATGTAGCATATAGTCCGTAAAGCGGGATTTTACGGACTAATCTCAGCACTTTACGGACTAGAAACAGTCGGTAAAGTGCCTACTTTTGTGAACAGTGTATCAAAAAATAGTGTTCGCTCCTCGGCCGTAAAATTTTACGACCTGGGTTTGGATATTGTGCGTCCGAGGACTGGCGAAGTTCCTCGGTCCGTAAAATTGAACTTCACGGTCTAGGATCAAAATGTACTATTTTCGCCGAAAATATATGTGCATTTATTTAGCATATATATCGCATATATTTATTTTCCGTGTGGGCAAAGACAATGGAAATAATGCCAAAAATTATAATTATTAATACCATTTCAGTTCTTCGAAAATAGTTCATTTATATTACTCAATAAACGTCAATAAGGTGTTGTAATTTCAAGTATTTGCTATTTACTACTTTCACTTATTGAAGTCGATGAATTTTAATTATATTTTTTTATACATAATAAACTAAAATTTGAATGGACATTCTGTAAATTTTTGTTAAAAATGCATTCTCCATGCGAATCAAATTATATTTATAATAATATAATATTTCTGTCATTTTCATAACGCAGTTCCACTAAATTCCTTCCTCTCGAAAATGTTCATTTCTCTTATGAATTTCAAAAACATATTGAAACAAAATGTATTAAAAAAAAGGGGAAATGACCTCGTAATTTGTTATTTTATGTGATCTGTACTTTGAATTTTATTAATTTGTGTATATTTTGTTTCCCATTCTTTTTTTCCCAATTTTTTCGTGTAAGTTTTTGTACTGTTTTTCTCACAAGAAACAATCTTCATGCATTGTGGTTTTAATATGTTGCGTTCCTACATGTTTTATAAATAAAATCGTTAAATTTGAAGTAACTAATTCGCAATTAATAATTTAATTTAGGAAAAGAATTTTATTTTTACTACGGTAGAGTCTCGGAATATTTGCCCACTCAGTTCCCGGCCTTCCTCTCCCATCTCGTTATATTTACAAAAAGATGGGTGGGCCGCTTCCCCCACTCCCCTTAGTTGCGTATTGTTCCTGACGTCACAGCAGGCTTTTTTTGAGGCCGCATCCCGCAAGGTTGAGGGAAAAGAGAGCGGCAGCTCGTAAATATAACGAGATGGAACCGGGCAGTTATACCGGGACTCTACTGTACTTTGTTCATTTTAGTTTCTTGAGTCCTAAAAAGGGTAGATACTTATTAATAATTAGTTATCACTTACTATTGTGTCATTAATGTTATCAATAACAAGAAAAAATAAAAAAAACAGAGAGGATTTGAAAATTATACAAATTTAACACGACGCTTAACAGTTAAAAGACATAAAATATTGTTTGAACCTTCGATGAAAGACGTGACCGCTGCAAAAATTAATTATAAATTGTTATTCATTTTCATGGAAATTTTCCCATTTCATTAAAAATTAATAGTAATTTAAGACAGATATGTAGAATGGAAAATCGATTTAAAAAGGTAATTTGACGTAAAAGTATTGACAGCAAAAGTATTGGTTTGGATAATAAAAATTATATTCTCAATCTTGTAATTTCTGAAATTTTATTTACAACTATAAAAACAGTTAAATTCGTGATTATATATGTACATTATAAACCGTAGTAATAAAACTTTCATGCCCATAATATTTTTGGCAGAAGGGTACTTCAAAATAATAAATCAAATCCTACAATATAACCCGATAACAACATTGGTGAAATGTCTAGAGCTTGCGCGAAACTGCTCAGCAAAATCCTAAAATCCTCAAAAAATAATAAAATAAAATAAATAAGAGTATACTTATAATAAGTTACACGTCACAAATGAATATTACTAAGTACACTTTTATTATTAATTTGACCAGGAATTACACACATTTATTTCGTGCATAACTTCGAAAAATGCTGCCTATGTTCGAATTTACCAAAATAATAAATAATTAAATCAGTTCCAAATTTTCGGCCGGTCCAACCTTGGCAGAGGTCAATGTGACGGAAAGTTCCGTTGCTTTGTAATTTCGATTTCTGTCATAAAATACGCGTTTCGAAAAGAATTAGATCACTTCCAGCTAACTTTCTTACGGTAAACAAACTCTGTCAAATCCCCAAATACGTATAAGTTCTTCTCCGAATGCAAAGTTTGGAAATCGGCTATTGCACGCAACAAACACTTCTTCAGCATTCAACCACCTGATGAGTTCACCGGTTTCGCAATTGTAAATATTGATTTGATTAAAGTGATTAGTAGTAAGTGAGGCACTGCCAAAAATGAGAAATTCGCTATTCGGCCCGTAGAAATGAGGACTCGTTATGACAATAGGAACATACGGTTCTGGTTGAATGTACTTGTGATTTGTTGGATTTTCCTTTTGTATTAAGCAGATCTTATCGGTATTTGTTGGCGTATTGCACACGAGAATAAGTTCTTTGCCATCGCTACTGGATTCGAGGATCGATATAGCTTTTTCCTGATATTCGAGTCCACTGTATTTTATGACTTGTGTGGGAAGTGACAATTTTCTCAAATCAAAAATCAATACGGTTGACAATTTTCCAATTGTACTGAATTCAAACGGATTGCACGGATTTAAGGCTAAAGCACTATATTTCAGAACCGGAAATTTGGACAACATCGGCATTGGTCGCCCAACCCGAATATCGACGTTAAACATTGACTGGGCGTATCGATCAGCGACCAGCACGTTGTTGGGAAAGTCGGGATGCACTCGAAAAGGAAATATTTCCGATAGATGGCGATGTTCCCCGCAAGCGGCAGCGTTGATCCAGTCCTGATATTGCAGTAGGTTCATAACCATCGTTGTATTGAGGTCAAAAAGTTGAAGTGTACCGTCGGAGTCGTTGACAATCAACATTGAGTGTTCGGCGTGTGGCATCCATTCGAATTTTTGAATGGAACCATGAAAGTGCCCCGTATTCAGTTTTATTGTTTCTTCATTGGTCATCCATTTCAAAAATATGATGGTTTTTTCTGCTGCGGGACACACGGCCAGCATGTCACCGCGAGGATTAAAACCCATGAAAATGAGTTCTTCACAATTATACTGTTGTATCTCTTGCAAATGGGCTATTGAAGCTTCCGATGTCAAAAATTTTGCCGGCATTATTCCATTTGACCCAAGCTCTCGAGATATCAAGTCTTTCGTCATCGACCGTTTTCGACTGACATTTTTCGCAATCGCTGCAAATTGAACTGCACTTTTTAAAAAACTACACAAAAATCACTGAAGAAACCAACGGAAAAATAGTTACCCATTTCTGTAGCACTTGAATAATGAAGTTATGTTCCTGGAACTAATACTAGACAACAATGTGGATCGCCCTTTCCTACGGTTATGTTCTTTGCTTGAAATGGCTTTAAATTTCAATTAGTGACTCGTGTAAACAATACTGAATTGCAAAACCTGGATTCGTTCATTGTCTGTACAGGTTTTAAAAATTAAAGCACTTTCACAGATTATTTGACAATTACGACTGTACAATGTTCTGTGCACGGTATTAAAATGTGTGTTTAGTTCTTGTATTGGATTTTTTCTTGATTTTATTAAGATTATTAAAAGTTTTTTATTTATTTTTTAAAAATTCGAAAAATTAGATCGTTTTCCTGATTTATTTTTCTTGGGTTTCCTAATTTGTTTACAATTTTTATTATACACTTTTTCTAATTTTCTTGTCTTTTTCTGTACAGTTTTTCTTATATTTTTTTAAAGTTCCTCTCCAATATCTTGAAAGTTTTCACAAAATTATTCTCTTAATTTTCTTTTTACTGTGTTCATTCTGTGTTTGTTGTTCAATTGTTTATTATTTTATCATTTCAATAACGTTTTAATGTGACAATTTTATTCTGTACTCGGATATTGAAAAAAGTTTTTGTTGTTTATTTCTCGTTTATTTTTATAATTAATTCTAATCCATTTCCAAAATTTTGTTTTGCATTTGTGTTCTTTATTGTAACTTATAATATCATTATTTTTCTTATCGTTTTTTTTATAACGATCCTTTCGTCGTGATCCTAAACAGTTTATCCGATTCTCTATTATTCCGATACAAAAATATATAATCACACTCTATGATGGTGATTTTTCGTTTTTTACCTAACTCAAACTAAAAAATCAATTCATTTGCTACTAAAACAGCTAATTTGTATATCTATTTAAAAAAATCATATATTATTCCACGAATAAAAAAATATATAAATATGGTTGCATTCGTGAGATTTATAATCAATAAATACTAAACATTTTGCAATTGATTTATTATATTTTTCAGGTAATTAAGGTTTAATTTTCCTGCTTTAACAAAATATTGACAAATACTAATAAATAAATATTTCCTAGTATGATAATGTTTATTTCTAGATAATGAAAATTAAATTTTTTTAAAACTTTCTCACATACTGAGCGCAAAACGCTATTTTGTTACCCATATCTTCCAGTATATCGACCAAGTTTTGAGATGGTTGACAAAAATATAAAAACCCATCGGATTTGTTTGAAACTCAGCACCTAAGATTTTTTTAAAAGTTGTGTTAAAACAATCGAGGAAAATATATGCGATAATATATGTGATGTCACATGCAGTAGAGTCCCGGTATATTTGCGTCTCGATAGATTTACATCCCAGCATATGTGCCCAGTTCCGTCTCGTTATATTTGTCTGTCGACGCTCTCTTTTTCCCCCACGTTGCGCGCTGGGGCCTCAGAAAGGGCGTAACGTCACGAACGTAACGCGACTGAGGAGGGTATAGCATATACTTAGCATATATAATATATATATGGTAGCACGTCTTTATTTCACGGACAAATAATCACACGAGAAAATATCACGGACATTTGATCACATGTCAAATTATCACAATGATAAAATATCTCGCATAAAAATATCACAATGACAAAATATCACATTGATAAAATATCACATCAACAAAATATCACACATTTAAAAATTTCCCCGTGCAGCCATTCATTTATGCATTATTAGGTGTAAGCGGAGTTCTGAGTGGTTAGGTTAGGTTAGTTTTAGAGAACGCATATATGCTTTTAGTGGTGGGCAGAATTCTGAGTAGTTAGATTAGGTTAGTTTCATGACGTTGCCATTTCTCTGTTTCCCCCATTTTAGTAAACAAAATTTTATCTAAAATAATTCTCGTCACAATAACGAGGGTCAAGTTGCCTGATGCCAAAACATTCGGCGCCAAACCAGAGGGACCAAAATGTCCTAACGCCAAAATGGCGGCGGGAAAAGACTGACATGAATTTCCGTGTGCAATGTTCAATGTTTTAGGGCTGGTTTTTTACCTCAGTGATATTTTTGTTTATGATTATTTGTCCATGTGATATTTTGTCGTGCGATCAATTGTCGTGTTCTATTTTGTCGTGTGATTAGTTGTCATGTGAAATAAAGACGTGGAGCCATATATATATAATATACATATATAACTAACATATATAATATATATTAGTAGGAGAAGCGGCGCTCCACTTCTTTTGACAAATATAAGGAGACGCATACATTTATTTTCCATTTAGGTGATGACGAATCCTCTATCAGTTTTCAAAAATTAAAAATAGCGGATTTACTATTTTGGGCGAATTTTTTAAAATTTAATGGATTCACTTGAAGCTTGTTATTGGCGTTTTTTGGGGTCGCTGCCCTGCTAAAAACATTGCCAGGTTCCTCGCGATAATCCGACGAGAATTATTTAATTTAGCTATAACCTCGCTTACAATTCTCGCGAGAAACCCGATAATGGCAACATGCATTTTATATGCCAATCTCGGTAGAAACCAGGCAATGATTAAAGACGTCGTTTAGAATGAGTGCGGCACCCGCATGGAAAAATATATATCCGAAAGATATATCCTGAAATATATCCTGGAAATATGCGATATATATCTGGCATATAAATAGATAGGGTTGATATATATGCAAGATATATCCGACTTATATGGCGGATAGTATACTTTTTGCCGAATTTATCTCAGGATATATCCAATCATACATATGTAATATATCCGAGATATATCCCATTTATAAATCGAAAAACTAATTATTCGCCGATGTAAGATATATCCGGTTAATATCCAATATATATAAATAAAAATACATTTTCCGTATATGTGAGATATTTCCCACTTATATCCTATATATAGAACAAATAAGCAGTTTTCCAGCAGCTGTTTGAGAATATTGGCCAAATGCAATCATGTGTCTTGTGTATATTAGTAGTAGCATTTTATTGTATCTATTTTTCTTGTGTATATCTTAGGTGTATTGTCCCTATGTGCAGACAACTTTTCTGAATTTTTCCTGGGCGACTTTTCAGCATTCGTAAAATATATCTGACAATGAAGCAATACCTATCTTCACGCATACCATTTTCCTTTTTACGTTATAGGAAGACTTATACAGAATTCCGTAGTCACTAATCCTTAGCCGTATCCTTTTATGCAAAGATAAAAATTGCACAGATCTTATGAAACGACTATAAATTCAAGTCTGAGGAGTTGATTCTTCGACCGCCAACCCATCCGTAACCTTTACCCACTCGTTTTTACTTTATACACCGAAAACCGTCGCGTAAATAATATTTCGATATTTGTACTTTACGCACGCGAACTTGTATCAAAAACTACTATTTTATAAGATTCATCTGCCAAATTCCATTCTCGTAATGGAACATTTTTTTTATAGAAATTTTCAAAAGTAAACTGTGAGAATAATCGCTACAAAGTGTCACGAACGTATAATAAACAGTGTATCTGTGTACAAGTGACGTACTTTCTTCAGGGTTTGTCAGACTTAGAGGTAATATAAAAATGCAATTGCATTTTCAATGTTTATTATAAACAAATAGTTCTTACAAATAATTCTTACAAACTTAATCTAAAGAATATCACAATCTTTGTGGAATGCTGTTCCATTATAAAAAAAAACGATGAAAATTTTTGTAATGTGATATTTTTTGACAAATAAATTTCAAGCGACTCAGTACGATGATATAACATATATTTTTAAATTGGTTTGAAAAATGGGAATTAGAACTGAAGGTCTTCCGCTCCATGGAAACTGCGTAAATATAGGGAACTTTGCTCTTGGATTTGAGAATATTGGGGAAGACAACTTTCCTCATCCTCAAAAATTGTTCAGGAACAAGTAAGATAACTCAGAAAATATCATAAATGTAAGGTTTATTTTAACTTAGAAGGTTTTTTATAAAACTATGAATAGGAAACTCCTCGTAATCTTTGCGCATGTGACACCTTTGTTTGGATTCCTTAAAAGTAACTTAAATTATAATGAGAATGTCGTGTCACCCGCCATTTCGAGAGTTTATAAACTTTTTGCCCGCGCGTGATGCTACCAATCGCTTGCCACTTTGAAACCCCAAGTTCGATGATTCGCGCGCTCAAGTACAAAGGAAAGTAGACTCTAGTGAAAACTGTACAGACCAATCAGTAAGGAGAACGGACGCGAAATTTGTGCGTTAAAACCGACTTGAAATTTCGTGCGTCGAATGCGCGGCGTACCGAACAAGGAAAGGAGCTTATTTCCGAATCGCGATGGCGTTGCACGAGAGTCCTCCGGAAATGTCAAAAGGCAGCAACCTCTTAAAATTCCTTCGACATACGCATCACTGGTGATGTGCCGGTCAGCAGACCGCTCGTGTTGCAGGAGCTTCGTTCCCCCAGGACGTAGGCTGTGGATGAAGATGATGTCGGCTAATCCCGGGTCAGCAGACCCGCAAGCCGTGCACGAGATGGAACGATTAGCAGACCGTATTCTCGTTGTATTCTAGGTCATCCTTCTCGACGGCGGCGTGTCAGCGGTAGCCCCTGCTGAAAAGAACGTCTAAGTCCTAAAAAGGACTGTTGAGTTAGCTCGCCCGTTTACGTTAGTTCCTTCTTTTGGGTTAGTTCGTTCGTTTCAGTATGTTCGTTCGTTTGAGTTTGATCGTTCGTTTGAGTTTGTTCGTTCGTTTGAGTTTATCGATTGTGTGCTACGTCCTTGCACGCCGAGAGACGTTCGATTGCTGGAGCCTCAGGAAATGGTAGCGATGTCTGGTTGGTAATTCATCCGCCGCCGTCAAGTGGATGAAGCTCTCTTGTCCGATGCCGGATTGTTCGGTACAGTTTTCACTAAAGTCTAATTTACTTTGTACTTGAGCGCGCGAATCATCGAACTCGGGGTTTCGAAGTGGCAAGCGATTGGTAGCATCACGCGCGGGCAAAAAGCTTATAAACTCGCGAAATGGCGGGTGACACGACATTCTCATTATAATTTAAGTTACTTTGAAGGAATCCAAACAAAGGTGTAACATGCGCAAAGATTACGAGGAGTTTCCTATTCATAGTTTTATAAAAAACCTAAGTTAAAATAAACCTTACATTTATGATATTTTCTGAGTTATTTTACTTGTTCCTGAACACGTAGTTAGTCGTATTTTTTTAAGATTCCATCGTCGTAGGTTATTTGAAGGCTATTTTGCACTCTACGTTGGTTGTTCGAATTTTTCCGTTTCCACAGTCGTAAATCATAATTTTCGTAACCTTCTAATCGACATAACATACAAATTTGACAGAACAAAAGGAAAGAAGACCGCCTACAATTTTTGAGGATGAGGAAAGTTGTCTTCCACAATATTCTCAAACCCAAGAGCGAAGTTCCCTATATTTACGCAGTTTCCACGGAGCGGAAGACCTTCCGTTCTAATTCCCATTTTTCAAACTAATTTAAAAATATATGTTATATCATCCTACTGAGCCGTTTCAAATTTATTTGTCAAAAAACGAACACTTTGAGGCGATTATTCTCACAGTTTACTTTTGAAAATTTCTATTAAAAAAATGTTCCATTACCAGAATGGAATTTGGCAGATGAATCTTATAAAATAGTAATTTGCGATACAAGTGCGTGTGCGTAAAGTACAAATATCGAAATATTATATACGCAACGGTTTTCGGTGTGTAAAATAAAAACGAGTGTGTAAAGGTTACGGATGGTTGGCGGTCGAAGAATCAACTCCTCAGACTTGAATTTATAGTCGTTTCTTAAGATCTCTGCAATTCTTATCTTTGCCTCTCCTTTTATAAAAGGATACGGCTAATGATTAGTGACTACGGAATTCTGTATAAGTCTTCCTATAACGTAAAAAGGAAATTGTATGCGTGAAGGTAGGTATTGCTTCATCGTCAGATAGCCCCTATTTTAATGTAACTACATTATATGTTTATTTCTATAGAATTTCATTTCTAGACATTATTTATCGATTCTCTTAATTAGTAATTATTAGTAAATATTATTCATTTCAAAATTTATTACTAAATTATGACTTCTTTATAATAAAAATGGGGTGTCATACATATGATATATTTAAGATACTTTTATGATCACGGTTTATCGCATTCTGACCACATTATGATATCATCTTAGTAAACCATAAAGACATCAAAATTAGGATCTCATTTTGAGGACTTTCTGAAAAATCTGCTGTCTGGGATCAATCTAACTTCCCAACAAAGATATCTTATGAACTTCATCATCAGCGAATTATATTTATTAAAAGTAATACCCATCATCAGATATAATATATTAAATTTCAAAAACATCTCCCGCAGGAAAGTATCATGGGAAATAATAGAATAAGCCAGAAGAGTTGCAAGATTGAGCTCCATGAATCGAGCGAGGGACTCACGAAAATGAAGCACCCAAAATGGATGATATCTCCGTTACGTCCACGTCGTTGATCCTGGGTGTTGCTAAAAACGGAAATAGACAAAGAGACAATTTTTTGTTCAAAGATTTCTACCTCTTTAAAAAAAACAGTAAATCGAAAATGGTTTGTTTGTATTATTCAAAGAAGTAAGCGACCTCAAAAACATTGATATACCAATTTTTGTTGCAATCTCAACGTTTGACGAAGTATGGTCCGCCATATTGGATCCGCCATTTTAAATTTCGCAAATCTGATTTTAGATTTGGATTCGGTAACCTTAAAAACTGTAGTATACCAACATCTGTTGTAAGCCAATCATTTTTGAGAAAATAATAATAAATTTCGTTACACCTCGACATGCCAATCAACCGCCATCTTGAATTTTTAAAAAATACCAATAAAACCTTAAGTGCAACAAAAAATTCCACCCGATACAGAATTTGGAGCAAAACTGAGCTGTTTAACTGAATGTAAATCGCGATTGATCAAAATAAAAATTGAAAATTCACACGTTTTTCCAGGAAAACGCCGGCAAATTGGAAAATCTAAGAGAGATAGAGCAAAAATAACGATGGATTTGAAAAGAGCATAAAAAGATATATCAGGAAATATAATTCGATTAAGATTTATCTGCGAATTGGATCTGTAGTCGTATGTTGAAAAACAGATGGAATTTATGCCGCTTTGGGACTTTACAGGTTAATCAGTAGCTAGGAAAGACCTATAGTTTGGCCCTGTATTCGATTCGATTTGCAAAAATAGTCCAGCAACTTTTCCTTTCTTTACTTCAATGAATATCGATCGAAATTAAATGAAATTTGTGCTGTGCGTTGCTATTTGAAATAGCAATCATTTAACCATCTTTATACTTGTTTCCGATAAAATCGATTTTTTTATTGGATAATTTGCAAAGTTTGTCCTTATCATTGTACAAATAGTTTTAGCAATAGGACGAATAATTAACAGAATCAAATTTAAAATTTATACAACTTCTATTTTATTAAATGATTACTCAATATTATACATTTAATACAACTATATTTACACAATTGTAGAACACAACTGATGATCTTATAAACTAGTTTCTAACTATGCACTCTAAATCATTATTATCTAAATACTTCAATATATTTCTAATCGCTGGGTATGGTACGTTTAAAGAAGAAAATATATCAGAATATATGTGTTCGCATTTGTTTAACAGTTTTCTTCTTTCCGAAGCACAGTTGTATGCAACGTACAAGGAATCGCTATACAGTGGAAACATAGATTTATAAAAGTTCGTCTCAAACTTTTTCGTCACATCATTGTTTACATACCATGCCGTATGGTTTTCGTGTTTTGTCAATAAATCGTATAGACGAAGGTCTGCACACACTTGCGTTTCTTTTAAAACTTCAATTTCACGCGAGCACTCATTTACAAACTCGTACCCTTCCCACTTCTGTTGAAATTCTTTGCTTTCTAAAAATAATGGTAAAATCCAGTCAATTCCAGAAAACATTGCCAACCTCATCTTGAGAAGGTGGCGTGCAAGGGATAACAATTTTTCCGATTTCACAGCTGTGATTTTAGTTTCGGTTAGATGAGATATGAACTCCCAAAGTGCTACATTTTTCAGTACAACACTATTCACACCACTCCTGAACCTGATCAGTCTCTCGAAAACAAGATCGGATTCAGCAGCCCTCGAAACGAACGCAGTGTAGAGAGCTGTCTCATTGCGTCCATTTTCAATATCGACATTGCAACCATTCTTTATTAATAATTTCGCACACTCGTATTGTCCGAAAAAAGCTGCTGCGTGAAGTGGTGTACCCATGCCTGAAATACTATCGATGTTGACGTAAGGTAGCAGTTCTTCAGCGACTTCCACGTTTCCGCTTTCCGTCACGCAATGTAGCATTGTTCGACCTCCCAATATTTGCATGTACTCAAAATCGAAATTCCATTTGGTCAATAGTTCAATGTATTGCTTTGTTGCATCAGGTAGAATGAGGTTTAACATTGCTCGATGCGAATTATTTCGGGCGTCCAGGACCACTCCGTGCTCAAAAAACAGAACCAGGATTCGTAAAACAGCTTCTTGTATGCGTTTGTATTGAGGAATGTGTTCTTCAGATATTCGACCTCCATGAATGATCCGTAATGATAGACAGACACCAGAAAAATTAAGAGCAAGTAAATCTAGTGGATTTGAAGAGTGCATATTTATTGCACTTGCGTCAGAACCATAATTAAGCATCAAATCCACCAAATCTGGATTGAAGTTGGTGCAAGAAATGTGAAGTGCCGTGTCACCGTTGCAATCTTTAGTGTCGACATCATATCCATTATCCAGGAATGATTGAATAATATCAACATTGCTGGTATCTACTGCAAAGAAGTAAAGACTTCTATGATAGGTCGTTCGGTTTTCTAAAATCCTACGAAGACATATAATATTGCCTTCAAGAATCGCATTCCTGATCGCAAGCTTCTCAATCTGCATAAGCGTTAGAACATTTGGTCTGTTATACATTATTGAAGATTTATTTTTTGACTTCACAAACTTCCCAAAATACCAGTTGTTGATGGTTGTTATATGGCACTGCCGCTCCCGATTTAAATTTGACGGTGTAGGGCACGTAAATTTCGAAACTTTCTAATTAATGGTGCTTTTCAATTGAATGTGTACTTTGAATACCTAATTTTCGGGTTGTAACGTAAAATTTTTAACAAACGCAAGTATTCATTTCTGGAATTATTTTCTATTTTTCACGCAATATACATCATTTTAAATATCAAACGACAATTATCAACTAATGTGATTTGTTTTTAATTATATTTTGATGATTTAATTAAGAAAATTAATATAAGATATTACACGTATTACTAATATTATTTCATATTAATATTGTTAATTAGCTCTGATAAACAGCAAATCAGTACATAAATCTAAAAAAAATTTAAATTAAAAACCCATTAACATTATGGAAGATTTCAGGATAACAATTAAAAATCTGAGTAGTCATGACAGTCATTACACTTCATTATTTCATCTTCAATTACACTTTCTTCGTTTGGCGGTCGTTTATTCAGAAGGATGGTAAAATGCTATCTTAATTAAATATTTTTTTTTTAATTTATTATTATTAGTGATATAGTTTTCTAAATCATATTTCAGTAAACGACACTTAGTCGGAAGTTCTGGTATCACCAAAATCACTCACATTTGTAAAGCGCACTATAAATGTTCAATAGTTCATTAAATTTAATGTAACTGCATTAAATTTATATTTGGGAACAATGATTGAAATTCGTTGCACGTTCATAAAATTTTATTTTCGATAACAAAAAGACAACTACTCAATAATGTTCTGCCTCTTATTATTAAGTTGAAAGGACAGAACCCAGTCAGGCATTGGTACAAAGCTTTTCTTCGTCGTCATCCCCAACTTTCCGTCAGAATTGTTCAGAATTTATTATCCGAACTTCATCTGATCACTTTTTTCTTCTGTGTCCTAAAGCAGACAGAGTGTAAAAAAAGGATTTAAGTCAGTTTACAAAGTTTTCAGTGGAGATGAAAAAGCAAATATCACAGTATTATCACAGTTTCATGTATATTGATATTTATTTACGTAAAGTCAATGATAGTGCTATTATTTTTACATGTGAGTTAATTGGTCTTTATCCGAATTCAACACATATTTTGCAACCTTTGGACGTTACAGTCTTTCATAAATAATTCTTTCTTTCTTTTCTGACTCTTTCTTAAGTGAAATGTTCTTGAATTTTTTTTTCCTTCTATAGAAGCGATGAATTCTGGTATTGGGAAGTTATTTTGATTTTGAAAAGAATGTTTTTGACCTAGTCCGACTATGTTGACAATTTCTTTTGGAATTTCTATATCAGTGAGATTTACAAACCATTTGTTCTGAATTTTGATTTTGTTATTTGTATTTCTATTGTTGTAATATTTTTGTAGATTGTAGAATTTGTTTATTAATTTTGATTTGTGATAATTTAATTTGAGATTGAATTGAATGTCTTCATTAAAAAAGTATTTTTCGTAAATAGAGGCTGGTAGTTTTTGAATTATTGTTCTCCATATATGTGACTTTTGTGCTTTTAAAATTGTAATTTCTTCTATAATAGCTTGTATCTCTAGTTTTAAAAGTTTGAATTTGTAATCTGTGATTAGGTCTTTATGTTTATTAATTTGTATAGGTGAATGAAAACCGGTATTATGGATGAATTTATTAAAAAGGATGTGTTTAGGAAGGAAATTATTTGATTTACATCTGAGTAAGAATGAAGGCATTTCATGCCTTAAAAGATTCTCTAGTGGATAATTGGAAACTGAAAAATCCCCCAGATAATTAACTAAAGTTAACTTTACTCTCTTTAACTGTTTAAACTGTTTAAAATACTGTGATTTATGCTAATTATCACCAGATAAAGAATATGAAGATTTAAGTGAAAATAATACGGAGAGAGATCTGTTCGATTGCCAAAAAGAGTGTATAGATTTTTTATAGATAGATAAATTTCTAACGATTATAGTACGGAACTCTTATCAATGCATTCAATGCCGATACCCAACGTGAAATACAATGGGTCTTGAGAAAATACGGTATACATCCACGGTAGAAACTTTGTCAATCCCTGTGACCGCGACAAAAGAATATTACAACAAACGAATCTCATACAGATTCTCGAGAATTTGATCGGTGGATGACGATGAAAGTTTTAAGTCGTATGTTCGATAATACAATATAAAAATATAAATTTACATAATTAATATTGACTTTTTACTGTATAATTAAATACTTTATTACAGGAGAAACAATGTATTTACCCAAATGTATAGAATTATCCATAATTAACTCTACATAACTATACTCTAATAACAGATGCCTTAAACAATACTTATTTGGGCAAAAAATAGTAAAAATACGCTGGTCGAAGACAAAAGAAAAAAATTTCAACTGTTAAATATAAAATTGGTAAAAAAAGAACAACATGAAAATGTCAATGCGCAAGAACCAAAAAAGACTTGTGAATGAAGAATACGTGAGGAAAGGAAGTATAGAGAAAAAATCGCAGAAGAAAAACTTGAATGGAAAAGAAAATGTAAAGAAAAATTGACAAAATAGATATGATAAGCAATGAAGACTTGAAGAATAAAACTAAAAAAGAAGGCTCTTAAGGTGACTCGAGCGACCCACCGATTTTTCTACTAGTGAATTTATATCATTTATTTTCGTCGATTTATATAAATATTTTTCATTATTAGTTATAAACTTTACATATTATATTTTTTCAATAAAAATTTTATTTTATTATGCCGTTGCTGAAAAGGAAAATGTGGCAAAAGCGCTTGAATATCTTTTCTAATCATTCGGTGATCATATATGTTTAAAATCGTAACGAATTCATATTAAAATCGAAATGTCATTTAACACTGCATTACTTTAATTTTTTTTTTCTAATTAGTTACTCTGGTAACAAGGTCTGAAACTTTGCAGCATGACGAGTAGGGTCATTAACTAGAATATACAATTTTTTAAAGAAATTCTGTCGTTGGTAAATTTTTGTTCGAGCCACCTTAACAAATATCAACAACCCTACAAAATTTACGTTTTTAATGGAAACAATCAAGAGTACGAAATTTTAATAAAAGATAAGATTACTTTATTATATAATATTATAGATATTTATCTATCTATTCATACTTTAATTTGATACAATAACTTTGAAGGAACAAACAGAAAATGCAGTTGTAGGTTAGAAAAACAAATTACACTTTATATTTACAATCTTTAATAAAAATAATTAATATAATGGATGATGAAAACTGGATCATTCATCAATTATCTGTTACTTTTTTGGTTAATGGCAGTTAATAAACTATTTCATTTTAAGTATAAATATTGTTTACCTTCACACATATGTCACTTTTGTACACACATATATATACATGCAGTAATCACGTGTCTCGATTCGAGATTCGAGAGTCTCGAAATATGTAAAGTGTTCGTAGTGAATTTAAGTGCTGCCAACACTGAAAAGAAAACATAACCAACATTATCATAGTGGAATTTCGTTAATGGTATTACAAAGTGGAATTTCAGTAAGGTAGTATGTCACTGAATACAATTTTCAAAATTCGGGCTCTCTAAGGGCAATTTTAATTACTATTGACGGTTTTCTAGAAAATACCAAAGAAATTAATTGAAAATTGACAAAGAATTATTGGAAATTAATAAAAATCACTTATTTCCGAAAATTCCCGGCCAGTTCTCAATTAATATCTTTGGTATTTTTTAAGAAACTGTTTATAGTGCTTATAATTGCCCTTACAGAGCCGGAATTTAAATCTAATTAATAATTTACATCTTTAATATACCTGTTTTAAGAAAATTCCCTAGCTTACCGGCAGACCACTTTACACCCCTCTTAATTCTACTTCTTGTCGCTAGAGGCGCTTAGTGGTTAGTCACCGAATATGGCCCGTAAGTCCCGATTTAACCATTTAACCCTCCTGCGCACGAGTTTTCCCCGGAAAAACGCTTTGCAAACTCATAAGTTTTTCAGGCAGTCGGATTTTCCTATAAATTGGTATATATGGGTTTTTTGGGTCGCTGACTACGAATTTGGAGTCAGACTTCTAAAATCCAAAATGGCGGATCGTGTAAATCAGCTAAGAATTTGAAGTTTAGTCAGCCATATTAGATCCGCCATTTTCAATTTCGAAAATCTGATAACGGATTCATAATCAGCGATACCAAAAATCTCCAAGTAACAAGTTTTGAGTCAATTAGATGAAAAGAAAAGTTCGTGGCACAGAGGGTTAAAATTTTAAAAACTGATCATTTTTATTCGAAATTTGTCAATAAGTTATAGTATTATTTACTTATAAATATTTAAAATTCAGGCTTGCAATTATTTATATCATAATCGGTAAACCTTAAGCTTCAATTTGCAATTTCATTCGCATCTTAAAGTTACTTTGATCAAAAGT
This sequence comes from Trichopria drosophilae, assembly GCA_030407085.1. Classification (NCBI taxonomy): domain Eukaryota; kingdom Metazoa; phylum Arthropoda; class Insecta; order Hymenoptera; family Diapriidae; genus Trichopria; species Trichopria drosophilae. Next base: position 114,983,224 of record CM059585.1, on the reverse strand, counting down.
TATTAACAAGAACGTTAGGCCGAGTATACTCGTCCTCATGCATACGGGCACGTTTCGTTTGGACGAGTATACTCGGCTTTGTGCGCAGGAGGGTTAAGCCCCAAATGTGCACAATTTGCACATGGATTTCTGTATCGTTTTATGTATAAAATAAAAATTTTTTAAAAATGGAAACATCTATTTCCGACTAGTTTTGAGGTCGCTCTTTCAATTGGCGCTACTGCAATTTTCGAAAAATGGCGTTGAACACATAAGTATGATATCGGTTTCAGATCACCTCATAATCTGTCAGAAACGTGTTCCCGATTGTTTTACTTAAAAATTATACATTCACATATTTTGATTTATTTTGTTTTTCGTTCCTAAATGGCGTCTAAACGTTGAAAACTGTTGAAATTGAAAAGAATGCTATTATTTCGGATCTGCTAGGTTTTTTTTGTTGTAAAATAGTACAAATAAGTTATTACGAGTTTTGTATGACCTATTTTGGTTTACGTAAGCAGTAATATCCCATAAAATCCAATTTCAAGATGGCGACTGCCGTCTGCTCAGTAAAAATACGTGTAAATTTTACATAACGGGTCCGCCATATTGAATCCGCCATTTTGAATTTTGGTAGACTGACTCAAGATTCGATTTTAGCGATGACTGAAACCCATGAGATTATTAATTAGCAAATTCAGCAATAATAGAATTTTCTTCGATTACAACAATTTTCAACGTTCAGACGCCATTTTGAAACGAAAAAAAAATAAATCAAAATATGTGAATGTATAATTTTGAAGTAAGACAATCGGGAACACGTTTCTGACAGGTTAGAAGGTGATCCGAAACCGGTATCATATTTAAAAATGCATTAAAAAAATTGTAGCTAAAAACCATGTTTTTTTTCAGTATTTTCGTTAAAAAAAATGTGTTAAACCACATTTTTCGAAAATTTCAGTAGCGTCAATCGAAAGAGCGACCTCAAAACTAATCGGACATAGATGTTTCCATTTTTAAAAAATGTTTATTTTATACATAAAACTATACTGAAATTCATGTGCAAATTGTGCATATTTGGGGCTTAAAGGGTTAAATGCGTTTCACCAAACAAACTACGAAAGACAAGAAAATGCAAAAACTTAGCCAGTGTCAAACAATTGTAAGTATTTAATTTCATATTTTTGAAAATATTGCACGTAATGTAGAAAAGAATAATTACATTGAATATTCATACGGAAAGTCAAATATTTAAAAAGTGTTCTTCTTTATTTATTTAGTTATTTCACAAGAAACGGGTATTATAAGAAAAATACTTGTGATAAATAAGCTCGCAATAGCATTCATCAGCATAAAAAATAGGAAAACATGGGTTCAGCGTCGTTCCCAACGAAGGTGACTCTGAGTATAAGTATAAACATAAGAACCCTTATTCTCTCAGGAGCAATATTTGTATAACGGTTTAAAATAACAATATTGTATTACAATTATTAAATCCCAAAGATTTTTTTTGAGCTATAATGAAAACTAAAGAGGGCTCATAGCTTTACAAATTTTATATTTAATTGTTGATTGAATATACTATTCTTTGAAGAAAATGGGTGGGGGGGGGGGGGGGTGGGGGGGGGGGGGGGTGGGGGGGGGGGGGGGTGGGGGGGGGGGGGGGTGGGGGGGGGGGGGGGTGGGGGGGGGGGGGGGTGGGGGGGGGGGGGGGTGGGGGGGGGGGGGGGTGGGGGGGGGGGGGGGTGGGGGGGGGGGGGGGTGGGGGGGGGGGGGGGTGGGGGGGGGGGGGGGTGGGGGGGGGGGGGGGTGGGGGGGGGGGGGGGTGGGGGGGGGGGGGGGTGGGGGGGGGGGGGGGTGGGGGGGGGGGGGGGTGGGGGGGGGGGGGGGTGGGGGGGGGGGGGGGTGGGGGGGGGGGGGGGTGGGGGGGGGGGGGGGTGGGGGGGGGGGGGGGTGGGGGGGGGGGGGGGTGGGGGGGGGGGGGGGTGGGGGGGGGGGGGGGTGGGGGGGGGGGGGGGTGGGGGGGGGGGGGGGTGGGGGGGGGGGGGGGTGGGGGGGGGGGGGGGTGGGGGGGGGGGGGGGTGGGGGGGGGGGGGGGAAGAAGCATTTTTCTCATTGTACGTACGACAAACAACTGTACAAGTGATAAGTACAATGTCAAAAATTTTATTAAAAATAAAAAAGTGTGAAACAAATTTCATAAATGTTACTGATAATTAATAATTTGCCCTGCAAATTAAGAATTTTGTTACTTAAAGCAATTTAATGATCGTCAAACTTAAGATTTAAGAATTATTTTCTTAAATTTAATCAATTTTAATCACTTAAAAAAGCGTTTCGTTGATCTGTTCCGTCAGTCTCTAAAGTCTGGTAAAGTCCAGCAATGCCGTCATTAGTCACTTTGAGGAATAATTAATAAAATAAAAGAAGAATATATCATTTAAAATGGTAGATAGTTGCCGACTTTCGTTTGTATACGTGATGCGTCTCGATGCCGCACAATAACCTCAAACAAGTAAACGTTCTTTCTACAAACACGAATCACTAGTATAGTGTAATGCAGTACAATGTGTAATGATTCATGATCATTTCTTCTAAGATGACTCCAAAAAAAATTATATAATCCTACTTCTGTGAGTGTCTGTTTTTACTTTGTTTTTGTCAGGTTAATAACGCACAATTAACCTGTCAAAAAGATGTCAAAATTAAAACATTTCCCACATCCTATTTACACCTTGTATACAATCTACATTGTTTGGCATTTAATAGGCGAATTATGATAAGAAATATGTATCAGGTTTGTTATATATTATATACTTAAGCATGACGAGTACATCTCGTTACATCTTTAAGAATATGATTGGTTCTTGCCATACGCTTTTCCCTGGCTACATAAAAACTTCATGAATATCACACACGTTTCTTAAAATAAATATACCACGAATAACGTGCAAAAAATTGTTCATATAAGTAATATCTTTAATAATCATTGTGCGTTTAAAAAATGGTTCAGAATACCGTATATCATGTCGTATTCTGTTGACACGGGCTAATGATAATTTTAAAAAGTCACGTATTTAACATAAATTAATTCTTCGTTCGAATGCTACAGCTCAACTCTCAGTATTCTAGACCTCCAGTTTTAATAAAAGTGTCTTAAATTTAATAAAAATATCTTAAATTTCATAAAACTGTCTTAAATTTAATAATAGTTCATTAAATTTAATAAAAATATCTTAAATTTAATAAAAATTCTTTTAACATAACAAAAGTTCATTAAATTTAATGACACGTAATGAAAACTATTTAAGGATTGTCATGAAACATTTGTTTGTAGCATTTATGAAATTTGCTGCCAACTTTTTTCTTAAAATGTCATCAAATATTTTTTTACACATAAGATCTTGCATACATTAATGTTTATTGATTACAGCAACTTCTGTTATATCAAATTCTATTTCGGTTCTTTTTAAAGCAAAGATATAGCAATGCGATATCTTTTATTTTTTAGAAGCATATTACTGTAATTGTAATTCATATTTCTATTCAAGATATGTCACTAAACAGTTACATTTGAATAATATTAGAATATAATATTCAATATATATATATAAATATTTGGTAAAAAAAATTATACTGTCTAATGAAGCATTAAAAGCCAATAAAACTGATATATGTAATGGTTTTGGATCGAGTTTTAAATTAAATAAAAAGAGCTGTTTAAGAAAAGATAAGGAGATGTTTATCATAAATGAAGACTATTTAGATAAGAGCATATATTCATTTCATATATTTCAAATTAGTGTACAAATTTGAAATAAAATAAAATGAAACACCTGCATAGAAATAAAAAGTCCAACATTGCTGCCTATGAGATCACACAAAACTAAGATCTGCTTGAAGCATAGCTTGAAAATGGAAATTTTGCAGCTTCTGAAATTCTACGAAAATGTAAGCAATCTTTTCTCAAATATGATGTTGAAACGATCTTGAAAATGCATTTTTTAATTTACAAAAGATTCTGCATACTAGATTTATGAGCGAAAAGAAATCGAAAATGATTAAAAACAAGTGCGAATAACCGTATTATGAATTTGAATCATTTCTCGTAATGACATATATTGTTATTATTTTCAGCTCTAAAGTTCATCCCGCTTCATGCATGTTTAAAATTTTTGAAGCAATTCCTGGCTTTTTGGGTATGGAATGTACCAGAAATATTTTACAGAAATAAATTAACCCATTGAGTCACGCATTTTTCCTTTTGTCCAATTTAGCTGAAAATTGTTACTTGGGTTTTTTGGGGGTCGCTGATTACGAATCCGAGGTTAGACTTGTGAAATTCAAAATGGCGCATCCAATATAGCGGAAAAAATTTAAAATATAAATCTATTTGGACAAAATTTTTTATTCGGGAATTTTCGGAGTCGCTGATTATGAATCCGAAGTTCTTTTTTCGAAATTCAAAATGGCAGATTCAATATGACAGACAAAAATTTAAGATGTAATTCTATTTGGACAAAATTTGTTACTCGAGGATTTTTATTGCGGCTGATTAAGTATCCGAATTAGTTTTAAAAATCTCAAATCTAATATAACATGTGCACATTCTAAAATATTACACTTTTTGAACGATATCCGGTAGTCCGGCAAATTTCAGGTAGCTAATCGTAAATGCGATGTTACCCGCGTAGAAAAATATATGTGTGCAGGATTATGTAAAAACTGAAGCTAATTGTATGCCGCATATATATATAATAAATAATTCTAATATGTCATCATTCGCCGATTGTTTATAAGCATTTATTATAAGGAAAAACACAGGGAATTGAAACAATTTAGATTAATGGTCATAAATGAATTATTAGCAAATACTGTATCCATAAAAAAATGTCGAAAATCTTTAAGAAGAGGAATGAGTTGTTGGAAACCTCAAGTTTCGCTTGAAAAACGACAAGCAAATGCAGAACACTTATCCATAATGCTACCGAATAAAATGCGAAGGAGATGTGCTCAATGAAACACTAAAATTAATGAAGATAGAACACAATGTATGTGCAAAGTTTTCAATTTTCCGTTGTACTTGACATTTAAAAAAAACTGTTTTATTGCATATCATAAATAAATAAATCTTAGTATTATTATATTTAAATATTAAACAATTTTTTTAAAAATTGTTAAAATTTAAAAATTTAAAATCTAAAAAACTAAAAAAATAGAAAAGGGACTTAAAATCGGACTGAGGAACTTCTACGTAGTGAGTCTTAGATGCCCTGGAAGCTTCTATGAAGCAGCGAATCCCAGCCCTTAGCCTCTTTTCCAATGTATAATCGGAATTAAATACATCATAAATTTTCTCTCGAGTTACACTTAAAATTTTTTCCCCCTTTTGAATTTCGCAAATCTAACCTCGAATTCGTAATCAGCGACCCCGAAAACACTCGAGTATCAAATTTCGTCCAAATACAGTTATATTTAAAATTTTTATCCGCCATTTCAGATCAACCATTTTGAACTTCATAAAACTAACCCCGTATTCGTCAGCGATACAAAAAATCTCTATGAAAACATTTTCAGAAAAAAATAATGGGAGCTTTTCTTAAACTGCATTTATTTAAGAAAAAACTCATATTTTTAACTTGTTTTGTTAATAACAATTATATTATTAGCAATAAAGGGGAAACAATTTTTTTACTGATTATTAGGGTCTATATAAAAAACAGAAAAAGATTTGATCAAAATGGGTCTTAGATTTCACGAGAAAAACAGCAAAATCTATGTAAATGTAAGTGGGACGACGTCTGTCCCACTGACCCAAAGGGTTAATAAAGAAACTATCTAACGATACACATGTCTATTGCAGTTGATTGTTGATACGTAGCCATGGTTCTACTGGCAGGTCCTGTTTAGCAAGAAATAATCCTCCTCGTTGGATTCGGTGCTCTTTACCATAAGAAACTATTGAAGTGTTGCTGGGAACAGCTTAGCGAACTTGGTGTTTTGACAGCACTTCTTTGAAATCCTTGCTGGAAAAAAATTGAATTTTTGGTGGTCCTGAAAAATTACTGAATCGTAAGTATCATTTGTCAAATGTAATGTTCAGTGATCTTTGGAGTATATTTTTTAATTTACAATAGAATCTCTGTACTTGACTTACGGAAGAAAGGAAATGGAAAACTGATTAGAAGAAAATGTGAGCAACCGTACTAAGAATTTAAATCTTTTATCCTAATATGATATATTGCTATTATTTCGAGCTCCCAAGTTCTTCCAGCTTTATCTATTTGTACTTCTTGCATGGGAATCCTGACAATTCGACTGTAGAAGATAAATATATCAGGAGGCACTTTCATTATGAATAGTTGCGTATCATAATTTTATCACAAGTGCACTTCATGCTTGAAATGACAGAAAATATTTTTAAAAATGCAAATAGACAAAGATGGAAGAACTTCGGAGCTTGAAATAACAGCAGAATATATCATTACGTGAAAAGCCTTAAATTCTTAATACGATAATTAGAAGTAATACATGCTTCTAATAGTTTTTTCCTTTCTCCTATAAGTCAATTACGGAGATTCCTTTCGAAATGAAAAAATGTACTCCCAAGATCACTGGAAGATTACATTTCAAAAATGTTTACTTACTTATCAATAAATTTATAGAAGCTACAAAATGTCTACTTTTTCAACAGCCAGGATGTCAGAAAACCGATGTCAACACACTAATCTAGTCAAGCTGGCCCCAGCTACACTTCAATAATTGTTCGTAGTAAAGAGCATTGAAGACAACACGAGGGACGGTTTCGTATCTAAATTGTTTTATATCATCGACAATTGACTGTAACAATAAAGTATATTATTAGATACTTTCTTTATTAATTATCATATATCGCAAATACATTTCTAGTGCATTTCACACTCAAAATGCCAAGAAATGCTTAAAAATGTGTACACATAGAAGCTGAACAAACTATGGTACTAATCATCTTGGAAGTGTAATTTATAATTTACAAAAGAATCTTCGTAGTTGATTGCTGGAAAGGAATTGAAAACGAGTATAAAAAAGTGTAAACAACGGTATTAAGAATTTAAATAATTTGGCGTAATGTCATGTATCATGTACAGAGAGCAGAAAATACTATAGTGGTTTGTTTTTCCGACACAACTGGCTTGTGTCTAATAATGTTTTGTTTTCATAGACAAGTAGTTCGTCTCTACGCATTAGTGAGTCGTCATCCGACACGAGTGGTTAATGTCTAAATATGACTGGCTCGTGTCAGAGGACAGCTGGCTAATATTGGAAGACAACTCACTAATGTATAGAAACGAACTTCTTGTCTTTAAAAACAAAATATTATTAGACACAAGCCAGTTGTGTCGGAAAGACAAACCACTAATATTTGCTGCTCTCTGTACATGATACATGACATTACGACAAATTATTTAAATGCTTAATACCGTTGTTTACACTTTTTATAATGTTTTTCAATTTCTTTCCAGCAATCAACTACGGAGATTCTTTTGTAAATTATAAACTACATTTACAAGATCATTTCAACATTACATTGAGAAAAGTTCACTTACTTTTTTGTAGAGTTTCTGGAGCTACAAATTTTTATTTTTTCATTGGCCAGGAAACTAGAAACAGACCGCTGTCAAAATTCCAAGTTGGAATGCTAATGCTAAAAATGCTCTCATGCTAAACGGCATCTATCTGTCTCTATGTCCCAAAATCCGTTGAAGGAGAACAATTTTCGATCGTTGAAATCATGAAAAATGACAAACAGCTGATTGATATCTCACGAACGACTAAACCGATCCCAATGGGACTAGGCTTAAATGAAAGATAAAACAAAATAAAAAATACTGGGCATAGTATGATTAAGAAATTTTCTGGAGGTGAAACGTAGACGAAACATATGTGTTCAATGTTGTGACAGTTCAGCTATGTTAGCGATAAAGGAGTAACGGTCGCCGCGCGCTAAGAACTTGGCGCGACGAGCGACCGCTCCTCTGGATTGAACATTTATGAATATTTTTTTACCTACTCAAATTGTACTAATTAAATCACTATATGCTACTATGTATCACGCACTATTCTAATATCCGTCATAAATATAAAACTTAACGCTAATAATAAATTAAGACATGAAACATTAAAAGATATCAATATTAATAATATTCAAAACTCTGTTACCGATATTCTTATATTTTTCAACAATTTTAGCGTTTTATTTCTGATTCACCTTTATTTAATATTCTTTTATTAATTTGTTTTCTGTAATGAAGTATGGAAAAAAATGTCATATTAATGATTTACTATTTATTTTAGTTCTAATTCAAAATGTCACATCAAAAAATCTAACACTGTATCCAGACTTTAATTTTTAAGTTACAAACACGAACATTGAGTGATATCCTGACAGGATCGTCAATTTGTAACGGCTTTTGTTTGATTTGTTTAATTTGATAATTTTTATCATTAATAAAACAAATCTCGATTTCGGTAACCGTTCAACTTCGGGATTAGCATGTTCAACCGGTAGAAAAGAGATACTTTTTGTCACTCAATGTTTGTTAAGGTATAAAAATATAATATAGACGAAACAAGACAAAACAACGAATACACAATCAATAATAAAATATAAAGACCTGAAATAAGATAATTAGAATTTTTTATTCTTATTGTGGAAAAACCGAATTTTACAATAGATATAAAAATTTTAAAAATTCGGTATTCATTCATTTAATAACAAAATTACTTATATATAATATTATAATACACAGTCGGTAACGTCGAGAAAGATTCAAAATGATATGGTAATCTTAAATTTGAAATAAATATAAAATACTCATGAACTTATTATAAAGCTAGCAAATTAGAAAAATTCTTATACCATACGAAAATAAAAAAAGTCAAGACATAAGTATCATTGACCATTAAAGAAAAATGAGTGTATAGGTCCACCAGGTCACCAAAAGGTTTATTGTTTTTGGAATAATTGAGTCTATTACGAATTAGAATCGTTCTCGAAATAAGATTCTCTGTTCTCTTAGAAGTTACATAACATTCGGTAATTTGTAACGGGGAACATCAAAATAACCCGGTACAATATATATCGAAGCCACTTGGACCTAAATATGAGTGGACCCCCAAATGTCAATATAATTTTATAATACAATTGAAACCTGTTAGTAAACGAACGAGTATTAAGGAATAGCCGACTCTCCACTGGGTCGAAGTTTCTGAGCGAGCGAAGCGAGCGAGACACCACGCCAACACTAGATTTTATCCTCCATTTTGATTTTGAAAATTTTGCAAATCTGACATTAGATTCGTCGTCAGCGCGCCAATAACAAGCTTCAAGTGAATCGATTAAATTTTTAAAAATTCGTCCGACATATTAAATCCGCTTTTTTTGATTTGGAAAACTGATAGACGATTCGTCATCACCTAAATGGAAAATAAATATATGCGACATATATATGCTAAATAAATGCACATATATTTTCGTGACATATATGTAGGATATATGAATGCACATATAGTTTTAAACTTATATCTGGCATATATTTAACGAATACATTGCATATATTTTCGGCGAAAAATGCAGATATATTTGCGCGCTCGGCTCCTCGCCTACCCCTCCCGTGTCCTTATATTTGTCAAAAGAAGTGGAGCGCCGCTCCGATTCTCCCACCCTCCTCAGTCGCGTTACGTTCGTGATGTCACAGCAGGCCCTTCCTGAGGCCCCAGCGCGCAAGGTGGGGGAAAAAGAGAGCGTCGACAGACAAATATAATGAGACGGAAATGGGTAAATGTGATGGGATGTAAATCTAGGGAGACGCAAATATACCGGGACTCTACTGCATGTGACATCACACATATTATCACATATATTTTCCTCGATTGTTTTAACGGGCAGCGGCTAAAAAAACCTTAGGTGCTGGGTTTCAAACAAATCCAAAGGGTTTTTATATTTTTGTCAACCATCTCAAAACTTGGTCGATATACCGGAAGATATGGGGAACAAAATAGCGTTTTGCGCTCATTATGTGAGAAAGTTTTAAAAAAATTTAATTTTCATTATCTAGAAATAAACATTACCATACTAGGAAATATTTATTTATTAGTATTTATCAATATTTTGTTAAAGCAGTAAAATTAAACCTTAATTATCTGAAAAATATAATAAATCAATTGAAAAATGTTTAGTATTTATTGATTATAAATCTCACGAATGTAATCATATTTATATTTTTTTTTATTCGTGGAATAATATATGAATTTTTTAAATAGATATACAAATTAGCTGTTTTAGTAGCAAATGAATTGATTTTTTAGTTTGAGTTAGGTAAAAAACGAAAAATCACCAACATAGAGTGTGATTATATATTTTTGTATGGGAATAATGGAGAATCGGATAAACAGTTTAGGATCACGACGAAAGGATCGTTATAAAAAAAACGATAAGAAAAATAATGTTATATTAAAGAACACAAATGCAAAACAAAAATTTGGAAATGCATTAGAATTAATTATAAAAATAAACGAGAAATAAACAACATCAATTTTTTTCAATATCCGAGTACAGAATAAAATTGTCACATTAAAACGTTATTCAAATGATAAAATAATAAACAATTGAACAACAATCACAGAACGAACACAGTAAAAAGAAAATTAAGAGAATAATTTTGTGAAAACTTGCAAGATATTTGAGAGGAACTTAAAAAAAATATAAGAAAAACTGTAGAGGAAAAGACAAGAAAATTAGAAAATGTGTATAATAAAAATTGTAAAAAAATTAGGAAACCCAAGAAAAATAATTTTCGGATTTTTAAAAAATGAATTAAAAACTTTTAATAATCTTAATAAAATCAAGAAAAAATCCAATACAAGAACTAAACACACATTTTAATACCGCGCACAGAACATTGTACAATGGTAATTGTCAAGTAATCTGGGAAAGTGCTTTAATTTTGAAAACCTGAATAGACAATGAACGAATCCAGGTTTTGCAATTAAGTATTGTTTACATGAGTCACTAATTGAAACGTAAAGCCATTTCAAGCAAAGAACATAACCGTAGGAAAGGGCGATCCACAGTGTTGTCTAGTATTAGTTCCATGAACGTAACTACATTATTCAAGTGCTACAGAAATGGGTAATTATTCTCCCGTTGCTTTCTTCAGTGATTTTTGTGTAGTTTTTTTTTAAAGTGCAGTTCAATTTGCAGCGAACGCGAAAAATGTCGGTCGAAAACGGTCGGTGCCGAAAGACTTGATATCGCGAGAGCTTGGGTCAAATGGAATAATGCCGGCAAAATTTTTGGCATCGGAAGCTTCAATAGCCCATTTGCAAGAGCTAAAACAGTATACTTACGAGGAAATCACTTGCATGGGTTTTAATCCTCGCGGCGACATGCTGGCCGTGTGTCCCGCAGCAGAACAAATCATGATATTTTTGAAATGGATGACCGATGAAGAACCAATAACACTGAATTCGCAGCACTTTCATGGTTCCATTCTAAAATTCGAATGGATGCCACACGCCGAAAACTCAATGTTGATTGTCAACGTTTCCGACGGTTTACTTAAACTTTTTGACCTCAATAGTACGATGGTTACGAACCTACTGCAATATCAGGACTGGATCAACGCTGCCAATTACGAGGAGCATCGCCATCTATCAGAAATATTTCCTTTTCGAGTGCATCCCGACTTTCCCAACAACGTGCTGGTGGCTGATCGATTCGCCCAGTCAATGTTTAACGTCGATATTCGGGTTAGGCGACCAATGTCGATGTTGTCCAATTTTCCGGTTCTCAAATACAGTGGTTTAGCCTTAAATCCGTGCAATCCGTTTGAATTCAGTACAATTGGAAAATTGTCAACAGTATTCATTTTTGATTTGAGAAAATTGTCACTTCCCACACAAGTCATAAAATACAGTGGACTCGAATATCGCCAAAAAGCTATATCGATCATCGAATCCAGTCGCGATGGCAAAGAACTTATTCTCGTGTGCAATACGCCAACAAATACCGATAGGATCTGCTTAATACAAAAGGAAAATCCAAAAAATCACAAGTACATTCAACCAGAACTGGATGTTCCTGTTGTCATAACGACTCCTCATTTCTACGGGCCGAATAGCGAATTTCTCATTTTTGGCAGTGCCTCAGTTATTACTAATCAATTTAATCGAATCAATATTTACAATTGCAAAACCGGTGAACTCATCAGGTGGTTGAAAGCTGAAGAAGTGTTTGTTACGTGCAATAGCCGATTTCCAAACTTTGCATTCGGAGATGAACTTATAAGCATTTGGGGATTTGACAGGGTTTGTTTACCGTAAGAAAGTTAGCTGGAAGTGATTTAATTCTTTTCGAAACGCCTATTTTATGACAGAAATCGAAATTACAAAGCAACGCAACTTTCCTTCACATTGACCACTGCCAAGGTTGGCCCGGGCGAAAATTAGGAACTGTTAGTTTACGTCTAATTATTTATTATTTTGGAAAATTCGAACATAGGCAACATTTTGCGAAGTTATGCACGAAATAAATGTGTATAATTCCTGGTCAAGTTAGATAATAAAAGTTCACTTAGTAATATTCATTTGTGGCGTATAACTTATTATAAGTAAACTCTTATTTATTTTATTTTATTATTTTTTGAGGATTTAAGGATTTTGCTAAGCAGTTTCGCGCAAGCTCTTGACATTTCACCGATGTTGTTATCGGGTTATATTGTAGGATTTGATTTATTATTTTGAAGTACCCTTCTGCCAAAAATATTACGGGCATGAAAGTTTTATTACTACGTTTTATAATGTACATATGTAATCACGAATTTGTTTGTTTCACTGTTTTTATAGTTGTAAATAAATTTTCAGAAATTACAAGATTGAGAATATAATTTTTATTATCCAAACCAACATTTTTGCTGTCAATACTTTTACGTCAAATTGCCTTTTTAAATCGATTTTCCATTCTACAAGTCTGTCTTAAATTACTATTAATTTTTAATGAAATGGGAAAATTTCCATGAAAATGAATAACAATTTATAATTAATTTTTGCAGCGGTCACGTCTTTCATCGAAGGTTCAAACAATATTTTATGACTTTTAACTGTTAAGCGTCGTGTTAAATTTGTATAATTTTCAAATCCTCTCTGTTTTTTTTTATTTTTTCTTATTATTGATAACATTAATGATACAATAGTAAGTAATAACTACTTATTAATAAGTAGCTACCCTTTTTAGGACTCAAGAAACTAAAATGAACAAAGTAGAGTAGAGTCCCTGTATAAGTGCCCGGTTCCATCTCGTTATATTTACGAGCTGCCGCTCTCTTTTCCCTCAACCTTGCGGGATGCGGCCTCAAAAAGAGCCTGCTGTGACGTCAGCAACAATACGCAACTGAGGGGAGTGGGGGAAGCGGCCCACCCATCTTTTGGTAAATATAACGAGATGGGAGAGGAAGGCCGGGAACTGAGTGGGCAAATATTCCGGGACTCTACTGTAGTAAAAATAAAATTCTTTTCCTAAATTAAATTATTAATTGCGAATTAGTTACTTCAAATTTAACGATTTTATGTATAAAACATGTAGGAACGCAACATATTAAAACCACAATGCATGAAGATTGTTTCTTGTGAGAAAAACAGTACAAAAACTTACACGAAAAAATTGGGAAAAAAAGAATGGAAAACAAAATATACACAAATTAATAAAATTCAAAGTACAGAACACATAAAATAACAAATTACGAGGTCATTTTCACCTTTTTTTTAAAAGATTTTGTTTCAATATGTTTTTGAAATTCAATGAACATTTTCGAGAGGAAGGAATTTAATGGAACTGCGTTATGAAAATGATAGAAATATTATATTATTATAAATATAATTTGATTCGCATGGAGAATGCATTTTTAACAAAAATTTACAAAATGTCCACTCAAATATTAGTTTATTATGTATGAAAAAATATAATTAAAATTCGTCGACTTCAATAAGTGAAAGTAGTAAATAGCAAATATTTGAAATTACAACAGTTTATTTACGTTTATTGAGTAATATAAATGAACTATTTTCGAAGAACTGAAATGGTATTAATAATGATCATTTTTGGCACGATTTCCATGTCTTTGCCCACACGGAAAATAAATATATGGGATATATATGCTAAATAAATGCACATATATTTTCGGCGAAAATAGTACCTTTCGGTCCTAGGCCGTAAAGTTCAATTTTACGGACCGAGGAGCTTCGCCAGTCCTCGGACGCACAATCTCCAAACCCAGGTCGTAAAATTTTACGGCCGAGGAGCGAACACTATTTTTTGATACACTGTTCGCAAAAGTAGGCACTTTACCGACTGTTTTTAATCCGTAAAATCACACTTTACGGACTAAAAGGAGTTTCTTTACGGACACGTGTATCAATAATGTAATATATGACATATATGCTACATATATTCACGCATATATTTTCATTGAATTTATTTTCCGTGCGGGTGTAGTACAAGAGAATTTAATTTTGACAATAAAAAAAAACGCTGGACAAAGTTCCGAAAATGATAACTCCGAAAGGCTAAAATTTCGATATTGCGTGAGTCCATTTGTGGGGTATATTGTGAGGTATTCTAATTTGCTTTCTTTTTGCCAAATTTTGAAAGACAAATTGAAGAAAATCACGCTCGAGCCATGCTATATCCACATTTTGGCCTTTCGGTTTGTTGATTTTCGGAACCCAGGCTATTTCCAGTTTGTAGCGGTAAGAAAGAATTGACACATTTAACCTTGGGACTTGCAATTGTTTGACATTTTTTCGGTCACATTGGTCCCTCCATTTTGTTTTCATCTCATTTTTGTGTGACATAATGTTTATAGTATGCAACCCTAAAAATCTCAAAGTAAGTGCATTTCTGAAGCAATTTTTAACTATTCGTCCGCCATATTGGATCCGTCATTGTGAATTTCCAGAAGCTGGCGTCGGATTCGTAATCAGCGACCCTGAAAACCCGAATTAACAAATTTTATAAAATTCCATTCCTCGTTTTCTGGGTCCTTATTAATTTTTTTTTCTTTTTTTAAACTATAACTCATAAATGGTCGTAGAATTTATCATTTTTTGCCTGCCCACTTGCCGAAAGCTTACATAGTGTTGTTGACTTGAACTTAAATGGAAAGAAAATGTAACGACCGAAATGTGAATAATAACGGTAGTAGTTGCAAAAATGCACATTTTTACACATTTAACCTAATTTTTCTTGGAAATGTGACGCGTTTAAACGCTATTATACGGGGACTCTATTATACTTTATTACCATTTTAGCTTTTTGAGCCCTAAACAGGGTAGATACTTATTAATAATGATTTATTACTTACTATTATTAAAGTTACTCTAATAATTATAACACATAAAAGAATCACGTAGGGCAGTGCAATCAATTGTCAAAGTATATACTGCCTCGAATGCTAAAAAATCGTAAACTTAACATTAAAAATAAACTAGTTTCACGTTTGTATACATGTGCTAATATGATATACATGGAAAAATATCTTAAGCATTTTACAACCATTTTATATGGTAATAATAATATCAATACATCTAATAGAAATATCATAAACAAAAATAGCGCAAGGTAAATATCCCATTTGTCGACAAACTTTGTAAAAATTTTGTAAAACCTTGTTTGGTTATTGTAACGTCTCACGTAATTCCTAAATTAAACAAATTACCTGAATTTTCCAAAACAGTTTACATCCACGTAAGGCAATTTATTTTCTTCATATTTCATTAAAAAATAGGCATGCTACTGAATCGTGAAAAAGAAGTAAAAAAGCTCTACCAAAAAAGCAGTCAGTTTATAATAAATTGGCGTTGAATCATTTTTTTTTTAAATAAAATGTATAAAATGAAGTAATCTTCATTACTTTAAAAGGGAAATTACAATAAGCAGAAAAATTTGTAATATTCTGTAGAGTGCTAAATGGGTAAAAAATGTTGATAGTTACAACCTGGTACATTTATCTAATTTCTTAATATTTACTACTTTTTAAATATACGAAATTTTTATTTCTATTAAAGAATTGAAACGCTAATTATCATTTAGAATACTGTTTCAATTTTAATTTAGTATACAATAAGTCTAAAACAACTTTACAACTTTACAATCTTTACAATGTTTGTAAAGTCTTTCATAATATGCGTTTAAAAATTAAATTCATAACAAAGGAAATTAGTATAATTTTACTAAAGCACTGGTGATTTTTAAATACCAAATGTTTAAAAATGGAGTAATCATGACAACTTAATCATAACTATCAACGTTCTACAACTTATACTTTTTTTTATGACCTTCTTAAGGAGAGGGATGTCCAAATATATGTAAAACAGCACATTTTTTAACTATTCTTTTCCGTGTTAGGCAGTTTCTTAAGTGAAAGGTTTTTCTTTGGTATATTTTTTTTTTTAATACGGAAGTATTGATTTACAGGGTAATTAAATAAAAACCCAAAAAATTATTATTTACCTTTCGACCTTTAATTTGGTCCTCTTCAGAATATATTTTAGTCTAGAAATTATATATAACAATAAATAATAAATATAAAATGGTATAAGTTGTATGAAGAAATGTAAAATAGGACAGAACTTTTTGTAATGAAATAATGAAAAAATGAACGGATGGAAAAGTGATAGGAGCCTGAAAAATTATTGTTTTATAAATTGTGTCAGAAAAAAATTCAAAATTTGTTCTTTTATTCTCATTTTGAAGGTTGAAGAATTTATTTTAATAAATATTTTTTTATGCAAAACAGCATGTTTGTATTTATAATCGTTTCCTTAGAAATGCAACTTTTGGAATTTAAAAAATACCTTCTGAAGGGAAATTTAATTACCTATCTTTTTCGCCTATATGATTTTTTATGTAAATCTCTTTATTTTCGAATTATAAGGGAAAATACAGCGAAATACATAAAACTGCTAATTAAAATCCAAAGCTCAAACTAGTGTTGGCGTGGTGCCTCGCTCGCTTCGCTCGCTCAGAAACTTCGACCCAGTAGAGAGTCGGCTATTCCTTAATACTCGTTTGTTTACTAACAGCTTTCAATTATATTATAAAATTATATTGATATTTGGGGGTCCAATCATATTTACGTCAAAGTGGCTTCGATAGATATGTTACAACAATATAGTGTTTCTTTCATGTATGAAAATTGAAAATGAGCATTTTCAAAACTTCGACCCCGACAACAGGCCAGTGCCCGTATTCTGTAAGTCGGTATTAACAATAACGTTAACGTTACTGTCGATAACGACAATATCCTGGACCGTGGTTGGTTGGAATTGTCATAACGTCGACGTTATTCGTAATACCGACTTACAGAATACGGGCACAGCCGAAGTATTAATAAATAAAAGTTGCAAAACAATTACTTCAAGCACTTTCATTGTAATAGACTATTCGATGCATATTACATGTTTACAGTGTTTTACTAATTACAGTCTGTATCATTATGATCTTATATATACAATATATATACATATAATTCGTCAAAGATATCTTGAAAGTGTCGAAAAGGTCTCTGACGGATATCTTTTAAATACCATAAGACATCTTTTAGATATATATCGAAATAGTTATTTTCGTATCAAGGGCGTAAAAGAACTTATGCTCCCATAGGGGATCACCGCGCCCGAGGGGCTGGCGAAGACTACCCCTGGGGGTAGGGGATCGAAACGTCAAAATTTTATGGAAAACTATAGGGTAATTTTTTTGCCGAGGTGACCAAATTCAATACTTTTTCAGACAATAGTCATAAGCATTTTAAACCAGTTTTTATGGCATTATCGTTGACTTTAGGAAGAAAATGCATTTGTATGCTTTTTTGTAGAGAATTTCACGTTCCATCTTTTTTGTTTGAAACATTTTTTAATAAAATTTGTATTTTTCAAAATAAATGCAAAAAACTACGAAGTAACTTAATTGGGGCTAATTTTTTTTAGTAATGGACGGATGGATCTGCGCCAAAATCTAATCAGATCTAAGTTATGCCAAGACGCGTATTTTAAAAACAAATTTATGTCAATAGGCTTATCCGTTCGCGAGTTATCGCGAGACAAAAAAACGGGACGTACGGACGTACGTACGTACAAGATCACGGACACAAATTTTTTTATTGTTGATTTGGGTTCCTTAGGGTCTGAAACATCGACATTTGATGAAAAACCATAGGGTAATTTTTTTGCCCGAAGTGATCAAATTCAATACTTCGTCCAGACTTAGTCTGGGTCGAAGTAATAAAGGTAAACTGTTCAGAATGCGAATGGAAAAATGTACATGTTTGGTATCTTCTGCAGGGTTGAAAGTATCTTCTGAAACAAAAATTTGATATTGGCATAAAACCTTAATAATTTGTTCCGCAAGGATAATAAGGGCTTAAAGACTTTTTATTTAGGATAGAAACACGAAAATCTCGATCTGTTGACATTTTTTAAACTTGTAACTTATAACAATTTATTGTTCTATTATTTTTGGTAAGTTATATACAATCTTCGGTATGTAGTTTTGACATTGAAAATGCTAATTCTAACAAATTTCCCTTTTTAGATCGCAATTTTAAGAAAAACCAGTTCAAAAGAAACGCACTTCTTGTCTTTTCTTTTCTGCTTGTACACCGTTAAAAATATCATGAAATTTAATGTACTTTTAATGTACACTTGTACATTCAATTTCATGTAATTGTAAATGAAATTAATATTTGGGTTTTTATTGCCGAGTGTGCAATAGGGTGGTCCACAAAAAATCGAAGCAGCGAATTTTAATTGGGACACCCCCCAGAATTCTTGTATATTGAAAATAAAAAAACAGGTATTTTTTTGTTTTGCAATTCGTCGATATTTAATGGTGCCGCAGGGCCCATGAAGTCTCCCATGTATTTTATATGGGAAATAATCGTTTTCTCGAAAATTTGTCGTAAACCCGCACGGTAGAAATATATATCCAGGGATATATCCCGCATATATATAAGATAGGCAGGATATATTTCGGCAAAAAGTATACTATCCGCTTTATATGCGAGATATATCCACTATGAACGGCCCGAATGTGTTTCAGGATATATCCCTTTTATATGCAGATTATATCTTCGGATATTTACAACATATATCTTATAATGTACATGGAGAAAAATGACTCCGCTGGATTAGCTGATAAATATCAGCTAAAATTTTCGGCTGGAATTGCCGAAAGTATCCGCAGTGTTTGCTGTTCCGATTCCGTTATTGTAGCCTTACGAATCGGTCAATATTGCAGAGATAGTTTCTGTAAATGTTACAGAAAATAATGTGTAACATTAGCTGTACATATAATAATCATGTAAATTGGCGCATTGCAATTTATACAATCCCAGGTAGCACATTTCAGCATCCGCTAACAAAAAGTTATTGAAATGTTAACAAATGTTTACAAAAGTTAACATTTCTATAACTTTCCTTTAGTGAATACCAGGGGGGTGACACTGCTGCGATATTCCCTATGGTATGTCGGTTCTCTTCGTGACCTCCCACTTATCTCAAAACTTCATGTATCCAGGTGGCGCTTGCAGTCATGTGCTCGGCGAGCTTTGGCGTGATAATCGTAACGCCCTTTTAACTAATATACGTGCACTAGATGTTTACAATCGCCGATACGTGGCCTAGGTATCGAACGCCGTGGTTCTTCATCACTTTAACTAAAATACGTCCACCAGGTGTTTAGGGTCACCGATTACGGGGTCTAGATATCGCGCACCGTAGTTTTTCAACTCTTCGACTAAAATACGTGCACCAGGTTTTTAGGGTCGTCGATTACGGGGTCTACGTGTCGCGTTCCGTAGATTTTCATTTTTATAACTAAAAAACGTGCCCCCGGTGTTTGGGGTTGCCGATCATGTAGTCTAGGTATCCACTTGGTGTTAACCAACGATGACCTTGAGGTCAAAGTTGAAGGTCATTTCAAGGTCAAATCAATTTTATCTAATAAACAACGGTAACCTTGTCCTTGACCTTGGGCCAAATTTGAAAAAATTTGAAGGTCATTTCAAGGTCAAATCAAAATAGGTTCAAATTTGAAGAAAAATAAGCAAAATTGATTCGACCTTGAAATGACCTTCAACTTTGACCTCAAGGTCATCGTTGGTTAACTCGAAATCAATACCTAGACCACTTGATCGTCGACCCCAAACTCCTGGTGCATATTTTTTAGTTAAAAAGATGAAAAACTACGGAGCGCGATTCCTAGACACCGTAATCGCCGACCTTGAATACGTGGTGCACGTATTTCAGCTAGAATCATGAAACACTATGGAACTCGATACCTAGACCTTTTGATCGGCGATCCGGAACACCTGGTGCATGTATTTCAGCTAGAATCGTGAAAAACTATGCAGCGCGATACCTAGACCCCGTAATCAGCGAGCTTAAACATCTGGTGCACATATTTTAGTTAAAATGGGGAAAAACTACTGAGAGCGATACCTAGTCCCCGTAATCGGCCATCCTAAAGACTTGGAGCAAATATGTATTTTGCCAATCCGATTCAAAACTGCGAATCGTCATATCTCGAGACCGTAATCAGGAAAACATATGTGCGTTGGTTGCCAAGCACATGTATAGTAGCGCCATCTAGTGATCGCAAATCCCGGGGGTTACAACGAGAACGTTATAAATGAAACAGTTTCACCCCCCTGGTAAATATGCTACCTGGGATACGAAGAATCGTGTTTGATATCGTGTTCAGTCGGTAACGGTCGGAAAGGTCGGTAACGGTTAACCTAAAACCAGATTGCGCAAGATAGCGTCAGAGAGCGTAGCGGTCTGTGCGAAATTCGAAAATTGATCGATTATCCTATATTGATTATTTATTAATTGTGGATATACATATAGCCGTTCTCGCCAGTTCCCGAGGCCTGCTCCATTGGACACATATGCCATACATGCATAAGATGTCGCAGTTCATTCGCCCTTATTACATAACCTCATCCTGTCATTATTCACTGAACATATGAATATGAATCGAATCGATCGAAATCGAATTCCACTCGTTCCGTATGTATGTATGTATGTATGTATGTATGTATGTATGCACATGTATATGCTCATATGAGAATGCCACTTCGCCACAGGCGTTGAGTTTCGCCTCTATATAAAGATTAATTTCTATGCACTGTGTGAAGTCACTTATGCACTCACTGTTTCTAAGAGCAAAATTCAGGAAATGTAGAAAGTATGATAGACACAGACAATTAAAAATTGCAGATATGTAGAAACTCGAGTTAACAAAAGAAAATAATCCGCTACAGTAGCAGATTTATTTCGGCTAAATTTACAGACTTTTTCCGTCAGTTTTGCTGACTCGTACTGTTTGGAATTTACAGTTATTTTGCAGTAATTTTAGCTGAAATTATCGGCTATCTCTAATGGAATTCTAGAAGCTTTCCATAAGGGAAGAAATCGGCAGAATCTGCGGATATTTCGGCTGATACAGCTGATTATTTTTCTCCGTGTATGTAACATATATATGCACCCATATGTGTCTTCAGCAATATTCAATATATATCCAATATATACCCAACATCTATATCTGCAATAGCTCTAGATACAAGAAATTGATATGCTTCATATATCTTTATTGGATAAGTATAATACTAGCATTGTTTTCTTTTAAGTAACATGGACATTTATTCTGTTTGTTGTTATTTCCGTGAGTTAGTATTTAGTGAAGTATACTTCATGTATATCACATTGTGTCTTACATGTCCGAGTAATTTTTTAAACATTGCTTTTCTGTTGTTTTACTGAAGCGACTGTCTGCTACCTAGCGACATCGTGTTTACCTGCTCCATCACTTGAACCTAGAGACCAGGGACTCGTAACGAAAGTAACGAAATGAAAACTATACCATGTTCACCATGTATAAGCGTGATAACGTTACGAGTCTCTGCTAGAGACTAGAGATGCAGCTGTGAACCTGCTCCACGACTTGAACGTAGAGACTAGAGGTGGTACTATTCGATTAAAAATAAATCGAAATATTCGAATCACTATGCGAATCGATATTCGTGATTCGAATATCTAATAGGTTGTTTTATAGGAATATTGTTCGCATATCATTCGAATACTATTTAACTTTAAAATTGTCAACAATCAGAGACTCCCGATTTTCAATGATGAATCTAATAACGATGTAAATATACGATTGAATCATCATCATCATTTTCATCCACCGTCGTCATTATCATCGTCGTCGTCATCGTCATTATTACCATACGCTGCCGTTGTCCTCATCCTCATCATTATCATCATACGCACTACATACGTATGGTCTAAGATAATGATTCTTGGAAACTTGTGAGGGGAGGTTGGCAGACGAAGGCCAAAAACTAGACTCTACTTTACGTATTTTAGAAATATATTTATTTTTGTTTACCGCCAAAAATCTTTTTTCGATATACTATGCGTAAAATTTGATTTTACGCACCGTTTTTAGTGCGTAAAATCGTATTTTAAATATTTATTTTAATAACCCGACCCAGAAAATCGAGGTTATAACTGCATATGGATATACGCTTGGTTCATTGAAACTTAAGGATTCATAAGTTTCTACAAACATAGCGGTGTTTATAGAGTTTTTAATCAATTCTTCCAACTGCAGAGCAAAACTTTTTTCTTCATCTGTGACTATTGTTTGGAAGTCATACTCCGGTCCATTAAACATGTTTTGCAGTAAAGTAATAATATTTTTAAAAATATAATATTTTAAAAAACCATTCGTGATCCATAATCAATTTTCTTCCCCAAGATTTGTAAATGCGTTCAGGTATGCATGGTGGAAAAGCGGTTACATAAATGAAAGACCAGACAAATATTTAACCCCAGTGGAGTATTGCTTAAAGGGATGTAGCACCAATTGTGAGCTTAGCAATGACGTTGCGATAGTCAAATGTGCCTGGTGCACGAAATGGATGTGCATTGATCACTTTTTTGCAGTTTCCGACAAACAAATTCCCCCACTATTGTAAACATCATGTGGTGTAGTTAAACCTTGCATACAAATTTTTAATGTAGAAAACAACGAACAAAAAAAAAACAAAAAATAACAAAACTAAAAGGAAAATAAATAAAATATGAAAAAAAACGGGGTCTATAAAAGCATTGCAACCTCCTCGTGATAGACCCTGGAAACTACTGTCACAGTAGCCTAACTGCAGGCATAACAAAGAAGTGTATTTTAAATTATTTATTTTATTTTTGAAAATCTGACTCCAAGTTCGTAATAAGCGACCCCAAAAATGCCTGTATTCCATTCTTATGGAAATTAAACAATTTCTTGAAAATTCGTCAGCCATATTGGATACGCCATTTTGAATCTTGAAACTCTGATTTCCGATTCATAACTAGCGACCCCGGAAAACCTTACATACCCATTTTCATGAAAATAAAATTATTTTTAAAAAATTCGACCGCCATATTGGATCCGCCATTTTGAATTTTAAAATTCTGACTTCAGATTCGTAATCCCCGATACCAAAAACCCCCAAGTAATATATTTCAGACTATTTAAAATGTATTTTTCAAACATCCGAGCAAGAAGCCCACAGTGACGCAATATACACGTTGCGACAGTAGTTTTTACAATCTTAACAATTTTTTTAGCCCCCTTAACATGTTTTTTAGCCGATATAAAAAAATACATCAAATATTTTCCATTAAAGAATATGTAGACCAAATTCAAGACGATCGGTGATTATCACATGGGTAGTGTTAATTGTGAGAAATTTCAGAATCCTTATAAATTACTTTGTGAAGTTTAGTTGATCAATCTGTAGATTTAAATGACTGATGATGACAAACTGTGTGAAAAGCCAGTGTTGCTTCTCCTGCTCGTGCGAATTTTTCATCGTTTGGATTTGATTTTTTCACATAACTGTCTAGTTGAGCAACTTTACTCCGACTTTGTAAATTTATTTTACGTGTTTTTTTGTGGCAAGATGAACTTCGATGTCAGCAGCTCCTTTTTTGCCTATATTTAAATCGACATTCCAGATTAAGCAGTGTATACTGTTGTCGTCTTTATTTTTTTTTAAATCCTGGATATTTATTTTGCGACTCTGCATTGAATTTGCACTTTCTTCGAGACATGATCCTAAAATGAAAAATATTACATACATGTCTACGGTTTATATAACCTAAAAATATGCAACTCAATTATAACAATGCGATACGAAGCAGAGTGTACACTTTAAATATATAATTTAAACGTAACTGTTGGTATTAAAGTTGTGATTATTATTAAATACAAAGAGAAGGAAGTTTGTTATATATTGGCTCAAAAAAAATGCACTACACACTACAGTAGTCCTTCCCTTATTCTAATTTGTCCAGTCAGGCAAGATGGCGGCCTTCTTCCCTTATTCTAATTTTCCCCTCTTCCCCACTACTTAGATTTGTAGTCTCACTTTTGTCTCTTTTTCTTTTGTTGCGCATGCGCCGTTATTTGTATTTAGAAAATCCACACGTCAACACACGTCAGTGGGGAGAACGCGTGAGGGGAAATAATAGAATAGGAGAAGAGAAAAAATTAGAATAAGGGAAATTAGAATAAGGGAAGGAGTACTGTACATAGGAAAGAAACAAGCACTCACTTTACAACAATAGAATAGAATGTAGAAACAACTTCAAATATCTGTTACACCTTTGACGTGTCAGTTTATTATTAAAATGTTGTTTAGTCGAGTGAATTAAACAGTAAATACTGATGATAATGATGAGGACAACATTTACTTGTTAGTTCGGATTGAGATTAAAGACGTTTTATTCTTGGCGGTAAAAGTTCGGTCGATAAGACGGGAACAATAAACGGGAACAACTATAACCAGCGTCACCTGTAGAGTGGTATAGAAACCATTTTACTCTCGGGCCTTGCGTAGTCTCCCTCCTTCCGTCGATAAAATCGCATGCGGCGATTATGTAAATTGCGTATTTCACGTATTTTACGTGGTAAGTATTCACAAGTAAAAAAGCCGGACAAAAACCGGACACTCTGAAAAAGCCGTCCGATCAAAATACGCAGACCCCTAAAAAGAGTACATGTCCGGATAAAAGAGTACGTCTGGTAACCCTACTTAGAATAGCTTCAAATTCTGTTAATTTAATCGAAGAATTGATTATATCGCTTTCCGTATTTCATCATTTTCGAAGAAATGTTCTGTTTTCTAGTTTTGAGTTTAAATCATTCGATAATCCATAGTAATCGTTTCTTTGAGGTTATGTGTGTTTATGTGTCGCGTATAATATCGTATACACTCGCATTCGTAACTGAATGAGTGGGAAAGAAGCAGACTTATTTCGTATTAAATGGTACACAGATTTTTCGTATACTTTTTCGTTTGTTGGCTTGATGCCTGGGATATTATGTAGTATAAAAATAAAACACATTTTCGGGACTGTTTTTAATGAGTTTTATTGTCAATAATGCCCATTAAAGATGTCAATTACTGCAGCAACAAAATGGCAGACTTAAAACTAAACTAAAACATTTAAAAATCGTTTATTTTTAATGTACACAAATATGTAGTACAAAAAGTTACAAAACGACCCCAGTAAACGAAAAGGAATAGAAATGAATTAAAAAGTGGATTCAATTAATCATTTTCATGCGTTTTAATTCATTTTAATTCACTTGAATTCATTTCAATTCATATTTTTAACTTTCTATTCGTTTCCCAGCAAACGGAAAGGGATTGGAATTTTGAATTCCGTTGAATCCCTTTATTGAAGGTATTCGATGGAATTCACTGGAATAGAAAAGTTAAATTTGCAATTCCCATGAATTCCAAGGAATCCCTGAGAATATTGACGTAAACATTATAGGTTAGGTTATGGAATTGAATGGAATTGCGCGGAATAAAACATTACAATTTTAATTCCTGACAGTTCCAATGAATCCATATTATTTTTGGTTAGGTTAGGGAATTCAATGGAAATGCGCGGAATAAAAAGTTGCATATCAGAATTCAACGGAATTCACATGTCTCACGCGTGAATTCCTATAAAGGAATTGGAAAATTGCCAATTCCGAATGTTCAATAAAAGAATAAAAGATAAAAGCCCTTAATCCCTTTTCGTTTACTGGGACATAAAATGTTTTGTATCTTCCAAGAAGCAACATAAAAATAAATGATTTTATAATTGTTTTTTTCTGGTAAATTTGGAGGTTAAAATGTTGGGTATACATTGTCCATTTCAAATGAACCCGGTTAATTTGGAACAACTTCGATTTTTCCGCAATGTCTGCCTGGCAGCTGCGCGTGACGTCATTTGTCAAAATGGCTGGCTGTCATTGAAGCATGGAACGTACAACTTGGAACCTGTTTTCATTACAACCGGTTTCAAACAAGTTCTTTTCGGTTTTATCAGTTTTTTAAGTGCCAGAATTCTAGTTGGGCACAGTGTGTATCACATATATCGAATCGAAAATCTATAAATTTATTCTGTTTGTATGCACAAAACAGCAAAAAACATGGAAAATATAGGTAAGATAGTACTAAAAAATTTTTGTTTACCTTATACAGAACATTCCA
Source organism: Trichopria drosophilae (assembly GCA_030407085.1). Taxonomy (NCBI): domain Eukaryota; kingdom Metazoa; phylum Arthropoda; class Insecta; order Hymenoptera; family Diapriidae; genus Trichopria; species Trichopria drosophilae. The sequence continues at coordinate 114,956,606 of CM059585.1, read as the reverse complement.
AAAAAAAAGTTTAATATCAGATTGGTAAAGTTACATTACTCGTATATCTTCGTATTAACTTGCATAAAAGTTTAAGTCAGTTGCGACTTCAATAATAACGATTTATAAAACGAAATGTTCTTTAGAAAATCAAATTCTTATATTTACGATAATGCTAAAATTGCTGATATTGTCAAAATCTATTTTTATATGCAGATGACTGCATTGAAGAAATAGATCAGGTTGATATCAAGGTAGAGCTGCCAAATATGTCTAGCATTGACAATGCTACAAACGGTTATCACTTAATTACTAATAACGGAAGAATATCATCATTATGTGACATTAATGCGATTGGAGGATCCATGAATTTATGGACGAGCAAAGCCACGTCTTGTCTAATCTCGGAATATAAAAAGTATCGTTCGCTCGTTGGTCAAACTACTAAACTTCGTAGTTTAAGGGAAATGTTTGAAATAATTTCTATGGAGATGCAAAAACATAACTTTTACTTCAGCCCACAGAAATGTGAAAATAAATGGAGAGTACTGGAACGGAAGTACAAAAACCTTGTGTATAGAGAAAGGGTAAAAAAACCTGGTCGAATGCGACATTACGGCCATTGGGAACATAAGAGAGCTCTCGATGAAATATTTCGTGAAAAAAATCGACATGCTTATTTGGATGAAAGCGAACTGCTTCATTACAAGTTACCTTCGAATAAAGCTAGGAAAAAAGCAAATGGTGTAAATAAAAATGAGGATGAATGTGTCAATTCCGATAATGAAGATCCGTTAGCAATACTTACGGATAGTGCTTCAGCAGCTAAGGAGGACGGCGAAGAAATATCGGATAAACAAACCCAAACGATGTTTGTAAAATTCTGTACGGAAATGACCAAAAACTTCTCGATTGCTGAAAAGAATAAAGAAAGGAGGCATCAAGAAATGATGACGATTCGACAAAGCGAGTTGGAGGTACAAACGAAACTTTTGAAACTTATGGAACTCAACATGGAATTGAAGAAAAAACAAGTCATCACCGCAGCGCAGCTTTTACAGTCAAATTTGTAAATATTACCAAGTATTTATAAAGCATTTACAAGACTTAAGTGTAAGATTAAACATAGTTGTATGTACATATTTCCAAGTGGACGATTTCGTAGTAAGTCAGAACGAAATTTTACACGAAGATTATAACAACAAATTAATATAAAATATTTATTGAACATTTTAAGACTTTAAAAATTATTTTTTTCGTATCATCGAATGTGTATCGACATTATCGACAGGTATCGATCGGTTACAACGAGAAATGATGCGCGCCATGCGAAAGAGATGGCGACACTGAACAATTGTCCGTCGAATTGTCGGTAAAGAAGAAAGCTACATCTATATAATATGTTTTTATTATTTTTTGTAGTTTGCAAATGGCAACTAAAGCACATAGTTTTATAAGATAACTAGTTGTGGTGCTATTCAAGTCTAGTTACTCTGCGTATGCGTTTGAATATTTATATTTGCATGGTATGATGTTTTTATAAGTTTCCTGATGAAAAATAAATACATATACAAAAATTAAAAGATTTTACTATTATTCAATTTATGGACCCCTCTTTCACTGATTTTAAAATGGTGTGATCTTTTTTCAATGTGTTTTATTAGTTTGAATTTTCAACAATGTTAACATACAATTATTATAATTATTACTTATTAAGTAGAGTAGTCCTTCTCATATTCTAATTTCCGTTATTCTAATGTCTTCCCTTATTCTAATTTTTTCTCTTCTCCTATTGTAACATTTCCCCTCACGCATTCTCCTCACTGACATGTGTTGACGTGTGGATTTTCTAAATACAAATAACGGCGCATGTGCAACAAAAGAAAAAGAGACAAAAGTGAGACTTCAAATCTAAGTAGTGTGGGAGAGGGGAAAATTAGAATAAGGGAAGAAGGCCGCCATCTTGCCTGACTGGACAAATTAGAATAAAGGAAGGAGTACTGTAGGTGCGATGGGGAGAACGCGTGAGGGGAAATATTAGAATAGGAGAAGTGAACAAATTAGAATAAGGGAAGGACTACTGTGCAAATAACGGCGCATTCGCAACAAAAGAAAAAGAGACATAAGTGTGACTACAAATCTAAGTAGTGGGGGAGAGGGGAAAATTAGAATAAGGGAAGAAGGCCGCCATCTTACCTGACTGGACAAATTAGAATAAGAGAAGGACTACTGTATTAAGTACATAAGAAACATCCCACCCACACAGTACACTGTCCTCGGGACGTCCTCAGGAGCTCCTTAGGACGTCCAAATGTCCGCTTTTACCATCCTGTTAACGTTCACAGGACATCCTCAGGACACAGGACGCCCTGAGGACGTTAATAGGACGATAAAAGCGGACATTTGGACGTCCCCAGAACAGCGTGCTGTGTGGGCAGCAATTAGAATTGTATTGAAATGTATCGACTTGGCCTTGTGGAAAAATATTGCTGAAAAGTACATGTGTTCCTGAAAATCTCTAAAAAATACTGGTTTAACCCGTTTCGTCCTGAAATGCCGTAAATTTTGACTTCTTTTCATCAGGTGCTTTCTTAGGGAAAAAATCACTCAATCGTTTTGATATAACCATTCCTATTGTATTTTTTCTCGAACTTTCTAAATCCGGTTTCAGATTGACCATATCTGCCGCCATTTTTTTACTATGGCGGTTTAAACATAAAAAAATTGTGAATTTTGAAAAAATTTCTTCAAATAATCGTATTTTTGAACAGGAAACCGTGTTTGGAACAAGCTAAGTCTCAGTATCTGGTGGAGTAATTATTTATACTAAAAGATAGGATGATTATTAATTCTCCATTCAAAATTAATAAAATAAGTAAAATCGAAAAAAAATTAAGTTTGCTTAAATCGATAAATAAACTATCTAAGAATATCCTCAGAAAGTTAGTGCAAATGCTGTCAAGCTGAAGAACAGAATGAATTGTCAACGTAGCAACATGAGGATGTACTTATCGACCAGAACAACGAAAAGCACATTCGGACAATTTACGAAAAACTTTCCACTGAAGACCTTCTAACACACTACAGTAGTCCCTCGGTTATTCTAATTTCACTTATTCTAACTTCTTCACTTATTCTAATTTTTTCCCTTCGCCTATTCTAATTTTCCCCTTCATTCGTTCTCCCCACCACGCCTACCATGTTACATGTGTATGGATGTACACATCCATACAACGGTACATATAAGAGAAAAAGTGAAAGGGCAAATCTGAGTAGTGGGGGTAAGGGGAAAATTAGGATAACCGAGGAAGGCCGCCATCATACCTGTCTCGAAAAATTAGAATAACCGAGGGACTACTGTATAACCCAGGTGGAAAAGTCTGTAATTTTCCGGACCTGACGAACGGTACGGTACCGCGGCGGTAATAAATCATGTACAACACCAGTACTGGTGGCCGGTACCGCGCCAGCAGCTGGCATAGTACTGGTTCAGTACTGGCTGAATACCTGGAATATATTCCTAAACTAATGAAAGCAATAAAATTGTTTCAAAATTGTATAAAAATTGTCTAATAAAACTGTTCAATAAATGACCAACAAAATCTTACATTCACGGAGAAAAATAATCAGCAGAATAAGCCGAAAAATCCGCAGATTCTACCAATTTTATTCTATAGGGACAGCTGTTGGAATTCCGTAGGGATAGCCGATAATTTCAGCTCAATTTACTGAAAAAGTCCGCAAATTTAACGGAACAAATCTGCTAATGTAGCGGAAATTTAGAGCTAAGAGCGAATTGAGTAGGGTTAAGGCTACATTAGCGGAATCAAAACATCTAAAATTGCGTATATTTTCGGCAATTCCAGCCGAAAATTTTAGCTGATATGAATCAGCTAATCCAGCGGAGTCATTTTTCTCCGTGTTTATACCAAACGATATCTAAAAAAATTACATAAAAAAGCCTATTTTTTAAGCAGTACAGTAGAACCTCCGTTATCGAATACGGTCGGGACAACGCAGGGCATTTAAATTTCCGTTAACGAATATTTGAGGAGAAAAAATCGACCCCCCCCCCCCCACCTATACCTATATCTTTGGCGTTGGAGCAGGTATTCTTCCGCCGCGCATGCGCATTCGGATATTTGGAGATGTGCACATTATTTGAATGCAAAAACGTGCTCACATGTCAGTTATCATAATTCAGAACGGATTTGTCTGCTTTCGATTCCGTCAAAAGTGCATTTTGTTTATTAATTCTCGCTGACTGACATATATTCATTCACATAACATGAACAGATGAACAGATTTTTAGATGTTTAAACATTTTAGGGTTAGGAGTTACAGGGCATTATTGTACATAGGCGATATCGTATCGATATGTGAATCGAATCAACGCGATGTATTGATACTCCATGTCGGTCGGCCATCTACAACGTGGTGTCCAGAGTGGGGAGACTAACTGAGGGGAAATTATTCGTTAACGGAGGCGTCTGAATATTCGATAACCGAAGTATTCGATAACGGAGTATTCGATAAAGGAGGTTCTACTGTACAAAATAATACTGGACAATAGATTTTCATCAATCAGCCTGAAATTTCTACCAGCGAAATGTCAAACATTTAAACCGAAAAAATACAATTTCAGAATTTCATATTTATATTTCCTTTATAAAGTTCATGTCGCTTACTTTTAAATTTATCTGAGAATTTGAAGATCCAGTGGCGCATTTATTGTATTATACTGTGGCACAATTCGTCATAACCAAATATCAAACTGAAAATCGTTGATTCGACGGTATCCAGGACTGACGTCCCGCTTTATAAATAAGCTACGGGAAACTTTGCCAAGTTCAGCCAGGCTTAAGTGACTTCAATCCGAAAGTTCCCTGCTCACATTAAAAGCTGCTTCGAGGTACTAGCGAAGATAACGCAATAATAAGAAAAGTTCAGTTAACGTGAAAACTTACTTTGACGTGGTAAAAAATAAATGTAAAGGACAAGAAGGTTGTACTTTTTCCTGTCGTTTCCTCTTTATTGTCCCATTAAACACGAATACGACGTTATTTTGTCCTTAAAGTGAAATTGTTAATTTCACAGGAGATGTAGAAGCGGACAATTTTACAGGTATTGCAGAACATGTGTGGGATCTAATTGACATTTTAAGTAAGAAGCTCGTGGCAAAAATAAATTAAATCTGTAAAAAATTTCAAGGAATATTGAAGGACTGCAGTGGTGAAATAAAAATAAATATTTTAAAAATAACCGAGAATCAGGGCCATAATAAATTTCTGCTAATAAAATTTGTTTGTTTTAATGTTTGTTTACTAGGGTATTATATATTTATGACTTTCACACTTGATCATCAAGTTGAGTTTAACGCGTGTGGTTGCAGTATATTCAAATTTAGATATTTTATAGATTAATAATTCACTAAAAGCATAATACGATGTATCTTTTAGGTTATGTTCGTCCATTAAATTTTGTTACAGTTACTGTATAAAATTAGTTTCGGAGGTGGTAAGACTCTCTCTCCAGAAGCGATTTGTGTCTACTGGAGTGAGGGAAAATACATCTAACCCACGGGAAAAATGAAAATTTTAAGAGAATAAAATGAAATTTCAAAAGAGTAAAATAAATACTGAAGTTAATAATTCTACTGTGCTTTTAAAAGAATGGTCTACACACAAATGTGCATGTAACTGAAATCAACCTTTACCTAATAATCTCTTATTATGTAATAAATTAGAATTTACTTAAGGAGGCTTACTTACAAGATGGAATCCGACAGTTATCACTAATTTTATAGTATATTAAACTTAAATTATTTTTCTTTGCACAGGCGAGATTTAATTGAGGAGCTGATTTCGTTAAAATCTCAGTAGATAATCAAAAATTTTTCTTTTTTTATTGTTATTTTTATTTTTATTTTTATTTTCTACGTTTTATCGTAGAATAATTTATAATCTTTCGAATACAATCAACTACTGATCGATTTTGTTCACGGCCGGTAATCAAACAATTATTGATGAGTTATTATTTTGATTCATAATAAAATATGTATAACTGATGCAATCCATTCTCGGCATAAATAAAATTATTACTGTATTAATTACAAATGTCAAATTGAATTGCTTTCTTTGTACAGAATAAGTGATATCATGTACATGGAATATTGTCAACAAGTGGAAACTGTACTCGGCTCATAGTGTCCCAGGAATTTGATATTGCTGGAAGGATCGATGACCCAATCGTGATATCGACATCAATCGAGAGTACACGGCACTATTTGGTGTCACCTTGCAATATCCAGTATGCAACGATTTGCAGGATGCATTTTGGAAAAATCCAAACCCGTTACGTTATTGCGTCCTATCACTAGATAACCTTGTCGTCTTATTGTAGTATCATATGTACATATTACAAATAGAAGTCTACACATCAAATTATATGAATAGCATGCCATCAAACGGTTCAAGTATTAAACTAAAGAAAAGATAGTAAGTTTAGTAATATAGGCTAAATATTAAACTAAAGAAAAGATAGTAAGTTTAGTAATATAGGCTAAATATTAAAGTTAGTAATATAGAATAAGTATACATGGTCGCCGCCGGTTAGCACCTGAATATTTGATTAATTCAACTACTAATTCGTCCAACTGGAGAATGATGATTGCTGATCACTCGGTTAATTCAACTAAAATATAGCAATCACATGATTAGTCAATATAATTTGTTGTCTGAGTGTACCTATAAACAAAATCGACTCTTCAATTAGTCTTGTGACCTAAAACGAATTTTTCTTATTCGTCAATGTCGCCACCAAATCGGTACCGGTTAAATATTTCACGCTGATACTAGAGCTTATATCAATCGTTGTTTTTAGAACTCTACTTTTTGGAAAGCTCATTTGTGTCTTTCATCGATTCGTGTTAAACTGTAATGTTATTTATTACATAATTAGCTTAAGGATGTTCAATTCACGCCCAATATACTTCCACGCCCGTTGTATGGGCGTCTATTGGATATACATGTTTCATTCAGTTTAGGTCCAATTTTCATTAAAAATTGATCACGTTGAAAATTCAATGGTCGTCAGTGGTATGTACGTGTACCAGTCCTGTAAGTAAAATGGTCATCCAATAGAGGCAGAAGAGAGAGGGGTAAGCCCATTGGACTTCTAGAGAAGTACGTTCGTTACACATTCCAACTTGTAGGAGAGACTGGGGTTAGTTGCCGGTAAAATTGTTAATGTATTTCTATAAAATGGTATTCAGTATAATTCAATTAATACAATAATATATCATTTTGAAGGTATAAGGTCTAGCAATAAAATGCCTTTTGTAATATTTCATAAATATTGTTAAAAAGAGCGAAAATGACCTAATAATCGGTAAGTTCAAAACCGCCAATATACCCCACACGTGGGGCACATTGACGAGTGCAATGGCGCTAATTGGCGGTTGATAAAAACTTGTGTTTTATTGAATAAGTGAATTTATAATACTCCGGCATGATGTAATAAGTACATCGAATCTCTGGCTTTCGCTTAATTTCCTTTCTTGCAATAAAAATACGTTAACGGAGATGTTTTTTGTAAGAATACCGCCACTCTCTTGTGGCTATTGTCGACTATTCATACGTTTATAAATAAAACATACATTTTGCACTTTTAGAGAAAAAACAATTTTGTAGTATATTATATATTATTATTTGTCATTACTTTTTCATCTATTAAACAATGTTTTTGAACAATTTTTGTATTAAATTAATATATAACTATTATCTTAAATGTTTCTTTATAATTTAGTATTTTTTCTGTCTCCTCTTTGCCTGTTGTTTCAGTTTAGAACCATTCTCTGCAATAAGAACATATTTTACAAGCAATAATGACACCGCCAATGTCCCCTATGCAAAACCCGCCAACCTGCCCCATCCCGAGTTTATAATTTAAAACGTAATGTTCGTAATGATGTATACAAATATTACAATACTTTGCACAGTGGTTTTGTGCAGTGAAAGTAGAGGAAGCTAAATGTATAAATACTTACTCTGATATCGGTCGCAACACGGAGAAAAACGCTTATTTAATCGAAAATAAATAGTTACAATTCGTATGCCAAATCAATCAATCCGAACTATAACCAAATTTAGTTCGATAAACTGGGGCCACGTGACCCTAGCCCCTCCCCCCCTTATCTTAAAAAAAAACAAAACCAGGCAAAATGTCGCAAATATTTTGTACAATTTTGTACAAGAAGAATTTTAGACCTAGATTGTAAAACAACCATAATAATACCCCTCAAATAATATAAAATATACTAAAAATAGAATACTTTTAGAATAGAAATACTTTTCATGGATTCTCTCCGTTGTACAAAATATATCAATAGGTGGTATATGCTGAAAAAGGCATTATTCAAAAACAAAAACTTTTTAACAATCAATAACCGAAAACAACCCACTTTCCCCCCCAAAAAAATCTACTGTCTGTGATATATAATTTTATCTGATGCCTTCTCTCCTTGTACAAAATTCAACAATACATGTTATACGTTAAGAAAGGTATCAGTTGCAAGGCAGTATTTTTTCTACCCCTGATATCCGGAAACAACCCTCTTACCCCGAATAAAATATATTGTCTGTGATGTATCATGTTATCTTCGGCCTACTTCCCTTGTACAAAATTCAACAATACGTGTTATACGTTACGAAAGGTATCAGCTACAAGGCAGAATATTTTCAACCCCTAATAATCGGAAACAACCCTCTTACCCCGAATAATTGTCACATATAGTGACTGTTTTACTACATTACGACTGTTATACAGTGAAAATTATATATCACATACAGTAGATTTTTTATGGGGAAAGGGGGTTGTTTCCGGTTATTAGGGGTTGAAAAAATTCTGTCCCGTAAATTATACTTTTGTAATGTATAATAGGTATTGCCGAATTTTGTACAAGGAGATGAAGCCTAAGATAATATTATATGTCACATACAGTAGATTTTTTGTGGGGAAAGGGGGTTGTTTCGGGTTATCAGGGGTTGAAAAAACTCTGTCCTGTAAATTATACTTTTGTAGTGTATAATAGGTATTTCCTAATTTTGTACAAGCGGAGTAGGCCGAAGAAAACATGATACATCACAGACAATCGATTTTTGTGGGGAAAGAGGGTTGTTTCCGATTATTCGGGGTTGAAAAAATTGTGTCTTGTAAATGATACCTTGTGTAACGTATAACGCTTACTGCCGAATTGTGTACAAGAAGAGGAGGCATCAGATAAAATTATGTAGCATGGACAATCGATTTTTGTCGAGGAAAGGGGGTTGTTTTCGGTTATTGATTGTTAAAAAAGTTTTTGCTTTTGCATAATGCCTTTTTCAGCATATATCACGTATTGATATATTTTGTACAACGGAGAGAATCCATGAAAAGTATTTCTATTCTAAAAGTATTCTATTTTTAGTATATTTTATATTATTTTAGGGGTGTTATTATAGTATTTTTACAATCGTGGGCCAAAATTCTTCTAGTGTCACGTGACCCTAGCCCCCTCACTAGCGTTCCCTATATCTTTGTCGCTTTGCTCGTACAAAAATTGGTTTGTATTGTACAAAAATGTACAAATGTTATACAAAATTCTCTCATAATTCTTTTTTTGATACACGTGTCCGTAAAGAAGACACTTTACGGACTCCTTTTAGTCCATAAAGTGTGATTTTACGGAATGATCTCTACAGTTTACGGACTAAAAACAGTCGTTAAAGTGCCTACTTTTGCGACCAGTGTATCAAAAAATAGTGTTCGCTCCTCGGCCGTAAAATTTTACGACCTCGATTTGGAGATAGTGCGATCCTCGGACCGGCTTCTCCAGTCCTCGGACGCACAATCTCCACTCGGTCCGTAAAATTTAACTTTACGGCCTAGGACCGAAAACTACTATTTTGAAAACAGTGGAGAAAATCGATGAAAGGCATTATACTTCAATTTTCTGTATATTTTATATTATTTGGGGGGTATTATTATGGTTGTTTTACAATCTAGGTCTAAAATTCTTCTTGTACAAAATTGTACAAAATATTTGCGACATTTTGCCTGCTTTTTTTTTAAGATATGGGGGGGGGGCTGGAATCACGTGACCCTAGCCCCTCAATAACGTTTCCTATTTCTCTGCCGCTTTGCTTGTACAAAAATTGGTTTCTATTGTACAAAATTGTACAAAATTGGTACAAAATGTTCACACATAGTTGTTTTTCCAAAAAGCCCATATGGGGGGGGGGGGACTGGGGTCACAGACGTGCCAAACAACCCCAGTTTCCCCTGCATTCATTGGGTGTCTAATTTTATGACCAAATGTAAACTCTGGTATCTGGATCGATGTAAAATGGTCCTATATACAGTAAGGGACGCATTATGTTCGGTCATATCAACCTTCCAATGGCCGTCCATTAGCAATAAATGGAAGAAACACTGACAAATACTAAAAGTAATAATACCGTTGTTGATCAGTATCGTAAGAAGCAAAAATAAAAAAGATAAGCTTTTTTATAACTGACATCGGTACGATGAGTATGAAGATTCATTCGGATTTAATATCCACTACTTATGCAAAATCGGGCTCTGTAAGTTTCTTTTATTTTTGAAAACACAAGAAGCGACCTTAAGTCTTGTCTTATAAATTTGGCAATGTTAAATATGACATAAAATTTCATGTAAGATTAATGCCGACTAATACATTAAATTTCATGAGTTTGTGACTAAAATGTATCTTAACCGGTTAACTGGCAATGTATCGTATATGTACAAAAAAGAGTGACGAACTGGTACTGTATCATATATGTACATATTTGAAAAACTTTTGAAGATTTCAACCGATTTGAACCAAAATGGCTAACCTCCAAATGACAACCTTCTATATAGCATAAATTTCGACACTGAGGTTTTCGGGGTCGCTCATTGCGAATTGTCATTATTGTCAGTTTTGCATAATTTGTGATAACGGGCATAAAATAACGTATATAGTACAATAGAACGACGATTTAAAGACGTAAATTGAGAATGACGACACAACGTTATCTCATTACCGCAAGGTACCCGAACCCCTAGATCTAAGTTTCTGGAAAAAATGAAAATTTGACACTCAACCCTTATTTTTTCACTTCTTTCCTCCACTGGACGCATTATTTTTCACCCCTTATTTTTCAACCCTTATTTTGCACCCCTTTAGAATATTATAAAATAGAAACTGAGCTTGGAAACGGAATCAGCTGCATCAAAACCTTTCGATCAAAGTTTCTGGAAAAAATGAAAATTTCACCCTCAGCCCTAATTTTTTCACTTCTTTATTCTTCTTCAATCCTTATTTCTCACCCGTTTAGAATGTTATAAAATAGAAACTCAATTTGGAAATTGTATCAGCTGTATCAAAAACCTCCAGATGTAAGTTTCTAGAAAAACTGAAAATTTCACCCTCAACCCTTATCTTTCACAAAATAGAAACTGAGCTTGGAAATGGAATCAGAAGCACCAAAAACCTTAAAGAAATAGATTTCAAGTATTTTAGTGGATGATTCGCATCTACCCGAATTGGCATGAAAAGTGAAAAATGATACACCAGTTAACCGGTTAGCCGATATAAAATAAATTGGTGAGTACAATAAGTCGGAGAAAATATTTACTGTTTTTCTCGATCTTTTTTTATGAAACCTCGTGATTTTTAATGTGGTAAAATAACCTGATAAATAAAGTTCTCCTATTAACTTTACAGTCATCGTTCATTTACCGGTTGAAAAGTGTGAAGATTCCAATTAAGTCCAATTTTACATGAAATTAGGTTGCATTTTATTTTGATCGTGTTTCAAAAATCTAAAAATATAAATGTTAATCTGGATTTGTATAGAACAGATCAGATGATAGCATATTTTTGTTCTTTACTTTTTTAATAAAACTCGAAATGTTCAACAAACGAATATTCTAGAATAAATAAAAATAAATTTTATTTTATAACCGAGTGTTAATCAAGTCCATAGCAATAAAAGTAAACACACGATTGCAGAAAAAGAAATCACGTGAGTTTGCCCTCTTTGCAAATAAAATTAATATTTATGTTTTTTCCTCAAAATTATTTATATTCTCTAAAAATCAATTACTTTAAAATTACACTTAATCAGTTTTCGGATTTGGAACTCTGTTCGAGTTTACAGTGTATTATATTCGCACAATTTCCAATCGGAACAACCTCATATCCTATTCGGAATCCGAGGATTGCAGAGGAATCAATATCCAGAAACAACTTCAGTATTTCAGTGAATCTATATAAACGAACAAGGCGTAGCTTAAGTACAAAGGAAACTGCTATCAAAAAAAGGCAAATATTTACTTTTCTGAATTTTCATAAAAATTGTACCAAATGTTATTTTGTTAGGGCGAAAGTATGATACAGTTATCGGGGATTTATTTTCAAGACAAATCTCAATTTCTGAAAAAGGAATTTTTTCAAGATGTAATAAAAAATGGCAAAATGACAATTTTCCTAAAAATATTTAGAAATTAGACCCAAAGAATAAGACAGTGAAAACAATAAGAAACATATATATGTATATATTCTTTCGATGCTATTTGACACGAAATCTCAAAATTTCAAGACGAAATAGAGACAAAATTTATAGATAATATTACGAATCAAGAAGTTAAATTTATTTGTGCGCTTATAAGTTTAAATACATCCCTAATACAAGACATTGATATCAATGGAATTAAAATATACTACAAACTGAAAAATGTATTAAATATTTCCTAATTTTAGAACTACAAGTATCACATAACTTAAAAAATTGTTTTTCAAAATTGCAATTTCCTCTTTGAAATTGATCATAATGTCTTTGAAAATTACCCAACAGTAACTGCATAAAACTTTAGTTAAAAAAGTTCTACAGAAACTTTTTACGTGGTGTATTCTTGAACTTTGATATTCCATTTATAAATTTTTGCATTCATTCAAAAGTGATTTGAAAGTTTTTTGGACGAAACTATTTTTTATATTTTAAAACCAAATAATTTTTAACTAATTTCAAATCAAACCGATTGATCTTCCATTTCTGTACATAGAAAATGAAAAACAGTTTTTTGAGTAGCAATTCTTCGTCCGATATCCGTTTCTAGATATTAAAGAATATTTATAAAATTCAGATTTGGTTCGTTTTGGGAAAATTTACAGGTATATGACCCAAACCAAATAATTGGATATGGGTGTAAGTAAGAATTCTTTTGAACATTAAATTTTAATCTTGCAGGTTGTATTTTTAACTCTATAAAATGTCGAAAAACTAGTGAAACAATAAATGCATGTAAATCGTCACACGACATTAGTGTACGAAACTGATGAAAGATTGACAATAAAAATAAATATCTTTTCAATATAATTAAAAGCAAAATGAATCGTTGAATTTGATTAAGTTTGGGTATATACAATCTATCAAAAAACAAAAATTAATTTAATAATAAATAAACTCATAAATAAAAACACACATTATGTTAACTAAACAAAATTATTTTAACATCGACAGAATAGTTATTACAAACAATTAAAATATCTTAATTGAATAAAAAAATTACTTAATGCAAACTGTTCAAGTTTTTAGATTATTGACAAACAAATTCCGTTTATTTGAAATTAATAATTGTGAATTGAAAAACGTTCAGTTTAAGAAATTAATTTCCAATTCAAAAGAGCATCCGAAATTCAGATAACGCAATTACAATAAGATTAAGCGAATGCAAGTCCAATTCATATTTACACGGAGAAAAGTGTATTAGTGATATTCAGAATTATAGTTCTGGCGACGGTTCAAAATTTGTTTTTTTCCTTTCCTGGTTTTTCCAACTACTTATGACTAGAAAAAAGATATCCCATGGTGGCGACGTCCCGCGCCTGAGTTAAAAGCGCTATAGACAATAAAACGATTTAACGTCGAAATTTTGAAATTTAATATTAAAGAGTGTAAAAACGCCTTGGGTGTACTTCCGAAAACGCCCCCCAACCGATTTTAATGTACATTGGTATACTTACGTATTTCGGGGTGCTGATTACGGATATGATAATGAAAATTGGCGCAAATTTTATTTTCATGGTGAAAACCTTAAAAAAACCACCATAATTTATGGTTTTTTTCAATTATCTCCTAAAATTCTCAAAATTTCGAAAAATTCAAAATTCCAATAAAAGTTGTAGATTTGATCGAAATACAGATTTTATATTCTATGCATATTCCCGCCAAAATCGATATTTTTTGAGAGAAATCGAAAAAACGACAAAACACCATGAAAACGATCAATTATAACATGAATTCCGCGTAGCGATACGCATATTCTGTTTGGCATTGCTAGGGATAGGTGGAGTTCAGACTGGTTAGGTTAGGTTAGTTTTAGGGCACCCATATGCTTTTAGGCATTGTTAGGGCTAGGCAGACTTGTGACTGGATAGCTTAGGTTAGTTTTTTTGGGCACTCATATGCTTTTCGAAATTTTGAGAATTTTATGAGATAATTGCAAAAAAAAACATAAATTATGGTGGTTTTTTAAGGTTTTCGCCATGAAAATAAAATTGGCGCCAATTTTCATTATCATTTCCGTAATCAACACCCCGAAATACGTAAGTATACCAATGTACATTAAAATCGGTTAAGGGGCGTTTTCGGAAGTTTATCCGAATACTTCCGATTAGGTAACACCCCCGATTTCAACGGCACTAGCGTATATTTATGTATTTTGATGCGCTGATTACGAATATGACAATGAAAATTGGCGACAAGGTCATTTTCAAGGTCAAAACTGACAATAACGCGTTTTTTTCGAATTTTCGCATTTATTTTCAAAAGTACAAATCGGATGAAAAAATGTTTCAAGCAAAAAAGATAGAGGATCAAATTCTCTATAAAAAAGGTTACATACATTTTTTTCGTAATATCAACGGTAATGCTGTAAATGAAGGATGAATTTGGGAATACGGTTATAGCATGCTTTATATCCCATTTCTCGCAAGTGAAGTATGGTAGCGGATCGGTGTGCGTAAGTAAGTACAGTTGTACTGAAACTAATTAGGATATGGCATCATTTACATTCACGCATTTATGATTGGCTATTTCATGTAGTGCACCTAGGGGGTACCTATGTCATGGGGGGCTCCGCCCCCCAGACCCCCCTTTTTATACTAGCCTAACCTCCAACCGTGTGTTGGTGTGGGTTATAATCGAACCCACGTGATGTTAGGATCTATGTGATTACCACATAGTGTACAATAAATTTCCCGAACTCGAAACCATTTTACAGGTTGAAAAGCAAACGTCAAGCAGATTATTCCCATGTTCATGCTTCATTCACGGCATTACCGTTGATACTACGAGAAAAATGTATAAAACCTTTTTTATAGAGAATTTGATCCTCTATCTTTTTTGTTTGAAACATTTTTTCATCCGATTTGTACTTTTGAAAATAAATGCGAAAATTCGAAAAAAACGCGTTTTTTTCAGTTTTGACCTTGAAAATGACCTTGTCGCCAATTTTCATGGCCATATTCGTAATCAGCGCATCAAAATACATAAATATACGCTAGTGCCGTTGAAACCGGGGTGTTACCTAATCGGAAGTACAAATAGCAAATATTCTAATAATGGCACATCGTCATCCTTACAAAGAGACATATCGTCGATGCAAGAGTTTGAATCAGATATTTCTGACAATGCCGTATCGTTATTCTCACAAGGAAGTTCTGGGATTATGGGTCGGAGTCGGACTGACTTTGAAAATATTGTAAAAAATATAGCAGATCAATATCGACAGAAGATATCAAGGTTTGAAAACACATATTTATTTAACTTTCAATCGGTTCAACTACACGGAAAGAAATTCCCTTCCCTTATTCTAATTTCCCTTACTCTAATGTCTTCCCTTATTCTAATTTTTTTCTCATCTCCTATTCTAATATTTCCCCTCACACGTTCTTCCCACTGCCATGTGTGTACGTGTGGATTTTCTATAAATACAAATAACGGCGCATACCCAACAAAAGAAAAAGAGACAAAAGTGTAAGTAGTGGGGGCAGAAAATTAGAATAAGGGAAGAAGGCCGCCATCTTGCCTGACTGGGCAAATTAGAATAAGGGAAGGACTACTGTAAATGCCACTGCTCAGGGAAGTAACAGCGGTAACCGCACGATTTCTGACGAATTTCAAATGGCGATTAAAATTCGCAATCGTTAAAAAGAAAATTTGTATGAACAGATAGTTTCATTACACCTTTTTGAAGAGTTATTTATAATTTTCCGGCTATGTAGTTATTAATGATTAATTTTGATGATCTATAAACGTTGTTGAAACGGAAAAACTTGGTACTTTTTTCATTCTAAAGCTTCCGTATCGAAAACAGTGCAAGATAGACTAAAAATGCACTAAACCTTTTTTATACAGCACACAATTTCCTAAAAAATAGTCACCGAGAGCCCTAGTCTAAAGTTAATAGATTATCCATGAATAACGCTGGAATTTTGTCTTACAAGTTAATTATGAATATTTTAGAATTTTTGTAAAATATGAGGCATATTCCATCGTTGCTCGTGGCTAAGCTATTAACTTTAGTCTAGGGCCCTCGCTGACTTTTTTGTAGGAAATTTTGTGCTCTATAAAAAAGTTTCAGTGCATTTTTAGTGTATCTTGCACTGTTTTCGATACGGAAGCTTTAGAATGAAAAACGTACCAAGTTTTTCCGTTTCAACAACGTTTATAGATCATCAAAATTAATCATTAATAACTACGTAGCCGGAAAATTATGAATAACTATTCAAAAAGGTGTAATAAAATTGTATCTGTTCATACAAATTTTCTTTTTAACGATTGCGAATTTTAATCGCCATTTGAAATTCGTCAGAAATCGTGCGGTAGCTGTTACTTCCCTGAGCAGTGGCATTTACTTAAAATTTAATTAAACTTAAATTATTTACTTTAAAAAATATATGTAGCATTAGCGTATGCGCGTCAAAAACGTCGTTTTTTGGGTGTTTTTTATTATTTTTCCTGTAACTTTGCGATTTTTTTTTCCTTGACTTTTTTTATCTTAAATTGTGCCCAGAGTATGCATCTTTAAGACCCAAATTACATAAAAAATTTTGAAATTTTTTCGCGCCTCTGAAAAATCGCTAAATATGACCATTTTTGCCCCGTTACGATAATCCGCTATAGCAAACCTGGTAAAAAGCTGGCTATTCGAAAAAATAATATTTGACAATATGATTTTGATGTATTTTGGTCTCCTGATTACGAATATGATGCCAGAAATTGGTGCTCGGCAATATTTCGGCCGTTATCTTGAAAAAATAGCCAAAAAAACGTGATTTTTTCAAGTTTTTTTGCATTTACATATTGGAATAGTATTTTTTTTGTAATTTGGGTTTTAAAGATGCATACTCTGGGCACAATTTAAGATAAAAATAGTCAAGGGAAAAAAATCGCAAAGTTACAGGAAAAATAATAAAAAACACCCAAAAAACGACGTTTTTGACGCGCATGCGCGAATGCTAGATATTTTTTTTTATTTTTTTAATATTTTTTTTCGTGAATAGGACATCTTAAACTATCGTTTTATCACTACTCACTTCGATTTTAAAAAATTCTATACACCCTAATTTATATATATATAAAATAGTATCAATAGCTTTACTAACAAATGTTAAATATACTAACTATTGCCAGAACTATAATTCTGAACATCACTAATACACTTTTCTCAGTGTAAATATGAATTCCCAACGGGCACGAAGAACCCAAATGTTTCTAGCATGGATGAAACGTTTATAAAACGTTCCGTAACAGTTGCAGACATAAAACGTTTTAGGAACGTTTCTGGAACATTCTAAAAACGTTTTAGAATAATTTGGGTTCTTCGTTCCCGTTAGGTTGGAATTGCATTCGCTTAATCTTATTGTAATTGCGTTATCTGAATTTCGGATGCTCTTTTGAATTGGAAATTAATTTCTTAAACTGAACGTTTTTCAATTCACAATTATTAATTTCAAATAAACGGAATTTGTTTGTCAATAATCTAAAAACTTGAACAGTTTGCATTAAGTAATTTTTTTATTCAATTAAGATATTTTAATTGTTTGTAATAACTATTCTGTCGATGTTAAAATAATTTTGTTTAGTTAACATAATGTGTGTTTTTATTTATGAGGTTATTTATTATTAAATTAATTTTTGTTTTTTGATAGATTGTATATACCCAAACTTAATCAAATTCAACGATTCATTTTGCTTTTAATTATATTGAAAAGATATTTATTTTTATTGTCAATCTTTCATCAGTTTCGTACACTAATGTCGTGTGACGATTTACATGCATTTATTGTTTCACTAGTTTTTCGACATTTTATAGAGTTAAAAATACAACCTGCAAGGTTAAAATTTAATGTTCAAACGAATTCTTACTTACACCCATATCCAATTATTTGGTTTGGATCATATACCTGTAAATTTCCCCAAAACGAACCAAATCTGAATTTTATAAATATTCTTTAATATCTAGAAACGGATATCGGACGAAGAATTGCTACTCAAAAAACTGTTTTTCATTTTCTATGTACAGAAATGGAAGATTGGTTTTAAAATATAAAAAATAGTTTCGTCCAAAAAACTTTCAAATCAGCCAAAAATGAACTTTCTCTTTCAAATCACTTTTGAATGAATGAAAAATTTATAAATGGAATATCAAAGTTCAAGAATACACCACGTAAAAAGTTTCTGTAGAACTTTTTTAACTAAAGTTTTATATAGTTACTGTTGGGTAATTTTCAAAGACATTATGATCAATTTCAAAGAGGAAATTGCAATTTTGAAAAACAATTTTTTAAGTTATGTGATACAGTTCTAAAATTAGGAAATATTTAATACATTTTTCAGTTTGTAGTATATTTTTATTCCATTGATATCAATATCTTGTATCAGGAATGTATTTAAACGTATAAGCGCACAAATAAATTTAACTTCTTAATAATGTCATCTCTAAATTTAGTCTGTATTTCGTCTTGAAATTTTGGGATTTCGTGTCAAATAGCTTCGAAAGGAAGCTTCTGCTTTAAAGGATCTTGTGCATTTTTCCAAAGCCACAGTGAAAATTGGATGACACGTTGCTTCTAAAATGTCGGTGATGTAAGTTCTCTATTATTTCTGACGTTTTGAAGTTACAAAATCAGTAATAAAACATTTCAATTGATATGGGAAATTTATTTAATCATAAACACGTTTAGGATGAAAGTTCCTGCATCCTATTATTGGACCCATAACTAAGATAACCAGGAGTGGAAATTCACTTTATTAAAATAACTTTTAAATCTCACGACTTTAGAAGCACGTAAACACGTTGAAACTGTCACTAAACTTTAAATTAAACTTGTGGAAACTTCGGGGATTATTTCTTAAATTGTATGTACAAGAGATGTAATCACCATATCCGTAAAGGTTGTTTGGAAAATTACATTACTTTTGTAACTGATAAATGCAATTTTCCGCTATTAATGAATTTTAAGACATACAAGTATTTCCAAAAATAGATTGGATATAGGGAAAAATATCAAACATAGGAATGAAATAGAAATTCTGATCCACTACATATGAGACTTAATATAATCAAAATTTCAAATACTTTCCAATATATTACCAACTTGTACCGTCGTTAAAGTAAATAAATTAGTATACTAACGTGGCTTATGTAGGGCTAATGAGGTAACTTTGCGACCCATTTTCGCATGTACATCACGCGGTCATCCAGCAGCATAAACAGCAAATGTCGGGTACATGGGCAGAGCTAACGTCTATAGGACTTGCCCCAGTTTTCCCCTTGGCCCGATATTCTCTTTCATGGTCGATCCTTGGATCAGGGAACCGCGTATGCGCCTGTTTCCCATTGGCTTAAGGTTATTCCGAGGGTGTTCAATGGTATTGCATTGTAATCGGATATTTTCGAAACTCATCATTCTCGTATTTATTTTGAGATGAAATCCCTGGATATTTTTTGTATCGATTGGTGTAATTAAGATTTTCTTGTAAGCAAATACTTAATCATTGGTATTCGTGGGTAATTATGAAAGTGGTCCAAATGATTTCTTATAGTAATTATTTAGTTTTCAAAGTTACTTATTGAGGCGGTTATTAACTTTTATAAGTCAATGTATGAACAACCCGAAACGAATTGTTTTAAGATGTAAATTTCAAAATCGTGGCATAAAAGATTTCTTTTTAAGGAATTATAAAGTCCAGGTTTTGAAAGTTTTCTTACGCATTCTGGAAGATAAGATGTCATATACTTACAGGGCTTTTTAAGGGCGCTGATCGCGATCCTGACGCCAGTATGACAAATTGTAAGATTGCGGATCCAATATAACCGACATATAGAGACGAATTCATTGTTTCTTATGCAATTTACTGAGGAATTTTATTTACGGGATTTTGATGTCCCCGATCACAATTCTATCGTCCGAATTGCAAAATTCAAGATGGCAATTACGATATAGTCGCCATTTCCAGAGACATTAGTTTTTTCTTATGGAGTCGGTCACGGGCTGCGTGTATTGAGGTTTTTGACGGTGCTGATCACAAACCTGACATCCGACTTGGCGAATACACATACTCAAAATAGCCACTGTCAAAACTAAATTAATCTTTTTCTCTCAAATCGCATAGAAAAATACTATTTTAACAAAAATTGATAGAAAAAGTCGCTGAGTGTATCTCAAAAATCCCTTGAATAATATCCGACATTCGACGAATTTAATGGTTTGAATTAATAGTTAGAATCCACTGTTAAAAGTTGTTTTGCTACCGAATGATTTCGACAAAAGTAAGAACCATAGACGGGATACAAAAGCCTTTTTGTACTTTCTGGGGGAAGGGGGGGTGTTAATATGTAACATTTTTAAATAATTTTGTATGAAATTAGTTTGCTTTATTCGTTTCAAAATTGTCGGTTGGATATGGAATATTTCTCTAGCATTATTCTCTCCCCGCATTCAACAAACTGAATTAAAGGCAGCGACACGTCGCGGGCGTCCTTCAAAACAAGATTCAATCACAAAGTAACTATAGCCGTCGGTTACGACTGTCAACATACACTACAAGTCGTTCCCAACAATGTCAATCTATTTTATGATAAACACCAAGTTACAAGAAAACGAAAAGAATGGCATTTTTTGTAAACGTTCGTACATTTACAAATTCTATGCAATAGACCCGCTAAACATGTAACGTAAATGAAACGTTACATGTTATCCCATTTATGGCAAAAACGTAACGTTTCGTAACAACTTCTTGATGCCGTTTACACGACGTTGCACAATATCTAAATAGACAAAGCTAATGCGTAACATTACCAGAATGTCACTTTATAACAGTTTTAAAAACGTTTTATGGAATCGTTTCTGCAACGTCACAAAATCACCAAGGAAATTTAAAACGTCGCATTCAGGTTACTAACGTAACATTCATGTAATGTTACGAATGCAACGTTTCGTAGACATGATTTGTTGCATATCTTCTATCGTTTCGGCCGGTTCCATCTCAGACTTCGCCATCAAGATTCGGAAGCTTTCGAATGCAGCATTTATTTTCGTATATTAGCATGATTTACATGCAATCTTTTTCTTCTTATAGTTATTCTTTTTTCTGGTGCATAATATTATTTGCTATTATTAATTTTGTTCTTTTTATTTCTTATACGTGTGTAACTTAAATACATTGATGTCCATTAAATTCAATATTTTTTTTGTAATATTACTACAAAAATTAATTTAAAATATAGAGTAATTTGAGGCTGAGACTGCAATGAAGTGAAATTTAACTATTGTTATACTTCACACTTGAAATTGAAACGGGTTTTGTAATATTTAGAGAATATGCATTTTATATATACAGTGTATTTATTTTAAAAAACTCGTTCGCTTTTAATATATTTATGTACAAAATTTGTAAATTTCCGTCACTTGTCCAGAAAAATAACTCGCACCTTATTATTTTTAATGTAAATTGTATTAAATTTAATTCATAATTTAAAAAGTGGTTCACTTGTGTTAATTTTAATATCCGCGTAATTTCATAACTTATTTCCAAGTAGTGCATTTGTAAAATATACGTGTGTCAATTAACTTTACATTTTTTTAAACATTGTCTATTAATCCATTTCGTTTAAAAAAAATATTATACGGATATCTTAAAAATATTTATTTAAATTACAATAAATTACTACAAAATAGTCAAATAATATTAAAATATTATTATTCCCAATATAGAAATGACAAAATTAATTAAACATATCTTGTTTAAACTAAACCCGCATTTATCAAGAAGCCTTCTACGATTGAGTATAAGAGCTCTCGTTCGCATGGTAATACGTATGCGAGCGTAGCGTAGTGGTTAAGACGTCAGCGTTGTAACCGGTAGACCCGGGTTCGATCCTCGGTCGGGGCGGATTTTTCTTAGATTCATAGATTTATTTGCGAGTAAAATTATAAAACTACATTCCTTCATAACATATCTAACGGTACATAAATAATAATAAAATTCGAATTGAATAAAATAATTCATCGAATTTCTTATAATTTTTATTTATGACCGTTTAATGTAACGTTTTTACAACGTTGGATGTATAGTTTTCAAACGTCGCAGGTACGTTACGAATGAAACGTTATTTAAAAACCGTAAATGTGGCAGGACATTTCTGGTTCCAAGGACGTCCCAAAAATGTTTTTGCAATGAAACAAGTTTGGTCGCATGGCTATAATGCGACGTTTCAAAGATATTGCTGTAACGGAATATTGTTTAGCGGGGAAAAAATTAAGAAATTATGAAATTTAAGAAAAGTAACAAAAGTGCATCACAAATATAAATTTATCAAGGCACGGATCACTTTATTAGGGACTTAATAAATTTCTGTTCGGGATATGCACATTTAAATAATTGCGATCGTTTTCCGAATAAGAGAGAAAAGTAACAATTGCCACTGAATAGTCCATGTAACCAAAAAGATAAAAATTCACTTACGTATTCGCCTTCCACTAGTGTACATATACCGTACAACACGGAATGATAAACAGTTACAGCATCGAAGATTTTCGATAGCCAAATATGGTACAGGTTCGTTGTGTGCTGTTTTCTTTGATTTTTATTAGCATGGACATTTTCAATGACTGAACATCTATAAATAGTAAATAGTTTCAGCGTATGTTTTGAATAAACATTCTTAAATTGGACGTGTCTTGTTCGTTCTTACATCTTTAATATATTATTCTACTCTCAAATAATCCTAATATATAATTAGTGTCCGACATTTTTGTATTCATGAATAAAACAGAGATACGCGGAATTATTGAATGAATTGCATACTTGTATGATATTCACATTACTGATATTCTCAATCAACGCACGTGTGTCCATTACTTATTCTGGTTTATGACTCAAATTGTCTCGGTCTTCAGTCAGTAAGTATTCTACATTTTTTATTTAGTACTTTTTTTTAAGAATGAACTTTTATTCCGTTGATTTCTATTGTGAAATAAGCCAAATTTGACTTTTTAAATTTATATATGAAAATATTGTTGACTTAGCAATGTCCAGTTGTAAAATTGTGATTTATTACTTGCTCTTAACCCATTCAACCTGATTTTGTAACCCCAATTTTATCGATCATTTCGTATCAAAATTGCAGTTAACAAAAATAAAAAGGTACAAAACTTGTTCGAAGTCGGTCTTTGTTCGATTTACATCACCAAAACCGTTTTAAAAATAATAAAAACGAAATGTTAAAATAGAACTAACTAATGTCTTACAGAAGACTTGGAACAGGTCGAAACGAATGTATTATTTTAAATTTAGCACTATTTTTAATAAAATATAAGACATAATGACAGACTAAACGGAAAAAAGTGAATAGAAAACAATTCTAACAGCTGATACCATGATAAACAAAAAACAAATTTCAAAAAGTTAATTCATAACTGCAGATGCAAATAATAGTCTTTCTGCAAAAAGTAAAATAATGACGAAAACTATAACAATAATACTAATAATAATAAATAAATGGGTTGCATATATTTTCCCTTGA
The DNA here is from genome assembly GCA_030407085.1 of Trichopria drosophilae. NCBI lineage: Eukaryota > Metazoa > Arthropoda > Insecta > Hymenoptera > Diapriidae > Trichopria > Trichopria drosophilae. The sequence continues at coordinate 114,932,489 of CM059585.1, read as the reverse complement.
CTTGGCAACGTAATTCAAAGTCGTTTTTTCTGTATATTCTCGATTTTAGTCTGCGGTGGTATTTACAAAATTTATTTAATTAAAAACTTGCATATTTCTGATTTCATAATATCAACAGTAAATCTAAAAAAACTTCAAATAAGTTTCTGACGAATCCGAGACGACCTTTTGTCGACACAGGGTTTTTAAAAATATTTGCATCGCAGGTCGTTGCGTGACTCTTGCTCGTATCGTGCAGTTCGGGAATTCTGCGGGAACTCGGCTTAGGATTTAACGTCGCCGTTTCCTATAGGACGTCTTGGCGAAACCACAAGATTTTACAATCCGTCGGGAGAACTTTTCGGAAAAAAATTAGCAAAACCGGTTGACGATCGTCTGCTCCTTTGGTGCATATATACACATATAGATACGGCGGATTGGTTAACTTACTCGGCTTTGGAGTACTGTATGTATATAAGTACCGAACATTAGTTCAAGCAGACATTTATTGTGTCGATCATTTCTAGATCGCTTCGTTTTCATACTTTCAAGTCTTATGTGTGTTTTTGTTTTCATAGGCGCAATTTTTGTAAATAACCTATAGTTACGTTTTTCTCTTCAGAAAATATGACATGAAATAGGTTTCCTTGATATTTTTGTCCCATTGCGTTATCTTTGAACTCGTGCATATTTAAAAAAAAGGAATCCATGCAGCAATTCCTTTTGGGGACTTCTTTCAAAGATTTTCAGGACTTCCAAACCATTTGTGAGTATTTTATGCTCTTTCCTCGGCTCTTTAAAAGGCAACGATTTTAAAATGGGGACGATCCATTTTTGCTTTGATTTGCGCAATGTTATTTGCTTACGTAGGTTATAACTTACTTACTTACTTAACTGTTCGATCTATCGGAATTTGACTTTAATGTCCATATTTTGGACATCAACAACGAATGCTGCAATAAATACAACTGAAACAATTATAAAAACTAAAATTATAAGAAAGATAAACAAAGGCAACGACTGAAACTACAATAAAAAAATTGACTAAAACAAGGACAACGACTAAAAAGAGAACCAGAATTAAAATCATAATAACGACGGCGACTAAACAACAACAAGAACAACGGCTAAAACAAAAACGACAACGAATAAAACGATGAGAAGAAAAACAACAACGAATGAAACCACGACAATATCATCAATGACACCAACAACATTATGAACACCAACGACGTCACGGACGTCAAAAACAATAACATTGACAGTAAGAATGACCGACTTTCAAGGCCATTAGATCTTATAGGTACTCAAATATAAGTTCAAAGAAATCAGCTTCTGCATAACATTTCAACATGCCATAATTTGAAAGTCATTGTAACAGCATGGATGACGACGACAATGACTAAAATTACAACCAGGATGACAGCAATGATAACGACTAAAACAACAACAACGACAACGGTATCAACAACAAGATCTAAAGCAACAACTATAAAGAGAACGATTGAAAGGACAACGACAAAAACAGGAGTATCGATATCGAGTAAAACTACAATAACAAAATTGACTAATGCAACGTCAAAGACTAAAAACACAACAGCAGTATCAGCGGCAGCAATAACAATTACATCGCTAACAACAAGAACGAAAGCAACAATAACAACGGCTAATACCAAAACGACAACGAATAGAACCACATCAATATCTTCAATGATAACAGCATTGAGAACGTCAACTACTAAATCAACATCAACGACGTCACTGACGATGTCAAGAACAACAACATTGACAATAAAAATGACCGTCTTTGTCAAGGTCAAGGTTAGATCTTATACGTAATCAACCATTTGATAATATATACGTTGAAAGAAATCAGTTTCTGCATAACTTTTCAACATGTCATCATTTGAAGGTAATTCCATCAACATTGATGATGACGACAATTACTAAAATTACACCCAGATAACAGCAACGACAACAACAAAAATAACAATGACAGCGACATCGGCAACAAGTACAACAACGGACAAGACTAAATACAACAAAGATCATAACAACGGTAACGACATTAACAACGACTATAATGCAATAAAGACAACAATTACTAAAATTATAACCAAGGCAACATCAATGACAACAACTAAAACAACAGTTACAACGCGAACATAATAATGACAGCGGTATCAGCAACGTCATATCGTCATTAATGCAAAGAATAACTAAAACCACACCAACGACAACGACAAGAACACCATTGACAAACATATTGACTAAAACTACACCATCAACAATTACATCAACTAAACCAACATCAACGAGAATACATCAACCGTACCAACGACTAATATAACAACAACGCTGATAATATTGGCAATGACGATTAAAATCGTAAGATACGACATAGACTTAAATAACGATAACATTAATCACAACAACAATCCGTAAGTCAACGAAAAGAGGCAAGGTCTTTAATACCATTCGACTGTTTTGAGCCTACCGTTATTACCTTAAATCATATTGGAATATTATTAAAATGACGAGAAATTTCAGTAATGAATATACTAAAAAAAAATAGAAATTATGGCGGTGGGGGAATGTTCTAGTAAATGAATTAGTTTTAGTGTTATGACGCGTTATCTATAAAACTGATTTTATTGCTTATTTAATACCAAATAGTAAATAATACAGAACTAATTATTTTAGTTGAATTTACTAATTTTTTAATCCGAGTTTAGGTACTATTTCCTATTCCGCGCGTAATAAACGACACATTCATACGTAGAAAATGTGCAAATAGATTTTAACAAACGACTGCGAATTCCGGAGGTGTAGACAAATGAAGTAGATCCTTGTTTTACGCGAGCTTCGAACGACCACTGGACTAGGAGATATGTCTGTTATAAAATTCAACATTTTTTAGGCAAGTAATTGGCACGTCACTATGCGAGGTTATAAAATATTTACGATACCGTGGCCCTGTGCTGATTTATGGTTACAGAAAACGCGAATGTCGGTAGGCCGTAAAATGATTCCTTGACGCCTGTAACTTTTTCGCGTGATGCATCCGGCTTTGCATATTTATCGAAAATTGTATTCGTATTTCATACTTAAGCCATTCTTAATAGAACTTGCGGCTAATTAGGGGATAAAAAGGATTTAATAGCATTCGTAAACATTCCCCTGAATGCTAAGCAAATTATGATCATCCTTATGTCACGGTGTGATAAAAACTTTATTAGGATATTTACAAAATGTTGCACTTTGTATCAAGAATTTTACACAATGTCATTTGTACGTGCTTTCATTTTTAGATACTAAAAATGTCTAAATTTCATTTTTAAATTACAAAAATGTGTAACGCACTAGTACATATATTCATTTTTAATAAATTGTGTTTCGCGCACTATTTACAGAAGCCATCTTATTTTTTCCATCTACACAGTATTCTGGACCCCCATCATAAACAACTCGTACATCTAAAAGAGATCTACCTGAGCTTTTTCCAAAGATATCTAAAAAAAGACCTCCTGATGAAGTCTTGCTTTATGAGCTCCGAAAATATTTCAGTCATGTTGAAGTGTTTAAATAATACAATTACCATCAGCTGCTATTGCTGGTCATAAGACCGCCAAATTTGATTTGTTAATGATAAAGTCTGCTTTAAAAAAACTGTTTGAAATCCGAATACGAGTATCTTCTCGATACACTAGGTGGCGTTCGGAGCCAACAACGAATTTATTTGATTTACTTCATATCCACCGATCGAAGTATGATAGTGAAAGAATGCTTTAAGGGAAATATAAATACAAATAATATGCAAGTAAAATAATAATAATTTTGTAATTGTGTGCGTAAAGTTAGTGCGTAAAGTACTTTTGATGCCTGTTTTTCGTGCGTAAAGTTCACTTTTACGCACTCCCGGTGACAAAATTCATAAAGTGAACGATCGTGCGTAAAGTTGTACTTTATCACTCAACCAGGCATCAAAACATTACGAACTCTCTTTACGCACCCAATCACAAAAACTAGGATACCTAACATGGGTGTAAAGTATAACTGTTACGCATCGGTCGGGAATTTTACACGTCACTCGGCGCTTCGTATCTATAGTTCCCGCCCGGTGCGTAAAAGTACACTTTACACCCTTGTTAGGTAATATTATTACATAATACAGTTGCCTTCGGAGGTTAAACTCCTTGCAAACGGGGTTTACATTATTTTACAATGTTTAGTTATATTAATAATAAGAAGAAAAGAGAACAAAGATACAAAATTTATAAACTGTAGAAAAGACGCATTCGCTTATTATTCCGATCGTAGATTTGCAACTGCGGCTAGAAATTTATAGAATTTTATTATGACGGCGGGGTTTGTAGTATTTAATATGTCGATCCACATATCCTTGGAACAGACATTATTTCCATCGCAAGGGAAATATTCACATCTTATATTTGAGTATGCAGGGCATGCAGTGACAACATGAAATGATTCATCTTCTGTTTGAAAATCGCATCTTCTACAAAATTCAGAAGTCGAAAATGAAATTATATTACTATTGACTCTGATACTGTTAGTTCTACTATTTAGGAGTCGGAATTGCACGAAAGTTCTTTTGTAGCATAACGCGATATTGGTTTTTAAGAATGGGGCAGTTGTAGGAACAATATTTACATTATTATTTGCGATTAACGACGGAAATATTTCTAAGCTCGTCGAAAATTTACATCTCTCATTATCAAGCGATAGCATATGCGCTTCATATTCTCTTAATAACAGACTAGAATCTATTGGGCAAAGATATTCAATGAATGAGTTATAAGCCTCAACTGCATTACTGGTATCGAAAAAATCTTTAATTTGAATTAACCAGTTATTTTCATAGTGAGGATCGCTTGCAGCTAGAGCAGCTAGTCTTATTGCACACAATTTGGGATATCTAGAATCATTCATTGAACTAATTTTCTTCATCCATGCTAATATGTCCCGAAAAACAATGCAACGTAATGGTAAAATGCCTAATTCAGTACGCAGAGCATAGCTAGGCGTATTTGTAGGTAAATGTAGCAGTTTTTTAAAAAAAGAAAGTTGCACTTTCTCAATGAGATCCAAATACTTTGGGCCCCAAACAGCTGCCCCATACATTAAAACCGAGGTTACAAGACTTTTGTACATGGTTGTAATAGAATTCCAACAGCTAATTTCCGTGCTATATATAGCCTTAAGGGTTGCTGAAATCGCATAATTTGAAGAGCTAACACGTTTCTTCGCAGCTTGTACAAAAGAGCACGAGTCGGAAAAGGTTATACCTAAATAGTTGTATCGCTTGATTACTTCGATAGGTTCGTCTCCAAGTTTAAAAGACGTAAATTTTTTCGGATGTCCGTGTTTTTGGAAAATTACAATTTTTGTTTTGTTTGCATTTACGCATAGTTTATACCGCTTACAATATTTATAAAGTGCGCTCAGTTTGCGATTTAGCTCTACTGGGGTATCTGCAAGGAGAACCAGATCGTCCGCATATGCCAACAATAATATTTCAGTATAATAATTCACAGACAGACCTCTACAACCGTTGTCTATAAGAAAAGCCTCTAAATCACTCAAAAAAGTGAGAACAATGTGGGACTTAGGACTTCACCTTGCAGCACCCCTCGGGTCACAGGGACTTTGTCCGTTATGTATTCTCTAGTTTTCACTGCTGCGGTGGCATGTGAATAAAAATTTATTAAAATATTTAAGAGCTTTGAGCTGAATTTCATGCCTTGGAGTTTTTGCCACAAAGTTGGATGATCCACAGAGTCAAATGCGGCTTTAAAATCCACAAAAACGGCGTATACTCTGCTTTTAGGTTTCCGAGTATGGATTTGAATCAACGAGATGAGTGTAAACAGGTTGTCAACGCCGCTTCTGTTTTTCCGAAATCCTGATTGAAACTCTGGGATTAGGTTTTGTTCATCAGTCCAGGCTGAAAGTCGACTGTTAATAGAGTTCATAAATATCTTTACTATGCAATTTACTAGAGATATAAGCCTATAGTTTGAAGGAGAGTTTATATCCCCTTTTTTATGCAGAGGAGATATTAAAAGCCTTCCCCATTCTTTTGGGACTTTTTCAGTGTCTAGTATCCCGTTAAACATGTTTTCCAGTAATGATATCCACTTGTCTGGTAGGTGCTTATAAAATGAGTAACTGATCTTATCCATACCCGGTGCTTTACCTTCTTTACATTTAAGTATACTTTGAGTAATTTCTTGTTTTGTGAAGTGTGCGTCAAGGATAGGATTGAAGAGTTGCGTTGTGATTCGTAGATAAGGTGTACTGGGTGGGAAAATATTGATTAGGAAATCATACCAAATTTCCGGTTTTAGCTTTTGAGGCATGTAACCGTTTGAACGAAATTTGTTGATAGTTTCCCAAAAAACAATAGGGTTACTAGACACTGTTAATCTTTCTTTTAAATTTTGTATGTAAGAGTTTTGCTTGTCCGTCAGAACTTGTTGGTATTCTTTTTTTGCTTGACAATACTTTATTTTAGACTTTAACTCAAACCCATTTTCCCTACAAATTCTAAGGTTAGCAAAAATTCTTTTTTTATACTTTTTACATTCTCCGTCAAACCATGGCTTATTGCTTCTCTTTTCAAAGTTGACATATTGAGCCTTTTTTAATCCAACTTCTGTAGCAGCCTCGTAAATATTTGTAATAAATGCCTTATATAAAGCATCAGGGTTTGGCAAATCATTAGCATTTATATCCTTTGTTAGGTAATATACTATTTTGTACCAAGAAAAAAATTTAAAAAGGGAGACTAATGGCTCTTAAATAACATTTTTTTTTCAGGCCTCATATTTTTGAGGTCTTACAAAGCTCTGATTAAAAATTAATATTTTCTTGGATTCAATTTTTCTGTTGAGTGGATGCTTAATAAAAAGTAACTAGTTAATATTAATGTGGTTTACCGAATAAATAAAAAAAAACGCCAAAATCTAAACGAAAAGAAATAAAACGTACAGAAATTATTAAGTAACACGCCTGGTTATTAGATGAAACTGTAATTACGATTTAAAGTTGACTTAAACGCAAAGATAATACATATTCTGCACTATCTACGAGTATTCATTTGTAACTATTCAGTTTCCATTAGTAATTATTCTGGTTTTCGTAGGGACTGTTTAGTTTGTGGAAGTGACTAGTACTAAATGAAAATTCTCAATCAGATTATTAGCTTTAACTTAATCAATATTAAATGAGCTCATAGAAGAATTCCTATTATTGATTAACATTTCTCAATAGAAGCTTTGCACTAGGAAATTATTAATATACACAATAAACTATTGGAAATTTATTTTCCTTTATTAGAATTGTTGAAAATTATACCGAGAAAATTGTATTGAACATGTTTGAATGTCTTCAAAATATTTAAAACTTCGATTCAATATTAGTATTGATATGTGTTTCTGCACAATTTTCTGTTCTAATTACAGAATACCAAAAAATGCTATTTAAATAGGAAAATTTATGAAAATTATTTTATATATTAATAATAATCTCGCGCTTACTGAAAATCATAGTTTTAATATTAAAATTTGTTTCCCTCAGTTTATTGATAATTTTGTATACTAAATTCCTGATTTAAATACTAAGAAACGTCTATTAATCTCAACTTTCTCTAAGCAAATAGTAATTTCAGTAATTTATATAAACTTAGTAACTTAAATGTAATTGAAAATCACTTTGACCTTAGAATGACTTTGAAAGTAGATGACAAAGTCATCTTCCGAACGTCATATCAGAAAATTATTCACTATCATTAGTAACCAAAATATCCTTAGAAATGTGGTGACAAGAATATTTATTGGGGTTCTGGTTAAAAAAAAAACACATTTGTCTTGTTAATAACCATTATATAATTATTATGAGTCCTATGTTTACGATAATTGGGTGGCTCGATTAAAGTGGTCCAACCTTCAGTGTGCAGATGTGTTCTCAGGACTCGAACATTTTTAGGTTAGTTTAGGTTATTTAAAAAAACAAGCAATCTTCTTCCTAATAATGTTCCACCATATTCCGATATAAATTTGACTGAAATTGTAGCACATGTTTACGTTAATATTAAAATAAAAATAAAATCTGGATCGACAAATTGTCCTCAGCGACTTTTTAACAATGTAATCGTAATATAACTATAGTGTCGTGTTTTTTTTTTCAAATTTTGTACGTTATATTTAAGTCATATTTTGTCCTACACTGTGGACCAGGACGTTGTTCTACTTGTATTTGCACATAAGACAACAATTAATAAATCTTTCTAGTTGCTGAATATCTCTTCTAAGTAATAAATCTCTAATAAGTTTTTCTGTAATTTTTAGTACTTTTAATTTTTGAACCAAAATCGTTTGTAATGTAAATGAAAAAGAAGAATGGTGAAAAACATAAAAACAAATATTTTAGTAAACATTAAGAAATAATCGGCTGAGTAAAGAAGATTAGTAGACATGTTATTATTGCATTCGAGTATATGTACATAATACTAAAGACGTTTTACGACGTGCCAGTAATCTGTGCGATTAAATATTTATTTTAATTTCATAATCTGTTATTATTATTGCCTTCTTAATATACTTAGAAAAGTATCATCGTTGGTATAGATATTATGCTCACCTATAATTGTGTATGATAATTTATGCGGAAGTAATCATATCTGCCAACTGCTATTAATTTAAAAATCACGAATACTATTATTATGCATAATTAAAGCGTAGGATAATTTTAAGGGTTAGATTCCTTGGAACGTGCCTCTTAGAGAATGTCCGAACCGACGTTCGTGATACAGCCTGGAATATAATTTAAGTTTTAAATTGGAAAGTACCTTGATAGAAGAATACCGAACGGTTAATATTGCACAGGTGAGAACGAGTTAGAATCGCGCACCTTAGCTTAAACACTGAAAATCTTGACATTTGCATTAGTAAAGAACTTAATTAGAACTAACATTTTTAGAAAGTGGGCATTATAAGTAGGAATATAGTAATTTAATCATTTTGTACTTTGAACTACTTAACAATGAGATATTCACGAAAAAATGAATTACTACATCGATCCTTAATCACGTAGGAAAATATGGCAAATTCACGAATAGTATTTTTTATTTAGGCAAATGTCTGATAATATAAGGATACATTTTACAATACATAGAAGATCCTGATATGCAGAAAAATGAAATATGTGACATTAGTTGACGCATCATATGGTTGTTCAAAACTGAGACTAAAAGAGTTAGTTTCTTTAGTATATCCAGCATGTTGTTTAGTATACGTTAGACTGTCTAGAATAATGCGGTTTTTAAATCATCTAAATTATTGACATTATTAGACTGATTTATGTCATGATTAAGATTTCCGTTTTTACCGCAGTCTGAGAAAAGTCAGAAATGACTAATATTTTAGTCATCCGCAGTTAATGGATTAAAAAAGTACATTTGACCTTGAACTGACATTCAAAATCATACTCAAGGTCAAATCTCAGGTGATGATTGTGTAGCCAAAAAAATCTTAAAATTATATCCAAAATTTATTTTCTTGCATTGCTCCAAAGTTACTTGGCCGTTTGGATACGTTTGAAACACCCTGTGTCAAGTTATACTTTTGTGGTTTGCACTCCTCTGGTGAACATGAGTGTAAACAACAAAATTGGCGGCCACTTTAGATGCGCACTACCTTCAATTTTACAAGCGATTATAGGCTTTGGGTGGTATGCTCGGTTTCTATGTCAAAAAAAATATTGACATTTCACAGCTTCTTCCAGTAAAAATAAGTGTAACATAATTTCGTTAACAGTAACCAAATTTTACCTTCAAAATCTGCACGGCGGGTCATTTTTTAGTCAGAAATGGAGCCATACAAAGTATTTTTAGTTTAAAATAACATCCGTAGATATGTGGTACATTAATGCTATAATGTGTCTATTCTTCATATTTATTTTAACGGCTATTGCTTCGTCAAGTAATAATTAAAAAAACAAATTCATTAAAATTTAATTCCAATTCGGACACTTCATACTTCATTTCGCGATGTAATTAATACCACGCGAAAATCATTATTTTTCGTTAATATTGTTTTATTATATGATGCCATTTCGTATAATTTTATTTGAATATCCGCGATATTTGATGGATTTAATATTATTATTCGTGTGTACGTGCGAAATACCAACATGGTTCGATATTATTATTTTCCACATTTCTGCTACCGAAGGCCATGCGTTTAAAATTTAACAATGCCTCTGAAATGTGATATTCTTTATTTCCGTATCTTTCATATTTATTTGTACGGCACAAAAAATCCTGTATGCGAACACAGCAAATATTTTTAATTAATTACTGACATTGTCACTTTAATTATGAAATATTATTTATAGTCATAAATGTATGGAGCATTTAATTAAGTTATTAACTTGAGGGACCAATTGGACAACGAATCATTGCCAATTTTAATGCTGAAACGCAATTATTGGTATAGCAATTTTGATTATTGTAAGGATTAATTTTTTTTAATTTTTATATGAATTATTGCTGTATTTGGTACTAGAATAGACTGCTGGTCAGGACTCCATCGGGTCGCCCGGGTATAACCAGGTCTTAATTTTGCCTCGGATAATTTGTTAAAATAACAAATAATTTTATCAAGAAGGACTCATTTATAATGGATTTTCTCAAATAGTATATTTCAAAACTCCTGCATTATAATATAACTTGAAAAAAAGCATATTTACTTTACACGTGTATACTTATAATACGACGCATACCACCATAAGTGTATATATATGATATAAAAATAAAATAATGAAAATAAAAATAAAATAAACACTGACCAATTACATGAAATTGAATACCCGTAAAGGAAACACATGTATTTAAAAACATTTTCACATTCACATACGAATCAAATATCTCAAAGTATTGTGACAAGTTGCTAACAATGATGAGAGAGGGAGAGAGAGAGAAAGAGAGAGAGAGAGGGAGGGACTGAAAGGAAAAGATATTAACTGGCAACAATTTTATTCTATATTACGATAATTTAAAGGAATTAACTTTCAAAGAGAGAGAGAGAGAGAGAGAGAGAGAGAGAGAGAGAGGGGGGAGGGAGGGACAGGGAGGGAAAGGGGAAAAGAATGACTCACAATGTACATAGCAATATTTCGAAGGAACTGCATTTCAGAGAGAGAGAGAGAGGAAGAGAAAGTGAGAGAGAGGGAGAGAAAGGGAAGGGGAGAGAGAGGAAGTGCAGTGTCTAAATAATTATTAACGGACATTTAAAAAACGGATTGTTTATATCCACGTACGCTTTCCTATATCATGCATGAGTGGAAGAGAGACGAATGCAATAAAGGTTTATGTGTTTGGTTAGATTAGGGTAGTCTTAGCAAGGGGTCTGGGGAAAGCATTTACTCGATTTGACTACAAAATCCAAGCTCATATGAAATTAATTTGTACGTGGATTTAGACACAGCCTTTACAAAACCCATTGTTTACATATATTATTATTTTTTACACATATAAGCATCGACTAAAATTAAAAAACGAAGCAATTATAATTAAAGTTAGGAGTAAAAACTATTGAGTAAAAATCTTGATTCTTCATATTTAAGAGAACTTTTTAAATCGATCTTATATATGCTTTAAGAGCTGTTTACGAGTAGTTTTAAATGTCATGTTCCAAAACAAAAATAAGTAGGTCTTAATTTTCAGTTATATTAAGAAATGAATTAAAACATTTTAAATGGGTGAAAAATAATGTGAAAAAGACAATAAAAATTAACGTTTTTCCTTCATTTTTAACATTGCAACTTTTTGCAAAATTAAAATTTCATAAAAGCCGCATTTCTTAAAAAGAGGTTCAGAAACAAAACCAAAAATGGGAATTATCGAAAAATATTGGAATTTGTGAAAGAAGAAGCATTTTTTATACTTTCTAAAATTATGTTTTCTCTAATATAGACACTCCTTTTTTCAAATCCATATCCTTACAAGTTCCAGAAACAAAACAAAAAAAACAATTATATTAAAATATTGAAATTTGTACTTTAAACAATTCTTTTTCATTTTGTAAATAAAAAAAAATACATTCGAACTTTTTTCATTTTTCATGTGATTTCTAACCAACATTGTGCCCGACCAAAAATATTTGTATAACATTAATATAGTTAACGGCTTAAATCTACAAATTGCATTAGATGTTAAAATGCCAAAGGTGAAAATTGTCTAAACATTGCGTCGTAATCGCTCGGATTCGCAAAAAACTAAGCTTTGTCGAAACATTTATAATCTCAACTAGTAATGAAATTAACAACGAAAAAGGTAAAAGAAATAAAAGACAGATAAAAATTATATTCATAGCTGTAAAGTTAATACAATTTGGATTTGATAGTTACTTGGAATATACTGGTGTATGAATATGATTTGTTAGCATGCAATATTGATTATAATAAATCTAAACAAGAAAGAAAAAGGCAAATAAAATAAAAAAAAATATAACATGAAACCAAAAAACCATATATATATATATATATATATATATATATATATATATATATATATATATATATATATATATATAGAGAGAGAGAGAGAGAGAGAGGGGGGGGGGAGAGAGAGAGAGACATGCAAATATATATATATATATATATATATATATATATATATATATATATATATATATATACTTGCAAAATAATATACAGACATGCAAAAAATATAAAGTTTAGAAATTTTCAAACTACGGCATTTTAACATCTAATGCAATATGTAGGTTTAAGCCGTTAACTGCATTAATTTTTAAATGCACCAAAGATTTTCATTACTTTTCGAGGAGAAAGATTGAATATCAGGTCCCTCCGATTAAGACCTCTTTAAGATATCTCTTTATTATTCGGGATTAATAAATGCACAAGAACAATGCTTGGGACAAAAAGAATGCAAACCAACACTAAATTCGCCGGTACAACAACCACCTGTTTCCTCCGTCACGTTAGTAACTTTTCTACATCGATTACAAAACAAAGGCCGCGCAAAGTTAATTCGTACAGAAACTCGTAACACGAACGCAAATTGTAAAAAAAAAGATGGAGGATCAAAATAAAAGCCTTCGCCTTTCTCCGTGAAACCGTCAACCTCTAAGGATCGCCTACTCCGATTTCCGTAATCGAGATGTGCATTCGTAACTTTTCCCGAGAGCAGCCGCGGCAGTAAATAAATCTCGCGTTAGTAAAAGAGCTCGCAGCGTGCCAACTAATGTGGCAGGCTGTACCGTCGCGCCGGCCGCCGCCGCTTGTCTCGACGGTGGTGTTTATACGTATATATACGCGTTCGGTACGTACATATATATATACGTATACGTGCGGGGGACCCCAGGTCGGCTGACGCAGCTACGTGCAAGACGGGCCGATCCGCAGTTAGTGTGGAGGCGGCCAGGCACAGGCCAGTCATCCAGTCGAGCCGCGAACACCGCACGGTGAGCACGTTTCTCCACGCAGAGTGGATACACTCGCCGCTAAAAATGCAATCCCGGTACACCGAGTGCTCGACGCGTCTATTCGCCGGGCGCGACCTCGCACCGAGCTCCTGAACACAACGCACGGTCATCATCATCTCCGCCCACGCGATTTCGGAGCACGTGTCCTCATCCCCCAGCGGTTTCGGGAAGCCTACAGCGCGGTCCGTGTGCGCGCGCGACCCGTCCAGCACACGCGGACCGATTCGAAAGTGCACTGGATGCAATGGGATATTGATTACGAGATTCGCGGACACGTCGATTAGTCACCAGTTCGACGCAGGATTCCGAAAAGTATTCGGTACACCAGCAAAAGTCAACCCGACTACCCAAAACAACCAGTGCAGTGGTTGAGACTTTGATGATTGATGTCCAGCAATTCTGTTGGTGTCATACCCAATTGACAACTGAACCTTATGAAAGTTACCCAAGACCTAATGGCCCTTTAATCTACCCAATGTCATCCGGAAATAAATGTTCAAAGTTTGGGGTCCAGCAGTAGAACTGGAAAGCGACAATCATTAATTGACTTTCTATTTGATAGGAATCAGATAATCCCAAAAGACTTTAGTAGGTAGGAGGACAATGGTGGTTCTGGACCAGTTTGGGCATATATATTTGTTATGTCAACAGTATTTGATAATATTAGGGAACATAACCATTGTGTAGCGAATTAATGTGAGTGTCCGTGAGAACCAAAGAGTTTGAAAAGGATCTAACAGCACAAATAAGAACAGTAAGTTCGATGCCTTCTGGCCAATAACTTTTACAATATTGACCAAAACTCAGTTCGATACTTCCTAAACAAAGACTTGTTGCCAAAATCAACTGACCTCCAATCCAAATTCGTACAGGGAACCTGGCTGGATACTGGATAGTGCTAAATCGAAGGGACCTTTTGCAAAATTCAGCGAGGGAGTGAGTTCGCCATTCTCTATTCGCAACGTTTGGTCGCTGGGCCCCAGAGGTCCCGTCTAAGTAACAGTACTTCCTTGGCTTCGCCGCCGCTGACCTCCCTCTTTTTCTCTGGTCCCTCTGCCCTTCTCTCTCCCGTGGTGCCGTCTCGCTCTGGCGTCCGTCCGAAGAACGGTACCCGCACTCCGAGAGGTCCGCTTCTTCCCTCTTTCTTGGTCGCAGTCGCGAAGTCGTTCGGCCGGTTGCGAGGGCCTTCGGTGAAAACCAGTCCCAGCTTCGTTGGGCCCCCGACGGGAGGTTCCCGTACCGTAAACAGGGGGAGCCCCTCTGCACCTGCTTTTCGCCGCCGCTGACAAACAAAATAAAGCGAGTATCAGCACCCCAAACCTGGCCTACCCTGACAATTCCTGACAAAGACACCAAGTTGCATCCATCGATTCTGGATCACAAGACAATCCTTGGGAAGTTGGTAGCGAAGTCTGTTGCTTCAGTCAAACTCGGAGGATACTTGCGTATTTCGTGCTTAGCTGCAGTTGGAAGATTGCGTATCTGCTCGAATATAATTGGAGCGACGCGAGTGTTCGTTTCGGTTTTGTGCCGGCGACTTGATCGGGCAAAGTGAAAGAAGTGCACGTGCATCTTCCACCTTGTGAAGTTGGAACGGGTAACCGCGATCGATGCTGGTAGCAGCATTCGCGAAGTGAAAATTGTTTATCTAATCGGGGCAAGTTGACGCGCCACTAATCAGGGACGTTTCCGCCATAAATTGGTGTTCGAAGTGGAATTTTGAATTTGGAAAGGTGTAAAAGGTAATCGGTTGGAGGCTAGCAGGTAAGAGTGAAGGGTGTACGCGCGGGGAGACAACTCGAGCACGTGATCGTTCAGCTGTGTTCTCGTCCCGGCAACCAATTCGTGCGCGCTTGCGCCGACAATACTTGGAAAACCGGTCAACGGACCTAGCCTAACCCGACTCGATTTTCGAATTCAAGAGCCCGCGGAGAAAACTCGAAAGGTAGAGGGAAAAAAAACACCGGAATTCGAGCAGACATGACAGAGGAAAGTCGAGCGACAAATCGGGCGAGAAAAGCGACTCGCCCCGATCGATTTTCTCGCAGATAGAAAGGCTCGAAAGAGGTTATGTGCGTCACTCGTTCGACCTAACCTAACGCGACCTTGACACAACGTTCGCGGTCGCGCGAAATTCGCCGTAACGAGCGACGACTCGTCGCGAAGTGTCGTAGTGATAACGCGTATGACGCTCGAGTCGCCTCAGTTTTACCCGTGCTGTGTTGTAAGTAAGTGATCGTGAATATCCTGTGTGCATTGTGTCACGGGATCAGGATTTTTCATTGGAGTCCACCCGACGTCATTTTGACTACACCAGGATGTTGAAGACTGCGCAACGAGCTGTGAGGTAATTCGACGTTTTGTTCGTTGTTGGTACCGTCGAAAAAAAGGGAAAGTTGGGTAGTGGCGAACTCGAGACATTTTGAAAATTGATATTTATTGATGCAAGCAATATGTAAGCTAGCGGGAAGGATTTTCCGGAATATGTTTTAGGCACCTCTAAATTCCGAGTAAATACATTACCGCCGTGTTTGTTTACCTTCCGG
Organism: Trichopria drosophilae; assembly: GCA_030407085.1. Classification (NCBI taxonomy): domain Eukaryota; kingdom Metazoa; phylum Arthropoda; class Insecta; order Hymenoptera; family Diapriidae; genus Trichopria; species Trichopria drosophilae. Next base: position 114,916,435 of record CM059585.1, on the reverse strand, counting down.
TGACTTTTGAACGACGTTCTGGTTATGTTTCTTTGCAACTCCGTTAATTATGTCCGTTAATTATGTATGATTTTTTAAAAAGTTTTGAAATCTTATTCTTATATTAAGTGAAAAATACATTGAGATTTAATAAAGTATGTTAACAATAATTTTTGAAGTTGGCTACATTTTTTAATCACACAGCATTATTTGATTTGGATTTGATGCTCTTTAAACGGAAGATACGTATGGATGTTTACACATTTTTACATTTGCATAGCTTACGTTAAACACATTTTTAGAATCTGGTAACATTGTTATCACTTATTTGAATTTCTTTTTGTATTTATCACGTTTTAGAAATGTTCGAATTTTATGACGTTTAATCTAATTAAAAGTATGGTGATATTTATTTTTTTATTTATATTGGTTAATTAGAATTATGTAGAATGTTTTTCGTATTTCTGAAAACAATATGGCGGCTATAATGTATATCAATTTTTGTAGATATTATTTTTAAACCAAAGAAGTTTATTCTATCTTTTATTTATGATACTTAAATAACTTTTATTTTATAAAAATGGCGGACGACGTTTTGAAAATTCACATTATTTCTTCTAAATTTCGTTGTAAATTACGTATTCTTTTGTAGCTCTTCTCGAAATGTAATTTTATATCATTCTCGCTATTTTTAAATCTAAATTTGTGATTTAAAATGGTAGTTGAAAAATATTCTCAACGGAATTTCCAAAATGGTTGATTCAAAACATTTTATATGTTATTAGTTGTCAATCTATTTAGTATCCTACTATCTGTTCGAAATTGAAATTGGTTTTAGAATGGTGACTAAATACAGAAAAAATCATTAAATAATTAGAATTATGAATACGAAAGTAGCTAAAAGATATATAGTGTTTAAAACTTAATTTTCACTCTTTTTACCATTTTGAAAATATTAATTAAAATACAAAAAAAAATTTCATACGACATTAAAAAAAAAGGTTACATTCTAATAATTCTTCTACTAAAATATTATACTATTTCACATGACATCCACCATTTTGGTTTTCAACAAAACGCAATATAAACGGTTTTACTATGAGCAATTAAAAAACAATAAATTTAAAAAACATGAAAATGAAATCCTACGGAAAATAAAATGTTTGTAGTTTTCGCACATTAATAAGTATCAAAACCAAATGCTGTCAAAACAATTCGTGGTTATCAAAATTTTACGACCTCACTTATTTCTCAGTATTTTGGAGGCTAAATATTAATTAAGCAATTTATTTTTACACTTTTTTTGTATTTATTTTGTAATTTATAATTTACATTTATGTTTGTTATTTATAAATTTAGACATTCTATTCTTATTTGTTATTTTTTTTTTAAATACAAATTTAGGTACTAAGTGATGGAGGTAAAACTGTAGTACCGGTTGTTTAGCATTAATTATTTGGTATACTTTAATATTATATGAATTTTCTCCACTTTTTTCTTTATGGTTAAGGAAAATACTTTCCTTTTACGTGGAATTGAATCTATTTATGTTTCAATTAAAGTAAACAAATAAACAATAACTAATAAACAAGTTCAATGGCCTTATCTTTGTTTTGAATCATGGATTATTAAATTACTAATGTAATAGAGCTTTTGTGCAGTCAATCATCTGTTTGACTTTAATACAGAAGACGAAGTGTTTCGCAAATTCAAAAGAAAGAACAAAAGAAACACAGCATAGGAATCTAAAAACATAAACAATCTAATCGATTTTTCAAGAAGACTTAAAAAGAAAAAAAAAATAATTAATGAATGATTGAATCATAGAACGAATTTATCGCATTGTACTTCACACACTAAAAAATAGTGCGCAAAAAAATTCTCACACGATGTAAAAAAGAAATAGCATACGATACACGTACGAAGCAGCTTTTGCACTCGAATTTTAAAGAAATGCTTTGACATTTACTTTCGCTCTTATTTCTGTGTCCTAATGACTTTCCGGGTGTCATCTTAACAATTTTTGTGATAATCACACGTAATTTGCGGCTAGTATCAAGTTGATTTATCAGCGAAATAATGAGTTTTCAAGTATCGAAGGTCAAAATTAATTACTACTTTGCATTGTGAAAATATTTACAGTTGATAACGAATTTCATTGTCCGTTTTCTTTTACGTCAATGTTAACTGCGTGTGTTGATAATAGAAGGTATCATTAATAATCGATAGATGCACTTTACTGTTAATTGTCCAATGGTTTTAACAATTAATGTTTTACACAAAGATGTGAAAGTGTTATTTTATACTAATGAATTCAAAATATTTGGAAGATGAACAAAGGATGTAAAGGAAGATCTGATCAAATAATAACAGAAAATGTTAAATAATATTATATTTCATGGTATCAGTAGAATTATTGACTATAATAAATTCTTATTAAAAGAAAAAATAATTGGCAAGACCAAATTGAATTTTATAAAGCAAAGGATCCTTGATATAAACAATAGAAACCTTGACACGAGTCATCTGTATTTTCTACCAATTAATTTGACGGTGCAGTTCCGAAATTGCAAGTGTTATAATGAAATTATTGTTTAACATATTCTAAAAGCAAGGAGTACAAAAATTATTTAAAACGTCCTTGTCATGAAAAGGTCACTTTATGCTTGACATATTTTTTAAATTAGATATATATATATATTTTCTGCTTAGTAAGGAAAAAATATATTTTGCTCCTTATGGAGAGAAAGTTGTATTTTGCTACCGCCATATAGTTTGCGCTCAGACTGTGAGAAAATCATTTTCTGTATTTTGAGGATCGATATATTACGGATCTTGAATAAGTATTTTGAAATTCAAATTGGTCAATATGTCGGAGACAAAATTTTTTATTTTTATGAACAGCTATTTATCTTGTTATACATTATAAAATGTGACTGACGTTTCAAATTATATATTCCATTATGTAGGAGATAATAGTTTCCTTTATTTTAACAAAATACTAGTTTTCGTCACCAAAATATGGGAAATCAAAAACAATCTGTACAAAATAAAGGCATTTTCCGATGTTCGAACGTAACAGAATTTAGTTCGCTTGTTGCAATAACATAATCTTAACAGGTAATTTGTATTCTTTTCGTGTTTTTGTTTTGGCAACACATTCATGACTTTTATGTCATGGCAATAAGATTAAATAAATATAAAATAAATGTACAAAACACACCTTTAACGGGTATAAAGTAGTATCGTAATCAAGCCTAGTGGCGGCTAAGTAAACTAAATTATATTTAGAGTATTAACAGTTACACGGGAAACACTAAACGTTACCGATAATATCTACATGTTTAAAATAAGGACAGACATCACCACATAGTTCTCATTACTATATTAGATATTATACCTTATTATCTATTATTCAGTTTATAAGATGGAAGTCGCACTGCCAGTAATATCTCAGATAATATCCATACATATAATTATATTAATAATTAATATCAAGATGTCGATTCTCTTCTTTATAACATCTAGTTTTCTCTGCATAATATTTACTCGTATTTTCAGTTAATTATGTCAATTGTTTGAATTCTTTCCGTAAATAACACATAAAATTCGTTAGTAAATTGTACTATGAAATAAAATGCACTGGTATTTTTATAAAAATTTTAATTTTCCGATTATTTATGATGTTTAAAAGAGAAAAATATCTCGTCTCCTTTTCCTGTAGCATCTTTTTCTCGTTTCCATGAAAACAACGATGATAAAAATGGATCTGGTGGCAGCAATTCGATCATACCTCTATCGTAAAAATTTATTACCCAAACTTATTTTATTCAACCAGTCGATTCTGAATAATAAATTTATTGACGGTTTTGATTTTAATGCATCACGTTTTGAACGTGTCAAAATGTAGGTCACAGCCGTAAACGAAACCATTAAATGCAAATAAATTTGAAAATTCTTTGAAAAATGCAGAAAACTCTAATAACCACGAAACAGCACAGAAAACAAATTAATTGCTTTCACAAAATTCTTTCCAAAAGTTTTGAAAATAATAAATTTTATAATTTTGTTATTTAATTTTACGAAATATTAAAAACTGTTTTTCCATTAAAAAATTGACAAATAATAATCTTCCAACGCTGATTTTAATGAATTTTACACAATGGAATTTCACTTTCAATAGATGTGAAATATTTCATTCGCAAAGATTAAAGGACTCGATTTTTATTCTAAGAAACGGAATACTTATTTTCTTGTCAATAAAATCAAAATAATAATAAAGAAACGTATTACGCTCGTTGACTAACCATGTCAAAGGTCTAAGATCAATAATCTCTGACATTTCAATATGGTCTCAACAGGGAGTCTAAAAACACATTTGGGGACGAGAAAAATCACTTAGTTTTCAGGATTACCGTAACATTGATTTCGTTCAGGAATATCTATATTAACGAAACAACATTAAAAAGTGACTAAACAGATTAATCGTTTAATAATAGCTTTATCTCATTATTAAATTGCCATCAATGTTTTTTATTAATTTTGTTTTCTATTATGTATTTTTCAGTCATGAAAAAGTTTAATCGTATTTTCAGGATGAAAATTACTCGATCTTTTTTTTTTAATAATTTTATTGCTTTAGTTTGATGAAAAGTTTTAAAAATAAAATTATAAAAGTTCTTCCTAAAAATACATATTCCTGGCCTTCATTATAATTCAATTTACATTTAATTAACTCCGTAATAAAATTGTGTTCCATTCAGCTGAGTACCGAGCCACAGAAAATATTTAAGACAATACATTTCCACACAGTTTTATTAAAAATAATGAATAAGGAATGTAGATTTCTCTCGAGGAAAATTTAATTTACAAAAAATGATGTAATTAATGCATCAAATAATAAATATTTTATTTGTTAGCAATTTGTTTAACATAATAACAATGTTTACAATTTCTAGTTACAAAATTGTTTTGTAATAATAATGACTATAACATAGAGAACTTTTCAAATTACTAAATAAAAAACAAACATTTATTATATATAGTATATAGACAAAAGATGAAAATAATATTGTCAAGTATTTTTAATAAATTACAAATGAATAACAAATTTTAATAATAATTTTGACTTTCTCTGCTGATCGACATATGATGAACATGAATCAAATTATCAAAAATAAAGATAAAAATAAAAATAAGAAAGAAATAAAATAATTTTGTCTTCACCGATAGAATTCATTAAAAGGATTATATTTTCCACTACTAATATCAATTTATAGAATGCGTTTAGGATATCTTGTTGATTTCGCAAATTTGTTATTAACCACACTCCTGAAAATAATAACAAAATAATTATGCGTTGCTTCTCTTAGTTTAAAATCTGAATGAAGCCAATATTTTGTTTACTTCAGTATTTACTTACAGTATCGTCATTTATTTCATTTATTTTCATTTCCGCAAATGTTTGGATCATTCTCAGTATGTATCTATGTTTTTCATTACAATCCTTTCAATTTTCAAATAATAATTGTATACAAATGGTTCACATGCAAAATTCATTACTTTATTAAGTAAATAAATTTTTACTCTTTTTTATAATTCGTGTGCTCCAGATTGTATGAGAATACAAAAATTGTGTTTTTTTATAATATAACTTTTTATCTTGGCAATATTTTAACGTCAATAGTTTCAGCTTTTATATTGATATTTATGGTGATGGTTGTGTAGAAACACTTGATAATTATTCATAATAATAACTAAAATTGCTATTATTAGATATATAATCTATGTATATGAAAAACATTCCAACAAATGCTCTTACAAATACTAAAATACTCCTAATAATACTAAAAAGTTACAAAAATATTGCAAAATTACAAATGTTTTCAGAGTCAGTTTTTAAAAACTCGAAATGGCGGATTCAACATTGCAATAATAAAAATACAACTCTTAACAATTAACAATGACAAATACAGTATGGCAATATTAAATTCGCCATTTTGAATTTTGAAATTCTGTGGACGCATTACTAATTAGCGATCCGAAAAACCGTCAAGTACCCACATTCATCTGGATCGAGTAACCTTTTACGAATTCGGTCCGCCATTTTGGATCCACCATTTTGAGTTTTAAAAATCTGATATCAGATTCGTAATCAGTGATCATGAAAACCTCTGAATTTCAACTCCTTTCTATATAAAGACAAATGTGTGCTTCAAAGGGTTAAGAGTGAATTTTACTCTAAGGAATTTAATTAGACTTGAATAAACAGTTTAAATTTAACTTCATCAATAAGATTTAAAAATTTCGAAAAGTAGTTCCTTTTACTATTTTTCTATCGCCTAACGATAGTGGATTTTGTCAGGTAGACACTACTGTCTACTCGCAGAATAAAAATAGTCGCCGGTATAGCAATTTTATTAAATATGTGCAGTAAATATCTAGATGTTATTAGGCTTATTACTAACTAGGTACTATGGACATGTTATTAATTAAATATTTCACAGTTCAGGTACTATTCTAGAAATGATTATATGTTATATATCATATGTTATATATTAATAGTTACTTAAATAAATTTTAAGTAAATTTTAACTAAATTAAACTGCACAACAACCTTACAAAAAAATTCTTTGAACAATTATTAGGTATAAACTAAATTGTATCGCGATAATGTACAGAATCATTTTTTACAATAATTGATAGCAAATTGTCTAAATTTAGAATTATTCAAAAAATACTAATGAAAGAGTGTAATGTTAGTGACTGATTTAATAATGATTTTGGCTAATAATTGCTTTGGAAAGATTAATAAAGAAACTAGCAATACATTTCTTTAATTCTGAAAATTTTATTTGTATTTTTTAATATGTTATGACCAAATTGAATTAGTTAAGTTTGACTAATGAATTACTATTTTTATATTCTTTATTAGTGAAAAATCTTTACTAATTTAATTCTGACTTTTCACTCCTTCATTAGTAGTTTTTAACTAATTCAAATTCAGATTTCTAATACTGAGACTAAATGTTGATAATCAAGAAGGTAACTTACTAAATCGCACCTAAATTGTTCCTAAATATTATTTGTGATATTACAATATTATACTTCATTATAAAAACTGTTTTTCTAACTATTTCTAATTTTAATCGCCATTTTATATCCGCAAACCTGTAGAAGTTAGATAGCGGCGGGCCTTTTTCTATTCCGACTATTTGTTCTCTCAATAATAATGGTTTAAGATTGTCATCTTTATTATCTTGAGATTGAAAAAGAAATTAATACAATGAAGATTCAGGCATATATGTACCATTAACGAACTGATAATCGCTAAAATATAATTGTTTTATTAGGTACTTAACTGTACAGCAATTATATTAGAATAAATTTAGTAGCAGAGTAAAGTTCCGGTATAATTGTGTCTCGCTCTATTTACGTCTCAGTATACTTGTGGGTTGGGGCCTCAGTAAGGCCCTGTGTTGACATCACGAACATAACGCGACTGAGGGGTGTGGGAGAGGCGGCTCTCCCTTCTTTTGGTAAATATAACGCGACTGATGGGGAAGGCGAGCAACCGAGTGGGTAAATATACCGGGACTCTGATGTACTCACAAATATTAGACTCAAATTTAGAGGTTATATGAAAAAAACTACATACTACTATAGTGAATATACCCAATAATTATTATACTTAATTCTATTTAAAGAGCAAACTAACTAAAAAATTTTCCTGCCACCTGCACAGGTAATTTCTCACATATCTTTTTATCAGTATAACAAAAAAAATATTGAATAATTTCCATTTGTGTGATTCAATGTTATTTCGAAATTATAGGAAGCGATCGATGACTACTGAATTACTAACTTCCATAATACATTCCGACTTTAACTGGCGGCATGAAATGCTACTTTATTAATGAGACGTGATCGGCTCGAGTTATAACTGCACATCACGAATTACTGATTGATCAAATCGTGAAATTCGTAATTAATTGCATACAATTTCCGAATATCTTATGTTTTGCAGTATTTGTTATATTAATGCAGTTGTTCGACACTGAAACGAAACTTATTCGCTGTTGCAAATCAATGCTCTCTGGTAGGTCTTTTAATTCTTTTCGCGTTTGCAATAATTGAGAATTATTCCGTGCCAAAATATGGAAATTTTGTACTTCTTGGATTCTTATGATTTATCGTATTCTGTCAGCAGTTTGCTACGCGATATTACTGTTATTCTCTATATAGTAGGTATTTTTAAAGTTTTTTTTCTAGTTGTCTGAACTGGCATAATATTCTATATCATAAATAAATGGAAACTGAAACATACGAAAATCGTCGATGAGAAATGGGATTAAAAAATGCAATTAAACTATAACTACAAATGTCCAAAATTTAAATTGCAGTAGTCCTGGTATATATTACTCGGTTCCTCACCTTCCCCTACCGTCTCGTTACATTTACCAAAAGAATCTACCTTCTCCTACTCCCGTCTGTCACGTTATGTTCGTGAAGTGACAGCAGCTCTTTCTGAGGCCCCAGCCCGCAAGGTGGGGGAAAAGAGAGCGGCGACAGACAAATATAACGAGACGGTACCGGACAAATATGCTGGGATGTAATTATAGCGTGATAGAGATATACTGGTACTCTGTTGTACATATTAAAAGACATCGAAAAGCCGACAGTTACAAAACCGATACTTAAAAAAATGTCTGCTTGCTATTTTTTTTATGTCTCGGTTTTTTGACCTGTCGTCTTTTTGATTGTCGGTTTTTCAACCCACACCTGAGTCTATGACTGCATCAATCAGTTTTATTACAAAAAGATATGTATTTACGAAAAACAACATTATTATTATTCTGCAACAACTATCTTTTTGTTATTTGTTTAGAATTATTTTCTACTGTTTTGTCTGTTATTACAATCCTCTTTTCGCGATTAAACAGCTGAAGTATATTTAGATTCATTGTTATCTTCTTATTCTTTGAGAAATGAAAAAATGTCAGTTTTGCAATTCAGAAACGTTAATTTCCTGCGTTTGATGTAATGGCACCTTGTTTATGTACGCAAATCATTTTATTTATACCAAACTATTAGTAATGCCGTCGCTCGTTATTTATCGTTCACGATGCCCTAAAACCAGTTTTCTGAGCCGTTGTTCTTTTCGTTTAAGTGCGGAAGGAATAAACACGTAAATCGTCACAGTGAATTACACAAAAAGCACATTCCAGAAAAGGATAGAGAGAGATGGAAAGAAATGTCAACGTACCGGGGCATCTATAAAGCATCTAGTGCGCTTCCTGTACGAAATGCTGATGGCAGAAATTCTTCATGTGAACTGTTTCTCATCGTGAAATTCATTTTCAGTTTCAATTATGTAACTACTGTTACTCCACCCGTGAAAATACATGAAATTTAACAAAAATTGATAAAATTTTTCGTAACTATCTTATGGTCCTGTTTTCTCTATAAATTTTTTAGAGTGAAAAGTTCATTGAATGAAAGACTCATTGAACACTATATGTTAATCCAAGAAATTAATATCACTCAGAGGGTTCTAAGTGGTCCGCCGGTAGGTAGACAATTTTGACTAAAAAACGTGAATTATAAATTACTGAACAAAATTTTCAAAATTCGGGCTCTGTAAAAGTAATTCTAATTACTACAGACAGTTTCCCAAAAAATACCAATGACATCAATTGAAAACTGATCGAGAATTTTCGGAAACAAATAACAAACACTTATTCCCTAAAATTCTCGGTTAGTTCTGTATTAATTTCTTTTGTATGTTCTATAATACCACCCATAATAATTAGAATCATCCGTACATAGCCCCAATTTTGAAAAATCGGTTCAGTAATTTTTTATTTACGTTTTTTTTTTCGTGAAAATCCTTACCTTATTGGCGAAACACTTTAGAACCCCCTTAAAGGGATGGTTAAACGATCCCGTTGATAACGTCACTTTCTGTAATAAAAAATATAAATTAAATGCAAACGAAATCTATTTTCAAGTCTAAATCTATTTTGGGACGTATACTCGCCTCCAGAAAATTCGTAAGAGTCTTGGTGAAATTATATTATTACAAAAATAACATCATATCAATAATACATGAGCGTCCATGTTATCAGATATTATCTGCCATTTTTAATACGTCGATTTTTTAAATATCCTTGTTACATCTTAATGCCAATGCAGATGCTAACAAAAATCCTTCGTGAATAATATTTATAAGAATTAGAGTTGGTGGACATTTTATTTCAGATATTTTTAATAATATAGCGGAAATTTTATTTTTAGAACACAGCAATATAATGGAGATTAGTATGCTTCTGTTTTCACGATGTTAATTCAGATTTCGAAAACTAAAAGTGCAAAATGTGAGGCAGCTAATCGCTAAACAAAATTTCGATATAATCGTTGTTTTGTTGTTAATAAAGTTGTATCTTATGTATAACTAACAATAGAAAAAGTTTATAATGATATTTTTTCACAATTGTTCCATTTTTCTTTATATCTTGGATCAGTTATGTTCACCTTAATTTCGCGGACAATACAGTGCAACCCCTCGAATTGGTCTTCTCCCACTGGCTTCCCTCTACCTGTGTGGGTCATGCTTATCTCCCCACCACGAACAATTTTCATGACTAGCTTCAGGTCACGTGACAATAAAATGGAGAGCCTTTCGCTGTTCAGTGCCAGAGAAAGCAAGAGTAGGCCAATTTGAGAGGTTACTCTTCTAACGTCAAAATCGCAATATTAAAAATGGCGGAAATAATATGGCTACTAATATTTATATTAGATTATATGTGACAATAACGTCCATATTTTTCAATGAACTTTCACAAATTTGTTATCTTATATTTTTTCCTGACTAAATTCCAATCTTAATTGAAAATCTCAAAATTTAAAATGGAGGATGTAATATGGCGACTAATAATTTGTTTGACATGTATAACTTTCAAATTTCTGAATGATTTATTACGTAGTTTGTTATGTTATTGTTTTTTTTAGTCGCTGAATTCGAATCTAAAGTTAAAATCTTTTGACGTATTTTTAAAAATTTTCTGACGTATTTTTGTCCGTACTTTACAAATTTGCTATTAGTTTTGTTCTATGACGAATTTTAATTTTTTCAAAATTGCGGCTAATTTACAAAAAATCGTGATTTTTTAAGTTTTTTTATTTGTTTAACGTACTGGCTAATAATGTTCCCGTTTTCAGATCGGCGCAAGTGTCTGGATCCCATGGAATAATCACCATAACTAAAATTTAAGCGACGCAGAATATCAAAATTCAAAATGGCCGATTCAGTATGGCGGCTTTTACACGCTTTTTTAATGTTTCTTCATTTTCTTTGTATGTTTTTAGTCCCTGACGCTTACTTTTGGAATAGTCTTGTTATACTTATCACATGATACCGATTATGCTAGAAAATAGCGATACAAGAAGATATGGAATTCAAAATGGCTGAAAATATTATATTTTTATTATAATATAGATTTATTATGTATATCTCAGTTTGATATCGACTATGCCAGAAAATAAAAATACCAGATAATATGGAATTAAAAATAGTGGAAAATATTCTATTTTCTTTCATAATCGAATTCAAACTGAGATAAATATAATAAATTTATTGAAAAAGTAAATGTCATGGGCTAAAAACATAAAATAAAATGAAAAAAAAACGTAAAAAATGCGTGTAAAAGCCGCCATGTTGGATCGGCCATTTTGAATTACAAAACTAATAACACATTTGAAAAGTTCGGACAAAAGTACGCCAGAAAATATGGTTTTTAAATTTTTTTACTCGTCATTATACAGATAATAATTCACTTGAAAATCACAAAATAATTGTGGCCTTTTGGCATGAAAAGGGTTAAATTAACATTTAATATTGCGAACGTAATATGACAACTGAACAATGATATTGTATATTGTAACAATTTGTACATTTAGCAGTAAATTTGCATGAAACCAGGCATGTGTTAAATAGTTCCTTTACTTTACCTCTGCAGTTTACTAACGGAAACCCATTTCTACAACGAGAACAAAAACGTCGGTAAAACTGCGGTTACACCTATCGGTGACTTTTGCAACTGCTCTCATGATCCTCAGTTACACAAAATACCCCAAAATAAGTATTACTGAATTTACCATCGACCCTTATCTTTTACCCCCTTAATAGGTTAAAAGTAAAAATTAAGTTTCGGAATCAATTCAGCACTCAAAAAAAACTCCCAAGAACAGATTTTTGTGAATTTTAGTATAAGAAAATACGCATGTGATTTATCAAACAGCTTTGGAACCTTCTGAAAAAAATAGCAAAAAGAAAAAAAATAAGTATAAAAAGTGTTATAAAATGGTTTGAAAATATTAAAATCAATTTTAAAAAAATCGGGAATTTGATTTCGAAACTTAATAACACGTGTATATCAGAGAATTGCAATCAAGAATCCCTTCTCTGTTCGTGATGGTCGATTTAATTGAAAGACCTGGGTCAAAAATGTATTCATTTAGTTTACATACCATTGTGATTCCTTCGTTCTACCATTCGTCAACACGACGGGATGACCAACAAGCAGCGCGTGTCATGATCGGGTTCAACGAGCCGGGGGCGTAACACGATCCCACAAGCACACGTGTACAAACCAACACGTGCAACACGTTTATGTACCACGGAAAATAATTTTAAAAGTTTTGCGAAACCCTGCCCGATAGTTGCAAAACTTTGGCATTTTTAGACATTTTTATAATTACTCATAATTGCATTTTCAAGCCTAGGTTGCGCCGCACGGTGGTTCGTATGCTAATTGTTATTGCACAGTTAATGTTGAAGCACGTACGCACGATAGATATTGATTATCTTTTATGATCGAATACTACGGTAATAACTGAGAATTGCGATTGGATAATTTCTGTATTTTATTCAGTCGTGGTGTTTGAATTATTGAACTTATATGGTGGACCTCTTAACCCGTTTCGTCCTGAAATGCCGTAAATTTTGACTTCTTTTCATCAGGTGCTTTCTTAGAGACAAAAATCACTCAACTGTTTTGATATAACATACCTATTGTATTTTTTCTCGAACTTTCTAAATCCGGTTTCAGATTGACCATATCTGCCGCCATTATTTTACTATGGCGGTTTAAACATAAACAAATTGTGAATTTTGAAAAAATTTCTTCAAATAATTGTATTTTTGAACAGGAAACCGTGTTAGGAACAATCTAAGTCTCTGTATCTGGTGGAGTAATTAGTTAAAAACTATTAAAACTACTAAAAAATAGGATGGATATTAATTCTGAATTCAAAATGGCGGCTTCAAAATGGCGGTTCTCAGTCAAAATTTTGTTGAAAAATTTCTGGACGATCTAACTCAAAAGCTACGAGCTTTTTTAAAAAATGTTGAGAATGAAAAGTTCTTAGAATTCATTGAGAAATATAGTGGAATTTTTTCAGATTTTTTAAATGAAGTTTTGAGAAATTTTTTTTTTTCCAAAATTGTAATTTATTTACGAAAAATTCTGAACAAAACTTAGTGCATTCTCTGATAAATTCTAAGAGTTTTTTGTTCCTTGCAATTCTTTCCAAAAGTTGATAGTTTTCGAGGAAATGAATTTCAAATATTATAGTTTAAGATTTTTCTTTCTCGAAAACTATCAACTTTTGGGAAAAAATGCATAGAATAAAAAAACTCTTAGAATTCATCAGAGAATGCAGTAAATTTTGTTCAGAATTTTTAGAAAAAAAAATTAAAATTTTGAAAAGAATTTTGAAAAAATTTTTTCAAAAATTCATTCAAAAAATCTGAAAAAAATCCACTATATTTCTCGGCGAATTCTAAGAATTTTTTATTCTTAGCATTTTTTAAAACAAGGTCATAATTGTTCAGTTAGAGTGTCCAGAAATTTTTCAACAAAATGTTCACTGAGAACCGCCATTTTGAAGCCGCCATTTTGAATGCTGAATTAATAACTATCCTATCTTGTAGTATAACTATTTACTCCACCAGATACAGAGATTCAGCTTGATTCAAACACGGTTTCCTGTTCCAAAATACGATTATTTGAACAAATTTTTTCAAAATTCACGATTTTTGTATGTTTAAACCGTCATAGTAAAAAAATGGCGGCAGATATGGTCAGTCTGAAACCGGATTTAGAAAGTTCGAGAAAAAATACAATAGGTATGATTATATCAAAACGATTGAGTGACTTTCTCTATGAGAAAACACCTGATGAAAATAAGTCAAAATTTAGGGCAGGACGAAACGGGTTAATTTTCCATTTTTTCTTCTCAAGTTTTGGTTTTGATTAATATTAATGGATAGCATTGGTTACGAACCATAATAAAATCGGAAAAACAATACGCAGATAAGTTGATTCATTTAAATGTCATATTTTTTGTCAGATTTTGACAGTAACATTGATTATTTTAATCTCAAAATTTTTGGTACTTTAAAGAACCCAGTTTTCTCCTAACTTTTTTCATCCGCCGTGTTGGTTCCGCCATATTGGATTCACCATTTTAAATGTTAGTCATTCTCAAGTCAAATCTTTATGTTAATAACTTTCAGGGATAAGTTCCAAATAATTACGAATGATTTTATTATTTCATATTCTAACCTGCCAGTTTGAAATTGTATTTCGCTTAAATGTGACTAAAAATTGTTGAGAAGAAAAGGACTTAAACCCCAATTTTTTTATTAACCAAATATATACATAAATTTAACATGAAGTTTGATAGTACGTTTTGGTAGTAAAACGCAGTAAAAAAATTTGTAATTGACGTTTTTTATTGCTCAAACCCTGCTTTTTCGAATGGCATATTAACAAAAGCCAGAAACAAATTACTTAGCATTTATTTAACAAAAATGAGGAATTTTTTTTCATCATTTTCCACATTAGAATACCTCAGATATTTATCGCGTCAAACATGTCTGGGCTAGAAGATAGAATTATTGTAAAAATCTAAATTTCAAAATGGCGGCTCAAAAATGCTTACTAAAGTCGATTTTCTTTCAAAATCAATTAATTGACCTGATTGAAATCACTTGGTACCCGGCGATTTTTGGGATCGTTGTGTCTAAATCTGAGGTTAGCTTTTAAAAATGCAAAATGACGTGACCACAAATTAACAGCGATTTTTGATCCGCCATCTTGAAATTTAATTTTTTACAATAGTTATATTTTCTTTCCCAAAAAATCCTACAGAATTTCTAATTTTTGTAAAATAATTGCTCGTAATTTTTTTATTTTTTAATTGGCAGCATTGTTTTTCATTCCAAAACATTTTTTACTGTGTTTCTTTGGACTCTCGGTTTTACTAACAAAAATGGAATGACATTTTTTTAAGTACAGTAAGAAAAATAGTAAATTTAGCTAAATGATGAAGTATCCAATATGGATTAATTAATTTTTAGTTGTTATAACTGCATATAGTTCAAATAACTCAATGAAAGTTGGATTAAATACATTTTAATGAGTTTAAAAAATATAGTAATAAAAAGTAGTGAAAATTTTATTCCCACTAGGTAAAACACCATTTAGTTAACTAAATATTTCCCTCAGTATAAAATAAAATGATTTAAATGTACAGGGGTGCACAAAAAATTGAACATTTTGGGTCATCTATTCTAAATTCAAGTGAAATTAATTCATAATTAGTTTCAAATTTTCCTAAATAACTTGTTGCATTGGTAATAGATCTTAAAAAAATATGTCTTCATTTACACGGTATACAAAATTTCAGAATGTTAACTAAATGTGTTGTTGCCAATTAACACGTAAATATTTAGTCAATTCAGTTACATATTCCAACTAAATCATTATACCGTCAAACACATTTAGTCCCGTCAACTAAAACGTAATTGAAATTACTCAATATTTGGCTGCTCACAGGCAACGACATAATTACTCAATATTACTACATTCTGTTTGCAGTGTAATGAATTAAAACTAAAATTGTTTTGTTAAATCCAAACAAAAACAACGAAAAGTCCATATTTATAAAATTTTCAACAAAATTGTAATTGTTTAAATATTACTTACAAAGTATAATTTTCTTTTTAATATTGTTTCTGTTAAAATATTAATCTGTTAGCTATTTATAACTATAACTGGAATAAATAAAAGGTAATGATATAAATACATGAACTAAAAAATGATTCGGTGAATAAAGAAGTGAACAAAACCAACCGGTATTATGTAGGAAAACATTTTAGTATTATTGCTGTATTCATAAATCTTATTTATTTAGTTTCAAAGTTTCCTCTGTAACGCGAATACAATGTAGTTTTTTATGCAAGCCATTGTAAAATACCCGTACGTTCAACGTTAGTTTCCTGATAAATCTTACAAAACGTGATTTTTCTTCTTCGAAGCTTCAATAATTTAAAGAATATTTTTATCTGCCTTATTCTATTGTCTGCGGCTTTTGTGTTATAAATAAAATTTTAACAGTTTCAAACGCTGGAAGTTGAATTTTCAAGAATATATATTTTTTGACAAAAGTCGGTCGTATTTTGATATATAAAATAACAAACTGAAATATTAAAATAAATTTGCGAAAGAACCTTTCAATGAACTATAAAATATTAAAGAATGTTATAGAGATATAGAAATATTTTTCTTTTGCTTTTTAAACGCATAAGTATCGTGTTTTAAACATTTATTGCATGGCGCAGGCAATTCAAAGATTTTTAAGAAAATTGATATTGAAGGAAGTTAACTGCAACTTATTAAAAAGTTTGAAAAAATATAATCTATTTGTATTTATATTGTTATAGTGTCGTCGAAAAGTTTCCTCTCCTTAATAGGATAATTTAAAATATTTCTGAAATATTTATTGGATATTGGCCATCATTGACTGCAAAATCTCTTTCAGTAGAGTCTCAGTATATTTACCTACTCGGTTCCTCTCCCCTCCCCCTTGTCTTCCCCTCCCGTCTTGTTGTATTTACCAAAAGAAAGGGAGCACCACATCTCCCACTTCTCTCAGTTGCTTTATGTAAGTCACGTCAAAGCAGGCCTTTCCTTGGGCGCAGCCCGCAAAGTGGGGGAAATAGAAAGCGGCGGCAGGTAAATATAACGAGACGGAACCGGGCAAATAACTGTAATTTGTAGCGTTTCAGACTTTTTAAATTTCCTGATCAAGACTAAATAAAAAATCCACTTGAGACATGAAGCTATCGTAATATTTGTTGCCTTTATATAAAAATAAACTGAAATTAATAAAGAAAAAATAAAATTACAATGTTGCGAATGATCTAATTATTAGATATTTGAAATAAGAATATGCTCCTACTCCTTTGGATTATTGGCACCATTTCAAAGACAAATTGTATGGTAATCTAGCGACACAATGATGTCTTTAGACAGTGATTCGAAAATGTCTGAAAATCGTTTATATTTTTGCGTTTTATGCGGCACGATTCTAATCTATGTTCATAAAACACAATAGTAGTATTTTGTAACGGTGCCCGTGATATCTATCAGACCGATCAATTTCGTTCGCGCACGCCATGATTCTCCTTATAGGCCAAACAAAATTAGGACGATATTAAATTTTATTGTCATTTTTAAAAGAAAAGACCATAAAAGAGATAATGGAATGTGAAATGGCAGAATCCTTTTGAATAACGCTCTTCTGTGTCTGACTTTCATTCGATTGTCACGTGGGAAATAATTGAAATTAAAAATACAAGAGGATTAATTGTCATAGCGATGAATACGAGGAAACGTCGCTACCATTAATATCTCTTCCTTAATGAACCCTGGCGGAATCTTTGTTTAATTAGTAACTAGTTAACAAACAATATTTAGAAGTAGAAAGTAGTAAATAAATTCGAATAATTAAAAATATTTTGAAATAGTTCACCTGCTATTTCAAACTTTTGCCATATTTTTATTTAATTAATTTAATGGAAGGTTTGAAGGATGAAGCTTTCGCCCAAATTGGTTAGAAGATGAACTTTGTGTTGTTTCTTTTATATTCATCTGTTTCATTCCATTTTTTTTTATTAAAAAAGACAATTAAATAGATAGAAACACTTTTTCCTGATTTTTAAGATATATGGAATACTAAGAATAGTACATTGTGCAACTAGGTAGCAAAATAGGTGTTTGACGACGAAGCCTAGTTTGAGCGAAACCCGAGCGAAGCAAAGTCGCCAATTCTTTGTCGTTTAAATTTTCTTTGCCGATCAGTAAAAAAGTTCGATTGATCCAATAATGGTTTTCCGTATATTTGATAATTCTTGTTTTTTTAATTGATTAACTTTCATCTCATCTAATATACAAAATATACCGCGTTCCCATAACGAGACAAAACAACCGCTGGAATCGCAAAGCCACCTAGTGGTGGGTAAACTACTTACATTTATTGCGCAATTATAAAGTCACTCTTATTGCGAGAGTGGATCTTTCGACACTTCTTAAAAGAGTGAAAATATCAACTATTTTTAGAGTTGCATTTAACTAAATCCACTCTTATTGAAGTTATTTTTGCATTCACTCTTTATAGAGTGACATTCTCACTCGAAGGCATTTTAGTGATATATTTTTTAAATTCTGTTTATTTCACATTTGAAAAATCTTACAAAAATATAATTCTTCATCTATTAGTGTTGCAGTACCCGTTGGATGTTCCGGCTGAATTTACTGTTACGTAATGACACTTGGCGATTTTTATAATAATTCTGACGTTGTCATGGCAAAGTAAAAAGATAGAAAACGGGCACAAAGGACGTTTATTAACTACCGTTCGTCAGTTTTGCGTGGCGCAGCTGACGGGGATTCGATTATTGTCGCTGCAAACCGTTCGGAAACGACAGTCCCTTAGCATGTACACCTGCGAAGCTAATTGAAATTCAAATTCGACGTGCGATGTCCATGTCCTCTGCCCTTGAAATACAACGTAGTGTATGTAACATTGAACACACATAACACCGAGCTTCATTACCCCAAAACCCTTTGAACGAGGAAATTGCACATTGGATACTTTAAAAAAAATGACGTCGACATTAACGTTCGTTTTTTGACTAATTTCTACCGCCGGAAGTTTGGCCCCGAACAAGTTCCCGGCAAAATGCCGGATTTCGCTGAATGCAATCTTGTCATTATTTTATAGATTTCAATATTTAGTTGTGACAGAGTATTTTTGGAAATAAATGATTTTTACTTAAAAAAACAGTGGATCTCAGATGAAGTTTGCACGTCCATTAAATCATGTTAATCTCTAAAATAGGACCAGTAGCGCCAGCTCTCGTTAGTTTGACATAACTTCTAAACACAGAGAGAAATGTTTGTTTACAGTTAATGTAATAGCTTCATAGTAAAGCTAACAGAATTTAGAGTTAAATCTTAAGGTAAGATACTTTCTCCTGAAATTACAGTAATCTGATATTCGGTTAAATTTGTTATGTTAATAGTTAATACAAGAGTTTTAAATATTAATGTTGGGATCGTTACGTGATATATATTTACGCGCTTACAGTTTCACCGAAACAAAGATAAACAAACATACACATGCGCAGTCATTCGATGTTCTGCGAATTTTTCGACGCATTGTGAAGTTCTTGGATATTTGTTGACATACGCAGTTCAACCGACAGAATTTAATGTAAGATTTATTAACAGTTAACGCTCATTGAATGTTAAAATATAGGAGTTAATTTACAATAACATTGCTGATATCCAGGAAAGTGCTGGTATTTTCATCTCAAAGTTACCTGTAACTTTTAACTTTACATTTACTGTTATAATTTTACAGTTAATGTAAAAGCTTTGAAATTAGCTTACATTAACTATTAGTAAATAATTTCTCTCAGTGTACGTCCCCCTTAGTCTCTAAAGTTTAAAAAAAAATAAAAGATTAAATTGACCTAGATTGTCAACGTTAAACATAAAAGCTTGATGCAGAAGCATTTAATAAAATTTCTCGACCGCTTTAATTAATAATTAAAATTGTTAAATCATTTATTCGTTGTGTCGGTCACCTGAAAATAAAAATACAAAAAAGAAGAATAACATTAGCCTGATATATTTGGTTTTCGATAGAAAACACGTGCGATGGAACTTGTATATAATTATAGTCGGGATCTGTATGATTATCGCGACAGAGTTGAGATTTATATGTTTGCATAATATTTCGATTGGGGAAAGATTCAAAATTCATAAAATTATTGTATTGAAAGTAATTAAAATTTATTTTAAAACTAGCCTAATTTGAGACCTTCTCACATTGTTTACCTTTGCAAATGTAAAAAAAGATTCAAATTATCTTCTTTGTTTACTGTAATGAATGCCGATCAACATACATGAGGAAGGTAATATATGATTCCCAACAATTGTTTCGGTTCGCTGACGTTTCAGACACTGGTTGGTGTCGTTTCAGAGCCCAGTTTACCGTAACGCTTACAATCAATTAAGAGTGATATGTAAATTTTAGACTGTTCCCCTAACCTTCATGTCTGGTAACACTGAATTAAGCAGAAGAAAACATACTAATTTTTATCTAGCAGTGTGGAACCGAAATTCCATTTAATAACAATTGTACGCTATTGAATTTAAGACTTTATTTAGTATTTTTTTCCAAAAAATAATTTTTAAAGTGCATATTTTAATGTCATCTATTGGTGGTTAAAGTATCCATGTACGCTATATTTTGGATTTTAACCATTTTTTAAATTTAAAAATAAATTTGTTCAAATGTCGCGATTGTAGACATACATTTTAGAACTTAAACTATTATTTTTAAGTTTTATAAGGTTACCATAAATATTACTTATGTTGACATTATGAAAGTAAATGACCAATCCAAAAAATAGCTTATCCAGTGGTATGTTTTGTCAGTAAAAAAACATTTTCTCTTGTACCTCTATAATTTCATGTTGTGATGGAAAATATAATCCCTTTATTATACGGGAACCAAAAATTAAACGAACAAAGGAGAATATAGAAAAAAGTTAGTTTTGCATCAATTTTTTTACAATAACAGTTTGAAAACTGTGCTTGTTGTCATTGAACGAGAAGGGAAACGACGAATCCTTCTTACTAATTTACTGTCTGTGGTTCAATTACATCGTTCAATGCTAATTAAAGCAAGAACCTGCAGCCATTGTGAAATCTCGACCAGATTGTACGTGATTGCTCGTCGATAAGGGAAACGCGACTTTCCTTCGAGAATCTGGAAAATTTTCTCGTTCATCGGTTGGAGAAAATCAGACAATTTTCCCCTACCATCGTGAGACACAATCTGGAAGTTGTACTTGACTAGTGTCAGGAAAGTGTTTACAAGTTGTAAGGTTTGATTTACGAACTTTATTCTTGTCTCAATTACATTTTGTTATCTTTTCCGAACCATTTTTTGGACAAATTTGTTACATGACTTAATGGTATTTAACAAAAATCAGGAATTTTAAATTTTTTTTTCACTTATCGCTATTATATCATTTTCCACATTCGAATACCTCAGATATTTATAAATGTCGCGTCAAAAATGTTTGGGCTGGAAGCGAGAACTATCCTAAAATATTAAATTACGAAATGGCGGCTCAAAAAAGCCTACTAAAGTCGATTTTTTCAAAATCATAGACTCGTGTATTTGAGTCCAAATTTGATGTTAGTTTTAAAAAGTTTACAATGGCTGATAAGTCATATAGAATTACAAACAGTAAATGCAGCATAAAAAATTACATTACGAAATGATTGAATTGTTCTAATTCATTGTTTAAAATTTACTGAAACTGCGTACTCAATAGTCTCCAGTACACAACAGGCTGTCAAAGCTCTAGTTGCTTCGGCCTATCAAAGCTATTGTTAATTTGAAGCGGTTTAGTTAAAAGTTCATCTTCACCGGCTGGTCGAAGAACTTTAACATAAAGCTGCGCTTTTGTTCGGTAATTTCAGCGAAATTAAATCTCAATTTAAACTCTCGGTTACAATCAGTGTTTAGTGTTTTTTAACTCATTGCATTTGAGAACACCTAAATTTATTCCATCAGAAAAATACTAACAAAAAAATACGTTGTAAATCAAGAAGAGATGCTTTTTGTATCTGCGATTTTGATTGTTAGAAAATCTGAGTTCAGATTCGTAGTCAGTCACCTCAAGAAACCCCGAGTACCAACTTTCATCAATTGTTTACATAATTGTTTACATTTTGGTCGGCCACATGAATCCGCCATTTTGAATTTCCAAAATGTAAGTTAAGATTCGTAATTTGTAGCCCCTAAATCCCCTAAATATGTATCGCGTTCCATTTAGATCTGATAGAACATGTGCCAGCAACTTTATTTTTCTATTAAAATTACAATTTTTAAATGTTAATTTGTTTATAAAACATAATATTAAATAAATATTTAATTAAATGCACTTCTTCAACTCTCATTTAAATTTGATTACAAAAAAAACGCAAATAGATTATTTTTCTTTAAAACATATCAAAACTGTTTTGAAATGTAATAAATTTGGAACTGTTAATAATCCAAAACAGTTTTTTTAAAAACTCACTTGATTCATGTAATGATATTCTGAGGAAAGCAGCAAGAATATTTTGAGATTTCGGAAATACTCTAGTTTTAAATAATTTTCATAGTTTAGCTTTTCAATTATATCAATAAAATATCGAGAAAACAAGAAAATCTAGAGATAATTGTTACCGTAATATAATTTTACAAATTTCTCGAAGAATTCTGCTCGTTGAACTTAATGATATTGTACAAGTAAACTTAATAACTAGAGTAATTAACTAATGAGACGTGTTCTACATTTCGTACGGTCTGAAAATGCAAGTTGATATATTTATCAGATCTTCTACTTATAAATTATTTCACCATAGTAAATGATAAATTGCGTTGTAATTTTTAATACATAATTACTTAGTACGTTTTTAATTAATATTATTAGGTTTTACTGCCGGTCTAAGCGCAAATTGTTTAATCGATCGTTAATAAAAAGCGAATGTTAGGAAGAAATACTTTATTTTTATTTAATGTTCGACATTTTATCGAAGTTTTTATGCGAAACGTAATTAAACAAGTAATATGCCGTGGACTGGGTTATTTTATTTTTATTTGTTTTTTTAATTCAGTTTTCTTTTGTACCGTGGTTTATACCTCAACGAGGTAATATTACTGGAGCTTTATTCCATAATTTTAAATTATTAAATAAACTTTAATGTAATTACGCCACGTAATGCAAGTTCAAGTGCCTTTAATTAAAAATAAATAATCTGAAGACGTGAAGGATATTATGATTAAACCATTAAACTTGTTTACATCGAATGCATGAAATGATTCAGAAGTTTTTAAATCTAAGGAAATTTGTTCCATGAAAGTTACAGAACATTCTAACAGTGTTGACGATATATGAATTTTTTATTGATTAGAGGGAAAATTAGAAATATTAACTAAAATAGGAACTAATTTCCAAACTTTATAGATGGTTATACATCTGATGTTGACTCCAAATTTATTCCTGCAATTGTCTGTCAAGGACATTTCAAGGACAAATTCAGATTTCAAATATAACCCAACTTTTTAATGCCGAAAATGCAAAAATTGGTCAACTGTACAATTAAATATGACTAATAGGATCCATAAAAGGATATCCCAAGGTCAAACACCTTTATGTCACAAATGTAATATGCACGGTGAAATTTATTTCATCGCTTTCATGCCATAAGTGTATTTGACCTCGAGATCTGTATTGCGACATCGTCTATAAATCATCAAGGTCATACAGTAGTGTAAACGTTTCTGCTCGTAGTGTTATTTATGTTAATATATTGGGTCCTATTTGACAAAATTGGCTTGCCCTTGAAATACCCTTGACCGCCACCAGCAAGGTAATTTGTTCTGTAATGCATATTTTCAAAATTATCAAAACGTCCTAAAACTATTTACGCATCCTGTATATAGATATGGATAACATTTCAGAAAAGGTCAATTATCAAAATTTAATATGATCTTATTATAAGAAATATTATTAATTATGAAACGTATAAAATAACAATATATTTTAAATTATAATATATTAATATATCTTTAAATAATGTTAAAATCATGACCTGGAAAATTACAAAGAAGTTTTTTATAAAACTTTATTATGAGAGAAATTATAATTAAAAATTTGACATATCTTTTTTCTAGAGCCGTGCTCCATTACTTTTGATGCATCCCCTTTCTGACAAGAGGAGCGTCGTATGTCAAAAACTTTTAAAACTTTTCCGGGTAGTAATTGTCAAAAGTCTTTTCGACATGGAAATGTTATTAAAATTTCCTCCTGTTTTAATAATCGAGAGAGTTTTCTTTATTCGGCTTCCCTCGACTTATTGTTCAACGATATCTTAACGCTCTGCCAGAGCCAATTTTACCATTTATTTCGCGATTTTAATTAATAATTTTAATTAAAGAACACCCGCTTTGATTTACAGGCATTTCAAAAGTTGCGGCGATTAATTTGGTGCTCGCGATATCCGTTTGAACAATGACCGTAATATCGTACAGAGCGTTTGTTAACTTAACGGAAGGTCAATTATTTCCTGACGCGTTCGTTGGAAAAATTCAGGAATTATTTGTTGGTTGAAACTAACCGGAGATTTTTTGTAACTGTATGTCTTTTGCGGAATGGATAAATGAAAGCTCTTGACGTAGAAATAATTGACAATATATAATCCTATTATGGAGATTATCCTGAGCACGAGTGGCTTCCTCTTTGAACGTAAGAAATAAATTAGTATTTCCATACGAAAAAAAAAATCATAGAGTATAAATTATCAGGAATAAATTAATAAATATATTTTAATATTAAATTATAAAATTTAAACAATGCCTTCTGAAAATAAACTTAACCGAAAATTAGCGAAAAACTATTTTAAAAATTATTTCATTTATAAAGGAATCTTTTTCTTTATGGATCACGAAAATTCACCGCACTTCAGAAATTGGTTAAAACAATTGGTCATAATTGAAAACAAATAAATATTTAGATTATTCTCTCATTTGTATTACACTTCATATTAATATGTACTTGTCGGATTAAACCATTATGTGGAAATCCATTTCGGGCGCGGAAAGCGATGCGAAAGCGACATTCACCTAGCGGCGGCTGGAAGAACTAGATGGCATACACGTATTGTGTTTATACATTTATGTTTGTTCACGTATTTAAAAAATCCAGACCAAAATTTTATTTGAAATCATCAAATTTAACACCAGACATTTCCCACGATCACTTTTGTTCTTCAGTTAATGATCTACTCATCTCGCAGCTTTCAATTTGGCGTGACCGAAACCATGACCAGAATACATCCGTATCTCGCAAGTTATTAAAGCAGACGATAAATGCTACAGGTCATATTTTTCGCAGACCACTTTTCCCGTTAACGCGGAAACGACTTTCTGAAACTTTTCTCTCCGTGCAGCAAACTCGTTAATTCGAAAGCATAAACTACAACCGCGTTTACACGATGTTCCATAGCCGATGGATCGGGATAGAACGAATCAATCCGTGAAAAAATGTTGGCAATCAGGTCGATCGCTAACTGGTATCGTTCCAACGCCGAATAATGGGCTATTCGTCATGAACGAGAAGAAACTTTCTACTTGCTCGGGAAAACAATGAGGTAAGGGCGTCAAAGACGAAAGGCTAAAATCCACTCTATAGCAGTTGCTTTCCCCTATAGCAGATGCTTTTCTTAATTGCGGCCATCTCTGGGTGACGTTCAGTGAAAGACAACAAAAATCGGATATAGGAGAGGCGGTAATTAGCCAATACTGAATTCTCGCGATTCGAAATCGGTGTCGTCCTAGTCGCGTCAAGTTTATTGTTCGAGCTAAATACGAGTTCGGTGGTAACCGACTTTCTTCAACGCTCAATTGATATCGGAGAGCCGATTAAAAATTCGCTGACTAGTGAGGCGACGTGAATTTAGCACGACGGAAATCATCGAATGACGACATTTAGTCTTGTAATAGGTTTTTAAAAAGATGCGTAAAAAAGTTCTCAGACTGTTTTTTGTGTTCACGCATTTTACGGACATTTTAATAAAAGTATATTTTGAATTACTAGCGTTTTCTAGAAACACCTGGTGGCGCACCAATCCATAAATAAAGTGGTGTGTCGTGAACACACCAATTCAATAGACCATAAGTATAGCTAAATAGTCATCTAGGTGTACAAATTCGCTTTTGGATTCGAGCGCCATCTAACGATGTAAAAAGTAATTTGTGTCTGTTGTAAATAAAAAAGTTGTTCAATACTACGAACAATTTAATTAGACTTAAAAATAGTACAAGAATTTACAATTCACAGAAATATCTTAGGATTTGCTTCCAAGAAACCATCTGGAAAAAATTAGGAAATACTGTAAATGTTTCGTTTTTAAACGTTTCAAGAATATTCTGCTTGAAATATGGACTGTTGATAAAAGCCACACATATTTATTTTTTAATATTATAAGAATATAGCAGTATGAATAATACCATAATTTTTTAATTGAATATATAACGATAACGTTCCGTACAGAATATTACCAAATTATTCCTTTTGCAGAATGTTCCACCTGGAACTGACAGCATCGAGAATGGCGACTAGGAAGTATTTAGTTAGACTTCAAAATAGCACAAAAATGTCGTCGAGAACATTCTGCAGATCGTTTCCAAGAAATGTTATTGAAAGGTAGTAGGAAATTTAATATCACGTATTCGTTGAATATTTCGTGTATTATTTTGAATATTTTCACGGCGTTCCTAGAATATTTTATTAGAATTATAACAATAAACATTTCGAATTTTACAATATAATGAGTCGCATGGGAAATACAAGAATAATTCGTATGTAATATTGCATGAACGCATTTTTTTTATGTTTTGTGTTTATGTTTTGTTTTTCGTGATATTATGTTCCGTATAAAGTGATTTGTGTAGTTTTAAACCGTCAGCCGAAAGGTCCCAGGTTCGAGTCCCGGCGCGGCACGTGAAAGTAATTCGGCCCTAATTTTTTGTTGCTAATAAAAAAATGTTAGTACAATAAACGTAAAATATAATTTATTTATACTTATTCTACAGATTGCTGTTGTTAAATTATATAATAAAATAATATATTAATTGAAATTATAAATTTCTTTCATAATTCATCTACCAGTAACTTAAGAAATTCTAAGAATATTAATGATATCACGGACTAGATAATAAGCCTTATTAAATGCGTGTTTAGTTAGTAATTTTGAAATAAAACTCTAAAACTCATAAATAAACTGAAATCATTC
This sequence comes from Trichopria drosophilae, assembly GCA_030407085.1. Lineage (NCBI taxonomy): Eukaryota > Metazoa > Arthropoda > Insecta > Hymenoptera > Diapriidae > Trichopria > Trichopria drosophilae. Next base: position 114,889,184 of record CM059585.1, on the reverse strand, counting down.
TTTACTACCAATCCCATAAGAATTTACAGTGAATTTAAATTCAATTAAATTCAAGTTCTTTCTTTTTACTCGACTTCATTTATACTGCTATTTTTGAACCAGTACTATCGTTTTCTGGGAAAAGTGCATTTTCTATCTTTTCAAGGCAGAAACTCAATCACTGCAAGAATATAGAACGAATTTTCAACTTGAAAGGATGTAATTTGATCTTGTACAAACGATAGAGAAATTCATTTTTGTACCATTTAAGTGAAACTTCCATTTTATTTTATTTATTGTTATAATATATAATTATAATAAAATTACTGTTCCAATATTATTACTAAATCATGTGCGTGGATTTCCAATCAATGGATATTTAAACTGCAACACAGTAGATTGATGCATCGTAATTTGAACAATATGTTGCAGAAATTAATTATGTGAAAATTAAATTAATATTCAATGCGCTGCGTGTACGTGGGTAAAATTTAATAGTGGTATATGGTTCAGTTGGCCGAGTTTCTATTTATTATTCTCGCTATTGAAATTTATCGCCGTGTGTGTGTATATTTTCGATACAATGGTTCAGTAAATGACACAATGAGCCCACAGTATAAGCAGGGATATTTAAATACAAAAGCTAACTTTGAAAATCTTCGTTTATAATCAACTTTTACTACAGTGAAGAGTAATTAAATAGCAATTTAAAGATATTTCTTTATTTTTACGAAAACTCTGAATAGTGATACCATTTTTCAAAATTAATACTAAATGACTCAAAAATAATAAATCTGAATAAATTCGCGTTTATTATATACTAAAACAAACGGATTGTGGAAGCAAATATAAATAAAAAATTTTATGTATATTGAAAATTATAAGAAAAATACGATAACGAATGGGAACTATATTCAATATTTTATTCAAAATTTGTATATATAAATAAGATTACTTTTGTTAAAGAGTATATTCGATAAATTTTATATTGTTACCGCATAGGGGCGCAGTGCACGGTACAGCGAATTCATCTAATAAGCATTCCCGCAAGTAGTAGACGATCAGTTATAACCACTAAACAAAATAAAAAACAAATTTGTGTCTATATCTTTCAATAACCTAAAATAAAACGTTCTGAAACGTTTTGAAATGTTGTATCAATTTAGTACATACGAATAACACGATATTTAGTGTTTATATTAATATACACCTAAATGATACAACATTCTCTTTACAACTTTATATCCTAACCTCAAAGTAGTTGTCATTAGAATTCTATTACGAAAGTAGTTCAATAAAAATGTCAAAAATAAAAAAAAAGATCTTACATTTTTGTCTATAAATTGACTAGAGTTCCATTGTTCCTATTCTACATATAACACAAATATTAGACAATAAATGCCTAATAAATGACTGCATTCTGCTGGAGCGAGTAGTACAAAGAATTAAAAACTGCCGTGATCTAATCGCCGTGATATATCGTAACTGCAATTGTATTTGACGTTATCATAACAGCATTCTGATAGGATTGACCACCCCATCGGCCAAGGAATAAATTAATCTCGATCACCGATTTCTCGCAAGGTCGTTCGTAGTTGCATGCCCGTGTACAGGGTACTCTATTCTAGCACTCGTAAGTACATAATGTCGTAATGGAAGTGGGTATATAAATAGCAGCTAATGTACATATTGGCTTGTTTCCGATAAATTTAATCCCAGGAGGGATTATTCACACTTCGCTAACATTTATTCCGCCAATTTGACTCTTATCGATTAACATACGGTTCGATGGAGACGAAACTGGGATTACGAAGAAAATTAATTGCTTGGTCCTGATAACGTGGCTTGTTTCTTGTTGACGTTATAAGATGATGTTATTTCATAGATTAAGAACTCAGAACTCAAAAATGAGTAGCAATTTTATAAAAAGTTTGGTATATATATTAATTTTCTCCATGTACTGTAGGTTATTGGAAACCTGAAGCCAAAAGACAGATTTCTAACAAACTTGGGAACTTGTCCTGATGTCACGTGCCTGGGTGCGAATTCCGCATTAATATATGTATACACGTGAAATTCGCTTGAGGTAACCACGGCTTTGATGGGGAATAAAATTGTCAAACCCAATGTGAAATTGCTGTTACTTGGAAGTTAGCTGAAATGTTACCAAATCTGCACTTCCTGAGCAAAGACAAATATCTGTATACAATATGATATTTGCGTGAGAAGCACTGAGACGAAAGCTTAACCGCAACAAGGAATTTGACGAGTAACTAATCTCGTAACGAAAATATAACGTGTATAACGTACGTAATTTTCAGTTAGATAAAACACTGTGCAATAAATTGCTCATAATGCTGTCACGAGTGATCACTCCACATAAGTTGGAATATTTATAGATCGTGCATTAATTTAGTTTTTACGAGGGCACCATATACGTGATTTGACATAAACGCCAGTGCGGAATGCGTTTCACGTTAGCACAAAAAATATTCGGATGCACAACACCTATCATCCCATGTGTTTTACTGTTTAACGGCATTTTAGAATGGATGCAGAGCCGCGATAACCATTTAAATGCGAGCATTGAGTAAACTTGTATAAACACAGGAGCGGAATAAGTGTGCACTCACCGAATGAAAACATGTTCTTCAATGAAATATATAGACTTGAACGCGTAACAACCGTTAGACAAAAAATGAAGATCGTACTAAATGATGTCGAGACTGTCACGTTATTTCCGAAGTTTAAAGCCAGTTTGACATGAAAAAGTAAATTATTTCGAGTCGTTAAAAGACTATTTTTTACTGATCCTTTGATTCTTCCTACTGATTCTGACGAATTTATATTTTTAACACGGGATAAAAGAAGATTTGACGTGATAATAATTATTTATTGCTAAAATTTACTATCAAATTTTGCAATATTTAGAATATATTCGCGTTAAAAATAGTTTTCTATAAAGCGTTCAAGTAAATCGTTCAAGAAAGCATTGGAACATTTGATACGAGTTGTAATTTTCCTACGTTTTCTTAACAAATATTCACAAATTCATATCAACATCCGAATTTCGTTAAATTATTCAGAACAAAGTTTTATCCATGTGTTTAAAAAGACAAGTTTGTATAGAAGAAATATTTTGAGACCTGTAATTTGTGATTTACCATTGTGATTCCTGGCATAATAAATTACGCCACTATTATTTGACACAGGAATTCCTTAAAAAATTATAATTTTTTATTTATTTATTCAAGATTAATAAGTCAGGAACTGGGATACATTGTTATTGTTAGAATTAAATAGATTTTCTAAACACGCAGATCTTCAAAAAAGCAGATCTTGGATGTTGTAAAGTTGTGGGATATTTCCTAAGTACTTTTATGAGTAAAATCCAAATCTTGACAGAATCCTTCACGTCAGGATTTTCGAATATTTGAGGTTATGTACTCGAAACCCCGCGTTTTTTTGCTACACTTGAGGTCACTTACAAAATGCAACAACGTTTTTTGGCCTTCTGTACTACTTGCATCTTTTAGTACTATTCGTGCCCTTCAAAACAAACTAATAATCAATCACCTACAAATTTGCTCACGGCCATTTTAAATTATGACATTAACCCCAGAAACGTTTCTACTTTATAATTGTTCTTGGAAACGTGTACTAGGCTTTAGGGGTTTTGAATAAATGTCATAATTTCAAAGGATCATAACTTTGATGATGCAAATAGTAATAAAAGCCACCAAAATTGGTCGCATCTTGTACATAACCTAAAAAATAAAAATAAAATACATTTTTAAGTACATAAAGTAAAATATTATAATATTCTGAGTTATGGGCTGTTTATGAACTCTAATTCGGATTCTACATTCAAAATAACTTCAGAAATGACCTGGAGCTTCCCTAGCATCAAAACATTATTGGCAGGTACTGTATTGAATTAATGCCCTTAATAAATGCCCATAATAAAGAACTTAACTATTTCACTGGTAGCCGTTTCAAATAAAAAGTGCCAAAACTGGCACGAGGCACTTTTTAAAATATCAAAAAACTGGGAAACACGGATTCTTTTTTCCCACAGAATGTATCGTTTGCAATAACCAAAATTCATATACTCCTCCCTTTCCACTCGTCACTCCCAAGGGGGCCACGATTACCCCTTAGAAGCATATTTTTTTCAAAAAATTTCGATGAAAATGTTAACTAGGGATTTTTTGGGATCGCCGAAAACGAATTGAACTCAGAATTTCAAAATTCAAAATGGTTGATCTAATAAGGCGCACCAAGTAAAGCGATATTGAAACATAGTTTTTCACAAGATAATGTGTTTATCTGAACATGATTTCAAATAAATTTCAAGTGATTCATTTGTTTATAGATACAAAATAGTGGATAAAAAACGACGGACCAATTTCATAAAGTTTTTTAATTTAATTTTTCAACGGTGACTGCCAGTATTGGTCGGTGAAAATGCTGGGCGTCAACTTTACTAATTCGCATCGTCACCACCAGGCGCGGCTGAAAATAGGTCAGATTCGTATTCAGCGACCCAAAAAACCCCTGAGTAAAAAATTTCGACGAGATAAAGTAACTTTTTGCAATTCTGTCCGCCATCTTGGATCCGCTATGTTGAATTTTGAAAATATGACATCTCATTCGTATATAACGACTAAAAAAACCACGGTACACCAAATTTCATGCAGTTTCATTGAAATTGCACACTTTTTCGTATACATATGATACATATTACCATTGAAGTGGTTAAAACTTTGCATTTAATAAGAACGAATAAATTCAAAGAAACGCAATATTGACTAAAAATAATACAGAGTAGGAGTTACGAAACAGTTCGGATCATGAAACTGGAATGAACTACGATACAGAATATTCCCATTCTCGAAAACTACGGGTAATATTTGAACGTCGATCTTTCACTTTTCAAACGCCGTGATTGAAAAATATAGTGTGATGTTTTAAAAATCCTAATAATCTCAATTTTGATCAAAGTCTATCATTGACGTTGAATTACGATAATTCGTAATAGAAAAAATGGCCGCTTGACTGCTATCATAATATGTTATGTGGCGTTTAATTCGACTTTTAACATCATTTAATAATCTTATTTTATCGACGCATTGTTGTGTAGTATTTACGATAATTCGAATCTCACGCTCGACTCCACGTGTGTATTTTTCACTCGCGGTCTCTTGACGGTGGTAGGCGGCCGATCTCGCAAACAAATTGCACTTTCTAAAATCGCTCCATGCGCCTTATGAGCATTTCTTATACGAGCTTTAAAGAACTCTTTGTCTCGCGATTCCACCTATTCAATTATTGCGGGGGCGCGGCGTAATTTCTGGCGTATCAGCTTCCATATGTCTCTGCATTGGCAGCCAATTAAATTCGCACTGATCGGAAAAATATGGTGTCGTTTATATTTCCGTGCGCGTAAAGTGGATTTCGAACTATGACGTCATGCATGCGCGTATCGCGAGGTCCATTATCCGGTGCATGTATAGAACGGCCAGTATGTGCATCCAATTGACAATTCCGTCGACGCCCAGCCTTGACACACTCGCCGCAACAATATGTAGAAAAGTCACGCGGGTTCAGACCGCTGTGAAAAAGTACGTGTATGGCATTCCATCCGATAAAGTGGACGTCGAGGGTAAGATTTGCCAATTTGCTGCATGTCAGGTACCAAGCGGTGAAGTCATATTTCAAAAATTAAGCGTAAAAGACCATTTTAATACGAAAGTGTAGGCTGTTAATCTTATTAAAAAAAATACAATTCTTAAAAATGTTCGATATAGATTTGGGGAAGTTGTGTTTTGTGTTGCGAGCTTCATCAAGTGTTACTAGGTGGAGTATAATGGAATCCATCATAATGAAATTAACCTTTTTTTATTACACTTTCGGTGTCCTTTAAACTTAGTGTATAATTTATGAAGAGGACTCTAGACATCACTGAGATTATTAATTGTTCCCATATTACTTAATTTTAACATACTTATGTCAAACTAAATAACTGAGTTAAGCATATATGCACTTATTTGGGAGAACAATTTGATTTTTCAGTGAATTTTTTCGATAACCTTAGTACCTTCATTTCGATTCTGTTATAAATTCCACCTTAAACTACTCCAAAGCTACATCAATTTGGAAATGGAGGTCGGTCGGATATGCGATGATCCCAATGTGTTCGATCATCCAGTTACTGGCAATACTGGCTGCTGATGTCAAAAACTCTCTCGCATATAGTGGGAATGTAATAAGGCCAGACCACGAAAGAGGGACCGCTGCATTTTTGGAGCTTCCCCAGCCGACCCTCCAGGATGGCATCCTCGTATATTGGAGCCGGAAGTTACGTACTTCCGTAACGCATCGCTGAGATGGGCTTGGCTTGAAAAGTGATCCGATCTTCATCGACCAGCGGACATCCCCTTTCCGAATAATTTAACAAATTACAGCCTTTTTCATTGAAATGTATATCGTTCTTAGAAAGTCTTCCGTCGTACGCGTGTCTAAGTGTCGAGGATAATTTCTAATGGCGTAAGCGACTTTGTCAATTACTCGTACGGAAAGCAAGTGCCGAACACTATCCGATGTTGATAAGATCATAGATATGGTAGGTAGGGAAGCATTTCATAGAATTCTTACTGTTGGTATTCTTGTATATCAAAGATTTTTTTCTTGTACATTTGGTCATTTAAGTCACTTCGAAAAAAGTTGTCTTTGGGTAAAAACATCAGAAGTAGTGTATTCCATGAGCATTCTAAAAATTTAGTGAGTCAGCCAACAAGACAATTTTCAGGAGGGACTGAATTCATAGTTAGACTTTCTGCGAAATTACTTACAATCGTTTTATATCACACTTATAATGGGTAGCCGTAAAGTTACCCGATGCCCTCTGCCGGTCTGACAACGTCTGCTTTTGGTGTTATATGTATACATAAGTGATATTATCGTGTCATATGTAAGTTCATAATAAATTTCGTGTTATTCAAATACTACCATAAAGCCAATAATGTACAGATCAACTTTTCAAACTAAAATAAATTTCTCGGAAGGAGCTGTTATGGTTTTTAATGTAAATTATGGTGATATTTCGTGAAATTTCAAAAGCAACCAGTATTCTTATGGTTTTTATGTGCATGTTGTCTATCGGACTATTTCTTACTTCTTAGTTGAAATATACAGAAATGCGATTGGACAATTTATGCTTAACCTATGTAGGGCCTTAGAATCTTTACATTATAATACAAGAATTGTACACCGAAGACGATGGCGCCACTATAAATTGTTCAGTTGGGGCATGTCAATTACTAACATTTTGAAATTTTTCATTAAAAAATCAATACATGTCCCATACAAAATATAAGGAACTATATGTAATTAATCATGACATACGAAAATCTATTCATTTTTATTTTGAACATTTTTATTAGACATTAGTAAATTATTTCTCTCTGCAAAAAGTAAAATAAACTAAGAAAAATCGAATGTTGTATGTCAATCTATTTACGATTTAAAATGACTAGTAGCAAAGAAATAACAATTCTAAATATCACTTCATATATAAAGATTATAAGGAGTAGAAACTAATAATTATGAATTCCTGAAATAAATAGTGAAAAATGATTTCCAGCTCTATCATTTTAAAACCGTGCCAATCCTGAGTTAGACTTTTTTATATTAATTATGCTTTCTGGAAACTTCTTATAGCGAATTTATCTGAGCTGAATTATCAGCGGAACAACCTATCTAAATTTGTCACCAAAGTTAGTAATTTGTTGGATATTGTATGTTATTTTAAAACACAAAATTTAACAAACATTATTGAATGCATTATTCTGATTCAATTTTGGTGGGACTTGACTGAACAAGGTAAGAGTCTAATAAAAGTTATAAAGTCTTAAAATGGTCGAGATTGTGGAAAATATCCCCTAAGTGATTCATGTAGTATTCAGCAGCCTACTCGGAGTCTAGATCCAGAAGCATATATTCCTCTGACTTGTTTTCTAGAAAACTGCAAATATCCGTTAAAATTTCTAACTCTCCACTTCTATGAAAACTTCACATTATATATATAATGATCAGCTTTAGAGAGAGTATCCTCTTAGTTTTATTATATCATTTTTGTCCGTTGTAAATATTTAGAAAATATGCAAAAACAATTTTTTTAAACGTTTAGAATAGCCTCAAAAAAGCCTCAGCAACTAATACATGACTGTATATGAAACTTAAACAAAAAAATGATTTCATTAGATGCAACTATCAGTTATATTAAATCAAATCTACCGACTACTTTCGATCGCATTTTTTATACCATGGATAACATCACCCTTTTTGAAAATCATAAAGTCAATAATTATGAACAGAAATATATAGAAAAGTGCTCTAGTTTTTATGGAAGTAAGATTTTTTGTAGTTCTTCTGCCAAAAGTATCAAACAGACTTGCATACCAAAGTGTTTCACTTTTAGTTTTTGTTCGAAGACAGTAATGGTCCACTGCCGCAGGGAGGAAACATTATAGCACTGTCTTTCGTGCTTTCGGTGAAATCAATTGCTCACGCGTAACTTGTTAGATGTTGCATATATTTTTTTCCATCTCTTATTATTCTTTATTTTTATGTTTTTCTCTCTAAACCGTGGGAATTACCTTCTGTTAGTGCCATTTTTGTTAACCGCCGTGTTTTTGCTATACTTTTAAAATTTATTCCTTCAAGCGTAAAGGGTCATTTATGATCTCGCTCGGAGTGCTCGGCGCATTGTTCAATGCCGCCTTTGTCTAATTTCAGAATAATTCTTAAATAAAATTGAAATGCAGTATTATGTGTAACATTAATATTTTTATTTTAGCTTGACGACTTCTTTTTTTAATTCATGAATAGTTTTCTGCGGCTTTTAGCAGTTTAAATAGTTATTTAAATGTTGTCATATTCAGTTTTTAAAATTCACAGCGATTCTGAAATAGCGACTCCAAAATGGCGAAGGTCACTTCTATTATTTATTTCGCTTGAAATACACTAGTATTTTTTCTATTGTGAATTGTAAGAATTTAGTGATGGCGTCCTATATTTTGTAGCCGGCGTTTTTAATTTTTGAAATCGGACCATCAATGATCCTAAAAAACTAAAAGGGCCCTGAAAACCACGAAAATTGATGAATATTTGTGTCCGCCGTATTGGACCCGCCATCTTGAACTTAAAGATTCTCAATTAACATTCGTAATAAGCAACCAAACATACAATTCATCACTTTCGTGTAAGATTTTTCTAAGCTGTTAACGGGCTTTATTAAGATTAAACTGTTCTTTAGATCATTTAAAATTCAAGTAATAAAACACAAAAAAAATTGCGACTAACTATTCAGATATTGGTACTTTTACCATAAAGGATTAGAAATTTTACTGAGTTCTATATTTTGACAGTTCAAAGAGAAGGATATTTAAATAAGCAGACTTGGTACTGGTTTTCCTGACCCTCAATACCGCCATAGAACACTCTGACACGACGATAAATACCACCTGAAATATCCTGCAGCCGTTGTCATTTACCGTCGAGCCTGCGCACCTCGAGGCAGCAGGAAACCAGGCACCAGGTGCATAGGGCATAGTCGAGAAAGAGAATTGCATATTGGTCGACACGATGCACAGTCGGAATGTTAATACTTCTTATTTATTACGTGCACTTTTTACTAGGTAAAAAGTCGTGGAAGGATTATGTTTTGTGTTTGCCTCCACTTGGCGGTGCATTGTCGATGGATATTATTAAGTCGCAAATTACAGTTACGAAGCCATTGAGCCGCGGTTATGCGATAAGGCTTCGAACGTCATACTTAAACTGCCTTTTGAGCAAGGATTACCGGCTATGTGCTTAATATTTCAATTAAGTCTACGACCGACGTGGAAGTGAGTTATTGTGGATCGCATCAGAAAAGATTGACGTTCCTGAGTCACGAATGATTTTTTAACAGATTTTAGTCAATAAAAGTGTTAAGGCCAATATCGATTTACATGGAACCGAGGGTCCAGCACGAACGGTCATTTAGAAAATCGTTCAAGAGTTTAATCGCAACCTTGATAAAACTCGTAACGAACAAGACGCGATGTGATAAGCTGCTTATCGCAAACGTCCCAATGGTTTTGTCTGATTTTTACTCACCGATTCAATAAGGATTTTCACAACAGTCCGTATTGTTGAGTATAACAGTTTTTCAGAATTTCATATTAAAAAAAAACCTAGCAAATGGTGCAGTTTACAAATAAAGAACCGTAGAATAGTTCCTTGGAGTCATAAGAATGAAGGTAACTAGAGGCATCAAAGTCTTCGCCTACTATTTGTATAGAAAGTTTTAAGCGGTCTTTAACCCAGAGTTCTTTTGAACCAGACAACTTTCCTCACGATGTAGAATCGTGAATTCCAAAAGCAGGAGTGTAGGGATCAAAGAAACGATGCACCCATCGTAAACGTTTGTGGAGGTCTTGCGCAATAAAATGGTCATTGACAAAGTAGCAAAAGCTTGCCAGACGATCTTCGTGAATTCACTTCATTAGCTGGAAGTAGTAAAAGAGATCGCTCAAGGAGTTGTAAAAAACAATCAAGACTTTGCCAAACGGCAATTTCGTCCGAAGGGAGCAGACAGTTTCGACCGACTTAATGTCGAAAGTTTGCCCCCCATCCATCTTGCCGATTTCTAACCACATTTCCAAACAAAAGCAAATTCTAGGAAGTCTGCAAATTTTAGCGATGTAAATGGTATCGGTTAATGATCGGCATTTCCTGGAGCTACCGCGTGCATTATACGGAAGGGAGACCAAGTGGGGGAGGCCAGGCACGAAATACTAGATTGGAGATAATGGAAGGTTCTGGCCAAACCCTTCTAACATATCGATGATGACGAGTTAACCTTCGGTTGTTGTTTTTTTTTCGAATCTTACGACTGCCTAGCATGAGATCTCGCTACGTCCCCATTGTTGGTAAAAGTTACACCAGACTCTCATGGAGAAGAAAGCAGTTGCGTAGGCGAGCACCAATCCTTCCGTGCCGGTTTTCTCAATTCTGCAATAGCATGTATGGGCGCGTTGTCTCTTTTGCCGCACAGATATGGACGGACTTCTTAATATGGTGATCGACGGCATTCAGAGGAAATTCACATTTGAGAATAAAACGGATATTGTTTGGTACTTGACGGATCGATTAATCGTGCCAATTTGACAAGGTTTTATGCCCATACTTTTGATCAATCAAGCAAAGCCACAAAACACTGGCGATTTTTGTCAGATTTCTCGAAATTCAAAATGTCGAATCTAAGATGGCTGTCAAGAATTTTATTCGCTCTGCATTTATATCCTTACAAATTTATTTTTATGGAAATTCGTCAATTTCGAATTTCGACAACTTGCACAGAAGGAATTTTAATAAGGAATCTATATACACGTTCTCTATGTATTGGATTGTGGATGCCTATAGAGTTTTGTTAAAAACGCCTTTAAAGTTAAAGATTCGAGGATGAAAGGTTTTATATTTTTGCAATTTTTTTTATAACGCTTAGTACTACAAAGTGTTGTTAAACTTATAAAATCTTTGTGCTTTTTGTCCTTAAAGGTTTAAAAAGTGTATGTTTCTCAGAATGTTACTTATATTTAGATTATCATTTAGCAACGTAAAGATACCACTTTTGCTGTGCGCACAAAATGAACAACTTCCACAATTTTAGTTCGTGTCGTGTTCGTACGATAAACCTCCAACATTTATTAAATTGTTACGTAAATATCAGATTATACACAGACGTTTTAAGCCAAGCCATTTTTCCATAGGTATCGTACACGAGCGGTAAATGACCGCATAATAGAGGTACATGGTCGTTATGTCGCTTTCCGTCCTGTGTAGTTAACTTGGAGGGTTAGAGGAAACCAACCAAGTCGTATACCGATCGTTATCGGGGAAGGCAATAGCACCGAAGATCATATCGGTACCAATAATTGTATCGATTATTAAGATTCAGTCTTTTGAAAATTAAGCAATAATGGATAATTAAAAATTATCGCTTATTTAAACTTGTTGACAACCCATTTGCGTTAACATAGTTTGTTATGAGAGGATAATGTTACCGTTCATCTTTAAGACAAAAAGGAATATTTAATTTTTTACTATCACAAATGTAAATACCAACATTTGTTACATTTTTTTATCCATAAATTTCAACTAGAAATTCGTTAGTTTTGCCTAAAATCAATTTAACCTACCCTCGTCAAAATGTCGAATGGAATCTGATCAATTGTTAAGACTAGAGGTGCAGCCTTTTTGGTGTCGCCTTTCACGAATTTCAGATTAGGTTTGTAAAATTCATGATGGCGGATCCAATATGGAATGCCGCGTCGCCTAAAAAAATGCTTCAAAATCGAAATAAAATGCAAATATGGAAACTTTTGGGATCGTTCATCAGGAATTTGAGATTAGATTTTTTAATATAAGATGTCGGATCTAATATGTCCCATCAAATTGCAAGAAAAAACCGAAAATCATGCGATAATGTTAAAATAAAGAAATATAATGAACAAAATTATTTTAGATTTTATTTTGAGAGAAAGACATTTCTTATTTTTCAATTTTGTTACATACAACACAATAATCTTTTTTCTTTTTAATTTTTAGCAGTTTATCTTCTTTTTTAGAACATAGTTTCATTTTCACCTCATTTTCGTTGTTCAACTATTTTATGAATTGCGCAGAGTTGGTGCTGGGTAGAACTAACTTTAGGAAGCTACGTAAAATGTTTTCACTTTTGTAGACGTTTAAAAACCGACTATAAGCATTTCAGCCTGGGGTCTTTTAAAACGCTGCACCAAGCATTTAGCTTTTCTGTTTTATACACTGAAAACACGCATGGTGGTACGAGGATACTAACTTTCATCGCAGAAAATAAAGTAACGCACTCTTTTGCGTTTCTATTTCAATTTTCTTGGTTGACATTATTATAATAATTCCTAGAGAGAAGGGAGTGATCTTTAGTCCAAATTTTGAATGTAAATTATCCTATTTTAATTAATACGTTAGTAGCTATTTAGATTTTAATATTTTAATCAATTTGTTTTTTTTTTATTTAATACTTTAGACTTCAGTTTCTTCAGTATTCATTAATCTCTGAATTAAATGTAGGTTCGTTAATAACTTTTTTTGTGTTATCTTCTTCTTTAGGTATTAATAATTTCCATATTGAAGAATTTTTTATATAAATTATTAGACCATATTAGTTACTATGAAGTCTTACTGGCGGTGTAAAATAACGTTTTACAGACTTTGGTAGTAACTAATTAATGACGATGATGATGAGTCGCGTTACATAACATTTACAACATAACAATTCATTTAGCTAACTTTCACAAATATCCCTTTTTTATGTTGTATCTTGCTGTTGGAATTTTTCAAATCCATAATCCAGATCTGAGATTATCTAGCGAATCAATGTTGTACTTCTGCCATCTAGATGAGTACCATTACATCATTCTATCCACTTTATAGTAAATACTAAATTTTAGTAATATGAAACTAATGACAGATTCATCATCAGTGGCTACAAAAATTCCCGACTAACAATTCTCAAGCAAATTCAATTAATTTTTAGAAATTCGTCTGCCATTTTTGATCCAACATTTTGATTTATGAAATTTATCGATACCAGATTCGTAATAAGCGACCCCAAAAAACCCCAAGTAGTAAGATTCAAGCTGTTTCGTAGCATTTTTACACAAGAAAAAGGTTTTTTATTTTTGTTTAACCGTTGACTGCCTGAAAGTCTATATATGTATAGACGCGACCCATGATATGACCATTGTACATCATCAATGTATGATTACAAGATATAAGTTTGGATACTTTTAAAGGGTGTTTCGAAACAGTAAAATCCCGGCAGTCTAATAAAAATGTATTTTATGGTAGTAAATTCGTGCAACTTTTGTCATGAATATTATTAACCCATTAACGCCTGAAATGACAATTTTTATACTTCATTTTCAATCAAGTATTTCGTATCATAATCAAAGTTGAAAACAATTGAGAGGTACGCATCCTACTGTTTTCGAGGTCGCTCTTCAAGATTCCGAGGCCAAAATTGAGTTTCAGCCATCAGAAAATCCAATATGGCGCCGAATTTTAAAAAAAATTCCAAAAAATTGGGAATTATTTATTCCTATCAATTTTTTTCGAGCTATTAGAATATTGGAATTTTATTGAAACCTTACATAATCGTGCATAAAATAGTTGAATTTCAAGAAAAAATGTTACGTTTATAACATACATCAATCTAACGACTCCAAAATGGCGTCAACAATGAAAATTTCTTTGAGAAATTTCTGGACGCTCTAACTCAAAAACCACGAACTTTTTAAAAAAAATGCCTAGAATGAAAAGTTCTTAAAATTCATCAAGCGATATAGTGGAATTTTTTCAAAATTTTTTGATGACATTTTGACAAATTTTTTTTCAACATTTTTTTCAAAATTGTAATTTATTTACAAAAAATTTGGTGTATTCTCTGGTGAATGCTAAGAGTTATTTATTCTTTGCAATTTTATCGAAAAGTTGATAGTTTTTGAGGAAATAAATTTCAAATATTATAGTTTAGGATTTTTTCCTCCCAAAAACTGTCAACTTTTGGAAAAAATTGCAAAGAACAAAAAACTTGTAGAATTCACAAGTGAATATACCCAATTTTTTGAAATTGGGTATTTTCAATGAAAATTTCTTTGAGAAATTTCTGGACGCTCTAACTCAAAAACCACGAACTTTAAAAAAAAATGCCTAGAATGAAAAGTTCTTAAAATTCATCAAGCGATATAGTGGAATTTTTTCAAAATTTTTTGATGACATTTTGACAAATTGTTTTTCAACATTTTTTTCAAAATTGTAATTTATTTACAAAAATTTGGTGTATTCTCTGGTGAATGCTAAGAGTTATTTATTCTTTGCAATTTTTTCGAAAAGTTGATAGTTTTTGAGGAAATAAATTTCAAATATTATAGTTTAGGATTTTTTCCTCCAAAAAACTATCAACTTTTGGAAAAAATTGCAAAGAACAAAAAACTCGTAGAATTCATAAGTGAATACACCAAATTTTTTTCAGAATTTTTCATAAATAAATTATGAAAAAAATTTCTCAAAATGTCATCACAAAAATCTGAAAAAATTCCACTATATTTGTCGATTAATTCTAAGAAGTTTTCATTCTTAGCATTTTTTTATAACAGCACGGAGTTTTTGAGTTAGAACGTTCAGAAATTTTTCAAAGAAATGTTCATTGTTGACGCTATTTTGAGGTAGTTACAATGATGTGGGGTATAAAAGTAAAATTTTTTCTTAAAATTCAACTGTTTTATGCACCATTATGCACGGTTCCAATGGAATTCCAATATTCTAATAGCTCGAAAAAAATTGATAGGAATAAATAATTCCCATTTTTTGGCACTTTTTTCAAAATTCGTCGCCACATTGGAATTCCAGATGGATGAAACTCAATTCTTACCTCGTAATCTTGAAGAGCGACCTCGAAAATAATAGGATATGTACCTTTCAATTGTTTTCAACTTCGATTTTGATACGAAATACTTGATTGAAAATGAAGTATAAAAAATGCCATTTCAGGCGTTAATGGGTTAAGCATCGTTCACATTTAGATCACTTTTTGATCTCATCACTTCAGATAAAAAAATTGGCTGTGTATAGATTAATATTTTATGCCTTTAAAATGAAAAATACAAAAGGTTCGAGCACGATAGAAAACTCGTGGTAAAAATAAAACAAACAAACATCCACTTATAGTACCGACGATTATATTGGTGCGAAACGCATATTTTATGGACTTTATATTTCCATTAACAACGTCAACAACAACAATAACAACAGAAAGGAGATAACGAAGCATCGTCCACGCCAATAGAAATATCGCAGACTCAGGCCGTCGCGAAAGGCACGTTTTATACTGGTCGGTAGAGAAAATGCCCTAATCGCCTAATCGCACGAATGCTCGTAACGGTTTCGAGGCTACGGTTAATGTTAAAGAAAATGAGCTTATGGCCGCCCAGAAAAGGAGACTACTGGTAGTAGGGGGCGGAGGGGAAAGCCCAGTATAATCGCTCGATTTATATCCGGTGACGATGCACTCCAAACGCGTTTCCAGTAGCCAAGGAGGTAGGGAATCTCCATACGTGCATTACACGGTGCATACGATCGACTCGAGTTGCATATCGGTTTTTGCCCCTCTCGCGTAATGGCCTCCGGAGCGTGTATACGAGTCTCGAAACGGTTCGAGATATGAAATCGATTAATTTCAAGGTCAAGAGCTCCAGGTATAAACGGACGCTTCCATGCGAAATCTCGCTTCCTGATGCATTCACTCTCGATTGAAACGACTTCCTGCACACATTCAGCTAAACATCGCATAATGTCCTTTATTTACGACTAATCGCTGCCTGATAACGACCAGTCCTGTGGTTCCGTAAGTTCCTCTGGAACATTCGAGAATAATTGATTAATCAGCATTTCCGCCGCGGGGATCAACATTACACCGCACATGTGGACGCCGTGCTTGACGGTATATTGATTTTTTGCTCACTTGTCTGATGTTACGCACACTTCAAACTTGGTTTGTTTTTCGTGTCCAGTACTGGATGCAACGTGATTTCTTTTGGTCTTGTTGGGTAAGTGGGGAGCAGTGATTTTTAACGATTGGACGAGAGATAACGTGGGATTCTGCGGAACGAATATTGCATCGATCGACTCCAGCTGGTGGCCCGTATTGCTGGTGTCTGTAATCTTCAGCTCAAGTGTCAAGAGCGAATCGTATGACGTTTGATGCTTACGTGGCCAATCGACACCCTGGGGGGATTTGTTCGAGTTTACACCTGGGTTGCCTGACCGTCAGTTTTGGTTCAGGCAATTTTCTATTATTAGCACCGAGACTTGGTGAAATGATGTGTTGCATGTCAACATTTGCCTGGCTAAACTTAAATTTGACGTTTGCAGAGAACAAACAATTCTGGTCAGATTTTATTTACTGTTGGATCATTTATGTTAAATTGGTAATTTGAACCTACATTTTTAAGTAGTCTTCCTATAGGTAGACTGTTTATTAAATACTTGTTGAAATAAATACTGTTTATTAAATTATTTGGATGAAATGAGAGGGATATCGATGAACAATGAACATCCAAAATATCCTTGGCTATTCCAAAAGAAACGAACATATTATTACGCCTAGAAGTTCTTGATTATATGATATCGAATTTGGCTTGCAACTGAAGGAAGATAAAATTAAATGGGCAAAGTAATAGGTGTATGGCTGGATATTGGAGGTCCAGAACGAACTTGGTTTTTCTAACGAGAAAGAAACATAGTTGTTGGGAAACTTGGTACACCTGCCGGCAGCACATCCAACTCTCTTTACATTAGACATAAAGTTGTGCATGCTCAGTCCAGTACAATCATTTGAAGTTCGATGTCATTGGGGTCGCTGATGACAAATCCGATATCAAATTTTGATAAATAAAAATGAAGGATCCATGACGGAAACCACTTAATATTATAATTGCGATGATATCGATCACAATATTTACTCGAGTTTTGTGGGTCGCTGATGACGAATCCGATGTCGGTTTTACAAAATTTAAAATGCATTTTTTCACTTGCATTTAAAAATACTATTTTTGGCTCCCTCCTTTGTCTCCCCCGAAAGGATAATTTTATTTTTGTCGCATCTGTGAGAGAATGTTGATTTCTCTTACAGATTCTTACAGTCAGTCCAGAAATGAGAATAAAATAAAACAATTTTCCCTCACTAGCCACAAAATGCACTATATTTTCGTCACATAATATTGAATTTGGACCGACATAAGTTATTTGCCTCATTTCGACGAAATGTCGAAGCTGAACTTTCCGCGTACCCAATCGCTCCACATCAATTATTTCTTCAAGGACGAAAAGTAACAATTTTGCGCTTATCGCGTTATTGTGGAGCTCGGGCGATGATGATTCATCGGGGACTTTACGCCCGTCGTGATTCAACGATACACCTGTTCTCTTGGCCTGAATAATAAATGTAATTGAACATACGCCTTTTCCGCAGTCGCCGTCGCCTGGCCGGTCTGTTATCTGAAATTCTCCACGATGCTGCGGAATTCGCCGGGAAACAACGGAAGGGAATTTTGTCCTTGAAAGTTCCAGAAGGTGGGATGGGTATGCTGGATGCGGAAGTTTTATCGATCGGGAATATTTTGAGCAATCGCCGGTATTCATCATTGTCGATGCGCTCATTTAGTTTTTGAACGGTTTCCGTCCATCGTAAAGAATATTTTCACAAAAATTATTTTTTTTTTAACTCAAGAATATCAAAAATAATTATTTAAATCTTACGCTACTTGAGTATCGAAATAGTTGTTCAGGAGGTCCTTAAAGTAGACCGCCATAAGGCAGAAATTTATTCTAAAAAACATAAATTAAAAAAGTCTAAATTCGTCCACTTTCTGTACACGGTCAACTAACGAATGCCAAAGAAATTAATTAGGAACTGAACGGGAACTGTTGGAAATGGGTGATTTTTTATTTATTTCTAATAACTCTTAGTCAATTCTTAATTAATTCCTTTGGCATTCTGTAAGAGTCCGTATAGAAAATATAATTACCCGCAGAGTCCGAATTTTGACTAATTGTTTAAGACCTTTTTAATTTATGATTTATAGCGAAAAATACTACCTTATCGGTAGACTTCTTTAGAACCGTCTTAAAAAGATGTATCTGAAGTGTGGCTGAATGTGGCAAATGAATGGATTTTTTCGGGTTTTCTCTTCTTTTTTCGATTTATTATTTGTTATTGAAGACAATATTGCAACACAACAATAAAACAATCGTAAACTTAAACAGTAAATATATATCATTCATAAATGTATAGATATTATAACATAAAATAAATATAATATTAAAAGATATGAAGATATTGGAAAAATAAAATATAATCGTGGAATGGATGGAAATTTTCATTTATTATTAAAAAATCCTGATCAAAAGAAATTTTCAACTTCTTATTGGTGATCCTCTGTAATCGCAAATTAGTAATTGTGTTTTTCAATAACTTATTAGTACAACGAGTTAGTTAAATTTAAATAATAGATTAGTAATTTTTTACACATTATTATGAAACACTTTTTTTAGTTAAATTAATAAAAAACGTTTCACTCATACTTATAAGTTGTGACTAATTTAGATTGAGTAAGAAGAGCTACTTATTGCTTTTGATATTTTACTATTCTGATAGAAAAGAAGCAATCGAGTAGTAAAAGTTGCTACTTAAAATATTTAAAATTTTGTGAAATTAACTTACATATTTCTTCCTTTCAATTGCATTCATAGTTATGTCAACTACTTAAGGATAATCACTACAAATAATGAATGCAGAGATCTTATTTATACACAGTAGATGAAATGTAGGAAAATCAGATAAGAATTCTTTAAGTATTGTTTTCACTTTTCAAAGAAATTCTTTTTCCAATTGGATATTACCCACGTATAGATGAATTATGGTTAATTCAATAAATTACGGCATGCATCGCAACACGTGCTTGCATTAAATAACATTCAACGAAAGTGAATTAAACATGAACGTGTGATTCAAACAACACTTATTTTCCGATTTCCATTTAGAAAGTTATAAACAATCCATTAAATTGAGTAATTTTCCATGCTTTCCACTAAACACCAGGGATCTTATAATCGCGAAAAATCAATTATTCCAATATTGAATGTAAACTCTGACTTTTCCAGGATTGGTACAGAATTAGTCCAATTTCAATTATGATTTCACTGAGAGTCAAGAATGTAATTGCAAACTAACTTTCGCTTATAGAGGTGTGATTGAATTAAAAACTGCACAGAACAATGATCGGAAGATATGAAAATTAATTTTTATTTCCTATAAATGTGGTCAGTCTGCAAAGTAGCTTTAGCTGTGGCTTACCCTTTGGTTCAAAGAGGCCATTATGTAACCATTTGTGCTAATAAAGACGTATTATTATTATTCTTATTATGTGTGGGCTTTTTTACCCTTCACTAAATGATTTCTAATATCAGATTCAATGTCCTTCAGTAATTCCAATTCAGATTTCGGAAATAAATGGCTTTTTTAAAATTAATGATGTCAAGTTTACTTTTAAAAAGTCAAATGTTTGAAGAGTCAAAAGGTGTTTCCTACAATAGGTATTTTTTTTAAAGAAAGAATACAGGTATGTAGTTTTTCGAAATATAAAATTAATCCAAATTGAATTATTCGATATTCGAAATAAAGTTTTAACATATTGCTTTAGTATATTCATCATTTTTAATACGTCTAAATTGTATTAAGGGACGTATGAACCACCAAGTAACGATTTTTTTAGTGACTCATTGAATTTTGAACAATTTTTTATTTTCTGAGATCAACTGCAGATTCGTAAATGCGACCATCAAAACCTCTTATCGTGAAATTGAGCCTCCCAATACAATAATTAAAGTGCTTAAAATTATTAATAAATATACACTCATTAGTAGTTAGTTATTCTAATCTATAGTGTATTTACCAATATTTAACGTTCATATAACATTTTCATTATAATAGGTACATTTTTCTTAGTTTTTCAATAACTGTTAGTAATTGTAAGTGTATAAAGAAATACTATTTTAGGATAAACATGCATCTTTTGTAATACACAGTAGGCAGAGAGTGTTAGCTTTCTAATTATTTTCTTATTTATATTTATTTAGAGGTTTGACAGAATAAACAATAATACATCCATCGACTTTTCGATGAAAAATGTTATATGCTTTTTTACTTTCCGGCGGCTCAATTACACATACTTAAAAATGATTTTGTTTTAAAAAAATATCAGTAATTTTTGTACGACTCATTTGTTTACAATATTTTATAATACATTTACTTTGTATCTTAGTGACTCAGTAGAAAAATAAATATTGTAATTAATTAAAATGGTATTGGTAAAATATCAAAATTAAAAGAGTTCAACACAGTTAATCTTTCATGTTTTACTTTCATTTTCATGGTTAACATGTGCAGTTATAATTATATGTTTATTTTTATAAAAATGGACAGGAAACTAACTAAAGAGATCAATAACAAGCCGTGCTAAGGTCAAAGATTACGTTTACGTTGATCTTTCCAACACGAGTTCAAGGATATTAACACACTCTTTAGAAAATATGCTTAAATTGTTATTTATTCCCTTTTTGTTTACTTTCATGTCTATTTGATATTAACTAAATCAGATAATTAGATAAATTATAAAATTCAAAGAATTAAAAAATTGTAAAATATCCTGCAAATGTATATTTCTTTAAAATCAGTAGCATTGTTAATAAAAATTACTGTTAGTATCTATGTAATAATAGTAAACGTTGACTCTGAGAGTATAATTAGACTGTTCTGGTTTGCGATATTTGCTTCAAAAATATAACTGCGGCACCGTTGTACAAACATGATAGTAAACCGTAACAGACTTGATCCTGTGTTTATGTAAAAGAGCTTAATCTCCAACATCATGAATATATAATGTACTATTTTGTCACCGATAAGCAACTAAAATATCAGTTATGTCACTTGCGTTAAAATTTATATTATATATATTTTTTATAGAATTTTTAGTATTTATTATTTGAGTAGAAAAATCCACGAAATTTTTAAATGTAATTTCTTAACAAAAGAAAAGAACTATCTAAACATAATTTCTATTTTTACATTCATATTCTGCTATAATTTTTTAATGTTTTTTTGGAAATAGTTGTTATTACTATTTAGATACTGGTCTTGGCTACGTAATTAGTTGAGTAATTATACCGTGATGAATGGAGTATGTTATCCTACTGGCGAGTCAGTAGTTTCTTAACTATTTATTTTTATCGTCCAATAGTTATAAGCTAGAATCAAATTGTTTCTTATTACTTGGTTAGTAATGAAACTGAAAAATTCAGCGAATTCTTGAAGATCTTAACAAAATTAAAATTATAGGAGACTTTAAACAATCGTGTAGCTTAAATCAAACCTAGTTACAAGTGTTTTACAGGGTTATTATATCAAATATTTTCTGAAAATGTCGTCAAACTATATTGCCTCATAGAAATTAATAGTTTCGAGAGTTTGCTAATACAGTAGAGTCCCGGTATAATTGCGTGTCGTTATATTTACGTCCCAGCACATTTGCCGGTTCCATCTCGTTATATTTACCTGTCGCCGCTTTCTTTTTCCCTGATGTGACTGAGGCGATGTGACTGAGGCGAGTGGGAGAAGCGGCGCTACCCTTCTTCTGGCAAATATAACGAGACGGGAGGGAAAGGTGAGGAACTATACGGGTAAATATACCGGGACTCTACTGTAATATACAATTCTTAAATTAATTTTGACTCAGAATGATTTATAAGTATTTCATAATCCTTATTTTATTAATAATACCAATTTGTTATTTTTATGTTTAATTTTCATTAAATACAATAAACACAATATAAAAATATTTCGAAAATGAGCCAATTCGTGTGTTTTTCTTTTCTCTACAATAGACGATAAAAAGCAAGATTTACACTGCTGAGAAATTGTTAAATATTCTATTATATTTCGAGCAAGTTTTGTATGTGCACCGTAGTTTACTAAAGTAATTAATAAGTTCATCTATTAACGGTCGACTAAGAAGGAAAGATTGCAACGATTATGCGAGTACCAGGAAACACTTTTGCACTTTTGCACGTAAAAGTTTGGACGTAGATATCGTGTTTTGTTGGATATTGCATAAAAGAGACGATGCAAATACTCTTACTTTGTATGTTCATTAGCAAAGATGTTTGCTTTCTAGCAGCGAAAGAATTTTTCTCGTTTGAAATCCTGAAAGGTTTTATTAAGAATTTGAACTGAGACTTTATTCTATTTAAACTTAACGTTTAATGTTGAAAATAACGAAAGGTCTTTGGCAATACATTAAAAGGTTTGGTACAAAAAAGTCTATTTTATTCGACGATAATAAAGTGTTTCGTCGGTTCTTGATAAACTTTGAAAAAATTCTAAATTTTATTAAAATTTGCTAAATGTTTATATCAATAAAATCCATAACACTTTTGGTAGAATGTACATATTATCAAAAAAACTAATCGATTTGTAAATTGAGTGGTTTTTAATAGATGCATATTATACAATAGTCCAAATAAAAGAAAATTCAACTGCGAAGCAGTTTAATAAATTCCGAACGAAAATTTGTTTATTAAAATTTCATCCGAATCTATCCATAGTCGTTATGATGGGGATCATTTTCCAATATTTATTATTTCATATAAACGTTGGCCCCTCATGATAATGGCTTTGAATGGGCAGTAAGGGCCAACTACTAACTTGTAGTAATTAAATTAATTCCGACGTTAACATTGAACTTTTAAACTTCGAACAAAGAAAGTATTCTAAATATAGTAAGTCTAGAGTTCTGGAACAATCGCAGTATTAAAAGTGTTCAATTATTCTTAATGTCATTAAATTATTCAATAGAATTCGCCGATTATGTCAAATTCACTTTCAAATGCAGCCATTATATATGCCAACTCAATGACCTAGAAAATACATGTACCAGGCGCAATTCGTACCTTCATTTCAACGATAAAGAGATAACAAGAACTTGAATCTTACAATTAAATTTAGTAATGTATTTCTGTCTGGGTTGACATTTAATCTTACGTGAGGTAATAAACGCTTGCCGGCAATAACTTTCGGTAGTCGATATAAATATTTGCTTGTTCACTAACTGTTTACTGTGTAAACTAATGGGAGTCTGTCGTATCTTTTAGCAGATATGTTTTTAACGAATTATTCGTTTATTCGCTATTATTATTATACCATAAATTCGCTTATTCGGTTGCATACAATGGCAATGAATAAAATTAATCTTAAATTTCGAAATAATATCTTTTTGTTACTGTGTATATGATGACAAGTCATTACCAAAAGATTAATAATTCTCCAGAATTTATCTCCCTCCCAGTGAGTTGACGTGATGCCAACCAATGTGTCAAACCGAATACTAGTTTGGTTACGATTATGTCATTTTGGTTCAGACAGTTGTACGTTGTTACGGAAACCGTTTGTTGTACAAATTAAATATAGCACGATGAATAAGATTTTCAACTAGTTTAAATCCGTTAATCAACCCGTTTTTCTAACACAAAATTTGGTTAAGCTCTATTATTTATTTTGTATAGTTATAGAATCAAATTTTAATTATAATGGAAGGGTAATTTTAAAACCGAATTAGTTCGATTACAGAAAACGGTTTTATTAAAATAAACTAGTTTAGGCATTTAATTTCACCATTTGGTTTAAGTGCATGGTTTAAATAAATTCGAACCATACCGTTTAAAATAATATATAAATATGTAAATAATATTATAAACATGTAAATAAAAGGAATGTAAATAAATATGCGGCGTTTGAACGACGGCATTTTGAAAGACGCATATTTATTTACATTCCTTTTATTTACATGTTTATAATTGCCGCCTAACCAAGAATTCGCGTATTGAATTATTATTTTAAAAAAGCGGCAAAGAAGTGTTTTTAAGTTCTCTATTTGAGAACTAAGTATTCATACGGTTTAATTACAAGAACGTGATTTTTAGTAGTAACAATTGAACTTTGTTTTGTTTATTAATCAAAATTCGTTACTAGACTGATTTAATTAAACGTTCATTGAATTTTTTGCTAGTATTGTTAGTAATTAGTATTGATAATTGGACCTCTAATGAAATCAGTCTAGCAATGAATTTTGATTGATAAATAGTCGTAAACGGAAAAAACATTTCAGCTGTTACTATTAAAAATTTGGTTCGTGTAGTAAACCGGCTGGTTCGTATTAATATAACCAGTTTGGTTTTACTAAACAGTTTCTCTAGTTTCTCTAGTTTCTCTACATTGGTTTGCTCGTAAGTGAACCGTTTTTATAAGCTAACCGATTTTCAAGTTACCATTTGATACTATAAATTTAAAATTCGGTTGCCTTTTTCTCATTCTGTTATGATATATACAAGAAAACAAATGAATCCACTCATATATTTTCATTGTGCATTTTGGTTAAATGAACATAAAATATTGTGAAATGCTTAATAACTTCAAAGTACACGGTCAGAATTTTCACATAAATTGCAGCAATATCTCGACAAATTTTAGTATTTTTCTCATAATTGTCTTTGTTATTCTGATTCGATATATTTCATGTAACCATCTTTGCCTCATAACTGATGGATTGTCAAAGTTAGAAACAGAAAATACCAATTTGGTTCAATCGGTTTGACGACTATGCCGTTACCATTCGGTTCGGTAAACCGAATATAATGACAAAATGTAAGATTACTGGTTATTGTTTAATTTGGTTAATCGAACAAAACCGTTTACCGACCAAACGGTTTGGGTATTCTAATTTCTAATTAGATATATTTCATGTTGTTATCTTCTTATTCTTATGAATCAGACATCGATTCACACATTTAACAAATAAATACTAATGATTACAACTGCCAAGTCAGTTTTGTTTAATCGGTTTGACTACTGTGCCGATATCGGTTCAATAAACCCAATTTAATGATGAAATAGAAATTTTCTGGTTGTTGTTTAATTTGGTTATTCGAACAACACCGTTTTTCCAACCAAACGGTTTGATTATTTTAATTTCTAATTAGATATATTTCATATTATCATCTTAGTCTTATAAGTCAGGGATCGGTTTTAACATTAAAAAAAGAAATACCAATTCGGTTACAACTTCTAAGTTTAGTTGAATCGGTTTAACTACTATGCCGATAACTTTCCGTTCGCAAACCGAATATAATAATAAAACAGACATTTTTTGTTGTTGTTTAATTTGGTTAATCGATCGAAATCGTTTTCTAACCAGACGGTTTCATTGTTTAATTTAATTTGTTTTAATACCAAATTGTACTTATAATGAAGAGGTAAGTTAAAAACAAAAAGGGTTTGGTTATAGAAGCCTGTTTTATTCCAACCAAACTGGTTTCATTTACGCAACTAGAAAAACTGTTTGATCAGAAGACCCGGATTTTTAGTAGTAACAACAGAACTAGTTTTTCAACTTTATAAGTATGTATTGGTCAAAATTTGGTCGTTAGCTGGTTGAAGTAATTACTAATTAAATTTTTTGGCTAGTAGGTAAGAAATTGTATCGACAACAAAATAATTTGTGATTAACCGAATGTAACCGAATGGATTTATTCATTTTGCAAGGAATAATTTACCTTAAAAAAACTGGGAGTTTAAGAGCGACCTTTAATTTATTAGCATTCTATGTACCAGAGGGTAAGTAGGGACTGAACAGCCTGGCCGGAACCCAGGAATCGATCGATCGGGCCGGAAAGCCTCGCGGGCGCCTGTACTTTTCAGGTTTCGCTCTCTGGCATGGTGTATACAGGTGTATGTATATATATGTATGTGTACTCATTGAACAATACAGGAGAGAATACGAGTGGCTCTACACCGGGAGTGCAAAACACGGGTCGGGCTTCATCGCGCCAAAGGACGCCGGTAAACCCTGTTTATGGATCGTTTAAAGTTATGATACTACAGTCGAGTAACAAACAAACACTTGGAAAACATTAAATGGTTTTTATATCGTTCATTGGAGACGCCTCACTTCTCTTACCCAGATTTTCATTGTTATTTGAAAATTAAGTATTTTGCGCCCTCCTTCTCCAACTACAGAGGGGCCGTAAAAAATTTATAATTTAATCAAAACGTTTCATCAACTGGTTGTACGGTTGATTCTGGAAATTAATAAGAATTATTTTACGATTAATAAAAATTAAACTAGTGTTAGCGTAGTGCCTCGCTCGCTTCGCTTGCTCAGAAACTTCGACCGTGTGGAGCGTCGGCTATTCCTTAATACTCGTTCGTTTACTAACAGTTATTAGTTATATTATCAAATTATAACGATTTTTAGAGGGTCCAAACATATTTAGGCCCATGGGCTTCGATAGGTAAAGTATAGTGTTTCTTATATGTATAACAATTAAAAATGATTTAAACCTATGACCTATGGCCTGAGTCGAACTAAATTGTTATAAGAAAGTCGTCGATTTTCGAAAATTGGTATTGGTGAATTATAGATTGGTATAAAGTAACAGTCGTCAGTCATTAACTATACTAAACGATTAGGGTGTATACAATTTTCGATAATTCTTCAATAATCGGATGTAAAAATGATAAAAAATATTGTAAAAACAAGGTTAGTACCCGTATTACCAGTAACTATCATTTTATCGGTGATATTAAACTATTAAATACTTTTAGTATTTCTTCGGAAATAATATAAAAATACATATATGTTGCATTGTTTACAGAAATCCTAGAAAATTTTACAATTTGCATATAAAACTGTCTGACTTTTGTAAGAAGAATATATGAATATAAAAATCATTTTACAAAATGACATAACTAGACACCGTGTTGAAATAGTACATTACCTAACAAGGGTGTAATGTATACTTTTACGTACGGGACGGGAACTATACATACGAGGCGCCGAAGGCGCCGAGTGATGTGTAAAGTTCCCGACCCGTGCGTAACAGTTATACTTTACACATGTGTTAGGTATCCTATTTTTTGTATTTGAGCGCGTAAAGTGAGTGCGTAAAGTTTTGATGCCTGTTTGAGTGCGTAAAGTATAACTTTACGCACGACCGGTCATTTTATAAATTTCGTCGTCGGGAGTGCATAAAAGTTTACTTTAGGCGCGAAAGATAGGCATCAAAAGTACTTTACGCTCGAACTTTACGCCCGCAATTACAAAAACTATATTTTTAATTCTAATAGTACCACTATTTTAGTTAAAGAAATAAATTGGGGAAAATGATTAATTTTTGTAGGAAATAACTCACGCTCTGCAGGCAAAATGCTATTTTGCTTCCTATATCACGGGAGCAAAGTAGTCTGCTCTGGCATGAGAATAATACATTGTGCAACTACGGAGCAAAATAGGTGATTGCCGCCCGAACGCCGTATGCAACTCTTCTCTCTTGTCGCACATACTATTTTCTCATACGAAAGCGTGATATTTTGCTCTCAGAGTGCGAGAAACTTATTTTTCTCCCTAGGAATAGAATGTGCTATTTTTGCTCCCGCAATGTAAAATATTGCGAAAAGGCCAAAGACACATTTTGTTTTTAAGCTATCAACAGAAATCATTAAAAAAAACACATCAATGACAACTTTGAGCTATCTTATTATCAATTGTCACCTGGAAATTGTGGCATATGTCTCTGTACTTTCAATGACTATGAAAATGTAAAATTCAAAAACATTTTGTATGCCAAATTATGTGGATTTTATTTTATCTAAAGAAACTCTCGTAAATGAAGATTCATGTGTTTGTTTCATTTATTTCACTGAGTGATACAAAAGGACGTAAATACACAAAAGAGGAAAAGGCCAGAAAAATAATTCAGTTAAAATTACAACTGTAAATTTACTCCATGGGAATTCAAACAATGAAAATCTTAAAAAAAAAAACTTCTTTGAACCCTTCTCGAATTTTTGTTATTAAGTGAATTTCGATATGTTAAACTTTCCTCTTTTCGTTTTAATTTCTTAAATAGACATTTTATAATACATTACCCAATTTTCTCATAATCTAGTAAAAAAATACAAAAAAACAACAATTATAGTAATTTTGTGAACATATTTTCCACATAAAAAATACACCCTAAAATACGTCGCCAAAAATAGAATAATAGATATTGGGTTGGCCAACATTGTAATAAGTTGCAACTTTCCAAGTCATTTTCTAGTCTTAGTGTAATAAGTTGCAACTTTCCAAGTCATTTCCATTGTCTCAAAATTGTCAACAGATGGAGAAAATATCGTTCCTAGCTTTTTTTTACAGATTTTTAAATTTCCGACCACTCTTGTTTCATATGTCTTGCGCTCTAATCTGTGATTGAAAAGTTACAACAAATAATTAAAAATTGAAATGTTACAAGTTATAAAATTAAGCCTACTTTGGAGAAAAAAAACTACTTTCCCCCACTCCCATTTTTGGCATTTTGGATATGTTTTTTAACTCATTTTTTAAGTAATTATCAGCTAAAAATTGGTCGTGTTGCAATTTGTTTTGAGTTACCTCCTTTTATTTCTTTCTTTTTCTAGACTAATTTAGAAAGTAGCACTTGTGCTAAATTATTTCAATATCGAAATTCAAAGTAATTGATCCCATTGGAAACTTTTCTTTCTTTCTATGAAATATTCCTTTTTATGTAGCTGTTGAATGTTTGTTTTGAAGGAATCCTAATGTAAATTAATGATGCCGGAAATTTACTAGATAAAATACAAAATGTTTTTGGGAAAATGTTTTTGGGAAAATGTTTTTTAGTGGTTTCAAATTTTGGCAGCGTAACACTGAAACAAAATACTTACAAAATACAAGAATCTAACCGGGAATTTTCATGAAACTTATTTTTGGTTGAGGAGGACAACCTCGCAATATTCTAGATGAAATTCTAAATTTTTTTTCTTTGAAAAAGCTTTGAAGCTAACAATTTAGCATACATATAACAAGACATTTGAATCCTCTAGGCGTTTATGTGCGAGTATGTTTTGAATATATTCAAAACTCGCAATGGAAAAGGAGTATTTTTATTGTCGTTTTCTTCGAATTGAATGAAAATTTTGAATAACGTTCAATTTCGTGGCATATTATTGTAATTATTATAGAGTTATTAAATTAAGAAATTATTAAAGTGTCAGCAACGTAAAAATGAGAATTAGAAATACTTAATATTTAATACAGTTTATCTAAACGTCAGTATTACTTAAGATAACCCTTATTATTGCATACTTGAAAAATAAATGTATCAGATGTAATATGGATGATAACATCAAATTACCAAAATGTACTATTTTAAACTACATGATCTCAAAACTGCTGAATAATTTGGTAATCTAAATAACTATCGATCATGAAAATTTGTTTATGCATTACGATTTTATTATTTAAGAATATATTGATATGCACAAGAAATGAGTCTTTACTTTCTTACTATTTTCTGTATTTTACTTCCTGTTAAAATTTTTAAATAAAATTTCCTCGACAAAAAGACTGATATTCCATTATACAAGAAGAAATATATCTTAAGAATTTAATAACCCGAGAAATCGTTAAAATCATTACTTTATCGATATTTTAATTAAAACTGTTAATGGTATTAGAGTGAAGACATTTTTAGCATTATTCCATATTCATAATTTAATACCCACCTTTTTATAATACAAGTTATCGATTTTTAAAGGGGAAAACTAGCGAACTTCTTCATTAAATATTTTCCCGAGGGCGTCTACATTTTTATGAGATTACATGCATCACAAAATTGTACATTTTTCAAATTTAATGTTTATTAATTTTAATTGATTAAATGTCGAACATTTACTGCAGTACATATTGCATGGTGATGCTCCTAGTAACTCTGATGATGTTTAACACATTGTAGTGTAGCATCGAATAATTATTTATTATTTGTAAAAATTATTAATAAGAATACCTTTTATCGACATATATTTTAGTGACAAATTATTTTTTAACGAATATTATCACATTTTATATTTAGTATTTTTTTTCTGTTTCAGGTGAGTAAAAGCAAGAGATTTCCTAAATCTTCATATAGTAAGTTACAAAAATACATTTAGTGCCTATATTTTTCTTTAGTTTACAAATAAATCCTTGAGCAAGGGAGAATTCGTCAATCAAATGATATCTTTTTTATTTAAATGATAAATGGTAAAGCTTCGTTTAGTATGGGATTGGAAACAAAACTGTACAATAATTGGCTCATTACTAATCGTTCATAATTCGGTTGCATCGTTTAAGTGAGTTTGCTTCAAAGTTGGCCTATGCTAGTGAAACCCATCGGTTGATTAAATAAAATATAACGATAAATTTAAATATTTCTGATTGACGTTTAATTTGGTTAATAGAATAATACCGTTTTACAAACCAAACGGTTTGGCTGTTGGGTCTACATTGATTAGTTATGAAACTAAATTTTATTTGAAAACCATGCCGGTTTTGTTATAGAAAACTGTTTCTTATCAACCAGAGTAGTTTAATATACACAACCAAAGATTAGTTTAACAGAACTGGCTAGATAAATAAATAAATATGAACCGGACGGCTTATAAGATGATTAACATTTTAAACAGCAGCAACCAAATCGTGTTTATAGTCTGTAAATCTTTATAGATCAAAATTCACTAACTATTCGTTTAACCCGAGAACGCCCAAGACTGCTTAAAATGTTGATGTTTTTCATTTCATTTGACAACATACAAGACGGTAATGCATTTTTCTATGCATCCATACCCTACTGTTTTCGGGTGTGTTCTTTCCGAATCTGCTATCCATTTTCGATTATTTTCAGCCATTTTTCCAAAATGGCCGCCTGAACGCAAAAACACGTGGATAAAATCAACTTATTAAAATTAAATTCTCCATCTTTTATATGAAGACGTTATCCAATCGGGACGTACGTTTGATTCGGGTGGCATAATGACTTATACTAAATTAAATTTATGTCGGCCATATTGGATCCGCCATTTTGAATTTTGAAAATGAAAGGGCGGATTCGTAATCAGCGACCCTGAAAACCCCCGAGTCACAAGTTTCAACCAAATTCGATCAATTATCAATATTTTGTCCGCCATATTGAATTTTGAACAGCGACAAATACATTTGAAATCAGCGAACTCAAAAACCCTGGTTCTGACATGTTCCAGTTAAATATCTCCGTTTAGATGAATTATACATTCAAAAAGATAAAATTTTCGTGAAAATGACGACATTTTCAAGCCGCCATTTTGAGTTTTCAATCGCGACTATAATAATCTTTTAGTATAAGTGTGACGATTGGATAACGTCTGCATATAAAAAATGGCGAATTTATTTCGAAGAAGTAAATTTTTTTCACGTTTCTTTGCATTCAGGCGGCCATTTTGAAAAAACGGCTGAATATAATTGAAAATGGATTGCAGATTCGGAAAGAGCACACCCGAAAACAGTAGGGTATCGATGCATAACAAAATGCATTACCGTGTTGTATGAACTGAAATGAGATGAAAAACATCAACATTTTATGCCGTCTTGGGCGTTATCGGGTTAATCGAACATGTATATCTCCAATTACAGTTTTTGTTTTAATCTCGGGACCGTCATTATTGAGACAAAATGTCTGAAAAATGTTATGTAAAAAAAATATATTGTCTATATCGCTCCTTCAAATGGTGCAATTAAAATTTCGTTTAATAATATTCTTTCACGTCAAACAATTCAGAAGTATTTGACACCGTCGTAGTAATCAATTTTCGAAATTAGAATGTTAGGAAATCCTTATTCTACTCGTAGTTTAGCAAGTGAACTTTTTAGTCTCAGAGTATTAAATTTCCGACCAAACGGATTTCCAGTACGAGTTGTCGAGCCAGACAATAGAATGGTATCAGCGCCGGTAAAAACTCTGTAAATAAATTGAGAAATATAGTAGTGAATGACAGTCTTGAAAAAAGGGTATCCGTAAAATACAAGCCACGCTCACGACATCGCAGGTACATAAAGTTTTCAATTTTTTCTTACTCCCGGTTGAATTTCACACCTTCGCCTGCTACTCGACGTCGACATTCCCTTCATTGTTATATTAAATTCGCGGATCGTGTTTCCCAGCAGATCAACGAGTCCGAAGATGCTCTCAGGGTCGTTATACCAAGCACTTCTGCTGGTACCTTCCCCTATTCCTCTTGTCCGACCTCCCCCCCACTCCAGACCTTAAGCATACCGGGCGCAAAATAAGCTAAGCGCGAAATTATGCCCAGCTTTCCAGACGAGAGGCTCCAAAGAGGTTGCGGGCGATTACAATAACGTCAGACATTACTGTAATTACGTCGACGAGGTGGAGAGGAGCTGCGATTAATTCGCAGCCGCAGCTGCAGAGGTGCTCAGGGGCTCCCGTATACGTATACCCACACTACTCGCGCGAACGAACAAGAACTTCGTTTTTCACGCCGGGAGCGCGAATCACGCCACCCGAATGATGGATTGGTCTTTTTCGCGCCAACCGGCCCGAGGTAAAAAATTTCACTCCCCGATACTGCGCTCCCGCCTGGTCGCCTATAACAATTACACGGTCCGCAATCTGCGGTTGTACCCAGTGGTGAAATTTCAAGTTTTTGTACCTTTTCCACAGGTGAGAATCAAGTGGTTTTCTTTCGAAAGCATCCGTATTCAGCTACAGGTGCTTCTGAGAAGATTGAATCGCTTTCTGCAACTTAGTAGGTTGTATTATTAGTTCATTGGGATTTTCATGAAATCTATAGGGATTTTTTCAGCATTTTATATGATTTTGTTTCTCTGTCAACCATTTACGTACCTCATCAAAGTCTTAGAATTTTTGTCACAGGTGGACAAAACTGAATCGATTTCTACATCTTACTAGGTTATCTTCAGTTTGGTAAATCTAGGGATTTTCATCGCCGGATATTGTATATGTAATTCTTGAAATTACTAGTTGAAAGAGACTCAACTGCTCTTCTCTTGAAATGATCGGTATTCAGTTACAAACGTTACTAAGTTAATTTCTGTGACTTACTAAATTGTGTAGACTTTCGGCCATCTAGGGAATTTTATCGACAATTATAAATAACTAGAGAATGGGCTGTAACCTAAAAAAATTTTAGAGGATTATTGAAGTGATAGCTTCTGGAAGCTACATGTTGTTCCGCAAGAAATTACAGTTATTGCCTAGTGATTTATATGTATTTCAACATTCTTGAAATAACTAGATCATAAACACAATAAAAATAGATTCTAATTCCCTTTTTTTGGAAATCATCGGTATTCAGTTGCTGATGTTGCCGAGTTGTTTTCTGTTATTTACCAGATTGTATTGATTTTGGTCTATCTAGGGAATTTTATCGCCAATTGTAAATAACTAGGAATTGAGGTATACACCTGCTCTAGTATGTTACGTGCTAATTGGACCACCGTTTCTTGAATATAGTTTTACAATTTTATCATATATATTATCTAGGGTTGTTTTGCAAGAATTATGAATATCTTACTAGTAACATTTTGGGTTCATACTAAGATTTACAGCTTTTTTCAGCAATTTATGTACAATAAAATTGTCTAGTGATTTCTAAAAATGTCAACAGTATCGAAAAGATGTAACACACCCGGGCGTAAAGATTTCTTAGGGATTTTTGGAATACTATGAAGTGTTTTTATGTCGGATCGAAAATCAATCAACTAGTGATTCTCATGGATTTTCCAGTCGTATCGAAAGTATTACCTCATGGTTCATACCTGTATTGAAGATTTTACTAGGGATTTTTACTAGGTATAGAAAGTTTGCAACGTCTAACAATTTTCCTGAAAATACAGAAATAATTGTTTTATAAAGTCATGGTTGCCAACAATTTCTAAAGACTTGGTATTTTTGTGTTATGTAGAAATTAATTGTATCATATTTGTAGGGATATTTATGAATTCCAACATTTTTTACAACTTTCTAGAAGTTTTTTTGCTTTTCCTTATAATCTTCACTTTAGGTTAACGGTGGTTTGGACAGAATTTACTTAAATACTGTCACTTACGGGATTGTACTGACTGTGGTTCATCTAGGGAAATTTATAGAAAAATGTAAATTACTATAAATTTACCGAGAGTAATGGAGGGACATTTTATGATCATGCTATAATTTGTTAAGAATTTCCGCGGGTGCCAATAAGTTTGAAATTCACTTCGCTGTATTGAATAAGCCTAATTTTTCTGTCAGTGGAGTTTTTTTTTTTTTATTTTTTTTTTATTAAGCCTTTCTAATCTTATCAGTGGATTTTCTAAAGGAAATCTTTAATATTAAATTACAAGTATTCGGGATGCAATCTTACGAAGGTTTATAGTACATTAGGTAATTAGCCATTGTTGTTCCAATAAGAATTAATGGTGTTACAGTTCATTTAGGGATTTATTACGGTTACACTAGAAACTTTTACTATATCTATAATCATAATTTATATTAATCACAACCCCCATTGATTGAATTTCTTCTGTTAACAAGCTCTAATCATTTCCTAGAATATTTTTTATTTTTGAGGTGTACTTTAGTTTCATAACAAAGGTATTTCACAAGTTTTTAAACTCGCCACGATTTCCCATTTACAGTAATGTCGTGCAATTGGCTATATTCTATCGTTAGTTTGCACTTTTCTACTGCAGCTAGGCTAGTAACTATAACGATAAACTGCGCGTTTATTATTTTGAATTATTTTTTCCGTGATTCATTGCTGTCGTATAAAACGAAAGTATATTATAGTTTCACTATGCAAGTAAAATATCTCGTTTACGGTTTCGTCTAAATGGACAATAAAAATAACTTTCTCGAGTTCTCTCCCTCTTAATTCTCCGATCGTTAAATTCATCACAGTCCATTAATTATTTTGCATGAAGATTGAGATTTTTTTCCGACTTCTTTCTAGCTTTTCGGATTTTCTTTAAAATGGTTCCGAATGTCATCCCTAATTTACAGATGATTTCATATTTAATTAGTTTTTACAAAGGACCTCAGTTCTAAATATGGAGATTTAGCGACTATGTCTTGATGTTATATGAGAAGTCCCATTAACGACTTCTCCATCTGCAACTATACGGAAAAAAAACTTTTGTAGATTCTGCCGAAGTCGCTTAAGTAGAATCTGCCGAGTCTGAACTTCGGCAATATTTGCCGAGTTTTTTCTAAGCATTATGCTTAGCCAGTCTATGTAGGTTTTCGTGGACTGCAACTTTAGCGCAGCGCCACTGTACCCGCGACGTCGGTAAATTAGGGGTCATTTTGACGGAGTAGTTTCTTCCTTTACGCTTACGATAGAAACATAACACTTGTTTACGGTCGAGATTTCTTATACAGCGTCCTAATTGGTTCTAACTAAGCGTAAACATAAAGAATTTTAACGGCCGGGGAACAAAGTTCCGAAAATCAAAACCCCTAACGGATAAAATTTCGATATTGCGTGAGTTCAAGGTATTTTAATTTGCTTTCTTTTTGCCAAATTTTCAAAGACAAAGTAAAGAAAATCACGCTGGAGCCATGCTACATCGAAATGTTGGCCTTTCGGTGTGTTGATTTTCGGAACTTTGTTCCCCGGTCATTTTAACGAGTGCGTTTACACAAACATAACAAATATAAATTCCATTCTACTGTAGCGACTGAGTGGAAAGGTGATGTTGCGTCTCGCCGCGGAATGGCGCTACGAGCGCCAGCAAAGTTCTGGGAGCGCGTAGACAGCACAGCTGATCAGTGAGAGTTGAGACTCGGCAATTTTTGCCGAAGTTACTAAGTAGAATTTGCAGAAAAGTCGTATACGAGTTATTAGGTACAATCTCTCGACATTACCAAGCAAATTTTGCCGAAGTGACAATATAAATTTCACATAATGTTGGTTATTGAATTTCTTAGGCAAATTTTACTTGAGTTTTCGGCAGAATCTATAAACATTTTTTTTCCGTGTAGGCAATATTTTTAGTAAATTCGATAATACTTTCTTCAGTTACCTACATGCTCGATGAAGCAGACTATTGTCATCTTTCACATTTTGACAGCATTCGTCCAGACACTTGCATCATCAGTAGATCTTGAGTTTACTAATATTAAATTCCCGAAAACAAAACTGGACATTATACAACCGTATGGAAATTGAAATGGAGTTCCATCAGATCCAAACTAGTTTGCTATGATTATATTAACTAGAACTTAGAAAGATATAATGCTTTGAAAGAATCCTGATCGCAACAAAGCATAACCATGGTTTTAAGCTATTAGATGAATGACAATAGAAATACGATACGATACCCTAAATATTGCTTTGACTTTAAAAACTCGAAAAAATGGTCCATCCCAACAAAACGAATTATTTTTTGAACAATCAGTAGGCACTACATATAGAATGCAATTTCGGAGATACGTTTTGTGCATGTTATCAATGCCCCAACCAAAAAGTAGCTCCAACGAAACAATACAATCCATAAAATTCCCGTTCCTGTATGAATACGCTTCGTATAAGATGTTTTTGAACAACCAGCGATAATTTCCAAGGACAACTGCACAAAGGTATCACGAGACCAATCCACGAGAAACTCTTAACGAAGTTGTTCGTGCATGAAGCAGGCAACGGTTTGTTCAGCAGCAAAAGCCAAATGAACGGCTCGAACGGGCATTTCTTTCGTCATGCAGCAAACCAATGCATCGGTCCGAATCGAACATCTCTATATCTGGATTCCAGTAATAAATTCCAAACAAAAATTGAAAAACTCTTTCAGCCTTTCGTAGTTATAACTCGAGTCGTTGCATTTTCGCGTATGGAAACCTTGTTTATCTCCCGGTTTAGTACGAATTATGATAATAGTTATGGACGTACGTGTTTACTCGGGGACTATACTGAGCCTTAGTACGGTTGGAGGTTCAATTTCATCCCAAAGTATAATAATTTTCGAGCATGGCATTTCGCTTGGAACAGCTTTCATTCCTATTCGGCCAGTTCTATCCGTAATATATCGCGATTCGCATTGAGGTCCCGTTGTGTACATTACACGGGGATGGGTGCAAGCACGCGCGTTATATGCATGCAAGGTTCACCGAAGCAAGCACTTTACAATCCCGCTTCAGATATGACGAAGGCAGAAAAGACGATTCCGGAAGAGCAACATATGGGATTGCACATATGCGCATGCTTTGCCGGCTTATAAAGTAACAGTTAAACGTTTCTCTCACGTGGCAAAAATCTTCCCGAAGAACGGGCATTTGCTTCGCCGTTATGATTTATAATGTGTTACATGCGCTATATGGGTTACAAGGCTCTGATATAATACCGTTGATGATTTACACTGAATCACACCTGGTGCGAGTCGGATGAATCTCTTCCATGGATTCATTTCGTGCTTCGCTAAGTACTCTAATTGGCACTTGTACACGCGGACTGATGACAACAAAATCTTTTTACGTCGCCGAGATCGCAAATTTGTAATCAATAAATGGGAAAGTAATTCCAGGAAGTATATTGTACTAACTTATAATTCTTGTAATTTTCACTGCTAGCACAATACTTAACATGTCATGCTGTACTGAATTTTAAGTAAATTCTGTTTTATATTAATGATTTGTTAACCTCTTAGTCTTGCGTTCAGGGCTGTCACAAGCGAATGCTTTGCGTAAACTTATTGAGGGCAAACAATTAATCCACTTCGTGACGCTAGTATGGCCTGAGGGTCCCCAACTCCTTGTGTCGCTGCCCTTCCTACTCTCGCTCTTCCCGCCTTAGATGGAAATGGCGAAAAGCCGTAAAATCCGAACATTTTGGGGGATCACCAATAGATACTAGCGCAACCATGCGGATTAGTTCACCCTCACTTTTCTGATTTCAATAAAGTCCCATGAAAACGAATATCAGTCTGTGGGTAGCCAAAATGTACTAAAAATTTTTTTTCTCCTCTTGATACACGCCAGACAGTGGTTAATTTACTAATCTCTAATTGACAAGAGAGCATTTTTTTAATATTCCGTGCCGGACATCTTAAAAATGAGTCGTGATGGACCAAATCGGACAACGGATTCCTTTGAGCTGTAAAAAATATAAAAGATTCAATATCTGCGATTTAAATTAACTCCGTAAAATCGTTGTTATGTTCCCGCATGAAGTAGTTTCATTATTAAATAAGATGTTTTTTTTAGTAATTCTATACATAGTAACTAAGCAGAGAACTTTAAGGTAATGTTGTAATCACTGGTATTTTTGTGAAAATTATCCTCCTTGTGTGACATAAGCACAGCCAAATCGATCACGTACACCTTCTGAGGTCGGCATTGAAAATACAGTTTGCGCTATGTAAAATACAAATATGCCATGGAGACACGAGAGTTATTATTTCAATGAGCTTCAACTACGAAAATATTGTCAGACTAAAAAAACATGACTAGTATTAATAAGGTGAATGTTTTGTTTTTTTTTAAATTTTTATTTTCTTTCGCGAGAGTTGTAGACTCTCAAAATTATTTTGTATATTTTAATATAATTCTACCAATGAATTGTTTTTAATTACGCGTTCATAATAAACACAACGTTGGTATAGGCTAACGATAGTTGAAAGTCAACAATGCTTGCGAAGAATTCGCAGAACGTGTTATGTTTACATCTCGAGCGCAAATCGAGATGCAAACAAACGACACGTCGCCTCTCGCAACGTTTTCTTGACTTTTACATCCGTACGAAATGTTTCCTCTGAAAATATAGTCAATTGTTTATTTTTTCTCTATGTAGAAAATTTTCAGAGGAAATTTTAATATGAAGTTGCAATTTTTCCACTGTAGTGGAATTTGTTATTGTTTATTACCACTTGGATCTTGCAAAATAGAGAGATCAATAATTTAATAAATTTTCAAAATATAGATTCTACTATAAAGAAGAATAATGCACAAATAGCCGGCATTAAAATATTTTAAGAACTTAATTCTCCGAATTCCAAGTCGAAAGAACGCGAATGCTCGAAAGTCTGGAATTCTTAAAAGGCCTTGCAAACAAATATTTAATTACAAAATCCTGATCTTAATTACGTATTTATTTCAAAACAGTTGGTAACAACGTTTTCTTAATTTTAATTTTACTTTCAATTAGTTTGACTTTTTTCAGAAAAAAGGAGGAAATCACGTGTTTCTGCTCCTCTTTAAAAGATGTTACTATGAGTTTTAAAAAATGTGTTGGCTGGTATTTTAGTATTAGGAAAACCATGATGTTGATGACTGTTCATGATGAAAGACAGTGGTGGATGGCAATGCTAATCATGTGTCATCAATAAACATGATCATGATCGTCAGCACCATCCCTGTATCCTTGATTATCTATTCTCGAAGTATAGTACAGGATATAATAAGAAATGTATGGCAATTTGATGGTTGCGCAGAAGCAATCAATCAGCGTTGAACAAATTTGTCCATCGAGGAGTAATAGGAAAGATACGGAAGAAACCAATCAGCGTTGGTCTTTCCCCTTCCCAATATGTGCATTGCTATACCTCTCTTATTATACCATGGTACAGAAGTCCTTTTCTTATTCTAATTTACTTCTTTGCCCCACTAAAAAGTTGCTCTTTCATAACACATGCGCAGTTATGTGTGTATACATATGTATGATCCGATATTAAAAATGAAGAAAGAAAAAAATTAGTTGCTGATAATTATCCGATTTCGCTATCCTATTAATAGTCCAAGGTAATAAATAATCAGTCTTAATTTGGACTGTCATATACAGTTAATATTTGACATCAATTTACTTTTTATGTTGACTAATTTTATAACTTTTAGTCAATTGTTTGGTAGCTTCCTGACATTCTCGAAATTTTTTTCCGCCCATCTCGTCATCTATTCCTTTGTTCTTTTTTTTGTGTAATCCACGAGACGCACATCGAGTCAGTGGAGTCCTTTTCCTTCATTCTCGTATTGCACGTGCCATAAGGTGCGTCATGAAATTGCAAGCCAGAAAAGGATTTTACGATCCGTCGTGCCGTTTCGTCCCATGCGTACACCACCTTTACGTACATCCTTGTAATCACTCCCTCGGATGCGACCTACTGACGCGAGATGGAGATTGCCCTCAGTACGGATGTATATTAAGCCGTAATCCAGGAATGAGTTTGCGTTTTTTGCTTTACGCGAAAGTGAAATACAAATGCCTTATCTCGCGTTAATTGCTTGAAAGTGCAAGTAGGAATCGTAATTCGAACCGGATCCAAAGGTAATTTCAGTTGCTTTCTTTTTCCCTTCGCACAGATTTGGAGCTGCTGGTGCGAGGGTGACGCGTGTGTTCCTTTGTCGGGTTTTTTATGGGTGCCGTGACTTTTATGGTAATTGTAAACACTGTTTTTATGGCGCAGTACAGTCTGAGAAAATTACATTAAATAGTTAGTGTTGTTTTTCGATAACTGGTCATTTTCGACCAGATACTGGATGTTTAAGAAAAAGTATTTGTTTTGATATAATTCTGTTATTTGTGTTTGCTCTCATGGGGCCGCTTTTTTATGTATCAAATTTGTAATATTAGGTGTGCAACTTTATTTCCATCTTCTTTAACGGACACTTCCAGTGGCATTAAAAAACTCTTCTGAGAGCGGCATGAGGTTTGGAATGGGTTAGAATATTTTGAGGTCAGTCTGTAAAACAGCATCAGCTGTGGCTCGCCTTTTGGCATATCTGTTTATATGTATATTTATTGTTGTAACTATTTTATTAGGACAATAAAGTCTGAATAATAATAATAATAATAATATAGCCTTGAGAAAAATCGACAACTTTTTCATTGCATAATGCCTAGAAGACAATTCAAATTCAAGGAAAATTGAAGTGGTATGAATTAATACTTCCAAAGTATCCCTATCAAATATACAAAATTCGTCCGCCATATTGAATCCGTTAAAATCTTCAGAATCGACCCAAAATCCCTAAGGATACCAAGTTTCCCAAATATCCTATAAAAAATTCAAAATTCATGCGCCATAATGGATCCGCCATTGTTGTGTTCAAAATCTTACTTCAGATTCTTCCTCGACGACCTCAAAAACTTCAGAGAGGTTTTGGAGGAAAACAAAAAAATAACGTATTAAACGTAAACATTTTAAGGGAAGTATTTGTAAACTCAGTTTAAAAAAAAATTGGCGATTAACACTTCCCTAGTACTACTTATTAGAAAACTGTGCAATAATCCATAATATTCAAAACGTTTTCCCTACAGATCGAAACTGCTCCACTTTTACCGAAGATTACCAACTTTGATGGTCACATTCGATATTCAATGGAATCTCGAAACTTGGTAATTTAATAGGAATCGATTTGAATAACTGAAGGTTGCCTCGTTTTAGCTTTAAATGTGTTAGTACTTAACTTTGTGACGATATCTGATCCACAGAAACGTTAATTTCATTGAAATCAATTACATTATTCCGTGTGAAATAATGATTCGAGATATTTTCTGTATTACTAAAAAATTGCATTTTAAATATAATTCTGGAAACTAATCGGTTTTTTAGGACTGTAATTAGTTTTCAACGACCGTAAACATGAACGTCTTAATTTTAATTCATTTTAAGAATCTGGTGGAAGTAGAAAATTGCCTTGCACGCAACCTGTTGCTTGACATTTAAAACCTAAGAACTCGAGACCTTTAAAGTTATAAATAATTTTA
Source organism: Trichopria drosophilae (assembly GCA_030407085.1). Taxonomy (NCBI): domain Eukaryota; kingdom Metazoa; phylum Arthropoda; class Insecta; order Hymenoptera; family Diapriidae; genus Trichopria; species Trichopria drosophilae. The sequence continues at coordinate 114,846,877 of CM059585.1, read as the reverse complement.
TAAAAGTTGGAGGTAATATTATAATATAATTTTATCTAAAAGAGAAGAATAAAGAAAATATTATATGATATAAACGACAATGATTGATATAATAGTGTACCTTTTTTTACAGCAACAAGTTATAGCGTAGTTATGTTCCTATAGTTTATCGGTTTTCTTTATAATATTGTCAATTGTTAATGATCTGTTTTAGGATACAGGAACATTTGATAAACAGATTTTCTTAGGTGAATTCGTTAATGATTTTATCCAACAAAAATCATCGTTATTTTATCGTAATATTGAATTTTTTAACCATGCTCTTATCGTAGGAAATCATAAATTTTCCGTAGTTCTGTTAGATGTCATAATCGGGTAAAAACAACCTTAAAACCTGTTTCTATCTATAGATCAATAAGCAATATCATATAGAAATTCACGTCAGCATGGATTATATACTTAGTTTTCGTATATGTAACTTACACGTTTTTTCAATGAAAGAGATAAACCGTAACTATTCCAGACCTTTGCTTCAAAAATTGAAACCTTTTTTTTCATCATTTTTTTCAAAATATTTGTAGATAACGGAAATTTTGTTTGATTTTAGCTTCAGTATATCTTGACGCAAAATGGGTGAAAATTGTGGAAATGGATATATGAAGTTCTGATAAACTCGTTTAATGCATAAGCCGGAGTAATAAGACACTAAGACTACTTAGTGGGGTCAAACATCCAAAAATAATTAAAAAGATATGTTTAGAAATTCCGTTAACTCATTGATCTTAGACGATTTTCGTGAGCGTTCGGATTTATCAGCCGGGAGTGGGAGGCCTCCATAAAACACAGGTGTCGCGCTCAGTCCGAAATGATGGGCACCTTGCATTTTTGTAACGATACATAAGGGTGTGAACCCCCTAAAGACGATAAAGGATGACTCATAGACAAAGAACTCTCTCTAAGACTGCCGTTATGAGTTTAGAATAAAAATTATGTCTCAGTTTAATAAAGCGTTTTAACAACATATTACCTACCATGTTATTTTCGTATTTTAAACTCTCATTAGCTGCAAAAACTATTTAGGCATATACTTTTCTTACACTATTCAAAATTTCCCTACACTGCACTACTGTGAAAGATTGGGGACCATTACATTATCCTTTGTTACTAATAGATGAACTATAAAACTGATTAACAGTTTCATGTCCGTTGTTCCGAAATTATCCAACGTAAACAATGATGGTCAATATCCAGCGAAGAGTGTACCTTCAACTGGAAAATTGATACCGATTATTTCCCTTCACAATAACGGGCATCATACTCTAAATGCAGATTTCTCACCGGACTCGGAGAACCGGCACGAGCGGGCAAGAAACTCAAACAATGCTTCTCGTATGCAAATCTATAGAGAGCGAGAAAGGAGAAGATCGTCGAAAAAAAGATCTGGAAAGTGTAACGGTGACTATGTGAGGCAACGGTGTGTTCCTTAGGTTTCTCCATCTCCTATATACATCGGCATGCATATGGACTCTCTCCACGATCGTTCCCTCCTAGTCCTGGAGTAAATATGTTTACACTCACACTATTCTGTACATAAACGTGTAGGTGGCTTATGATCGATCGATCGGCATATACCTTTTGCGCCGTGTCCCATCTATCCGTGCAGATAAGAGCTGCACACTTACTCATTGGCTAGAAAATACCTCGGGCGAATAAGCGGTTACGTCCCGTGCTCCCAGTACCAAGAGTAAGATATTGAATTATCCTTGAAAGAGCGTTCATGGCAATTCGAGGGAGCCGCAGCGGTCGCCGAAACGATCGTAAATCCTGGCTGATAGCGGTCATTCGGATCCATCGATGGGTAAATTGAGACTTCCCAACCCGAATAATGCGGTGGAAGCTTCTCGATTACGCAAGAAAGTTTCGTTTGTCGAAAATAATCTAGATGGAGTTATAGAGAAACGAAAAGAGGGTCATATTTATTGCCAATCTAATTTAAGTCAAGCTAAGATTGATTCTGGAGGGTTTCTGGAACTAGAAGTGCCACATCATGGTTCTCTACATCTATTTTGGTATCTAAGGAAAGGGGTAATCTGGAATTGACATACATGAAGCGGTGAACAAAGGAAATAGTCTTTATATGGAATGGCATCGTTCTACAGTTTTATTTTAAAATTATTAGTAAACAAGATATATTTCTCGGTATATCTAGGGAATCAGTGACTAATTGTAGCCACATATCGCTTGTATTATTGGGGCAATGAATCTGCAAACCATCTGTTTGGAACAAATTTTTTAATGACTCGGAGAAAGTGAAACATGAAGGTTCGGATAAGTAGGTTAGCTATGCAGGTTCTGGCTCTTTAGTTAGAAATGGATAGAGGCATTGATGAATCCTAACCGCTATTCATGGGAATTATTGAAGAATGACAAGAATGTACTATTTAAGATATCAATGACGACAACATTCTTTGTGGTCATCATTATTTAGTTTTTAGTAGCTCGATTCCAAAGATATTCAAATGGCACCAGGAATGATAATGAAGGGATTACAACGTCCTTGACAATCGTTTCAATTAATTGTGTCCTCCATTCGATTTTGTTTTCTTTTTGTCACATTTCGACAAGTTATAAACCTATTTAAGTTTATTGCGTTAAAACAAACTGATATATTGAACATACATTTCATCGGGCAAAGATTCTTTCGTTCAGAATAGTTTACATTACAAGCATACATTCAGAGAAGTTGATAATTGATTCAATCTTACCAATTAAGTGCTTAAATTGTTGATGCATTTGGATGATCCTACGCAAAGATGACGAAAGATCGAATTATCTTCAGATATGGTCTCATGGATAATCTGAAAGGAGAAAGGAAGGTCTTGAAGTCCAACTGCTAATTCAGTTTATGATCCAATAATGATCAACACTAATGGACAACTGATTTGGCAATGAAAATGGCCAGAGCTAAGAATAATTGTCTAACGAATGAAGGAAATTGTAGAGTCTGATCAATCTGTGTTTCCAAGTATAAATTCAATGTCGACTTTTTTACTTTTGGCATTAAGTTTAAACTGCTTGTAAATACTCCACCCTTTTTGTTCTAATAATTAATGTCACCTTTTTGCAGGAGATTATTTTCGAGAACACTCATTAAATCGCACCCTTTTAGTTTGCGGCAATTCGCCACCTGACTTCCTCTGTTTCAAATCATCAACCGCCAATTCCCCTTCTGTTTGATTATTCCAGCAATTACACTCGAACGCGTTACTTTATCGTAAAAGCATTTATCGTCCAGAAAACTGCCGTTCTCAACAATTTGATTTTCGATAATTAATCAGTTTCCAGGATTTATTATTGCCCTTAAGGTGCAGCCTAAGTATCTAGATCTGTAACGTAAAATTTTAGATCGAATAATATCCTGAAAAAGATGTTTGCTATATCGTGTATTCTCTTTGATGGAACTTAATAGTTTGGTTGGAGTTGACTAGACCAGACCGGTAACTTAAATGGCGTCCAACCTACAAGTTCGCTTAGAAAAGGAAAATTCTTTCCTTCCATGTAGTAACCAATCTTATTTGCTTGCGAATTACTAACGAATGAAATGTTTTGATAAGAAAATTTTAATATTGTGCCTGTAAAATACATAGATATATATGTATATTAGTATGTATTTATTTTTATCCTTTTTGTAGATATTTATGTCGAAAATTGAAATTGCAGTCAATATGGATTATCCGATCCATTGTCATAAAATGAAAAGCCCTTTACCAATAACATGTACAATCATGACATCAATTTCCTCGCATTTACATTCTCGTATTCCGTAATTCCCTGTCGAACAATTTTCAATATTCGCGATATCTTTACAAAATAAATCACGGAAGTAATCGGTTGCGAACTTCATCATTTTCCCTTTATTCTTTTTCCAATAATTGCTTAATTTTCATTGTCGTCCTAGAATATTATCGTCAAATCTAAATTCAGTCCAGCATTGTATATTCACTTTTTGCATCACAGCTTTCTGTATTGCATAAGTCATTTTTTAAATCTTCGCGAATTACTGACATTTCAAATTTTATTATATTTGGATAAAACAAGAACTGATGACTAATTACACGTGTCGCGACTAAGAAGTGAATTGGCCAATATGATTAGTGGACGCGTAACTGATTTATGAAGCGTATCGATCAATTAATAAATCGGTCGATTAATCTTCGCGTATGTTTATACATGTATGCATCGTGTCGTCTCCTTCCATCGTTTACTAAGCGATCTTTTTCTTTTTTGGTTTTTAATGACACGCATCATTCAATTAATCGATCGATCAATTAATCTTTACATCTACGAGCAATGCGTATCTTGCATATCGACTCTTGTCTCTGCTTTGCATTTACTCGAGTTCCGAGGCTCGGACCTTTTGCTCCCTCAATCGAAACAGGTTTGTCGTTCCCTCATAATCGGTTCCCTGTATTTGCGTAGTGTGCAAAAATCTCCCAGTTTTTTCCTCGGATTTTTCAACAAGTTTCACGTGAACCCACGACAAATGTCACCGGGAAAAGTACATAATTTTACGTAATTGTAAACTGCTAATTGCATAATTTTCACATAATGATTTTACGCAATTATGAATGTCGTATATTTGTGTAATCATTCCAGGTATATCCTATTAATAAGCCGTAGTTTTTTAACGGAATTTGTATGAAATAAAATGGTTTACTAATATTTTTTGTTACACGACAATTTTTAAAAATCAATTTAATGTTGTCCTTTTCAATACAATGTCAATTAATGTTATATTTTAAACAAAAATTATGCGGCTATAGTTAGGTCCAATTTTTATTCCATTCACTCCATTGCGGTAATCGAGGCTTGCTAATATTATAAATGACGGGCGTTTCTCTGCATACCTACATTATGTGCATGTAATGGAATCTTTCTCCTCTTTGTTAACAGAACAAAGAGAACTGAATAGTTTAGGCACATAAAAGGTCAATGAATTTTCATATTATCGTGAGTCGCTTTAGGCACTTGTTCCCCATCTAGAGAACGGAAGAAAGTTAGTATACGAACATCCACGAGTCGGTCGTTAACCTTGCAACATGAATGATTTACAAAATAAAGCAACAATTTATAATATTTTCTCTTGAGATAGTTAAAAAGTAATATATTTAAAGGTTTGTATATTAATATTCAAATATATTTTGTAACACTTTGTGTTACGTTTTACAGGTCGCATCCAAATCACTTCAATATTTTTACTCGTGAGTTTTCGGAGTCGCTGATTACGAATCAGAAGTCAGATTTTTAAAATTAAAAATGGTGGATCAACATTTTTAAATCTACATCCAATTAGACAAAACTCTGAATTTGGTGGGTTTCGAAGTCGCCGTTTACGAATCTTAAGTCCGAATTTTGAAATTCAAAATGGCGGATCCATTATGACGGATCAAACTGAAATTTGGTAGTACATTATATCCGAGGATTTTTGAATTGGCTAATAACGAATTTGAAATAAGAATTTTTAGTTCCAGGTAACGCATTCTTAAACAAGAATATTGACGAATAATTATTATATATCATTTATAGAATAACATGCAAGTTCGATGCATCTGATATAATTCTAAGAATAATTCTCGTGTACTTTCGTATTTTATTATATCACATGTACAGATTGACTAAGAAAGACTGCGAAGTCATTTCGAAATTAACTATAGTATTATTCGTTTGTTTATTTTAAGTATGAGAAACGTGAAATGAAAGTAAAATCGTACAGAATCAAGAGCGATACATATGCATAGGAATTGAATGGTGATTCAACACATAATCAGTTTGAAAAGAACACAAATGAAAACTTGACTCGCTTAATTGCTGGATTTGTGCACTATCATTACGTCCCTACCGATGTAATCAATTTTTCTAACGTTGGGGTAATGAGATATTTTTATGAAATAATGAATTGTTCCATAATGTCGTAATCCTTGTCGAATAACAGATAATTTTATTGTGCTGGAAAGTTTAATTAGGTAAAACGAGTTTTTGTTTAGGGATTGTCTTAAAATTATTTTAGTATTTTTTCGATGTTTGATCGAGACTGATCAAGTTCTCAAAGATTTACTTTGTTCCAATTAGTGAAGAAACTTTATGCTATAATTGGAAAATATAAAATTAGTCGGAAATTTTTACACATTTTGTATTAACATTAATGTTTTTTCAAATTAAAAAGGTTAAATGTAACTGACGATATCATAGGTATGCTAGATAGGGTTGCTGATTCCAGGTCACATTTGTGAAATTCAAAATGAGGGGCGAATGATCGAAAATTTAATAAGCGTGTTAAACCCTTATTAAACGATTAAAAGTCGATGCTTATAGTTACGCTAAGGAAATTAAAGATAAAATGTTTTATTTTAAATAACGAGCTCGGAATAAAAAGAGATCTAAATCAGGTCCTGATTTTGAGACAATCTAGGAGCTGAATTAGACGAGTTATAACCAAACATTGATCAAATTAAGAATTCATCATTTTTTGATTGCCTTAAAAAGCCATAAATTAATTTAAAAAAATCCAGGCTTCTTCTTGGGGTCAGTTGCAAAGATAATTAATATTTGCGCCGATTATTCGATATAAACAAATTACAGGTAAAAATTCACTCCAAGGAACTTAAGGAGTAGTGTTTGGAAACGGAATACAATTGTTGTGTCACTTTTAATTACATCATTTTTTCTCGTAGGCGTTAAATATTTCCGACGCACACGAATAAATCATTGTCCTTATTTCTTGTATTTTTAAAGCTAATCTTTTCGCCACTAATAAGGTAAGAAGAAAATTGCGTGTAGGAATTTCAGACGTAACTCCAACGACTCATTTTCACAATTCCTCATGCGTTAATAATAAACAGAGATATAGTCCACTGTTGATAAAGAAGAAAATAACGTCCTGGTATTTCTGGAAAATCGCCAACGTGGAACATGGAAATTGATTGAGGGACATTTAAGACACATGTAATTACCGACGTGACAAATTAGAAGTGATGAGATAAATCTTGGTAGCAATTGGGGATTAATGTCAGAGGCAACAGGACTAATACCAAGAAGACGAGTAATGATATATTTATTGTTAATAGTGAAATCATTAACGGCGTTAAAGATAATTCAAATTTCAGCAGTGATTTTGATAAATGCTAGTGATGTTTCAATAAGTTAATTATACAAATAACAGATAACTTATGACGCTTCAGAGCTATTTGCGAGAAATATAATACAGTGATTGCCGATTTAAGGATGAAGAATGTTTTTGAGAAGTGCCAAACCAACATTTCGTATATTAGAATAAACTAAACGCTCTTTAATCACCGAAAATTAATTATACATCTTAGTTGTATATCATAATCCAGATATTTTCATTTCCATAAAGCAGAGGGAGTGGCAACTGACATAATGGATCTTTTAAACGTTCAATTTCACACAAAGTGAGTGATGAAAATGTAATTTCATTTTTTCACTGAAAGGTAAAATTTATTATTTTCTGCAGAAGTTACCCGACGTTTAATCGACTCTGGGCGTGATCAGGTTTTCAGATCGCAAATCCAGGTTAGAAGTATTTCAGCGAAATTTTTAATAAGTGTCGAAGTAATATAAATTGAAAATTTATTTAATGTGTAATTTTTAAATCATATATTTAATTAACATAATACTATTGACTGATTAACTTTTGTACAAAACCGACAAATCGAAAAGCCGATAGGACAAAAAGTCGACATATAAAAAGGTAGACTCATCGACAATCGGGCTGTAACTTTTTGAAGTGTTTTACTACGTCCATGTCTGGGTTCCTTTGTCGAGGTTTCACGATTTTACATAAATGATATATTATTTATAAATATGTTATAAAAATGTTATGGCTGATATCAATCTACGTCTTGAATGTTAACTAGCGTACAGACATGGTTCTTTTGATGTATTGAGGCGCATGATCTACATCATACCTGGATTTCTATTAGACGTCGTTACATAATGTCCGGTAGTACGAGGAAGTGATCTGCAATTAAAAAAAATCTTCGTGTACGTCCTTATACTCTATTGCGAAGTGATTACATGCAACATAAGAAAAATAGAATGGAATTTTCCCAGACAATTTACACCATTTCTTCGAGTAGATATGGTAATTTACAAACATGTAACACTTTTCCAAAGGATGATTTTCAAGCTTTTAAGAACTATTTTAAAAAATACCCTCAAACTTGTCTGAGTAACTTTTATAGAAAGTATTGTGTCATATAAACTCGTAGGTTGGAATTTAAAGTTACTATGCACAAATTTGTTTATAGTTGGGTGCGCCGCCTAGTGTTAATTGGCCGAAATGTATGGATTTTCGAAATTGTCTGAAAAATCATATCAACACTGAAAAAATGTCAAGAAAATATCAATTAACCTCTATTATTGAAAGAAACGAGAAAAAACTTGATTTGTACCTACGTTTTTTTCATTTTCTGTATTCTTTTGCCGAAAAATATTTGTTTATCACTACAGAATTTCAGAAAAGCGTTCTCAATGTATGAGAAAAAAGATCCTGAATAACAATCAATAATTCCAAATCGGTGCCATTATTCGGGTTCAAAATTCGGTATTTTTAAATTACAATATTAGTGCTACGTGAAAAGTTTCTTACAAATGGATGAAGAAAATGTGGATACTTTATTTTAAATGTTAATGCAGTTTTAATTACTTTTTAGTACAATATATAGGTTGTTAGAGCTACTAGAACTACTCAACAGGTGCCGTGCGGTAGCATATTTTCACAAGTAATGAAAGTTTCTTTCATTTACTTTCCAACATGAACGTTTGGAATTTGTTTACTCCGTGTGCAATTTACTAATGTGATTAGAGATTGGCTCTCTTGTAATATCAAATATAAAATTTCAAATCCTCCGATATTTTAGATTACTTTGTAGATTATATTGATATGGTAGATTACTTTGGCGCCCAACATTGGACGGGTTGGAATTTCCAGTTTGGGTGTGATTGGTTTCGATTGTGTTCATTATTTTAATTATTGATAATTAATTTTTAAATTATGCCAAGAACTATTTTATGAGCATTGGGTAATTCATAACATGGCCGTTATAATTTTTATATTTGATTTAGAAGTGGGGTTGAATGTTGGTTCCAATATCTTTCAATTCAAAAACTGCAATAAATTTCGTAATAACTTTTATCAATTTTACGTAGTTTGACACTAGAATATACAACAAAATTTTGTACATATATGCATAATTTTTTTCATTCAATCTTTTGCACTTACTATGAAAGTAAAAATAATGTTTACTATTTCTAAAAGCTTCCCTAGTAATTAATTAATATTAGTAAAATATTAAAAGTTTATTCGATATGACGTCTCTCGGATGGCTGAAACGATATTTGTCATCTTTTTTGAATAAGCTCTAAAATTAGATATTCTTGATGAAACTTCCACCTGCGATCTACTTTGAGTAGCTTCCGGAACAAGACCATCTCCGGATCAGCAGTCGACGAGTTGTATAATAAATGCGCCTAAGATATTAATGGATCGGCATTCCGCAATTATTGAAAACGCAACATGCAATTTATTCGAGTGCTGCTGAGGTGAACGAGCGCCCGTTACGAGATCGTTTTCCGTAATTGCAGAAATCGAAATAAACGAATTTATGATGACTTCATTAATTAAACACTCCGCTATCGATAAAGGCGGTAAAAAAGGCGTAAAACGCGCATTTCGATGCTAAATATAGGTCACCCGGTTCGGCGGTTAGGACGACCTGCGTTTTCGTGTGCATGCAAAAATATCCACATTCATGCATGCGTCCAAGCGCGGAGACAAAAGTCAAGAGCTAACCGAGATAAGCGAGTGCAGCTTTCGATACAGTCCCATCGACTTTCTTGGATCGCGTTATTCAGACGATACTTAATTGTGTCGCGGATGTTCAGGATCCGGGTGAAAAAGAAGCGAAGTAACCGCAGCTGCATGTGGTGGCGGCGGGCGGTCGCCGATATCGATTCGCGCGACAACTTGGCGGCCACTGAAAGTAAAAGGAGCTTCGTGAAAGCAGGGCAGTGTATATAGATGCGTAGGAAAAGTAAAAAGCAACAGGAGCTAAAAACGGAGCTGCCGATGTGCGGGTGGATAAGATCTGATATTTTAGACGGGCATAGTGCAAATCATCTGTGATCAACTGCAGCCACCGACGATGCATCGGAAGATGATTTGCTAGAATTAATGATTTTTAATATTTGTATGGTTCAAAGGTTCCAAATTTGAGTTCGCTACATATGGATCTTAGACCTAGGCTAATCTTACCTAATCTGATCACACCTGACCTTTCTAACTCCAGCTGACTTAACCTAATCCCATCTAACCTAACTGACTCAAACTGACTGAACTTAACAAACTCAACATCACTTGACCTAACCAAACCCAAAATTACTTAATATAATGTGACTAATGCTAATCGACCATCATATACTTAACTAAACTTAACGTAACCTCACCAAAGCTAACTTGAAATAACTAAACTTGACATCACTTAACCCAACATGATTTAACATAACCCAATTAAAACTAACGTGACACGATTGAACTGTAATGCAACCTCACCTAACTCAACCCATGCCAAACCCTAAATGGCTTAACGTCACATCTAACTTAATCGAATCTAACCAACCCAATCTGACTTAGACTTAACACACGTTACTAAAATTAAGATCACTTAATTTAACAAGATCACCTCTCCAGATCTAAACTGATTTGGCCAAGCATAACCCTGATATTAATATAATCTAACAAAATCTAGCCTCATATAACCTAAGTTAACAAAACCTAATCGGACTGTGTATGGCTTAACCTAAACTAACCAAACCTAATCTTACTTAAATCTACCTAAATACAACCTTGCCTTAACCTAATTTGACACTTAACCTTTTCTAACCTAACCTAGCCTACTATGAGTTAACTAACCTATTTCAGTAATCTATTTTAACGAAACCTAATCTATACAATAATTCGTACCTAACATCATCTATTTCCGAAAATGTAATGCTGGTTCTAAAATTTGTTCTTTTATATTTTACGACATGCGTCTTTTTCGATTTTTACATCTTCCGCTGCCGCTGTTGACGTTCCAGAGTGAGTTAGGTTTTTTAAACCACAATACCTCATGTACGTTAATTTATCTAACTTTCCATAATGACAATCGTAATATTATTTATTTCCGCCTAAAGCAAAGCCTATTAACACAAGAACTAATAACGGACTGAAAGCGATAAAAATCGAGTAAAATATTACTGGCTCAGGAAGAGAAAGATCGAGAACCCCCTCCACCACCCACAGGTACTTCCTAGAACTCATTTGCGAGAATCGTAAAGCGATTACTGGTTTCTTGCTTCCATCTGACTGATGGATGGACGTATGGACGCCGGCTAAAGTCAAACAAGAAATTATATAAAACCCCGCGAGGCTCCATGAGTTTCTGCCAAAGGGAAAAACGGTGGATGGAGGCGCGAGTAAATGAATAGAGGAAGAGCGCGAGAACGAAAACTGCACTGGGAATATGCGCGACTGGTTAATAGACATCATAGTCGGTGGTTAATAGACGTCGCAGTAAATTGATACAATGGCCGTGAGAAAGTCAATTTTGGCTCTTTTCGAACCGTCCGATATTTTACGTCAACATTTTGTTGGCACCGAACGGTGTACGGTCAAGGAATTTTCAACGTGGAAGTAATTGCTCTCGACGTTGACGACTAATTTTCTTTATTTACAACTAATTATTAGTTATTCGAAGAAAGTTATAACAAACTGTTTTATGAATATTGTTTATTCTGAAAAAATTACCGTCACAGTTAATTTAAGTTAGTGATCTCATGAAAGAATTTCCTGTTCCAACGTTTGTAGTTGCCGGTTTAGAATGATCCTCAATTTAAATAAAACTGAGAAAATTCCTCAGCAAACAAAAAGTATGGGAATTTTTTCTTTTTTAAAATATATCATAACTGTACTGAAAGTTTAGAATAATGATTGGGAGTTTTGTCTACTAAATCGAGGATCCAATAAAAAAAGTTTTTTCGATGGCCGTTAGATGGCGCCCCTATCCACATATACATTTGTTCAAAGTCTAGCTACTTTACAGATTGAGTCATGTATTTTTTCTGTTTACTCAGTTTACAAGTTTTCGGGGTCGCTGATTACGAATCTAATGTCACTTTTCCTAAATTTAAAATAGTGGATCCAATGTGGCGGACAAAAATGCTTTATTTCTGAATAACATTTTTTATTCGAGGGTTTTCGAAGTCGCTGATTTCAAATTCAATATTTAAATATTTGCGATTTTAAAATTACGGAAACTATAACAGTACAGTTGCCCTCATAGAAATTTGTCAATTTTTTTTCGACTGTGGCCATTTTCCCCCTATCACGTTAACATGGTAAATAAGAATCATATACAAGAATTGTACAAAAAATGTTTTCATTTCTACCAGTGTGTGTAACCGTGATTTTGTTGGCTCAATGATGTGAAACGTTTATTCAATGTTTATAATAAAGCAATTTTGTCGACTCGTAGTATTTAATTTATATATAAAATATTCGTGAGTAAAACGGTCACTAGTAGACCAAAACGTATATGACAATAAGACGTCAACACGTACAACAATGTAAACATAAACAAAAAATTAAAATTATATATTTCGGCCATTGATCCTGGCCCTCATCAGAAAAATTTTGAAAAATTGAAAATAAATAAAAATTAATTAAAGTTATTAACAGACGGAGGTAAATCCCCTGGTCTTGAAGTGGGGAAAAAAATTCTAACGCACCCGCCCAAACCAACCAAAATGCTGTTTTGTGCGCTTTATAGGTGGAAACTGTTAGAAAATTCAATCGTTTTCTTTATGAATTATCTTATGAAAATATTATTATGATGAGAAGAAACGGCCCTCTATTTTAAGTAAATGTAACGATTTTTTAAAATGTTAATGTAGGTTCAGTAAAGGGTTATATATTTTCTGGGTAAAGTAGATTTTTCGAATCTAATATTTAACCGTATTTTTTTTGCTTTTAATAAAAAAATTTTCTATTTCTTTTCTTTTAATTTCATTATTTTTTTCTATTGCTAAAATTTCTAACATTAATTGTAATCAAAAATTGTAGATTTGTTTCAATTCCTATGTACCGTTTTTAAACCAGTATATGATTTTTCTTCTCCATAAATATTTTTTTGGTGTTCTTTTAATCTGGTTCCTCCAATTTTTCTACCAGTTTGTCCAATATACACGCGATTACAGCATGCACATGGTATTTCATATACCACTTTAACTGTGTTTTAGTAAAGGAAGTTTGAATCTTTAAAAGGTTTTTATTCCACAATAATTTCTATGTAATTGGTTTTGATACTAATCTAATGTTTTCTTTTTTTAGTCTCTTTTGTAACCCTTGCTGTAATGCCTTGTACATATGGAATAGAAGTAGTTTTTTTTATAAATTTACTTCCTTACGTCTGTTACTATTTTTAAGCGAATTGTAATATTTATCAACTCTGGAAACTAAATACTTTCATTAATAATATCAGCAGGGAAACCGTTATCAAATAAAATGTGTTTAACTAGGGCCCAGATTTTTCTTTCATAAAAACGTATTTCAGAGAAGGAAGAAGAGGGAACTGGATTGCTCTGTCAATTAAACCCCATGCTACACTAATTTTATAGTTTAAAGGGTGGTTAGATAAAAAAATTAAGGTATCGACCAGAACCAAGTATTCTTTATCGGAGTACCAGTCAGTATCTAACAGACCATTTACTTTTTTCTAATGACAAGTAAATCTAAAAAAATTTGATTTTGTTGTCATTTTCCATCTCGGGAAGTAAAGGTATTCTACTTAGTATTATCCTTAAATTTTTTTTAAACTAATTAAAAATATGTTTAAAACATGTTTCTTCTTCATTATTAGGGGGTAACAAAAGTAGTAATATCATCCACGTAACGTAAATAAAAAGGCTGGTTTTTTGAAAATTTAATTTTTTAATTAAGATGTTTTCCAGAAATTCCATTTTCAAGATTGGCCACCACTGCGAGAAAGTGGTGACCCCGATGGGAGTACAACCTATGGATCTGTTTTATAAAATTTATTTTGGAAAGAGAATATTTGTATTATTTAAAACTAAACGAAGACCATATTTAAATTCTGTTTTTGTGGTATACTTTGTAACGAGGTGAAATTTCCGGCCAATGTTTGTCAATAACAATATTTAAAAATAATCAACGGAAACGTTCGTGAATTTAAAGAGGACTACTGTCTAATGACATTTTATTTTAAAATTATTAAAGGTATGTTATAAGATTTTGGGGGGGGGTGGGGGGGGGGGGGGGTGGGGGGGGGGGGGGGTGGGGGGGGGGGGGGGTGGGGGGGGGGGGGGGTGGGGGGGGGGGGGGGTGGGGGGGGGGGGGGGTGGGGGGGGGGGGGGGTGGGGGGGGGGGGGGGTGGGGGGGGGGGGGGGTGGGGGGGGGGGGGGGTGGGGGGGGGGGGGGGTGGGGGGGGGGGGGGGTGGGGGGGGGGGGGGGTGGGGGGGGGGGGGGGTGGGGGGGGGGGGGGGTGGGGGGGGGGGGGGGTGGGGGGGGGGGGGGGTGGGGGGGGGGGGGGGTGGGGGGGGGGGGGGGTGGGGGGGGGGGGGGGTGGGGGGGGGGGGGGGTGGGGGGGGGGGGGGGTGGGGGGGGGGGGGGGTGGGGGGGGGGGGGGGTGGGGGGGGGGGGGGGTGGGGGGGGGGGGGGGTGGGGGGGGGGGGGGGTGGGGGGGGGGGGGGGTGGGGGGGGGGGGGGGTGGGGGGGGGGGGGGGTGGGGGGGGGAGTTCGATGCATCTGATATAATTCTAAGAATAATTCTCGTGTACTTTCGTATTTTATTATATCACATGTACAGATTGACTAAGAAAGACTGCGAAGTCATTTCGAAATTAACTATAGTATTATTCGTTTGTTTATTTTAAGTATGAGAAACGTGAAATGAAAGTAAAATCGTACAGAATCAAGAGCGATACATATGCATAGGAATTGAATGGTGATTCAACACATAATCAGTTTGAAAAGAACACAAATGAAAACTTGACTCGCTTAATTGCTGGATTTGTGCACTATCATTACGTCCCTACCGATGTAATCAATTTTTCTAACGTTGGGGTAATGAGATATTTTTATGAAATAATGAATTGTTCCATAATGTCGTAATCCTTGTCGAATAACAGATAATTTTATTGTGCTGGAAAGTTTAATTAGGTAAAACGAGTTTTTGTTTAGGGATTGTCTTAAAATTATTTTAGTATTTTTTCGATGTTTGATCGAGACTGATCAAGTTCTCAAAGATTTACTTTGTTCCAATTAGTGAAGAAACTTTATGCTATAATTGGAAAATATAAAATTAGTCGGAAATTTTTACACATTTTGTATTAACATTAATGTTTTTTCAAATTAAAAAGGTTAAATGTAACTGACGATATCATAGGTATGCTAGATAGGGTTGCTGATTCCAGGTCACATTTGTGAAATTCAAAATGAGGGGCGAATGATCGAAAATTTAATAAGCGTGTTAAACCCTTATTAAACGATTAAAAGTCGATGCTTATAGTTACGCTAAGGAAATTAAAGATAAAATGTTTTATTTTAAATAACGAGCTCGGAATAAAAAGAGATCTAAATCAGGTCCTGATTTTGAGACAATCTAGGAGCTGAATTAGACGAGTTATAACCAAACATTGATCAAATTAAGAATTCATCATTTTTTGATTGCCTTAAAAAAACAATAAATTAATTTAAAAAATCCAGGCTTCATCTTGGGGTCAGTTGCAAAGATAATTAATATTTGCGACGATTATTCGATATAAACAAATTACAGGTAAAAATTCACTCCAAGGAACTTAAGGAGTAGTGTTTGGAAAACGGAATACAATTGTTGTGTCACTTTTAATTACATCATTTTTTCTCGTAGGCGTTAAATATTTCCGACGCACACGAATAAATCATTGTCCTTATTTCTTGTATTTTTAAAGCTAATCTTTTCGCCACTAATAAGGTAAGAAGAAAATTGCGTGTAGGAATTTCAGACGTAACTCCAACGACTCATTTTCACAATTCCTCATGCGTTAATAATAAACAGAGATATAGTCCACTGTTGATAAAGAAGAAAATAACGTCCTGGTATTTCTGGAAAATCGCCAACGTGGAACATGGAAATTGATTGAGGGACATTTAAGACACATGTAATTACCGACGTGACAAATTAGAAGTGATGAGATAAATCTTGGTAGCAATTGGGGATTAATGTCAGAGGCAACAGGACTAATACCAAGAAGACGAGTAATGATATATTTATTGTTAATAGTGAAATCATTAACGGCGTTAAAGATAATTCAAATTTCAGCAGTGATTTTGATAAATGCTAGTGATGTTTCAATAAGTTAATTATACAAATAACAGATAACTTATGACGCTTCAGAGCTATTTGCGAGAAATATAATACAGTGATTGCCGATTTAAGGATGAAGAATGTTTTTGAGAAGTGCCAAACCAACATTTCGTATATTAGAATAAACTAAACGCTCTTTAATCACCGAAAATTAATTATACATCTTAGTTGTATATCATAATCCAGATATTTTCATTTCCATAAAGCAGAGGGAGTGGCAACTGACATAATGGATCTTTTAAACGTTCAATTTCACACAAAGTGAGTGATGAAAATGTAATTTCATTTTTTCACTGAAAGGTAAAATTTATTATTTTCTGCAGAAGTTACCCGACGTTTAATCGACTCTGGGCGTGATCAGGTTTTCAGATCGCAAATCCAGGTTAGAAGTATTTCAGCGAAATTTTTAATAAGTTTCGAAGTAATATAAATTGAAAATTTATTTAATGTGTAATTTTTAAATCATATATTTAATTAACATAATACTATTGACTGATTAACTTTTGTACAAAACCGACAAATCGAAAAGCCGATAGGACAAAAAGTCGACATATAAAAAGGTAGACTCATCGACAATCGGGCTGTAACTTTTTGAAGTGTTTTACTACGTCCATGTCTGGGTTCCTTTGTCGAGGTTTCACGATTTTACATAAATGATATATTATTTATAAATATGTTATAAAAATGTTATGGCTGATATCAATCTACGTCTTGAATGTTATCTAGCGTACAGACATGGTTCTTTTGATGTATTGAGTCGCATGATCTACATCATACCTGGATTTCTATTAGACGTCGTTACATAATGTCCGGTAGTACGAGGAAGTGATCTGCAATTAAAAAAAATCTTCGTGTACGTCCTTATACTCTATTGCGAAGTGATTACATGCAACATAAGAAAAATAGAATGGAATTTTCCCAGACAATTTACACCATTTCTTCGAGTAGATATGGTAATTTACAAACATGTAACACTTTTCCAAAGGATGATTTTCAAGCTTTTAAGAACTATTTTAAAAAATACCCTCAAACTTGTCTGAGTAACTTTTATAGAAAGTATTGTGTCATATAAACTCGTAGGTTGAAATTTAAAGTTACTATGCACAAATTTGTTTATAGTTGGGTGCGCCGCCTAGTGTTAATTGGCCGAAATGTATGGATTTTCGAAATTGTCTGAAAAATCATATCAACACTGAAAAAATGTCAAGAAAATATCAATTAACCTCTATTATTGAAAGAAACGAGAAAAAACTTGATTTGTACCTACGTTTTTTTTCATTTTCTGTATTCTTTTGCCGAAAAATATTTGTTTATCACTACAGAATTTCAGAAAAGCGTTCTCAATGTATGAGAAAAAAGATCCTGAATAACAATCAATAATTCCAAATCGGTGCCATTATTCGGGTTCAAAATTCGGTATTTTTAAATTACAATATTAGTGCTACGTGAAAAGTTTCTTACAAATGGATGAAGAAAATGTGGATACTTTATTTTAAATGTTAATGCAGTTTTAATTACTTTTTAGTACAATATATAGGTTGTTAGAGCTACTAGAACTACTCAACAGGTGCCGTGCGGTAGCATATTTTCACAAGTAATGAAAGTTTCTTTCATTTACTTTCCAACATGAACGTTTGGAATTTGTTTACTCCGTGTGCAATTTACTAATGTGATTAGAGATTGGCTCTCTTGTAATATCAAATATAAAATTTCAAATCCTCCGATATTTTAGATTACTTTGTAGATTATATTGATATGGTAGATTACTTTGGAGCCCAACATTGGACGGGTTGGAATTTCCAGTTTGGGTGTGATTGGTTTCGATTGTGTTCATTATTTTAATTATTGACAATTAATTTTTAAATTATGCCAAGAACTATTTTATGAGCATCGGGTAATTCATAACATGGCCGTTATCATTTTTATATTTGATTTAGAAGTGGGGTTGAATATTGGTTCCAATATCTTTCAATTCAAAAACTGCAATAAATTTCGTAATAACTTTTATCAATTTTACGTAGTTTGACACTAGAATATACAACAAAATTTTGTACATATATGCATAATTTTTTTCATTCAATCTTTTGCACTTACTATGAAAGTAAAAATAATGTTTACTATTTCTAAAAGCTTCCCTAGTAATTAATTAATATTAGTAAAATATTAAAAGTTTATTCGATATGACGTCTCTCGGATGGATGAAACGATATTTGTCATCTTTTTTGAATAAGCTCTAAAATTAGATATTCTTGATGAAACTTCCACCTGCGATCTACTTTGAGTAGCTTCCGGAACAAGACCATCTCCGGATCAGCAGTCGACGAGTTGTATAATAAATGCGCCTAAGATATTAATGGATCGGCATTCCGCAATTATTGAAAACGCAACATGCAATTTATTCGAGTGCTGCTGAGGTGAACGAGCGCCCGTTACGAGATCGTTTTCCGTAATTGCAGAAATCGAAATAAACGAATTTATGATGACTTCATTAATTAAACACTCCGCTATCGATAAAGGCGGTAAAAAAGGCGTAAAACGCGCATTTCGATGCTAAATATAGGTCACCCGGTTCGGCGGTTAGGACGACCTGCGTTTTCGTGTGCATGCAAAAATATCCACATTCATGCATGCGTCCAAGCGCGGAGACAAAAGTCAAGAGCTAACCGAGATAAGCGAGTGCAGCTTTCGATACAGTCCCATCGACTTTCTTGGATCGCGTTATTCAGACGATACTTAATTGTGTCGCGGATGTTCAGGATCCGGGTGAAAAAGAAGCGAAGTAACCGCAGCTGCATGTGGTGGCGGCGGGCGGTCGCCGATATCGATTCGCGCGACAACTTGGCGGCCACTGAAAGTAAAAGGAGCTTCGTGAAAGCAGGGCAGTGTATATAGATGCGTAGGAAAAGTAAAAAGCAACAGGAGCTAAAAACGGAGCTGCCGATGTGCGGGTGGATAAGATCTGATATTTTAGACGGGCATAGTGCAAATCATCTGTGATCAACTGCAGCCACCGACGATGCATCGGAAGATGATTTGCTAGAATTAATGATTTTTAATATTTGTATGGTTCAAAGGTTCCAAATTTGAGTTCGCTACATATGGATCTTAGACCTAGGCTAATCTTACCTAATCTGATCACACCTGACCTTTCTAACTCCAGCTGACTTAACCTAATCTCATCTAACCTAACTGACTCAAACTGACTGAACTTAACAAACTCAACATCACTTGACCTAACCAAACCCAAAATTACTTAATATAATGTGACTAATGCTAATCGACCATCATATACTTAACTAAACTTAACGTAACCTCACCAAAGCTAACTTGAAATAACTAAACTTGACATCACTTAACCCAACATGATTTAACATAACCCAATTAAAACTAACGTGACACGATTGAACTGTAATGCAACCTCACCTAACTCAACCCATTCCAAACCCTAAATGGCTTAACGTCACATCTAACTTAATCGAATCTAACCAACCTAATCTGACTTAGACTTAACACACGTTACTAAAATTAAGATCACTTAATTTAACAAGATCACCTCTCCAGATCTAAACTGATTTGGCCAAGCATAACCCTGATATTAATATAATCTAACAAAATCTAGCCTCATATAACCTAAGTTAACAAAACCTAATCGGACTGTGTATGGCTTAACCTAAACTAACCAAACCTAATCTTACTTAAACCTACCTAAATACAACCTTGCCTTAACCTAATTTGACACTTAACCTTTTCTAACCTAACCTAGCCTACTATGAGTTAACTAACCTATTTCAGTAATCTATTTTAACGAAACCTAATCTATACAATAATTGGTACCTAAAATCATCTATTTCCGAAAATGTAATGCTGGTTCTAAAATTTGTTCTTTTATATTTTACGACATGCGTCTTTTTCGATTTTTACATCTTCCGCTGCCGCTGTTGACGTTCCAGAGTGAGTTAGGTTTTTTAAACCACAATACCTCATGTACGTTAATTTATCTAACTTTCCATAATGACAATCGTAATATTGTTTATTTCCGCCTAAAGCAAAGCCTATTAACACAAGAACTAATAACGGACTGAAAGCGATAAAAATCGAGTAAAATATTACTGGCTCAGGAAGAGAAAGATCGAGAACCCCCTCCACCACCCACAGGTACTTCCTAGAACTCATTTGCGAGAATCGTAAAGCGATTACTGGTTTCTTGCTTCCATCTGACTGATGGATGGACGTATGGACGCCGGCTAAAGTCAAACAAGAAATTATATAAAACCCCGCGAGGCTCCATGAGTTTCTGCCAAAGGGAAAAACGGTGGATGGAGGCGCGAGTAAATGAATAGAGGAAGAGCGCGAGAACGAAAACTGCACTGGGAATATGCGCGACTGGTTAATAGACATCATAGTCAGTGGTTAATAGACGTCGCAGTAAATTGATACAATGGCCGTGAGAAAGTCAATTTTGGCTCTTTTCGAACCGTCCGATATTTTACGTCAACATTTTGTTGGCACCGAACGGTGTACGGTCAAGGAATTTTCAACGTGGAAGTAATTGCTCTCGACGTTGACGACTAATTTTCTTTATTTACAACTAATTATTAGTTATTCGAAGAAAGTTATAACAAACTGTTTTATGAATATTGTTTATTCTGAAAAAATTACCGTCACAGTTAATTTAAGTTAGTGATCTCATGAAAGAATTTCCTGTTCCAACGTTTGTAGTTGCCGGTTTAGAATGATCCTCAATTTAAATAAAACTGAGAAAATTCCTCAGCAAACAAAAAGTATGGGAATTTTTTCTTTTTTAAAATATATCATAACTGTACTGAAAGTTTAGAATAATGATTGGGAGTTTTGTCTACTAAATCGAGGATCCAATAAAAAAAGTTTTTTCGATGGCCGTTAGATGGCGCCCCTATCCACATATACATTTGTTCAAAGTCTAGCTACTTTACAGATTGAGTCATGTATTTTTCTGTTTACTCAGTTTACAAGTTTTCGGGGTCGCTGATTACGAATCTAATGTCACTTTTCCTAAATTTAAAATAGTGGATCCAATGTGGCGGACAAAAATGCTTTATTTCTGAATAACATTTTTTATTCGAGGGTTTTCGAAGTCGCTGATTTCAAATTCAATATTTAAATATTTGCGATTTTAAAATTACGGAAAATATAACAGTACAGTTGCCCTCATAGAAATTTGTCAATTTTTTTTCGACTGTGGCCATTTCCCCCTATCACGTTAACATGGTAAATAAGAATCATATACAAGAATTGTACAAAAAATGTTTTCATTTCTACCAGGGTGTGTAACCGTGATTTTGTTGGCTCAATGATGTGAAACGTTATTCAATGTTTATAATAAAGAATTTTGTCGACCGTAGTATTTAATTTATTATAAAATATTCGTGAGTAAACGGTCACTGTAGCCAAACGTATATGACAATAAGACGTCAACACGTAAACAATGTAAACATAAACAAAAATAAATATATATTTCGGCCATTGATCCTGGCCCTCATCAGAAAAATTTTGAAAAATTGAAATAAATAAAAATTAAAAAATTACAGACGGAGGTAAATCCCCTGGTCTTGAAGTGGGGAAAAAAATTCTAACGCACCCGCCCAACCAACCAAAATGCTGTTTTGTGCGCTTTATAGGTGGAACTGTAGAAATTCATCGTTCTTTATGAATATCTTAGAAACTATTATTATGATGAGAAGAAACGGCCCTCTATTTAAGTAAATGTAACGATTATTTAAATGTTAATGTAGGTTCAGTAAAGGGTTATATATTTCTGGTAAAGTAGATTTTTCGAATCTAATATTTACCGTATTTTTTTTGCTTTTAATAAAAAAATTTTCTATTTCTTTTCTTTTAATTTCATTATTTTCTATTGCTAAAATTTTAACATTATTGTAATCAAAATTGTGATTTGTTTCAATCCTATGTACCGTTAAACCAGTATATGATTTTTCTTCTCCATAAATATTTTTTTGGTGTTCTTTTAATCTGGTTTCCAATTTTCTACCAGTTTGTCCAATATACACGCGATTACAGCATGCACAAGGTATTTCATATACCACTTTACTGTGTTTTAGTAAAGGAAGTTGATCTTTAAAAGGTTTAATTCCACCAATATTTCTATGTATTGGTTTTGATACTAATCTAATGTTTTCTTTTTTTAGTCTCTTTTGTAACCTTTCTGTAATGCCTTGTACATATGGAATAGAAGTAGTTTTTTTATAATTTACTTCCTTACGTCTGTTACTATTTTTAAGCGAATTGTAATATTTATCAACTCTGGAACTAATACTTTCATTAATAATATCAGCAGGGAAACCGTTATCAAATAAAATGTGTTTAACTAGGGCCAGATTTTTCTTTCTAAAACGTATTTCAGAAAGCTGGATTGCTCTGTCAATTAACCCCCATGCTACACTAATTTTATAGTTTAAAGGGTGGTTAGATAAAAAATTAAGGTATCGACCAGACCAAGTATTCTTATGGTACCAGTCAGTATCTAACAGACCATTACTTTTTCTAATGACAAGTAAATCTAAAAAATTGATTTTGTTGTCATTTTCCATCTCGGAAGTAAAGGTAATTCTATTAGTATATCCTTTAATTTTTTTTAAACTATTAAATATGTTTAAAACATGTTCTTCTTCATTATTAGGGTAACAAAGTAGTATATCATCCACGTAACGTAAATAAAAGGCAGGTTTGAAATTTAATTTTTTAATTAAGATGTTTTCCAGAAATTCCATTTCAAGATTGGCCACCACTGGAGAAAGTGGTGACCCCATGGGTACACCATGGATCTGTTTATAAAATTTATTTTGGAAAGAGAATATTGTATTATTTAAAACTAAACGAAGACCATATTTAAATTCTGTTTGTGGTATATTTGTAAGAGGTGAAATTTCCGGCCAATGTTTGTCAATAACAATATTTAAAATATCAACGGAAACGTTCGTGAATAAAGAGACTACGTCTAATGACATTATTTTAAAATTATAAGGTATGTTATAAGATTTCAATTTTTTCCTGCAATCCCAGCTGTCCTTAACATGTGTTTGATTTTTACCAACAATATTTACTAAGATGTTTGAAAAAAATTTTGCTAAATTATATGTAGGTGAATTAATGGTCGAGACAATAAGTCTAAGAGGTAACCCTTCTTTATGGACCTTTGGAAGGCCATAAGCTCGAGGAATGACACCATTATGAGTCTTCAAATGTTTTCCCATAGATTTGTTAATATATTCTGCTCTTTCCCATTTACTGATCAATGAGTTAACTTGTTCAGATATAGTATGGGTGTACTCATATTTTGATATAGTATATGTAGAAGTATCATTTAATAATGTGAGCATTTTACTTAAATATACACTTTTTTCCATGATCACGGTGATATTGCCCTTATCGGCATTTGTAAAAATAAGATTATTATTATTTTCAATAAAATTGTGAAAATGATCCATAACAGATTTTGGAAACGTAAAGGTGTGTTTTTTGTATTTGTTTATATTAAATCCTTTTAAAATACTGACACAATCTTGTCTAATACTATTTTTTCTGTCTAGTATAACTTCATCTTCTTCATTTACTACATTGTCCACCTTAGTTAAGCCATCTTCAATGCCAGCAATAAAATTTTGTAATGGGAAATGTTTCATATTATTAATGGGGAAGGAGTATTTATCTCCTACAGATAAAACATCCAAAACCTCAGTTGGAATGTGTACATTAGAATAATTTTTCACCCATTTATGATTAAAATGGGGTTTAAAATTATTGTATGTACTGTATATGGTGTTATGTTTGTTCTCAACTTTCTGAAACTTAAGACTTAGTCTTTTAGCATGTAACTCATTTAGTCTATCGTAAGTCAAACTTTGTGTTAAAAAAAATTTTTTGTAAATTGAAAAAGGCAGAAAATAAACAATTTCATGAAAAAGTTTTATTCTTTGTTCAGTTAATTGTCTAATTCTAAAATTAATATCAGTAATTTCCATATTTAAAAGTGTTTGTTGTAATTCATTACATATAATCGTAAACTTGTTGGACATTTTATAAGACCAGAACGTTCTACTGTATTTAAAATTAAAATTGGATAAATGACTAGGTAGGATCCTGCTACTTCTACAACGTAATAAAAAAATTCTTTGATTTATAAGTTTGGGTATCGTATCCACTAAAAAGATCCATTCCTTTAAGAGGCTGTACGGTTTCATTCCAAAATTATATTTAATATAATTTAAAAACGAAAAATACATCGTACTGCCTTAGAATAACACGTATGTAAAATTTATAATAAAGAATTTTGTCGACCGTAGTATTTAATTTATTATAAAATATTCGTGAGTAAACGGTCACTGTAGCCAAACGTATATGACAATAAGACGTCAACACGTAAACAATGTAAACATAAACAAAAATAAATATATATTTCGGCCATTGATCCTGGCCCTCATCAGAAAAATTTTGAAAAATTGAAATAAATAAAAATTAAAAAATTACAGACGGAGGTAAATCCCCTGGTCTTGAAGTGGGGAAAAAAATTCTAACGCACCCGCCCAACCAACCAAAATGCTGTTTTGTGCGCTTTATAGGTGGAACTGTAGAAATTCATCGTTCTTTATGAATATCTTAGAAACTATTATTATGATGAGAAGAAACGGCCCTCTATTTAAGTAAATGTAACGATTATTTAAATGTTAATGTAGGTTCAGTAAAGGGTTATATATTTCTGGTAAAGTAGATTTTTCGAATCTAATATTTACCGTATTTTTTTTGCTTTTAATAAAAAAAATTTTCTATTTCTTTTCTTTTAATTTCATTATTTTCTATTGCTAAAATTTTAACATTATTGTAATCAAAATTGTGATTTGTTTCAATCCTATGTACCGTTAAACCAGTATATGATTTTTCTTCTCCATAAATATTTTTTTGGTGTTCTTTTAATCTGGTTTCCAATTTTCTACCAGTTTGTCCAATATACACGCGATTACAGCATGCACAAGGTATTTCATATACCACTTTACTGTGTTTTAGTAAAGGAAGTTGATCTTTAAAAGGTTTAATTCCACCAATATTTCTATGTATTGGTTTTGATACTAATCTAATGTTTTCTTTTTTTAGTCTCTTTTGTAACCTTTCTGTAATGCCTTGTACATATGGAATAGAAGTAGTTTTTTTATAATTTACTTCCTTACGTCTGTTACTATTTTTAAGCGAATTGTAATATTTATCAACTCTGGAACTAATACTTTCATTAATAATATCAGCAGGGAAACCGTTATCAAATAAAATGTGTTTAACTAGGGCCAGATTTTTCTTTCTAAAACGTATTTCAGAAAGCTGGATTGCTCTGTCAATTAACCCCCATGCTACACTAATTTTATAGTTTAAAGGGTGGTTAGATAAAAAATTAAGGTATCGACCAGACCAAGTATTCTTATGGTACCAGTCAGTATCTAACAGACCATTACTTTTTCTAATGACAAGTAAATCTAAAAAATTGATTTTGTTGTCATTTTCCATCTCGGAAGTAAAGGTAATTCTATTAGTATATCCTTTAATTTTTTTTAAACTATTAAATATGTTTAAAACATGTTCTTCTTCATTATTAGGGTAACAAAGTAGTATATCATCCACGTAACGTAAATAAAAGGCAGGTTTGAAATTTAATTTTTTAATTAAGATGTTTTCCAGAAATTCCATTTCAAGATTGGCCACCACTGGAGAAAGTGGTGACCCCATGGGTACACCATGGATCTGTTTATAAAATTTATTTTGGAAAGAGAATATTGTATTATTTAAAACTAAACGAAGACCATATTTAAATTCTGTTTGTGGTATATTTGTAAGAGGTGAAATTTCCGGCCAATGTTTGTCAATAACAATATTTAAAATATCAACGGAAACGTTCGTGAATAAAGAGACTACGTCTAATGACATTATTTTAAAATTATAAGGTATGTTATAAGATTTCAATTTTTTCCTGCAATCCCAGCTGTCCTTAACATGTGTTTGATTTTTACCAACAATATTTACTAAGATGTTTGAAAAAAATTTTGCTAAATTATATGTAGGTGAATTAATGGTCGAGACAATAAGTCTAAGAGGTAACCCTTCTTTATGGACCTTTGGAAGGCCATAAGCTCGAGGAATGACACCATTATGAGTCTTCAAATGTTTTCCCATAGATTTGTTAATATATTCTGCTCTTTCCCATTTACTGATCAATGAGTTAACTTGTTCAGATATATTATGGGTGTACTCATATTTTGATATAGTATATGTAGAAGTATCATTTAATAATGTGAGCATTTTACTTAAATATACACTTTTTTCCATGATCACGGTGATATTGCCCTTATCGGCATTTGTAAAAATAAGATTATTATTATTTTCAATAAAATTGTGAAAATGATCCATAACAGATTTTGGAAACGTAAAGGTGTGTTTTTTGTATTTGTTTATATTAAATCCTTTTAAAATACTGACACAATCTTGTCTAATACTATTTTTTCTGTCTAGTATAACTTCATCTTCTTCATTTACTACATTGTCCACCTTAGTTAAGCCATCTTCAATGCCAGCAATAAAATTTTGTAATGGGAAATGTTTCATATTATTAATGGGGAAGGAGTATTTATCTCCTACAGATAAAACATCCAAAACCTCAGTTGGAATGTGTACATTAGAATAATTTTTCACCCATTTATGATTAAAATGGGGTTTAAAATTATTGTATGTACTGTATATGGTGTTATGTTTGTTCTCAACTTTCTGAAACTTAAGACTTAGTCTTTTAGCATGTAACTCATTTAGTCTATCGTAAGTCAAACTTTGTGTTAAAAAAAATTTTTTGTAAATTGAAAAAGGCAGAAAATAAACAATTTCATGAAAAAGTTTTATTCTTTGTTCAGTTAATTGTCTAATTCTAAAATTAATATCAGTAATTTCCATATTTAAAAGTGTTTGTTGTAATTCATTACATATAATCGTAAACTTGTTGGACATTTTATAAGACCAGAACGTTCTACTGTATTTAAAATTAAAATTGGATAAATGACTAGGTAGGATCCTGCTACTTCTACAACGTAATAAAAAAATTCTTTGATTTATAAGTTTGGGTATCGTATCCACTAAAAAGATCCATTCCTTTAAGAGGCTGTACGGTTTCATTCCAAAATTATATTTAATATAATTTAAAAACGAAAAATACATCGTACTGCCTTAGAATAACACGTATGTAAAATTTATAATAAAGAATTTTGTCGACCGTAGTATTTAATTTATTATAAAATATTCGTGAGTAAACGGTCACTGTAGCCAAACGTATATGACAATAAGACGTCAACACGTAAACAATGTAAACATAAACAAAAATAAATATATATTTCGGCCATTGATCCTGGCCCTCATCAGAAAAATTTTGAAAAATTGAAATAAATAAAAATTAAAAAATTACAGACGGAGGTAAATCCCCTGGTCTTGAAGTGGGGAAAAAAATTCTAACGCACCCGCCCAACCAACCAAAATGCTGTTTTGTGCGCTTTATAGGTGGAACTGTAGAAATTCATCGTTCTTTATGAATATCTTAGAAACTATTATTATGATGAGAAGAAACGGCCCTCTATTTAAGTAAATGTAACGATTATTTAAATGTTAATGTAGGTTCAGTAAAGGGTTATATATTTCTGGTAAAGTAGATTTTTCGAATCTAATATTTACCGTATTTTTTTTGCTTTTAATAAAAAAATTTTCTATTTCTTTTCTTTTAATTTCATTATTTTCTATTGCTAAAATTTTAACATTATTGTAATCAAAATTGTGATTTGTTTCAATCCTATGTACCGTTAAACCAGTATATGATTTTTCTTCTCCATAAATATTTTTTTGGTGTTCTTTTAATCTGGTTTCCAATTTTCTACCAGTTTGTCCAATATACACGCGATTACAGCATGCACAAGGTATTTCATATACCACTTTACTGTGTTTTAGTAAAGGAAGTTGATCTTTAAAAGGTTTAATTCCACCAATATTTCTATGTATTGGTTTTGATACTAATCTAATGTTTTCTTTTTTTAGTCTCTTTTGTAACCTTTCTGTAATGCCTTGTACATATGGAATAGAAGTAGTTTTTTTTATAATTTACTTCCTTACGTCTGTTACTATTTTTAAGCGAATTGTAATATTTATCAACTCTGGAACTAATACTTTCATTAATAATATCAGCAGGGAAACCGTTATCAAATAAAATGTGTTTAACTAGGGCCAGATTTTTCTTTCTAAAACGTATTTCAGAAAGCTGGATTGCTCTGTCAATTAACCCCCATGCTACACTAATTTTATAGTTTAAAGGGTGGTTAGATAAAAAATTAAGGTATCGACCAGACCAAGTATTCTTATGGTACCAGTCAGTATCTAACAGACCATTACTTTTTCTAATGACAAGTAAATCTAAAAAATTGATTTTGTTGTCATTTTCCATCTCGGAAGTAAAGGTAATTCTATTAGTATATCCTTTAATTTTTTTTAAACTATTAAATATGTTTAAAACATGTTCTTCTTCATTATTAGGGTAACAAAGTAGTATATCATCCACGTAACGTAAATAAAAGGCAGGTTTGAAATTTAATTTTTTAATTAAGATGTTTTCCAGAAATTCCATTTCAAGATTGGCCACCACTGGAGAAAGTGGTGACCCCATGGGTACACCATGGATCTGTTTATAAAATTTATTTTGGAAAGAGAATATTGTATTATTTAAAACTAAACGAAGACCATATTTAAATTCTGTTTGTGGTATATTTGTAAGAGGTGAAATTTCCGGCCAATGTTTGTCAATAACAATATTTAAAATATCAACGGAAACGTTCGTGAATAAAGAGACTACGTCTAATGACATTATTTTAAAATTATAAGGTATGTTATAAGATTTCAATTTTTTCCTGCAATCCCAGCTGTCCTTAACATGTGTTTGATTTTTACCAACAATATTTACTAAGATGTTTGAAAAAAATTTTGCTAAATTATATGTAGGTGAATTAATGGTCGAGACAATAAGTCTAAGAGGTAACCCTTCTTTATGGACCTTTGGAAGGCCATAAGCTCGAGGAATGACACCATTATGAGTCTTCAAATGTTTTCCCATAGATTTGTTAATATATTCTGCTCTTTCCCATTTACTGATCAATGAGTTAACTTGTTCAGATATAGTATGGGTGTACTCATATTTTGATATAGTATATGTAGAAGTATCATTTAATAATGTGAGCATTTTACTTAAATATACACTTTTTTCCATGATCACGGTGATATTGCCCTTATCGGCATTTGTAAAAATAAGATTATTATTATTTTCAATAAAATTGTGAAAATGATCCATAACAGATTTTGGAAACGTAAAGGTGTGTTTTTTGTATTTGTTTATATTAAATCCTTTTAAAATACTGACACAATCTTGTCTAATACTATTTTTTCTGTCTAGTATAACTTCATCTTCTTCATTTACTACATTGTCCACCTTAGTTAAGCCATCTTCAATGCCAGCAATAAAATTTTGTAATGGGAAATGTTTCATATTATTAATGGGGAAGGAGTATTTATCTCCTACAGATAAAACATCCAAAACCTCAGTTGGAATGTGTACATTAGAATAATTTTTCACCCATTTATGATTAAAATGGGGTTTAAAATTATTGTATGTACTGTATATGGTGTTATGTTTGTTCTCAACTTTCTGAAACTTAAGACTTAGTCTTTTAGCATGTAACTCATTTAGTCTATCGTAAGTCAAACTTTGTGTTAAAAAAAATTTTTTGTAAATTGAAAAAGGCAGAAAATAAACAATTTCATGAAAAAGTTTTATTCTTTGTTCAGTTAATTGTCTAATTCTAAAATTAATATCAGTAATTTCCATATTTAAAAGTGTTTGTTGTAATTCATTACATATAATCGTAAACTTGTTGGACATTTTATAAGACCAGAACGTTCTACTGTATTTAAAATTAAAATTGGATAAATGACTAGGTAGGATCCTGCTACTTCTACAACGTAATAAAAAAATTCTTTGATTTATAAGTTTGGGTATCGTATCCACTAAAAAGATCCATTCCTTTAAGAGGCTGTACGGTTTCATTCCAAAATTATATTTAATATAATTTAAAAACGAAAAATACATCGTACTGCCTTAGAATAACACGTATGTAAAATTTATAATAAAGAATTTTGTCGACCGTAGTATTTAATTTATTATAAAATATTCGTGAGTAAACGGTCACTGTAGCCAAACGTATATGACAATAAGACGTCAACACGTAAACAATGTAAACATAAACAAAAATAAATATATATTTCGGCCATTGATCCTGGCCCTCATCAGAAAAATTTTGAAAAATTGAAATAAATAAAAATTAAAAAATTACAGACGGAGGTAAATCCCCTGGTCTTGAAGTGGGGAAAAAAATTCTAACGCACCCGCCCAACCAACCAAAATGCTGTTTTGTGCGCTTTATAGGTGGAACTGTAGAAATTCATCGTTCTTTATGAATATCTTAGAAACTATTATTATGATGAGAAGAAACGGCCCTCTATTTAAGTAAATGTAACGATTATTTAAATGTTAATGTAGGTTCAGTAAAGGGTTATATATTTCTGGTAAAGTAGATTTTTCGAATCTAATATTTACCGTATTTTTTTTGCTTTTAATAAAAAAATTTTCTATTTCTTTTCTTTTAATTTCATTATTTTCTATTGCTAAAATTTTAACATTATTGTAATCAAAATTGTGATTTGTTTCAATCCTATGTACCGTTAAACCAGTATATGATTTTTCTTCTCCATAAATATTTTTTTGGTGTTCTTTTAATCTGGTTTCCAATTTTCTACCAGTTTGTCCAATATACACGCGATTACAGCATGCACAAGGTATTTCATATACCACTTTACTGTGTTTTAGTAAAGGAAGTTGATCTTTAAAAGGTTTAATTCCACCAATATTTCTATGTATTGGTTTTGATACTAATCTAATGTTTTCTTTTTTTAGTCTCTTTTGTAACCTTTCTGTAATGCCTTGTACATATGGAATAGAAGTAGTTTTTTTATAATTTACTTCCTTACGTCTGTTACTATTTTTAAGCGAATTGTAATATTTATCAACTCTGGAACTAATACTTTCATTAATAATATCAGCAGGGAAACCGTTATCAAATAAAATGTGTTTAACTAGGGCCAGATTTTTCTTTCTAAAACGTATTTCAGAAAGCTGGATTGCTCTGTCAATTAAACCCCATGCTACACTAATTTTATAGTTTAAAGGGTGGTTAGATAAAAAATTAAGGTATCGACCAGACCAAGTATTCTTATGGTACCAGTCAGTATCTAACAGTTATTCAATGTTGATTTATTATTTAAATTTTTGCCTGAGATATTGAGTCCACCATTTTGGATTTGGTGAATATAACACCAGATTCGTAATAAGGGACCCCGAAACCTCCCAATAAATGTGTAAATGGAGTCATTTCTAACATCTTTATCCACCATATTTTATCCACCATATTGGATCCACCATTTTGAATTGGGTAAATTTAGCAACAAATTCATAATTGGCGACAGCAAAGATATTGATTGCCTCACCAAATTTCAAGTAATTTGCTCAAAAACGTCGTCAACAAGGATTATTCCGAAAAAAACATCATTAAAAAATAAAAATACACAATAAAAACGAAAAAAGCAACATAAACAATTAACAATTACGTCTTCCTTTTGTCAACACAGAAATAACACGAAAAAGCAGTAAGATTGATCTGAATGTGCAAACAAGAATATAAATATTTAAAATTCAGGTGCGCGAGTTTGCCACCATGACTCCAAGAGTTAATACTTGAAGAACATCTTGGATGATTTCACTTCTGGATTTCAGCGCCACCTAGAGTCACAAAGAATTATAGTTTATATTTAATTTATGTGCTCTTTTCAATTTATTCTTTCATTTACATGTAAACATATTATGTTTCTTTAAAAAAATAATAACACTGGAAGAATAAAGGGTAGTTTTTTTTTTAAATTAGTTTTAAATGACTTCAATTTTAACATTTACAAAGAAATCGGAATGGTGGAAAATATTTTTCAATCTCTTTGTTATTGTACAAGAATATATCAACTGTATCTAACCGTCGGCGATCAAAAGAGCGTTTTTGTTGGCCCCTGGGTTACTATTATTCTTATGTCGCTCAGAGACCAAAAGAAACCATGCGTAAGGGGTACTCCATAAACCACGTGCCCTATGTGGGGGAGGGGGTGGGGGTGGTGAAAGGTAAAAGGCTACGATAGACCACAGGGTAGGAATATTAAATTTAAATAAATAAGTAACACAATATTTAATCTCCAAGTCGGACTCGAATTCACAATTCACTATGTTCCTCTTTTTTTGTGTGAATTCAATAAGCTAAGATGTTGAGATGTTTCCAAAATTTTAAATTGTAAAAAAATTTTCAATTCTGTAAAAAATTAACGAAACTACTTGCATCTTGTACGACCCCGCAAATTGTTCGTTATTTTCTGCAGTTTTTTTTTTGTGAATGTAGTAAAAAAAATTAAAACTGTCTCATTGGTAAAAATCTTAAATTTATTACTTAAAACGTAAAAAAACGTATGTAAACAAAAGAAAATCACAAGAAATTATTCATTATTCGCTAATTTTTCTTCATTTCTCCATTTACAGTTTATTCATCTTTTTACGCAAAATTACCATATTTAAAAAATCTGCTCCACGCGTTTTTTATACTTTTTTTTTTATGTGCTTTAAACAAAAAATATGTATTTTGGATTGCAATACTACGGTCGTCCTAAATAACTGTGCCAATGTGTTCAAAATGGAGTTTGCGAAAGATGGAGTATTTTTAAACATTTGAAAAAATACTATTTTTTATTACCGCCATGTTCATATAATGGAAGAAGTGATACATGAAGAGAAAAGGTTTTTTAAGTCGATGGTATTATTAAAATTGGAAAAACATAGTTTTCTCTTAAGGGTGTTCTAAAGTTGTCCGGAGGTAAGGAAATTTCACTAAAAAGGAAAATAAATGATGACTGAATAACATTTTTCACACATGGGGTCTGGAAGGGCCTAAGCACTACAAACAGCTTCCTAGAAAATACCAAAAATATTAATTATGAACTGGCCGAGAATTTTCGTAAATAAGTAATTTTTATTTATATATTCAGCATAAAAAATAAAAAATTGGTTTTACAATAATGGTAATTGTTTAAACAGAATATATTTTTCAAAAACATTTAAATATATCTTATATAAAGAGATAATTTTGTTCAATGTATAAACAAAAATCGTTTAAAAAAGTCATGCATATCGCACCCGATTATTGGCGCGTTGATAATTATTGCTATCACATACGTTTAATCCTGAACGGTCGACAAGTTACAAGCACGCACGTAACATACGTTTAATTAAACGATAAATTAATTCCCTTCGTTAATCTCGAAAATTTCTTTATCGATCTCTCGATTTCAACAAGGCTCATTTATTTGAAGATAAAATGAAATTAACAGCCAAATTGGATCAGTGGAATTCGAGTAAGTTGGATTAATTGTTGGTGTTGATTACATTTCGCGTGTAATTGATACGGAATTGAATTTTGTATTACGAAGCGGGAAGTGGCCCTCCGCATAATTTGTATTTATGGTGATATTTATTAGATATTTATTACTTTGCTGTTTATACGAATAAGAAAGGTCGTCTGCATTGTGGCAATTCATTTCCGACGATTTTATTAGAATTTTTATTTTTATCAGTCATGTTTTGACTAAAAATTTATCGTCGGACGAAAATGAAGGACCATACTCCAAAGAGAATATTTCAAATTAAATTGTCTGATCAAAACTTAAAAAATGCTGCACATTCCAAATTGCAAAAACCTCCAAATAAAAAGTGTCAATGTAACCGCTAAAGGTTTAAAATTTAGTACGACATATTCTATCCGCCATTTTGAATTTATTAAAATTTACATTCGATTCATAGTCAGCACTACAAAAAACATTAGAGTTACTAGTTTCAATAAAATTAGTTCAAAGGCCGAGGAACAAAGTACCAAAAAAGAACCGTTTTTCGTAAGTTGTCGCTGTTTTTACTATAATGAAAAGGTGGTTGGTTAATTAAGTTCCCCCACTACCGGTGGGTAAAACTTCAATTTCTGAGCATTCATTTCATCCCTATTAGAAATTTTGTATCTGGTCGATTTTGGGTTTATTCTGACTAAAAAATTTCTAACAATTTTTGTTGCAATTTAATCTCGATTTCTGTGAAACTGGCCACATAGAAAGAATTTGTTTTATTATCTTCTTGTTCAGTGTAATATGTGCAAACCTCTAAAATATAATTTATAGCAGTTTTCAAAATTATTTTGCTTCATCTGTATTCTCCAGCATTTAATTTTCTAAATTCGACCTAATTCGTCGATAACAAGAGCCAATAAAATTAATGCAATTTACCATTGGCAAGGAAGACTGCATCTGTGCTTTTTTAATGCATTAAAAGACATTATGACCTCGAGAGCTTAATTAATCATCCACGTGAATGTCTCGCGTCTCCTTGGTGTCTTTCTGCCTTCATCGGAATAGTCGCTTCTTTGACATTTCGCATATTTCTCCTGCTTCCCACGCTCTCCGAAAGTGCCCAGAAAACAATAGTTTATACCGGAACCCTGAAACAAATCGATTTATTTTTACCAGGCACTTTAATCGCCGGTTCACATTTCAGAAGAACGTTGGCTAATGTTTGACCACTTTTCAATGTTCCTCGGCAAGGACTTGAAGTCGTCAAACATTGAGAAATACTTAAGATGATAAAAAGTTCAACTGCTTTATTTATTGCAAGTGCTTTTTATCTTAATTATCTTCTTTATTATATACGCATTCACTTGAACGGAACAAATTCAGAATTAAAATTTTATAAACATTAATATTACTGGTGCTATGTCAAGAAAATAACGTAAAGACGATAAAACACCTGATAACAATTTTTGTAGATATTATTGTTAAACTCTTTAACTGCGGGGAACATATAACAGATAGTGCCCAAAATGTGAAAAAGACGAAACTGTTAGAATTAACTACATCTTAGTTTATAAGGGGTTTTTTGAACGCTGATCACAAATCTGAAGTCAAATTTTGAAAATTCAAAATGGTGGATTCAATATGGTCATAATTCAAATTTTGCACGGAATTTATCATTTTTGTATCTTGGGATCGCTGATTCCGAAGCGTATGTCAGCGTTTGCATGTTCAAACTGGCGTCAATTGTTTTTTGTATGGGTTTTCTGTAGTGGTTGATTATAGATTAATTATTTCTGTATGCACTGACAATTTCTCCGATTTCTGCCCGACTCCTAACAATATTGAGATTTGTAATCAGAACTCAGAGTTTCTTAAAATGTGTCTGTCATATTGGATTCGCCATTTTGAATTTCCAAAATCTGACTTCAGTTTCGTAATCAGCAACTCCAAAAACGTCCGAGCAATATGTTTTAAGTAGAATAGTTAGACTTTTAAAAAATCCGTCCGCCATATTGAATTTCCAAATTCTGACTTCAGATTTATAATCAGCTACCTCAAAAACAACCAAGTACCAGGTTTGAAGTAGAATAGTTTCAAACATTTTTTACATTATTACTGAATATTGTATGAAATGCTGACTTTTAGTGAAATAGTATTTTCATCCCCCCATGCATTGAGCGCTACTTCGCTTAGTCCCACTCTCCATAAATAATTTCCTCTCTCTATACTTTCTATTGTCCATTTCTCCCTCGGTCTCTCTATTTCATCCTTTCTACGTTCACAACTACTTTTCACTCCTATCTCCCCTCCTTCTCCTTTCTGTAACTTATCTTCGTACTTTCCTGCTCTCCATCCAGTCTCCACCTTCATTTTATTTATTTTCAATATCCCGGAGTGCTCACCCCTAATATTCATCTCAAGTATTTCTATTTCAAGGCCTCTACTTCTTTCCATTCAGTATATCCCCATATCTCCACTCCATAGTATAAAACCCCTTTCACAATACTATCGAATAGCTTTAACCGCCACCTTATACCCCCCTTAAATTTTCTCTCTCCGTAACTCCACGCCCAACCCATGGCCACTCTCGCTCTTCGTGCTCTATCTCTCACTTGTTCCCGTTCCCTTCCATGCCTTGATACCCAGTATCCAAGATATTTATATATTTTTACCTCTTCTAACCTTTCGTTTCCCCACCACCAATACCTTTCTTTGTCTCTTCCGCCCTTTTTTCTAAACACCATGACTTTCGACTTTTCCGGACACAGCTCCAATTTCTTCCCCTTTAAATATGTCTGCATATTTTTTATCATTGCCCTTAACCCTTCCTCCTCTTCCGCCATAATTACTATGTCATCGGCATATTCCAACAACCATACCCTGTCGCCTCCCACCCTCACCCCTCCCATTCCTTTATTTTTTAAGGCTTCCTCTAAGTCCGCCATATAGATATTGAATTGAGTTGGGCTCAGCGGACACCCCTGCCTTACACCCTTCTCCACCCAGAACTCCGTTGGCATCTCCTCCCCTATCCGCACCACACATCTCGTTTTTTCATAAATTTCTTTTATTCTATCTGTAAGGTCTTCGCTTATCCCCCTTTTCCTCATCATTTCCCATAACTCCTTCCTCTGAATTTTGTCGAAAGCCGCTCTAAGATCTAGGAAAAAAGCTCACACTCTTTTTTGATCGTGTAACCTTCTACCTACAATATGTTTCAATATTTTAACATTTTCTATCGTGCCTCTTCCTTTCCTAAACCCTACCTGTGACCTGCTCCACCCTCCTTTCTCATCTAACTCTTTCACCAACCTCTTGTTTATAACGTTTGCATACAACTTTATACGCTGTACTCGTTAACATAACCCCTCTATAATTCTTTGTTCTCTTCTTATCTCCCCCTTTCCAAATCGGAACTACCACGCCTACTCTCCACTTGTCCGGGAATCCCTCCCCTCTCCAAATTTTATTTATAATTTCCTCTAACTTCCTACTCATTTTCTCTCCCCCCATCATCCAGGCCTCGTTTCTTATTCTATCCATTCCTGCTGCCTTAGCTATCTTTAAACCTTTAACTTCTTTATTTATTTCCTCAAGGCTTATTCCCTCTCCTTTATTTCTATCTGCCCCTTGCCCTTCCCTTTCCTCCACCTTTCTCTCTTCCACTCCTCCTAATGCCATCTTAAAATACTCTTCCCATTCCTTCATTTTAATCTCTTTACTTATCCCCTCCCTTTTCTTCCTTCCTCTATTAATGAATTCCCATGCCTGCGCTTCTGTTTTTATCTTTTCTATTTCTCTTTCCTCCACTTTCTTTCCACATAATTCTCTATATTCCTTCCTCATTTGTAGAAATTCTGCATTTCCCCTCCCTGTCCTCCTATACTTTCTTCTTGCTCTATATACCTCTTTCTTTTTCTCCCTACATTCCCTGTCCCACCAAGGTATCCATCCTATTCCTTTTCTCTTTCCTCTCCTTCTCGTCTTAACTTCTCTTTTCATTACTTCTTCTATTTCATTCCATTCCTCTTCTACCCCCACCTTTTCCCATTTAACCTCTCTTATATTTCTTCTAAACGCTTCTATCCCTTCCTCTGACCAGTCCTGAATCATCTCCGCCTCCCAATTCACTATCCCATAATCAATCACTGATTTCCCCCCGCCTTTCCATCCGTTGACTACTACTCACCCTCTTTCTTTCACCAATTTAATCAGTTCCTGTCCTTGGTTATTTACCACTCTGTCTTTCGATCTTCTTTTTTTCCCTTTCTCTCCTTCCTCTACTCCCTCTTGTTCATACCAGCCCCCTCCTTACCAGTTCTGACATTAAAATCTCCTGCTAACAATATATTTCCCTCCCCCTTCTCTCCTACCATCTTCCCCACTTTATCCAACTCCTCCTTGCTTCCCTTCTTGTTGTAAATCGTTAAAATTCTCCATCTATCCTTGCCAATAATTATTTCTCTATGCTGTATCCCTTCCACCTCCTCTACTCTTGTATTCACTTCTTCTATTTCCTTTCTTATGCCCGTTATTATTCCCCCTTTTGCTCTTCCCTTTTTATAGTCTCTTTTCGCTAGCTGACATTTCCATCTCCATCCTTCTGGCAACTTTTCCTTTATCTTCCCCCACCCAGCCTCTTCCACCCACGTTTCCGTTAGTCCGATTATATCAAATTCTTTGAGAAATTCTCAAAAATCTTCCTCTTTCTTTTTTACCCCCGCAATGTTCCAAAATATACCTCTCACCCGTGAGCTTTCCTTGTCTCTCTTTTTGTTCACTTTCTTTCTTTTGCCCTCTTTCTCCCGACTCCCCTCTTTTCTATTTTGATCATGAGCACGCTTTATTAAAAACTCTTTTCATTCATACTCTTACTCACTTCATCCCACTCATACTCTTTACCATTCTTCCACGCTTTTCCAAAACCCTCCCTGACATGTCTACGCTTCTCTTTCTCTCTCTTTGCCCACCCCCTTATTTCTTTCTGTCTATCTCTTTCACACCGTGACCAGTCATCATCAACATACACTCTGGTACCCATCAA
Organism: Trichopria drosophilae; assembly: GCA_030407085.1. NCBI lineage: Eukaryota > Metazoa > Arthropoda > Insecta > Hymenoptera > Diapriidae > Trichopria > Trichopria drosophilae. The sequence goes on along the minus strand of CM059585.1, from coordinate 114,807,787 downwards.
TTTGCTTTTTTTCATCATAATCGCTTTCTTATCATCTAGACTATTTAATTTTACAATCATTATACTCTCATTCATTCTATTTCCTACTTTGATCGTTTCCCTTATCTTTATTTCTTTATCTAAATCCCCCATTTACAAAAAACCATCTATTTTGCTCCCTACTTGTAGAATGTACTATTGTTTTGTCAGCAGACTTGGTCTTGCAGAACTTTCATCGTATTGATCTTGGTCTCGTTCCTGCATAAAATATATTACAGAGATTACTTTTGAACTTCACGGATATTTATATAGCGATTCGTAAGTCTAATAACATAATATAACCAACTAAATAGTGAAGTGTCCGTATATGCCAGGTTTGACGTAATTTTTTGTCCAAGGAGAATAAAGATGTCGAACATCACTGACAATTATCATGTGTAAGTTAATAGTATTATTCCGTCCATACCTCAAAGAGTACCTGAAAATTATGATGATAAAAAATTAAGCTGTATTTAATAATTTAATACGCATTTCTTAACAAATGTCATGAAATACGCTCGTTCGTTTTTCTCAGGTAGTACAATAAATATATCATTTTCTTTTTGTCTCCTGAAATGCAAATAACACGACATTATTCCACAGAACCGACCATAATTAGTGCCTACAGCTGACATGAGCTAAAGTTCATTATTATCATCTCTATTTGTTGAAACAACCGCATAACCGTCTGCACAATAAAATACTTATTAAGCCCATGCGCCTCTGGCGTCCCACGCTTCGTTACATCTTTATCTACGTAATTAACCCATTTCTTCGGCACCGGACCGGTGGATGCCCATCTCAAACATATATTTTATTCATGCACGAAACGCCAATTGTCCTCGAAGAAAAGACGTCCGCTTGTTAATACCTTAATTATTTCGTCGACGTACTTTATTAGATCGTTAGCTCCATAAACACAATCGAAACTCGTCATTTTTCGACCGTTTTCATGATTTAAGGACCAAAAAAAAATGTGAACGTTTGTCGGTACTATCCAAGTAATTATTAATTTCAAACGAGATCTGAATAATTGGCACGCTTTAATTAATACATGGTCATGAAGCGTGATTTGTTGATGTGCTTGCCTCGTTTAGTTGCTGCTTCTGCATTACTTTTATGCTGGACAATGGTGTTAATCATTGCTAAAGCAAAATTTAAATACGAGGATATCCATAAAATTTAATTAACCGTATTTGTGCGAAGCTTTCTTTTTTAGTCGTAACGAGAGGCAAATCGTTTGGATTATAATATTGTATAAGATACATATATTAGACCTGTTTGAAAACTTTGTTTTCGGACTGAAAACATACTTTTTCGCCCATTTTCCAGGGCAGAAAAATGAACATTTTCGGCTGCCATCCGCTGCAGAAAATGCTAATCTTCCTGTAGATGTACTTCGAAGTGCAATAATTAATATATATGTTTAATCAATTCATCATTTCAAATCGAAATTATTCTAAATCACAGAAACACACGCCGGATAAAAATGATTCGCGTGATTTACTAGTCGCAGCTGCGAACTACGGAGATTTTCTCTTTCGACGCCATAAATTGTTTTCACGGTGCAGAAGTTCATAACATCTCCACGTCATTAAACGGTCAACGAAATAAGAAAAAGGGTCGGAATCCCACCGTTAATTTGCATTTTTTCACCGATATTAATTGAAAATCAACGTTCGAAGATTTTAGCGCGTTATAAATCACGGACGTAACTCTATGCAACGCGACTTACATCGAACGCCGCGCGGCGTTACGGTCTGACGCCTTGCAAAACGTCCATGGCTATTTATTTCGCATAATTAAAATTGTAATTAATTGCCCGGTCGCGAGTTATTTATATTTATTGTAAACCGCGATCGGTGCATCGACCAGCCCGACCTCCAACGTCCTTCGTGTTACGAAATTCGAACCCAATTAATTGTCCTTCTCACCATTTCAGACTTTTCAAAAAATGTTTGAACCTCAATAAAATTATTCTAAAACACGACGCCAACGAAAAAAAAACGAAAGATGAAACGGACACAGAAAGAAAATTTGCGTAATCAAGTAAGTATATATTTGAATAGCATTTTTAATAGAAAATTTCTTCGTTGCATTAATATTTGTCATATGATGATGATTGCAGAGGATAATGAAATTTTGAAAAATTCCGCGCCCAAACAATAGACTACCCATTACCAATACAATTATTTGGTCTGAATTCAAATTTGGTAGCAGAATTACTTCAATGTTTATAAGATTAAGATTATGGTTAAGATGTTCTAACCTAAGAGCATGAAAGTGTCCTTTTTTAGAAAAATGGAACAACCTCTGAACCTTTACTTTTGACAATTTTATTCATGTTTTTAAATCTAATTATTCCTCGCCGAGATATAAATATTTCATGTTAATTCAATTCTAGATATTCGTTTTAAAACGTAGAAGTCACGTAGAGGACATTTTAAGGCCAATTGAAGGACAAATGTAGGTAAGGGACTCTACTAACCTTACGTAAGCTAAATGCATCATCATATCCAAGGGCAAAGTATGTTGAATATTTTGTACTTAATGAAGGGTCACGTGGATAATATTTGAAGGTTTCGTGAAGCTCATTATACGTGAAAATACAAAAACTTATTTGTTTACAAATATTCTGTCTAATTTTTACGTTTTTTCATCGTTATTAATTCTAAATCGATGAATTATTATGCTTTGACGCATTAAATTCATACTTAAGCAGTGAAGAAGACATTTTTATTATGTTGCTTTAGTGTATTTAATGGTGAAGTACTTTGCCCTTGACAAAGATCATGTATTATTTAGATAGGATTAATCCGTTTTTAATATGGGATTAAAACTTTAACTACTAGTATTACTTTTTGAAAATTTATCAGATTTGTTTCAAATTCATCATTCCGAAAACTAAAATTGAAAATATTTTTAGAATTGAATACTTTGTCAATGCTTTTCCCGTCATGTCAAACCTGAACCAAATTTCAAATGATTGATGTAAATCTCATTTTTTAGTTGTGAATTGATGTTACAGAAATGCTCAAGTAATAAATTTGAATTAACAATTTCAAGAAATAAAATGGGCATGCTAGATTTGTCATTTAGAATGTTGAAAATCTAATCTCAATTTTTAAAAAGTAGTTTTTCCTTCATTTGCGTAATCAGAACAATAATTTAATAGTGTTAAATATATGTATTGTATTAATAATTGATAAGTTTTTGACAAATTGATATAGATTAGAATTATTGATATTAACAAGTCCAAAAAGTGTTTGATCAACCGATATATGAATTAAATTTGTCAAAACTTACTCTTTGTATTTTCGTCTGCTATTTTGAAGTAGTCATATTGAATTTCGAAAACACGTGTAACCCCGAATTCCTTTGAGTAAAAAACTTTGAGTCATTCGAATAATTTTTGTTTACAATAAAAAATGCTTTTATTTATTTATTTTCCTAATTCGTAAAAATTATGTTTTTTTTTTGTGATCTAATTGTAATCTCCAGATCAACTGAAAGGTCGAGAGGTCAAATAATTTTCGACAGAAACTTTTATTGACCATGTTTCGAATTTTTCACTTTTTTTTAAAATGATTCAAGTACTTAAACGTTATATTTACGCAACTCGCGCTAAGTGCTACTCAGCGGTAAAGAGTAAATATTGAACGACATTTCAAGAGGCACACAGAGGCAGTATAATCGTTTTATGTTAACTGTCTGTTTGTACTTTTCCCATAATTCACTCGAAATGTAATTACTGTTTTCGGATTTGTATTATTATTATCAGTGGGATGAAAATGATAACGACACACCAGTAGATTAATACAAATGTTACTGCACTGTTAAAAATAATAATAAATTTAATTGACACGTGTATATTAATTTTACAAGTGTAGTAATTGAAAATATGTGTATTAAAATTAATATAAGTACATCAATTTTCAAAATTATGAATTCAATTTAACCCGTTTCGTCCTGAAATGGCATAAATTGTCGTCGTTTTTGAGCTAAATAATTTTCATAGAAAGGGTGAATGAAATTTTATACAAGTCCATATTTTATAGGTTTCAAGTCTGCTTTTTCTGAATCTGAAGTCCATTTTCCAATATCGTTAGTCGTTTTTCCAATATGGCGCGCAGAATGGCAAAAAAAACAAAAAAAAAATAGTAGTTTCGTAAATTGAAATCCTGTTTTTATATGAAACTGTTGTCCAATCGATTCCTACTTGTAGATCTGGTGGAATAAATGGTTGTATGAAAAGATAGTGTATTGCGCATCCTAGAAATCAAATTGGCGGCTTCAATATGGCGGTACTTTCAACCAATTTTTTGTTATTCAGTTGTAATACTTTTTTAAACGAACATGCATTCAATATCAATTGATAAAAGATGATTTTCCACATCCTCGATCACGAATCACTTTTAAAATTTTCACAACTCAAAATGACGCATCCAATATGGCGGTCAAAAATTTGAAATTTTTATAAATTTTTAAACAAATGTGCGAGGAGTTTTAGAGGTCCTAATCACAAATCCGTTGTCAGATTTGAAATTTAAAATGGCTGATCCAATATGGCGGACAAAAATCCAAAACTGTTATGAATTTTTATAAAAAATGAGTATACCGTGTGAGTCTTTCGCTCCCGGTCATAGGGGATCCCATGTTATAGCCTTCAGCCAATGAGAGTCGAGCTTGGTCTTTAGGTCGGCCAATGGCGTGTTAGCAATACAGCCAAATGAAAATACCTTACGCAGAAGTAAACAAATGCTAATTATTATAACTATTATAACCGAATGAAAGAAACAAGGAGAAAAATCCGTCAGAAAATGTTGCCTGGATTAGATAAGTATAAAGTTTTCAGTTTTTATATTAGATTTAAAAAAAAACTTGATCCATTGTGACATTTTATTCTTTTCAGGATACAAGGATAGAGGATGAACCTCATTCGTAAAGTCATGGGAAGAACGAGACACAAGAACCAAGAACTTCTGAATAAAATGTCACAAAGGATCAGTTTTTTTTAAAATCTAATATAAAAACTGAAAACTGAATGCTTATCTAATCCAGGCAACATTTTGTGACGGATTTTTCTCCTGGTTTCTTTCATTCGGCTAGAATAGTTATAATAATTAAGCATTTGCTTACTTCTGCGCAAGGTATTTTCAATTGGCTGTATTGCTAACACGCCATTGGCCGACCTAAAGGCTAAGCTCGTCTCTCATTGGCTGAAGGCTATAACATTGGATCCCCTATGACCGGGAGCAAAAGACTCACATGGTAGGTGGTTTTTTGAGGTTTTCTGAATTATGTGAAAATCTCAAAAGGAGTATCGACCATCAATAGTGATGCGATGGTACTTCAATAGTGACGAGAAAGTACTTCTTAGCATTAATGTTGCCTTTCGAACACCTGACAACGAATTCGTGATTAGACACAAAATGGATACAACAGATCCACCAACGAATTCGTTAAACGGAGATCTCAAAAACCCCGATATATAAATTTTCGATTCAATCGACGTAAATTTCAAATTTTGAATTCTAAAAAATCTAACGACGGAATGCTAGTCCAGGATCCTCTAAAAAGTAGCCGTGGAAGTTTTGTGGCAATTTCTTTTTCACATTGGAACCACACTACAGTTTTTATTGTCTCAAAGCCAATTTTGAACTCGGACTCTTGAAAAGGTGTAAAGTGATGAGAATTATTTCCCCTCATTTTCAACTTGAGATGAAACTTTGATTGAAAAGGATGATAATTAAACACCAAAATTGAAATTCATAGATCTTAGTTTGTATTCAATAAAAACAAAATAACTACATTTGAATTATTTACATTAAAAATAATATATTTCACGATAATCTAAAAATTATTTGCTAAATTAGCAACGAAGGCTAAATTAGTATTGTCCAAATTGTTCAGTATTATTCTAAGCGCTGGATACGGCACATTGAATTGCGAAAGGATATCGCAGTATATCTGTTCACACTCGTCAACCAACTTCTTTCTTTTCAACGCAAGCTTGTACGCGATTCGCAACGAGTCCCAGTAGACCCGGAACTGGGACTCGTACTTTCGCGAGTTGAAGTACTTCCTCACTTTGTGATTAATGTACCACGACGTTTCACACTTGTCTTTTCTTAGTAGATCAAACATGCTAAGATCAGCACACACAGTCGTCACTTTCAACTTTTCGAGCTCTCGAGTACACTGGTCTACAAAACGCGATACGTCCAACCGCCGACGAACTTCTTTGTTCGTCAGAATTCGCGGCACAACCGTGTCCGGTACCGGAAACTTCGCTACTGTCATTGTAATTAGATGGCGTGCCAGAATCACCAGTTTCTCAGTGTCCATAGTATAGATCCCGTATACGGTACTCTTAGATATTAGTTCCAATAGCCCGCTGTTGTTTGTAACAATGCTGTTGACGCCACTTCTGTAGATCTTTAGTAAAGACCAGAAAATGTCGGCGCTGCATGCTGCTCTCGATGTAAATGCAGTATGAAGGGCAGTCACGTTTTTACCGTTCACCATATCCACTGCGCAACCTTTTCTGGCGAATAATCTAGCACACTTATCATTTCCGCAGAATGCCGCGATATGAAGTGGAGTATCCATATCCCATAAGCCGTTGATGTCGACGTGTGGCAATAGCGCCTTGGTGGCTTCGACGTTTCCGCACTCCGTCAAGCAATGCAACATCGGACGATTGGTTATACGATCTGCAGTATGGAAATCGTATTTCAAGCTGACTAAGAGCTCGACGAGATCCTTGGTTGCGTACGGGAGAATATGGCCAACAATCGTACGATGTTTTGAATTTTTTGCATCAAACACCATTCCATTATCCCGGAAATCCTCCAGGATATACAAAACATCACGCTGAAAACCGTGATATTGTTTGACGTCGTATGATGCCAATACCGCACTAAACCAATGAAGGTTTTGGCACGCGTTTCGGAACCGAATTGCAAGCACTCCCATTGGGCAGTTGCCTTGGTTGTTTTCTGCACGTGGATTCGCCCCGTATCCGAAAAGCAGACTTACGACGTCTGCGTTTAAGTTTCTGCAAGCGATGTGCAGTGCCGTATCGCCATTTACAGCATCTTTACTGTCCACATCCAATCCATTCTCCAAATATGGCTTGAAGACGTGGACCCAGTTCTCCTTTACCGCGAAGAGAAACGTATCCACCCTGCGATCGTTGCACACTGCCATCTCATACCGTCTGTACTCGGCCTGGCTTATAATTTTCGAAGATCTAGTCAGCCACAAAATTTTCAAGAAACTGATGAGTCAACAGGAGAAGCATCGCTATATATTTTGGCGTCAGCGACTACCTGACCCTTCCTACCTTCTGTGCTTTAACAGCTGGACTCATCGGTGGAAAATAGTGCCTTTAAAATCCCTCACTAATAGGTATGACAAAAAAATGGAAAAGCCTATGCACTGTCTTGAATTTAAAAATCTGATATCAAATTCGTAATCAACACCCCAAAATCTTCCGAGTATCAAATTTCAGGAAAATTCGATTCATTTTCATTTCATTTCACGATGCAGAATGTAATGTTTATATCAAAATTATTAATTGAAATACAATACGAATAAAAAGGGAATATTAGAAATATTGGCTAGTTCGATTATCCGAGTCAAGGAATGTTAAAAAATGAACCCTTGGTCTTGTTTTGTTCACGTACTCGACGTTTCGACAGTGTCATTGTCATTTTCAAGACTGAAAATTTATTTGAATTTAAAAAAAAATTACATAATATAAAAAATAATAATTACAACAGTATATAAAGAACCGTAACATAAAATATTAAATACCTATCTATATATAAATTGCAAAAATTACTACCATACATTGATGGTTTTTATGAGAGAGTAATAAGTTTTCTAAAATGTCACAATATTCGTGTTGTACCACAACTTAACAACAAACTTGATAACATTATAAAATGTGGTAAAGATGTTACACCAATCATGGATCAAAAGAATGTCGTTTATAAAATGCAGTGTCAGAACTGCTCGGCATCATATGTAGGAGAAACGAAGAGGATGTTAAAAAAAAGGATCGCAGAACATAAGAGCAACATAAATCTCACATCGAAAACAAAAAATGTAGTTTCTGAACATCGTATTTTATTATTTCATGATTTTGATTGGAAACATGTGAAAATCTTAGATAAAGAAACCTATTCTAAGAGATTAATATCAGAAATGGTACACATCAAATTACAACCTAACTCTATAAATATAAAAGAAGAGACTTTAAAATTAAATGATTCATATGACTTGATGTTGTCTAATTTTAAAAATTAACGTTCCATAGTTATTAGTTATTACAACGACTTTGACTATATACTTTTCATAGAAATTTTCTTATACTATATTGGCAATAATGACAACAAAATCGATATGTCAACAACTCTAATTAGTCTTCGTATAATCATAAAACTGCGACAATGTAAAATATTAATTTTTGCAATTTATATAGAGATAGGTATTTAATATTTTATATATTACGGTTCTTTATATACTGTTGTAATTATTATTTTTTAGATTATGTAATTTTTTTTTTTAATTCAAATAAATTTTCAGTCTTGAAAATAACAATGACGCTGTCGAAACGTCGACTACGTGAACAAAACAAGACCAAGTGTTCATTTTTTAACATTCCTCGACTCGGATAATCGATCTAGCCAATTTTTTTAATTTAAATATTAAGCAATGTTTACTTTCGACAATAAATCCGAATTGTGTGAAGAAAGAAATGGGCACGATACGGAATGTAATATTTATATCAATATTATTAATTGAGACATAATACGAAAAAACTGCATTTATAAATAAAATAATCATTGTTTAATAATTTACTACTAATCATCATTAATTTACGAAATGGTAAATGAATAGTTCTAGTCAGTGAAGGGAAAGTAGATCACTAAGAAAATATGAAAATAATTACGCCTGTAATGAAAGGTTTTTGATAGTTATGTTTTCAGTTTAATACTTTTGTATTGTATATGTGTAATTAAATGAATATTTCATTTTCTCCGATGGTCGTTATTGGTGATTTAGTTTGTGAGTCATATTTCAATCAACGACTAGTGGGAATTTTATAGTCACCAAAACAACTTAAATTTATTCTAGTACTTATGCAACAATTTCTACTTTTATATTGTGTATGTAATTAAAAGAATGTTAATTTTCTTTTATGAACAATTCAATCAACGTCTCATAGCCGGAATTTCATAGTCACCAACACAACTCCAATTCATTCTAATATGTAACTGTCAAGTTGAAAAAAATATACACGGAGAAAACTATCGAGTGTTTATACAATGGGTCATCTCCCTGCGAAAAATAGATTTTTTTCCAAGAGACCCACCGGAAATACGATGGATGTCTTGTAAAGAAGCAAGGATCTCAAGTAAACAAACAGTGAAAACAATGAATGAAATTTTCTGATGAGAAATTGAAACATGATTCTCACGAGAATCAAGTGAGAATCTTACGAGCAAAAAAATTAAATATTTTATTTAATATTTATAACAATTTAACTTTATTTCTAGCATTTAAAATTTAATCAATTTTTAGAATTTGCGCATTCCTACATTCTAATTCTATTCCTACATGAGAAAAGTTCTGAATAGATTCTCATAAGAATCATACCTAAATTTTTCGCAGGGCTTCATCGAAAAGACGCCAGGCTTTACCGTAAGAAATTACTGTAGCTTCATATTATGTTTCTAATAAATTTCGAGCGAATACAGCATAGATTCGGTTCATAATATTTTTGTGCAACGCTGCATTGTTTGTTTACTTGAGATCCTTTTTCCGTTACAAGACCCTCATCGTATTTTCTGGTATCTTGGAAAAAAATCTATGTGTATAACAAACGAATAAAGTAGTAGAAAAATGTAGGTAGCAGAAAAGGTAGAGGAAAAGTAGCTCCGACCAATGGTTAATGTGCGGACTATTCTTTACAGTATAATGAGGGTCCAAATCTTGAGTTGGGTAGAAATATATTATGTTTACAGATTACCATATAATGGTAAATATTCAGTTTTTTGTAGCTTTCGGATGTGAAAGTATGTCCGGTGAACATAGTTTGAATATTTCTGGGGTAGAGCTTTCAGGGGCAGAAGCTTTGATTTGCAACTAAAATATTTCAAGTAGAGAAAACAAAATAAACTTTTTAAAAATAAAATTATAAAACATGATTTTTCAGCGTTGTGTATGTTTGTATTATATTTGGAATTATATTGAGGAAACAAGATATGCCTTCACTTTTAATCGTTTAACATTAAAATTGCAGCTTTCAAGACTTTTAATTTACTGGAGTACCAATTATTAGAAAATTGTGGAAATTATATATTATATCAACTTTTCTAATTTAACGACCTTTCAATAATATTTTATACATAAAATATATCTGAACGTTCACGTTCCTAACTTTATTTATTACATGTTTCGATTTTCAACAAATTTACGTAATTTTTATATAAAAGAATACCTTGGTTAATGCCATTGCGAATGTTACTTGCGATATTTTCTTAGAAATTTATCTATAGTATATTTCAAATTGTGCTTTTGGAACAGACTTACACAGTAAGAAATTTTCTACTTTTTTTGATGAAAATTGCTAGAAGTTCTAGAAACGTTTTCCATTCAAACAGTAATTTTTTCCATTCTACAAGACTGTGCCGAAATTACCATCTGAATTTCTAAGAAACATTTTCTCCGTGTATCAAATCGACAATTTGGGCTTTTTTGCTTCAAATGGTGATTAAAACATAAGACATAAGTACATTTATCTTTATCTACTGACTTATCTATTCTAATAAAAGTGCCTTAAAATTTGTAATCTTATAGTAAATTTATGAAATTATTTATAACTTTACAATTAATTCAAGAAGCATAAATTGCAAAATATTTTCGTTTCAATTCTTTAAATTTAGATACAATTTATAGTCTTTACACTGAATAAAAAAAACTGTATATGAAGATTGATATAGGCATATTAATTTTAAAAAATGTGCATTGAATTTAATAACATTTACTTGTAAGAATCATCACAATAAATTTAAAATGCGTATTAAAAGGTATGTGCATATTTTTTCCTACACTGGTGTATTAAATTTTACGCACATTTTTTGACAGTGCGTTTCAGGAAAACGCCATGATATCACTGATTAAAACAGTGTTTTAGTGGAACATAAGTCCTGCAGAGAATAAGCGTTCGTGTCAGTTCTGCAAATATTGTGATTTAATTGCCTTTATATGTTTGCCTAGTACAGAGTCGTTGTTTATTTATGACGAACAAACATTTGATGGCAATGAAATATGGATATACGATGCCAGTAGAACTATTTTTAAAGCTTTCGGAACATCAGAGGAAATTTCTTTGGAGTGTTTCAATGGTATTATTGACAAATTCATACGGTCTGAAAAAACAAATAGTCTTGTTTTAATATTTTGTTTAACTGTGGCGAAATACGTATGTATAGTATTAATAAAAATGTTGTCATTAGTAATATTTTATTCTTTGTAGACTGCTTACCTGTCTTGTATTTATAGCATTGAAATAGAGGCTTCATAAAATTAATGAAAAATTATACGAAAAACTTTTCCCAATTGATGTAGCAAATGGGCTAATGAAAACAAAAAGTTTTATTTGTATATTTTTTTCTGTTATTGTATATCTTTATCTTGAGTTGTTTGATAGGTAAAATTTGATATTTTCAATGATAAGTTGCTAAAGGCATTTTGCCAAAGACAAATTTTGACTCTATACAAAATATCAAATATGTCTTGTATAACATCTTCATGATTTTCATCTAAAAATCGTCATCTGATGTCATTAATAGCTGAAAACATTATCATTATCGAATAATACCTTTATGAGATAGAATATTCAGATATGCAAATCATGATCCAAAAGTATTAGAAGAGATAAACAATCAATATTTTTACAATTTTCATTTCATCTTCGTCCGATATCGTTAGTAACAAAATACAATATCACTGGTTTTCCAACCGTAAAAATATACAGAACTGCTAAAAGAACTTGATAAAAGAAGAGTACTTGTCAGATAAGAAACAGTACTATACAAGTACTAAAGATTGTTCGCTCGTGTTTAGTTCGAAGCTATTTAGAATGTAATGCAGTTCGGTATATTTTTATGTTTCTCTTCACATAAAGAAATAAATCACATTTTAAACAAATTTTGAGCGTTGGATCACTCTATAGCAAAAATATAGAAGTTACGGTCTACGATGTTCATGGAAGTAAAAAATAATATTAGGACCCCCAATTCTAGAAAATAAGTTGTGATCATAACGGAGTAGAGTCAGGTGACAAATAGCAGGTAAGCTAGATTCTCATGTCCCATGCCTACCCTTCTCTGCACAATTTTCACTGCCGTGCATTAACCATCAGAGTTTTGATTTCCTTGGAATATATTTTTACAGCTTGGAACATTTGCCTAGGAATGTTGGGAAACTTTCATCCTCGTAGGGAGGAACTTTGATTCATCGTTCTCTCCATTTGCAGCCCGCAGATGAAATTGTCAAACCAACAACATTTCATAAGCACTGTAAGTACTGATAAATTAGTAATTTTCATTTTTTTAACATTTGATATAAATTTTTCTATAAATTTTTTGTCACACTTGCACAAAAACAGCACTTGGTAAATCTTTACAAAACGGGCATCCTCGCAAACAAAAAATTAACTACACTATTTCGATGTATTTTTGCCCGCTGAGTACGAATATGATCATAAAAATTGAGGGTCGGACGTATTGAAGTCGCTATGTTGAAAAAACAGCCAAAAAATGGGTATTTTTTTAGTTTTTTGTATTTATTTTGATAACCAAGCCTCAGACGAAAAAATGTTCCAGCAAAAAATGTAGAGCGTGAAATTCTGTATAAAAAGGGTTGAATGCATTTTTTTTGTAATCGCAAAGGACATCACGTAAAACAGCGACGAATTCCCTAGGCCCACGCAGTGGTAATTACAGGGACACGTACTTCACGCATTTTCGTAACCTCTAACCAACAGATGTTTGTAAAAATCGAACCCATGTGAAGTGCGTGTCCCTGTAATTAGCACTGCGTGAGCCTAGGAGATGCTTGTGCACTGGGGGGGTTCCGCCCCAGACCCATCTTTTCTCGGCTAATCTGACATATAACCATCCAGGTGTGAGTAACGATCAAACCTATGTGCACATTCAGTGTCCCTTTAACGATGGCACTGTATGCCGCTATACATAATATAATGAAAGTATCCATAACCTCGTTTTGAGCACGTTCCATACTCATTTGCGATCTTATCGTTGGTATTTCGAAAAAAAAGTACTCTTTCTTTTCTGTAGAGAATTTTATACTCTACATTTTTTGTTTAAACCATTTTTTTAATCAGATTAGTAGTTTTTAAAATAAATCCAAAAAACTACAATTTTTATCATCATATTCGTAATCAGCAGGCAAAATCACATGGAAATAGTGTACTTAAATTTTTTTTTTGCGAGGAAGCCCGTTTTGTAAAGGTTTACCCAGCACTTTCTCGTACCGGTGAAGCGCTCACATCTTATATTTCCCCGGCATTATAATAGCGTATGTTTATATGAACATAATCGACAAAAAATAACGTGTATACCCCCACGGAACAAAAGGCAATTTGAAATATAAATTATTATAATTTTTATTATGTATTTCTTGCCGCTAAAAATACCCAATTTTCCCAAATTATCCAGCAGTCTTTTGGACTATATAACTAAAAATTGAACTACCAAAAATATAACGAAAAAATATAAATTAATTGTATTAAATTATATTAAAACGGGAAAATCTTATATAAAACGATTATATTTTTGCAATTATATTTTGTTCCATGGGGGTAACGTGTGACAAAGAAAGAATCGGGGATAAAAAATATCTTTGATAAAAAAACCACAGGGTTACGTAATGCATCAAATGCTTTTCGTTATTTTTCACCCCTTAAACACGTCGCGTTTAATAATAATAGCAGTTATAAATTATCGGATAATGTATTTTTAACATAACTTGTTGAAATTCGACCTCCAACAAATTTTCCATCTGACCTAAAAGTGACGGGTATGATGGGGCATTAAATTGTGCATAATATGAGTTTCATCAGCGCGATAGTGGTTAATAGATAGACCGTCTCCGAGGTCTAAATGAATCGATCTTTTTTTCATGGAAGCGAAAGCAATCTCTAAAGAAACTTTTGTTATTTTTTAAAACTGGATTTTACGGTATTTTTTTTAAAGACGAAAAATATGGATTGACTCTAAAATCTAATCAGATCTAAGTTAGGTGCTGCCAAGCTCAAAAAGAGGTTAGTCTTTTAACGACGTCCCATCTTACCCGACCAAAAATTAATTCTTAACAATTTCTTTTATTACAATAATCTACCTCGTTTAGAAATTCTCCGGTCATTCTTAGAAATGACGTATCTAAAAATTTTCCGAATAATAATTTAAAATATATATCGAGTACTATAAGACATACCAAGGTTTCCGAACTTTTCTGCCGATTTTATAAAGATACGTGGTAAAATTTTCCTTTTTTTTCTAATGGTTTTTTTTTTGTTTTCATTTTTCTAAACGTTTTCCCTTTTTCCTTTTTGCTTTGATCCATTGATTCGGTCGATCTCCCTTTCACCCTTCTCTTGCATTGTGTTGCTTTTCATTTTCCTTTTATCGTTTACCGTTTACCGTTTACCGTTCATATATAATGCGCTTTCCCATTTGAATTCATTCAGTCTCCAAATCTCCAAATGGTAGTGTGGATAGATGGAAACTAATCCCCGCTCATTTGATCTAGACTCTCCGCAGATATTTTGGGAAAACGGACGCGAGGCACGTCACAGACGGACGCCCGACACGTCACAGACGGACGCCCGACACGACACGACACGACACGACACGACACAAACGGACGCCCGACACGACACGACACAAACGGACGCCCGACACGACACGACACAAACGGACCCGAGAAACGACACAAACGGACGCACGACACCACACAAACGGACGCACGATACGACACGCACACGCACACGCACACGCATATCATACTGTGTATATATATATACAGGGTCATCGAAAAGTATCGGACCCCCTAATATCTTCAGTTAGAATGCACTTAGGAGAAAATGTCCAATAGCAAAGTTGTATGGTTTCAAGTGGGGAGTAAGATGGACATGACCATGTCTTTCAAGGTCAATCTTATTTTTTTAAATAGAACCCCCTACATTTTATTGCATATTCTTATAGCTTATCTCGAGAGCTTTCCAAAACACTATAATAAAATATTTTTTTATTAGGTACTTTTTGAGTTATAAAGGTTTGAAGTTAACAATTTGTTAAGTGGTGTGCGAGTCCGACCAGTTAAGGCAATAATGTATTTTCTTTAAACCAATTAATTGGTCTCATTATTCCGCGCACAAAAGTATTAAGGTTATGATTACTGAAAACTAAATAATATTTTACAAGATATTCTACATTTTGTGTCAAAAAATTGTTAACTTCAAACCTTTATACCTCAAAAAGTACTTAATAAAAAAATATTTTATTATAGTGTTTTGGAAAGCTCTCGAGATAAGCATATAAGAATATGCAATAAAATGTAGGGGGTTCTATTTAAAAAAATAAGATTGACCTTGAAATGACCTTGAAGGACATGGTCAAGGTCAAAGTCAAGGTCATCATCTTACTCCCCGCTTGAAACCATACAACTTTGCTATTGGACATTTTCTCCTAAGTGCATTCTCACTGAAGATATTAGGGGGGTCCGATACTTTTCGATGACCCTGTATATATATATATATATAATGTGTGCCTAATTGAGTTCAATTGAATATTACATAAAATAACGACATTATTATATTTCCAGACCACTTTCTGAACGGATATGACGCAAGATTTTCGAATTGTTAAATTGAGCTTAGGAGTATTGGGATAACAATCACGACAAACAGGTGGGACGCAAAAATATGTGGGACCAAATCTACGAAACATGCCGCCGCTTGGAAACTGCCGTGGACCCTGGGCACAATCGGTATACCGGTAGCCTAATATAAGCGATATCTGCACTGAAGAGGACCGCATCGTCAATATAGAGAGCATTATAAAGTGGATGCGCGTTTGCGAGTTGTGTGAATTGCGTCCGCGAGTGGGCGCGCGCTTGTGAGTTCGTACAAACGTGTTTATTCTTGCGTGTCACTGTATGTATCGTGATGGAGCTCCGCATTTATTCCAAATTGTTTTGGACATGGACGAAATAATCATGTGTGTGTGACGTGACCTCAATGAATTTCAATGGATTTGAGATCCGAATGTTTGGAATGGTTTATTTCCTGTATCTCATATTATATGCCGCACGTCTGATAATTAGACGTAGATGTACATCCCTCATCCTACATTCGTAAGACAGCATGTAGTGATTGTCTATCAGCAGGATCAACTAACGGGATCATTATTGCGATTATACGTGTGAAGAAAGAAGTTCGTCTAGGAAGTTTTCAACATTTAATTTCTGGACATTATTCTAAATAAATTCTTAGTTTGTTTTTTCGCTGGATTTTCCGATATCTTTAGCTATTTATGCAAACAGGTGACATAGGGATTTTCTTTGTTTTTGGACTATTTCATAGCGCAAACCGGCAAACGTCAATAATTTTCTTTGGACATACGTAAACGCCCTCCACATTATGGTGCCGGCTCGGGTTGCTTGCATTCCAGCCATTATGGTGTGTAAGGCTAGCGTATCTTCGTGTATCGCAGTCGGTATTCTATCCCTCGATACCATTCCTCTCCCGGGGTTTGTTTCGATGGACAGGACACACCTCGTTCGCGACGCGTTTCGAGATAAATTATTAAAGTTTGTCTTTTTTGCATGATTTACGGATAATCTTACTTATTTTCAGATCGTGATTACGTTAATATCATTACTCGGAATTTTGGTATATACTGATTTTTCGTATGAGTATATTTTTTCTTGCGAATCGTTAATTTTTAAACAATTTCTATTGAATCCGGGTTTCAAATATCATCTCTGTTGTTGGTTTCGTTGCATTCTAGCCATTCTGGCTTTTAGTTGCATTATTTAGTTCCGTAATTTTTGCATGCCATATGTGTAATACGTTTGATACTTGTACGTAGAGGGATGATTGAGAGTTGAATGGGGTGTTCGTCTGGTGGTTCGTTTTCTATAATTTCTGAGACGTTGATATGGACCCATGAATTCAATTCTGTTCATGTATTGCGTAATAAGCCCAGAAATAAAATTGGTACAATTAAAGCAATAATCCGTGTTATTATTTCATGAAACCTTTTCGCACTTCTCCATATTCCCATATCAACATCATTATAATCCCCATACCATATAAATTAATATGCTACTTATGTAGAATGGATGTTGTTTCGCCAGGGTGGCGATTTGTTTTGCTCCGAATATCCGACATTATTCTGGATTATATACCGCATAATTAAGAAGGCCAATAAGTACAAGATAATTCGCTCAGCTGTCTAAAAATAATTGTTCTAACTAATAACTTGGTCTTATTATAATTACCTATTCTCGTTGATGCAAATTTGTTTTTTTTTTTTTGCTAATCTAACGATTTCTTTTCATTCCGCGGAATAGAAAATAATGTTGTTGTTTTAAACGTTATATATAAACGTTATAATATACAGTATCTCTTTTTTGTATGCTTATTTATTGGGCTATTGCAATTTTTGCATTCTTTTAATTCAGATTCATAAGAATAGTTTGAAATGTTAAATAACCTGAAAAATCGAATAATCGAAATTCGAATGTTTGGGAATACGAGTAATGGAAACCCGAATAATGGAAACCCGAATGTTCGAATATCCGATCTGCTATAAAACCATTCGGAAATAGAGGATTCGGATTTTTGAAGATTCGGTTTTTCTTCATTCGGATATTCGGATTTTCGACCATTCGGGTATTCAAACATTCGGATAAATATCATTCGATTTTTTGAAATTCGGATATTTGGACTATTCGGAATTTTGAACATTCGGAGCTTTGGACCCCACCCTTGGAAAACAACTTCATACAATATATATCACCATCCAAAGTACCATAAAATATCATCATAAATTATTATTAAATATTTTCATAAATTTCACGTCAACTCTCAACATCTTCATACGATATTCTAACCGAACATCAACAATGAAAATCATTTAACAGCATTATTCGAATGCATTATCGCTTAGTATTTTCATGATCTTTGTATTAACATCTTACTCTGATGATAGCATTACCTGAAAACAAGACCGAATAATCCAACGTCGTAATTCCATATTATCAAACATCATCATCACTCAATAATTTTATCATTTTCATATATACATCTTCACTTGACATCTTTAGCAGCAACATACATTCATATGTTTGGAAAACATCTTCACGCAGCAGAATAATTCTACATCATCATCCAAAATGCCGTAAAATATCATCAGCACAGCTGAAGACATTATCATTACCGATACATCTCTATACGACAGATTTATCCAACATGATCATACAATATTTCCAGACAACATCAGCACTCAATATTTCTATAATTGTCATTCCGAAATCTTTACGAGACATCTTCATGAGACATCAGACATTATTAGTATTGGAAAACATCTTCATACAGCACAGTAATTCGTCATCATCATCTATCCAAATACTGTGAAACATCATCAGCATACATCAGCCTTGAAGATAGTCACTATCTTTATCCTAACAACCTCCTACGTCAGACAAAGATATCACGCCCGATAAAGATATCCAAATACAGCTTTATCAATTCAATGTTATGAAAAGATTTTCCTAACATCATTATCTGAACATCTTCAAGCGGTATCTTGATCCAACATCATCATGCAACATCATCTTCTGACACTATGCAAAAGCGATGTCTCTTAACATCTTCATAATCTTCGTCTTGACATCTTTCTATGATGTTATCAACACCGAGAAATATTATCACTAGGAAATTACAAGATTATGTGACCGAATAGTCCGACTTCATAATACAATATTGTCAGACATCATCATCACTCAACAATTTCATCATTTTCATCTGTTCATTTTCTGTACTTGAAATCTTTAACAGCAACATACATTATTAGTATTGGAAAACATCTTCTTATAACAGAATAATTCGACATCATCTAAAATGCCATAAAACATCATCAGATTGGATGACAATTAAATATTTTCATGTCATGTACATCCGCCATCAGATAAACACATCATCATCTATCATCATCCATCCAACATTATCAGAAGACATACTGATATTCTCTCAACATCATTATCTTAACATTTCCATGCAACATCATCGCCATTTATAGCAATCTGGCAACAGATATCTATCATTAAACTGTAACAATATTATAATTATTGTCTACTACCATCATAACCTGTTACTGAATCCAATATAATTGTTATGTATAATGAGAAATCCCACTATTTTATATGTTATACATTCCACTTTTCATAACTAAAGACCCAAAGCACCTTAGGCATCCTTAAAATAGCAATAAACCATTTTAAACAGGGGCACATCAAATTAGATCGTAAAATAAACATATGAATTAATTTCATCAAATATATTTGTAAGTATCTTACTAAGCCGTATTAAACTATGCCCAATGTCGTGCATAGAAGTCGTATTCGAATAGTTCAGGGACTTTGCTCGCTGTGCAGATCAGGTATACCACAAGAAGCATCGTAAATGGGAAGAAGAGATCGGATCGGATTTCTTGCATAATTAATCGCGATTCTCGGGGTGGGTCGAGGCTAAAAAAATGTCGGACGTTCTTCTCCCACCATTTGCCTGTGCCCTTCAGTTGGTTGTTACCGATGCCGCAAACTCTCCCATCGGTCGACTTTTACAGTGCCGAGAACACGTTTCGCGGTGGAAAATGCTAAAGTAAACAGTACTAAATACCAGTAACCCCATGAGAATTAGTACCAAGCCGCAGGAAATTGATATCCCAATGATGCCTATCAGTTTCCAGTTTTTGCCTGGAAATGTAAACAGTGCACCGGAAAAATGTACGGGGTTAATTAAAGTTCTCGCTTCTCTGCAAGTCGTCCTTTTTCCATTGAATGGCTGCTGGCCGCTTTTTCCCTCCGTTATTTTATTAACAGAGCCGATTTAGCGACATGCGAAACTCGATAACGTCCTAATGATGTATGGGGGACTTCAAGGATCGCCGCTATTCGGCAATGATCGATGTTAATCAAAGGGATGATTGCGTTCTTGTTTTACATCTCGGCCAATCATTTTCAGCGAAATGGAGTTTATATTGAAATATAACGACGTAGTTAAGCAGCTAATCAGGGGGAAATTGAGCCTCGTGTGTCAGCAATAATCCACGAGTTTGAGTGCAATGTGCTTACTCTTCGGTAAAAGTGTTTGCAATTCTTTTTAAGATAATGCAGCGCGAAATTGGATATGCAAGACCACTTTACAATGTGGGCTGTTCATTATATTTGAACAATTAGAAGCGATACTCTATTTCATATGTTTAATTGCAGTCTAACTTTCTTGGACTGAAAACTCACGTTTTATAATATGGAACATCTTCATGTAGAGTGAATTTGAGAATTCCACAACTGCAGTTTCACTCTATAAGGAGCCATTTCTCACTCCATGAAATTTGGAGAGCACAACATTACTACTATCAAACTTTGTATATTTTTTGTATATTTTCTATGGTCATTAACATCTAACATCTTACATCAAAGCAACAATTCTTTTTTTTATCTTTATTCTATCTTCATGTGATCTCATAACACGTTATCAATATTTAACATTATCGTCTGGCATTGTTATAAAGCTCTAGAATTTAATCAATCAGCAACAAAATTCATGATCAGTATTGGAAAAGATCATCATCCGACAGAAAAATTCGACATCATCACCCAAAATATAACGAAACATCATCAATATGTGACTATTGTCACAATCTCCATGTCAATGGAATCCAACATCAAGTAAAGACGTGGACATACAACATTGTTAATCCAACGTTATCAAAATACCCTCACAACATCATCATTTTCATGCGATGTTATAACCTAACATCGACGTTTAATATGATATTCCAACATTATTCGATGACGCTGACACTCAACATCTTCATAATCTTCGGCTTTCCATCTTTTTCTTTACAGCTTTACACGAAAAAATAATCCAACACCATCAAACATACAATATTATCGGACAACATCAACACTCGATATTTTTACGATTTTCTTGAAATATTTTAAGCAGCAAAGAACATTATCATAGTTCAATACATCTTCAAGCGACATAATAATCAGATATGACCGTCCAAAATGACCATAAAAAATCCTTAGAATATCATTCTAATCTATCACATGATTAAGCATTTTCATCATCTTCAAGTGAACAACATCCCACATCAAGCAAAGACATGGACATAAAGCAACTTTAAACCAACGCTATTAAAACACTTTGTCAATATCAGTCTTATAACATTTTAATGTGCGTGCAATATCATAACGCAAAATCAAGATTCAATATTTTCACCTTACCATTGACATCTGATGTCATCGGTTCGTTCGGATAACCTTCGAAATTGATCACTGTCAAATAACAATTTTACGTGATAGAATAAACCGATATATATCAAATACTATCAGACAACGTCATCACACAATATTTCCACCACTTTTACCATTCAAAAAACATCATAAAATTTCATCAGAATACATAATCTCTTAATATGTTCATCTTCATCTCAACAACCTCCGACATGAGACAAAGACATCGCTATACAGTCTATTTATTTCAGATTATCACAAGACTCTCGGAATATCATCACCTTAACCTCTTCAAGCGACACCATAATCCAACATCAACATTCGATATTATGTTCTTCTGGCAATATAAGAAGATATTTTCATTCAATATCTGCATGATTTTCGGCTTAACATCCTTATCTGATGCTATCATCAGCTGAAAACGTTGAAACAAAATCATTGTCGAATAACAACACGATATGATAATCCGACATCATCATACAATACTATTAGTCAACATCATCATTCAATAAGTTCCGATCTTTTAATCACTTTGAAAAGGGGATATGACATTTTATTTCAACAACTAGAACGCAGCATGCGTTTCAATTAGGTCTGCATTTCTTGGAGTGAAAACTCACTTTTTATGAAACTCACTCTGTCTAATCAAGTTTTCACTCCGTGAAGAGTTTTCGCTCAGCAATTATGAGAATTCATCAGAGTGGCTAAACTTTCACAACATAAAGAGTAAATTCTCACTCCAAGAAAATTGCACAACATGGCATCATACTATCAGCATACATACGTAAATTTCTTGGAAAAATGTATTCTGACTTTGAAGGAAATGTTCCTCAATCCAATGAATCTCATACATAAAGGAGTGAAAATATGATTTTTTGTTCCTCAGTGAAATATTCTATGAAATAAACATAGAACATCTGTGGTAAAAAAGACAATTCCTCCCGTGTTTAAGAGTTATTTCACGTGTTTAGGGGTGACCGTTCATTCTTGGGTCAACAGTGGTTCACATTTCACTCCAAGGAATTCCAATTTGTTGCCTCCTAGTTCATCCTGTCCAAACAAAATTTTGGTCGTCACTTGAGATTAATTGGGCATACATGACCTTCTCAGAGGCATTGTAGAGCAAGATTTCAATTGGTCGTTAACAACCGATTAAAATTATTCGCAACGCGAAAGTTACAGTGCTCGCGGTGAACAAAAATCCATTATCGACTTTTGCAGTTTACTTTATTGCCAGTTCGATCTATAAACAAATAATGGCAGGGAAGTGTTAAGTACCTCGCAATCTTAATTGAGTGCGCTCTCGCACCGGCGAGCTTTTAATACCCATAAAGGCGGCCGGTACCGGTCATTTGCATATACGACCTTTCGGTTCAGCAGCATCACCGAGAAGTCAACATTGTGTCCGATCCTCAGGAGCAATTAAGATTACTTTTCCCACCGGCGAACGACTGCTATACGACCTATTCGCGCGTCAGATAGGGATTTTCTGTATGGGGAACTAGCGCACGCTGAGCAAACCCGACGAGGATCTATTCTAGATCGCAATCGTTTCATCGGGGAGGGCGATCGATCGTTAGCGAAATCGGAAGGTCGTCATCGGGGACGATAAATTTTTCGCGGCAGATCCCTGGGTACCGATATTGTCCGTTACCGACCGAGGGTACATTTTTCTAATGGTGCATTTTACGCGGTAATGGTTATTTGCATCGAACGTTCCGTTTATCGGGATGCGACTAGAGGAAGAACGTTTGCTTTGTTTCTGCGATGTACCAGCACCGACAAGAACGACGGAGCATAATTTGCAAAGAATGCAACCTCTCTTGTAGGGACAAAGAAATTAACGTCATTTTATTTTTTTAGTCTTTTGTCATTGAAGAAAAAATTAGTTATACATGTTGGGTTGCCAAGTTGCAAATCGCCGAAGTCAAACAAGTGATCGACTCACTTTAATTCTAGTAGCTAAATTTAACTCAATTTAAAGAAACCGTCATTCCCTATGTGACACAATTTACCACTAGAGTTGTGTGACTCCTTGTTCACTATATAAATCGAGAAGCTCTGAATAAATGAAAATCACACATTAAGAAAGTAAACAGCGACATTAAATAAGTGACAATTTCATTGATCATAAAAGCAGCATGATTTTCACGTTATAAAGTGAAAAGAACTTTTAAAGAGTGATATTTCACTCCCAGAGGAGTGAAAGCTTACTATTGAGAAAGTCAACTTTCACTTTAAATCCATGAGAATTAACTAACATTTTACAAAAATGGGTCAGTTTTTACCCCGCAAAGACAGAAAAGTCTCGTTACGACAGAAATCTTTCTTTAACGAGTGAGAAAATCCACTCTTTTACTAGAGTGACTGATTTTACACTCTTCTAAGTACAACAAACTCGCCATAAATTGATTGAAAGCACACATTAAAGGGATGAAAATTGGTATCTCCTGCTCTAACTTTCTTCAACTAAAATTCATTCTGTATGGGGTGACAATTTAAAAATCCTGCTGTAAAATTTGTGGGCCGTTTTTAGGTGCATAAAGGCGAATTTTACGTATTCTACGAAAAAAACATAGTTTTACAAATAATTTGAAAATAATTTGTAACGTAGACGAAATGTTCTGGTATGAAAAAAAGGAATGATGTTATTTTATTGCACATTCTCGGTTAAAAACATTTAACAAATAACATATTTGCACAAGGCAAATTATAAGTTTCTTCTTGACCGTAATAATAAATTAATAAATTAATGTAAGAATTAGTCTCGGTAATAACGGTCTAATTAAGTAAATAAAAACAAAAACAAATTTAGTAAATACAACGGGTTGTCGATTTTCAACCACTAAATATGTGAAAAAAGGTGAAAATCGACAACCCGTTGTATTTACTAAATTTGTTTTTGTTTTTATTTACTTAATTAGACCGTTATTACCGAGACTAATTCCTACATTAATTTATTAA
Source organism: Trichopria drosophilae (assembly GCA_030407085.1). Lineage (NCBI taxonomy): Eukaryota > Metazoa > Arthropoda > Insecta > Hymenoptera > Diapriidae > Trichopria > Trichopria drosophilae. The sequence continues at coordinate 114,783,175 of CM059585.1, read as the reverse complement.
AAACATTTAAGTTTAATTTTACTTGGAATCCCGTTGCTTAGTTAAATTGTTAAGTTACTTTCATATACAGATCAAGATTTCTAATTTCCAGTTAAAGTTTCATGAGAAATAGGAAGAAAAACAGGATTCTTATTTTACAGTATATTTATTGCGTAATCATTTAAATAAATGAGACTCATTTTACTGACATTTTGGTTTAAAATATTCCATGTATGCGATTAAGAAAAAGTACAAGAAATAAGGCTTGAGGTCAATCATGTTGTAATACCTTATAAAAAGTATTCTTTTGATAAATCGGATAAGAAAAGTAAAATAGTTTAGTTAGGTAGATTATTAGAAAAATTCGTTTAAAGTATAATAAAATTTTCATTCTTATGGAATCTAACAAAACAGTACTCGGAATATTCCTCTCTCATTTTTGCAGCATTTTTTGATTAAAAAGTCTCGCAGAGTAGATACATTTTCTTACCATAACGAACAATATGTTTTATTTTTGGATAAGAGATTGATATGGATAAAATCTATCCATTCCAGCAACATAATTGACGTAATATATAAAAACTTTGTTAGGAAAAAATTGTGCATTTTCACACAATAGAAGGTACCACTCAATATAGAATAGTAAAATTTTTGACATAAAAGTTTCTCAATGTACTTAAAAAATCGTTGTTTATTTATTTTGCGACTTTTTTGCAACTGAATTGCGCGTGATAGTAATACTTGATACTACGTATCACGTAAGAATTTTAAGATATGTAACTACATGTTTATATTTTTCTGTTTCAGGTGAGTTCCGTTATGATGCAATCTTATCCGAAGTGCGTAAGTGTTGCATGAAATTCTTACTTTACATTTCACTTTTAAAATTAAATTGCGAAAAAAAATAAAAGCAGTAAGAAAAAATATTTCAAAGAGTTACTACTAATGATTAGTTAATGTTATATTTAATCATTTTCCAAGATGAATCGAACAATTTTACTCATTCAGTTATTTGATATACTAATATTTAGCAGATTAATTACCTATTAATATCGAATGGTAATGCCGTGTTCACTCATTCAAAATCAGAGAGATTATTGTAATATTCTGACGATTCAAAAATAAATAACTCTTCGAAAAATATTGAAACACACTCTACACATTGTAATATTTGTATTAATGTTTATTACATCATCGGTAAAGTATATTACAATCCATTTTGTATATTTTTTCTTACTTAGTATTGAAGCTTGATTATTTTAAAACTCTAACATCATTCGGGACAAATGAGATCAGTCCCGAATCAGATCATTAAATTCATGATCAGGCCTCGATGTATATTTAGACAACCTGATCAACACCTGGCCTGGCCAGGGCGCTATCACCATTTCGAATCAGATTCAATAATTTTGAAAACAAAAAACAAAAAAAAAAACATCTATTTCTATTGTTTTTCATTTTACAGTTATTTTGCATGTGCATGTTTCTTTTTAATACTTTTTCCATGAAATCAAATTACCTTAGCTATATTTTTCTGTTAACACTGATCCGCAATGTCCATATTACACCGTTTGATATTCAAGATAAATTTCAACACATTTGAGAGTTGCAATGTATAAAAAGCGACTAAAAATGAAAATATTATGGTGAATATTTAATCCCTAGATTCAAAATAGTTGCTCTATTTTGCGAGCGTAATCCCGTAACTTCCGCCATGTGTTGGAATAGTTCTTGTTGGTCAGTTGATATTTACCGGTTTTCTGGCATTCTAATAAAAACTCGGCTAAACCGGGGCGGTTTCTGCATTACGTCCAGGATCCGGTGAATGTCGTCCTTGCAGAGGAAACGGCAAGGCCGTCCAGGCAAATCACGTGCATTAGATGGAAAATATAACGTTTTTCAAATCCGCAGATGTGCGAGAAAAATCTCAAGAATTTGCATTTTTTTAAATATTTCTAAAATGTGAATGAAATTTAATGAGATAATTTAAGAATATTTTATTTTGAGTATTTAAATACATTTTTCTATCAAAAAATATACATGTTTTGTTATAGCATTTAAAGAATTTATGTTTTGAGTAGTTCAATCGTTTAGGATAATCACGTGGATCTGAAAAAAGTTGCCATTTTTCATTAGGAAAAGAGACGCTTTAGGGAACACGTATGACTTCTTAATGGTGTCAATTAGGCCAGAAATGCTGACAACGAATTTGGGGCCTTCGAAATGTATGGCAATCGTTTGTTTAAATGTAAATGAAGTAGAAGTAAATCCAAAAATTAATTATTTTTTGACCTTTTACTTTTAAATGACTAAATGTCGAGTATGAGCATTTTTAAAAAATTCCCAAGCCTTTAAAGTATATACAGTAGAGTCCCGGTATATAAAAAATTCTTAGTTTTCACAATTCTAAATAACTTTAGTAATTAGGTAAACATTTTGCAAAAACCGTTCATTTTTAAAAATTGTTTAACTGGAGATAAGAAGAATTATTTTAGACAGTAAAATATTTTTTTCTCTTTTTCCGAAGAACTTGATATTTTAAGTTTTGGATTCGATTTTCAAAATTTCATATAAAAATTTGTGTTATAAGTGCACATATTACTGTGGGTCAGCGTACGATATGGACAGGAATGATGCATTAAATTAATTTACAGAAATAATGGTACTTATCGATATACCAATGGAAGTTTTAAAAATAGATTTAAAATAGCCCTAATAAAAGAATGATGGGAAAACATTTTTTGGACATTATCGTGTATAATTATTCATTTTAAGCATTAATTTTAAACTGTAATGAAATTTGTAATAAACGCAGATTAAGGCAAATGTATCATTGCAACAGAATTGATCAAAATAATCGAAAAAATGATCAAGGCGGATTCGAACCCGGGACCGCGAAGTACAAATCCAATCACTTTTATTAATAGCAAAATTTTCCAACTAAACTAGCAAGTTTCTTTGAGTTAACTTTGAATAACTAAGTTGAAAAAAGTTGACTTATCAAAAAGATGGAATGAATTGTTTATTTTTCTTTTTAGAAAATTTAGTAATTTATTAAACATTCTTGTACAATTTACTATAGACATATATTTAGATATCAACAGGAGCACCGAAAAAAATACCTACTTCATTTCTAGGAATTTACTTATTATTTTTATCGACTACAGATATAACTATTAATAAGAAAAATAAAATGAATCTAGTAAGACAAACCTTGTAGAGGAACATCAGTGTCTATAAAAGTGCCAAGATCAGTGGAAAGAAAAATTACGAAAATTAAGATTGCAAGAAAAAAACTTTATTTAAACAATATGTTTATATTTGTAATTATTTGTTTACTGCATGGAAAACAATAAATTGTTCTTTTTACTATCGAAATGGTAGGATCTGGCTATCTAATTTTTCGAGGTCACTAGCTAGATGGAAATAGTAACAAAAAATTATAGTTGTGTCTTATCCTACTATCTAGTCAGCAGTTCCAACTATTTCATTTCCACTATTAAAGACGCATTGGTGAGGTTAAAATAACAAAATTTTGAATGATCATAACATTTAAGCTCCCAGCTTGAAACTATTAACGACCATTAAATAATCCTTTTGAAGGTTAAATTATTTAATATTCAATTTTTTTTCATTTTAAAAAATTTATACAAGTTCCGTTTACCAAATTGGCTTCCAAGTCTTTTTGTTCCGTGGACGTGGTTGGGCGCCAAACATTTATATGATTTTTTAAAAATAATTTTCAAATTTTGTGAAGTTTATAGTAAATACAGATTGGGGAAAATGTCCATCGGTCAACTTTTTGAAAAAAAAACCAAGTTGCGGGTGAACAAGGGCAGATAGGATGACACCAGCGACATGCCGGTGTGCAGCACTGCGTCACGAACTTTGGCGACCATGTGTATCGATTATATGTGTGCACCGTGGAGCCAATCCCCGGTGCCTCCTGGTCTGTCGCCCTTGACTTCCGTTTTCCAGACACCGGGGCTCCTTTCCTGCGCCAGAAAAGCATCGGGTAGAATTCGAGATGTGCATTCATTCATTCATCTCCGATTCCTGATGTCGAGCCACTTTTTTTTTTATTGAACGACACGAGCATTGATTTTTACTCCGATGAAGAAACCTACGTCATTGAATAAAAATAACCAAGGATCATACATTTTTTACGTCGAGGAGAATGCCCATGACGAGGAAATAGAATATCTTTAGATTTAATTCTTTGTAACTTGAGTAGCAATCAGAAAGGTTCAATGAACAGCAAATACATAAATTCATCTTTAAGATATCATTTTGTTTATTGGAACCCGTTTTTGCAGAAATCTCGACTGCACAAAGTGTTATCGAGATTTATTCAAAGTGAAAAATACCCTCGATCTCCAGGAAAACGCACCTTCGCATCGAAAGAAGTTAGGATCGACCGACGAAAGTCCACGCTTTTCTTACCCCAAGGTATTCCCCGTTCGTGATTCGTGACATTCAGACTACGGAAAATCGAACGCTTTCAGCATCCAATGGATGTCGTCTTAAATCTTCTTCGGCAAATAAATTGCAGATCAGAAATCAAAACAGAAGCAACGAGATTTTTTTCGATTGCTGATTACTTTATGGAAGATTTACTTTTCTAGCTACTTTTATTTAGACCCAAGATTTACGAGATCCTAAATTAATGCATTTAAGTTTAAAAAGGACGTTCAGAGATCGATTTTGACTGGAAAGAGAAATTAAAAAGCTATAATTATCATTAAAAAATTATTTGCATTGTCAAAAATTAAACATTGTAGAGTCCCAGCATAATTGCGTCATGCTGTATTTACATCTCGTTATATTTACCTGTCGTCACTCTTTTTTTCCCCACCTTGCGGGCTGAGGCCTCAGGAACGGCCCGTTGTGATGTCACGAAAAAAACGCGACTGAGCGGAGTGTGGGAATCGACCCTCTTCTTCTTTTCGTAAATATAACGAGACGGGAGGGGGAGGCGAAGAACCGAGTGGGTAAATATACTGGGACTCTAGTGCTACCTCATTTTCAAAAGTGTCTAAAATAGATCGCCCAAAATTTCGGGTTTCAGGTTTCGTTGAATAATTGCTGAAAACAGTGAAGAAAAAACTTGTTAGGCTAGAGTCGTCAGGTCGGCGATCACGAATATGAAATCATACTTAATATATAAAAATGGCGGATCCAATATGGCTGCGGAATTTCCAAAATCAATCGAAATGAGGTGAAAGTTCTTACTTGGGATATTTTGGGTGTGCTAATGTCTTATCTAAACTATTTTTTTTATGATTACAAGATGGCGGATTCAATATGGCGCGTGAATTTTAAAATATATATTAAATTGTTACCCTCTGATTGTAGACGTATCGTGTGTCTAAACAGATCTGCCCCAAAAATGTATAAATATAATTAACACGAATTAAGTTAATTTATATGCTAAAACTCTTCATTAATAGTGAGTATTTTAGTTTTAGGCAATAATAAGGTTTTACATATGACTTTATTAAATTATGGCCTTAAAAAGGATAAATTTTGATTTTAGAAGGAACATCTAAAAGTTTTTCTGTATGAAAGTACTTTTAATCATGGACTTAATTAACAGAACTAATAATTTTAAGACCAAATGACTTACGCACAGGTTTTGAATAGATTAGTATATAGATATATACGAAACAGAAGCAAATCGAACGGAAACATCCACCAGATATTTGCGGGTGATGAAAATATTGCGCACCGCCATCTACTGGAGTAAATTCAAAACGTTGGCTGAAAAGAATATCTTAAACATTTTTCATTTAGGCGGAATTTATAAACTTGTAATTAAGATAAATTGTAAAAAAATGTCATATTTGTCATCATTTAATTTCATGTTTACATAATTGAACTTTGTTAAACTTGTTTAAAACTTTCATAAAGGTTTAGAAATTCTGTAAAATTAACAACATTCCTCAGCACTTGAAGGCTATAATCTTCAACCGCAAGATTTATCAGAATATCGATGATTTTTTTTATCGGCGACTCTAGGTATGACACAAAATTTACCCTGGAGGCTATCGATAACACGACCACGACAGGTGCATGGGTCATATGGTCACGTGGAATGGTGTTATTATCACGATATTTTTTATCGAGACCCCATGTTGGTGGAGTCATTTACCTACTTATAATGTAGAAGTCCACGGCTATTACTTACATTTTACCTCGCCATTGTTCCATGGCGCGTAATTTCATCTGGCAGGTGTGTTTAAGCTTGCAATTTGTCGGAGACAATACAGCAACTTATGATCGTTATACATTATGCGAATTGCTGAGGTAATGATGTACATTTATCGTCGTACTAGGTGCAGAGCTCCTCAATGTCCAACAGCGTGCATGATGCAATCAATTTTGGTTTCTTGTAGAAAAATAATTTTGAAAGATTTGGGGCACATCTTATTGGTGAAAATGATTTTTTAATTATTTAGTATTATTTAAAGAACTTTATACACAAAAAATTGTGCATTCAAATATTTATTTGGCGTGATTTGCGGCTAGTTATTATCTAATTTGTGGACGTTTCCGCTATATACAGTTTTTATCGATGTAACTTGACCGAAAATGGACTGCACACAATAAAACTGAACTGGATTTCTACCAGGGTATTTGCGTATGCACATACATACATACATACATACATACATACATCGAAATCATCGTTTTTAGAGAAGTATTAATTATATTATCCAATGTCCACTCGTTCTTTTCGAATTAGTTTGAAGTTATTTTTAAATTAACTGAAAATGGTATTTTTTTCGTTGTATGTATACTCAGGTTTTAATTAAATTAGCATAATTTGAATACTTTGCGATATTATCATAAATGACAAATTTGTCAAAAAGCTATTGACTAAAAGCTATATTATTCATGACCGACTAAATATTTCTAATGTATTGAGAATTTTTTACAATAAATTCCAACTTTTAGTAATTTCCAATGATAATATTAATATAACTGTTCCCAGTGTTTAAAACTGCAATAGTTTAGAATAGTTTACATTAATTATAAATTGCTTTATTTTTATTTATACACAATTTCTTATCGTTATCAATACAAGTAAAAGAGGAATTCTTGATGTTTCTAAATTCGTAATAATACCTGTTGCTTTCTCTATCTCTAAATCTTTCATTTGCCCTACATTTCACTCTGACACCTCAAAGTTCGAACTTCCTTGTTTGCATTGATTTGCAAAGTGTTCAATCGTCAATATTCTTCCAATGTCCTCTTTATAATTTTAAAGTAAGTTATCTAAAATCTATACTGAAGATAAACCTCCCTTTGCATTTAAAGAAATCAGAATGTATTCATAATTTACTCCATAAAATTTGTAAAAATAAATCACCTGATATAAAGTGTTTCGTGATCATTTTTACCAATTAAACGGTTTATTTTATATTATATACGTACGCCATTACTAAAGTTCAAATGTTGTTAACTATTTATCAAAACTTGAAATCCAAAGGATATATATCATGTAGAGATTTAAATTTATTGTGGAGATAAATTAAAAACTATACGGAAAGATTTAATGCGACATTTTAGTCGTAATTCAGATGAGATTCTGTGAAATATTAGGCGTAACAGTTTTATGAAATATCTGGTGATTGATTAAAGTATGTTCCGTTTACAAAAGCAGTTTTTTGATTATTTATAAAACTATATGTTACAAATGTTCATAAATTTTACATGAATTTATTACGACATTCTTGTTTTATATTAAAATATCAGAAAATTTATCATTGTAATATTTCAAATAATTCCCAGATACATATTTTTTAAAATTATTAATTTTTTACTGATCTGTTTGCTGGAATCAATTTTTCTAGACTGACTTGCGAAATAGGAATGCGGTTACTGCTACATATTTGTCATATTTTTTATCGTTTGTTATTTAAAAAACAAACAAAAACCACAGATTTTTAATGAATTTTGAAGATAACGTGGAATTAATAGATTTGTATGAACGTTTTACTAATAACAAGTCATGTTAATCTAAATTACGATCATTTTGTAAGTATTTTGAAATGAGAACGTGGGTTCTTCTTCTTATAAGATTTATGTTTATCTTTAAATCGAGCTATTAAAATAATATCTTATAAGAAAACTAAAGACAATTAAATACGTCTCAAACTCCTTTTTAATGTATCTTCTGTTTTAATATGAAACTTTAACAGATTGAAAAGACCTACACGAAAAGGTTGGATTTACAATCGAAGTAGTAGGTTTTTAGTTGTATTTACTATTTAAATAAGAGGCTTGTCTGCCTAATTTATCGAAGTCACTATTTAGATAGTAATATTAATTAAAAACCCTATTTTATCTTTTATATTTTTCTGCTGTCGATTGTATTTCAACGCATTCTTGATTTGATTGTTTATATTTCAAAATTTAATTAATAACATTTTCCAAAAAGAAATTGTGTATGTAATTGAATTAAATTAATATAGTCATTTATTTATTTTTTATAACTGTTAAACTTGGAGTCTAGTATATTTTTGTAATATATTATAACCTTATTTATTGTTAATTTAATTTTTAATTGTATTATGCAATATTGGTTCTTTTACTACTAACAGAACTAATTTTATTTTATAACATTCTACCGTATACGAGTATATCGAAAATCGATAAGGTTTCGGGATTTGAAAATCGAGTCGAAGGCTTCCGATTGAGATTGTGATTATAAATTTCAGCCTCTTCGTATTGTAAAATTAAATAATTTTATAAAATAAATTTAATATTTTTCATCATCGTTATTGTTTATTTTTAATTTAAAGGAGTATTAGAGTTATTCAATGTAATTATTTGACTGAAAAATACATTGACAATTTCAATCAAATATTCGAACCACATATTCGGAAATTATGTTCGATTGAAATTCTTAAATAATTTAGTTAAATCAGTAGAGCTATTCACATAAATGAATGGAACTGACTTATACAAAGAAGAAGTCATTTTAATTACTTGGAAAGTAACTGCTTACGAAGTCATGCACCACAATGCTTAGCCACCTGGTGGTAAAACTTGGTTTTACCATGCAGGAAGATGAACAAATGGTCTAAAAATTTGAAATGAATTCATGTGTACTATATTTTATAAATAGTACACAAGCAATTCATTTTTATTTTCTTTGATTGTTCATACCATAAATTCCACTGAGGAATGGTGGACTGTTGGTGATTTTTTTTTATAATATTACAAGTTGACTATTTTAACATTACGGAGTAAAAGAATATACCAATCGAATATTTAGTAGAACCAATAAAATATTTAGTAAATTTAACCACATGTTCAATCGTTTCAATGTCATTCAAATATTTCATTGCATTGGGCATTTGTTTTCAGTGTTTATATGTAAAGATACGAATTTCCGCCTGTTTTGTGTACACTTAAAGCGTTTTTTAAAAGCTTGAATTAAAGGAATAATAACATAATCATTCCCAAAATTAGTAATCATTGATATAGAGAAGTATCTGTATTAAATACACCTGAAAAAATATATTATTCACTAAAACACTAAAAAATAATTTAAAAAAAACGTAAAAATTGAAAAAAAAATAAATGAAAAATACAAAATACAAAAAAGAAATGAAACCATACTTCGCCACGTCCTCGTCGTTGTTCTGGATTGACCAATAGCAAAAAAAATATATGAATAATGTAGTTTAGACGAACAATTCTATTTTCATTTGTTACTCAGCGGTAAATAGCAATCGAGTACTGGTCATTTGAAAATTATCAGTTTTTTTAAAATTCTCACTAATAAGTAGGCTATTTTAATAATCTGAAAAAATTTGACACCGTTTATTTTGGTCGAATTCTATCTGTAAAAAAATCACTAATAAAAGCGATGATGGCAGACTTGAAAACTGAGTGAGCGGCGTGAAATGCCTTATATTGAATGTTTATTTATCTAACGATCAGCTTGTAACGCGTGCAGGGTTGCATCGATCAGGGCATGATCAGATAGTCATCAGGGAAGAGTCAGATTAAATATTGAATACGACTTGTCAGGTGACCATCAGGTCCGATTGTTTAAGGCTGCCATACCATCATCAGATCAGATCGTGATCAATATTTGGGCATTCTTAAAAGATTTGGTTCTAATAAAATTTTCAGAGGTAACTTGTTTTAACAGATGCCGTCCTGCCGATACAAATGCGTACTGTATCATTCGATGTGTACTTGGATTAGTTATTTTAAGATTTATCTGTGGCTTGTATCTCTTCCTTGGCATCGGGCGATCAGCATAAGGCGGCGGCACCGATCCATCGTATTTACATTTGTATGGCGATGTAAATAAAATATCGGGGCGCGAAACGCTACCCGCGGTATCCAGGCTCGTTATGTGGCATCTCCACCTTATTGCCTGCTGATTTCCAGGAAATGGAGCACTTGATTTAGCAAAACTTTATTTTGCCCCATGGGTTGTGCACGAGGATTCCCAGGCACGTCTTTTCCCCTAGCCGAGCAATTTGTTCCCACTGACGCATTGCGCCTATCGAAGATACGCCGGGTGCATACTTTCCCGAGAGCTCCACATGAAAACCCAGATAGTGCGGATTTCATTTCGCTCATTCTAGTTTTTTAGTTTCTTTTAGTAGAGAGAGCAAAAAAATGGAAAATGCGATTTTAAAAGGAGATAAATGAGGCATAACTTTTGCTTTAAAAGCAGGATTATTAGTAGAATGAGGTGGGATTAAAAGAATTTTAAACATTTTCTGAAATTAGTGATTTTTATTTATTTCCGAAAATTGTCGGTCAGGTATCAATTAATTTCCTTGGAATTTTCTAGGATGCCGTCTGTAGTAATTAAAATCGACGTTACAGGTCCCGAATTTTGAAAAATCGATTCCGTCATTTTTTATTTGCGGTTTTTAGTCAAAATTCCTACCTTATCTGTCGAGCACTTTAGAACCTCTTTAAAGAGAAAAATATTAAAATTGAAAGAAAATTCACTATATATTGTAACTTTACGAGTTACAGAATGTATAACTAAATTAAGAAAATATTATATTGACCTTCCACATTTTTTTAATACATGGAGAACAATAAATTATCCATTGCTTGTATTATTCACTAATTACGTTATTATGTTTTATTTACAAGTAATGGTATGTAAAGTTTATAGACATACCGGGACTGGTATACAATTTTTTAAAAATTACTCATTTTTCTCGTCATTTTTCTAGTCCTCGTATTCTCTTACGTTTTTCTTAATTATTTGTGAAATAAAAAACTCTTTCAATCGAAAAAAAGTTCGTATCAAATAATTGCGTATTAGTATAAAATATTGGCAATAGAAACGTAATCTATGTAGGCACAGAATCACGCAAAAAGATACATAATGGTATATTAAAAAAACTTTTCCATAATAGAGGAATTTTTGGGAATTTTTTTAAAATTTGAAAAACTGTATACCTATCGAAAAATTTGATTGAAAATTTTGTTATCCTTCCTTTATAAAGTCATTAAAATAAATGTTTTTATATGAAAGATCATTTAAAGAACTACAGAAATCAGGTACTACATCATTTTTTAGTCTCATTGTATTCGTAAATTAACTGAAATGACGGAAAGAAAAATGAATTATGCTAAAAGTTCTAAAACATTACAATCTATGACACCCCGTTTACCTGGATATAAATGCCGATAAACTGAACCAGAAGTTCCTCTTCCAAAATTGGAAGCCATCGAAGTTTCGAAAAAAAATCACTTTTTTGCAATAACTCGTTTTTTTTTTAAAGTTATGTTAACCAGTCAAAGTTCATATTAAAGTTATTTTTTAGCTCTACAATTCACCTCTTTGCCCTACATTGAATATTTCTCTTGTAATAGCCATAAAAAGGGTGAAAAATGCTAATTTTTACGATTTTTCTCGTCCAACTTTTTCTGCTAAACAGCTAACGAAATATCACAATAAAGAAGTTGTAGGCCATAAAAAACGAACAATTTGATCCATAATCGTAAGGGATTGGATAAAAATTAAACGCACAGGGAGTTTTTCGCCATTTCCATGACTTTAAAAGGCTTCTCGTGGTTTTAATTTGTATCGAATCACATCATATTAAGGGTTAAATTGTTCATTTTTTCAAGGCCTACATTTTCTTCCTGTGTGATATTTCGTTAACTGTTTAGCGAAAAAAGTTTGAAGCGAAAAAACGCAAAAATCGTCATTTTCCCCCTTTTTTGGCTATAACAAGAGAAATATTCATGGCAGGTCAAAGAGACTCCGAGATGAATTGTAGGGCTTGAAAATATCTTCAATATTAACTTTCACTAGTTAACATAAATTCAAAAAGAACCAAGTTATTGCAAAAATGGTGATTTTTTTTCGAAACTACGCTGGCTTGCCAATCAAATTTCAAGCCTAAGATCCTATTTGGAAAAGTTACTTCCAGTTCAGTTTCTCATCATTTATTTCCTAGTAAATGGAGTGTCATAGGTGGCGTTACAGGGTGTATAAATGATATATGTGGTTCAAAATAATTCATTTGCATGAGCTAACAATAACAGTGTAGTAAAATGAAAATTAAGAATTATGTCAAAAAATGTTGCCAATTTGACATAGAATGAAAAAATAATGTCCCTTAAATGCTTCAAGTAAATATTAATTTAACCTTTTAACTCCGAAGTGTGCACAATATGCACAAGGATTACATCGTTGTTTTGTTGTATGCAGTAAGAATTTTAAAAAAGTGAAGACTGAAAAAATGAAAAAAAAAAGCTCTTTCGAATGGCATTGGAAAAATTGTCAAAAAATGGTGTTTAACACGGTTATTCCCAAACGATTGAATAAAGGATGCGATTTTTGAGCTACGATAATTTTTTGCAAGGCAATTTTTGCTATCATAATTTATATTAATAAACTATGATTATTAAAATCCAAATCGACAAAAATCAAAATATGTCAAAGCATATTTTTGAAGTAAAACTATCAGGAACTCGTTTCTGGCAGGTCAGAAGTTGATCACAAAAACTGTATCATAAAGAACATTGCCTTTTACAAAAATCTTAGCTCAAAAATGACGTTTTTTCAATAGTTTTATCTTGTAAACAAGTAAACTGATTTTTCGATTTAACAAATTTATTTTTATATCGCGGTTGTGTTTATTTTTCAGAATTTGTTCTTAAAACCAATTAATTATTTACGCATTTTATAACTTTTTTTTATGAATTTAGAAAATAAGAATTTGCGTGAAGAAAATGATTCTTTAGTAAATTCATACAACTTGAACCAAGTAAATTTCCCATTTAATTTAATAAAAACAATTATCTTTGTAATTATGTAAATTCTGGAAATTAATTACACTTAATTGTTTTAATAGTAGTTATATTTAAGCTGAGATGTAATTGAAATTAAATAACAGGTTTTTATATTTTAATCAAATTTAATGTTAAAGTACATTACACTGATTCCATAAATTCTTTAAGATAGTTATTGCAACAGATCGGATGCAGTTGATCAACTAATAAACTATACATCAAGTAGTTTAAAAGCAATCAAATTTATTTCAAATTACTCATATAAAACAAGTGAAACGATTATTACTATGAGATAAAGTATATGACAAATTTTAGTACGTCTTCGTGGGCACATAATTACTTTGAATACTTCAAATAGTTTAATAAATGTTTTTCTTTAGATATATCTGATAAATTAAAAATTATTTATTAATTATTTTATAAAGTATGGAAAAATTTGCTACGCAGTTTCCCAGTCTAATTGTTATCATACAACACCTAATTTTTTTTTATCAAGTTTACGTATTATATTTATTTTTGTTTATAAAATTGTTTTGAACACAATTATTTTCAATTCAGTGGAATTCTCTAGTACTTTATCAGTTAAACTATATCGTCATGTGATGTAATTTATATTTCGATTGAAGTGCAACAAACTTCTGCGAAACGCCGTTGGATGGTATTGCGAGCGACGTCGATAAGGTTTCATCGATTTTGAGGTTCAGCAATACGACTGTAGTTTATTAAAATTTTTCTCCTTATAAAAGCCATTTTCCTATATTTTGTTCAGGTTTATACACAACAAATTCAATGAGATAAAATAATAATTTGAAAAAATGAAATTTCATTATGCTGAAATTTGATAAACATGAATAAAATAGTATTTAATTGTTTCGTTTTCCAAAGAAGAATAAATACGACACGTTTCGCAATGAATCGTTAACACACTGCTAGTTTATATTTTCGCTGGCACCATCATAAAATATCATTTACATTAAAGGCATGAAAATATAATTAATTGAATTAACATATGTGTATTGCAATATCGTGCACAATAATACAAAATCTACAGATGTACTGCAACTACTTTTGCAATGCTTCATTCTGATATATTTACGTCTTTATGGTGCGCACTAACTAACTGGTTAACAAAATGATTAATGACGTAATCTCAAAAGCCATTAACGATTGCTCGAACGTAGTTTTACGCAAACAAAGTCCTTTGCGGAAAATAAATGCGAAAAATAAAAATAAACAATAAATAAGCAATACGACACTGAGAAAATCAGGAGGAGCGGATTTCATCCGAGAAACACGAAGCGAGAAAACGCTCTCGTGGCAAAAAGAAAAGATCAAATATAAAGACGAGAGAAAAGATGAAACGTAAGATAGAAAATACGAGAGAAAGAGAAAGATAGAAAAAAAATGTTAAAAAATTGAAACCTATGATACGGTGAGGGTGTGTCTGGTCGACCCGCGAGGTCAACATTGTTACCTTCATTATTGGTATAGCCCTGAGCTACGTTTTTTTTTCTCTCTTATCTCGCTCGCTTGCATCCTCCCATTATATAATACCATGCGAAAGACTGAAAATGTCCGCGAAAAGTATACGAGACAAATTTTCTCGTAAAATTTTATCCCGGTGCAATTTTGAAATTATAATCAATAAAAAATAACGGATATCACCCGTAATTTCGCAAAAAAAAAATAACATGGTTATATCGTGTTTGTGGACTATCCTACGCACAGTTTTCTGGGTGTTTAGGGTCGCCGATTACGGGGTCTAGGTAGTGCGCTCCGTAGCTTTTTATGTTATTAGCTCAAATACGTGCACCAGGTGTTCAGAGTCACCGATTACGGGATCTAGGTAGTGCGCTCCGTAGCTTTTTATGTTATTAGCTCAAATACGTGCACCAGGTGTTCAGGATCACCGATTACGGGGTCTAGGTGGTGCGCTCTGTAGCTTTTTATGTTATTAGCTATTCTATATAATTTCCCGGAAAAAATTTCCCCATAGGGAACGGATCCACCGTTGTCCCTATGTCATGGGGGGGCTCCACCCTCCATACCCCCTTCTTATACTAACTGAACGTAACTAACCCCCTCAGGGTGTTGTAAGGTTTGCGAACCCACGTGCGACTCGGAGAGCTTGGAGCCACCGTTGTCCCTATGTCCTGGGGGGCTCCGCCCCCCAGACCCCCCTTTTTATAATACCCTAACATCCAACCAATAGATGTGAGTAAACCCACGTGAGAAATGCATCCCTCCGGATATACCATGAAATGGTTAATTGATTGTATGCACAATTTTTTTTTCCAATGGAGGGCAATAAGTAGAGGAGGGTGGCCCAATGCCGACCGTGATGGGAGATATAGAGCAGGGGGTAGTAGGTACAACCCGGTTGGATTTGGTCGACTTTCCCCTACTTATTCCACTACAAGCTCCCCGAGTCGCACGTGGCGTCGCAAACCTTACAAGACCCTGAGGGGGTTAGTTAGGTTCAATTAGTACAAGATGGGGGTCTAGGGGGCAGAGTTTCCCCATGACATAGGGACAACGGTGGATTCAAGCTCTACGAGTCCATATATACCTGCGATTCCCTGGTGCACGTATTTGCGCTAATAACATAAAAAGCTACGGAGCGCACTACCTAGATCCCGTAATCGGCGACCCCGAACACCTGGTGCTCGTATTTGAGCTAATAACATGAAAAGCTACGTGGCGCACTACCTAGATCCCATAATCGGCGACTCAGAACACTTGATGCACGTATTTCAGCTAATAACATAAAAAGCTACGGATCGCACTACCTAGACCACGTAATCGGCAACTCTATACACCCAGTACACGCAGAATAGCTAATAACATAAAATTCTACGGATCCCACCACCTAGCCCGTAATCGGCGACCCTGAAGACCTGGTGCACGTAGAATAGCTAATAACATAAGAAACTATGAAGTGTACCCGATGACGACGAGCCCCGGACGAACAAGTGTCCCGGACGATGAAATGTCCCAGACGATGAAGTGTCCCAGACGATGAAGTGTCCAGACGATGAAATGTCCCAGACGATGAAGTGTCCCAGACGATGAAGTGTCCCAGACGATGAAATGTCCCAGACGATGAAGTGTCCAAGACGATGATGTGTCCAGACAATGAAGTGTCGTAGACGATGAAGTGTCCAGACGATGAAACGGAAGGCTATGAAGTGGGGTACGATGAAATAGAATACCATTAAGTGTACTGGTACCGTCACTCCCCTATCTTCATTAGAAATACTGAGAATGTTCGTAGCATCTTCGTCTTCTTCATCTTCAACGACATCGTTGATTTCGTCAGGCTGCGTTACGGATGTAATAATTTCATCGACTGTTCGAATTTGCCATCCAGAGTCGTATTTGTCCATGTCAAGCCAAGTTTCAATGTCATGTCCACTGAACGTTTCTTGCATCACTCTTGTTGCTAACCTTTGTATTTCTGATGTGCGAACATCTTCGACTCACTCAACTGCCACATTATTCCATGAATTTTTGAGTGTAGCTTCGGAAACACATTCCCAGGCAACAGCGAGTTTTTCAAAACACCTCACTAATGACCAATCTTTCAGAAATTCCTGGACTTCAGTGTTACTTTCGAGGTCACTGAGTAAGACTTCTCGTAGGAAGGATCTCTTATACAACTTTTTTCAACAGACTATAACACCTTGATCCATGGGTTGTATAAGTGATGTTACGTTTGGTGGCAAATATTTTACTCTGCACTTCGGATCGATCAAATTTAATTCTTCGGATAAACTTCCGAAAACGCCCCCCCACCGATTTTAATGTACATTGGTATACTTACGTATTTCGGGGTGCTGATTACGGAAATGATAATGAAAATTGGCAATTTTATTTTCACGGTGAAAACCTTAAAAAACCACCATAATTTAAGGTGTTTTGCAATTATATCCTAAAATTTTTAAAATTTCGTAAAATTGTTTCAATAAAAGTTGTAGATTTGATCGAAATACACATTTTATGTTGTATGCATTTTCCCGCCAAAATCGATAGTTTTTGAGAAAAATCGAAAAAACTACAAAACACAATGAAGGTCAAAATTCGTATAGAGAAATAGTGGAAGCAGAGAAATGGCAACGTCACGGCTCTCGTTAACACGAAGTTGTCTTAGGTGCTTATGACGGTGGCATAATAATGCCTAAAAGCATATGCGTGCCCTTAAACTAACCTAACCTAAACAGTCAGAACTCTACCTAGCCCTAATAATGGGTAAAAGCATATGGGTGCCCTAAAACGAACCGAACCTAATCAGTCGCACTCTGCCTAACCATAACAATGCCTAAAAGCATATGCGTGCCCTAAAACTAACCTAACCTAACCAGTCAGAACTCTACCTATCCCTAACAATTCCCAAAAGCATATGTGTATCGCTACATGGAATTCATGTTATAATTGATCGTTTTCATGGTGTTTTGTCGTTTTTTCGATTTTTCTCAAAAACTATCGATTTTGGCGGGAAAATGCATACAACATAAAATGTGTATTTCGATCAAATCTACAACTTTTATTCAAACAATTTTACGAAATTTTAAAAATTTTAGGATATAATTGCAAAACACCTTAAATTATGGTGGTTTTCACCGTGAAAATAAAATTGCCAATTTTCATTATCATTTCCGTAATCAGCACCCCGAAATACGTAAGTATACCAATGTACATTAAAATCGGTTGAGGGGCGTTTTCGAAAGTAGACCCAATTCTTCTTCTGACGGGTGAGATGGCGCGTTATCAAGAATTAATAAAAATTTATCATTTCCACTGGACTGTTTTACACGAACAGCTGGCACAAAGATTTCGGTATAACACTACACAAATAAATGTTTGTCCATCCAGACGCTCTTTTGGTTCATGTATGTCAAGGGAAGAACAACGGGGTTACTTAGCTTTCCCAATTGCTAATAATGGAAGTCTGTGGGTTCCAGTCGAGTTCCCATAAACCATAATTGTAATACGTTCTTTTGCAATTTTCCTCCCCTTGTAGACTTTTCCACTGCAGACCACTTTCATCTGCATTATATACATTTTCATGCAGATATCCTTCTTTTACAATAAAGTCCCGGATATCTTGACAAAACTCGTCACTAGCCTGATTATTTGCTGACAACTGCTCCCCTTGCATACATAATTGTCGAATTCCCTGCCTTTGCTTAAATTTATGTAGCTATCCATTGCTCGCTTTGAAGTCTGATGACCTCCCTAACTTCTCATTTACTATACGAGCACATTCCTGTACACAAGAGCTTGATATTGGAGAGCCTTCCGCTCGTTTCTCAACAAACCATGAGAACTATTTTTTCGAGGCACGCTTCTTCTTGGCCACTGTACTTTTTTTTTCAGCGAACCCTGCACTTTTTCTGGCGCTTCCTAACGTTTAAGTATTTCAGCACGGTTCTGTTTAATTCCGCTAACATTGGTCGGTGGTAACCCAGAGTAGCTGCCAAGTCTGATTGTTCTTCACCGCTGCCGATTCTTCTTAAAATATGTACTTTTTCTGAAATGGTTAAGCATTTCCTCCTTCTTTTAGAATTACCTGCAAAATAAATATTATTTAAATGGTATGAGTTTCGGTGGTACGGTCGTTGGACAAACAATTAATTTATCGTTTCGACCACAATGTTGGCCCTTTTCAGAAATTGATTGTCTAATAGACAATGTCTATAATAACAAAAAAAAAAATAAAAATTACAATTACGGTCAAGAAAATTTCAATACTGCATCAGCATAATAATTTTAAAATAAATATTACATGTAGGTTATATACATGTTGATGATTTTTCGATAAATTACTTAATAAAGTATAAAGATATTTTGATAATTTTCAGTATCACCTGCCACTCTGTGCGTTTACTGTACAATTTTCCTTATTCTCCATTTTATTAGTGACACGATCTCGGCAGAGAAAAACTTGTTCACAATTTGTACTGGTTATAAATAAAACGTTCACTTTTAGTTTAAATGGTTTAAATCATTTAAATGTGTATATGTGTCTGTGCGATCCGCCGGGTTCCCGTGAAGGATTCTGATTTTTTTTTTTTTTTTTTTTTTTTTTTTTAAAGGAATTATCCCCCGCTTTCATGACATTTTAGTCTATTCGCGGGTCGGCTCTCGGGTGGATAGGTCGGGCGGACAATCGAACACATCACAAGACAATACATAGACAAATACAAGGCACCACCCACCCAGAGCCAGTCCCCCCATTATTGCGCCCCGTAGAGCGACTTTGACCCCTCTGTATCGCATTTGCACGGGGTGTGTCTCCCACTCAGCAATCGGCCTGTCATCTTCCAAGTATGCATTCCCAATCAGGATGCTTTACTTGAAAGAGCGATTGCGAATCGCGCCGACCACAGGGCAATTGCTGTCGGCCCGTAAACGATTCTGATTGGTCGAATGCATCACGTGACGAATTTTTTCCCCTCTCGTCTCCGGATAACGGAGTTTGAGGGCGGTGGCTTGCATCGACGACTACGGATAACAGTGGTTGTACCGTAATTGATATTTGTTTTTTCGTTCCCATTTGGTCATTTCATTGAAAGTTTTCCTACTATGCCGACAAACAATCTTACAGGCATTACTTATTGAATATTTCGCTTACAGTTCGCATACCGACAGAATTAAAATGCAGGCATTTATATCAGACCAGAATCAATTTCTGGGATTGCGAGTATGCTCCAATAATTCAATAGCCACCTGTCGGGGAAATCGAACCTTATAATTTAAACCACCCAATCGGAGCGGAATGAAAGTCCAAATTTTCACGACGCATTTGACCAACTAGAATCGTTCATGTATTCACCATCCCACTTAAGTTCAGTGTATGAGCAACTAAGTAAACAAGAAATATTTCTGAAATGAAATAAATATCTGCTTATTTTCATGGTGTTGAACACATGGTTTCGTACAGTTAAGGGAATACTTTTACCTTTTAATAAACATTTAATTATTTCAAGTAAATTGTGAACCTTGTTTTAAATAAATATTTTGTTGCGAATATTTATATTATTAGTTTCAAGTCTTACCGTTTTCTAAATCGAAACATATGGTACCATTGATATTGTGAAATATTTAATGAAAATTATTTACTTCTTCCGAGAAATGTGATTTACTTAATTTAAGCAAATTATTACTTTGTTTAAAAAATATACGGCTTAGTGCGCAGGAGGGTTAAAGAGATTTATTTTCAATTACTCTGAAGTGAAATTTAAGTACCACTTCACATTTAAAATTAAACATGTTTTTTGTAATATTTGAGGAATGTATATTAAAATTAATAACAGTGCACTGTGTATTCATTTCGAATACCGGCTCCTTATTAATATATTAATATATAAATTTGTATATTTGCGTAACTTTTTAAGAAAAACAATACACATATGTATTATTTTTAATGGATATTTTATTAAGTTGAATGCATAATTTTGAAAATTGATGTACTTATATTAATTTATATTGTTATTAAAAATTACCGTGGTAAACAAACCAATCGGTCTCATAAAATTCACTATGATAGATGGAAATTAGCTAGAAAGCTAATAATTCAACCTTAATGTCAACAGATCAAGGATAAGACGCAAGAATAATACTGGCAAAATTAAAGGATGATTTACAGTAAATTACAGCAGCTTACAAAACACTTGAAATTAAATATAATACTGCAAAAACGCACTATAATTCACTTAAACTAAATTATGACGAATTATCAAAAAGAGATTCCGAAACAAACATGTTAAATCGTGAAACTGTAGATAAAGGTCCGATAAACATTGCCATTGAATATGACCAAATTAAAACCTTAAATGGCGAACTAAGAGATAAAAATCTTATTCTAAAAAGTCCAAATGACGAACTGAAAGATAAAAATGATATATTAAAACAACAAATACAAAACTACGAAAGGAAAGCATGATCATATGTACGAGCATTAAAATTAGACATTACAACATTACCACCACTAAAAATGAATGGAGCAAGCATATTTGTTAAGCCTAGAAAACAGCAGAAATTCTCAAAATCAAAAACGAATATACAAAAACAATTATGATTAAAGTTAGATTTTTAGATTAATATATTATCGGAAGCTTGGTATACGAAAACAAAAAAGAGCACTCCTGCAGGAGAACGTTTACGGATTGTAGAAGCTGCTGCCGCAATTATTAGGGGAAGATATTAGATCATCTGTAGTTGAAACTAAGACGTATTCACCACCGAATAAAATGCTAGATGGTATTAATGAAGAAATACCAAAAACATTACATTTTTCGGAAGAAATTATATTAAAAAATAGAAAAGGACAAGTGGATCATTTAAAAATGAAATGCACATCTATCAGTCATGCAATAATGGCTTCGATACGAGAATGGTTATTTTCATCACAGTTACTATTAGGCATATCTGTATTTCTTCACAGAAGATATGGATCTAAAAAATTATTGGATGTTTTATCAACTTTGGGATTTGCTGCTCCATATAGTAATACTGTACAATATGACGTTTCAGCAGTTTACCATCCACAACCTCATATTTTACCGTCAGACTAAGGTGCGTTGGTACAATATGTTGGATACAGTGCAGATATTAATGTAAGTACTCTTGACGGTAATAATACTCTTCACGTTATGGGAATGATAAAAATAGTTACTCCAAAAGATGCTGTAATTTATGATGATCGCATAAAAAGATGTACAACTAAACGAAGTGCAAAAGAGTTGGCAGCAATATCACATGTATCTCTTTTAGCATACGAAAAGCCAAATGTACATAGGTACAGCAAGATTCAATTCCAAAATCTACATGATGATCAAGTACTAATTGATACAAAATTAATGCAGTTGATTTTTTGTGGTTATACGGAAAGTGGAAGAATCTTTCACCGTTACCAGGGTGGAATGGTCTCAGGTTATATTTCTACCTTTCATTGATCATCCTTCCAGTAATTTAGATACAATTTATACCACTTTATATTGTGCTATAAATATTGCCAAGTCACATCATCAAAAAACGTGCGTAATTACATTTGATCAACCCCTGTACTCCAAAGCACGTGAAACGATTGCTGGGTCAGATGCAAACTCAGATTTGTCTAAAACAGTTGTCAAACTATGCATAGGATATAAATAACAGTAGTGGTCTCAAGGAAGCTTTAAGGAAAATATATGCTACAAATTCTGTCGACAAAATGTTGAATCACGCTTATGCAAGAACTATCAGAGGCCACATTATTACGACTTGCATTATCAATGAAGATTATTAGATTGAAGGTTGTGCGTTCGATGAGTTAATTGAACAGATAACTAGTCGCGATGTTTCCTACGAAAATTTTGAAGGAAAAATGTTGAATAACTCCAACTCGTTAATTGATCAATTTTCGTCGTTGTCGTCGTCGTCGTTGTCGTCGTCGTCGTCATCCTCGTTATCATCATCATTATAATTGTGAAATACGAAATATCATGTTTTTCGCGCTGAAGACATGGAAAAAACTTTTCTTCGCGCCGACATTGAAACGACCTAGGCTTCGTGTCGAAAAAAGAAAATTCCTAGTATTCGATGCAAACGTTCACTTATCCAAGTTTTCGTGCCTTAACGCCGAATCCTAGTCTTCGTGTCAGATTTGAGATATCCTAGTCTCCGTATCGTGCGTCGATATATTCTTGTAGATTACTTTCAAATTTTTTGCTTACAGTTATTCGTTGGAAAAGTACCTAACAATGGAACTACAGAGACTTTACAATCATTAATATTGACAGATTTGTTATCGGCTGAAAGCGGCAGATTCTTATTGACGCGTTTTAACTTTATCTCATGAAAGTTTAAACCTGTTATTGTTTCCACAGATTGCAATCCGAGTTCATGGGCTCTGTCACAATTAATTTGGTCATTTCCAACGATTCCTGAAGCTAAGGATACCAACTGATTCGTAATTGGAAAGGGGTTATGAAGCGTAAACCAATCAAGCAGTTTATTAACATCAATATTATCCCTTTTTATTCGTGAATCTCTAGCATCAACTTGTTGGTCTACATAATCGCAAGAAATGTTACAAAACCGTTCAGTTTCTTCGCAACTTGTATTCGTGGCATAAATAGCATATACCCACATGCATAGAACATTTTCTTGGGTACTTCGGCCTCGAGATACTCCTCCTTCTGTCTTCAGAGATATCATAAGACTTTTCTCGATTACCATGTTTATTCATGTACCAGAATTACATTTTTTTGTTCGTTTTGCAGTAAAGAATCCGTTTTTAAAGTGCTGAAAAGCCTGTTTATCCATTGTCTCCTCCAGTTTTATCATATCTTGAAGGTACAAATAAGCTGATTTCGCATATATTAAATGGTCACCCGCATGAAAATACGACAGCATTTTCCGCACTGCATCCAAATGTGCTTTAAAAAGTCCTAGTCTCTCAACACGTATGATATCTAGGGCTAATGATACCCATTTCAAAATATTGCGTCCATTCAATTATAATGATGATGATAACGAGTATGACGACGACGACGACGACGACGACGACAACGACGACGACGACGACGACGACGACAACGACAATGACGACGATTACAATGATGAGGACGACGATGAGGATGACGATGAGCACACCACGGAGATTTCCTTTGTCTTACAGAAAAAAGAAAAACCTAAAAACGATGGTATCGAAGGGTTTAATCCCACCACAGCATCATTCATTTTATAATGAAATCTTAAATTGATATAAAAATGCTTTATTTTCCATAAAATGTAATTTTTGTGCATTGCCTCGATACTGATATAAGTGATTGTAGATTTGTAATTAAAATTGTGTTAAAATTAAGTGTAAAAATATTTTATTCTTAAAGTCGTAATATATAAATGTGGTACAAGTATTATTTTTTATTTAACAGGAGTTCGGTTTCCTCGACATTTTATGCATGTTTTAAGGACCTGAAATCAGTTATAATGGATGGGCGGCTACTTTATAGTCCGAGGATGATAATGTACACATTATGTATCTATGCGTATGCAACCTTACTTTATCGTCCGTCTACCATAAAGCACTCAAAACACGTTACGCACATAACCTCGGAAACCATACTCCTGTTACAGAAAATATCGTATGTAACGTGGAACAAATTCTGGTCCGGGAATGGTGTTCCCGGTACGAGGCACAGACGAGTTTACAGTTTTGTACACTTGGACAGGTTGTATAGTTTTAGTTCCATGTTACATAATATAAAAGGACAAAGGACAGGTAATTTTCCCCCGCGTTAATGACAATTATTAGTCTATTTGCGGGTCGGCTCTCGGGTACAGGACATAGACAGGACGGTACAAGATAGACCTAGGCAAACATTCAACACAACACACACCCAGATCCAGTTCCCCCTACCCCAATATCGGTACCACCAGCAGATTCGGCGGTCTGTGCCATATCGAGTACGACGCTGACGGTACCGATAACTGCCGACGGGGGTCGGCAGCGGTCCCAAATTCGTATCTTCGCCCACACTGAGAGACTTTTCGTAAGGGTTATGTATTCTCGAGGTTGGCAGCAACACTAAACCGACTCTGAATTCCATACGTGTGATTGGTATGAATCTAGTCGACATTTTCGTATGAATTTTATACCCCAGACGTTTAGTTCCTGTCCATTCACAAGGGCGCGGCAGCACTCTCGTTGTTAGCACATCTATTACACTGCTGTATATGCTTTTATCTCCTGTTTTCGTACAGCAGCTATACCCCAGCGAAGTATATCAGACATTCTATAGTTACGTACGATATTCCAACTACAAGTAGCGCCTCTGTTGTCTTAATATTAAGGTATGGTCTGTGTACTGCTCTAGATACGATATACCTACGAAAAGTCTCTCAGTGCAGCAAGGTTCCCCGGCTATTCCACACTGGACATAAGCAGAGAAAATTGCACGAACGGGGATTCGACTTCCGGACCTTCGCGACGTTCAGTTTGGGCGGACTTAGACTGACGCCTTAACCTGCACGACCATCTCGCCGACAAAGATGGCCCACTGCTACTTTCTGGAATGGATGACGACAGCACAAGTGGACTGGACAGTCACCTATAGTGCACTCGAATTGTAGAGGCAAGGTGTTCCTCCAGCCGCATGTACTCATCACAATAGATTCACTAGGTTAGTGGAATCGTCGGACCAGGCTTTTACCCGATTTGTATATCTCGGATATTGTAGATCTCGTGATACTTGTCATGTTACATAATATGCTATTATTAGTAAGGCTGTGTCTAAATCCACATATAAATTAATTTCATATAAGCTTGGATTTTGCAGTCAAATAGAGTAAATGCTTTCCCCCAAATTGGGGTGCCTTCTGGGACTGCCGTCCCCACGAAAAAACTGTTATTAGTTGGAGAAAATTCCCAATTTGGTTAAAATGGTGGAAGTATTTCAACAACAAAACTCGGACGTTCAAACATTATTTGAAAATGGAGTGCGTTTCTTGTTGGCATTATATAATGCTCCAAAATCTGAGAACAACAATGATCATTTCCGCTACACGCATTTTATCAAATTAACGAAACTAAATAAACCTGTACAATTGTCAACAATGCCACCAACAACTGTCTGCTACCAGATTCGAACGTGTTAGGGAAGGAGTTAGAACCTCAAGAATAGGGCTGCATGCTTGAAAATGAAATCCTGGAGCCCGTAAGAACATTATTGCCTCCAGCACCAGTTGAACTACTTATAGACTTCAGGCCCGTGTCAAAAAATGATAGGTCATTTGAACCATCAGAAGACCTACATAGAATGATATAAGGGTATAAAATAATAAGATTCAGCACTATGCCATCACTTGTAAGCTGTCCAACTGAATGTAGGTGAGATTTCAAAAGCACAGGTAGAGTAAGTTCATTTTGGTCATGTAGTTTTGTACGGCATTCTTACCATCAGTAGATCCATGGAAAATAATGAGAAAAGACGCAGTCTCGTACAAATGTAGTGCGCCACAAAGACTGAAAATTTGTTTACTCTCTGGTGATATTTAGGGTAAATTTGGTCATTCAATTGTGTACGGCATCAGTTCCATGCAGTTTCAATACCTCTTCTAATCCATAATTCCATAACGCCGTACAAAAAATCATGCGAGGGTTGCAACCCCCCCCCCCCTTTTTCCGTGGTCCGAGGGATGATTTAACACAACATAAAATCAATGTATTTTGAAAGTATTTCATCCATAGATAACATTTTCTCAAATGCCGTATATTTTTGTAGGTCCAAAAGTCAGTACGAGGAATAAAACTCCAGAAAAATCCATGTAACGAAATGTATTGTACGGTGATTGTTAGTACGATATTTTTTTATACGCCATTCAGATAATTCATTTGAATTTAATGCAATTATCTATGAAAAGTGAATGCCGTACAAATCGGAAAGTTCATAAAAATAATAAAGTCATAAAAGTAATATACAGGGTGATCCAAAAGTATGGAAACGCCTAAATATCTCAGCGGAAGTGCATTTTCGGGGAAAATTTTTCAAACAAAAGTGTAAGGATTTTTCCCTGGCCTCGAATCCATCTAAATGGCTTGCATACAGGGGCTCGCAAACTAAGCCTATTTCGGACTTCTTTCCACGCACGAAACGCGCTTGCTCTCCCGAAACTTCTCCATCGTCAGACACGAATAGTTTGCCATCAAAAAAACATTCTACTAACACAGCAGTATTAAAGGAGCCTGTTCTAACTTTTGGTCAACGAGATCTTGCAATGGAAGGCCAACTAAAAGATTTGCAAGAATCTATTATCGCAGCCATGTCACAAAAAATTGACAAGAAAGTTACATTACATATTTTAATCTACTGTCGAAGAAACCACACATCATATAAAAAATTATTAATGTTAATGATTGTGATCACGTATATTAATTTGTTTCACTAATATCGGGAAGAAGTTCCGTTTCCTGTGAGTATAAAGATGTACAGATTTACTTGGTCTTAATAAAAAGACTTTTTTTGAATTTATGTGTCCACGGCCATTATTTTATTGCAGAATTTTGACAAGTAATAACCGTTCAGTGAGAAGAAGGTAAAAGATGAAAGATTTCATAACCTCTAATCGTCACGTGGCCGAAGGTAGAGTGCTCCCATCTGTTCGTGTGGTCTGTATAACGTTACCTTCATAAAGTTACCGACTATTTTTTTATGTATATTCCGGTGCTTTCTGCCCTCTGAGGCTTATTGGCCCTTATACCGACCAAACAAGGACCGGACGGCCTGGGGCCCTGTAGTCAGAACCGCAGCCCTGGTTGAACCTCGTAAAAAAATTCAACCAGGCGGAATTTTGATTCGACGATCGAGCCTTGTAGTCAAAACTACGAACGCCGGAATCAAACCCTGGCCGCTAGAGCCTCTGTACGTCGGTATAGCGAGAGCTGCAGATTGACTTAGATGGCGCCATACTCACATTTTTCGAGTAGGTCGGAAACTGCAGAAACCTACACCAAGTACAGCAGCGGCCATAAGTCGATTTCCGCCTTGTAAACAACATAACGAATTACTTAAAAATAAAACTGCTAATTTTCGTAAACAATTTCAATATTTTAACTTAAAGTCTTTCTGTCGAATAAGGAAGAATTATCTTATTTTTTATTTATAAGCCTAAAGTTGTTTTATTGAATTCAAAGATTAAAACGTGTATTAATACGCAGAAAATATTCAGTTGAAAAATAAAAAATCTTTTAAAATTGCTTTTTATTTATTTTAATTATCATCAACGTATCTCGGAATCGTTGAAAACATTAATGCGTTTCAATGGAAATTTAGGATGTGTTAGGTAAGTTTTTCCATTGCTTTGTCTTATATATAAGTGAGGGATTTTCGAAAGGTACTAATTGCCACCAATGATCCCTGTTAACGCAGAGTAGGAAGGGGCAGGCCGGTAGCAGCTGACGGCAATATACATGACGTGATGTTGCTTTTAGATCTCATTAGTTTGTGTTTAGTTTTATATCATCATAGTCCAAAATGATGAGCAGAGCCGAATACAACGTCAGGCTCTGGAAGAGTAGGAGTCCCTTAGGGGACTTTTCGGGTACGGTGCTAGCCCAGAAATTTTCAACAAAGCAGGCAGGAGTTATCTTAACCAGCTGAAGAAGCTGCAATTCAATTCAGAGAGGATGGCGAGGACCTGCAATGGGATAATTCAGAAGTAGCAGCAGAAGACGCTCAAGAATATCAATTTGTTTATTTAGAATTTGTCATTGATAAATAAGTGTCGTGAACATGACCAACAACCACGAATATTACAGAAGCTGCAATGTAGAAAATTGAATTCAAGACTGTGCGGTAATATCCGTTATCGCAAGGAAAACTGTATGCTTATGGATATTACCGCAGGGTTTTCGTCAAACTAGACCTTTCCGCGAGTGTTTAAAAAAATTGTATATTATAATACTCTCGTGGATTAGTGATAATTGTGTTCGTGGAGTTATCACTAACTTACCGTACATGTATGTACTATTTAAAAACAAAATCTTAACCAGACGTTAAAGCGGACCTAAAAAAAAGGACCACCAAAAAAATTGTACAAGTTTTCTTTGAAGATATGAACCTCAAGAAGATGGAAAAAAGTAATTAGCGGATTTAATGGTATTACCCCGACAGAACTATTGATTCTATCAGCGGTATATAAATAATTAAGAAGCAAATGTTAATATGGGTTTTGTCTCCCAATGTTGGAATTATTATATATCGAGCATATTTAGTAAATGGAAACAAAACATCTTTTGTTATTTTTACGCGTGTTGATACAAAAATGAAAATTTCATTACATTTCATTAGTCGAGTTTCAATGGAAAATCGTCCAAATTTATGAATTTTTTACTACCCAAAGTTATAAAAATAGATAAATATTTGATTTTTATGTTGTATTAATAAATACATTTCGGTCTCTTCTTGACCTTTTATTATTTACATCGGTTTTTGTATAATTTATATAATTTATATTTTAACTTCATTCAAATCCAATAGTACGTTGTACGACTATGGAACAAAATAGGTGTTTGCTGAGCCAACACTATTGCTGCATATTTTTCGTTGAGATTTCTCATAAACATATTAGATATAAAATTATATGTATAAATAATAACTTTTTTACTTTATGAAAAATAGTATATTAATCTCAGTAAATATTCAAATATTCAGTAATTGAGAAACAAAATAAGTTATTTATCCGTAGGCGGTAAAATGAAATTTCGCGTATCGTCTAGAGACCGCAAAGTACTAAATATAAGGCCTAGGCCGGAAAATATAAAATCGTGAAAAACCTACTGTTTATGATTATAGTGACATCCAAATTAACTTTTAAATATTTGGAATGGAACATTGATCATGTCCTTTGTACATAATCTATCATACTCTGAGCGCAAAATACTATTTTGCTCCTTACAACGTGGGAGCCAAATAGCAATTTCTCTCCTTGGGGAGCAAAAATGGATATCAGGGCAAATATAATAATTTGCTTCATAGTTGCAAAATGTACTAATTTTTTCCGGTGGATACATCTAAGGGTCAGATGCATCGGAAGAACATCCCGCTTAGTTTAATACACTTGCAGATTTATTTATTATTACGAGTTGTAACATGTAATGTCTTATCACTTTGTACATCGCACTACATTATCAGTATGTTGCATCATATCTTAACATTTCTTCGACCAGTCCAAGAATACCTGTACAACGAGTTTAGGTCGTATTTTACGTCATTGTTTACATCCGCAACTTGGCTCACGAATCTAATTCTCAGTTTCACATTTTGTCGTTACGTCATGCTTTCTGTCCTTTTCCATGTCATTCCCCTTCTTCATTCATGCGTCGTCACCGCCTCTTGCATTTCCCATTCTCATGCTTCATGTTCTTTCTTGTTCTTCAGTTATCTCTTCTTGTATACTAGTACCTTCTCTTATCTGTTCGTATTAAGTCTCTCTTATGTGCATTTTTCCACTAGACAAGATCTATTTGTTTTCTTTTGGTTTGTTTCTCGTTGTCTTCTCCTCTTCTACCTCTGTAAGAACTGAGTTTTATCTTCCATTCGCTTTTCCTTCTTTTCGCGATCGTTTTTTTGCTCTTTTCCCATGTCTCGCGTATTATGCATCTTTGTTTTCGTGTCAGTTACTCGAACGGTGGTACTGTTCTGTACAATGGGATTTTTTATTTTAAACAGGTTTCAAATCTCTTCGAAAAATTCATTGGAGGATGACGAATCCAGGAGGATTGTTTTTCCGCGGAATTATCCCGCTTACGGAAGGATCAGAGTTTGCCGAAAGTAAGGAAACTCAGGTGACTCGATACGTATCTCGATGGCGACGGACTTATCTGTGTCGGGGGTTGATTGAACAACGCGTTTCTATCTCTAGATTTTGCACACTCGATTGTGCTCGCGAAACACAACATACTGACCTTGATATTAGGTGAGACGCACATCAATACATTACGGAGGTACATCGCTGATGTGGCGCGTACTTCATGAAAAATATTGCATCTTACGAGCTCGTGTTCTCTTGCGCTCGATTGTCCACCATTGCACGACTTGTGCAACACAACGCGCGACTCTTAGTCTTCAAAAAATGGCTCCACTGCCTGTACCGCCAGTTCAGCCCTCCCGTCCATTTACTCATACGGGGATTGACTATGCGGGCCCGTTCGTTCTCATGTCATTCGTCAGTCGCGGACAGCATACCCGAAAATGCTACTTTGCACTTTTCGAGTGTATGGTTACAAGAGCTATACGTGTACCAGTAGTCGTTGATTATACGATCACCGTATTCCTAAGCGCTTTTGACCGATTTCTTTCTCGAAGCGCCACTCCGTCCTTCGTCAATAGTGACAACGGCACGAACTTCAAGAGAGCCAAAAGAGTTGTGGGTACCCAAATTATAAGCATATTAGAGTTCATCACACTCACTTGTAAAATTGAGGCTTGTCTCAATTTGCGTCCTATTGCCAGTCTTTCATGCGATGCTGACGATATTCGTTACCTGACTCCAGGGTACTTTCTGGTTGGAGCTCCTCTCCTCGCTCCACCGGAGCCCTCTGTGGTAGATGTTGACCGAAATCGGTTAAAGCGTTGGCAGTTGATCCAACAAATGAACGAGAGGTTCTGGCGTCTATGGCATACCGACTATCTCCATACTCTACAGAAACGGCCCAAATGGCACAGCGCGAAACAAGACCTCAAAGTCGACGATATAGCTTTGATCGAAAATCCAAACCTTCCTCCAACCTGGTGATCGTTGGGTAGAGTCACTGCCGTACATCCGGGAACTGATGGGTGAGTTCGCGTATATGCGAGGTGCGTACTGCAAAGGGGCAATTAACCCGCGGTGTACGCGAGGTAGCGGTGCTACCATTACAAGATGACAAGATGGCTGCCATGTGCCGGGCGGGTTCCCGCTATTCCCGCAGTGATGCCCAACTTATCACAATAGTATTCGACACAGGTTACGTTCGTGTGTCAATGTATTGCGGAATTGGGGAAACTTATATTTCCGTGTAGTGGGCAATACACTTGTACGCTACATGGATTAGGGGGGCTGCCCCCCCCCCCTCCGAGATTTCTCCTTCTTTCGCTTTCGTTGATGCCGCCGTTACGCCGAGGCAGTTACGCTGCTACTACTCTCGATGAGTGAAATACTCCTGCGTTCTATCGAACTCGTCGAGAAGCCTCGCCTTCGCGATACACATTGTCCGCGTCTAAGATCCGCCGGGGAACAAAGTTCCGAAAATCAAGACACCGAAAGGCAGAAATTTCGATATAGCATGGCTCCAGAGTGATTTTCTTCAATTTGTCTTTGAAAATTTGGTAAAAAGGAAGCAAATTAAAATACCTTGGACTAACGCAATATCGAAATTTTAGCCTTTCGGGATTTTGATTTTCGGAACTTTGTTCCCCTGCCATTTTGTACTTGTGAGGAAAGTTAATTATAACGGAAATTTAAGGACAGATTCTTTGTATAATCTCATAACCTATCCTTTGAGCTTCCGGCATCACCTTTGCATAGAGGGGAACGCCACCTGGCTCATCTCATCTTGCAAACACTAACAAACCAATTACCGTGACAGTAATGACACGTTGGTCATGCCGAGCAGATGCTACAAAAGGTGTTTTGATTGGCTATAAAAAAATAAAAATTAGGAGTAATGAGAACGAAGTGCGCATGCGCGCTGGCGCCCGGGCGGAATCGGCAACTTTCGTCCCGCGTTCCAGGGAATACGGACATTCCGACGCGGTCGGGAGAAAAAATACATTATTGGTCACAGGCAAAATGTCGATCGAAGATCGACAATTGCGCCCTTGGCACATAATGTACTATTATGTCAACATAAATGCGTTTTGAAAACAAATTTTATAAGAAACAAAAATCATATTTTTCTCGTCATGCGAAAGAGACACCTTAAAAAAATAAAATTCATGCACTTTTATTCTTTTTTTTCACATTTGTTTAATGTGTGAAATTGCTGGTTATTTTGATTCTAAATTATTTGATTTCAAGTTTTCCACATAATTTATTATTATTTTCTAAAATGTAAATAATAAAATACATTTATTATTTCTAATGTATCAATGTTTTTATTTACAAGCGAACCAGTAATCCTTAGCATTTTAGGGAACACTTGTTATTGTTACCTGGTGATTTCGAATCATTATTGTTCTTATTATTTACAAGAGAAAGGTTAATTTATTTGCACATTTTCGAAATATACAGTATGTAATTCAATACATTTCCTTCGAAGGAAATGATTAAATAAAATTTAGGAATATTTCAATACTTCATAATAGTTTTTTGTCAATTTTATTTTTTTTATAACCAGAAGTTCAAAAAATGTCGGTACAAGGGGTTTCGAGGTCGCTGATTTTTAAAATTCAAGATGGTGGATCTAGTATGGTGTACCAAAATTCAATAAAATGCTTCAAAATCTAAATTTTTACATTTTTTTGCTTAATTCGCAAAATAATTGTTTCAACCAGAACCTAATGGTTCGTTTTTTTTTTCGAAAACTAGTCAAACTCCACCACGTTGCATCGTAATCTCAACTCTCCTTTAATTTCTCGAAATCATTTACGAACGCAGGCCATACATTTTTTTCGTTTCGGCCATTTTTGTTACGTGCCGACTCGATTACATTTACGTCCCTTATACCTGGCGTGCACTCCACTCGTATCTCCCGTTTTATATCTTAATTTCGGTTTATTAACGTCATCTCTATTTTCATTTTCATTACAGTGTCTTCATGCCTCGATGATAATTTCGCTCGGTCCTTATTTCTCTATCTGATCGCATCTTGTTGCATTCTTCGGACCTCCCCTTACTATGCCTTTTCTTTTTATCTTGCTTCTCTTTTCTCGTCTTGATACTCTTCCACCATGCAACACGGCGCATTCTATAATAAGACGTGTGCCAGGGAACTGCACGTGTACCTGATTCTACGATTGACGGCGGCACCCCGTAATCTACCTCATACGTGATCTATGCTCCTTCCTTCTCTTTTTACGCCTTGGCATGAAACGGTCTTCTTTTTCTGCGCGATTAGATTGGGCTCTAGCGATCACGATTCGTCGGTTTCTTGAAGATAAAAAAAATAAAAAAAAAACTCGGCGAGGATCCTCAGGAATTCGATATTTTTGCTTCGCGCTATCGTGTCCGTTATGTGTTTTCATATTTCTTTGTCTTTCGATTTTACCGCTTCGATTGGTGCGTTTACAGCCATTTTAATCGTATTACTGTTATTTTCATCCGAAGATTCCAATGGATTTGTTTTGCCGACAAGATTCCATTGTGTCTGAAAAAAACTTGTTGATTTTTTGCATAATCGAATAACATTTTTGTTCAGCATGCAAATTTCGATTTTCCACACAGAAATGAGATAAAAAATTTCAAAGTTAAAGAAAAGGAGCTGCTTACTTGTCATTAGACAGAGGTAATGCTAAATGGAGAAATATAATAAACTTTATTAGTTGTAAACAAGAACTTTGAAAATATATTACAATGGATTCTGCATTTTTAATAATTGAAAACTGACATAAATTTCGTTATAAGCGACTCCAAAATCTCTAATAGTCCACACTGTTCGAAATGTTCGGAAAATTCTGAGATTTTTATGTTAATGGAGTAACAATATTTTATTACAACACACAACAGATCGAAAAATTGTGTGACAGTATCAGAAAATTATGAAACTTGCAACAGCAATATGAATATGAATCAGCGAGCGAAGATGAAGTTAGTTTGGTTTGTCGTCGCCAGGCGCAAACACGACCTTAACAGATTCCTGTTATAATAGTTTTAATACTGCAAGTTAACAGAAAATATTTTGTTATTTATAAGTAGCTATAATGATATGGACATTTTGAATCAGGTCATTTATAATATTGCGCCTATCCATAAACACTTTTTATACATTTATTATACTAGAGAATATTTTAAACTATGGAATAAAAATAACTCAGTATTATATTAGTATTAAATTGTAAAAATACTAATAAAAAATTACAAAAGAGTGAAATTATGTAAGAGTGCTGAAAACAAGTAAATATTAAGTATGAATCATTTTTATTTATTTTCCATTTATTTTACTTACGAATAAATGTATAACTTACATGGAAAAGAAGAAACAGTAAGTTTTCTTATCTAAATTGTACGATCTTGCACAAATCCGTTTGTTAATTGGCCTTGCTATTTAAATACTAGCCTGGACTACCCAATTTGTTGAGGTCGCTATTTACCTTGTAAAATTAACTAAAACTTATGGCTGTGTCTTATTTTACTACACAGTTAGTAGTTTCAACTATTCTATTTATCCCGTGTACATATAATTGCAGTTTTTTACTGAAACCATGCTTTGTCTTAACAAATAACTGAAACTTCGCCTACGAGATATAAAAATTCTCACGCTGTTGACAATTATTCGGTGATAAGATTAGCTTCCCGAGGAAAAATTGTTTGGACATCATCGTGTAGAATTATTCATTTTCAAGCACTAATTTTGAGCGGTAACAAAATTTGTATTAAATGCAACTTAAGGCATTATAATGCATCATTGAAATAGCATTTAACAAAAAAATATAATAAATTGTTTAAACCTTATTAAATGACTAACTTTTGTTCAAGAAATATCACGATGTAAACAAAAATTTAGTACGATGATAGAGACAAAAAGCATGCATTTTTGGAGAATCAGTCTTTTAGTAATTTTTCTACGGATAAAACATATATTTATATCTGAAAATTGCACGTTTTCCCCATATACCTATACCTGCATCCACAGTCGTTCACGTTAAATTTACAACGATGTAAAATTTCTAACCTAATACGAATATTTCGTCACGTATGGAAGCTTTTTTAAAAAAGGACACTCAGAAAAATTTTCGGTTGCATTTACTGGAAACTTAAGTTGTTTTAGCCGTAGTAACCCAAAGCTCTGATACTAACTAAATTTGTGAAATAAATATTCACATCATTGAAAGATAATGTCCGTTCTCTTTTTACATAACTTTTAAATTAAATGATTTTTAAATTTATATTACGATCATGATCCGTTTTTATATATTCTAATATTGTCTTATTATTTTTTCAGGTAAGTCGAGTTATCCATTCTGTTCATCAGTAAATCGTAAGTAAATTGTATTTGAATAATAAAATTTTTTGCCTTGATCATTGCTTTACACATTAGTACTGTACAAGTAATAAATTACTTTATATGCTAAGAAAAAAATTGAGACTAGAGAGAATGATCGTAAAAAGAAGCTTCCCCTGACCTTCGTAAACGTGAAATTCTCATTTTTTCGAATTTTAACAATATTATTCGTTCGGGATATTTTTTAAAAAGGCTTGAAAATTACGTTAAATGTTAAGACACAAATTAAAACTAGTCAAAAAGGTCGCAAAAAGTGACTTCTCCCTCTCCCTCTGCCGATTTTTACCAATATAATTCCATAGGGGTATTTTTTATCTAATTTTGATTAAAACAGCGCTTTGCAATAAATATCCCATTATTAAATGCATTTAGTAATTCTATATTCACATATTGGTGATATTTAGCTTCTCTTCGCGGTTTTATTAGTGAACAGATAACATGTATAATTCTTTTCGAAATGTTACATTAGCGATTGGCATTAAAAATGTCTAAATAACATATTGAGGTACGTACAAACCAATACAAGTTTCTCTATTTTAATATACAACAAAGAATTGTATTTGTTTTTTAAAATAGGTACAAAAAATTTCATTTCTGTTTTTATTTTTATCTGAAAGAAATATATATTAAAAAACGTTTTTCATCCTTAGTGACAATAACCGAAAAAAAAAAGTTTTTTATTTTTTAAACGTGATGACGAACGCCTGCAAGTTCGTTAATACACATCAACCACAATTTTCTTTTTCAGGTCTAACTTTTTCAGATTTGCAATATTCTTGATACAATAGTTAAGTTTTTTAAACTTCGACTTTAAAAAAAAGTTCAAATTTTTTATTTTCATCCATTCTCATGTTTAACTTCTCTTCAACATTAAAAAAAATCATTTTAAATCGTAAGTTGAAACAGTATTATGCAATTTATTTTCGAGGTCAGAAAGTTTTTTTGAAAACTTACCAAAAGAAGTTAAAAAAAATTGTTGTTCTGAAAAATGATGACTGTTATATTCAATAAAAGACATGTTAAAACGTGTCAATTTCAATTCATTAAAACTACGGACGATATTAGTTGAAATCAATTTTTGTTATAAAACCTGTGAAAAAAGATTGGAGCTTTCCCACGAATGTAATCGAAACGCATCCTATTCACGATACCGTAATAAAATTGTAACTTTGCTACTTTCAAATTAATCAGTTGATTGTTCGGCCAGAAATTTATCCAAATTCATAATGCATAAATAACATTTATTTCCCAACGATAATTATCATCGTTATTTATGCGACGTTGTAAAGTGAGCAATTTATCAACGGCAAAATGACGAGTTGCCGCGAATGAATAGCCCGGGGAAACGAATAGTCGACTTCGTATACGACCAGGTCTTTATGTGGCGAGGGCGCAAAAGTCTGGACGGTTAATTGAAAATGAAAAATTCACACGTTTCGTCGGACCACGCGGCCAACAGTCATGCAAAAATGCAAACATTTCTGTTTGAAATTCACCGCACGGGTTTATATTTTTACCCATACGGCCTAGTGAAAATTTCATAAACATTGACGAGGAAAAGGTGAATGTAATAAAAGTCACGATCTCTACCCTCCTGGAAGTGAGCAAAATTTCAGGTAAAAATAAATTATTTAAAAATGTTGAAAGCTCAAAAAAATCTTCAATGAATCTGGGCTTAGCAGTGGTAAGGACTTATGTTTTAACTTTCAACAATATTAATTTTAAAAATATTGGAGAAAACTAACAAAAAATGGAAATGTTCGAAAAATAAAGATAATCGAGAAATATTTATCCATTATTTTAAAAAATATGATAAAAGGATTTGATAATGAAGAGAAATGGTGACATTAAACCCTTTGGAGTATAATTGGCTGAGGGTTTTGGAAGTTATTTAGACAGTTTTATCCTTTTTTTAACGGAGTAGGCAATACAGTGATGTTATGCAATAACATATAATTCGATGTATGAAAGTCGTGTAAATATTATTATAATGTCGAATTTACGTAGTATATTCCCCGATACATTTACTTTTGTTCCCTAGGACGATAAAGGACTTTTTTGCTCCCGCTATATAGGGAGGAAAATAACACTTTGCGCTCCGATTGTAAAAAACATAGTTTTTCAGTGTCACATATGCTGTTATTCTTAGAGGGTTATGCATCTTGCAAATTAAAACTGTCAGCACGATATTAAAAAATAATAAGCAAAAAAATAATCATTATTTCTCTCAGAGTGGTTTTCCGGCTTTGATGTTTTTAACTTATAAAAAAATGTTATACTGTTTTTTCGTTTTTAAACTGTATAGCGGAGAATAAATAAACTACTTATATTGAAAATAAATAAATTTAAAATGGACATTTCGTGGAAGCATTGCTCAATGGTAATTGCGAACCCTGGTCCTTGCGAAAAAAATCAATCCTAGTCCCGACTAAGTTGCACCTCAGGTTTTTCCACGTGACATACGCGTAAATTGCCCGACACGCGATACTAATTATACTGATTGTACTTGCGAGGTACCAAAGCACTAGGCAAATTAAATCGAATACAAAAATCCGGTAATGGTTCTTCAATTGCCGAACAAAACGTTCCCGAGAAAAGCCACAGGAAGTGTATAATCAACGTAAAAATCGGTTTACCTTGCCTTTGATTTGAACAAAGTGGATACTTGAAATAACAAAACAAAACCAGGGAATTAAATATGGAAATTAGATAGCTTTTACGATGTAGTTTTTTTTCAATGTAAGTTAAAATGAAAAATCTGAAGTTGTGTAGTGGCTACTGGCTGCAATGTAACATTCACCCAATACAAACCTTATTTACTCTTATGGTCGAAACAACACATAATCGAAATCGTCCAAAATTTCTGAAATTTTTCCATCCATTATAGTGGAAAGGTGATAACAGATTTGTAATTAACGACTTCGAAAACCCTTAAGTACTGATTTTTTAAAGTTTTACTCAATTTTTCGAATTATTGTCCGAAATATTGTATGCGCCATTTTGAATTTCGAAAATGTCGTAATCAGCAATCCCGAAAATTGTGTGCATCGTAAATTTAAGTGCAACTTCTTTACTGTATGAATTATGCGCATGAAAGAATTGAAATGAAATAAAATAAGAAAATGGCCGATACAATTCAAGTTTAGAAAAAAAACTTTGGTTATTTGTTTCCTGCCCAACGTTTCAAATTTTCTTAGAGCTCCTTCTGAAGAGAATCGAACAAAACGAGAGTTAAACAATTTTAGTCTATATTTAATTCAAAACGGAATAAATGCAATTACATAAAGAGCTAAATAACATTAATAAAAACTAGGCGAAATGCACGAAATTTATTCTTCTTATTATGACTTCGATGTCAGCATTTACTTCCGAGAGTTTAAACTAATTGTATTTAAATTAATGTTTTATATTTAAAATATACTTTGAAAAACTGTTAATATTTATTGTCAGTTTACTTCAATATTCCTCCCTATTTTCATACAAATAAAGGCCTTTAAAGTAAGGTGATAATTATATCCGGAAATAAACATTGCGTACAATAACTGATTAAATTACTGTTAGAAAAATATCCTTCTCTGATTAAATTTTAATTGGGAAAGAAAAGAAAGCCATACTGTGTCCGCCATTTTCAATTATGAATATATGACGTCAGATTAGTAATCAGCGACCCAAGAAACCCCCTAGTATAGACATGTGTCTTCAGCACATGAGATTTGACATTTTCGGTCGGCCATATTGGGTCAGCCATTTTCAATTTAGCAAATATGACATCAGATTCGTAATCAGCGACCAAAAAAACCCCTAGATCCCAAATTACGTTTATTTTGGTCGGCTAGATCTTGAAATAGTGTTTTTCGGTTAATAAAAAATTGTTGTTCTTTATGGGTTTTCAGGGTCAAAATAGTATGGTATACACTCCTTAATATTTTCCCTCTATTCTACAATCCCTTATCTTCTATTTCATCCTAGTTCCATCCATTTTGGTCAATTCTGTCGTGAGACATTAGGTTTTGAAACGATGTTTTTGCCGTCAGCTGCTACACAGAAAAAAGAAATACTTTCAATGGAAATTAATCAGTAAATAATACAATGGAAAAAACAGTCCACAAAGTATCGCATTCATAAATATTATTTTTTCAAGACAGAATAAATCACAGTTTCGATACTTATCTAACAAGATGACAATGAGCAGCACCCATTACTAATTGACCACAGCAGGAAATGACGAACGGTGAATGATGGATAAAAACCTGCCAGGTTAAAAAGAAGTATCGAAGCCGAATTTTTCTAACCAAAAATTCGCTTAGAATCAATCAATGTTTACTTCAAGAACGAAGTTTCGTGACTTCAAGTCCTTCAAGTTGAATTACTGAATTGAACTACTGAACAGTGAAGGCAGTACTAGCATCTCCATCTATGTTCGGATCGTATATAAGTTGGTTTAAAGAATTGCCATTTTTAAAGAAAATACAAATTCCTCGGTCATTGGGCGAAGGGAGGTTAACTAACGTTGCATGTATTTGGAGATGCAAGTGCTCTGGCATATGCCGCAGTAATTTTTGCAAGAGTTGAAAATGGAAATTCAGTTTATGTAACGCCATTGAATGCCAAATCACGCGTAACTCCGAAAAAACAAGCAACGATTCCTCGCCTGGAATTAATGGCTGCCACGATAGCTGTCAGATTGCTGTCAGAAGTAGTTTCGTCACTGAGTCGGAAAGTTTGCGAGGTTACCTTTTGGACAGACTCCACTACGGTTTTAGCATGGTTTAAACGCGACATGCAATAATCTAAATCCTAGAACTAAATCCACCTGATCTTCCATCGCGTGGTTGCAGTCCCTCGCAGCTGATTGAGTCGAAATGGTGGTTGGCCCCAAAATGGTTGTATAAACCTGCGTCAGAGTGGCCAGTGATGAAACGAGAAATTAACGAGGAACAAGTTAGGAGTGAGGTCAAAAAAGTTTTAGCAACAAATATGGTTAATGTGAAAAACTATGAATTTAAAGCTAGTGATTATTTTTCGTCATATACAAAACTTATTAGATTTTTAGCATGGATGAATAGATTTTTGACAAATCGAAAAATTATTATTGAAAAACGAAAAAAAGGAAACAGTAGAAAAACACGTGAAATGACTTTAGAACCATATATAACGAAAAATAAACGTAAAGAATTGTGTTTATCGTTCAAAGAAATAAAAGCTGCTGAGATAAAACTATTAAGATTTTTGCAAAAAGTTATGTTTACAAATATAAATAAAGTTAAATTGTCATCTTTTAAGATTTACTTAAATAAAGACGAATTATATGTTCTAAAATCAAAAATTCATAACCGAAATGACCACAATAATTTTCTGTGCCCTATTCTTTTAGATCATAAAAATGATATTGTACATTTACTTATTCGAGAAACACATGAAAAACTAGGTCATACAGGAACTCAAATTATTATGAGCAATATACGTGCACGCTTCTGGATCATTTCTCTACGAAATACGATCAAGTCAATTATTTCGAAATGTATTAATTGCAAAAAACAGAAGGTAAAACACATGGAATGTGAATCTCCCCCCTTGCCTCGTAATCGTGTACGTGACGCATGTATTTTTGAAATAATTGGCATTGATTTTGCTGGCCCATTATTCATCAGAGGAGGAGGGACGGGGTGGATATGCATTTTTCCCTGTGCAGTCTATAGGGCTGTACATCTCGAATTAGCAACATCCTTATCAACGGGTAATTTTCTAGAGTGTTTACGTAGATTTGTTGCAAGACGTGGGCGGCCACGTATTATCTACAGCGATAATGGAACAAATTTTGTAGGTGCATACAATGCATTTAGCATTTTAGACTGGGGAAAAATAATTAAATACAGTTCAGCTTTGCAGATCCAGTGGTATTTTAATCCACCATCAGCGCCGTGGTGGGGTGGCTGGTGGGAACGTCTTATTGTGATCTTAAAAACAATATTACGAAAGGTTTTAGGGAGAGCATGCCTAACCTATGAAAGTCTACTCACAACATTATGCGATGCTGAAGCTGTTATTAATTCTCGGCCCCTAACACATATATCAGAAGATCCAAGTGATCTCAAACCGTTAACACCTGCAGTTTTTTGCAAGAAATTAGAGAAATTGGGGTACCTGACTGTGATATGGTATATCACGAAAAACTGAATAAAAAATTGCAGTACAGGCAAAAGATCTTTCACGACCTTCGAACACGATTTCGCATCCAGTATTTAAGTCAATTATTATTAAAAAATTGTAAAAGAGAAACTCGTAAAATCGACATTGGGGACGTAGTAGTAGTGGGGGATGATATACGCAAACGGATAGATTGGCCTCTTGCACGCGTAATGGATATTATTACGGGACGCGATGGGAATGATAGGACATTTATATTTAAAAACACAAGGGAATTGTGAAGCAACCAATACAAAGAATTTATCCGTTAGAATTAACTGTATATGACCAGGAGGTTAGACGCGAAAAGGCTGATGTTGAAAAATGTAACGAGAAGATAGGGAAACATGTATTGTAAAAGAGCTTGACGTCATTCAAACCGATGTAATAGATAAGAGCAATGCAAACGTTATTGAAAAAGCGAGCGTAACGATACAAGGGGTGGAC
Organism: Trichopria drosophilae; assembly: GCA_030407085.1. Lineage (NCBI taxonomy): Eukaryota > Metazoa > Arthropoda > Insecta > Hymenoptera > Diapriidae > Trichopria > Trichopria drosophilae. The sequence continues at coordinate 114,740,583 of CM059585.1, read as the reverse complement.
GTGTGAGTAAAACACCCGAATATTATAAGTGTTAAAATTTTTTTTATTTTATTTTTTTTTGTATGAGACTATTAACGAATTTATCGAATACCAAATTTATGAGGTTGATTTAGGCAGGTAAACGTGAAAGCGGTAGTCTTTATGCAATAGACTAGATTTTTTAGAAGAAAAATTAAGAATTGTTGTTTGTATGTAAAAAAAAAATGATGTAGGTTAATAAATGGTGCGTTGCACTTAAGCAAAAGAGGTGGCAGGATGTCGCGGCTATGTGTAATATGTTTACAAACTTATATTAGTGTAAGTAAGCGATAAATGTTTACAGAAAAAGGTAAACGAGCAGATTCAAACTTTTGCGCCGCTTTGAATTTTCAAAATCGAAACAGACACGTCTAGACCTCGGAAGCGTTTGGTTCGACGGATTGTCACCTCTTCGCGTCGTCGTTAATTTGTACACGTGTAGATATTGTGGAAAAGTACATTTTTTTAGAACCAAGTTTTTACTATATGATCTTTCATTCATAGATTCCCCTCCTTTTTTAACACTGATCGAATTTTTTAGTTGCAATGCGACAAAATAATATACATACCTGATTGAGTTGTAAATAAAAAAAAACCAAACAAATATAAGATTTATCGATTCTCGAAAGGCAATTTTTTTCGTGGGGGTCGGCGAACCTAGCTTAACTCTAAGTTGTCGGGACGATCCGAGGCTTGGCATTTTCTCTGTGAAAAAATAACCTAACAAATAGTCATTACTAAATATCTCGGCCCCCAGAAGCAAAAACAAAAGTGAGGATAGCATTTTGTAGGGGTTTGTATGCCCTACAATATCAAATTGTGACTTTTGTATGTACTTTGCGTATTTCTCGAGCTATTTGAAGAAAACGAGGAAAATGGAGGCGAAAAAAACTGGAATTGGTTTTAAGTCTCTTAGTCCACAGGACGCCGTCCTTTTTCCTTAATGATAAGTAGCGGGATAAATCTTTGTGAGTAGCTTCGTTTTGCCAAGACGCCCAACTTTTCCCTCTACGAAAATGCTCGATAGTGGTAACTAATAAAGTGAGCGGGCGTCAAACATGTCGATTGGGTGATTGTAAAAAGTTTATTAATAACAGGATATTTTTAAGTTTAATCTCATGATAATTAATGTAAATACACGAAAAAAACGTTTGTCCTACAGAACGGATGGTTTGGCTTAAGGGTCCCCCACTCCAAACATGTCGAAATCAGGAGATCATAAAAAATAATTAGTAACAAGCTGATTTTTTTACAATTGCTTAATCACTATTTTTATAATTAAATGGTCACATTGTCCTACAAATTTAGTGGTATGTTTTCCTAGTCCTACGATCGACGTCGATTCCACGACAATACTCTTTTTATTAGTAACCTTATGAGGAAATGACACATGCTAGATTAGTGTATTCACTGCCTAAATAAAATAGTGACCTACACAGAAATGGGTACGTATCGCTAGTCCGACAAGAATTATTTTATAACTGCGGTTATGGCAATTTAATATTACTAATAAAATTAATTTCTTTGATTAGTTGTAATGTATTATTATAACAAGGACCGTATCATCGGGAATTAATTTTCCAAAGTTATTTCATGAAACGGTCGATAATTTCCATATTGTTGCTTTGCAACAAATTAAAGTAATTGAAAAAATACTAAATTTTAATATTTGAATTTTTTCCTTGAAAACTATCAAGTTTTGGAAAAAATGGCAAAGAACAAAAAACGCTTAGAATTCATTAAAGAGTGTACCAAAATTTTTTCATAATTTTTAGTAAATATTAAAATTGTTTAAAAATTTAAATTCAAAAATTTGTCAAAAAATCTGAAAAAATTCCAGTCAATTCCTCGATGATTTCTAGTATAGAAACTTTTCATTCTTAGCATTTTTTAAAAAAGCTCATAGTTTTTAGTTTAAGCGTCCAGAAATGTTTCAAAGAAATTTTCATTGTTGGCGCCATTTTGAAGTCATCACAATGAAATGGGGTATAAAAGTAAAATTCTTGCAAAATTTGAATTGATAACTATATTATACAAGACACTCCAGACCATGAAAACTTGAGCGTATGTACTTTGTTTCTCGCACAATAATACTTCCTTGAGTAACAAATTATTGATTGCATATCCTGTAACGAGATATATTTACTGATATATTTAAGCAGTTGATTATGCTGTAATATACTTACAGGAGGATTTTTAACTCCATAGATAATGGTTTTTGGGCAATTTACTCGGTAAAACTCCTTATTACTGCGATAAGATCGTGGAATGAGTATTTATGAATATATTCATTTTAATCTATACATACTTCTTTTAGTGTAGGACAGTGGTAAAAACGTGTTCTACACTTCATTCCCAAAAGGAAAAAATTTGGATTATGTTAGTTACTAATAAAAAGATTTTTATGGCATTATCAATGACTTTAGGAAGAAAATGCATACAACCTTTTTTGTAGACAATTTCATGCTCTATCTTTTTTGTTTGAAACATTTTTTAATAAAATTTTCATTTTTCAAATTAAATGCAAAAAACTACGAAGAAACTTAATTGGGGCTAATGTTTTTTAGTAATGGACGTATGGATCTGCGTCAAAATCTAAGCAGATCTAAGTTATGCCAAGCCACGTATTTTAACAAAAAAATTACGGGACGTACGGACGTACGAGATCACGGACACAAATTTTTTTATTGTTGAATTGGGGTCCCTAGGGTCTGAAACGTCGACATTTGATGAAAAACTATAGGGTGATTTTCATGCCCGAAGTGAACAAATTCAATATTTCGTCCAGACCTAAAGTCTGGGTCGAAGTAAAACTAATATTATGAAACCTATATAACTGTAGTATTAAATAAGTTAATTACTAGAAGATTGTATAATACAATAATTACTTAATTACTTCGATTATCAAAACAAAATTTTATTTACATGATTATAGTCCCTCCATCTGGAGTATCACTTTGATCTCGTTATGGTGTCGTTAAATCGTTTTAATTCAGAATCATTAGTAAGCTAAGGGCACGGCCAATGGCCGCGTATCCGTTTCTTATAACACTTCTGCCGATGCCGATCTAAAGGAACATTACCCATCAACATGGTAATTCGAACACGATTCTCGAGAGATATTTCGCGATCTCTTATCTCGATCGGCTGGTGCTAAAGAACCCTCAGAGCCCTCATTATCGGCATTAATTGTCTCAGTTAAGCATCATTAATTATTCATTAGACGAGTGTCTCTCACACTTGGAGAACGGCGCTAACAGAATCAAACGCAGGGAAATGTACCCGTGATACAGCGTAGGGCAAAATCAAAAAACAAAAAAAAGGACGAGTTAACCGACCAAAGGAGGAGAAGAAGATACGAGATGTAAAATAAAATAAGAAAATGTGATAAGGAATCTCGAATGGGGAAGAAGGTCTCTTAAGAGTACTACTCGGGTATATGCTTATGAATTATGCATTCGATGGGAATATTATGCGGTGTGATAGGAAATTGTTATTGGGAATCGCAAATATTATGTAACCGATTATTTAACGATTATGTTGCAGTTTACGATGTGACATATTGTATAAGGAGATATTTATCTGAGGAAATGGCCCACTGTTTTGTATTCTTTACCATAAAAACATTTAATAGTAGTTTTCAAGAATGGTAATTTTGAATCGGCCTTAATGGTAGTTATTTAGGGAGTGTAATGATGATACATTTGTTACAATGTTGGAGTTTACTTCATCAAGGTTGGTATAGGAACTCTTGTTAATACGATATTATAGTAGATGTGTGGATGTTTTGTGTTTACAAAATTGAAATTGACACTTTCGTTACTGAATTTTCCTCGATAAAAACTCCGTAAGGGACTTCTAAAATGTCCCAACCGCTAACGTAAATTCCTAACTGAGAGCCCGGTAGTTTAATAAAAGAGTCCTAATATATTTGTAGTGAAACTGCGGGAGTTTCAAAGTTAGATTTATAATACCTCCATATTTATCGCAAATAGACGTTAGATTTGATGTGAGAACCATATATTAATCATTATTATACCTCTATTGGTCTCAAACATTGAATGTTGGTAGACAAACTACACTATTCTTTGAAAAATATGCAATTTTTTTTTTTTTACCCAATTTTTTATTTAGTACCCAAGGAAAGTTTCTCGCCAATTTAGTTAAACTAGTGGCATATTTAAGTATAGACATCGAAAAAAAAACATAGAAACACGAGATGCATGAGATATAGGTTAGATGTTTTGCTAGTGTTTCCATAATGGCCGCTAGGTAAGGCGCCACTAGAGAACTTGACGAATAGGCAATAGATGTCGATCAGCTGATTCATGTGTTCTGTGTTCGACATTACGAAGTTGTCGAGTTTTGCGTTTAAACCATTAAGGGCTAAACGGCCTTACAAAATTAACGTTGGATTTTTTTTATTCGAGGACTAAGCAGAGTCCCAATGATTTTGGAACTTAATTAACGCTGCTGTGGACAGCGCCATCTGCAAATCGGCTTACAAATACGTGGATCTCATAGTTTTTGGTCCATGGACGCAAAAAATTTACTTCCCGGGGATCAGAACGTGCGCTTTTAAAGTGTTAACGGTGATTGAAAAATATTTTTTACCGCAAATTTAGTGTTTTCTTGCAATAAATTGTTTATAACAATTCAGGCTTTCATTAAATCAAAAAGCCAAGACCATCATCGGAAAGAGAATGAAATTCTGCATAAAAAACCTTTTCCTCGATTTTTTTGACGACTTTAAGAGACTGTAATATGTTGCCAAAAAAGTTGTCCGAAAAACGTCCGTTTAGGCCTTAATGGGTTAAGGAGGTCCTAAAGTGCTCGACCGATAAGGTAGGGATTTTCACTAAAAACCGTAAATAAAAAGTGACTGAAACGATTCGGGCTCTGTAAGGGCAATTTTAATTACTTTAGACGGTATCATAGAAAATGCCAAAGGCATTAATTGAGAATTTTCGGAAATAAATGGTATTTTTTTGGAAATAGTTTATAGTGTTTAGAATTGCCCAAATTTTGAAAATTTTATTCAGTCAACGTGAATTTACGTTTTTAAGTGCAAATTTCTATCTTACCGGCGGACCACTTTAGAACCCTCTCAAAACCTGTACATGTTTCATAGTTTAGTCTACTGAATAATGATCTTTAAAAAAAAATAAAATGAAAAATGAGACGTAGCTACATTGTGTCAGTGAGGTTTAATGTTATTTTGATAGGTAAACCCAAATTCAGATTACTTTACAAATTACAATCGTGTTACAATGAATGCCCACTGAATTTATAATAGTGCATTTATTGCAGATTATACGTATGTTTATGGAGTTTAGATTATATTAGAGTATATTTTCATAGTTTATAATAAATTCTATAAATCTTACTCATAACACCGGACCACAAAAAAAAACCAGTCATGTGCAAGAAACGCAACTAGGTCCTTCTTATAGATTTTGGGAGGCGGATTTCGAATTCGGGCACAGAATTGGTCCTACACGAGTTTTTTTATATTTGAGGTATAAAGTGCGAAAAATTGCTTTTGTCAGGAAAATTTACACATTTACTATAAGAAAAAAAAATGTTAAGCTTTAAAATGGAGCAAGACTCAATTTGAATTTTAGAGTGCGATAAATAGTTTTTTTTCCAAAAAATTTACACATTAATGATTTGAGTATTGATGTGTATCGGCACAATAATAATTAAAACCGGAGGTAGAAAAAGAAAATTAGAAAAATTAGGGTTAACGACTGATAAGGTGTAAAATGTACATATAATTTAGGGAGGGTGATGAGAAAATTTTTTGCAAAAAATAATAAGTAATTACGTTTCGACCCACGGTTCGGGTCTTCTTCAGAATAGGGAAACGGTAGGACACGTGCAGTATTTATATATCACAGGGCAACATAAGGAACGTAGGTGTGTTTGTAATACTAAGAAAAAATGAGCGAACGGAATTAATTTAAATTAAACATTTATAAATATGATGATATATGAGAAAAATTAAAGAAGTAATGAATTATAGGCTTCAGGTAGGTAGGATTTTTCAAATCTTATATTAACGGTATTATTTTCTTCCTTTTTAATAAAAAAGTTTTCGATGTGGCAACGCTTCTTCCAGTTCTTTTCTTTCGCAATGATTTTAGTATTGTCGTAATCGAACTCATGTCCCGTCTCATTTCTGTGGTGGGTTAAACCTGTGTGTTGTTCTGTATTTGATGTTAAAAAGTTTCTTTTATGCTCTTTTAATCGTACTTCGAGTGGTCTATAAGTCTGTCCTATATACGATTTGTTACAGTGTAAACACGGTATTTTGTAAATTACGTCTCGTTGTTTTTTTGGTGGTAAAATATCTTTTCCCGGCTTGATCTGTGCAATGTTAGTATTAAAAGGTGTAGAAATATTTCTGATGTTGTTATTTTTAAAATTTTTTTTGCGATTTTTTCACTTAACCCTTTGATATAAGGGCAACTGATGGATTTAATTGGTATTTCATTGTTGTTATTGATCGCGTTATTATTATTTCTACTCCTTTCACATAATAAGTTGATGCGTTTTTTAATACATTGGTTAACCAATTGAATCGGATAACCGTTTTCTAACAGAATTTTTCTGACAATGTCGAGATTTTTTTCTTGGAATTCTGTTGACGAAAGTTTAATTGCACGATCGATTAATCCATAAATCATACCTGTCTTGTATGATTGTGAATGCTCTGAAAGATAATGGACATATCTACCCGACCATGTTTTTTTGTGGTACCAATCCAATTTGATTCGACCATCTGGCATAATTAGAATTTTTACATCCAGGTAATTAATTTCTTTATTGCATTCAAGTTCGAAGGTAAACTTTAACCTATTGTTTTTTATATCGAATTGGTTAAATTCATTAAGGATGTTAATTTCTGAACCTTGAGGAATGCATGTTAAAATATCATCCACATATCTAAAAAAGAATGGTGGGGTGAAATCTAATTTACTTAGAATTTTACCCGTCACGTATTCGAGTACAAGATTTGCTAGAACAGGTGATAGAGGCGAGCCCATAGGCATCCCGAAAGTTTATTTATAAACACAATTTTTAAATGTGAAAAGTAGAGTCTAAGCAAAACATGATAGCGAGTATGAAATCCTGTTCCTCTACTCGTGTGTGTTTCTTAATTTCGTCCCATTTATTCTGTATACTTTCGGTAATTAAATCGTTGGAGATGTTGGTAAACATTGACACGACGTCGAACGAAATAAGTTTAAAGTTATTTGGTATTTTTATATCTTTCATTTTTTCGACGAAGGACCAAGAGTCTTTGATGTTTGACTTTTTATCTAACACCTTAGAAACAATGTTAGATAAAAATTTTGCGGTTTGTACGTAGGTCCATTGATCCTTGAAACAATGACCCGTAATGGAAATCCGTTTTTGTGTATCTTCGGAAGACCATATGCCCTTGGTGTAGTGGCGTTGTGTACAGTTAGTAATTTAGACGTTTTTTCATCAATTAACTTTCTACTTCTCCAAATTTTTATCATAGCATTGATTTCTTTGATGATGGTGGCCGTATATTCAAATTTTGATGTTTCGTAGGTGGAAGAATCGGAAAGAATTTCTTTCATTTTTAAATCGTAATCTGCTTTTCTTAGGGCGACGGTTACGTTCCCTTTGTCAGCCCTAGTGAGGAAAATATCAGGATTACTTTTTAAAAATTGATGGACCGTCCTTCTGTGATTGTTTTTTTGCAAGAGAATTCTTTTGTTATTGAAAAATTGTGAAGAACGAAACTGGCCTATCGCTTTTGTGCATTCTTGACGGATTTTATTTTTTTTGATCGTCATTGAAAACACATGAGACTCCCAACTCAATGCTTGCGATAATGTTGTGAATCGGTAATTCTTTTTTCTGAGAAATATCGAAGGCAAATTTATCACCTAGAGCGATAATATTTTGCACTTCGATTGGGATGGTAATGTCAGTTACGTTTTTATACTCGCTATCATGTTTTGCTTAGACTCTACTTATTTCACATTTAAAAATTGTGTTTATAAACAAACTTTCGGGATGCCTATGGGCTCGCCTCTATCGTCTGTTCTCGCAAATCTTGCACTCGAATACGTGACGGGTAAAATTCTAAGTATGTAAATTAGATTTCACCCCACCATTCTTTTTTAGATATGTGGATGATATTTTAACATGCATTCCTCAAGGTTCAGAAATTAACATCCTTAATGAATTTAACCAATTCGATATAAAAAACAATAGGTTAAAGTTTACCTTCGAACTTGAATGCAATAAAGAAATTAATTACCTGGATGTAAAAATTCTAATTATGCCAGATGGTCGAATCAAATTGGATTGGTACCACAAAAAAACATGGTCGGGTAGATATGTCCATTATCTTTCAGAGCATTCACAATCATACAAGACAGGTATGATTTATGGATTAATCGATCGTGCAATTAAACTTTCGTCAACAGAATTCGAAGAAAAAAAATCTCGACATTGTCAGAAAAATTCTGTTAGAAAACGGTTATCTGATTCAATTGGTTAACCAATGTATTAAAAAACGCATCAACTTATTATGTGAAAGGAGTAGAAATAATAATAACGCGATCAATAACAACAATGAAATACCAATTAAATCCATCAGTTGCCCTTATATCAAAGGGTTAAGTGAAAAAATCGCAAAATAATTTTTAAAAATAACAACATCAGAATTATTTCTACACCTTTTTATACTAACATTGCACAGATCAAGCCGGGAAAAGATATTTTACCACCAAAAAAACAACGAGACGTAATTTACAAAATACCGTGTTTACACTGTAACAAATCGTATATAGGACAGACTTATAGACCACTCGAAGTACGATTAAAAGAGCATAAAAGAAACTTTTTATCATCAAATACAGAAAAACACAAAGGTTTAACCCACCACAGAAATGCGACGGGACATGAGTTCGATTACGATAATACTAAAATCATTGCGAAAGAAAAGAACTGGAAGAAGCGTTGCCACATCGAAAACTTTTTTATTAAAAAGGAAGAAAATAATACCGTTAATATAAGATTTGAAAAATCCTACCTACCTGAAGCCTATAATTCATTACTTCTTTAATTTTTCTCATATATCATCATATTTATAAATGTTTAATTTAAATTAATTCCGTTCGCTCATTTTTTCTTAGTATTACAAACACACCTACGTTCCTTATGTTGCCCTGTGATATATAAATACTGCACGTGTCCTACCGTTTCCCTATTCTGAAGAAGACCCGAACCGTGGGTCGAAACGTAATTACTTATTATTTTTTGCAAAAAATTTTCTCATCACCCTCCCTAAATTATATGTATATTTTACACCTTATCAGTCGTTAACCCTAATTTTTCTAATTTTCTTTTTATACCTCCGGTTTTAATTATTATTGTGCCGATACACATCAATACTCAAATCATTAATTATTTCTAAAACGGCCGAGAAATTCCGTCCTAAAAAAAAAAAAAAAAACACAATTTCAGCCATAAACGAAACAAGAGTAAGTGATTCTTATAGATTTTCGGCCACTGAATGTGAATTCAGGCACATCATTCGCCCGTCGCGTATGAGATTTTTATTCTCGGAAAAAAACAATTTATCGCAATATAAACCTCAGCTTTAAAAAACTTCAGACGTATAGGATCAATTCTAACCCCAAATTCAGATTCAGCGGCCCAAAATCTATAAGAAACCCTGTCTTGTTCCATTTTAATGCTTAACATTTTTTTCTTGCAGTAAATAATAATAATAATAATAATCGACTTTATTGCTTATATCAGGAATACACTATATACATCGGAGAATTCACTTACTAATTAAATATGTATAAGCAAAAGGCGAGACACAGCACCACTAAGCTGTTTTACAGTCTGACCGTCGAAAATATATGTAAATTTTCCTGAAAAATGCAATTTTTCGCACTTTAAATCCCAAATATAAAAAAACTCAGACGTATGGTCCGGTGTAATGATTGAAATGCATACTATGATTTCAATGTTTGTTATTTATGAAATTCAAGTTTTCAGATTAATTCATACTCTTTCTGCATTTACTGTTTCTAATTTGGTTTAATTCTATGTTAAATCAGGTAAATAACATGTATTAATTATTAAGAACTTGATGAATCTGAGCACTTATAACAATGTCATCATGAAAGTGGGAGTGACAGTTCTTTTAAGTGCTGAGTTTGCATCAAATCCTTTATAGCTTACAGATATAACGTAACTGACTTATCTGACTATTGAATTATCAAATTAACCTGAAATTGAAGTACATGCAATGGCTCACATTTTTTATGGTGATAAATGTCAAACATATACATATCTAAATTTAATGAAGCGTAAACTCCATTCATGTCATTGAAACATAATGCTTTATAAATTCAATATTTGTTATTGCAAAAGTTTTCTTTGGTATATTTACATGAAGTCTGTAAAATATTTGTATAAAATTTAGGACATGTTATTATGCGTAGACTTAATATTTTGTACATATAAAAACTGTCGAATTGGAAGGTAACCTCGAATTTAAGTTAATTAACCTCGAATTTGAGTTAACCTACCAATATATATCTCTATAAGTAGAGTCTCGGTATATTTACCCACTCGATTCCTCTCCTTCCCCTTCCGCATCATTATATTTACCAAAAGAAGGGAAGCGTCGGTCGCTTCTCTTACACTTCTCAGTCGCGTTACGTTCGTGACGTCACATCAGGCCCTTCCTAAGGCCCCAGCCTGCAAGGTGGGGAAAATGGTGGGACGTAAATACAGCGAGATGCAAATATACCAGGACTCTATGTATAAAAATGCAAAGACTATTCTGCTGCGCGCGCAACCTACACTTCCTCCTTACAGTACGTATATTAATAGTTAATATATAACGAATTATGACAAAGAGGTAATGTTGCACGTAAATAGATATTATATTATAAATTCGGAATTTTTTTGTGAATTGTGTAATTAACTTTGCATATTTTAACCTTATTTGAGCGCACATTTCTCGCGGAGATTAAATGCTAAAATACAGTGTCAAACTTCATGAAGAAACATTGTACATTTAGGCATTAGAGTGTTAAGCTTAATTTTAAATTAAAAATGATGTTTCTTTTTTAAATCAGTTAATCACAATGCGAAATTTGTACTTCCACAAATATTGGTAGCTTCTTTATGTTGTTCTATAGGGGTAATAGGTTTGTTCGGGTCATAAGATAGTTCACAACAATATTGTACGTAAATAATTGAAAAATCCTGACAGACACGAAAAACTATTACAAAATTCAAAACCAGCATCAAAAAACACGTTTGAAACTATACTCTGTACCCGATCTTACTTCATTGTCGCCTTGAAGTAGGTAACCGCTATTACTCGTAGCGTCGCTATTTCCCAGTAATTGCCTATTTAAAATTAATGCCAAACTTAACGACGGGTTGAGACCTATTTTGAGATTAATAATAACGAATTCTCGTAATGCCGGAAAATTGATGCAGTCTTCGCCTCAATGGGGGGAAAGTAAAGCCGATACTGATATTGTAGCCGACAACAAAGAGAGCTCTTGGAAGTGCAAGCTTCCCTCCTTGTCCCGGGAGGCATCAAAGCTCGTTAGACGGGATTAAGGCTTCGTGATGCGGTTCAGATCGATGAATTCATGCGAAACTGCTAGATAGTAAGTGCCAATCAAAAGGTTATTCTGACATATCAGGTACACCACGTACAATACGATTTCATTAAAATGATAGGGCGTGCAGAAAAAAATGACGACTGAAGGATGTAAAACTAATAGAAGTGAGCGATTTTTTATTATTTTGGCGTACCGCAAGCATTCAGTAATGAGGTTATATGACATGTGCATTGTTTCCTAGTCGTGTATTAATTAGTATATTTAGAGGTGTAACTGATCTAGAAATCATTAAAAACCTCTCTTTCCATCAGACAAATAGACATAAAAACAAGTATGATTATGGTGTATAAGCAATTAATGTTTTTTTTTTAATTTATCCCATATGCAGACAATTGTTTTTATAATTTTTTGATTTTTTAAATATAGCACCTAAGAGAAACGATATGCTGGGAACTGAACTCGGGATAATTCAGTTGATGGTCATGAACGTTAGTAACCATATGATGATTGTCACGACGTTAATTCATTGCTTAGATGTTATGATTCCATTATTTTTGGTGAAGTGTTTATTTGGACGCACTAGATTTTTGTTGTAGGATGAAATGGTAAATGGCAGTATATGTTGTCTTGAATAGTCGTGGTACCAATGAAGAATAAATACAAATTACCTAACCAAATCTCCCATAACACACTATGAATAAATCTGATGAAGAACCGATGACAGATTAGTGATGACTTATTTCTACGTCAAATGGCACTGCGGTCAATATTCATGAATCGTTTGGTTAATTAATTTCGTCAATGGCCAAAAAATGACTTAAAGAGTGACACAACATTGACAATAGATGAGAGCAAAATTTCTCATGGTATTTAAACTAACTTTTTATTTAATTCCAAAACTATCAAACGATGGTTAGAAGAGCTATCATCCTATTGAATACGTCGCCTGCCACGCCACATCACCCGCTTCAACTCTTTCACGCAAGACGAGCAGTTGAAAGTAAATTCATTACATAAAATGGCATTCCTCCCACATTCCGGCTCATCACTCGTCCTTTTAGGCCTGCCTACAAGTTAATTGTCGAGGGTTCGCGTCGGGCTCCCGTCAAGGGGAATCATTCTCGTGCTCGCATACGAGTATGAGAAGAGGTTAATTGTGATGCGCTTTGCCTGGATGCAGGAAGATCGTTGCAGCTGCCATCAGCCGCTAGAAAATGAATGAAGCCAGAGACCTGCAACGCTTCATAGGACGACTTTCACCTCAGTCCCGTGCCGATGAGAATAATTCTCATGGTATCACTGCTCCCGTCTCGCGATATTTCCAGAGCAGACACTTTTTCTCATCATTTCTTAGCGTTCCGTCGTTATCCAACCTAGAGATATTGTTTCCAGTCGAGGAAGTCCATGCTAAAATTAGAATTGGCACTTTCGAACGTTTTTTATTGTCTTTGTGGCAAACTACTGGATGTTGGAAGAACCGCCTACAGTCTTTATGTGTTAATGAGGAGGCGATGTCATTGTGTACCAACTGGACGTAACTCTTTTTACATAAGATCCCGGGTCTAATTAGGAACATCTGCCTAATTTGTTGACTGGAAGGTATTTAGTCGGATGATGTCATATTTTCGCTTGGTTCCCTCCGAGCGGGGAAGAGCATATAGACTAATTTAATCCCTATCACTTTCTCGGGGAAAATATTCTATCACCACAAGTACGGTCTCTTTTCCAACCACTCGAAAACAGATAATGCTATTCTCAGTTGATGAATTTACCGGCGTAAGGAACTTATTGTTTGTCTGCGAAATATCTTCCGAATTTCAGCGAATCCTAAAGATCACCAACACTCGCTTCACTTAAATCGTGTACTTGAGTACGTACTCACTTGAAGTAGTTGGGTATATTGCAGGGTATATCAGCAGTCTCAGATCTCTCTCGCGTATCGGTCCAGGGATTTCCAACAGGGGCGGATTGCTTCCATCCCGTGTAACTTCGCAACAAATCAACTGCATTTTTATTTCCGTTCCTACCAGCTGAATGTAGCTCTACCGATTTAGTACAGACATTGCCTTCATGAATTTGAAAAGTACATAAGAGAACGCCCTCGTGAAAGAGAAAGACAGGTGCGTGGATAGAGAGGAAGAATGTCGCTTTAACCGATAGAAGGTTGGATTGCCGCGGATCATTCTTTTGGAGTAAGTATATAAGAAGGCGTTGCTGGAGTTTCATGGCATTCCGAGCGGTGTTTTACGAGCGGCGTACAGTAAAATTTCAGGAGCGATAACGTTTAGCGAGCTCTTTATAGAATTGTTATTGCTCGGACGATGATAAAATCGTGGGAGATGAGCAGAATAAAAAATGCCCGCGCATATATAAATTAGTGCAAAGGTGGTACACGAGATCATGGTGACAATTACTTCGAAGGTCGCGCGATTATCTTCCGCCCATTTTTCCAACTGCTTTTGTACACGATTTATATATAATGCTAAATTTATAGTCGACACTCAATGACCGATTAACTGCTCTTGATCGAAAAAAAGGAGAATGCTAAGTCTCACTTTTTATATCTTCTGGATTCCTTTTGTTAAAGTTGTTAATAAACGAAAACAAAATTATTCTTCATAAACATCCACCTTGGTATTAGAATCGACCCAACATATCAGAATTTTAAGATATTTGAGGTTATGTACTGGAAATCCATGTTTTTTCGGTTGTGTACAAAATGAACCAATTTTTTGTGACTTTTTTTTACCAGTTACACCATTTTGTACTACTCTCACCCTTAAAATGAGCTGTTGGTCGTTCACCTATGTTTTTGTTTAACAGAGTGATGTCCATTTTATATTCTGACATTTATCCCAATGACCTTACCAGATTCCTGTTACTCACCATTTTTAATCCGTCATAGAAAGTATAAAAAAAAATGCACACGGAAAAAAATCTTTTGTAGATTCTGCCGAAGTCGCTCAAGTAGAATCTGCCGAGTCTGAACTTCGGCAATATTTGCCGAGTTTTTTCTAAGCATTATGCTTAGCCAGTCTATGTAGATTTTCGTGGACTGCAACTTTAGCGCCGCGCCACTGTACCCGCGACGTCGGTAAATTAGGGGTCATTTTGACGGAGTAGTTTCTTCCTTTACGCTTACAATAGAAACAGAACACTTGTTTACGGTCGAGATTTCTTATACAGCGTTCTAATTGGTTCTAACTAAGCGTAAACATAAGGAATTTTAACGGCCGGGGAACAAAGTTCCGAAAATCAAAACCCCTAACGGATAAAATTTCGATATTGCGTGAGTCCAAGGTATTTTAATTTGCTGTCTTTTTGCCAAATTTTCAAAGACAAAGTGAAGAAAATCACGCTGGAGCCATGCTACATCGAAATTTTGGCCTTTCGGTGTTGATTTTCGGAACTTTGTTCCCCGGTCATTTTAACGAGTGCATTTGCACAAACATAACAAATATAAATTCCAATCTACTGTAGCGACTGAGTGGAAAGGTGATGTTGGGTCTCGCCGCGGAATGGCGCTACGAGCGCCAGGAAAGTTCTGAGAGCACGTAGACAGCACAGCTGATCAGTAAAAGTTGAGACTCGGCAATTTTTGCCGAAGTTACTAAGTAGAATTTGCAGAAAAGTCGTATACGAGTTATTAGGTACATTCTCTCGACATTACCAAGCAAATATTGCCGAAGTAACAATATAAATTTCACATAATGTTGGTTATTGAATTTCTTAGGCAAATTTTACTTGAGTTTTCGGCAGAATCTATAAACATTTTTTTCCGTGCATGTACATAACCTCAAATATTTGAAAATCCTGACGATAATGGTCTGATTCTGACGGATACTAATTTTCGTGCATGTCGTTTGATTATCAACGGAGTTCGCAAACTTATGTTCATAATATCAGGTCAGCCATTTTGAATTTTGAAATTTTTGTGTGCGATTCGTTATCAACAATCTTTAACCCCTATACTAAATTTAGATAATACATTTGTAAGGTATGGCTTAATTATTAGTTAAAGATAGTAAAACCACATCTGCCATCAAGAGTCAGCCATTTTTTATCTAATGTTAAAAACCACTATTTTGTTAAATCCGTTTATTTAGTCGTTCTTTGTAATCTGAATCACATTTTTCAGATTCAGTCAAATACGCGTAAATTTTTTCAAAATTTCGGAACCATATTTATTATGTTTTGCAAAAATCTGAAATAAAGTTATTTAACCCTATTTTTTAAATTGATTTTTTATCAATAAATATATAATTTCTTGTTTCTATACGGTTGTCTAGACATAAGCAAGTGTAAAAAAAGTTGAATAGTTGTTAATTGTTAATAAAAATACTATTGTTAATTAACAAATTGTTAAAAATGGCACTATTTTCAGAAAGAATGCATTCTTTACTTGTAGATTAAGAGATACAATTTTTGTATGTACTTAGTACATTCAATACTATTAAAAAATATTATTTCATAATTTTCCGGCATATTTTTATTAATAAATTAAATCTTATTCTTACAAAAATCAATTTTTTCGCAGAATTAAAAAAAATATTAAATGAAAATTAATGAAACAATACATGAGTTTCTTTTATAGTAACTGTACTGATATGCGTAATAAAATTTTGTAAACTCGACATGGCGAATCCAAAATGGCGGACGAAATTTTTAAAATTCGATCTAATTGGCCTGAAACTTGTTACTCTGAGGTTTTCGGGGTCGCTGATTACAAATCTAAAATCCCTTTTTAAAAATTCAAAATAGCGGATCCAATATGGCGGACGAATTTCTAAAATTCGGATAAAATTTGCTTATAACTCGTCACTCGTAGGTTTTCACTTATATATGCTTATAAGAAATGTGAAGTCAGATTTTCAAAAATCAAAATGGCGGAGGAATTTTTGTGATTGTTGGATTTTCATCTTGGGGTTCATATGATCGCTGGTTATGAATTTTAAAGTTAACTTTTAGGATTTAAAAATTAATCCAATAATGTGAAAATATTTTTTAAAAATATAAGATTTTACTACATTGTATTTTAAAAATGTTTTCTATTGTATAAAAATCTAAAATAAACAATTAAAATTTCTGGATTAGGTGACTCAAAGGGTTAAATATATTTTTATGACAAATTCAGTCATCTGTAAAGTATATAAAACCTCCAAGAAATAGCAATTTCACTTAATTAAAACATCCTTTTGTATTCCTTTATTATTAAAAACATAAATACAAAAAATAATGTGTAAGTTCCAAATCAAATTTGTATGAATTTATTTTTTATTATTACAGAAAATAAAGTAAATGCTTTAAAAGATCCTCAAATTTGTCGTGTATTTCGTCCCTCATTTTTCTTTCATTTCGTCCCATGCGGTTCCTATGATGCTACATAAACACCCGTAAAAGGGGAAAACAGTGGCGTAAACCCAAAGCTTCACGCCTGGAGCCTTTGTTCTACGTTGAATTTCTTCGTCGAAGAACCTTCTATTTCGAGAGAGCAGAATCTAGAAAATTGACCAAATTAACAAAGCGTTTCCTAAGGATACTACTTTTGTTGCAACTTGCCGCAGTGGGAAAATTTCCCTTCCCTGTTGCAGAAAATATTTAATTAGAAGTCGACGAATATGCGGAATTTTACAAACTAATATTCTTTTATTGTTAAAATATTTAATTAAAAGATTTTATAGTCGGTGATCATTTTTATAAGTAAACAAATATTGAGAATTATTGCAAATTATGTATGTATAGAATTACTGCCTATAAATAAAAATTGTCTTAGACATACAAACAAATTATAATAGGGACCTTTTTTCTTAAAATGGAGAAAACTTTCACGTTGAATTCATCTTAAATTCTTACTATTTTTAAGTGCACTATACTAATTACCGTAAAAAATATTCATCAAAAACGATTATTTATATAATATTTGTTCAAAATAAAATACAAACCGTTTCGGTAGAAAATATTGTTAAAAATTAAAATATGTCTACAAAAATATAACTTTCTTATTTTCTTTTGCCTAATGATCTTCTTTCAATATCAACGAAAATCTTCAAAACATGCTTGAAATTAGTAAGAATAATATGTTACTGTATCCGCCATTTTTAATTACAGAGTGTTTATATGAACTATAAAAACATCGACATAAAAATGATAACCCAAAACGTACATATATTTAATGTTATTAAGTGATATTTTAATGAATTTAGCCCGCTACAGACGCCATATTAGATCCGGCATATAGAATTTTAGAAACCGATAAAACGGCATTACAAATCGTATAGATATGTAATGGTATTTAGTGAAATTTTTATAAATTTATAAAATTTAGAGCCGCCATATTGGATCCTCCATTTTACCGTTTTAAACAAGAAAAATCGATGTAAAAATTTCAAATGCAACTTATGACAGTGTTCACGTTTAGTTATGGTAACATTGCATTACAATAAGTGTGAAAAATTGTACATGTTATTCACATTTATATTTACCTTCCAATGAGAATACTATCGTTTAATATACATTTATTGTACGTAAGTTTTGTTTAAAAATGGTTTAGGGTATATGATGTAAAGGTTTGCTGGTAATGCGTTTATTAAGCTACCGTTTGATGTACGTTTATAAGACGCGTATATACTGCGAAACGTATTTTAAACGTCCACAGATAGTTCATAAAATACCATAAATACAAGTTTAAAGTGTCTTTAATAAAGGTGTAGTAATTTCTATAAATGCACGTAAATGAAAAACGTTTAAATTTGTTCAAATATACTCCGGTTATAAAACGTGTACATAATACCGTTTAATATTCGTTAATGATATACGTTAATAAAACCTGTACACAATACCGTTTAATATTCGTAAATGATATATGTTAATAAAACCTGTTCACAATACCGTTTAATATACGTTAATGATATACGTTAATAGAACGTTGAACCTACATCACTTTTAAACAGAAAATATTTTATAGTCATTATCGATTTATAAATGATACAGCAAGGTGAACCATTTAATTAATTCCAATACAGACACTATCGTTTAGTAAACGGTTATTGCACGTCATGTTAGTTTAAAAATAAACCAGATGTACAGTGTAAAAGTTTGTATGGTAACACATGCATTTTTTAGATGGAGGCTGTTCCCTGTAAATGATAAATACGCTTTCTTTTTATCCCACAGTTTTAAACCAAATTTAAACATTAATTAAATGGTCATGTTTTTATAGGGTGTTTCCTATAGTATTATATAAGAATTAGTAAACATTCATTTAAAAGTAAAGCCCAGCACACTTTCATTCATAAAAAAGGCAATACACTATATTTTTTTAAAGTTTACTCTCATTTTTTACTCACTATATTTGTTATTTTTTAGATATGTAATGCAATTAAATATGCGACTTTATTTTTGGATTGAGACTTCATTGTTTTCCAAATTCGATAGAATCTCTTCGAATAAATTGCATTTTGCCATTGGATCGCCCCCATGAAAAAAATTCCCCTAAACATCTTAGAAAATTTTATTACATGGGCATTAATTCTTGGTACTCTATATAATATTCAAAATATGTAGATAGGGTAGGATAGGGGGTATTGTGGTAAAAATATTTTATATAGGGCACATGGATGTAATTATTAGTTTTCTGTAAATATTAGTTAAGTGGCATACTTCATGCAAAAACTTTCTCGGAGGAACTATTACTAAAAATTCCTAAATATCTCTGCAAGTCGTTTATTTAGAAAAATATTACAAGAATGTGATTAATCAATAAAAACAGAGTAAATGATCAGGTTAATATTTTATTGATTAATATCAAGTATTGTAAGAATTTACAAGTGTTCTTTAACTTCGAATTTTACTAAATATTCTTTAAATCTTCATTGTAAAAATTGCAACGAATAATTTATTTATATAAATAATCGTCTGGACAAACTAAAAAAAAGCAAGTAAAAGATGTAGCACAAAAGAAATCGTCTGGCTTTTTTGCTTGAAAGGCGAGAGAATAGATTTAATGGTAAGTCGATGGACAAAATTGCGAGGGAGAAAATAATAGCAGAAAATCACTTCGTCGCTTTTGCCGGTCAAACGTCAGACAAGAAGGAGGTCGCCGGTAAGTTTCGACATCCTCTTGATCTACATCTGTTCCGATTTCCGATCGTGCGCTCTCTATTCACTGTCGAACATATCTAAAATTTTTGCACAATCATTCAAAAATTTGCATATTATGTCCTTTATAATTCATTTTTTTTTTAAATTAAAAAATCAATGTTTAATACAGATTTTTAACAATTCTGATGTTTTAGACTGCATTTCTCTGATTTTTAGCTATTTTGTACAATATAATGTTTAATACACATTTCTAGCATTTTTACCTGTTAATTTTATTTATAAAAACCTATTTATAAAACTCCTACTGAAATAAAATAGGAACAATTCAATTATGCTTAAATATAATTATCTTTTATGACTGTCGAATGTATGTAGTTTTGTTAGATAATTTTGCTTTAGTAAAAGTGCTTGAAAAAACTCTTGGAATGTATTGAAATAGTCGCATACTTCAGCAACTGTTATGATTGATTGTGGATGAGTCAATCTTTAAATTTGTACGTCGCGGTACCGGGTTCGAATCCAGCTTGATCGACTTTTTTTCTTTTATTTCCTGTTAATGCTATCTCAATGATGCATTATAATGTCTTAATTTGCGTATATCACAGAGTCCCAGTATATTTACCCTCTCGGTTCCTCGCCCTCCCCACCCGCCTCGTTACATCTAGGGCAGGCGTGGGGTGTACCGCTCACCTAAGGAAAGTATCGCTTTTAATAAATGCATAAATAATTTTAGATTTGTTTAACGATTGAAATCGATTCTATAAAGCCCCGACAGTAATATACAAGAAGATCTGAATGTTTACTAACGCTAAACGTATTGAATTATAGAATTTAATAAATATCAAAGATCCAACAGTATCTCCTGTCAATGTGGGTAATACCGCTCACTAAATTTAAGTTGTTAAACTTATTCATATACACTTAGAAACAATGTAATGAAAATGTAATGAAGATGTAATGAAGAAATATCAGTACAGGCAATGAAAATGGTAAAGAAGAATGGATTCAAATTAATGATTCATAAATAATGAATGTACCTAACCTATGAAATTCAATGATATTATAAATCAATTTGTTGTTAACTTACTTGTGTACATTCAATGTATATGATTAATTACAAGAAGTTCCATTTCAAATATCCATTATTTTAGTACTTTCTGTACATTTATTTGATCAACAATATGTGAAATATGCCATAAACTCTGTGAGCGGTGTTACCCACTAACGCGCCGCGTTGAAAAGTAATGAATAATTAAAAGTCAATGTTGTTTTTAGTAGTTTACCAAATACCATTTGGTAATTAACAGTACAACAAGTCTATTTGTTCATATTTTTTCCCATTGGGTACTAGTAAAAAGATGGAAAACCGTATATTGTAAAGACCAATTCTTATCGTATTTATGTCAACTACGTTACAAAACTTTCCAATTTTTTTTTAATCAACTTTTAGCAATAAACTATGTAAATTTTTTGTTGAAATTAAATTTTGACATAAAGTTCTTTAGTAAAAAAATATAAAAAATAATTTTAACTTAACGGAAGGTTGAGAAATACGAGTGAGCGGAATTACCCACTGAGCGGTACAACCCCCGCCTCCCCTACCCAAAGAAGAGGAGCGCCGCTACTCCCACTCCGCTGAGTCACGTTCATGACCATGACGTCCCAGCAGGCCCTTCTTAAGGCCCCAACCGGGACGGTGGGGGAAAATGAGAGCGGGTACAGGTAAATATAATGAAACGGCACCGGGCGAATATGCTGGGACGTAAATATAGCGAGACCCGATTATATCGCGACTCTACTGTTTTACAAATTTCACTACAGCTAAACTCAATTTTTCTATTATGCATTGAAATATTTGCCATATTTTTTTTCTGTGAGCGAGTGTTAAAAGTAACAATCATATGTGCGTTTGTTCAAATCATAACAAATCACCATATAAGAGAAGAATTCGACGGCGACGATGTTGCATGAAGAGAAATGGATGATTGGAGTTGCTGTATAAGTAGTAAAATACAGATCAGACATCTTTTATACGTGCCGTTACTACTTACGCGGTTCTTTTTACTATTTATATAATAAAGTTACTTAAGCAGTAACATCACGTATAATGTCTAGTCCGTATTTTACTAACTAAGTGGTAGCACCAACCATCTATTCTTTTCGGTGTGTGTAACATAAATAAAACTCAAGTTTAATTGCATAAATTAGACTACAAGTAAACACTACATAACAATTTGAATAGAACCCAAAAACTAAACCATTAATATAGTATTGTATATGCTTCTGTTGATTATATCGAGTTATTGTTTATGTTGGAAACACATCCCGCGAAAATCATAATAATAATAATAATAATAATAATAAACAATTGGTAACTGCAATCACATTAATTTATTTGATTTTTTAACATACATTAAGTTCAAGTGGTCTTTGGACAGCTTAAACTTGTTTTTTAAGGTTGGCACGTTGGAGACTGTTTATAAACCCTTTGAAGCATACATTTTTCTTTAGTTGAAAATAGCTGAAATTTATTACTCTGAAGTTTTCGAGGTCGCTAATTACGAATCTGACCTCAGATTTTCAAAATTCAAAATAGCGGATCCAAAATGGCCGACCGAAATGTAAAAACAAGTCAGATTCACCCTAGATTTCAGTCGGCTACATTGAATCCGCCATTTTGAATTTTGAAAATCTGCGTCGAGATTCGTAATCAGCGATCCCGAAAACTCCCGAGTACCCAATTTCACATCGATCAAGTAAATTTTTGCAATTCCGTCGGCCATATTGGATCCGCCATTTTGAATTTTGAAAATCTGAGGTTAGATTCGTAATCAGCGACCCCGACAACTCCCGAGATCCCAGTCTCCTCATATTTGAGTGATGTTTTCTTCTCCACATATATTTTCCGTAAAAAAACCACCTTTTTTACACTTTGTTTAATTTTTTTAAGCAATATATCTCAAAGAGTACTTTTACATGGTTTATTTTGTATTTGACCGGGGCCACTTTTTCATTTAATTAGTGCATTTATCTCACTTTTCAGAATCAAAAAAGTTCTCTTTTCCTATAAAAATGAAATTATTGCAAAATCGGAGTACTTTAACAGATTTAATTTTCTCTAAATACGTTGCACCTGAAAATTCTGCGGATGTCAGCATTTTTAGTACGAAAAAACTACTTCAGAAATGGAACTTTTCTCGATTCTGAAAGCGAAATTGTCTTTTGCTATAGGCAAATGTCAAAATATAGTCAAAACGCAAGTTTTTATATATTTAACCTCCATTTTTTACAAAAATACAAATTATTATGTGCATTATCCTTTTCAGAATTAAAAAATACTTTAGAAAATACACCTTTCGTATCATAGGGAAAATCAGTGCCGAATTGTGAACAATAATTTTTTCTTCACACCGGGAGGATAAGCGACATCTTTCCACCCGCAAGCGGAAGACATTCTTTGTTTTACCTTTTTCCTCGTTGAGTAATGAACTAACGAATGTATATCTTACAATAGTTGTAATAAAAATTAAATTACAATAAAATACAAATATGTCATTAGAGATTTTTTAGAGGTGTACATTAGTAATCCAATGCCACATTTTTTTAAAAACGAATGAGTGAATTAAAAATGGCAACTATTAAAATGTAAAAGTACGATAATATCAAAACACGATAAAGGATAAAATCTGTCCGTGAACCGGTATTTCCTCATACTCTGCGCCTAAAATTCTATTTTGCGCCCTATACAGCGAGATCAAAATAGGAGTTTTTTCGCCTTAGGTAGCAAATTATATGGGAGAAAAATAAGTTATTTATAATCTGAGCGGAAAATACTATGTTGCGTCTTATACAACGGGATAAAAATCACAATTTCTCTCCTTAGGGAGGAGCATTTTTGCGTTCGACTATATATATATATATATATTCCAGGGAAATAGTAGATTGTGCAACCAGGGAGCAAAATAGGTGTTTGCCGATGAGTGCGAGTTTGACACCTGAGCAAAGAGAGGACGACATTTTCCACAAGTCTACAAATACCTATTCTCCCTCGTTGCAGGTACTATTTTCTCAAACGAGGGCGTGCTATTTTGAACTCAGAATGCGAGAAACTTATTTTGCTCCGTTGGGAGAGAATGTGCTATTTGGCGCACAGAGTGTGAGAAAATAAGTTTTTACAGTTAAGTGCAAAATATTATTTTGTTCCCTATATCGCTGAAAATAGTATTTTTAAGTATTTTCTTTCTGAATTATATTCCTTGTAATCTCAGAGATCTTGCTAATCTCTAGTCTCTATTTTTTTTTCTTATTTTCCTATTTTTTGACCACTTTCAAATGTATTTGAAGTTAGTCTCGTTTTCTGTTGATGGAATTATGGAGTATTTGAACATTTTCTGTACTATTTTTGGGTGCGGGTCGAGAAACCGAGACACCAAAAATCCGACAGGTCAAAAAACCGTCAGTCGAAAAACAGACAATCGAAAAGCCGACAGTCAAAAAACCGACACTTAAAATGACTGTCCGCTGGTCAATGTGACTAATTTTTGTGTCGGCTTTGGATTGTCGGTTTCTCGACTGTCGGCTTTTTGACCTGTCGGCTTATTGATTTGTCAGTTTTTCGACCCACACCCCCATTTTTTTTCTAACGAACTACAATAATGATAATTTGACATTTTAATAGAAAAAAATGGTACAATTCTATCAGTGTGAACTTGATCAACATCTTTGATACCACGTTACTCGGCGAGATTGTAACTTGTCAAAATTGCC
The DNA here is from genome assembly GCA_030407085.1 of Trichopria drosophilae. Taxonomy (NCBI): domain Eukaryota; kingdom Metazoa; phylum Arthropoda; class Insecta; order Hymenoptera; family Diapriidae; genus Trichopria; species Trichopria drosophilae. The sequence goes on along the minus strand of CM059585.1, from coordinate 114,716,050 downwards.
CGAAGCCCATAAAAATGACGAAAGCTCTCCTTTGAGCAGCATATTTCTCTCACTTATCTTGCCGTTTCATTTTTTCCGAAAGTTAAATGCAATCTCCCCAATCGAACAAAGTAAACCGATGAGTCGCGAGTCGTAAATAGGACTTTGATAGGTTCACGTGGGATTGGAGGAGAGTGAGATGCAATCTTAAGTGAGGTCGATTTTATCATTACATCTGAGGCTATCGGGACAACGCCTTTCGTAGATATCCCACGTCCCTCGTGTTTTTCTTTTTTCTTCACACTCCTCGTCCTATCTTTACTCTCTCTCTTTCTCGTCTTTTCTTTTTGTCCAGCCATCTATCTATATATCGTCGCTTTCCTTTCAGATTCCATTCGCTTTTTCTCTCTCGCTCTTAACTTTTTACCCTCTCGTACAATCTGCTTCAATCATCTCAATAAAGACGTCGAAGCGCACGAAATTCACGATAGAATAGAAAATCTTCTCCAGCAAAATATCGCGAAACAGAAAGTGAGATATCGAGGTCATGAGCGAAAGAGTAAGTTAGAGAAGAAATAAAAAAAATCTAAGTATAAAGTAGGAAGTAAATCAAAGGAGGAAACTGAACAACGGTGGAAGTTACTGCAGGCGATTTTTCAAAATGACGCACATATACCCCTGTTAGATCACGTTATTAAAGATGAAACATACGTGAGTCATAAAGTTCTCTAGGCAATTTCGAAATTTTAATTTTTTAGTGTGTATCGTTCTCAAATATTTTTTTTTTAAGTATCTTCAAAGTATTTTAAAAAAATGTTCAATGTAATTTCAATAAAACAATCATAATTTATTAAATAAAACCAAAGGCATTAATTGAGAACTGACCGAGAATTTTCATAAACAAGTGATTTTTATTTATTTCCGAAAATCCTCGGTCAGTTCTCACTTATTATCTTTCGTATTTTCTTGGAAAATGGTTATAGTGTTTAGAAATGCACTTACGGAGCCGGAACTTAAAAAATGTTATTCAGTCGTCTTTTATTTAAGTTTTTTAGTAAAATTTCCTACCTTACCGGCGGACCACTTTACAACCCCTTTAAGGACGGGACGGACACTTTTTGAACGCGTAACTCAGCGGATAATGTTATGTCAAAGAAGCAAAATTTGGACACAATCTCGGTCCAAAAAAAGATACAGCTGGTTTTTGTAAAAAATCGTAGTAAAAAATAGAGAACACGGAAACGCAAAATATCTCATTCAAAATTTTTCAACTTTAAGATGGTACCTGTTACACTCCAAAATTTCAAAATGGCCACTTGTAAATAGGGCTCAAAGATGTAATTTTGTATATTGTTTCTTTGTTAGCCATCCGATAGAAGTTTCTAAATCGGCAATTGGTCCATAACTATAAATTTATGTTTTTGGGGTCGCTGAGTACAAATATGAGATCACATTTTCAAAATTCAAAATGGGCCCTAATTTCACTACAGAAAACGGATTTTCTTGAAAATGATCACTATCGGGTTTTTGGTCTCGCTGATTATAAATATATGGGCAGATTTCCAAAATTCAACGTGGCCTTTTACAATTCGCCATTTTGCATTTTTGAAAATGACAGGTAACATTTTGAACGCAATATTTTTCCTTTCTGTGAATTCTGCGATGATGTTTCCGAGTGTAAATTGCAGATTTTACTTTTGCGCGTTAGAAATATTCAGTATAAACATTATTGGACATAACATTATATAATAAAGCGCTAGAGTTTGCGTACAAAAAGTGTCCGTCCCGTCCTTTATTATAATATATCCATATATGTATATATATTAATTTTCAAAATTCGAAATGGTGAATCCAATGTGGCGAACATATGTTTCAAGAAGTCTTTGATTTTCATGAAATTTATTAGTCAGGGAATTTTGAGGTCGTTGAATACAAATCTAATGTCAGATTTTCCAAATTCATAATGGCAGATTCAACTTGGTGGAAATTTTGGCAAAAAATGTGTCTGATTAACTTGAAAATGATTACAGATGACCACAAAAAACATTTCTTTCGAGATAACTTGAATCAGGAATAGTGGATCTTATAGATTTTTAGCCGCTGAAAACGAATCCGTTATTCGATTTGGCCATCACGTCAGGATTTTACGATATGTGATCCGAAAAATACTCAAAAATATACTTTTTGACAATTTAAGGTTAGAATATATGAAAAGTCTGACACGATAAGTTAACTTCTATTTATGCGACCAAAAACTATAAGATCCTCCACTTTTGATTCAAGTTGTGTCAAAAAAACGTGGTCTTGTGTTATTTTTTTCGTGAAGTATAAAACAATTTCTTAGGGGAGATAACTTGATTCGGAGATACTGGATCTTATAGATTTTACGGGACCACAAAATTTATTTTTTGCGAAATAACTTGAATCAGAAGTGGAGGATCTTATAGATTTTTGGTCGCTGAAATACGTTTTTCACACGAGCTTTGCATAATTGAGAAAAGCTCTCATAGAGCGTTGTCCCACAATCACAAACATTTTTTGAACTATCGGAACGTTTAAATAATAAAATTCATCTCTCAAATGCCTTATTTTTTGCATTTTTGTATGCTTTTTGTGGTATTTTTGTTCCTTTTTTGTCACTTTTTTTTAGTATTTTAAAAATCGTGTCAAAATTTCTATTTCAAGTAACCAAACTTATTTTAAAATGTGCATACAATTTTCCTATTAAAAAAAAATCATCTAAAATAGTATATTTTAGTTTAGTTAATTGTAATCACTTATATATAATATTTACGGAAATATTAATCATACAATTTTTTTATGTTTCAGGTGAGTGATTTCTTTATTTGGCATCAAACTTCGTAAGTTACTCCTCGTAGACTTCATTAAACCTGTATATATTTCATTATAAGTTAAAATCATTAATTTTGATTAATTAGTATTTACGGTCTCCTAGCGAATAATAGAATATGCTAACATAAAACGGAAAAAACGGACGGCAAAAAGTTTTGCTTGTCACTTTCTACAGGAGCCTTATGGGCAAAAAAATTGATGCAAAAATGTCTGTAATAAAAAAAGCTGAAAGCTTGTCTCGAGTATCAATAATCAATTTATCAGTTTCACTTTGGCTGCTGCATATAATCTCCTGATAGACCGTCCGTTCTAAACCGACATGTGATTCAATTAGCATAGTTAGATCGTTACGTGCCGCGGCTTTCACTTTTAGGCCTCCCATAACGTACACCTTCTTCTTGGTCGTCACGGAAATGAACGACGACTGTCAAAGTTAACCATGGATGCATCGTAATTTTCGTGTCCACTCCCCCACAAGTCAAGGTGACTTTCGTCATAATTTTTTGCACGTCCAGCCCGTTCAGTCCAATGGACTAAGGTTCGCCTATCGTCCTTCGACTTTCGCGGCCTTAGGCCGCTTATAGCTTCGGTTTCCTTGGGTTGTCGCCATTTTCCCCCGCCTTTGTTACCTGACCATTCACCGGATATTTGATTTAGATCAATTCGGTTAAGATCGCCTATCTATGTCGGCTCGATTCGGGTTCCGAAGCAAATTACGGAAACGGACGAGCTGCTTCGATTTATGTCCGGAGAATGGCGTGATCCGCATTCCGCTAACTTGCGAGTGACCGATCTCCAAATTGCGGAAGATTCAATTCTTCCCAGACGCTTCTATTTTAACTCTGACGTGAACATCGAAATATTCTACAAGTCTGTCTCAAAATTACTATCTGGAATTGTAAAATTTCCAAGAAAGTCTCTGTGTGCCCAAGTCCAAGAAAATCGTGTTTTTGGAAACATTTAAAAATGTCGACAAATGATTAACCCTTTAAGGACCAAATGTACATAAATTTAAATTTTTAATTTTAATTAAATTTTCAAAATAATAGTTGCATGTATTCCAAATTTTTCTGCTTTGGAATTTCGTCCAATTTAAAGACATTTGAAGAATCAGGATTACAGTCAATCGAATTTAAATCCATATTGAGTCAGATACAAATGTATTTCTACTGTAATTGTTGAGTGTATGAATCAGTGTAAGTGCTGCAATCACGATTGAATAACAGTTATTAATTAGTAATAGGCAGTCGTAATGCGTAACTTTTTTAACATTCATTCACACGTTTCACACGTAATTGTTTATAATTTTCTTTTCTTTCTTTGAAATTAATATTTTTTACATAATTTCTCGTGTAACTTCTTTTTAAAAGTTTTGGGATCAACTTCATTGTTGATACTTTCTAAATTTCTTGGAGTGAAAAATTCTCTCTTCCTCGACTGAAAATTGAGCACTTTATAGTGAAAGAATTAATTTTTACACCTTAAGAGATGATTTTCATTCCATGCAGGGTAGATTTTTGCTCGTTATGTTCACTTGTTTCAAATACTTGCACAGTGCATTGAACTGTGAGAAACTCAAGCGAAAGAGTGCATTTTGCTTCGAACCGCATTATCAAAGATGGAAAATTCCATTGAATACCGCCATTTTGAATTTTCAAGATTTTACAACGAACCGAAATCAGCAAACCCGTAAACCTCTCAGTAACAAAATTGTTATTTATCAGACAAATTTTCGGGTTTTAGACCGCCATATTGGATCCTTAATTTTAAATTTTGAAAATCTGATAAAACATTAGTAATTTGATCTGTATTCTTACAAAGGTAGGTAGGCAATGCTGAGAATTTTTGTACGTTTTTTTTTTTAAATTTTTGTAAAAATGTAAAAAAACTGTAAACGGCGAAGGCTCAATAGTATTAAAATGTAAAAGAAAATCCCTAGGAAAGTGCGATTTAAAAAAAAAAACATTGAATTTAAGAAACAACATATGTGTCTAGAAATGTCTGCCATATTGAATTTGCCCTCATGAATTTTCCCATTTTGGTGGCAGAATCTTGATCGGCGACCTAACAAACCCCTTAAATGAAATTTCTGACAAAATTTGATAAGAAGTAACGAATTTAACTGCAAATATCGGTCATAGTTGATTCGCCATTTTGAAACTGCCATCTTGAAAAGTGATATTTCCTATGTAAGATATTACTCTTTACATATCGGGATCACGTTATTATTAAATTATTATTAAAAAATTTTTAATTCAAGAATGTATTATTAAGAATGTTGTAAATGTTTAAAAACGACAGATTGAATTTTTTTTTAACTTTTCTGAGCAGCATTCTAAAGACTGACTTCAGAAATATTGGAAATTATAGATTATAAAATCCTATTTATATTTTTTTAATTCACTTGGGTCTAAATGAAAACGAATCTCTTTCAAAATTACTTACCCGTTATAAGGTCTGAATTTTGAAAAATCACTAGAGTATAGATTACTGTTTTATCGATGTGAAATATTCGAAAAAGATTAGCGTTTCCTAAATACCACCTTAACCATCCTGCGGTTTAATTAAATTGCAAAATTCCAAATAAAAAAGGTACATATTTTATCCTGCATAGAAAGTTTTATATTTCAGTTTTGGTTATTAGTTTCTTGGGTCTCTGATTACAAATTCAAGGTCCGTTTTTTCAAAATTTAAAATGGCAGATCCAATATGGCGGTTATGTTTGAACATATTTTTTAAAAGATTCATCGGATTTGATTGAAAATTTTTGCTTGGGAATTTTTCGGGATCGTCGATCAGGAATCTAAATTTACTTTTCAAAAAATCAAAATGGGGGATTCAATATGGCGGCCAGTCGTGAACTATTTACTGGATTCCCGTGAAACACGTTACTTGCGGGTTTTCGGGGTCGCCGTGAAGAAATTGCCGTGAATATATGGGCAAATCTGCGAAACCTTTAAATTTCGTGTCACTGTGTATTTTTGAGCATTTTTATTTTATTTTTCTGCGTTTAAACTGGTCAACATTGTTAAGTATACTCCAAATATATCGACCAATATATGTAATGCATCATTGCTGAGGTAAAAGTACGAAATTCATACTTTTGAAACTGAAAAATATGCCAAAAACGCCTAAAATAAAGTATCTCTACAGTAATTTTTATTCACGTTTGGTCCTATAGCGATTTCAGCGTTTCCTTAATCTCTCTGGATTTTTTACACGTACTAATAGACAAAAAAACAAAGAATTTGCACCCTTATAGAGCTATGTTCCCTTTTGAGAAAGGCTGAAAAGAGTGCCTTTAAAATGTGTCCCTCGTTTTTTCAAAAAAACAATTTTAGTTCATTTTTCACCAATTGCACGTGCAGCATATCTTTAATCGTTACTAGTCAAAAGTGATAATTTTGTACACAGAAAAAGGAGGAAATCCAGACGTCATTTAAGAATGTCTCACAAGAGAAGTCAAAAAAGATATGCTTGAAGTTAAAAAGCATTTGCGTAACTGGTTGAAATAATGGTCATTTTTCAATGGCACACCGTCAATTGAAAAAGAACATTATTTGCAACATATGTGATCGTTTGAAAAGCACAAAATAGAGGTAACATCAAAACGCTAACATCCAATAATGTTTTTAACCCTTTGTATCACGATGGTCAATAACGTTTTCTTTGATTTTTCATTATTAAAATTGTAGTTAACGCATTCATGTCATTTTTTTACGATTTTCTGTAAGTTTAGTGATAAAATAACATATATAAATGGCTAAGAAGACATTATTATTTATTGTTTAGGTAGTATAAATAAAAAAATATGAAAAAATTCGGGTTTTTTCGAAGAAATTCATTATTGGCAATGTTTTTCGTGATAATTGCTTAAAATTTTTAACTCGGGGGTTTTCGGGGTCTCAGATTATCAGAAGATGCAAAAAGTTTGCACATGTCATGTAATCACTTTTCCTTAGAACCGCACAGCTGGTCGGTTGATAAGGATACTTACAAAAATAGAAAAACAAAAAACTCTAAACCAATAAAGAAAAAGTCTAAACCTACCAGTAATAAAAAAACTCCTATAATTGTTAAAACTCGACCAGCCCGGAAATGTACTAAAATTTAATTATGTAATAAATTTCTATCTAAAAACATAAAATTTGTTGTTTTTTATTCAACGTATATAATTCTCAAACCAACATATATCTGAATTTTGTATACCAATGCAAAAATTGTATCATTTCAGTATTTTTAATTATAAATTTTACATTCAAATTGATAATCGCATGTAGCAATGTCTCAAATGAAAGCACTTTCTTGATGTGTAGTTCAGTTAGTGTTCAGATTGTAGAAATTCAATATGGCGGCTTCAAAATAGCAGCTCCAAAATGGCGAACGTCTCCTCTAAATTTGAAGAGTTAAGATCACTAACATAAAAATTCTCAGATGATAATTTTCACACTTCAGCGTTGCTTAAAAAATGAAGCACACTGCGTCATTTGTTACCTCTTAATCTATATGACAACATATAAAAATTACAATAATGTGCTTAACACATAAAACTTTTTTGATTTTATGATTCAAAATTCAAAGGTTTCGCGGATTTGCCCATATATGTAGGGAAGTTATCGTTTATATGTTTTTCGTGTCCCTGATTATTGAATCCGAACCCACAATTTTGAAATTCAAAATGGTAGATAACAGTTTTAAATTTACATAAAATTAGACAAACCCTTGTATCTTGGGGATTTCTGAGCTTGAATGACGAAATCAGCATTTTAAAATTCCCAATGGCGGATCCAATATGGCGGATAAAAAATGTTAAATTTATATCGAATTAGACAAAACTTTGTATCTGTGGGTTTGCGAGGTCGCTGATTGCGAGTCAGAATTTTTTAATTCTAAATAGCGGATCCAATATGGAAGATAACAAATTGCAAAAATTACCCGAGTAGAAAATGGTTCAGGCCCTGATCAGGATGTAACGCTTTGGGTCAGGTCCTGATCAGGGCCCTAATAAATTTTTACATTTTATGGTTTTTGAGGTTGTTGGCCAAGTATTCGGATTCATATAGTTTCCAAATTAAAAATTAAAACGCAATTATAACAGGCTATAATGATTGGAGGAACCTCAGCAGTCTAATAAAGAGTAGTTGAGATATGTCAATCCTTTGGAGTATGCTTTCAATCCCTTGGAGAAACTCATTAACATTAACCTCAATTAGGAGTAAATTATTTACTCCAGAGGACCGAGAATTTACTCTAAAGTGAAAATTGACTCTTGCTTCAACCAATCGATTTTTACTCCTTTGTCATGAAATTTTACTCCACCAATGTAGAGAAAATACACGGATGTTCCTTCATAAATCATCACTCGGCAGTAGACATCGTCTTGTGTTTTCGCACTATTATTATTTGCGAGCGACGTTTCGACACCCACGTGATAAAGAGATTTTACGAGGTGCCCAGTTTAAAACTCGTAATTCCGACCAAGTTACATTTTCCCGCGCTTTCGCAAGATTTGTAAGTTCATTCCAGGCATCGTCGTAAAAAGCGGTAAGTTATCGTTAAGTACGCGTGGGAGATGGGATCACGTCGTCAGCGTTTATAAACGTTGTTGCTGCATTACGTGCTTTATCGTTACACGTTTTCTAACGTGTTAACCTTCCGTCGGTATCAGATTATTTCACGTTTAAACGATAATGTCGCAGCCATACTTTCCATCTGTTTGCTGCAGAAAACTACTTGTAGTTCGACAAGTGCGTCTTGTATAGAAACTTTTTTCTCGCGTCAGACTTCAATTCGTAGTTATTTTCCATTTGTCAAGTTGTCAGATAATAGAATTTGTCGGTTGTCATTTAAGACTTCGGTTTATGAGAAATTGAAGTTTATGGGTAACTTTGTCATTGTCTCAGACGTTTCGAGTTTTGTGTGTTAATCTATCATGATGAATTGCATCTTGTCGCTTCGTTGATGGAGTATTATTCATTCTGGCTCTTATTAGTTTGTAAATTATTGTTGACTTTATGCTGTGTTTATGTTTATCTCTATAAAATCATTGAATGTAGCTGTTGACATATTACGTCGACTGACTGTGTATCGAGTATGTACATTGTTAAACGTATTGTGAATTTTTATGTTTGCAGATAAATTTGTTTATGTACCAACTAACAGAAAATTCATGACAATAAGAGATAAACCTTATTGATGTTGAGTTTACCTGTATTTTTTATGCAAATGCAGTAGGACGTAGATACAATAGTTATTTTTGTAACAAGGGTGCAAAATAGGGTTTTATGCCTCGATTACAGAACGAGAGGGACGGACGAAAATTGTACGCATGAAATTCATTCATTATTTTTTTATGCAGTAGGCGTAAAATGCTGCACGATTTTCGGGAGTAAAATGCCAATTTTACGCCCGCTAATGAGTGTGTAAAATGAGCTTTTTATTCCTACTGCACAAAAAATGCATTTCTTCCTTTTCAGTTCACTCTTTCCGAATTTGATAAAAAAATCTGCTTCGAATACCAATTATTTAATATTTTTTAAAGCGAACATTTAAAAAATGGAAAAAAATGCTAGAATATGACTCCGAAAATTCTAAGAACGTTTCATTTTTAGCTTATTTTGGAAAAAGTTTATAGTTTTTAAGTTACAGCGTCCTCAAGTTTTTGAAATTAATTTTCATTAAGGACAACATTTTGGGGACGTTGCAAATAATGGCGTAACAAAATTATTTTTTTATAATCTTCAGGTATTAAATCCACCTTTGTCCATAGTTTCAACAAAATCGCCTAAAAGTACGACAAAAATTGATAAAAACGAAAATTTCCATATTTGTTAAGATTTTTTGTTTAAATTTGGCAACATATGAAGAAGTCCTGTTGGCTGAAACTAAATTTGAATACGGAATGTTGAAATGGAAACTCGAAAACATAACGATATGGAATTACATTGAAATTGTTAGAAGCTTTCGTTACTAATTTAATGGTTTAAATGAAAATAAAACTTACGGAATCTTGAGCGCTAATAAATTTAAGGATCTATATTGTAGTAATGAAAAAGTTTAGGTTAGAACTTAAATTAGCTATACGTTTCACTATAAAAAAATTTAATATTTTGTCGTTATTTTATAGCATTTTTCTACCCTGCGTAAAAATTGAAGTAAATCAATTTTTTAATATATTAAGCAAAAAAATATTTTTTTATACTAACAATGTTGGATTCTTGTAATAAATCTTAATTGATTGAGGCCATTATTTTCTTCATTCAAGTAAATCTTTACCTGCTTCCATTCAAATAAACGAATACTTAAATGTTAGAAAATTGTTTCTCAGTGGAAGTTTTGAACAGTCTTCTAACAGGGTAGAGTCTGATTTATTTTATCGCGAAGAGCACATAAAATACCAACAAAATACATGAATTTTCGTTTTTTGTTTAAACAAACAAAGATATACTTCACGGTTTATGTAGAATTTTCTCGTCGGATATTGGTATTTTATGAACAAACTTGCAGAGAAAAATGTTTTGTTGAAACTTTAGTGATATATTTTATATTTTGATGTTGGAAGGGGTATAAGGGAAACGTAATATTTACGGTATTGTATAGTAACGTAGACGGTAATAAACCATATTAAATTATAAACTAAACAATACACATTGATCTAAAGTGGTCCGCTGGTAAGGTAGGGATTTGCACTAAACAACGTAAATAAAAGATGTTTGAATATCATTTTTAAAATTCGGGCTTTATAAGGACAATTCTAAGAACTATAAACAGTTTCCTAGAAAATACCAAAGATATTAATTGAGAACTGACCGAGAATTAAAAAAAAATAAGTGATTTTTATTTATTTCCTAAAATTCTCGGTTAGTTCTCAATTAATATCCTCGGCATTTTCTAGGATTATCGTCTATAGTAATTAAAATTTCCCTTATAGAACCTGAATTTTGAAAAATCGATTCAGTGATTTTTTATTTTAGTTTTTTATGAAAATTCCTACATTATCCATCGCGAACTTTAGAACCCCTTTAAGAGGATTCTAAAGTGGTCCGCCGGTAAGGTAGGAAGTTTCGTTTTGTTATAAATTTCATCGACATATTAATGAGATTTAGTAAAACATTTTTTGTTTAATTTTTAGTCGGGAGAATTCAAATATTTACAATTTCATTACAAATCACATACGACATTTTTATGTATTGTTTAAATTAATAGCATTATTGTACTTTTTATTAAGACATAGGATATAACTTGTTTGTTTATGAATGTTTGTACTTTGCTATAATGAAAGGTAATAATCTTAGCTCTATTAAAAATGAAAGAAAATTGTAAAAAAGTATATGTGGAACGAATACGTCGTTGTATATAATGAAATAAACTATGAGTTATTAGTAAACAGCCGTTCATAAGTGTTAAAATATTTGTAAAAGAAGAAATGTGTTTTTATTAAAAAATTATCCAGTAAATTTTTATCTAATTTTTAGAATCAGAACTTTAAAGTGAATTGTTTTCATTTCGTAAATTGTAAAGAAGATGCCGTTATGATAAATAAGTAATGTGTTATATTAATTGGCTAAGCTTTTGATTAGTTTAATAAGATTGTTTTTAAATTATTATATAATTAATTATGATATTATAGATGCATGGAAATGAAAATTTGTTGATTTCTAATCATGCATTCATAGAAATGCTTTGTGCCTTTCGGGGCATTGCAGGATTAATTAATTTAATGGCATACTTAAAGTATATTCCGTTTATGAAACATTATGGACGTCAAAACCGTGAGTACCTACTATTCCAGCAATCCTAATTTAGTCATATTCATTTCTCCGATTTTCTTCATTACTTTACTAATTATATATTAACATGTTAACATGTGGTTTACTATATACAATTTTATTTGATGACGCGAAACATAAAATACGTTAATTAATTATATTGTTGCAAGAGACTATTTTAAGTATAATGGAAGTCTTAAGATTATGAGACTAAAAAAAGATCTGGTCAGATATAAACTGTATTTGTTTGTAAAGTTTAGATATCTAATAATTTATATTTAATATCACATATTAAACAAAGTGCTATTTTTATAATACAGTAGAGTCCCGGTATATTTGCCCGCTCGGTTCCTCGCCTTCCCCTCCCGTCTCCTTGTATTTTTCAAAAGAAGGAGAGCGCCGCTTCTCCCACTTACCTCAATCGCGCTATGTTCGTGACGTCACAGCAGGCCCTTCCTGAGGCCTCAGCCCGCAAAGTGGGGGAAAAAGGGAGTGGCGACAGGCAAATACAACGAGACGGAAAGGGGACGTAAACCTAGTGAGATGCAATTATACCGGGACTCTACTGTAACTACTTACTACCAAACTAACCGTTTCGGTCTGTCAGTCTATATTTCAGCATAAAACTATATTAATTAATCAGTAGAAGTTAATTCCAGAATATTTCATCCATGATTATCCATTGTTAAAAAGATTAGGTTAGAGTTTGCAAAACGTCCAATAATAGTTTTGTAATAAGAAATTATGAACTTTTATTTTAAAAAATGTGAGAATTTAAATAAAAAAATTAGCTCTACTTATTATCAGAAGTTATGAATAGATAATAACTATTAATCGATGACAAATATAGACATTAAAAATTCTAAGGTATTACGTAATAAATAATATTTAAAATATACGCATATAAAATAAGGCAATCCAAATGTTTTCAACCTTAATGAAAATGTACACAAAATAAATTACATAATTTATGTCGATTTTGATAACTAATCAATTTATCAATATATTAATAATCAGAAATACCTGATTCGAATTTTCATCAACTTTTTATTCTTAAAGAAATTTTCATAAAGATACGTCTGTCTGATAAGAAAAAAAAGGATACCTGAAAGCATAAGAAATTTCAAACACTCGTCGGCTACTTCTCGAAATAAAATATTTAAGATACAATTTAATACTTTTATATCGATTCCCTTGGAAAATTGCCGACGGCATTATTAAACGACGAGTTTATAATCTTATTGAAAAATTTACGCAGGAGATATTCAGAACGGCGCGCACGCTTTAATACTTCATCTTTTCTTCGAGAGTAGAGGAACGTCCGTAAGTTTTCCTCAGATGCCGGGAGGAAAATAATTTTCCGCCGAAGCGGAAGTTCTTTTCAGCTTTTTTCTCTTTTTCGAAAGTTTTGAGTAAAATGGGTAAAGACACGTGGCAGGTAAGTTGATCTATATTTCGACCTTACGGTGGGCTCCGGTGAGACCGTTTTATACCTTTCCAATTTTCCTTTGTTTTCATCGTATTTCACGAATGGATGTAAAAATTCCGATCAGAGTAATCGATAGGCACTGTCTTATACGTTTATTCAAAACGAACTATTTCACACTGAATTGGTACTTGTGTAATGAATGAACGACCTTTGTAGTAAATTTCCTGAGACAGAAGTATATTAAAAAAAAAAGTCGGTAGTTTATATTTAGGTACAATATAATAATAACTTAACCCATTAACACCCACGGGGGCACTTTTTTCACTACTTATTCAGAGCTCTCTAGATGGGATAATTTTGGGGCTCAAACATTCTTGAACACATGAAATTGATAGATTTTTTAGCTTTCTAAAGATGATATCAATAATTTGAAAAAATGATTACGCAAACTTGAGTTTATGTGTAAAAACTACAGAAATTTGGTTTTGTATCAATTGCCCTTTTTAACTAATTTAGATGGCGAAGGGAATGTCTGAACTTCAGAAAACAGTATTGGGAAAATTAATTCTGTCCTCTGAATTTTGCCCACTTTTGTTTTTACTAAAATGTCTGAGGTTTGATTCCGCCTTGTATTTTTTTATTTGTTTTTTTAATGCAATTATAAAATGACAAATTTCTAATGTGATTAAGATCTATTTTTAGTTGTAAATTCGTCCAGCTTGGGCATGGATTGTCTCAAAATCAGGACCTCAAATAGATCGTTTTTAGATGTGACCGATTTTGATCATATTCATTTAATACTTAATATTGTAGTTGCAATAAACCTTATTAGAATTTTTACACCAAGAAATTTATTTAAAAATACTTCAGCTCTGTTACCTAAATAATACCGTGCGTTTTATAGCAAAATAAATTTGGTGCCTCATGAAATTTAATGTGAAATTATTTTATATTCAAATAATTGATTAGATTTGTTTAAATCGGAACTCCTATTCACAAATTGTACGACCGTTAGTTTATAATGTGTTCATTGAAAAGGAAGATTTATATGATGCGAATTTACCGTTCACGTAAAAATGAGTTTCATATAATATACATGGAATATTGCCTTTTATGTAAAACAAGTCCCTTTATTGCTTTCTATTTTATATTGTCACTTTGTTATTTGAAAATAATAAATTGTTCTATCACAGAAATAATAGTATTACTGGAATAGAAACGTTGGCAGCAATAATCTTATAACTTGAGATTATTTGTGAATAGAAACAAATTTTGAACGATAAATGATCCGATCTTAGTTTTAATTTAATTATTGTAATAAGACGTTCTCTTCTTTACATATTGATCTATTATTTATTACGTTGTATGTAGTAATAGTGTTACAGGTAAAATTTCTTTTGTACACTATCAGTGTAAAAAAGTATTTATCAGATTCAAACTCTTGAACCGGTGTTCATTTTAAAGCTCAGAACATATACTTTAAAAAAAAAGAACATTAAATTTGAAAAATACAAAAATTCCATTTTTTATGAACAAGCAAAATTTATAAATGTAATTTTGAACGTCAATGCCTCGATTTACAACCTTCAACAACATTTGACTGTAATTCATGACAAAAAAATGAAATTTAAAAAAAATAAGCTTTAAAAAAATAGACTAAATCGGTCCCCATTTTGAAAATTCGTAGATTTGTAGCTATTTTATCATTGATTATGGTAAAATTTTGTTTAGGTTATGACTTGTGGCGTGGACCTTCAAAATTACATTTAAAAATCGTTTTGTTCTTAAAAATAGACTTCTTTTCGTTTTTAGAATTTAACGTTTTTTTCAAAGTACATGTTCTGAGCTTTAAAATGACCACCGGTTCGAGCCTATGCAACAAAAACAACCAGAGTTATGAGTGTTTGAAACTCAGAGTTCTTTCCATTTTTTGCTTTTTTGTAATTATTCAACTGGGTGTAGTTTTTAAAATAAAATAAAAAAGTGTTTGTTGTATTTATTTTATCCAATGCAAGCATGGAATCTCGAGTCCGAAAAATGTCCCGGTTGACCTATAAGACACTTTGAATTCTGAATTGTTTCGAAGCTTCAACACGTGAAACGAAGCATGAACATAGACAATCGAATCTTAAGATGTGTCTAATGAAAGTCTAAGTCAAGGATCCCTCATACATCTCAAGAAGGGCGCCAAATCCAGCGATCTAAATCTATGCCGATAATTCACTTGACTAACTCTTCTAAGAGGCTTAATCGTGTTATAAGCGTATAAGGTTGGACGGGGATGTTGGAGGGGTAGACTCGACAATAATAGAGTCATCCCTTGAGTGTTCCTCGTTGATGGCTTCATTAATAGAACGGGTTTAAACCTGGTGTCTATATACGCGTACCGTCATAACTCCCAACATCGAATTAGGCCATTACTCGCGAGGATTCCTGATTAAGATAAGCTCCGTGCCTGTATATTGAAATTAGCGTTTCTCCACTTTGATTTATAGGAGTCCTTCGGGCGACGTTCGTCGTAGAAAAATATATCCACGATTTTATTGATGAGTTTTGTGATGTTTTGGATCCTTACATGAGCGGAAATTATGCTATAGTTTTTTGAACAAGCAGGACTCCAATGTAGTTTTTGATTTGAAAGAAATTAATGCGGTTATGATTACATTTTATACAAGGATATCTCAAATGTTATAATACATTTCATATGGTTTAACTATTGCGACATGCTTCAACTTAATATGCACCATTTAAAACGGTTCTCTTCGTCCACGAGAGAAACGTCGAAAGTTCATAAATGGTATCTTGTTCATAATATGTGTTCCACACCCGGAAGGTGTGAACGTCTCTTTGTATTCATGGGAGTTACATGTAAATTGCACGAATGCTCGCTCTCATTGATCTACGTGTGAACTAATAAAATTTAGAGCGAGACGACATGGGCGGAGACGAGACAAATGACTGGGGATTTAAAATATACATACTACGACGAAACGAAATAAAAATGTGATTACAACCGGAAAAAGCAAATAGCGTGGAGTACCATTGGGAAAATGCAGAACAAATATTGATGCACTTGAACGAAAACGATAAAAAATTTAAATGGGATTTGTACTGAATGCGAATGCATCGTGTAATACAATTACTTAATAAAAATCAATCTTCTATTACGGTAAAATTGCTGCTTGAAATTCAAATTGTATTTACTTGAATGACATCGGAAATTTCGTTATTATGAACTTAAGCATTTCTAGTGTCATTAAAAAGGATTGGATTCGATATTATTTGTTAAACCGTTTACTTACGCATTTACGTTACCCATTTCCGGGAACTGCATATTTCTTAATTGATAAAGTCTGAAACTTATTTTCTGCATTAAAAGAAATTAATGTAAAAATTCCGCACGTAACTACTGCATTATGGTTAAAGGTGGATAAACAATAACATTTGCATTGCTTTCTTCCTAATTCCATCCGTAATTGTAGTCCTAAAATATTCTGTAATTGTTGCCCAGGTCCCCCCCTTCCAAGTGCGCTGTAAGAAGAAAGGCACACTCGCGCATCCGCACATATGTTCTATTAACTGTTTCATACACGGAGAAGGAGGAATATGGGCGGGAACGACGGACAAACAATTATGGGGGCCAGAGGGAAAATTCGGCTGGAACGGACAGCAATTACGGAGGGAGGACTTATCGTATTTTTTGTATTGATTTTATGGCTGACGGCCGTTACTACTTAAAATGGGTGACTGTTACGTTCCTTTGTTTTATGTTTTGTTCCATGAACAGGAATCATAATTAATCAATATTTTATAAAATTATATAAATTTGTTTTAAAAAATTTTGTTTTAAAAATGACAGAGTAGATACAAAATTGATATGTAACTTTTTGAGACATTACTTGTCTTCGACGTGCTTTTTCAAATTGATGTAAATAACTTTATAAAATTAGTTGATTTTCTTCGAAATAACCGTTTCAACTGGTACTCGTAAGAGACTCTAAAAAAGTGGAATAATCGTAACGTGAAACTCGAAGCGAGAAGAAAGTCATAGAAACAGAAACGCACCTACAGTACATGAAACAGGTTAATTTTCGAACACTCGAGTAACACGTCGAAACTATCAGAAATGGAGTTTCACATTCCAAACATTTCATTTTTTCATTGCACATAAGTAGATCGCTACCATACCGTACTTATATTTTGAAAAAAAAGTTATTTTCTCATGTTCTTGAATTCTTTAGTCAATGTTTCCCAGTTTTCCATTATACTCTTATTAAAAAAAAATGGATTCGACCATTGACGATGATTGTCTCGCGAAACACAGCAAATAAGAGTAAAACAGGTTTCCGGTTCGAATTTAATCGCCGCCGTCAACAGCAACTCGGCGAAAATCGGGAATTTCACGAGCGACGAACCTGCCAGAGTTTACGGGAGTACTTTGGGTGTACTTTGGGTGTACATCGGTGTACATATGTCCAGTACTTGCGAATTTTCATCGCTTCTCCGCAAATCGCAATGTTACGGACGTGTCGCGCGAAATACTCGTTTATCGGATTTAACGGACACGTGGGTTTTAACGTCGCAGTTTTACGGCTCGCCTCTAGAACACCGTTTTACGACCACTTGAAAAGTGCTCAAGGATTTTTCATTCAATAGTTACGTGTTTGTCTAAGGGATGAATTTGTATTTTCATTTTTATAACCGTATCATGCCGTTTTTATGATGGCATGTTGGTAGACTTGTTTTCTTTTCGAACGGAAACGCTTCGAACATTCTGTAGTGAGGTCTCCAAATGAGAATGAAATTTTAGGTGTGAATATATTTTACATTTATATGAAAATTCAACTTAATTAAGAAATAAGTGAAATCGAAAAGTATGTGTAAAAAGGTTACTAAGAAGAAAAATAAAAAACAAAACGTTCTCTGCTAACTAGAGTATATACGTACCCTGAAGTTCTGAACGATCACTGAACGATACCAGTAGAACCAAGTTCATATTTGCCTAATGTAAGTGATATTTGTGAATGCTTAACAATTCCTTTGAGGGGAAATTTGCTTCTTATGGTATTAAATTTGAGCCAATGTAGTCAATGAATCTTTACGAAGTGATATATCACTATGTATGCAGCGATAATATGAAAGATTAACAATTAATTCTTATACTCAATTTTCACTGCGTAAAGAGTGACATTTCACTCAAAGAAATTTAGAAAGAAAATGAGTCAATAAGGAACTTAAATGGGAAACAATTTTGCTGTCTAAAGGCTTTAAAACATTGTTACTAGTAAACAATGAAAACGTTAATATTTTCATAAAAGAGTCGTATAAACAAATAATTTCTCTTTAAAATGACAGCAAAACATTTGCGACCAAAATTGACCGAGATAATCGTTTTAATAATATAATTTTTCGATAATACATTTACATGAATTTCAGGGGCTTTCACTTTTTACGATTAATTTCGACTATATATTAAAAATATAAAAACGTTTGAAGGTGGTACACACAATTAAAAACAGGGGTGAGGTTTCACTAATAATACAAACACGTGTTCAAATACCGCGTCAGTTACCAAATTACATCAAAGAATGTTTGCATTACGGTAATTAAACTGCAGATGCCAAAATGTCTTAAGATGTACTTAGCTTTCAAGTAAACGTAACTTGAAACGGTTCACATCCTTTGTATAAAGTTTTATGCAAGAGAATAACTCAATAAAAACATCTTCAAGTAACTAGACAATTATTCGTTTAATTAAAGCCCGAGAAAGTGTCATTAATAGTAATATTATAATCAATACTTATTTTCTACAACTTTTGTTTGACATGCATTGCGCTCTAATGCGTAATTGAAAAGTTACGACTATTTCTTTATGAAATTAGATCTATTTTGCAATAAAAACATCTTTGCCCCGAACTCCGATTTTCGGTGATTTTGGATACGTTTTTTAACTATTTTGTTAGCAATTATGTCGTAAAAAAAGGTCGCGTTTCAATTTGTTTGGGGTAAACCGTTTTCAGAACTATTATCTTCTTCGTAAACTAAAAACCTCAGACAATTGTCATTCAAGAAACTGAACTAATTTTTCCAGCTATAAAAAATTTATAAAACTTTAGTGGCAAATGAAAAAAGGGTCCCTACATTGGTAATTTTACCATTTTAAATAAATTTTGTGACAGGCTTATAGTATGGAGAAAATTGCTATTTCTGGTACATATTACTAGATTTTATTGTAATTTTCACTGTCTGAATAGAAAAACTTCTAAGTCATTTCAAGTCATTGCAAGTAAATCTTCCAAGAATTTTAGTCATTTTTATTAGAAAAAATATCAATTTTTCTTATTCTGCAAGTCTCTCCCAAAATTACCATTTGAAATGGTAAAATTTCCAAGAAAATTTGTCTGCGTGTATGAATTATCATACTAAACTGAAAATTAAATGCTTTTGAATAATGTAAGTTTGTTATTTCTGACGGACAGTTGGAATAATATATCCTTTGATAGGAGTTCAAGAGAACATTTATATAAATGCTTTGTGGAAATACGTTCTAGAGAGATCGGATTTCATAATTTTATACTAAATTTAACTAATGGAAGGAATTTGTAACCATACATAAAACACAGCCATCCCTGCATTTCGTCCACTAATTTTTCTATTTAACTTCTATTTAAATGAATGATTACTCGATACTATCCCAAAATATAAATAAAGGTGTCATCAATAAAGGCTTCGAATTTCCAATTGGTATTCGAAAATCGCACTAATTCACAATTTAGCGTTTTGTCCTTTCATGAAAACGACTAATGTCTAACATAAAGGCCATAATTAGCGGAAGATCCCTTTCGTTCTAACCAAGCAAATAATTACTATAGAGAAATCGTACCCGACCAAGTTCCACACCGGCGAAATGTCGGATCGCGATTCCGCGCACGTTCCCCGGTTCGAAATCCATCCGTACCTTCTTTTTTTATTTCTCTTCCGCGTACCCTTTGTTTTATCCAGTGCATTTTATGCGGTGCACTTGGCCGATAAAAAAGGAATGGCACATACTAGAGAAATGTGCGATATATGTATGCGCGCCTGAACTACCGTATTTTCTCTTTCGTCATCCAGTTGTTCCTCTACTGGGATTAAATTCTCGTTTTTTTCCTCGATCATTCGGTACCAACATATCTATCCGAAAGTAAAGACACTCTTGAAAGCTTCGGATTACAGCGTGAAAAAGTTCCACCCCCGATTCCCAATCGGAGCTTTACTCGGTGTAGATATACTTTTTTACCTCCCGGGAATTTTCGTTCAGATTCTTTTTAGCTTCATCTTCTTCTCGCATATTTTGGGGATTTCCGATAGACACGTTTGAGCACATAAATGATTCAGGGCCGAAGAAACGCAAAACTATTCTGAAATCATTGAAAAACTTGTTTATAGTAGTCAACAAACTAATTTCTGATCGTATGTACTAATTGTTTGCGAAAAAATGGCAAATCGCTGGACGTGGATTAACGTCATTTCTATCGGCACAATTACATTTTTCTTAAATGTAATTATGATTTGTGCGATCTCATCAATTTTATCGTTTGAATAAACAACATGTGAAAAAGCTTCAAAGGTTGAAGGATGTGATAATATTGTTCACTTATTGTTATTTTTTATCATTTCCCAGATCAGAGTACCTCACATATTTATGAATATTGCGTAAAAAATGTTTGGGTTAGAAGATAGAACTATTGTAAAGAATTAAATTTCAAAATGGCGACTGAAAACTGCCTTCTGGAACTTGGTACCCGGCTGTTTTTGCGCTCGTTGACTGAATTAGCGACCTCAAAAACCACCGAGTATCAAGAATGTAGGAATTTGGTTTGATTTTAGTAAATATGTTTGTCACGCTGATCCATCATTTTGAATTGTTGAAAAGTAACTTCAAGTTTGGAATCAGTGACCCACAAAAACACGGGAACCGAATTTGAAATGATTTCATTCAAGACAGTCGACTGAGTACACGCCACTATGCTTTAAAAAATAATAAAATTTAGCAACCATTTTCGAGACACCATTTTGAAATTTAATTTTTTTAATTAGTTCTATCTTCTAGCCCAAACATTTTTGAAATTGCAGCATTTTCTGATGCGGTTAATAAAAAAACGTTGATTCCAACAATTTGTTTAGTGATGTATAAACATACTATTTTCATCCTTAATTTCCTGCAAGAATGTATGGAAAATGTCAATTATATACTCAAGAGTCTTGAAATAATACTCGAAATACGTGATCAATATGTATATTAAAAAGACTTCGGATTTTTTCTCACGATCTCGAATTTTCCCGAACAGTTCCGTGACTTTAGTTGAACGGTGTTTTTTCTTAGTACACCGCAATTTTATGGCAAGCACGTTCTGCTAGAGTTTGCACAGATTGGTAGATTTGCCAATCATTACTTACGCTGGAGAAAATTGTTGGGCTATTGGAAAACACTGCGCAGGCAACAAAATAATTATAGTTTAAACACACAATATCTGGTTTTAAAATAACCAGCTTATCATTGCATTAACTGATTAAATGTGTCTTAGTATCATACTCGAATAGTTACATGTAAGAGAAAATATTGTTTTTTTTTAATTTCGAATAATCTATGTCATTTTCAAGTTAAATATTTTAAGAAAGTTTACTGTTAATTTTTCAACGTAACAAACTGTTATTTGTCATATCTGCGGGGGACCGGTTTGGTAAATATACCGGGAGTCTACTGTAGTTGTGAGCATTAAAAGATAGGCGAAATAACTATACTATTAGCCTTAGGGTTATATTTTTCAGGGTTCGGAGGAAAGTTGATTCTCTAATTAATTTCACCAACTACAATCGTATCTGTTAGTTACTTTATGATACTGCAGCTACCAAAATGAAGTTGAGGACGTTGTGGACAATGGTGAAATAAATTTCATACAACTGTATATTTCAACAAAATAAATATTTTTTTTACTACATTTTTAGTGTAATTACCAACTTACAAAAATGCTTGCGTTTGCGAAAATGTTCATGTAAGCATCACAAGAGAGAAACCTCGTATAATCTTGAAGATGCAAACGAAAAGAATGGACGATGATTTACCGAGAGAAATTCCCAGTTAAAAAAAATGACAAAGCCGCATCTCATGCACGTTCGGATGTTAACGGGTTAAAACCCCGTGACCGTGACATTTCCTACCTGTTTTCGTATATCTCGTCGTCTGGTCGTCCAGGAAAGAGCGTTTCCAGAGGTTTCCCCATTATATGCACATTTCGTTGTCCAACTTGGAGATGCACCATCCAGATTGGAAGTATACGCAGGACGCGACCGCGACACTGACGTGTAATAGAAGATGGTTGTATGGTAATTGGGTAAATTGTGTTTTATTACGAGTACGTCGCTCGTTACGTATTTAGGTGTTTCCTTGTATAGCGAAGAAAGTGGGAATTTCGTTAATCGGTACATCTGTACATCACTAATTGAACGCCGGCATGTTTTTTTTGGCTATCTTCCGCGGGTCATCGGTGTCAAGTGTTTGTTTTCTGCGATGCAACCATTTTTCTCAATGGCAACGTCGGTAGCGATAGCGTCGAGAATTTCATGAAATTTTAGCGCATGTACCTAGATAATGGCGTCATTGTGCGTTTAGAAATTTGAGACGTTGATGGACGGCCGAGAAAGTGTTTTACGACGACGTATTTCATGGAAATTTGGAAAATTTATGGCGACGATTATTCTTCGGGATGGATCGAACGAGAGTGAGCTAAAAATTACTTTCACTTGAGGCTAGCAAATCAGTAATATGCAAAATTGATGCGATTTCAGTTGAGAAAAGCGAACCCAATCGCTAAACCCTTTCGAAGGAACGACAAAGAGCTAAACATCCCTTTATGCAATTCCGAGAGCAGAATTCGGGGGTTCTTCAAAAGACCTCCTTAGTGCACTTAGCGTAAATGGTTAGTAAGTACTGTTTCGATGTTCCCGCACGTGCGTGCGAGATGCACCAGCGGTTCCCCACTTTTATTCGACGAGAAGTCAAGTATGCGTGTAGGAGAACAATGGACCAAGAAAGGAATTTCAAAATTAATCTCCAGAGAACGATTTCTAGAAGTGGCCTTGTTACGTCATGATTATCAGGATAACGGTGTATTTTAATTTAAAACACTATCTATTTTTTTTTAATAAATAATGGATTCTTAATTATACGACAGAAAGTAAATAATAAAAATAAACAAAGATAATGAAAGAAGAACTTAAATTAAATAATTTTAATACGTATAATTAAGTGTTATATTGCAGACTGATTTTTATTTTCATTATGACGATGTTTGTATAGAAGGGCGTAAAGTAAACTTTTACGCCCGCCGGCGATCAGCATGCTTAAGGGAAAAAGAAATTTGTCATCATAAAAGGTTTAAATTTATACCAACTAATTAAAACTTGAAAAGATGGAAACTATTTTATTAATGTAATTTACGAGGAAGTAGTAATAAACAGTAAATAATTGTTTATTTCATAATAACTAAAAATCCTATAAATACAACTTTAAATAAACATAAAATTAATATATAAAATGTATAAATAAATAAATAAACATGCAAATAAATATACATATATCGATAAAGTTATCCCCAAATTTGAAACAATTTAAAACATAAATAATTAAAATTTAATGATTAAAATCTAATGATATAATTTCTCCTGTTTTTCATAGAGAATGAAATGTTAGAATAACAAACATTACGCTAATAAGTGTTTTTACTGACATAATTGCTACATTAAATTATATCTATTAATTAAAATTTGTTAGCAAACATTAAAAATGCACGCACGAGAGATTTTGTAATAGCATTTTATTATATAGATAATTAAACTGGAACAAATTAACGGTAGTAATAGTTATTGTCGATTGTAGTTGGCGGTAAATCGAACATTGAAGTTGCTTATTTAATATTATCCTAATTTGTCCTACTTTCTTTCAAGGAATTGCAATGTGGTAATTAGTATTAAATGTAGTTCTTTCTTTATTTCGAAGTATGGCTTTTATGAGTGAAAATTAGTACATGCTGCTATATTTTTCATGCAGGTAATTTCAATGAGCATACAAAACGTTATTATTAACCTCAACATACGTCTAAATGTTTTTCCACGATGTTTTTAGCACTGTCTAATTATTCAATAAAAATTTTTCAAAACTCGGAGGACACTTCTAAGACTGTATTGGTGTCACTATTTCGATAATTTTTTTGATTTATAATTTTTTTTTAAATTAATATTTGATACATTTGTCAAAAATAAATATTGCATTGAAGGTCTTGAACTTTAACTACCTTAGGAGACATACAATTCAATTTTTCATCCTTGATATAAAAAGTTTTATTAATACATGCATACTTCTTTAAACTACTGAAAAATTAGTCTATCTATCTCAATGTTCTAGTAAATTAATAGGAAATTTTTGTTATATGGACAATAAAAAACTGTTGTCAGTTTAGCAACACAATGGGAATTTCGAAATAGTGATAAAGTAATAAGTATGGACATTTTCCACTTCATTTCATGGAGGGGGGTAAAAATTCCGAAAATACATTTATCCGAAGGTAATATTTTCCGAATGCCAATCATCCGAAAGTGAATAAATCCGAAAGTAAATTTTCCGGTTTTTAAGGTTTAAAGTTCCGAATGACAAAGTTCCGAATGTCGAAGTTCCGAATTAATGTAGGCGCCCTGAATCCGATTTATATGGGTTGAATGCCTGAAAGTGGTGCAGTTGATTTGTTATTAGATTTCATGGAACTGTTTTTTATTAATATATTGAATATGGCAAAAAATTCCATTTTTTATGTTCGGCAATTTTTATCTCCGAAAATATGCATTTTTTGAGAAATTCGCAAGAGACATTTCCGGTGCAAAATTACCCAAAGAATCTAACAAAATTCTTTCGGACGAAAAATTAAAATTTTTAAATTGCTAACAAAATTTGTTAATAACAATCATCTGTACCACTTTCAGGCATTCTACCGAAAAAATTCGGATTCAGAGGCCCAAAATACATAAGAATCAACTTCATTTAGGGATATATAAAAGGCCTCATCACCATACGTGGCGCCTACATTAATTCGGAACTTTGTCATTCGGAACTTGGTCATTCGGAACTTTGTCATTCGGAACTCTGTACCTTACGGATAATTTACGTTCGGAATTTTAAACCTTCGGAAAATTTACTTTCGGATTTATTCACTTTCGGATGATTGGCATTCGGACTTATTAAAATTCGAAAAATATTACCTAATTCGGATAAATGTATTTTCGGAATGTTTACCCCCCCCCCCCCCCCATTTCATTTTACAAACTTTTATTGTAGTGTACAGCAATAGATTTTAATCATACATGCACGTGGAAATATTATATGTGAACCTGAGCCTCAATTACTCAAAAGGATGGCATTAATAAACTGTTCTACATAAGATTTTAATCCAAATCTGTATAATCTGCCAGATGCGTAAGAGAAGAGTCGACGACTATCAGCTTTTCAGGAATATCCGGAGTAGGGAAAAGTATTAATCTGAATTTCCTGCTCGTGACAATTTTCACTGGGATAAAAGCTAAACTCGGTAAAACTGAAATCGAATTTTTAATATAAACTTTATTACTAACCTTCGGGGCTTGTATCGATCCAATATTAATCTTCTTGACGTTGAAGATTAAAAGGTTAACTTCAACTTTAGCAAATGATTTTTTATTAAACATAAAGACCAATTTATATTATTAGTATTCGTAAAGGAGCACATACGGAATAAAAAACTCTATATTCAAATAAAAGATTTACTGGCATTAAAATATATTCTGTATGTATAACAAATTACTTTTTAGTAAAAAAGACTTCTAACTGACTTAAAGATAAATATTTTCTTACGTCAAATATTTACTTGCCACTATTCAAGTAAATATTTATTTTTTGTATACAACAAATAATACGATCTTAGGGAAATAGTATTTTTTGAAAATCGATGTCGTGATTCTTACAAATAAGCCCACGGCTTAAATTGGTTTGAGGATTCTTATTTCATAGTATCTATATCAGGTATTTTATATGTTGAATTTAAATTTAAAGTGTCTGAATGCTATTTAATACAGATTATTTTGTAGTTTATTAGGTACATTTCTGAAATTTCTTATATGAGTCAATGTGAATGTCAAGAATTTGTTTATCTGAAAATTAATATCAGGTTATAATGTTATTCTTTGAGCAATTATTACTTTTTTTTGTCGTGAATATCTTCGAAGCTCATATTTTCATTAATTTTAGGTTAGGTTTTATCCTTAGTTTTGCCTACTGTCTACATATGTAGCATATCGATCATTACTTTGAATATAATAAAAGGATTACTCTAGAGGTCTATTATTTTAAGTGTATCTGTCATTTAACTAACGTTTATGGATTTTGAGAAGCAAAATTATTAATCTATTCTAGATTTCAAGAATAATAATTTATTTTGTCGAACAACATAAACTTTAGAACAAATTTTGTTATAACAAAAATAGCTTAGAATTGGTCAAAGAAATACAATTTTTACTGAAAGTATTTCAATATGTTCCGAACGGAATTTTATAGGTTATAGTTACAATCATAAATCCACAAAAAAATATAATTATGAAAACGATATTTTAGCAGTTAATTCTACTACATTTAAAAACATTTTTTAGAGTCTAACTCCCTAGTACACTACAAACTATTCAACATGCTGGAGCGATATATTTTTAATTCAATTTAGCAGAACTACATTTTCAGTTGATTTAACTTCTTTAGGGTAACTGCAACTTAGAACATTTCTGGAAGCGTATCGAACTAGTCTGCGTAGTTAAAAAGTAATCAAAATCAACTAAGAATTTTTCTGGAAATTTTTGTAGGGGAATTATTTTTAGTGCAGCTATTGGCGGTTGTTTTTATTATATTAGTGTATGCCTTTTTGAGTTTTATGCATAGTATCGCATTTCTTGACCTCCCAACATTCAGAATACTTTTTCGTTCACTGTGTAAATAATAGGTATTAACTTAAGTAAAAATAATAAAATTAACGACATCAACAAAGTTATACTAACAAAAAAAGTATTTCTCAAAACTGCTCCGGACTCAACTTCTCAATGGTAGTTGAATTTGTCAAGTAAATTTTTTTCAGTGTAAAAAATAAAAAAACACTGCCACTAAATTCTCAATCAGAGACCCAAAAGGTCTAAACCATTAAACGAGAAAAAAATGTAGTAAATTTATCGAAATGATGAGTTATCGAGTGGCGGTTAATTTTAATTTTATAGTTGTTATTGCTGCATGTAGTTGGGATGACTAAAAAGTTGGATGAACTAAATTTCCGGCAGTTTAAAAAAGTGATAGTTACAAAATATACTAAATATTTAATTTCGACTATATAACTCACGACCTTAAATTTATTAAAATGTAATGGTCAAAATGTATAAACCGACATTCAGGAAAATGGTACATAATTAGTGTACGAAGTACGAGATATCTGATAGCTTTCAAAAATATAACATTTTTGCTCATTAAGATGCACTTTCATGAACTGTATGATAATAGTTGGTATGAGAAGTACGTGAGATGCGTAAGTTATTCGGTCAATCTCAGTAATGAAAGTTGACGATAATAAAAAACGCTTCTACGAAAACACATCCCAATGAATTTCCTGTGTGCTTTAAAGACACCGATATAAATGATTTTGGGAAGGGGGCTGCAATATTGAATTGTAGTAAGAAAAGAAAGTATACGGAAAAATGATTAGTAAAACCAACTACTGTAAGTATAGTAAGCACAAAAGTAGTAAATGCAACAAAAAATTGTAAATCCCATAAAGTTTCTAATCAACTATCCAACTATCGAAATTTGCGCATCCTGCTTCCTAATTGCTCCAAAAAATTTCATTTTCTTCAACATGTTTTCTAAAGCACAAATCTTATACAAAATTTGTTGTATAAAAAAGATAGAGGGGTAAATTAGATTAGTTTATTATACCGTTAATTCTAGCGGTCTTTAAACTAATTTTCTCAGTTCCGTTATTGTAGTGTTTATATTTTAATAAATAAATAATGCAATCAAAGCAGCTTAAACTAAAAATGTAATGAGGGTTTCAGGTATCTATTTCAAATTTGTTCGCTACGTACGAATTGAAGAGGTTTTTTCAATAATGGATTCATTAATTGTTATGTAGTTATGTGCCATAAATCACTATAAATAGTGACACTTGTAATATATCAAATATATTATAATGACGAAAATTTTATTATAGTGATAAAATATTGCAAATTGATAAGAATAAAAATTGGTAACTCTACGTAAAAGAGTAGTTTTTCTTAGAAGGACTAGTAGTAAAAAAGACAACTCACCTTACATAGTTACCCCAACTATAGAAAATGTAGCTGGGGTATGAATTTACTAATGTTTTTAGTTGAAGCAACAACTTTTCTGGTTATGCGAACTATTTTTGTTCGTGCACGATTTCAAAATAAAACCCTAGGTATAAATTGGAATATGACCAAAATATGAAATTCAAAAGGATGTTGGGGTCTGAGAATATTAAATACAGTGCCTGATTACTAGTGAAAAAATAAGCTACTAATTAGAATCACTAAATCCCAGAGAATGTTACTTTTATTATTTTATTAATATGAATATAAAGAATTTATTGTCTAATATTGCGAAAAGAAGTTCTTCATACGACGATGATAAAATGTCTTCATGCATCCATCCAAATCAAACAGAAAAATTGATTTCTAATCGCTAAAACGAAATTGTTTAAATGTTTCAACAAATGGTCTTTGGAAAATGTTTAAAAACATGTCGTACAAGGGCCTTCTTAATTTTACATTTTATTTTTTAACTCTCGATATCTGGAAAACTGTTCATTGTTTTCTTTGTGCCCATGAGCACTTTTTATAAAATGCTGATATATTAGTATCGTATGAAGAGCTTGTTTTCTCAATATTAGTAAATTCGACAGAATGATTTTTCCCTGTGCGAGGCCTTTCATAAGATCATTCAGACGTATCTATTTCGATAGTATATTTTTCAGAATATTGCAAAAAGACCCGAAAATGATTTAAAAAAACATGGATTAATATATAAAAAACTACTAATTTGTATAAACAATAGTTTTGTGAATAATCAAGAAACTATTTGAGTCATAATGGTCAAACTATTCTCCATTAAAATTGGCAGAAAATATATCAGGAACCTTACTTATTTAATTATTTTCATTAAATTTTAATTCATTTCGAGAATAAACATCTTTGATTTAACAATGTTCAGTATTTTAAATATTAAGTCGCTTTCCATTTTCATAAATGTATTTTTACAACTGCCTTATAAGAATATGTAGTTCAAATGAAAAGTATTTAATTTCACTAACGCGTGAAAATCTTGCAATCATAAATGGATAAATTTTCCCTCTATCTATAGCCAGAAACTTTCGATACTTATACGTGCTCAAAATTGTCATTTTATGGCCATTAGTATTAACTAATTAATGCTCGGAATTACATTTTTGTAAATTCAATTTCAATCAAGTATTTCGCATCTAAATGAAAGTTGAAAAACATTGTAAGGTATTCTAAAGTCAAAGTTGAGTTTCATCCACCAGGAATTTCAATATGGCACCTAATATATAAAAAAATATGGAAATATTTATGTTTATTAATTTTTTCTCAATTATCAGAATGTTGGGATTCTATTCAAACTAGGAATAAAAGTGAAAAAAATATTGGAATTTTGCGTTTATACCCCACTTTAATTTTACGACTTCACAGTGGCGTCTCCGATGAAAATTTATTTAAAAATTTACTGGACGCTCTAACGCAAGAACTATCAGCTTTTTAAAAAGAAATGCTATCAAAAAAATGTTCTTAAAATTCATCGAGGAATATAATGACATTTTTCCAGACTTTAAACGATAATTTGAGAAATTTTTTAAAATAAATTTCAAATATTTATGAAAAATTCAGAAAAAATGATGGTACATTCTATGAATCATTTTTTGATGTTTGCAATTTCCACCAAAGGTTCATACTTTCGAGGAAAGGAATTTCAATTATTATAGTTTAGGATTTTTTTCCTCGTAAACAATAAACTTGCGGAAAAACAAATAAATGCTTGGAATGCATTTTTTTTTTAAAAAGCTCATGGTTTTTGTGTTAGGGCGTCAAGCAACTTTTCAACGAATTTTTCATCGAACACGCTATTTTCAGATTGTGTAATATATACTTGGGTATAAAATTAAAATTTGTTTTTAAAATTCAAATATTTTCTTTACAGTTTAAAAAAAAATCCCATTATGCTGATAGTTGAAAAAAATGAATAAAATTTAATATTTCCGTATGTTTTGACAATTTTTTCTTTAGCGCTATATTGACATTTCGGACGGCTAAAACTCAATTTTGATATAAGAATCTTGCAGAGTGACCTCGAAAATAGTGGTATAAATACTTTTTTTTTATTCAATGATTTTTAACTTATTTTTTTTATTAAATATTTTTGTTAAGATCGAAATTCTATTTTTCGTGTATTACGAGTTACGAGGGCGTAAAATTATCCTTTACACCTTTGAGAAGAAACGCATAACTTATTCATTCAATTGTATTAAAACGAGTAGACAATTTTTATTTTGCTATGCGATGAAATAATATTAAGTAAAAGGGGGTTTAATTCACACCTTAAAAAAGTTTAAAAATGCTCAGAGTTATGGCTATAACGTAGATAAAAAACCTCTCGGTGCACTTTACGACATCCGTTTTAAGAGTTACTCGGAACAAAATTGTACTTGTATTTACTACAAAAATGGTGGATTTTACCATCTTAAACAGTAGAATACAGCGCAAAAAATCTTAGCTTCAGTGGCTTTATGTAATGAGCCGTCAAAATGGTTTGATTTACTAACTGAATGTAGTTATCAACTTTTGACATATGCCTTTGTGTACACACGGCGTATGTGGTGCGGCGGCGCTTCTCTTTTAGTAAATATAACGAGACGGGAGGGGAAGGTGAGCGTGTAAATATACCGAGACTCTACTTATGGAGAATGTCGCTATTTCAGTATTGTCGCCGTAAAAATTGTACTTGTTTATCTTAATAATTAGTTATTTGGATAAAGGAATAATACTCTTATTACCTTTTATATTGTAAATACATAAATTACATAATAGCGTTAACAACGTTCACAACAAACAAATAAATTCTTACAATAAACAATTAAAAAGTTTTTTAAAAATTCATTATTTAACGTTTCTGGCTCTTTGTTCGCAGCCCTCATCAGACAAAAATTTTTAAAATTAGTACATAAATTTAAACATTACATGATACAAAAACAGTTGGAGGAATGTTGTATAATTTGGCACTTGTTGTTATCGTTAGAGGAGGGGCAGGTCTCTTCCCTTAACGGTCAAACACCACCACAACAAGTGTGAGTATACACATATGTATTCTATGCAAAATTGTATAGTTGTTAATTGTTGATTGTAAAATTTGAATTGTTTATTCTAACAATGTATTTATTTATTGTGACCGTTGTTAACGCTATTATGTAATTATTTATTTAACACATTAAGGCCTAAACGGACACATTTTGAGCATCAGTTTAAACGTCGATAATTTGCATATAAAAGCATTTGGAAAAATTTTACTCCCACTATTTCTGATGTAAAATTGTATGCTCTCTTAGAATCTTTCAATACAATTTCGATAAAATGAAAAATAAAAAAGTTATACACGTTTTTTTGTAAAAAAACATGGTTTTTAAAAATTTATTTTTCATTCTAACATCACTTTCACCTAGAAATTGCATTGGGAAACATGTCTAAGACGAAAATATCGCGTCCATGGATTCTTAGGATTAAAACGTACCCTGTTTTAATTTGAATTTCAAGATGGCGACTTCCAAAATGGCGTCTAGAATCTCAAAAATCTTTTTATAACTTAACAACATTTTTTCTTGAAAACTATAGACTTTAGAGAAAATTTGCTAAGAACAAAAATGTCTTAGAATTGGTTAAAGAACCTTCTCAACTTTTATCACAATGTATTGCTACACTTTTTGGTTTTTTAAAAATTCCAAAAATCGATATTTTTAGAAAAGTCATTTAAAAAATCTGTACAAATTTGAGAAAGTTCTTTAACCAATTCTAAGACATCTTTATTCTTAGCAGATTTTCTCTAAAGCCGCCGTCTTGAAATTCAAATTAGAGCACGGTACGTTTTAATCGTAAGGGTCCATGGACGCGATATTTTCACCTTAGACATGTTTCCCAATGCAATTTCCAGGTGAAAGTGATGTTAGAATGAAAAATCAATTTTTAAAGACCATCTTTTTTGAAAAAAAAAACGTCTATAACTTTTTTGCATTCATTTTATCGAAATTTTATTGAAAAATTCTGAAAGATCGTACAATTTTACGTCAGAAATAGTGGGAGTAAAGTTTTTTCAAATGCTTTTATATGCAAATTATCGATGTTTAAACTGATGCTGAAAATGTGTCCGTTTAGGCCTTAATGGGTTAAATTATCACGGTCGAGAAATCTAAATCTTAATACAACCTCTTTTTTCGTGATAGATATTAGATTTATTAATAAAAAATTTGGTTTAAAAGTTTCGTGCAATAATTTACTGCTGTTCAATATTGATATTATTGCAGAATTTCTAGATACGTCAGTTATTTAATTATTATTAAGTATCCGGATATTAAAGTATTACATTCACATAGTTCTGAAATGGGAGGAAAAGTAGGCATGAAAACGACTTTGTCATTATAACATATATAATATAAATAAAAAATCATATTAAATATAACTAAAATATTGCGATATGATAAAAATGCATTTCTTACTATTAAATTCATCAGATTTTTCAAGACTATGTATCTTTTCTGTATGGTAAACATCGAAAATACAAAATGTCCATTAATAAAAGAAAATAATCATATTTTCGGGGTCATTTCCATCGAAAGGAATATATTGATGTAGGAACGACGTGGACATTTTAATGGAGTTTCTACAAGTTTTAAATGACTCCTGCCGAGTCTCTACGGAAACTTCCCTTCTTGACACCGCGAAATGACGTAAGTCGAAATAGAGTCGCAGCTTTCTCGGAGTCGAATACGCAAAACGTTTTTTTTTTTGGCAACGCAGGCGTAAGCGGTTCGATTGTACTTTTTTTTTGCCAGTGCGGGAGAGCGATCTTTTTGGTGGCTATAAATATTCTTGCGGGTGTCGCACGTGAGGTTACTTTGACCTATACTACAAATCCTACCGTACTTAGGGAATATATTCTAGAAATACGAGTAATAAAATCCAATAGGGTTTTTTTTTAATTTTTATTTAAAGATTTACTTGATCAAATGTGTATATGTTGCAAAATCACGGGGAGAAAAGTGTCGAAACTAAAAAAATTGTATTAGACAGTTATAAATAAAAAATTCCATACTAAATAATATTTTGTACAAGTAGAACATAATGTTTCATTAGACTACAGCAAACATTTTAATTTTTGTAGTATATCCAGTTTATACGGAAAATTTTGTTCAGATATCAGAATTCGTGGGGGGTTTTTTTACAAAAATTTTATTTTTTTCGCTCTGTATAGGCCTTAGTTAGGGTTAATAGAAGAAACCATTTTTTGTAGGATAATGCAATTACGAGTGTAACGTAGTGGTTAAGGCGCCAGAGTAGTAAGCGAGAGACCCGAGTTCGATTCCCGTGCTGGGTACGATTGTTTCTTATTTATTTTCGAGCGTTGAAAAATGAAAATGCAGGATGTGATATATAAAAATATAAATAATATGAAACTTAAATTTAGAAATAAAAATTTAGATAATCTTTCTAATGACACTTTATGAAATTTAATATATATGTGGATTAATAATAATATAATTAATTAATAAGAAATTAAAACGGCTTATGCCATGCAAAAATTATTTGAGATGGGATTATAATTTGCACAACGTTTCGACTCTTTACGAGTCCTCTTCAGGAGCTATATATAATGACAAGATCGCAAAACTCGTCCCTTTATATACTAATTTGTCAATAAGAAGTGGGGTTAATAATAT
Organism: Trichopria drosophilae; assembly: GCA_030407085.1. Lineage (NCBI taxonomy): Eukaryota > Metazoa > Arthropoda > Insecta > Hymenoptera > Diapriidae > Trichopria > Trichopria drosophilae. The sequence continues at coordinate 114,681,914 of CM059585.1, read as the reverse complement.
TATTTTAATATGTTAATTAGATCGGAATGAAATTCATGTCATTTTTTGGTGTCTTCTATTTTATTTAGTGGAGCTTTTTGAAGGGAAATGTGAAACATTTCTGAAATTCGTCTCTTGTGAAAATTACCCTCCACATCTAGAATTTGAACATTATCCCAATTAAAATCACGTTTCGTTAATTGTCTATGTTTTGTAATAACAGAATCAGCTTGTGATGGTCTCCGCAAATTGCATTTGTGTTCTAAAATTCTGATTTTTAATGCCCTTTTTGATTCGTCAACGTATGAAGATTGACAATGATTGCACAATATGCAATAAACGGTATTGTTTTTGTCTAAATAGTTCAACTTGTCCTTTCCTTTTATTATGATATTACTCAATTTATTATTTAATTGTGGAACTATGTTTATGTTATGATTTTGTAGTCTTGTTTAATCTGATGAAAAATGCCTTGTACATATGGAATTGTTAGAAATATTTGTGAATTATCGTCATTATTCACCTGTTCGGTATTAGTACAACTATGAATTCTTTTTGTGACATACTTATTTATGAAACTTATTGGGTAATCATTATTTATTCGAAATTTTCTAAGTAATTGTATATTTTTGTTATGAAACTGAGTATTATTAAATTTCAAAGCCCTGTCAACTAAATTGTAAACAATAGCTATTTTCAGTGCTAATGGGTGAAATTATTTAAAATTTAAGAGTCTACCAGAGAATGTAGGTTTTTGATACCAATCAAACTCTAGATTATTATTGTGTGTATTTTTAATGAGCAGTAAATCTAAAAAGGGAATCTGATTATTATTTTCTATTTCATAAGTGAACTGTCATAATGTAATCTATCATAATAACTATTAAAAATTTGTAACATTTCTGTGATCTTGTCTTTCGGAATGCAGGTGATAATGTCATCTACATATCTATAATAGAAAGTCGGTTTAAAGGACAGTTTTTTTAAACATTCTGTTTCTAAATCTTCCATGACGATGTTGGCAAAAATTGATGAAATTGGTGAGCCCATAGGAGTGCCAAAAATTTGTTTATAAAATCGGTTATTAAATTGAAAAAAGGTTGTATCATATAAAAACTGGATCACATATATAATATCATCTAACGGAATTTTCGATAGCGTTGCATGTAGTTGTACCGGCGAATAATACTTGCTTCTACTTATTCTACCGGAATATTTGTGAAAAGGGTTGTAACATCTAAAGAAATTAAGCAATAGACATTAGGTATTTTAACGTTCTTAACGCGTGAATGTAACTCGCTACTGTTTTTAATCGAAAATTTCAGTGGCTTCATCTGATCGTATTCTTTATTTCATCCGTTAAAAATTTAGCAATACTATAAGTCGGTGTACCAATGTGAGATATTATCGGTCGTAAAGGAACATTTTCTTTATGTAATTTGGGTAGTCCATAACCTCTAGGAAGGTTTTTATCAGTCTGCGTGATGCTGTTATTATGGTATTTCGTTGGTAAATACTCCTGGTCATTGAAATATTTAAGGATTTCATGACACGAAGTTTGCTGATATCCTTAAATATTTCAATGACCAGGAGTATTTACCAACGAAATACCATAATAACAGCATCACGGACAAGGACAAGTTGAACAACTTAGACAAAAACAATACCGTTTATTGCATTTTGTGCAATGATTGTCAATCTTCATACGTTGGCGAATAAAAAAGGGCATTAAAAATCAGAATTTCAGAACACAAATGCAATTTGCAGAGACCATCACAAGCCGATTCTGATATTACAAAACACAGACAATTAACGATACATGATTTTAATTGGGATAATGTTCAGATTCTAGATGTGGAGGATAATTTTCACAAAAGACGAATTTCAGAAATGTTTCACATTTCCCTTCAAAAAGCTCCACTAAATAAAATAGAAGACACCCAAAAATTACATGAATTTCATTCCGATCTAATTAATATATTAAGACAATATTATTAACCCCACTTCTAACTGATAAATTAGTATATAAAGGGACGAGTTTTGCGATCTTGTCATTATATAGCACCTGAAGAGGAGAGTCGAAACGTTGTGCAAATTATAATCCCATCTCAAATAATTTTTGCAGGGCATAAGCCGTTTTAATTTCTTATTAATTATTTAATTATAACCTGCATTTTTAATTATCATACATTTAATAATAATATTAAAATTATATCATTAAATGTAATTTATATGTCAAAGTGACTCATACAGTTGTATATTCATTTTTTTATTTATTGTTTAAACGAATCTTAGAAGCACCTCATCAGGTCCTAATAAAGCCCTGATCAAGATCTGGACCAGTAGAATCATTACGTCAATCATTCTTGATCAGGCCCTTATAATCTACCCTGGTAAGGACCGGAAAGATATTCAGGCAGCCGGAACAAGATCTGATCAGCGCCGCATCAACATTTCTACTTAAACGGTCTAGATGTGATTTCATCACAAGAAAGTTTGATCAGACACATTTTATCACAATATATTTATACATTTCAACATAATGTATTAATATATTAATTAGATTGGTTTTGATAAAGTTAGGTTCATTCTTTTTTTAGACGAACCCGTTTTTTTGTTTTGTAAAATTATGTGAAGATAGGTTTATATTAAAATGCACATATTTTTAAATGTCGCGTGAAAGGAAAACATAAATAGTTGGTTTTACTATTCTAAATAATCGGAGGTGGCGCAACTACATTTTATAGTTCGTTCACTATTTAAATAGTAGACTTAGGTACCTAATCTGTCGAGGTCACTATTTGCATAATAAAATTAACTGAAAACGGTAGCTTGGCCTACTTTCTTTTTAGTAAGTAGTTCCAACTATTCCATTGTTCCGTGTGTGCATGTTGAATGCTTGTGACGACTTGTCGTCTGTTGGAAACTTATGTAGACGTGGTACCCAATGGAATGATGCATGCTCGAAAAGGTTAAACTAGATCACTTTCAAGACTCTGCATCCATTTTGCTGTTGAGAATGAAGCTTTAAAATTTGTATCCGCTAGACTGAATGGGTTAGTATACAATATACCGCTGTAATATTTCTAAACATTTCCTCCACTAGAATATAAAATAAAGATAATGAATAGAAAATACACTGGCATCCGTTTTCAGCATTTTCCCATATTTTCCATCTTGGAATGTGGATGAAGATTTTTAAAATTCAAAATGGCTGATCTTGCTGGAAGCTCCGTGTTACGGTAACATAAAAGTCGATCATTCGCAGCAAAACGATCCGATTTTTGACGTTGCATCAGTACCGGCACGTTCGAAGCATCTAAGGCGTTAAGGGCGATATGTCAAATAGCGGAGATCGAAACGTCTCTACCGGGAAAACGAGGCGGACAAAAGGTGTCCATTAAAATGCTGGAGCAATAAAAGCGTGGCGAAAACGGACCAAGCCGCCGGGAGCCGACAGGAGGAGATGAAAAAAAAAGTTTGGCGGTAACCAACTGGAGGGTTTTATAGCCATTGCCCAATCGCAGGGCAGTCTTCTGTCTCGGGAGGACCATTCCCACGGCCGCGCCAACGGCGACCCGTTTTACTCCTCCGCTGGGATATCGGCAATTTTAATAATAAGCATTACTCCCAATAATAGTGTAATACGTGTAATCTTGGGGTAATTTCAATAATTCCGACGTAATGAAAACCTTACAATGCAACCAGCCGACCAAACGGCCGCTTACATTCAATATTTCCCTCCGAGTTTGTTCAATTTCGTCCAATCGGTATTTGACTCGGGGCGGATTTCTATTCAAACCATGTCATTGTATATTATGAAGTACATGGACGAGTTATTTGAAGCTCGAGAAGAGATTAGCATGAATATGTGGATGTTATTAAATGCCGATAGATAAAATATAATTCAAAGGACTAGAGGTTATATTCGTTTAACAATTTTGTTACATCTAGTTTACTATCCATGCAATTTAAAGTGACCATTTAATGGGGTCTAAAGTGCTCGGCCGATAACGTAGGAGTTTTCACTAAAAACCGTAAATAAAAAATGACTGAATCGATTTTTCAAAATTCCGACTCTGTAAGGGCAATTTTAATGGATTTATGCGGCATCCCAGATAATGTTAAGCAAATTAATTGAGAATTGACCGAGAATTTTCAGAAATAAATAAAAATCACTTATTTCCTAAAATTCTCGGTCAATTCTCAATTAATATGTTTGGTATTTTCTAGGAAACTATTTATAGTGATTAGAATTGCTCTTATACGGCCCGAATTTTAAAAATGTTATTCAGTCAAGTTTTATTTATTTTTATTAGTGAAATTTTCTACCATACCGACGGACCAATTAAGAACCCCATTAAAGGGGCTCGGCCAATAACGTAGGGATTTTCACTAAAAACCGTAATTAAAAAAATAATGAATCGATTTTTCAAAATTCGGACTCTGTAAGGGCAATTACAATTACTATGTATTATGTTTTATAATGAAATTTCATATTATGTCATAATCGACTTTTAAAACTTTTAATCTAGTAACTTTTGAACAAATGAAGGTTTTGACAATTGGCGAATTAAGCGAAACCATTTTTCAAAAATATCTATTTTTACCTGTTTTTGAGGTTAGAAAAAATGTAAGGTGAGTGGATTCGTGTTTGGGAGGTAAAATACATCGGATAGCATAAAAAGCACTATAAACATGCACCGAATTTTTATTTTAGACAAGTTTTAAAATTTTTTCCAACAAATTAAGAGCTTTCGGACGCCATATTGGAGCGGCCATTTTGGATTTTGCAAATGCGCACTCGGCATTCGAAAGTATAGACCTTAAGCTGTAAAATGAGCCCTCATTCGTATTTTTTTGTTGTTTTTAATTGTGGGCAGAGCAGTGTTCGGTTGACGTGGAATGCCCCATGCATACATTCATTTCATTAATCTAAAATGGCTGAAATAAAATGTCGGATCGTTTTTCTGAAATGTACTCGGTTTTGAATGCAATTCGTTAGTTGCAGACTTGCAATAGACGATACCGCTTTTGAAATTTGTCCTTTACCTTTGACTACTTCAAAGTTTTCCGATTCTCACCCCGAGGAGGTGGACGATTTTAAGAATCTTGTTTTTTTATTTCATTTAAAAAAAATTTGTTGTTTTAACTTTTTTTTACATTTAAATACACATATTTCGGCATTTTAATTTTGCTTCATTGAAAAAGCCATGGAATTACGGAATGTAATAGTAATGATTTTTATTTCATTAGGTTTAATATTTTTAGTATTTTATTAAGCTTGTGCTTATACTGAATGAGATGTTCAAATTGATGTCCTTCAGCAACTTGACCATATCCCAATCGTGCATAGAAGTTATCATTTGCTTTTTGCAGCGTTTCTTGAGCTATCGAATTAGAACATTGAATTAATCTTTCCTTTAACTTATCAATGTCTATAGGCTTTGTTTCGTACAACTTGTTCTTCAAAAAACTCCAGTAAAAATAATCCAGAGGAGTTAGAACCCGTGACCTTGGTGGCCCTCAATCGAACCTCTCCTGCCGATCAAACGCCCGGGGAAAATGTTGTTCAATCGATTGGGTACAATCAAACCAAAATGACGCGGAGCACTATCCTGTTGAAACCAGACATTGTCAAATGCTGTACCAGTAATATTTTGGATTGCTCGTATAACATAGGTATTCAATAATTTCATGTACGCCACAGCTGTGAAATTCTCTTCAACGAAGAAAAGTCCAACAATTTGATTGCACAAAATTCCAGCCCAAACATTGATTTTCTGTGAGTGTTGTGTGTGGGTATCTCTCATCCAATGAGGATTTCCGTCTGACCAATATCGCATATTGTGTCTATTAACTTCTCTACTCAATTGAAACGTAGCTTCATCGGAGAAGCATATCCAGAACTTGAAAAACTCATCACTCGAGTCACACTCAATATATAAATTTCGCTCGATCTTGCAGTTCGAATATTCTGAACAAAACGCACTTCCTTTACAAGGAAGCCATAATCAAGAAGTATACGAATGTTGCATTCTGTCAGCGAGATATTGTATTAGCGGCCGGTAACATTTTTCAGTTTTCAATTATTTCCTAAAAAAGTTGAAGTCGAATTAAAAAATGTTAAATATGAACATTGTTCCGCTTGAAATTCTCTATATAGTGGTATTTTTTTCAATTCGATTTTTCGAAGTAGATTTTTTTGGTCTGACTCCTGTCTGTTATCACTGGATTCGAGCGCTTTACCGGTTCTTCTTCTGTGAGCCTCCTATTAACATAAGAATTTTAAGTTCAAAATCTAATATGAAGCTGTTTACTTTAACTGTAAACAAACATTTCTCTCAGTGTGGCTGGTTAAAGTTGTAATTCTGATGTAAATAGTTAACGTATCAATACAAAACAACTGCGTACAATATATTTAAAAATGATGCTAACTAAATAAGAAGGAAACATTCATAAACTTTTAATTTTCAGTTTATTGTAAGATTCTATGTTCATAAATTTAGTATCCGTGCTCATTTATTTTTTTCTTGTTTCAGGTAAGTGTCATTGGTCATTCGAAAATGTAGAGAAATATCGTAAGTAATAATTATATAAGCATTATATCATAATTATAAAACATTACCGTATTTTTGTTATTTTAAATACTAAATTTTACTATTTTGTTTCCGTGTTTTAAATTAAGCGCTCGGGTGATAGTGATTTCTTGTTAAACACATTAGATTAGATTTAACTTTTTTCATTTTATAAAATCAGTGAGGGTGATTCTTGTATATTTCTGCGCACTGAACAGGAATTTGTTATCCAAATCACGTCAGGATTTTGCGTTATTCTAGACCAAATGTCCCGAAAATGTCTAATTTTACCATTTTCGGGAATTTTTCCGAAAGGCCGAAATTATTTCTTTATTTTTCGATATTACCTTAATATACCATATAGTATGAATTGTTAGCTTTTTAAGCTAAACTAAAGTTTCTAGCTAAAAAAACTTTTCCAAATGTTATACATTTTTTAGAGTGATGGATTTTCATATAACTCGGTACCTTAGAGTTTTTTGGGTCGCTGATTACGAATCTCAAGTCCGAATTACAAAATTCAAAATGGCGGATCCAATATAACGGACGAATTTTAAAAGAATCGTCTGATTTTTATATAACCTTGTAAATAGGGGTTTTTTGGATCGCTGTTTGCGAATCTGAAGTCAGAATTACAAAATTAAAAATGATGGATCCAATATTGAGGTTGAATTTTTAAAAAAAGGTATCCAGTTGTATGACAATTCGTCACTCTAAGAAATGTATGCATTTGAAAAAGTCTTTTTAGGGAGATACTCATGCGCAGGAGGCTTAATATAGTAAAATCTCATAAATTCAAATATTCATAACTTCTTTAAAAATCATCATAATTAATTTAAAAAAATGGGTTTTAAAGCTGACAATACATACTGTTTGAAGGCAATATAGAAAAATAAAGAAAAATTTCGGTCTACCGGAAAAAATTCCCAAAAATAGCAAAAATAGTCTTTTTGATACATGTATCCATAAAGTAGACACTTTAGTCCATAAAGTGTGATTTTAAGGATTGATCTGTGCACTTTACGGACTAAAAATAGTCGGTAAAGTGCATGTCTACTTTTGCGAACAGTGTATCAAAAAATAGCGTTCGCTCCTCGGCCGTAAAATTTTACGACCTCGGTTTGGAGATTGTGCGATCCGTAAAATTGAACTTTACGGCCTATGACCGAAAAGTACTATTTTGGGACATTTGACCTAGAATTACTCAAAATCCTGACGTGATGGACCATTTTGGATAACAGATTCGTCTTCAGCGCGCAAAAACCTACAAGAATCATCCTCACTAATTTTATAAACTGATCCTCGCAGGCCTGTATAATTGTTGTTTCTAATCTCCAATCAAAATTGTTTAAGAAATAAATAAATAAATGTTTAGTAACCATAACAATTTCATTTTCTTCGCGTACAAAACTAGATGAATGCATTTCAATAACAACAAACATTTGACATTAATTTTTTTTTAATTAAATTTTCGAACTATACAAAATATCACTTGCTCCATGTCAGTGGTTAAGTATATGAGTTCTAGAAAAAAGAAAACTGGGAATTTTTATTAAAGGGTCTCTTAAACTGCTTCATATCATTCCGTTTATTCGCTTCAATATGGAAATTAGATGCATAGTAAACAGCTGCTTGAAACGTAATATACACACGCATAATTTGAAAAGCTCTCCGTCTGGCTTGTTGTCTGGGCTGTTGTCCTCAGTGTTCGTATGCTTCGAGGATTTCTGCACCCACGCACCGGTAGCGCAGATGGCACTCCTTCTGAGCTCATTCGCCAATTATGAATCAAACAAATTTCCACAAGGAGAATATTAGTTTTGCAATTCTAATAGATAGTAAGCCTGCATACTTACATGAAGCTGATATGTAACAAAGTTTCTTGACTTTTGCCTTTGTTACATTGTTTACTGATATTTTCGTGTTATTCAATCTAATAATGCGGTACAGACAAGTGTAGGACAATTTTAAAAGTATCGCGAAATTATTCATATTTGTATTTACTAAATTTGCAATATATCGCAATTAAAGATTATATTATTCAAAAATTATTTGCAGGACGTAAGCTGTTTTTGTTTGTCATCTTCCCTTGTCTTTCGTTTTTATAGTCAAAATTTGGACAGTACTTAAAACTGAGTTCTTGAGTGAATAATTTCGTCTGAATTTTTTCTTTGTATTGTTTTTCTTTTCTTTCTGCAATACTAAAAAAAAGGAAAGAAACGTCTAAAAATTAGGTATGTGTATGTACCTTTTTCTTGGTCTTCGAAAACTAGCCACTTTTGTAACAAATTACAAAGAAGTAAACAAATATATATTCGTTCCGGAATATACTAGAACTTTTCATGATTATATATACAATTCTTTTATTGAAATTTTTTTCCGACCAAAAATTGTTTGTAATGAAGGAATTTCCGTTTATATAGAGGAAACCGTTTTTTAATATTTCTTTTTAATTTAAAAATTACACAATCAATTACAAACAATTTTTAATCGGAAAAATATTTGAAACAGAAAATTTTTCAAAATGGGGTGCTGGGCTTATTTGGACCCCCCAAACTTTTTTTCTGCAACTACAAACAAAATTCATTTCACTACGTTGAACTTGTACATTAATTGTAAGTTTTTATTAAAGAATGAATCACCACACATTCAAATATTAAACATAAATGCATTCAGTTAATTTACCGGCAATTACTTGGGATGTTCAAATGCAAATGACATAAAGTACTTCAAAGAGACCACACTCGAATTATTACACATTACGATGAAAGCAATAATATACATCACTTTGCACCGATTTTGAAATACAATGGTTCGTTAAAAATATTCAGTGCAAATCACGTCGAAAATCTGTTTATACATGTATATTTCATACGGGCTTTTGAAAATGCATACCAGATGCGCCGATCATTAAAAGCGCACTGTTCATATTTAATAAGCCATACAAGAGATATCGAATCTGGGTGGTATATTATTGGACGCATGACGCAGCTCGGAGCCAAACGAAAACTCGTTTCGCATAATTTTGAGAGAGATCGAGAAATTGAAATTTTGCAATACGCGATAATAAATAATTGTGATACGCTCTTAATGCAATTTAATACATGATTAAAAATTACGTATGAAATCGTCTCGTATTTAACAGTATTCATTTACACCGCTCCTTAATTAGAATCTATTGATCATGTTTTGAAATGAATTTTGTTTTAATTTTCCCGGATTTTGACATATTTATCACGATTTCTTGTATAATTGCGATAATCGTGAATGCAAGAAATTATGTTATGAATGAGCATATGATTTCCAATTGGTAATCATGCACAAATCATTTCATTCATTCAAAATATGAATAAGTAATGTGCATTGATTCTATCGTAATATGAATGGATACATTATGCGTATGTTTTGAAATTAATACGAATATTTTACACATAGGTTTGTTGACAAATTTATATAATCAATTGCTTTTCCAAATTTTCAATGGATATGACATATGTCAATGATTATCAAGTACGTCATATATGACAAGGAAAAACAAAAATATGTAATAAATAATACAATGAAAATGAATAAAATACTTCTTTATGGAAAGTCTATGTGAAAATTCAAATAACAAATTTCCACGTTAAACTTATACAATAATTGAATTTGAAAAACTAAGTTGAAGAATTATACTGAAAATTATGTCCTGAAAGATTGGGTATAAAAATATTAACAATTATGACGAATATTTTTGAAAAAAAAAACAGAAAAATCACATCTGTTACAGGGTTAATAAGAAAATGGACACGAAGAGTTAGCAATAAAAATTTGCTAAAAAACTCGAAAAAAAATTAATATCTAAAAAGAATTACGGGACAGCCAAAAGGTCACGGCCCATATTACATATATTTTGAAGCTTTAAAATAGTCATTCAGTATGAATTCTCCCTGAAACAGATGTTTTTAAAGGAAACAGCAAATCGGTATTTAGCCAACCCTTAAGGGGATTATAAATTACTCGATGATAAGGTAGGAATATTCATTAAAAATCGTAAATAAAAAAGGACTGAATTGATTTTTCCAAATTCTGGCTCTGTAAGAGCAATTCTCATTGCTACAGGCTGTATACTGAAAAATTCCGAAGAAATTAATTGAGAACTGATCGTGATTTTTCAGAAATAAGTGATTTTTATTTATTTCCGAAAATTCTCGGTCAATTCTCCATTAATGTCTTTGATATTTTCTAGAAAACCGTCTATAATAATTAGATTTGCCTTTGCAGAGTCCGATTTTTGAAAATGTTATTCAGTCATCTTCAATTTACGTTTTTTAGTGAAAGTCATACCTTATCGATCGAGCACTTTAGAATCTTCTTAAGACCTGAATGGACGGTTTTCTAGTACGGTTTTCAATGCTTTCAACATTTTTTTATTGTCATTTTTTTCTCCGTTTTTGTTATGTTAATATCATTGCATAATTTTTATTAAAAGTAAAAAATAGCTGTATTTTTAAATGTATATCTTAATATTTTCAAAATAAAGGTGAAAGCATGCAAGATAACAACACAAACACAAAAAAATCTTTGTAAAAGTGGTACGTTCGCAATCTTTTTTAAAGACTTTTCCCACTGCTTTTTTTTAAATTATTCTAACAAAATTTCAGCACATTCTATAATCAATACCAACTTTTTATTCGGCAACATTTTTACAGAATTTTCAAGTAAAAGGTTCTGAAATAATGGACGATTGTTCCAGGGTTCTTTTTGGGTCATTTTCCTTTTCATTCGTATGGTTTAAACAAAAGAATTAGGAAAAATTAGAAAAAAATTTACAGGAAAGATAGCTTTACATATTTGATGAGAAAAATTTATTGAAAATGTTTACAGCTTACGAGAAAAATATCAAAATATAAAATATTGGCATGTATCATTGTTCTTGATTTTAATATTCTCTCAGAACTTACAATTATCTATTAAATTATAATATGTACATATGGGTGAAAATTTTAATATTAAATTTCGAAATTGCATTTTTGCTTTTTGCTGCGCATTTTGCTTTTTATTTCATGATGTATCTACAATATAGTCAGAAACACCCTTTAAACGACAAATATTGTAATTATTATACTTATTCTAGTCTTATTTACTTAACAAGAATGGTTAATTTATTATTTATAATAATTTGTAACAATTAACATAATAATTATTATAAATTTAATTTATCATGCATTGTAATTATTACCTATATTTCCCAACTTATCGTTCATATTAGGAAGTAACTAAATCTTCTCTTTTTGTAGACAATTTCTTGCTCTACCTTCTTGTTCTACATGGAAACATTTTTTGATACACTTTCAAAACTAAAAAACAGCCTAGTTTTTCAATATGGCGGCTTTTAGTATGTTTGAATAACACTTCGTATCATCATATTCGTAATCGGTAAACAAAAGTACATTAAAAAAATTCTAATTTTGTTTTTGAACGTTGTATTTCAAAAGATTTACGATTCAAAAATAAATGGCACAACTTATTTTGGTCCCTTAAGGCGGTTCTAAAGTGCTCGGTCGATAAGGTAAGAATTTTCATTAAAAGCCTTTAAAAAAAAGGACCGAATCTATTTTTCAAAATTCTGGCTCTATAAGGGCAATTCTAATCACTCCGGACGGTATCCTAGAAAAGGCTAAATACTTTAATTGAGAACTGACCGAGAATTTTCGGAAACAAAGAACAACATCCGAATTTTGAAAAAATGTTATTCGCAGTCATCTTGAATTTACGTTTTTTAGTGAAATTCGGGTTCTAAAATGGTACTGTGGTAACGTAGGAAATTATCACTAAAAAACGTTAATAAAAGATGACTGAGTAATATTTTTAAAATTGGGGCTTTGTAAGGGTAATTCTGAGCACTATAAACAGTTTCCTAGAAAATACCAAAAATATTAATTGAGAACGAACCGAGAATTTTCGGAAATAAATGAATACCGAATCGATTTTTCAAAATTCTGGCTCTGTAAGGACAATTTTAATTACTACAGACGGTATCCTAGAAAATGTCCAGGAAATTAATGGATTTTTATTTATTTTGTCCATAGAATTTTCTAGGATACCGTCCGTAGTAATTAAAATTGTCCATACAGAGTCAGAATTTTGAAAAATCAATTGAGTCATTTTTTATTTAGGGTTTTTATTGAAAATCGCTAAATTATCGGACGAGCACTTTAGAACCTCTTAAAACCCTTCCAAGAAATGCTATAAGGCTGGATGATGTGCCATCAAAACAAAAATCAATTTTTTTAATGTCAAATGTTAAAATTTCTAAAGAATTCCTGATATACGACCGATATGCAAAAAAAAAAGAATAATAATACCATTTACATAAAAAATCAGAATCAAAGATTGACTTGATAAATATCCATGAAAAAGCTGTTTACACCAGAAAATGAGATTTGCTGTTAACTCGCCGCAATAGAATCCAGTAAAATGCACCAACGTAAAGAAGAGCGTGCCCTGATTTCAACAACCTTACCCTACATTCCTAACACGCATCGGATTCTCGCACTCCCGGGATGCGGATTACACTTGTTTCGGTGCATCAGTGTTGCAGTTCTCTACACATGTGCATCAAGGGTATATACCCGATTGCACTGAATATGCTCACCCAGGAACCGGGTATACTTTATGTCTATAAGCGTGCGGACCAACGTTGGGCATATTACCGCCATAAATTGTCGTACTTCTAGCCGGGACCTTTTATATGTGCTGGGTTTCGCGTGTGGTCCATACGCTTCTGCTCTTTCAGGCCATGTTGATATTTTCCCGTGTAACCCAGTACGTGCGTAGATAAAACGCAAAAATTCCGCACGTCCGGTGCATATAAAGAACCTCGAGCAAAAACGCTCCCGTATCTAAACGTGTTTTCATAAAAGGGCGGGACGTAATATATTTTCATGTTCGCATTAAAATAATGAACAATTTTTATTATACCGTTCCGAGAGGTCTCTTGTTTTTCCTTTCTTACTTTTCCAGACATTTTTATGCAAATTTTATTTTCGCCGTCTTGTAGACATGTCTGCACTATTGTCCAGCTTTCGGCGTTTAATAAGAATATTTTATAATATTTTCAACTCGCGAAACGAAATTCCTGTATTCGGTTCTTCATTGTTGTCATGTAAGAGGAAATTTTATATTCCGACAGACACATTCAGAGTCTTACATGTAAAATCGATTTTCAGATGTAATGGAAATGTGGTCGTCAACACTACGATTTTCATAACATTAGTTTAATTTTACATAAAATAAATGCAGATCTTTTGGTAGTATATTATTATAACTTTTAGTAGAAAATATTACATTAGAATCATTTTCAGAGACCGAAATAACCTCTACATACTAAATTTCATAAAATCGATAAATACTTTAAAAAATTGTCCGTCATATTCGATCCGCCATTTTGAATTTTGAAAATCTAAACTCGGAATCGTAATAATACACTGAAACAAGCCCTGCATACCAAGCTTCAGAAAAATCAATAGATATTTAAATAAATTTGCCCGCCATTTTGAATTTTGATAAGTTAACCTCAGAATCGTGATCATGGACCACAAAAATACTTAGGCTACCTACGATTTCAAAAATTTTATCGGCAAAATAAAATGCCCCCGTTTTTATAAAAAATGGATCGAATTTTCAAGATTTTTTTTTACTTGGAAAGTCACTTTTGCGTTTTTAGTGATTTGTAGAGGTGCCAAAACGTCATAAGTAATATTTACTGGAGATTAAACGAAATTTATGCGAGGGTGCAGGTACAACATGAGCTACGTGAAACAGTCGTTCAAAAAACACAAAAAAATTAGGCTATTAGTAATTTTATACGAGGAATACAGTGGTACCACAAAAAAATTATAACAAATTTTTTTTGGCAACAAAAATTTTAAAACGAAAAAATTTGTTATTTACGAAAAAATGATATTATACTTAATTTTATTTAAAATTAGAGTAAACAAAAACACATTTTTTAAATAAGAAAAATGTCAATTTACGTCAATAACACTATATACTTGCATAAATTCGAGTTTTCCTTTAATTTCAATATTATTAATATACCACGTTCATATTCCAGAGATTAAGTTTATTGTATTTTAAAATATATTAACTACAGATTCATTTCACTCAAGCACGCTTCGCATTATTAAAAAGTTAACAACGTAAAACTCATTTTAAATTGGACGATAAATATGTTGTATGCGTAATTTCCAAGGCGTTTATTCTTTCAAAGAGAAATAATGAAAATATTCTTCCCGTTTACTCCACTAATAAGGATGGATATAACTTTTATAAAAAAGCTGGTGCAAAAACGAAAATAATAAGCTGTAATTACTCAATTCTGAGATTAATTTTTGTTTGATCGTAATAATTATGCAATTACAATAGGATAATTTCAGGTAATAAACATAATTACACCTGATATTAAAATAGGCAGTACAAATTCCGTCTTACTTCAATTTATAGAATTTCATTTTTCGCACTGTAAATCGCAGTTTTCCCACAAAAGGAACTGCATTTTTCCGCGAAGCGATACCAGTAATTCGTACACGTGGAAGGCAGTCGTATTGTGATGTCTGCTAATAAAGTTTCCCAGTGTCTTTAACGCTGGTTTTAGCAACCTCCTGCGAACAATCTCTGCAATTTATTCATCGGAACTAATTTACCGTTGCATCGCTTCTTTTCGCAATGAGGAAAACGTATATACACGAGCACGACAAACAATAAGACTTTCGAATTGCACGGCGCTAATCGCGCAGCTTCTTTTATTGTCATAAATCTTTGTATTCCTAATGGGCGTTTCGTTACTTCCTGAGAAATATATATAAAACAAATAACTTTAAAACAATATCGATCGTTACAAAAAAAAACACGATTATAATGATGCCAGTATTTATGATTCAAATTGTTCATCAGAGTATGATTAACGAGACATTTAGCAGGTTTCGAAGTGCTCCTGAATAATAATACTTTTTTTTTGTTATTGCAGTTATCTAATAGATAAATTAATTTCCAGACTTCCGTACGGGCGGAATTCACAGGGGGTCCAAAGTGGTCTGTTGGTCCAAACCATAAATTAAAATCAATTTGTAAAAATTCTACCTTTGTAAAGACTATTCTAATTATTACATGCGTTTGCCTAAAAATATCAAAGCAATTAGTTGAGAATTGGTTCACAATTGCAGGAAATACATAAATCACTTGTTTCGAAACATTCTTGATCAATTCCTATTTAGTTTCTTTCGTATTTTTTATGAAACAGTGTACAGTAATTATAATCCCCTTTACAGTCTCCAAATTTTGTGACACTGACTCCATTTTTAATTTATAGTAATTTACAGTAAATTTCTAAGTTATCGGCGTATCGTTTTAAAATAATTTTTTCCTAATAGTATGCGGGACATACGCCTTTCTCGTTCGTTACTAGTGCGAGAAACCGTATTTCCTGCATTAGTAACGACACGTATTATATAGCAATTTTGTAAAATCGAAATTAGATCCTTGTTAAATGTGTGTCTGGCGATTTTTTGCGACATTTGACGATCTGAAGAGTTGTATTACTAAGGTTAAAAGATTAGTTATTATGTAATTATTCTACTAAATCCGTAATTCTTAAATTAAATATGGTTATTTTAACATTTTCTTTATATTTTCATTGATGACTGGGTCTGAAACTTCGTAGTCAAGAATGAGTAGTCATTGATAGCGATTAACAAAACTTTTGTCTTCGTTTAATTTTTGCTCAAACCACCTTAAATAAAAGCAGCAAAATAAATATTAAATATGAATTTTAAAAATGTTTGGTTTAGGAAAAATCGCAATGACCCGATTGGTTAAAATTTGTAATTCCTATGGTTATTCATAGTTGCAATTAACTAAATTGCTTTTAATGTATTTAAGGATTCGAACTACTACTAAATTAATGAACTGATGATATAGTATTTATTATCGTATTAGTACTAAAGTTAATACTTCCTGAAGTTAGTGATTCAGCTTTCATATTTTTCATTACACTGCAAAGAAAAACTATGTAACGCAAACTTAAATAGTCTTAAGTAAATAAAGAGATGTCTTAACCCATTAAGGACCAAATGGACAATTTTTCATGGTCGACTTCAAAGGTGGTATTTTATGTGAAACCGGATTTTAAAACAATCGGAACCAATTACATATTACGTAAAATTAATCGACCATTCCGAATCTGATGTTAAAAAATCAATCGAGCCCATTCCGAAAAAGTTATGCTTGATTTTTCACAAAAAAAATCAGTTTTTTTCACTGACAAATATTATTTAATCGGCATTCTCATATCGGAAACGGTTAAGGTGATCATTGATCGGTAAAACTACAAAATTCCAGAACTTTTCGCTGATATTTTCATGTTTAGCCGCCATTTTGGAAGTTTCCAACATTATTTTGAAAATGCTATCATGCACATTTCAAAATTAAGGGTTCGTGGTCGCTATATTTTCACCGATGATCTCCTAAACCGTTTCCGATATGAGAATGCCGATTAAAAAATATTTATGAGTGAGAAAATTTGATTTTTTTGTGAAAAACAAACATAACTTTTTTGGAATGGGCTCCATCAATTTTTTAACCGCAAATTCCGAAAGATTGATCAATTTTTCGTAAGATTTGATTGGTTCCGATCTTTTTAAAATCCGGTTTCATAAAAAATACCACCCTTGAAGTCGACCACGAAAAATTGTCCATTTGGTCCTTAATGGGTTAAGGTAAGTCTCATTTACTAAAAAGAAGAATTCTTTGATAAAAAGTATGTTAATAATTCCTATAAATCTTTCACTGGCAAATATTCAAATAAATTTTACTTAAATGCAGACAAATATTGTTTAGTTCTCAACTACTAGAAATTCTCAACAAATGTTGATTGTATCTAAAAATATAATAGTTAATGCAATTGATTATATTTTAACAACTATACGCGATATCAAACCTTTTTTTACTTGTTTATGTATTAATCAGTGCAAGTGGTATTGTTGCCCCTGAACAAGATACTCTATTTAATATTTTTTATATTATACTTATATATATTATACTATTAGTATTTTTGTTTCTTTTTGGAGTTATTTTCCAATTTGTATTCTTTTTCCGAGTTTGGTCGCTTTTTCCTTTTATTTTAATTTTATGGATAGTTCTCAGCGCCTCCATATCGTACATATTTAAAGAACGGTTGACTAGTAGATGTTACTATGAATTTAGAGTGATGCACGTAGGACATCATTTATGCACACTTGATATTAAGATTTATTGACCAGCCGTAACGGAAGAACTCTTTGAAAACTCCGACTTTAGATAGAAATTTCGTTACTGACAAGGAACTCGTATATCAAAATGGTCGCTAAGATTAAAGCGATTGTAAATTTTTAAGTGTTAAACTGCGGTAATAAGTAATATTGTCAATGATATCAATTATTTGTTTAATATACCGTTGTACTACCGTTATACGCGAATATTAAATTTCATAAATTGTATATTGCTGTTCATTCGAATGATAGTATTAATTGTTATTTTTAAATTGATTATATTAAGCACATTTCCATGTATTTTGTAATTTTGACAATAAATTTGTCATCAATCACCTCAAGAACCCGTAGTAGTTAGACCAGTTTTTGAAAGATTTTGATTCATTGTACTTGAAAATCAAATTGTCAATTATGTTTGTGATATTTTTTGTATATGATTTATACAAACTTGTTTTAGTGCTTTTCTAAAGTTATTTCACATTTATTTACATGTCTCTAGTTGCAGGTAGGCGAAAATATCCGATAAAAGGTCTTCAATAATTGCCTCCATAGCTTCTTGACAACTTGTTTAGTTATTTAAATGTGATGAACAATAATTACTAAGAAATATCAGTTCTTTAAACCAAAATAACAGTAAAAGGCAAACATTTACAGCGTTGCTTTATGTCCGGCTTTTTATTTTTGTTTACTAATACATACTGTTAGTACACCTGTTACGACCTAGCACATTTGCTCGGTTTCTTTTCGTTATATATTTACTTTACGCCGATCTCTTTCTCCCCCACCTTGCGGGCTGGGCCCAAGGGCCTGCTTGACGTCATGAACATAAGGCGATTGCGGAGAGTGGGAGAACCGTCGCTCCCCTTCTTTTGGCAAATGTAACGAGACGGGAGGGGAAGGCGAGAAACCGCATGGGTAAATATATCGGGACTTTACTGTACTTACAAAAAATCTGTTGCTAATTATCAAAGTCATGATGAACTGAATATAAATGAAAAATTTTGTATCTCGAAAACATATCCATTGAAAATTCTGAATGCAAATTCCATGTGACTCTTTAGGGTAATAAATACATAATTTATAGCTATATTTACTAATAAAGTTAAGAAATTATTAAATATTGAGTCGTTCGTAATTGGGAATTATGCACTTGAGCACCCTTGAGCTCCCTAATGACAAATATTAACAATAACGGGGATTTTACCAATATTTTTATCCCATTCTTGCTATATAACTCTTTCTCTAATTTACAGTCCTGATGATGGGCATAAAACTATTTACCAAAAATTTCGATTTATTTGTTTTGATTAATTTCTGTGCAGAAATATTATTACAAAATTTATCTACAGTTGGAGACTATACTTATATTACGGTTGTGGGAAATTACACATGGGAAATAGCTTTTCTGATGCTTTTTGAGTTGTTGCATGTAAAAATATTGTTAAAATTTGTAGCATAGAAAAAAAGTTATAAAAATTACGGTCGTCGATTTCACATAAATTTCACAAACAATACTTTTTTCCCTTGTAGGAACTTGTTATAAATTCTTGATCGCATCGATTTTGTCATACGGTTGCATCACCAATCCATTCCATCTATTTCCAGGCGTCGCCAATACGTACAGACATCAACAGTTTCAGTAGAATAGCTTAGTCCTTTGATTTAACTGACCTCCAATTAACTTATCATTTCCGATAGCCCATGAAACTGACATTGAATGAGTTGCAATTTTTGCTCAAATCGACATCCGTTTTTTGCCCGGCGCCAATCAGACCGCCTAGGTGTCGGGTTTACCGGGTTAAGGTCATCGGGCTACATCCGCGTAGGAGTCGCATTCAGATATTTCCATAAATATTTATGGAACATTAATGTTCGGCAACGGGTTTTCGGTGTGTCGAACCTGGTCCGACCCGATTACACACGCACGTCGACGAATTCCAAAGAGGGTATATAGAACAGATACAGACCTCGGGAACCCTTTGGTCAACGGTGTTGTTTCAAAGAATTATGGAAATTTGAGATGATGACGGTAGTCGACATTTCAGTAGGTAAGGAAATACGAGCAATTATAGTTTTGAAAAAGACCTCCGTTATATCGTGACGTAGTAATTAATGCTATGGTGATTGGGTTGACGCCTTTTTTACATAAACTCGACAAGGGCAGGTTGGTGTATTTTAGTCAAATTTAGGATCATTTGGCATTTTGACGAATTCATTAAGAACACGATAAAATGCTACACTTAACCTGAAATAAATTTTTTTACTTAAATTTTGGAAAATTCCTAGATAATTCGAAGTAAAAATAAAAAATTTTTAATATAATTTTCCTAACATTATATTATATTAACTATTTGAGTGCGAGAAACGCTATTTCTCGCATACGTATACGGGAAAATTTTATTTCGAAAAACTGTGCGGGAAATATGTATTTCTCGCATACTATTAGGAATAACATCGTTCATTACTAGTGCGGGAAATCGCATTTCTGAAATTTTTAATATATTTTACCGACGCTTTATATATTTACAGTAATTCTCTGCCGCAATGTATGAAAAAAATTGCGTGAATTATTCATATTTATGTATATACTGTCGTATACGTATTAACAAAATTCCACAAATGAATAAAACGAAAAGAAGATGCTTAAAATACAAATTACTTCTTCAAGACGTTAGGTGGCGCTGAAATCCAAAAGCAAAGACGAGCAAGGTTTCGTTCAAGTTCCATTTGAGCAGTGACTGCTATAAAGAGTATATATAAATGCAATGTGATCAGGGTTGAATCGGGATTGTTTAGAAATTTATCCTCGAAATTGCAAAATTAACAATGCAAAGTGTGTTTTTCATCCGTACTGTTTTATATACTTCACAAAAATTCAAAATCATAATAATCGTTTCTTTTTAATACAAAATTTACAGCGAATTTCTGTCTCTGTATTTGTCATTCATTACTTTCACGTTGCAACTTAATTTGGGGATAAATCGGTTTTGGATTTATCCGCCACCTGGCGTTTCTTTTCGACACTTCTCTATTTTTGAAATGTGATTTTCGGGATATATCTTCTTGATAAATTAAAGATGACATAACGATGGAATGACAAGTTATTATATAATAGCTACAGTTAAAAATTATTTTAAAAAAAATGAAATTAGTTTAATTCAATTTACTTTAAAATTTTCAGTGTAAAGGTATCGAAACGGCAAAAATTTTCATTTTAACCTAAAAATGTATATTATATACATTGTCATTAAATTTTTAATACTCTTTTGTCGTGTTTAAAATAATGATTTTTATCAATGTAATTATTTTTCTTGCAATATGGCATTATCAAGATATACAAATTTTATTAACAAAAATCTGCCAAATTATCCTGAATTCGATTGAAAACAAATGCATATATAATACTATGATATTATAGAAACAATTATTCAATGAATATAAAAAACATAACTTCAGTGTCATTAATTTTGAATTCTTCACAATAATATAAGGTTATATGTCAACATAAGGAACAAAAATTAATATCACTCATTATTTTCTCGTGTTGTTACGTTTATTACAGCAAGTAATATGTAACGTTAGGTATAACAATTACTTTGAAAACTGAATGAAATCACCAGAACAATGGATAATTAGATACAGTTTAATTAAATTTTTCCGTCGAAACGTTATTCTCATCACATTTCTTAACTTTGACAAAGTGATTCAAGACTCTGCATTTTATTACATTATTTCTCACTACGTATTACAATTTGTCAAAAATAATGTGAATTTTTCAATAGCGAAACTTTTTGTGCAAAATGTCATCATTATTTATTTTAATGATAATTACAATAAATTGTACTTTAAATTTACAATAATACATTACATGAAAAATACATACTAATTGTTTGGTGGTTTTAACGCTCTAACGGTAGATTTGCTATTTATGAACAAAATGTTCAATAATAGACCACTTAACCTTTTAAGGACCAAATGTCCATAGATTTAACGTAAAGTTTGACAATACTTTGTAATAGTAAAGCGCAGTAAAAGAAATTTGCCAAACCTTCCTCTTTCGAATGGTATATCGAAAAATGCCGCAAATTTAAAAATAAAAAAATTACGAGCATTTATGTACCAAAGATAAGTATTTTTACAAGATTTTATTTCACTTGTCGTTATTTTTATATCATTTCCCGCTTTAGAATATATAAGATTTATAAATATAGCGTAAAAAATGTTTGGGCTAGCAGATAGAATTATTGCAAAAATAAAATTTCAAAATGGCGGCTCAAAAATTGGCTGCTAAACTCGATTTTTTAAAAATCATTCGCGTGTACTGATTCAACTAATCCGAATTAAATAATTTCAAACTTTGTTTCTGGAGTTTTTTTGGGTCGCTGACTCGAAATTTGGAATTAGTTTTGAAATATTCAAAATGGTGGATCCGACATGGCAAACGTATTAAGATAAAACGAAATCACATCAGTCTTTATACTCGTTGGTTTTTGAGGTAGCTGCCCTCCCTATTGTGGATCCCCATTTTGCATTTTTGAAAACTAACATCAAATTTGGACTCAACGATAAAACCGCTTGTTACCAATTTTCGTTATATTTTTGTTCCTCATCTAAGTCATTTAGATGAATGAACAAAATTGTCAAGTTCGATTCGGTATTGGAAGTATTGTTCTAACCGGTAAACAAATATTATGCTATGCCATTACACGAATAAGTGTCAGCGATATACAGTGGAATCCCGGTATTCCCCCTGTGTTCCTCGCCTTTCCCTCCCGTCTCATTATATTTACCCAAAGAAGGGGAACACCGCTTCTCCCACTCCCGTCAGTCGCGTTATTTTCGCGACGTCACTGCAGGCCCTTCCGCAGGCCCCAGCCTGCAAGGTGGGGAAAAAAGAGAGCGGCGAAAGGTAAATATAATGAGACGGAACCAGGAAAATAAGCTGGGACGTAAATATAGCGAAATGCAATTATACCGGGACTCTACTATATAAATTATACTATCCGCACGTGACATTCTATGTGCATTCTTTGAAATTGTCACTTGATTCGCTTTTGAGGGAATGAAAACTCATTTCTATAGCGGGAGCCACAATGCAGCATAACAAACCTACGAACATTGCGTATGCTCCTGACGGCGAAAAACGTAACTAGGTTGTAGGAATCTATTGCTGCAGTCGCGTAAACGTTGATGAAATGTACAATGCGCTTGTAGAAAATGTTACTAATCAGAATACTAATTCATCACGAACGTTTCAAAAGTATTGTAAATTTTATAAGCTTATATATTTTACTATTCTGGTTTAAGATATTGTATTACAAAATAATATCAAAATGTATTTGACTAATAATATGTATTCCAATTATTTCACGTCGGTCCTCAAATGCCTGGCTAGAATTAGTAGATTGTGCAACTAGGGAGCAAAATAGGTGTTTGCCGATGAGTGCGAGTTTGACGCCCGAGCGATGCGAGACTACAAATACCTATTCTCCTTGTTGCACATAATATTTTCTCATACGAGAGCGTGCTATTTTACGCTCAGAAAGCGAGAAACTTATTTTTCTTCACACCGGGAGGAAAGCACCAACTTTCCTCCCGCAAGCGGAAGGAAAGATGCCGCTTATCCTCCCGGCCATAAAGAAAAATCGTATACTTCCCTCGGGAAGTAAAAAAGAATGCCTCAGACTGCCTGTTTCTCACCCTCGGCTTCACCTCGGGTAAAAATTACACGCAGTCTGAGACATTCTTTATTTTACCTCCCTCGTTGAGTAATATACTATTGCTCCCGGCTATATTTATTTTGCTCCCTAGGGAGAGAATGCTATTTTGCTCCCGCAATATAGGGACAAAATAGCATTTTGAGCACAAAGTGTGAAAATAGTAATTTTTCCTATTATATTTATACATCTCATATAATTTCTATTAGTGTACAAGACTATACTCCTATAAATACGTTATCTCTTTATGTACATTTCTTCCAGTGGAAGATTCGCATGCTAATATGCATGATTATCAGTGACATGCATATCGCATCCTAGGATTACGCAGATAATTTGCGAATCGTGTCGTAACGGGATGCACAATAGCGGGAGTCGCGACGTCAAACCGTCAAAACGGATTCGAAACCGGGCAACAGTAACGGAAAGTCGCTCTTGCCATTTGACCGTGAAGTTCGTCGTGCCGAACGACACGGTCCAGACACGTAACAACGGGCCGTCGCGTTTATAAGAACGTAACATTAGTGTTACGTCGTTAGAATTTTAAACGCGCGAATTGTTATATCGCACACGGTAATTTGCTCCTGGTGAAAATGTGTCGAACCGAGCTGCGGCGAGGAGTTAACGAGAAGCGTTCACAATTACGCACATCTGATCTGCGGAGTAATACTCGCGGGGTTACAAAACCGGAAGCGGCGGGTTGGCTATTGAAGACAATAGCGGTTTTCATCGCTCTTCAGCGAGATAACCTCTTTAAACGGAAAAGAGCCGAGAAGCGGGAAAGAGAAGGCGACAAAATACCAGGCAAAAGCCACTGACGGGAGTAGTGCATTGTCGATTGTTTCTTTGGTTCTTACCTCGACAATTCCTAAAATGCGGATGTTTCGCGAAACGGTGGAATAGGTGTACACAATGTCGAAAATTCAACGAATTCCGCCAAAAGGGATATTATTTGTAAAAAATGTGACTGTGATGGGACTATTGAGTAATAATAAGTGGTAAGGGATTAGTGGGTGCTGAATCACGGAAGGTATTGACGCAACCTAACATGAAAACTACATTCAACAAGAATATTTGTGAGATCAGTGAAAGGAATTGCTAGAATTTATTATGGATCAGTTTGATAAACTTCGTTCCAAAATGTTTACTACGGATTTGTCATGGTCGCATCTTGGAAGCTGAGGAACTAAACCGTATAGCGGCGCGTCGAATACTGTGTGCCCCCTACCACAATGGCGATTCCCTTCGATTCTCATTTCCTCTTCAACCACGTAATACGAATGATTTGTTACAAGAGAAATGGGTGAGAGGAGGTGGATATGTTAGTAGGGAGTAGGGACAACACGGCGCTTGGGGAGACATCTCGTGGATTAGTTCATCCCTTCCACACATTACTCAAAACAGATAACACTGCGATCCTGGAATGAAAGCAACATTTAGCAGGATCTGACTTAATATTAAAAACTTCAAAACTGAAGATGAAAGAACTTCGAATAACATTCACGCGCTCTAAATCTGAATTACTTAATTGCTGCTAAATTAAACTGTTACTGTGAATTAGTGTATGGTAGTGGACACTATTAAAAAACGAATTTATAACGATACGCAGTAAAATATAAAATCGTCGAATAAGCTAAAAAAATTACATAAAAAGAATTCATAGCCGACGGATAAGATTGCGAATGTTGTAAGCAAATGGGAAGGCGCAAACAAGTGGTCGCAAACGAAACCATGGTAGAATTTGTAACGTAACGAATTTACAACTGGCAGCGGGATTTACCGAGGGCATCCCGGCACGATGCCACCGTACTCGGCCGAGTGTACCGCAATCTCCGGGGCACGCTTCATTGTTCCGAAGCCTTCGGGACTTTCCTTTGTCACAAACGAATGAATCAGTAGCCGGCGTTTGGGCGCTGGAGACTCATTTGTTGATAGTGCAATTACCAGACAGCTTGTAGTGAACTCGTTCTCGTCACATGATTATGCCTCGCGTAAATGCCATACTTCCGTCATACTCTAGGAACGGTGACCTTCGGCATCACCGTTTTATAAGAAAGGTAAACTTACCCAGTGAGAATAGTTGGGTAACCGTATAATATGCTTTAAATGAATCCTTCTTTGTTAGTGGTTTTTCGAAAATTGGGAAAATTTTGAGAAGAGTCGATCCAGTTTTGGAACGCTTTATTTGAGAAAGAGTACGGGTCATCCATGCCTTGTATCATTCCTGGGTACAACAGCTGGTCATACGGAGAAATGTTTGGTTAGTTTTTTATATTTGTCATATGTGATTGGTACAGTCAGGTTTATTCACATACAATATAGTATTTCGATTTGGTCTCACCGATTAGAAATCACGACCTTGGACTTGACAATATTGTGTTCAACGCATAAGGTGGATATGTTACCGGTCGACTCCCAACATGATCGACTAATTGTAGTTCATTAGAAACTAGATTATGTTCAACACAAATATTCAGTTTGTAATCCTAACATTTTTAGGTGCACCGGAAGAAAGTTGTGATGATGTTTTATACTCCCTTATGAGATCAGGAATGGTACTTACCCAACTTTCGTGTTGAACCCAAACAATTATTTTTCGTGAAGCCTCTTTGTTTTTTGGGACAGCATCTTCTGATAAGCCACGGTGAAATCTAAATGTAAATCTGATTTTGTTGCTATAGAAAAAATCGTTGTTCGGCGCTGATGCCACTAAGTATTTCCGCTAAATGTCTATTGTGAAGTAAAAATGAATATACAATAAATTATTATCGATTTGCTTATGACTGTCCAGTTGTTGTCCAGGCTAGAAGAGAGAAGAATGGATCTTGAGGGTTATTTGTCTCGGCCGATTCGGCGCCGTATTATTTGATCCTAATTTTTGTCGCGAGAATAATTGTAGATTAAATTTAGAGAATCAT
Organism: Trichopria drosophilae; assembly: GCA_030407085.1. Taxonomy (NCBI): domain Eukaryota; kingdom Metazoa; phylum Arthropoda; class Insecta; order Hymenoptera; family Diapriidae; genus Trichopria; species Trichopria drosophilae. The sequence continues at coordinate 114,655,434 of CM059585.1, read as the reverse complement.
TTTAGATTAAAATTAGAGAATCATTTAGATCAAAACGGCCAGCGCCAAAACGTCCTGCACGGCTATGTTACGGATATGCAAATGTCAAGAACACTATTTCACTATACTTCAAAAAACACTTTTAAATTCCTTCATACATTAGTTTCTAACTTCCAGCATTCCAGTTCCAAACTGCGATGTCAACATTAGAACAGTTTTTCACGTATACCTTTAATCAATACAAGCAATGTGTCTAATTTCTTTATTTTGAGCATTTCTGCGTTTCTAATTGAAAAAAATGTTTAACAGGTAAAACGAACTATTTCAAGTGTTTGGTTGCTACATCTAAAATTCTGGTATCCGTAAAAGTTTGTTTATTGTTGACTCAAACTACGGTTGGAATGACGTGTTGTCTCTTTTATTTATTTTGGGTACGATTTCCCCAAATAATAATCGCAAATTAATTGTCCTAACAGAACTCAGATAGTAACGTAGTGGAGTATGGAGTTGTAGGGGATGTGTTCGATCTTCATGTGGGTGTTTGTAGTTTTCTACATTTTCTACCATTTCAAGTGTGACTCACCTGTATCCGTTCACCGTCCTTCAGAACTTTTGTTGCTAAGCCAATAATGGTTTTGTTTTGATATACAAACTGGATGTCATAACCAAATACGTGTAGTACTTACATAGGTTAAATTTGGGTCACCTTACCATCCATAAGGTAGGTTCAATCAAATGAGTTCGGCTTGGAAAAGTGTATTTCTTTCTATTTATCCAAGATCGATAGAATCAACAGGTACGTATAATGGGAAAGACTTAGGATATATAATAAGAAACAGCTTAAAATAAATGAGAAATAATAAGAGAAGATCAAATAAGGGGATACGTACTGCAGATACAGGATCGAGGATTTTTGTTCCATAATACACGTGGGATTGCTCAACAGCATATGGCTACAATGTTGTAAAGCCTGGTGTCACAACTGTTTATGTGTTTACATCCAGTCACCGGGTCATAAAGTCAATGTCGCAGTAGATGTACAACCGAGTTATACAATAAACAATTGCAAAAAGAGGAGGATGACGAGTCGTCGATAACTGCTTCCAGGCGTTTCAAGAAAGTTCCTTTTATTTCTCCACCAACACGATAATTCTGCCGCACGCATCTTCGCCGTCCAGGTCAATTTGAAGCGGCCCATTACCATGCACGTATATATAGGCGGTGAGTGCGGAAAAGACGCGAAAGAGCTGAAAAAGCGTAAACATCGTTAAAGCGAGCGCAGAGCAAAGGGGCGAGCATGAATTATGGTCGTAATAAATACGGCCGGTTAACAATTATAAAAAAGCCAAGAAATGGTTATTAGCAATTAACGCGACTACGCCAGCGCCTCCACTGACCACACGGCAGTTTATCGAAGTCGACGTGAAACGACTTATGGAAAGTGTTAACGAATTTATAAATTTTCACCGCCTACGACAAATGCCGCGAGCGCCGGATCTCGGCTAGTTAATGCAACCGAATGGGCGATTAAATAATGGCAAGAAACATTAGTGCACCGTTCCTTAGTAGTTAACATAGGTCTAATGTATCTTGGAACATTTAAAGTTGAACGGTACTTCATTATACCTGACCGAGTATAAAACAATGGTTTGTCCATTGGGAGATTCGTCACGTGGTGAGTGATTGCCACGTTATTTACTCCTTCGATAGGTGTTGTTCAAATTTGGTCGGCTAATTATGCGGTGCGTTTAGACGGAGCAATCAGCGGGATGAAGCGCATGATTAATTGAGGTTTCACTTTGTCCAACGGGGGATCACAGATACATTCATGTATTAATACTATCGTATGTTAATAATTGGACAAGATAAAATTAAAGGCATCGTATTGGTATTTAATCAATCGATTCGATTTTCATGAAGGTTTGATTTTGGAAATTTAATCAAACAAGGACGAGAAAGTTTATTACCAGATCGAGATAATTATTACATGTCCAGTTTAAATTAGCTTCGATAAACCCAAAATATACTAATTTTTACGACAGTTTACGATCTTTTTTCAAAACTCGTCCGACGTATTGGAGGCGTCATTTTGAATTTTTTAAAAAACGCACTGCGTTTGATGCCAGAGATTTCAAAACTTTTGAATTTTCGTGTTCAGATTCACTATTTCCAAGCTGGCATATTTTTTCGTTTAAACCATACAGTCCGAACCCCCGAATTGTCCTACACCATAATTGTTCAAACCTCGTTATTAGAACTTCTTTATAGTCTTTCTGCTTCTTCTATTCCTTCGCTTCCCTGAGATTGCTCATCCGACGAAGGTGTAAAATGGGGATTGGAGTGGGGGCAGACAATAAGAGAGTTTATAGTTCCCCGCTTGACTCCTCCAGACTGCTGCGCAATCAGCATCCAGTGAGCCGCTGAATTTTTTAAATTTTGACTACTGACATGAGATTTGTTATGAGGCATCCTGAAATCCTTAAGAGATAATTTCAAATTAATCAGATTGAATTTTAATCTTGGTTACACCATTTTGAATATGGATATCCAAACTGGTAACAGTAAATTAACGAGGAATCGAAGTTATTACAGAGTTGTAACGATCATTCGCTTCCTAGTCAGATACAGCTGGTGGTTATGCGCAAATATGCCTGCGCAGTAGAGATGTCATTAAGTTAGCATTTTCGCGCACCTCGACCATACGTGTCCGGTGTCAGCGATCTCACGGGTCCACTTTGCGAAGTGTAGGCCTGTATCGCGCTTCGGATTTTCGTGTGGGTGATACCTATCGCGAAACTGACAAGGTGCTTAATGGGTCTGGCGATAATGAACGACAGGGCTGGCCTGCTAGAGACATCCAGACGCAAGGTGTCGCCCCACGAAGCCTTAACGAGACCGTCGAGACCTCGTTTACAGGACGGGGATGGCCGTTATCGGTATACCGCTAGCACCAGGAAGACGACGACGAGCCTCGACACACGTCGTATTAATTGCATAAGTGTCAGCAGTGGCGATGTTCTCTCCTGGAACTCTTAGCGATGCCGTTTAACAAGTCTTTTAGGATAGCACAAGGATTTGTTAGGATTTATGGTTTCAAATAAGACTGAGCGTGGGTGAGAAATCTCTTAGATGGTGGGTATACGTGATATGATGTGAAATTTGTTTATAAAGAAATACATCCCATTGAGAACATGATTGGTGTATTATACAAAATAAATATATAGTGACTATATACGTATGTATATAAGATGTTCAGAGTCTCTTACTAAAAACCAGTAAATGAATTGGTGGCCATGTTATGCTGGAGAACAAATGCATCTCTTGCATAATTCCGGAAATTTCCTTGGACCATTTTCCATTTCAATTCGTTGTTGATTATTTTGAATTCCCACTGATCTTTTCCAGATTGGTCTCGGGTCCCGTTGATATATATACCATCTGGCCTGCACTCCTGTGATACTAAATATTAGATTTTCAAGGTATAATAAACAAGGTATGGTAAACAAATTCATGAAAATTTGCTTCAAGGCCAAGTTTGTTTGTTGTGTAGAACTCAAAATCGATATACTTATAAATGCATGTGGATTCATGAAGATGTAACACAATGGTTCATTACTGTTCTCTCCAAGTCATACACGGCGGCGCTAATATTAACCGTCTCAAACCTAATGCTTTTGTGTCTCCTTTCCCCCATCATTCGAATTTCCACAAATCCTTCTTGTAATGTACCTAAAAGATATGAACAAAACGAGTATTAGAGACAGGAGTAAGGAGAAATTTTGAAATAGAGGAAAAAATATAACTTAAAGGAAGCATGTGACAAGGGCAGAGTATTTAAGTGAAACACCACTGGTCAATGTTAGTTCCATCGAAATCGGAATCGTCAGTGTCACTGGTGCAATCGGTTGCGATTGTCTTAGAAAAAATCGATGGATTTCAGTTTATCATTGACGATCTTTCTAGGTATTTCCCGATTTCTATCGATTACTGTCTATGACTCTCGATCCTTCTAGACAATTCTCGATCTCTTTAGGTATTCGTCGAGCTTTCATGATCTCTATCGCCCTTCCGCGGTCTTTTGCGATCCCATAGGAATATTTTTCCAGCTTTACCTATCCTACTTGATCTCTGCACTGCTTTCGTTCTCTAATGATCTCGCTCGATCAAAATGTGTTCACGAATACAATTAATGTAAGGGTAGTTTCGAAAATTTAGATTTACTAGTTGCTGTTGAATCTATAATCGAATCGGTAAGAAAAATATCGAGTTTTATCGTTTTGGAATATGTCATTTGGCTGATATAGACAAGTCAACCAAAAGTGAGTTGACAAATTGTCAGTGTATAAGGTATCAAATTACTTATGGCATCTATATAATCGATAGTTATAGCATTTGGTGAAGGGTACATTTTCAAAAAATGAGCTTTAAAAAATATGAATTGACTTAGTTTTGCACATTACCTTGCATTACTTTCGTAGCAATGATATCTCTGATATATGTCATCTATGGATGACATTTCAATTACCGAACAGACACCCAGTTGGGTAATCGACTACTCGGTCGTAAAACGAGTATCTACTATTGTTACATTGTCATCGAGTCAATTTCGATTTTATTTATGTCGATAAGAAATTAATGAGGCTTTTGTAATTAATGGTACAATCTTTGCTCGAGGCAGTCATTTAATAATTGTCACGTAGAAGTAATTTAATTTTGTGCTGCAATATTTTTTTCGTTTAAAATAAGAATTCGTTACGTTGCAACTGCCATTACAACTTTTATTTATATTATTTTACCTAATTCGTTAATTAAATTATAAGTCAAACGCTTGCTTGACTTATTTTGCAACTTGGGTTTACAGCTAAATGGTAATTATAAAAAGGCGTTCATTTCTATCTAAATTCAATTTGGGCAGATTTAAATAAAAATAAGTTATATCAACTGCAAGGTTTCAGTAGTACAATTTACAGAAGTTATCCATAAGAGGTAGAATAAATCGCCACTGTAATATGCGCGAAACATTCTATAAATGTTGTGACTTATTAATATATATATCTTTATGAACATCTACATAAATTATTTACGTTTTATAGTTTAAAATTCCACAGTAAATACAAATTGCTACATTGAAACGCCAGATGGCGTTGGAATCCAAAACTAAAATAGCGCAGAGTTTCGTGACGATGTTGATGTCAATTCCATTTATGCAAAAGTACATTTACGACACGTATATTCTAAATTTATTTGGAAATTTCGCGAAACAATAGTCTTTTAGATAATATTGCCTAACAATGTTCATTGCAATTGCAAAAAGATTGTCAATTGACATTGCTATTTGATAACTGATGAATTTTATTGTTAAAAGCAAAGTCTTTGAAAATTGTCATAAAAATTTAGAATGTTCGATAGTCTTCATTAGTAAGAAGAATTACCACATTTAATTAACAATTTATCTGCAAATTTCTAAAGACCGTTGTCATTAGCAATATTTATCTAGATTCAATATTTTTATTTACATTCAGAAAATTTATTGACATTTTTTATTTACATATTACAAAGACGCTTTGTTTGGAAGGCCATTGTTTTTGGCAGTAACAATTGAGGATTCATGGATAAGAGAAAATGACAATTGTTATTCACAGAATGTTTAAAGATAAACTTCCAAATCTCGATACAGCTGCAGAATATTTATTTACAATGTTTATTAGTAATCATAAAGAAGGGAATTTCTGGAAAATTGTCATTGACAATATTAGATAACACCTCTTCGATAATTGTAACAGACAGAGGTTCAAAACAGCAAAATCTCAACTTATTCAGATAATGATTTTTTTTTGAAAATTTTAATCTTTAGTCACCCTTCACAATGTATAATGACATATTTTACTCTTTTATAATCAGTAATATTGTCAATTACAAACACAGTTAAAATAAATGACAATTATAACACTGGTAATTTTTACAAATTTCGACTCCTATTTTCGTTCACAATTTCCAATTACTACTTCCCTGGACAACTTCAATTTTTAGTTTTGCCAAATTCTAATTTTCAAACTCGTCTGACAATTTCTGAGGCATGTTTTATAATTTATTGATATTTTCAAATATAATTTATACAGAAATTTGGAAGGTAATTTTTGCGGACATTACGATCTGACGATTCATAAACAATTTGCAATGATTGTCAGTGAACATTGTTAATTAAGTTATGATTTTCAATTGTCATTAAAAATTGTCATATACATTCAGAATGATGCTTGTAATGAATCTTTATTAGTAACTGTAATTAACATGTTGCATTTACAATATACCGGCAAAATGATAACAGATCGTTGCCATTGATAATGTTCATTAACTGCAATCACTGACAGTTCAGTAATAATAATCCTTCGAAATTTCTATTTGAATTTAGAATTTAGAATTTAATTTTAGAATATATTTATTGAAAATCTTGAGGAATATATATTAAATGCGATATGTCTAGATGTTTGCTAGCAACTGTCATTCATCGACAACTGTTGTCATACACTAATTCAACAATTTCTAATTACTATATTGTCAATGAACATCGTTCATTATGATGTCATCAGCAATGTCCATTAGAGATTTCTGAATAACTTTCCAAAACAAACGGTTTGTTGACAATCTTTATTAATAAGCGCAAGCAATTAGTAACATTTATCCTTTATATTTAATGTTAAAAGAATATTATTGACAATATTAGTTGATGGGTAATTTTTAACATACGTGTATCGACAATATGCATTGACAATGTTCATTGGGTTCACTGACAATATGTAATTATTTTCCAATTAAATTCAGTATATTCATTGACCATTTCGATTAATATACAGTAAAGACACATTGTCCACAAGTTTGGAAGTTAAATGTCATTGACAATGGTAGTATCCTTTGGCATTGTTCAATAACATTGACAGTTTATTGATTCTTTTCAATTAATACTTTACCTGAAGAACAATTTCAATTTCTGACATTGTCAGATAGAATTGACGAATTTCGTTGACAATTTTATTCAATCTGTGTTTACAATTATTTATAGTAATTTTGTAGCGGTTGTCATCGTCATTGTTAGTTGACAATATTTTTCGACATAATGTTCAGTGGCAATTCTAATCATCAATTGTCAATCTCAATAGCGGTAATTTTCGTTGTAAAAGTTAACTGTCAAATTCCCTTTCCAATGTTTAATTACAACGATTTATTCTCTAATAACCTTTGATGTTATTCCGAGACAATGACACTTCAATGACAACTACTTTTCTGTACAACTTTAATTTCTGATATTGTCAAATTCAATTAATAGTTTCCATTGACAATTTCAATCTTCAATCTTTCTGAACAATTGTTAAATTTTAATATATAATTTGTTAATTAATATACAGCAAAGACACTTTGTCCAGAAGTTTGGAAGTGAATTGTCATTGACAATGGTAATACCATTTGACGTTGTTCGATGACATTGATAGTTTATTGACCATTTTCCATTACTACTTTACATGGGCAATTTCAATTTCTGACATTGTCAAATTGAATTGATGAATTCAATGAATTCGTTGACAATTTTAATCTTAAATATCCGTTGACGATTATTGTAAATGATATTTATCGTTCGAAGAATACGCGTAAGTTCAGAAGGTTTTATTGATAGTTGTAAAGCACCATTGACAAAGTTGTTTACAATCACTACTATTTTGAACATTGACAATATTTCTGAATTTGTAAAATTCAATATTTCTCTTTTTTAGTTTACTTTAGTAGCACTTTATGCTCACCGTGCGAAAATAACTATTTACTTGCATGTCCAAATAAAACTTGTTCAAAAATCAATACTGACACTTAAAATAGTCCGCGCTAGGACAATAACGCCATATTAATACAGTAGACGCTCGATATAAGAACTACGTCCGTTCTGAGCTTCCCCGCCAAGCGCCGATATAAGAACCATTGGAGGGGAATTGATGCTTCCCCTTCTCTTGTATGTATTATGTATGTATAGGTGGACTCGACGGAATGCGCGGAACGGTTCATACCAGCAAAAAGTGTATGGAGGGGATACATCTCGAATGTTCATGGGCACTGTAATGATCAAAAAAGTGTTCTTATACCGATCGGTTCTTATAGCGATGGTTCTTATATCGAGCGTCTACTGTAGCTTCTTTGGTTATTTTACGTGTGCTGTGTACACTTGATATTAGAAATTTTATTTTTCACGCGCGTTATGAAAACCGCTATTTTTCTTATTGTTTCAGTTTAAAAAGGTACAGTTACAACAATGTAATTTAAATAATAGTATTATTCTTGTCTCGTGCATCAGTAATTTGATACTTATTTGGAGTTGTAGGATAATTCCTTACTACTGCATCTGAGATCCAAAATAAATCACGTGAAGATAAAACAATTATTCGCTTCTAATCGTTTAACGACACAATATAAGAACAGAATTTCCCACAAGTACCGATTGTTCGAATGCGGTAAAAACATTGTATCAATACCTGGATGCTGCTGAATCGTGCGGTCATTTAGCTCTCGTTACCCTGTCATTGTGACAGTGACGCCCCTATTTGCTCGTTTATTAATTTAACGAGACGCCAGTAATTGATCGCTCTCTCGGCATGCGATCGATCGATTTTTCTCAGGTCGGAAATTAACGAGCACGCGTCAATAAAGCGCAATTACCGCGGCGCAACCGTTGAATTTATCGGACGGCCAGTACGGAGGTTTTATTAATAGGTCGCTACTGGCGCAGTCAGGGCCAATCACTGCTGAGCCCCCTGGTCGCATCGGAACGGATTTTCGTTACCTTCGACAAGTTCGTTTTCTCCGCATTTTGAAAATGACAGGCACTATACGTCACAGTTCAAAGTCAGCCCGACGAAAGTAACTCGTGGGTGAGAGACAGAGAACGAAGAGACGTCAATAATATTTCAAATGCTCGTTTCGTGCCCACGATGCCTATCCTACCGTAAATCATTTTTCATCGTGGCGCATCTTCTTATACGGTTGTCTCTCAGAAGATGCCACTCGCGTAAAAATCAAACAAATTGAGGCGAGATCGAAGGACGAACCGTTCGAGATAAATCGTTCCGACCGTCCCGGCAATGCTTTGTTGCTGGAATGCCATTTGAAATGTACTCGCACAACACGCACTTGGCCCCGCGAGAATGGAAAGGTCTGCGAAAATTGCCGATGATGACCGAAAATGATGACATTTCAAATGTAATTTGGAAAAATTTCGTTAAGGAATATTGTCAAAGGATAATGTCATAATTACTGGTAGAAATTGTCCAGGTAGTTATAGAATAACATTGTGAACGAAATTCGTCAAATTCATTGGAATTTCGAATTGTCAATTGACAATTTTCTTTAATAAATTTGTAATAATTCCTACTGCAAACTTGATGCATTATTTGTTAAGCATTGGTGGCAATTAGTTGATATTTCTCAGTGGTAACTTATTAACTTATTAACATCAATTGGCAACTCGTAATTATCGAAAAATTGTAAAATATTGGCAACTAATAGTCATGATGACAACTGCAACCAAATTACTTAAAATAATTGTCAACATAGATTAAAGATTAAAATTGTCAACGAAATTCATCAATTTTGTGTCAGAAATTGAAATTATCCAGGAAATCAGTAATTGAAAGTTGTCCACGGACTGTTAATGCCATCGAATAACGTCAAAGGATATTACTATTTTCAATGACAATTATCTTCGATACTTCTGGACAAAGTGTCTTTACGGTTGCAAACTCTACTCCATTATTTATTAAACATAGTTAACAAAATTACCTAATATGTCTCCATTACAACTTGTTAACTTATTAACGCCAATGGGTAATTATTCGTAATTATCGATGTATCGTAAAATATTGACAACTGATAATGACGATGACGATATTGTCTTGAAAAAATTTTCATAGAAATTGTAATTGAAAATGATATCAACGAATGCTATATTAAACTTTAACTTTAACAATTGTTCAGAAAGATTGAAGATTGAAATTGTCAATGGAAACTATCAATTAAATTTGACAATATCAGAAATTAAAGTTGTCCAGAAAAGTGGTTGTCAACGTAGTGTCATTGTCACGGAATAACATCAAAGGTTATTGGAGAATAAATCGGTGTAATTAAACATAGTAAAGGGAATTTTACAATTAACTTTGACAACGGAAATTTCCGCCTTTATTAGTTTCCTCGATTAGTTTGAGATTGATAATTGATTATTAGAATTGCCACTGAACGTTCTGTCGAGAAATATTGTGAACTAATAATGACGATGACAACCGCTACAAAATTACTATAAATAATTGTAAACACAGATTGAATAAAATTGTCAACGAAATTCGTCAATTCTATCTGATAATGTCAGAAATTGAAATTGTTCTTCAGGTAAAGTATTAATCGAAAGGCGTCAATAAAGTGTCAATGTCATCGAACAATGTCAAAGGGTACTACCGTTGTCAATGACAATTGACTTCCAAACTTCTGGACAAAGTGTCTTTGCTGTATTTTAATCCAAATGGTCTTGGATATTTATAGCTGGTTCCTATTTTCCATGAGTCATCATTGAGAACCATATTAATAGCGGAATAATATTGCAATTACAATTCCTTTTAAATTTACGGATAAATTGTCAACTGATCTCTCTTTAATTAAAATATTTTGTGTCACTGAAAAGTAATGAATAAAATGGCCAGTGATATTGTCAATAACTATGGTTTGGGTAAATTTCCGAAATTTAATATTACAATGACAATTGTCAATTTGACATTATAATGACAATTGTGAATTTCATATTTCAATGGCAATTGTCTAATGGTATTGTATTGCCAAATGTTATTTTTTCATGTCAATGATAATTGTCAATTTCACATTATAAAGACATTTGTCAATTTCCTGTTGCTGTGACAACCGTCAGTTGGACATTACAATAACAAATGTGAAGTTGATATTGCAAGAGTAATTGTCAATTTGAAATTTCAATGACATATATGAAGTTCACGTGACAATGACAATTGTCAGTTTGACATTACAATAACAAATGTGAAGTTGATATTGCAAGAGTAATTATCAATTTGCAATTTCGATGATAATTATGAAGTTTACGTGACAATGACGATTGTTAATTTGACATTACAATGACAATTGTGAATTTCATATTTCAATGACAGTTGTCTAATGATATTTTAGTGACAATTGTTACTTTCTCATGTCAATGACAATTGTCAATTTCACATTATAAAGACATTTGTCAATTTCCTGTTGCTGTGACAACCGCCAGTTGGACATTACAATAACAAACGTGAAGTTGATATTGCAAGAGTAATTGTTCATTTGAAATTTCAATGACAATTATGAAGTTCACGTGACAATGACAATTGTCAGTTTGACATTACAATAACAAATCTGATGTTGATATTGCAAGAGGCATTGTCAATTTGAAATTTCAATGACAATTATGAAGTTCACGTGACAATGACAATTGTTAATTTGACATTACAATGACAATTGTGAATTTCATATTTCAATGACAGCTGTCTAATGGTATTTTAGTGACAATTGTTTTTTTCTCATGTCAATGATAATTGTCAATTTGGCATTAGCAAGATAATTATCAATTTCCTATTACTATGGCAACCGTCAGTTTGACGTTACAATAACAAATGTGCAGTTGATATTGCAAGATTAATTGTCAATTTGAAATTTCAATTATGCTCACGTGACAATGACAATATTGTGCATTTGAGATTACAATGATAGTTATAAATTTGACGTTGTATAATGGCGATTGTCAATTGGATATTACAATTGTGAATTTCATATTGCAGTATTAATTTTCAATTTCAAATGGCAACGACAATTGTCTATTTCACATTGCCATGACAATTGCCAGCTTGATATTGCAATGACAATTGCCAAATTTCACATTGCCATGATGATTGTCAATCTGACATTACAATAACAACTGTATCTATGATTTTCAAACACAATTGGTAATTTGAAATGTCAATGACAATTGTGGATTCCACTTTGCAATGACCTATTCACAATTGTGCATTTGAGATTGCATTGACAGTTATTAATTTTACGTTTCATGAAAATATATAATAAAATCTGTCAAATCTATCGAAAATGACTATCACAGAAAATGCAATTTGGGAACCTTGAATTTCAACTTGACAATGTAAACTTTCAGCAAGCATTTGCAATAAGAATTGACAACTCGCTATTTCAACTCGTCACCGGCAGCTGTCTCTGCTGTCAATGGGCAAATCGGCCGTCGCCGAAGTACCCGACGACGGCTGCATTTCAAAGCGTATCGCCTAATTATTCGTCGCGCTAAATTCGCAAACGAGCGGCTCTTTCACGCGCCGACACGTGGTGGCTGGCTGTGATATCGGCCAGGATTTACGGTGTGGCCGTGACTCTACCACGCAGATTTATGTTGTGGCGCGTTTCGCGCCTTTTTTGCGGCGGCGGCTACGGCGTGCGCTCGTTTTTCCACTCCTCGCCATAAGCTTTTAACTCCGTACGCGTTCCGCTAGGTGCGTACAAGCCTATTGCTTTCGATCAATGTTGCGCTTTGTTTTCGCTGGTAAAGATTTCGTTCAGTTGCACAAATAGGACATTTCTTTGCAACCTAAATTGTGCGTGCGTTACAACGAGAAATTTTACATTACGTGACTTTTTCTTTGTCTTTGCTTTCGATTGCGAGAAATGGTAAGTTGTACAATAAACGATAATGGTTGACACCAATTTAGAACTCGTGGTTCAGTTGTAATGTCGGTGGGACGATGATATTAGTTTTTAAAGTGAGCATACACTCATATAGTCGTAATTCACTTTCCCCATTACATGGAGTGAAAATTGCAGAAGTATGGAGTAAAAATTCTCTTTTTCACTCCTTAATTGCAATTTCAATTGATTGAGGATTGATGATTGTCAATTGTCCAATTGGTTATGTACAATTGACGTCTGGAATTACAACTGTTAAGGTACATCATAAAAAGTAAATATTAATTAAAATTACCTATGACGATTCTTAATTGATGACAATTTACAATTTGTTGAACATTTTTGTGATCAACTAATCGAATGACCAATTGTAATCTCATCATTCAATTTATTGTTAGTAGTAATTGTACATGACCATCGTTAATCTTTTGACAATTTTTAGAGCTTACTTTCATTTTGTATCGACGTTGATAATATTAATAATTAAATTTGATTACCAATTTGCGATCCTATCACACAATTGGATGTCCAATTGTAATGTCATCAGACAATGGCAACTGTTAATGACAATTGAAAATTTGTTGACAATTATTATACCCAAGTTCGACTTTCTGCCGTAATTGTAAATTGATGCAAGTAAACTCTGTATAGCCAATTACAAATCTCATCCCTCAATGAATTTTATTTATACGGACTGTTTTGATTTTGTGTCGTTATTGATAATTGCAGCAATTCAGTTGGATAATCAATTGCAATCTCATCACTCAATTGTTAGTAGTAATTGTACACGACCATCGTTAATCTTTTTACAAGCTTTACAGCTTATTTTCATTTAGTATCGACGTTGACACTAGTAATGATTAAATTTGATTACCAATGGCGGTACTATCACATAATTGGATGTCTAATTGTAATGTCATCAGTCAATGGCAACTGTTAATGACAATTGAAAATTTGTTGACAATTATTATACCCAAGTTCGAGTGTGTGTCGTCGTTGTAAATTGATGCAAGTAAACTGTTTAGCCAATTACAAATCTCATCCCTCAATGAATTTTATTTTTACGGACGGTTTTGATTTTGTGTCGTTAATGACAATTGCAGCAATTCAGTTGGATGACCAATTGCTACCCCCGAATACAATTCGATGGCCAATTGTAATCTCCTTACTCAATCGGATGATCAATTGCAATGTCGACACTCAATGAGAACTGTTCATGACAATTGACAATTGTCAGACAAATCTTAATTGGTACGGTCATTGTCAATAGCGTTAAGTAAATTGGTTGGCCAATTACAACTCATTGCTCAGTTGTCATTTGTAACTATTAATGACAATGGATAATCTATTGACAATTGTGATTATAAACTTGAATGGCCAATTACACCCCCGCCACTCAATGAATTTAAGAAATTGTTACATACTATTGTCATTGCAGATCCATGATGAAATTTTGTTAAGTAAATTAAATGACTATTTTCAACCGCATCAGTCAATGAATGTTGTCAATTGTTCTAAACTAATTTCATTTTGTGTCGTCGTTGACAATTTTGGTGATTAAATTGGAAGGCCAATTGCTGTACAACCACTCAATTTGAGATCCAATTTCTTCAATCAATCAGATTTCAGTTGGATAGTCCATTGCAATCTCGTCACGCAGTTGGACATCCAATTTACTTACCCCAATTGTATATGTCAATACTAAATAAAAATTGTGTATAACAATTGTGAAAATATTGTCAATTTTAATGAAGCTACAGCTGATAGATAATAAATCTTGTGTAATTTCTTATTATTCCATTGTTCTTTTAAAATATATCATAATAACATGCATGCTCCACTGAAGTTGCAATAATTTGCATCTTTCATGTCCTACAAACATCTCATCTTCCTAAGTATTTTTAACGATTTTGAAAACATTTTCTAAATCGCTTACATTACAAATTGAAACCATTTTAAATGCTCCATTATTCGAAATCTGTGATATCATACAAATTGCCAATGGTGCTAAAGCGTAACGACTGTTTCTTTCGACAATTACCTCAAACTTGTAAAACAAGACACAATCGGGAGCAATCGGGAGCCAAGTCGGAATGATATAAGCGGCTTTCGAGCAGCGTCGTAACAAAGGGATATAACGAACACATTGGAAATCCGTTTCGCAAAAAGGAATGTAGGAGAAAGAATCTCTCGAGGGTCCTGGCGGTCAGCGCCGTCGTGATTTACGAGGCGAACGAGGGGAATACGTTTCGCGTTTAGCCTCGACATACCACGTGGTTGGAACCGAGTCTTTTGTGGCGAATTCCCTGTTCCGTGGTCCATGTGGCGAATTCCCTGTTCCGCGGTCCATGTGGCGAAACGTTCACTTTTCCTGAATTCGTCGTTGACTAAATCGTCGTCGGCCTTATTATTTTATTACGGGGCTCGGTGCGCACGCGAACCGCGACAGTGCGCCTGGCTATTTATATAAAACCAGATCCCTGCACAATAGCAACTTTCTACTCCTACACGCGGTTTGCCCGACGGGGCGTCGACAGCGAGACTTAACCTCGGGTACGTGAACGACTCAGAACTCGTTATTATTTGATCCTCAAAAAATTACTAGTATGCTGGTCAGTCTTGAACGCGAAATGGGTCGGAAGTCTTGGTCTTGGTCTCGTCTGAATACATGAAACCTATGCAATATATATAGAACTGGCCACAACGTGGTTAGGTCAAGAAAACTGGGCTGTAGGCAATATAGACAACTAATTCGGAAGATTTTACAACTGATCCAAACATTTCTTTGTCAGCCGAACCAACTAATTGGTTGTTGAAAGTTTAGAGTGAGAATCCAACTGTTGGTAATTACCATCATAATCATGAAGCAAACCACATTTTTTGTCAGTGTTTGAAATGGAAATGTCTAACTGTTATCTAGATTGAACCAGTTAGAAGCTTCCAATCAACGATACTATGAATAGCTTCAAAAGTGAGCGTGAAGTTAACATGATGTCAATTATATAAGATGCCAATTATTTTGTCAGTGTTTGAAATGGAAATATCTAACTGTTATCTAGATTGAACCAGTTGGAAGCTTCCAATCAACGATACTATGAATAGCTTCAAAAGTGAGCGTGAAGTTAACATGATGTCATATTCACTTGACTGGTGTCATTCGCCGATGTCAGTCACTGAAATTATATCCTATTGGTTGGTTGATTGAACCGTCTAAGAAATTCTATTTTCTTCCTCACTTAATAATTATCTTCATTTGCTTCATTTATTATCTTCACTAAATTTCAATAATTATATAATAGCAGTATTTCTTCTTCGTCTGTATTTTATCTTCAGCTGTACTTTGTTCTTCTTTATTCTTCTATTCTTAGTTATCATTTTGGTCTATTTCTTCAATTATCTTCATTAACTTTAATCATTACGTGAGGTAATACTTAGATTTTCCTTATTTCCTTAGCTATCTACCTTACTTAATGGTATTCCAATTTATCCCATTGGGTTTCCTGAAACCATTTTAATCTGTTTGA